>CM020013.1:0-2744575 GCA_009771035.1 Lupinus albus | reverse complement strand
TTTGGTATATAGTTTATTTGTTCATTATCATCATACTTATTATTTTTTACTAACATTATATGTATTATTTTTTACTAACATTATATACTTTAAAAGAGATTAGGTTACATGCAAGTGATAACCTAAATTTAGGTGAGCCTAATAAGTAATAACTTATGAATGTGTTTGTGCCTAAACAGACAGAGAAAATGACGGCACGTGACCCTCTCCAAAAGGAGATAGCAACCCAAAAGAAAGAGACAAAAATGGACCAAGCAGAGTTGGATAAGCTGGCGGCGCGTGAGCACAACGCGGCAGTGAAACAGGCAAACGCTGGTGAGCACATGGTGGGGCAGGGTCCACACCACCACCACAACATTGGAACTGGGACCACCACCACCACAGGAGCGGTGGGTTCTCACCCTATTGGGGCAAATACGGGCACCGGTAGGACCACTACTGCCCATAATCCTCGGTCAGGTGTGAACCCAACTGACCAAGGATATGGGGCAAGAGGTACCTATACTTAAATAACAATAATAATATCCCCTAAACTTTAATTAGGGGATGTTTATGTTTGATTAATAGAAATAATAAACTAATATCTCCTAAGTTTTAATTAGGAGATGTTATTGTTGTTTTGCTTAGTTATTGTTTTTTTTAATGTTTTGAGTTTGGGTGTGGCTAACTACTTTTAAGAAATGAATGTTTCTTCTGCTTGTGTAAGTGGAGCATTTTGTATTGTGGGTGTAATTTCTATTTTGATATTTTTTTTTTTGTTGTTGTAATTTCACTTTCCTTCCATAAATAAATAGTTGGGTTGCACTAATATGACTTTTTGTTTTAAAATAGATTAAAGTCATAGCAAATATTTATGAAGTACTGTCTTGAATTTAATTTCAATGCAATGACGTGAACATTTCTATTTTAGTTAAGAGATAAAATAAATATAATAAATGAAAGGGTCCAGAATCTTCCATTGTTTATGATCAAACTATGGCCACGTTTGTAGAAAAATTCTACATTTTAATTAAAATGATATTATATACTTTCTGCACACGTGATTGTGACCGGAAAAATGTATCTTTGAATAATGTATGAGTTTATATACTGTCATTTTATCATATATTATTTATATTTAGTTATTATTAATTCTTAAAAAAAATAAAAAAAATGATAGATAATTATTGATATTCTGTGTGAATTATTGAACGTGTATAAAAATAATAAAAATAAATAATAGAATGTATAAATTTTTATACTAATAAAATATTATATTGTGTGTGAATTGGGTTGATGCTTCATAATGTCCACATTTAATGGCCGAAGTATTATAAAAAAATGTATGTCCGTAGAGGATCCTTTGAAGTTTGTTGACACATTTAATGGCCGAAGTATTATATTCATGTGTGATGTGTGAATTAGGATTCAGTGGCAGATTCGTGCATGTGAGGATGTAACTTATATAAATAATATAAAAAATAAAAGAATAAAGTGTTAATTTAAAAGTTATTCATAATTACCTTGAGAGATGAAATTTACTTATTTGATGGTGGAAATGTAGATCTTGATGACAAGAAAAATAAATGTTGAAAGAGACATGTAGTTTGATGAATGACATGTTGTAGAATTTGTTGTTGACAAAGTTTGTGCCTCATTTTGATGTTTGTTGATCTAAACGATTATGTTTCATATTATTGAAGCCAAGTCTAACTCTATGACAAACATTATGTCTAACAACAATGAATATTGAAACGCTTATGTATATACTAATGAATATAATATATTATTTATGTATAAATTTCAATAAATATATATATATATATATATATATATATATATATTACATTCTTTTGAAATTTTACATTCTTTTCAAATAGACCGTTAAACTATACATGTGATAAATCAAAAATTACAGTTTAATAAGCAATCTAAAATTTTGGAATAACCAACATTGGAGGTGTTCTTTTGGTATATCCCTTAGTTTTCTTTTAAGATGGGTAGTTGTGGTTGTCATCTCCAATAAGTATTTTTTCAATTATCTCGGACAATGTTAATAACAAAGTGAGATACAAATAACTACAAACTTAATTATGAACAACGATCTCATGTCATAAAATATGTACCAAATCAATGAAAATATATTATATCAATTAAGAAAATTAAATATACTTATTTTTTCTATTTTCCTTTATTCTCATTGGTTTTAGACATGATTTAAGATATACCTTAAATCAATAAATATTTGTTCAAATTATTATATTTACAAATCTGATACCTATAAAACGAAAAATCTCAAAATAATCCCAAAATATCAAACATATATCTAATTAGTGTTTTTTTTAACATTTTTATGACCTTAGACAAAATGTATTCATTTACATTCATAATCTTTATGTTTTTAATTTTCATGAGATCAAATTGATACACATAAATATTTAAAGACTAAAGAAAGTGTTCACTCATTATTTTATTTATGACTAGTTATTATAAGATTAATCATATAAGACTAATTGAACATGTAGATATTGACAATCCCATTTCACTATCTATTAGGGGTGAGTAGGATCCGACCCTACCCGCTCATCCGGTATGGCCCGTTCGTGGTCGGGCCTAAAAAGAGTCGGGCCTCATCAGGTCTAGGGCTAGACTCAGGTTCAAAAATTAGACTCAGACAATATTTAGGGACGGGTAGGGACCAAAAGGACCCGTCCCATTTTCACTTTCTCATGATGTTTGTATGTGTCTTTGTTCAAATATATACAGAGTAATGATACTTTTTTGGTTGAAAATATCATTGATTCTCTAATTTTTCATCATATATACATGTTTAATAATATATATACACATATATTATTTTATATGTCAAATTACATATTCACAATAATAAATAATATTTAGAAGACTTTATGTAAAATGAGTATATGTTATATTTAATCGGGTCTATGGTCGGGTCCGGGTTTAAATGCTGACCCTGTGAATATTTAGGGTCGTGTTAACTTCGGGTTTAGGGTCGGGTCCGGGCTTAAATTAACGACCAAAGGTTTCTTCGGTCAATTTCTTTTGGACAATATTGACCACCCCATACAATGATTAAAGTATAATTTGCATTCTTCTCATCTTCCTGTCATTTAGGATGACTCCAAGATTTTCATGTCCACTCTTATCAACAACAAAAAAAATATTTTCATGTCCACTAATGCTATTCATTCACAACTTGTCTTTGTAGCAATGTAGAGAGCTCTTAGGTATATCAATTTCAAGTGCTTAAAAAGGGATTATTTTTCTTTTAAGACCAATGTCATGACCATTGCTAATATTAAGGTTTCATCTTAAAACTAATTGGCAATGAGAGTAGTAGTCTAACATATATTTAAACGATTCTCAAGACAATGAGATAGACAATGTGAGACTTACTTTCCAATCTGCCTCATCTACATAAGTCTGTTGAATAAGGCGAATGATTATCTCTAACCCATAACTAAAGGGCATCTTTTGGCTCATGATAACCGAAAAGAAATTGAGTTCTGGCTCTGATACCGTGTTAAAGTTCCATATCAAAACTAATTGACAATGAGAGGAGTAACCCAACAAATATTTAAACCACTACCGAAACAACGAGGTAGGCGATTCAGAACTTACTTCCCAACATGACTAATGTTTCATGTATCTTTTCAAGAGTAAAATATGCAACAGGTAACTTTCCTCTTAAAGGACTAACATTTCTTGTGAACAACAAGATACTTTACCAATATCAATAAATCGTTGTCTAGTAGTGTAAGATCTCACTAGATCACTAGGACAGTCAAAATATCAAGAGTTTGATTCCTGATATCAACACTTGTTGGAATAGATAGTCATGCACCCGAAAGTGATTAGTTCCTTATCAACAGGGTAAAGGATCCTCGGTAATACAAAAAAAAAAGATACTTTACTATATCCTCTGTATGGTCCACTACTTTAAAAGTAGATTTTTTTTTATAAAAACTAAAATGACAAAAATTACAACCGCTAGAAACTATGGGCATGAACCCACTACATTATATAGGTAAAAAATACCTGAATTTGGATACACGAATAAACACAAATACATTAATGTACGCATAGGCGTGTCCAAGTATTTTATACTTTGAGGTGAATTAAAAATACTATACAAATAATAGATATTTTGTCACTTCAATGTTAATTATAGATGCATAAAGAATAAATTAAAGAACTGCAGTGAATAAATTATGGGTTAGATGGAGGCAAATTGCAACATGGTCCAAACTCCAAATATTATGATTTATGAGTGATAAGATAAGATAAGAACCCATATCTTCTTGAAGAAGATTAAACCCATATCCATAGAATCATATCCAATCCTTAGAGAAGATTCTGCTTCTGCCACATGCTAAATGATAGGGTCTACACAATTAGCCCCATATAAAGTTAGTGTATGATTATATTCCCTTTCCTATTGTTAACACCCCATGCTTCTTTGTGTAATCAAAATCCAAAATCTACCCTCCCTTTCCACTCACTCCCCCAAAACCCTTTATTCTCATCTATACCACCTTATGATTAAAAACTTGGTTCTAATCTCAAGTAGGCCTAAATGCGGCTGTGCTCGGCCCAAATGTGGTTGCATTGCAACCCAATATGACAACATCATTGTAATTCAGTGTTAAACCGAGATTGCAGTATGATGCAGTTATGACGGTGTAATCGCAACCACAATGTTGCGGCCGCAAGAGATGATAGGATCCGCAATTTGAATAACTCCATCTTAGACTATTGTAGCAGTCTCTACTTGTGTGAAATGTTCTCATTTTTATAGAAAACGAGGGCAAGAGAAAAGGAAACACAGGACCCGATCATACAAAAAAAACAGGACAAGAGCATTAGTCGCAGGCTTTAAAACATCGACCTTTACTTAAGTCGACAATCTAAAGACACAACCAGTTCATGGTTTAACAGAAAACTGCAATTTGAAAGTAAAAGTTGTAAAGAAACTCATAACAATAAAAGCTCTAACATCAGAAGTCATGTCAATACCACTAAGTTGCAAATGCACAATAATATTGAATTATCCCTTGGTTTATAACCATGGCAAAACTATATGCCCCTAAGGGGAAGGAACATCATACTCTTCTCATTTACGCAGTTCGGCGGCTCCATGTGCAAAGTGGCATCTTTCTCCGAAAGTGCAAGATCCTTTTGCAAAATTATCACACAGTTTGGTCTTGAAATTGCTTCCAGGAGGAGCATGGCCACCAGGAACACCAGGGGTCGATTTAGGTGGTGCAGACATCTGCAGGGTGAAAAGTAATTCCTTTACCATGTTACTTGCTTCCTTGATTTGTTCAAAACTTCCCTCGAGTTCAATGTTTCTAAGATTTGGATCAGATTCATGATCTCGAATTGAAAGTTTGGCTCCTGTTTGGCGACAGATCTGCTTCGAGTTCACGCCACCCTTCCCAATGATTGCTCCAGCTAGGGAAGCTTCTACGCTGATCTTGGCAGTGGCATTGGCACCAAAGCTAGCAGCTACACCAGGAGGTGGCTCCATTCGACTAGGCATACGACTTGCTGAAGGGGGTCCCATGGCACGGTGATCATCAAATGATGGAGCAAAAGGCTTGCCAAGTTCCCATTCACCATGGGCATAATGGCATTTGTCACCAAATTTGCAGCCTTCAGCAGTATTAAACTTGTTGCACATGCGGCTTTTAACGGTAGACTGTGCAGACCCATTCGGGACAGGTGGTGTGGCTGAGACATTTCTAGATGGTGGCGTTATATGCATCAAATGGGCAACAGCATTATAACCACCAGGAACATAGTGTAGGAAGTGGCAGCTCTCACCAAATGGGCATCCGGCAGTGCTGCAAAACAAAATACGGCACAATCAGGTCACACCAAAGTACTATAAATGACTATACTTAAAAATGCCAAGTCTGCCTTTGCTTTTCCCTGTTTTCTAAACGGGCAAGTGAACATAGAAAGTAAACCAATTCCACACCCCATAAGGGCAGCTAGATGACAAATCAGGTCACACTTTTAGCATAATAGTAAATCTTTCTGAAATTATATTAACGTATTAAGACTTGAAAACAAATATGCATGTTCTAGTTTGCATTCAGCCAACATATTAATTCAATTGAACCATCTATACAGAAAATAAAGCAATAGTTATGTATCATAGGTTTCTTCAAATAATCAAAGGCAGAGAAATTGGGCATCGAAATACAAGAGATAGGCATTGAAGTTGCTAATTATAATTATGGGGCCTTAAATTTGTTTTTTGGTTTTATTTTCAGTTGATATCTTTTTTAATTATAATTACAAAATGTAACCTTGTTTTTATTTTGTTTAGTGTTTTCTATTTACCGTGAAGGAAATGGTGAAAACAGATCAACTGAAAATAAAAACAAAATCAAACCAAGCACCACCTTATTATTCATGCAATTAAATCCTACTTTGTAACTGTTAAATGGACATGTAATTAAAGGTCAGAACAGTATCACATAAACTTACATTTGCAAAAGATACTTATGCCTAATAACCTCACATATAATGAATACTATTTATATTGAAGACCAAAAAACTAAAGTAAAATATTGCAATTAAATTAGTAATAAAAACAGAAAAACAAAAACATTATGATAAATAATGGAAACAAGAAGTGATCTAAGCAGTTCAAGATTCAATAAACCATCCCTTAGAAGCAAACAATCACAAAGAAAATAACTATGACAAGGTAGGATAAAATAAAAATATATTTCTTCTTAACAAAATCTAAAGTGCAAAACCACTGAACTTATTTGTAGTTTTGACATCAAACCTGACCCAACCAACCAAAGATCAATTCAGATTAGCTTGTTAACATCTTAACAATTAAGGGGGTTCTTAAGCAATATAATCCACTAAAATCTGAAAAGCTATTGTTAAAACAATCAAATGGGAAGCAAACTTATTAAGATGAGCATGAAGATGAAATATGATCAATTTATCTATGATAGTGGTCATAGTGCCAACTACCATCCTAGTATCCCACAATTGTCATATTTTTAGCACTCTATTAATAAAGAACTATTGTGTTACAACTTGTTTAGACACAAGATCAGTGTGTTACCTGTAACCTGTATAAAGCTTGGAGTTCCAGTTAATTAGCAGAATTACGTAATTAAGTTTTATAGCAATTAAACAACTATTTTTAAACTATCTTAAGGTATAGCATTATTCTCAAACAGAAAACATTATGCTGTTCAAAACTATTTATTTAGACAGGAATAGATTAGAACCTGAAAAACTTGGTACATGGCTTCGATTTGCTTCCTACACCAGTTGATGAGGAGTCCATTTCTGTTACAAACATTATTACTTCTTTTTGGTTAACATTGCCTTGCTTATTAATCAATCTAGTACACTTTATCCCAAAGCAGTTACCAATAAAAATACATACTTTTGACTAATAACATTTTAGAAATTTTATATAATCACATGTTCCATGGTCATTACTAAAATAGTAAACTTTGAAAATGTGGGACTATGACAGTGGTTTGGTTTTTAATTGCTCTAATTAAAATTTAGGTATGTTTGTGATGAAGAGCTTAATTAAGCTAAAAATAACTTATTTACATAATAAGCTTCTCCCACAAGCCTATTGAAATAAGCTCTTCAATTTCACGAAATGTTTTCATAGGCTACTTTCATAAGTTGTTCTCATGAACCCAAATAAGCTCTCTAGAAGCTCTTCCAAAAGCCCAGTAAATTCAGGAGACAAATTTTCCTACTCAATTAGCACCATACAAAATTGAACAGTAATAACAATGTTGATAATTTTTAAGAGTTTTAATCAAATTGTATTCAAACACAAACACACATACACAAAAATAACAAAATTGTCTATAATATTACAAGTTTAATTGAACAACAAGATTCAAGAGGTAACATAACTAAGAGTATAATTAGAGAGAAATTAAAATGCAAAAAAAACACCCAATAGAGCGTGTAAGCATAAAAATCAAACCTTGCTTTGTTTTCTTGAAGCCGCCATTGATGTTATTGAAGTCGTTCCTCCCTCTCTTGCGGTTATCCATAGATCGAGATCCGAATAGAAGAATGAAGTTGAAGAAACAGAAGATTGAAGACGAAACCCTAACGAAAAAGGTTTCAATTGAAGAAATAGATGAACAGTGGGAGGAAATTGAATGATTGAGAATGAAGGTGGCAAAACCCTAACCCTAATCTTAGCCGCGACAATCTCAGTGAAGAAGGGTTTTGTAATAAGGAAGAAGAGATTGAATATAGAAGAAAAGGGTAAAGGCTTTGAAAAAGAGAACATAACACAATACTGAGGTTATAATTATATATTTTCTTTTTCTTTTGAGAAAATAATGCTTTGTTATTACAGGACAAAAGTAATATGAAAAATAGTAATTTAAATATTATTTTGACTCGTAATGTTCATGAAAAAAAATTGAGAAGCAAATTTTTTACAGTATTTATAAACTTTTATTAAGTAAATTTATTTATGGATTTATATATTTAGTTAACCAAAATAGTAGTATCACTATTTCTTTTATGTAACTTTCATAGTTATAGTAAATTATTTATCAACTTTAATCAAATATATTTTCATATTAATTTTTCTGTTTACAAAAAATGAGAGTGAAATATGATATAAAATGACATTTTATTTATTAATAATTAATTTATAAGTGATATGTGTCACTTTATTGTGGTTAATAGGAGAATATAACATGAGTGATACAGTACAACAAATTACGAATTATACAATCATATTGGTCAAAGCAGACCAAAATTGATCAAAATTGATCATACAGTCCGATTTTTAATTGAATTGTATAAGTTATACCGTCTGATTTTTTATTTAAAACTAATTTTTAATGAAAATAAAAAATTATTCTTTTTATTGATTTTTCAATATTAATATTAATATATTATATATGTATATCTAACTTAACCATTATTCAATTTAATTAGTAAATCACTGGTTAAACCAATATATCAATATCCTGAACGATTCGATAACAATATCGTATTAATAACACCTTATATCATTATTCATAAAATATTTATCTTATTAAAACTCACGTGTCTGTCAACCCGCTTTTCTATTGAGTGAATTGTAATTGATTTGTATATTTTTATTACATATTTCATAACTATAACAAAATCAACAAAACGTGATTTGCAATTTTGCATGTTAAAAAAATGAAAATGATAAACTGTCATGTTCAAATATTGTCTTGATCCATGTGGAAAAAGTGTCCGGTTTAAATGCGAAAACTGTAAAAGTTACATAAACAAACATGAAACATAAAATGAGGAAATATGTTATATGGTTTTTTGTAGGGGTGGCAATACAGGCCAGCCCGACCTGACTCGTCCCGACCCGCCTTTGGCCCGTCAAAATATGGACTGGCCCGACCCTTATTGTTAAAAGGGCTCAAAATGTCAGTCAGTCCCATATTTGGCAGGGCTAGCAGGCCGGCGGGCTGACCTGTTTTTTTTTTATTTTTCAAAACATACATTTATAACCAACGCAATAACAATTTCAAAAATAAATAGCATAAAGGAAATTTTCCAACAATTAGTTTTCTAATATGTTCCAATTTCTAATTTGTGCATATTCACAACAACTAAAAGTAGAAACTATGTGCTATGAATTTCACATATATATATATATATGCCTTGTTCTAGAGAAAGTAGAAAGTATGTGCTATGAATTTCATATATATCCATGCTTCAAAGAAAGTAGAAAGTATGTGCTATGAATTTCATATATATCCACGCTTCAAACTAGAAACAAAAGACTCATAGAATGTATGTGCCCGATGTTAAGACTAAAATGCATAGGAAACAGTAAATTTTATTGAATAAACTTAGGCATTTAAATAGCCTTAACAGTATAATGGAAAAGAGTGAAGATAGCTTCACTTTAAACAAATAAAATAAATATCCTAATGACCAGGACTTATTTAAATGCATTTCTAAACTGAATCCCTAAACTTTCTCTTCACCCGAGAATCAATCTAAATACAAAGTTTCATAATTTCTTCTTCCCAAGCCTCTCGTCATCAACTCATTACAAAAACTCATACACAATTTCATCTGTATATTTGGGAATACAATAAAATATTATAATTGAACAAATAAATAGTGGTAATATCACTGTTAACCCTGTTGAACAGAGGCACAAAGCACACAAGCAGGGCGCAGAGCACACAAGAATGTATAATTTATATAGATTAATGGTTAATAAAAGAAGAAAAGAAAAACATGATAATGACAATCACAAAAATTATAATAAAACATGAATAGAAATAATCATAATAAGAGGTTAAATAGAACCTGATAATGATGAAAATGGTTAATGTTTGGGGTTAGAAGTTGCTAAGTTAGAACAAAAGAGAGAGAGACTTGACTTTCCCATTTTTAAACCTTAGCATTTGTGTTTATTTTATGCTAGCCCCCGGGCCGGCCCTCCATGGTCCGTCTAAAAAACGGACTTTTAAAACGGGTTGAATATGAGTTTTTGGGCTAAAATTCTCAGTCCGGCCCGCCAAAAATGTCGATCAAAACGGGCTGGCCCGTCGGGCAAAGCCCATATTGTCATCCCTAGTTTTTGGTATAAAATATAGATTAGTAAGAGCAAAATATGGAACAACAAATTATACCATAATGAATAGTTATTTTGTGTTTTCCCTTAATATATTGATATAGATAAATTTAAAATTAGGTTTTATTTTGGAGGCGGTTAATGGTTTGAAACTGAAAACCCTCGTATCTTCTGAGGCCTTTTTCCTTATTTTGCTAAACGTTACTGCTTCACGTGCTCCTCACCGACCATGATAAGACATCATCACATGAGTGAAAATCTAATAAGGTGTGAGGAAATTTAGAATCAATTTCCTTCTATTGTCTTATGCACAATAAACATTTCTGAAACTAACAAATGGATAAACATTTAATATGGAAAAACTTCTCATAAGTAAATAATCACTAGATCTAGAGATCTCTTTATAGGATTGTAATATCTTCTTTTTCTACAAAAGATAACACCCAATTTAATAGTTACAAAAATTGATTCGTGTAGGTCAGTTCAACCGATAAACCGAATCGACATGATACAACAATTATATCAGTCATGCAATTATACTGATCAAAAATGGTTATATCAGCCAATTTTCAATTGAACCATACCGGTGAAACCGATTGATTTTATTTAAAATTAATTTTTTAATGAAAATAAAAAAATATTGTTTTTTTTATTAATTTTTCAACATTAATGTTAATATATTATATACGTATTTCTAACTTCACCGGTATACAGTTTAATTAGTGAACCATCGGTTAAATCGCTATACCACTATACCAGTAACCCTACCGGTTTGATAACCGATACAATATTAATAACACTTCCCAATTTTACTTAATAAAAAGTTGTATACAAAGTATCTTTAGTAATAAATAATCACTAAATCTAGTCTATAAATATCTTTATAGGATTGTAAAATTCTTTAATCTATTAATAGAAATGTTAATATCATGATGAACTTCAACTATTAATTTTCTCACTTGTTTCTTATATCTTCTTCACAAATTCACTTTATATATTAAATGGGGTGAATATTTCTTTATAAAGAGATAATAAAAAATTAGTCATTGTCATGTTTACAAGATATCTTACCAATGTTTAAATTTCTAGGTTGAATTTCGTAGTCTTCAATTGTTAATGAATAATTTCAAGACTTTGAAAATACCATCATATAATTCTTTGAAAGTTAATATAATTGATTAATGTATTTCTTGATGGTAGGATTAAGGTGTTTAGTTTTTTACTTATTAAACTCCTCTTATTATCCATAAAGGTTATCTTATTGTCTATTTAAGGAGAAAGTCTATAAAAACACTTTAAACTTATGTTTTTTTGCAAATAGTCACATGAACTATTTTTTTCTTCCAAATTATCCTGTAAAATTTAGTTGTTTTAACCTCGACAGTTAGATCACTATTATTTAATTTTATTTATATATATACAAATATTATATTAATTACATTTAACTGAAATTTACTTATCATCTTCCTCCCAATCAATTTTTTTATTTTGATGGTGGTTTTCTTTGGGATATCAACATTGTCTAACCTTGACTATTATATTGTTATAGTTGTGAGTCTAATTGGAGCGATTTTCTTCTGACATATTAGTAATTTAACAATGTATTCATATAAGGACCAATAGGGGCTTTATTCATTTTTCTCTTTATTTAATTACTTTTATCATTGAATAATGTAACTAACTTACCTGTTTTTTGGATTTTCAAGATTCATGTATATACAAAAGTCTTGCTTTCCTAAAAATATTTGATCATATAATTGATTATTTTTTACATTTCTTATTCGTTTGATAAAACTTGTATCGTACTTATTAAATTCGGCTCGAACCTAGAATTAGATATGTGTCCAATCTCAATGACTCTTTCAATCATTCATGTATCATAACTAGTTTGTCTCTATCCAGTTCAACATAAAACCATTAATTCAAAGGTTGGATAAGTTCAACTCGATGAGTTCAATAAAAATGATATCATTTTGAGGAAAAAATATGGTATTTTCAACTTATTCCTAATTATATTCGTGAGTATTATATTTATATTTGTTATTTTATGTTATAACCTAATCTTATTTGTTTAATTAAGTTTTAAATATTTTTGTACACTTTTTTCATAATTAAAACATATAAATTATGTTTTTTGGTTATATTTTTAACATATTTATTGTATTAAAAATTTCTTATTACATTCATTGTTTAATTAGATACTTATGTAATATTACTTGTTTTTAAATTCGATGTATAAAGTTATTAATTAATATTATATAATATCATGCTTTTTTAGATTTCATTGATGTAAACCAAATCATTGACCTAATCTTAACTGAATTAATAAGAGGTCCTAGTTTAAAAGTACTGATTTGCAGTATGTTCATGCCTTCAAAAATATATTATTTGCTCATTTTCCAATTAACATTAACATTTAGCCCACAATGAGTTTATAAGTCATGGATATAATATAAGGTAGGAATTTAGTTTCTCATTATTATTTTAAATAGTTATAATCTCACTCCTTAGATAATTTACCTAAATAATTGATATAGTTAAATATACAAAATTAATTATCATGTTTATAAAATGTAATATTGAAAATTTACATTATGTGCAATGTATGGGTAACTAGACTAGTTAATCTTATAATAAACTAGAAACCATTCCATACGGTTTCAATCACTTCTAATATATAAAATCTTGATTAGTTTTTAAAAAAGTCTCATAATCCAATCATATAAATATTGGTTTAACACTTTAACAGATTTAAAAAATGATTTTGGTTTTGTTCAATTTTGATAGAATGCTTAGTATCTATCGTTTACAACTAGGACTATTTGGGTATTTCATCATATTCACTCTTGGAGTACTAACTGATAAATTGGTCACTTAAATTATTAAATCGGTTATCACAAATACTATAGATAAATTAACTAAATAATTTGATAAATTATTGGAATAAAAATGTTGAGATTGAACTTTATTATTCATTATCCTTATACACTTGATTCAACAACACCAATTTATCAACTATATTTCTTTCACAAACAATGAAACTTCAATGATACTAAAAGTTAACGTTTTAATCAATTTAGTAGCTTAGGAATAAAACTCTATATGTCTAGCAACTCTACTCAAACGACAAAGAACTATGATCCACAAAACACACATCTATGTTTAACCATTATGATTATGAAATTAGGATTTTAATGTAATATTTTACTTGTACTAATCACCAATTTTGGTCATATTAGTAGCTCATTAATATAGCTATATATCTAGAAACTATACTAACAAGAAGATTCATGAATTGCTAATACACCTTATGTCTATCAACTATATATTTCAACAAATTTGAGGGTTATAAATAATTGAACTAACTTTATGTCTAGTAACTATAACAACAACATGCAAAAGATGTGGCCAATTTATATAAATCTACCTCTAGCAATTACATCAATGCAATGAGCTATTCACAAATCAAAATTTCGAATGAGAATTTCTCCTTATATTCACAATCACAATTACATACAAAAAACATGTCAATCTCTAACTAAACATTAACCAAGAAAAACAACTCATAAGAATCAAAACATAACAAATAAGCATAAATTTGAATCAAAGTATATACATCAAGCAAATAGTACATCCAATCCAATAAGGAAGAGGTTTAAGTACACATTGTTATGGTAACTAAACACAAAGATACAAAGATATAAATAAAGCTAATAGGAGAAGAAGTTACCTCCTCAGTGAGCATAAATTAGCTCCTCTAACCTTTCCCCCCTTACTTCTACACCTCATTTTAAGCTAAACTAGTGTAAGGAACTAAGAAATTTCGATTATTAAAGCGCTACCTGAATATCTATCACAAACACTCAATTTGATCACCTTTTAAAGAATCATATTTTTGCACGATGTGCCCAACACAACAAATTTGTTAGGCATAGCATTCGCCTGGTTGAGCCTCGACCTTTCGCCTAGCCAGATGCAGTGAACACAACTTTTGTCATATGTGATTTTCATTTAGCGCATGGATTGTGCTGAGCACGACCTTCTCGTCCCGCCACATTTGTTTGCTTGCCTTTTGCATTGGGCTCATATTGTTCTTGTCCGAAAACTTGACTTTTTACAATGATTGCTCCGATTTTAGCCTGCATAAACACTCTAAAGGGTAAAATATGATAGTTCACATAATATGTTAAGCTTAAGATCAATTTGCTGACGATTATACTAAATCATGCGCTAAAGTACTATAAAAGTGATAGTTTAAGTATGACATTTTGACACTTATCAACTAGATTTCGCCTCTTAGTGTCGATGTTGATCTAATAGATTGTTTTAATTGTTGGTGTTCTTTCCCATCTATGCAAATTTCATTTTCCCACAATTTTTTTTTAAAGATAAACTTTTAATTCATTTCTTAGATAAGATTGGACCAATTATATACGTTAAATAGGCTCCAATACATAAGCACTCGAGCTCCGGAACAAATCTTAAAACTTAAAACTTATAATCTAGTCATTGCCAATAAGATTTTAGAAAATATATGGAAACTTTGGTAGTATTGTAGTCATTGCTGACTAACCAAACTAGGAAAATTTCCACATAAACAATGGAAATTTTCATATTAATGAACATTTTTATTTAGATGTAATTTACAGCAATTATCAAAATTAGCCTCTAATTATGGGAATTCGTAGTAGTGAAAATAATGAATGTTAAGTTTTTTTAATTGACATAAACATGTTTTCATTAGTGCGAGATATGATTTATGATATGGTTTGGGACAACAAATCTCTGTTACTCTAAACCATGTTTCAAATTTTGTCATTCACTAATGACAATAATACAAAAAAAGAAAGAATGAATGTTTAAATTATAATTAACATCACATGTTTTCATTGATATAAGACATAATTTGGTACATGATTTGGAACAACATATCTTTGTTGTATGTATATTGTTCCCAAGATGGCTAGTGATAAAGGGGCTCATCATGTGGGATATTTTAACAAAAATTTCTAAGGTGCTTGTATATGTAAGTTTACACCATAATTATTAAAACTGTTTCATGTGGCCGGTTGAACCGGTAAACCGGTTTCAATACCGGTACGATACAATAATTATACCGGTTAAAACCGGCCAAAATCTACCGGTTTTCAATTGAACCGTACCAGTCATACCGGTCGATTTTTATTTAAAATTAATTTTTTAATGAAAATAAAAATAATTATTATTTTTTATTGATTTTTCAACATTAATGTTAATATATTATATATGTATATCTAAATTTACCGGTATACGGTTTAATTAGTAAATCACCGGTTAAACCATTATACTACTGTACCAGTACCCTTACTGATTTAATAACTCAATATGATATTAATAACACTGATTTACACTGACCATATGTTCAAATATGGGAAAACAAGAAGAATCTGTAGTACAAAAAGAAAGGGAAGAAAACAAAACTTGCAAGTTTAAATCTTCAAGGAGCAATATTTTCAATTATACATGTCTGACAAGCCTGCTAAGATATATAGTAAGGTTTTTCTAATTTGGTTCTAATGTAACTCAAGTGTAAGGTTTTGACATGTTTAGACTTAAAAGGTGGAAGCATTAGGCCAAAACCATAAGTGGTAAGGTATTTTAAAAGTGGTGAAAGATGACAAAATAGAAATGATTAGGTTTATTCAATAAGGTTATTATTCTACTTAGTGAAAAGAATTTCTCCAAGTTAAATTATGGAAATTATTAAGCTACATAAAGTTATTAAACCTTGATTTTGATTGACAAATCTATGAACATGAGTTTATATGGTTTTTAAGTAAAGATTCACGTGTCCAATTACATGAATCACCATAGTGTGACACTATGATTACTACTTCAAAGTTATCAAACAAGGACCAATATAAAGTCACACAACGCCAGATATGTAAACCAATAACACTCAATTCGGGTAGTAAAATATAGGCTGAAAAAACTATGCATTTGTTTTGAAATTTTATATATTCTCCTATTAGTTTATAAATTAAATAACTTATATTACTTTCTTTTATAGTGTAGGAACATTTGTAGAAATTTTTTAAGGAAAAATATATCATTACTCATTTGTACAGGAAAAGCAATATTTGTAGATAAACTTGATTTTGGTTAGAGTTAGGTAGTTCCAATATATTCCCAATTGTAATATGTTGTTAAATTCTTAATGAACAAATTAGCAATCATAGGCCTTATCAAGGTGTGTTAAGTCTCTAGGGATAACAATTAGGTGCGATAGGTGCATAAAGTGCTTCCCTATCAAGTATTTATGCAAGTAACATGTATCAAATTTAATTATATAGATGGATATTCTAACATTAATATATAAATTTATATGAATACTAAAGTCTTTTAGAATTAGCTAGAACATAAAATATTATTACCCACTTTAAACCTCTGGAAATACGTTCAAAAATAAAATAAAAATGTTTATAAAAATAATATAAGACAAATTACCATTTGTAATTAGGTTAGCTATGCTTTATCTGAGTCAGACTCATCTCCATTAAATGAAGAGGACATTTCTACATTTTAGTATCTTTTTAAGAGTAAAATTGTATTTTTGATATAAATTAGAGGATACTAATGATTATCTTTTGATTTTTTATGCTTTCCTACACAATTGTCCTCTCCACTAATGAAGAATTCTAAAGTCGCTTAATCCATTTTCAATAAACACTTTTTATTTATTTAAAGAATAAGATATAATACTTGTGAAGGTGAACACCAGGATCATGCCTTAGTTCATATAAAAACAAGAATTTGTTGTCTCAAACAATGTCTTAAATCTTATACTAATAAAAACATGAAATGTCAATAAAAAATTAAAACATTCATTGTTTTTCTATTTTCACTTCAATATTATTATTAGTGAGTGAAATAGTTTGAGACATGCTTCATATAAACCAGATCCATTTCTTCAAATTAGCATTACCCTTCATAGCATGTTTCCAACTCAAACTACTCTGAAATTATCATGAAAGTCATAGCCTTGTTTTTGGTTCATTTTCTTTTGTTCTCTTCATTGTGTCTCCACCATGAAGAGAACTTTTCAAGAGAAACAAGTTTGTCAAGGAAGTTGCTATCTTTATCTTTTGCTTCTGTTTCAACAAGTATTGGTGAAATAAGTGGAAGCAAGAAACAACACAAGAAAGATGTGGAATCAAGTTTCAGGAAAGTACCATCAAGTGGCCCAAATCCTACACAGAATAAGTATCCTATCCAGAACAAAACTTGATCTTAGAAAGAAAGAATTCTTTTTGATTTGATCCTCTTGTTTTTGTTTTGTTTTTTTGTACCATTTTTATGGGTCTTTTGCTAATGTAGTATATGTTGGGAAGTAAGTCTCACATTATTTACCTCATTGTCTCGGGAATGGTTTAAATATCTATGGGTTACTCATCTAGAAGGAACCTTAACAATATATACTAATTTTCCAAACTCAAGGTTCTTCTCTAGTTAGTAGTTCTTCTTGTAAGGTTTTAGTGGTAATGTTGAAGGATTTTGAGAGAGTAGGATGCAATAAATGTACATAAGAACTAGAATTAGAAAAGTGTATTGAGGGTTTTTAGTTATTAGTTATTCTTGTAAGATTTTAGTGCTTTTGATTGCAACTTTTTTTTAATTAAAAAGGGCAACCAAATTGTTTGTATTTCACAATAAAAATAGCTATTTGTATATTTTTTATGTATACAAATGGTATCTCTTAGTGAAGGCTAATTCATTTGAAGTTAGAGAGGTCATTATAGTTTCTTCCAATAACATTTTTTATAAGCACCAAATATATCAAACCTTTCAACAAACCTTTTATATTTACGGTCTACTCTTGAGTTTTAAAATAGAAGGAAGGGAAAGAAAATATTTGAAGGGCATAAAATATATTTGCGAGATAACTTTGTACACTTCTCTTTCTCTTCATTCCCCTCAAACTCCTGATTCGAAAATAGACACTAAAGAAATTAGAAATTTTACTTGATGGTATGTTGTTTGTATTTTTCTATGATAATGTTGAAACATCTTAGTTATGGGCTAAGCTAGCACTCACATGAACACATTTTCCTTTCAATATCATAAATTATGTGAATTGTTGGATAGTGAAGATACGTGGTAAGCAATGATGCTATGATCAAAATTGAGTTATGAGAACAGATGGAAAAGTAAGTAGTGCACGTTTGGTTGTTGGAACATCTAGTCATGCCAATGTCATAAGCATTTTTGGTATAAAGTTTACTTTACAACCTAAACGATTGTAATCTCTTGGCCATAACTTGAAATATTGACACATTGCTAGGTGGTTTCTCAAATTAATTAGCTGGGATACTATGAAGGAAACTAGGGTTATTTTCTTCTGGTTAAGTGTCTCCAATTGTGTCATAGCCCAATCAAAATGTATTATCTAATTGAAGAAAAAAGTTATAAAAACATAAACTAATATTTTATATTAGAGAATAAAATATCTTATCATACCAGTAGATAAGTTATATGCCATGACTACTAAAGTCATGACATATGCCCTATTCTTTTAGTTTTTAGAAATGTTTTTTTAAAAATGGTTAAATATGACACATGTAATGATTTTAGTAGTTGAATGAAATAATTTATCTCCTTAACTCAGGAGATATTTTATTCTCTTTATATTATTTGATGTAATTCTATTGGTGAGAGACATAAAAACATGATACTTTTGAGACAAATAATCTTTGTTCCTAATAATGAAACCAATGTTATTAAAACCGTACCGGTTATCAAACCGGTTAGGGTACTGGTATAGTGGTACAGTGGTTCAACCAGTGGTTCAGTAATTAAACCGCATGCTGGTTAAACCGGACATACTTGCTTATATATATATATGTAAACCTATAACAAAAAATTTCAAATAAGTAGGTATTCATATTTATAATCCATATTCATAATTTACTTCAAATTCACACAAACAAACAACATTAAGTCTTTAATAAAATCAAAGTCTAAAGTACAAAACATATATTTATCAAAAATTATCACTTAACAAACGCAAAATACAAATAAATGACCCAAGTATCAATCATTGAAGTTGAAGAATTGGTGAAGAATTGAAATTTTGAAATTTAAAAAAAAAAAAATTAATGTACAAACCAACCGGTTTTCACCGGTTCTATTGCATATGCGGTATAACAAACGTACCGTATCGGTTAGGGGTCCGGTTCACCGGCCGGTACGGCACAGTTTTTAAAACATTGAATGAAACATCACATTGTTGTGAATAGTGCTAGATATCTCCTATGGCTTATTTTGACTTATTTTAACTTATTTCACTAATGAGTTTTTTGGGTTAAAGGCTAACATATTTTTTATGTTTTCTATGACATGTGTGACCTATTTTAAGGCATGTATGACCTATTAGCCTAACCAAAAACCTTATATGTAATAAAACCTTTAAATAAGTTAGCAAACTTACAATCAAATAAGCTTTCAAATAGATTGAGAAGTGGCTACAATGACAAACAAACAACAATGACAAATCCTTACAAACTAAATGTGCTTGAATGTGTGAGAGATGAGAATTGATAATGAAACTTGAGTTACTCTTACTAATTTATTATTTTAGCCTTATAATAAAAGTAAATTAGTAATAGATAATAATAACAATTATATTAATTAAAACATTCCAACTTATTCGACCTAATAGGCTTTTTACCTAGCTCATAGTCTAACAATTAGGTAAACACACTTAGAATTCAAAAGAGGTATGAGAGCAACAGAAAATAAAATATGAGAGATTACTATTTTTTTAATTGGAGAGATGTCATTATGACAAACCATATATCCACCAAGTACAAATTTCCTTCTAATTTTATCATATTATTATATTATTGTCTGGTGCATAAATATTGTATTGGATAAGATGTTACATTTTAGCCTCACATTTTGGAGAAAATAATGTATTCAAATGATAGTTAAAGGTGGAAATACGGGAGATAACTTGTTAGGGGTCTATTACCTGACCTATAACATGTTAGACTAGATTATGCTTTTTTTGTGAATAGACTATGTTCAGGTTTTTTGAAAAGTATATTTAATTTAACAGGTCAGACTTAGGCCATCCAAAAAACATATTAAGCTTAACAGACTGACCTATTTAGTTATATTATGTAATAATGTTCATATTATACAATTTTAATATAAGTAATGTTATTATATATATAATTTTAATATAAAATGTATGCAAAAATATAATTTAATTGTTAGGTTAGAATTATCTAATTAAAAGTATGTCTATTAGTCTATTTAAACGTACACATAATGGTCTATTTCAATATTATATATTATAATAAGTCTTTAAACAGAGATGAAACTTTTAAATAAGTCAGACTTAGGCTTTAAATTTTTTTAACAGACTAACATGTCAAACACAAACTCCTATATGCTTATAGGCTCTACCTATTTAAGGCAAAGTATGGTCTGACCTAATCTGTTTCTACTATTAATGATAGTGTATAAGTTTTATACATTATCATTGTATCTTCTATTATTCATATTTAAGCATCATTTAGTCTTAAAAAAAAGTAATCAAAATGAACTATAGATAATATAATAATTGTGTATAAGTAATATAAAAATTGGAAGTCAAAATTAATTTTGAATACCCAACTTCTAAGTGCTAAATACAATGCCCTTTTTCTTTTTGTTTTTTCTATCATATTTCAACACAAAATGATTTTTGTATTTTGTTTAGGCATAACATTCAGGCCGTGTTGGATACTAGCTAGTTGGGCCAAGAACTGGTCTTTAAATTTTCAAGCAAGTCGATGAAAAAATGAAAAAATGAAAAAAGTAAAGATCTATTATCAATACTCATCCATTTGATCTTATCTTAAAATAAAAAGTAAAGATCTATTTTGATCCATTAAAATTTTAAATGAAAAAATGGTATCAAAAAATATTAAATATGGATCAAATAAGTTATTTTAAGTATTTTTATGAATTTTGACTTACAGATCTTTAAACACTGGTTTGACTTTTTTTTCCAGAGATCAAGTTGGTAAGTATGGAAATTCATAAGAACCCACTTTATAATAAATAATAGTTTCTTTTAAAATAAGCTTCAAACTTAAGATTAGAGTACATTTCCTAAAAAAAAGATTAGAGTACATTTAAATTAAATTGAGAATAATATACTCTTAAACGCTATTTTATGAACAAGTTACAAGTTTATGTTTACAATAGTTTATCTGTGGAATAAAATCACAAGAGGTTACATGCATTCACTTTTATGCATATTGTATTGATATACAAAGAACCAATAAGAATTTTGATATCTATATAGATTATCAATCTCGGATAGCACCTAATTCTATTAGAAACTTTCCAATTTTGAGGTGTATCCAAACCTTGGGTTATAAAAAAAAGGAGGTTATACTTTAAGATTGGATGTCATGCTCAAATGAATTTTGTAGTAATGAGAAATAGAAGAATATTATTGAAAGGGTCTCACTTGGACATCATAATTAAAATTTTATCTATTTATATCTAGCAAATGTTTACTATTTAATTATAATCACAACTTTAAATTTGATAATATTCTTTACATTAATAATAAAAAGATATAACTATTAAACCTTTTACATTGATAATAATAATACAAGAACAATATCTAATCTCACATGTATCAAATGTAAGATAAGAGCAATATTTTAATATTTATTAATGTCAGTACAAAGAATTATACACAGTTAATATATCATTCATAATTTATTTGTATTATTTATATTTAAGAGATAATAATAATTAAATATGAGAGGCATATTATAACTATAATAGAGTATACATTTTTTTCTCTATTTTATAATTTAATTATTATTTAATCATGCACGTCATCCTAAGACAATGGATGCATATGTAACATGGCTGAACCAGACAAATATTTGTATATTTCTTAGTTTATTTTCATAATTTCTTACCAATTATTTAATTATGATCAGTTTCTTACATGGCTCTTCAAGATCACATCAATCTTCGAGACCTAATAACATCCTAGACTGTTAGTTGACTCTCCTAAAATATTCAATTATTTATCCTAGGAAACCAACTACTATAAGTTAAATATATAATTTTTATTTTAAAAACCCACTAAAGATAAAAAATTCTTTCACCATTTATTTATTCTACTAACAAAATAATAACGCAAATCTAGCTTAATTGTTGACCTATTGATTGATGGCCAGAAATGTAGTTGGTATATATGTGATTCAGAAACAACGTATCTAAAGGCAGAGAATCGGAGAATTTAGTACTGAAATATATGAGAAGAAAGAGATTTTTTTAATTTTAAATTTTTATGAAAAATAACTTAAAATCATATTTGTAAGATTTATTTGTATCATGTTTAAATTTCTATCTAATGTTAGACTTCCAAGTACAAGCGAGTATCTGAATTCCCAAATAAAGAATCAAAATAGTGCACTAAGTTGCATTGGAAAGGCAGAAAATGTAACTTTGGATTGTAAGATATATTTGAATTGATAGATAATTCTATCTAAGATTTAGTTAGTTTTATTTTATTTATATTAATCTATTATTTATGTTTATCTTATTAATTATTATTTAGATCATTATTATCTTATCGTATAAGAGCGAGTCATTCTCCATGACTTATCTCGTCAGCTATCATGTTGTTTAGGTGCCAAAATTTTGGATTTTCAATTTCAATTAGTTACATCTTTTGTTGCATCACATTATTGTTAGTATACATTATTTTCTTTTAACCTCGCAATTCTAAATTACAAGCAATAATCATTCAAATAAATAAATATTTTCCAATACAACAATTTGTTAAGGTTCAATCTCAAAACCAATTTGCAATGATAGGAGTAACCCAACAAGTATTTAAACCATTCCCGAGACAATAAGGTAGGCGATGTGGGACTTACTTCCCAACATACCCCCTCTACATAAGTCTGTCGGACCAATCGAATGGTTACTTGTGACCCATAACTAAAAGACATCCTTTGGCCCATGACAACCGGAAAGAAGTTGGGTTCTGGCTCTGATACCATGTTAAGGTTCAATCTCAAAACCAATTGGCAATGATAGGAGTAATCTAACAAGTATTTAAACCATTCCCGAAGACAACGAGATAGGCGATATGAGACTTACTTTCCAACACAATTCACTTTCTTCATTTTATATATTTGTTTCTGTTCCCATAGACAATTCATTATGGTTATACTTTATCTCCATACGATGAATTATATTGTAAATACTCAGTTTGACCGGAATATTTTATTTTGAAAAAAAGTGTTGAGTAAATAAAGGATGGATAAAAATTAAAGGAGTGATGCAATTGGGGTTGTTTGGGATGGAAACCCTAATCCTCCTCCTTTATATGCTTACTTTAGAAGGAGGTGTTGGAGAAATTAAAAAAAAAAAAAAAAGAGGTAACCCTAATTTTGAAATGACTAAGGATAAACAACAACTCACAAGAGGCAACAACCAACAATCTCCATCCACAGCAGTCCCAAATACACTAAGATCTTGCACACAAAAAAACCACAGAAGATCAAGGCACTCTGAGACAAACTTATTAGTATCATGGTTATTGGTAATTTGCTGCTTAAGGCTTCTATAATTAGGGATGACAAAAAATATATGAACACGTACTCGCAATGGGTACTCGCAAAAATAGTTCATAGGTGGGAACGGGTATCATGATACTCGCCCTGCAGATACCTGCATATATATTTTAATTAAATATTTTATATTTAGTTATTATTAATTTAACATTATATTTGTTTATTTTATTATTACTTCATAATAAAATTTAGTAATGAGACTATAATCATAAAATTATCATATTATTTAAATAAATTTTTTTATAGATTAATTATTGTAAAATATATAAAAATATAATTAGAATTGAAAACTCGTTGGATACCCGCGGATACCCATTACCCTCACGGGTACTCACAAATAGTGCGCGTACGGGCACGGGTCCCGTTGCCATCCCTATCTATAATGCTCATTATATGTGTAGATTTTGCAGTTCATAACATCTTCCAACGATATCTATGGAGTCCATATAATTATTTGATTGTTTTCATTTTGAAATGAATTATTTATAACAAACTTAAAGCTTATTAAGTTTTAGCTTGAGGTGTTGTGTTAGATATATTTAGATTGATAATTCATTATCTCATCTAAAATTTAGCTACTTCTATTTTATTTGAATTTATCTATAGTTTATATGTTTATCTTATTAATTATTATTTAGATAATTATTATATTATCGCTTATAATAGTTTTTGTTTATATAATAAATTACTTGAAGTTCACTTTCATGAATTTGTATCAAAATAAATTTTTTGATGGATGACGTAGATGAGTAACAAAACTAATTGATATCCAAATTTGGATTAAGTATATTACTTTACTTTAAGTGCATCACCATATCTTATCATTGACTTATGCTAAGACATGTGTTATTCTTATATGGATTTAGGTTTTCCCTTTCATCTTTTTCTTTAAACAAATTTTATTGTAGTCAATTGAGACTGAACACAATCAGTATAGCAAAGGAAGAAATGGTGTTACGTACATATTTTCATAGTTTTTATCATTTGATAAGAGTTTGCTTTAACTTATACTATTTTTCATTTTCCATTTCTTTATAATACATGAAAGATTTTGATAAGTTTAATTATCTAGTCAAATAAAGAATGAATAAAAAGTAAATAAATTTAACTCTACTTGAGTTTAACATTTGATTTTTATTACTTGTAAATATGATTTAGGATGTCTTTGATAGAGTAGAGAAATGACAGAAAGATAATGAGATGAGAGAAGTTGGGGAGAAATGAAGTCACTCACTCGTTTGGTTGAGGAAGAGTTTAAAGGTAGAGAAAGAAAAAGCAGTGGGGCCCATCATATATATTTATCTTCCCAAGTGAGGAGAAAATGAGAGGAGAAGATAAACCAAAATTTGTTGTCTCAAACTGTATCTCAAATCATATCCCAGAACAATGATATTGAAGCAAAAAAATAAAAAATATTATAATTTTTTTAATTGACATGAATGTTTTCATTAATCCGGAACATGATTTGAAACATAATTTTGGACGATAAATCATTGTTCACGGAAGAGTGAGGAAGAAACACTTATTTCTTTCTCTCTTTTTTTCCATATAATCAAACAACACTAAAATTCACTATATTTCTCATATTTTTCTCTCTTTTTACTTTCTCTCTCACATATTTCACTCTTCTTATTTTCTTCCTACAATCAAACGAATTGTTTAAAAAGAACCAGTTATTGGATCTATCGCTATAAGTATAACTTGTCTTTTTCAAAGCTATGTCCAGCTGTTTGCATCTCAATCTTTGCAATTACCTACCAAATGGGGACCATCATTTTAATATATTTTTCTATCTTAATCAGTGTTTACAAAATATAAAATCGTAGAGTAAAAATCAAGAGACGGGAAATAATCATGTGAAGAGATAAGTTATTATTTTTGTCTTTGTACATATAGATAAAAGTATCATCTTATTATATCTCAACGATAAAAATATGAAAAATTATATTATTTTTTCATTTTGTTTTGATTGTATTACTGAAAAGTATCCTAACTCACATAATTTATATTTTAATAATATTAGCATGAGTTTAATATGTATGCATTTTTTATTGGTGATAGTGATTATATTATTATACTCATTTCTATTAAATCCTATTATAAGTTGAATGATAGATCTTGTATGAGATAACCAGTTCCATGTATTTGGTATGCTGTAATTGTCAAGTGAAAGAGAAAGTAGCAAAGGTACAAATAGATATAACATTCAACTAAATGCGACTTGTGCAAAATCATGGTTTATATAAGTCACTGATTTTCATATGCAACTTTTTTCAAGGTGAGTGAAGAATTAGGAGTAGGGATGGAAAAGGGTCGGATCCTCGTAGATATTGCATATCGTATACATATTGTTTGTGGGAAATCAACGAGTTTTTAAGTCTTTTAGTACTACAAATGAGATTCTCTCATTCTATGGGTAATAAATCATTCTCATGCGTGATTATCTTTTCCAATAAATGTTGTTCCAGAAATGTAATCATTGATATTTTAGTTTTTTTGGGATCCAATCGAATCTTACATTACTAAACCAACATCTTGTTGAAAACGAGTTTTTAAGTTTAAGTATATATTTGTAATAATAAATATATAAAATAATTATTACATAAACAATAAAATTTATAAAATGTTAAATTTATTATCATATTTTAATCATTAAAATTTATTATAAAAATAATAAAAGAGATAATATATAATTATAAAACAATAAAACAATTTAATATATGTAAAATATCTAATTAAAAAATAAATTTATAAATATTTGGGTATCCACGAATGGATATTATAATACACATATCTATCCCTAAGTCATTTTTAGAAGTACTCATTGTGGATATTTATTGTGCATAGCAAAATTAAATGTATTAGTCACTCCATATAACAAAGATTTATGTTGGATCAACAAGTTACTTTCTTCAATTATGTTCTTTTTCTCTCTCGTTTTCACCGATTCAGAAGTATAATCCCCACAATATCCGAAAATAAGAAGCTCGAACCATCAATTAGTGGGAGAAAATATCCTACTCTCACTAAGATATTAGACAATGCACAAAATATATCACCAAACTTTGAAATTTTGTTGAAACTAAGGGCAGGGGTAAGGGCCCAAAGCTAGTAAAAAATGTGTTGATCATGAGTTGTAAACCTCAAATTCTACTAGATTCCTAGTATAACACAAAAATCAAAGGTTCAATTTTGGAAAACGACATTTGTTGGGAAGAGCAGACACGTACCCAAAAGAAATTAGTTACTTGATGAAAAAGATAAGGGTATACAATTTTGATATTACCTAAAAAAACATCAAAATTGTGTTACATATGAATTGAAAACTTGATATTTCTTTCTTCATTCTTTTTGGCAGCAACCTATCAAACAAGGGAAAAGCACCAAAAATGGTTTAAGAATGGATAAGATGTTTTTGTCCACTGTCCACTGATTATAGGCCTATACTTAATTTATCTGTCCGAAAGACAAGGCGCCCTATAAATCTATAGGGCCGTCAATGTCAAGAAATTTCTAATTAGATTTAGAGAGAAAATATAGAGATGATACGTAATTAAAATAAAATATCAATAAAAAACTGACACGTAATTAAAATAAAAAATAGATAATAATTTTTTTGTATTACCAAATACTTATAGATTTTTTATATTATTAATATAACATATATCATTCCTATATTAGTTACGGTTGTCTTTTAAATATAATGCACATAAAGAATCAATAATATGTTGATTGCACAAAAAATTAGAGTAAAAATCTTTTAAGTAAATGTGAAATTACACAAACCATCCCTCACTTTTTTGTTATTACACAAATCATCCTTAATTTTGTACATATGTTACCCTCACTATCCTATATGATATAAAAGTTTAATATTTTAAACAAAAAATGTATGATGTGTGTAATTAATTAAACAAAATATTGTATATTGGGTAGACAAATTCAAATAATATAAGATTCAATGCGTCTTCATTATTTGGTTCGTTATAAAATAGTATAAGAGTTATTTAAACATTTCTTTGAAATTTATAATGTATTTTTTAATGACACAAAATAATAAAGAAACACTCGCTTTTGTACTATTTGAAGTGTTATACAATATACAATATTTTGTTTAACTTAATTACATTCATCACATTTTTTCTTTAAAATATTACACTTTTATAACATGCAGGGGTAATCAGTGTAATGTATGTATAAACTTAGGGGTAATTTGTATAGGAGGAATGGGTGATTAGTGTAAGGACAAAGAATGTAGGGTTGATTTGTGTAATTTCATTAAAACTCATGGGGCGTGAGTGTAATTTACTCAAATCTTTTTCTTCCCAAAAAATCTGTTTGTACCGATTTAATTCACGAAAAATTGAAAAGCTGAAAATAGTCCAAATTTTTTAAAAGTAGATCAAATTTATTATTTTTAACATTTTTATGTCTCCTTACGGAAATTTTATTGACTATCATTCATAATTTTCAACTACTAGATTGAGTTTTTTACATTTTTTTGGATGAAGTTGATATACACAAAAAGTTTTTAGAATAAAAATGAGGATTTACTCAAAATTTTACAATAGAAATACATATGAAAGTGTCCCATTTATCTCCAAAAACCACTTAACTTGGCTAGAGCTTCCATGGCTTTTATGTATATTAATTGTTTTTAATGATATGCGTTTTTTTAAGTTTTACACATAGATAAGTAGAAAGTAATAGTAGCTTAAACCGGTTTCTTTTGGGATATTAAATTATTTGTGTAGTATGAGTGTTCATCTCTCCGTTTAAATGTAGAGAAATACAAACTTTATAGAATATGATAATCTATTTTATTCAATCAAACATATTTCTTTGTAATATGACTTGTCAACTAATTATGTCATTTCACATGATCCTCCCTTCAACATAACTTTC
The DNA here is from genome assembly GCA_009771035.1 of Lupinus albus. NCBI lineage: Eukaryota > Viridiplantae > Streptophyta > Magnoliopsida > Fabales > Fabaceae > Lupinus > Lupinus albus. The sequence continues at coordinate 2,715,421 of CM020013.1, read as the reverse complement.
CAAATAATCATGTCATTTCATATACAATGATAATGGTGATGCTAATATTTGAAATAGAAGCTCCACTAAAATAAGAATTTGCAAATAAAGAGTTAAAAGTACCATGATTCCTCTCTCGGAAAGGCCATTGCATAGTTAGGATTTTGACACATGTCAAAAATAAAATTTAAATGATTTAGATTTTTTACTTTTTTAAAATTTTTTTTTTTGAAAAAACACTTCATCTTACATTTCCATTCCCAGTAGCAGACTCATATTTTCCACCATGACCATGTCAACGGAAGAATTTCACAATTCCCCACCCTTCGAACCATGTATGAATGTATGATTCAGAAAAGAATTATGTTCATTACGTTTTATATTTAAGAGTAAAAATATCTTCTTATTATATTGAGTGAATACAAGTCTTTCATTAATATACCCAATTCTTTGGAAAAGTTGGAATAAAGGGAAAAAGGCTGATTAATACACCCAATGGATAAAAGTGAGTAATGTGGAAAACGCAAAGACACAAGTGAGTAATGAACATGCAAAACAAACATAGAATAAAACAACCTAAGCATTTTTTTTACTTAGTTATATGCTCCTAGCTAACATTTCTTGGAACCTTCTATCAGATTCTTGCTTTTCCAACTTAAACTTCTCATGACAACTTGCAATGAACATTTCTGCAAGTGTATCAATCTCATTCATATCTTTCTCCTTTGTACCCTCACCATCTTCAACCTTCTCCTCAAGCCACCTTAAGTACCTTGAAAGTTCTGAATCAGCACAATCCTCAAGTACTTGCTTATCTGAAATATTGAAAGTGTTGTTCCAATTTGAATCATTGTACAAATGAGTAGTACTATACAATCCTTCATAAACCGGTTGTGGAACAGGTAAAATATGAGAAGATTTAGAAGAGCACCAATTATAGTGAAACCTAAAGGACCCAAAAATTATATGCTTCCTCTTGTTGTAATATTTCTTTTGAGAAAGGTATGGGAAGTTAATGGTTGAGTTGTTGTCCTTAAGAATTTGAACTATAACATCTTTTACTTTGGTTAATGCACGAATGATTCGGTATATGTGGGACACTATGAGGTTGTGGATGAGGTTTTTGAACTTCATGGAGCTTAAGGTTGAAGAAAAAGATGATGATGATGATGATGGTGATTTTGATGAGAAAACTTGAAGAGGGTGCATGGTTTTAGAAGGAGTTTGTGTGTGATAGAGTGAGTCTTTTTTTTGGTCCATGTTCATGTAATGGTTTATAGTGGAAGCCAAAATTTATTGGATTACTATTTTGCCCCTTGAATTTTAGTTTATTTAAAGGTTTGCCATTCAATTTTTGAGTAAACAATTAGTCAAAATAATAATGTTTTGAGAACCGGAGCATACCGGATGGTCTGACCGGTTTGATCGTTGATCGGACTTAAAAACAGCTTTGGTTTACAGTCTTACCAAGACGAAGTTGAACCACTTTGAATCGGAGAAATTCTAATTCAACCATGTTAAACCCGGTTAAACCGAATTAACTTGGGAAGTAAACAAGATGGTTCACTTCAAAATTAAAAAACTAGAACACTACTCTAATCTTTTGTTTTAGTCAAGTCCAAAAAAGATGAAGATATGTTACTTCAATGTAATTATACTTGATTATTAATTATATAAAATTTTACATTTATATATAATTATATATGAAATCACCCGATCAGACCAAACGATTTAATCTCTTAAATCTAATATGAAACTTCTTTCGGTTTGATGTCCAACTCGAATTTCACAACAACATTCTACTGGTATTGTCCTTTTTATTTTATGGATATTGTAGGGATAATAAGACCCACTTACTTGTTTTAATTTTTTTGGTTAGTTTGTGAAACTTCTTCAACACTCAAAATTTGTTTGCTGGTGTTATGTTATATTTATATAGATTCGTAAGAGTAATCATGTATTTCGAGAACGGTGATTAAGGCATAAAAATTGCGAGAGGAACTATTATTAAAATGTGAAAGATTCTTGAGCTTGAGTGTGATGGACTAATCACAATATTAATTTATAGATTGGTATTTTTTTTTCCACCAACGTAGAGTAATTGATTGATAAAAAACCTTAATTAACTCTATTATCTTTTTCAATATTATAATCGACATCGAGTTACATCAACTTGAAAATTTTACATTTATACAAAACTCTCTATTAATAAATGCTCCATTAGTAATTGCATAACTTCGAATTGTGTTATTTTAGCAGAATTTTTCGACCAAATATGCAGCCAAAACAGTTTTTATAGTAAAGACTCTCTTCTTTAATATGGAAGAGATGGGTTGGGAGTTGCATTTGCCTCACATATACTGGCCGAGGAAGAGGCGGTCATGAAAGGTTATCAAAACAATACTTTCAGTATTGATTAAGACGTGAAATAAGTGGATCTCCACCCATCAAATAATGAGAATGTAAGTTATAATTTCTTTTTGAACGGACATCTTCTTTAGGAATGAAGATCTGATGTCCCAAAGTCTGTCTCAATTTCATGTCTCAGTCAATTAGAAATTGCCACATAAATAAAAAGAAAATAAAAAATAACATATTTATCTTATTTGCTGAGGACAAATGATCTTTATTCCTTCTTTAGTAAGTGTTAAATGTCTCATACTTTTTCCACTTCAAGTCAGACCTTTCAATTATACATCAATTATTTGATCATGACAACTGACAAACTATAAGATGAATTTATGCATAGAGTAATAATAATTGACAACTTTAAAAAGATTAAAAACAAAAGGATGAATCCATTAACTCAAAGATAGGGAAATTAAATGGTTTGAATTAGTGGATAGATTTAAGCCATTGGATTTTCCTAGAATTGATGAGTAAGATATAGAGTAAATTTAAAAAACTTACTCTTAAAGTAAGTGGATCTCCACCCTAAACACAATAACATACTAATTATATAAAGATATATGTAAAATATATTTGGGTCCCTATTAATTATGGACATCGCACTTGTCACACACCCTGATGAGTCTGCCGAGTTTGAATCACCGCATTGAGGTGAAGCTCGGCAGAGAGAAGGGTGATGAGGACGGGTGCATGGCCCTGCTTCACCTCCTCCGCTTTACCCTTGTTCGCCACTTCACATAGTTGCTCCTCTTCCTTCAACCCTTGTTGTAGCAACTACAACAATCACTCTAGTCTTAGTGCATTTATTGTTATTTATAATTTAACTTAAAAATGACCTAGTTATGAATAACGTTTTTGCATTTATAAAAAAAATAACATTTGCTATCACCAATAGATGATTCAATAGCAATGAAACAGAATGTAGTGGTATTGGATGATTTACTACTTGAAGATGGAAGCCCATTTTCCATCACCAGCTACTTTAATATTGTCTAAACTTGGGCCTAAGTAAAAAAATAATGGACAAATTTCTGCAATGCTCTTCTCCCCCAAAAGCCCCAAACCTCATCTCTTCATTTACAAAATCCATACAGATTTACCAACAAGGTGTTCTTATTCAATTTCACTCAGTAGCGTTAGGATCCTCTCTAATAATTAAGAGACAAATATATTACAAATAACATGAAAAATAATACAATAATATTACATTTTTATCCTTTAAATATAATTATATAACACTTTTATCTTTTGTTGTAAGTGTAAAAACAAGAATTTGATTCTAGGGATCACCCATAGAAGATGAGAAGATATTCTTGCTTATATAAACTATGGCTACGGAAGCCCCAATGGTCTCATCTTGGTATTGGCTTTGCAATTTATTTTGATCAATATAATGTTCTCATAGTATGCTTGCCATTAGAATCCTAATCTTTGATTCAAATGGAAACATGCAACATATTTTGAAATAAAGTTTATATCAAAATTGTATTTCATATCATTAACTTCTAAAAACCAATTCGTGAACCAAGTGGCAGATTTTAATTTTGTGATAATGAAAGAAAGAACTCATTATTTTTAAACTTATCTAGAATCTGTTGTTTTTATGTGTTGCATGTGCCTTGAACTAACTTGGAATGCTCAATATAGCAAAATATTTCACGATTATATGGGCATCTTACTTTTTGCACTCAAATTAATAAACTTATCTGGAAACTGTTGTTTTTCTATTGCATGTGATTTGAACTTCTTTGGTGTCATAAGAAGAATCTTTGCTGTACCCACTTCCCACTAACTGCTCCAATAAAACTCCATCGCAAATAGTAAGGGTGGAAACAACTCAGACTTCTGGCTTAAATGTTCTGGTCCATTTACACCTTTAATTGTATATGGGGTTGAGGTAAAACTTTCCCAAACACCTTGAACATTAATGACTCCAACCAAGAGTATTAGTGGAGTAAGAGTCAGAAAGAACAATTGTATTGACTACAATTTATGTGCAGCACACAAAAATATAATTTGACTACAATTACCATTGTATTGGAATGTTATATATGAAAAATGCTATAATATGCCAAATGTTACTAATATACTGTTTAGGGGAGGGATCCCTTACTCAAGAGTAAGTGAAAAAACCTACTCCACATCTTAATCATCCATTCTTAGAAAATCCAATAGTTTAGATGTTGTTTTATACATATTTTTTTATACTTTATAATATCAAGTCTAACTATATTAAAGAAAGAGCATATGTAATATTCTATATGTATTTGTAGTGTTGTTATTCTTTGAGAATAAAACACATTTCATAATTGTTACTGTTATATTTTAATTAGCAAACTATAATAACACGTGACTTGTTATAATTGATAACAACAATAATGATGCTTACAGAACAACAAAAAAGTTTTTGTACTATTATATTTGAGAGTAAAAAATTAAGTGATAAAACATTTTTATTATAAAGGAGGAAATATAAAGCAACTCATAAAGTATATAATATACTAGTTTTTTTGGTTGGACTTTCCTACTATATTAAAACCCTAACAATTGATGTTATTATAGGCTTGATTAAAGTAAGTTGCTGAATATTTATAATCCTTCAACTATTCAATTATAGCATGTTTTCTATTTAGAGAAAGAAAGATTTAGATATATATAGGTGGGTGGCTAAAAGTTATTTCGTCCGAATCTATAATAAGAATAATAATTGCAGATCTATTTTTTGTGAATTTATGCCAGCATCTTTATCAGACATTGAATTAATACACCACAGTATAGATTCCCATAACAATATTCTCCAATTTTAAGAGGATCCATTGATCCATTAGTATTTAGTAATAGTCTAGGACTGTTTTTTTAGAGTAAGACCCGTCTCCATTAATGGAGAGTCAATTGACTTTTTCATGTGTATTCTAAGAGTAAAAGTGTAATCCTAATATATGTTGTCTTTCCTTTATTTTTTAACATCACTTGTCTCTCCATTAATGGAGTCACTCGTTTTTTAATATCTTACTTATGATGTTCCTTTGTCGTCTAATTCTTTTTACATTTGGTTTAAAATTCACTTTGACAACTATTTTTTTTGCTTCAATGTTCTGTACTTTGGTTATATCAATTGATTTGTTGTGAATAACAACTTATGAATAATGAATGACCTTGCATGGTAGCATTTACACAATTAGATTCAAATCTTGTAAACAAAACCATGTGATAATAAGAAAAGACGGTATAGTGTACAAGGCTCTCACTTAGTGAGTATGAGAGGATAAATGTATGCAACCTTACCACCTCATTGATGAGTCTGTTTCCGGAATTCGAACTCCCATGTTGTTGAGAAAATTAATAATATGCATGTTTTGGTTTCCTAGTATTTAAGAGTGTCAATAATGTTTGTTTCTGTTGCATTTCCGTTATGTTACAATTATGTTTCATAGTTAATAGGTTTTATTTGCACGTTACATAGTGATTATTGTCATGATGATTTCGGTTATGTATTAATCTATTTATAGGCTATCTTGTTCTATTAACGAATAAGTAAAAAAAAACATATACCATTTGCTTCCTTTTATTGTTAACCCACATACTCCAAGAATATAAAGGGATAATTTTATTCCAAAGGGCAGAATTTAGAATTACAAACAATATTATCTTTCCAATCTCTTCTTTCCTTCCATTTTGTTGAAGAGTTATGTAGGCTACCACATAAAACTAGAATATATATATATATATATATATATATATATACTTTGCTTGCTACTAAGTACAAATTATGTGTGAATATTTGGGTGCCTGTCCATGAACCAGAACAAGATTGATTGCCATGGACTGATTCAACACAGTCATGGTCTAAATGGGACTTTGAATGCCGAGTTTGGGAATTATTCTTGTGAGTATTTTGATATGAAACAAACTTGTCATATTAGAAGTTGCAATCAACCACTTGCAATGGTTAGAGTTGGAGGAGGAGGAGCAGAACAACCACCGTACATAGCCACTGCCAAATCATCAAACCCCATTATCGGCCATTTTGAGTCACCGGCCGAACGGTCTACCAGCTTCATAGAATATGATGGCCAAGTTGGAAGTAGTAGTCACTCTTTTAGCCCTCAAATCTCTATGATCAATGATTTGGAATTCCCTTTGTATCAATCTCATAGGGAAAATATTTTCATTGAATTGTTCAACTCCAACAATTTGCAAGCAATGGTAAAATCTCAATTGAATAATAACCAATGTTGTACATCCCCTAAAAAATCCAATACGATTCCATGTGGGTTTTTTCCTAGCACCAAGTTCCTTCCATTTGAACAACAAAATTTCTTCATTGAAAGCACATCATTTCCTATTGAAGGAAATCAGGATCATTCAGTTAAGTATTTTTGCAAATCCCTTATATAGATTTTGTCTTTTAACTTGTGACCCCTTTTTTATGATTCAATTTGGATTGGAGTTTATTCAAGTGTGAATTCTCACATTAGATATGATATGAGGTGAGGAGTGAAATAGTTTATAAGTGGAAAAGTCTCATGGAACTAATCCCTTAAGGTTTTGGTTCAAGACGTAGTGTCTCACTTGTGCCTCTATAGTCTTCCCATACTCCGGTAACAATGGAAGTTCCCGGTGGTTGGAGGCTTCATGGTCGCATGCCCATGAAACTAATGTCTTAAGGTTTTGGTTCAAAACGTGTTATATCAGTTGTGGCTCTTCACTATTCTCATAACCCGATAACAATGGAGCTCCCCGGTGGTTGGAGTCTTCCGGTGGCAGACTAGTACAACAATTTGATTATATTAGTTCATCTTTTTTTCAGGTAGCTTATGGAACTTATAACTTACCTGCTGCACAAATGAAATTCTCTTCTTGGAATGAAAAATCTACTACAATTTCATCAGGAAAAGGGTTAACTACTTCTGGAAACCCTGCTTCGAATCGAAAAATTGTCGCGAGTAAAGCGCGAATAAGATGGACTCTGGATCTTCATGAGAAGTTTGTTGAGTGTGTGAATTGCCTTGGTGGTGCTGAGAGTAAGTAACTTACTAAATTTATCAATTGAAAAAACAGCTTTTGTAGAATCTGATAGACTTGTATTGGTAACTTTACTTTAGAAGCAACACCAAAAGCTATATTAAAGATGATGGACTTAGATGGATTGACAATCTTCCATGTCAAAAGTCATTTGCAAAAATATAGAATTGCAAAGTACATGCCAGAGCCATCTCAAGGTAAATTCTTTTCTCTCGAACATTTTTTTTGGTACATCGGAAAGAGAACAAAGAAGAAAAAGCTCAGACTCGGAAAGATCCCTTTGAAGGATTATATCCGCTCCTAGAGGATTAGTATCCCTTTGAAGCAATATAGTATACTTGTCACGACTTCATAGCTGCTTATTAACTATGAGGTCACAAGTTAAAATCCTGGAAACATTCTCTCTACTTGCGTAATACATCTAACTCCACAGACTCCATTAAGTGGGAGCCTCGTGTACTAGATCGTCTTTTATATTTGTCAAAGGATGTAAACTTATCTTTTTCCCTTGGCCATGATTCATAAATGAATGATCGTTGAGACAAATAAATAAATTAATGCAAATTGTTTTTCAATGATAGGAAGTTGCAATGCAGAATAAATGCATGTATATCCATTAATATGGTAGAAAGTTTGACACAAAATATAACAATATTTTGGTAACTTACAGTGAAATTTTCTCTTTAGGATAATTATTGCATGTTTCTATATTGGTTTTTAATCATAATCTTCAATTTCACTGTTGTCCTTGTTGTTTTAAATTAAGTGGTTCATTATGCGCACTGAACTAAAAACATTGTTTCCTGTTTCAGGGAAATCTGAGAAAGAAATCCACACTGTGAATGTGCATCATCTTGATGTCAAAACGTAATGTTACTTTTTTTTTTTTCCTAAACACTGATTTATCGAATTAGGATTAATGGAGAGGAAGCACATGTTTTTCCTTTATTTTTAATAGCAAAAATGTATATATATGTGTCATAGGTTGCATTTCTCTTTGATTTTTGAATCATTTGTCTCTCCATTAATGGAGAGGATGCTTACATATCCCTACAATTCTAGTAATCCAATTCTTTCATTTGTTATTTCATATTGACATTAGATAATGTTATTCTAAAATCTATTAAATTCAATGCTCTTTATTTGCAGTGGCTTGCAAATTAGAGAAACACTTCAGCTTCAATTAGATTCTCAAAGGCGTCTTCATGAACAACTAGAGGTATATCAACACTATTGTTTTCTATTATGACTTTTATTCCCTACAACAACATTAGACTTTTTCTAACGAGTATGACTCATCTACATTAATGGAGAAGCAAATGACTTTTTTTATGTGTATTCTAAGGGCAAAAATATAATTTTCTTTTTCTAATGATTCGATTAGGAATGAGGATTCAAATTATCATGTACAATAAATGAGTTTGTTATCAAAATATACTTATTTACTCAATGAGAAAATGATTTTCTTCCATTAATGACAGACAATTTTGAGAATTGTGATACAATTGTTGTAAGATTTAATGATGTTTGCACGCTCCTTAATTCATATCAAACTACTGAAATTGGTCTTATAAAAAGAACAAGTGGTAATATTAAAGGGAAAATGTTAAGAATAGTTAAGGAAACCAACATGAGGTGGTATATTAAAGGGAGAATGTTAATGATCCTTAAGAAAATCAAAATAAAAATCTTATATTAAATTTTATATACCAATGAGACTCAATGATCTAATAATATAAGATCCTACTAGATCTTTAAGTATCATGAAATAGAGAGTGGGAATATATTTTTTGTTATAGAAAAAAATGTTATATTAGTTTGTTTAAAATAATTTTATGAGCTTGTAATGGTTGATAAGAATCATTTTATTAGTACATTGACATTATGACATTCACATGTAATAAATTAAGGAATATCTGGTTCTATTTTAGTTTCTCTTTCTAGTGCACTTTCCGGTTGCCTTTGTTTTCACATATCTGATTTCCCTTTGTGTGTTCATTGATGGTTAGGAATTCATTTTCATTCCTTTTCTATATAACATTGCACTTTCCTTACTCGGTTACTAATGAGTATATAATTTTCACTTTGTATTTCTACTCATGAGATAGCAAAAAATGACATGACTTTTCCAATGCACAAGTGCTCAATTTATAGAAGGGTTTAGGAGAGGTTATTGGAGAAAATAACTCCTCCACTTTCATGGAAACTACCCAAGTGAGAGAACAAGGATCACATGTCTCAAAAATTTCATGTCCATATGTCCCAAACCAATTACATTGTACCAAGTAATATAAAAAAGTTATTCAATATTTTTATGATTTTTCTATTTAACTATCAGTCATTTTTTAATTGGATTGGGACGTTATTGAGACATATAAAATGAGACAGGTGATCTCCATTCGAAATGAGAGAGGATGGAGTTAACAACACCCCCACTAGTTTGATCTATCAATTATCAATCACTATCACATTAGACACTTTCATTCAAACTAGTAACTGAACTACTAATTATTAATTAATCTAACGCTATTCACTTTCATAAAGTTCAAAATGTTGTATTCCAATGCATTATTTCTATCATTTAATTTACTTTTTTGGTCCAGATTCAGAGAACATTACAGCTAAGAATTGAGGAACAAGGGAGGCAGCTGAAAAAAATGTTTGATGAGCAGCAGAAGACAACTAATAACCTCACCAATGCTACTCAGAATACAATCAATGATGTTATAGCAATTGGTCATAAAGATGTTGATGTTTCAATTTTTAATGGGTATTGAAATTTCTTTCTTTCAAGACCACTCCAAACCCATAATATAGTACCTCTTTGTATGAGTGAGGATTAATTACAATTTTCAAATGGCATACTCCTTATAAGAATTAGTCAAAATATACTTTACATTTTAGTTTTGGGAAGAAAACATTGTTATTACATATTGAAGTGGATTTTGACACAAAGAAAGTGTTTTCTCCCCTCATAGATATGATATAGATCGAATCCTAATATCATATATAAGAACTAAAATTAATATAAAGAAGGTCCAACACATTTAACATATAGTTGAGTTCTATAAACATTGTTTGTAGATTTTTTATAAAGATTATATTCACTTTAGTTGAAAGTTATTAAATATTGGCCAATGGACCTTTCACGCACATACACATGGCAAAAATACTCGGACTAGTGGGTACGCGTGAAAATATCCGCAATGGATACTCGCAAAAATAGCTTATTGGTAGGAACGGCTAGCATGATATCCGCCGTGCGAGTACCTGCATATATATTTAAATTAAATATTTTATATTTAATTATTATTAATTTAACATTATATGTGTATATTTTATTATTATTATTTCATAATAAAATGTAATGATGAGACTGTAATCATAAAATTATCATATTATTTAAATAATAATTAGTATACAATATATAAAAATATAATTAAAATTGAAAACTTGTTAGGTACTTACGGATACCTACTACCCGCATGGGTACGATATGCATTACACGTGTCTGTCTGGCCCCGTTGCCATCCCACACGCACACAAAAGGAACTCAATGTAATTATCAACTACACATGTTCAACTTGTGCAAAGTGTAGGGGACTACTCATCTACTCAATGTAACACCCTAAATTTAAGTCTTTAAAATTATAGTAGCAGTCTTGGGATTCTCGCCTGGGTGAGAAAGGCTCACCTGGGAGGGTGAAATCCTGGGCTATACTGAAGGATTCTCGCCTGAGCGAGAGTCGTCTCGCTTAAGCGAGAGAAGTCTCGCCTGGGCGAGAGCTGGCTCGCCTGGGCGAGAAAAGTGATGTTTTGGACCTGTCGAGGCTGTAAGATCCTCGCTTGGGCGAGAGGATCCTCGCTTGAGCGAGAGATGCCTCGCCTGGGAGAGAGTTTCCCTCGCCTAGGCGAGAGGGTCAGATCTGAGTTTTTAAAATAGGCGGGATTTTCTCGCTTAAGCGAGAACCCGACGCTATTACATTAAATAGGGAACCCGAAACACATTTATGAGGGTTAACCTAGAGAGAAGTGAGAGAATAGAGCATTTTCAAGAGCAAGGAGGCTTGTGAGTCATTTAGAAGCTTGAGAATAGGTAAAACTCTTGATTCTAACTCTCTTATTCCCTTTGAAACTTGTTTTGGGTATGTTGGATCTCTTCTCAAAATGAGAGAAACTATGGAAACTCATCCTTTTGAGTTATGGTTCGTTTTATGTTGTTTCTATCTTGTAAATTCTTGGTTTAGAGTTAGTATTTCAAGAATGGAAATGGTTTGTGGGTTGATTCATAAAAACCCCAAAACCCTAAAGTGAAAATGTGGTTAAAGAGGAAAATGAGTAAAAGGCTAGAGGTAGAAGATGAGTTTACTTTCTAATGTTGAAATATGAGATTAATATGCATGTTTTAGATGGTTGTAAACTTATGACGAAAGTAGTTTAGAAACATCGAAAATATGATGAATATCTTGTATGGTTAAATAATGCAATATAAATTGTTTATGTGATATTTGGAATAATTGACTAACATTGTGTTATATGGTGGGAATGAGGAAAGATCCTAAAGTTGGAGGCGGTGTCGGTGGAACTTACAAAGTTGCCAAGAACCAAACCCAACACTCACCGAGGTAAGGATAAGTCTTTAACTTATGCACTGTGATGGAAAATGCGTGGATTTTTCTGGTTATGGATAATGAAATGAATTGTGAATCACTTAATTGTTATAAGCATATATGAGTATGTTTGTAATGATGATGATGTGGATTTACTGTTTATGTATTGGTGGAGTGTCAATGGAAATAAAACTCGGAATAATGAAATGAACTGTAAATCACTTAATTGTTATAAGCATATATGGGTATGTTTGTAATGGTGATGGTGTGTATTCACTGTTTATGTATTGGTGGAGTGCCAATGGAAATAAAACTCGTTTTTAGCCGACCATGAATAGTTAGCAACTTTGGCTCAAGTAATGTAGCAAACTTTGGCTCAAGCAATGTAGCAAGCTTTGGCTCAAGTAATGTAGCAAGTTTTGACTCAAGCAATGTAGCAAACTTTAGCTCAAGTTATGTAGCATGTTTTCAAAAGTATAAACAAAGGAAATGGTTTTAAGTGTATTTAATTCTAAGCTTTTACTTAACTTTATTAAAATGTGGATTAACGTATATTGACATTATTTTACGTTAACGACTTACTCCTTTGTATTTTCTGTGTATGGTCAATGTTAATCTCATTGCAGGTATGTGGAAGATGTAAGGACGTTTTGATTAGGAGTTTAGAGGCTTTTAATTTTTTTTTGTTGAAGTCCTTATATTCATTCTTTTGTAATATGACTAACTGTATTTGAACATGAATATTTGTAATTCTAGATATTCGTAGCTATGGGTATTTTGGAATCCCATAGCTAATTGTATGCGGTAGTTACCGGGATGCATGAATGAATTATGATTTTCTGCTATGCGAACATGTATGTTATTTTATTTAAAAGATGTAGGAAAATGTAGGAAGATGAATAAAATAAGGAAAAAATTTCAATGGTAGAATTTGGATCCTTACACTCAACTTTAAAAAATTATATTTTTATCATTTTTTTCCTCATATATAACTTTTTTCCACCTTAAATTTAGAAGAAGAAAAATTGGCAACTCATTGTATCAAATTGTGACAAAGGAATATCTAGCTATATTGTACTTTTCCTAAATTATTATGTAGCTAGCATATACTTCAATGAAATCCTTATCATTGTTTCATCCTCCTATCATTTTAACATAACATTAAAATATTATAGAAGAAAACAATGAAAGAATCTTATGTCAATTGAGTGGTGGAGGCTTAAAATTTAAAACAGAACCTCTTTGAAAATATTGGAATCTTTGTGCATTGTTTTTGGAGCCAAGTTAAAACGGATCTATACTCTATAGACAGCAACAAGTAATGGATAAATAAATATAGCTTTGAGGAAAAATTCCAAGTCTAGAGTCTTTGTTTAATGGGGTACACGTGGTTTTAACGATTGAGTAATAATTTGGTGAAAAAACTCAAATATTAAAATATGACTATTAAAAAATCACATAAAAACTTCTATGATAACATATATAATTTGTTATATTTAGAAATAAATGTATTATATACTTTTTAGTACTATTATTTACAACTAAATTTTAATCAGAATTAAATTTTTATTGTATTGCCAACATTTCATTGATTATCTTTATACGTATGATATAAATCTATTAACTTATGATTTAGTTGTGATATATTTTTCAAATAATGATAACAAGCTATTAACTTCAATGTTCTTATGAATGTGGATTCTCTATGTTGTAGTAGACTCTCCGGTATAGCCAAAGATTGTGACATGTGTCACATAAAAAAGATTAATAATACAAATTTTCAATTATTTTTAATTAATTTTTTTTAATGTTTAAAAAATTTATGGGCCTCATGTTCTAGTACTGAAGAGGATTCAAACTCTGTTCTTACCGGGTCATTAACAATGACATATGAAGAATGCTAAATGGATCAATCTCTTGCTTTAGCCCACCGAAGATTAATGACAAAAGGTCACAATATTTCCAAATCAAGTATTTGTCCAACAAAACCAAAGAGAAAAATTGATTTTTGCATGATTTATAACGACACAGTGTCGTGTTGCAAAACATGTTGTATTTTAAACCTACATTGGATGAGATAAGAGTTTAGATATCCCATCACACTCATATCCATTCTCTTATTTATTCATCATCGTCTTAACCTAGCCACCAAATGGAATCATAATGGAGGAAAATTGTTTGCTTTGGACATGACATTGGTTAGAATTTTATGGTAAATACTATACTACTTTCTGTTTGGACTTCAACAAAACATTGAATGTTGGGCTTGTGAGGTGTTTGGCTTATTTTGATGGATAGTTGCTATTGATATCATCTATACTCATCACCCGAGAGGATAATTATATGAAAATGCATATAAAAATCAGAAGATAATGACATTTACATTCTTTAATTTATATTCATATTACATTTTAATCCTTAAAAATATACTACAAAATATGATTGTCTCTCTCTACTAATGAAGAAGAGTCTAACTCTATTGATATGACTTTGCCTTTATATTCACACAATAAAAAAATTGATATATTTTGAAACTTGGATAAAAATTGATATATTTTGAAACTTGCATATTACAATCTTGTATGTTATAAAGTAATAGTTTATTTATTACTGAATGATTTACAAATGATATATATTATTTTATTATGATATAGAAGAATTTGTATGAGGATTTAGTGACCATGTTCAGTCAATTTGAGCTCTCCTCTAACCTATTTAACAAGAAGGTTGAATTAAGACTTTCTACAAATAACTTATAATTAAATAGGTTACCTTCAAGATTTAAACAAATGTAGGTGTCTTATGGGTGGCAAATGGATGAATTTGGTTTTGGATTAAGTTTTGTTTGGTTTTGGGGAGAAAATAGGAAAATAAAAGATAAAAATAAAGAGTATGAGTAAAGAGGAAAAAATAGGAAATGAGTTGATCGTAAAAAGTTGTTTGATACAAGAGGGAAAAATATGTTTTTATTTAATAGACAATATTACCCCTTATAAATCAAAATGAGTATATGATAAAGATAAGGATATTATAGGAAATTCAAAAAAATTCCTCCTAGTCTAACCTTTCTTCATACTTCAAGAAGAAACCAAAAATTGTTCGGTCTCATCACTTTTGTTTTCTTTCCTCCATACTCTCTATCTTAGAGGTCAAAACGGGCTACTCGTACGAGTTCGGGCTAATCTGAACCGGGTTAAAAAGCCAGAATATAATTTATGTATAAAAAATTGTAGCTCAAGCCCATCCTAAGCGGGTTGTGGCAGGTCGGTCCGCATAATACTAAAAAATATTTATTTAAATTTTAACATATTTAATATATATATATATATATATATAATGTATAACTTTTTAACATTTGTTATGCCTAATGCAACCAAATTTATAGATATAATGCATTGTGTTTGAGTTAAGACGTAATATCAAGTCCAAGTATATGAATTTGAACACAACTCATTTATTAAATCTCTCATTTCTATTGAACACTCATGCTATAACGCAATATAATTTGTAACTTCATTTTAATAAATAAATTTTTGGACATTATAAAAAATAACATCATATTGATTTATAGTAATAGTAGTATAAACTCAAGTTCAGAATGAACTTTATATGTCAAACTATAATCATCTATGATCATTATGTTTTACTTTCTGTTTGAAGATATTTTGTATGTTCGTTATAAACACTTTCATTGTGAACTATTATGTTAAATTTGGTGTGTGAAAATCTCTATTGTAAACGATTATGTTGTCTTTTAGTTTTGTTATAAAAGTTATTTTCATTATTATGTTTTTGTTTTATAAGTTAAATCTAATTAAATACACAATTAAAAAAGGAAAAATGAGATTCATATGGTTTAATGTCTTCTCAATTGATTTGATTATGCTTAAAATGATATTATGTAAAATAGGAAAAATATGATTATGTTTAACTTCATAAAATTATTGTAATTTATAACATAATGTCTATTCTTTACTTTTTATTATAAGTTATTTTGTAAAATAATTTTTACCTAAGGCTAATTGTCAAGTCAAAGGTCCCCAAAAAATAAAAATAAATAAAGAAAAACGGGTAGTCCGAACCTGGGTAAGCCCATACCAAGCCCGATTTTAATATAATCCGGTCGGGTCGGTATAAAAAGTCCGGAATTCAATAAAAAATACTTGATATGACACTCAAGCCATATAATTTTATGAGTTTTGGTGCGCCGGCCCGATCGGACTCACCCATTTTGACACTTATACTATCTCGTGCCAAATGAGAGGGAAAAAAACTAATTATCATTGAGCTCTCTCTTTCCTTTCTCTTTCTTACTTACTCTCTCCTACCAACCGCATTCGGATGGATTAATGGAAAATCATTCATCAATTCATTTAAATCATATTTTAAATTATTCAATTCATCAATATTAAATATAATGGATGAATTCCAATTCATTCATGATTTCATGGATTTGGATGGATGAATATTCAATCCATTTGATTTTTTATTGAAACTAAAAACAATTTTGAAGAAAATCATTTTTTAAAAACCGCTATTTTAATAAAACATTTGTTAAAATCACTTTCTTTAAAAAAAACTTTTAAAAATCATTTTTAGAGAGAAAAAAAAACACTTTTAAAAATATTTATTAAAAAAATGCTTTTATTTTTTTAAAAAAATTGTCTTTTTAAATTTGTAAAAAAATATTTTGTTTTAATATTGTATAAAAGACATTTAAGGTTCTACATGTTATCATATATTTATGTATCTTATGTAATTACGAACAAACTTGTATTATTAACTATATGCATATGTTATATAGTTAATTTCAATTTAATTTGAAAATGTGTTTTTAATTTTTTTTAAAAGTGTTTTTTAACTTTTTAAAAACTTATTTTTTATAATATTCTACAAACATACAATGTTTAAGATTCTACGTGTAAAAAATTTAATAGATATTTATATATGTTATATACCTAAGAACAAATTAAACTTTTAATATTAAATACATCCATGTATTCTATAGTTGATATCAATTTAATAAAAAATCAATTTGAGAATGAGAGTGAGAAACACTACAAGAAAATGAGAGTTGGGATAATAATTGAAATTGAAAAACAAAGAACACAATTTTTTAATATTTGTTTTTTTTGTGGATGGATTGAATATTCATCCAAATAAATATATTCATGGATATTCATTGCAAATAATAGATGAATTTAAATAAATTTATTACTAAAGTTATTCATTTAAATTTATTAGCTCTAATAAATGAATTTGAAAGAATTTAATTTTCTTATATTTGGATAAATAATGTATCATAGATAATTTTACCATATTTAAGGTGCCTCAACATTATGAGTTTACTATTATACATATATTATAGTTATTCATTTATATTATTTTAATATTCAAATTATTTATGTGGAAGTTTGTTTGCCTATTTTCAACCGGAGATTATTAATCTAAGAGTAAATTACACTCACACTTCCTGAGTTTTAGTGAAATTACACAAATCATCCCTCCATTTTTTGTCCTTATACGAATCACCCCTAATTTTGTACATATGTTACACTGACTACCTCTGGGTAATATAAAAGTATAATATTTTAAACAAAAAAACGTGTGGCATATGTAATTTAGTTAAATAAAATATTGTATATTGTGTAGACAAATTCAAATAATATGAGAGTCGATGCGTCTTCATTATTTGGCTCGTTACAAAATATTATAAGAGTTATTTAAACATATCTTTAGAATTGTTAATGTATTTTGTAATGAGACAAAAATAATAAAGAAACATTGATTTTTGTACTATTTGAAATGTTACAAAATATATAATATTTTTTTAAATTAATTTCACTCGCCACACATTTTTTTGTTTAAAATATTACACTTTTATAACATGCAATGGTAGTCAGTGTAATATATATACAAAACTAGGGGTGATTCGTGTAGGAAGTAGAGTTGGTTCGTGTAATGACAAAAAAAATGGAGAGATGGTTTGTGTAATTTCATTAAAACCCAGGAGGCGTGAGTGTAATTTACTCTTAATCTAATTATTGATACAAATTTATTGATGTATTTTGAGTTGAAATATAATGTCCTATAAACATCTTATTAAATAGGTTATTAATTAAAAATTTAAGAGTAAAATATTATTGCTCCTCCAAATATACAATAAGCATCCGACTAATCCTCTAAAATAAAATGACAACCAAAATCTCCATGAAAGATTAAAATTCATTTTGAAAAGTCAAAAGAAATAAGGGAACATGCCTTTAATGTAGGGGTGAGCGTGGACCGGGTTGAGACGGGTTAAAACTTATCTTTACCCGATCCTAAATGTTATTCGGACCATTTTTCTGAATCCGGACCCGACCCTAAATATTTACAGGGTCGGCCTTTAAACCCGGACCCGACCCTAGACCCGATTAAATATAACTTATACTCATTTTACATAAAGTTTTTCTAAATATTATTTATTATTGTGAATATGTAATTTGACATATAAAATAATATATGTGTATATATATTATTAAACATGTATACATGATGAAAAATTAGAGAATCAATGATATGCATTTAACGATAAATCATAATTACCAAGTAAATAAATTTATTTAAAAGATCTTTCTCTTAATCCTCACACCCGATCTATGAACCAAAAGTACATACACAATCCGATAGCAGAAAAACATAATTCATATTAGTATAACTTAGTAACTATCGCATACAATTAGCTATGGGTTTCCAAAACACCCATAGCTACATATATCTCGAGTTACTAGTCTCCATGATCAAAATCATGTACAAAAATAGTATTTATAGTACAATTAGTTGCTTCAATTACAATCAATTGAAGTTACAAAAGAATGGATAAAGAGATATCAAAATAAAGGTATCTAATCTCCTACTCAAAAATCATCATTTCTCCGTCCACCTACCTGCAATGAGATTAACATTTACCATGCACAAACAACACAAATGAATAAGTCATTAACTCAATAAAATTTCAATGTAAGTTAATCCACATTTAATAGGGTTAAACAACGATATAAATTTAAATTCACTTAAAACCATTTTCGTCATCTGTACTTTTGAAAAACCATGCTACATAACTCGAGCTAGAGTCGCTAACCCATTCTGGTCGGCTAAAATGAGTTTTATTTCCATTGACACTCCACCAATACATAAACCATAAATTCACTCGTCATCACTACAAACATACCCATATATATTTGTAGTGACTAAGTGATTTACCATTTATTACTTTGTTTCTGAGTTTTATTTTCATTGGCACTCCACCAATACATAGACAATAAATGCACCCGACATCATTACAGCATAGCGTATATGCCTGTAACTACAAAGTGACTTAAAGTTTATTATTCTATCCGAGTTTTATTTCCATTGGCACTCCATCAATACATAGTCAATAAATGCACCTTACATCATTACAACATATCGTATATTGTAACTATAAAGTGACTTACAATTTATTGCTTTTATTCCGAGTTTTATTTCCATTGGCACTCCACCAATACATAGTCAATAAATGCACCCGACATCATTACAACATATCCACGTATATTGTAACTACAAAGTGACTTACAATTTATTGCTGTTATTCCGAGTTTTATTTCCATTGGCACTCCACCAATACAAAAATGATAAATACACCCGACATCATTACAAACAAATCCACGTATGCTTATAACTACAAAGTGATTTACATTTCATGATTTCATTTCAAGTTTTATTTCCATTGGCACTCCACCAATACATAAACCGTAAATCCACTTCTCATCATTATCAACATATCCATATATGTTCATAATGACTAAGTGATTCACATTTTATTCATTATCCATAACAGAAAATCCACGCATTTTCTAACACCATGCATAAGTTAAAGACTTATCCTTACCTCGGTGAATGTTGGGTTTGGTTTTTGGCGACTTCGTAAGTTCCACCAGCACCGCCTCCAAATTTAGGATCTTTCCTCATTCCCACCACATAACACAATGTTAGTCATTCATTCCAAATAACAAATAATTAACTTATATTGCATTATTTAAACATACAAGATATTTATCATATTTTCAATGGTTCTATACTACTTTCATTATGAGTTTTCAACCATCTAAAACATACATATCATCTCATATTTTAACATTATAAAGCAACTCATCTTCCACCTTTAGCGTTTTACCCATTTTTCCTCTCTAACCACATTTTCTCTCTCTAGGGTTTTGGGGTTTCCATGAGTCAACCCACAAACCTTTTTCATTCTTGGAATACTAACTCAAAACCAAGAGTTTACAAGGTAAAATCGACATAAAACGAACCATAACTCGAAAGAGAGAATTTCCATGGTTTTACACACTTTGAGAAGAGATCCATAATACCAAAAATGGGTTCTCAAGAGAAGAAGAGAGTTAGGATAGAGAGTTTTACCTCTTCTCAAGCTCTTGAACAAGAATCAAAGCTCCTAGACCTTGGGAATGCTCTCTTCTCTCACCTCTCTTCAATTCTTAACCTAAAAATGTATTTGGGGTTTCCCTCATTTAATGTTCTCGTTGGGTTCTCGCTTAAGCGAGCTTTCTCTCGCTCAAGCGAGAAAATCCCGCCCATTTTAAAAACTCAAATCTGACCCTCTCGCTCAAGCGAGGGATTCTCGCTCAAGCGAGAATCTCACAGTGTCAACAGCCCCAAAATGCCATTTCTCGCCCAGGTGAGACAACTTCCGCTCAAGCGAGAATCCTCCAGTATAGCCCATGATTTCACCCTCCCAGGTGAACCTTTCTCGCCCAAGCGAGGATTTCAGGACTAATACTATAACTTTAAAGACTTAAAATTTGGGGTGTTACACCCGACCCTTTTCAGATCCGATCATGATCGAGCCATACCGGGTGAGCGGGTAGGGTCGAGTCTTGCTCACCCCTACTTTAATGCTTTGTCGAACACAATTAGGTATAGTGATGGGTCTAGATGATTTTGGTAGTGCACTAGTGAACCTTTCTTATTCTGCAATTTTGAGATTCAGACTAGTAGATTCATGAATACCAAAAAATTCAAAAAAATAAAATAAAAATACAAATTATTTATATATTTGTGTACGTATTTCCTATAATCTTGTGTTATTTTAAACAAACAAAACAAGAAGAAAAATGATAATAACAATTCCAAAACATAATTAAAATAAAAACACACAACTTTAAATTGTCACTTAAATATAAATCATAATTTAGTTATGTTAAAACACATCAAACGTCAAAATAAGATGATAAAACACATCAAACGTCTAAGATTTTTTCGTCAACATATGTTTAGTTATGTTACTGCATATATAGAGATTGCATATATGAATACCTCATTACTAAGATTCAGACTCATTCAAAAGTAAGTTTCAAAATATTTGGTCCCAACTACTTATAGGTCTAAGAATATTGACTCATACCCGACCCATTTCACATATTACTATGACCCTATGAGTACTTCAAGACCAAAGGTGTCTATAAGATACCGTTTGCAAAATTGAGTTTTCATGTATTTGAGTTTTGCATTTCATAAAAGTGGGTTTGATAAACTAAAGTTATATTTGAATATGTTACTTTTGAAATATTTTTGTTAATTAAAATGAATATTGTATGAATTGTGTTATTCAAACAATTTTTTTAGATGTAAAACTACCAAATTGTTCTTCCATTTTATTTCATTATTTATCTAAAGTTTTAAAATATAACCCTCATACAATATAAAAATATTACTTAATAATTCCCTTTTGCAATCCGATTTTCGGTTGGAAACTAGGTCTATGACTCTCTCAATTAGGAGTGAAAACATATCAAACCATTTATCATTAATCTACTACATGTCAAGTTAGGTAAGAGTTTTTCGTAAATGGATTAGGATTTTTTAAAAGTTTATTTAATTTATCATGTCAGACTTTTTCCAATATAAAAAACTTATTAAACCTAATAGGGATGAATATTTAATAATATTTATATTATATTATTTTAATATAATTAATATTATTTATATTAAATTTTAATATAAAAATATATAATAAAAAACATAATTTAAGAGAAAATTACACTCACACCCCTGAGTTTTAGTAAAATTATACAAACTACATTTCCCTTTTCTACACCTACACAAACCCCATATTTTATATACATATATTAGTCTAACTACCCCTTTAGAAGAGATAAGTGTAATATTTTAAACAAAAAAGGCAATAAGTGTAATCAAGTTAAACAAAATATCATATATTGCGGAAACAAGTCTAATTAGTATACGAGTCAATAATCTTCATTATTTTTTGTTCATTATAATATAGTATAAGAGCGATTTAAATAATATTTCATTAGAATTTCTGATGCATTTTGTAACGAACCAAAAATATTGAAAAAATATTGACTTTTATATTATTTAAACTTGTCTCGACAATATATCATATTTTGTTTAACTTAATTACACTCATCACTTTTTTTTATTAAAAATCACACTTATTTTTCGTGCATAGATAATTAATGTTATGTATGTATATGAGTAAGCATGATTTGTGTATGTATAAAAAAGATGGATAATTTATATAATTTTACTAAAATTATTTAAATAAAAGAGGAGTGTTTATATATTTTAGACTAATTAGCTTATTTAAAGGTCATATGACATAAGAACTTTAAAGACACTAACAAGTGACTCAAACTTAACAAGAGAACAATTTTTCATGTGTTACCACTTATGATTGGTCAGAAAAATACGTAATTATTAAATTTTTAATCTAAAATATATTTTTTCAATCAATCACAAGTTAATGATTTGTGACACATGGTATGATACATTTTTTATGACAGAAGATGAAGATGATGTGGTCTCCTTGTTCACAATGCATTTAGACAGGAATTACTCATTATACACTGAAAAGTTCCATCTGTATGCAGACAACAACTATGTCTGGGTACATTATTAACTTATCTCTGTTCATCTATGTTTTTTTTAACTCCCACTGACCCATTTGTACATTTGAGCTAGTATGGTGTTAATGTTTTTTTATATATATTTCCTTAACTAGATTTGGCATATAAATAAACATCATAGAAGTGAAGTCACTACATTTGCATAAGAATTTTAACATCATAATAAGCATGTATCAATATTCTTCCCTTGTGGAAACTCAATGGGAACACTTACCCAAAGTTTTTGGATCAGAACAACTGAGTTATGAGCCTATAAAATCACCCTTCAACATTGTCAATAATCCTCTTCAAACACCATCAAGTTTTTGTTCAAGTTCAACCATAAACCTAGTCAACTTTCAACCTCAACAATATGATCAAATTAATGTTCCTGATTGGTGCTTTGAATTTCCAAAGACAACAACATCAGAAACATACACACCCATGATGTTTTCTCAACAAGCTTGTGGAGATAACTTCACCAATAACACTAAACAAGATCCACCATTATCTCAACTCACAAGCTCTTTGCATTCTGTTGCTGAATCTTTCTTGTCTAGTAGTGTAGATAGTCATTCTTCACAAAAAGATAGTGATTTTGATTCTTATGCTGAAAAATATAGTAATTTTCAGCCTCAAAATATATCATTTTATGAGCACCTTCCACAAGAGAATGATGAATTACTGAAGGATGATGGTGCCACAGATGAGAAGACCATTGAAATCTCCTTTAAGAGAAATCAGGTTCTTACTTTTTACTTTCGAATATCTTATTCACTTTTAAATTATAAATTATATCCCAATTTTAATATGAGTGTCCAAACGATTTCTAGTTCGCGGTTTAACCGGTCCAATCCGATCCGATTTTTACAACAAGAAAGTAGTTATGCACCTCCTTTAAGAAATTCATTCAATTATGTATATATAAATAAACAATTATAAATTATCACATGATTGTATAAGATAAGTCATTCCAAATACTCAAATTTTAACATTGAAATACAAATATAATAACATTGAAATACTCAAATTTTACTTATATTTAATTATAGAGGCAGTATCTTATGTCTTTGTTTTAAGTAAATAAAAAAGAAAATTAAATGATTTTTTTGTTTGTTTTTTATAAGTATTGAACAATAAATGTTTTATGTCTTATTAGTTGTCTTCAAGTACAAAAACAGAAAAGCAGCATCCTCAACCTCATGGGGTTAATTGTGTCACTTCTAGCAACTCTCATCCAACATGTAAAAGAAGAATAAGATGGACCAATGATCTTCATGAATCATTTATGATCATTGTTAATCGCCTTGGTGGTCCTGAAAGTAAGTTCAATCATCCTATTAATTACACTTAACATATAACTACAAAAGATATATTGCTTCTTTAAAATGAGTTTTTGTCTTTACAATAAAAAGTATGGAGGTAGTTACCATTAAATTTTAGTAGAATGGATGACAATGAAAACCGAACCCACAGGTACCCGTCCGAACTAAACCCGAATTTAACGGAGAAAACCTCATGTGATTGGGTTTGGGTTCGGGTTTGGGTTTTACCCGAGTTCAACTTTCGGGTTCAGATTTGGTATAGTTGATATCCTATCCCAAACCTGTCCCGAACCCGATTAATATCTGTACAATTATAAAATTGCACATAAATACATCTATAAAATCTATATATATAAATTTGGCATATATATATAGAACTCATCTATATAGAAATATATGTTTTGGACGAGTTTTCATCGGGTTCAGGTTACCCAAAACCCGACGGGTTCGGGGATGATATTATTGTTTTCAACTTCGCTTAATTTGTGTTCGGGTTTTAAATTTTAGGTTCGAAATTGGGTAAGCACAAACTCGATCCCAACCCACCATGTTGCCATACATGTTATTCTAGACTAAATTAAGCATGAAAAACATTTATATTTCAACATGCTTAATGTATTCATACATGACATGTATAGAATATTGATGGTCTCATAATTGTAGGTAATAAACAATGATTTTGTATTTGACAATTACATTTTTATTTTGTATTTAATAATATCTAAGACATATATTCTTTGTTTAGAATTTTAGAACAATAATTATATGTGTATTAAGTTTTATGACTTTTACATTCATATTTTATAATTTATATATGCATTTCAAATGTTTTGTATATTGTGTTTTTGAAAAATATACATTGAAGTGTTGGATACACATTATATTATATTTTATGGACATTGGTCTTCATTGTAAATCAATGATATACTTTACATGTCTAGCTTTTTCCACAAGAAAATAATTGTTTTCTTCAAATACTGAATTTATTTATTGGTTAATCGCAGAGGCAAAGCCTAAGGCTATACTAGAAGAGATGATGAAATTAGATAATTTGCTTTCCATTTCTCACATTAAAAGTCATTTGCAGGTAAAACTATATATCTATTAAGAAATTTATTTGCTGTTCTTAAATTTTGTTCTGCATAGCTCCAAATTATGTGTACCACCCCCTTCACTACTAATTGGCTCATTATTACTAATTCTAGTATATTTTTGCCTTGCAGAAATGTAGGACTACAAGAAACATTCACAAAGAGGGTAAATTATTTCTATCAATTTGCTTATATTAATTACATCAATGCATATCTCATTAAATTTAGTAAAAACATGTGCTAAACTTCTTTACTAATGTTATAGTTCATGATGTGAACCAACAATGTGTTGGTTTAGTGATATAAGGTCCTTCTAGATCTCCATTGTGACCAAAAGGTCAAAGGTTCAATTTCTACGAGCGACACTTGTTGGGAGGGGTAACCATACACCCGAAATGAAATATATTAGTTCCTTATTTTGAAGGGATTACCTTTGATAGTACCCAAAAAAAAAAATTAATGCATGGAATGAGAAGAGAAATGAGGAAATTAGGTGGGTGGGATTTGATAAAGAATTTGCTTTAGAAATCTAAGTGTAAGTGAATTAAGTCTCAAATCGAGAAGAAATAAGCATAAACGGGGAATATATATAAGTTGGACTCATAAAATTAATGTGTTAATGAATATTAGATTTGAATCATTGGGGTCTCCTTAAACCAACAATTTGGTCAAAGTATAAGTTTAGATTTTTAGATACTCTTACTTAGTACCCTATATTCTATCAATGTGCACTTACATGTGTTGAGCTACCATTAAATTCTCGAATATTAGGGATAAATTGTGACAAAGTTACTTCTTTGTCTTTCAGAAAGATCTGAGGAAGGACTTAGAACAAAAGGGGCCACTGAGCTTCAAGACAAAATGTAAGATCAAATGAGTATGGCAAACCTATACTTTCATTAGTAATGTGTTTTATCTCACTAAACTGAAGTTAGTACTTTAAATTGTGCTTGTAGTCGCTGCAATTACAGTCATTGAAGCAGCTCGTGAATACACACTAAAGTATATGTAATGAGTACCTACAAAAATAGTCTGTGAGTGAGAACGAGTATCATTATATATTACATTTTATAATTATATATTATCTATTTTATTATTATTTTATAATAAATTTTTAGTGATTGAAACATAATGATAAATTTAACATGTACATACATTTTGTTATTGATGTAATAATTATTTTATATATATTTTAAACTTAAAAACTCGTTGGTACCCACGAATACCACGGGTACCCGCAATTAGTATGAGCATGGATACGGAAAAGAACTATCCTTCTCCGTTCAATCTCATTGCCATCCCTTGTCGTTGTGTTAGAATCTTTTATGATTTAAAAAACAATTTTAAATTTAATGTAGTCTGATGTGGTTGTGGTGTAACCAAATTCAATCGCATCATTATAATATAGTGTAACAGCACAATTGTGATCCATATTTGTCCTAATGATCTTATACTCAATGTCCTTTTTCCTTGAAGCCATATGCAAATTGAAGAATCACAGAAATTGCAGCTTGAGATCCGGAGGACTATTCACCAACAACTAGAGGTAATAATGTAATACACTTATACACAATCTACCTTTGATGAAAATATATTATTAATTAGTTTATCATGTAAAATGTTCAAGACTAATTTATGTATGTCCTATAAATAACTTATCAAATGTCAAAGAAGAATTTACATGCCTGAGATAGCAACTTTCCACCCCAAGAATTTTTAAATAAAACTCAAATAGATTTATAATATGTTAAATTATATTTTGATATTTTGAATTAATATGATATCAGAACAATATAATAATTATGTCTTCAATATTCTTCTATCTCCATCAACCATAATATTTATTATTTATTATTGTTGTCTTTGGAATTAGATGCAACAAAATTTGGAAGTGCTAATTCAACAAGAGAGGAAGCAGCTGAAAATATTGTTAAATAACCAAAAGGAAAGAACAAAATTGGAGAAAATCTTTGACACAGAACTGGACATGAGTGACTTAGAATGATTGGTAAATTGTATTGATATAACTTACTCTATTTTCCAAGGTTTATCATGTTACATGGCTATGGCATAACTTTAAGTAACACCATTTTGATGTCTTTATGTTTCAATAAACAAACAAGCATGTAAATGTAAGAAATGATTATTAATTTGGTAGCTTCTCATAACGATCTTGGTTTGTAATTGAAATTCAATTTTGATGCCAAATCTCACATAAGGTATATGCTGAGCCATTTTGCAAGTTTATATAGAATGGATTCTTTATTGCATGTTTTTCTTGCATGAAAATATCTAATATATTTATTTAAAATTTTATGCTTATTTTTTTATTACTAATATATACAATCTAATATTGGTGATGAAGTGTGAACCTACCCTATATAATAAGGAGGAGATTCACTTACTCATGGAGTAAGTGAAAAAAATCTACTCATCAACATAGTCATTTAATCTTGAAAAATCCAATGATTTAGATGTATTCACCAATTCAAAGGTTATGTGTTATTTTTCACTTGCTCTTAGAGTAAGTGGATCCCTTCACATATATATTTATAATCTAATATTCTAAAACATAAATACTTTTAAAGATTAGTTGAAATGGTCATAAAGAGAAAATTATGATGCAAATTTTATCCAATTAAATTTCAAACTGGTGCTATGATATTTTTGGATACAGTAAACAGGTTATGTGTTATTTGTAATGAGTTGGGAAAAAAATAGTTTATGGATAATTTATGAGGGTTTTATTATTAGCCTATTTTTTGGATGAGAAGAAAGGTGTACGGAAAACATTATTTATTAAAGAAGTATATATTCTACTTCAAGGCATATTTTGAGAAACTCATAAGGGCAAGCTTACTCATTATTTGATTTATTCAAATATGTTACGGATACACATTAGAAAAACCTATTAAAGAATTAAAAAATAATAATTTGGGTAAAGATAAACGTGAGGATATCTTATTTGTATTTTGGATATTCGCATAATTATGAAAGATGGTTGAAACATGAAATGATTAATTCCAAGAAATTAAGCTGTGTGGAAGATAATGACAATTTGATTTTGACTTACAAGTCAATTGTAAGCTAAAAATACTGCTTTTTGGCTTGAATTTCAAGTCTAAAAGCTTATAAAATGTTAATTAAATCAGTTACTTAGTTGATCAATTGAAATTCAAGGCTAAAAGGTTATAAAATGCTCTTAAATATTAACTTTCATTAATAGTATAATAAAGTATAGGTACATATGAATATAAATATTGATAAATACCGCCTTATATGATAATAATTAATAAATTGGCGTGAAAAATTAACTAATATACTATTATACTAATATTCATGGATTAAAAAAACTAATTTAATTACTCTTCATGCAATATAATGCAAGTTATAAATACTAATATATATTAACTAATTTAAAATATAATAATTAACATTAGTTTTATTTGTTTGGTGGTAAAACTTTGCATTAACATTATTTTCCTCAATAGCATTGGTAGTGGTTACAAGGAGAATAAAATAGATTGTAAACATAAAAAATTAGTTTTTATTTTACTCAAACTAGCATGTTGACAATCAGTACCGTATTTATCAACTCGTTTTTCTATCGTTTGTAATATGTAGTTTACATGCAATGAATGTCTAATATAATAAAATGTCACGAAGATATGTGATGTTAGGTATATGAATTGAATTTGTTCAAATCATATAATTTTTGCCTTCAATCTAAATTTATTCATATTGATCCTATTATTACATTAAATAAATTAAAGTAATTTATCATGTTCTATATTTTACAACAAAAACTGATTGTTACAATGATTTTCTAAAGAAATAGTTAACCGTATAAAATGGAATATGCATTGGGTGGAGAAGAACATTGAGTTATATATGATTTTTTTGGTAGAAATTAGAAAATAAATAGGGCAAAATAGGCAACCACAAATTACACCATGGTGAGTGGTTATATTGAGTTTTAGCTTTATTAGTAATATAAATATAGATGATAAATAGACCCGATTTTACTAGGGCTAAAACAACATTTAAGATTTATGTTGTTTCTGTAATTTATTATATAAAAGTGAAGTGTTTTTTTAAATATAGTTGAAAGTTTTCATATTAGATTTTAGGAGTAAGGAAATTTATTATTTTATACTTTTCTTATATCACTAAAATATCTTATCCGTTTCCTATAATGAACTATATACTAAAAATAAATAATTTATAAAGGTTTATTCAAGTAAGTAGTGTTTTCCTTGCCTTAATATTTTTCCTCAAAGACTAATTGTTTCCACGTGATAACTATCCATTAAAAAAAGTAGTGTTTTCAAAGATTGAAATCAATTTAAGAATTGATAATGAACAATGTAATGAAAATATAAAAACTCTATTACTTCCTTTTTTTCTTCTAACATTATCTAACCATGAGATTAAAGGTAGAAGCATTCCAAACAAATTCACCATAATCAATTGATTTTCTAGAGGAAATAAGTTAAATTATATAGATCATTCCTATTTTTTACACCTACATAAACTCCCTAATTTATGTATATATATTATGGTGGTTATCTTGTAGGAAAAAATAAGTATAATATTTTAAATAAAAATGACGATAAGTGTAATTAAATTAAACAAAATAAGATATATTATAAAGATAAATCTAAATAGTATACAAATTAATACATCTTCATTATTTTGATTCGTTACAATATATTATAAGAGTTATTTAAATAATATATCTTTAAAATTATTTGTGCATTTTGTACTAAAAAACAGTTAAGATACATTGACTCCATATTTATCATTTAGACTTATCTTCACAATATATCATATTTTTTTAATTTAATCATATTTTTTTAATTAAAATTTATTTCTCATATGGAGATAAAGTGAGTGTAATGTGTATATATATACAAATCACATATTCTTTTTTATGAATTATCTGAATTAATTTACAGAGTGGGGGCCTTTGAAATTCTATTTTGTGAGAAGCCTATTCATATTCAACACAGATAAATAGAAGAAGCCCAATTTCAAACCTAATAAGTACTACATTCTGTTGTGGAAGGTGATTGTGTTACTCAAATGGAGGATTTGAAGAAGAGAAAGCTAGAGGAGCATGACAATGGTGATTTTACTTCCAAGGAAGACCTTCGTTTTCTTCTCGAACCTCTTTCTAAACCTCAACTCGTTGATCTTCTCTCTAAACTGTGTGTTTCATTTTCTCCACTCCTTTTCTATGTCTTACAGTATCTCTTATTACTCTTGCAAATTTTTATGCTTCTCCTTTAGTTTAAATTCTAAAAAAATGATCTTTTTATGCTTTATCCCTTTCCTTTTTTAAGGGTCTCACACTTTTTGGATTTGAACCCATGTCCTCACACTTTATGTCCCACAACTCTAAGAATTCAACTAACTTTAGGGACCACACAATGTACATATGTGATATTTGAATTGTTAGTAATTTTTTGGTATAACCAATGTTATCGTCTCACCCTATATATAAATATCTAAGTCGCACTCAGGAATCAAAGATTTGACATTTGGCGTAGTATAGTACCTGATGATATGATAACTGAGTCTTACACCACTAGACCAACTCGTTTGAATTGATAGTATGTTCTCTTTGCTTGTGTGCTAGTATGCACTCATTGATAAAGGGTCATAAAAGTATTGTTCCCACTTGTATGCTGTGTGATTGACTATGTGTGTATGTGTTTGTTTGCATGTTGAGGCATAAAGAGGGTCCCAATATCCTTCAATTGAAGAAGAAATAAAAATTATTGCAAGTGCTGATCCTGTCCATCGAAAGCTTTTTGTTCGTGGCTTGGCATGGAATACAACTTCAGAAACCTTGCGTGCTGTGAGTGAATTGATGATTGTGTTGAGTGTGTGATGCATGAGATTGTTTCATGTCACATGGATTGTGGCCAACATGATTTATTTATGGAATGCTAACCTTTTTGTACACTATTTTTCATTCAAGTACCTTCGCTCTGATATCGAGAATTAAGACTTAAAAAATAGTGTTCGTTCTTTGGACATTGCTTCTTAGAAGTGTTGTTTTTTCAGGCATTTCAAGAGCATGGAGAAATTGAGGAAGGGGCTGTGATCTATGATAAAACGACATCGAAATCCCGTGGTTATGGTTTTATCACTTACAGAAATATGGAATCAACACAGCTAGCATTGAGAGCACCTAACAAGTTAATTGATGTGAGCTTTATCCTGTTTTGTTGCTTTTGCATGAAACCATCTATATGAGTTGATGTGTGAATCTGAAGTGTCATTTTGGAAGCATTATTATTACTAACTTTGACTCCTTGAGGTTTTTACCACCCACATCCATTTTTTCAAGGCAAAAACATTTGTTTTTCGAAGAACAATTTGCCGTCTTCCACCCAAACCATTGCATTTTATCAGAAAAGTTTTCACTTTTGGGGTTTATTTTTTGGCAGGGTGTATGGTTAGTTGGTTGCAGATGACTGATCTGTGGTTAGGATTTGTCCACCTTGCCCATTTGTGATCTATAATGTACCACCCGGCACAACGGTAAGGTTGCTTGCCTTGTGACTTGGAGGTCATGAGTTCAAATCATGGAAAAAGCTTCTTCACTTGTGAGGGCAAGGCTGCGTACATATACCCTCCCTAGATCCCACTATGTAGGAGCCTTGTGTACTGAGCCACCCTGTATTTAATCACCATCCCTTGCTGTTCTACCACTTATATTAATAGGAATTTTAATTGATAAAACATTTCGGCAGCTATATTTTTTAAGCCAAAGGTCGATAACAAATAAAACACAGACCGGCTATTCTTATTTGGCAGTTTCTGAATACTTGTAGTGTTTAATTTAGTTGTATATAAGTGTCTTATTCTGTTGAGACCATGATTTGTGTGTTTTTGTAGCTGTCATTGCTCAATTCTCCTGGTTGATGGGATTTCTGCTTGCAGGGAAGATTAGCGGTCTGTAATCTAGCTTGTGAGGGCTTAAACGGAGCAAGTAGTGCTTCCGATCTTGCTCTAAGAAAGCTTTATATTGGAAGCTTATCACCAGAAGTCACAAGTGAGATGCTGCTTAGCTATTTTGCGAGACATGGTGAAATAGAGGAAGGTTCAGTTGCATATGACAAGGATACAAATGAATCACGGTAAATTTAGCAATATGATTTAGTTGGATGCGATATTGTATTGTCTACTTCTTTAAGTGGCTTTTCCTGTAATCTATGTTCTAATTGTTTTATTTCCGATTTTAGTGGTTTTGGTTTTGTTACATACAAGACACCGGAGTCTGCAAAGAAAGCCATTGACGACCCAGAAAAGACTCTTGGGGTAAGCTTAACACTTGAATTTTTTGTATCAATCTTGATGTGAGCTGTGAATGTAGGACCTGATTATTTCTATGCTCACATCGTGTCTTGGAGTTGCAACAAGAAGACGGAAAAAACATTTTAGTGAAAAAAACGTCATATTTATATTGTGAAACTGAAAGTTCTATTAAAAAAAGGAAGGGAAGAAAAATTTAAGATCTGCTCATGCACTTCATTTGGAGGAAGTTCTTTCTTAATTAGTAATTATCTAATTGTACATACCACTGGTTTGATCTGTGGTCTTACCCTCGAACCCTATTCTTATCGGAACAGAGCAAATATTAGAAGGGGATTTGGAGTTCAGACTCTAATTGTATGATTTGGATCCTCTAAAGGTAGATTGTCGCTAAAGTGAGCAAGATTAAATCCACTATTCCACCCTTTATTTGATATAGTGCATCGAAGTATGATAGGATACTGGGTCATGGGCCTGAGTTAGATAGTGTTTGGGGCGAATAGGACCTGTATCAATTGTCGGATCCAAGCCCAAAGACCTATTGTCTGGAGGGTTTTACACTAGTCAGGGTCATGTTGTGTCATTGGATTTGTTAGGCAGAGAGTTGTTCTCTGAAGGAGCCGTAGGCTGTAGACGCCAATCTATATTGTTTCTTTACCTTTGTAAGAACTCTTCAACTTCTCTTTTAATTGAGTTCCAATACTGTATCATAATCTTAATCCATTAAGTTCTTTAATGGTAGATCTACTGTTACTTGCTCTCTTTAAGATAAGCTTTTCCCCAAATTATAATGCACTTATGAGAAAAATGGCTCTACCACATTTGTTTGATTGAAGTTGACAATTCCTCAATTATGTAAACTTTATCATAGCACTTTGTCGCGCCCTGATTTTCGGCCGAACACTGGTTGCACTTCCTCAAAGTTTTAAAAAGACCGCAGACGAAATTGGGTATTCACACACTTGATGTCTTTTTTGATGTAAATTAACTTCCCTATATTCATATATAGCCTGCAATTTCTTAAGGATTTATGCTATATGAACATTGAAGCAATTACATATTGTCATTGAATGACATTATTTATTCTTGGTTGATTGCAGGGGAGGAATATAATTGTAAAATATGCTGATTCTAACAAAGGTAAAACTGGGCAGCAACCATTTCCTGCAGGAGTGGTTCCAATGGCACCCTTACCTATGGTCCCAGGATATGTTCAGCCTGGAAAAGCTCACGTCGGTGATACCACCCCAGTCGGGTACGCTTACCCCCAAGCTGTAGCTCCATATCCCGCATCTTCTTATCCCGGCCCTCCCATCGCACCCTCTCCATATCCAACACAAGGGCATGTTCTGTATCGTCCAGTTACTTCCCAGAAAGACCGACTAGGGTTCCCGGCAGCTCAACCGATCGGAATGAACAACTACCCTTATTACTATCACAAGCAATGAATGTAGTTAAACCAAACATGGTGATGCTGATGTAGTACCATCCATATCATCATCAGTTATTTATGATGCTATGTGCTGCAACATTCCCTTTTTTCCTATGTAGAATTTTGACATTCTTATTCTTATTTTATTGTAGTACTAGGTCAGGAACTCCTGTGATTAGAACAAATGTTGCATTCTTTTTTTTATGGATGCATTTATGCAAGGAATCTTAAATTTGGAATCACTTGCTATATTTTGTAAGGATATTTGGTTTCACTTTTTATCACTAAATTCCATTCCCTCCTCATATTTTAGTAGTGGAGAGGATCCCAACAGATCGGGAGGTAAATCTCGAAAATAATATTTATATCTACCCTCCCTATATTCCAAAACTAGATTGGTAAGACCTTCTCTTGCTTAGACTATGGTTAACTTGATTTTCATTGCCATGAATAATAAAGCCATAAGCATTTCATCAATAATGAGGATCGATGAGTGTTTGGTTGTTAACTTTGTGTTATCATAAGCATAGGATAATTTTAAGCTTATTCTAGTTTATTTATGTTGTTGAATAAGCATTTTGTTAAAATTTCCTTTCTTAGCAAAACTGTTAATTAACTAACCCCTATAAATAGTAGGTGGTAGTTATTTTTGTTTTTTAATCAATTCAATGAAGAATTCTCAAAATATGTTTCTCTCTTCAATTTCCACTTTCTCTAAGACTGAAGGAACCATGTATGTGGAATTCCCCTCCCCCTCCACCCAAAAAATAAATTGAAATGACAGTATCTATGAGTTGGATTTTCTGGTTTGCTTTCATTCAATTGTAATTGGTTAGTGTCATCATGGTCTGGTTAGAAGGTGAAATATGTTTCCCCTAATTGTTGTTGCTTTTCCTTGTATTTCTGTAAACATTCATGCTATGTGGTTTGCCAAAGCATGAATGGTGCATTAATAGAGATTTAAAGGGAGAAATTTTAGTTAGGGAGGGATCCACTTACTCTAAGAGTAAGTGGAAAAGACATACTCCTCATCATGATCATTCATTTTTTGGAAATCCAATGGTTTGAATTGAGGAGTACATCTAAACCATTGGATTTTCCAAGATTGGATAGCTAAGATGAAGAGTAAATCTTTTCCACTTATTCTTGGAGTAAGTGGATTCCTCCCCTTTAGTTATATCAAAATTGTTTATATGATTCAAATTAGATATTGAGTTTAGTTTACAAATATTATTGGTTGTAATCATTATCTTTTAGACAATGGTGCATTGATCCTATTACTCGTATTTGCAAGTTGTAATTGGGTTTACACCCTTTATGTCATTTTAATATTCTTTTATTATAAAAAAACGTGTTTTGCCAAAGCAGGATTACACTGTTTAAGTTTTTAACAAACTTTTTGTAACATCATTTCTGTTGTAGGAAGGAACATTAAAACTGCAATTTATCCTGGATAAGCTTTGGCATTTACATCAGTCATTCTTGATAAAACACGACAGTGGGAAGGAATATGCTGCTTACACTACAAAGAAAAGATCCAGTGTTGATTCATAATTCCTCCCTTCATGATTTAAGACATTTCAAGTTATTGATAGGATTGAGTGGATCACTCTTTCATAATTGTACTGGTTCTCTGCCTTTTTCATAATTGCACTTGGGTGACTGATGAACATTTCTGCTGCATAATTTGTCTGAACTTCATGTGATGATATTTTAAAAAAATTCTAAATTATCGGTACACGACATTATTTTATTTTCTAAATCCTGACATCATTAATTAAATTGAAAAAGTGGGAGGAGGAAATTTTTCACTAAGGCCAAAAAATAGGGTAACAATATTACAGTAATTATTTTGACAAACAAAAAAATATTACAATGAGAGTAGCAGTTGTATTCTTCATTCCATCTGTGCAATGGTGATGTCACCTCATAAATAGGTGGCCATTCTAATTCATGTCATCTGATCTCAGCTACCAGATAAATTGAAGAGGAGGAGGTTCCGAAAGGAACCCAAAACCCTGATCCTCTACACTAATTAACTGTGTCCATGAATCGTCGGAAAAACGATCACTCGCCTTGTAGACAGTAAAGCTGACGAATGTTCCCGGTAGCTGCCACAACAATAAAAAATAATTAATATTATCTGTTTCAAATAGAACATTATTACGTCGTTCAATTCATATATCCGATCTCACCTAATAAAAGTAAAGCTTGGTTGTTACCTCTAGTCTTGACAACATTTAGGACAACCAACACTAAAATAACTATTAAACCCCTCTGTTTTCAATATAATGCTCATCAATAACTTTCTGATTATAGGCTAATTTATATTTTGGGACCCACATAGTGGGTCTGACCTTGGCTGGATCCTATGCATAACGGAAGATTTGTAGCCTCAGGTTATCAACCCCCTATCAGCTATAAACATTATCCTAAAATATATACATGCATTTGAGTCTATCCAACTGCAGTCCTTACCTTGCATCGGCAAGAGGCATGTTTAAAGGAAGTACTCCAAAAAATATAATTATTTAGTTAGTCTAGTTGTATAAGGCCACGACCCACGTTATATCTCCAGGATGACCAAAAGGTCAATGGTACGATTTTAATGAGCGACACTCATTGGGAGGCACAGCCACATAACCCGAAAGGGATTCCTTACCCAAAAAAGTGAGGGTATACCTTTGGTAGTACCAAAAAATAAAAGGGAATACAACATTACTAGTAGGTCAAAAAGGTTAAATTTGTTCGAATAAAAGGCATTACAAAAATATCACCCCAAAAAAAAGGCATTAAAAATTATTACTAAAAAACGCATTAAATAAAATTATTACCCAAAAAGGGCATTAACGAAAAAGAGTGACAGTTACCATATAACCAGTCCTTGAAGTAAACATGTAGAGCAGATGACAGTTCCTTTTTACGACTTTCTTCTAAAGGTGCTTCTCGTAAGAGCTGCCTCATCTCCTCTAGATTCTTTTGCTGAAGACAAGATACAATTTTATTCAATTAAATAATTTTGGAACATAACTCAAGCCAGCAACTTAAACTTTGTACCAAAAAAAGTAGAAATCCAATCACAAAAGTATTCATTGGTTAACTCTGGACATACATTTCTAAGCTGAGATGCCATATAAGCATCCGGTAACGTGAATGGATTATTTTCTGTAGACCCAGTGGACTCTCCTCCAAGCCAGTTTGGAATCTGCAAACCAGCAATGTGGACATAAAAAAGTATATGACTAAATAAAGAAGAAAGAAAAACATCTTTTTTGTAACGAAAGGGTCAAAATGGAAAGAAATATACATCTCAACCATTCTTCAACCCCGGAAAATTTATAAAACAAGCACATAATATACAAGCCAATAGCGAACATGTCGAAATCAATTAAATTTGAATACATAAAATTAAAACATATAAATATTTGTAAGTCAGTGCAAAAGAACAAGTCATACCACAAAATTTGTAAACTGATCAGGGTCCATCCGTGCAGCAGACTCAGCTTGAACATCAGAGACACCTGCTGGATGAGATAATGAATCATGATGGTCAACCATGCCCAATGCCAAAGGTTCAGCCCATCGATTCAGTGTAGGCAGAATTCCAACTTCATTCATATGCTCCTCCAACTGGGAGTAGAAAGTATTATAGGGAGCCACCTGTAAACACCATGATGAAAAAATTCAGATCATAAGACGGAATTTTAAAGAAAAACACATACATTATCACAAGCAACAAGTACGATGTAAAAGAAAAGGCAGAAATATCAGCAAAAAAGGGACCTTTTAAGAGTTAGCATAACCAAACATTCATACATTAGTACTGATATAAAAGAATGGTTATTAAATTAGTCATTAGATTTTGAAGATAAACTCAATGCTTCCTCTTGCAGAGCATCAAATTTACTAATCTTGCAAGACTCTTACAGTTAACCATTTCATCACTTCAAGCTTAATTACAGAAATGGGGCTAATTGTTTTATCTTTTACTCTAATTATATAAATATTAGCCAAACCTTATGAAAACCATGCAAGTCTTTTTTACAAATTATAATCAAAAACTAGTATTTCGGGGCAAAACTTACCAAAATGTTCAATAAATGTAGTTAGATTAATAGAGTAGCTCAGGCACATGTACTATTAATTTACACAAGTTTATTTACACATGTGTCACAGTGATTTATTTTAATACCACTAGTAATTTAGTAAATAGCTGCACGGTGTTTGCAGTGATTTTGTTAACTTTCCCTGCATCTTTAAGAGATAATTTTAGTCATAAACAAGAAGGTCAAATGACATCCCAATGGTCAAAATTTCATGTGATTAAAGATATTACGCAATTTTTAGTGGGGAAATAGGGATGCTACAAAACACGGAGATGGTTGAGGAAGAGCAAAAGAATGTACGTGGCAGAAGGGAATTGGGAAGAAAATTATGCAATGAAGGAAGAGAAGGATGGGATCACGAATAAGGAGGGGATAGAAGTAGATGAGAGGCATAATAGAATTTGGGAATCATTTGGTGGCTTAGGCTGAGGGGAAGAAGAGTCTGACTTCAATCGGAGATGACTAACTGCACCATTGAAACTTATTTGTGATGTTTTAGGAATGATCAAATGGGTGAAATGGTTAGAATGGGCAGAGTTTTCATTCAATTCTTCCTATAACACGTATTATGAGTCCTTTTAAGGTCATAACTTATATGGCAGTGAGTCAGTCATCATCCAAAATCCGACACCTTGATAGTAGCTTAAGTTGAACAATTGCTTGAAATCAGGAACAGTATTTTAGATGAGATTAAGCAGAACCTGATCAAAGCTCAATAAAGGATGAAGCTGCAGGCTGGTAAACATCATAGGGAGGTCGAGTTTCAGGTTGGGTAAATTGTTTATTTGAAGGCTCAACCGTATACACTGACTCCTTTAGCCAGGTGCATCAATGACAAATTAAGTTGTCGTTTCAATGCCCCCTATGAAGTGGTGAAAAAGGTAGGGGCAGTGGCTTATTGTCTAGCATTACCTACTCTTCAAGAGATTAACCAATTTTTCATGTTTCCAAACTCAACAGGGCGCATCAACCTACATGCAGACATCCCAAGCCAACAACAACCTAATTTTCTAAAAGTAGATTAGAAATTGCAAGTTGCCCCGGCTGAAGTGCCGGCAGTTGTCTGCATGCTGCTGAATAGTGCAAGTGGAGTACTAATCAACTTAACCATCCATGGGAACATGGATTTTGAGGTCAATATGTAGCCAGATTTTCACCTTGAGGACGAGGTGAAGCTAATAGGAAGGGTATTGATGGACCTTTGACACACATTTACATGAGGGAGGTGATACAGATTTATAAAGGAGAAATAAGGATGTTGCAAACAATAAAAAAGACGGTTAAGGAAAAGTGTAACAGAATGTACACATGGCAGCAGGGAATTGAAGAAGGCTGTTATGCAAATATGGCAGAGAGAAAAGGTTACATGCATAAAGAGGAAGGTAGTGGAGAGGCATCACAGAATGTGGGAGTCCTTCTGGTGGCTTAGGCCAAGGGGCAGAGTCTGGGACTTGAAAGCTCTGATTTTCTATCTTTTTCTTGCATCTTCCTTGCTGAATGTTCCTAATTTTCCCTGTACAAAAAGAGCTTGGCTCTCTAGTGTTAATACAAGAATATATCATCATAACATATTAAAGGCCTGCATCTGACACTAATTCTGGACACTATATAACCAGCATTAGGTAAAAATGATAAAAAATACAAATATATATAATTATAATCCTCTATAACCAAAAAATAACAAGTATTAACCACTTCTGCTGTGCTAGTTTATATGAGATAAAAACTATAGCATATATAACAAATCAACCATTTTGCATCTTCTATTCTTCTAGTAGGGGTATCTAACATGAGGCCTAAATACAGGTGCTAGATTTTGTAATGTAACTGGCTAGCAACTTTATATATCATGAAAAAGTGTATGAAGAAGCTCACCTGCAGCTTATGGTTATCACCAATAACAAGAGGTCGCTGGTTCACTCCCAAAAAGAAAACACATTCACGACAGTTGGCAATACAAATACGTTTTGCTGCTACGATCACATGAACTCGTTCACAGTGTTCTACTCTTACAGCCTGTCAAATAATAAAAAATGTGATGATTAACTTCCTTACCGGAAATGAAGCACAAGCCATTCTATTATTCGTGGTAGGCAGAAGGTCAGTAAAATGCCTCTCAGTTACCAAATCAATAACCCAATATAGACATGTGTGTATGCATAAGATAAGCAATGGTTTTTAATATGACGAGTAAATAATTTTATTATTAAAGTGGAAACTCTTTGGAATGGCAGGCAAATCAATTCATATGATGATTCATCCAAGACTAAGATTAAAAAAACTGGCATCTAACAGTACATTTTCAAAAGGGTGTTAAAGTGGTCAAGTGGTGGATGGACAATTAGTTCATGTAGTAAAACACATCAACTAATGGCCTGATTTTATGCAACAAAATAATACAGATTACTGTTCCGTGCAGGTGTGCATCAACAATCACCTTCCCAAACATTTTTCATATACCTGGAAGGGCTGTCTTACAAATCACAGAAGCAGTAATAAATGAAAAAACACTCCTTTTAAATCTTTTGTGATGAACAGACAGGTGGATGGACAATTAGTTCATGTAGTAAAACACATCAACTAATGGCCTGATTTTATGCAACAAAATAATACAGATTACTGTTCCATGCAGGTGTGCATCAACAGTCACCTTCCCAAGCACTTTTCATATACCTGGAAGGGCTGTCTTACAAATCACAGAAGTAGTAATAAATGAAAAACACTCCTTTTAAATCTTTTGTGATGAACAGACAGCAGCACAAGAAACTATTGCATTCATACAAGTATAGACATCACTATAACCCCCCTAACCAAAAAAATTAAAATCTTTACTTTTCCACTTTCAATCTTGATAGATTCCTATCTCTCCATTTTCCTTCTCTTTTCAATTCATAAAAATGAACTCCACTCTTGTTCACTACTAAGAAGAGTTTTTCAGATAAGGAAATTGGAAATATGAACAATTGAGAGAAGGGAGACACTGAATATAAGCTACATGTTTGCTTACAAATTTAAAAAAATACAATTGAAAACATATTCAACTCAATAAAAACACAGAATACTAATGACAATCTCTCGTTCACAAGAATATACAACTTCATCATCAGAATTTCTGCCACTCCATGTAGGACTCATACATATGATGAGGCTAAGAGTCTGCCTTCATCAAAAATAACAGGATGCACAAATATATGAAAAAGGAGATTAAGAACGAGGTACTCTTTTGAGTATCATCTTTTTTTTGGTCGGCCTTTTGAGTATCATCCTAAAAACCAATAGGCATTGGCACGCATAAATGAAAGGGAAAATAATTCCCAAAACTGAAAAAATGGAAGCTACAGTCAAGCATATGTTAGTATATAGTATTAGCAAGACAAAATCTAACAAAAAGAGCAAGTTTCTTCGCTCCTTAACAACTGGAACTATACTGAACTAGAAAACCTCATCCACTTCAAGCCAACTGGACAGTTATCATACGGTAGCATCTTCCTTTTATCTCACCCTACCATTTAAAGATGACAACGTAATATCATTTTCCACATTCCAGTAGGGGGATAATTCTATAATTGTTCCTTGTATATGTATGGATGGACACATTATGCTCCACTAAAAAGGAGAACACAAGTTACATGTTGTTACCTTGCCAACTGCTCCTAGAACAATTGTAGCATCTGAACATCCATAGACAGTGGCATATCTTAAAGGTGCTAGGATGTAGATGGTAGACTCTTGGCAATTTAGAACCTGCAATGACCGGCCACAATTTTTATTAGCACACAAATCTTGACAATGTTCTCAAGACTTGAGATCTCTCGATGTCCAAAACGCATGATGCATAAGATGCTGATTGATAACAGTGCTTAAGTACTCCAACAAAACTTCAAATACTAGCCAGCCTTATGATATATATTTCCAAGGAACCATGAAAAAAAAACTAACCCAACTCACACAGATGGGCTGGCATTGACCATTATAAATCATATGCTCAAATATGCTTGCATAACTAATATTGTTATCCATATATTGGTTATATAGGCATTCTGATATGAATCTGGGGAGAACCATACCACAAAAGCTAACTTTTGTGGTTGTAGAGCCCAAGACTATATGAACCTCACACCGGAATCATAAACAAACGATATGAGACTCAGGTCCCCTTCCTTGCAATTAGATCCCACAGCCTCAAGTCCCTGACCATATAAACCCCACACCAGAATCTCAAACTTCTTATGTGCGATTCGAGTCTCATACCTTGCAATTAGATGCTAAAATCCCATTACACCCACAGCCCCGGTACTCATGCAGACTGGCTGTAGACCCTATTGGTGGAAGATATCTTACTGTCCTACCTTGTAATTCTCTTAATTCTTAATAAATTTCCTTTTTCTATATAAAAAGAAGAAATGAACAACTACTAGATCTGAGCAACATAAGGAAGCAATGATGCCCAGCAG
Source organism: Lupinus albus (assembly GCA_009771035.1). NCBI lineage: Eukaryota > Viridiplantae > Streptophyta > Magnoliopsida > Fabales > Fabaceae > Lupinus > Lupinus albus. The sequence continues at coordinate 2,672,715 of CM020013.1, read as the reverse complement.
TTACTGATAATGCATTGAGTACACAAAATAATATTCACTTCATCAATCTAAATCTAAATCTGGTTAGATAAATTGTTCAGAACTGAGTTTACACATACAGTAGACAATCTTAGCAATACAGAAAAATGCATGTGAATAATACCCAAAAGGAAGTATCAATAGTTTTACTTTATCAACTTATCAAGCTGGAATACTAAGAACTAAATAGGTTTCTCATTCAGAAACAGATGCCAATATAGATTTGGATCCTCTCCAGCTTTGGAAGAACAGGATATGGTCCGGTTGGAGAGAGAAAAACAACAAAATTTTGAAATCTAATCAGGAGCTCCTTCAGCCATACATAGTGGGTCCTTGCATTTAAAAAAATTGTCTCTCCCCTAAAGGACCATATTTTAAACTTCCAAAACAAGAGAGGATCGAAATCCACAAAATAATATGAATAGTTAATAACCTACGTAGATAAGATCAATGGCTTCAATGATATACCAAAAGTTATAAATGATAAATCTAAAATGGAAGCAAAAAATATACTTGAAAAATACAAATATCCGAAAAGATGATCCATAAGAAACAAACCTTAATAGAGGAACCTTTAATGTCAGATGCATGCTTCACACATGATGATTTAGAGATCCCTTCAATGAAACTTGTACCTCTAGTACTTGTTGAGACTTTAACAGTGCATGCATCAGTCATAGAAACATCCTGATCAGAGGGACTAGCTGCGCCATTTTCCTTTGAAGAGGTACGTTCAGAAATGTGTTCCAACGCAGAAGCTATACTCTGCAGAAGCCAATCATGAACATGTGCAGCAGGAACAGGAACTGCAGGCATGTCAGGATCCGAGTTTGCAAAAAACGGAGACATTTGACTCAAAGAATTTCCTCCAGATCCCTTATTACCAAAATGAAGTAGAAACCCAAGGTGCTCAAACTTATCCATAGTTAAAACCTAAAACAGAAGCGGATAAAATAAGCAATATAATAATAGGACAACGATATAAGAGAACATAAAATTTAAAAGCTCAATCGGAATTAAATTACAAAAAATAAAACATTTCATCGAGGAAATAAATAACCACTTGGCACATTCATTCATAACCCATTTGACCAAAGCTCAATCGTCATATCATACCCCAGACTGATTCTTAAATAGAGGTCACTAATAAATTGAGTGAGTTTTAAAAACAAATACAAATTGCATACATGAGTTCTGACAAAATATAGTATCACGTGCATAAGATTCTTATTCTTACATGCAAATCCCCCATGACCCCAATAAAATTAAATGTCAGAGTAAGACATACTACAGAGTTGCGTTTTCTTCTTTGCACAAGAATATGGATGTGCTAGTGATATGTCACAAAATCAGAATACGAAGTTGCAATCATACTGGAAGGGACACAAAAGGTAATCTATCTACTCCAAAATTCTTAACCGGTATCTTCATCAAACAATATATATGGTAATTTGGTAAAAGGCACGCAGCAAAATAATATACAACAACCAAGCCTTAATCCCGGGAGCTAAAACCTTAACAAACAACAACAAAAACAACAACATCAACACCCAAGACTCAACAGTTGCAAACAAAAAAAGCATACAACAAATAATACAAAACTACTTTGCCTGATGTTCAAGAACTCTGCCTGGTTTGCATGGGACGTTACCAGAACATCATAAGAATTACAAGAATGGGTCTCAAAGATGAAAATATATAGGGTGTGATGGCGCAAGTACGCAACTGGATGAAAAAAGCTAAATGAAACCTGAAAAGCTCACTTAAAACTGAAAAGTCAGGGGCTAAAAGCTTATGACTGATAAGGTAGCTGATTGAATTGGAAGTGTTTGATAAAATTATTTCACTAACTATCTAATAGTAAACTGATGTATTAATTGACCTATTACAAGCCATAGACTTTTTAAAAGACTTCACTGAAACCATACAAGGCCACATGCCTATTTTTGGTCAACTAACCTCGTTGACTAACTTATAAGCCCATCAAGGGTTTTGTTGAACACACATAATGTGGAGAGCCTCAATGGTAGCCGGGTCGACCAAATGCGTTGTTATTCACATGTTATCTCCATGTATTAAATATGATTTAACTCTGAATTTGTCGTGTTTTAAAATGCCATTTTTGGGTTTGGCCAGAACTGATAACTAATCAAATTCAATTATTATGTTCCTTTATTTTGGTATTTTATTTTATATCTTTTTTGTTAGTGGTTTTGATTGGTTTCTGATTTGAAAAGGGTTCAATTAGCCAATACTTAATATGGCCAACATCCTTAAATATGTGTCCTTCTTCATGTGAAAGCAGCAGAAAACACTTTTTTTCTTCACAGGATCTCTTCCTGGTATGAGATGCTACCGAAACAGAATACGAAATACAATAATGAATCCCAAAGATGAAAAATATGTAATTTAGCAATATCCAAAAAATTAAGAGTATGTAAAAATAATCTATTAAAGTGAAAATAAAAAACTTATGGGTAGCAGTCAGTAAATTAATAACAAACCAGAGATTCTTCTCCTTCCACCTCCACTGGCTCTGCCAAAAGAGACAGAATGTTAGCCAAATGCTTTTGCAGATACGACAACTGATGCGCCTCTTCATCAACCTGCGATGGCATAAACCGTCGACTGTTGCTTCGGACAAGCTGCAAAATATTAAAAACCAAAATTGAGTATATAGAAATAACAAAACAAATCCACATTTCCACCCCATCAGATGCTTGTTTGGTATGTTTACAAGGGCATTTATGCTATAAAAAGAATATAGATCACATGTTCCAAAAAATTTATGTTCACGTGTCCCAAGAAATTTATGTTCACTTGTCCCAAAAAATTTATGTTTACATGTCCCAAGCCAATCATATTCTACCAAGTGATAAAAACAAACTATTTTCTATTTTTATGATTTTTTTTCTTAATTAGTTGGTAATTTTTTGATTGAATTGAAACATAATGAGAAAACAAATATTAGGACAGTTAATCTCAATTAATATAAAAAACATGTCAGGAGAACCATTTTTTGTTAATTAAGCCTAAGCAAACTGATCCTTGAATTCCAAATCAAATCGATTCATTCAATTGAAATCATTTCATTTTTTCTACGTCATACGGAAATAGATAGCAATTTCAAAACTTACAGAAATCAAATCATGCATTAATAAAAAAAAACACAGAAAATTGTGTATCGAAACAAAAAACAGAGAATTGAATTAACCTGAAGCGGTGAGAGAGCTGACAAGTAACCGTCAAATGCAGAAGTAGAAGGCCATACATCGGAGACAGAAGCAGAGTCCTTATGCGTTCTCGGAAGAAGCTTCTTATAGGTTTGAACGTATAGGAACAAAACCAGATCGAAAACGTCAACTCCAACGGCGTCGTTTTCGCCAGGTTCGAAATTCACGAGAGGTTCGGATTCCGAAGGGAGTACCGAAGCAAGAGTGTTAATGACGAGCGTAGCGTGTTCGATTGAGATCTGGAGTGACTCAGCGATTGCGTCTGAGTCAACTCGGTTATTAGAGGATTGTTCTAGAAGCTTCTTTTTCAGATGGATTAGAGTTTGGGTTGGGTCAGAGAAAATGAGCTTCGGGATTGGTAAGAGGCCGTGCTCGAAAGGCTCACGCCGCGGGTGAACAACGGTGGTTGAATCCCACGGTGGTGGTTGTGTGGGACCCGTTTCGGAAGGTGATGACGTGGCTGGTTCGGTTGGTTCAGCCATGGTGAAGAGAGAGAGAGAGGGAAAAGGATGAGGGAGATTGCAGATATTTGAATCAGAAATGTTATGTTGCGGTTCGATGTTATGTGAGTATTGTTGAGTAGCGTGTTTTGATTGGTTGATTGTGAATACTGAATAGGGACCGTTTAATGGATTCCGATTTCTCTTGCTGCTGTGGCGCGGAATTTTCCATTTGAGGTAACGCCCAAGTGAGAGCCTCTTCCTCTTTTTTTCTTCCTATTATTACAAGTATTTCTTTTAGTTAAAGAATTAATATCTTTTAGAATATATAGATTTACTAACAAATGTCACTCTTAGAAATGTATATTTTTATTATCTTAAGATTAATAAAATCTTCCACTACTAAACTAAGTCGTCCTCTGTGGTCGTATTAATACATTTTAGCATTCATTTAGTTAGAGTGACTTTAAGAATAAAGAAAACAAGAGGAGAGAGTTTGAGAAGATAAATAAAGAAGGGAGAGAAAAGTATGGTGGGTCCCACCTCAATTTTCTTCCCAAAATTACAATTATACCATTACTTTTTATAAGGTAATAACAATCGTATAAAAATGAAAAAAAAAACACATGAGAGAGAATCACTTTACTTCAAAAGTAAGTTTTTTAAATTTATTTCACATTTTAGTCATCAATTCTAAGGAAATTCAATGGTTTAAATTAATAAGTAGATCTAAACCATTGGATTTCCATATAATTGATGGCTAAAATGTGAACTAAGTTTACAAACTTACGGAGTAAATGAATCTCAATATAACATGAGTGTTATTGTCTCTACAATAAATATCATATTTTTTCTTCCTTCTTTTTTCTTCTCTTTCTTTTCAATCAAACACTTTTAAAATTCACCCACTTTCTCACCAATTTATCTCTACTCATATTCTTCATATGATCTCTCCTTCTATTTTATTTCATGGGTAAGTTAATAAGGTGTAATTTTAGTAATATTATAGTGATGAGAAAGTGAAATGTTTGGAGCACCATGTAAACTTTGTTCAGAGCACCATATCACTTTAAATTTTATTGAAAATATTATAGTAATGAGAAGGTGAAAGGTTTAGAGCACCATATAAAGTCACTTTTAGCTCTTCATTTTCTGAAAGAAAAACTTACCAAGATACTCTGTCTAATATGCAAGAACCTATAGTAAATTTAGATGTAGTTTTATTTATTGAGAATAATTATATAAATCATTCATTATATTTAATGAATTATATTAATACTAAGAAAGTTAAAGTCATTTTGGCTTTCAAAGTAAAAAGTGAGAGTTAAATTGGATGGTCTAAAGTTGAATAGAAGGACAAACATAGAGAAGTAGATAGACATTTAATAAAAGTTTCATTTTGGAAATGTAGACACCGATAGAGTAAAAGTTTTATAATTGTTAGTATATTGTTTACCATTTATTTTTATTCATTGTTCACTCTTCAAAAAATAATACAAATAAATTATAGATAATGTACCGAATGTATATAAATCTTTACATTGATATGGTACTGTCTCAAGTATAGGGTCTTCTTATTGTTTCTTAAATTTCATATATAAAGGGAGTTGTATTCTAGTATGCCACAAGAGAGAGTAATTTTTCACTCATTATATTTAGAAAAGTTGTAACATTTTTATATGAAAACCTTATATTCTTGAATGTGTGGTTGTTATTTCACCATCATTTTGAGAGAGGTTTTCTATGTTAAATTGTGTGTGTCATTTTATATATTTTTTTTCAACTTTATTTTAGTTGTGTGATATTGTTTCCATAACGCATTACCCAAGAATGGTATCAAAGTTATTGGTAATGTGGTATTGTTCATGACTACTATTCATTAATTCAAATGTGTTGTTAACGTATATTAGATTTGTTATAATGTAAGGTATTACATACAGTACTTCTCAAGTATAGGGTAATATTTTGATGAAGTCCAAAATACATCAGAAAGGCCCAAGCGAGTAACAACAAAACCCAATTGGCAGAATGATTATATTATGGAGTAGAAAAGGGACAGCTGTCTTTATTTATCTATTTTTCTTCAATTGCTGTCTTTTGAATTCTCTTAATGTAAGATCTTACCAAATGTATGGTAGATATCATTTGGTTGTACCCCTCTTTGTACCTCTTCTCCTTTATAAGAGGTGCTGAAATGAATAAAAGGGCATGAAGAATGAATATTTAGTTTTAATTTTCTTCCCTTGTCAATCTATAATTTTAGTTATCACAAACATTCTCCAATCTTTCTAACATTTTGGTGCTTTCATTTTTTTGCTCTCAATGCCTCCTAAAAACACACAAAAGGAAGTTGATGATTCAATGTCTCAACTATTAATAGAAAAGTTGAGGGAAAATCAAGAACAACAAGATGCTAGACATGTAGCCATCACCACTTTCTTGCATAATATTACAGACGCCTTGTTGAAATAAGGTTTGTCCCCTCTATCCCTCCAGACACACTTCACAGCCCCCACCCCATTAATGCCTCATATTCCCATATTACCCACAACACCCCACACCCCTCTATGCCTACCCCAACTCAACCACAACCACCACCACCACAAACATACCCCCACTCTCCCTTTCCACACTCCACCCCACAACCCATACCATACAACCCACGAAGACCACCTAAACTCCAATTTTTTCCTTTTGATGGCTCAAATCCCCTAGAATGGATTTTTCAAGCGGAACAAATTTTCCTACTCTACATGGTTCCCCTTGAACAACGACTTTCAATGATTTCATTTTATATGCAAGGTGACGCTTTAAGCTGGTTTAAGTGGATGTACCACAATTTTCAGCTTTCCAATTGGAACTCATTTACTAGGGATTTGGAAACCCGTTTTGGGCCATCTTCCTATATCAACCATCAAGCTGAACTTTTCAAATTAAAGCAAACGGGAACTGTGGCAGATTACCAAAAGCAGTTTGAACTTTTGTTCAATCGAATTTGGGGGTTACCTCAAGATGTGATACTCAATTGTTTTATTTCTGGCCTTATCTCAGAAATACAACGAGAATTAGCTATACTCCGCCCTAAATCTATTTCATAAGCATTAGGGTTGGCTAAGCTAGTAGAGGCAAAGGTGCGCGATAGCTCACGTCCCAACCACAAACCCACACGTTTTCCCCCCATAATAACCCCCTACCTTTCCCAAAACCAATAGTAACGCTACCCACATTCCTAACACAAACATACAACCTCCATCTATCCCAATCAAAAGACTTTCTGCAACCCAACTACAGAAACGCTGCGCACAAGGTTTATGTTACAGTTGTGATGAGAAGTTCTACCTATATCATCGCTGCCAACCCAAGAAATTCCTACTTATGCTAGATGATCACATCATCCAAAATCCGGATGAAGACAATTCCAGTATCGAAATTCCCAGTGGAGAATCCGATATGCAACCTACGGCCCCTTGCTCTCAAAATCTTATTTATTTTCATATTTCTAATCAAGCTTTGAGCGGTCAGCTCTCTCCTAAGACACACAAATTTTCTGGCTCCATTCATGGTTGTAAGGACCCAAATTCTACCCTTGAAATTTTTTCCTTATTTTAATCCAATTTCATGCATTTATCTATAAATTATAATTACCGATTGAATGAACTTATTTAAAAGATTTCACTTCCCTCATCACACCCAATCTATAAACCAAAAGTGACATACTAAATCAGATGACAGAAAAACATAATTCGTATTATTGTAACTTAGTAACTATCGCATACAATTAGCTATGGGTTTCCAAAACACTCATAGCTACATATATCCCGAGTTACTAGCTTCCAGGATTAATGTCATGTAAAACAATCATGTTCATAGTTACAAATAGTTAGTTCAAGTACAACAATTGAGGTTACACAAAATGGATAAGAGACATCAAAATAAAAGTCTTTAAGCTCCTAATCAAAAACACCCTTACTCCTTCCACCTACCTGCAATGGGATTAACATTGACAATACACCAAAGAAACACACGGAGTAAGTCGTTAACTCAACAAATATCAATGTAAGTTAATCCACATTTAATAAGATTAAATAAACGGTTTAAAATCAAATTTACTTAAAACCATTTTCATTGTTCATACTTTTGAAAACCATGCTACATAACTTGAGCCAAAGTTTGCTACATTGCTTGAGCCAAAGCTTGCTACATTACTTGAGCCAAAGTTTGTTACATTGCTTGAGCCAAAGCTTGCTACATTACTTGAGCCAAAGTTTGCTACATTGCTTGAGCCAAAGCTTGCTACATTACTTGAGCCAAAGTCGCTAACCAATCATGGTCGGCTAAAAACGAGTTTTATTTCCATTGGCACTCCACCAATACATTTTCCGAGTTTTATTTCCATTGACACTCCACCAATACAAAAACAGTAAATGCACCCGACATCATTACAAACATATCCATATATGCTTATAACTACAAAGTGATTTGCGATTCATTTCATTATTCCGAGTTTTATTTCCATTGGCACTCCACCAATACATAAACAGTAAATCCACTCCTCATCACTACAAACATACCCATATATGCTTGTAACGACTAAGTGATTTACATTACATTTCATTATCCACAACAGAAAATCCACGCATTTTCTATCACAGTGCATAAGTTAAAGACTTATCCTTACCTCGGTGAGTGTTGGGTTTGGTTCTTGTCAACTTCTCAAGTTTCACCGACACCGCCTCCAACTTTAGGATCTTTACTCATTCCCACCATACAACACAATGTTAGTCATTTATTCTAAATATCACATAAACAACTTATATTGCATCATTTAACCATACAAGATATTCATCATATTTTCAATGTTGCTAAACTACTTTCATCATAAGTTTAAAACATCTAAAACATTCATATTCATCTCATATTTCAACATTAGAAAGCTTATTCATCTTCTACCTCTAGCATTTTAATCATTTTCCTCTTTAACCCCATTTTCACTTTAGGGTTTTGGGGTTTTCATGAATCAACCCCCAAACCTTTCCATTCTTGAAATACTAACTCTAAACCGAGAGTTTACAAGATAGAAACAACATAAAACGAACCATAACTCAAAAGGATGAGTTTCCATGGTTTTTCACATTTGGAGAAGACATCCTTTACACTCCACAATGAGTTTAAAAGAGAGAAAGAGAGTTAGAATCAAAAGATTTACCTCTTCTCAAGCTTCTAAATGACTCACAAGCCTTCTTGCTCTTGAAAATGCTCCATTCTCTCACTTCTCTCTAGGTTAACCCCCATAAATGTGTTTGGGGTCCCCTATTTAATGTAACAGCGTCGGGTCCTCGCTTAAGCGAGCCCTTTCTCGCTCAAGCGAGAAAATCCTGCCTATTTTAAAAACTCAGATCTGACCCTCTCGCTTAAGCGAGTGATTCTCGCTCACGCAGGAATCTCACAGTCTCAACAGTCCCAAAATGCCATTTTTAATGCGGAAAAATGGGTAAATTTTTTTTTTTGAATTGGTGATGTAAAAATATTGTTTCCTTTTTAAAATGTTTCCTTTTCGAGACATCACCTTAAGTAACATACTATGCGGAAATCACTAACTGTTACCTAACGGTAACTAGAATGATACAATACTTCCCTAGAATTTACTTCATCATTAAACAGTTAGTATTTATACAAAATATCTATTCATGGCGGAACATACACATCGCCCAACTAACATATCAAAATGCTATATTGCACAGCACCCCCAAAACATGCACAACAAAAAGAACAGCAAACCCAGAGCTCAACGGCTAGATACCGCACTGCTAGGAGTGCTAGAACACTCATTGGGATCCTCCTCTGTGACAGAGTCGGATGATAGTTCTATCACCTCGATGGAACTCTCTATGTTCACCAGCTCTATCACTCCATCCTCGTCAGCATCCGCCTCAGCCTCTATCTCAGTTGACTCATCCTCCATCAGCTCCGACGAGGAGCTTGGAGGGTCGGGAAGGGTTCTCTGTATACGCGTAGAGTTCCCGTCCATCTGTCCAAATTATAAACAAGTACAAGGATAGATAAGTAGAGAGAGTAAGACATCTAATGAACAAAATTCATTGACGGCGTGGACTTACTCTGAATAGGACACTCAGACAAAAATATACTTTTCATAACATGCAATTCAATCATCTGACAAATCACATAATAATATACAGTCATCGTACAGTATAAATATATCGTCGTAATCAATATATCATGGATCTCACATGCACAATACTAAAGAGGAATAATGATTATATCTCAAGTATAAAAATAAACGTTCGTGCAATGCAATGTATGAATGCTATGTCATTTCATCCACCTTACACCATTATCCACCCAAATAGCCTATTCGGGAACAACCGAGAGTACAGGTCTCATACCAAGCCGATTGTACGCACCAAAATAAAATAACATCCTCGCAAGGATGACAGATCGATCTGTTCCAAAGGAACTGTCCATAACAGGATGGTGTCGTAGCAACGCTTTCTGGGCATCCCTCTCATCGATCATGATTGCAAATTGAGGGGTCGTCAGAGATTGTCTAGTTTGCGCTGTGAGAACTGTCCGATCCAACAGGATATCCTCTCCTAGGAATACAAGGGACTCGTCTCACCTAGACTCTCCCTCAAGGCTTTGTTGACGAACCACCGTCATGCAAAGTCGCCCTCCTTGCATCTCAGTGCTCATACGTCATCCTGTAATGTTTCCTCTCCACTACTTCGTTATTCATAATGCATATGCTCTCTAATCGAAGTTAGCAAAATCCGAACTCTTAATCATTCTTTTATATAATCGGCCCATCTTAAGACATCTCCTAAAGGATGTCCGTTCCAAAAGGAATGCTTCTTATGGGACCCGATTTTTGCTCTATCATTCAATAAGGATTCACACTCCTACCACTATGATCCGTCGCTGAATATCCTGGACGGTCACCCGACCAAGTCTCTTACGGTCAGACGACCTCGCTGTATAGTAGCAGGTGTTCCTTGATAGGCCTTGCCCCAAGTCACGACGCCATGGTCGGACACTTGTCCTTAACAAGGTACAAGTACATTCATAATTATATCCTCACCACTACGACCGTTGTTGAATACCGGAGCCACCATATGGCTTTATCTCAACGGGTCGACAACCACGTTCCGCGACATCATCAGAGTCATTTTTCCAACGCTCGTCACATCATGATAATCAAATGCAATCTTAACAAATAGTCAATCAATCTCAACTCCTACGAAGGCACAAGTACATTCATCCTCGCCACTACGAACCATTGTTGAATCCCGGAGCCACCATATGGCTTAATCTCAACGGGTGAACAACCTTGCTACATGGCATCATCGGATTTCCTTGACACAACGCCCATTCCATTCCAATAATCTCAGAATAATCCAATACATTCATAGCAAGTAATTCAATCCATCTTATAACAATCGATAAGAACATAGTAAGTAATCCAATCGGACTCTAACCACGACATTTGGTTTTTGCGGTTGTGTGGCTCTTTACTTTGATTCACAATCTTTTTTATATAGAAAACATATCATACATTCAATTAGGATCAATGTGTAAGCCATAAAACACTCAAAAACAATGCAAAACATTGCCTGGATCACGCCCAAGCGCGGAACCGTCGCTCAAGTGCCCAACGCAGGAAAAACTGGGCATCCTGGTGCTGTGTAGCTCGCCCAGGCAAGAGGGAGCTCGCCCCGGGCGAGGCCAAGCTCGCTCAAGCGAGCCTGGGACGCCCAAGCGAGGATGGTCCAGAACCGGGACCATCCTGGCCTCTTCCGGGCTTCCGAAACGCGACTGTTTTGCCATTTTTCGATCCCTGCACCCAGAAAATTGCCACACAACATTCTAAAATCAATTTTTATATTATCACACACTTTATCACATCAATATACATCATCATATTGAGATCTATGATCATTCAATACGAAAAATCGCTTAGTTTTATGGGTTTCTTAAAACCCAAGATAACTCCAAACTTTTGAGATAGTTTGGAGATCTGGGTGCCATATTCGGACACCACTATGTCGCGATGTGTTCTCTCTCACCTGAGTGTGTCGGGTCGTTAGATTCTCTGTTTGCAGGTGAGCTTACTTGATCCGTTCTCTTCTCGAACTCTTCATTATGCCAATATAACGTTAATTAGTTAAATGACGATAATTATTATACTTATGAAATAACTTTTTACGCGAAGATAAAACTTCCGATTTAATATGAATTTAATTGCTTTCGTCCATCCAATTCAAGGTTGAATATCCTTGAATCATCATTTGTCATCGAAAGTCTTACAATCAAATAATATTTTTTAAAGTAAAATTTTCAATAAAACTTATACTGAATTTATGTCGTAATCCGTGGATATACACCAGGCTAGTTCCCAGGAAAGAGAGGTGAGTCATAATAAAGACACCCTTAAATACCAAGTCTTTCCTTAGACAGAACCTTTCTAGACATGTATTCCCACTTTATTGCATTTTTCCGATAATTCATAAATCTTATTTTTGTAAGTAAAACATTTTTACTAAAACTAACCTTTTTAAAATAAGATCATTAAGCTATACTTATCCTTTTTAAAGTAAATCAATTTAAACAAAATCAATATTTTTAAATCAATACTTTTTAAGTAAATCTTACCATTTTAAAGTAAGTTCACTTAACTAAGATTCAACATTTTTAAATCATTTTACCATCTAAGACTTCATAACACTCTAAGTTTATAAAGTCAAGACTTTTAGGTAACTCTCATTATTTCAAGTATACTACTAAAACAAATTTTCATGAACATCTTAACACCTCCTAATTTTTTAGGAAAAAACCTCAAGGGTTAGTAAGTGTTATTTTCATAGTCATGAAAAAGAATGGCTCTTAATTTAATATTTTACATTAAACATCTTTTAGTTATTCTTACCACTTTAAAGTAAGTCAACTAAAATAAATACAACAATTTTCTATGAACATCTTAACACCTCCTGATATTTTAGGAAAAAACCTCAAGGGTTAGTAAGTGTTATTTTCATGGTCATGAAAATAAATCCTAAGGTAAGACTTTCTACTACTTTAATATCTAAAACTTCATAACGCTTTAAGTTTATGAAGTCAAGACTTTAATAAATCATCTTTTATCCCAAATCATTATTTTAACTTGGGAATCAAAGAGTAAAATATGTTAAACCACTTTTAAAACATAATACTTTCTAAAAATGAAATATTTTCAACAACTCATCAACATCATAAACTTTCAAGAATAAAATACAAACTTTTTCCTAAACACATTAAAGGTTCATTTGATGTTAAAATCATCACCTTTAAACATATTCAAATACTAACAATAATTTCTAATATTTCCAAATAAATAACTCATCTAACTTTGTCCAAAGATATAGTTTTTCCATCTAAGAACAAGAAAGAAATTTCAAGATTTACAAAAGTCAAAAACTACATAAAGGTTCATATGAATTTATTATCATCTCCTTTAGTTATGCTTTCATAAAATACTTAAAGAACAAATATAAACTCTACTTTATGAACAAAATAATAAAGGCTCATAACTTTCTATGAAGTATGAGAAGAAGATGAAGAAGATAAAATAAAAGACTACCTTAGTTTGTATAAGAAATTTAGTGTAAAAATGAGAGAATGGGGTGAGGTATTTATAGAAGAGTCTCACCCTCATCAAATCAGAAAATTTAATGCAAAGTAAGTAGCTTTAGACTAGCATGGGTGATGTGTCTAATGGTGGTGGAGTGAGAGAATTTGTTGAGTGATTTATGGGTTTTTGGAAGTTTTTGCATTATTTGTGTAACAAGTAAGTGGCTCATGAAATGATGACTTCCAACTTTATTGATATGATGTAATTTCCAAATAAACGTCGTGTCCGAACATCTTCGGATCATTACGTCCGGAAATATACAATCTCCCGATTTTGATTTACGGTTAGAACTTCGAAACACAGAATTTGGAGTGAAAATATTTAGAAATGCATTCTGAATGAACTTGATGTCTATCTTGACTCGAAATAATATTTCGAAGCCAATGGCGCAATCGGAATTCGATTCCGAGTTACGGAACTCAAAACACGTTATTGGGCTGAATTCGGGCTATTTGGGCCCGATGACGGTTCAAAAATATTTCGTCACATGAAATTACGAAAATTTACCACAAAATAAGAAATCACAAAACAAGACTAATATTCAACTATGGCTTAGCCTAAATCCACACTGATTAATTTCTAAAATTAATCGTTGATAAAATAAATTATTAATAAAAACTCATAAAAATTCATAATCCCAAATCAGAAAATTCGTGGTGTTACACATTCATCCACTGGATTTTCTCCATTCGAAGTGCTTTATAGTCGATCACCTCATTCGTTGACAACATTTGAGGCTCAAATCCGAAAAGCTGGCCCGAACACCGATATTCTACAGTCAAGAGTGACAATGTTGGCCACCATCAAACAAAACTTACTAAGAGCTAGACAAAGGATGATAACACAAACACAAACTAAGAGGATGTACATTACCTTTGAAATCGATGAATGGTCACTCCTCAAGCTCCAACCATACTGACAAGTCACCATAGCTCGTCGTCCATGTCACATGTTGAGCCCTCGCTACTTCGGGCCGTTACGGGTCACTCCCTGAATAGGAACAATAGCTTACGAGCTTGCATTACCATCCATCGCCCGTATTCATCCAATATTCCATGTCTCCCTTTTGCGAAAATTCCATGGAGATCCCACCACGAAAGTCATTCCCTTACTTGAGTTTGCTGATCTCAGTGGAGAAAGGGAAATAATAAATATGGATAGAGCTGTGGAGATAAGAAAGGAAGCAGTTGTGATTCCAAGAGGAAATGAAACTATGGGGAAAGCACTTGAGAGAAGAAGTGCTACACGAATGGAAGAGAAAAAGATGGGAAGAAATAATTATGTTTCAAGTACTTCTGTTGATACTTCCACTAAGGAAGTAAGACTTAAATTTTTACCAGCTGGCCAAAGTTTTATCTCACCCTTGGATGCAATAAGCCTTGATGCCAATAAATCCAACGATGCTCTAAAAGAGCCGTTACCTTTTCCCTCTCTCTTGGGCAGTATTCCCACGTGGGCTCGGTCTCCAACACGTCCCTTGGTGCAAAAAACGGGACAGCTTCATGATGGCAAGGACAACACAATGTCCAAGGTGCAGAGAGGACAACTTTTCTCCTCCTCACACGACACCTTACCTCAAGCACTCACATGGGGACAAAGGGAAACAATTAATACCCCACAGTGATAAATTAAATTCATATCCATGTGCAGTCTGTTCACCTACTCTACACGAAAAATAGGCCCTCAAAAAAATAATATTAGGTCCTCTAAAGTCAATCAAGACCAAATGAGCCAAGATTCTTCTCTAGTCCAACCAACTAACCTTGAGGACAAGATTGATGTTCAAGAGCTGGGCAATGATGAAGTCCAAAATACATCAGAAAGGCCCAAGCTAGTAACAACAAAACTCAATTGGCAGAATGATTATATTATGGAGTAGAAAAGGGACAGCTGTCTTTATTTATCTATTTTTCTTCAATTGTTGTCATTTGAATTCTCTTAATGTAAGATCTTACCAAATGTATGGTAGAGATCATTTGGTTGTACCCTCTTTGTACCTCTTCTCCTTTATAAGAGGTGCTGAAATGAATGAAAGGGCATGAAGAATGAATATTCAGATTTAATTTTCTTCCCTTGTCAATCTATAATTTTAGTTATCACAAACATTCTCCAATCTTCCTAACATATTTATAGTAAAATTTTGTAAGCAGATATATTTAATATAGGAGGGATCCACGTACTTCAAGAGTAAGTGCAAAAAAATATACTCTACATTTTAGTTATTTATTCTTAGAAGATTCAATAGTTTAGATCTACACACTAATTCAAACCAATAGATTTCTCAATAATTGATGTATATGATGTGGAGTGAGTTTTTTCCATTTACTCTTGGAGTAAGTGAATCGTTCTTATTTAATAAACAAATCTTTCTCAAAATTATGGGAGCAAAATATTAATAAAGACACTAAACAACTACTTCAAATGAGAAATGCACATGTGGAACATAGTATTTACTGCATGCATTGAGATTGGAAAATTGACAAGTGGGATGGAAATGCCAATTTTCTCGAGTTGATAATGACAAATAGACAATTATGCTTAAAATATAATGACTTTAAATTTATTGATGTCCACGTAAATTATTTTTAATATTTACAATAAAGTATAGGGGTGTTCAAATCCAAATCGGTCCAACAAAAAAACCGAAAACCGATCCAAAATAGACCGAAACTGTAAAAACCGAATGTGTTTAAATCGTATTGGATTTATTTTTTAAATATCGATCGGTATGGTCCGGTTTTCGGTTTCACCCCTTAGATTCAGACTGATCTAAACCAGATCAAAATTGTTTAAGTGTAACCCCTTTTAAGTATTTTTTTCGTTATTTTATACTTATTATTTTGTCATTTTTGAGACACACGATATTTATATATATTTTTTATTCCTTCCCAAAAAATACATCAGTTTTGCATGAGAATGGTTGTTAGAAAAAATATCACTTCACATAAAATTGTTTCAATTGATTGGATCATTGAACTATTTTGATGTTTATAATTTTACTACTAAAAGAATCAAATGTTTATTCTCTCTATTTATGGAATATCATTTTCCTGAAAAAAATATTGGTGGAACTTCCCTATGAAAATGATCCTGCTACTTTTGGGTTTCTACATAGTAGATGCACTGGCTACAATCCTTGGACAAATTGGTGATTGTGATATTTTGGTTGGTGGTATTGTAGTGGTTGCAATTTGGAGACTACAATCTTTTCTAAAGATGATGAACTATTGGAAAGTTCATATATGTTTAGGCCTCGTTGTGAATGTTTTTAAGTTAGATAGCTAAGGTCCCTCATAAAGTTTTCATCTTGCTTTCTCCTTTCAATTTAATTTTGTATATTGACCCCTATGCAATAATTTTTTTTTATTTTATGAACTTCACTGTTTGAGTCTATGTCTAATTTTATTTTTTTTATAAAAAAAATTGATCCAAACTGAACCGAAACTGCATACAATAGACCAAATTGGATTGGACTAAATGTTAATTATGTATTTGGATCAAACATTTTTTTTACTTAAAAACGATCCAAATGGACCGCGAACACCTGAATAAAGTATGACAATTTTAATTTATTGATGTTCATACAATTTAATTTTAATATTTATAATAGTATATTGTAATTTTAATTTATTAATGTCCATATAATTTATTTTCCATATCTACAATAAAATATTTTATTTTTACTTCATTAATTTTCACATAAGTTTTTAATATTTTATTATATTTATGGTAATATATAAAATTACATGTATATTGTGGGATTCAAATAAAAATTTATTAGCATCAGAAAAAAAGTAGTCAATATTTTTATTTTATAAAGAAAACACTGTGAAGAAGATCTCTGCTTCTGACCTTGACACGGTTTTGATGAAGACACCAACATCACCAAAAAGAAGAAAAAGAAGACTACTTATGAAGACAAAGAAGATCAAAACTTTAAGACAATAGACTAAGTCTTTATAGGTACTTTTATCCTAAAACTCTTAGTATATACAAAGTTATAATGCTCAAACCATTTTTTAAGAAAAGTTGAAACACTTTAGAATTTGTTAAAACAATTTTCAAAAATAGTGTGTAACATGTTACTTCTTTTAAGTAACAGGTTACATGTGTGAGAAAAGAGTTTTTCAAACCTCTAAAAGCTATGAGTAATCCATTACAGATTTTTGAGTAACATATTACCATGTTTAGAAAACAGGGTAATCGATTACCAAAGTAGTGTAATCGATTACACGAAGAAAAATAACAAAACTGTCAAACAGTGTTGTTGAGTAATCGATTACTCAAATCCAGTAATCGATTACACTGTGTAAATTTTCAAATAGCTGTTAACAGTATTGTTGGGTAATCAATTACCCAAGTCAGTAATCGATTACTGAGAGCTGTTGGAAGATTTTTAAGATTTCAAAGTGAAAAGGTTTCACTCCAAACGAAATCTCTTCATTCCAAACAACTCATACACTTTCAGAAAGACACCTAAGGTGTTTTGGAAGTCTATATAAAGGCTCTAAACTCACACACACAAATATACAATTCATATAACAATTTTCATACAATTTTGTCACAACTCTGAAAAGCTCTTACACTTATTCTGAAAATATTTCTTTGAACTTTTGGCAACTAGTTCTTAAACTTTCAAAGTACTTTTTCAAAGTTGCTTTAGTTCAAGTGTTTCAAAGGTTTTCATATAAAGAGCATTATTATCTTGGTATATATATTCAGAGTTGATTGGATTGCAAGTTATACAAATTTCATACTTGTAAAGGCAATCTGCCATTGTTATACATTCTTCATTTGTGCAAGAATACTTTCTTTCACGGGGTGTAAAACGAAAGGGGAATAGAATCACTTGGAAAGGTGTTTTCCAAGAGTGAATAAGAATTAGGGAGTGTGTAAGGTACATAGAAATCTCGGGGTGAGATATTGTAATTACAACTCATAATTCTTAGTGGAAAAATCTCTTGTGTGGCAAGAGTACTAGACGTAACCTTCGGTGGACAAGAAGGTGAACCAATATAAAAATCACTGTGTATTCTCTTCTCTCTTATCTCTTTCATTATTATTTTCTGCATATATTTTCCGCTGCACTTTAATCTTTCGTTTTGCAGAAAAAGTGGCCATTATTTTAAGACAACTAATTCACCCACCTCTCTTAGTTGCACTCTGATACTTACAATTGGCACCAGAGCTATACTTGGGTAATTTACTCTCAAAGTTTGATCTTAACCAAGATGGCCGGAAGATCTTTCCTAGGAGAAGGTTCTAACATCAACCGCCCTCCAAGCTTTGTTGGAGAGTGCTACGACTTCTGGAAGATTAGAATGAGAATCTTCATTGAATCACAAGATTTGGATATCAGGAATGCTATAGAAGAAGGACCTTATGAACCCTTCATTATCATCAATGGAGTAAGAGAAATTAAGCCCAAATCTTCATGGAGTGATGAAGATAAAAAGAAAGTGCAATATGATTTAAAGGCGAAAAACATCCTCACTTCTGCTCTCGGAATTGACGAGTTCTTTAGAGTATCAAATTGCAAATCAACAAAAGAAATGTGGGATACGCTAGAGACTACTCATGAAGGAACTGAGGAGGTAAAAAGGTCAAGACTAAACACACTCTCTCAAGAATGCGAAATGTTTCGCATGAAGTCCGGAGAGAAAATACTTGATCTACAAAAGAGGTTCACTCATCTCACGAACCATCTTATTGCACTAGGCAAAGTTCTATCAAACAGTGACTTAAATTTAAAAGTTCTTAGATCACTCACCAGAGCCTGGCAACCAAAGGTAACCGCTATTTCTGAAAAGAAAAGTTTATCAAAAATGTCCTTGGCTGCCTTGTTTGGAAAATTGCAGGAACACGAATTAGAACTTTGTCAACTTGAACAACATGAGGAACAGGAAAAGAAGAAGAGAAATATCTCCCTAAAAGCAAAAGTAGATGAATGTAACTCATCAGATGATGAAGAGGAAAATTTGAGAGCCGCCAACAACTTATGGTACTTGGATAGCGGCTGCTCAAAACACATGACAGACGATAAAAGTAAATTCTCTGTCCTGACTCCAAGGGACAAAGGATACGTCACATATGGTGATAACAACAAGGGAAAAATACTTGGAGTTGGTAGAATTGGCAAGCCACCCTCAACTACTATAGAAGGTGTATTATATGTTGAAAGACTCAAGCACAACCTTCTAAGCATAAGTCAATTATGCGACAAAGGATTTCAAGTGGCATTCTACCCTGATAAATGCATCATCGAAAGTAAGGATTCCAATAACTCTAAACTTGTTGGTAAGAGAATAAATAATATATATATATATGATTGACATAGATTCTGCTTTACCTACAACATGTTTAGTAGCTAATGATAATCATGATGCATGGCTTTGGCATAGAAGAATAGCGCATATTCACATGGAACATTTGAATAAACTTATTAATAAAGATTTGGTTGTGGGTTTACCCAAAATGAAGTTTGTTAAAGACAAACTATATAGTGCTTGTCAAATGGGTAAACAAACAAAAACTTCTTTCAAACCAAAGCATATAGTTTCTTCTGATAGACCATTGCAATTACTTCATATGGATTTATTTGGTCTCTCAAGGACAAAAAGTTTTGGTGGTAATTATTATGCTCTTGTTATAGTAGATGATTTTTCTAGATACACTTGGACTTTCTTTTTAGTTCATAAGAATGAGACATTCAAAGCCTTTAGCATTTATGCTAAAAGAGTCCAAAATGAAAAATCTCTAAAAATCGCTGCTATAAGAAGTGATCATGGGGGAGAATTTCAAAACTCTTCTTTTGCAGAATTCTGTGATGATCTCGGTATCAATCACAATTTTTTCTGCTCCTTGAACACCACAACAAAATGGTGTTGTAGAGAGAAAGAATCAGTCCTTAGAAGAACTGGCTCGAACAATGTTAAACGAAACTAACCTCCCAAAATATTTCTGGGCTGATGCAGTTAGTACTGCTTGTTATGTTTCAAATCGAGTTCTTATAAGGCCAATTCTTAAGAAAACCCCTTATGAACTCTTCAAAGGTAGAAAACCAAACATCTCTCATCTTCATGTATTCGGTTGTAAATATTTTATTCTAAACAATGGTAAGGACAACTTGGGCAAGTTTGATGCAAAAGCGGATGAAGGAATTTTCCTTGGCTATTCTCTCACGAGTAAAGCTTACAGAGTCTTTAATAAAAGAACTCTAGCCATGGAAGAATCCATTCATGTATCTTTTGATGAAACTAATCCTACGGTAAAGGATGTGATTTCTTGCGATGACGATGACTTGCCAAGTTCCCCTGCTAAAGGTAATTCTATCAAAGACATTACAACTAATACTGAGGAATTGAGAATGGGTGATGATCTATTTTCTCAAGAAGAGCATATCCACTCTGACTTACCAAAAGAATGGAGGACCCATCGAAATCATCCTATTGACAACATCATCAGTGATATAAGCAAAGGTATAACTACTCGTAGAATGCTTGATGCTTGTCTAAACATGGCATTTGTCTCTCAAATAGAACCCTCCAAGATTGATGATGCAATCGATGATGAACACTGGATTCTTGCTATGCAAGAAGAATTAAACCAGTTTGAGAGAAATGAAGTTTGGGAACTTGTTCCTAGACCAAAGAATAGACATGTAATAGGAACTCGTTGGGTATTTAGAAATAAATCTGATGAAAATGGTGCTATTATTAGAAATAAAGCTAGACTAGTAGCCCAAGGATACAACCAGGAAGAAGGTATTGATTTTGATGAAACCTTCGCTCCAGTTGCTAGACTTGAAGCTATTAGGCTATTACTTGCATATGCTTGTTCTATTAATTTTCAACTATATCAAATGGACGTTAAGAGCGCATTTCTCAACGACTACATTCAAGAAGAAGTGTTTGTAGAGCAACCTCCTGGCTTTGAAGATTACAAACATCCTTCTCATGTCTACAAGTTAAAGAAAGCCCTCTATGGCCTAAAGCAAGCACCACGAGCGTGGTATGATCGTCTAACGAATTTTCTGACAGAAAAAGGTTTTACAAAAGGGAAGGTCGACACTACTTTATTTATTAAGAAAATAAATCATCATACTTTATTAGTTCAAATCTATGTAGATGATATTATTTTCGGTTCTACTAATGAAAATTTGTGTAGTGACTTTGGCAAAATGATGCAAGGAGAATTTGAAATGTCCATGATGGGAAAGTTGAATTACTTTCTTGGAATTCAAATAAAACAGCTTGATAATGGCATCTTCGTGAGTCAATCCAAATACTGCAAAGATCTATTAAAAAAATTTGATATGGATAACTGCAAGCCAATAGCTACTCCTATGGGATCTGGAACATACATTGACGCAGATGAACCTGGTAAATGCATTGAAATATCTAAATACCGAGGTATGATCGGATCTCTTTTATATCTTACTGCTAGTAGATCTGATATCATGTTTAGTGTATGTCTATGTGTGCGATATCAATCTAAACCCAAAGAGTCACATCTAGTTGTCGTTAAGAGAATCATGAAGTATCTCAAAGGCACAATCGATGTTGGACTGTGGTATCCAAAGGGAAGTGTATGCGAATTGGTTGGCTTCTCGGATTCAGACTTTGCGGGATGCAAGTCTGAGAGAAAAAGTACAAGTAGTACTTGCCACATTCTAGGGAATGCTTTAGTTTATTGGTCCTGTAAGAAACAAGCTTGTGTTGCCTTAGGCACGACTGAAGCAGAATATATTGCTGCCGGTAGTTGTTGTGCACAAGTGTTGTGGCTCAAACAACAATTACGGGATTATGACTTAAACTTAGGCTGCACTCCCTTAAAGTGTGACAATACTAGTGCTATTAATCTCACCAAAAATCCGATTATGCACTCAAGAACCAAACACATTGATATAAGGCATCATTTCCTTAGGGACCATGTCCAAAAGAAGGATGTGTTGGTAGAATTCATTGATACTCATAACCAACTAGCGGACATATTTACTAAACCGTTAGCAAAAGAACCTTTTTACAAAATTAGACGTGAACTAGGCATTCTTGATGAAGCTTACTTGTCCTAAATACTTATATATGATTATACTTATTCTTGTATGCTTCACCATGTGATCTCATGCCTACTTGAACTTAAATGTGTTTATTTATGTTTATATGTTTTAAATTTTGGGTTAAAATCATTTTCATAAGCTTTAAATTGCATAAAAATTGATTTTTCTAGAGTCAGTAACCGATTACTCTGGAGTGTAATCGATTACAGGGTGAAACATAGAGTTTCAGTAACCGATTACTCAAGTAAGTAACCGATTACTCTGTGCAGTATTTATAAAATTGCATTTTTCAGAACTCATCTTCTTCCTCCTACTCTCTCTCACTCAAGCAAAACCCTACTCTCTCTGGAAACTCTATTTCTAAACCGTTTTGAGTGATTTTTGTGTCCTTACATATCACATTTTCGTTTCTAAACACTTCTACCCACTCTTTTTCGTGTTTAGTGGCCAAAATCCAAAACCCCCAAATCTCCCAAAACCCAAAAACCTAAAACTTCACTTCAAAATCCATGGCTTCTTCCTCAAAGAAACAACGCACTAACTTTTCTCAAAGAAGTCAAGGAACAACTTCAATGAAATCCAACCCTCTGGATTTGACAAAGCTTCTTGCAAATGACGAACAACGCAAGATTTTTGAGGAGCACTTCCATTGTCGCACCATTTTTACTCCGAAATTTGGTAATATTTCGAATTTTGAATTTGAAGATTTTCTATTTCCCTATCTTTTACGGCAACAAAACCTTTTTGATTTTTGTTGTGAAACTAACGACATTTATCCCGAACTCGTTAGAGTATTTTACTGCAATATGAACTTAAGGAAAAATCGTATCACTTCCTATGTGAAAGGAAAAGAGATTGTATTAGATTCAAAAACCTTTGGTTCATTATGCTGTAACATACCCTCTAAGGGTGGCATTGTCGGTTTCGGTCTTCAATGTGAATGGGATAACTATGATCGTAAGGAATTCTACTATTCTATGTGTAGAATTTCTAGGGAAGAAATAGAATTGCGTAAGCAGCAAAGCTTGGGTGAAACTGTTAAAAACCGAGATATCCTCTCTGCTGGACATCTCAAACTCGAAGATCGTTTGTTACATTATATGCTCAGCTATGTCATCTTACCAAAATTTTCAAATCATTCTCAAATAAGTGACATAGAACTCCAATTGATGTATGCTATAAAATTCAACATCAAAATAAATTGGGCTGAGATGATAATGCGACAAATGTGGAACGTTCGAGACACCCAAAGTCCTTTGCCTTATGCCATCTTCATAACAAACTTTCTCAAACATTTCGATGTGTCCACGAATGATGAGACCAAGGTACCTCTAAATCTTCACGAAAGCAAGATTGATGTGGATGTTGTCCACAAAATGGGTTTCTTTGCTGATCCTCGAGATCGAAGTGGTCGTACCTACTTGCACAAATCTGATAGAAAACCACAACCCTCTCACCAACCTGAACCTAATCCTGCTGCACCACAACCCTCTGAGTTCCATGCTCAATCTTCATCATCTGTTGTTATGCCTACTAATCAGATGATTATGGACGAATTGGTTTCGCTTCGAGGCTACGTCACTAACCGGATGGATGCCCTCGATACACAAAATCAACAAATCCTATATGAACTTCACTGTCTTTCCTCCAAACTGAGCAGTGTGGACGTCGATGAAGATAGTTTTGAGCCTGAGTCTTAGAATGTCTAGGATTTATTTTATTGTCTGGTTTTATATTTGAAATTTTCTGAACATCTGTTTTTATGTTTACTAGTACTATGTTTGAACATCTAAAACTGCTATGATTTGCTTATGTTTAAACATGTTTCGTTATGCACTATTATAACTGCTATATTTATTGTGCTATAACTGCCATATCTGTTATGATATAAATCATGTATGCTATATATATATGTGCTGGACCCTTGGCTTTTCTACTTTTTGATGAAGTCAAAAGGGGGAGAAAAGTTGGGGAGTGTATTTTCTTTTGTCAAAATATTTTCCAGGCACTTAACTCCAAATGAAAGGGGGAGCATACAAGATAGGGGGATCATACTCAAAACAAGTCAAGATATATCAGAAAGTATGCTGCTCTCAAAGAAATTCAGAAAAATACACTATCAAGAAGATATTGGTTTGTCATCATCAAAAAGGGGGAGATTGTGAAGAAGATCTCTGCTTCTGACCATGGCACGGTTTTGATGAAAACACCAACATCACCAAAAAGAAGAAAAAGAAGACTACTTATGAAGACAAAGAAGATCAAAGCTTCAAGACAATAGACTAAGTCTTTATATGTACTTCTATCCTAAAACTCTTAGTATATACAAAGTTATAATGCTCAAACCATTTTTTAAGAAAAGTTGAAACACTTTAGAATTTGTTAAAACAATTTTCAAAAATAGTGTGTAACATGTTACTTCTTTTAAGTAACAGGTTACATGTGTGAGAAAAGAGTTTTTCAAACCTCTAACAGCTATGAGTAATTCATTACAGATTTTTGAGTAACAGATTACCATGTTTAGAAAACAGGGTAATCGATTACCAAAGTAGTGTAATCGATTACACGAAGAAAAATAACAAACCTGTCAAACAGTGTTGTTGAGTAATCGATTACTCAAATCTAGTTATCGATTACACTGTGTAAATTTTCAAATAGCTGTTAACAGTATTGTTGGGTAATCGATTACTGAGAGCTGTTGGAAGAGTTTTCAGATTTCAAAGTGAAAAGGTTTCACTCCAAACAACTCATACACTTTCAGAAAGACACCTAGGGTGTTTTGGAAGTCTATATAAAGGCTCTAAACTCACACACACAAATATACAATTCATATAACAATTTTCATACAATTTTGTCACAACTCTGAAAAGCTCTTACACTTATTCTGAAAATATTTCTTTGAACTTTTGGCAACTAGTTCTTAAACTTTTTCAAAGTTGCTTTAGTTCAAGTGTTTCAAAGGTTTTCATATAAAAAGCATTATTATCTTGGTATATATATTCAGAGTTGATTGGATTGCAAGTTATACAAATTTCATACTTGTAAAGGCAATCTGCCATTGTTATACATTCTTCATTTGTGCAAGAATACTTTCTTTCACGGGGTGTGAAACGAAAGGGGAATAGAATCACTTGGAAATGTGTTTTCCAAGAGTAAATAAGAATTAGGGAGTGTGTAAGGTACATAGAAATCTCGGGGTGAGATATTGTAATTACAACTCATAATTCTTAGTAGAAAAATCTCTTGTGTGGCAAGAGTACTAGACGTAACCTTCGGTGGACAAGAAGGTGAACCAATATAAAAATCACAGTGTATTCTCTTCTCCCTTATCTCTTTCATTATTATTTTCTGCATATATTTTCCGCTGCACTTTAATCTTTTGTTTTGCAGAAAAAGTGGCCATTATTTTAAGACAACTAATTCACCCCCCTCTTAGTTGCACTCTGATACTTACAAACACAATAAAATATAAATAATACACCTCTTATCTAAATTATAAACATGATTGAAAATATGTCATGTGTTAGAGAACTATTATGTGCTCTATAATATGTTAGAGTAGAATTTTTTAACTAATAGGTTGGAATAAGACTTTTAAAAGTCTATTAAGTTTAAAAATCAGACTTTAGATTATTTAAAAAAACATATTAAATCTCTTTATTTAATTATATTATATATTAATATTTATATTTGGGGAGAGATTCACTCACTCTAAGAGTAAGTAATAAAAATCTACTCCACATCATAATCATTTATTTTTGAAAAATCCAATTTTTTGAATTGATGAGTACATCTAAACCATTGAATTTTCTAAGATTAGATGATTAAGATGTGGAGTAAGTTTTTTCCACTTACTTTTGAAGTAAATGGACACATACTACGTACATAAATTTTAATAAAAACACATATTATATGAAATTTTAATATAAACACATAATTTTTTTAATTTAATTGTTATTTTCAAATGAGCCTACTTGAAACCAAATTCATTAGTTTATTGAAAGGTAGATATAATGACTTATTTAAAGGCCTTAAAACATATTTAACTTTTAAATAAGCTTACATGTACAATGATACCTACAAATATGTTAGATTTAAACCTTAATTTAAGCATATTAGGTACATACTATTATATACACTATATATTCGACATGTTTAAGATAAGCTGGACTTGTTTTCATCCCAAATTATAGGCAGAAAAACATCACCATTTTTATATCTTAAATATAGGCAAATTTAACTACTTTTACAATTTTTTATCATCAATTTCAATTGAAGCAATATTTAACAAAATATTTTAATATATGCTAATTTAGATAAATTTATTTATAAAAAACAACATTTCTCTTCTGTTTAATAATAATATGTCAGTGGTTGTAATAATTATTAAAATCCTCAGTTATTAATTTTTTTATTTTTCAATCATCACAAGTGACACAGTTTTAAGTATAGAAAATGTGTCCCTTTTACTTTAGGTAAGTTAATAGATAAGTGTAGAGTCGTGCCAAATTTGCCAGCGAGATCATTAAATATTTAGCCCAAAAAAGTGTAAGGCTAAGGCTCCATCAGTGTCTTTTCCCAACTCAATTTTTTACTATAAAAATATGAAGATCTACCCATCGTAAATAGTATATGAAATGAATCACGTAGAATAATAAATTCAATTTAATATTTAAGTCATAAGCTTTTTAACTATTTAGATTAGTCTTTTGAATTGAATTCTCATTACTCAAATCCTATCGTATCACTATTCAAAGTTTTTGTGTTTGTTTATGCTATGATAATTTTGAATTGTGTTTGTTTATCCTATGATAATTTTGAATCAAAGATCTATTTCCTTCTAATGGACTAAAAAAATTAGTTATTTTTCACAAAATACTTTTACTGCCGGAACAAAATACAAAATTTACATTTAATAAACTTTAATGAAAATAGTTTATGCAAAAAGTTTCTTATATATTAAACTTATCATTTATTATTTATTTTTAATTATAATAAAATTAAGAAATATGAATGATTATGTAATTTTTTATGGTGATATCTTATAAATATTAAACTCAACCTTAATTATTGAGTAAGTGAACTAAATTAAAGTATAACTCCCAATAAGCAACGTTTTTAAAAAAATAAACTCTGCACATTTCCATGTCATGTTAAGGGTTCAAATTAATGAAACTTAACAGTTGCAAATAATTTTACATAGCCGTTATGTATAAAGAAAATTGTAAAATTTATTGTGAAGTAATAAAAGAAAAGGTTACAAGTGTAAGAATATTTCACCATGTCAACATACTATTTATTTAACCATAAATAACTTAGAAATGAAAATCCAGAATTATAAATGAATAAGTGTAATATATTACATTTACGATATAAAGATTTATATATTCAGTGTATCATTTATCATTCATTTATATTAATTTTATCTAATATTAAATAGTAATTGAAAATAATAGTGTATGATACATTGATAATGTAAAAAACTCTTCCAACATCAATACATAAATATTTTTCTCATAAAAAATTTACATTATTAACACACTCATATAGATAATTCATATTTTAGCTAACCTTTCTTGACATAAGTACTCACATGTTGGAAAACATTAATGACCATTATACTTGAAAAATAAAGTAGAAGAAAAAAAACAACCATTGTCCATTCATATTATACGCACAAATATGAAAAATGATATATTATCCAATTAAATCTTTTTACTTATAAGAAATTATGACATTGTCACAAATTAATATTTTATTTATTAATAATTGATTTACGAGTAATACAAGTCATTTTTTATGGATAAGAGGATATAACATTACCGAATATTCTCAAAAACAGAACAGGCTCATATAATTGTTGTTACACGTGTAAGTACCAACAGAAGTGTTTCACACGCGTGAACTGGGTCCACCGCCACTACTACACCACAACTCTTGTGTAGTCAAAAGAGGTCAAGCACTGTTCAAAAAAGCAAAGGAGTTTCTTTCTGTATATTTCCATAGATTCATTAGATCCTAATAACTCCATCAAAAGCAACAACACCAAAAATATTTAGTACAAAAAGAAACTCACCTTCCCTTATTTTTTCTTCAAAAACATACCCATTTCAGTAGAGAAGAAAATAAATATATTGTGTTCAAGGTAACATTTTTTTAAGCTAGGAAAAAACCATGCTTTATTTCTCATCCATGATTTGCATTTCACTCAAAAAAAATCTGATTTTTTCTGTTTGTTCATCTACCCTTTTGTTGTTTTAAAGGACCCATCTGGTCCAAATTCCAAGAATTTTTCTATATACTTTTTTACAAATATTATAGAAAAATCTATGAAAATGACAAGTGTATAAATTTAATGATGATCTAAATGTGTATGTATTTTGGTTAAGTTTTTTATTTATTTTCTGTTTCTGTTGTTGGGTTAGGTAAGAATAGAAAGAGTTGTGGAAAGGAAAATAAACAAAGGGTGATGATGTTTGTTTCTTCAGAAAACAGTGATCTGAGTTAAAGGGTGTTATTGTTTTTTCTCATAAGGGTCTAATAATGCATAAAGCATGAAACTTTGAAGGGTTTCTCTTTCATCTCTTGCTGCATTCTATGTTTCTGATTTTTATTTATTTATTTATTTTTATTTGGGTCATATGATTTTATGCTGACAGGGTCCATTAGATCTGAAAGACTTGGAGTTAAGCTCTTGAATTTAATCAAAATTAGTTTAAGTTCCCACATTATTGGTTTTATTATAGATCTATGTTTAAGTTCAATGTTTATGTTTATTTTAATATTTTCCCTAATATTTAGGTGACTCAATTTGCTATTTTGTAACGTTTATTTGACTATGTTTTCCTGTATTTTAGGCTCTTAGAGAACTTTGATATTTTTAATTCAAAACTGTGTTCCAACTTCTAGAACATTGAATATTTGAAACTGTTCTGAACCAGCTTACATTATTATAGTTGGAGTTTTGGGGCTTTGATACTTTGAAAAGCAGAAAAAATGCAGAGGCCTCCACCTGAAGATTTTCTCTTGAAGGAAACCAAGCCCCACCTCGGCGGCGGGAAGATCTCCGGCGATAAGCTTACTAGCACCTATGACCTTGTTGAGCAAATGCAGTACCTTTATGTGAGGGTTCAGAAGGCGAAGGACTTGCCTTCAAAGGATGTTACTGGCAGTTGTGACCCTTATGTTGAGGTTAAGATGGGAAACTACAAAGGGACGACTCGGCATTTCGAGAAGAAGACTAATCCTGAGTGGAATCAGGTTTTTGCTTTCTCGAAAGACCGGATTCAGGCTTCCGTGCTGGAGGTCACTGTGAAAGATAAGGATCTTATGAAGGATGACTTCATTGGTCGTGTCTTGTTTGATCTCAATGACATTCCGAAGAGGGTGCCTCCGGATTCTCCTTTGGCACCACAGTGGTATAGACTTGAGGACAGAAAGGGTGATAAGGCGAAGGGGGAGTTGATGTTGGCTGTTTGGATGGGTACACAAGCTGATGAAGCTTTTCCCGAAGCATGGCATTCTGATGCCGCAACTGTTAGTGGGGCTGATGCACTTTCCAACATTAGATCCAAGGTGTATCTCTCGCCGAAGCTTTGGTATTTGCGGGTCAATGTAATTGAGGCACAAGACTTGCAGCCGACTGACAAAGGTAGATACCCCGAAGTTTTTGTGAAGGCCATTCTGGGAAATCAGGCCATGAGGACTAGAGTCTCTCAGAGCAGGAGCATTAATCCAATGTGGAATGAGGATTTAATGTTTGTGGCTGCTGAACCGTTCGAGGAGCCATTGATTTTGAGTGTTGAAGACAGAGTTGCCCCTAACAAAGACGAGGTTTTGGGACGGTGTGCAATTCCGCTTCAAATGGTTGACAGGAGACTGGATCACAAACCTGTGAACACTAGGTGGTTTAATCTCGAAAAGCATGTTATTGTTATGGAAGGGGAAAAGAAGAAGGAGATCAAGTTTTCGAGCAGGATCCACATGAGGATCTGTCTAGAAGGTGGTTATCATGTTCTGGATGAATCTACTCACTACAGCAGCGATCTTCGCCCGACTGCAAAACAGCTGTGGAAGTCCAGTATTGGAGTTCTTGAACTGGGGATATTGAATGCTCATGGTTTGATGCCGATGAAAACAATAGATGGGAGGGGGACAACAGATGCTTATTGTGTGGCAAAATATGGGCAGAAGTGGGTGCGGACACGGACAATCATCGATAGCTTTACACCAAGGTGGAACGAGCAATATACATGGGAGGTTTTTGATCCTTGCACTGTCATTACCATTGGTGTTTT
The DNA here is from genome assembly GCA_009771035.1 of Lupinus albus. Taxonomy (NCBI): domain Eukaryota; kingdom Viridiplantae; phylum Streptophyta; class Magnoliopsida; order Fabales; family Fabaceae; genus Lupinus; species Lupinus albus. The sequence continues at coordinate 2,641,987 of CM020013.1, read as the reverse complement.
TGACAACTGTCATTTGCATGATGGTGAAAAGGCCGGAGGAGCAAGAGATTCAAGGATTGGTAAGGTAAGGATCCGTCTTTCCACGCTCGAGACTGATAGGGTCTATACACATTCCTATCCGCTTCTAGTTCTTCACCCAAGCGGGGTGAAGAAAATGGGTGAAATTCACCTAGCTGTGAGGTTTAACTGTTCTTCATTGCTTAATATGATGCATATGTATTCACATCCTTTGTTGCCTAAGATGCATTATATTCACCCATTGACTGTCAGCCAGCTCGACAGTCTGAGACACCAAGCTACTCAGATTGTTTCGATGAGGCTGAGTCGTGCCGAGCCACCTTTGAGAAAAGAGATAGTTGAATATATGCTGGATGTTGGCTCACACATGTGGAGTATGAGAAGAAGCAAGGCCAACTTTTTCAGGATTATGGGAGTTTTGAGTGGATTAATTGCTGTCGGGAAATGGTTTGATCAGATTTGCAATTGGAAAAATCCGATAACAACGGTTCTGATTCATATTCTGTTTATAATACTTGTCATTTACCCTGAGCTTATCTTACCAACAATATTCCTCTACCTCTTCTTAATTGGAGTTTGGTACTATAGATGGAGGCCAAGGAACCCTACTCACATGGACACTCGTCTCTCTCATGCCGATTCTGCACACCCCGATGAACTCGATGAAGAGTTCGACACATTCCCAACCACCAGACCTCCGGACATAGTGAGGATGCGGTATGACCGGCTTAGAAGTATTGCTGGAAGGATACAGACTGTAGTCGGTGATTTGGCAACTCAAGGGGAAAGGTTACAATCTTTGCTAAGCTGGCGCGATCCTCGAGCTACCGCGCTTTTTGTGATCTTCTGTTTGGTTGCTGCTATTGTACTCTATGTTACTCCATTCCAAGTTGTGGCTCTCCTGAGTGGAATTTATGTATTGAGGCATCCAAGGTTCAGACACAAGCTTCCTTCTGTGCCATTGAATTTCTTTAGGAGGCTACCTGCAAGAACTGATTGCATGCTTTGAGTCATGGAAAAGTGCAGTTTTTGGTTTCTGGTTTATGTTTGTGGATTTGCATCATAGTTCATTATGTTATAGGATTTTCTAAGTCTTTGTGACTTTAAATTTATTTATGCTTAATCAAACTTGGCTTAATTAGATGCAGTAAATTTTCTCAATGAAGTCTGAATTTATCAAACCTCACATGGCTATGAAAATGTCATTTTATTTACCTCAGTTTTTTAAACAAAAAAATGCAGAGAGTGAAATAGTTTTTTACATTTGTCTAGATTAATCGCAATTAATCTTAATTGAATACTAATTTTTAAATAAGAGTAACATAAAGTACATTCCACGGACGTCCGTTGAGTTTTAGTAAAATTACGCAAATCATTTGTTTTTATACTTACACAAATCACACTTAATTTATCTGATCTTTTAAAACTTGGAATCCTTATTTTGCTTTTTGTTTGATGTAACCTGTTACTTGGGTGATTGTAAATCCTAACCGATTTAGTTCTACATTTTTGTAATGCTGGATATTCATAGCTATGTGTATTTTGGAATCCCATAGCTAGTCATATGCGGTAATTACCGAGAAGCAAATATATGAATTATGTTTTTCTGTCTATTGGAAAAGGGTATTAGTATAGTATGATAACTAAAATTTAAGTAACGAAAATTGATTAATTACAGTGTAGTGGAGTTTGTAGCAATAACTTGATTAAAATAAGGAGGAATTTTCAAGGGTAGAATTTGGGTCCTTATAACATTGACAGAGTAAGTAACTTAACTTGTCTCATTCATTACCTAACAATATAAGTTTTACCCCCTTAGCATACATATACATATCAATGTAAACTAGATCTTAAATCCTTACTAAGATACTCAACAAGAATCTTTCACATCAACAATTATCACATAGTTAAGCATAACACGATTTGTTGATCGCCAGGATTAACTCCAGTTGGGACATCATTAAGCGTATCAGAACTAGAGTAAAGGTTCCACCATTTACCCCAACCGTACACTGAGACACTAGTATCGATACCCACCACCAGTACACTGGGTGGGGTGGATACAACCAAGTCAAAAGCAATGACTCTGTGTACAATCTCAGTCGGTTCACACATTCAACACATACGAGGAATACCTGCCGCCATGTAATTACCTTTAAATGGATCATCAACACCTGATGTCCCTACGCCACTTGGGGCAACCACTCACCATGGTCCATTTCCCTCTCAGCATGAATGACATTAAGTCTCTGATCCTGCTTGGGACAAAACCTTTTAATGTGCCCCAACTCCTTGCAGTGGAAACATCCATTTCCCGATCCCGGGCATGTGCTCCCATAATGGAGTCTGCCACATTTGTTGCACATGGGAGTAGAAACTCCTCCGGTAGGAACGGTAGGTGGTCGCAACCCTTGGAAATTTCTGTCACGATGTCCAGTAGGTGCTACATAAAGTTTTTGGTCATCCTCCACTCTCTCTTTACCTTTTCCCCGCATATGGTCGCGTTGAGGTCCATAGTTCCGGGGGGGAATTGATTTGGGTGTCGCCACCTCATACCCCTCCAGGTTATCCTCGTACATCCTGCACTTGTTGACCAAAGTAGAAAAATCCGCAATCTCCTGATGTCCGAACATCCTTTTCAGCTTGGGCCTTAAGCCCGATTCGAATTTAGAGCACTTGGACCGTTCGTCCACTTCCAACTCAGAGTAGGGACAAAACTTGGCCAATTCCTCAAATTTAGCAGCATATTCCCCCACCGACATTTTTCCCTGTTCCAACTTCAAGAACTCCATTTCCTTCCCCCTCTTTAGATCAGCAGGGAAGTATTTAAGAAGGAATTTCTCCTTGAAAGTATCCCAAGAAATCAATTGTCCCTTCGCCTCCATTTAGCGTCGAGTAAACTCCCACCAGTTCTCAGCCTCCTTCACTAGCATATAAGTGGCATAGGCCAACTTCCGAGTCTCCGAACAGTTCATGGCCCGGAAGATCCGCTCCATTCCCTGAATCCACTCAATGGCAGCATAAAGAGAAAATCCCCAGTGGAACTGACTGGGGTTCCTCCTGCAAAACTCATCCAAACCTCGGTACTCTGCCAGTCCGGGTGGGACTAGGGGTTGCGAACTCGGACTTGGTGATGGGTTCTGATTCAGATTATGCAAGTTTTCGTTCATCTGTTGTAGTGCAGCCACCATCTGAGCCAACAAATCATTTAGAACGTTCTGACTCGTTCCTCTTCCTCTTCCAGCCATGTCTTAACCAACTCTCATTGATAGTCAGCACACAAATCTAACTCACATAAGTCAGGTTATCACATAGTCTCATAGCACATTACATGTCACTACACCAAGGCTACATGCTTCAAACATTCAATTCATACAATCTCAACTAGTCAAATCATAAACATGTTACAAAGAAGAAAGTAAGGCCATACCCTAGGCCGCAGAATTAACTATGCTCTGATACCATATTGTAAGGACCCAAATTCTACCATTGAAATTTTTTTCTTTATTTTACTCATTTCATGCGTACATTCATCATCTTACATAAACGCCTCATTGATTATTCCATAAATGAATTAGGGAAGAAATGAACTAGGGTGTCACATTAAGTATGATTTCAGAAATGAATCAGGGAAGAAATTCTGGTTCAATAGCCTAAAACATGAATTCATCCTTTTTGTATAATGCTAGACATAGTTTTATGCTTAATTGTCGCATTGAGTGCATGTGTTCATTAACTTTATATGATTGCTAGGTATAGAATCATATAAGCATCGAATAACTCTCAAACTTATTGGCATAGACCACTAGATATAGAGGTATACTTAACGATTTATATATCTTAATTTTATTAATCTAGTTGCTAGACATATAGTTATTTTAATAAAGGGTTAGTTGTAAGGACCGAAATTCTACCCTTGAAATTTTTTCCTTATTTATTTCCTTCACATACATTTTTCATTTTAATTCTATATACCTATTTATACTCATTCCATATCCTCATATTCGTATACATTCTACTTTGCAGAAAATCATAATTCATATAAATATAATTCAGTAACCACCGCATACAACTAGCTGTGGGTTTCCAAAATACCCAAAGCTACAAATATCCAGAGTTACAACACCATGTAAGTTAATATATCCGTAGTTACATAATGCTTTAAACTATCAAATATGCACTCATGTACAAAATAGTGCAAATAAATGAATTCAAAATATAAAGCTCCTAAAGCTTCCAAAAACGAGTCCCCTTCATATCACCTGTTTATCTGCAATGAGATTATCAATGACAAAAACACAAAACACACAAAGGAGTAAGTCATTAATTCAATAAACGTCATTATAAGATAATCCACATTAGAGAAGGGTTAGTAAACCATTTTAAAATTCATTTTCTTTGCTGCATAACTTGAGCCAAAGTCGCTACACCTATTAAGGTTAGCTAAAAGCAGATTCTCATTTCTTTTAAAAGAAAATGTACTACATATACTCGAGCTGGAGTGTTGCTTATATACTCAAGCCAAATTTTCGCTTATATACTCAAGCCAGAGTTTTGCTTATATACTCAAGCCAGAGTTTCGCTTATATACTCAAGCCAGAGTTTTGCTTATATACTCAAGCTAGAGTTTCGCTTATATACTCAAGCCAGAGTCGCTAACCATTCATGGTCGGCTAAAAATATATTTTCCTTTCTTTGATTTCACCATTTCACATTTCCCGTAAATCTACACCCACTTTAGTATAAACACACTCATATATGTTTATACGAAATGCGTAATTCACAACTCAATCATTGCATAACCAGAAAATACACACATTTTCCATTTCCCGTAAATATACGCCTACTTTAGTATAAACACACCCATATATGTTTATACTAAATGCGTAATTCACAATTCAATCATTGCATAACCAGAAAATACACACATTTTCCATTTCAAATGCACAACTAATGACTTATCCTTACCTAGGTGAGTGTTAGGTTTGGTTCTTGGCAACTTCACAAGTTCCACCGACACCGCCGCCAACTTTAGGATCTTTCCTCATCCCCACCATATAACACAATGTTAGTCATTTATTCCAAATATCATATAAACAACTTATATTGCGTTATTTAACCATACAAGAGATTTAACACATTTCCAATGTTTCTAAACTACTTCCATCATAAGTTTACAACATCTAAAACATACATATTCATCTCATATTTCAACATTAGAATGCTTAATCATCTTCTACCTCTAGCATTTTACTCATTTTCGTCCTTAACCACATTTTTACCTTAGGGTTTTGGGGCTCTCATGAATCAACCCACAAACCCTTTCCATTCTTGAAATATTAACTCTAAACCAAGAGTTTACAAGATAAAAACAATATAAAATGAACCACAACTCAAAAGGATGAGTTTTCATGGTTTCTCACATTTTGAGAAGAGATCCAACATATCCAAAATGAGTTTCAAAGAGAAGAAGAGAGTTAGAATCAAGAGTTTTACCTCTTCTCAAGCTCTTGGATGAGTATTAAAGCTCATTGCCCTTGGAAAAGCTCTATTCTCTCATCTCTCTTCAATTCTTAACCCTAAAATGTGTTTGGGGTTTCTCATTAAATGCTGTTTCGTCGGGTTCTCGCTTAAGCGAGCTCATTCTCGCTCAAGCGAGAAAATCCCGCCCATTTTAAAAACTCAGATCTGACCCTCTCGCCCAGGCGAGGGAACTCTTGTAAGGACCCAAATTCTACCCTTGAAAATTTTTCTTTTATTTTAATCCTTTCATGCATACCGTCATCATACTACTTTGGTTTCTCGATTATCACTCCTTAAACACCTTTTAACATAAGATTTTACCATACGATTTATATTGCGGAAAAACATAATTCATTCAATTAAACCCTAATGTCTACTGCATACAACTAGCTATGGGTTTCCAAAATACCCATAACTGCGTATATGCGGAATTACACTCATTCGTATAAGTCATATATCCATAGTTACAAAATATTCCAAGTAATGCAATCAACACTCATGTACAAAACATTGCTAATAATTGAAATCCAAAAATATAAAGCTCCCAAGCTTCCAAAAATAAGACCACCTCAGGTTACCTGTTAATCTGCAATGGGATTATCAATGACAAAACACAAACACATAAAGGAGTAAGTCGTTAATTCAATAAACGTCATTATAAGATAATCCACATTAGAAAAAGGGTTAGTAAACCATTTTCGAAATTCATTTTGTCTTGCTGCATAACTTGAGCCAAAGTCGCTACACCCCTTAGGGTTAGCTAAAAGCAGATTCTCATTTTTCTTAAAACAAATCGCGCTTATATACTCAAGCCAGAGTTTTGCTTATATACTCAAGCCAGAGTTTTGCTTATATACTCAAGCCAGTGTTTTGCTTATACACTCAAGCTAGAGTTTTGCTTATATATTCAAGCCAGAGTTTTGCTTATATACTCAAGCCATAATTTTGCTTATATACTCAAGCCAGAGTTTTGCTTATATACTCAAGCCAGAGTTTTGCTTATATACTCAAGCTAGAGTTTTGCTTATATACTCAAGTCAGAGTTTTGCTTATATACTCAAGCCAGAGTTTTGCTTATATACTCAAGCCAGAGTCGCTAACCATTCATGGTTGGCTAAAAATATATTTTCTTTTCATCGAATTCACCATCAATCATTTCCCGTAAATCCACGCCATCTTTAGTATAATCACACCCATATATGTTTATACTAAATACGTGATTTACAATATAATTATTGCATGGCCAGAAAACACACACCTTTTCCATCTTCCGTAAATCTACGCCTACTTTAGTATAAACACACCCATATATGTTCATACTAAATGCGTAATTCACAACTCAATCATTTCATAACCAGAAAATACCCATATTTTCCTTGTCCGTAAATCTACGCCTTCTTTAATATAAACACGCCCATATATGTTTATACTAAATGCGTAATTTACAACTTAGTCTTTGCATAACCAGAAAATACATCTTTTCTATTTCAAATGCAACATTAAAGACTTATCCTTACCTCGGTGAGTATTAGGGTCGGTTTTGTGAGTAACTTTACCAGTTTCCTCCACGATCTCCTCCAACCTTAGGATCTTTCCTCATTCCCACCAATAACAACAATGTCAGCCATTTATTCAAAATAATACGTAACGACTCATATTTCATCATCAAACATACAAAAGATTCACATATATTCAAGATTTCCAATACTACTTCAATATAAGTTTTCAAACATCTAAACATACATGTTCATCTCATATATCAACATCAAAGCATTTCATCTCTTTCTCTTTATACCCATATTCTCATTTTGGGGTTTTTTGGGGTTTTCATGAATAACCCACATAACCTTTCCATTCATCAAATACTAACTCTAAACCAAGAGTTTACAAGAGAGAAAATAACATAAAACGAACCATAACTCTAAAGGGTGAGTTTCCATGGTTTCTCATGTTTTGAAAATAGATCCAACATACCAAAAACAAGTTAGGGAGGAAGAAGAAGAGTTAGAAGCAAGAGGTTTACCTCTTCTCAAGCTCTAAGATGAGTCCTAAGGCTCCTTGCTCTTGAAAAGCTCTCTTCTCTTCAAAGTTCTAACCCTAAAATGTGTTTGGGGTTTCTATTTTAAAGAGCAGTCGTCGGGTTCTCGCTCAAGCGAGCCCATTCTCGCTCAGGCGAGGAAATCCCGCCTATTTTAAAAACTCAGATCTGACCCTCTCGCTCAAGCGAGAATCTCACAGTGTCCACAGCCCCCAAAGTGCCATTTCTCACCCAGGCGAGGCAACTCTCGCTCAGGCGAGAATCCTCTAGTATATCCCAGGATTTCACACTCCCAGGTGATCCTTTCTCGTTCAGGTGATAATTTTTCGCTCGGGCGAGACTTCTAGGACTGATACTATAATTTTAAAGACTAAAATTTAGGGTGTTACAACTCTCGCTCAGGCGAGGAATCTCTCGCTCAAGCGAGGATCTTACAGCCTCGACAGGTCCAAAACATCACTTTTCTCGCCTAGGCGAGCCAACTCTCATCAGGTGAGAATCCTTCCGTATAGCCCAAGATTTCACCCTTCCAGTTGAGCCTTTCTCGCCCAGGTGAGCCAACTCTCGCTCAGGCGAGCCAACTCTCGCTCAGGCGAGACCACTCTCGCTCAAGCTAGCCAACCCTCACTCAGGCGAGAACCCTTCAGTATAGCCCAGGATTTCACCCTCCCAGGTGAACCTTTCTCGCCCAGGCGAGAATCCCTCGCTCAAGCGAGAATCCCAGGACTAATACTATACTTTTTAAGACTTAAATTTAGGGTGTTACATTTGTATAGACCAAGACATTGGCTGCTAACACAATTGAGGTGTTGAGCACTTAAATCAACTTCACATGCATAGAGTACTAGGCATAGATGCGTGTTATGTGAGTCATAATTCTTAATCTTGTGCATAAAGTTACTAGACAAAGAACTTTATTGCATAAGTTGATAAATTGACTAAGAAATCACTTTTTTAGTGATATTGAGGTCAATCATTATGTAAGACTCATTCTTGTCATAATAATTTTACATTTTAACAACAAACTCCACCTAAATCCTTTCGAAGTAGCTTAGGATAATAATCTGGTTGTTGAAAGGCTAGATTTAGGAAGTCTATGTGAATATGACAACCCTTAATTTAGACTTGTTTGTGATACTGTTTGGTAATTTCAATACCAATTTGTCAGTTTAGCATGTTTACATCTCCATCAATTGTCCTATTGTGTTATATAATTGACCCGAGATACATAAGTCTAATGACTTGTGATATGTTATGATCTCTAATTTTTATCTTTATAATAGGTTTTGTCTGCCTCTTGCTAAACTTACACTCCATATACTTTGTCTTACTTCAACTTGTATGAAAACCATGTGCTTCTAAAGGTTGTCTCTACATTTCTAGTTTCATATTTTGTTTCTTTCCCGAGTCTGTAACAAGAATGATATCATCCACACAAAGCATGCATTGTGACCCATGTTCTTGCCCTTGCTTTGTAGGCACATCCAAAACCATTATAAATGAGTAAAGATTCAATTTTGTCTCTTGGTGTGGTCATATGGCAATACATATCATTGATTATTCAAATATAGGTAACTCAAACACATTTATTCTCTAGATCTTCCCATATATTACCTCTCTAGATTCCTTATCATACACTTTTTCAATATCAATGAAAACCATGTGCAAGTCCTCGTGGATCCTTTGGTATTTGTCCATCAATCAACATAGGAATTATATAAGATCCACGATCGATCTCCCATGCATAAAACCAATTTGGTTTTCAATGATACACGTTTTTTATCTCCACTAATTATCCTCACACATATCTTCATAGCATGGACCATGAGCTTAATCTCCCTATAGTTTACATAATTTTTTATGTCACACTTTTTCTTATAATTAGGGAAGTAGAATGATTCTCATTCAATCCTCTAATATCTTCTTAGATCTCCTGATATTAGTAAACAAATTTTTGAGAAAACTAATGTCATGCTCTCATGGAAAATTCGAGGTCACAATGAGTATATTATATAGCCCAACTCTGTCATTTTCATTCATTTTTAAATCTTTTTAACCTCCAACTCTAAAATTCTGCGACAAAAGACATAATTTTGATTCTCATCTTTCGTGTTTTGTCTATAAGAGAGAAAATAATCATGTCCTTTATTGTTACGATTGGAAATAGTTATTCTAGCTTTACTTAATATCTTTGTCATTCACCAAGATTTTATCATGTTCATATTGTCTATTGTCTTTCTTTCCCTATCCTTTGTAAGCTTGTAAGCATCTCTTTCCCCATAAAGAATTGCACAATCCACCATACACTCTATTTTTTTGCTTTGCTCGACTATTTTTTTGGTTTCTTTCTCAACCATGTTATATTTTTCTAACATTCAGTATTTTTACACAACAATCATGCTTCATAACATTCCATTTTCACCTTAATTTTGTCTTGGACACTTTTGGTCTCACCATTATGATTCTTTACTCTTTGATCCAAAGTCTCTAGATTCAATTAGTATCTCTTTTTCTATTTTTCTAATTCCTTTGGCCTTCTCGCTCTAGATATTGTTAGCATTTCCTTCTTCTTCTCAATACCCCTCCCCCAAAACCTTTGGATTGAAATTCCTTTCATCCCATCCCTTCAACTTAAACCATATGATTCTTTTGACTCTATCTCAACTTGTGAAGTTTTCTCTATCACTACGCCAAAATACGTCTTTAAAGGCGGTTCTTCGATTGCGCATCCTGCAAAAATACTGTTAAATAAAAGGAGGAGGAAAAATATACAGCGCAATTTTAAGAATTCGCTATTAAAATTGATAAGCGGATATAATGTCAACAGCGCAACAAAAAATATGCGCGGTTGAATAAGTGTTTGTTTTAATTCGTAATCTTTAACAACACACATATTGCACATCGCTCCTAATAGGAATATGTTTAACAGCGCAAATATTGCACATCATTGTCAATAGGAATATGTTTAACAACGTCATTTTTAATTTTCGTTGTTGATGGGAAATCTTCTAGAGCGAATTCTTCAATATGCGCTGTGGATATGATATCTTATACCCCGCTTTCTAAACAACATTCTTTCATATATTATTTTCTTTGTTGGATAGAATGAATTTTTCTACCCCAAATGCATATATAATATGTCCAGTTCTGATTAGTGGTTCAAAAGTTATGTTAAAAATAGTGATATAGCATCTTTAACAACACATGCGTAAATATGCACTGTTAAAGATGTTATATCACAATCTTTAACAACGCTTATTTACGCATGTGCTGTTGTTATGACATCTTTAACAGCGCATGCGTAAATATGCGCTGTTAAAGATGCTATATCACTATCTTTAACAACGCTTATTTACGCATATACTGTGTTATGACATCTTTAACAGCGTTTATTTACGCATGTACTGTGTTATGACATCTTTAACAGTGCTTATTTACACATGTGCTGTTGATATGACACCTTTAACGGCGCTTATTTACGCATGCACTGTTAAAGATGTACTAAATAGTGTTATGATAAAATGTTATTTTTGACATAACTTTTGAACCATAAATCAGAATTGGACATATTAGATATGTATTTGGGATAGAAAAATTCATTCTATCCAAATTTTATCACTACATTATAAAGATATACTCTGAAATTCCAAAAAAAAAACCATTTTTTTATATTTTTTTATTTTACAAGTTTTATAGTAAATATGTCTTGATAGAGTTAGTGTAGCTTAAAAGTCACACATTTAACAACGCTTTCTTTGATAGCGCTGTTAAAAGTCATACATTTTTTTAGTGACGCGAATCTTTGCAGATTTAAAAACAAAACCTCACACACAATAATACAAATATCATTCAAGTCTTACTCTTCTTCTCTTAGTTTATCTCTTCAAGCAAGTTATTAGCTTTTGGTTTCTCTATCCGAGCACAAGGTGAATCATTCTCTAATATGACCTCATTTATTGCTCTTTAATTCACTCTTGTTCCTTTCATTTACATATACGTTAACTATTTATTTTATATTATAGGAAATGTCAAGGTTGAATATACGTGTAGTTGTTGTTGATTTACCAAATTTGCTATCTTTGTATGTATTTCTTGTATTTCTACGTAACTTTTGATTTCATTCTTATTATATTGAATCTCACCGTATTATTTTGTCCTCTACATCTTCATCACAATCGTCATTTTCATACTACTTATGGTTAACGAAGATAAGTTCATGCAATGGTTTGATTTCATTATTATTATATTGAAACTTCTTATATATTTGATAAAATATTTGACAGAAATTTTGTCTTATTTAATATGAGTGTTGTTAAATTTGTACTACTAAATGTGACATATTAACAACACTCGTGATGAACGCGGTTAAAAGTCATATACATATATAACAACGCTTGTTGGAGGTGATGTAACACCCCAAATTTTAAGTCTTTAAAATTATAGTATCAGTCCTGAGATCCTCGCATGAGTGAGAGATTCTCGCTTGGGCGAGAGAGGTTCACCTGGGAGGGTGAAATCCTGGGCTACACTGGAGAATTCTCGCCTGAGCGAGAAATGGCATTTTGGGGTTGTTGACACTGTGAGATTCTCGCTTGAGCGAGAATCCCTCGCTTGAGCGAGAATCCCTCGCTTGAGCGAGAGGGTCAGAGTTGAGTTTTAAAATGGGCGGGATTTTCTCGCTTGAGCGAGAGAAAGCTCGCTTAAGCGAGAACCCGACGAGAACATTAAATGAGGGAAACCCCAAATACATTTTGAGGTTAAGAATTGAAGAGAGGTGAGAGAAGAGAGCATTCCCAAGGTCTAGGAGCTTTGATTCTTGTTCAAGAGCTTGAGAAGAAGTAAAGCTCTCTATCCTAACTCTCTTCTTCCCTTGAGAACCCATTTTTGGTATTAAGGATCTCTTCTCAAAGTGGGTAAAACCATGGAAACTCTCTCTTTCGAGTTATGGTTCGTTTTATGTCACTCGTACCTTGTAAACTCTTGGTTTTGAGTTAGTATTCCAAGAATGGAAAGGGATGTGGGTTGACTCATGGAAACCCCAAAACCCTAGAGAGAGAAAATGTGGTTAGAGAGGAAGAATAGGTAAAACGCTAAAGGTAGAAGACGAGTTGCTTTATAATGTTAAAATATGAGATGATATGTATGTTTTAGATGGTTGAAAACTCATAATGAAAATAGTATAGAACCATTGAAAATATGATAAATATCTTGTATGGTTGAATAATGCAATATAAGTTATTTATTTGCTATTTGGAATGAATGACTAACATTGTGTTATGTGGTGGGAATGAGGAAAGATCCTAAGTTTGGAGGTGGTGCCGGTGGAACTTACGAAGTCGCCAAAAACCAAACCCAACACTCACCGAGGTAAGGATAAGTCTTTAATTTATGCATTGTGTTGGAAAATGCGTGGATTTTCTGTTATGGATAATGAATAAAATGTGAATCACTTAGTCATTATGAACATATATGAGTATGTTGATAATGGTGAGAAGTGAATTTACGGTTTATGTATTGGGGAGTACCAATGAAAATAAGACTCAAAATGAAATCATGAAATGTAAATCACTTTGTAGTTATAAGCATACATGGATATGTTTGTAATGATGTCGGGTGTATTTATCATTTTTGTATTGCTGGAGTGCCAATGGAAATAAAACTCGGAATAAAGCAATAAATTGTAAGTCACTTTGTAGTTACAAGCATATACGTTATGTTGTGATGATGTCGGGTGCATTTATTGACTATGTATGGGTGGAGTGGCAATGGAAATAAAACTCGGAAACAAAGTAATAAATGGTAAATCACTTAGTCATTACAAATATATATGGGTATGTTTGTAGTGATGACGGGTGGATTTATGGTTTATGTATTGGTGGAGTGCCAATGAAAATAAAAGTCGTTTTAGCCGACCTGAATGGGTTAGCGACTCTAGCTCGAGTTATGTAGCATGGTTTTTCAAAAGTACACATGACGAAAATGGTTTTAAGTGGATTTAATTTATATCGTTGTTTAAACCTATTAAATGTGGATTAACTTACATTGAAGTTTTATTGAGTTAATGACTTATTCCTTTGTGTTGTTTGTGCATGGTAAATGTTAATCCCATTGCAGGTAGGTGGACGGAGAAAGGATGATTTTTGAGTAGGAGATTAGGGACCTTTGTTTTGATGTCTCTTTATCCATTCTTTTGTAACTTTAATTGATTATAATTGAAGTAACTAATTGTACTATGAATACTATTTTTGTACATGATATTGATCATGGAGACTAGTAACTCATGATATATGTAGCTATGGGTGTTTTGGAAACCCATAGCTAATTGTATGCGGTAGTTACTAGGTTATACTAATATGAATTATGTTTTTCTGCTATCAGATTGTGTATGTACTTTTGGTTCATAGATCGGGTGTGAGGATGGAGAGAAAGATATTTTGAATAAATTTATTTACTTGGTAATTATGATTTATCGTTAAATGCATGGAATTGGATTAAATAAGGAAAAAATTTCCAGGGTAGAATTTCGGGTCGTTATAGGTGACGCTGTTGTATGTATGACATACAACAGCACACACATAAGCGCTGTTAAACATACCATCTACGACTTCGATCAATTAGATATCGGCAGGACGCGCTGACCTAAAGCAAAAAAAAACGTTGTTGCTCAACGTATCTGACGTAGTGTATGTATGATTTTACAATCCAAATTTCAATCCGATTTCCTTAAAAATATCAATTTGAGAACGTGTAACTCCACTGTTATATATGATAATTAGCAAGTTACTCGTGCATTCGTACGGGGTGATATTTTTTTGTCGCATGGTTAATAATACACATATTATATATGCATTCATATGGTTAAAAATACACACATTACTTGTGTACTCGCATGATTAAAAACACATATGTTACTCGTGTATTCGTATTGTTAAGAACACATGTGTGACTCGTACATTTTAATGGTTAAAAACAAACATGTTACTCGCACGTTCGCACGAGACGTTATTTTTTTGTTGTATGATTAATAACACACATTACATGTACATTCATATGTTTAAGAACACATATGTTATTCGTGCATTCGTATGGTTAAAACATAAATGTTACATGTGCATTCGCATGGTTAAAACACAAATATTACATGTGCATTCGTATCGTTAATAACACGCATGTGACTAGTGGATTCGCATGGTTAAAACTCACATATTACTCATACATTTGCATTGTTAAAAACACATATGTTACTTGTGCATTCATATAGTTAAAACACATATGTTACACGTACATTCGTATTGTTAAGAAGACACGTGTCACCCATGTATTTTTCTGTTCAAACACATAACAAAAACAAATGACAATTTAGAATTTGAATTTTTTATTGAAAATAGGAAATCGAAACACGATACCATGCGATTTTTTTGAAAATAAATATTTTAAAAGTGTAGAAAATGAAATCACTTTTTTCATTTTCGTGTTTGATTTTTTTAATGAAAATATGGAAATAAAATCGTGATAATATATGAGTTATTTTTTATTAAAAAATATTTAAAAGTTATCAATTTCGAATTTAATTTTTTAATGAAAATAAAGAAAAATTAAGATCCAAAGAATCTGATATGTGATATTAAAATTCAGTGGGAAAAATATCACAAAAAATTGATGAATGAAAAGTACAATGAATAATTTGTAAGTGAAGAGTGTTGGTAATAATTGTAATATAGCAGACGTTATGGTGTGGTGAAGTGCATTGGGAGCTGTGAAGTTGTTTGAGCGGAAAAACTTTAGTTGTGGATGCGACACGTGGTGCTTGCTAAGGTGTAAGAACCTTTTTAATAGATGTGATACTTTATTATTTTGAAACACGTATTGGCTATTCTAAAAGCAAAATGTATTGAGAAATTTAGAGTATTCATACCTTCCATATTTTATTTTTTAACTACTATTATACCCTTCCATTTATCGTTCATGTCTTACGAGTGTAATACATCTTAGAAAACGCGTATAATTACTTTGCCCTTTCCCAACCCACTTAGTTTCTTATAGCATAAAAAATGGACACTCCTCTTTAACATTGTGTATCCTATTCACATTAATAATATCAATTATGTTTCTTAGGCGAAACTTGAATATTCAAAACATGTGATTCAACAATGCTCATTACAAAGTATTATTGAATATGTGACATTCAACAATACTATTTTTATTCAACGTTGTTGAATCTCTACATTATAAAATCAACAACACATATTTCATTGGACACTATAAATTGTATAGGTCCAGGTCCAACAACACTTTATTTATTGAGCGTTGTTGAATGTCGTTCACTTGAACTCCGTCCATCATTTAACAGCGTCCTACACTCGAAAGTTGTTGAATGTGCATTGTTAAAAGATAATTTTGGCTTAGTGATATGTCAGAATTTAATAAAAATTAATTTTAATGTTTTTTTAGAAACTAATCCCACCCATAATAATATGTATAGAAATTTTTTGGTTTGTTTCCTTATTGCTTAGTACATATCTGTCTGAAAAATAATGTATTAAGTGCTATGAATTTTTTTCCTTCTAAAAGCTTAAATTATTGGGTGAAGATACATTAATGATTGTATATATATAAGATAAACTTGATATGTACTAAGCAATAAACTTGATTTATGAGTCATTAATTCATTATTTCATTCAATAAACTTGATTTATGAGTCAAACGAGTTGACTTTGAGTTAAAAATTGAGATCATTAAATAAATAAGTCAATAATATGAGAAAAGGAAAGTAAGTGAAGAACATAAATTTCTTGTTCTCACAATTTTTATAATATATTAATCAAATATATAAATATTAACACATTCATATATATATATATATATATATATATATATATATATTAAGAAATATTTAATGATTATTATAAAAATTGTTTTTATATTAATTTATGAATATAATATATATTAAAATTAACTTTTCATACAAATCATGTTTCTTTATATATTTATATGTAATCGATTACTAGTATAGTGTAATCGATTACCAAAATTTCAAATACAAACTCAACGGATTGATGTAATCGATTATCAAACATAGTGTAATCGATTACAATGTGAAAAATGCACATATCTGATGCTTTTAATATGTTGTAATCGATTACTATTAGTTTATCATCATGTAATCGACTACCAGGATAGTGTAATCGATTACAATGTTTAAAGTTAAATTACATAAGTACCCCTAGTTACTAAAACATGTTACCCAAAACTTTAAGGGTAATTTTGTCCAAATCTTTTGGTACACCTTGCTAACATGTACCTAACTGAAAATACACATTCCCCATGTTAGCAAACTCCTTATTTATATATTTATATATATATATATATATATGAATTTCAAGCTGATTAACTACATAAATCTAAATTTATTAACTAACTCTAAAGTTTGTGAACATTAATTGAGTTAATTTTGACATGAAAAAATAGTTTTTGTACTGAATTCAGCTTGAAGCTCTACTGAAGTAAGTCCTTAATGAGTGAAGTGAATGTATAATTTTTAAATTTGAACAAAGATCTATTGTCCTACATCATCTCTCATATGTTATTTCACACTAATAATAATGAAGTAAAAATAACTATAACAATAAAAATTTAAAATTTTAATTAATATAACATATTTTCACCGGAGTGAGACAATATATAACACATGATATATGATATAGGACAAACAATATGTCTCTCCTCTTTAAATTTATAAAAGCTTGGACATGCCAAACATCTTTCCTCACATCTATCACCAAAACACAAAGTACTCCTTCACTAGCTTTTAAGGTTTACCATGTCCAACAATGTTTCCACATATAACCAGCTTCCAAACAAAGAGAAAAGGAAAATAAGTGAAGAACTTGAGGCCAATCTAAGATCAAACAAGAAGATGGTAATTAACCAACAATCTGCATCAAAGAACCAAGAGAAAGGGAAGGAGTTATCAATGGTTGAATATCCAAAACTCTTCCATGACAAGAAGAAGGTAACCCTAGATAAAGAACCTGATGCAAGTGATGATTATTCAAAGTATCCCAAAATTTTTGGAGTAATTCTTATGCCTTTCAAGGGAATGCAAAAGGGTCCTTACCCTTGTGGCTTATGTGAGAAAAGTTTCCTCACTCCACAAGCTTTAGGGGGTCACCAAAATGGTCACAAATGGGAGCAAACTATCAAACAATCAAAAGAAGGTATACAATTATTTATGGCAAGCAATAATAAGCACTCTAACTTACCTAGTTTCAAAGGTGATGGTGGAATTGATGGAACATTTCAGCTTGAAGGTGCAAATAGATTCAATGATGGGACTATGTATTTTTCTCAGGAGATTAATGCAAAGTTCAACAACTATGGTAAGATGGAAAATATTTCTAGACTCGAGAGACATATGAATGAAGCTAAAGAGATTCAACCTTCTGGAAAATCAGAATTTGACTTTACTTTATTGCCAAAAAGTAATCATGTTATTGATTTTGGTTTGCTTTCAAGGAGAAATGGTGAAGACATTGATAATCGCAAGGATGAAGCCTAAAAAATTGAGTTAAATTTTAAGCTTTATTTTATGCCTTATTAATAATAATTATGAACATTTTATTTTATCAAATGGATTTATACCTATGGCTTGAGACATATGTTAATTTTGAAATACTCAATTTGCGTGAGGTTAGTTAAGTTTCTCATTTTTTTCATCATTTTATTTAGTCTTTATTCCCTTTTGTATTTTGAATAGGGAACATTTCTGAAACTGGAGAATCTAATATCGAAGAGAATCTCAACCCATATATTTTATAAGTTTAATGTGTCATAGGGTTCTATATAATGAAACCACATCCTCTTTAGTGTCGGATGGAGATGATGACATATATCCCTCAAAATTTTATCGTTCAAATTTGAAAATATTTTTAAACAACTTTTTTTATAAATTATTAAACCACCATTTACCTCAAAGTACCTAAAGATCTCAACCCTTCTATAACATTATGGCCTCTCTGAGCTTTTTGCTGTTGTGATAGATTTTAAGAAAGAATGACAATCATTTATATGAAGTAGTGACATATCCTTGTACAAAATTCTTTTATATATCTTTTTATATCATAATAAAATAATACATATCACTTATAAATCAATTATTGATAAACAAAGTATCATTTTATGATATATGTTATTTTTATTTTGGTATATGGGGATTTCTAGGAAGATCTATCATTTTTCTTTCCTATGTTTTCTTGATAATCATTTTAATTTTTATATTTTTAATTTTTAGAAAATTTGTTTTTTTGGTAAACGGTTTCTTATTTTCAAATAATAAAAATATTGAACTGCATTTGGTTCATCACTTCTTCAATCATATGCATATTTTAAACCTTTTCTATAAGGAAATTATAAAAACTTGAATAATAAAATTATATTTAATTATACTTTTGCTAATGAAGAATTTAATAATAATAATTCAAAGATGGTAGGAAATTGATAAGTGCCATCTCCCATGGCTTCAGTAAAGTTTAAAATGATAAAATGGATTTCAAAATGGACTAAGCACCATAGAAGCAAAGTTGTAGCACGACAAGGAAATCAAAAGGAAAAGATGAAAACCTTGAAGGAAAATCAAAAGGAATCATAAAAGAACCAAATAATTTTATTTTATACTACTAAAGATATTCTCTCACCCTATAGGCAGAGAATTAATTATTTTTTGGGCGTGTGACCAAATAGTTTTTATTTTTTGGTAAATGTGATTTTAGAGTAAAAAACTACTTTGGTATTGGAATTTGGTTTTTTTTAAATGTGGGTCAAATATTTCTCATAGTGGCTAAACTTTCTAAATTTTTTTGACTTAAAATTATTTTCCTTGACATATGACTTTTTTTGGGATCGATTTAATGTTTTCTAGGAAACTAAGTGATAAACATGAAAAATTTAGAGTATCAAATAGTCTTAAATATGAATGTAATTTCAAAAGGAGGAGTGGTGATTTGTATAGATGCAAAAAATGATGAATGATTTATATAATTTCACTAAACAATATGAGCACCTGCAACATAATTTTAACAATTAGAAAGTTTTCTACCGACAATTAAAAACAATAATACTTCCACAATAATAAAATTGCTGTAGCTAATGAGAGTAAATCCTATTTATTTGGTTTTGGGATTGGTTCAAGTTCTAAAACAATGTATCAAATATAATTAATATGATTTAAAAAATAACAATATATACATGTCTTATATAATATAACAAATAAAAGAGAAACATAATTTTGGAGTTGAGACTTAGGATTAAGTTCGGAACACACTTAAAACTATTACACACTTAAAACTATTACACACTTAAACTTTACATATTATTTTTGTAACACCCTAAATTTAAGTCTTTAAAATTATAGTATCAGTCCTGGGATTCTCGCCTGGGCGAGAAAGGCTCACCTGAGAGGGTGAAATCCTGGGCTATACTGAAGGATTCTCGCCTGAGCGAGGGTTGGCTCGCTTGAGCGAGAGTGGTCTCCCTGAGCGAGAGTTGGCTCGCCTGGGCGAGAAAGGCTCAAATGGAAGGGTGAAATCCTGGGCTATACGGAAGGATTCTCACCTGAGCGAGAGTTGGCTCGCCTATGCGAGAAAAGTGATGTTTTGGACCTGTCGAGGCTGTAAGATCCTCGCTTGAGCGAGAGGATCCTCGCTTGAGCGAGAGATGCCTCGCCTGGGCGAGAGGGTCATATATGAGTTTTTAAAATAGGTGAGATTTTCTCGCTTGAACGAGAATGGGCTCGCTTAAGCGAGAACCCGACGAGACAACATTTAATGAGAAACCCTAAACACATTTTAGGGTTAAGAATTGAAGAGAGGTGAGAGAATAGAGCTTTTCCAAGTGCAATGAGCTTTGATACTCATCCAAGAGCTTGAGAAGAGATCCTAAAGTTGGCGGCGGTGTCGGTGGAACTTGTGAAGTTGCCAAGAACCAAACCCAACACTCACCAAGGTAAGGATAAGTCATTATTTGTGCATTTGGAATGGAAAATGTGTGTATTTTCTGGTTATGCAATGATTGAGTTGTGAATTACGCATTTAGTATAAACATATATGAGTGTGTTTATACTAAAGTAGGCGTGGATTTACGGGAAAAGGAAAATTGGTGTATTTTCTGGTTATGCAATAATTGAGTTGTGGATTACGCATTTAGTATAAACATATATGGGTGTGTTTATACTAAAGTGGGCGTAGATTTACGGGAAATGAGAAATGGTGAAATCAAAGAAAGGAACATATATTTTTAGCCGACCATGAATGGTTAGCGACTCTGGCTTGAGTATATAAGCAAAACTCTGGCTTGAGTATATAAGCGAAACTCTGACTTGAGTGTATAAGTGAAACTCTGGCTTGAGTATATAAGCGAAACTCTAGCTTGAGTATATAAGCGAAACTCTGGCTTGAGTATATAATCAAAACTCTGACTCGAGTATATGTAGCACGTTTTCTTTAAAAGAAATGAGAATTTGCTTTTAGCTAACCTTAAGGGGTGTAGCGACTTTGACTCAAGTTATGCAGCAAAGACAATGAAATTTTAAAATGGTTTACTAACCCTTTTCTAATGTGGATTATCTTATAATGACGTTTATTGAATTAATGACTTACTCCTTTGTGTGTTTTGTGCTTTTGTCATTGATAATCTCATTGCAGATAAACAAGTGATATGAAGGGGACTCATTTTTGGAAACTTTAGGAGCTTTATATTTTGGATTTATTTATTTGCACTATTTTGTACATGAGTGCATATTTGGTAGTTTAAAGCATTATGTAACTACAGATATATTAACTTACATGGTGTTGTAACTCTGGATATTTGTAGCTATGAGTATTTTGGAAACCCATAGCTAGTTGTATGCGGTGGTTACTGAATTATATTTATATGAATTATGATTTTCTGCTAAGTAGAATGTATATGAATATGAGAATATGGAATGAGTATGAATAGGTATATAGAATTAAAATGAAAAATGTATGTGAAGGAAATAAATAAGGGAAAAACTTTCAAGGGTAGAATTTCGGTCCTTACAATTTTGGTCTGATTTGGATCATTCCGAGTCTAAAAGGTGAAACAAAAAACTGGACCGAACTGATTGGTCATTAAAAAAATAAATTCAATATAATCCAAACACATTCGCATCAGACTGCAACGCAACCGCGTTTGGACGACATCAGACCGCATCAAACCGTATCAGGTCGCATCGGATTCAAATATATTATTTTAATCGCAAAATAATTCACACCACAACAACCGCAATCTGCATCGCAACGATCACAATAACCACAATCATTACCGCAATCGCGATCGCAACCGCAATTTAAAATAATGACTAGTATCTTTGAAACATGTGGTTCTAACTTCTAAGCTTAAGCTATTGTTGTCATTAATATATTGTCATTATTGTACCATCATTTTATTTTTAAATTTTCTCTAACCACTACATCAATGATTATGGCGGCGAGTAGTGTTATAAATTGGGGTTGTATCCCCTGATGTGGCGACAATATTGCGGTTATGGTGACCGTTGCAACCGCATCACATCGCAATTGCGGTGTGACTCCAAATCACAATAATGTGGCCCATCGGGCCGCAACACAACCACATCGGACCGCATTTGGAGCGCATCAGACTGCATCAGACCGTATCGGGTCGCATCAGATTCAAAAATATTGTTTTAATCACAAAATAATTCACACTGCAATGGTCGCAATCCGCATCGTAACTGTCGTAATGACCACAATCGCAGTAACCGCAACCATTACCACAATTATGACCGCAACCGCAATTTAAAACACTGGCAGCGAGAGAGCAACGGCAAGGGTCCAACATCAAGTTCTGAACATATTAATGCTGGAGGGTCACGGTTGAACTCTCCATCTTTGTGCGGCAAATGTGGCCGAACTCATGTCGGTGACTCATGCCCTGGAATGACGCTTACCTGCTTTCACTGCAAGGAGGTTGGGCATGTCAGAAGGTATTGCCCTAAGCTACAGTAGAGTGTGAATGTTGTGAGGGCGGAATGACCCCGATCTACTAGCAGAGTATTCACCATGAGTGGTGCAGAGGCATCGGGTGTAGATGGCCTGATTAAAGGTAATTGCATGGTGGCAGGTATTCCTCTTTTAGTGTTGTTTGATTCGGGAGCGAAACACTCCTTTGTATCTATTGAATGCGTGGATAAACTGAAATTGCAAACTGAGTCGTTGCCTTTCGACTTGGTCGTATCCACCCCAACCAATGTGCCTGTGCTGGTGTCGACAGTTGTGGCTCGATGTCCGGTGGTGGTAAACGGTAGGACATTTACCGTGGATTTAATCTGCTTACCACTATCCCAGTTAGATCTAATTCTGGGAATGGACTGGTTGTTGGCGAATCATGTGGTGCTTAATTGTGCTATTAAGACCGTGGTATTCGGAGATCCAGATGGGATTTCTGATGAGGTTAGTTATGTGAAGCCGTTGTCGGCAAAGGAAGTCAGGACTTCCTGTAAAGAGGGAGGAGCCGTGTTTATGTTGTTGGCATCTCTGGAGGGTATTAAGAAACCCAAGGTTGAGGACATTCCGATAGTTTGGGAATTTCCTGAGGTATTTCCTGATGACATTCCGTAGTTACCCCCAGTGAGAGAAGTTGAATTCTCTATTGATTTGTTACCTGGAACGGGACTCATCTCTATAGCTCCATATAAAATGGCACCGTTGGAATTGGCGGAGTTGATAAAACAGGTTGAGGACTTATTGGCAAAGAAATTTATTCGTCCTAGTGTCTCGCGGTGGGGTGCGCCTGTCTTGTTGGTTAAGAAGAAGGATGGTAGTATGCGGTTGTGTACCGACTACCGGAAGTTGAACAAGGTTACTATTAAGAACAAGTATCCATTGCCTCAGATTGATGACTTTATGGATCAGTTGAGAGGGGCGGTAGTGTTTTCAAAGATTGATCTTCGGTCGGGTTACCATCAACTTCGTGTGAAATCTGAAGACATTCCTAAAACTGCTTTTAGGATGAGGTATGGAAATTTTGAGTATTTGGTCATGCCTTTTGGTGTAACGAATGCCCCAGCAATATTTACCGACTACATGAATCGGATTTTTAATCTGTATTTGGATTCATTCGTAGTAGTATTTATTGATGACATTCTGGTTTACTCCAACAGCCGAGAAGAACATGCAGAGCACCTGAGGATTGTTCTAGAGCTTCTGAGTAAGAACCGGTTGTATGCTAAATTGTCTAAATGTGATTTCTGGTTGGAATTGGTAAACTTTCTAGGACATGTAATATCCAAGGAAGGGGTACCTGTAGATCCTTCCAAAGTTGAAGCAGTTATGGAATGGGCAATACCCAAGTAAGTTACCGAGATCTGGAGTTTTCTGGGTTTGGCTGGTTATTATCGAAAATTCATTAAGGGATTTTCGAAGTTACCACTACCGTTGACTAAGCTCACCAGGAAGGGGGAACCTTATATGTGGACAATCCGTTGTGAAGAGAGTTTCCAATAGTTGAAACGTAGATTGACTACCGCGCCAGTGTTGGTTCTTCCTTGTACTGATAGGGATTTCAGTGTTTATTGTGATGCTTCCAAGCAAGGTTTGGGTTGTGTTCTAATGCAAGAACGGAAAGTTGTTGCATAAGCTTCTCATCAGTTAAGAACGCATGAGCAAAACTACCATACGCATGATTTAGAATTGGCTGCAGTGGTCTTTGCTTTGAAAATCTGGATACACCATCTATATGGCGTAAGATTTGAGGTGTACAGCGACCACAAGAGTTTGAAGTACCTGTTTGATCAAAATGAATTGAACATGAGACAGAGAAGGTGGATGAAATTCCTTGAGGATTACGAGTTTGGGTTGCAGTATCATCCGGGAAAGGCCAATGTGGTGGTCGATGCCCTAAGTCGGAAGTCTTTGCACATGTCGGCTTTGATGGTTAGAGAAGGGAAACTGATTGAAGAGTTTAGATATATGAACTTGGAAGTTCAGATAAGGCCTCGTAGTATGGTGATAGGAATGCTGAAGGTCACCAATGAACTGTTTGATCAAATCCGAGTAATGCAAGTTGAGGATATCGAGCTAATGGCTAAACGGGATCTGATGCTAAGTGGCAAGGAAACTGATTTCGCATCGGACCCTAGTGGAATGTTGCGTTATAAGGGGAGAGTGTGCATGCCTCGTGATGAGGAATTATGGAAGAGTATTTTAGAGGAGTCTCATAAGAGCAAGATGAGTTTTCACCCGGGAACTACCATGATGTACCAAGATTTGAAGAAGTTGTTTTGGTGGTCTAGGTTGAAGAGGGATGTGGCTTCGTATGTCTCGAGTTGTTTAGCATGTCAGAAAGCCATGATTGAGCATAAGCGACCGGCGAAAGAGTTACAAACCCTAGAAATTCCTATGTGGAAGTGGGATAGTATCTCCATGGATTTTGTATCGGGTTTCCCTAAAACTCAGAAAGGATATGATTCGATATGGGTGATAGTGGATCGGTTAACGAAATCTACACACTTTCTGCCTCTGAACATGAGGTATTCTTTGGAACGATTGGCAGAACTGTATATCCGGGAAATAGTTCGTTTGCATGGGATACCGTCGAGCATTATATCGAATAGAGATCCCCTTTTTACATCCAACTTTTGGACTAGTTTGCAGTATGCATTGGGAACTAAGTTGAAGTTAAGTTCAGCTTATCATCCACAAACGGACGGTCAATCGGAAAGAACTATACAGTCATTGGAAGATCTTTTGAGACCGGGGAATTGGGATGGCATGTTGCCTTTGATGGAGTTTACCTACAACAATTGCTTCCATTCGAGTATTGGGATAACACCCTATGAGGCATTGTATGGTAGGAAGTGCCGAACTCCAATGAGTTGGTTTGAAACTGGGGATAACTTGATATTGGGACCCGAACTAGTCCAAGAGACGACGGAAAAGATCAAGCAGATCCGGGAGAATATGAGAATAGCCCAGATTCGGCAGAAAAGCTATTATGATAAGAGGCGGAAACCTCTTGAGTTCAATGAGGGAGATCATGTCTTCATGAGAGTAGTCCCGACTACTGTGATTGGTAGAGTGTTGAAGTCTCGTAAGCTGACTCCGCGATTTATTGGGCCGTATCAAGTGTTGAAGAGAATTGGGTCGGTAGAATATCGGATTGCTTTGCTTCCGTTGTTGTCGAATCTCCACAATGTGTTTCATGTGTCTCAGTTGAGGAAATATGTTGGGGATCCATCTCATGTGGTAGGATCTGATCAGATAGAGTTGAAGGATAACTTGACTTTTTCGACGTTGCCCGTGAGAATCATGGATACCAGTATCAAGAGACTAAGAGGCAAGGATATTCCTTTGGTGAAAGTACTATGGAGCCAAGTAGACGAAGGGGATGCTACTTGGGAGGTGGAACGTGATATGAGGGAGGATTACCCTCATTTGTTCGAATCGAGGTATGTTTAATTTTCGGGGATGAAAATTCTTATAAGAGGGGGAGGATTGTAACACCCTAAATTTAAGTCTTTAAAATTATAGTATTAGTCTTGGGATTCTCGCTTGAGCGAGGGATTCTCGCCTGGGCGAGAAAGGCTCACCTGGGAGGGTGAAATCCTGGGCTATACTGAAGGATTCTCGCCTGAGCGAGGGTTGGCTCGCTTAAGCGAGAATGGTCTCGCCTGAGCGAGAGTTGGCTCGCCTGGGCGAGAAAGGCTCAACTGGAAGAGTGAAATCCTGGGCTATACGGAAGGATTCTCGCGTGAGCGAGAGTTGGTTCGCCTAGGCGAGAAAAGTGATGTTTTGGACCTGTCGAGGCTGTAAGATCCTCGCTTGAGCGAGATATGTCTCGCTTGGGCGAGAGTTCCCTCGCCTGGGCGAGAGGGTCATATCTGAGTTTTTAAAATAGGCGGAATTTTCTCGCTTAAGCGAGAATGGGCTCTCTTAAGCGAGAACCGACGAGACAACATTTAATGAGAAACCCCAAACACATTTTAGGGTTAAGAATTGAAGAGAGGTGAGAGAATAGAGCTTTTCCAAGGGCAAGGAGCTTTGATACTCATCCAAGAGCTTGAGAAGAGATCCTAAAGTTGGCGGCGGTGTCGGTGGAACTTGTGAAGTTGCCAAGAACCAAACCCAACACTTACCAGGGTAAGGATAAGTCATTATTTGTGAATTTGGGATGGAAAATATGTGTATTTTCTGGTTATTCAATGATTGAGTTGTGAATTACACATTTAGTATAAACATATATGGGTGTGTTTATTTCTTGAAAACTCGTAGTATAGAGTGTATATTTGGAGATGGTGTTTGAAAAATGTTGATAGTAGGAAACCCCAAAACCTAGAAACGAAATGGTGAAGAAATGGAGTGAAAATTTTAAGTTGGGTTGTGGTTTATGATTGATGATGTGGAATGAGGGGTTAAATGTTTATGAATGCATATTTGGAGTCTCAATAGAGATAGTTTCGAGAGTCATCGGAGTATGAGTTAATTTGTGGTTGAAATATGTAAAATGAGTTATAATGTGATGTTACGAATATATTATTGATTATTTTTGTGTGTGTGTGTGAATGGGTAAAGACCCTAAGGTTGGAGAAAGCGGAGTAGATACTAACAAACCGTCAAACGCCAACACACGCCAAGGTGAGGGAGAAGTGTTTCCATACTTAATGATATAATGTGAAAGGTAAACAAATTGGACTTATTATTATGATAATAGAGTGATGATTGTCATTATATGGAAGTTGCACTGATTAGCCTTTGTGGCATAGACTTGCCCTATGTGGTATTGATTTGCCTTTGTGGCATAGACTTGCCCTATGTGGTATTGATTTGCCTTTGTGGCATAGACTTGCCCTATGTGGTATTGATTTGCCTTTGTGGCATAGACTTGCCCTATATGGTATTGATTAGCCTTCGTGGCATAGACTTGCCCTATGTAGTATTGATTAGCCTTCGTGGCATAGACTTGCCCTATGTGGTATTGATTAGCCTTCGTGGCATAGACTTGCCCTATGTGGTATTGATTAGCCTTTGTGGCATAGACTTTCCCTATGTGGTATTGATTAGCCTTCGTGACATAGACTTGCCCTATGTGGTATTGACTCGCCTTTGTGGCATAGACTTGCCCTATGTGGTATTGATTCGCCTTTGTGGCATAGACTTGCCCTACGTGGTATTGTTATGCCTTTATGGCATAGACTTACTCTGCGTGGTATTGGGATAATTGATATAAAATGTGGTTGATAAATGGTAGATTGATAGTTTAGTGTACCTTAACAGTTGAATTATGTTACTGACAAAATTATATATATATATATATATATATATATATATATATATATATATGTATATGTTTGTATTATAATTATATTATTCTGATATACCTATATTGATTATCTTGAATTTGTTGTCTTACTCCCTTTTGTTTCTTGATGGTGCCATTTGTGATAATTGGTGTACAGGTAAAGCTAAGGATTAGCGGATTCGGAGGATGGTGTAGTTAAGTCTCTTAGTTATTTTGCCATAGGGACGTCCACGTGTTGTTTTGTATTATGCATGTAATTGTACCCATAACTTAAACAATTGAATCTGTAACCTCGTTCTTTAGGATCTGATGTACTATTGACAAACATGTGGGGACGAAGTCCCCTCTTTAATTAATATTTGATGTTTATGGGTTTTGAACCCCAAATAACTTGAGTAGGATATCTGATAATATGAAACGTGGATTATAAATACATGGGAAGGAATACTCATGGGGTAAAATGAGGAAAATAAATTTGTAGTGCATGTACGTTAGTGAATTAAAAGGACAAAAAAAAATTAGGATATAAATTGGGTTCTTACAACATGGTATCAGAGCATATGTCAACTCTGCGGCCTAGGGTATGGCTTGCATGCTTCTTTGTATGACTTATGTGAATTGTTTGCTGATTTTGTGATTGAATTGTGTTGGTTAGTATAAACTGATGTGTGATTATGTGACCCTTGTCGGTTGAAGACTTGGTTTACTGACAAGTGAGTGAGTGCAGGTACCCGTTACGTGATGTTTGGAAGAGGAAGAGGAAGAGGGAGAGGATCGGGTCAGAATGATATGTTGGCCCAAATTGCGGCTGTGCTGATGAACATGAATGAGAACTTGTAGCACCTGAACCAGAACACGACACCGAGCCCGAACCCACACCTTTTGGCACCTCAAGGACCGGTAGAGTATCGGGGATTGGATGAGTTCTTTAGATGCAATCCTACTCAGTTCGAAGATGGATTTGCTCCCGATGCGGCAAATGAATGGATCCAAATCTTGGAGCGGATATTCAGAGCCATGGGTTGTTCTGATGCTCAGAAGGTGACTTATGCCTCATATGTCCTGGTTAAGGATGCTGAGAACTGGTGGGAGTATGCTCGGAGGCAAATGGAATCGGAAGGACAAGCCATCACATGGGAAGCCTTCAAAGGAAAGTTCATCTAGAAATACTTTCCAGCTGACTTGAAGAGAAAGAAATAGATGGAGTTCCTACGGTTAGAACAAGGGGATCTATCGGTGGGAGAGCATGCGGCCAAGTTTGAGGAATTGGCCCGGTATTGTCCATATTATGAGTTGGAGGTGGACGGGAGGTCTAAATGTGCTAAGTTTGAGTCAGGCCTGAAGCCCAAGTTGAGGATGATGTTTGGACATCAAGAGATCTCTGATTTTCCTACCTTGGTCAACAAGTGTAGGATGTACGAAGACGATATGAGAGCAGATGAAGTGGCGGTTCACAAGCCCAATCCTCCGAGAAATTTTGGGCCTCAACGCCACTATGAGCAAGGGAAAGGAAAAGGTAGGGCGTTTAAACACCCACTTTCTATGGCTCTTTTACCTTTAGGTAGTTCAGTTAGGTACCAAGTTTGGCTCTTCTCTAGAGCTTAAAGCTCTTTATTTATAGCATCAACCCATGTTGATGAGTAATGGCTTCTTCATAGCTATTAGGTTCTAAATTAGTGCTAATAGCTAAGACATAGCTTCTGTGAATATGAGATAACCTATCATAAGACAAGACACTGCATAAAGGATACTTGACATGAACATTACTTTTAATAGCAGCAGCTGTTCCTAGAGAACAATGATAACCCTTTAAATAACTATGAGGCTGCTTATGTATAGAGGATCTCCTTATGTCATCATGAGTGTCATTGTTGTGATTGGCAGACTCACATTCCCCATTCAATTCATCATGACTAGTATCTAAAGTAGTGTTGTTATGATTATTGTTGGCATCTATATTCTGTTCTTGATTATTAGGAATAGATTCATAAGCAGAACTATGATCAAGATAGTGATCTTTAATATTGAATGAAGAAATAGGCAAAGAGACATCATTATTTTGTTTATCATAACCATCATTAAAAGGAAAAAAAATTCTCATAAAAGTTGACATTTCTAGAAAGAAAAAACTCTTTGTTCATACAATCAAACATGACATACCCTTTCACACCATTTTTAAAACCAAGGAAAATGCACGTCCTTGCTCTAGGATCAAGTTTCTTTCTATTGTTTCTTAAAGTGGAAGCATAGCATAAACAACCATAGATTTTAAGGTTTAAAAAGTTTGGTTCATGATTGTATAGAATTTCATAGGGGGACTTATTATTAAGGCCAAGGAAAGGTTGTCTATTGATAAGATAGACAGCATGAGCAGCACCATAGTTCCAAAAAACACTAGGGCAGGGAAGATTGGTACATAATAACTCTAGTGGTCCCTAATATGTGTTGATGCTTCCTCTCAACAACACCATTTTGTTGAGGGGTTTCAACACAACTTTTCTGATGAATAATACCCTTAGTTCTATAGAAATCATCAAGCATGAATTCAGGTCCATTATCAGACCATAGGAACCTGATTTTAATACGAAACTGAGTCTCTCATATTGACAAAAGATTGAACAAGACCAGAGGTTTCTGACTTAGTTTTCATGAAGTAAAGCCATGTATGTCTTGATTTATCATCAACAATAGTAAGAAGTATCTATGTCATAGAATAGAGGGGATAGAAATGGGTCCCCATATGTCAATGTGTATAAGATCAAAGACATTTGCAGACTTAGTCATGTTGTTGGGAAATTTCAACTTCTTCTGCTTAGCATAATGGCAAATATCACAAGGTTTGTCATTATTTCTTTTATGAATGAAAGAAAACATTTTATTCAAAACATTAAGCTTGGAATTGGAGGGGTGACCAAGTCTTGTATGCCAAACTTCAGCAAAGTCACATTTAGTTTGCTTAATGTTGTTAACAGAATTATTAAACTTGTAAGAAAGGTTTTCATTGTTAATGATGTATAGCCCTCTCTTAGCCTCAGTAGCACCAATCATCCTCAATGTGGATTCCTCCTACATCACACATTTGGAGTTGGTGAAGGTTAATCTTGAAACAAAAATGAGATTGAAAGCAAAGTTTGGTATATAGAGGACATTACTTAAGCATAAGTCCTTAGAGAAAATAATAGTTCCAGCAATGGTGCTTTCAAATTCATTTCCATTAGGCAATTTGATCTTGATAGGATCAATTTTTCTAAAAGATTGAAATTCTGATAAACATAAGCACACATTATCAGTGGCTCTTGTATCAAGAATCCAACCTTTTGATCCAATGGCACAGGCCAAGTTTTCATAGTTACCTGGATTCATTGAGTCAACATTGGTAATTTGATTGCTTAGTTGATTGACTTGGTGACTTCCAGATTCCTTGATCATAGCCAAGATTGCTTTCCGTTGATCAGGGGTGAAAACATCCATGATGCTTCTTGAGTGTTGATCATCTTCCTCATTGGAGGTGATCATGTTGTTGATGTTATTGGGCTTTTTGTAGTGAGGAGGGAATCCATGCTTCCTGAACAAGTATCCACAGTATGGCCAGCCTTGTTGCAGAAAGAACACATCTTGGTGTTAGAATTCCCTCTTCCTCTGCCTCCATTGTATCCTGAACCTCTTCCCATTCCTGAGTTGCTAGATCCAAAAGTCTTTCCCTTGTATTTATTTCTATTGGTCATGTCTTCAGAGGTATTAACCAAGACTTTAGCATCATCCATTGGGCTAGAAGCAGGGATTAGTTCTCTCTCTTGTTGAATTAAGAAAGAAAAAGTTTTGTTTATGGAAGGTAAGGGAGTCATGAGCATGATTTGTGATCTCTGCACTATACTGTTCATTAAGCCCTTTGATGAATCTAATGACATAGTCATTTTTTCTATAAGATCTCATGGTGTTAGCAAGCTTGGAATCACACTGTTTTGGACATGACTCTTGTAAGGACCCGATTTTTGTAAGACAAAAATTCTTCTTTTTTTAAACCTTATTCATAAAAGCGAAGTGATTACTTTTAAAAGACATTACTCGAACGATTTGGAAAACCTGATTGAATATATATATAAGTTCAATTCCTCTTTCAGGTGCGGAAACAATCAATCGTTCACTTCATTAGAAACATGTCATTGCACTTCCTTTTAATTACACAATTTAATTACAATTATCCATTCTCAATATTCCTTCCATTTTTTATATCATCTAATATCCTAACTATACATTTAGGAGAAAATCACTCATACATAAATCTCACTTAACATACTCTTCATATTACATGCATTACTCAATTACAACATCGAGAACATAAAGCAACTACTCAAACATGTACTCTCCTCCGCAAGCATCCGATACGCTACCGCCACGACCTGAACTCAAATACATAACACATACAAGGAGAGACAGAGGGAGTAAGAACCAACTACGGCGACCGTAGCGTGGATTTACATGGAGTAATAACATTAAAGTATTAAAACCACACACATCTAACATCAATCATGATAAACATATATCAATCAACACATATCATCCATATTCACCCTATAGTACACATATATCCCATACTATATGTGTTCTATAGTGTGCATATTTATTCATCACATATTATCCATATTCACCCTACAGTACACATACATCCCATATTATATGTGTTCTATAGTGTGCATATTTACTCATCACATATTATCCATATTCACCCTGTAGTACACATACATCCCATATTATATGTGTGCTATGTAAGGACCCAAATTCTACCCTTGAAAATTTTTCTCATTTTAATTCAATTCCATTCAATCATTCATAACTCACATTACCATTTTAATATCCTTACTTCAAAATATTATTTCCCCTCCTCACACTCAATCCATGAATCAATAACCAAATACATAATCATTTTACCTAGAAGTTCTAATGAATCATTCCTGGAACTAATCTTATAACCTATTATATTATCATAAAATTAATCTTGCAGAAAAACATAATTCATTCATATCATTTCCTATGAGTACTAAGACCTCAAAGGTTCTGATCCTCCAAAATAACATTACGCATGGTTACAAATATCCAAATAATGGTTAGCCATGATTACAATCATTTAAATCCGCAAGTATCATTTAGAATACGAAAAACATAAATAGTGAATCCAAAGTCTAAAGCTCCTAAAGCTCCCGACCTGGCATACTTCATTCGTCTATTTACCTGCAATGGGATTATCAATGACAAAAGTACAAAACACACAAAGGAGTAAGTCATTAATTCAATAAACGTCATTATAAGATAATCCACATTAGAAAAAGGGGTTAGTAAACCATTTCGAAATTCATTTTGTCTTGCTGCATAACTTGAGCCAAAGTCGCTACACCCCTTAGGGTTAGCTAAAAGCATGTTCTCCTTTCTTTTAAAACAAATATGCTTCTATACTCAAGCCAGAGTTTACGCTTCTATACTCAAGCCAGAGCGTATGCTTCTATACTCAAGCCAGATTTTACGCTTCTATACTCAAGCTAGAGTGTATGCTTTTATACTCAAGCCAGAGTGTATGCTTCTATACTCAAGTCAGGGTATACGCTTCTATACTCAAGCCAGAGTGTATGCTTCTATACTCAAGCCAGAGTGTACTAACCATTCATGGTCGGCTAAAACATATTTTCTTTCATCAATCTCCTCATAAATCATTTTCATGCTTCTATACTCAAGCCAGAGTGTATGCTTCTATACTCAAGCCAGAGTCGCTAACCATTCATGGTCGGCTAAAACATATTTCCTTTCATCAATCTCCTCATAAATCATTTTCATGCTTCTATACTCAAGCCAGAGTGTATGTTTCTATACTCAAGCCAGAGTGTACGCTTCTATACTCAAGCCAGAGTGTATGCTTCTATACTCAAGCCAGAGTGTATGCTTCTATACTCAAGCCAGAGTCACTAACCATTCATGGTCGGCTAAAACATATTTTCTTTCATCAATCTCCTCATAAATCATTTTCATGCTTCTATACTCAAGCCAGAGTGTATGCTTCTATACTCAAGCCAGAGTCGTTAACCATTCATGGTCGGCTAAAACATATTTCCTTTCATCAATCTCCTCATAAATCATTTTCATGCTTCTATACTCAAGCCAGAGTGTATGCTTCTATACTTAAGCCAGAGTGTACGCTTCTATACTCAAGCCAGAGTGTATGCTTCTATACTCAAGCCAGAGTTTATGCTTCTATACTCAAGCCAGAGTCGCTAACCATTCATGGTCGGCTAAAACATATTTTCTTTCATCAATCTCCTCATAAATCATTTTCATGCTTCTATACTCAAGCCAGAGTGTATGCTTCTATACTCAAGCTAGAGTCGCTAACCATTCATGGTCGGCTAAAACATATTTCCTTTCATCAATCTCCTCATAAATCATTTTCATGCTTCTATACTCAAGCCAGAGTGTATGCTTCTATACTCAAGCTAGAGTCGCTAACCATTCATGGTCGGCTAAAACATATTTCCTTTCATCAATCTCCTCATAAATCATTTTCATGCTTCTATACTCAAGTCAGAGTCGCTAACCATTCATGGTTGGCTAAAACATATTTTCCTTTCATCGATTTCCTCATAAATCATTTCCGTAAATCCACGCCAACATTAGTATAAACACACTCATATATGTTTATACTAAACTACGTGATTCACCACTTAATTATGGCACAACCAGAAAATACACATATTTTCCTTTTCCGTAAATCTACGCCTACTTTAATATAAACACACCCATATATGTTTATACTAAATGCGTAATTTACAACTCAATCATTGCATCTTTAGAAAATACACCTTTTCCATTTCAAATGCACAATTAAAGACTTATCCTTACCTCGGTGAGTGTTGGGTTTGGTTCTTGGCAACTTCTCAAGTTCCACCGACACCACCTCCAACTTTAGGATCTTTCCTCATCCCACCATATAACACAATGTTAATCATTTATTCCAAATATCACATAAACAACTTATATCGCATTATTTAATCATACAAGATATTCATCACATGTTCGATGTTTCTAAACTACTTTCATCATAAGTATTCAACCATCTAAAACATGCATATTCATCTCATATTCCAACATTTGGAGGTAAACTCATCTTCTACCTCTAGCATTTTACTCACTCTCTCTTTTTACCCCATTTTTACTTTAGGGTTTTGGGGTTTTCATGACTCAACCCACAACCCTTTTCATTCTTGAAATATTAACTCTAAACCAAGAGTTTACAAGGTAAAAATGACATAAAACGAACCATAACTCCAAAGGATGAGTTTCCATGGTTTCTCACATTTGGAGAAGAGATCCAACATACCCAAAATGAGTTTAAGAGAGAAGAAGAGAGTTAGAATCAAGAGTTTTACCTCTTCTCAAGCTCTTGGGTGAGTATCAAAACTCCTTGCCCTTGGAAAAGCTCTCTTCTCTCACCTCCCTTCAAAGTTTTTAACCCTAAAATGTGTTTGGGTTTCTGTTTTAAAGAGGTGTCGTCGGGTTGTAATCGATTACCAACATGGTGTAATCGATTACAACGTGAAAAATGTGTATATTTGATGCTTTTAATACGATGTAATCGATTACCAGGAGTGTGTAATCGATTACACTGTGTCAGATGCACATAGCTGATGCTTTTAATACTATGTAATCGATTACCAGATATATGTAATCGATTACACTGTGTCAGATGCACATATCTGATGCTTTTAATACTATGTAATCGATTACCAGGAGTGTGTAATCGATTACACTGTGTCAGATGCACAGGTCTGATTAGTTTATCAGCATGTAATCAATTATCATGAGTGTGTAATCGATTACAGTGTGTCAACAGCCCAAAATTTGCCATTTCTCGCCCAGGCGAGACAACTCTCGCTCAAGCGAGGCTTCCAGGACTGTTACTATAATCTTGAAGACTCAAATTTAGGGTGTTACATGCTATAGTGTGCATATTTTATTCATCCAAACATACTCATTTCTCATCATGCATATTCACCCCATAAGATATATATCCTATAATATATATCTTATGGCATGCAAATGATTTTCATTCCGAGAATACACTTTCCCCATCATTCACATTCCGTAGTAATTTACCATTGATCTCTTTCAACAATTTTGCACCGTACAAATAATCCTCACCCCACATCGAGCAAGTCGAGTAATTCTCATACCACATCGGGCAGGTCGAATAATTTCCCATACCACATCGGGCAGGTCGAGTAATTCCCCATACCACATCGGGTAGGTCGAGTAATCCTCATAACACATCGGGCAGGTCGAGTAATTTCCCATACCACATCGGGCAGGTCGAGTAATTCCCCATACCACATCGGGCAGGTCGAGTAATTCACCATACCACATCGGGCAGGTCGAGTAATTCCCCATACCACATCGGGCAGGTCGAGTAATCCCCATACCACATCGGGCAGGTCGAGTAATTCCTCATACTACATCGAGCAGGTCGAGTAATTCCCCATACCACATTGGGCAGGTCGAGTAATTCCTCATACCACATCGGGCAGGTCGAGTAATTCCCCATACTACATCGGGTAGGTCGAGTAATTCCTCATACCACATCAGGCAGGTCGAGTAATCCTCATACCACATCGGGCAGGTCGAGTAATTCCTCATACCACATCGGGCAGGTCGAGTAATCCCCATACCACATCGGGCAGGTCGAGTAATTCCCCATACCACATCGGGTAGGTCGAGTAATCCCCATACCACATCGGGCAGGTCGAGTTTCCACATTACACTCACATCCATGTCATACACAATCAACGCAATGCATCTCATTATTTTATCACCATAAATAGCACACAACACCTTCATTGTCACAAACATACCCTTATCCATTTTAACACCTTAACAGCTCATCAAACAGTCATCGTTACACGCACACCCATATTGGTTTATAACAATCCACAACTCACAACATACTCATTTTGATAAACATACTCATATCCATTTTAACACATTAACAACTCATCACACATTCATTGTTACAACACACCCATACATGTTTATAACAATCAACCACTCGCAACATACTCATTTATGTTTATGACCATAAATATCTCACACATCATCATTACCACAAAATGTAACCATTATCATAAACAAACCACGCATAACATATCCTTCATCATATACACATTAATGTTAGAACCATCTTTAATAACGGTGTATTACCATAAATGAGCATATAGCGTTTTACTTAAATAAACAGTTTTCCCCACACATATATCTCCACTTTTATGGCTAATGCATCCTCATGTAAAATAAAGACTCTCACATGGACCACAAACTCCCAAGAGAGTTTCTATCCGTTAATATGCTCCGATTCTTGAGAGAAATCGGAGATGATGACTCTAATGAAATACTCTAAGACCACAATGGTCTTCTCCCTCACCTTAGGTTGCGTAAGCTCCATGGATCCGTCAAGAGCTCCATCTCCTTCAACCTCCATTGTTGCTTTTTCCTCTCCAAAGCTCTCCAATGTTCCATTAAGAAGCAAGAGGAAGGGGTTTTGATGTGTGTTTGAGGTTTAGAGGAGGAATGAGTCGGAATCTATGGGGAGCTGCGGTTGGGAGTGAAATGGGAGAAAAGAAAATGAAGATTAGGGTTTGTGAAACCCTTTATTTTCTTTTATAACTGGGCACTCTCGCCCGGGCGAGAATATCTCGCTTGGGCGAGAAACCGACGATATTTTAATGTTCCAGACACGGGCTCTCTCGCCTGGGCGAGATTCTCTCGCTCAAGCGAGAATCTCACAGCCTGCCCAGGCTTTTCTCGCTCAAGCGACCCATTCCTCGCTTGGGCGAGACTCCCAGAATTTCCAAATTCAAAACACTGATCCTCTCGCTTGGGCGATATCCTTTCGTTCAAGCGAGAATCTGACAGTATGCCTCATTCTTCATGAATGTTACCTAATTTCAATGAGGATAAATTTGGGGTGTTACAACTCTATTGGCCTGAAATTATCAAGCTCTTGCCATAGCCCCTTTAAATGTGTGTAAAATTATTCAATGGACCTATTTCCTTGCTTAGCCCCATATATTTGTTCTTGTAAGTCACTAATACAATAGACATCACCTTGGTAATACCTTTCTTTGAGATCTTCCCATACTTGCACTACACTTTCATACCAAAGAACACTCTGAATAATTGCTTGATCAATGGAATGATTGATCCATGAAAGAACAAGTGTATTGCACCTGTCCCAAGCTAGAAAGAGAGGTTCTGTTTTGTCAAGCTTAGGCAAAGATCCATCTATGAACTGCAACTTATTCTTTGTCTTCAATGGCATCATCATGGCATTGGACCAATAATGATAATTCTTTCCCGTCAATAGAGGAGTTACTAAGGGAGCTCATGGGTTCTCATTGACATACATGAAATAAGGACTCAATGGGTCACTAAGGTGATTGATGATAGCCATAGCATTAGCCATGTTTTTGAAAGAATGGAAAAAGAAGAAGAAGCAGCAGAGATAAAGAAAAACAGAAGAGAATCAAAGAAAGTACTGAGCAACAAAGCATCAAAAGATGCTCTGATACCATCGTAGAATGTATGAATTCATGCTTAAAGAACTTTAGGAGAATGAATTCAAGGAATTAAGAGAAAAGAATTAACAATTTCATTGATTGAAAAACTTGAAATGTACATCATTATATAGCAATGAAAAACAACACAAATAACCATAAGCTAATTACCATAACAAACCCTTAACTATACAAGAAACACTCAAGCTAATATTAATACAAAGCAAGATAACTTGTGCTCCAAGTAATAGTTGGTTTTGCCCATGACTCGGCTTATGCACCATATGTCTAGGCCACGCTTGAATTTGACCGAGGAAAGTCAAGCCATCTGACTGAGCCTGACTTTGGTCCTAATGCGCCTTGGCAAGGCATCGTGACTTGCCTGACTTTGGCTTCTGGTGCACCTTGGCTAGACCTGACTTAGGCTTCTAGTGCATCCCTGACTTAGGCTTCTGGTGCATCGTGGCTTGGCCTGACTTTGGCTTCTGATGCACCTTGGCTAGGTCTGACTTAGGCTTCTAGTGCATCGTGGCTTGGCCTGACTTAGCATCTGACCCAGCATCCTCAGCACCTGACTTAGCATCTGACCCATCAATGTATGGTTGCATCTCAATATGTGGCTGCATCATCCTACAAGGAAACAAGCTATTAGTCAAGGCAAAGTTTAACACAATGATCTAGAATTATTAAATTGTATTGGATTTATAGAAAATGTATACTTCAAATGATCAATGGAAAATTACTACATTATCATCATCCACGGTAATAGAGATCTTCATATAATGTTTAGACCCTTTAGGAGCAAAAGAAATATGTTAGATTAGTTTTGCGTATATGAAAGTAGATGAATTTATATGTGGTGCCAAAAAGGACTAATTTAATTAGGAGTAATGTACTATATATTTGGACATGCATGTGATTTATTAAGGTATCCATAAGTCCAAGTAATACTAATGTGGTGACGCACTCATAACAACTTAAGACGATTATCAAGATTAAAAACACTCTTACTTTAAGTGGTCAATGTATAAAGTTTATTCTTGATTCTTATCTTTTCACTTGGCATTTGGTTGGGTGAGAAGACAAATTTCTTGAGTGTGATAACCGGCAAATTGAATTATAAAACTATCAACAATGTCACAAATAAGTAAAGAGTGAGGAGTTGTCATATCCATAAGGACTTGCTGGATAGTGGTCCTTCAACAAAAATTATTATTTTAAGTTATTGTTTAGTGGATTGTTTGTTTGATGACATAAATATAATGCAAGATTTATAATACGGTGATAAAAGGAGCTAAGATTGACCTTCACACTTCCTATCCATACACACCTGATTGTTAAAGTAAATTCATTCAGTTATTCTTTGCAACGGCCTCAAAATTACTAAAAGTTAATGTCTTAGTCAATTTAGCAACTTATGCAACAAAGCTCTATGTCTACTTTGTCTAGCAACTTTACTCATCACATTAAGAAATATGACTCACATATCATGTTTCTATGGCTAGTAGTCCATGTATGCAAAGTTGAGTTAAATGTTACACCTCAATTGTATTAGCCACCAATATATTGGTCTATACTAACACTTTATTAATTCACCTCTAAATATAGTAGTCTAGATTAATAAAATTAAACTAAATGAACCATCAAGCATACCTCTATCTCTATGTCTAGTAGTGTATGTCAACTACTTTGAGAGTTATAAGATTACAAGATTAGTTGTATGTCTAGATACTAATAGCGTAAAATACATGAGATGACAAGTAATACAAGTCTATGTCTCGATAAAGTATCAATTGTTGAGTTATACAAATTCAGAACAATACATGTAAGAGACTAAGCAATTTATTCAATAATCACGCAATAAGATGATCAAATTTAAAGCAAGCATTAAACAAATACAAAAACTCAAATATAATCAAAACTTCATGAATTAATATATGAGTCAATGTGCATACAAGAAGCTTATGTTACATTCAATCCTGACAAGGGTTTTAGCTACGCATGTTCAAAAGGTGTAAGTAAGATATAGGGATGACAATGAAAACTGAACTCACGGGTACCCGCTCGAACCCAACCCGAATTTAACAGGGAAAACCCGATGTGATTGGGTTTGGGTTCGGGTTTTACCCGAGTTCAAATTTCGGATTCGGGTTCAAGTTTGGTATTGTTAGTACCCTACCCCGAATCCGATTAATATATATAAAATTATTAAATTACACATAAATACATATATAAAATTATAAAATTACACATAAATACATATATAAAAGATATACTTTCCAAGTTCTAGTGTTGTTCCCTTCACAACAATGCAATCCCCATTTGCAAAGAACATGGTGGAGAGTCTCTTTGTGCACTTGATGCATTCTAGGAGAAGGTATGCTTATACTTTCTAGCAGTTGCATAATTATACTCTCTAGTAGTTGCATAGTTGCACACTATATATATAAATTTCATATATATATATATGTATGTATATATATATGTATATATATATGTATATATATATATATGGATATATATATATATAAATAAGATATATATGTAAAAATATATGTTTAGTTCGGGGTTTTTTCGGGTTCGGTTTACCCGAAACCCGACGGGTTCGGGAATGATACATTATTTCCAACCCCGCTTAATTCGGGTTCGGGTTCGAGTTTTGGATTTCGGGGTTGGGTAACCACAAACCTTGGTTACCCGACCCCGACCCGCCCCGTTGCCATTCCTAGTAAGATAAATATAAAACACAATTCATAGAGTGGTAGAACCACACACAAATGAGCATAGAATAACTCCTCTAATACTTGCACCTTATCTCATTACTCTAATGAGTTAAACTACCCTAGAAACTCAAAAAAAAAGTATTATAAATCAATATTAAAAAGTGTGTATCTAATGACACAATTTGGAATTCCTTAAATATTGCGTGTATGTTGACTTTTCCGCTAGGTGCAGCCTCCATGTCCTTGCGCTCAGCGCACCTCCCACTTCCGTTGAGCGTGGCGTTTGGCGCATACGAAACAATAGCTAAATGTTGAATTTCATAATTTGATTTTGTTGGGTGCCACTGGCAGCATTGAGCGCAGGTTGCTATTTTCGCTGAGTGTGGCCTCTACGTTAGGCACGGGCTCACCTGAATTTTATGACATACTCTCAGCGAATCCTATTTTTTATATTACATCAATCCAATCGTTCATATTGAAAATCTATCGGTTAGGAACAACATATCCAAAATTCAGCTTGATCCAATGATAAATGAAGGAGATATCACAATTTTACTCGCATTATTCATGAATGAATCTTTGCTTTTGTCCAGAACTTGTTTTTTTTGCAATAATTCATTCGAATTAAGCCTGCAAAACACTTCATATGTGAGACTTAACCATTTAAATAAGTTTTAATTTCATTCCTTTGATTTGATTACGTAGTTAAATTGCCATAAAAATAATATATAAATATGATTAATTTAACACTTAATAATGATTATTCATCATTCTTTCTTTAGAGATTTGAATCTCATTATATGGCTTTAAGATTTATAGGGACCACCCAAGACTTGTTTAATATGTATTCTTAAGAAAATAGAGATAGCAGATGTCTTAAAGAAACTTAAACTTTATGATTACAAAATTATGCCTACACATTATATGGAATATCCCATTATAATTTTTGTATGGATTTTGAAATAAAAGTTTTTTTTTAGAGGATTTGTGATAAGTTTAAGATGACTTATATATTATGTTCTACATTTAAGTTTAATGGTCAGTATTATTATATAAAGAGTAAATTACACTCACACCCCCTGAGTTTTAGTGAAATTACACAAACCACCTCTCACTAGTGAAATTTCATTAAAACTCAGGGGGTGTGAGTGTAATTTACTCTTATATAAATTCAATATTTTGTTTTTGTAATATTACTTAGTATTTAATGAGATTTAAATATAATATATTTTTACTATGAAGATTATTAATAATAGGGTAACTTTTAAAGTTTCACATATCTATATACTATATAATAAAAAAATGTTCTTTTGTGTTATCCCATGACAAGTGTCACAACCCTAACAAAAAATTTCCCTCCCAAAACACCCCATATTTTTAATATACAACCTCTCACACAAGAAAAAAGTACATCTACCCACTCATTACCTATTATATTATTTAATAAAAATAACACCAACAATAAAGACACATCACTTTGTACAACCTTCTATATAGAAAATATATATATTCACATTGTTCACTACTCAATATATTATTTAATAAGTTATAATAATAATAATAGAATTGAATAATTTTATTGATGAAAATATAACAATTTTATAAAATTATTCTTGAATTGGTAATACAAGTAACATAAGTGTTCTTAACAATGCGAATATATGGATAACATGTGTGTTTTAACTATGTGAATGTATATATAACATGTGTTTTCTTAGCAATGCGAATGTACGAGTATCATATATGTTTTTAATTATTAAAATGTACGAGTCACATGTTTGTTCTTAACAATATGAATGCACATATAATATGTGTATTTTTAATCATTTGAATATATGGTTTAAAAAATACATGTTTGTACGAGTAATGCGAATGTACGAGTAACATATGTATAAGTAACATGTACTCTTCTTAGCAATGTGAATGTACGAGTAACATTTGTAGGGATGGTAACGGGCACGAGCGGGCACGGGTAGTGCATACCCGTGCCCGTACCCGCACAGCGGGTACCCAACGGGTTTTTCATTCTAATTATATTTTATATATTTTACAACAATTAATCTATAAAAATATTTTTTACTTAAATAATATGATATGTATATGATAATTTTATGATTATAGTCTCATTACTAAATTTTATTATGAAGTAATAATAAAATAAACAAATATAATGTTAAATTAATAATAACTAATTAAAAAATATTTAATTAAAATATGTACGCGGGTACCCGCGAGGCGGGTATCATGATACCCATTCCCACCCATGAGCTATTTTTGCGGGTACCCGTTGCGGGTATTTTGACGGGCACCCACGGGTGCGGGTATTTTTGCCATCCCTAAACATTTGTGTTTTTAACTATTAAAATATACGAGTCACATGTTTGTTCTTAACAATACGAATGCATATGTAATATATGTGATAAATATATTTTTAAACATTTGTGTTTTTAACTATTAAAATATACGAGTCACATGTTTGTTCTTAACAATACGAATGCATATGTAATATATGTGATAAATATATTTTTAAACATGTGAATATATAAATAACATGTACGTTCTTAACCATATAAA
Source organism: Lupinus albus (assembly GCA_009771035.1). Lineage (NCBI taxonomy): Eukaryota > Viridiplantae > Streptophyta > Magnoliopsida > Fabales > Fabaceae > Lupinus > Lupinus albus. The sequence goes on along the minus strand of CM020013.1, from coordinate 2,598,191 downwards.
TACACATGTAATATGTGTTATTAATCATGTGACAAAAAATACAGCCCGTGCATATGCACGGGTAAGTTGCTAGTTATATTATATTTTTGTTATGAAAATCAGTGTGTTATGCAATCCAAAGGGGAGGAAATTAAACTTGTGCACGGCACCATACATTAGTATATTATTATGTTTATTAATGATGAGATACTTGTATCATCATATAATAATTCAAGTAATAGTTCATAATTAAACCACATGACATAACGATTAAATTATATATTTTATACTAAATAGTAAATACAAGAAATACATAAATCTAAACATTCTTATTCACAATATATAATTTAATTAATGACTTTGACAGTTTGACCTGATAGAAAAATAAACCAATATTTTCCAATTTTAACCGATTTAATTTGTAATATCAAATATTATCGTTATGGGAAGCAGTTTAGTCGTTGAACCTGGTACAATATTTACAACATGCTTTCAGTGGCATGTAAAACTAGTCATGTTTCTTGCATAATCACAATCTTATATTAAAAAAAACAGCAGATAAACTTTTTATAACTAGGAAAAACACTTAAAGAAATACAGAAACAGCAGACATCAATAATTGGAAAAACCTCAGTGTACAAATCATTCGCAAAATATAATAGAGAATGAAACATAGGAATTATGTACATAGACATGAAAATGAAATAATGCCTACAACTACTAAACCTACCCAATGCCATTAAAGAATAATGGAAAGAACAAAAGGACATGAGAATTTGTCCTAATCTATCTATATGACCTTCTTCTAAGTTTGAAGATTGAAAATGAGTGAAAATTATTCTCTGCTGTATCAACTAAAATGGGTCCAAAATATCATCAGAAGATGAATTAGCACCACAGATTTTTCTTGTTCTTGCTATAAGTATCAGATGAGATATTTCTGTTAGTTTCAACTTTCAATTCTGATTTTCTTTTGTTCTATGATTCAAAAAAATCATCTCATGGACAATAATGTGCGTACCCTTTTTTCTCTTTCTGCTTTTTTGGCTCTTGGTGTTCCCTTGAGTTTCTGAATCTCCTCTCTCACAAACTTCTCAACTGTATCAATGGAGTTAAGAAGTTGTTTCTGTGGTGTAAGCTCAGATGATTCTACTGATGGAGATGCAATGTCTAGCATAATCTTGGGAACTTTAGAACCAAATGGTGTTCTGAGCTTAACACTCACTGAAGAATTGTGCTCAAGTTTAGCACCAGATGCATGAACAGAAAATAAGTTTCTAGTTTGTTGGCTTTCATCTTCTCCTAAACGAGTTCTCCTCCTTTCAATCGGCTGTGTAGAAAAAAGGGAAGGATTATCAGTACCATAAATGATTCAATAGTTAACAAAATTAACAGTCTCTAAAGAAAATGATGCCAAAAACAATGTGCATCATGATAGGAACTTAAGGTTATACGTACACTTCACAGAATTTACATACAAAAAAGTAATGAGCAAAAGCTAATTTTGACAATAAACAACCAAAAACAGCATTTTTTTAATAAACAACTAAACAAAGTCAGAATCACAACAATTTAGGAATGAAAATGGTGCCTAAAATGGGTAAATGGTAGTTTTGAGGAAATTGGGGTTCACTTAAAATTGAAAATTTGTTACATCAAATGACCCCATGAAGACAATAATATTCACGGACCAAACCCAAAACAAAAGATTTTGTGAAAAATTAGAAAATATTAAGATATTAATGTTTTGTCAAATGAAGTAATTTATAAAAGTATTGTCCATTTGATCTATGTAATCGACTCCGTCTAGTAAGATTAAGACTTAGTTATTGTTTTGTAACCAAAAAAAATTAACTAGCTAAAGTTAGTTTTGACCACAAAACCTCTGAAAAGTTGAATTTCTAATAGAATACACACCTCTAGCAGAATTAATGCTTTAACAAAACTTCAAAAAGCAAAGTCACAATCCAATAAACAAGTGCATGAAACAACATGTGCCTCATGCAAAGAAGATTTGAGCAATGAAAGGTATTTGTATACATCTAGCAATCACTGATCAAATATGAAAACATAAAATTGCTCAAAAAAGTGAAGCAAAGGCACAAAACATGTAAAATTGAAGAATTTGCAAACACTTCATGTGACATACATATAGAGCAGAATCACTACCCTAACTAAAAATATAAATCTCTGAAAAAACTAAGAACTTCAAATTAACAATATGATCAACAAACATGAAATATTGCACAAAATCTACATTTGCATTAGTAGATTTTCTCCCAAAACAAATCTATTAGAGTTCATAATTTCAGCATAATTAACTAGGTAATAATGTAATTAAAGCAACATCAAAACCAAAAAAACAATTAGATTCCATACAAAGTATATATGTATACAGCAACAAAAACCATTACATTAACTATAAATGATTCATCCAGAAAGCCAAAACATTAAAAGTTGCAGAAATCTTATATCAATTAACTCCACTTTTTCAAAGAAGTAGAGCATAGAGCAGAGATCAAAACCATAACCAAATCTTAAAAAACAAAAAAGGAGAAAAATGATTGAACACAAAGATAATGTAGGAAAAAACGGTTACAGAAAAGCCCACGTTACCGAAACTATGATCAAATAATCAATGTTATGAAACTCAAGCCGGACGTTAAGGCGGCCGTCAGGTTGGACCAAAATAAAATAAAAGATTAGAGTAAGGTTCCATTTTTTTAAAATTTTAAGTTAGTCGTCCGGTTTTTTCACAGGTTATTCCGGTTTAACCGGGTTTATATATGGTCGAACCGAAATTTTTCCGGTTCAAAGCGATCTAACTACTCATTTGATTAAGACTACAAATCGGAGCTACTTTCAATTTGGGTCAGCGATCGAACCGATCGGACCGTCCGGTTATCATAGGGAATAATATCACCTTACTCACAATAACGACAAAATTAACAAAGCTACATAATAATTAAATCCAAAAAAAGTTGAATCAAACTCAAAAAACAAATACATCAGAAACAAAAACTTAATTACAAATTAAAAAAACTGAGAAAATTAAATGGAAATAGAATAAAAAACTGAATTCCTAATTTTGAACTTTAGAATAAAAATAAAAAACGAATTACAAAACAAAAATAACAGTGAAGATCAAAAATTATTTTCACTCTCATTATTACTATTTTACTTTTTTCAAGGATCCGGAAAACTTCTAACAACGTTACGTTATGAGTTGGTCCAGTGGTGTAACGTCTCCTAGATCAAAATGTTAATGATTCAATTCATTAGAGCTACAATTGTTAATTAATTAATTATATGTGAGAGAATATGAGTATAGAAAAAGATTGAAAAATTCTAAACAACAAAAACTTATTCACTTAGAATAAAAAATAAAGATAGAGAAAGAAATAAAGCTTGCAGTACCCGCAAAACAGTAGTGATATCACGAAGAGGGGTTCTAGGGTACCAAGAAGGTAACACGCCATGACGCATCGTTGCACCGCGGCGACCACTTCCTCTTCCACCAGTAACAACACGCACCGCAGTATTCTCATTACCACCACCGCCGCCGCCGCCGCGCCCAATTGGTGTTCGTGAACCACCGTCTCGAACCGGACCAGAACCGGTTGAGTCAGTAAATATTGGAGATCCGAGTAAAACTGAATCTCGCCGGCGAACGTAAAGAGCTGCCACGTCAACCGGAACTACTCGTCTATCTCTTGCTTCCGGCATCGCTAATAAATAAATTAATTAATTAAAATAAATAAACAAAAAATGAAAATGATTATTGCGAAATAAGAAAAGTGAGTGAGTTTGTTATACCTTGAGTTTGTGGTTATAGAAAAATATATAAGAAGAAATGAAAGAACGGTTTTTCGGAGAAGAGAATAATATAAATTTTGAAAATGAATAAAAGGGTGGGGAATTATATACCAATATTGATGTGCCACGTGTCTAGTAAAACGACCCGTTTGAATTTTGAATTTTGGATAGAGCGGGATTTTGGTTGTATTGTATAATTACTCATTTGGTCTTAATTCAACAGATTTTGATTTGTTGCTCATTTTAGGGTTTGAATTTCCAAATATCTGTATGCATTTTGAATAATTTTAATTATATTCTCTTTTTTTATTTTTATTTTTTTATTTCTTACTTTGACTTCGTTATTATTATGCTTATTCATTCATAGAACATTTTGACTAATAAGCCAATTTTGATTACCGTTACCTTTGTGGCTAAAAACTTATTAATAAGGATCCACTTTTGGTAGTCCACTTTCTTAAATATGCCGTTGTATTTTACTAATGTAATATTTAAGTTGTTATTAATGTCAATGTTTATATTCGGTTAATATATTATTCATCGTTCATTTATATAATTTATATTTAAGGGTATGATAATAAATTTGAATGGTAGATGTGTTAAAATGGGCGGGTTCAAACGAGTCGGCCTGCCAAAACCCAAAAAATTATAAGGTTTGTGTATCATTTTAGGGACTTTTCAATGAATCGAGTTTTTTAGTCCGGCCCTGTCGGACTATATTAAAACCGAGCTTGGGGCGGGCTTGCACGGGCGGGTTCGGGCTACACGTTTTCTTTATTTTTTTTATTTTTTTGAACCTTTGACTTGGTAATTAATCTTATGTGTAAATTATTTTCCAAAATAACTTATAATAAAAAATATATAATAAATATTGTGTTATAAATTATAATAATTTTATAAAGTTAAACATTATCATAATTTTCCTATTTTACATAATATCCTTTTAAGTATAATAACAAAATAATGTATCAAATTAAATGAGAAGACATTAAACTATATAAATCTCATTTTTTTTATTTCTTAATTGTGTATTTTATTAGATTTAAATTATACAATAAAAACATAACAAAGTAAATAACTTTTACAACAAAATTATTTACAATAGAGAATTTCACTCAATCAAATTTAACATAATAGTTCAGAATGAAAATGTTGATAAAGAGCATAGGAAATATATTACAGTGGTAGTTATACTTTGACATATAGGGTTCATTCTAAACTTGAGTCTATACTATCATTACCATAAATCAATATGGTATTATTTTTTATAGTGTTCAAATACTTATATATTAAAATGGAGTTACAAATTATATTGTACTGGGAGTGAAAGTTTAATAAAAATGAGATATTTAATAAATGAGTTGTGTTAAAATTCATATAAGTGGACTTGACCTCACGTCTTAACTCAAACACAATGCGTTAGAACTATAAGTTTAGTTGCATTGGTCGTAACAAATGTGTTAAAATGTTATAAACTAATATGATATAATATATATTTTTTAAATAGATTAAATATGTTTAAATTTAAATAAATAAATTTTAATATTATGCAGACCGGTTCGCCACAACCCCGCGTAGGGCGGGCTTAAGCTACAAGTTTATATGCATAAATTGTATCTGATTTTTTTTAGTCCAATATATATTACCCCGAATTTGATGTGGGCTAACTCGAACCCGAACATGTAGCCCATTTTAACATCCTGATGCAGATGTAATATTTAATATGATGCAGAGGTGAGGACAATGACAACAAAGTGTAACAAGGATCGGTGGCGTTGATTTGTGCTCTCCCCCTAAATCGTTTGCTTTGATTGAATCGAGAAATGGAAAAGGGAATTAGATACTGCATTTTTTTGCTTATATATCTTTAAATAACATATCTAAATTGTGTGAATGGAAATCTTTGATTAATTTTTGTAGATTAATAAAAATTGATTTTTTTTTGATGAATTGTTTTTTGGTACATTTGAAATGATAAAAACTAAGCTAAGAAGAAAGATTCATCTCTACAATTATTGTCACGCTAGCTTAGTTTATTGTTCAACAAGTCTATAATTTTTGTTTTATTTCTGGAAGAATACTTTATTAGTTATCTTAAAGTTGAACAAATATATATATCTTCTAAAAAGTGAATTTTGTGTCAAAAATATTATTAAATTATAATTGTTCAAATTCTTACGAGTGAAATTCTTCAATTGTGATATAAGGTTACATATATATACTCTTCTAAGATTCTACTGAGTTAGAGTCTCTATGAAAATATTAATTTTATATTAATTAAATCATTCTAATTATCATAACCTTTATCCTAAAATATTTTGACATTTTGTTGTATTTTTCATCCTTTATTGCTAAATTGCACCATATTTATCTTATTTATATATATATTACTATATATTATTAAATATATTGATTTCCACCATTACCCCGTGTCAAACTCTATTCCATTGTTTATGGTAATTTATGAACAAAATACAGAGATATGGTTTGATCTAGTTTACTTAATGTTGAAATTTTATGAATAACTGAACCAAACATGAATCGTTCAGTTCTAACATCACACAATGTTTTAAATTGTATTCTATATAAGACACCATTTATTTATTTCAACTGCCATTTTACCTAAGTTGAATATTTAGAACACAATTCATCTATACTAATATACGAAGGGAAAACACAAAATAACTACACATAATGATGTAATTTGTGTTTTCCTATTTTGCCCTTACTAATCTATATTTTATGTTAGATTATTTCAGCAATCAAGTGATCCATGTGCTTAAAAGTTACTAGTTTGAATAAAGTGCCTAATGTGATGATGGTTGGCAATTCATGAGTCAAACTAGTGGGGGTTATGAGTAACTCCCTCCCCTCTCACTTCATGAATGGAAGTTTCCATGATAGAGGAGGAGTTACAACTCCTCCTACTCTCCTTCTATAAGAGAGACACTCACATATCAGAAAAGCTATGCCATTTTACTATCTCATAACCAGAAACAAACATAGAGAGAACTCAAGGTATTAGTGTCTGAATTAAAGAAAGTGTAGTGTCATATAGAGAAGGAAGGAAACTTAGTTCCTAATCATCAAGGAACGCATAAAGGGAAGGCAGAGAGGTGAGAACGAAATCAACCAGAAAGTGCACTAGAAGATATATTGCTATGGAACCAGGTATTTCTCAATCTCTTCATTTATCACATGTGAATGTCATAATGTCAAGATCCTAAAGGATTCTTATGAACCATTAAAGGCTCATGAAAAATATGTTATAAAAGTATAACAATTGGTATCAGAGCATCAGGTTAGTGACATCATGACATTCCTTGTGTTTATGAAATTGAATCATATGTTGATTAACATATATGAATGATATTCTTATATAAAACAGTATGAAAATCATGTTCTTATATGTCATATATGAATAGTTTGAATGACATATATCAATATATAACTAAGTGAATATATATGTTAAAAGCATTGCCGTGCGTTGATGGCTTTATTTTTTAAAAGAACCAGGTTGCTGTTTTCATGCTAGAAAAATGCTTTTAATGCTATGTGTTTTAGACAGTGGTGAAGTAACAATGCAACTATTGTATTCACGTGTTTGAACTATATTTGTTATAATGCAATATTTGTTATAATGCAATTATAATTGTTTAGAAACAATGCAAACAATGCAACTACTGTATTCACGTGTTTCAACAGAAACAATGCAATATTTGTTAACAAGAAACAGTGCAATTTTGTGGATTATTAATTGTGTTTATTTGTTAACTATGATGCATATTTTGATCACCCAAAGGTGGATCATTGCAAGTAACTAATATTATGATGTCATAAGGATAATGTTTGTTCATTAAATCATAATGCATATCATGATCACCCAAAGGTGGATTATTGCATGTATTTAATGACATTAAAGTTTTAGTCATATTTGTTTGTGCTTGTTTATCCAAAGATAACATGTATGTTTAGAAAATATGATTAATTACCATTAAAGAATAATATGAGACATCATTAGTAAGGTCTAATGCATTTAAATTTTATCCAAAGATAAATTAAGTGCATTGATAAAAGTTTAGTTTGAATCCATAAAAGTTTATTCAAAGCACTAAAGTGTGAGCATGTCTTATTACAGCTTCATTCAATGCATTTGCCTTAGGCAATGGATGTGTCAAGTTCAACGGACTGAATTACGCTGATTGGTCCGAACAGATCCAGTTCTCACTGGGTATAATGGAGTTGGACTTAGCCATCATTATGGATGATGTGCCAACCATAACTGAGAACAGCTCGGAGGCAGACAAGACTCTATATGAGGCTTGGGAGCGGTCAAACAGGTTGAGCCTAAGCTTGATGAAAATGTCAATCTCTGACAATGTCAAGCCGTCTATGCCTAAGACGGATAATGCAAGGGAATTTATGAGAATGATCAAGGAGTACTCCCAATCAGACATTACTGATAAGTCTGTGGTGGGAAATCTCATGACAGAGCTGACGACCAAGAAGTTTGATTGGTCGCAGCCCATTCATGATCATGTAACTAGCATGGCAAATCTGGCTGCAAAAATGAAAGGCATGGGAATGGAGGTGACAGAAGCATTCTTAGTACAGTTCATCATTAACTCTCTTCCTGTTGAGTTTGGCCAATTCCAGGTGAATTATAACACCATAAAGGAAAAATGGAATTTTCAGGAAGTTAAGGTCATGCTTGTTCAGGAGGAAGGGAGATTAAAGAAAATGAAGAATGACTCCATTCATTTAACCATTAAGGAGCCATGTAGCACAAGCAGATTCAGGCCAAGTAATAGGAACAAAGGAAAGGGGAAGGAAAAGATTCCCATTAAAGATGGGAAAATCCATAAAGAGATGAAGTGTTTCTTCTGTAAGAAGAATGGACACTACAAAAAGGATTGTCCTAAAAGGAAGAAATGGTTCGAAAAGAAAGGTAAACTTTTTGTTTCCGTTATAGATGAACTATTTCTTACTGAAGTTCCTAATAATACTTGGTGGTTAGACTCTGGTGCAACAACTCATGTGTCACATATTGTGCAGGGATTCCTTTCAATCCAAACCCAGGAAAGTGAGAAGTTTCTCTACATGGGGAACAGAATGAAGGCACGAGTTCATGGAATTGGAACATATAGATTGATCCTAGATAGTGGAAACTATTTAGATCTAGAAAAGTGTCTTTATGTTCCTGAATGTGCCAGGAACTTGGTTTCTGTTGCTAGATTGGATTGTATAGGATTTAATTTTAAGATTGAACATTCTGGTTTTAAATTGTATAAACATTCGTACTATTTTGGTTCTGGTACTTTAATGAATGGTTTATATTGTTTCAATCTTGATTTTAAATTTAAGGAATCTTTATTTAATGTTGAACATGAAGTAAGTAGCAAGCTTAAAGATTTTAATAATAAGAATTCTGCTTACTTGTGGCATAAAAGATTAGGCCATATATCCAAAGAAAGGATAATGAGGTTAACTAAAAGTGATATATTACCTCTTTTGGATTTTGGCGATTGGGATGTTTGTTTAGATTGCATTAAAGGAAAGCAAACTAAACACATATCAAAGAACTCAGCCACAAGAAGTAGCAAACTTCTTGAATTGATACACACAGATATTTGTGGTCCTTTTGATGTTCCATCTTGGGGTGGTGAAAAGTATTTCATCACTTTTATAGACGACTACTCACGTTATTGTTACCTATATTTGTTGCATGAAAAGTCTCAATCATTGGATGTCCTAAAGGTATTCATTGATGAGGTTGAACGGCAACTTGAAAAGAAGGTTAAGGTTGTGAGGTCTGATAGAGGTGGTGAATATTATGGAAAATATAATGAGAATGGACAATGTCCAGGACCATTTGCAAAGTTTCTCGAAAGTCGAGGCATATGTGCTCAGTACACTATGCCTTATACACCACAACAAAATGGTGTGGCTGAAAGGCGGAATCGTACTTTAATGGAAATGGTTAGATCAATGTTGAATCATTGTGATGTACCTTTATCGTTGTGGATGTACGCATTAAGGACCGCTGCGTATCTGCTGAATAGGGTTCCTAGTAAGGCAGTTCCTAAAACTCCCTATGAGTTATGGACTGGAAGGAAACCCAGTTTGAGACATCTCCATGTTTGGGGTTGTCCAGCAGAAGTAAGGGTGTACAACCCACATGAAAAGAAGCTTGATGCAAGAACCATTAGTGGTTTCTTTACCAGCTATCCGGAAAAGTCAAAAGGGTACAGATTTTATTGTCCTAAGCATAGTACGAGAATAGTTGAGTCTGGTAATGCTAGGTTCATTGAGAATGGTCAAATCAGTGGGAGTGATAAATCACGAAAGGTGGATATTATAGAGACTTCAGATAAATCTTCTTCACCGAAGATGTCTCCTCAGGTTGTTGTTCCTCTAGTTATATTACCGTCTAATAACTCTCAGAGACAACAAGATAATATCCAAAACCCACATGATGAACAAATAGTTAATGAACCGATTAATGAAGTCATTAATGATCAAGTGATGGAGGAACCGCAAGAAATAGCATTAAGAAGGTCTGAAAGGCAAAGAAGACCAGCTATTTCTAACGATTATATTGTATATTCACTTGAACATGAGTGTGACTTAAGCATTGATAAAGATCCAGTCTCGTTCATACAAGCCATGGAAAGTGACAATTCTGAAAAGTGGCACAATGATATGATAGAAGAGTTGAAATCAATGGACGATAATAAAGTTTGGGATCTAGTTGAGTTGCCTGAGGGTTCAAAATGAGTTGGCTGTAAATGGGTCTTTAAGACCAAGCGTGACTCGAAAGGCAACATTGAAAGATATAAAGCTAGACTTGTCGCCAAAGGTTTCACTCAAAAGGAGGGCATTGATTATAAAGAAACTTTCTCTCCAGTTTCTAAGAAAGATTCTTTAAGAATTGTTATGGCTTTGGTGGCTCATTATGACTTAGAGCTTCACCAAATGGACGTAAAAACCGCTTTTCTGAATGGTGACTTAAACGAGAAAGTTTATATGAACCAACCCGAAGGGTTTGTGACCACAGGAAAGGAAAATCTAGTGTGTAGATTAAATAAGTCAATATATGGACTAAAACAAGCTTCCAGACAATGGTATATAAAGTTCAATGATACCATTACGTCATATGGGTTTGTAGAAAACACTGTTGACCGGTGTATCTACATGAAAGTTAGTGGAAGCAAGTTTATAATATTAGTCCTATATGTTGATGACATTCTGCTTGCTACAAATGATAAAGGATTGTTACATGATGTAAAGAAGTTTCTCTCTAATAATTTTGAAATGAAAGATATGGGTGAGGCATCCTATGTGATAGGAATAGAAATATTCCGTAATAGATCACAAGGATTGTTGGGATTGTCTCAGAAAGGATATATCAATAAAGTATTAGAGAGATTCAGAATGGAAAAGTGCTCCGCAGGGATAGTTCCAATCCAGAAAGGGGACAAGTTTAGTGAAAAACAATGTCCAATGAATGATTTGGAACGTAAGGAAATGGAATCTATTCCCTATGCATCAGTGGTTGGGAGTTTAATGTATGCTCAGACATGCACTCGGCCGGATATCAGCTTTGCTGTTGGAATGTTAGGCCGATATCAAAGTAACCCCGGAATGGACCATTGGAAGGCTGCAAAGAAGGTTCTAAGATATTTGCAAGGCACTAAGGATCACATGCTCACGTATAAAAGGTCAGATCATCTTGAGGTGATCGGTTATTCGGATTCAGACTATGCAGGATGTGTGGACTCAAGGAAATCTACATTTGGGTATGTCTTCTTAATGGCTGGAGGAGCCATATCATGGAGAAGCGGTAGACAATCCGTAATTGCTACGTCCACCATGGAAGCTGAGTTTGTGGCATGCTTTGAGGCCACAAACCATGCATTGTGGCTGCGGAACTTTACTTCAGGGCTTGGCATTATAGACAGTGTAGCTAGGCCGCTGAAGTTTTATTGTGATAATTCTGCAGCTGTCTTCTTCTCTAAGAATGACAGATATTCCAGAGGTACCAAACATATGGACTTAAAGTTTCTGTCAGTTAAAGAAGAAGTACGGAAAGAGAAGGTGTCTATAGAGCATATTGGTACCGATCTAATGGTAGCGGATCCGTTAACTAAGGGATTGTCGCCCAAAATTTACATTGGCCATGTAGAAAGGATGGGCGTTATAGATAAGTCCTTGTTAATGTGATAATACCTGATGTATATATACATGTTTAGATGTTTGCTTATTATTGTATGACACGTTTGAATTCAATGAAAGTTTCATTTCCGTAATTAAAGTTCAAGTTATCCATATTAAAGATTGTACTTGTATGGTTTTAATGAGATAACTTAGTGAGTTTTCGAAAGGTAAATGAAAACTCAAATTAAAGTTAATTGAGTTGAGTTGGTTGTGATACATGGAAGGGATCAGGTTGCCTCACATAATTTGTGACCGCCATGATTCAACCATTTCAATTCAATCAAGGATGGTGATTTGTAAGGTTCAATTAAAGTGCGCAATTAAAGTTATGAATCTTCAAGTCATCACATGGACCAAGTGGGAGATTGTTAGATTATTTCAGCAATCAAGTGATCCATGTGCTTAAAAGTTACTAGTTTGAATAAAGTGCCTAATGTGATGATGGTTGGCAATTCATGAGTCAAACTAGTGGGGGTTATGAGTAACTCCCTCCCCTCTCACTTCATGAATGGAAGTTTCCATGATAGAGGAGGAGTTACAACTCCTCCTACTCTCCTTCTATAAGAGAGACACTCACATATCAGAAAAGCTATGCCATTTTACTATCTCATAACCAGAAACAAACATAGAGAGAACTCAAGGTATTAGTGTCTGAATTAAAGAAAGTGTAGTGTCATATAGAGAAGGAAGGAAACTTAGTTCCTAATCATCAAGGAACGCATAAAGGGAAGGCAGAGAGGTGAGAACGAAATCAACCAGAAAGTGCACTAGAAGATATATTGCTATGGAACCAGGTATTTCTCAATCTCTTCATTTATCACATGTGAATGTCATAATGTCAAGATCCTAAAGGATTCTTATGAACCATTAAAGGCTCATGAAAAATATGTTATAAAAGTATAACATTTTATACCAAAAAATCATATAACATATTTCCTCATTTTATATTTCATGTTTATTTATGTAACTTTTACAGTTTTTTCATTTGAACACGATAGTTTTTTCACATGGATCAAGACAATATTTGGACACGACAATTTATCATTTTCATTTTTTAACATACAAAATTGCAAATCGTGTTTTGTTGATTTTGTTATAGTTATAGAAAAATGTAATAAAAGTATACAAATCAATTACAATCCACTCAATATGAAAGCGGATTGACAGACCGTGAGTGTCTGTCAACACGCTAGTATACATAATTGCATCAAAACAACGCATATCCAAAAACTTGTCAAAATACTAATTCAATGAAAATAATGAAATAGGTTAAAATGTTAACATGACTTTCTTATATGCTTGATTATCATATTAAGTTACTAACATCATCTTATTACTAACATTCCTTTTTGCTTATTAAATTGTCTAAAATAAAAAATAGCACACCACTTATATAATATTTCAAGTGCAATATCATGAGAAATCTTTTAGGAGGATAAATATTTGTTAAATATCAAATAATTAAGTCAACGTTTGCATTATTTGTGGTTGAAATCTTTTTTATCAAAATCCTCATGATTTCATGCTAATAAATGGGACCTTTAATTATTATTATACTTGATACACAATTAGTTGTAAAGTATACTACTTATTAATATACTTATCTAGTATGCTTCATAATATGTGTATATAATTCTAAGCATCTTAAATAATTTTATTGAAATTTTCAATATTTGAATTTCAAATTTAATAAGTAATTGTTCATGAAAAATAAATAAGACTAACTTTTTCTTGCATTATAGGAAATAAGCTAAGTAATATATTAAATCAATCATATTTACTTTTTTTAGTTCTTTAGGAAGTGAGTGAACTCATGAATATATATTTATTCTAGAAAAATAAAAATTCGTAACTTTTCACAAGAATAAAATCACATAATTAAGGAATATACATAAAATTACAATTGTGAAAACAAATTCATTTCTTGCAAATGCACAACAACGACAAAACTAAATAGAAATAAGTAATACATTTATATAGTTTATCAATAATAAGATCAATACATTTGAAGAAGTCAAAGTTTAAATCTGAAATATATTTTATCTAATATAACATTTCCTTTATTCTTTTACTATGAAAATATTTTTTAAATATGTGGTTCAGTTCTAGCGATTCCTGAATCTCCAGAACCGTGAACTAAATCGATCTTAAATGATTCATTCAAAAAACAATCAAACTGAATCACATATTTAAATTTTGATTCAGTCCTATCAACTTCGTGGTTAAACTGAAACAATTTATGCCCTTTAATATATTATTTTATTAGCTTTTGGTGGGTTTTGGTTAAGCTTTGTTTATTTTTATATATTATATAATGGGGAGGGATCCACTTACTCCAAAAAACACTTACTCTTCATCTTAGTCATCCAATCTTGAAAAATTCAATGGTTTAGATGTACTCACCAATTCAAACCATTGGATTTCCAAGAATGAATGATCATGATGTGGAGTAAGTGTTTTTCCACTTACTCTTGGAGTAAGTGGATCCCTCCCCTTATATAATTGAGGATGAATCTATTTACTCCAAGAGTAAGTTTTTTAAACTTACTCCACATCTTAACCATCAATTCTAGGAGAACTCAATGGTTTAGATCTACTCATTAATTTAAACTATTAGATTTCCCTAAAATTGATGACTAAGATTTGGAGTAAATTTAAAAAAACTTACTCTTTGAGTAAGTGGATCCCTCTCTATATACTTTATTATAATTCCAACAAGAATAACTTAATTATGACAAGTGTCTCCCTTGATTGTATTGGGAGATTCAGTTACAAGTTAAGATACTCTCTATTAATATTTAATATAGAGGTTATTACTTTAAAAAATAAAGGAAAATACAATTTTTAATGTCACAGTTGTCCATTTAATTATAATGAAATTACATTTTTTACCATTAAAAATAAAGGAAAAACAAGTATCTATTTATCTAAGTTACCCGTGCAGATGTATGAGACAGTATTTTTTACTGCATGATTAATAGCATATATTACATGTTAAGTATATTCACATGGTTAAGAATATACATGTTATTCATACATTCATATGTTTAAAAATACATATATTACATGTGCATTCATATTGTTAAGAACAAACATATGACCCATACATTTTACTGATTAAAAACATATATGCTACTCGTACATTCACAAGAGTACATGTTACCTATATATTCGCATAGTTAAAACACACATGTTGCTCGTATATTCGCATTGTTAAGAACACTCATGTTACCTGTATTACCAATTCAAGAATAATTTTATAAATTTGTTATATCTCCATCAATAAAACTATTCAATTCTATTATTATTATTATTATTATTATTATTATATCTTATCAAATAATATATTGTGTAATGAACAATATGTAGACATATATTTTATCATATGTGGGAGGTTGTACAAAATGAAGTGTCTTTATTGTGAGTGTCATTTTTATTATTATTATTATTATTATATGTTGTTAAATAATATAATATGTAATGAATAGGTAGAGTTTTATCTTGTGTGAGAGATTGTACATTAAGAAAGTGAGGTGTTTTCGGGAGGGAGGGGGGACACTTGTCATGTAATGACATGAGAGAACCTTATTCTCCGCACACATAGTTAAACCATTAGGTCTTCTTAATGGAGATGTCTTTTCGAATAGAACTAGGATCATCTCCATTAATGGAGATATAAGTACATTTTTTTTTATTTTTAATGGTAAAAAATGCAATTTCATTATAATTAAATGAATATTTGTGTCATTTAAAATTACATTTTCTTTTGGTTTTTGAAACATTTGTCTCTCTATTAATGGAAATGATTATCATTCATTCCAATCCACTTCTTTTCGTTAGGTGTGAGTTTTAATTTCTCCATTTCCTCTATCTAACATAAACTAATCTTCCAGCTAATGATGCAAATGTTTTTTATATTTATTTAAAATCATAAAAACAAAACTAATGTTAAAATCATAACCCTAGGTTCTACTATGGAGCTATATGGGATTTATTTATTAGATTTTCAATTATTAAGGTGATTACTAAAAGATTATCTTAAAAATCGACTTAATTTGGAATTCAACATTTCAAAGAGATTATGATATTTTGAATGCTTATAGTTATAGAACTAAATTTTATCTAAATTAGTTGTTTTGTTGTAATATATTTTATTTAACTTTTTTAGTTATTATCACCATTCTATTGTTACTATTGCTAGTGCAAAAAAAGTTCTCCAATAAACAGTGTCTAATCCTGAAGTTTTAACATCAAATAATTAAATTTGTATAACATAGATTCAATATTATATGATTCATCTCTTGAGAATATGTTTATATGTCTCTCGATGATATATCTTAAACTTGATTATATGATCAAATATAAATATTTAAGTGGTATATATATGTTTAAATGATTTGATTTTTTGTTATAGTATTTGTGTTCGTGATCCCATGCTATTATATATTTGAAAAAATTTATGTGGAAATGGATCATGACGTTTCTCTCACAATGTTATGACAAACTGTGTCAAAAAACTGTTAAAGTTTTATATTAGTTAAGAAAGAAAACTAAAAGAAAAAGAAAGAATGGATTGAATTGAATAATATTTCTTATTAGTGAAAATGAATTAAAATTAAATTACAAAAACAAAAACTATTTATATATTATATTATATAACTATCAATTAACCAACTAAAAATAATTAACTGTTAAACGATTCACTATATATTTTTAGAGGTTTCATGTTATATATATTTTTGAAGCCTGCATCCATAGCAAATATTCCTTATATGTCTAAATAACACAAATTGTCTTTTTTCTATATGTGAATGATTTAATGTTTATTCTTAATTTTTTATATTAAAATATTCAATATTTTTTGTATATTAAATGTATTATTAATGATTGTTTTGTAGAGAAAGTAGTTTTGTTCTTTACCATAAAGGGAAACATTTGATATGAAGAACAAATTATTGAAGACTCAAAATCCTTGAAGATAAAGTCTACACATCAAGCCAGAAGTTAAGGATAATATATCAAGAAATACTGAAAATCTAAGTGATATATTAAATGTTCTCTCAATTGACACAACTTGGCAAGATAAATACAAAATTCCATCACAAACCAAATTGATAATGAGAAGAATAGTTCAATATGTATTTAAAAGACAGGGAGTTAGGTAATGTGAGTCTGTTGAACGAGGCGAAATGTTACCTTTGACCCATAACTAAAGGACATCTTTTGGCCAATGACAACCAGAAATAAATTGAGTTCTAGCTCTGATACCATGTTAAAGTTTCATCTCAAAACCAATCGGCAATGAGAGGAGTAGCCCAACATGTATTTAAATCATTCCCGAGAGAATGAGATAGATCATATGAGACTTACTTCCCTACAGTAAGATTAAGAAAAATCTTTTATTTGTTTTCATTTTGGTGATGTGTTATGCACTTCCTGTTCAAGATTAAAACTTGAAATTCAATTTGTCACTAGGTTGAGTTTATGCAACTTGATACATTTCATCAAATACCATGCATTTCAAGTCGAGTTTATTGTAGGACTAAAGTATAGATAAATCATGTAGTGTATTATAAATTACTAGTACTTAAAGGGGGTACCCCTAAAAAATTCAAAAATTCAAAAACTCAAGAACAATAAATTACTTCATCAACCATGTTGAATCAGTGGTAATTTGTATTAACAAATGTGAATCCTAAAGTTAAAAAGAGCTAAGAAAAGAACATGTTGTAACCAACATGAACACTAATAATAAATACACAACCTAAATTTTGGTGATGTCTTATGAGAAAAGTTACAACTCTCTTCACAAATGCTCATATATAGACAGAGATAAACTGAACCATATGCTTCACAAGAAGAATCAAAATAAACAAAAGCTATGAGGCAAAACAGCATCCACCCTTTTTTCCACCGGCGCCGATTTCTTGGCTTGGAACAATTATTCTGCTTCCCTTCATAAGCCCTGCACTCCCATTTTGATCTGCATTATCATTTGTAGTAAGTATTTTCTTGCCATTAATTTTGTATATTTCAGTTAGAATAGTCAGAAAGCAAGTTTCAACATTAGTGGACTCAAGTGCTGATGTTTCCATAAAGAATAGGTTCTCTCTTTGCGCAAATTCCTCGGCGTCTTCTACTGGCACTGCTCGAAGAGTTGCTAGATCACACTTGTTGCCGATTAGCATGATAACAATATTTTTGTCAGCATGACCTCTCAATTCTTCTAACCATCTCGCCATGTGATCAAATGATTGACGCTTGGTCATATCATAAACTAACATTGCTCCAACGGCGCCGCGATAGTATGCACTAGTAACTGCCCTGTACCTGAAAATGAGAGAACAACAACAACTTTCAGGGCTATAATAGCAAATTAAACCTTCTAATTCCACAAGTATAATGCTAAAAAGGTTTGATAAGTATTGAAAATAAATCATTCAGGTAGTATCCAACTATGATGCATATTGCATACAAAGCAAAGACTTGAACTTGAACAAATTGCATATCCAACTATGATGTGAACAAAGCAAAGTGAAAGCCAAGAATAGATTATATATCAAAGCCAAACCAAAAGCAAGCAAACTAATTTCAGTTGCATATATCAGATGGCATCAAATGTTACGAAAATCTTATTTATAAATCAGCGGCCAGGATATCGAATAACTTGTTTCAAGCCACAACGGTTTGAATATTGCATTAAATAAAGCTGTGTAATTTCAGTATTTTTCCATAACATAAGAATGGCACAAAAACTTCAAAACTAGCTTGATTTAAAGCAAACTGCTAAATGCTAGCGTATGCAAAGTAGCATACATACAACAATTTTGGAAATGAACATGCCAAATAGAAAAACACATATACCTTCTGATAAGAAATATGAAAGGGAAATGAACATGGTTCAAAAACTTGGGTGCTAATTTCTATCTTACTTTGAATTAAGTTAAGTTCATAAGTGAAGGAAAAACCAGAAGTTTGATATTTAATCTACAAAAGTTACTTGCACAGAATATGATATTCAAAAAGCAAGATAAAATGCAATTTCTTATGATGCAGCAACCAAAATCAGTGAATTGTCTGTCAAAATTCTTCTAAATCCTTCATTGAACTCTCTAGATAGTAATCCTAGGATTATAGTCAGATCCACTGATAATTTAACTACCATTTTCACACAAATCACATAAAAATAATATAGCTAAGTTTGCACATATACATTCTTGAACCAACCACCATAACAGTTAGAAACCATACATTTGTAGAAATAAGAAAGAATTCAATGACATGATTACTCTTGATATTTGAAATGCTCTTGAAACTGTATGACATAAAGTCCTGTATACCTAAAATACTTTTTGGTTCAATTTTTGTCAGTATAAGTTAACACGTTTTCAGACTCTCTGATACTATTTTAGAAACCTTCCTCCCACTCTTTTCTCCATTTTCTTCTATTTTTCAAATTTGTTGGCCCTGCCCATAGTTACAGAAACAATAACATCCATTGTTTAAAACCAGTAACACTATTTAGTACTATTCAAAACCCATATGAATTCAACTCTCCCCCAAAAAATGAGAGCATTGCAGTCAGGCAGAAATCATGACCAATCAAGTCCGCTCAGCTTTTCGTGCAAAAGTATGAAACTACGAATGGTATTTCATAATAAAAACATTAAAAGAACGGCTCGGTCCAGGAGTCTCCACCCAATTGAGTTTAAAGAAGGTAGATATATCTCTTCATACAAAAGTCTGAATTACGAATGATATTTCATACTAAAAACATTATCCTATTAAAATTCCATAGTACAAATGGTAGAAATCATGGTCGATCATGTCCCTCGGCTTTTTGTGCAAAAATATGAAACTATGGACGGTATTTCATACTAAAAACATTAAAAGAACGGCTCAGTACACAATTCCCCACCTAGTGAAGTCTGAAGAGGGTATATGTAGTTCTTCATACAAAAGTACGAAACTACTAATGATATTTCATACTAAAAAACCTTACCCTATTAAAATTCCCTACTATGAATGGTATTCTCAATAAGAAAACATACAAAAACATTCTTAAAGAAATTAAGAGCCCACCATTATGCATTCAACTAAGGATTATATTATAAATTTATCAAATTAAAATCATTAACACCACCAAAAACAACATTTAACATGAACTTTTTTTTTCAATAAATATACAAAAAAAACTAAACTTGAATCAACTTTTGTGGCAAAAATAAAATATAAAAACCTTTCTTGGCCAGCAGTGTCCCATATTTGAGCCTTGACAGTTTTATTATCAATGATGAGAGTCTTAGTCTGAAATTCAACACCAATTGTTGCTTTTGAATCAACATTGAATGCATTTCTTGCAAAACGTGCGAGTAATTGAGTTTTACCAACAGCAGAATCACCAATCAATACAACCTTGAATACATAATCAATCTTTTGGTTATAATCACCGTACAAATTCGACATTCTCAAAATTTCTTCTTCCTAATTATAACCGATTTAATTTAATATCTATATATAATTTGAAACATAGAAACTCTAACATCATTCATCGTCACAACGGCGATTATTTTGATCGAACAAAACAATGAAAGAAATCGTATGAAAGAGAAATCGGAGGTATTGCTCGTTCTCTCAGGATTAGGTAACGTGATTTACACGGAATAGTTATCAATAATTAATTTATTATTATCATCATCATCATATAATTGAATGTTAATTTTTATTATTAATTATTATTAGTGTTTTTGTATAGCAGGAGTTATTAAATACTTGTGAAAATATACAAATTTTTTATGGCATAAATGTAATATTTGGTATTTCAATGTAGGGTATGGAACTAAATTTTGTATTTGAATCAGTATTCTGATAACCGGACCGTACTGGATGGTCCGACCGGTCACACCATTGCCTGGACTTGAAAATAGCTATTTTTTACGGTCTTAACTGAATGAGGGTTAAACCGTTTTGAACCGGAGAAATTCTGATCCGACCGTGTTAAACTCGGTTAAACCAGATTAACCCGGGGAAGTAAACCAGACGATTCACTTAAAAATTAAAAAATGAAACAATGCTCTACTCTTTTGTTTTACTCAAGTCCAAAAAAGATGAAGAAATGTCACTTCAATGTAATTATACTTGATTGTTAATTTATATAAAATTCTACATTTATATATAATTATATATAAATTATTAATTATGTATGAAACCACTGTGTCAGACCGGACGATTTAACCGTTTAAAATCGGTTAAATCTAATACAAGATTTATGACGGTTTGACGTCCGGTCGGGTTTCACAATATTGATTTGAATAAAAAAGAAATTTAAGAAGTCTAAGACAATAGATAGATTCAAAAACTAGTTTTTTCAGAAATTTTTTTAGTACCTTACAATGAGGGCACTAATTAAAAGAAAATATTTATGTTGATGATATTATGTTCTTTTACTAAAGTTGTATCCTAAAGTTTGAAGTCATCAAAAGTTCTTGATCTTAGTTTGGTGATTAGGTTAGCTAACATATTATCGCATCTCTCGTCACAAACTGAAGTTGTATCACCCAATTTTGTGCTAGGAAAATATAAATGTTATTGACAGCATGTGATAAACCGTGCATGCAAATCAAAATTCCTAGGTAAATGATCTGAACATCTTCTAGGTCGTCACACTCAAAAATAAAATTTCAATGACCTATATTCCAAGCCAATCTCAAATTATGCTCAATAGCCATGAGTTCCAAAATTATGAAAACCCGAATAGTTATTTGCCCTTTAGGTTATGTTGGAACTTGTGTTGTAGTGAAATTGAAAAAACTCACAAGTCCCACATTGGAAGATTTTGAAAAAAAAATCTCAGAAGTCCCACATTGGAGGATGCAAGAGTTGTGACAAAATCTCATGTTATAAATAGAATCATCATCCATTCATATTTTCTTGCACCAAGTTGAGTATGTTTTTACTCAACTTTTTCTTTATCCCTCATAATTTTCGCCGATGCATTTCCGGCAAACTTCTCTCACTTTCTTTTCGTGGCACTAAGAATTGGCAGATTGCGGGAAAAAAATTGACACTGGTAGCCAAAGTGCGAGAATTTTGAGAACTGACACTGGTAGTCAGATTATGGGAAAAGAACAGTACCACGAAACGTCTTATAGAGAGCGACCTGGTCGTGACTGAGCCAATAAGTATTATTTCGTGCCATTTAGAATTGCTGCAAGTTACGGTAACAACAATTTTAAGACGTTTCCTACTGCAATGGCATTCGTAGATAATATTACTAGTTCGGACAACTTCAACTTGAACAAACCATTTCGGTTTGATGGGACTAATTTCAAATGCTAGCAAACCAAATGGAATTTTTCCTAACTGTGAAAAAGGTTGTCCAAGTTTTGAAAATCGATGCCCAATGTTGCCTAAACAAGCTAAAAAAAGGAAAAGGATAAAGTTGCTATTGATATAGCTCTATGGAATGAAAATGATTACTTATGTAAGAATTTCATTCTGATTGGGTTGTCTGATGATCTTTATGATTACTCATGAAATCATTTATGAGGGATGCCCCTAGATGAGCAATTTCAAGTGACTGTCATTATTGACAAATTGCCATCTAACTGGAAGGACTTTAAAAACGTCCTGAGGCACAAGACCAAAGAATTCTCTTTATAATCTCTGATCACTCGTCTTCGCATTGAAGAATAGTCTCGTAGACAAGATCAGACAGATGAGATGTTGTTTGTCTCAAACAATAACACTAAGAAGAAATTCTCAGGTGCGGCTCTGAAGCCTACGGGCAATAACTTTAAGAATCAGAACCGAAATGAGGATAAGGCTAAGAACACTGGCCGCAACAAGAATTGGAACCCCAGAAGGTCCAATATGCTAAGCCACCCACTAAGAATGACTCTAGCAACATGTCTATCTGCTTCAAATGTAGAAAGTCAGGCCATATGGCACGCAAGTGCAGAAACCAACCAGTGGATAATAATCCACAAGCCAACATGATTGATGAGCCATTTATGGCAGTGTTATCTGAGGTTACTATGGTTGGAGAAACTAATGGGTGGTGGGTAGATACTGATGCTTCCCACCATGTCTGCTATGATCGTGCTATGTTCAAAACATACACGAATGTTGATGACAAGAAAATGTTGTTGGGAGATTCTCAACCACTATTGTTATTGGAACTCGTGATGTGGAGTTGAAGTTTACATATGGGAAGAATCTGATTCTCAAAGATGTCGTGCACACTCGAGAGATGAGGAAGAACTTAGTTCCAGGTATTCTTCTTAATAAAGTTGGTTTCACATAGATTATAGGGGCAAACTTGTAAACTCTTACTAAGAATGAGTTATATGTAGGGAAGGGGTACACCACCGATAGTATGCTTAAATTAAATGTTGATTTTCCATGAATAAAATTTCTAATTGCATTTACATGTTGTGTGATTTTAATATTTGGCATTCTAGGTTTTGTCATAATTAATAAACGTGATATTTTGAATTTAAGTAACTTAGGATTATCTAAAAATGATTTTTATAAATTAAAAAACATTATTAATGAAACAACTGCACCATATTCACCTGAAATGAATGGTAAGGCTGAAAAAAATAATAGAACTTTAACTGAATTAGTTGTTGCTATTATGTTAAGTTCTGGTGCAACACCCTCTTAATGGGGTGAAATTTTATTGATTGTTTGCTACTTGCTAAATAGAGTCCCCATGGCTAAAAGGAAAATATCTCTATATGAAATCTTTAAGAAAAGACAACCAAACTTGTCTTATTTGAGAACTTGGGGTTGTCTGGCTTATGTCCGAATACCAGACCCTAAGAGAGTTAAACTCGCTAATAGAGTCTATGAATGTGTATTCATTGGGTACGTTGTGAACAACAAGGCGTACATGTTTTATAACCTTAATGCCAAAGTGATCATTGAGTCTAATGATTTTGACTTTAATGAAAAGAAATCCCCCTTTAAATTGAGGAATAGTGGAGGCACATCAACTAATCACATACTTGTGATTAGAGATTATGATGATGGGTTAGAAGTAGAACATGGAAGAAGTAAGAGAACAAGAAGTGCTAGGGAGTATGGACCTAATTATATGGTCTATACATTGGAGGAGGATCCATCAACAATCCAAGAAGCTTTGACTTCCTTGGATGTTGATTTATGACAAGAGGCCATAAATGATGATATGAATTCTCTAGAGTCTAACAAGACTTGACATTTGACTGACTTGCCACCTGGTTGCAAACCGATTGGTTGTAAGTGAGTTTTGAAAAAGAATTTGAAATCTGATGGCACAGTGGATAAATACAAGGCTCGTCTTGTAGCCAATGGTATCAGACAAAGAGAGAATGTAGATTTCTTCAATACATTTTTACATGTTACTAGAATAACATCCATTAGAGTACAATATCGCTCGCTGCGATACATGATTTTGTAGTACATCAAATGGATGATGAAACTGCTTTTTTAAATGGTGATTTGGAAGAAGAAATCTACATGGAACAACTTGAGGGTTTTGTAATCCATGGACAAAAAAATATGGTCTGCAAGTTAGATAAGTTATTGTATGGTCTTAAACAAGCACCTAAACAGTGGCATGAAAATTTTGATAACTTAATTATATCGAATGAGTTTAAGGTGAATGAAAGTGACAAATGCATTTATTACAAATCAGAAAATGACATTTGCACTATCATATATCTCTATGTAGACGACCTACTCATATTTTGTTACAACATTCATGTTCTGAACAATATGAAATCATTGTTGTGTAACAACTTTGATATTAAAGACCTTGGATAGGCAAATGTAATCCTTGGTATAAACATTACTAAGTCAAAAGAAATAATTTCTTTGGGTCAATCTCACTATGTGGAAAAGATCCTAAAGAAACATAAATATTTTGACTATAAACCTGCTAGCATACCATATGACTGAAGTGTAAAACTTTTTAAGAACACTGGTGAAGGTGTAAGACAAACTGAGTATGCTAGCATCATTGGCAGCCTTCGGTATGCCACTGATTGCACTAGACCCGACATTGCCTATGTTGTGGGACTATTGTGCAGGTTTACCAATAGACCTACTATGGAGCATTGTCATGCTATAGAAAGGGTAATGAGATACCTTAAGAAAATTATAAACCTTTGATCACATTACCAAAATTTTCCAGCTGTCCTAGAAGGATACAACAATGCTGATTGGAACACCCTTTTCAGATGATTCCAAAGCAACCAGTGGCTATATAATTAGCATAGCTGGTGGAGCTGTTTCTTGGAAGTCAAAGAAACATACTATTTTGGCTCAATCCACTATGGAAGCTGAGATAATAGCACTAGCAATAGCTAATGAAGAAGCAAGCTGACTAAGAAGTTTGCTAGCTGAGATTCCCCAATGGGAAAAAACTGATACCAGTTGTGGTGATCCATTGTGATAGTACCGCGACTATTGAAAATATTGAGAATCATTTTTATAACGGTAAGAAACGACAAATACGTCGTAAGCACAACACTAAAAGAGAGTTTCTCTCTACGGGAGCTGATAAAGTGGATCACGTACGCACTGAGAATAACTTAGCAGATCCTTTGACGAAAGGACCAGCAAGAGAGAAAGTGTAACACCCTAAATTTAAGTCTTTAAAATTATAGTATTAGTCCTGGGATTCTCGCTTGAGCGAAAGATTCTTGCCTGGGCGAGAAAGGCTCACCTGGGAGGGTGAAATCCTGGGCTATACTGAAGGATTCTCAACTGAGCGAGAGTTGGCTCGCCTGGGCGAGAAAGGCTCAACTAGAAGGGTGAAATCCTGGGCTATACGAAAGGATTCTCGACTGAGCGAGAGTTGGCTCGCCTAGGCGAGAAAAGTGATGTTTTGGACCTGTCGAGGCTGTAAGATTCTCGCTTGAGCGAAAGGGTCAGATCTGAGTTTTTAAAATAGGCGGGATTTTCTCGCTTGAGCGAGGAAGGGCTCGCTTAAGCGAGAACCCGATGAGACAACATTAAATGAGAAACCCCAAACACATTTTAGGGTTAAGAATTGAAGAGAGGTGAGAGAAGAGAGATTTTCCAAGGGCAAGGAGCTTTGATACTCATCCAAGAGCTTGAGAAGAGGTAAAACTCTTGATTCTAACTCTCTTCTTATCTTTAAGACTCATTTTGGGTATGTTGGATCTCTTCTCAAAATGTGAGAAACCATGGAAGCTCAACCTTTTGAGTTATGGTTCGTTTTATGTCGTTTTCACCTTATAAACTCTTGGTTTAGAGTTAGTATTTCAAGAATGGAAAGGGTTGTGGGTTGATTCATGAAAACTCCAAAACCCTAAAGAGAAAATGTGATTAAAATGGAAAATGGGTAAAATGCTAGAGGTAGAAGATGAGTTTATTTTCTAATGTTGAAATGTGAGATGATTATGTATGTTTTGGATGGTTGTAAACTTATGATGAAAGTAGTTTAACAACATTGAAAATATGATGAATATCTTGTATGGTTAAATAATGCAATATAAGTTGTTTATGTGATATTTGGAATAAATGACTAACATTGTGTTATAGGGTGGGAATGAGGAAAGATCCTAGAGTTGACGGCGGTGTCAGTGGAACTTGTGAAGTTACCAAGAACCAAACCCAACACTCACCGAGGTAAGGATAAGTCATTAACTGTGCATTTGGAATGGAAAATGTGTGTATTTTCTGGTTATGCAATGATTGAGTTGTGAATTACGCATTTAGTATAAACATATATGGGTGTGTTTATACTAAAGTGGGCGTAGATTTACGGAAATGAGAAATGGTGAAATTAAAGAAAGAAAAATATATTTTTAACCGACCATGAATGGTTAGCGACTCTGGCTTGAGTATATAAGCGAAACTCTGGCTTGAGTATATAAGCGAAACTCTGGCTTGAGTATATAAGCGAAACTCTAGCTTGAGTATATAAGCGAAACTCTGGCTTGAGTATATAAGCGAAAATCCGGCTCGAGTATATGTAGCATGTTTTCTTTTAATAGAAATGAGAATCTGCTTTTAGCTAACCTTAAGGGGTGTAGTGACTTTGGCTCAAGTTATGCAACAAAGAAAATGAAGTTCAAAATGGTTTACTAACCATTTTCTAATGTGGATTATCTTATAATGACGTTTATTGAATTAATGACTTACTCCTTTGTGTGTTTTGTGCTTTTGTCATTGATAATCTCATTGCAGATAAACAGGTCATATGAAGGGGACTCATTTTTGGGAGCTTTAGGAGCTTTATATTTTGGATTCATTTATTTGCACTATTTTGTACATGAGTGCATATTTGGTAGTTTAAAGCATTACGTAACTATGGATATATTAACGTACATGATGTCGTAACTCTGGATATTTGTAGCTATGGGTATTTTGGAAACCCATAGTTAGTTGTATTCGGTGATTACTGAAATACATTTATATGAATTATGATTTTATGCTAAGTAAAATGTATACGCATATGAGGATATGGGATGAGTAAGAATAGGTAAATAGAATTAAAATGAAAAATGTATGTGAAGGAAATAAATAAGGGAAAAAATTTCAAGGGTAGAATTTCGGTCCTTACAGAAAGTCCATAATACTTCTAAGCTTATGGGACTATTGCCTTTAGAACGATGATCACTCACGATGGTAACTCGACCTAACTGACTAGAGATCCCAATAAGTAGGTTCAATGGGTAATAACAAGTCGTGAAGTGATATGAGAATGAACATGCTATGAAATTATGAGAAGCATGATTCCTGCAGTATATGTAAGGATGAGTTTAAACTCTTAATGAGATCTATACTCCGATTGGAGTGGAGTACCTAGACAACATGAGTACTCTTGATAGACTCACCTATGTGAATGTGAAAGTGGGGGCCGCTTTCTATGAAATTTATGGGCATAAATTTATAGAGCGTTCACTAAACTGAGATAGACGTGCATGACCTTTAACGCACAAACTTTATTGAATACACCTTTGAAAAGGTTGTTAGTGGTTTGATGCCGGAGATAGAGTTCAAGACTACGAGTCACTCTAGTAAAATCTAGATCTTATTCACTATACAAAGGTTGAAGTCGAATGACACCTTTGTTTATGCACAATCTTATTGAGACCACATAAACTCTTGGAAATCGTTTTTTAATTTCAAGTGGGGGATTGTTGGAACTTGTGTTGTAGTGAAATTGAAAAAATTCACAAGTCCCACATTGGAAGATTTTGAAAAAATTCACAAGTCCCACATTGGAAGATTTTGAAAAAAAATCTCACAAGTTCCACATTGGAGGATGCAAGAGTTGTGACAAAATCTTATGTTATAAATAGAAGTCTCCTCCCTTCATATTTTCTTGCACCAAGTTGAGTACGTTTTTACTCAATTTTTTCTTTCTCCCTCATAATTTTCGCCGATGCATTTCCGGCAAACTTTTTCCTCTTTCTTTTTGTGACACTAAGAATTGGCATAGGCAGCCATATAGTGGGAAGTTCAAAACTAACACTGGTAGTCAGATTGTGGGAGAAGAATTGGCACAGGTAGCCATATTGCGGGAATTATGAGAACTGACACTAGTAGTCGGATTGCGGGAAAAGAATTGGCATTGGTTGCTGAAGTGCGAGAATTTCGAGAACTGACACTGATAGTCAGATTGTGGGAAAAGAATTGGCACTGGTAGCCATACTGTGGGAATTTCGAGAATTGGCACTAGTAGCCATATCGTGGTGGGTGTATCCAAGATCGTTTCTTACAGTGCAGTAGGAATTCGATAACAGAGAGTTAGACTGTTTTATCCTGGGGACGGCGTGGTTGATAGTCTGCTTGCACATTTTGGGCAGTATCATGAAACGTCTTAAAGAGAGCAATTTGGTCATGGCTCAGCCAATAAGTATTATTTCGTATCATTTAGAATTGATGCAAGTTACGATAACAACATATTACCAATATCACAAACTCCACAAATGGTATTTACTTTCAAAATACAATTTCGATCAATATTAAGCTTCACCTTTGTGTCATGTGGACCACAACAAATATTAAACCAAATTTGCTACATGTATTGATATTACATGGTTAAAGAAGAAATCACATATTGTAATAGTAGATTTTTAATAATAAAAAAATGGTTACTAAATTTAAGATATGAATAAATATTAATGGTGTTGAAGTCTTGAAGATTTGGAATAGATTATCTATCTTTTCTAATATATCTATCTTATAAATACTATTAGTGACAATATTATAAACTAATTACTTTAAATTTTCCTTTTTTTCCTCTTAATATTTTTCATTACTAAGAAGGAAACTAGTAGAACATGGATTTGGTTGAACTCAAACTCCAATAGGAAAAAAGTAATGTTTGTTGAATTTCAAAAAATGAAACATATCCTGTCAAACACTACATAGAAGAAGTTTGATTTTATAACTTTATAAAAAAGTGAATACATTGAAAATAATAATTAATTGCATGAGAATATAAAAATTAGTAATGCTATTTTATTAAATAAAATTAATTGGTTATATGCTTTATTTTAAAAATTATTTAATGTTATGTGCCAATAATTATTATCTCAAAACCTTTCTGTCTACATATGATTTAATTAACTCCTATATTTTGTAACATAATCATGTATGTATTTATGTTTGCAACTTTATTAATATTTGACTTTAGAGTTCATAGGTATAGGAATATGTTAGAAACTTTACTATATTTAAAGTTTTGAGAAAAAAATGTTTGTTATAAGTTTTATATATTGTCAGTAATTCATTTACTATTTATTTATAGTTATAATTAACTATTTAAAAAATGTAATACAAATGAATAAATCTTTATACGACATTATTATTAGATATTACACTCTATATTTTATAACTTAAATTAGTAATAAACTTTATTATTTATATTTATATATATTTCTTAATCCTAAATGCTAATCATAAACTATAATAATGCAATGTCTAAATATCACTAATTCCTAATGACATTTTTATATATATAATTAATAGTCATATTTATGTTTACAATATTTTCTTCAAAGGTTCAATATATGGCAATAAGATATTTATTTTAATAATTGAAGTGAATTATTTGGTTTTGAAGTCTTGAAGATTTGAGTAGGCCATCTACCTTTTCTAGTAGAAGCAACATCTTAACCATATTCACTTCCTTCATCCTTTTTATTTGTGAATAAAATGAAAATTATTTATTTATATTATGTATATATTAGACAAAGTACAAAGACGGATTTTGTTTAATTGCAAGCTAGAAAACTACTAGATTTCTTCATGTGTCTCTAATATACATATCTTATAAATATTATTATCCACTTAAATAATTAGGATTATAAGCTAAGTATAAAGTATTTTAAAGTTTGAAGTTTTCTAATATTTTTCATTACTTACAAGGAAACCGGTAGAACATGGATTTGGATGAATCCAACCTCTTATAGGAAAAAAGTAATGTTTGTTGAATTTTTAAAAAATTAAACATTGTGTCAAACACCACATATTTGATAAATTTAATTAAGTTAATAGGTTATGTGCTTTATTATAATAATTATTTAATGTTATATATCATGTAATTAATCTCAAAACCTTTCTGTCCACCTTTTATTTAATTATTATCTATACCATGATTATACGTGTATTTTTGTGTGCAACTTAATTTTTGACTTCAAAGTTCATAGGTGTAGGAAGAATTTGTGAGAAACTTTATTAGATAGCTTAAATTTTATAACTTCAAATTCGTAATAAATTTAATATTTATATTATATTTGTTGATCCTAATTCCTAATCATAAATTATAACAATGTTATATCCCACATTCCTAATGACCTTTAAATCTATAATTTATAGTCAAATTTATTTTACAATATTTTCTTCAAGAGTTCACTATGATGATATTAATATATAATTTTGTCCCCCCATAAAATAAAAGTGGCAATTTAATTTACATAATCTACCATTCTGTCCATTCATGTCTTACTATACATAAATTATTGAAAAAAGTTTTAGGACATTATAAATTTTTTTACATTCTTATTATATCACTGATCATTTATTATATCACTTACTATTTTTACACTATTATTATATCACTCATCATTTATTTTCAATTAATATTGACTCTTAAATAAAAGTAATAGAGATGAATGAATAGTGATGCAATTAACTGTTTATAAATCTTTACAATGTTAGTTCATAGATTTCATACTCCAGGGGTTACTCAAGTGATAGTATTTCTCATATAAAAACTGTCAGAATAATACATATGGATCTTATAACTAATAACAAGTAATTATGATTAAAAGTTAATTGCATGATAATATATGCATGTATCCTTTAATTCTGATCATTTAAATCGAATTCAAATATGAATATTAAATGTTTTCATTTATCACACTGACCTATTATTAAATTTTCTCATTTCTGACGCTAACAGACATTATTGTAGGACATTAGTAACTAAAATAAGAAAAAGTAATGTCAATTATTTTGGAAGAATATGTTATTTTTGGTATAATAGAGGAAAATATGGAAAAAAAACTTGGTTTGGACAATGAAGGTAAGAGAAACACAGTGGAAACTGAGACACTCACTACATTGTTAGGGTTTTTTAATTGTTACTTGGAATTCCTCTTATTTTGTGATCTTCACGTCATCCACAACCACTTCAATTCAATGGTATTAACCTCTATTTACATTTTCTCATTTCTACTTAACTTCACATTTCCACATTTAGATAGGGGAATTATGGAACTCAAAATGTACATTTATTATTTGATTATTAGGACCTTTTTCGTTGATGAATCATAATTTTTTATACTAATATGACTGGTGCTTACATTTCCAGGGATTATAATCACAATTTCTTTAATTTGGAGATTAATATGACAAGTCTTGACAGATTTTGAATGATTATTAATTTTTAGATGTTGATTTAGATTTAATAGAACATTACTTCCAACAAAAAACATCGAGTACCACCCATGCTTCATATGTTTGTTTAGGCTTGGCTGAGCCCCAATAAACTTATGGTGCAGACAAAGTCCATACTTGATGCTAATCCGGAGTTGTTCAACTCTCAAATTTCAAGTGTTCCGGCATATGATGAGCCAAACGATGTTGCTGAGGAGGCTCCAGAATTTACTCGAAAACGGAGACCTGCCTTAGGTCTCAAGCATGGACGTTTCTCGTTAAAGCCAACTAGAAAGTAAAGCTTATAATCGTCATTGAACTATTGAACTCCACCCCCTTTCCCTTCACACTGATTTTGATTTGAATTCATGTTTGTTTGTCATGATAGACCATCTGTTGAGGATTTGTTACCAATTCTGGACCTTGATAAATTGAAAGATCCAGTGGAATTCTTCTTGGCCCACGAACGGTTAGAAAGTAAGTCAAAATTCTTTCTCTTCCCGAACACGCAGTAGATTGTTTTTATTAGGCTTGTTTTTATTCTATTTGCATTTGATGCATAGATGCAAAAATAGAAATACAGAAGCAAATGGGTTATGAGTCACTTGAGTCAAATGAGGATATTACATCCACTAAACCACGACAACGTCGACCAGAGCTTCCGGGGAATAACCAGCGGTACCATCATAGTACTTAAATCATCAATCTGCTTTTCCTTGTTTATGTATATGCCATTTTTTTACTCTGTTGTTAATATGGTCTTAATGTTAGGTCAGGCCAGTGAGATACAGGCATCGGTATCCGAGAGAGACCATTGTCAATAATGATTATGTTCCATACTCTCAAGAAGCAATTAGATCAGACAGTCTTGATCATGTTGGTGAGAACACAGACAAAGGTGGAGAATGTCTTGCATCATTGGAAAACGAAGAAACTGGTGAGCGAATGCTGCTCTATAGAATATGAGCAGTTTGATTATGTCTCAGTTCATTTTATTCTTCCACTTGTCTTGTCTTTTTTCTACTAAAGTCACTACCCCATCTTAATTTTTATACCTCAAAGTGTCCTATTATGTAATCTGTTGCAGATTTATCAACTATTGAAGAGAATAAACTCAATGACATATTGGCTGGATTACTTCGTTGCAATACTGAAGACCTAGAGGGGGATGGAGCAATGACTCTGTTGCAGGAGGGGTTACAGATCAAACCCATTGTTTTAGAGGAATTATCTGTTCTAGAGTTCCCAGATAACCAAGTGACTGATGGGAAATCCTTTCGAGGGAAGTTGCCAAAGCCAAGGAAGGGTTTATCCAACACAGATAATTTGTTAAAAGGAATAAATAATACGACACCTCTTAGACAAGATGTAGGATACCCTGTGCAGCAATTAGCTTCACCCACCCCACTGAGAAGTCCATTTGCTTCATTGTCATCACTGCAGCAGCACATTTCACGGTCAAAGCCATCAGTGGATCCATTTTCAACTCATGAAATTGATCATTCATCTGCGAGAAGCTGTTCTCCAACTCATATGATAAACCAAGAACCTGATCTTGTTGGTTCTGAGAAGCTGTCAGACACACTGGATGCATGCATAATTGAAGATGTGATTGCGGTTAGTAAGACAGGTTCAGTCATGGACACTGACATAAATTGGACTGGTGCTTATGGAAAATCCAAGGAAAACAATTATCGGAAGTCACTAGATAAACATAATGTGTCCATAAATGAAAATACAATTGAACTGGGTGGGACAACTTTCGTTGAGGACACTGTCAAAAATTGTG
The DNA here is from genome assembly GCA_009771035.1 of Lupinus albus. Classification (NCBI taxonomy): domain Eukaryota; kingdom Viridiplantae; phylum Streptophyta; class Magnoliopsida; order Fabales; family Fabaceae; genus Lupinus; species Lupinus albus. Next base: position 2,564,482 of record CM020013.1, on the reverse strand, counting down.
CTGGTACTTCTCAAAAGTCTGTGGAGGATAATTCAGGGGAACCTGGGTTTGATGCTAATATTGACACAAATGAATCTCATGTTGACATGGATGTGGATATTGGAGGTAGTGATAAGGATAACAGGGTTGTGGATGGCATAAGACCTGATTTCAACAGAAATGGACCTTGTGAATTTGAGGGCATAGTATGCTTTCATTGAGTCTCTAATTTTCACATCTTAATTTGTTCTCAATGTTTTAACTATTAATGAACTTATGTGTCATGATAGATACATGCAGAAAATATGCACACACCTGCTGCTTCTGTGCTAATGGATGATTTGAATTTCAACTTGGTGAATCCAATAGGTATTTTCGCATGCTTCTTAAAATATATCCTAATCACAAGTAAATTATAGCTGAATGCTTAAACACTATGCCTGTTGGGTTTATTCAAGTGTGAAGTCCCACATTGGATATGCGAGGAAGAGTAAAAGAGTTTATAAGTAGAAAAGGCCCATGGAACTAATGCCTTAAGGTTTTGGTTCAAGACGTGGTGCATCACTTGTGGCTCTCTTCCCATACCCCGGTAACAATGGAAATCCCTGGTGATTGGGAGGCTCCCCGGTCGCAGTCTGGTCCAACAAGTGGTATCAGAGCCGATGGTTTGGCTGAGACATTGTGGACTTAAGGGGGAGCGGACCGGAAAGTGTGTGGTACCCACACTTGAGGGGGAGATTGTTGGGTTTATTCAAGTGTGAAGTCCCACGTTGGATATGCGGGGGTAAAAGAGTTTATAAGTAGAAAATGCCCATGGAACTAATGCCTTAAGGTTTTGGTTTAAGACGTGGTGCATCACTTGTGGCTCTCCACTCTTTGGTCCAACAATACCGATGGCTGGCTAATTCTTGACCGATCCTGAATCATCTCTTTAAGATGTTTCCCTATTATAATTGTATGCTAGGCATATTATTGTATTAACTGTTCATGAAACATCTTGACATGGCCTTTTTTATGATTCACATGAAAAGCCTTGAACATTTTGGTTTGAGCGTCTGGGTAGGCTGAGCTAGTATTATTTAAAGCATAAACCTCATGATTGATCCCTTGATGGCAAGGGAATGAAGTAGCTATTACCATTTTCTGTGTGGTTTCTTTCTTTTGAGGCTTCAAGAACAACATTTATTTATTGGTTGCCAATTTAATAGTGCTACATTATCCATTAGTTCACTTTTGGCAATACATGTGGAATAGCAGTTTCTATTAATTAGTCAATATATGCAACAGGCCTACTGTTTATGGAGAAACCAATTTTTCCTTTGGAGTTACAGTTGTTCAGAATGTAATTCTCTGCAAGATGTCAAGTTTCATTTAAATGACTAAAATTAAGATAAAAAGAGAACAATGACCATAATTTATGCATGAGCACAATTACCATTTGAAGGGGAGTTTATTCCATTTTAAGTCCTTTGGCTTAGTTGATACCTTGATGCTATAAGACTATGCAGGATTGGTTGAACATGCAGCACCGAGTTTTTGCATATGCATATATGATTCTGACCTGAATATCATGATGTTGCTAATATGACATCACTGTCCTTTCATAAAGTACCTTTTTGCTCGACCATTAGTAAATAGGACATCCTTGCTTGTCATTTACACCAAGTGTGATGAACAATATTGAAGCCAACACTAGAACTTCATGAGCATGGAGCATGTTAATAGGAAAACACATTACTCTAAATGCTTTTATTGAAAATTTGGTTACCAGCTCATTACTTCAACTAATACCCGTGTTGTTTGAATTGCTAACTTGTTATAAGAAAGTAGTGAGCTCCCCCATATAAGTTGTCTTTTTATTAATATTTATGCATTGTTCATGTAAAGTTTTTTATACAATCGGTGTTCATCCACCATTAATGTTTATTTCTTTTACTTAAGAGTCAACAATGATTAACACATGAATGATGGATGGATGCGCTGATAGTGTAAAAAGCAATTATGCTGCCAGTGCATAGACTATTTTCTCTAAAATTAATGTTTATGTACCTTTCATCGTACTAATTCGATTATGGTAACAGATAAATCAAATCCTGCTGGGTGCCAATCCATTGTGACCTATAAATACACCAAAATATCAGATGATGGTCCAGAACAGTGTTTACAGGTTACTAACTTTCTTAATCTTTTTTCTTATTTCCCTTTTCTGAGGTTTTCCTCTTACGTGATTGTTTTTTAAAATTAAATTGACCCTAACTACGTATTCATCAGGCTTGTGAAATTAATAAAAATTGCTAACGTAGTGACCATTTCATGTTTCCAAAGGCTCAAATCTTAGGATGCAAAATAACTACACTTCTTAAATTTAAATGGTGGAATGGATTTAGCAAGCAAGGCGTTTTTTACATGTGTTTGTTAAATCACTTGGTGGAAGGCAACGGGATTTAATTAGTAATCCCATAACTTTCATGTCATTCCACTCTTTATCTGATTTAAAACACTACAAAACTTTACTGTACAATTCATGTTAGAAATAGATGTTTGAACTTTGAACTATAATTACAACCGGTCTTGCTTTAGATTGGTTTCTATATTAAGATGTTATGAAAACAAGTTTGTATAAGCCTTGGCACATTATCTCACATTTTGGTCCGAATGATTAATCACAATCTTTATTTTTCTGGCTAGCTGCTTTTAGAATTGATTCCTCTTATGTTTTCAGGTACCGAAAGAGAAAGATGATTCTTTGGTGCCTGTTAATGAACAAAGGAGAGCTAAATTACATTCACGGAAACAATCTAAGCATAAAAGAATTTCTCGGAGGCAAAGCCTTGGAGGTTTTTACTTCTCATTGATCTTATGCATTCATTTTCAAGAATTATTGTTGTTAAGTTACTTTTAATCTTCCCAGCTGCTAGTACATCATGTAATGCTGGATTAAGGAAAAGCACAAGGATCAGAACAAGGCCTTTAGAATACTGGAAAGGAGAAAGAATGGTGTATGGCCGTGTACATGACAGTAAGTGCAATCATAATGCTTTATCATGGGCACACACACACATGGTGAATTTAGAAATTCAGTATTTCGTCGTAATCCTTTATCTGATGGGTAGAGGTTTCACTAGAATAGCTCATTGGTTACACCATGATTGCTACACATACACAATTATCTGCTTTACTCCCATCACTTACAAGCCTCTCTGCATGTTTAGAGCCACTATTATACTATGTTGATAAGTTTGAAACACAGCAGTTACTAAACTTCTGCTGAATCAAAATTGATAAGGAGTTGGTCAATGATGCTCGAACATGTACTTGTTTTGCTTTGCGTGCCTATTTATTTTCTATCTGTATCTCTGGATTGATTACAGCCGAAACATGGTCAGAGCCCTTTTATGTCTTGAACTTAATATGCAGTTAACATGATTCTTGTAACCTTTTCTGATTTTTTTATAGTCGCCAATTAAAAAGAAATATTTTTTCAATTTTTGCTATAGTTATTGTATCCTCCAAAGTAACTATCAAATCAATTATTCTTTCCTCTAACAGAAAATCAACTCAGTATCAATAAATCAAATCAAATTTGTTGAATAAATAATATTTATAATCATAAATATACCTAAAACATGTCGGTAGTCTTCTCTCTTTTGGTGGCCTTACTCACCATCTGTATTCGGTAATATTCCTTAATCCTCCTGCCTATAGGCAGTAGCCGTTAGCCCAACATCAATGAAAGCACCGTTATTAGGACTTAAGCCTATGAGGAGAGTTCAACCCAAAAACTTGTCTATTAGGTGAGAGAGGTTTATGGCTTAAGTACCACATCGGGCTTACTTTTTCACTCAAGGTGGGACTCCTACCTGTAACATTACTGAGTAAATAGATGAAAATTTTGCAGCTATAGGTACAAACATGTTTTTATGTAGTTTTATCAAGTTAGCGTTGGTTGTGAACATTACTATTCTACATTGTTTTTGACACGTGCACTTGTTATTAAAAACAAAGAAATTTATGTGTGCAGGTTTGGCCACTGTGATTGGGATGAAGTGTATATCTCCAGGAAGTGATGGGAAACCTACAATGAAGGTGAAATCTTATGTATCAGATGAATACAAAGAACTTTTTGAGTTGGCTTCTCTACACTGAAAACTAAAATATGCCTTAGAATGTTGTATCTGAGTATGTCTTTGATGGAGTGTTCTACAGTGCTCTTAGATTGAAGAGTACCTTGCATGTTTTTGAATTCTGGGTTTTGTTTTCTAAACAAGTTTTATTACGATTTTCTTGTGATTGGGATGAAGTGTATATCTCCAGGATGTGATGGGAAACCTACATTGAAGGTGAAATCTTATATATCTAATTAATAAAAAATTTCTCACTACATTAGAAGGTGCACCTGAAATTAAAAAAAAAATATTTTACTATTTTTTTTACTATTTTTTTTATTTTACAAGTTTTATAGTGAAAATGTTTTTGATAATGTTAAATAACAAATCTATAGCGAAAATTGAAGAATGCGATGTAGAAGATATTTCATCAACATCGTAAACAAAAACATGCGCTGCTGTTAAATATATTCTTATTAACAGTGATGTGCAATATTTATGTTGTTATATATTACGAATTAAAACAAACACGTATTCAACCGCGAATTAAAACAAGCACGTATTTAACCGCTATTGACATTATATTCGCGTATCAATTTTAACAGAGAATTTTTAAAGATGCGTTGTATAATTTTCCTCTGTCTTTTGTTTAATAGCATATTTTAATTAGAATGCGCAATTGAAGAACCGCCTTTAGAGATGTTTCCTGGCGTGGTGCATGTAATATTAAAATCGGGAGAAATTAAAATATTTTTAGTAAAAATTGAAAATATTTCTTTTCAAAAACAATTTTGTAGTCTTTGATCTAATACCCTACAAACATAGTAATGAGATTAACCGTTAGACTAGAGGTGATTGATAGATAGATAAAGTTCTCAAGTGGGGAATGTATGCCCCATTTTGATAAATCAATTATTATTAAGTTATGATTAAATATGAATGACGAATAATATAATAGTTATCTGAAAATTCTTATATCACTAATGCATACATCTTTTCTTGAGGTTAAAGTATCAAACATTGATTTATTTGTGGTATTAAAGTATGTAGAAGATATATGATTATTTTTTCTATATATATATTTTTATGAAAAGGAAATGAATTAAATGGATATAAATGAATAATTAGAAACTTTGGAAATAATATCAAAATAATTATAATTAACATAATTTGCATTTAGAGTGTCACCTTTTTAATTCTCTATATCAAAATAAAAAAGATTTAGAATGTCACCTTTTTAATTCCATATGTATTCCTTTTCATATATTTGTTATAAACATTTTTATATGGATTATCATAATCCACAATTATTAATACTAATTTCATATGGATTATCATAATCCACAATTATTAATACTAATTATCATTCAGCATTGTTCATGGATAATTCTTTAACATTCATACAATTATCCTCTTTGAATGAATGTAAAACCCTACTGCGGTCATATATGTATTAATATTTTTAAAACTATAGTTAGTGTTGACAATGTAAGTGAATGCAATATTGGTTTTATGTAACCAAGAAATGGAGAGATGAAGATGTATAAAATTGAAAATGAAAGGGATAGTAGTAAAAGGAAAAATGAGAGTTAATATATTAAATTTAAATATTTTAATGTGTTTGATTGTCAAATTAAAATGAGAGTCACTAGTATCTTTCTTTTTATATATCTTAACTTTTCAAACAAAAGGCAAGAGAAAATTTAAAAGGTTGCACCTAATTTTGTTCATATTTAAATGTTGTTCCTTGAATCCAATATCCATAAATCAAGGAAGTATTTAATGTTCCATTATTTTACTTAATGTATAATTATTGTTATTGTTTTTTGGTACTACCAATGATATTTTTTACCTTATTTGATTAATTTTTTTGGTGTATTTTACTGTCTCTCATAATAAATGTCGCTCATATAATTGAATAATTGATATTTTACATTTCTTAGGATATAATGGGGTCTGACAACACTAAAAAAAAAAATACCTAATTGGTATTTACTCTGGTTTGTTGAAAAAATCTGATGCATAATTTGCTAACATGTCCCTATATATACTTGAAATAATCACTTGAAACATATCAAACTTATTTTCATAGGCTACTCTGAAATGACACAAACATGTCTTCTTATGGCTCCACAGAAATTTATCACAGTCATCATTCTTGGGTTTCTGTTATTCTCGAATTGTAAGAGATTTAATCTTTTGACGGTTATTTACTTATGTAGTTTTTTTTATCATTCATTATTATCTTTTGCTGATAATATGAAGTACTCGTTCAATACATGCAGGTGTTGAAAGTGCTCAGAATTGTAAGAATTTTGTACAAACCCTTGACGAGTGCTCTCGTACCTGTTATAAGTCCTGCATATTTTTTCGCCCCAAGGCACAAAGCTCATGTATTTACAACGGAGGAGAAACAGGAGATGATAATTTTGTTTGTTGTTGTGACTATTGAAACCTGCAATTTTATAGTTTTTTCTAGGAAGACTGTATTATTTCCTAGAGAATAAAGTTTCAACCTTCATAATAAAGCATTACAAAAAGTTTAATACTACAATTTTGTACACCTATGTTGTTATTCTCTATTTTCTAAAAATTGTAGACAATATATTGGTCACCTTTAAACTTTCAATATAAGAATATAAGAAAAACTAATGATAGAGATTTCATTAATACAAAATCATATATCAATTAGATTGTTGTATTTTAAAATGTTCGCACTTTAATACTAAAACTTAAATGCATTTTAGCATTTGTTTTTTTAATTTAAATTTTAATTAAAAAATTTGTAGCATTATTTTAACTATATTGTCATTATTGTACACTTTATATTAAATTAACTAATTAGTACTTAAATTTTGGTAAGTAATGATTAATATTTAACACTCAAAAAATTAGAATTTTATTAATTAATTTGACATAAAAAATTTGTAATTAAGGAGGATTATTAAATATATTGATAATTATATATATATATATATATATATATATATATATATATATATATATATATATATATAATTTGTCAAAGTGACTTATCCATTTTCTATTTTCAATACATATTAATTAACTAGTAAGTTAACAATGCATTTCCACGTGATATTTTCTCGTTGTATGATTAAGAACACATATTATATGTACATTCATATGGTTAAGAATACACATATTACTCGTGCATTCATATGGTTAATTCTTATAAGTGGAGCTTAATGATCATTCATGATTTCATAAAGAAATCATTATGCACATTCCTTATATATTCATATTTATTATTCACCAGGTACATATGTTTAAAATTATAACAAAACTAACTATTTGCCACATCAGCTATGACATGTGTCATCACCACAATCACAAATTTCCCTCCAAAAATATTTCTTCATTTTCCCTAGATCAATTCTTATCTTTCTTCATTTTTCCTAAATTAATTCTCATAAGTGGAGCTTTCAATTCTTATAATATTCTAAAAGCAATCCACATTGATATCTCATATTCTGATTATCAAATGGTTATGAGAATTTGGTGTGGTTATAAATTGATAGAAATCATGAAACCAAAATGATATTTCTTCATTTTCCCTAATTCTTGTAAGTGGATCTTAAGACCATTCATGATTTCATAAAGAAATCATGCATATTCCTTATATATTCATTTTTATTATTATCATGTACATATGTTTAAAATTATACTCAACAATTAATCACCATTTTTCACCATTACTGTTCAACAATATTCATGTATAATTCTTTAACATTCATACAATTATTATACTTAATGGTCATTCAAGAAATTATTATACATATTCCATATGTATTCATTTTCATATATTTGTTGTAAACATTTTCATATATATTATTGTGAATACCATTTTTTACCCGACCTATAAAATGGATCCAGACTAGTTTATTTTCCATTTAAGCTTAACTAAAATATATCTACTTTTATTCATTTCGAAAATAAGAAAAAAAATATAAACACAATTTTGAAATAAAAAGAAATTGATTCAGCTTCAGGAAGTGGATCCCTATCTTTTAGGGAGGTTGGTTAGCATGGGTAGTAGAGTGATGCCCCACTCCAAATAATCCAAATAATAAGGAATATATATTGGGGATAAATCTGGTTTGTTAACTAGGTGAAGATAATGGGGGAGGTTTCCTATTATCTAGGAATAGTGGATATTGAGATGTTCATTAAATACGAAGAGTTCCTTAGCTTTAAGGGGACACCCAAAAAAACACCCAAGAAAAACAACAAAAAGGTGAGAGAAAGAGAGGAAAATAACACACAAAACGGGATAAAGGCTTATGCTCTTTCTTTACCTTCTGTCTCATAATCCAAAGGTATGAGGATATAGACAACATTGAGAAGAAAAGATAGGGGATACTTGTAGTGAGAAAGCAAAGGATACACATAGTGGTAAAAAGGGAAGCTACAACTATACATTTGTAGGCTATATACTCTTTATGCTTAAAGATCCAAAACTTTTAGTTCTGTGGCACTTACACTTTCCCAGTTATTCAATAGTTCTCATTATGTCTACTAATATTTTTTGGGTATTCTTATTTGATAGTGATGTATGCTTTTGTTTAAAATTTTGTCAAACCACATGTCTACATTTAATTTTCATGGATGTTCTGTAAAATTCAAAGAGGATTCACATCCTTCATGTCTCAAAGTCATTTAACAAAACTAAAAATTAACATCTCAGTTCCAAATCAAATAATTCACAATTGCTTTCCTACAACATTGCATTATCTATCTAACCCGTAAACATATCTTATCGGCACAGGGTTTCATCCTTTTATTGCCTTTCCTCCCATTTTAATTAATGTGAGCTTTTTCTTTTGCTTGTTGTGATTTACCCACTGCACACTATATTAAAACAAAGACATGTATTGTTTAGTAACATGCCCAGGTCTCCACAAAAGTAACGAATGAATCACGTGGAAGTGAATTAATGGAATTACTACATTCTGTAGTGCTATATTAATATATATATATATATATATATATATATAATTCACTTAACAAAGTTTCAAGGAAAATAAATAAACAATGTCCCACCATTGGAATAAAACATGTTGTTAATTCATTTGCATTTAGAATGAGTTTTAATAACGAGACAATTGAAATTAAAATATTTTCAAACAATGTTTAGGTAATAAGTTATTTTGATAATTTACTAGTATCTTATTTCTTACTTCGAGCCGAGAACCGGTTGCGGTCACTTGTACTGCTTCTGCTATTTATCGAAGTAAGAAAATAATTAATAACTAATGTCAACTGTTTTTTATTCATAAAATTTATCTTTAAAAAATGTCAAAGTTATTTTAAAAAATAAAAATATTAATTACTCAAGAGGTGCTAATACCTTCCCCAATCCGTAATCGACTCCCGAACTCATAACTCTAACATTGACCAATTTTATCCAATTTGGGCATAATTCGAGTTTTCCACGTTTTAACCGTAAAAGACATGGTGGCGACTCCTCAAGAGGTCGCGTGGCCAAAAATCCGGGCACGACAATTATCATAACCCACATTTATTAATACTAATTTCATATGGATTATCATAACCCACAATTATTAATACTAATTACTCGTGCATATGCATGGTGCAGTATTTTTTCCACATAATCAATAACAAACATATTACACATACATTCACATGCTTAAAACTACACATGTTACTTATACATTCACATGGTTAAAAATACACATGTTACATGTGCATGCATTCGTATTGTTAAGAACAAACATTTGACCCGTATATTTTAATAGTTAAAAACACATATATTACTCGTAAATGAGATTAATAGAGTAGAGAGGAAAGGACTAAAGGATCTCCAACAATATTAGATATATACGTATAGAAATATATCATACAATTTACATTACAATGATATTAAAAAAATCATTATATAATGACAAAGTTGTCATTGTAAAACAAAAGTGTCAATCATAGGTTATTCCTTTTAGTAATTACTATTTTCTCTCTATTCTTATGCTAGCCTAAAAATTTTGGACGAGAAAAAATGAATGTGGTTGTGATAGAAATGAATATTAGTCAAACATAGGCTATTTCTTTTAGTAATTACTATTTATATTTTCTCTCTATTCTTATGCTAGCTTAATTGGGAGAGTGAAGAATTAATAAAGTGTATATGATGAGCAACAGTAGTGGCATAACAGTAAAAAAGCAGAAAAATGAGGCGTTACTTATTTACCCGCGACGACCCCAACCATACCCAAATCTCTCACACACAACAAAATAAAAGAGGAAACATTTTCCATAGCAAGAAAAGAAACACTGACACATAGAAGAAGAAGAAAGTGAAAAAACAGTGTAAGTAATTCAAAGACATTATTATTAATAATAATTAATTACTAATAAAGATTTTAGAGATACAATTTTCCTTAAATTGGCATCCCCAAGTAATTAATTATCACAAAGCAATCCTTACTACCGAGTTGGAAAATTTAATTAAATGCATATGATGAAACAAGACAGTTGTTGTGCATTGACTCGTATTCAATGGACTAAATATTTTCTCATCATAACATCAATACAAGTTATGAATTTGTGCTAATGTAAAAGGTTCGAGGTATAAGACTATATATATTTATGTTATATAAATATAATGTTTGAAGAAGAACAATAACTAAACACAAATATTTATTCTATAATACATAGTGGTAGTCTTTCCTGAGGACGTAGACACAATTGATTGAACATTGTTACCAAATTCACTGTGTTATTTTCTTCTATTCTCTTTCATTATTTGACTGCTCGTTTTTTTCTCAAGAAGGAAATGTCTATTGGAATTAGTGATGCATAAATTAATTTATTTGAATACATGCAAATAAATATTTATTCCTTAAATTTATAAATTAAGTAATTAAAACATAAACAAATCAATAATTTAATTTGTAGTATTATTTTCATATTATTTGTTTAAGTTTTGAAGGAGTCATAATTATTAAAGTTATATTAAATCGTGGGTTTTAATTTAATATCACAATATATATAAATTGTTCAGCACTAAATTTTTAATATTTTTTAATTTAAAATGCATGCATTCCTCGCTTTAAAAACTAATTGTTGAAGAAGATAAAAAATCGTTTCATATTTTTACAAATTTATGTGTCTTATAGTGAAATAAATAAATGATTATTTGACTTGAATATATAAAAATTAATGAGTTGATTTGGTAGTTATAATAGGTCTTATAAAAAAATGACTGGGAAATCAACCCATGCATTGCACGGTATAAGAAGTAGTACTATAAAAGTTAAGATTTAGAATCAGGAAAAATCAGGAAAAATTAAGATATTTTTAGTAAAAATTGAGAATATTTCTTTTCAAAAAACAATTTTGTAGTCTTTGATCTAATTCCCTACAAACATAGTAATGAGATTAACCGTCATATAAATGACGAATAATATAATAGGTATCCGAAAATTCTTATATCACTAATGCATATATCTTTTCTTGATGTTAAAGTATTAAACATTGATTTATTTGTGATATTAAAGTATGCAGAAGATATATGATTATTTTTTCTTTATATATATTTTTATGAAAATGAAATGAATTAAATGGATATAAATGAATAATTAGCAAATTTGAAAATAATATCAAAATAATTATAATTAACATAATTTCCATTTAGAGTGTCACCTTTTTAATTCTCTAGATCAAAATAAAAAAGATTTAGAGTGTCACCTTTTTAATTCCATATATATTCATTTTCATATATTTGTTATAAACATTTTGATATGGATTATCATAACCCACAATTATTAATAATAATTATCGTTCAACAATGTTCATGTATAATTTTTTAACATTCATATAATTGTCCTCTTTGAATGAATGTAAAACCCTACTGGGTGTCATATTTGTATTAATATTTTTAAAACTATAGTTAGTTGTTGACAATGTAAGGGGATGCAATATTGGTTTTATGTAACCAAGAAATGGAGAGATAAAGATGTATGAAATTGAAAATGAAAGGAATAGTAGTAAAAGGGAAAACTGAGAGTTAATATATTAAATTTAAAATTTTTAATGTATTTGATTGGCAAATAAAATGAGCGTCACTAGTATCTTTCTTTTTATATACTTTAATTTTTCAAACAAAAGGCCTGAAAAAATTTAAAAGGTTGTATCTAATTTTGTTCATTTTTTCATATTTAAATGCTATTCCTTGAATCCAATAACCATAAATCAAGGAAGTATTTAATGCTCCATAATTTTACTTAATGCATAATTATTGTTATTATTTTTTTGGTACTACCAATTATATTTTTTACCTTATTTGTAAGGAATTAATTGTTTTTAGTGTATCTCACCGTCTCTCATAATAAATGTCGCTATTAGAATCGAATCATTGATATTTTACATTTCTTAAGATATAATGGGGTGTGACACCACTAAAAAAACACATTATTGATATTTACTTTGGTTTGTTGAAAATATCTGATGCATAATTTGCTAACATTTCCCTATAAATACTTGAAATAATCACTTGAAACATATCAAACTTATTTTCATAGGCTACTCTAAAATGACACAAACATGTCTTCTTATGGCTCCACAGAAATTTATCACAGTCATCATTCTTGGGTTTATGTTATTCTCGAATTGTAAGAGATTTAATCTTTTGACGGTTATTTACTTATGTAGTTTTTTTTATCATTCATTATTATCTTTTGCTGATAATATGAAGTACTCATTCAATACATGCAGGTGTTGAAAGTGCTCAGAATTGTAAGAATTTTGTACAAACCCTTGACGAGTGCTCTCGTACCTGTTATAAGTCCTGCATATTTTTTCGCCCCAAGGCACAAAGCTCATGTATTTACAACGGAGGAGAAACAGGAGATGATAATTTTGTTTGTTGTTGTGACTATTGAAACCTGCAATTTTTTAGTTTTTTCTAGGAAGACTGTATTATTTCCTAGAGAATAAAGTTTCAACCTTCATAATAAAGCATTACAAAAAGTTTAATACTACAATTTTGTACACCTATGTTGTTATTCTCTATTTTCTAAAAATTGTAGACAATATATTGGTCACCTTTAAACTTTCAATATAAGAATATAAGAAAAACTAATGATAGAGATTTCATTAATACAAAATCATATATCAATTAGATTGTTGTATTTTAAAATGTTCGCACTTTAATACTAAAAACTTAAATGCATTTTAGCATTTGTTTTTTTAATTTAAATTTTAATTAAAAAATTTGTAGCATAATTTTAACTATATTGTCATTATTGTACACTTTATATTAAATTAACTAATTAGTGCTTAAAATTTGGTAAGTAATGATTAATATTTAACACTCAAAAAATTAGAATTTTATTAATTAATTTGACATAAAAAAGTTGTACGACTCGTGGTCCTTTTTATAAGAATCTTTAAGGCATGTTGATATGAATTAAGGAGGATTATTAAATATATTGATAATTATATATATATATATATATATATATTAATATAAAATTAGTCGAAGTGACTTATTAATTTTCTATTTCCAATACATATTAATTAATTAGCAAGTTCCCTGTGCATTTGCACGAGGTGATATTTTCTCATTGTATGATTAAGAACATACATATTATATCCACATTCATATGGTTTAGAATACACATATTACTCGTGCATTCATATGATTAATTCTTATAAGTGGAGCTTAATGACCATTCATGATTTCATAAAGAAATCATTATGCATATTCATTTATATATTCATTTATATTACTCACGAGATACATATGTTTCAAATTATAACAAAACAAACTCTTTGCCACATCAGCTATGACATGTGTCATCACCACAATCACACATTTCCCTCCAAAAATCTTTCTTCATTTTCCCTAAATCAATTCTTATTTTTATTCATTTTTCCTAAATCAATTCTTATAATATTTTGAAAACAATCCATATTAATATCTCATATTCTGATTAGTAAATGGTTATGAGAATTTGGTGTGGTTATGAATTGGCGTGAATTGATAGAAATCATGAAACCAAAAGGATATTTCTTCATTTTACTTAATGGTACCCGACAATTAATCACCATTCTTCACCATTACCGTTCAATAATATTCATGTATAATTCTTTAACATTAATATAATTATTATACTTAATGATCATTCATGATTTCATAAAGGAATCATTATACACATTCCATATGTATTCATTTTCATATATTTGTTGTAAACATTTTCATATGTATTATCATAACCCACAATTATTAATACTAATTTCATATGGATTATCATAATTCACAATTATAAATACTAATTACTTGTGTATATGCATGGGGCGATATTTTTTCCACATGATCAATAACAAACATTCACATGGTTAAAATTACACATGTTACTTATACATTCACATGGTTAAAAATACACATGTTACATGTGCATTCGTATTGTTAAGAACAAACATGTGACTCATATATTTTAATAGTTAAAAACACATATATTACTCGTAAATGACATGAATAGAGTAGAGAGGAAATGACTAAAGGCTCTCCAACAATATTAAATATATACATTTAGAGATATATCATACAATTTACATTACAATGATATTAAAAAAGTCATTATATAATGACAAAGTTGCCCTTGAAAAACCCAAGTGTCAAGCATAGAGTATTCCTTTTAGTAATTACTATTTTGTCTTTGTTCTTATGTTAGCCTATGAATTTTGGACGAGAAAAAATGAATGTGGTTGTGACACATGTGAAAATGAATATTGGCGAAACTTTTTTTCTTATATATAGTATATATATATATTAAATGTTATTATTATATCTTATTAAATAATATATTGGGTAATGAACAATGAGTATGAATGTATTTTTATCTTGTATGGAAGGTTGTACAAAGTGAGATGTCTTTATCCTGTGTGGAAGGTTGTTCTTAACCATACTTTTTTCCTTATGGTTAAGAACACATATATTACCCATACGTTCATATGAGATAGATTGATTTTGACATATTTGAAACCACGTAATTATCAATCTTATTAAAGATATATATTAGTAACATTGTATAATAATTTGATAAAATAAAATGAAATATATAGATAATCATTAATAAGTTGTGTACAATATTCAAAGTCATTATGAAAAGTAGTTGATAATACAATAGACTGAATTTCTTAATATTTCCAATCATTTGAAACCAAAATAGATTGAAAAATGAGTTAGTGAGAGTTAGATTGATTAGAAGTTTGAAATTGTGTTGTGGAGAAGATGAAATCAGTGATGAGGAGAGAGCAACAGTTAAACCAAAAGAAACGAAGGTTTGAAAAAATAAGTACCAAATGAAGTAAAACCAAATGTTTAGAATAAATGAATTTTGTATTTGTCAAATGATTCAGCGTATGCGTGTCCATGGTAGGTAATGGAGATATCCAGTGATAATTAATTGATTTGATGTGTCATATATATATATATACAATAGATAAGCTATAACTTCATTGCACATGGAAAAAATTTATTTCTTTAAATTTAGAAATATAATTTGTTTTTCCAAAAAATTGAGATCAAAACCATGTTAACAATTTCAAACTCTCACAATAAATGTGTCATTTTTCACTTGGTTTTCTGAGTGTATGTACACTCTCCTTAGTGTCTTCCTTAGCATGTATTATTTTCTAGGTATGCTGCTAACTAGAGCATCGTTTATATCGTTTGTAATATCCCTATAGAAGAATTTCCAACCCCACTTAATTGGTACAACGAAACTTTCAGCCCAATATTTAAAATTGTCATTATGGTTATGATTGTCCATGTTTATTGTATGTAACTATGTAAGTGTAAAAGAAAATGGGTCATGCCTTACACGAATGAGAAATAGTATAAACAGATCAATTGTTAATTGACACATAAAAAAACTTATTTTATCACTCCACCAACGACAATGTTCTCTGTGTATGAAGGTTGCAGAGTTGGAGGATTGGAATTGGGACAATGATTGTCTGAATGCTGCCTCAGTTCGAGGGGCGTTTGGGGGAGTACCCAAAAAGATATTTTGGCGCTTAAATCAGTATTTGAGAGAAATGTATATATAGAGAATAATATGCAACAATGTTATAGAGAATATTTGGTGTTAACTTCCTTATGGGGTCTCCCCTATTTATAGAGGAGAATGACATGGAATATTCTCTCGTAAATGTTGTTAGCATAACCAACCATCTTATATAGGAAAGTATGAACTACTTTAATTGTGTTAGGCGACTCTATTATGTTTGTACTATAAGGATGGTTGACTTATAGCATGTCCTAGCCCTCAGAGTTGTATACTAGGCTTATTCTTATCGTATGTTGTAAGGACCCAAATTCTACCCTTGAAATTTTTTTGTTTATTTAAAATATTTCCTTACATACATTCATTATTTTACTGAAAAACCTTCATGAATAATTCGTTGACACTAATCTTTTAATCTATTACGTTATCATGCAATTCATGTTGCGGAAAAACATAATTCATGCATTTAGTAATTACCACATACGACCAGTATGGGTTTCTAAGAGTTATAATCTCCATAACTACATAACTCAGTATTGTCCTATTCAGATTTACATTCATCCCAAAATGTTATCAAATCAACTACAATGTTAAGCAGCGATAAAGACAATCAAGATAATAAACAGATAAGCTTCCTAAGTGAGGTTCCTCCTCAAATCCTTCATTTACCTACAATGAGATTATCATAAACAACACACAAAACAAGGGAGTAAGTCATTAGTTCAAAAACTAACATTACATGATAATCCACATTTCAAATACGATTAAGCTTTAATATAATTTGTAAACACACAAGCGTAATTGTAAACATCCATATCATCTTCCTTTAATTTCCACGTTACCCATAATCATCCTATAGTATATATATCCCATAATATATATTTTATAGTATGCATATTACGTTCTTTCGATGCATCGTCCTTCTCATTATTCATATCCACCCTATAGTATATATATCCCATAATATATATCCTATAGCATGTATATTACTTTCATTCTCAACATCTTCCATTTTCATCCTTCATATTCACCCTATAGTATATATATCCCATAATATATATCCTATAGCATGCATATTACTTTCATTCTAACATTCTCATTTCTCATCATTCATATTTCCCATATAGTATATATATATCCCATAATATATCCTATGACATGAATATTACTTTTATCATTCACATCCTCATTGACATCCTTCATATTCACCATATAGTATATATATCCCATAATATATATTCTATAGCATGAATATTACTTTTATCATTCACATCTTCATTGTCATCATTCATATTCACCCTATAGTATATATATCCCATAATATACATTCTATAACATGAATATTACTTTTATCATTCACATCCTCATTTTCATCCTTCATATTTCCCTTACTCGTATTCATCGATTTCATTTCCCATACCACATCGGGCAGGTCGATTTATTATCCATACCACATCGGGCAGGTCGAGTTATCCTCCATACCACATCGGGCAGGTCGAGTTATTATCCATACCACATCGGGCAGGTCGAGTTATTATCCATACCACATCAGGCAGGTTGAGTTATTATCCATACCACATCGGGCAGGTCGAGTTATTATCCATACCACATTCGGGCAGGTCGAGTTATCCTCCATACCACACCAGGAAGGTCGAGTTATCCTCCATACCACATCGGGCAGATCGAGTTATTATCCATACCACATCGGGAAGGTCGAGTTATCCTCCATACCACATCGGGTAGGTCGAGTTATCCTCCATACCACATCCGGCAGGTCGAGTTATTATCCATACCACATTGGGCAGGTCGAGTTATTAACCATACCACATCGGGCAGGTCGAGTTATTAACCATACCACATCGGGCAGGTCGAGTTATCCTCCATACCACATCAGGTAGGTCGATTTATCCTCCATACCACATCGGGCAGGTCGAGTTATTATCCATACTACATCGGGCAAGTCGAGTTATTAACCATACCACATCGGGCAGGTCAAGTTATCACTACGCCAAAAAACAAAACATCTTTAAAGGTGGTTCTTCAACGGCGCATCATAGAATAATGATGTTGTCGTTCCTAATCAGGAGAGTGAAGAATTAATAAAGTGTATATGATGAGCAACAGTAGTGGCATAACAGTAAAAAAGCAGAAAAATGAGGCGTTACTTAAAGTAATTAATAATTAAAATCCAAATTAATATTGATTGAATTGAAGTTGAAGATCCAAGTTGTCCAGAAAATTCCCCAATTTACCCGCGACGACCCCAACCATACCCAAATCTCTCACACACAACAAAATAAAAGAGGAAACATTTTCCATAGCAAGAAAAGAAACACTGACACATAGAAGAAGAAGAAAGTGAAAAAACAGTGTAAGTAATTCAAAGACATTATTATTATTAATAATTAGTTACTAATAATGTCTGAAATGAAGGAAGAGAATAAATCTAAGGAGGAAAGTGTGAAACTATTCGTGGGTCAAGTACCAAAACACATGACTGAAGATGAATTAGTTATAATGTTCAAAGAATTCGTGTTAGTTGAACAAGTCAACATTATCAAGGACAAAGCCACACGCGCCTCCAGAGGTTTTTATCTCACTCTCTCTCTTTCTCTCTCTCTATATATAACTGCTTTTACTTGATTTCTAAGATTTGTGTTATTAAGTGTCTCATTGTAACTCTGATTTGTCGTAGGTTGTTGTTTCTTGATTTGTCCGTCGAGGGAAGAAGCGGATAAGGCAGTTAATGCATTTCATAATAAGAAAACGCTACCAGGGGTTCGTTAATTCTTCATCCTACATTCTAGTTTTTTATTTTGTAATTTTATTTTTAATAATAATGTTCATACTCGAAAGCATAGTTACACCGTATTGTACCGGTTCTAATATCATGTTAAGGTTCTGTTAGTTTTGGAATGTTGTACCGGTTTTGGTATAATGTTAAGGTTCTGGTAGTTTTGGAAGGTTGTACCGGTTTTGGTATCATGTTAAGGTTCCGGTAGTTTTGGAATATTGTACCGGTTTTGGTATCATGTTAAGGTTCTGGTAGTTTTGGAATGTTGTACCGTTTCTGGTAGTTTTGGAATGTTGTACCGGTTCTGGTATCATGTTAAGGTTCCAGTAGTTTTGGAATGTTGTACCGGTTCTGTTATAAATGTTAAGATTCGGGTAGTTTTGGTTTGTTTTACTAGTTCTGGTATATTGTCTGCCGTTTGTTATTCTTTATATTATTATCATAAGACTTACTTTATGACGAACCTTTGTTATTTTTTTACACATTATTGTTATAAGACTAATTTATAACTAACCTTGCAAGTGATACATTGTATTCGTTATGCGGTAAACATGGAAACAAGTGAAAAGTGACTCTGTTTGATTGAATGGTAATGCAGCGGAATAGGGAAAAAAGTTTGGACACATGTAATGGAACACTCACATATCTTATTTTGATGCAGAATAGATCTACTTTGTGTAAATGGGAGTGCATGTGTTACAATAGCGTTGAGAGGGATAAGTGGCTGTTGCTGTAATAGTTGCCGGTGTTGACCATCATGTACACCTTGTAATGACTGTCGTAAATGAGCAAGAAAATGTGTCTAAGTTTAGAAATACATGGGATAAGTATCGACATTGGTCATTGGAAACCATGTCTAGTTTGTATCGAGTCCCTCTAGGAAGGAATAAAGGGGTGAAGTACTGACCATGTGACAAAAAAACTGGGTTCCCCTCAAAATTGTGCGACTTAACTATGAGCAATGTCCAAATTTGTACATTTTGCCTAAGTATTGGTTCGACATGATCCCAGCCAGACGCAGCCAAGCATGACTAGATCATGTGTCAAAATATCGGATAGAAATCAGGTTAAGCAAAACTCATCCCAACTCTCATGTTGTGAGCACCCATCACAAAGCCTTATGGTTTCTGTACCTTAGATCCTTGGGAATTAAAAGTAACATTTGTGACAAACACTTTTCACTTATCATGCTTAAGATTGGGTTATAAAACATGCGTAGAGCTATTAGTTACAATTATATTTCGAGGATCTTCTTCAAGAGCTAGCATCTGGGGTGGAAGTGATAGGGGTTGTTAAGTGTTAATGCCTTACACAGTTCAGTATACGAATAAAGAACAATATTAGAATTAATTGGACAACCTTCTCCCTATGATCTAGCTTTGTGGAGTTATGTTATGTTTTTCTAATAGTAAGAATAGGATTTGACAAATTTTATGCCCTATTTATTCCCTTGCGATGAGATTGAATGGGGAAGAAGAGCGTAGAAAAACTAGATGTTCGATATTTTGCAATTCAAAGTCAATCATGTAATTATTTAAGAAAAAAGAAAGTTTAAAATTGTGTAAACATGCTTTGATATGATATTACTATTCTCATTCTGATTGGGAAGCCTCCTTTTTTTTTGCTCAATTCAGGCCTCTAGTCCATTGCAAGTGAAATATGCAGATGGCGAGTTGGAAAGACTAGGTATGATATATTTTCGTTATTTAGTTGAAAGCATTATTACGTGCTGGAATTCCTTTGTTATATTGAGGACACGTCTCTTGAACTTTAAAAGTAATTCTTTTTCGGGTCCTTGAATTCAGAACACAAACTCTTCATTGGCATGCTTCCAAAGAATGTTTCTGAAGATGAAGTCACTGCACTTTTCTCCAATTATGGAACTATAAAGGATTTACAGATTTTACGAGGTTCTCAGCAAACAAGTAAAGGTGTTGATTTTACAGCCTAATCTATCATTTATTATTCTCGGCCTTGCTGTTTCTTAGCCACAAATCTTTATTCATCATTCTCGTATTTCGTAGTAGGTTGTGCATTTTTGAAGTATGAAACCAAAGAACAGGCACTTGCTGCTTTGGAGGCAATTAATGGAAAACATAAAATGGAGGTCAGTGTCTATTAAAACCACCACTCGAAATTTTTGTTACTTTTTTTAATATGTTAGCGCAGTGGTGTTGGCTCTGTAATAGAATTAAGCGTTTAAAAAAAATCATCCGTTACTGTATTTTATGAATGGAAGGAATGGGAGAATCATATTTGATATACGTACTTGAACTATATTTTAGCTGATTGATACTATTCGGCAATTTAGTGTTACTATTTATAGTTTTGCTGAAACCATGATCGGCTTGGATAGATGATTAATCATTTGTACTCAGACTATTTTTTTTATTTGATAACATGTTGATTCCTTGCATGTGATAGAATAGACAAATGCATGATTTTAAACTCGATTACAAATTTAGTTGTAAATGGTCTTTGCAGTATTTCGGACCTTCAAGCGGCATTCAGCCACAAAAATTCTATCGGTGAGGGCTGTGAGCATTTAATCATGATTGTCAGATTTCATTATAGATGCTCAAATAGTTGTTATTTCAATTTTAGTCCTTGTATCAGTTTGTAAATCCAGGACTGGCCTTGTTCACTACATCGGTTTGCGTAAGATAATGTTCCTGGTCCGGGCTTGAACTGAATCTAGGTTTGGAAATGGAAACTCAAGCTGAATAAGTCTCAAAGTTAGGATTGTTAAGACATGCACAAAAACAGTTTCATTCATTACACATAATATATGCGAAAATGAAAGCTTGTGAACTTGCATAATGGTTCCTTTGTGAAGTTCCATTGGCATTTCATTTACTCACAACCGATCGGATTAGGATTTACAAAATATATTACATATCATTTTTGGCAATGGCGGACTAATCTTCAAGTGAGATGACTGATCATATACAAAACGTCATCTTGTACCGTGTTTGCATTAGTCGAAGTCATATGATTTTGTTTGATATGTTCTCAACACATACTTGATGAGAATTGCCAGTGATATCGCTAGCAGCTCGACAAAAACAACCGCTATTTGATATTTGCTTTGTATTCTTTAGGGTTCAAGTGTTCCATTGGTTGTCAAATGGGCTGATACGGAAAAGGAAAGACAAGCTCGGAGAGCTCAGAAAGCACAATCCGAAGCTTCTAATTTGCCACATGCTGATTCTCAGCATCCTTCATTATTTGGGGCCATGCCAATGGGTTATGTTCCTCCATATAATGGATATGGTTACCAGGTTAGTTATATTGTAATATGCTATGACAATATATGTCATCATTTTTTTCTCAATTCATGCAACTCTTCAGCATAATCATGTCGTCTAATCCGAAATCGCCGCATTCATGTATTAATGTTTGTTTACCATGCATAACATCTTGATGGAGGTATATGTGTGATGATAATCATGCTCTCTTTAATAGACTCCCGGGGGTTATGGGATCATGCCATACCGCTTGCCACCAATGCAGAATCGACCTGGTTTTCATAACATGATGCCTCACATGAATCAAGGAAATGCATTACGGCCTGATCTCGGCACCAACATGAACCCTAGAAACTATCCTTTGCGTCCTGCAAGTTATGTCGGCTCTTACCCTGCTGTGCCAGGTGTACAACATCCAATGGCGTATTCTAGAGGAATGAGTAATCCAAGACCTGTGAATAGCTCTCCAGGTTCGGTTTCACCCGCAGGTGGAAATAGCAACTCTTTTACATCTTCGGGCAAACATTCCGGTGGTGGTCAGGTTGAAGGTTGTTATCTATAATCTTATTTTCGCTCGAGTATACATGAACGCATGCATGTTGATAAAATATTTGTGTATTCATTTTAAGACCATTGTTCTGCATTATAACAAAAAGGCTACATCTTGATAAAATTCTACTGATTATTTCATTTTCTGACTTAGGACCACCTGGTGCCAATTTATTTATTTATCACATACCTCAAGAATTCGGAGACGAAGAACTTGCAACAGCTTTTCAACCATTTGGTAGAGTTGTGAGTGCTAAAGTTTTTGTCGATAAAGCGACCGGAGTTAGCAAATGTTTCGGTAAGCCTATGGAAAACATATTAATGAATTTGATGGGTTTTGGATGGTGCTTGGGTTTGATGAATTAACATTTGCAGGGTTTGTTAGTTATGATTCTCCAGAAGCTGCTGAGTCTGCCATTAGTGTGATGAATGGATCCCAATTAGGAGGTAAGAAATTAAAGGTTCAGCTTAAGAGAAACAACAATCAGAGTAAGACATACTGATGAAACAGAATAATGGAATTTTGTATAATTTACATTTAATTTATGACCCTTATGTTTATACAATTTGTAATTTCTGTAACATATAAGTTCATTTATACACTCATTATTAATTTATTGATTTTCCCCTCGGAACTATTATTTATTTGAGTAAATATTAATTTTAGTTCCTCATGTTTTTTTTCGTTCCTCAAAAATTGAAAAACTTAAAATGACTCCCAAAAGTTTTAAATGGGTGTCAAATTAGTCTCTATCGGATATTGTCGAACATGTTAAAAATGATTAATTTGATCTGCATTTGAAATTTTTAGGACCATTTTATGTTTTTTAATTTTTAATGATTAAACTAGGAAGATCGAAAAACATAAGGGACTGAAATGAATATTTACTCTTATTTACGGTTTATACATGTTCAGTGATCACACCAGCCCCTCTTTCTCGTTGGGCCTGTTAGCCTGCCCATATCTCTCGTTGGGCCTGTTAGCCAGTTGGCCTCAACATGAAGAAAATTGAGAAAAAAATACACTAATATTATGAGTTTTGTACATTATCGTTGCATTACACACCATTCATTTTCAATCATCATTGATTTTTCAAGAATCAAGACAAGTAATCCAAATGAAAAGTGAATAATGCATTGATTTTGTATAAATCTTTATATTGTTAGTGCATATATATTCCTATTTTCTTTATATTCTCATATTCATTCATTCAAATAAAAAATAAACGTGTAGTTAGAAAATAACTACACAATGAGTAGTTGAAATGTATTATTTTGAAAATAATGCATTCAGATACTATTTCATAGGAATGCATATTATAAAAAATATTGTATTCTTGTTGGAAATGATTATATGTTTAATGTATGACTCATTGTTATATGTTTCAATACAACTTCCATAGATACACAAAGGAGAAATAATATTATTATTTTGATGATGATGATTTATTCAAGGTTGAGTCTATCTATGATCTTGATAAACATCAACACATACCTTAATAATTTTGTGATTATGATTATGCATTAATAAGGGATAAAGTATTTCCCAATCATATGATCTTGATCTTGATCTTGCTCATTGAGTTCGTGAAGTTGATTATACACATGGTGATGTTATTAAAATCACAAAGTCACATACATGGGTTACTCATAAAAATTGAAAAATGTAATTGCTCCTTGAAATTGTATGCCAAGCCAATAATTATTTCTAGTGACATCCTTGAGTTTTAGTAATATTATATAAATCATCCTTGAGTTTTTTACACCTACAAAATCTCCATAATTTATATACATATATTGCACTGACCACGAGGAAAAAATGTAATCTTTTAAACAAAAAATAGTGATAAATGTAATTAAGTTAAACAAAATATGGTATATTGAAAAAATAAGTCCAAATAGTATACGTGTTAATACATTTTCATTATTTTTTGTTTGTTATAATAAAATATAAGAGTAATTTAAATAACATCTCCTTAAATTATTAATGCATTTTATAATGAACTAAAAATAATGAAAATGTATTCACTCCTATACTATTTGGATTTATCTCCGTAATATATCATATTTTGTTTAACTTAATTACATTTATTATCATTTTTTTATTTAAAAAATCAAATTTGTTTCTCATACAGATGTAGTCAGTGTAATATATGCATATAAATGAGAGCTTTTTTGTAGGTGTAAAAAATGGACGGATAATTTATGTAATTTCACTAAAACTCATGGGTGTTAAACACAGTCATGATAACAAACATGGAATATGATCGGTTATTAAAGTAATTCGCAATTACAAACAAGACTCCAATAATAACAAATATAATTAAAAATAATTTGAAAGCATAATATTCATTTTCCTCCAAAACATAAATAAATTGATACAACTGACCGAGTTACCAGTTTTATGCGTAAAATAGTCGTATTGAACTGGTTCATACAAATATTTTTATTAGAGATCGTTGGTCAGATATCAATGAGAAACTTTCATTTGAACTTATTTTGTCACAAAAAGTTTATCTGAGCATTAGAAAGAATGTAAAACTTGATTGTTATGCCAAAATGAAGGTATTGTTAGTGGCTTTGGTGAAAAGCTATTGGTGATGTATTTCAAGCATCTTTGTTATATCCTTCTAAGGATTAATATATTTAGTTGAGTAAGTTTTTTAGACTCACTCTACATCTTAACTATCAATTCTAGGGAAATCCAATTGTTTAGATCTACTCATTAATTTAAACATTGAGGTTTCATACAATTGTAAAATAAATTTAAAAAACTTACATTTGAAGTAAGTGGATCTCATTCCTATATTTTTTCATATGAATTGAAATGTGAAGGGGAAATTGAATGAACATAAGCATGACTTAGAGAAATTCTCTGAAAAATCAACCAACCATAGATGAATGTTGTTCATTGTAAAAATGAGAAGGAATATGAATCTTGTCTTCATAAGTTTGTTGAACAATGCACTAATGATAAATAGTTTTAGAGTAAATTACACTGATACCACTTGAGTTTTAGTGAAATTATACAAACCACTCATCTTTTTTTTACACATACAAATCCCCTAATTTTGAAACATATGTTACACTGAACACCCATGTATGATAAATAAGTTTGATTTTTTAAATAAAAATGATGATATGTGTAATTAATTAAACATAATACGGTATATCGTGGAAACAAGTCCAACAATATACGAGTCAATACATTTTCATTATTTTTTTATCGTTATAATATAGTATAAGAGTGATTTAAATAATATATCCTTAGAATTGTTGATGCATTTTGTAATGAACCAAAATTAATGAAAATATATTCACTCATATACTATTTCGATTTGTTTTCACAATATATCATATTTTGTTTAACTTAATTATATTTATCATCTTTTTTTAATTAAAAAATTACACTTCTTTCTTATGCAGAGATTGATAGTGTAATATATGTATAAAAGTATGAGTTTTTTGTAAGTGTAAAAAATGGAGGAGTATTTTGTATAATTTCACTAAAACTCATCGTGTTAATGTAATTTAGTTAGAGTTTTAAAATCTACATTAATTAACTAAATTGCTGAGACTTGATAATATCTCTATCCACAATGTTACTTGGAAAACATTTTAGTGATACAATTTTCCTTAAATTGGCATACCCAAGTAATTAATTATCACAAAAAAATCATTACTACTGAGTTGGAAAATTTAATTAAATGCATTTATGAATCAAGACAGTACAATGAGGAAATGTATATCGGAATTAGTGATGCATAAATTAACTTATTTAAACACATGCAAATAAATATTTATTCCTTAAATTTATAAATTAAGTAATTAAAACATAAATAAATCACTAATTTAATTTGTAGCATTATTTTCATATTATTTGTTTTAAGTTTTGAAGGAGTCCTAATTATTTAAGTTATATTAAATCGTGGATTTTAATTTAATATCACAATATATATAAATTGTTCAGCACTAACTTTTTAATATTTTTTAATTTAAAATACATGCATTCCTCGCTTTAAAAACTAATTGTTGAAGAAGATAAAAAATCATTTCATATTTTTACAAATATCTGTTCTATAATCAAATAAATAAATGATTATATGACTTGAATATATAAAAATTAATTAGTTGATTTGGTAGTTATAGTAATTAGTTAGTAGTCTTTTAAATACATGAAAATAAAAACCAGTGAACCTATTACATAATTTTGAGTTTTTTCCTCTTCTCATAATTTTTCTTCTTCTAGAAATAAAAAAGTTGACAATTATTTATGCTTTCATTAATTATTAGATGAGAGGCATGTGATGTGTTCTTAATCTCAATTATTGAGTATTTTGATTTCAATTTTTAACTTATAATAAAATAGTGAAAACTATTTTAGCATATTAAATAAAAAGTAGGAACTAGAATAATGAAAAATTAAAATCAAATAATTTTTATTTTAATGCAACATTATATACTACTGATTTAAGTTTAAATTACAATTGTCTAAAATTAAATAAAGATTCTATAAAACTAAAAATCAATCAATGGTTGTGATAATAAGTAATAGTAAGTTTGTTTAAAAAATATTGTTTGTTCATCGATATGTCAATTATATTACATTTAAAAATAATAATAATTGATAAATATTAAAATGACAACCCATGCATTGCACGGTATAAAAGAAGTAGTGCTATAAAAGTTAAGATTTATAATTTTCAACTTTGTGTAATTTTAATCAGGAGAAATTAAAATATTTTTAGTAAAAATTGAGAATATTTATGTTTCAAAAACAAATTTGTAGTCTTTGATCTAATATGAGATTAACCATTAGGTTTGAGGTGATTGATAGATAGATAAAGTTCTCAATTAGGGACTCTAAATTCTCCATGCAATTATAGTCCATTTTCATATATCAATTATTATTGAGCTATTAAATATGAATGATGAATAATATAATAATTATTAAAAATTCTTATATCACTAATGCATACGTATTTTTCTGTGATTAAAGTATCAAAGATTGATTTATTTATGGTATTGAAGTATGTTGAAGATATATGATTATTTTTTTCTTTATATATATATATATATTTTCTGAAATGGAAATGAATTAAATGGACATAAATGAATAATTAGCAACTTTGAATATATTATTAAAATAATGATAACTAACATAATTTCCATTTAGGTTGCCACCTTTTCTAATTCTCTAGATCAAAATAAAAAAGAATTAAAGGATACTAATAGATTTTTAAGGTTGAAAATACATTAGAATTATTAAAATAAAAATATTACTCATTGTATATATTTATATTTATATATATATAATTGAGTTAGCTATCAAATTTACGAGTGAAATTATTTGTTTGTCTAATAAACTTAACTTTTAGCTTAAATTCAATTCAAACCAACTTTAATAAACTAGTCAAGTTTTGATTTTTGAACAATAGGATATACCTAATTAAGTTATTCTATGAACCTTAATCTCGGGATTATGGGAACACATCTATTATCTCACAATTTATATTATTTTATGTGATATCAGTTGCAATCAGTCAAAATAAATATATTAAATTAAAAATTTAATTATTAAGTATTTTTCTAACCAATCACAACTAATGACACATCGATTGACATAAATTGTGGGACAGAAGTGCTCATAGGGTAAGATATATTCTTTAGCCATATTTACGAAATTACCCTTTCATCCTTGTGTATATTGACAAACTGACAGTGATAACACAACAACACCAAGCTAAGCTCAAACTTCAATAGCCTCCAGTGTGTGTTTCTAACTGTATCTGCATCTGAATCATATTTTGGCAGAAAAAATCATGTTAAGAATTGGTTTAAGGTTGATTTCAAACTTCATTAACTCTTTTTCTGTTCCATGATTAAAGATAATGAAATATATGATGTTCTGTTTTTATTATCTACTTTTGAGTCTCTTTAGTCACCTTTTGTTACTGGAAAAAATTTTGGATTAAGAAATGGTTATGAATTTTCTTTTACTTGTTCATTTTGTTGTGTGGAAGATAAGGATTATATAGTGGTTTAGAATTTTCATGTGGGTTTTTTCTTTCATCTCTTTGATTAGTTCTGAGTTATGAATAATATTTCAGCTTACTTTGTCTCTTGTAATTGTTAAAAACAGTGGAAATGTTTCATATTCAAAGGGTTTGTTTGCTGAGAGATTCAACAGGTTATTGTCTACTCATACTGGAAGGTATGGAATAGTTATTCTTCATCTTAATCTTGCAATTGTTATTGTTGTGATTAGACAGCAAAAAATCACCATGGTTGGTTATGGAGTTTTTATGCAAATGAGGGAATGAATGTTTATGATTAAGGATTATGGCTTGGTTCGATCGATGTAGCCGACCCTTCTTATTAGGATAAAGGGTTGGCTTTTGTTGTTGTTGGATGTTCATAATGTATATCTAGGCATGAATGACTATGCATGCTGCATAAGTTTATAATCTGTAGTACCTTTCACTCTAATTCTTCCATTTTCAATGTTATTAATCACATATTTATAATTTGTAATTTAACATCTCTTGTATAACATATAGGAATTTCAATTTGAAGCCATTTCATGTGTACATGATGGATTAATTTAATATATGCATATCAGTCTTAACTAGCATACAAGTGCATTTTGCTAACTTTTTTTTTACTGCTACTTGAGCTCTTTTTACTTTCATTTGAGTTTCTATACTTCGTTAGATGCATTGGTGATTTTGTGAAAGTAAAGTGTTGGGTTTATTCAATTGTGAAGTCCCACATTGGATATGAGGGGAGGAGTGAAAGAGTTTATAAGTGAAACGACCCATAAAACTAATGCCTTAAGATTTTAGTTCAAGATGTGATGTCTTAGTTGTGTTTTTTCATTGATAAACAATGATTAATCACATTGTCACATGTAAGACTTTCAGGGTCCATTTGCGAGTTCAAGGCTTAGTAACATCATTAATTGACATCATTAATCACATCGTTATCTGTTGCACAATGGTGCACTGATCCTATTACTTGTATAGACATGTGTTGCAAGTCGTAATCGGGTCGGCACCATGTGCCTTTTTAATATTTTTGCTTATAGAAAAGAATGTGGTGGTCCAGGAAGCTAGAAGACAAGGTAGCATTGATCACTGGGGCAGCTACTGGAATTGGAAAGGCTGTAGCAACAAAATTCATCAATAATGGGGCCAAAGTTATTATTGCTGATATTCAACAACAACTTGGTCAAGACACTGCAAAAGAACTAGGACCTAATGCAACCTTCATAACTTGTGATGTAACTAAAGAATCAGACATATCCAATGCTGTTGATTTTGCAATTTCTCAATACAAACACCTTGATATAATGTACAACAATGCAGGGATACCATGCAGAACTCCTCCAAGCATTGTTGACCTTGATTTAGCAGTGTTTGATAAAGTCATGAACATAAATGTTCGCGGGGTTGTCGCGGGTATGAAGCACGCGGCACGAGTCATGATTCCGCGTGGAATCGGGTCTATTCTATGCACAGCCAGTGTAACTGGTGTAATGGGAGGAATGGCTCAACATACATACTCAATATCCAAGTCTGCTGTTATAGGCATTGTAAAATCTATGGCTTCAGAGTTAAGCAAGCATGGAATTAGAGTCAATTCTATATCACCTTTTGCTATTCCTACTTCTTTTGTGATGAGTGAAATGAGTCAGATATATCCACACCTTGATGCAGAGAAAATTGTAGAGATTGTTCATAATACTGGTGTATTGAAAGGTGCAAATTGTGAACCTAATGATGTTGCTAATGCTGCAGTTTTTCTTGCATCTGATGAAGCAAAATATGTTAGTGGACATAATTTGGTTGTGGATGGAGGTATTTCATCTTTTAAGAATTTGGAATTTCCTGCACCAGATCAAGTGTTATAGAACTTTGTGTCATGCATACTTGGAAAATTTGAAGTTTCAAATCTTTGTTTAATAAGAGGGAGTTAATTTTCCATATATATAAGCTTGGTTTGAGTTTGTTTAATAATGTATTATGAATGATATATTTTGTTTAGATTTATTATTATCATGTCTTTTATATATGTCAAATTTGTTCCCTAACTTTAAAAATTTAGGCAACATTTACTACTTCCATTACAACTCTATTAACTTAACAATACTAGAAATAGGGATTTGATTCATTCCCTTCAAAAAGGGAAATATAAAATCCAAACTATAGGCTCAACTATTACATGATGTGACAAAATAGTTGGAAGGGAAGGAAGAAACAAGATATGACTATTAGTTTAAGATATATATATACTAGAGAAGGGATCTATTCACTCCCAGAGTGAAAAATTTAAACTTACTCCACATTTTAACCATCAATTCTAGAGAAATAAGTGGATCCCCTCCTATTATACTAATATATTAATGTTGAAAATTAATAAAGAAGATATTTTTTATTTACATTACTTGAAAAAATAAATTGTGTCATGTTGATACAACTGGTATAGCATTATCATAAAGTGGTTGGTTATCACTGACTTGTATGGATAAGATTGTATCACCGATATAATTATTGTATTATATTCATATGAACTTCAGTTCAACAACTTTTCGATCTAACTGACCTGTAAATTTTTTAGAGTTATGCATATGAATATAAGAAATATGAAATGTGTAAAAGTTTATCGATAAAAAAATATATTATTTTATTTGTCTCAGAACAACAGTGCACAAGCAACATCAGTTTTTTTTTTTTTTGTAATTTGTTAAGTGTGAATGAATTTGGTTTTCAAACTTGGGTTTTAATAAAGGTGAGTTTATAGAAATTAAAATAATTATTTTTTTTGGTAAAATTAAATTTACATTGTTTAAAAAAGTTCATGATTGAGCAAATTTTGTTAAATAAGTTTGAAATATATCAAACTCAACTTTAACACTTCAAATCAGAAGATTTGGAAACACTGCATCAACATGAACCAGGAACCAGCCACAGTGCAATGATTTAAAGTTTGCAATGATTATGCTCATTGCAACTTTAAATGTTATATTATAAGTATCCAGTTTATACATCAACAAAATTCACATTATAAAATTAATTTTTCTCTGTTAATATGAAAAGTGAAAAACATGTTTCTGTAATTTGGCATGACTAAACAACTTTCCTTAAATTTTCAAGACACTCTCAATTCTGACAATTCTGGTTTTATAAACACATGCAACATGTTCAAAGAATAGCATGAAAAAAGATATTGTCTACCCATTCATTATTACTTAATAGGATAGAATGGCCATGTCTGGTAGTATTATTAATTGTTCTATCACAAAACACAATCAAAAGTACTAGGAAGAATTATTTCTTAAAACCAGACATAAAGGTTTGTGTTTTCAACATTCATACAAACTCATGAATTATACGAACGGAATGCGAAGCATATCAGAACCAGAGATGAATTGAAGGACACAAGCCTGCATTACCGCGAAAAGAGAACAGAAATAGATGCACCAGTCATGCAAATAGTGTATGGTGTAAGAGATAACAGTGACTAAAGGCTTGTAGGATCAACTGATTTGCTCCAACTGAGATTGTTAATACCATCCTTGGGACATATGATTATCTTTTGCACCATGGATGACTGAAAATCCCTGCACAGTTTGATGTTACAATACAAAGTTAGCATAAAAAAAAGCTGAAATAGTGCTAATTAACTAAAAAATAGTGCATTAATAAGTAAGTGAAAAATTCCAATAAGAGTTGGTTTTTTGGTTAAAAAGTTGAAATTGCTTGATTTAGGAAAATACCATATTCACATTGCTAAAATGTTGGTGGTAAATTTTCGAAGGCGGTATGTGTAAACAGAAGAAAATAAAAACAGCAGTGCTTTTTTTCTTTCTTCTTATGTACACAGGGAAAACAATTTTTAAAATGCAAGTGCAGTGTTACAAGTATGAAAACAGTTACTTATAAAATGTAGTACCAAAGTTAAACCCTGCATAATCTTGTTTCCATATGATACTATAGTTGATTTTATTACTTAACTGCCATGGGTAATCTCCTAACAGGGTCATAAAACCATCATCATCTATGCTGGTCAAATGCCATCCACTGCATCCATTAACTAAGCTTCCTCCGAAATCAAACATCGAGTCGAGTTCGGAGATAAGTTCGTCATAGCCCGAAAAACGTTTGAGGTCAATTGCTCTTCCAAGCGCAGTTCCCTGCTTAAGCACCTGAAATAAGTAGCTTCCTTGCTCAGATTTATGAATGCCTAAAATTTGTTTCAGCTTGTTTGTATATTTTTTATCACAATGCATCATAGGTTCAATTTCTCACCTATCTATATACCGAGATGCTTTGACAGTCAAGTCAGAAGGACCTAACATACCTAAACGGTACCATTTATATCGAATTGACCCTTCCAGGGAATGATCCCCTCTCATGTGGGTTTTTCCAAATGGCAGAGTCATGTGACAATGCACTAGGCGGCACACATACTTGTCCGGTGCATGGTGCTAGCATCTCATTGTCTATCCTCTTTACATGGCTCCATCATGCGAAAAACTACCATGAGAGCTATCGACATGATTCCGAAAGCACCGAAAAGCAGAACAAAATAAGAAGAAGAAAAACAAAAAAGAATCCTAAAAACATTTTTGTTAGAAGCACAGACTACACAACGATGAGAAACGTTCTACAAGATTCAATAAAATCAAATCAATCCATGGTTAAATCATAAATGCTTTTTACCTTTGTGCAACTCCTCCTATCAACTGAGTGACAATTCTTGCATTTTTTCTCCGAGTTAACAACTGCAATACTATCATATGGTTTTGTAGCTGGGATAGTTGCATAAATGCTTGTCTGAGACAATGGAGGAATAGAAATGAGACTAGAAATCTGGCTGAAAACAGCAAATTGTGGTGAAGGGAGCTCCATTTGGGTATCGGTTAAGTTAACCCCGAAAAGCTTAAGAAGGCCAGGTTGGCCAAACGAAACATGATTTTCTTCTTTAGATTCAGAAGGCCATCCTTGGGATACAGAACCAATTGAGTTCATATTTGAACTTGAAGTTGAGATGTCTTCATGTGGAAATGACACTGATCTACCTCGAGATTGGTGCGGAGGGTCTTGCATGACAAAGGGAAACTTCCTCTCCAATCCTAACCACGCATCTTTCGATGGTGGTGGTTTTTGTGCAGGCTGCGAAGAACCTATGTTAATGTAATCTTTACCTTGTAAGACCCTTCCCCCTCTCTGAGATGCAGGCTCGGCAGGATTCCGAAGTATGTCTGATACCAACAAGATACTTCAACTAGTCACATGGTTAAATATTATCATAAACATTAAAAGTTATTATAACATAACATCTTGTAGCTTCCTTGAATCAAGAGAATTCCATAGGTAAGTCAAATGTGAGAATTGAATGTATAAGAACTAACCATCCTTGGAAAAGCGACTTAATCCAGGACATAGCAGATTCGGTACACGTGCCTTCTTTGGTAGGGGGAGAATAGGAATTGGTTTCTTCATGGCAGATTTTAAGGGCTCAATCCACCATGGACAAACCCTTTCGGGGATCATATACTTATTTTGTATAGCATCCCATTGCACCTAACAGGAGATGAAAATGAATCGAAGTAAAATAAAACAGAAAAGTACTACATTTAGAGAATCAGAAAGGATGTGATACCTCAAGACATCTCCATGTTGAACCAAGCCATCTGATGCTATCGATATCTCCAATACTTATTATCGAACCTGCATATCTGGTTACGCAAACGAAAAGGTCAGAGACTTGGTTGCAAAGATTTTCCTTGTAGATACTATAATTATCATCATAAACAGCCTTTGTACTTCTATTTTTCGAGGGATAATAAGGGTTATTTCAGAATAAACCATTCATGACTCTCAGCCAAAGTTTTGGCATCTTCACCTTCTTGTGGAATCTTCAACTTCAATTTGCATGTGTACTCTCATTCCAATTGAATAGTCCACTACAGTTGACTTCATGTAGTGTTGCACAGGAACAATAAATTCAAAGGGATTCATCCTACAAAGTCATGAAAAACATATGCTTAAAGTGCACATGTATATCTGCAATGCAAGAAAACTAGACATGCCGATTCGAATTTTCAATCAAATGAATCCTGAACAGCTCACCAAGGGTGGTAGTAGACAGTAAACATGGATCCTGTGGCAACAGCATGGGAAGCAGTAGTCAATATTCCTAGTTGCATGCTATGACTCGATATCAGAGAAGTAGATGCAGATTCTTTATTATGCTGTCTCTTTGCTCGACGAATCCCAATACAAAGTTCTCCATTTTCCCCACTGCAGTGGCATAAGAACTGTCCTGGTTAGTGACACCTTCATTATCATTGTCATGTCATGGTTCACTAAACAATCTCACTCATTTAAAATCTTACAATGCTTCTTAGTTCATAAATTTGAAAGTAACTAACTGTTAAAGTTCTATCTCAAAACCAATTGGCAATAAGATATTCCAGTTTTTGGCCCAATGGGTTTTTAAACAATTGAGGAGACAATGAAGAAGGCGATGTGAGACTTACTTCCCAATATGGTCCCTCTACATAAGCCTACCGAACCAGGCGAAGGGTTACTTTTGACCCATAACTAAATGTCATCTTTTGACCCATGACAACTAGAAAGAAGCTGAGTTCCGGCTCTGATACCATGTTAAAGTTTCATCTCAAAATCATTTGACAATAAGAGGAGTAGTTCAACAAGTTTTTAAATCATTCCGGAGACAATGGGAAACATGTATGACTTACTTCCCAACATTAACCAACCAAACCCCAACCCACTGAGATTCTCTATCATTGCTTTAAAATCAATAATCTCCATTGTGGAAGTTAAAGGAGAGGGGCATGATAGCAATTTAAATATACTTTCATGAAGCTTGTGTATAAAATTCTTGTCCAATTATTTTCTGATCAATGGGTCTTGGAACAAGTTAACAAACAGTCTAAAATGGGTTTATCATTTCCAATCCACCATTTTAGCAGTAAAACCAAAAAATATAGTATACAAAATGAGTGGCAGCATTCATATGGAATTAACACCCCATGAATAGTAGATACAGGAATTGATAATAAGAAATTTAGAGGTATCCAAATGAATTAAAAAACATGGTGAAAAGACACAGATAGAGAGAACCTAAGAAAAATGCATGCATCTCCAGCAACAAGCTTTTTTGAATTGACAAATGTGCTCCAACCGCTAGTAAGCAAGTGACGTTTTGGCTCACCTGCATTTTCAGAAATATGGGTCAAATCGTATATAGCTAGATATAACCAATAAAATCTTGACGATAGATTAATAATTTAATTCTAATTAAAATGTAATCATAAAATAGCATTCCTTTCAAGAAAAAAAAAAGTCCACGTATTTCCTAAGTTATAGTCATAAATTTCATTAATGATAGTAAAATGGTAAACACCCTTCTATTTTCAAAAAAATATTCAATCAAACTTTTATTTGGGTGATTTTTAAGTATGTCTAAGGATATCCTCACTTATATGGATAGTGAATAACTAATATATTTCACGTATATAATTAACACCTTTATTCCTCATAAGAATCAAATTTTTGATCATTAATCTAATATGATACTTGTGGATTTATTGGAGTCCTACGCTACTAACGCTTTTATTTATTTCATCCAACAGAGTTAACAACAACCCTTTTAAGTCACAATTAGAAAACATAAGTCACTTTTTTAAGCATTAGCAGTTATGATTACATTGTAGCAATTGGATAAAGAACATTTGACCTTAAAATAACTTACCACGATATTTATGCGTAAAATGCCACTCAAATCCATGCAAGTCCTTTGCAACCAGTTCTTGTGTTGGTGTTTGGAGAGTCATGTCCTACAATATCAAAGACATGATAGAAAATGATCAAAGATTGATGAAATTTAAACATAAAAAATGCTGACCAAAACTAACCAAATCAATAAGTTATGTTAATTCTTTCTTTAATGGAAGCCACATGTTAATAGCATATATATGTTTCTTGATGAAATTGGTCCGAGTGATAAGGAGTTTAGTTTTCCTTCACTACGGTCTCATATATATAAGTTGGAGAGTTTTGCCTTTTAAATGAGTTTTCACTCATTCATAAGGTCTTCTAGGAATGACAATTGGCGGGAGAGGCGAACCCCGAATGATATTAGTTTCTTACCCAATAAGGCTAAATAATATATTTGGTAGTAACAAAAAAAATCATTTCTAAATGAAATATATATGCTCTAAGTCTCATGTGTGACTCCATGTGACAGTTGTTGTGACTCATTAACACAATTTTTAGGACAAATTATCTAATCCTTTTTCTTAAACAACATTTTATAGATTAGATATATTGTTACCCATGATAAAGTTCAAGACAAGGATTCAATCCTGAAGAGAGATGAAAACATATATATTTATTGTTCAAACAATTGTGTCATTTCATGTGTTATAAAAGTTCATTCACAAATTAGAACAAGTGTGACACATAAAGTGCACTTTATGGGGAGTCATACTCCTATTTTTTTAGTTTTTAAGAGTAAAAGTATATTTTTATTATAAATAAGAGGATACAAGTGTCATTACATGTATTGTTTTCTTTAATTTATTATTTCATAGTATTCTCCTCTCCCGTTATAATAAAGAGTATTATGATTCCTTTATGAGACAACAAATGTCCATCCTTTCTAAAAGAGCATATTGTAGATTATATAGAGAAGGATTCAAACCAGTGGAGGGAGACATTCATTAGCATGCAGTTTGGGAATAGAGAATCCACCATGTGGACTTGTGTCTGATGCAGTTAGTATCTTAATAAAGGAGCAGAAAGTAGTAGTTCTTTCAGGAATATGATAAGTGTCTTCATCTTCTGAGATAATTCCATTTTGCTGCAAAAATTGAAAACAATAACTGGTTCAATGATTTCATCATTCATGTATGTGTTAGCCTGCCCACACACTCAAAACCTATGAAGCAGGATAAGGATACCTGTGTATCTTATATGCCGATAATCATTTTTGTAAAATATAGGATACGATACGTTCAGGGGTACGTGTATAAAATAGTAAAAAATATATAAAATTATAAGTGCACATCAAAATATCCAAAGTAAAAAGTAGAATGAAAATTGCAAATCATTATCCTCCATTAGTGTTTGCCTTTAAATAAGTTGTTATTTTCCTTTATTATTGTGATGTTTTGATTAAAACGTATCATGTCCTAGTTTTTTTTTTAAAACGTTTCATATATGTATCCTATATATCCTAGTTTTTTTTTGTTCAAAACATTTCAAATACGTATTTTAATATATTTTTTATTTTTTATTTTTGAATACTCTACGGATACGTATCTCTGACGAATCAGAGCGTATCCGTATCGGATATGTGTCCAATACCGACACGTGAAGGTGTTTCAGGTATCCATCTTTCTTATATTATATATAGCTGAAAACAAAAAAGAAAAAGGTAAATATTGAATGGTAGGTTAACCAACCTTGAGTTCTGGAACTAAAGTAATTTGAGCAAAAACCTCATCTGAGTTAGCTTCAGCCTATAAAACAAAATAAGAACATTGTTTCCAATATGTATTAAACATCTTACGTAAATAAGGACATTAACCTTTGTAGAAATGTAACACCACCTTTAACTGGACAGACATAACCCTGCAGAGGATGTTAGAAGGTAAATCATATGCAGGAATATCCATGTGACCATCTTCCTGATGTTGAGTAAATGCAGCAACCTAGTCCACATTTCAAATCAATAGACCATTAAATGGTATGAATAGACAATATAAATCGTATATAACAATTTTGGTTCGCACAAGAAACTGTTCAATGTAGCACAATTTTGAGAAACAATGCAAAACATGTTTTTTACTATTAAGGACGGTATCTCCACACCTTTTGAATGAGGAACTAATTCTCTTTCAGATGTGTGACTAGTTCTCCAACAAGGGTCAAATAAAACTGTTGTTTTAAAAAATAGACATGACCCTACCCTAAGGAAACGTCTTATTTTAATTTCATTATTTGATAATTCGATAGATAATTGATTTTATTTTATCATTCTCCTCACGTCAAAATTCTCTTAAACATGATCCAATTAAAGTTTTGCCAATTCAACTATATTAATGCACAATTGTTTTAGTTATTTAATATTTTATCAAATTATCAATTAAATTTGTTATATTTAAGTGAATCTCAAAGGAAAAAATAGACTTAAATCATACCCTAAAAAAGTAACCGGATATATAACTTTCTTCATTTAATAAAAGTAAATGGATATTTAATACATGACACCTTTAATTTTTTCTCCATCCCCTTACTAGACAACTCTCTTAATTGATTGTAATATTATGGTATTGACAGTGTAAAGATTTATACACAATCAATTATTCATGATTCATTTTATTTAAGATTGAATAATAATTAAAAATAAATGATAAATAATATAATGACAGTATAAAAAATTCTTACATTATCGGTGCACACAATTCTTAATTAAAGAACTCCCCCAACATAAAGACATCCCATAAACATAGCTCAAAATAGTTAAGCAGACACTGACCAAGAGGGTGGGCAAAGGGGAAGGGGGCATAGAAAGAATAAGAAAATATCCAAATTCTTCCTTAAAATGTGTGTGTATATATATCTTAGGGATATGAATGGGTCATGCA
This sequence comes from Lupinus albus, assembly GCA_009771035.1. Classification (NCBI taxonomy): domain Eukaryota; kingdom Viridiplantae; phylum Streptophyta; class Magnoliopsida; order Fabales; family Fabaceae; genus Lupinus; species Lupinus albus. The sequence goes on along the minus strand of CM020013.1, from coordinate 2,525,075 downwards.
CTTAGTAATCATATTATTTATGGGTACTCGTACTGATAGCAGATATCTGTTGGTAACCAACGAATTTTTAATTTTAATTATATTTTTATATATTTTATAATAATTAATATATAAAAATAATAATTATTAAATGATATGATAATTTTATGATTACAGTCTTATAACTAAATATATTATGAAATAATAATAAAGTAGAAAAATATAATGTTAAAATAATAATATTAAAGTATAAAATATATATGTGGGTACCCGTCCCACATGATACTTTTTCTCACCTATAAGTTATTTTTGCGGGTATCGATTGGAGGTATTTTGACGGGTACCCACAAGTCATGTATTTTTGCCATCCCTAATATATATGGATTCTCTCAAGTAAAGAAAAATTCTCGTATAAAAACTTTGAGAATATTAAATCTAGGTCTTATTACCATACATGAATTATTATGATTAAAAATGAGTTATTGATCATATGATATTGCTTTTATTCTTGACCGTTCAAATAAGATCAAATAATACATATTAACTATTTTCATTAATCAATATATTAATTGTTCCGGGGTCACTTCCTAATATATATATATATATATATATATATATGCTTCTGGTTTGTAGTTATAAATCTTAATTTGAGTTTTTAAAATCTCTTATGACCATCATAATGGCTAATGTATCAAAAATAGAAATTTTATTTTCATTGATTATCCATTAAAACCAAACTTGCATTGAGAGAAAAAAAAGAAGATAAAATTGAGAATGAAACCTGCTCCAAGTGACCTTGAGGGAAGTAGAAAACCTTCTCTCCAACGCCAGGAACATAAACAGATGGCCCAGCACATAAACGCCACAATTCAGATTTCAACTCATTTTTAACACCTATAACAACAACATATTATGTTTTAAAACTTGAACAACAATTATTGATTAACTATTTTAATCAGTTAATTATAGAACTTGAAGAAGGATTCATAATTTCAAAGATATAGTGCATTAATCCACATCAGTGATTTAAAGCATTGCAATTGCACTCCATTACTAGAACTTGAAGAAGCATTCAAAATTTCAAAATGGTTTTAGGAGACTTTATAATAGTATCATAATAATCACTCGCAATTTCATAAATGCAACTCAATTACCATAAATGCAATAACCACATTACCATAAATGCAACTCAATTTCATTAGAAAATCAAATAAATTTGTATTTCAAGATGAAAAATGATAATCAATTTACATTATATATGTTAGGGGTGGCAAAACGCGCCGACCCGGACCGGCCCTGTCTGACCCGCCTTTGACCCGTCAAAATATGGGCTGGGTTAGTCCGACCCTTATTGCTAAAAGGGCTCAAAATGTCAGCCCGACCCATATTTGGCAGGGCTGACAGGCCAGCAGGCTGACCCGTTTTTATTTTTCTTTTCAAAAACAAATTTAAATTACACTGATATTTCATGAGTTTTATTGAAATTACACAAACTATCCTTCCATTTTCTACACTTACAAAAAAACCCTTAATTTATAAACATACATTATATTGATCAACCATGTATGAGTGCTGTACTTTTTTAAACAAAAAAGTGATAAATATAATTAAGTTAAACAAAATATGATATATGATATAAATTAAACACTAATATGTAAATGTTTTGTATTGTATATGAAATAAATTACATTGATAAGTAATTTACTCATAAATGTGTTATATATGAATAATAAATTGGTTGCACGGTATGTGTAAAATGTTCGGTTGGAAAACAATATTAAATTGACTACATTATTGGAATCACAAGTAACCTTAAAATGGTAAAGCAATATTAATGTTGGCCCATCGGGCTAGCCCGATCCGGCCCACCGTGACCCGTCTAAAAAATGGGTTTCCAAACCGGTTTGAATATGGATTTTTGGGATAAAAACTCCAGCCCGACCCGTCAAAAATGTCGGTCAAAACGGGCTAGCCCGCCGGGCCAAGCCCATATTGCCATCCCTAATATATGTCAAACATATTTTTCATATTGTAATTATATATACTTCGGCCCATGAAAAAATTATATATGTCACTTATAAATCAATCAATAATTACAAAATATCAATTTGCCAGATATGTTACTTTTCTAATGGTATAAGATGATATATAATTTTGTATATTTATAAAGAGTAATGATTATCTTCATTAACGAAGATTCAAATAGTACAAAAAACAAAACAAAACATAATACGATAAGACATTTTTATTCTTTTATATATAACGAAAAACATTTTTCTCATTAAAAATACAATTAAAATCAAAATCAAGTATTTGTGTGAGATGATTGTTTTATTATAAGCATGCAGTTGAGTAGAAACTTGTACCTTGGTTATGGTGATTAGAGGAGGAAGAGCCACCGGAAGCACCACCATTGTTAGAGGCTCCATTCCCTTCGCTGATTACACAATCCATCTTCTCCTTCACCTTCCTCATCACTAAATGGAAATAAAACCGAAACAAACAAATATATATATATATATAGGGAAAAAAAGAAAGAAGAAGCTTAAAAAAACGGAGAAAAGGAAAAAAAGACAAACGAAAATTAAGAATAGGGTGTCAGGATATCATGTTCTTAAAAATTCATATCCTCATATCTCTAGTCAATTATATTCCATAAAGTATTAAAAATATATTATTTTTTTGTTTTTATAATTTTTTCTTAACTAATTGATATTTTTTAATTAGATTGGTACACAGTAGAACACTAAATATTGGGATCTCCACATCACAATAAAACAAAAACGCTTCACACTATATGTCACTCAACACTTTCTTTTTTCACACTACCCTGAACACCTTTGTTACGGTTACTTTCACACACTCTCTCTCTCTGCAACTCTCACACCATTCTCCATTAACGTAAGGCATCAACATGCGCGTTTTCCTGTACGGATAGGTGCAGAGTATGGTGAGTGAGCACAGATAATGCAAAAGAAAAGTGAATAACAGAATAAGGTATCTCTCTAATAGTGATCACTTGTACAAAAAAAACTCTCTATCCAATAAAATTACATAAGTAATATAAATTTTATTTTTCTATTTAAATAAATGATACATTTTAATTGATTTAAAACACCATTAAATCAATGGGTACACAAACAGAGACAAATAGTGGTAGTACACTTGCAAAAACAATTTTCTGATGGCTAGTTTTTTTATTTACTTTTCAATTAAATAATTTATTTATTTTTATAAAATGTTATTTCTCTAACATTGTTCAATAGTAAAGAGGAGTCCAATTCTACTTTTGTAGAGGGATTATCTATTATATTATTAGTATAATGATTATATAGAGACTAATTATGTATGGATAAAATATAGGGGTGTACATGAGTCTGAGTTGTATCGACTAAGATTTGTCTCTTACTCAACCTTAAATGTTGTAGGGTCATATTTTTTAACTCAAACTCAATCCTATACCCGACCCCATATATTGATGGTGACAATCTTTAAATCCGAACTCGATCTTAGACCTGATTAAATATAATGTATATCTATTTTAGATAAAGTTTTCTCAATATTTTACTCATTATTATGGATATGTAATTTAACATATCAAATGATATATGTATATATATTATTAATCACATTTATATGATGAAAAAATTGAGAATCAATGATATTTTCGATCAAAGAGATATCATTACCCTTTACACAATCGGGTGGATATCATAAGTGAATGACCATTGGGTGGATATCAAGCCGAGTTATGCGTCCCTTACTCTGTCCTAAATATTACCTGAGTCTAATTTTTGAACTCAAACCCGACAATAGACTCGATTAGACTCAACCCTTATTTGAACCCGATCATGATCGGAGCAAACCGGGTGAACGAGTAAAGTCAGGTCCTACTCACCCTAGTTAAATGTATATTATTATTGTAAATTTATAAAGAAAATATTATTATTTATAATTTATAAATCTTCTTAATTAATTGCATGTCATATATAACATAAATATCTAATCAATTGGAAATTGCATGCTTTAAATACATATTAATGAGGTCATTAATGAGGACTTTTGAGGGTGTGAAATAATAGGTACAATGAGTTTGAAGGAAGGAGTTTAAAGACTTTATAAATCTTAAGCACTCATTGGGGTGTGACTTAATAGGTACAATGAGTTTTGTTGGTAGGTGAGGAATCACACAAACAAATTTCCTGTATAGACATGCGCATGCGCACTACCACCTCTTTCGCTGTCGTACGATCGACCGACTCATGTTATCGTCGAGCTTTGGCCCAATATTTTTTTTTTTAAATGAAATTATTTTCCTTTTTATTTTTATTTTGGACGTGTGGCTGACCAAGTCGACATCGTGTGGCACACGTGTGACTGAGTCAGCACACAGATGGAGAGTGAGGAGAGTGAAGGAGAAAAACTCGGTCAAGGTAGGAGAATCCAATCAATGGGAAGAAGATCCAGGTGGGACTCGTTCTCGACCATCATATTACGTAGCCATTTGGGATGCAATCACTTATGTGGACCGTCAAATGAAGGTTGTTGTTGGAGGCCACAGGCTATAAATTGAGGTCTCCTCACTTCACATTTCCTTGTCCCAATCGAGCACTTATTCGTCGACTTTCTTCTTCCTCCATCATACACTCAACCGAAGCATTTACGACATACTTCTCTCTCTTTATTTCCATGACACTAATAATTGACACTAACAGCCAAATTGTGGGAATTTTGAGAACTGACACTGATAGTTAGATTGTGAGAAAAGATTTGACATGGGTAGCCATACCAAGTGTGTTTCGAGAATGAATATTGGTAGTCATATTATGGATGTGTGTTCGAGATCGATTTTTGCAGTGCAGTAAGAATTCGATAACACATAACTAGGCTGTTTTATCCTAAAGACGGCGTGGTTGATAGTCTACTTCCACACTTTGGGTAGTACCATGAAACGTCTTAAAGAGAGCAACCTAGTCGTGATCTAGTAAATAAGTATTATTTCGTGTCATTACTACGCCAGAAAACGTCTTTAACAGCGGTTCTTCAACAACGCTTCCTAGAATTATACTATTAAATACGTGGCGGAGGAACATAGACAACGCCTAGTTAAGCAAACGTTGTTAATATTGATAAGATGATATAAAATCAATCGCGCATTCGTGAATGAGTGTTGTTGAATAAGTGCTGACTTGAATTAGTTCTATTTAACCGCACTCATTTTTTGTTGTGGTGTTAATTAGAATATGTTCAACAACGCATTTTGTTGTCTACGTTATTGATGAGATATCTTCTACATCGCTTTCTTCAATAAGTGTTGTTGATTTGATATTGTATACAATGTTTTCTTAAATGTGCATTGTTGATTTAATAGGAATTTAAAATTTTACAATTTCTAAACATTATTCTCTCATATATTAAAGTGTGTTTGTTCCCTAAAATTCTTTTGTTTAGTGATGGCAGTATGAATTCCCCAGAATTCTTCGAGTCTATATGAGCAGTGTTAAAGGTGACATATCAATAGCGTTTATTCTATTAAAAGTCACACATTTAACAATGCTTAAATGTGTTTCAGGATGTACCTTTCTGATGTAGTGAGAAAATTTGGATAGAATGAATTTTTCTACCCCAAATGCATATATAATATGTCCAATTCTGATTAGTGGTTCAAAAGTTATGTAAAAAATAATGATATAGCACCTTTAACAACACTTATTTTCGCAAGCGCTGTTGATATGCCATCTTTAACAACGATTATTTACGCTTTAACAGCGCTTATTTACGCAAACAATGTTGATATGACACCTTTAATAACACTTATTTACTCAAGCGTTGTTGATATGACACATTTAACAACGTTTATTTATGCAAACGATGTTAATATGTTACCTTTAACATCACTTATTTACGCAAACGTTGTCGATATGACACCTTTAACAACATTTATTTACGCAAACGCGGTTAAAGATGTCATATCAACTTGTATTGAATAGTATTATGAGAAAATGTTATTTTTGACATAACTTTTGAACCACTAATCAGAATTGGACATATTATATATGTATTCGGGGTAGAAAAAATCATTCTATCCACATTTTCTCACTACGTCAGAAAGGTGCACCCTGAAATTCCAAAAAAACTATTTTTACTATTTCTTTTTTATTTTACAAATTTTATAGAGGATGTGTTTTGATAAAGTTACTATAGCTGAAAAGTCACACATTTAACAGTGTTGTCTTTAGAGAGCGCTGTTAAAAGCCATACATTTTGATAGTGGGCGTGAATCTTTGCAGATTTGAAAACAAAACTTCACATACAATAATACACATATCATTCAACTCTTACTCTTCTTCTCTTAGTTTCTCTCTTCAAGCAAGGTATTAGCTTCTGATTTCTCTATTAGAGCATGAGGTGAATCATTCTCTTTTATTCACTATTTCTCCTTGCATTTACATCTAAGTTAATTGCTTATTTTATATTATAGGAAATGTGAAGGTTGAATCTACGTGAAGTTGTTGTTGATTTACAAAATTTGCAATCTCTATATGTATTTCTTGTATTTAATTAAAATATGTAACTTTTGATTTCATTCTTATTATATTGAATCTGACTGCATTCTTATGTCCTCTTATTTCTTCGGTTAAGGGAGAGAGGAAAATCATGGATGTGTCCTCTACATCTTCATCACCTTCGTCCTATTCATTACTGCATATAGTTAACAGAGACAAGTTCAAGCAATGGTTGATTTCATTCTTATTATTTTGAAACTTCTCATTTGTTTGATAAAATGTCTGAAAGAGATTTTGTCTTTTTTAATATGAGTGCAATTAAATGAGTGTTGTTAAAGGTGACATATCAACAACACTCATGATGAGCGCTGTTAAAAGTCATGTACATATATAACAGTGCTTGTTGGCGTTGACGTTGTTGTATGTATGACATACAACAGCGTTCGTGTAAGCGCTGTTAAAGCATATCATATACTACTACGCTCACATGGATAGAGCCCGAAAGCACTATTTTATCCCCGAAATGCGCACTGTTGATTTAAATTTTTGACGTAGTGCATTTAGAATTGTTGCAAGTTACATTAACAACAATGAGTTTACCAAATGAATGGCCTCCGAGATATTCATAATCATGGTTTCACAACTTCTCTTTCATTTATAGCATGGTTACATGGTTCCTTATTTAATCTACATATCGGTTATTGAATTTAACATATGACATGTTTATTGTAAAAGAAACCAGTCTTGTATTATAATGTAAAAATCTATAACCATCACAATTTGTTTTTTCAATTTTCTTTGTGAGGATTGTGGTGATTTGCTAATTTGTACCGGTATCACCTTAGTCTCTTGTATGCTCAATTCATGCACTTTATGTTCCATTAGTTTCTTTTATCTTGTATTTGTTACAGGATATTTGGATCAATGATACATTGTTTTATTTAGGGTTAAGTTGGTTTTATTTTATTTGAATTTATCTTTATTTAATGTTTATTTTGTAAACATTATTTGAATCGTTATTATCTTATTGTAGTAAATACTTTTGCCTATGTAATATGTTAATTAGACAGATTCATATTTCAGTTTGATCAATCTTTATTATCCTAAACTTCTACATGATATCAGAATGGTTTCATCCTCTGTGAGCTGTTCGGATACTATTCCGTTATCGATGTACCGAAAATTCAAAACTCTAATTAGTCATATCCCTTTATCATATCATTTTCTCATTAGTATTCATTCATTTTTTTCTCAGCCTCAATTCCATAATACATGAAACAATTATTGAAATAAACAAACATACATCACTCCAATACAAAATTCACCTTCTTCTTCCTTTATTTATATATATATATGGGGTAATCTCCATACCTAAGATCATTTCAATATTTCAATATTGTATTTTCTCTCATTGTCTAATTTTGTTAGTAGTAATTTTTCTTTCAATTAGTGATCATTCTGATGTTAATTATACAATTATGTTCTATTCCTACTCATATTCATTCTGGTGATGCATTTGTTCTCCCATTGACGAGTTATGTTAGTAGTGACTTCTTTTCATCATCAACGATCATTTCAATGATGATTGTACTGATGGTTTCTTTTTTTCACTAACTATCACCCCATTGGCGCATTACCCCAATAATGTATTATATTAATAATCACTCATTTTCTCATCGACAATCATTCCAATTGTGATTTTACGTTCAAACTTTTCAATTTTTATGATACATTTTGGATGATCTTTATGGAACTCTTAAAATCATCTAATTATTTTCATTTTGGAGGAATTATTTGTAAAGTACCAATTTGTTTCAGTTCCGAATATTCACAAGTTTTCAATGGTAGAGGACAATGGATGAGAGATGAAAGAAGATTAAGGAAAAGAAAGACAATTAAGACCATGCAACTGAATCAATGGATACAAAAAGGTTTTAAAGCATGGTAAAAGGCAAACTTTAAAAAATTATATATATAAATACATTAGTATTGAACTCGTGGCCGAAAGCCACGAGTTTCACAAAGATGAAATAAAGTTTTTGTTGGATCTATCCACGAGTTTATTTTAAAGGGGTACAAAATAATTAAATGAAACTTGTTGAAGGAGGTCACAAGTTCAATGGAAACTCGTCAACCATACCCCAAAGTACACGTTTTTGGTAAATATTTTAAAATGTGCACTAAAACTGTAATATTTGATGGTACACTTATAGTGTAACTTTTCTATTAAAATGATCAATTTGACACACTTAACTTTTTTTTTAAATTATTTTAGATTTTTCAATTTTTTAAAACAGTAATACTTTTTACTGTTGATTAGAGGTCACAAAACATCGAGCACTAATAGTGGAGAAATGTAAAATTAGAAGAGGTGAAGAGCTTATTAGACTGAGTGAGATCAATTGTTCGAAAATTATTTTTTGTCTTCATGTCTCAACTCAATCAAATTTCTTCAAGTAATATAAAAATGTTATTTTGTATTTTTATAATTTTTATTTTTAATATAATGACATTTTTTTCATTGATTTGAGACATGAATTGGGGAAAGAAATTGAGAGAAATTATCATGAATAATATATGCCCGTAAGGTAGTGAAGTGGGCGATCCTTATGCTATCCCAAATAATACTGCGAATCAAGAGAGAACGGATACATATGATGAAAGATATGAATAGGACGTCGATTCAATTAAAATACTATTGAAATAGACCTTTTTTTAATATAGGACAATAATTATATTAGTCATGTAATTATATTTGATCAAATTCAGCCAAATTTGCAGGTAACATCTAGTTTTCATTTATACTGTACATATCATATGAAAAGGTTTTCATTTAAAATTTTAAAAATATCTATATGAAAATGACTTAATTTTTATCCACTTTTGTCGTGGAATGTCAAATATAACACTACATTTGTTTGTATTTCTAAAAGATAGTCTACCTGGAGAAATTACATTTTGTTCTAGTATTTGTTGTAAATAAAAATATTTATCAATTTTTAGTTTTTGAATGTTAGTATTATATAAATATCAGTATGCTATTTAATTAGGTGATTTACCCATATACAGGTTTGATCACCATTACTGTTAATTATGAAATTCATCAATGCTGAAGCTAAAGAATCATTCCAAAAGGTGAAAATCATTATCCTTCACTTACACTACATGAGGAAGAGTTGTGGGCCACAGATTTTTCTATAAGTAATATAAAAACATTATTTTTTTTATTTTTTATTTTTCTTTTTAATTAAGTGACACATTTTTATTACAAGAGACATGGGCAGAATAAAAATGGAGACATGCGATCTATTTTCACAATGTATCCCCGTTGGAAAAGGGAAGTGTCTTTCAAGTGAATACTCAAAACGTGGTAAATACTCGATTTCTTTCATTTCATACAATTTTAGGAAAATATTAACGTTAAAGCAACATATAGAAAACGTTTTTAACAAGTAAAGTGTGTAAAATATGTGTCATATATGGGTCTGGATCATCTCCAGTACTGGACAGTTGGAACATGAGGTCCATAAAATTTTGAACCTTACAAAATAAACTTTAATTAAAAATCTGCACCGTTAATATTTTAAGTGACACATGTCACAATCTCTATCTATATTAGACTCTCTACGATATATAATCCATATTCTACTTGTGTTCAGTTTAAACAGTACAACAGGATTCATAAATGGGTGTAAAGGTCTCTTTACTTGTATTCCATTTTAACATTTGATAATATAAAATTTAATACAAGTAAATATAAAATTATATCCACCCCATCTTAATTATTTCGAGATTATACTCAGTTTCTAACACCAATTGCACCAATTCATAATGTCGTAATAATAACAATAAATTGTCAAAACTTCATAAGCTGTTGTTTTTTTCTTAGAGATGTTGCACCATGGAACTTATATCATTTGCTATATTTTTAGCATCTGCAACAGCTCCATAGAAACCTCTTCTTGATAATCCAATGCAATATAAACCATTTTTACCCTTCCAATGTGTAGGGTAACTTGGCATTGGAAAACCATCATCATTGAGAAGGTAATTATCCCCCTACCACAAACAACATAATATATAGTTATTTATATTTTTCATATCAACTTTATTATTTATATATCAACTCTTAACACAATTTCCTTTTCATTTTTGTAGAAAAACAGGAAAGTTCTCAATTCCCTTTTTTTGTTAGGAAGTTGTCAGATTTTTATATTCAAAATAAGAAATGATATATCCTCCTAATATTGAAGCCTGAATATCATCTTAATAGTAAGTTATACATAAAGAATTGTGTTTTTTGTATGAAAAATGATATATTCAAATACTAAATATATCTACTTATAAGAAAGTGACATATCATAGGGTGATACTTGATTTATTAATCATTGATTTACAAGTGACATGTATCACTTTCTTGTGAGTATGATGATCTAATATGAGAATATAACCTTACTATTTTATTTCAATATTCCAAAGTCCATAAATAATATGACATAAGGTGGAGCGAAGGAATAAAGCGAAAAATGTTGTGACTTCGAGTCTCACCCATAACAAATTAAAAAAGTTATAAGATTGTCTGATGGTTAGGGTTGAAGGTTTGAGTAAAGGAGGTTGAATGTTTCAGTTTCAACCCTAAAAAAAACTAACATACTAACATTTGTCGATAAAGATAAATAAATACATAGTATTATTCTTCTAAATTCTTATTTTACATAGTTTTAGGAGGATGTTAAAGCTTAAAGTTCATAGAATATAATCTAGCATTACAAACACTAAATTTTCGCAAAAAAATCACTTTTGTTTTTACATATACATGCTTACATTTTTAGTCTCTATCTTGTTAAAATCAAGCTTAATTCATTTCCTCTTCCTATTTTACACATTAATAATTGGATAGAAGTCATAAAGCATTGTCTTAAAGTAAGGAGTTACAAACCTTAAGCCACTTGTGTGTTGATCTCTTGAAGCCAGTGCAGAAAACAATAGAGTCAAATGAGTGTAATTCATTATTCTTGAATAAAACATCCTTGCCTCTCACGCTTTCTATTTCTTCTGGTAACACCTATATAAATATAACACATAAAATGCCACTTCGTCACGTCAAAAAATCATGATGTTAAACTATCCCTATTCCCCATCCTTTATCTAAATCTTTAAGCAAGTGACTTTATAGTATCTTCATAAAATTGATATAGTTCACCTAACTAAAGTTTAAATATACACACAATCTTTTATTAACGATTGTGACAGACATTATTGTGACAAATACAAAGTAACTAATCTTTTTCGGAGTCCATGAATGTCTCCCCAAACAAGTGTCACTAACAGGATTCAAACCCTTAACTGTGTTTTATATTACTAGACCAACACCGTAGCTGTTCTAAATTCTGACTTTGAAAGACCCATAATTTATAGGCAAATTCTTTTAGTGCTTATTTTGTTCATTTAAAACAAAAAGAGTTACTAAGAAAAGTAAAAATCAAATTCTCTTTAAATATTGCCGACGGAATTCTTGTCTCCTATTAAAAATTGTCATCCATTTTTATATGTACCATTTAACAAAGATATGTATAAAGAAAATAAAAAATAAGTGCCTGATAAATTAGTTGTATAAGATATCTAGCATGATCTTAAGAACTCTATATATTGTTAATGGATGAGGAAACTTTTCATGAGAGTGAAGTGCATGAAAAAACAAAATGAAATAATTATATGATATGACATATTTACCCTTTAAATATAATATGATGATATTTTTACCCTTAAATATAAAAGTAAAATTAAAAATTTATCTTTTCAATACTGGAGATGATTCTCTTTCATCTTAATTACCCATATAAATGATGGTAGATTTGACAATGTTTAGCTTTAAATAATTGAAGTGTAGATCTAACTAATGGTCCCATATTGTTCCAACCAAATTACCAAAGCCTATGTGTGAAAGGTACCTTTAGCTCTTGAGACTTAATTTTGGTGTAGGTTCCAATGTCAATAACAGGATACTTTCCATACTTGACCTTCATGTAGAAGGGACCCTCATTGGGTCTGTATATACCATAAGTTGTCACATTTCCATAAACTATTCTACTAAGCATCACCATGAGTGAGTCCACTATGCTCAATGACAAATACTTCAAAAGAAATAACCCCAAATTCACCATTTCTCTTGATAGAAAATGAACCTGCACCAATATATTGCATTGCATGCACTTTATTATATATTAATATGTGTGACATGATAAACCATAATTCATTCAAATAAAGAAAAGATTAACCAAATTCATAATCAATCACAATCACCAATGACTAAGAATGATGAGATATGATGAAGGATGGCTTTTATTTATCAGAATGCATAACATAATATTTTGGTTATAAAAAAAGTCAAAGAAAAGAGTGAAAAACATAGATTGTGAGATTTATTTATAAATAAATGTTATAAATATGTGAATTATAATTAGAAAATAAGTTTTTTATTGGTAGTGCAAAAATTGTTTACAATATATGTATATTATATAGGGAAATGATTCATTTACTCTTGGAAAATCCATTAGCTTAGATCTACTAATTAATTTAAATCATTGGATTTTCTAAGAATGAATGACTGATATGTAGTAGGTTTTTTCTACTTACTCTTGGAGTAAAGAGACTTCTTCCCTATTATCTATTATTCATATGTTTATTAGTCATTGTTAATCTCTAAGTAAATGTAATATACATTAATGATATAAATGATGGACACCCATTGAAAAAAATATTATATTGTTGATGAACACCAATTAAGCTCAAATGATACATTTCCCATTATTTTTTGCATAACAATTAAAATATAATGATCATAATATGAAAGATATATGAATTACCGGGCTTCGAACCAGAATGGAAGTTTTGGCACCATGGTTAACCAAATCTAATGCAATTTCCATGCCAGAATTCCCAGAACCCACAACAAGAACATGTTCATCTTTAAACTCCTTCCCAGACTTAAACCCAGTTGAATGAATCACCTTCCCAGTGAAACTACTTAACCCTTCAATCTCAGGAACAAAAGGGTCACTAGTTTCACCTGTTGCCACTACTAAGAACTTTCCATAATATTCCTCAACCTCACCATTGTCTCCATTTCTAGCCTCTACCCTCCATTTCTGAGCACCTTCATCAAACTCAGCCATTTCCACTGTTCTCCGGTACAAAGGGTTGATTCTAAAGTGAGAAACATAATCATCAAGGTACTGTAAGAATTGTTTTTTTGGAACATAAGAAGGATAAGAATGTGGGAATGGTTTATAAGGAAGTTCACAAAATTTCTTGTTTAGATGAAGATGAACACGATCATAGGAATATTTCTTCCATAGAGAAGCAAAACAATCTTCTCTTTCTAAGATTATGTGAGGAATTGATTGCTTTGTGAAGCATGCAGCTGCTGAGATCCCAGAAGGGCCTGCTCCAACCACTATCACTGTTTCTTCTTCTTTCTGCATTTTTTTTGTTTCTTTCTTTTTCTTTTGAGTTGTGTTTAAATATATTATATAATTGGAGAACTATGATGAAGGTACTATATATATATAAATAATATATCCATCTACAATGATATGGATGAATGGTAGCTAAGTTGTAACTATTAAGAAGTACTCTCTTGTCTTAATTATAAGAAAAGATAACACTATTTTTTGTTTTAAATGTTATTTTTTTAATTATTTTTACATATATATGTTCAATACCACATCTAATTGAAACAATTTTTCACATAAGTTTTTTTATTAAATCAAAATAATTAATTAATTAATTTTTAACTAAATTTTTTAATAAATGTAAAATTAATTAAATTTATTGAAACAAAGATTTGTTGCCTCAATTCATATATCATACATTCTCTGAAAAACATCACATATCAATCTTATTATTATTATTAATGTTATTATTATTTTAATGTTCTAATTATTTAAGAGTTTTTGATAGAGTATCATCAAGGCTAAATTGAAATTAGAAAATTACACATTTGATTATATGGTTTTTTTGGTAGAAATTATAAGATAATAAGGGCAAAATAGGAAATCATTAATTACACAATAGTGGATAGTTATTTTGTGTTTTGACTTTATTAATAGTATAGAAGTATGATTATTATTATTATTAGTGCTATTATTATTAATAATGCTATTATTATTATTGCTATTATTATTATTAATGCTATTATTATTATTATTATTATTATTTAAGTAATGTAGTGGTATATTCGAAGACATTCCCTCTCACTTACCCTTTGTTTGGTAGAGGAGAGTTAGGGAAGAGAGAAATGAACAAGAGAAAAGTTAAAGATAAAATAGAATTTTCTCCCCTTTGGTTGAGAGGAGAGAAAGATGGAAGAAAGTAAAAAGTAGGTGAGTCCCACAAAAACTTTTTCTCCCCACTTGTGAGAAGAGAAAAAAGAGGGAGAATAAATCACATATTTATCATGTTTTTCTTTCTTCTTTCTCTTCTACCAAACAATACAAAAATTTCATCTATTTCTCTCATCTTTCTTTCTTCATACTATCTTTCTTACCACTTTCTCTCTACTCACTTTCTTCTCTTAAAAAAAACAAAGCCACCAAATCGAATTTAAACACTTGGCCAAACAATTAATTATTCTAATTAATTCTTATCCTATGTTTGGAGTAATGTTATGAGAACTAGACCAGATCGGGTAATCTAACTGATTCAACCGCCGAGCAGACTTGAAAATGATTCTGGTTTATAGCCTTCACATAAATATTTTCATAGTTTTCATAATTTGAGGTTTTTGGGAGAGATACATGTTAATATACCTAAATGCATTGTTGTTATCGTAACTTGCAACAATTATAAATGGCACGAAATAATACTTAGTGTCATGGAAAGAAAATGGGAGAAGTTTGCTGGAAATGCGTCGGTGGAAAATATGAGGATAAAGAAGAAGTTGAGTATAGAGGAGACTTCTATTTACTATGTGGGACTTGTGAGTTTTTTTAATTTCACACTCAAAAGTCCTCACTCATGGCATCCAACAACGCAAGTTCCAACATGCACTTACTAAAAAATTACGATTTCTTGTTCATTTATCATTGTTCATTAGATTTTTAAATTGATGACAAAATAATATTATTGCATTTTAACCATTTTATTCTCCTCTCATCTAAATTTCATACTCTAAAAGAGTTGAGAGATTTAACTTCATTTGTCTTCCATTCTCCTCTCATTCTTCCCCATAATTACTTCATTACCATTAATATCTCTCATTTTACTTTTCTCATAACTCTTAAACACACCCTTAGGATCACATTCCTACTATAAGGTGGAAGAATGATACCTTAGTTAATCCAAAAATAAGCTTCATTTCATTTCAAAATTTCCTTTATTTCATTCCATTTTATTGTCAGCAATTTTATTTATAATTAGATTTGATATTTTATTTAAACTTGATTTGTCTTCCCTTCTTCAGTGAGCACTGTTAAATATATATTTTCTATTGCACTTCAAAAGTGTTGTTGAATCTAATCATGTATTTTACTGTGCTCAATAAGTAAGCATTGTTCAATGACAATTTTAAACACTTTTGTTTTCCTATTCTGAAGTAGTGATTGTTGAAGCATATCTATCACTAGGGGTGGAAACAGGTCATGTCAGACCAGACTTTGTCTTAAAAGGGCCGAGCCTATATAGCATATAAGAGTTTGGGCCTAACTTGTTAGTCTGTTTAAAAAAATTCAAAACTTAGGCATGACCTGTTTAAAGGTTTGGCCTGACATGTTAGCCTGTTTAAAGGTCTGCTAAAGTAAAAAAAAATAAAAAATTATGTACAAACTAGAAAAAATTATTATAATCATAGCAATTAGTGTGAATTTTTTACATTGTTATCACAATTATTTTCATCACCTTCCAATGTTGCGTAATATATTCGAAGGATTTGTGGTGTCATTGAGGTTAGAATATACAAAAACAATGTATTTTAATATCATAGTAAAATATGATATTGTTCTAATATTTAACATGAGTTGGGTTATGTACTTAAGCTCAAGTCTCAACAATTAAATATCCATATATTAGATAGTCTAATCTCTAAGTTCTAGTGGATTATTTACATAATTTTTTTAATTTAGTTTTTTGTACATGTTATAAAAATAATTTATAAATATATAATAACATTACATAGATAGATCTGTTAGACTTAATAGGCTTTTTAAAAGGTCTGGACCTAGCCTATTTCGGTTAAATAGGCTTTTGGATAGGCCTAAGTCTGACTTGTTTACTAAAAAGGTCTGACCTGGTCTGACCTATTATAGGTCAGGTAATAGGGCCCTGATAAGCGGGATATGAACTGTTTCCACCATTATCTATCACCCTTATACAAGGAAAAAACAACTTGAAAGTGTAAAATCAATATTAGAAATTACTTATTTAAATTTGAAGAGTCAATTACATTTTAAGTTTTTTAAGATTAATTTGATATTTTTGGTTCGATATCCATTCCTATATAAATTTAAAATCATCATATCACATCGGCCTCCTAAGATATAAGAGAGAAATATAACTAAGCAAAACACTGTCACTATATTTTAATTCTCACGGCAAACAATAATTAATTCATTATTTTTATGAAAGACCAAAACATTAACCAATGTCATCCATATCTATATAAGAATAAAAATGTCTCATCAATTACTGAAATAAACTACCACATTTGTGATACATAGATTTTTCAAGTTCAATTATGTAATTGCACATTTTTTATTGTCACACCCAATAATATTGTGTCATGTCATTTAAAAAGTTCACATCACTCTTCAATAAAGGTAAAAAATTAGTAATTTCACGAAAAAGTAAAGAATTAATAATTTCAAATAAAAATATAGAATAATATGTAGTCCATAATATTGCAGTATGAAAATATTGAGAAGAAAAAATATTCAAAATTTTCTATTTGAATAGTAATTTCAATTTTTTATTAAAAAGTAAAGAAAATATATTTTTTATTTTCACATTTTGTATAAGATGGCACAATTAAGTATGTAGTCATTCACATTTTATAACCAGTCAATTTAGACTTTAAAGTATTTTCAAAGCTCGATTAAGTATATAGTTATTGTTGACATTTTAGATTCTTATGGTAATTTCAATTTTTTATTAAAAAGTAAAGAAATTATTATTACAGATTTTATTAAAAAGTAAAGAAAATATTATTAACCTTAAAATTTTAACCAACACAATTTATAAATTTTAATGTATGTGTGATTTTAAATTTCTCTTACCAATTCTAAAACTGATCACTTGCAATTTTTAGGTAATGAATGATATAATTACATCTAAAATTATAATACTGGTATCAGGAAAACGGTTAATTCAAATATTAATACAATTTTAATAAATTTTATTTGTGATTCCTTAATTTTAAGGCAATGCCTAATATAAATTTATACTCATTTATTGTTTAATTATAAAATAAGTAATAAAAAATATGTATAACTCATAATAAATATGTATTCCTTAATTTTAAAAATAATAAGAGATATGTATAACTCATAATAATTATTAGGGATGGCAATATGGATTTGGCCTGACGGGCCAGCCCGTTTTGATCGACATTTTTTGGCAGGTCGGGTTGGAGATTTTAACCCAAAAGCCCATATTCAACTTGGTTTGGAAACTCGTTTTTTAGACGGGTCGGGCCGAGCTAGCCCTACGGGCCAACATTAATATTGCTTTACCATTTTAAGGTTACATGTGATTCGAATAATGTAGTCAATTTAATATTTTTTTCCAACCGAGCATTTTATATATTGTATGTAACCAATTTATTATTCATATATAAGATATTTATGAGTACATTATTTATCAATGTAATTTATATCATATACAATACAAGACATTTGCATATTAGTGTTTAATTTATATCATACATCATATTTTGTTTAACTTAATTACATTTATCACTTTTTTGTTTAAAATATTACACATCTCAAATATGGTTGATCAATGTAATGTATGTTTATAAATTAAGAGTTTTTTGTAAGTGTAGAAAATGGAAGGATAGTTTGTGTAATTTCACTAAAACTCATGAAATATCAGTGTAATTTAAATGTGTTTTTGAAAAGAAAAAGAAAAACGGGCTAGCCCGCTCGCTTGCCAGCAATGCCAAATATGGGTCGGGCTGACATTTTGAACTCTTTTAGCAATAAGGTTTGGGCCAACCCAACCCATATTTTGGAGGGTCAGACAAGGTCGGGCTGTGCAGGCCCATTTTGTCACCCATAATAATTATGTTGTCCATAATATTGTAGTATGAAAATAGTAACAATGAGAATAAAAAATATTCAAAAATTTCTATTTGAATATTAATTTCAATTTTTTTATTAAAAAGTAAAGAAAATATTTATTTATTTTCACATTTTGTATAAGATGACACAATTAAGTATGTAGTTATTCACATTTTGTAACCGGTCAATTTAGACTTTAAAGTATTTTCGAAGCTCAATTAAGTATGTAGTTATTGTTGACATTTTAGTTGTTTATGGTAATTTCAATTTTTTATTAAAAAATAAAGAAATTATTATTACAGTTTTTATTAAAAAGCAAATAAAATATTATTAATCTTAAAATTATAACCAACACAATTTATAAATTTTAATATATGTTTGTGATTTTAAATTCCCCTACCAATTCTAAAATGATCACTTGCAAATTTTAGATAATGAATGATTTGATATGATTACACCTAAAATTATAGTATGAGTATTAGAAAATTGGTTAATTCAAATATTAATACAATTTTAATAAATTTTATTTGTGATTCATTAATTTTAGACAATGCCTAATATAAATTTATATTAATTTATTATTTAATTATAAAATAAGTAATAAGAAATATGTATAACTCATAATTAATATGTATTCCTTAATTTTAAAAGGAATAAGAGATATGTATAACTCATAATAATTATGTAATCTATAATATTGCAGTATGAAAATAGTAACAATGAGAATAATTTTTTCATGTTCTTGCTGTTATCATGTAGTTCAATATTTACAAAATGTGGATTCTAGGTTCTCTTTTGTTTTTTTAGTTCACCTTTAGTAACATTTTTACAGTTTTTTTAACATTTTTGTTGGTGAAGTTTATTTTATTCTTTTTTAGTTCAAGATAATATTTTTTAAGACTTCAAAATAACATTTTTACCGCCACAAATCAGAGCTTTCACCGCTGGAATCTTCATCGAGCCGTCACAACAGTGAGGTCAGTCATTTTGATATAACCATATTATCATTTTTTTATTAGCACTAGATAAATTTAATCTTGTACATGTCATGTATTTGTGGTTATATTAGTGTATTTGACATTTTTAATCTTATAAATTTAATTCTTATACATGTCATTACTTCTAACAATCTTGCATCTTTTATCCATCTTAAAAAATGCCGAAATGTTGAGCCGATGATCATCATTTTAACAAACGCTAGGATCAGAGGAGTAGAGGTTGAAGTTGTTGTACCTTTTTCGTGTAATGATTTTTCTAATTTTTATTGTCTAACTGTTTGTCAATTTTGTAGATGATGGTCCACGATGTGTTTCAAGTTCATGGTGTGCATCAAGATTGCTGATTGGTTCAGAAATATATGAGTTTAACAAGTAATAAATATGTCAATTTTGTCAATAAAGTTCCTTTTTTTATATTATCTACAAAAGTCTTCTCCAATTTTGAATAAAAATTAGAAAAATCATTATATGTATTTTGAAATATATGTATTTGGCTCAGTGAACATATATCATCATATATGTATTTTTTGAAAATACCATTCAAAATTTTCTATTTGAATAGTATTTTCAATTTTTTTTTATTAAAAAGTAAAAAAAATATATTTTTTATTTTCACATTTTGTATAAGATGGCACAATTAAGTATGTAGTTATTCACATTTTGTAACTAGACAATTTGAGGCAATGTCTAATATAAATTTATACTCATTTATTGTTTAATTTTAGTGATGATACTATAATCATAAAATTATTATATACATATCATATTATTCAGGTAATAATTATTTTTATATATTAATTATTCGTTGGGTACCATCTGATACTCGCTACCCGCACGGGTATCCACAAATAGTGCGGACATTGACATGGGTATGCACTACTCGCGTTTGTTTGTCTGGCCTCGTTGTCATCCCTACCTAACATAATATAATTTGTAACTTCACTTCACTAAATGAAGTTTTGGATACTATAAAAAACTTTGGTTTATAGTAATAGTTGTAGAAACTCAAGTTAAGAATAAATTCTCTATGTCAAAATAAAATTATTATCGTAATATACTTTCAGTATAAAGATCTTTTGTATGTTCTTTGTCAACACTTTCATTAGAAATTATTATGTTAAATTTGGTTGTCATAGATATTATTTTATTCAATGCTTAATTTTTTACGATATAATGCTTAATATAATGCTTAATTTTATAACATTATTGAAATTTATATATATTTATGTCGTAGATATTATTTTATTTTTTATTCAAAGTTCATAACACAATATTTGTTAACTATTTTTTTATTATAAGTTATTTTGTAAAATGATTTTCATTCGAGTCTTATTATCATGCCAAATGTCTTAAAATGAATTATGTTTTTAGTTTTAGTTTATAAATTCTGAATTATAAATTGTGATATTATAATTTATTTATGTTTGGGTACCTTAGTTGAAAAGTGAATATAAACTAATCAGTTTGCTTTGAGTAAGGTAGAAGTATTGTTTTTTTAGTAATAAATTACAAGAAAATGTATGAGGTTATTTTTTATGTTATGATTATTTTAGTTGTTTTTTATACTATTTTTTAAATATTTACCATCATTTATATTTTTACTATAAATTTTTAACTTTTTAATATTGCATAAAAAATGCTAAAAAATATTATAATAAAATAAAATATTAAAATTAATATCAATATTAAAAAACAACATGACACACAAATAAATAAAAATTGCTGAACTTGAATTACATAATTCACAAAATAAATAATACACAAATGTCAAGTTTTATACAAAAGTTTTAATAATCTCATCCCTAATTGAATCTAGAACGAGACACATGTGAAGAGTTATGGAGTTTGGTTGAATAATAAATAAATAAAAATATGATGAGATAAAGTAGGAAGTAGAAAATTTGGAAAAAAAAAATAAGCTAACAAAAAATAAATCAACTCATAATTTTGGAGGTTATACTTTTAACTTTTATTTTTATTTAAAAAGTTTAGTTTATAATTTTATTTGATTGCAAACATATATAATTTTTTATTTTCAACTTATTTTCAAAAAATAAAGATAACGTCGAAAACTTAATTTACATGTTAAGTGTACACGGAACATTTTATTTATTTCTTCCTTTCCTTTCCACGATGCAAATTGGAAAAGTTTCATGGGTTTAAGAGTTTAAACTATCTATCATTGTCATTTAATATATTAATTTCCTTTCCACTTGATTTCTTTTATTATTTTGATGTTCAGGAGAATACATGTTAGAATAGTCAATTTTATCAACTTTTTTGTTATTTAACAATATTATTTGAAATGATGTATAAACTATAAACAAATGGGTTTTGTTTGAAATTCATATTGAAAATTAATTTGATTTATTTTACTATTTTACACTTTTGTATATCCTTATGAGAGGCAGCTACGACCGATAAAATAGTCTATTTGTTTAAAACCAAATTAACTCCTAACAAATTTCATTAAATTTGACAGAATTTACAAATAAAGTTTAACAAAACCTTATGAGATTTTAAATCAAATAATTTCCTACTTTTACATGAAATAACTTTTTCTAACGTCATTATTGTTTGCGTGAGAATTAAATATATTCTCTGATCTGTTATTGCGTGAGAGGCCGATATGATATGATGATTTTAAATTTATATCGTAGAAATGGATATGGAGCAAAAAATATTAAATTAATCTTAAAAAAACTTTTCA
Organism: Lupinus albus; assembly: GCA_009771035.1. Lineage (NCBI taxonomy): Eukaryota > Viridiplantae > Streptophyta > Magnoliopsida > Fabales > Fabaceae > Lupinus > Lupinus albus. The sequence goes on along the minus strand of CM020013.1, from coordinate 2,502,607 downwards.
AATTTAATTAAGTAATTCCTAATATTGACTTTACAATTCTGAGTTGTTTTTTCCTTGTATAAAGGTAATAGTTAGCAAAACCTTTAATAGAATTTAATAGATATGCATTGACAATCTAAAAAAATTCTTATAAAGTTAAAATATATGGATTTGATTCATGATTTTACTTCAAATAGAATTATAAGGATGACATTTTTCAAGTGAAATTTCAACATTAGGTTTCAAATGTGTTGGGATACTATCAAACCTAAAATATTTAAAAGTTTAAAATAATTTCGGATAATAATTTGTAATATCTAACTTTCAAAGTATATGAAATGTAAACTTTTATTTTAATATTTTTACCTTTTCCAATTTTCAACTTGCCTAATTACTTAAAATTAATACAAGACCAAAAATGTTTGAGATGATATGATTATATAATGCATCATAAATCATAATGGTCCTTACTAATATTAAGAAAATAATTATTTAGATTTTATTTGCAAGGCAAATCATTTTTAATTTTATTAACCTTTCAAACAAAATCAGGAAAAATAGATTGTTTGAGAACACCAATGATTAGAGGAATAGTAGTCCACTGAGTATATCTATATCCTTAATCAAAGTTTTCTTCTAAGTGAAGAAAAAATAGCAAATAAGTTTGCTTTTGAGAACCGTATGTTTTTCATTTTAATATTTTAGGAGTATGAATCTATGCTATGGTATGGTCCCTAACCATATGGTTTATATCATGTAAAAATTTATACATAGTTAATATATCATTCACCATTCATTTATATATTATATTTTTAAATCAATAATGATTAAACATGAATGATGAACAATAGAATAATAATATAACTCGTATATTATCAGTGCATACATTACTTTCCAAATTCTAAATGTGTTTACATTATCCATATATGTAAATAGAAAAAAAATGATAAAAATAAAGTTGAGAAAATGGTAGGAAAAAGAAGAACATGTAATAATAGTGGAGGTGTGATTGGCATGTCTGAGATCTCGAAGACAGAGAAACCTAAATAATTATTTGATGGGTACTTAGTACTTACAACCAAGCTACTTTTACGTATCAAGCTAGTGAAAAATTAAAATAAATCATTATCTCTATACAATTTTTATATCTAATTAATAGTATGTTAATACGTGGTTAATTATACTCCATTGATTCAAAATTTTCTTCACTTTTCAATGTAATACTCTATCTTAGTAATTTTTTCAATACACTGTGAAATTTGGATGAAAGTGTGAAATTAATCTCTCCGCTTTTAAATATATGGGGAGGGATTCACTTACTCCAAGAGTAAGTGAAAAAAACTTACTTCATATGTGGAAAATCCAATAGTTTGAATTGGTAAGTACATCTAAATCATTGGGTTTTCCAAGATTAAATGGCTAAGATGTGGAGTATGTTTTTTCCACGTACTCTTGGAGTAAGTGGATCTCTCCCCTAAATATATTATTCATTTTCTTAATAACTTATATTCTAGATTTCTTCTTACACTTATTAGAATTATGAAAATTTAATTTTTACATCATTTATCATCTTATTAAATTGTGTGTATAATCTTAAAAATCAAATTTTTTTTTGGGAACAAAAGTATCTACCAAACATTAGTAGTAGATTATTTAATGAATATAGTTGAGGTTAATGATTAACTCCTTAATTATCTAATACATGGTTGATTGTCAATTTACATATTATTAAACCATATGTTATAAAAAGGATTTGAAACATCAATACGAGAGATTATAAAGATGCCAAAATAATGATGTGAGTGAATAAATTGCTATGCCGTGTACACTAACAACTATGCTTAAATATATAGTATAAGTTTACCTACCCATCAAATGAGTCGGTTGTATTATTAGCTTGGAAGGGTTGCATTTTAATTTATTATAGACACCAAATGACCAAAATTATATCTAACTAAAAAAAATATAGTCCAATGTACGAGACTCCTAGGTAATAAAATCTGAGAATTAGTTGTATATATGTAACATTATCCTTACAAGTGAAAAGGTTATTTATGGGATTTGAACTTATGAGCTTCAGATTACAATGGACAAACATCATCGTTATGCGCAACTATTATTATTATTTGAAATCTTGGTCTTGCATAGACATCACCTTTTATATACTTAAAAAGGTACCATGAAAGCCAATGTCTCATATTATTACATGCTATGTCCTTTATAAACAGCTCATCAAAAGCTAAAAAGTGAAGCAATGTTGATTCTGCTTGCATGTGAAGGTTTCTATAAGTCGTTCCATGAGACTGGCACGCATGCTGGAATTTGAAGACCCTCAATCTTGTCCACCTATACATTTGTTGAGTCTATGCAAAGTTGTCTCCTTCTCATAAATACAAATCATGACAAACTCAAAGGCTTGTTATTCAAAGTCAATCTTATGAAATCTGAGCCAGGACATTAAACCGGAACATATTTTATATTAGGTTTAACCAGTTTAAATATAATTAATAATTTTTATCTACAAATATATAATTATATATACATGTGAAATTTTATATAATTAATAATTATGTATAATTATACTGAAGTAACATATCTCCATCTTTTTTTAGACCGAAATAAAATAAAACATTAGAATAATGTTCCATCTTTTTTAAATTTTAAGTGAACCATCCGGTTCATTTCCCGGGTTATTCCGGTTTAACCGGGTTTAGCATGGCCGAATCGGATTTTCCCGGTTAAAAAAAGTCCAACCATTCATTCAATTAAGATTACAAACTAGAGTCGTTTTCAAGTTCGGTCAACAATCGAACCGCCCAATCCGGTTCTCAAACACTGGTTTAGAGCATTCTTTGCAATTTAGGTGTTATTTATTTAAATTTTAACCTACTTAATATATTCTTATATATATCATTTGATGTTATTGTATTGTTTTTTTTAACAAATTTGTCCAATTCAACCAAATACATTGACCTAATGTCTTATGTTTGAGTGAAGACATCATATCAAGTCCAATTACATGATTTTTAACATAACTCATTTGATAAAATCTCGCATTCCTATTGGAATCTCTCTTACTAACACAATATAATTTTTGACTTCGCTTTAATATATAAACTTTTAGACACTATAAAAAAATATTATTTAATTTATAGTAATGGCAATATAAACTCAAGTTTAGAATGAACTCTATATGTCGAAGTATGACCATCGTCGTAATATATGATCATCTTTCTTTAATTTTTATATGAAGATCTTTTGTATGCTAATTTTCAACACCTTCATTGTCAACTAGTAAGAGTTAAATTTAGTTGTGGGAAGTTCTCTATGGTAAACAATTATGATGTCTTTTAGTTTTGTAGTCAAAGTTATTGTTCTTTATTATATATTTTTTTGTTGTAAAAGTTAAATCTAATTCAAAACACAATTAAGAAAGAAAAAGTGAAATCTATATGGTTTAATGTTTCTTATCATTTGATTTGATAATCATTTTGTTAGTGTGTTTTAAATGACATTTTACAAAATTGGACAAATATTCTAATGTTTAAAAATTGTTGTAGATATTACTTGTTCCAAGTTCATAACATCAATATTTATTATCTATTTTTATAATAAGTTCATAGTACCAATATGTTGTAAAATAATTTCACTTAAGGCTTATTACCAAGTCAAATGTTTCAAATAGCTTGGACTGTTCGGGTAAGCTCGACCAGAAACAACTCGGCCGGTACGGGCTAAAAATCACAGATTAAATAAAAAAAATTCTTAATATGATACACAAGTATGAGTGACAAATGAATGAATTTGGATTTTGATCCTAATTGATGGATGGAAAATCATTCATCGATCTATATAAATTCATTTGAACCATATTTTATGTTATTCAATTCATTCATATCACAACTTAATGGATAGATTACAATCCATTCATGACTAATTTTTCATAGATTTTGATAGATGAATATCTAATCCAATTGATTTTTTATTGAAACTAAAAACATCATTAACGAAAATCATTCTTTTAAAAACTATTATATCAATAAAGCATTTTTTAAAATCACTTTTTTAAGAAAATCGCATTTAGAAGTAGTTTTAAAAAACAGTTTAATTTTTTTTAAAGTGTTTTTTTATTAAATATTTTTTTGAACTTACAAAAAATTATCTTTTTTGTAACATTCTACAAGTATATGGCGTTTAAGGTTCTACGTATAAAACTTTTACAAATATTTATATATGTTATGTACTTAAGAACAAAATTGTAATACTAACTACATTTACATATCAAAAAAGTTCATAGTGAGAAATAAACAAATTTAAAGTGAGAGTGAGAAACACTTCAAAAAAGTGAGAGTTGAGATGGTTAATGAAATTGAAAAACACAAAAGACAATTTTTGAATGCTTGTTTTTTGGATGGATTGAATATAATTGATGGATTCAAATTCATCCATTCCTAAAGTTATAATGAATGAATTTTATTTTATTTTATTTTGATGAATTGTGGATTGATAATAATTTTACCACCTCTCTACACAAGCCTTATAAATTTTGAAGACTTGGCCGGCCGATTTGACGTGTCTACAAATGACTACATATGTTTCTCGGTTCGAAGAAAAAATAAGATATGATTTATTAATTAAAACATTAATTTACTTTTGCTAAAGAATGTATTTTAATTAAAAGATAATTAATAGCATATGGGATTATATTGATTGTGGATTGATTTCCCTACTTCGAGAGATAACATAAATATTACTAATGACCATAATTGTTTCTCAAACTGAGGAGAAAAGATTACATTAGTCTTGAACCGACTTACCACTTCGAGAGATAGAAAGACCATTCTAATGATCGTAATTGTTTATCAACTCATATCAGAAAATAAGACACGAAATGAGCACTAACTTCATTTAATTTTTAGTTTCCAAAAATAATTATAATTTATTTATGAATTTATTTGATGATTAAAAATAGTTTCCCAAATTAGCCATTCAAGACAACAATGGTGAATTGAAATATGATAAAAAAATTATTGAGCATTTTAAAACCTACTTAGAGAATCAAAACTAAGAAAGTAGTTTGATGAGTTATCAATAATGGAAGGGCTTGTCCTCAGAACCATGCAACTAAGCTTGATACAAGAATTCACAAAAAGATGATGTAGTGAAAATCATGTTTTCTATGTAAAATTTTAGAAAAATTAGAAATAGTAAATCTTCACAATTATTATTATTTTTATTTCATTATTATTGATGCGGAACAACATATGAATACGAGATCTTCCTTTTCTATGAGATGAGACAAGGCTATAGGGCCAAATGGCTACAGCAGCGACTATTACAAAATAGGTTGACCGATCATAGGGAATGGAGTTTCAGAAGCTATACTGGATTTCTTCAACAAAGCTACCTTCTAAAAGATAAATGCTACCCTAATTGCACTCATCCCAAAGTTAAATAAGCATAATCTCTTAGGTGATACTTTAGACCCATGACATGTTGCTCTTCTAAAATGCTATGCAATAGATTAGCACTAATAATACCTAAAATTATAGACATTAATCTATATCTATTTGAATACTTAAGTTATGAAGTTTTCTCATCTAATAGACTGGTCTTTTTTTGTTAGGCTTTCCTCACGTGCTAAGTCTTACCAATTAGTGTTTTCATTGAGAGTTGTGTTGTAGAAAAAGGTTACTCATAAGTTGGATTAAAGTATATTGTTGAATACTAATAGGTGAATAGAACTACCAAAAGATAAATGACTATCATCGGGTTAATATTGAAAGAATAAAAGTCATTATGGACATTGTAATGAATACTGAAACATATGTTTTACAGTTTAGAGTTATATTGCAATGATATTATAACTTTTTACCCTTACCCACCACATTCTCCTTTAATTTGCTCTTTAACTTAAATGAGAGTGAATCCTATAAATAAACTATTTCATTATTCCCCGTGATAATGCACGATGTGCTCGTGTGTGAATTGAATAAATTTATGAAACAAATAGGTTAAGATAAGTTTTTTATGTGTGATCGACGGATCCTGGTTATGGACTATTTGTTGCATGATTTGAAGCACAGATACGTGAAACTCCTTCACGCATTGGTGTCGGACACTTATCTGACACCGATACATTCTCAAAAAAATATCCATAGAGTATCCAAAAATAATTAAAAATTAAAAATATTAGGATACGTATCTGAAACGTTTTTAACAAAAAAAAACTAGAATAAATATGATACATTTTAATCAAAGTATCTCAATAATCAAGGAAAATACCAACTTATTTAAAGGCAAACACTAATGGAGGACAATGATTTCTAATTTCCATTATATTTTTTATTTTGTATATTTTGATTTACACTTATAATGTTATCATATTTTATATATTTTTACTATTTTATACATGTATCACTGAACGTATTATATCCTATATTTTAGAAAAAATATGTATCAGATACATATTGTATCCAACATACGTATCTGGATTAATGTTCAAAGTAAGAGAGAATTTCAACAACTAGTGGAAGATGACAAATTGCTAAAACCAAGTTGATAAAATCAATGCAAGAATCAAATGTTTATGCCTCTAGACATGCTGGAAGATGCCAAATGATTAATTCAATTTTACTAACTATGCACTGTTATCTTTCTAATCCCACAAACCATAATCAAGCAAGTTGAAAAATTATTCAGAGACTTCCAATAGGGTAAATATGAAAATGGCAATCATGTTCCATTAGTAGCCTGCAATGAGCTACATCATAGGAAAACTGTATGAGGGTTAAACATCAGAAATTGTGAAAACTTATTCTTTCAGTGTAGTTGGAGAAATGAACATCTTAGATTGCTAATTAACTTAGGGATGATAATGAAAACCGATCCCATGGATACCCGCCGAAACTCAACCTGGATTCAACGGTGAAAGCCCAATGTGATTGGGTTTATGTTCGGATTTTATACGGGTTTAATTTTTGGATTCGAATTTGGTAGAGCTAAGACCTTACCCCAAACTTACCCCGAAGTAATGTAATTCAATTTGCAATTACAAATTCAATCATATTTCAATTTTCTTAATATCTAATTTAACTTTAGGTACTAAAGGCTCTTCAAACATAAAAGAAATGAAATAAAACAATAGAAAATATAAATATAGAGAAAAATGAAATAATACCATAACTCTACTTCAGGAGATTCATTATTTTCGGGTTTTCTATTGGGTTCGAGTTACCTGAAAAACCGGGTTTGAGGATAGTACATTTATTTTCAATCCCATTGAGTTCGGGTTCGGATTTGGATATGTACAAATCCGACTCTGATTCGCTTTGTTGTCATTCCTAAATGAACCGAATAGAATGTGAACATTTCAGTATCAATAGATGATTCTCAAATGCAATTCACAAATATAAGCATAATGTAGTGAAAAGATATGTGTTGTTTTCACTCTATTTATAGTGAGAGAAACATACTCCAACAAACATTAAAAGTATTCGGATTCAAGCATAATATAAAAATAACTAAAATTAAATCAATAATTGGATAAATTCTGATCAAATTTTTAATTAAATCCAACCACTATTGCAAAACACCCGAGAAAAATTATCAGACGTAACACCACAGTCCTGGTATGTGTTGAGCATATCCAACTCTTGCAGTATTTTATTCCCTACAAAGGGAACCTCCCGCGACTCGAACTCGTGACCTCAAGGCGGGAAGGCTCCCTTTATGGATAACAAGCTCACTATATTCATAGGCCGGGAGAGGGTGGAGTCGCATGTAAGGACTGGAGTGTTTACATAAGAAAAAACATAATTGTTATGGAACATGAACAAAAAAAAAGGATGAACTCGAATAATAAAAGATAATGGAGCCTCAGATTAGCATATAGGCACATTCTTCATAGCAACAACAACCCATGTCATAACACGTTGCGCAGAACATTGTTGTAGCTCATGCTTCTATTACTTTCATCATCAGCTCCTAAATAATATAGTAAAATGCACATACAAAAGGATTAGTTGAAATATTGTTTCCAATTTCATAACCAAATTCAATCAAATTCTGAAATTTTCATCGGAAACACATATATAAAAGCATTAAATTTGGATTAAAAAAATGAATCTGGTAAGTGAATTGAAAGTGGGAAATAGTGGAAAACCTGATTTAGGGTTTCTTGAAGGAGATGAACAATTTTAAATAGGCGAGAGGATACGTTTAATACGACGTCGTATTACCTGTTATTTGGGCTTTTTTACTTTTATGGCCCACATAAATGTAAACTGAATGCGCTTATACAGGCCCAGTGGTCTTTGAATTAAGAAAACAAATGCACATTATATGATTGTAAGAATGGTTTTGTTAAAAGAAAACAAATGTATGATGAAATAGATGATTGGGTAATGAGATAATTCAAGTACTTCAAAAATCAAATGGTAATGCAATTTTCAATGATATATATATATATATATCTTTGATTACAATGAAATTACACTTTTTGTTATTAAAAACAAAGGAAAAAGATGAATTTATCTTTCTATTAATGGAGAGGATCTCAGTTTATTGTTCTGACATTAATCAAAAGAAAATGTGTGGTACTAGACAAATATTAAAAGTTTGATTTTTATGAGCAATATTTGTTAAAAAAATAGTCATTAAGTCTAAACGAATTAGCTTCTTATACACAAAGTGAGAGTATACATTTAGTTATACCAAAAAATATTATAAAATAAATTATTTTTTATAATAACTTATTTCTGTAAGTATTTCTTTTTAACCCAAGTGTTATATAATAATCATAATATAAAAGTGATATACAATTATTCACCCATTTCATTAACAACTTACATTTTTGGTATTTATAGTAACCCTAACCAAATGATATGTATGGTCGGTATATATTAATTTCTTTCTTAGTTGTATGATTGTTAATCCCAACAAGTGTTGCTTATATGAATTGAACCTTTAACTTTTTGGTCATTTTTAGGATCTAACGGAGTCTTACACCTCTAAACTAACGCATTGCTGAACTTGTAGAGAATGCAGGTGATATTATTAGGATTTAGATATATTCTATTAAGAAACTTCATATTTATTAATTAAATTTGTATGCCATGAGTTTATCTAATGGATTTACCCGCTAATATAGTTTATATAGGATCATGAATAATCCCCCTTGGATATAATTATATTTGAGCATGATATATGTTAATATAATCACCATAGTCTCGCGACTATAAATAATCTTGTAGATATGATAATCAATTATAAGACAAATAAAGATTTATCCTATATATAAAGAACCCACCATGATCTTATACAATGCTACAACCTTAATATGCTTCAGCCTTCATTATGATCTTCGGATCTAAAGTGACTATGGAATGAGTCTGAATCCTACCCAAAATCGAAATTAGGCCCACAACAAAATGTATAATGTAAAATTACTTTAGTCGTAGGTTACTTCTTTAATTCTATGAACCATGATTGGCACCCAACCTCTTTCACTAACATTCCTCACTACTTTGAACCATGTTCCCTTTTCAGAATGAGAACACATCATAAGGTAAGCGGAGAGTTTAAGGAACATAGTGATAGTGATAAAGAGGTTGAGACTTCAAACATTTCATAATGAAAAATAATAACATATTAATATTTGCCTATAAAAAATAATGATACCACATGAAAAAGTTTTTGACTACTGAGACATGCATTTCGTTCTCGCCCCATGGCTAGAGAAAAAAGGACACAAGAAAATGTAGGATTAGGATCATCTCCATTACCGGAAAGTGAAATACATGAAAAAATGAAATCTTAACATTTTTACTTCTAGATATAATATGATGATACTTTTATCCTTAAATATAAAGGCACAGTCTCTAGTCTCTGTAGTAAATGTGAGATAAAGAAAATGATGCACAAGAGACGAATAAAATATATAAATGCTCATTAAATGTTCAAACACCAAGTAGTGTCCCACTCAATTACAAACAATCCAAGTAGGGATTATAAAAATACATGAACACGTGGGTACCCGTAAAAATACATGCAATGAGTACTCGTAAAAATAGCCTATGAGTGGGAACGGGTATCATGATACCCGCCTCGCGGGTACCCGCGCGTATATTTTAATTAAATATTTTATATTTAATTAATATTAATTTAACATTATATTTTTTATTTTATTATTACATCATAATAAAATTTAGTGATGAGACTATAATCATAAAATTATCATATACATGTCATATTATTTAAGTAAAAATTATTTTTATAGATTAATTATTGTAAATTATATACAAATATAATTAGAATTGGAAACTCGCGGGTATCCACAAATAGTGCGGGTACGGGTATGCACTACCCGTGCTCGTTGCCATCCCTAAACCGAAGAGAGTTGAAAATTAGATAGTGAAGATTCTTGACGTGCCAAATTAAACATATCCATCCCACGTTACCAAAGATTTATGTCTAGTTGTCTTCACATCTTGTTTCCCATTTAATAAGACGTAGTTGAACTTGGACCTTAAAAACTATAGGAAATAAACCAGTTCGGAATTGAAGTTCAATTAACAAAACACATGGGTTCATATTAAAATCCCAAATCTTATTTTGGTTCTTCTCTTCAATGCATGCTAATTAAGAAACAAAATCTTTGGCGGACACGAGCACCGTTGCTTCAAGCTCTTAAAGCACATGAGCTAGCAATCAATAAAAAACCTATTTCCTTAATGTGAGCAAGATTCCAACTAATGTTGTGAAACCCGAGTCGGATATCAAGTCGGAAGAACTTCCGTATTAGGTATAACTGGTTTAAACAGTTAAGTTGTCTGGTCGGACCGGATGATTTTAAATATAATTAATAATTTTTATCTATAAATATATAATTATATATAAATATAAAATTTTATATAATTAATAATTTAATATAACTATATTGAAGTAATATCTCTCTATCTTTTTTGGACTGAAATAAAACAAAACATTAGAGTAATGTTCCATTTTTTTAAATTTTAAATGAACCATTTGGTTCACTTCTCGGGTTATTCTGGTTTAACCGAGTTTAGCACGGTGGACCGGAATTTCTCTGGTTCAAAGCGGTCCAACTACTCACTGTTAAGACTACAAACTGGAGTCGCTTTCAAGTCCGTTCAGCGATCGAACCGTCCGGTTATCACAACACTGGTTCGGACACTAGTATGGTGCGAACACGAGTAGTGATAATTAATAAAAAAATCATTTTATTAAATCGAGTTATGGTGCGGACACGAGTAGTGCTATCACACTTTCTTAAAATAAGATAGATGAAAATAATCATCAATCAACCTAAAAAACTTTAAAATTAGAATTACATGGTCTTAATTCCCTTACATATATAGATACATAGGAATTAGTTAGGGTATTGTTTTATAACGGACAGACAGATGCTAATTCATTCATCGATTCGTAATCGACTCTCGAACTCAACACTCTTATATAAAAGACAATTTTATCCAAATTGGGCTAAATTGAGTTTTCCACATTTTAACCACAAAATTGTGGTGACAACTTTGAAAGAGGTCACGTAGCCGAAAATCGGGGCACGACAATAGTCTATGTTAACAAATTTGAGAGTTATTAAGTTATTGAATTAGTTCTATGTCTAGCAACAAATACATTAACATATATGAAGTGACAAATTGATACAAATTTATGTATGGCAATTATACAAGGTTGTTGAGTTACATAAAATCAGAATTTACAACAAGGATTTCTCCAATATTTTTGTTCATAGTTCATACAATAAGATGATCAAACTCAAAGTAAGCATTAAGCACATACACAACTCAAAAGAATCAAAAGATAATAAATTATCATAAAATTGAATCAATGTGCATACATCAAGCTCATATTACATTCAATCCCAACAACAAGGAAACTAGCTACTCATGGTAACTAAATAAAAGCAAGAGTAAGAGAAAATACAACTCATGCATGATGAATTATCACTTCAATGAGCATGGACCACCTCCTCTGGTGCTCACACCTTATTTTCAGACCTCTAACGGAGCTAAACTCGCCTATGACCTAAGAATATTATGTATTACAATTATATTTCACAATGTGTGTCTTACAAACTCAAGCTAAACCCTTTAAGTAGAGTCTGAAATTTGGCTTTCGCAATCAACGCATTGCCTTGCGTTGAGCGCATTACTTTGCCTAGTCAGGCTCGATCTTTCAGTGCACCACCTTACATTGGGCGCACGTATTAGCATTAAGTGCACATCGCTCTTCTGCGTGGCGCAAGAGGTTCGCTTGGCGTAACAAAGACAATAGCTATTAGTTGAATTTCGTAATTAAATCTTCCCAACCCAAGATGGCGTTGGACACAAGTTCTCTTTTTAGTTCAGTGTGATGTTGGTGCCAAGCGTAGTTTCAGACAATGTCTAATCCGGTGAGCTTGGCTCCTGAGCTGAGACTGAGTGATATTTGCCTAGAAACTTAGCTTTATCGGTCATTCCTTCGGTTTTAGCCTACACTTCTTGAAGTAAGTAAATTTCACTTATATAATTGGAGTTGTTTATGACGCTAAGCTCAATGCTCCACCCCTGCGTGGAGTTTGGACTATTCTTAGTCCAAGCAATATATTATCAATCAACCGAGTTCCAATCTACACAATAACAAATATCAAAGTACGAAATAGTATTTAAGGTAAGTTTATAACATTTAAGGCTACACATAATTTAAGGATTGATTAAATGTTGTAAAAGTTTAATATAATTTGATTAAAATAATATTATTTATTGCACATTAGAAATTAAAAGGAAAAGAAAAGTTAATGAGTGAAAAAGGAATAATAAATAAGAGGATAATAAAAAATTAAAATATAGATGTTTATTAGGTTTATAACAATAATGAAAAAATATTAAAATATCTAAACAAATTGAACTATTGCAGTATCTATTATTTCCTTACAATAATTAGAGGAAGTACAACTATTATGATAAATACATGGGATGAAATAACAAAGGTACAATTACACACTTCAAAAAGTATTAATTCCTTATTAGTAGGATGATAGAATATATTTGACAGTACAAAAAAATGAGAAACTTACATGGAAGACTTATATTTTACTATGATATTAAAAGATATTGTTTCGTATATTCTAACATCAAAGGGCAACGCAAATCATTCAAATACATTACTCAATATTATAATGTGATAGAAATAATTGTGATAACAATGTAAAAAATTCATACTAATTGCTATAGTTATAATAATTTCTTCTAGGTTGTACATAATGTGTATCTTAATAGACATTTAAACATGCTAATAGGTCAGACCCAAACATTTATATGCTATATAGGCTGAGTCTGTTTAAGGCAAAATCTGACCTGTTTCCACCGTTCATGGTAATAGATAAATAGTTTATTTCATGATAAAAAAATCTATACATTGATAGTTTAATAGTTTTTACATCAATGTATCATTCATTATTTATTTTCATTCAACATTAACTCTTCAAAAAATAATGTAAATAAAGGGTGAATGATGGATTGATTGCGTATAAATTTTTACAATGTCAATACATAGATATTATACTCATATTTAATTGATTAACCATTCGAGATTCAATAATTTTAAGAGTAAATTACACTTACATCACTTGAGTTTTAGTGAAGTTACATAAATTAATTACCATTCGCTTTTTTAAACTTACACAAATCACTCGTAATTATGTACGTATATTATACTGACCACTATGGTAAGATATATAAATGTAATTTCTTGAACAAAAAAATAGTATTAAGTTTAATTAAGTCAAACAAAATATCAAATATTAGGATGACAAATCCAAATAGTATAATAGTCAATGTTTTAATCACTCTTATATTATATTGTAATTAATCAAATAATGAATAGATATGGATCCTTACACTATTTGGACATGTCTTAGCAATATATTATTTTTGTTTAACTTAATTACATTTGTTACCATTTTTTGTTTTTAGAAATTATATTTATCTCTCTTACAAGAATAATTAATATAATATATGTATCTAATGAGAGATGATTTATATAAATTTAAAATATGAAGAGTAATTTATATGATTTCATTAAAAATCAACTAACCTAAAAACTAATATTAATAAAAAAAAACTATGGTGTTAATTAATGCTTTCGCAATTGCAGAACAGGTTACTGTTGTTAGTTGAGTCGGACACGTACCATATCCATGTGGTAATTAATGGAATTGATCATTAGAATCATACACTGAAAGTGTCACTTATGATTGAACGGCCCTGATGTCATGATTTCCAGACTCTACTTTCACTTCTTTTTATCTAATAACAAATAAACATTCACATTATAAGTTCATCACTTTTTTGGACCTAAAATATAATAATATATGAGTCTCATGTGGTCCCTACCGTTTCCAAGCCTATCTCTTCAGATCCAGCCATGCAACACGAATCATGAGATTCCCTTCCACATTCGTTTTCTATACGTCATAACATTTTATAAAATACAAAATCAACAGAAAAAAAATAAAATAGTCAAGTAGTATAGTTGTAAAAACATGTTCGTGCCGGCCGGTTCAACTGAATCGGTATCAATATCGGTATGGTATAATAATTATATCGGTTATGTAATTATACCGGTCAAAACTAGTTAAAATCGATTATGTTGGTCGGTCTTCAATTGAACTGTACCGGTCAAAGTCAAACCAGTCGATTTTTATTTAAAATTAAATTTTTAATAAAAATAAAAAGAATTACTTGTTTTTATTGATTTTTCAACATTAATGTTAATATATTATATATGTAGATTTAACTTTACCGGTATGTGATTTAATTTATGAACTACCGGTTGAATCACTATACCACTATATCAATACTCCTACCAGTTTGATAACTTGTATGATACTAATAACACTAAGCGTGTGTTTGGTATAGATTATGTTTTTATTTTCAGTTTATAAATTCTGAGATTATAAACTGTAAGATTATAAACTGTTAAAATTATAATCTGTTTGTGTTAAGACAAAAAATTAAATATTTGATTTCTAAAAATAACACTTATTTGGAAGGAGAATAGGAAATATATACTTTTGATATTACAAAATAAAATTATAAATAAAAAACTCCACGATAAAATCATGTCCCTGTATTTTTTCATCGATTCTCCAAAAAAATATTACTTCAAGGTAACGACTCCAATTATTTAATAGTAAATTTCCCATCCCAGTTGAATTTATTTTATATTAAAAAGAGTTTGGTATAATTTTTTCTTGCAAACTCCTCCTGTAAAATTATTACAATACTAAATTAATAAAAAGTGGAATAAAAGATAAAAAAGTCAAGCATTATTAATAGATTTTTAGTTAAATATATCAAATAAATCAACCCATTAAAAATTTGCCCCTTTTATTCTACTAGTTAAAATTTTTCTTTAAAATGATATTTTAATTCTTATTTTTTTACTGTTATGTAATGCATGTCATGGATGAATATTGGTATCTCTTTATACCATTCATCCACTTCACTTAAATTTTTAAAGTGAAAAATTATGAGTCTATGTTTGAGAAAAAATGAATTTAATTTATATTTTTGGAAGAGCATTTCAAGCAATCAATTATATAAAATTGCATTATAAAGGGTGTTAGCATGGAGTTAGAGACATGCTACAAGCCCTAGAGGGTGTTAGCATGGAGTTATACTCTAATTCTTTGTTCAATTCAAACATTAAAGGTTTGGAGCCAATTTCGATTAGGAAAGTTGGAATCACACTTATAATTCTAATCCCAATTTCATGTGTCAAACCTTTCCATCTATAAAATATTTTATATTTTTAAATTAGTCATATATTTTTAAATAAGTCTTTTAAATTATTACTTTTTAAGTTGGTGCTACAAGTTATGCATAAATTAGTTTTGAAGTATAAAACCTCTTTTCTAAGGGATAGAAAATTAAAAAAAGCTACTCAGAGAACAAAATCCAACTTAAGAGGGAAAATGACTGAGTTATGTCATTATAAGAGATACTTTAGATATATTATAAAAAATAAAAATGGATACTTTATAATTTATATAGAGAATAAATCAGTTCTCGTAATAGGAAATAAGTTTATAAATTATCTTTTCTAGATATTAAAATTGTGATATATATGCTATAGTTTTAAAAAATATTTTTTATTTTAAAAATATCTAAATAAAACACATGAAGTGATGAGAGATGATTATATTATTCTCATTTATATGTAACCTATTGGAGTAGTGTAACAACCTTTGGTCAATTCCATCTGAACAACGGTTAAGATCCCATCCAACGGCTCCCATTCACTCTCTCTCCACGTGTCTCCGCAATAATCACCAATATATATAATAGAAAAAATAAAAAATGGAGTAAGTCACTTAGTCACTTACTCCTCATTTTAGCTATCTAATCTTGGAAAATCTAATTATAATCATAACTCCACATTAAAAAATAACCAAACCACACCTCTTTAACCATGGTTAGTTTCTAACCACACCAATTTCAACATAAAAATTATTCTACCCCTTTCTCTCTCCTCTCCATTTCCCTCACCCTATTCCTATATCTCAGATCTAACAGTACCACCTTCACCTCTTCAGAAAACGACGTCGTTTCATCGTTGAAATATCAACCATGCAGAAAATGGCGTATTCGTTCCCAGAAGAAGTTCTGGAACACGTGTTCTCCTTCATTCACTGCGACAAAGACCGAAGTTCAATCTCCATGGTGTGTAAATCATGGTACGAAATCGAACGGTGGTGTAGGAAAAAAATCTTCATCGGTAACTGCTACGCCGTGAGTCCTACGGTGGTGATTAAACGGTTCCCGGAGGTTAGATCCATAGAGGTGAAAGGGAAACCGCACTTCGCTGATTTCAATTTGGTACCTGAGGGTTGGGGCGGTTATGTTTGTCCTTGGATCGAAGCCATGGCGCGTGGTTACCCTTGGCTTGAAGAAATCAAGCTCAAGAGGATGGTTGTAACGGATGAGAGCTTGGAACTTATTGCGAAATCGTTCAAGAATTTCAAGGCTTTGGTTCTCACTTCGTGTGAGGGTTTTACTAATGTTGGACTTGCTGCCATTGCTGCTAATTGCAGGTCATTTTTTTTAATTTTATTATTTGTTAGACTCGGGATGCACTGTGTCACTGTGTCGCCGCTTTATAAATTGGTTTTTGTATGTTACTATATTAGGTTTTTACTAATTTATCATAGTTGGGATCCTCTCCACTACTGGATGGTCTAGTACTGGATGTGAGGCTCAGATTGCTTGAAATATTAAAAAAAATGTTTTAATTATCATGGTTAGATTTGGTATAACTATTTATCTTTTGATGAATTAATGATCTAATTAAATGTGATGCTGATGATTGGATTGTTTTTACTGTTTTAATTTTGTGCTGATAATGATGGTGAAATGAAAACTAAGAAAATGTGTTTTCATGTTTTCTTCCACGTAGAAAGTAAAATAATTGAAAAAGGTGGTATATTTTTAAATGTTATTGAAATTATATTACAAATTTGAAATGAAAACATAAAAAATACAACGTTAATAAATCTGTTTGCCTTTTTATTTCCTGTATTTAGGGCTATAGTTTTGGTGGAAGGATTTAAAATTGAAATTGTATTATATGTGGTATTACTTTATTTGTGAGTTATTTTGACGTGGTGGATTCGACAGACTTGCTGTTGTTTTCAGCTGTTTTTTCCAGGTTTATGGTACATTGGTACTGTATTAAAGGGACTAATCACTTACCAGTGGATTGTGTTCTTTATAGCATGCTTTGGAGTTTAGATGCTTTCTTTATTTCTGAATCAAGCATTATTGTTCACCTTTTGATGTATATGTATGTTTTTCATTATTTTGGTGCTATGTAATAAAATAAAAAAAAGTTGAAACTTCAATACCTTGAAACATACAACTAAATCCTTTCATTAGTAGTCTTGGTTGTTTATGATTTGATTTTAGGGGGTTAGATATATATTTGGCAATGTTTTGGTTGTTGAAAAGTTGAAATGAAAATGTACTCCAGATTGAAAGTGTTCAAATTTGGTAGTTTATAACGTTAGAATTTGGAGTGTTCTTAATATTTCTTGTCTGATTTCACTCTGAGCTCCATTTCTATTTTCCTCCTATTCATCATGGGAAACTTGCATGAATGATGTTGAACTTGGGCTCAGTGTCGTTCAATTTACTGTATTCTATATTTAGTAAAATCAATCTTGAGTATCCCTATGTCTGAACTGAAGTGTCTTGAAACTGTTATTGATAAATCCACTGTCTATGCATGCACTGTAGGGGTTTGAGGATGTTGGACTTGCAGGAGAGTGGAGACGAGGACCTCAATGGGAATTGGCTAAGCCATTTTCCTGACTCATACACATCATTAGTTTCACTTAACATCTCTTCCATAGGCAATGAGGTGAGTTTGTCTACCTTAGAGTGCCTGCTTGGTAGGTGTCCCAATCTGCAGACTCTCCGCCTGAATCGCTCGGTGCCCCTTGATAGGATTGCTAACCTACTTCATCGGTGCCCTCAGCTGGTAGAATTAGGCACAGGAATCTACTCAACTGAGATGCGTCCAGAGGTCTTTGCAAACCTGGCAGCAGCATTTTCTGGGTGCAAGCAATTGAAGTGCTTGTCTGGCTTTTGGGATGTGCTCCCAACGTATCTTGCAGCTATTTATCCCATCTGCTCCAGGCTAACATCATTAAATTTGAGTTATGCTGCTCTGCAAAGCTCTGATCTTATCAAGCTTGTCAGTCAATGTCCGAGTTTGACACGGTTATGGGTATGTATGGTTTATATGTTTTCCATGTATTGCCTTCTCTATGTCTATGTTTGCATTCATATTCCACCTTCCCAAGCTCTACTGTAATTTCGTCTGCTAATTGAGGTCATTGCTGTAGGTGCTAGATTACATAGAAGATACTGGCCTTGATGCCCTTGCTGCCTCGTGCAAGGATCTAAATGAGTTGAGAGTGTTTCCATCTGACCCATTTGGGTTAGAACCAAATGTTGCATTAACTGAACGGGGCCTTGTGTCTGTGTCTGAAGGCTGCCCAAAGCTCCAGTCAGTTCTATATTTTTGTCGCCAAATGTCTAATGCAGCCCTACATACAATTGCACGGAACAGGCCTAATATGACCCGTTTTCGCCTATGCATTATTGAGCCTCGAACTCCAGATTATCTTACCCGTCAACCTCTGGATTCTGGTTTTGGAGCTATTGTAGAGCATTGCAAGGATCTTCAGCGCCTATCACTTTCTGGTCTACTTACTGATCGTGTTTTCGAGTACATTGGGATTTACGCGAAGAAGCTGGAGATGCTATCTGTGGCTTTTGCTGGAGATAGTGATTTGGGACTCCATCATGTGCTCTCTGGTTGTGACAATCTTAGGAAGCTGGAGATTAGGGACTGCCCCTTTGGTGACAAGGCCCTTTTGGCTAATGCTGCAAAGCTGGAGACAATGCGATCCCTTTGGATGTCCTCTTGCTCTGTGAGTTATGGAGCATGCAAGTTACTGGGTCAGAGAATGCCAAGACTTAATGTTGAAGTTATTGATGAAAGAGGACCTCCAGAATCAAGGCCATCCACTTGTCCTGTTGAGAAGCTTTATATATACAGGACCATTGCCGGGCCAAGATCAGACATTCCTGGTTTTGTGTGGACAACGAAAGATGATTCTAAACCAAGGATCGAGTAATCACACATTGGATATAGCCATGGAATTTATGGGCATTTTATATGGGAAATTGTTAATGGCAGGTACATTCTCAAGCGAAATCTACTGTTGCAAGATGGCTTCTATAGTTGCATTCATATTTAGTGTTTGAGCTAAGGCATGGGAGAGTGTACGCAGACAGGTTGAGCTCGATTGCCATTCCTTTTACACTTTGGCTGAGCTATGGGATACCTATTTACCTATTGATAAAGAGACCAAAACTTTGTTGTTCTATGTTTATCAGATATAATTGTTATATTATATGCTTCATCCTTAAATATTTGCAGACTTAAATTTACTTGCATGTTACCTTTGTCTTTGTAAGATCTCGGACACTCATTTGTCATTGTTAGCCTTTCCGATGAATAATATATTTCATGTTGTACTGAAAATATGATGCATTTGTGTCATCTTACCTCGCTTTCTGGAGTTAATTCAAGGGAAGTCGGAGCTGAATTAACAATTGGGATGAGCCTTCCCAATGCGTGTGAGCTAAAGAATGGTTCTGATGTTGAAAAGGTAGTTCAATGGAAAGGTTTAAGGTATTTTAATTTTTTTAGCTTAGACTCTGACCTTTGAATCAAGCCTAAACTGTGCCTGGTTTTACTCCTGGCATGACATTAGTATTAAACAATAGTTGTATTGTTATGTAACTTTCCTGCGAAGAGTAATTTTGTATCACCTTGTAACAATTGAAACACTGTAATTTGTTTCTGTAACTTTTTTGTATAATTTTTCATTCAGACCTTTAATTTCATTAATGGTAACCTTCTGTTTCATCCTAATGTTAAACAGGTCATTGATAATATGGAATTATACAGATTCAACAGAACTATAAACATAAAATAATCAATTTACATTTTCATCATTTTTCCTTTATACTTTTATCTTATGCCAAACTGATTCACAAGGTTATCAAGTTTATATGTCTTTAATATCCTTTTCGGATTTTAAAAAGGGTGGAAACATAAACTTGTATTTTACATTTTGACTAATGTGTAATTTTGATCTACCTCTTCCTAAATCATATCCAGGGAGTGTCTTTAAGAGCTTGGAAAAAGGAATCTTTTGAGGAGGAGCAGTAAGCTTTTCAGTTACTTACAGAGAAGAGCAAAATCAGGTTTGTTCAGGTTGCTTAGTAGAGTAATTAGTGAAAGGCCCAAATTTTATGGCAGTGTCATTCTGAAAAGTAAAGAAAATAGTAACTGAAATGGTAAAATAGCCTGAGGTGTTGTATTGACACATGCTTTTCATTGAATGTTTATTGGAGAAAGAGAGAGATGAGTGCCTCGACTGATGAGGCACGTGATAGATTCGGTGACATTGGATAGTGTCCACAGCTTTTTGGTACATCCAACCCTCTTTTCTCTACAACACACCACTCTTTATCTAAGTGAAGTGACACAGTGATCTAATAATCTATGAGAGATAAAGAAAACTCCCAAACAGAACTGGTAAAAGTTCAAAAAGCCTGTCTTATGATACTGCTAACTGGTCAATTAATCATGGGTCATTCTAAGTTACAAACTGCAACTTAGTTTCTATCATTAGAGAATATTACACTAGAGAGGCATGGTAGGTACTTAAGTGATTCACCATAAGCTGCAATTTTTAATCAAGTTTTATATTGTTTTTTATATGCATATCTATGCTAGTTCTAAGAATGATATTGGCTTTCCATATTTTTTATTTTAAACATGAGATTCACACAGTTATAAGGAAGTGTCCATTTAAAATTTATTTTTAACGTGTAACTCATATTTGTCTTGTCCAAGTATGTCACAGTAAATTCATTTGCTCATTGAGTGCATGCAAATGGGTATTATAATGTGACACACTTTTATCTTTTCTACTTTGATTTTTTTTATCATTTACTATGTTTTTAAATTTTAAATTCCTAAATGTGTATTTCATTACGGTCAAAATTTTATATATAATATAGGTGCAACTAGCTGTGAGTATGAGGTGGATAAAGTTTGTCATTTACCTGACCCTAAATGTTGGTAGAATCATCTTTTGAACGTGAACCGACCCCTACCCTATACGCGAAGCGAACCTGACCCTAAATATTGACTGAGATAATTTTTGAGTCTAAACCTAGACCCGATTAAATATAATACATACATCTTTTATATAAGTCTTTTCAATATTTTACTTAATATTATGGACATGTAATTTGACATATGAAATTATTTTGTACATATATTGTTAATAATGTATATATAATGAAAATTAAAGAATCAATGATATTTTCGACTAAATATGTGTCACTACTATATACACAATTGAATAGAGACATATACAAACATGACAAATGAGTAACCATGAGATGGGTCGGGCTCAGTAATTTTTGTCTCCTATTCGGTTTTAAATATTGTCTAAATCTAATTTTTTTTATCTTAAACCCTAACCTACATTGAATGAGATTAGATCTTATTTTGTACCTGATCATGATCTTAATAGGTAGGATCCTGCTGATGTATATGTGCAACTATAACTTTTATAGGTCCTGTACCAGTGATTAATCTCATATGAAGAATTATGATCGCCTTTCAGTACAAATATTACTTTCGATTTTATGTCATAAATAATTATGCTGAAACGAAGTATCTTTCCATGGTTAACTTTAAAAATAATTCTAAATATTATATTTATATTTTATTAACTCTTATTTAAAATAATAAAAATGAAATTATCAATGTTTGACTTCCTTGGCCGACTTTATTCCTTCCTAATATATATTGTTCTTACTTGTGATAATACAATCCTTTTAAGTTATTTTAAAAATAAACAGTTTTTCATTATTTAAAAGTTACATTTTACTTATAGTTTTATATTATTATATTTATTTTTTACATGTTTGTAATATGATATATTTACGTTTAATGATATAAAAAGTTTAAGTAATATAAAGTGGCATAAATAATTCTCGTTTACCGTTTCTATATGGTGTATGGGTGCATGTATTAAATCTTAGTCGTCTATATATTTTGATTATTCTCCATTTGTATGGAACCAAAATGAACAGTGCAGTAACAATAAATACAAGAATATTTACTTCCGTAATATTATGCATGTTTTATTTCTCTTTAATTTTCAATAATAAATAACTCGAGATCTGATATCAAAAAATTCGAAATCATGGGGTTATAAACCTTGCTGCTAGATAATTACTATTTTCTTTTTTAAGGAAAGATAAATTAACCTACAAGGAATTACGTACAAAGTTTGTGCTCCTCCTTTTATATAGAAGTAGCAAGTGACCCGTGCATTTGCACGCGACAATATTTTTTTACCGTATGATTCAAAACATACATTACATATGCATATATGGTTACGAACACATGTTATTTGTGCATTTGCATGGTTAAAATACACATATTACGTGTGCATTAAGAAGACACATGTGACCAGTGCATTCATATGGTTAAAAACACACATGTTATCCGTATATTCACATTGCTAAGAAAATACATGTTACCCATACACTTTTGTAATTTCTTGATTGATATTCATGCTCTATAGTCTATATATTTGATTAACTAATAAATATAATAAAAACTTATATTGATCATTATTAATATGGACATACATATAGATAATTTGTTTAATTTTATGATTTGTTGTGATAATTTCTTAATGTAACTTGTTTATAATTTATTTTACTTCTAAGATATTATTTCTTAGTAGTTGTTAGTATAACTTAACTTGTTTTATTTTAACTTAACTTAATGTAACTTAACTTGTTTTATGTTAATGATTAGTACTTTACGTGTTTAATGATTTAGTATGACAACTTCGAAAATAATATTTTAATAGATAGAAATGAAATTTAGTAATAAATGATCATTCAAATATGGAAGTTGTAATTATATAGTTCGATTTTTTTTCAAAATAGTGGATGCCTAAATTATTTAGGATTAAAACTATTAAAATATTTTAAAGATGGGAAATGAGAATGTTGTAATTAAATTTTTAGATTTTTTTTAAAATAAAGCAGACATACTAATTTGCATGTAGTGATTACTATACATTATTTTTCAGCTTGAATAATATCATCGATATCACCCATAAGCACCACGTTAAATGACAATATGTGTTTCTATTCCCTATTGTTCACGGTTTTATTTCTTTCCTAATGGTCAACAATATTTATTCAAAGTAATTATTAATTGATAATTATTAGTTTGCAACTAATCAGTGATATTTATTCAACGCTGTCGATATTTATTCACTTATTCAATTACAAATTACAATAAAATAAAAAATTTATTGTCATTATTCACATATGCAGTTTCCATTCCCTTATGAATTTTCCTTTATTGTTAGTTTTCTAATATGTATTTTTATATGAATTTTTATCTTTCATTGTTCACATTAATTACTCTTAAATATCGAGAGTAATTATCTCCAAAACCGTTATTATTCGATAATTATCCACAATTCATATAAATGATTATTTTAATACTTGAAAAATTTGTTTATATGTACAAAGAAAAAAAAACAAAAAGTTAGAATTCATGACATTTTATTATCTTTAATTAACTTATACGATACATTTGAGAGATAATTAAAAAGTTATAGTGTCATTTTTTTAATAAATATATAACATATGTAATGAATATATTAGGTTAACTTCAATGAAAAATTGCACATCTCATTTTAGAACAATGAAGAAACATTATATTATTCACATTTGAATTATTTAAAGACACATAATCAAATATCAAACATAAGGATGAAACTTAAATGAAATGAACATGTATAGGTTGAAAATGTTGGAGGATAAATGAAGAAAGATTTTTGGAGGAAAAATAGTGATTGCAGTGATGACACATGTCATAGGTAATGTGACAATGACTTAATTTTCTTATATATTATATAAATTTGTTATCTTTCTTAAGTATATTTTATTGATCTTCATTAAAGACTTCCCTTCTTTCTTTTTTATTACATTTGAAATTTATTATGATAAGAAGTCACAAAATACTGAATACTTAGAAGTATAATGGATGTGAGAGAGTAAGAGTATATATTGTTGCGCAGCGTTAGCTAAGTGTTTATATTTGGTGCTTCTATTTGTTGGTTCTATTTGGTACACATTATAAGAAGAAATTTGAGTACAATATATAATATTGATACTCCAGTGTTAGACAATATGAGACTCATATAATAATATTTTTCAAACATCCTCAACAATCACATAAACAAAAATTAACATTCTGAATTATCTTGGACTGAGAATGCGCATCCTCAACAATGGCTCCAATCCTCAAAGGAGAAAGGACACTAGTAACTTGCATTGCTATGATACATATACATAAAATAGAAGCTCTAGATCCAAAGATACATCACATACATCACTTGCAAAACATAGTTAAGTTCACTATACATGGGACATGTTACATAATTTATGTGATGTAAGTAAAGAAATATAGTAATGATGTCTTTGCAGGGTACCATGATTTTAGTCTTTCATCTTGGCAAATCGACCATTAACTCTTATCCTGCTTTCTGCACGAACTTTTCGTGATTCATATCTTATGTGCTTCTCATATCTGTTGTTTTTTCACATAAAAGTTGTCAACAATATAACAATGCAACAATCAATGAACTCATACCAATTATAAGATCATACATAAATCATTGAAATTTGCAGGGAGATAACATGACATGTTTAACGATAGAGTCACTCTTCACTTCACTGTGATGCAAAAAAAAAAAAAATAATAATCTATTTACTCCAAGAGTAAGTGAAAAAAACTTACTTCACATCTTAACCATCTATTCTTGGAAAATCCAATGATTTAAATGTACTCACCAATTCAAACCATTGGATTTTCCAAGAATAAATTATTGTGATTTAAAGTAAGTTTTTTTAACTTACTCTTAGATGAGTAAGAGGAACCCTTCCCAAAAATAAATGCTAACATTTGTCTACAAAGTCTCAAATGAACTCTTTTTAAGTATAGAAATATGAGTCCACTATTTTGCATGGTATTCATTTATTCTTCACATGTCTCAAACTGTATCCGAAAGGAAAATCTAATGAGAAAAAAAAGTTAAACCTATAATATTGCATGTGGATATATATATATATATATATATATATCCAAGTATATATATATATATATATATATATCCAAGTATACAATTGGGGTCAATGTATTGAATAAACTTCAAAGAAAATAAAATAATGCAAGTTAGATCTAAACACTGATAAGAAAAACTTACGGGTCTGTTTGCAAGTTGAGTTTTCGAGGGAAAATGAGAGTAACAGAAAACTTCATTACTATCTCATAGGTGTATTTCATAGCTCTGTCTCATAAGTGTATGTCATGGCAAACAAACCCTAAAAACCCTAAAAACCCTAAAAACTTCTATTTCCCTTATTTTCTCTTCAAAACTCAACTCGCAAACAAACCCTAAAAACTCTTTCTCAAATGAGTTTTTGAAGTATTGGTTTAAGCACACCACACAAACACAGCAGTCAAAGGATGCCATAATAGTAATAGTAATTAATACCTTCTTGTTTTCTTCTTCTGCTTGTACCTTAGTAATGCAGAATCTCTTTCTTGACTTGTTAACTCACAAGGTACAGCTTTAGGAGTAGTTGGTAATGTTTCAGTCATAAGAGAATGTGATTGTGAACCCCCATTTTCATCAAAAGCATGAGTGTCCCAAAGAGAAGTTGAATGTTTAACTCTAACTTCTTCTGTATAAGCTCTTACTGATGTATCAGGTGGGAGTGGAACTACTTGATTTACATGCTCACTGCTTTCTCCATGCCACTAAAATACATTGTCAATAAAGCAGCAAAGTGAGAACATTGTTGCTGGTTATTGGTTTTGTAGAAGGTTTATCATGGCAACATTGTATTCAAAACAATAAGAACATTGTGACTGCCGCAACTGCATCACACCGCATAGTGTGACTCCAAATCACAATGATGCGGCCGCATCAAGCCCATTTGGAATTCATCAGAGCGCATCAGATTCAAAAGTGTTTTTTAATAACAAAATAATTCACACTGCAACGACAGCCTGCATTGCAATGACCTTAATGATCGGACTCACAGTAATCGCAACTGTTACTGCAATCGCAACCGCAATTTAAATCACTGAATCGCAGTATCGCCACCATCATAGTTTAAAACTTCGATCATATTAAATAAAATATATGTTAAGAAAAGTTTTCCAGTCAAAGCAAAATGAATCTAGAGATTCTATATCATTCATGATCCATCATCAACTCACATAACATACTTTGACAAATACTTCTTAGAGAAACCAGAGATCAATGCTGGTAAAAAGAGAAAAAACCTTGAAATACAAGAAGCAATAATCCATTACACTTAACATCAGTGTTTTAAATTGAGGTTGCGGTCGCGATTGTAGTAACAGTTGCGGCTACTCAATTGCGGTTATTGCAGCCATCGCGATGTGCATTATTTTGTTATTAAAACAATATTTTTGAATATGATGCGGCTTGATGCGATTCCATTGCAGCACGGCTGCATCATTGTGATTCAGAGTCACACAGCAATTACGGTGTGATGCAGTTGCGGCGGTCACCACAACTGCAATATTGCGGCCGCATCAGGTGATGTGGTGCACAATTTAAATCACTACTTAACAAGGTTGAAAGTGGTGCAGAAAAAAGAATAATTATCAGGAATCAACATTGATAACAAAAGTGAAATAGAAACATCACCTCAAAGGAAGGAAACAAATCAGCTTCAAAGTCACCTTCAAAACCAGTGAACAAATTCCCTGGTGGCACATATTGTTCAGTATATAACTCTAAGGGTTCAGACTTTGCTAGCTTACAAAGCTGATTCAGAACCTCTTCTTTGTGCTTCCCACAAGCAACCTTACGATTCTGTTTCAATAACAATACCCTTAACAACTTCAAATTATAATAGTCATAGACACATAATTTCATTGATACTTCATATTTCATTCAAAGTTGTATAATTATATTATAATATGTTATGAACTGTATATCAGTACTCTATGTTACACAACCTGATAATATGAATTTAAATTGCGGTTATGATCACAATTATTTAATCTGGCCTATGCAGTCACAATTTCAGTTGTGATGCAATTACGTATACCACCAAAACTGCAATATTCCGATCACAATTATATAAGTCTATTGATAATTTGTTTTAATTTGTGGTCACAGTTACAGTTATACGATTACCATAGTTGCAGACTAATTGCGGGAAAATGCAACCCATATGACCGCAATTACAATAGCGATGTGGTTGTGGATCGAGATTTAAAACCTCGATACAAGTATATGTATATGAACATGAATATGAATATTATATATATATATATATACCTTGGGTAGAGGAGGAACCTCCATAGCTTGGAAATTATGAGAAGAACCAGAAGTAGAGATCAAATCATCCATACTAACAACAGAAGGAGCATCCCATACAAACAAATCTGAAATTCCTTCAGTATCAGACCCAAAAAACCCATCACCACTTTCCAAATCTGAAGAAAGTATAGATTTTTTTCCAACATCTTCAAACCCAACAATTGATAACAATTCATTGACACAAGGGCATCCGGTGAAACCTTCAAGAGGCCTTCTTTCATGCACAGAAGAACAAGAAGACATAGAACTATTGTTGATGTTGTTGTTGTTGTTGTTGTTGTTGTTGTGTTTTTCCCAGTCACAGTTCTGACACAAAACAGAGGACTCTGTTGAACAGAGTATAGTAGCAGGGGAATCATCACATGTATCACAAAGAAGAAAACGAGTGTGCTTTGAGAAAAGCTGATTTGTTGAATGAACTTCACGGTCACAAGAGAAACATAGTTTAGCAGAATCTGCTCTGCAGTATACAAGTGCTTTTGTTTCAGCACAATAATCACATGCTCTATTATTAAAATAAGCACTCATAGCTTATTAGCTTAACTTAACTTCTTCTATCTTTGGTTTATCAAGTTTTATGTGTATACAGAGAATATGTGATATGATAAGAGATTTGATTTGAGAGATGAGGAAAGAGTTAAGTTAGGTGAGTGACTGAGATTTTAGAGATATGGCTTCAAAATAGAGCTAAGGGAGAAGTTTGACATCAACTGAACAAATCTTCTATCCTAAAATGTATATCACTTTATGTACCATTTATTTCTCGTTTGTCAGAAAATGTAAAGTTAATATATATTTAATTCATATTTTACTTTTCTGACCGATAAAAAACAAGTGATACATAGAGTGGTTCAAAGACAGAAGAAGATGTGGGTGACACCTGGCAGTAGGACATAGACGATATTCATGAATCATTTCTTGTGGAACAAGTACTACCTTGTAAAAAGGGTATTGTTTTGTTGGTAAAAAACACTTTTCTACTTTCTAAAATAAATAATTATTGAATACTATGTTAATAATTTAATTATTAAAATTCATAGTTTTTCACTTAATCATTAAAATTAAGAATATTATTAAATATGTTTAAAGGATTTGCCAGCTGAGTATATGAAATTCATGCTTAGATATATATATTGTCTACATTCATTGATGTTCTTATTTTCACAAAAGAAATTGCTTAGATGATTGATAAGAAATTTATTGTTATAACAATGTACAAATTCATCTTTATTCATATATTCTCTACATTCATTGATGTCAAGGGAGTAAAGGTATTATTAGTTTAGCTATTCAATTTATTTACTGTCTAAATACTGTTAATCAGGAGTGACAATTCTATTAATTTGGTTTATTTCTTTCATTTTTATTATGTTTACTTCACTAATAGAACATAGGAAAATGGATTAATTGCATAAATTGAAAAGTTAGAGAACTAAAAATTATCAAAATAAAATGAATGGACTTAAATCCTACAATCACAAAATTTAAAGGATCAAAATGCAATTCAGATTTGTAAAAATGGGACTTGGAGTCCTAAAATATGGGGTTTGTACAATTATGTTAATGTCCACTTAACCCACTAAAAAAACATATTGAATAGAATTAAGCAAATTGAAGAATAATAAAACCTGATTTGTATATCTAATGTCTTTTCCCAAAACAAGTTAGGGCTCTCAACATCATCAAATATTTGTAAACTATTCATTAATTATTTGAAGAAGTTAAAAATGTATTATACTTTAAAGATGATTGTGTATAAGGGATGTTGATTATAAATTATTTATAAGTTTAGAGGTTAAAAAATATTATAAAACATATTTGAATCTCTTAAAAATATTAGAAGAATTGAATAAGTAAACCAATCTAATTTTATGAGATTTTATGTGTGCTCCTCAATCTAAAAAAGTTGAAAAGTACTTGAGAAGGTATTGTTGGCTTTTTTTGTTTTCCATAAAGGGTAGGTGCCTTTTTTCCTTCTAATTAAGATATGGTAGCTTTTAGCACAATTTTTTAGATCAATAATTTTGGAAAGCCAAAAAAAGTGGGAATAAAGTAAGAGAATTGAATGACTTGTCAACTTGTTGTTGCAATCAATTGAATCAAGTGGCAAAGCCAATCATCAAAAGAGAACAAAGTCTTTTATGAGAGAGGATTACCTCATGAGTGATGCTATTAATACTTTTAATTATTATTTATAATAAGAATTCTTATTACAGAAAAAGATGTATACATTGATATTGTAAGAGTTTTTTTATATCGTTACCACATCACTCACAATTCATATTAAATCATAATTAATTCTTAAATAGAAGTAATTCAAATGAATTATGGGTAATACAGTAATTGTGCATAAATCTTTATATTGTCAGTACATAGATATTAAACTCTTCTTATTAACCCAACAAATTTAAATTGAGTGAAAATTTATTAGTGAAAATGTAAATATGTTCATAATTTTAAACTTTAGATCAAAATAGTCATATTCATACATTATATATTAAAGTGTTCAAAAACTCATCCTAAAAATAATTAATTTGTTCCAACTTGGAATTAATTTAATTTTTTAAATTTCACTAAATAAAACAGGTCATCACTCATCAAAGTTTATTTTCTTTTAAAAAAAATACAAACAATGTTCCTAATAGATATTTTGGGTACATGGAAAATGTTCCTAATATCAAATTATCAAGTAGAGGGTATAGATATTTTAACTTGCTTAGCTGGTATGGGATATTAATGCCTGTGGTGCAAACCCACTTTTCTGCCGAACTTGTTGGAACAAAAACTGGGTCCCTCATTCACAATTCTGACCCACTAACCATAAACATTTTGTGAAAAGGGAATTAAGAGCACATCTTTTATCTTACAATATATGTTACTCCATATATCATGAGCCGACCGATCACATCTCATGACAAATACTATGAGACAGAAAATGTGTTATCATGTCACACATATTTAAACTTGACCTATGATGAGTGTCGTAAGATCCACTAGATTCTTAAATATCGAATTAAGTCAAATGTCAAATGTTCGATTCTTGAAATCAATATTGTTGGGAGAGATAATCGTATATTCCAAAATTGATTAGTTTCTTAGTTGAATTACTTTACCAGAAAAACTTTAAATGATAATTAATCTTAAAACATCTAAAGTGGTCCTCAATTCTTTAGCAAAGGCCCCATCGCAGTTCACATATTGAATTGAATTTAATTTTGGACTATTACATTAAAACGTGACAAATTAATGATCATGGCTCTTTTTACCAAACATATGGAGAGAAAGGCAAACAACAAAATTTATCCTATGATGTTAACTTGTTATTTCAACTGAACAAGAAAGTAGTACATTTTGTTTAGGTAATTGAACAAAATATACTTTCACTTCTCTTTCTTTTTGAGTTGATTAGAGTGACATATTTACTTACCAAATTTAAGAAAACATATAATTCAAGGTACATTTTTTCTTCTTCTTTTGGTAGAATGATAAAACATGAACACGATGGTTAAATTTCCAATTCATCATTTCATTAATTAGTTTCATCATTTTTCACACTTTTCTACTTGCCGACAGCCCTACATTGTAGAGATTGAGTGGTCCATTCAAACATACACAAAATATACGATTTCCCTTTCTCCTTCCCATCTCCTAAGGAACCTTTGGTCCAAGTAGGATTGTTATTTATCATTGTCCAACGAGTTTTCAATTTTTATTATATATTTATATAATTGTAATAATTGATATATAAAAATATGAGTAATTATATCAATCTTTGAATTTTAGTAAAATTATATAAATCACTCATTCATTTTTTTTGTCCATACACAAACAACTCATAATTTACATACATACATTATATTAAGTATCAATGCAGGAGATATAAATGTAATCTTTTAAGCAAAAAAAATGTGATGAGTATAATTAAGTTAAGTAAAATATGATGTATTATGTAAATAAGTCCAAATAATATAAGAGTCGATATCTTTTTATTATTTTCAGTCAGTTATAAAATACATCAATAATTCCAAGTAGATATTGTTTAAATCATTTTTATATTATTTTGTAACGAACCAAAAATAATGAAGAAACATTGATTTTTTTTATTATTTGGACTTGTATGCACAATATACCATATTTTGTTTAACTTAATTATACTTATCACTTTTTTGTTTAAAAAGTTATACTTGTTGCTCTAGTCGAGGTTGTTACTGTAATATATGTATATAAATTAGGGATGGTTTGTGTGGGGACAAAAAAAAGTGATTTGTAAAATTTTATTAAAACTCAGGGATTTTAGTATAATTTACTCTAAAAATATTTATTAATAATAAAATGTGTATATGATAAATTTATGATTATAACTTACTTGCTAAAATTTATTATAAAATAATAAATTAGATAATATATAATCTTAAAATAATAATAAAAAAGTAACATATATAAAATATGTAATTAAAAAATAAATTTATAAATATGTTGGTACCCACAAAAATGTATCATAAAACTCGTTCCCGCACATAAGCTATTATTGCATATATTTTTATAGGAGCCCACTGGTTGTGTTTTTTTTTATCATTCCCAAGTTCAAGTGCAAAAGTGCTTAACTCTCTTTACACGAAAACTTGGATGGAGGATAATAATAGATCGGTGATATATATATATATGTATAAAATTTTCTTATACCATAAGAAAAATGAGATATATTATTTATAAATCAATCATTAATAAATAAAATATTAAAATTTGTTTAAGTATAATAACAATGTAGCGATATATCTTTCTTTAAAACCTTAGACACCATAAAAAAGTAACATATATCACTTATAAATCAATCATTAATAAACAAACTATCATCACACATGAATATTTAAGAGGATTTGTAGAATGGGGTGTTTCTTCCTAAAAAAAGATTAACATACTTTTTCTAAAGGCATAAAAATGCAATTATAAATTAAACTCGTTTGAATGAATGTAATATTGTTGAGATCTAAAACAAAGTAAACCCACCATAAACAGAATTATCAAAATTGTTTGCTATTGTCATTTTGGAAACTGAAGTGTCACTAGGCTTGAAAAACTGAAGGGGTGGAAGCATAAGATGCCAATTGTAAATCTCATAGGGGTAAAAACCATATCGTACTGGTCAGTTGAATAGACAAACCAGTGAACCGATCCATATACTAATACGGTACAACAATTATATCGGTCCTTTAATTATACCGGTTAAAACTGGCTAAAACTGTTCATATCGGCCGGTTTTCAATTAAACCGTACCGGTCAAACCGGTCAATTTTTATTTAAAATTATTTTTTCAATGAAAATAAATTTTTTTATTATTTTTTATTGATTTTTCAACATTACAGTTAATATATTATATATGTATATCTAACTTCACCGGTATGCAGTTTAATTAGTAAACTATCAGTTGAATCGCTATACCACTATACTAGTACCCCTACCGATTTGATGACCGGTACAATATTAATAACATTGGTAAATGTCACTTTGTAAAATGTTTGCCAGATACTAAACATATACCAGAAGGAAGTGGGAAATTAAATTTGAGCATGGTATTTTTCTAAATTGAGGATATTTTATATCCATTTCAAAGACTATTTTCTTAAAACTCCATGATCCATGCTTGATGAAAAGAAAGGAAATCTTCAACAGAGAAAGAGAACAAAAGATGACAATCTTGTAGAGAAAACACAAAAAAGAATGTATTTCATTCATTATTGACCCAGGCACTTTACAAACATATACATACCTATTGAGTGAAATAAAAACGTGTTAAAATAAACAAACTGACTCAACTGATGAGGCTAACTAACTAACAGTTGAAATCAGAATGAATAACACAATAAACACGTGATGATTAAATTTCTTCTAGCACAAGAAAAAGACTAAGCTTTACAATAGGTGTTTGTCAAAATGACTGAGAGAACCCAAAAAATAACATCAACTGTTTTTTAATGATCTCTTTGAGTCTTCTTGTATTGACTTCATTGCTTTATGTCTACACTGCCTGATTAAGCTAGCTCCATGATGTTGTCGTGGCTGCTCCATGTGCTCCATATGTTTTGAATGTTGCTGCTCCTTTTCCTTCTCAGCATAGTGTTCCATGTTATATTTTAACATCCCCCCAGAAGTTGGACTATGTATGTCATATAGTCCAAGCTTGGATATAAGATAGTTGAACTTCCCAGGTGTGAGTGCCTTAGTGAAAAAATCTGCAAGTTGAAAGTTAGTAGAAATAGACATTAAGTGAATAACCCCATTACTTACCTTTTCTCTAATGGAGTGACAATCCATTTCAATGTGTTTTGTCCTATCATGGAAGACATGATTAAATGCAATGTGAAGGGCAGATTGGTTGTCACAATATAAAACAATGGGGTTAATGTGAGTGATAAGCAAATCATGAAGGAGATAAGATAGCCATTGAGCTTCACAACTCGTGAGAGCAAGAGCTCTATATTCATCTTATGCTGAAGATCTAGAGACAATTTTTTGTCTCTTGCATTTCCAGGAAACAAGGGAATCACCAAGGAAGAAACAATAACCAATCACAGATCTCCTGGTATCAAGGCAAGCACCCCAATCAGAGTCACTAAACCCTTTTAAAGTGAGATTAGAACTGCTGGAAAAGAACAGTCCTTTGGCTGGTGCATTCTTAAGATATCTAAGGATTCTCAATCCTGCTTGGTAGTGATCAATAGTAGGATTGGATATGAATTGACTTAGGTGACTTACAGAAAAAGAAACGTCAGGACGAGTGTGGGTTAGATATATAAGTTTCCCCAACATTCTCCTATAGGCAGTGGGATTAGTGTAAGCAGAACCAGAACTGCTATGGAGTTTAATGGTATTGTCCATGGGTGTAGATGCAGGTTTGGCTGCAAGCAGCCCTACATCTTGTAGAAGATCAAGACAATATCTTCTTTGGCAAAGATTGATCCCACTCTTAGTCCTAGCTACTTCCATCCCAAGGAAGTATTTCAAATTCCCAAGGTCTTTGATGCTAAATTTATCATTGAGGATCTGTTTTATAGATTCAATCTCTTCCAAGTTATCACCAACTAAAACTAAGTCATCAACATAGACAAGAATGGTGGTAAACGATTGATGAGTGTTCTTAATAAAGAGAGAGTAGTCATCCTTGGATTGCACATATCCATTATTTATCAAAACAACACTTAATTTGGTATTCCATTGCCTACTTGCTTGCTTTAATCCATACAAGGATTTTTGCAGGTTACAAACATTAGAAACTTTGGAAGTCTTTAAGCCCGAAGGAACTTTCATGTAAACTTCCTCAAGCAAGTCACCATGAAGGAAAGCAGTATTAACATCTAATTGGTGAAGATGGCAATTCTTAACAGCAGCTAAGGCCAAGATGATTCTAATAGCGGTGATTTTTATGACAGGACTAAAGGTGTTTAGGTAATCTATCCTTGCTGTTTGGTGTAGCCCTTTGCCACAAATCTAGCCTTATATCTATCAGTGGTCCCATCTGCTTTATGCTAGATCCATTTACAACCTATGGCTTTCTTGTCTTCAAGAAGGTCAGTGATAACCCAAGTCTTATTCCTATCTAAGGCTTCAAGCTCTTCATCTATGGCATCAACCCAATGCTGATGTTGAATAGCTTCACTATAGCTATTAGGTTCAAGGGAAGTGGTAATATTAAGAGTGAAAGCTTTATGATTAAGGGACAGCCTTTCATAGGACAACACAGAGCACAAAGGGTATTTGTTATTATGGATTTTCTCAGAGATAGTTCCATTAATCATGTTGCAGTGGTAGTCTTCTAAGTATCTAGGAATTTTTCTTATTCTGTTTGAAGTTCTTATAGTTTCAACCTGTTCCTCACTAGAGTTTAAGTCATTTAACTCTCCTCATTGGAGGTTAAGTTATTAGCCTCATCTATTTGTTCCATGTCCTCAACAGATTCAGTGTTAGGATTATAAACAGGATCATGAGCAGAATGGTCAAGATATTGATCATCTTTATTAAAGGAATGAGTAGGTATATGCTCATTACTATGAGATTTAACATGTCTAAGGAAAGGGAAAACACTCTCATAAAACACAACATTTCTTGATATGAGGGTTTCCTTGGTCTTATAATCATGAACAAGGTAACCTTTTGTTCCATGTTTAAAGCCTACATAAACAACCAAAGACTTTTGAATTCAAAAGATAAGGATCATGGTTAAACAGAACCTGATATGGAGATTTGTTGCTCAAAACAGTTGAAGGCTTCCTATTGATGAGGTAGACAACATGTGCAGCAGCATAGTTCCAAAAACACTTAGGAACAAAAGATTAGAACATTAAGGCTCTTGCAACACCCAAAATGTGTTGATGTTTTCTCTCCACAACTCCATTTTGTTGTGGAGTCTCAACACAACTAGTTTGATGCAAGATTCCTTTTGATTTATAGAAATCAATCATGTTAAACTCAACACCATTATCAGATCTTATGCATTTAGTCTTAATTCCAAATTGAGTTTCAACAAGATTTATAAAAGACTTCAAAACAGTGGAGGTTTCAGATTTTGTTTTCATAAAGAACAGCCATGTGTGTCTAGATTTATCATCTACTATAGTTAGGAAGTATTTATGGCCTAGAGTAGATGGAATAGCAACAGGTCCCCATATATCTACATGAATTACATCAAAAAGAGAGTCTGATTTACTATCATTGTTTTGAAAGCTTAATTTTCTTTGTTTGGCAAAGTGGCAAGCATCACATGGTTGTTTAGAATAATCATGAGAAATGAAGGAGAATTATTTATTCAGAATGGAGATCTTGGCATCTGAAGGATGACCAAGTCTCTTATGACAAACACTTTTGTCAACAGTTTTTACAGAATTCACATGAGCAAGGTAGAGAGCATAAAGCAGTAGCATTAATGGCATATAACCCTCCTTTTTCTTCAGCTGCATCAATCATCCTCAATGTGGTTTCCTCCTGTATTTTGCAATTGGTTTTACAAAAGGTCAGGAAACAATTGAGGTTGTTGGTAAGCTTAGAAACAGAGATCAAGTTAAAGAAAAATTCAGGGATATAATACACATTAATTGGAAAACATCACAGTTCCTGCTATAGTAGTGCTAACACGATTTCCATCAGGCATCTTGATAAACATGGGATCAATTCTCTTGAAGGATTGATACATTGATAATGAGTGACATATATGGTCTGTTGCTCCTGCAATATAGTGATTACCTGTTTCTGTCATGAAAATTGTGTTCACTTGACTTGAAGCTTGATTGGATGGTTCCTTTAGCATAGCCAATATAGCTCTATGTTGATCTTGAGTGAAGCCTATTATTTTGTCTTCACTGCCAGAGGGGTTCCCTATGTTGTCACCTTGGATGCTATTCACAGTATTATTGCTTGCATTTGATTTGTATTGTGGTGGAAATCCATGCTTTCTGTAGCAGAGATCAACAGTGTGGCCAGTTTTATCACAGAAGGTGCAAACTTTCGTATTGGATCCTCTTCCCCTTCCACCACTAAAACCAGAGCTTCTACTTGTACCAGATTGTCCATAGGGACCTTTGGAACCTCTTCCACTAAATCTTCCTCTTCCAGCAGAATTATCTGAGGCACTGCTGAAAATCTTTGGTTCATCAAGAGATGGTGCCAATTGTCTTTCTTGTTGCATAAGCAAAGAAAAAACTTTGTTCAAACTAGGAAGGGGATCCATCATCATGATTTGGGACCTCACACTAGAATATTGGTCATTTAATCCCTTTAAGAACCTAAGCACATAGTTTCTTTTCCTATAAGACTTGATAGTGGGAACTAATGTGCAAGAACAAGGAGTAAGGCAAACACATGAAGGTATATGCATAAAATCATCTAACTCTTGCCATAATCCTTTCAAATGAGTAAAGTACCTATCTATGGACTGGTCTCCGTGTTTAGAGGTGTATAGGTCTTCTTGTAGGTCACAAATTCGATACATATCTCCTTGATAGTATCTTTCATTGAGATCCTTCCATATCTCATAGGCATTTTCAAGCCAAAGTACACTATGCACAATGGACTGATCTATTGAGTGATTCAGCCAAGCCATGACCAAGGTATTGCATCTGCCCCATGCTCCAAAGATGGGATATTCAGGCTTTGGTCTTGGTAAAGTACCATCTATAAAAGGTAGCTTGTTCTTTGTTTTGAGTGCCATTAGCATATCTCTTGACCAAGGATGATAATTTGAACCTATCAATTGGTTCTTTACCAAAATGATTCCAGGACCATCATTAGGATGCATGTAATAAGTGATTGATGGATCTGTCAAAGGGTTGATGATAGTCATGGTGTTGCCCAGCTTTTTAGAATGGAAGCAGGAGAACAAATAAACCAAAAAAAAAAGAACAAGTCAAGCAAGGAAAAAAAGGAAAATGAATAACAGATGGAGAGGCGCAGCAAAGCATCAAAAGATTCTCTGATACCATCTTAAAACTCCATGATCCATGCTTGATGAAAAGAAAGGAAATCTTCAACAGAGAAAGAAAACACAAGATGGCAATCTTGTAGAGAAAACACAAAAAAGTATGTATTTCATTCAATATTGACCCAGACACTTTACAAACGTGTTAAAATAAACAAACTGACTCAACTGATGAGGCTAACTAACTAACAGTTGAAATCAAAATGAATAACACAATAAACACGTGATGATTAAATTTCTTCTAGCACAAGAAAAAGACTAAGCTTTACAATAGGTGTTTGTCAAAATGACTGAGAGAACCCAAAAAATAACATCAACTGTTTTTTAATGATCCCTTTGAGTCTTCTTGTATTGACTTTATTGCTTTATATCTGCACTGCCTGATTAAGCTAGCTCCATGATGTTGTCGTGGCTGCTCCATGTGCTCCATATATTTTGAATGTTACTGCTCCTTTTCATTCTCAACATAGTGTTCCATGTTATATTTTAACATATTTCGACTGAAATTTCATGTCCTTTTACATAAAGTTAGAAATTTTAATTTCTTCAAAATAATTATCAACAACAAAATAAACATTTAATATATTTTAGTTTGTGCGTTGGGAAGAAAGAGAGTGGTTGAATTTTGATGAAAATTTTATTTTCTTTTTATTTTTTTAAAAGCTAGATAAAGAAAGGGATTAGTGCTAAGAGTCCTTTTGTTGTGTGCTAAAATCTTGGAACTAGTGTTTTTTTTTTTGGTTTTTTGATTGCTTGGGAGCTATCTTCAAATTAGGACATATACAAGACAGGAAGAAGAAAGTTAGAGAGAAAAGAAGAAAAATATTATGTTTAGTATTTATAAAGTACGACTCTTTTTTTAGGCTCTTCTGCTAATAATGTGAACATAGTCATATCAAATCAAATACCTAAAAAAAGCAACTTAACCTTGGAAAAAAAATGTATTTTGAACTTAAAAGGGATGCAATATTTAAAAAAATTATTCAGAAAATAAACTGAAAAATCCCTTCTTTATGGAGCCAAAAACAGATTAAGTCATACTCAGAGACGATCCATAAAAAGTATGTATATTTAGGCATAAAACAAAAATCTTAAATGTGATTGTTTTAAAGTGTAATATCTATGCATTGACAATATAAAGATTTATACACAGTCAATATCATTCATTATTTATTTGTATTATTATTATTTAAGAGTTGACAATGAATGGTCAATGATGCAGTGACAATGTAATTTTTTTTTACATATCGTCGGTGCATACATTTTTTTCTATTCTTTTAAAAGTAATCAAAGTAGGCAAATAAAGCAATTTACGGAACCTAAAATAATAAAGATGACTTTTTGTAGAAAAGAATATTAGCAATGAAAAATATTTTGAGGCCTAAAACAAGGATTTTTCTAGTCTTATATTTTAGAAAGAAGGAAGTAGAAAAACACATTTTCATTCGTATTATCTCTTACACATTTGTTCCAATGAAGAAGATGTAAGCATTCAAGTATACATATAACACTACACATAACACAAAGGACTACTTGCACCAAATTACAAAATGAGTTTATGAAGTAGTCATTGAATTTAGATGAACCATGTATATTTTAGAATGATGATATGTAGAAGATGAAATAATTATAAGATTATTGGTATACATATATTCCTAAAAAAACAAGGTAAAAAAGTGAACACCCTTTTAAATGATGTCAAATATGTCAATTTGTTTTGGGAAAATGTTACTCCCACATCTTTTACTTTGGGTGTATGAGCTGTGAAAAGGAGAAAGATAGGAAGAGAAGAAATAGAAGTGATTGGTGATAAAATGTGATAGGAAATAAGAGATAAAAAGAAAGATAATATGTAGATGGGAGTAGTGAAAAGATGTGTGTGCATGGAATGCATTCAAAGATGACATGGTGAACTTAATGCCATTTGGTGCTTCAAGAGTCGGGGAAAGATTCACTTACTCCAAGATTAAGTTTAAAAAATTTACTCCACATCTTAACCATTAATTATAGGGAAATCCAATGGTTTGAATTAGTGGGTAGATTTAAACCATTAGATTTCCTATAACTGATGGCTAAGATGTGGAGTAAGTTTAAAAAAACTTTCTTGGAGTAAGTGAATCCCTTCACTCAAGAGTCTGATAACTAAAGAAAGGAAAAATATATTGATCAAATTATATACTTTCAAACAATATTATATATCCATCAAATGTTGGATATGGATACCAAGGTACAAACACTCTTATTGTACTTGTTGAGGTCAGATTTTTACAACACATGTCTTATTTGAATCCAAGGACTAGGAGAAATGAATGGAACATTAATAAAAGCATGCAGCAGCAATTTAACAAAGCCAAAACATGTCTTAGGGTAATGCTATTGGATAACACAAAGCATACTCATCATTCTGAGAGTTAAAATTGGAAAAATGCAAACTTATCTTCATGGGCAGCCACAAGTTATGGTTCCAAATCTAAAGGATGGCGCAGGAGCATGAATTCATCTTTTGCTTGTCCTTGTCGTTCTTCTCTGCAAGGTAACCGAGGGAAAAGCAAACATGGTTACATGAGTAGAATAGAGTAATATGAATCTTTGGCTTGTTAGACATCAAATATATGTCTCTAGATGCTAGTTGCAAATCATTCACAGACAAAGATCAACCCTTTTAAACTTTATAAGTATATTATTCTTTTATGGAATAGTTTTCAAAAAATAATCTTTAGTTTTCAAAAATTTGTTTTAACAAGTTCTGTGGCTATAAAAGTTAATAGGGGATGAACAATAGTACTAATGAACAGGCTCTAAATATATCTTTTACAACTTGTCTAACAGAAAATGACACGGAGATTAGAGATGATTTTGCCACTTGCCAGCTTTATGATGCAAAATCAACCCAGTAGAATAGTAATTTAAAAAACAGTGTTAATATCATGGGTACTCCTAAATCAAACATATTCAGTGCATACCCATGCAATGAGACCATATCACTCATCACAAGCAAAATTATACAAAATACTGAGTTGCTTGATTTGCTACTAAATGAAAAAAACTTGCAATTCATCCCTTCAAATCTTGCACCCTCCTTGGGTAGTTTTGATTACCTAATATATTTTAAGGAGATGTAGTGATAACTTGGAACATTTTATGATTTAATTACATTATTTTGTTTTTATATTTCTATATAACTTAACCTTCGGTACCTTAGTATCCTATTTATTAGATTTTTCCGGATAAAATCCAGATTTACGAAATTTGTCATATCCATATCAAAGCAACCTTTATGCTTCAGCAAAAACTAGGATGAAAAAATTGAACAAACCTGTCTTCGTTTTAGCTAGCGGAGGCTGTACTACAACATGCATGGTAATAGCACCTCCAGGAATGTCTCCAAAAGTTATCCTGGAATCAGCAAGGGTTTTGTTGTTTTCCAAAACTTTACCAGCATGTATAAGTTTTACATCACTTACTGACTTTGGCACAACTGTTTTACCTGTATACAGATAGGTTCCACTAAAGGTATTGAAAACATATAGCAGAAAGAGCAAAATAAAAAAGGAATCGGAGTCATTTATCTTTAAGAATGGTCATGTGTGACTAAAGAGGGGTGACAAATGCAGACAGAGCACATGCATTTCTGTAGTAATAGGACTGAAAATAGAAAGAGTACTGGGCCAAGTCATGATTATTATCGTTGTCAACCATGCAAAAAAAACAAAAAGCTGGATACATATTATAGTCACCTACCAAAAGATAAGTCTATCATATGTTTTGAATAAGTTATTTATGTAACAAATGTAGTATTTAGCAGTAAGGATTCAAAATAAAATGAAATATCAAAATGATATAAAGTTACTGTCAAATGTTTCATACAGAAAATGACTAACCTTGAGGCCACTCAGCAACTAGCCTTTGCTTAAGAGTACCAACTGTAGTAGAGGAAGAATAAGTACTGTGTGCTATATCAGTTCCATCATATATGCGGAATTTAAGCTCAATACACTCCTCTCCATTAGCCATAATAGTGTGTGACCACGCCTACCAACCTTATGCAACTCCAAAACACTACTTCCTTGGACCAAAAGATTTGGTCTTGCCTTGTTCACCTGCAAATAAATTCCCATTCCCATGACTTCAATGCATTTACACAAAATCCAGTTCCCAATGAAATTCACATGTAGATTAAGAAAGATATGCAAGAGTTAAAATTGACCTTTAAAACGTGTGGTTGCCAAATTGACATGCATTAGATAGTTTTAATCATGCTGACTTTCACATGTGTAGTAGTTACAACTTACCTTCAAATTTATTTTCGAAGAATATGAGGAAGTAATTAATTTTTTAATAGTAATAAAATCCAAACAGAATTTTGGAGAAAAAGGAACTGAATTCTTTTTTACTTCTTCAACCAAAATTTGGACTCTAAATCTAGCTACAGCTAACTGCCTTTTGCATATGCCAAACACGTCGACAAAAAATCAAAACCGAGTTTGAACCCCTCAAACTCAATTTTGAAGACTTTCATCCAGAATTCCGCATGCCAAACACACACTATGCCATATTAGTTACCAAGAACCAAAAAATTCAAAATCTCGAACACAACATGACTACAAAAACATCATCCATAGCCATAAATAACTAACCTCTGTGATTTTGTGGGTAATTTCCTTATTATTACAACAGCAAGCTTGGAAAATTTGCACATCTGAATTTACAGCTGGAGAACCAATACAACTAAGTGAACACCTCATATGATCCAATTGCTTCTCCAAACAATCTTCACGAGCGATATTTCTGCGTATTGAATTTTTTTAAAAGATCAATTAAAATTCAAAAGAAAAAACAGAGATCTGATTAGCACATATCACACTGATTTGACATCAGAATCAATTCTATACAAACTAAGAAAAACCGTATCAATCAAAACAAAAACCGAATAATAAACTCTTTCAATTAAACCCTAGAATTTCAGGTAAGATAAAGAATTTGATACGAAATAAAGAAACAGCTCCGATTTTTCATATCTTGAAATTCTACGAAGCAAAAAGTGAAAATAAAAAAAGTGCGAGAGCTTGAAGAATTGATTATACCTTGTCAAGAAGCCATTAATGGAGGATCAGTGAAGAATTAAGAGTGTGTTAGTGAAAAATTGAGATCTGAACGAAGCGTTGATTCGTTTCTTCGTTACGTTTTCTTATTTAGTTATTATTTTCTTTCTGTCTCGGATTCAAAGAAAGAAAGTATCTAACAGTGCCCGAGAGGGTTTTTATTGGCTGTGGCCGGGTCTACAGATAATTGTGGTCATGGGTTACTTGCTATGTTCCACGTCAATGGTTTTCGGAAATGGAATGGTTGAAGTGACTATTATATCCTTACAGAAGATCTCTGAGTTTGGTGTTGTTTATTGATTGCTCTCAATGGTCATGGCTTGCTCCCTAAAAAGTGAAATATTAAGAAATGATATTTTTTTTTGGGTATTATCATTTCACTTTTTAGTAAGGAACTAATCTCTTTTAAGGTGTATGATTATATTTTCTAATAAATGTT
Source organism: Lupinus albus (assembly GCA_009771035.1). Lineage (NCBI taxonomy): Eukaryota > Viridiplantae > Streptophyta > Magnoliopsida > Fabales > Fabaceae > Lupinus > Lupinus albus. Next base: position 2,458,481 of record CM020013.1, on the reverse strand, counting down.
ACATTCAATAATAAAATCTTAACATTTTAGTCGTTCTGAAAATCTAACGAGATCTTACATTACTAGATTAATATCTTCTCGGTAAGAAATGAGATATTTGTATCTACTAAGATCTCAACTCCTTTGCTGATAATATAAGAGTAATGTTATATTCTCCTACTAAATCCTTCTACTTATAAAAAAAGTAACATATGTCACAAAATGATACTTTATTTAGTAGTGATTGGTTTACAAGTGACATATGTCACTTTTCTTGTCACTTAACAATTAATAAAAAAAATTAAAAAAGTGGCCGTTAGCGAGGACATAGCAAATTCGTGGACAAAATCCATGGTTCTAGGGAATTCGTGAATGATATCCACAACAATAGGAGAGAGAAACCAATTTTGTGGTTTAAATTCACGATTTCAATGCAAATTACACCATTTTCGTAAATTCTCAAAAAGTTACACAACCCGTAATAAATAAGTCAACCTATACCTATCATGTAAGTTTGTCACCGTATATTATTGTGAGATTGTGGACTTTAGTTTATTATTTTTGCCTTAAAAGACATTTAGGAGATGTCATGATTATTTATTTTTAAAATTGTGATTGAGTTGATTATACATATGTTTTTTGAGAAAAAAACGGGTCAATCCGCCGGCCTGCCAACCCTGTCAAATATGGGTTGGGCTAGCATTTTTAACAGTAATAAGGGTCGGACAGGGCCAACCCATATTTTGACGGACCAAAGATGGGTTAGGCAGGGCCAATCCATATGTATATAAATTTTTAATAATATATAGATATTACGTTTTTTTTTATAAAAATAAGTATTATTCTCTATAACATAACTTAGTTATTGAAATATTTCAATAATTGACAATATTACAAACATCTATAAGCTTGGAAGTTCAAAAATATAAATCAGGAGAACTGACCATACAATAGAGTTTAACAAATTTTCCTTACTCGATATGTTAGTTAATTCAACAAATTTTGTTCAAACTTCAAACATTAAATGAGTTTAATTTGGGTGAAGAATAATGTTCCATGTTGGACTTGAGACAAATATAAAAATATAACAAAATAGTTTATGGATGATGGTAATATTTTTTAAATTTATTTTTAAATAAAAGTAATATACATGAATGAATGAAAGAAGAATGATATAACTATGTAAAAAAATTATTGTAATAGTAGATATATATTAAACTAAAAATAATTTTAAGTTGTTCTTTTTAGTTTTTAGAGTATCATTGTTTATAGATCAAAGATCCACAACTATGAATTAAAATCAGTAACAGATTCACCATCTAAGATTGGGGGGTGTTGCATTCAGTGTAATGTTATTAAACTTTGCTCGGATTAATCGATCGATCTAAAATGGACACCTAATTGGTTCGAGTCACTCATCTCATAAGTCATGAATCAAAATCGGAATGAATTGGTTCAATTCGACTACTTTATACATAAAATCGGTGACTATGTCGATCGAACTGGCCGAATTAATCTATTTATATTTGGGAGGAAAAAATCTTATCATTTCTAATTATTTTTAGTTTTGTTTATCGGTAGTTTTGTTTATAATTTGTTAGCTTATATTGTAACAAAATCTTAATTATTTAATTAAGTTGAAACTTATTTGTTCGCTTTTGTTGCGATTAAAATATAAGACTTATATTCTTTGATAATGTTTTCAACGTATTTGTGATATTTTTTTGTAGTAAAATATTATTTGTTGACTCTTTAATTATGTAATTGTGTGATAATATTTTTTTTTATTTTTTTAAATAATATTAATTAGTATTATAAAATTCAAATTGATTTAACTGATTCAACTAGTGACCCACTAATTCTATCATTGACTTAATAACATGATCGAAACAATGTCTGATTCGAATTTAATAACACTTATTAAATTGTTTATAATATATCGAATATGACAAATGAATGACATCAATATAATCTTATATAATTAACATTGTAAAAATATTAAATATAAGGGTAGTAGATAAAACAAAAATTTGAACACCCTCAATTCAGTATGCATCGATCCATCCCTGATCAAAAGGTCATAATAATTGACACCATAATTAACTTTTAGAATCAATAGGTCTTAAATACTTTAAATCTAGGACTAATTGATAACCATCTATATATATATATAAAATGTGTATATATAGATATATAGATTCTAGATATAATTGAAGTAGCACTAATGAAAGGATTATGTGAAAACTTTGGATAAGTTTCAGAACAATACATCTCTAAATGATTCTGGTCAAGTTTTGTTGAGCCTCGAGTAAGCATTCCCCAGAATTTGACATTAAATTCTGTTAGTGGGAGAAAGAAGAGAATAAAAATAAATTCAAGCTAGAAAAAGGCCTGGAATGTAATAACTTTCTTTATCAAGGATAAAGTTAAAGAATCTACATGACTAGATCATCAAAGATGAGAGTTACTCTGTTAACTTTTAAACATGTGGACTAAACCTACTAGGGACAAGTATGAGTTGGGTTAGGATATGTTAATGTTTGTCCTATATCCGATCTTAAATATTGTTTAAGTCATTTTTTTTTAATCCGGATCCGACCCTAAATCCGTAACTAACCTGATCCTAAATATCAATTGGGTCAGACTTTAAAACCAAGCATGATCCTAGACCCGATTAAATATAATGCAAAATCATTTTAGATAAAATATTCTCAATATTATTTATTATTATGAATATGTAAATTGACGTATAAAATGATATATGTATATATTTTATTAATCATGTATATGTGATGAAAAAATTAGAGAAATAATGATACTTCCGACCAAGAAGGTGTCATCATTTTGTATACAATTGAATAGAAGTACATACAAAAATGATGAGTGCGTGACCATGGGCCGGGTCCCCGGTCCTAAATATTAATTGAGTCTAATTTTTGAACTCGAACTCGACTATATTTGGGTCTGATCATGATTGGATCATACCATATGAGCGGGTAAGGTTAGGTCCTACTCACCCCTAAAACTAGAGTATAAACATTATTATACATTTTCCTATGTAGCATCAATATCCTGTTCCCCCTTGAAACAACTTTCAAACTTTGAAATGTCCTTATTTTAACATAATACTTTTTTTGGTCAACATATTTTGGTCAACACATAAGCCTTATCTCTTCAATAATCTTGCCCTTCCTACATATATGATTAACATGGACTATTTGACTACGACTATATGGACCGGATAAGGATCAGTTGTCCCAAATTATATCCTAGACTAATGATATTGAAGTAAAAACAGGAAAAAAATGATAAATGTTTATTTTTTTTAATTAACCTGACATGTTTTTATTGGTGCAAGACATGATTTGGGACACATTTTGTGATGTGAACCAGCTCGGGGCAACTCTTGAATTAAGGGCCAAGCAAGACCTAAGATGCCATATGACTAGGACAAGAGCCAAATCCGGACAACTCAAACTTACAAAGGATATCATTCATCCTAGATAATTACCTAGAGATCATTTCTGACTTTTATTTTTTATTAATTTAATTATGTATTAAATTAGGAATTATTTGCCCATGGGTAGTTTAAGATTTTATTTTGAGCATTTTATTAATTATTATGCAAATAAATCATATAATTGGGTTGAAGAATTATTTATGTAATTAATGTAAAGTGGTCCATCATGGCCGAGTGGAAGTGGCCCAACACTTTGGGCGTGTGGAACTTTGGTCAGGCTCATAAAGCTTGGCACATGAGCGTAGGCGCATGAGCATGGAGTTGGACACACGAGCATATGTGCATGAGCAAGGAGCTGGACACATGGGCAAGGCACACCAAGCTAGGAACATGAAAGATGGCCCATGGTTGGGGGCATGAGAAGCTTGGCATGACGCATGGATCAACACGCACGGTTCAGAATTGTGGCCAACATCTATGCTCATGACTAGGAACGCTAGGTGCGTGATGGCCCCTATTTTTCCGCATGGGCGGATCAACCTTATCACAAGGAAATATCGACCACATGGATCCCACCTCATTCAAATTCAAACTTGGCTCATGAAGGAAGGGCAACTATGTTTGGTCGTGTGAGATCTCAACAACCTCGACTAGGTGCAATCCAATCTTCTAAAATATAAGTCAAATGATCATGAGAGAATCAATGTAGAAGATCAAGTTGTTCTAGCCTTAGGGAAGAGGAGTTCAATTTGAACTCTAACTCTTGCCTCCCATGCAGAGATTCTAGTTGTGTGGATTTTGGATAAACCAAGAGATAAAGTTGTGTCTTGCTTTGAGGAAGATTTTGTACAACCATGGGGAATCTAAGACCAAGTTGTGTAGGTTTGAAATTCAAGCATGGAACAAAGAGGTAACCTAGCTAACCAAATGATTAGATCAACCATTGTTTTGGGAAGAACTTTGTGTCAACCATGTGAGACTGTTGTTAGTTGTGTGAAGCATATGGAGGAGTTCAAATTGGATTCAAACTCTTAACACCCATGTGAGAGAGATTTTAGGTCGTGTGATCAAGTCTCCCTATCCATAGGAAGATCTGTTTGGTCGTGTGCATCATTCAAACTAAAAACCAAGCCGTTTGGACTACATAACAATTCCTAGGACTTAGTCAAATATATGATTAGTTGTTAGCTTTATTTTTCGTAATTTTGTGGAGCCATTTTTAGCGATCCACAAGCTATATGTATTTTCTTTTGATTCATGGATAAGATAAGTTTGAATTATTATTGAATTGATTGTCTTTAGTCGAGTTATCTCCTATGCAACCCCTTGGTTGAGCCAAGACTTGGACTTATCAAGCACACTTTGTTCTTGTGGCGTTCTGAGCCTTATCACCTTTGGCGTGGCGCATTAACCCAGTTCTCATCAAAGATCCTTCATTGTGGCAAACCACATTGGCTCGTCAAGAAATCTTGCTTGTGGCGCCTCCATCATTTCATTCCTTAACCATTTTACTTATTCATACACAAACCAATTTTAAACCGTGACCAAGCCATACACACAACCAAACCATACACTTAGCCACACACAAGCCATACACGAGTCAAACTAAGCCATATAATCGTGACAAAACCTAAACAAAATCTATTACGCATCACTCTAATATGTTTTCAAGCAAAAAAAAATGATCCAAAACAAGGAACTTCCTAGAGGTCGTCATCACTTTGGGATAGTAGATCCTTGTCCATATTGACCTTTGTAATCCATGCATAATAGACTAAGACATGCAAGAGCATTGTAGGGCCAACTTAACCTCATTCTTTAATTTTCTGAGATCAACTTCACCACCTTATCCATCCTAATGATACTTATTGATCAGTTACTTCTTAATATTTAAAGAATTATATTTCAAAGACAAGAGGTAAAAAATGTAATTAAAAGTAAGTATAATTTGATAGATATCCTTAATTATCTTAGAATTATTAGTACTTTCAAACCATTAAACGGAATCGAAACCAATTCGATGTAATGGTTTCTATTGGATTGTGGTGGTCTAAGGAGGAGAATTTGGAAATAGAAAATTATATGAAGCTTGAAGTTATTTTGAATAAGATGATATAGTATTTACAAGCACATTGTAAAGAGGTCTTGATTTTTAGAATTTGGATGTCCTACTACTAAGTATCCATAATGTTATTCCGTTGAACAAGTTGGAAGACATATTTCCTATAACCATATAGTATTATGACTAAGAAGTTTTGCTTCAATATAAACTAATGAAAACATCTTCTTGTAACTACGTAATGGAGTTTTCGCTTGTCGAAAACGTGTACTTCTCTGACTGCGGAGTCTCCAACCATCAGTGAATCTTATTGTTACTAGGGCATAGGAATAGTGAAAAACTATAATTGAGATACCAAATATTTAACAAAAACCTGAAGCCAGTAGTTTTTTGGTATTTTCTACTTATAAGTTATCTCACATAACTCTTCATATCCAACATGAGACTTTACTGATCCTTACATGCGCGGATGAGAAACACTTTTTGCTGAAGAGGGAAAGAATTTCCTTCCTTTAACAAGTTAATAAAAAAATCACATGTGTCATTACTGTAACACCTTAGATTTTAAAGTCATTAAATTATAGTATTAGTCCTGCGATTTTTGCTTGAGCGAGAGAATCGTCGTATGGGCGAGAGAGGCTCACCTGGGAGGGTGAAATCTTGGGCTATACTGAAGGATTCTCGCTTGAGCGAGAATTGTCTCGCTTGAGCAAGAATTGGCATCGCTTGAGTGATAGATGTCTCGCTTGGGCGAGAAAAGTGACATTTTGGACCTATCGAGGTTGTAAGATCCTCGCTTGAGCGAGAGGATCCTCGCTTGAGCGAGAGCTGCTTCGCCTGAACGAGAATTTCCTCGCCTGGGCGAGAGGGTCAGGTCTGAGTTTTTAAAATGGGCGGAATTTTCTCGCTTGAGCGAGAATGAGCTCACTTAAGCGAGAACCCGACGAGTTGCATTAAATGAGAAACCCCAAACACATTTTACAGTTAGAAATTGAAGAGAGGTGAGAGAAGAGAGCTTTTCCAAGGGCAAGAAGTTTTGATACTCATCTAGAAGCTTGAAAAGAGGTAAAACTCTTGATTCTAACTTTCTTCTTCCATTTGAAACTCATTTTGGGTATGTTGGATCTCTTCTCAAAATGTGAGAAACCATGGAAACTCATCCTTTAGAGTTATGGTTCGTTCTATGTTGTTTTTGTCTTGAAACTCCTAGTTTAGAGTTGGTATTTAGTGAATGGAAAGGATTTGTGGGTTGATTCATGAAAACCCCAAAACCCCCAAAAAAATGAAAATGTGTCAAAAGGGGAAAATGAGTAAAATGATAGATGGAAAAGATGAGTAGGTGTTCTAATGCAAAAATAGAAAGTAAATATGTATGTTTTAATGTTGGAAACTTCTAATGAAAATGGTTTTGGGAAAATGTTGGAAATGTGTGAATGTCCTATATATGTTTACAAAATGATATATAAGTGTTTATATGTTGTTGAGAATAATTACTGACTTTTGTTGTTGATTGGTGCGGATGAGGAAATATCCTAAGGTTGGAGGAGTTAGCGGAGGAACTTGCAAAGTTACCCGACACCCACCAAGGTAAGGGGAAGTTGTTAATTATATATGACGATAGAAATTGTTTGGAATTTCTGAATGTATATGATTTGTGAATGACTTGCCCTATGTGGTATTGTGTATGACTTGCCCTACGTGGTAATGAGAATGACTTGCCCTATGTGGTATTGTGTATGACTTGCCATGCGTGATATTGTGAATGACTTGGCCTACGTGGTAAAGATAATGACTTGCCATATGTGGTATTGTGTATGACTTGCCCTACATGGTATTGGATTGTATGTCTTGCCCCATGTGGTAATAAAAAGGTAAATGTATATGTGAAAGGTAATGATATGATGGGGTATTGATGAGTAAGGTGACAATGTATGGTAGGGATGAACGTATAGACCAAAGATGATGAATGAGGTGGTATGAGACGGGCAATATGACATGTTGATTTTATCTTCGAACGCCAAGTCGTTTATTTAAACCTTTTAAAATGTGGATTATCGCTTAATGATATGTATTGAATTAATGACTTACTCCTTTGTATGTTGTGTGTATTTGCCGTTGATAATCCCATTGCAAGTAGACGGGATAGCTGAGGATGCTCGGTTCGAGGCATTAGGAGCTTAGAACTTGGAATCCTTATTTTGCTTTTGTGATGTAAACTGCTACTTGGATGATTGTAATCCTAATTGATTTACTTTCTACATTTTTGTAATGCGGGATATTCATAGCTATGAGTATTTTGGAAACCCATAGCTAGTCATATGTGGTAATTATCGGGAAGGAAATACATAAATTATGTTTTTCTATCTTATAAAGAAGAGTCGTAGTATGGTATGATAACTGAGTTTTAAGTAATGAATATTGATTGGTAAAGGTGTAGTGGAGAATGTAAGAATAAATTGATTAAATTAAGGAAAAAATTTCAAGGATAGAATTTGGGTCCTTACAATTACCACACACTATAACTGCATAGGATCAAATTTCATATACATAGTATGGAAACTTTAGTTTTTGTTCCATGAGTATGTGCTATTGTAATATAACAAATACTCATAAATTATTAATCATTGTGCATGCTTGGTTGCACAAAGCAGATAAATTATTTTAGAAAGTTATGCATTTGTATATATCAATATATGATCTACATGCATGGAAGTCATTCAGGAATATTGTATATCCTTCTTTATATATATGGAGTAAAAATAAAGCAGATAAAAAGTGTTAGAATTTTTTTTTTTATCCAAGCTTATAGGAGGGCAATATGAACTTTCCTTACTAGTTACTACAAATTAAGTTTGGATTTACATAAATCTGAATGTATGTTTGCGAGTTGAGATTTGAATGAGAAAACTTAAAAGTCATCTTACCAATGTATTTGAGGGCTCTCAAGTATTCTTTTACTCTTTCTTCCCCTCCAAAACGAGTCTGTATCCTTTCATGTAATAGAGAGGTCAGTGCTAACTTAAGATTATGACAATGACAAATTAATTTTTAACGACCAAGATTTTAAAATGCAACAACTGCTACTCCAGTGCTACTCTACCAGAGAGAAAACACAAACAAAGATATAGAAAAGTAAAATTCTATTGGACACTCAACTCCTATGCCCCATAATTTGGAAAAGAAAACAACATAAATTGGCTAACCTTTGATAGTTTTAATCACCAGCCTAGAAACTCAAAGTTCCAATTTGATTTCACACCACCAACTAATGGACTTAATCTGCAAACAAAACAACAATGTTGTTCTAAAAACAAAACCACAAAACCAATTATTCTTCCACATTCACCTGGGAAATGAAGAAGAAGAAAAGGGACCAGCCTCAACCTAATAGGGTTTACTATTGTGTTCTCTCTCCTACTGTAGCAATGGAGTAATAGCAGTTCAAAATAAAGATATAATATATATTTTTGAATTAATTTAATAAAAAAATATGTTTTTGCATTTTAAAATTTGGGCCGTTAAAAAATTAATTCGTCATGTGTCATAATCTTAAGCTAGCAGTGACCTCTCCATTACAGGAGAGGTCCTAGACTCCTCCAAAACCCAACTTATAAACATACTATAAATGAGGGTAGAGATCCTCTACATTAATAGAGAGACAAATGAGGTGTAAAATAATGCAAAATGAAAAAACAATTCAATCATTCTATTACACTTGTAATGACTTTTTTATCCTTAAAATCAAATGTAATAACTTCACTTGTCTCTCAATTAATGTTGATGATCCATAATAACTGATGGGCCTAATGATGATTATTCCTAGCATCAGGTGCCTAAATTCAGTGGTGAGGAATAACAACACCTATGACCTATTTATCCCTACACGTGGAATAACAGTGATAATGAGATTATTCCTTTCTGATTAGTGAATGAGAATTTGATGGAAAATTAAGTTTGTCATTAAAATTTATAAGGGTATGACTATGAATTTGATGATTATATATTATTTCCCTCTTTAAAGTGATAGAAATATTGTATAATCAAATTGGATTAAGTGTGTCATTGAAGGCATTTTTCTCAAGGTTTTTATAAAAATTAAAAGTGAACTCCAGAGAGATAGTTGCATTAACTATAGTAAAGCATAATCAAGTTTCATATTACCTCGTACACATTAGCCTTTCAGAAAATAAAAATAAAAAACTGACTCAGTGCACGAGCTACTTAATAGTGTTTGAGGAGAGTATATACAAGTAGGAAAAATGTTTCCAAGATTTGAACCTATAAGTCTTTCAGAAAAGTTTCTTTATTAATAAAATTTATTTTTCTGACAAAAAAAAAAAAGTCTTTCAGAAAAACAAATAAACTTTTTTTCTTTATACAGACTTCATGTCATACTCTCTAAACAGAACACTCAACAAAAATAATAGGTGTCCTTAATGTCTGCAAATACTATCATAGTTCCGTACAAACCACTTCAGTATATGAAACTTTTTATTTGGGGAGAGACTCACTTACTTCAAGAGTAAATTTAAAAAACTTATTTCACATTTTAGACATCAATTCTAGGGAAATCTAATGGTTTGAATTAGTCCGCAGATATAAACATTTAGATTTCATATAATTGATGGCTAAGATGTAGAGTAAGTGCTAACTAAAACCAAATGGCCTTAGCATCTTTGAGCATTTGTTTTAGAGAGCCATCAACATGAAGGGAAATAACATCTTTTGATGTCCCTACAAATCTTCCACCTATGAACACTACAGGGACTGAAGGGTTACATCCCAAACTCCTTAAAGCCCATTCCATTTCCCTTCCATAGGACTCATCATTATCAAGTTCATGCACTTCAGGGCTTGCACCAAGTTCATAAAAAGTTGTTTGATGCTGTGGCACATGCAACATGAACTCTTTCTAAATATAACTGCTGCTTTCTTTGATGCCAAATCTCTTACTCTATCCATTACTGAAAAGTTCCCTAAGGGAATGAGAATGAATCAAGATTTTATAAGAGCTAGAAAGATTGTTGTATAAGGCTTTGGTGATTTTGACTTGGTGAACTTTGTGATTTCATCAACTCTTATTTATAGTTTGAAAAGTATATAGTAGAAAGAGATGAATTATTTTATAGTTAAAATGAATAGGAAAGAGATAGAATTAAAGAAAGTTCCTTCATATATTTTGTAAGACTACGAGGACAATCCTACTTTGTAGTATATTTTTAAGGAGAAAAATATAATATAAATGTAAATTAAATGATATAAATATCATTGTCTTTTACTTTTTATATACATTTTCACATAACTTTCATCTTCAGTAATAATGAGGAGTCCGACTTATTTGGTATGCATTGAACAAGTTGGTAGCCTAATATTTATCATCATACTTTAAATAATAAGTGGATAATCAAGAATGTGTTAGGGTTTGTTTACTATTTGAGTTTTAGAGATTTTATAGCTTTAAAGTGTTCCATTTTCTCTTATTTTCATTCTAAAATCCAACTCACAAAAAGATCTTTAAGTATCTATATGAGTGATTAATGTTGGAATAACAACAATGTATAATAATTTATTAGGCTAAGAACTCTTTCGGCCATTGGCTTCGGAATCAAGAACAATTCAAATGTTAAACTATATTAAGAGAATGGAACCCAATATCAAGATAGAATGAGCATCATGCAAAGTCAAAGAACATTGTTCACTTCTAACCTTAGGTCACATCTAGTCATCTTCTCAAGTGTAGATATGGGCAAACCACATGAGGAATATTCCAAATGCTTTTTTTTTCCACTTATTGAATGCACGAAATTTCAAGATTCTTAGCATTTGTCTAAAGAATGTTAGAAGTGTTCAAAATTGCAGTTGATGTCGCAATTGCAGTAACAGTTGCAGTTATTGCGATCGTAGTCATTGCAATGCAGATTATGAGTTGCGGTGTGAATTATTTTGTGATTAAAAAATATATTTGAATTCGATGCGCCATGATGCATTCCAAATGTGCTTGCATTGTAGTTCGATGCAGTCATATCACTGTGATTCGTAGTCACACCGCAATTTTGAAGATGGGTAGGTAGTTAGGAAGTTAGGTAGTTAGTTAGAAGTTAAAGTTAGTTTGTTAACTTTATGTCATTCATTGCTTGGATCACAAGCTTCCTTTTCCTTTGTATAAATAAGTCATCATTAACTTCCTTTTCATTCATCGAGAATTAGAGGTAAATTTCAAAATTCGTAATATAAAATATCATCTTATCTTATCTGATCTGATCTTAAATTATTTAGCAATCTATATGATGTGACTCACTATTCAGCCAGCCTTTTTTACAATGAGATTATGCTATACCAATATGATTATGCTGGAAAATGGACTTAGAAGGTTTGGTTCAATCCCTATTTCCTTGTAAGGTCCAACAATCATATATGTATATTTGGCCCAACAACGATGGTCAGAGTGTCATGCATGAATTCAGAATATCAGTCCCAAAAATACGAGTTAGACTTCTCTCAAGTATCGGAGGTGACAATTCTTTTTTTCTTTATTTTTTAAGGGTAAAAGTGTATTATCTATATAATCATAAGGATACGAATGTCATTTTATTTTGTGATTTTTTTTGTTTTTTCACCCAACTTTTCTCTCCATTAATGGAGAGAAGTCTTACTCCAAAAATGTATCCATAAGCATGTCCCATGTCTAAATCATTGAGCACTTTGCTAACACTTACAACGTCATAATATTGCATGATTTATTTTGATCTAACTTGAAGAGAATCTAATTAATGTTCAAATTTCATGATCCATTACACACCATATTCACCTCCTTTCAGTTGTCCTCATATAATAGAGCTAGTGGGTAAAAGCTACAATTTTAATTGAACCAAATCAATCTAATCAAACCAAACCAAACCAATCAAATTAATCATAACTATGTAATCATGATTTCCCTAGTATAACTAGGGATAGGTAGGAACAAGATGAACTATTGTCACACACAAAAATAAAAAATAAAATATTTTGTTTTACGTAAGAAATGTTTAAGGGTATAAAAGTCTATCTGATTAACAAATGTACTGTTTTATCACGAGTGGACAAGGTCTTAATACATTCACCGATCTGTAATCAACTTCCGAGCTTAGAACTCTTGTTTAAGAGATCATATTTGTTAGACTTTTAGAAATACTTTTCATGAGCCTTTGATAGTTCATAAGAACCCTTTAATTAGGACCTTGACATTATGACATTCACATGTGATAGATGAAGAAATTGAATAATATCTGGTTCCATTGCGATACTTGGTTGCCTTTCGGATTGCCTTTGTTCTCATCTCTCCTCCTTCCATTTATGCGTTCCTTGATGATTAGGAACTCAATTTCATTCCTTCTCTATATGACACTGCACTTTCCTTTAATGCAACCACTAATGCTTTGAATTCTCTTTATTTGTTTCTGGTTATGAGATAACATATAATAGTCCTATTATTTTTCGGAGCATGTGTGTCTCTATTATAGAAGGAGATTAGGAGTTGTAACTCCTCCTCTATCATGGAAAACTTCCTATGAAGTGAGAGGGAAGAGAGTTACTAATAACTCCACTAGTTTGACTCATCAATTGTCAACCATCATCACATTAGGCACTTTAATTCAAACTAGTAACTTCTAAACACATGGACCACTTGATTGCTGAAATAATCTAACAATATTATCCTAATTGTGCTTAATAGAGAGTTTTCTACGTTTTATCCTTAAAAAAATGTAGTAGTGACTCCAAATTATTTTGGAGATATAGAAATCGAGTTCGTCTCTTCTTAAGTCGCAGATGCGATCTTCCAACCGAAAATCGGATCGTGATGTTGAGAGACATGTTTTTTTACTCTTAGTGAAGATATTATGTTGAAACCAAAAGTGTGAAGGAAATTTCTAATTGTCATTAACTTGTAAAATAACTTATTTATCCAAATCACAAGGTGATACATTTCCGTTGGTACAAAATAAATAGCTAGCTGCCTAGCAAGGCCACCAAGGGATTTTAATCTGATTTAATAAGTTGGTTAGAATAATGCATGACTGATAGTTCAGATCTTATAAAAAAATGTACATCATTTTACACTTGCAAAAATACTTGCCCTATGTGGTATTGTGTATGACTTGCCCTATGTGGTATTGTGTATGACTTGCCCTATGTGGTATTGGGTATGACTTGCCCTATGTGGTATTGTGTATGACTTGCCCTATGTGGTATTGGGTATGACTTGCCCTATGTGGTATTGTGTATGACTTGCCCTATGTGGTACTGCAATCCAAAATCATAATCCTTTAGGAATTTCATCCACCTTTGCTGTCTCATATTCAATTCCTTTTGATCAAACAGGTACTTTAAACTTTTGTGGTCACTGTATACCTCAAATCTCATGCCATAAAGATGGTGCCTCCAGATTTTTAAGGCAAAGACCACTGCAGCTAATTCCAAGTCATGGGTATGGTAGTTTTGTTCATGCGTCCTCAATTGTCGAGAAGCATAGGCAACAACCTTCCCTTCTTGCATCAACACACAACCTAAGCCTTGCTTAGAAGCATCACAATACACACTGAAGTCCCGATCAGTACAAGGAAGAACCAAAATTGGCGCTGTATTCAACCTTCGTTTCAACTCTTGAAAACTTTCTTCACATCGAAGTGTCTACACATACGGTGCCCCTTTCCTAGTGAGTTTTGTCAATGATAGAGCCAACTTCGAAAACCCCTCAATGAATTTCCGATAATTCCCCGCAAAACCAAGAAAGCTCCTGATCTCAGTGTCTGATTTGGGCACCGTCCATTCCATAACCGCTTCAACCTTTGAAGGATCTACTGTCACTCCTTCCTTGGATATCACATGTTCAAGAAAGTTTACCGATTCCAACCAAAATTCACATTTTGACAGCTTCGCATACAACTGATTCTTACTAAGAAGTTCTAGAACAACCCTCAAGTGCTCAGCATGCTCCTCTCGGATTTTGGAGTAAACCAAAATGTCATCAATAAATACCACTACGAATGAATCTAAATACGGATGAAAAATCCGACTCATGTAGTCGGTAAATATTGTTGGGGCATTCGTTATACCAAAAGACATGACCAAGTATTCAAAATGTCCATACCTTGTCCTAAAAGCAGTTTTAGGAATGTCTTCCGACTTCACACGAAGTTCGTGGTATCCTGACCGAAGATCAATCTTTGAAAACACTATCGCCCCTCTCAGCTGATCCATCAAGTCATCAATCTGAGGCAATGGGTACTTGTTCTTAATAGTAACCTTGTTCAACTGCCGGTAGTCAGTACACAACCACATACTGCCATCCTTCTTCTTAACCAACAAAATTGGCGCACCCCACGGCGAGACACTATGACGAATAAACTTTTTGGCCAATAAGTCCTCAACCTGCTTTTTCAACTCCGTCAATTCTAACGGTGCCATCCTATAAGGAGCTATAGAGATGGGTCCCGTTCCAAGTACCAAATCAATAGAGAATTTCACTTCTCTTACTGGAGGTAACTCCGGAATATCACCAGGAAATACCTCAGGAAACTCACGAACTATCGGAATCTCCTCAACCCCAGGTTTCTCAATACCCTCCAAGGATCCAACAACATAAACACGGCTCCTCCCTCCTTACAGGAAGTTTCGAATTCCTTTGCCGATAAAGGTTTCATGTTATTAACCTCATCAGAAACCTCATCTAGATTCCCGAATATCACGGTTTTTTCAGCACAATTAAGCATTACATGATTCGCCGACAACCAGTCCATCCCCAGAATTAGGTCCAACTGGGATAATGGTAAACAGATTAAATTCACGGTAAAAGTCTTACCGTTTACCACTATCGGACATCGAGACACCACTGTCGACACCACCATAGGCACATCAGTTGGGGTGGATAAGACAAGTCGAAGGGCAACGACTCAGTTTGCAAATTCAGTTTATTCACGCAGTCAAAAGATACAAAAGAGTGTGTCGCTCTCAAATCAAACAACACTAAAAGCGGAATACCTGCCATCATGCAATTACCTTGGATCAGACCATCAACCTCTGATGCCTCTGCACCACTTATGGAAAACACCCTACCAGTGTTTCTAGGTCTCCCGGCATTTTCACCATTTGTCCTCTGGTCAAGTTTAGGACAAAACCTCTTCATGTGCCCTTGCTCTCCACATTAGAAACACTCATTTCCAGATCAAGGACAAATGCTACCAATGTGTCTCCGATTACACTTACTGCACAAATGGTAGGAGTTCTAAGACGATCCTCTGGTAGCAGTAGAGGCGGTTGGTCCTTGGAACCCTTGGTTGCGATGGTTGTTGGGCGGAGCATAAAGTCGTCGGTCATGACTCATCCTATCTTTACCCTTCCCTTGCACAATGTGGCGTTGGGGGCCATAGTTTCGTGGAGGGTTCCCTTTACAAGCAGCAGCATCCCTCACCCGCACATTATCCTCATGCATTCTACACTTGTTCACTAGTGTAGGAAAATCAGCAATTTCTTCGTGACCAAACGTCACCCTAAGCTCGGGCTTCAACCCCATCTCAAACTTCACACATTTGAACCTCCCGTCCAAATCTAGTTCACCATAAGGGCAATATCGGATCAATTCTTCAAATTTGGCCGAATACTCTCCCACCGTCATGTTTCCTTGCTCTAATTGCAAGAATTTCATCTCCTTCTTCCTTTTCAGGTCTGCAGGAAAATATTTCTGGAGGAATTTTCCTTTGAAGGTTCCCCACGTGATGATCTGCCCTTCGGTCTCCATCTGCCTCTGGGTCATCTCCCACCAGTTCTCGGCCTCCTTGATTAGCATGTAAGTGGCGTAAGCCACCTTCTGAGCATAAGAACAATTCATGGCTCTAAAGATCCTCTCTAATCCTTGGACCCATTCAATGGTCGCATCAGGGGCGAATCCTCCTTGGAACTGGTTGGGATTCCTCTTGCAGAATTCATCCAGACCTCTGTACTCAATCGGACCAGGTGGAACCAAAGGGTGTGAACTCGGGCTTGGTGTCGCATTCTGTTTCAAGTGCTGCAAGTTCTCGTTCAAGTTTGTCAGCACTGCCGCAATCTGGGCCAATAATTCGTTTTGACCCGATCTTCTTCCTCATCCTCTTCCAGACATTTTAGTAACGGGTACCTACACTCATTTGTTCATCAGTAACCACGTTTTACCAGATAAATCATCACATAATCACACAACATTTCACCAAAATTAAATAGTTAACATCAACTAAATGTTACAAAAAAGCAAGTAAGGTCATACCCTAGGTCGCAGAATTAACTATCCTCTGATATCATATTGTAAGGACCGAAATTCTACCCTTGAAAATTATTCTCATTTTAATATAGATATTCCTATCATCTCTATTCCTCTTCAGTTAAACAACATCCAATACATTAAATTCAGTTATCGTAATATACTAGGACCCTTTCCCATGAAGCAGAAAAACATAATTCATATATTTCCTTATCGGTAAGTACCGCATATGACTAGCTATGGGATTCCAAAATACCCATAGCTATTAATATCCATCATTACAAAAATGTAGTACTAAATCAGTTAGGATTTACAATTATCCAATTAACAGTTTACATCAACAAAAAGAAAAATAAGGATTCCGAGTTCTTAGCTCCTCATGCCTCGAACCGAGTATCCTCAACTACCTCGTTTACCTACAATGGGATTATCATGACAGATATATACAACAACAAAGGAGTAAGTTATCAATTCAATAAATATCAGTAAACGATAATCCACACTTTTAGGGTTTTAATACAAGACTTGACAATAAAATCATTATTTTCCACTTGTACGTTTACCTTTCCATTACCACTTAGGGCAAGTCATACACAATATCACGTAGGGCAAGTCATACACAATACCACATAGGGCAAGTCATACACAACCACATAGGGCAAGTCATACACAATATCACATAGGGCAAGTCATACATGATGTCATCTAGGATAGGTCATTCTCTATACCACATCGGGCAAGTCATACACATATCATATACATAATCAGAAAATCTGCACATTTTCTTTTACCATATACCATTAATAACTTCTCCTTACCTCGGTGAGTGTTGGGTTTGGTTCTTGGAAACTTCACAAGTTCTACCGACATCGCCGCCAACTCTAGGATCTTTCCTCATTCCCACCATATAACACAATGTTAGTCATTTATTCCAAATATCACATAAACTACTTATATTGCATTATTTAACCATACAAGATATTTCATCATATTTTCAATGTTGCTAACTACTTTCATCATAAGTTTACAACCATCCAAAACATATATAATCATCTCATATTTCATCATTGGAAAGTAAACTCATTTTCTACCTCTAACATTTTACCCATTTTAACCACATTTTCTCTTTAGGGTTTTGGGGTTTTCATGAATCAACCTACAACCCTTTTCATTCTTGAAATACTAACTCTAAACCAAGAGTTGTAAGAGAGAAACAACTTAAAACGAACCATAACTCAAAAGGATGAGTTTCCATGGTTTCCTTCATTTTTTAGAAGAGATCCAACATACCCAAAATAGGTTTTAAAGAGAATAAGAGAGTTAAAATCAAGAGTTTTACCTCTTCTCAAGCTCTTAAATGAGTATCCAAGCTTCTGGTCCTTGAAAAAGCTCTCTTTTCTTACCCTTCTTCTTTTCTAAACCCTAGGTTGTGTTTAGGGGTTTCTTATTTAATACAACTCGCCGGTTTCTCGCTTAAGCGAGCCATTTCTCGCTCAAGCGAGAAAATTCCGTCTATTTTTGAAAACTCAGATCTGACCTTCTCTCTCAAGCGAGAATCTCACAGTATCAACAGTCCCAAAATGCCATTTCTCACCCAGACGAGATAACTCTCGCTCAGGCGAGAATCCTCCAGTATAGCCCAGGATTTCAACCTCCCAGGTG
The DNA here is from genome assembly GCA_009771035.1 of Lupinus albus. NCBI lineage: Eukaryota > Viridiplantae > Streptophyta > Magnoliopsida > Fabales > Fabaceae > Lupinus > Lupinus albus. Next base: position 2,440,052 of record CM020013.1, on the reverse strand, counting down.
AGCCTTTCTCGCCCAGGCGAGAATCTCTCGCTCAAGCGAGGATCCCAAGACTGATACTATAATTTTAAAGACTCAAATTTAGGGTGTTACACTTTATATATGTCAATATTACATTTTGAATCTCTTTTGGTTTTAAATATCCATTTGAAACCAATATATTTCGCACCTTCAGGTAAATCGACAAGATCTCAAACGTCATTATCATGCATAGACTTTATCTCATCCTTCATGGCATCAATATACTTTTGTGAGTTAGAACCTTTCATGACTTGACAGATATTCAATGGACCATCCTCTGTTAATCCGATGATATCCTCATGTTCTTGAAGAAATACAATATAATCATATGAAATTGCATTTCTCCTATCTCTAGTGGATCTCCTTAATGGCACTTCTACTTCTTGAGGTTGTTGAATTTGCTCCGAATGTACTTCAGCAAGAACCTTATTATTGTCTTGCTCTGGAATATTGTTAGGAACAATATTCTGAACATTTTTGTTATACTGCCGAAGTTGTTCCTTGAATGGTAATAGCCACAAGAACTTGTTCACCATTAGTGACATGTTATTCCTCAAAAACAACATTCCTTATGTTCTCTTCCTCCCAAAATTAACTTCCTCAAGAAATCTCATTTCCCGTCTCAAAGAAAAGTCTTCTTGTAGGATCATAAAATTTATAGCCCCGTGAACGTTCAACATAACTAACAAAGTAACAGCTAACTATTCTTGAGTCCAATTTTCTTTCATGTGGCCTATAAGGCCACGCCTCAGCTGGACAACCCCAAATGTGCAAGTGTTTTAAAAGCTTGGTATTTTACACGTCCAAAGCTCATATTGGGAGTTTTGTTAACCGCTTTACTTGGCACCCTATTAAGGATGTAAATTGTGATATTTAAAGTTTCTCCTAAACAGACTCTGGTAAGGAAGAATGATTAATCATACTTCTCACCATATCCTTAAGAGTTCAATTTAGTCACTCAGCAACACCATCCATGATAGGTTTGTCTGGCATAGTGTATTGCGGAACAATTCCATTTTCTCTTAGGAAAAAATGCAAATAGCTCTTTCACAGCATCCTCATTGTTCTTTCTTTTCTTATTCTGAGAGGTCATAACCAAATGAGCACTTTCAGTCTTATCTTTCTGTAGCCTCTCTCTCTCTTGAGTAGTATAGCTCACTTTGAATTTTCCAAAGTGTGTAGGAAGCGAGATTAAAACCAAGTGCACGAGCAAGTCTTCAACAAGCTCTAACTTTAATGACTTGAGTTTCAATGCAAAATTGGACATCTCCATAATCTACTCCTTTATTTTCCCTTTGCTTCATACTTTATGGAAATGAGTTTAGCCAAAAGGCTACTCGTCTCCGCCTTTTCAATTTTTTTTGGCTAAGTACTGTTCTATTTCTTCAAGGAATTTCCTTGCATTTTGACTCTCAGAAATAGAGCCCCGAAACACTTCTGGTATAGAGCATTTCATGATCATTAGACACATTCGATTAGAGTATTCTCATTTCTCAATTTTAGCCTCATCGAGGTTTTCCGGAGTAGAAATAGGTTTCTCCAAACGAAGTGCCAGATCTAAATCCATACAGCCGAGATTAATCTCTACGGCTTCCTTCCAGACCATAAAATTTGTCCCGTTCAGTAATGGGTTGTTGTTAATTTGAGCAAAAATATTTGCAGCACTGGTAAAAGACACTGAATCAAGTAGAACAAAGAACAAAAGAAATTGCAATCATTCTTGCAATAAACTCACATCAAGTTTAACCCTTAATATCCAATGGGACACATCACGAGTTACCTAGTACAACATTAATATCCAGTCATTGGACAAAAAATATTAACTTGTAAGCGGTACACTCAATGTAGTAATCAAATATTGATAATTAGTCCTCTAAAACAATAAACCTTTATTTGGACCGACTTACTATTCGCATGGGAAGTTATATGTTTATCACATTTTTATTACCACAAATATATTTATAATTTTGGCCAAAATAGTAGTCTTCCTTTGGGCAAATCACTATTTGCATAAAAATGCAAACATAAAATTAGCTTGATATTTCATATTCATTGATAATAGAATTCTTGTTGTAATGGTCAAACATTGATCCTAATGCATGTCAAATAATAAACCATTCTTTGGACTGATGTATTATTCACATTTGCAACCTTATAATTATCACATGTTTACCATCATATGTGTGTATATAATTCGGCCAAATAATAATCTCCCTTTTGGCCGATTAATACTCGCATGAATATATATACACACTAACATTTCACATTTATTATGAACAATTACACAAAAGATGTCACTTTGGTGACGTCTTATTTCTATAGGTTCACATAAAAAAAGTCAAACAATCTTATAATCCAAAAAAGACAGTCATGCAACATATAAAATAAGACATTCATATAATAGACTCATCACAAGATACCTAGCACAACATTAATTTCTAGTTTTTGGACAGAAAAAAATCAATTTGCAAGTGGTACTCTCAGTGCAATGATCAAATATTAACAATTAGTTCTGTCAAACAATAGCCTTTCTTTGGACCGACTATTATTCACGTGAAAAATCTTTATAATTGTTACACATTTATCATCACAAATATGTTATTATTTGGCCAAAATGTGTCTTCCTTTGGGCCGAACACAATTCGCATAAATAATCTCATATTCATCTGTGTAATTTTAATCAATTTTCACAACAAATGTTACTTTGGCAACATATTGCATCAACTGATTCCAAATAAATACCAGATAAAACAAAATACTATGGGTCCATTATAAGGGTACAATTTGGAATTAAAACTTCAAGATTTGATCTCTTTAATGATTAACAAATCTAATATCATAATATATTTCCAAATAAAAAAAGATATATTACATATATATCAACGCATAAAAATGGATGCAATCTTTATCAAATGCAAAATAGATGTGGAGTGAAAAGCATAAAAAATAGATGCAAATCATTATCGAAAATTTCAAATCTAATATTATCATCCCTGTCTTAAAACATATATGTAATACTATATATACACTTTCACACTCTAACGTAGTAAATGTATATATAATTTTAAGCATTAACTGTAAGCATTATATATATATTAACTTTAATCAGTAATTTCAGACATCACAGCAACCTGAAGGTGGAAACAATTATATATGTATATATGTATATTTCAATTCGCAAATGTATACAAGGCCATGAATTCTAGATTGTATAAGTATAAAAGAAAAACATGTCTTAACCCATATATACCTTAAAAATATATTTTAACAAATTGCAAAAATTGTGAAGTGACAAAAGTCAATGTCCAGCAGTAAGCCGTTAGTGCACATATAATATACATATTGCATAACAGAGTCATAAAAGTTAATGCAATGTCCATGCACAGATCTGAATATATACTTCAACACATGTTACAAAGATTCATAATATAAATTACTCATGATTCAAATAAGTGGAAGCATATAAGATTTATTCTCATTATTCATAAATACCCAATTTTCATAACCATAGCAGAAGCATGAAATCTCTCAAATTTAAAATTATGGTTCATAAAAATTGGGGGATACCTTTAATAGAGAATCATAAAATTCTGAACCTAATAGCTCTGATACCACTTGTTAAAATTCTATATTAATTGGTGAAATACCAATACTAGGATCTTGAATGTCATGATTCTCACACAGAATATAAAACAGAGATTTCAATCAATGTCATACCTGAATCAATGTTCTCAGATCTTTTCCTCGACCAAATCTTTGATTCCTCTTGGGACCTTCGTTTTCTCTCTGATGGAAGAGATGAAAACTATGTTTCATTTGGTGTATTGAGACCATAACCTTCCTGATGTGTTAACTTAATAGGATTCCCATTATTCCCTATGGGTTAAGTACTTTGGTATCCACTCATGAAGCTCATATCTATTTTCAGTTTATTTTCGAAGTCAAAAGAGTTGTCAGTAATGAGATTACTTATTTTATAACCCATAAAATAAATAGCCGATATAATTGTATAAATATATGATGTCCACCTTAATTAGAAATTATGAATTTCTAACATTTACTTCTTTTAGAAAAGTTTTTCACTACTTTTTTGTGTCATACATGAATAAAACAATTTTGTGCCATACAAATATTTCTTTATTATCTAATAATATTTTAGTAGTCGTCCAACGTTCTTGGAGACCTAGACACAATTGATTGAACTTCAATACCAAATCCGTTTGTTTATTTTCTTTTATTTATTTTATGCACTTTATTTGATTGTTTGTGGCTAACGATCGCTTTCGTTGGATCAACAATTAGTATTCTAAATTTTAATTGTAACTACATTATATTTATTATAATTATAAGATAATACCATTACCATACTAATGTGAATATACCCAAAATACCAATATTATAATTGTAATCATGACGGAATATGAAATACTTACTTTCACATGCATATGCCTTAGTTTATACATAGGATATTCTAATATATAATATATTAGTGACATAAGTTTTTCTATTTATTGAAAAAGTAATATTAGAGACAGAAGCAAGAGATTAAAGGAAAAGTAGAAAAGAAAATATAGACATAAATTCTTAATTGTTAAGCAGAAACACGTGTCGAGGAATCCAATGTCCCCTCTGTGATGCCAAGAACTGACATTGAACAACATTTACACATTTAGCAATAATGGATTTTTTGTTCCTTTTATCCAATCACATAAAATTTTATAAAAGTGTTCTTCATTACTTACAACAATATTTTCAATAGAAAGTATATGTTATTTTATCGGCAAATGTTAATATGTTAGTATTTGTTGTAGGCGAGACTCGAACTATCAATCTCATTTTCTTCATTTCTTCTCACTACATCAAACCACATTATAACTTCGTTTTATTTTATTTTAAGTTCGTTATGGCCGAGACTCGAACCCACAATTTCCTTCATTCAATTTCATTTCATTCCTTAAACTCTTTATTTTAACTATTAGATCACCTTATGAATCTTTGTTAATGTTCATTCCATTTTTGTATTACAATAAAATTTGAAAACCTAAGGACTTAGAACCAAAATTTTAAACACGTAAACTAAAATCATTAGCATTGTTTTTACAATAAAGAAATGAAGATAATATTTTAAAATGATTGTACAGAATAGCTAGTAGAGAATCTCCTTGTGATTATGCTCAATTATAGCATTTTCTGTTCTCCAATTCTCCACGTCCATTATGTAAAGTGTCATGATATTAAGAGCCAGACATTCAGATTCCAGAATAACAAAAAAAAAAAGCAAATGTTATTAAATATTATGCATAATATCTTATTAAGATATGAAAAGTTGATACTTGCTTCTGATTGGATAAACCCAACTAATGTCACTCATTAGCAACCATGATATATATATGTTCCAAAAAAATTCATGTGTTTATGTTTTAAACTAATCATATTCTACCAACTAATAAAAACAAATTGTTTTATATTTTTATGTTTTTTTTAATTACTTGGTATTTTTTGATTGGATTATGACATATTAAAACACCAAATATTGAGATGGGTAATCTATATTATACTTTTATCTAGCGGAATATGAAATGATAGACATATTGAAAAGATTATTTCTAAATTTCAAATTTTGAACTCATCTAAGTTATAAGGCAACAATTTTACGGTTACATTGAGACTCTCTTTTTAAAAAAATTATAGTGACCACTTAACCTACTCTTTGGAATAAAGTTGACAATGCTCTTTGCAATTGAATGTGATTATATTCCAAGTTCAATGTGATTATAGGCAAGAACTTTGGTCAGATACATTCAGGGAGGAAAGTGATATTAATCTATTCCATGTCCCGACCAATCACAATGCTGCTACATTGATAAAATAATAAATTAAAAAATAACAAATAACAAATAGTGAAATTTTGATTAATCCGGGACAGGAAGTAGGACAGGGAATGAGACAAGTGATATGTGTCCGGAAAATATCCCTCTTTTGCATACATTTTGTATATTTACCCATATATGTGTATTTTCAATGAAAATACATTTTATAAGAAGGGTCTTGTTCCTAAGGGTACTTTTAACTAATGCAATAAGAGGTATATTGAAAGTTTAAGTGTACTAGTTTTCAATGTATTAAATATATCATTTTTTCAATGTAAAACTTTATTTTATACTTTACTTGAAGTAGTACCCTTTGTTAGATTTATAACTTTAATAAGGGATATACTTAAAGATATATGATTAACACAATCATCATATAATCAAGATTATTCATGTCAATTTGTTAAAAAAATATAGAGCAAAAATATACCTTAATATTTTCACAAAGAATATGATGTCTTTATCTTGTATTCAACTCTATGTTCATGATGGGTCATGGAGGTTCTTTGATCATTCGTGTCATCATGCACAAATTTTCGTGATGGAAAGTCTTTCTTCACTAAACAATGAGATGTTAGAATAAGAAATGAATTGATAGGTTGTGGCATATGACTTGAAGAGTAAAATAAGGAGTGTATGTTCTTTAATAAAGAATAATGTACCTTTGAATTATCTCATTTGTATTATAACTATTTCTTGAAAAGTGATGCTTTATAGTTTTCTTATATCTAATTTTGCTCATCAAAAAATAGAAATCAGAACTTTAATATTTTCATTATGGCTATTACTTATATTTATAGCCATAAATCTTAGTTAAATTATATCACTTTAATTTCGCTAGTAAAATAATAGTCATAACACATTTAAAAGTTACATGTATAACCAAAATTCTTAATACCCCAAACTCCCTAATAACAAAAATATCTACCATGCTTATATATATTTCTGTATATGTTTGTATGAGGTCCTTATTACATATATTTTTTGACCACTATATATATATATATATATATATATATATATATATGAGGATAATGTGTTATCCTGATATGAGGAGGGAAGTTAACTCCTCATACCAATCAAACAATGTCACGTGTCAGGTCATTTAATATTTTATATTTTATTTGGATTTTTTTTAATCTTCTCTCTCACATTCTCTCACCAAGAACTAGAAAAGTTTTCATACCCATATAATTCCTTTTCACCTCCTCCCATTCTTCCACTTAAGTTCTCGAAATTTCTCATTGAATCATTCACGAAAATCACTCTCACTTCTCTTTCATTCACGAAAATAACTCTCCCCTCTTTCTAAAGACTTCTCATTAAGCTTTTGAATGTTTCATTTTTTTCATCTTTATTCATTTTGAAGCTTAAAGACGTTCTCACGAAAAAGGACAATATATGTAGATGCTATGTTTTTAAAGTGTTTATGTTTCCTACTTTACTAGTTACTCTTGCATTCCATGATTGTTACTGTTTTTTTTTTAGGATATTTGAGTTTTATTTTTATTCTCTAAATAGTACCTCTTTTTAGGATTAGAATACTTTGTTGTTGTATCTGTTTTTCTTTTGTCTGTTTTTCTATATATGTTTGTGTATTTTTTATTATATAAACACCTTTTAAAAAATTATTACATTCATTTATCCATTTTTATTTATGGGTCCATCACTCCCATGAAGACAATAACTTAAAGAATAATATTTATTCTTCTATATGTAAAACAGTATAACTATAAATTCTCATATACCTAAATAAACCAGTTGCAGCTTGTATAAATAGACCCTTTCTCCATCTCAAATTTCAACATAGCAAATCAAACCAAAATCTTCACTTCACTTAAATCATATATCTCTTATATTCTATAGCATAAAAAATGGAATTTTTGGCAAGGTTTACTTCTGATAAACCAGTAGTGATCTTCAGCAAAAGCACATGTTGCATGAGCCATACAGTGAAGGCTCTTATATTCAGTTTTGGTGCCAACCCTACAGTGATTGAAGTTGACAAAATGGCCAATGGGTACCTAATAGAAAGGGCACTTGTCCTACTTGGTTGTCACCCAAGTGTCCCAGCAGTGTTCATAGGACAACAATTTATTGGTGGTGCTGATAAAGTTATAGGCCTCAATATTCAAAACAAGCTTTCCCTATTGCTTCTTAATGCAAAAGCTATATTTATTTGGGGTAGGTAGTGAATCCATTAAGGCTTTAATTTGTTTACGAGTTTGGTTTTGAAGTGGACTGAAGAAAAAATGATGACTTCGGAACCATGAAATACATATACTTGTGAGATAACTCTCAAGCCTTTTTCATTTCTCGATCTTTCTTCTCCTCCAAAACCTAACTCGTAAACATACGTTAAGGGGCTATATAATCTTCTTCAAGGTTTTGATTATGTTAGTTACTATGTTTGTTATCCCTAGCTAGCTATGAGAACCTTATCTATGAGGCAGTTTAGTTAGTATACACCTTCTTCTATCCATACTTGGACTCACTGCACTTTCTTACTTTTGTATAGTGCAAATCAAGCACTATTCATGTAATGCTTACCTCTATAATGAAATTTTGAGCTCTATTATAGTGATTTTGTTTCTTTCATCTCAATCAATCGAGTTAGTCTCTTTTCTATTACTCGAGAGAACAGTTATGAGAAAAATATTGAAAAGTTAAAGCACATTGGCATTTATATCATTTAATTTACATTGAGTTACATTTTTAACCTTAAAAATACACTAAAAATAAGACTGCAAAGTATTACTCCGATCAATCATATATAAATAACTAGAGATAGACAAGTATATTAAAATAACATGCATTTCTTTGGTACACATTCAAATCATACTAATCTTAAATAAATCGACAACCTTTATAATTTATTCAAATACCTTACATTTTTTTATAATATGACAGCTTTTCATTTACATTTTATTAACAAAATCAAATATAATTGAATAAATAAAATAAATTTTAAAACATTAATAGATACCTGCACCGCATATTCACTTATTTGTCTTATTATTTTTTTATAATTTATCGCTTTAAATAAGTTTTACTAAAGTAAAGAACTCAACAAATCAAAAACTATCAAAATATTAATTTTATTCATTCATATTAATTAGAAGCCTTTTCATGTACATTTTACTAAATGACAATAAAAATTGTACTATTTTACAAGTGAGCTGTGCAAATTAAACTATTACTTTTTTTCCTTTTTGTTGAATACATAAAACAATTTAAAGAAACACAAGTGGTGTAGCAAAGATGTTAAATAGCTTTCAGGTACATATTCCTAGCTTTATACATTTGATATTCTAATATAAGATATACAATGGAAAAAGGAAAAGTAAAAAAATAAAATATAGACATCAATTATCGAATCTGAAGCACAAAGCCATGTTGAGGAATCAATAATCCCCACTGTGATGCCAAGAACTGACATTGCATACTAGTTTTGAAACGCATATGCCAATATCCATTTCTTTTTTGTTTTTGTTTTACTTGAGTAGGTATATGTCAAAATTAATTGAACTTTGAAAAAGTAATTGTTTTTAATCTTATATTATAGTTTATCTTATGACATTTTTATCATTTTATTTATAATAAGATGATAGATTTATCACTACAACAAAAAACAAAAACAAAAACTCCTTTATCCAGTATTGGAGAGAATCTTTATTGATTCAAATATTGTATCTTCCTTACTAATAGGATAATGATAATACCCCGGATTTAAGTATCTTTTGGGAGAAGAAAACCAAAATGGTATACACAAATTATGTGTGTTGGGGTAACCTATACATGAAATTAATGGTGCAGTTTATTTAGCTTGATGCATAAATAGAGGTATGTCTTAAACTAATCCAGAAACATGTTTAAATTAGGTTGGTACTTTTCTTTCTACTTTTATGTCTAGTTTTTATTCTCAACTTATGTATATGTGAAAATAAAAGTCAATTAGGCTAACACCGGGATTTAGTAAAATTACAAAAATAATACACCATTTTTTTACTAATACACAAATTATCCTAATTTATATACACATATTAGTATGCTACAGTGATTGAAAGTGTGTATAATCTTTTAAATAAAAAGAATAACGAGTAAAATCAAACTACATTTCAAGGGGTTTCCACTACTAGAAAATTTGAACAATATTTAAGATTTGAAACAAAAAATTACTATTTGAAAACGATTTGAATTTGATAGCTAGAAAAGAGAGTCTAATCATAATTAACTATTAAATATTAAGTCTTTCCTTACACAAAATCATTCTGAACCAAATCACAATCATTATGTTTATACTATTTCTCATTCAAATTTCACTTTAGATATATCACAATTTTTATAGTTATCATATCCTCTCACTTTATGGATAACAAATATCCATTTCAAAATATAGTTACTTCTTTCAACAAATATCCCTCCCAAGAATAAAGGAGAATTTGATTCCCATAAAGGAAAGACTTGCAATATCATCTTTAACTATTTCCAAACGAAAAAAAAGAATAATGATTACCTTTGTGTTTTACTAAACTAACAAAACAAAATCTTGTGTCTCCTTGTTATATGGAATTGGATGTTGGACAATAAAATGTCAACAACAAATAAGTTCCATGTAGAAAGGATGAAAATTTTGTGTTGGATGATGAACAAATTGGACAAAATAGGATCAGAAATGAATGCAAAGAAAGTTGGAATAACTCCTATTAAAATTTTTTGGTAGAATCATGTCTTCGATGGTTAGACATGTATGGAGGAGATAGTAGATCAAATGGAAGCTAGTCCAATTCTTAAAGGAAAATGGAGACCAAGAAAAACCATAATGAAAATGATAAAGAAAGAGTTAGATATCAATGTTTTGTTAACGAACATATTCTATGATAGAGTATTATAGCGTCGTTCGATCCACGTAGCCGACCCCAATAAATGTTTGGTTTATGTTGTAGAAGCACTCTTAAAGTGACTATGAGTTAGACTCATCTAATCAACTTGACCCATAAAGATATATAACAATATCTAGTGATTTAATTCTGTGTAACACTGTATGAATCATTTGTATATTTAAATTGTAACAATAATATTAAACTAGTGCATAATCCAACATTTACAACATTGGAAATCTGAATGATAATAAATACACTTGAACAAATAGGCTTAACATCTCATCATAAATGAGCAAAGAAATTGATTTGCACCTTAAAATTTGGGGTCAGAACTGAAAATCCATGATTAAACCTCTCCTCAAATTGTTTGTCCAATGTGTAACTTTTAAGGGATAATAACATGGTGGAAACCAGAATTCCATCACTTTTGAATATAGTCTTTTAAAATATGATTTTTGTCCTCCATGATTGCATTTGTTTTCCAATTTGCAACAGCTTTAGAGACTGTGGCATTAGCCTTAAGGATCTCATCAGCAGAAAATTTATGTTCTATGATTCCCAAGGGTCCAGGCTGCAATACCTTAACCACAGTTTCCATCTCTTGCTCAAACTGTCTGTGAGAAATAGAAGGTGGCAATGCATAAGAAATTATAAACTGCACCTGTTTTAACAAAATTGCTATAAATTCTACTACATTATTATATTTACTACAGCAACCAAATATAGCAAGGAAGGTCTGAAAAATACTTGTAATATTTATTTGAATCAAGGCATCTCATGGACCGAAAAATAGAATATGCATCATGAATTAAACCGGGGGCATCTAACCTGTTTGATTATTAGAACATATGTCTAGCGAATTAGCATTTCCGATGTTAATAAACTTCAAACACTCAAAATTAAATAGAACAACAAAATAATCTCAGAATTTTCAATTGATAGGGCATGAATAGGTGCACAAATTTAAAGGGAAATTATTCTGACATCTCTTGAGATTTAACTTAGTTGCACACTTGCACAAGGTGCCACTATTGTTTCAGAAATTACACATTCACCACCGTTAAAATTTATGCGTCAATTGTCATTAAAAGACAGCAAGCAAACATAACTTTTATTTGTTCCAAAAAACAAGTAATATGAAGGCAATATTCCCAGAACAGTAATGTCAGTAATAAAAATGATTGCCCACGGAGACATAATTAACAATATCCATGGTTTAAGTATTAACAGAACCCAAATATTAGATTGGAGATGAATGGGGAAAACAACAAATGATTTATTTGATACAGTGAATGTTGGAAGGTCACCTGATTAGCCCAGTAAAAGGCAGCGGAATTCGAAAACCCATCCTTCACACAATACTGAACAAACGAGGAACCGGAATTGAAATTGTAGACAATGTTCGGGTTGATATTGCGTTCTGTCTAACTATGCTCTTAGCTAGAGGAAAGAGAGACACAAACAAAGGCGTCAAATGCTTAACTCCAGAAAACTCCACAATAAAGTTAAAGTAGATGATCCAAATTGAATCTCAAGAACTCAAATCAAATCAAATGTCCAATGCAAAAAATCATCAAAGGATCAAATTAAGAATCGAAAACAAATCCGAACAAGGAGCTCAGGCCGAAACTTGACAAATCATATCAAGAGTCGCATCTACTACACAAGCCATAACATAACTCATCAATTCAGCTAAACAAAGCATTGATGCTATTTAAAATAGAATTTCAGCACCAAAATCTACTTAGAAACACATCCTAGAATCGTTATTTCAACCATAAGAAAAAAAATCCCTTAAATATAATCGATTAGAAACTGAGATTGACCGATTAAAACACTTATTAACAGATTAAAATGCAAAATATACGGTTACAATACAAAACAACCGATTAAATTGTACTTCAATTAATTAGAATCGAATTTGACCTATTAAAATAAGTTTCTAACGAATTAAACCAAAGCAACTGCACAATAAATAAAACAAAATGAGCGATAGTGCGAAACAAGAATGGGAACGGAGGAATAATTGAAGAATACCGTTCCGTGTAGTGGAGATGCTTTCAATTTCTGGCGCAGTGACGTGTTTGGAAGATCTAAAGGTGGCGCGTGACACACGGATCCGATAAGCGGAGGGATTTGCGCGTGATAAAGGAAGTAGGGTTTATGTTTTTGGTTTTTGAGTGAAGGATAGGTTAGTGATGTGTTCTATGTGCGTGCACAGAAATCAGAGTTATAGAAAAATAACAAGTCAAATAATGAGTGGATTTAAGGAGATAAAATGATACGAGATAGTTCATTCTGTTTTGTTTTTTATTTAATTGATTTATTTAATTTTTATTCTTAAAAGAAAAAGTATTATTTAAATTATATTTTTACTCGTAAAATATGTTAAAAATTCTAAGTACTATCTTTCAACTATAAAAAGAACTTGATCTTTTTTATAAAAAAGTAATTGGTAATAATATTTTTTTATTTACTATTTTTGTTAAATATTTTTATCGATAAAAGGTCTTATATAATTTAGAGGGACAAGGTTATCTCTCTATTAATGGAGAGGATCATAATTGTGAAGATGGTGATCTTTCCCAACCTATGGCTAAGGTTTTGATGATGCTCACTATGTCATCAAATGCAAAAAGAAGACTAGCAAATCAAAAATCAAAGAAGCTCAAATGTGTAGTCTTAGTCTTCTAGGTAAAACGATACTTGAACTTAAAATCTCTTAACTATACGATAAAGGCTGATCTTCGAAAAACTCATGCATGAAACTAAGATTATTTGCATTACAGGATAAGTGTTATGTTTTTAAACAGTGTAATCGATTACACTATCCTGGTAATCGATTACATGATGATAAACTAATCAGACCTGTGCATTTTGCATGATGTAATCGATTACACTATACTCGTAATCGATTATAGCATATTAAAAGCATCAGATATGTGCATTTTTCACATTGTAATCGATTACACTATGTTTGGTAATCGATTACATCAATCCGTTGAGTTTGTATTTTAAATTTTTAACTAGTGTAATCGATTACACAATATGGTAATCGATTACACTCATCAGAAACACTGATTCTGTTTTGATTGAACTGTTGTAACTCTTAACTTTTCACAAACTCATAATGGTTCATATGCACGAATTAAACACTATAAATAAGTGTTTTATGACTTGTTTTTTAACACAATTCAAAATACAATTTTCATACTCACAAAGTCACAAAGTTCTCATAATTTCTCTCATTCATTCATAAGTGTTAAGACTTTGATATCAATTTTCATATCTTTCCAATTCTGGAAATTATTCAAAGTCTTAAGCACAAACAAAAGTCTTTGTCCAAGTTATTTGATTTCAAATTTAAGTTATCATTCAGTTACTGATTCAAATCCATAAAGTATAAATTACTATTAGAGAATCACTTATTCAAAAGCCTTGTACAAACCATCTTAAGAATACAAAATAGAGTATTGTAAACATTTCACCAAGTGTGGTGAAATGAAGTATATTGTGAAAGAACGGTGTTAGCCTAGTGCCTAGTGGAATAGGTGAGTAGTCTTGGAAGAAGACGAAGAAGGTGTATCATTGGTTCTTGCAATAGTGGAAAAATCTTCTTGGTAACAAGAAGGACTGGACGTAGCCTTCAAATTGAATGTGAACCAGTATACATCTTGGTATGATCTTCTCTTCCCTTAACTTTTTACATTTTGAATTATCTTCTACTTTTACTCAACTATTTTGTTTAATACTTCCGCTCATAGAAAAACTCTCTTTAAATTTGCAAAGTTTTATAATAAAAATAGAAAAATTCAGTTTAAGTCTCTACACCTAATTCACCCCCCTCTTAAGTGGCCATATATCCTAACACTAATTCCTCACAAACATGTAGAGATGCCAAAACAGTCATCCCACAAAGTCACAAATCAAGAAATTAGTACTGTTAGGGAGAAGGAAAGATCATATAAAATTTTCGATTGAAGCTTATTCTAGGAATAACATAATATATAATCAGATGATATGACCATAATGAGAATGACTTAGAGTATATAGTCTAAACTATATTGGATGGTGAATTATAAACAGTGAGGAAAGAACTTATTCATATGCTAAATATTCACTTGTACTATAGAAAGATGAACAAGGCACTATATATATTATAGATGAAAAGGATTTCATTTTGGACCCTCACATCGATTCAGGTCTAAGGGCTAAAGATGTTAATGGAGGAGCCAAAACAGACCAGCAAAATTAGGGAAGAAGATCATCTGTCCCATTTTTAGTGTCTCAATGTATACAAATCCAGTTAAAAATTGTCACGTAATCGAAAAGAAAATTTAAAAAAATAGGAAATAACATTTTTTTACATTACTTTGTGCAATATGATTGGCTTAAGACATGAGTACATAATTTTTTTTAGAACATGTGATCCTTATTCGATAATGATGGACTGTATCTCACATGGACAAAGATCTAATGTCCTCAAGCATGTCTCAAAGTCTATTCCTAACCAATCAAATATATCATGTTAGTTAAAAAATTAAATATTTATGATTTTTTTCTATTCATTTGATTAGTTTGAAACATGTTTGAGGATAATAGAACTTTGTCCATCTCACATGCAGAAAGAAGGTCAAATTTGCATGCAGAGTCAAACTTGATTTGCCAATAAAATGCACACAATTGAACCCTTGTTTTTATAGAAAAGAACCTGATTAATAAAAAGATACCAAAAGAAATGAATTTGGTTTTACTAATAAGGGTTTTTTATGAGCCTAGTTTTTTTTGAAAATGGAATGAAAAGAAATGGAAAATTAGTTATGAAAATATATTTATAAGATGACTATGAAGTTCTTCATTTTTCCTCCTTCCTTTTTAAAATATAACTCACAAATATATTTCTTATCCAATGAAAGAACAACTTCGCGAGTCCCGTATTATTCGCTCATATATGAATAATAATATATGCATATAAATTAAGGATGATTTATATATATATATATATATATATAAGGAGGGATCCACTTACTCCAAGAGTAAGTGGAAAAACACTTACTCCACATCATGACCATTTATTCTTGGAAATCAAATGGTTTGAATTGGTGAGTACATCTAAACCATTGAATTTTTCAAGATTGGATGGATAAGATGAAGAGTAAGTGTTTTTTTGGAGTAAGTGGATCTCTCCCATATATATATATATATATATATATATATATATATATATATATATGAAAAAAATAGATAATTTATATAATTTTAAAATTAAATAGATATCAATGTAAATTAGCAAATAACTATTATGGAGGGATATACTATGAGCGACTATCATCAATTATGAATCACCAAAGTGACTACATAGTCATGACTTTTGAACTAGACATGGCAACTCTTAACTTCACCTTCATATTCTCCAAAGGACGAGGTTGTTTGATTCTTCTCCATTGTTTCCCAATAGGTGTTACTTCATATATGTTAGGTTAATTGAAGAATTTTTCATTATAATGTTAAAGTTGTTTTTAATGTTTGTTGAAGTAAAATTAACTGTGTTTAATAGTTAAATTAAAAAACATTAAATTTTAAATTAAGTTTTATAATTTTTTCTATTGTTACTTGTCTAAATAACATATAAGATCGTAGGAAACAAATACATAATTAAATAAATTACTTGCATTTATTTTTAATATTTTTGAATTAATGGGTACCCAAGGACCCACATATAGTATACTCAGCGGGTATTAGCACGAGTTTAGGTCTAAAAATGAAGCAACGGGACGGGTCTAGGTAATGCACTACCCGGACTCATTCTCATCCGAGTAAGGATCTTCTCCATTAATGAAAAGGCAAATACCACAAAAATACAAATGAAATATAATATGAGAAGACATTTTATCCTTTTGTTATATAATGAAATAACAATTTTATCATTAAAAATAAAAATAAAATAAAATATTTGTCTCTCCGTTAATTTGTATTACTCTCTTTGCTATCATGACAAATAGATAAGCCAATAGAAATACCGTAAACTTATCTATTTAATGAAAGTTAATTTATTTTATCTAATAATATAATTATTTCTTAATGATAATAAAGAGTGTGATACATTGAGTATATATTATGGGTAGGGATCCACTTACTCCAAGAGTAAGTTTTTAAAATTTACTCCACATCTTAGCCATTAATTCTAGGGAAATCCAATGTTTAAATCTATCAACTAATTGAATTTCCCTAAAATTGATGGCTAAGATGTAGATTGGAGTCAATGAATCTCTCCCTCCTCATATATTATATAAGATATATGTTAAAAAAAAGGATCGCATATTCTCAACATATGCTTTGAACAATCGTATATTCCAATGCTGTTTTAATTTGGATATGATTTCAATAGCTTTCAACTTTAACAATCCCAAATACCTCAATTCCTCTCTAATACTCGAGATATCAATATTAAAATATGAGACTAAATTTTTTTATAATTTTATTTATTTATTTTTATTAAAAGATAACATGAAATCATAGTTATTGGAAAATTGTTTTGTTTTTGTAATTATGAATAATATTCTATGTGGGTTCTTTTTATAATGGTCAACGTAGTCAACATAAACCTTAGAATTTATTATCCTTTTATCCATAATGAATCTTCAATAATGTTTTCCCTGTGTTCTTTTCTTTCCATTTTTAGTAAAATATTCTTAAGTTATGAGAAATTATGATGTGGTGATATTTCAAATTTTCAATTCTTTTACCACTCAAACAAGATTCTTATGAAAAATTAAACGTATCACTGGCTCCCAATATGTGCATAATAATAAACTTCAATTAGTGATAGTTAGATTCACAAACTCGATGTGGATATATTAGTTTCGTTTTCTCTTCAACATCTTACTGATTCATACTCGATAAGAGTATATGTTATGCTAGTGTGTGTGAGGTATTGAAATATATGACAATATTTTCATGCTTATAGATAATACTAATGATTTTGATTTATTACATCGGCAAAGTTAGTAGCTTATGACAATAGATCAATATTTTATTTTAAAGTGTGGTCATGTTGCAACATTAGTTGTGAATCATTTAAAAAAATTCTATTAAAATGTAAGAATTTCCCTATTGAGAGCTACCATGAATTTTTATTTTAGATTTTTATTTTGATTCATTATGTGATCAATATTTATTGAGAGATGGTTATACATCCACAAATGATTAATTCTTTATTTATGAGATTTTTTTTAATTATACTAAAAAAATAGCATTGTCCCATTAGGAAATCATATTATTTGTCCAAAAAAAGTTTCTCACTTCATGTGTCACTTGTTATAATTGATTAAAAAAAATTAATGATTAAAATTTTAAATTAAATATATTTTTTCACCAACTAATGAAAACATATGACATATAGAGTGACACACTTTTTGAGACATTAAATATGGTTGTATATAACATTGAAGAACAAAGATCATATGTCCCAAAACAAGCATGTCTCTATGTCCTCATCCAATAGGATTACATCAAATAATATAAAATATTACTTTATGTTTTTATAACTTTTTTCTCCAATTAAATCATGCATTTTGATTGGTCTGAAATATCATTAAAGACATAAATATGGACAACCGATCTCTATTCTGAAACCTTACATTATAGTTGCATGTCCTAAATAGAAACGTGTACAAACACATTTCCATCAATAAAACAAAATATCATTCCTCTTTCTTATTATCCATCAATAAAAACGTGTACAAATACATTTCCAAAATCATTAAGAAAGTGAAATGGTCTTAAGCAACTTTCATTTGTGTCTTAAAGCTCTTAAGCAACAAAAGGGTCACTAATAAAAGCATAAAAACAAATTTACACATCTTGCAAATTACAATTAATCATGGTATATTCAGAAAAGGATCCAACAATTTTAAGCTACTTTAGCATTCTCTACACTTCAACCTTCTTTCACCTCATATCTAACTATACTTGGCATAATTTATTTATTTATCCCTTTCTTTGGTACCACATTTATGTCTATTCTCACCCCTTTATTCCATTGTTGCATGCCACCTTTAACCTATCAAAGCGTTATTAGATACATATTAGTATAATTTTTTAATAATATTATTACATTATAAATCATTCATATATCAATAATGTTATTAATACCGTACAGATCATCAAACTGGTAGGGATACTGGTACAGTGGTATAACGGTTTAACCGGTGATTTACTAATTAAACCGCATACCAGTAAAATTTGATATATATGTATAATATATTAACATTAATGTTGAAAAATCAATAATTATTTTTATTTTCATTAAAAAAGCAATTTTAAATAAAAATTGATCAGTATGACGGTACAGTTCAATTGAAAACCGCCCGGTATGACCAGTTTTTACCGGTTTTGGCCAGTTTTTACCAGTATAATTGTATGGCCTGTATAATTATTGTGTTGTACCGATATTGAGACCGGTTCAACCGACCGACACAAAACGGTTTTAATAACTATGATATATATTACTTAGTTCATGCTGAGTGATACCTTAACAATGTAACAATATTTTACATATTAAACTCTTACTATACAAAATTTGTAACCTAGGTATGCTCATTTTGTAAAATAATTAGATATGAATGATGAAATTTATGTGTATAAATGTACAAGCATGAGTTAAACATCGATATATAAAGTCTCATATGCTTTTTATATAGTCAAGTGGCAAATTAAATATAATAGGTAGTACCAATGTTGTGAAATCCGAGTCGGACGTTAAATCAGAAGATGTTCTGTATTAGGTTTTATTGGTCTAAATGGTTAAACCGTCTGGTCAGGTTCAGATATTTCATATATAATTAATAATTTTTTATATATAAATATATAATTACATATAAATATAAATTTCATATAAGTAATAATTGTTTGCTATTATATTGAAGTAACGTTTTTTCATCTTTTTTGGACCGAGTAAAACAAAATATTAGATTAGTGTTACATTTTTTTAAATTTAAGTGAATCGTTCGGTTTACTTCTCGGGTTATTTCGATTTAATCGATTTTAAGACAACGAGATTGAAATTTCTTCGGTTCAAAGTGGTCCAACCCTAATTTGATTAAGAGTGTTAACCAAAGTCATTTTCAAATTCGGTCAGTGGTCAAATTGTCCGGTCGGATCCAGTTCACACAACACTCGATATTACATGTATAGAGAAAATGATTTTTTCCTATGTGTTTCTTTAAATTAAGATTTATATACAAACAACATATTATCTATTTCACTCATTTATATTATTTATATTTCAAAGTTAATAATTATTAAACATGAAAATTAAATAATACATTAATAGTATAAAAAACTCTTATATTATTAATATATACATTTTTTTTCTTTTATATAAATGAAAAATGAATTTAAAAATGGTAAAAAATATAGATATTACATGGTTGATAAATCCCTTTATATCTCTCTACTTATTTTGTCATAATGAATATCCAGTAAAAAATGTATTAATATAGTTGTAATAATCTAATGATTAATGGAAATGATTTAAAAGTTTAAGATAGAAATTTGTAAAATAAAATGACATATTTTCTACAAAACCATTTTACAAATATTCCTTAATATAATTTGTTTATTAATTATTGATTTATAAATAATATATATAACTTTTTATGGGAAAAAAAATTTAGTACGAAGATATACATGACGAGGAGAGATCTATTGACTCAAAGAGTAAGTTTTTTAAACTTATTCCACATCATAACCATCAATTTTAGGGAAAACCAATGGTTTAAATTAATGGATAGATTTAAACCATATGATTTCCCTAAAATTGATGGCTAAGATGTAAAGTAAGTGAAAATACACTTACTCTTGGAGTCAATAGATCCCCACCCATAAATGACATACTTTACACAGCAACTTGATCGGTGTAATCACGCGCCAAGCTAAAGCGTTTGGGTGTGGTGTGGTAGTTTTCGGACAAGGGTGAAGTGAAAAAAACATTTATACAAGTTGTTGCTGACATTAAAATAATGTTATTAACTTTTAACAATAAAATATTAAAATAAAATAAAAATAATTAAAGAAAAAAACGCTGCTTCTGCATTCACCAAAAACCAGAGAGAGAAAGAGAGAGAAACTCTGTTTTGATCCATCGATCTATTCCAACTGAGAAAAACATCATTCGAAGTTTTTATAATTCAAAAGCAACTTTCCCGTTGTTTTTTTTTGTATTCAATTATTCAACGTTATTGTTTTGATTTTTTTTGCTGCAAAATTTGAGCTTGTGATTATTATTTGATAAAGTAGTGATTTTTATAAATTTTCAATTGTTTGTGTGGTGGGTTTTTGATTCTGAGAAGAGAAAGTGAGAATTGGATTTGAAAGATGAGTTTTTGAATGTGGAGGTTTAAGCTGGAGGAATTCATTTTAATTTTTATTTATTTTTTTTGGTAATTTTATGAATGATATCTGCTGTTGATGTTGGTAGTAGAAGTAATAGGGATGCTAGAAAGGGGTTAGAGTTAGGGTTAGGGTTAGGGTTAGAAAAGGTAGAGATGGTGGAGTCTGAGCTTGAAGAAGGTGAAGCATGTTCTTACCAGAACCATGAAGATTTTGATGCCACTGTTGATCCTGATGTTGCCCTTTCTTACATTGTAAGGGCTTTAAGAAGTTTTGATTTTTTTATTATACTTGTTTTTTCTAGTATATTTTATATGTTATGAATTATTGATGTGTGAATCTGTTTTACTATGTTAGATCCAAGGCCTGTGTTTGTTTTCCATGGTTTGGTATAATTTATGAAATTTTGTTTTGATTTGAATGGATTTGATGTGTGTTTTAGTTTGATGATGTTAAAACATGATTTCAAATTTTTGCTGACTTTGTTTGTGATCTCAATTTGATGTGTGGTTATTTAAGATATTTCTGGTCAACCCGGCTTATCGGATGTTGATGAAACTGCTGTTTGAATCAGCCTGGGGCTGGCGGGCGTAAATGATTTTTCCTTTACTTTTGTTTTTTTTGGACCTTTTTCCTTTCATGTTGAAGTGAATTTTCTATTCTTTATGTGCTTTTACTTGAGTTTCGTTTTCGAATGTCGTTACCTTCCAATAATATATATATATATATATAACTATGTCTACCGTGCACCCGAAGATAGTGGAGTTGTTCTGTCTTTACCCTCCTTTTTAATTATGAGGCATCATTTAATACATCTGTTAACCGGTTCGGTTCATAAAACTCGTATTTTGGAAGTTCTGTGTAGTGAGGAAAATTCGTTAATATTGGAATTATACCAACTTTTAGATGGCTAGCTGACAAATCCTAAGTTGTTAAGTCATTACGTTATGAGATACTGTTTGTTTCCATATAAAAAAACATTATTAAATTTCTTTCACTTTGTCAATCAGATTTAAGCCCTTTTGTTTTTCAGTCACTCGTTATTTTTTTATTTTCTTGGTATGATTTACTATTGGACTTTTGTTTTTCTAAGGATGAAAAACTTCAAGATGTTCTCGGACACTTTCAGAAAGATTTCGAAGGTGGTGTGTCTGCTGAGAATCTTGGTAAGTTTTAACTCGTTATAATTAGAACCATGTTTCATCTAGTGTAGGCCTACATAATAGATTTCTTGTTCAAATAATATTGAGAAACAATTCATCATTACAGGGGCAAAATTTGGTGGTTATGGTTCCTTTTTGCCTACCTATCAGCGCTCTCCCTTTTGGTCACAACCAAGTACTCCGCAAAAATTTCGTAGTCTAAATACGCCGAGATCTCCTAATAACATTCAACAAGAGGTACATTTGTTATAATAACACGGGCCACATGTCTCCATGATACTTTCTTTATTAAATTGACTTAATGATTATATACGAGGTTTTATGAGGAGCCCTTATGTTTTCTTCCACTTTCGATTTACTTCAAATTAATATTGTACTATACAGGGTGGTCAAGGGGATGCTGTACAATTTTCAAATGGAACTCAGTCATCGAGACTCGGCCCAGGTTCTGCCACCTCCTCAAGGCTGCCCTCAGTTAAGGCACCCTCTGTTCATGAGGGAATTGATCAAGGAAAATGCATGGGAACTACTAGTGACGAGGTATTCAATTCCAAGTCTAAACCTCAAAAAAATAAAGCTACTAGCCTATCAGACCAGAAGACACTGAAGGTACGATTCAAGATGGGTTTTGATAATTTGCCGACTCGGAAAAATGCTTCAATATACAGTGGACTTGGTCTTGATGTGTCACCATCATCGTCACCGGATGAAAGCCCGTCAGAAAGTGAAGGAATTTCCTGTGGTCCTCAAGGTGCTCCCTTTGAATCTCCAACCAGTATCCTTGAGGTGAATTATCTATCTGGAATTTGATTGTCCCGTATTTTTTTTTCTTCACATTGTGCTTGACGAGATTAAAAGTTTGCTTAATGGTGTCTTGGAACAGACTATGATAGACCTCCCTATGCTGTTGTTGTCGCCTCTACCCAATGATTTCATTGAACTAACTGCAAAGGAAACGCGTGCCAGAGTTAGCATTCCTAGTCCTGTTTATATGGGTGAGCCAGAAAGTTCTGAAGTGCTACCACATGAATCTAATACTTTAAAAGGTGACATAAAATTGTCAGGGGGAAAGAAAGTGAAGTCTTCGGAGAGTCATGAATCTAAGAAGAATACACTAAACGATATTGGAGTTTTGTCAAGGAAGGAACAAGGTAGAGATGCACCGACTACAAAGGCACTTCTATACAGTGCATGTTCTTTCAATGATGACCCAGCGAAGTCTGTGGATGGGACATGTGATTCATTGATGGAAGCCAACAAAAGTATGGTGAGGGAGAAAACCTTCTCTGATCAGGCACAAAAGGAACAGTTGGATTTAACATCTACCGAAGTGAATGGTTTTGCTGAGAGGAAAAAGGGAGGTTCGGTAAGAAAAGTTACGAGAGATAAGGTTTCTCTTGATGACATATCATTTAGTACAGTGAAAGACAACTCTCAAGGAGATATTCAAAGAGGTAGCTTGAGTGAACAAGACAATGTGACATCGCTGGTGAAAGAACATCCGTTTCCTGGGGGGAAAAAGAAGTCAAAGGGAAGTCATGGCACCACCGTTGCGGAGAGGGAAAAAGAAAACTTGACGGTTGGAACCTCTTTGATTCATAAAGCAAAAAAGAGTTCCGATGATAGTTCTAACTCAAATCAGGAAACTGAAGATATCAGAGTACAAAAGGGTGTTGAAAAGGCTAGAGATACATATAGAGATTTCTTCGGAAAATTGGAAGAAGAGGACAGAAAGGATTCACTGGAAACCCCATATGAGGATAAATCGAAGGAATCTGAGATAGAGAGGAAGACACCTACAATTAATTGTGGAGCAAAGGGGAGATCGGGTGGAAAGAAAGTTGATAAGCCATTTACAGCTGAACTATACCCTAAAGAAGGCACTAATGTTCGGTGCACTGGAAATGCGCAGGTTACTGATGGTGTGGTTGGAAATGGGGTTCCTGCCATGGTTCCACCTGTTGTGGTGGAAGATAATTGGGTACAGTGTGACAGGTGTCATAAATGGCGTCTTCTTCCCGTTGGCACAAATCCTGACAACCTACCGGAAAAGTGGCTGTGCAGTATGCTTAACTGGCTGTAAGTTCTAATATAGTGGTTAAATATTTTGAATATATTTGTCCATAACTAGAGTATTAAGCACCAATGAGCCTATAGCTCAGTTGAAACTGGCCCGTCTTTATTATTGGGGTCTGGCTATGTCAGAGCGATGAAACACATACACACTAAATTGTAAAAAATCGTAGGACACAACACTATATAATTGAATATTTGAGAAAAAGGATTCATAAAACTTTAGTTTTTTAGAGTATTATGGAAGTTAAATTACTTGGATTATATATAATGAGAACTACATATGTAGATTATGTTGAATGACAGATTAAGGTATTTACCTGAATGTTTCTACACAAAATTAACTATGTGCAAATGTGCAGGTCTGACATGAATCGATGTAGTTTTAGTGAGGATGAAACCACAAAAGCCCTTATTGCACTGTACCAAGGGCCTCCTCCTGAAAGTCAAAGAAATCTACAAAATGTCTCTGGAAGTTTTATGGTTGAAGGAACTGTGGCAACTGTTCCGTGTCCTGACCAACACCAGATAAACAATGACCAGCATGCAGTGCCTGGAGGGAAGAAAAAAGTTGTGAAAGATATATCAAATTCCGCAAATAAAGACGGGTTTTCTCCATTGCCATCTGCAATAAAGAAAGATTTGCAGTCATCAGTTAAAAGTAAGAGCTTAAATGATGTAAACAAATCTCCTGCTGTGAGCGAAGCTAATGTTCCAGGGGAGAAACACAAGAATAAGCCGAGGGTGCTGGAGAACAATTCTTATGAAGGTAATTCTAACCACGTGTTCATTGTGCTTATCAACTCAGTATATAAATAATATTACGATGTTTAAAGACCTATTAGATTTCTATAATGTTCATATCTCAAAATGTGTTGCAGGCGATATAAAGAATATGAAGGTGAAAAGCAAGTGGGGCTCTGATCAAGATTATTCTAGGCTGTCCAAGAAAGGTAGGAGTGACACAGTGCACTCTACCGATGAAGAGTGGTATGTAGAACAGAGAGGGTCCTCTAGGAAGGCGGGTCATAGCTCGAGTAACAGTTTTCCAACTACCTCGGTTAGCAAAGATCGACCTAGACATAAAGAACGCTCCTCTTCGAGGGACTCCAAATTGGGAAAAGAAAGGCTGCGAGTTTCTGCTGAAAACACAAAAGGTAAGGGTCAGAGCTCCTTGGATGAGAGATCCCTGGATTTTGGGAACTATGACTCAGTTGGTACTAAAAAGAGGAAATTGAAGGATTATCAGGATGCTCAAACTTGTAGCACTGGTAATCCTCACCAACAGGATAACAGGATTTCTGTGCAGGAGTTCAGTGATTCTAGGAAGGAAAAGAAGGTAAGAAATTCTAAATCTGAAGGTAGAGAATCAAGTGCCAGTAAAGGCAGTGGTAGAACTGACAAAAAAGTCAGTGAGACAAAGAACCAGGAATTCAGGCAAAATCCTGCGAGCACTCTGTCCCAACATGGCTTGGATGGCATGGACTGTTTAAAAAGGGACTTGGGGTCTGTACAGGCTTCTGTTGTTGCCACTTCAAGCTCTTCTAAGGTTTCTGGTTCACATAAAACCAAAGCCAGCTTTCAGGAATTGAAAAGCTCACCTGTGGAATCGGTTTCTTCATCGCCTATGAGAATTTTAAGTACCGAAAAGTTTACAAATAGGGAACTTGCAGGGAAAGATGATTTTCATGATACTGCTGCTTTGGACAGTCCAAGAAGTTGCTCAAATGGTGAAGATGATGGTGGGAGTGATCGATCTGGAACAGCTAAGGACAAATATTTCACCATGGCCCATAGGTCCAATTTTCAGAACAAGGGTGTTAATAATATGTCAGATTCTAAACCCAACGCTCAAACAACCAGCCACTGTACCAATGGGAAATATCCTGGAACAGAGCAGCAGATTAAGGATCTAGGTGAAGATAAGCCTGATGATGTGTCTCGTACAAGGAAGAGTGGCATAGAATCAGGGCTCAAGAATACCGTTTCATCTATTCAGCTGCAAGATCAGTCTCCACTACGTGAAGAAAAGCATAGGGATGGCAAAGTTAATCTGCAGGAGAAATTTGGGTTCATGCCCGACCAAAGTGATAATATCCATGTTGGCAAGAAAGATTATGCAGGAAAAAGTGAGAGTAGGAAAAATGAGAATCATTTAAATGGAGGGCAGTACTTTGAAGAAGTTAGTATAAATGCCATATGCAAACAGGAGGCATCACAAGCTCGTAGTCATCATCAGTTGCCAGACTGTGATACTGAAAGGTCTTCTAAGAGGTCTCTCCCAGAAATTTCTGATCCGGAAGTACTTGGAAAAGGGAAGTCTTTGTCATTGTTGTCCTCCGGAGGAGCTCAAGGTGAGATCTTTGGTCATTGCCCACAAGCGGTGGTTGATTTCCCTAAGGGAAATGGAGACATGGAAGTTGATCCTTCCAAAGTGGATGACATGTCAAAGCTCCAGAAAAAGCCACCAAAAAAGGCTGATCATCAAAATGGAACTCAGCAAGTCAGTTCAAGAAATTCCGCACTTAATGGACATAGGTCCAAGGAGATCGATGCCCCTAGTCCAATGAGAAGGGATTCTTACAGCCATGCTGCTAACAATGCTGTTAAAGAAGCAAAAGATCTCAAGCATTTGGCTGATCGTCTTAAGGTTTTCTATATTGTCCCTTTTAGAATATTATATTTCTGTTCTTCTTGGTGCTCACTACAATTTTTTGGGTTGATCATACAGAATTCTGGATCCACTGTTGAGAGTACTAGTCTTTACTTCCAGGCAGCCCTCAAGTTTCTTCATGGAGCCTCTCTGTTAGAATCTGGCAACAATGATAATGCTAAACATGATGAGATGTTTCGATCAAGGCAAATGTATAGTAGCACAGCAAAATTGTGCGAGTGAGGCAACAATCTTTCTTCGTCATCATGCTTTAACTTGTTTTAAAGATCATATTGTGTTCCCTTAATTTTAATGCATAAACATCTCCCCCCTTTCTTTACTGTTCTTCGGTTGCAAACATGTCTCCAAACCCCATTACTATACTTTGCTTTAGTTATTTCCGTAGGTTGATTTTACGTTGTATATTGTAGGCCTGTATGATTTTACTGGTAGCAACAGCTTGATATTTTCCATTTGATAGGTTCTGTGCCCATGAATATGAGAAATCAAAAGACATGGCTTTAGCTGCTCTAGCCTACAAGTGCACGGAGGTGGCATATATGAGGGTAATATATTCTTCACACCCTCGTGCAAGCAGAGATCGGCATGAGTTGCAGGCAGCTCTGCAAATGGTTCCTCTTGGTAATTAATTTTGTTTCTCAAGTTTTAGTGTTTGCATGATGCAATAATCCTTTCTTTCTGAAGTCCATACCTAGAGTAGATCAAGTGGAGGTTATTTCGATTCCCAGTGGAAGAGGGAGGCCAATAAAAACGATAGATGAAACAATTAGGAAAGATTTAGTGATAAATGTTTTTGTCAATGAACATTAAATATGAAAGAGCGTTATGACGTTGTTCGACCCTTGTAGCTGACTCCACCTAGTGGGTTAAGGCTTGGTTGTTGTTGAAGTCCTTACCTTCCATTTGAATCTGTGCTTGACATCCTACTAATGTCATCATAAGCATAAAACATTATGATCTATTTGTAGTAAATCCACCATTTCAAGTGCATTATAAACAGGGATAGCTATAGGAACACATCAAGGGGGGGGTAATATATCTATATATATATGAAAATGTAGCAAATATTTATGTAAGATATTTTGAAACATATACTGAAGAGAAAGGGATCAGCATTATGCTTGTCCCTCCGTGATTATAATAGATTGTCTGACAAGAGTTATATACTTATATGTGGTAGAATCTTGGATTACGATCTCTTTGGTTGTGTGTGATTTAATGAATCAATGCGAGGGAAAGAGAAGTAAATAAGAAGAGGAAGAAGAAACATTGTTTTCCTTTCATTTTGTTAACGAACTACTGTTTCTCTTTCTTAGAAGTGACATCGACCATAGGAGTAGATACAAATCTGATCTTTTTTCCGACTTCGTTTCATTTTTCAGGCGAGTCTCCTTCTTCATCTGCCTCTGATGTTGACAATGTCAACAACTCTACAGCAGCTGACAAGCTTTCCTTATCCAAGACTGTCAATTCGCCCCAAGTTGCTGGAAACCATATAATTGCTGCACGAAATCATCCCAATTTTGTGCGATTGCTCACTTTTGTAAGTATATAGTTCTTCTCACAAGAATGGTCGTAACAAAAGTCATCCCCTTCCTCGTGTGGTGGGAGAGAGTACTAGCCTTAGAAACTTGATAGAAATCATAGTGAAGGAGAAGGCATATATAAAATTTACTTCAGACCAATCTGAAATTCTGGGCAGAAAAAAATTGGACCAATATTGTGGACTTTATTGTTTGCTCAGATTGTCCATGATTCAAAAAGTCTTCAAATCAAAATCTAGTAACATCCTATAGTGACCCCATCTGGTTCCAATTCTATACCCGATTCAGATTCCTAGAGCTTTTTCTCATCGTATAAACATATGCTCTTATGATCTGAGTTGTAATTTTTAATAGCCTCGCAGGCAACAGCGATGAGTCCAACCAAAAGTGATGTCTGCATACTAATAACTGAAATGCTAGCTTATATTCTTTGTTGATTGCCTTATTTTGGTTGCATGTCAGTATTAGCAGATATGACGTGTATCGATTGATTCCATTGCAGGCTCAGGAAATGAACTTTGCCATGGAAGCCTCGAGGAGGTCACGTAATGCTTTTGCAGCGGCTAATTCAAGCTCAGGTGTGAACAAGCATGCAGATGGTATCTCTTCTATAAAGAAGGCTCTTGATTTTAGCTTTCAAGACGTGGAGGGATTACTACGTTTGGTACGGCTTGCTGTGGAGGCCATGAATCGTTGAATGGTCCAATCAATCATGGGATGATTCTAGTGTTTCTTGGTCGTGTTAAAACTCTTCACCCTGGCAAAATGATGGTGGTCTAAACCCAATTATGAAGGGCAAGGTTTATCATGTTGATTACCCGAACTAGTCATGGAACTTGTGAAGCTAGTAGTGTCTGTCTGCATATATGTGTTTACCATTCAGAGTGAATCGGAAGTTCCAGTTTACAGTCAGGGGAACTTAGTCGATTTCTGTTGTACGCAAGAACGAAAGCTTTAGCAAAACCTTCAGACAATGTGAAAGCTCTGGATTCAGAAATCAGCTTCAGTAAAGCAGATTTTGAGCTGCTTTGGTAATGATGCTGCACCAAGATTATACGCCGAAGATATCATAGGTCGATATGGATGGACTTAGAAGTTCGAAATCAATTGCCATATCTTGTTCTTTTCTTATTCCGGGGGGATTATTGTTTTATTAGTCTGTAAATATGTAATGTTGTAACTGTTGGAAAAAGGGAATTCTGGGCTTTGCATTGATCAATCATTATATCATCCTTCTTGGTCCAATATCTCCTTATGGGAAGGTGAATAAAAAAGAGTTGATGTGCCTTTCATTCTTTGTAATAATGAGTGTTCATGCTTTCCTTGTAAAAGTAGATGCATGTCCTCATGCTGCTGTTATTTATCAATGGTAATTTTGTTCACATTTGAAGTTTCACTTATATGCAGGTTTTGTTTTGTAAAATTTGAGATAGTAGTAGGACTATATTCTTGTCTAGTTTTGTTGTTGAGGGTGACAGCAACATTTCATTTTCTGAAGAGTGAGTAATTTATGTCAAGAGGGTGAGTTTGGTGCGACGGTAGAGTTCAAATCTAGGAGACAGTCTCTCCACTTATGAGGGAAGGTTGCTACTTAGTGACCATGAGATTACGGGTTCAAATCTAAAAAACAATCTCTCTGCTTGTGGAGTAAGGTTGTATATATCTACCTTCCCCAAACTCTATTAAATAGGAGTCTCGTGCACAAGTAACTTATATATCAACTTAGAGGTATAGAAGTACTCTTGGTAAATGTGAAATTCTGTTTTCTCAAAGCACCTCTCAACTCTTGATTGCATTTCATCTATAGGAACACAATGGAAAGAGATAGTGGCAGCTGGTTGCTGCCTTATGCAGAATCTGACAGGTATGTTGTTATCTGTAACAGTGGAATTTCATCATATTATTACTGTTAAACTAGTAATATTACTTGTGCAATGCTAGAGAAGATAAGGTGTTATAATATTTCATATAAATGATTGTAATTACTTCAATATTGAAAATTATAAATGCATCTTGTGTAGACAATTTATATTTGGTTAGGATAATATAAAATACATTTTTTACCTTACAAGTTGTTTCACATAATATTAGTACATCATCCAATATTCATATTTAATAATTATTGACTATTAAAAAATACAAATGAATGATAAATAATATATTGATTGTGTATAAATTTTTATATTAACCGTACATAGATATTTCACTAAAAAAATTAGTTGAATGATTATGATTAAGGAAAATTTGCAGTTTAGGTGGTCAACTCTAATTAACCTTGGTGGGGCCCTTCCCCTTGTCCAAAGTATTGCATGTATATATTTTTAAATCAAATAGGTTGTCTTGTACACTAAATGTTTTGTTATTATTAAATTTTGACACTACCAACTTGTCTGATTTGATTTCTAATGTACAAAGGTAGCTATATTCATTTCCCTCAAGTGCTTTAATAAACATTGGAGGAATGGACTATAATTTCCATTGAAAAACATCATTAGCACCAAATGGAACTGATTAAGAAAGCTTAACAATTACCTTCTCAAGGGTTCTTCAATTTCTAAGGATATATTGTCACAAAATGTAGCTAATAGTTCTTCACTGGAACTACCAGCAACATGTTCATTGTAGAATACCTCAACTGTTTCTTTTGCCGACTAGTCGATAAAGACTTGATTATTGTTTGTAACCCGCTTTTTTAGTGTCCGTAAAAGCAACCAAAATGAAATATATCATTTGACAGTTGTATATAAGGTGTTACTCAAAAGAAATAAAGTAATCATTATCATATGCCACATACATATATATATATATATATATGTATGAGTTTTCTGACAAGGACCTGAAATATATTATATGGTTAACCTTTAGACATTTCCAAATATTATTAAAAAAGTGTAATATTTATCTAAAAATTTATATAGAATTAGTATATCATCTATCATTCATTTGTATTATTTTTTTGAAAAGTCAATGATAATTAAAAATGAATAGTTGATAATGAACTGATAATATATAAAACTTTTATATTATCAATACATATTTTTTTTCTCTTATTAAAATTACAAATTAAGAAAACACGGAAAACCATTAGTTCAGCACCTAGAATTAATTGTGATTAGATACATGATTCAGGGTCACTTTGCAAAGTCAAACATGGTGTATTTAATATGTAATGATTCAAGATATATAATTTATATACTTCACTTTATAATATATTAATATTGAGGGATGATCCATTGACTCCAATAGAAAGTTTTTTAAACTTATTCCATATCTTAGCCATCAATTCTTGGGAAATTCAATGGTTGAAATTATTGAGTAGATGTAAACCATTAGAAGTGGATCCCCACTCATTAACATTTAATTATTGTTGTTGGGTATATTCAAGTGAGTTCATAATTAAAAATCTCTTACAATTGTATAGAATGAGATAAATAAAAAATTTATAAGTGATGTTGTTGTTGGTTATTTACTTATCCCATATTTATTGGTTGTGTATAAATATTTTTTTTGGTAATTAAAAAAAAATTAAATAAGATGTGTTAAGATTTGATTCCAACAATAATCTGTATGTTAGATAAATTCTTTTTAAAGTTAATTTTTTTATAATAGATTTAATAAAATTTCATACGAAAAATATAATTATTCTCAAATCTTATTCTCAAATGATTGAATTGAATTCCAATTAAATTTCAATTCTACATTCTAATTTGTATCCAATTCAAATTATAATTCCAAAAAATTCTTAAAATTAGAATTAGAACTATGATTTCAATCATAACAAATAGAAGTCTAATTAGACCCAATTTAATAAGAATTTGCTCAGCTCAAAGTTTGATCCGAGTTATATACAAATCATCTTTGCAACTCGATTCTATTTGAGTTTGTTAACTGTTCAAGTAGACATATCTACTCCAATAATTATTATCGATCGTACGTGTATTATATATAAAATTGTATATATAATCTAGTTATCTAATAAATCTAACGAGTTGAATTCTAATTATAGTCAAGTTTAACTAGTTTATTTTATAAGTCAATTTTTAATCAAATTCAACTCTTCTACTTCATAAACTAAGTTTATAAAATTGAACAATAAATAAGTAAATAAGTCTAGTTTCAAATAAATATAAAATATTGTACAATTTTTATTTTATATTTTATTTTTGTTGTAGTAATTAGTTGTTAGTTACTTGTGCTAATGCATCATGAATGAAACAACTTTTAGCTGAAAGTAAATGTTGAAATTCAGCTGAATCCCTATTTCTCTCTCATCCCAAACACTCTCTCTATCTAACTTTCTCTCTCCAAATTCTGCACCAACAAAACCCTAATCTTCAACCTTAGATCGTGTATTATGATTCAATTCAATCCTATTTTATGTTGAATGTGTATTTCGTGATCAATTATTAGTTTCAATAATCCTTGTTATTATTAACGATGGAGGTTTCCAACGACGATTTCATGGAGGTAGAGATTGGAACCTCCATGGAATCGTTGCAGAACTTTTTGGCTTCGCAAAGAGATCTCTTCCATAGTCAGATCGATCAGTTTCAGCAAATTGTTGTCACACAATGCAAACTCACCGGTGTTAATCCTCTCTCTCAAGAAATGGTGTGTTTAGTTTCTTCTAAACTGTTTCATCTGTTAAATTGTTTTTAATTTAAAATTTGTTATTGTTTTTTATTATAATTATGTTGCTTTATGCCATTGTTAGCATAGGAAGCGTTGAAATTAGTTTAATAACATCTTTATTATGGTTTTTCAATTTGGGGTGGTGTTGTGATAATTGAAATTGTGAGAAAATGCAGCAGATTCAGACCCCTATTTAAAACCCTGAACCTCATTCATGAGATGTTTCGGTTTTGCGAATGGAAAAAAAATGGAAGAAACTCGAAGTCCATTGCCTTTTGTTTCACTGCTGTATTTAAACCTTTATTGTTGTTGTTATTGTTGTTGTTGTTAATTTAGGGCATGTTTGGGAAAACAACTTGATATACTGCTTATTCAATAAGTTTTTTTAGATAAGCTTAGAAGAGCTTAATTTTTTAAGCTTCTATGGTAGACTTA
Organism: Lupinus albus; assembly: GCA_009771035.1. Taxonomy (NCBI): domain Eukaryota; kingdom Viridiplantae; phylum Streptophyta; class Magnoliopsida; order Fabales; family Fabaceae; genus Lupinus; species Lupinus albus. Next base: position 2,406,368 of record CM020013.1, on the reverse strand, counting down.
TTGAAATAAGCTAAAAAGAGCTTATATGAAGGTCATAAACTATTTTCATAAACTTATTTTCATAAGCGGTTCTCTTAAAGCCCAAGAAAGCTCTCCATAAGCTCTTGCAAAGCCTGTCTAATTGTAAACACATTGCTCTTCTATGTTATCAGCCCTTTCACATTGTCATTAGAGTCTTTTGATATCCTGAATGATGTTTCCCTTGTCTTTTGGTTTCCTATGCAGGCAGCTGGTGCTTTATCAATAAAGATTGGTAAGTTTTAGCTTACACTGTGATTTTTACAGCTGGTTTAATTACTTTGATAATTGACATGTATGCTTGATTTATATTATGTTTGCCTAACCTTTTTAATTTAATTTTTTACCCTCTATAACCAAATGGATTACTTTTCTGGAATCTAATTTGACCTCTGTCCCCATCATAATATCATTGTTATAATTTTTTTCCTCTACCCTATCTGAGTTTACTTGGGCCAATCCTCAGCCAATCTTTGTTTTCATCATGACTCCTAAAATACTGTCAAGGGAGATACTAAATATTTCCTCTATTTTATCAAATGGAATAAGTGGACTGAAATAAAATTTGTATGCCACCTCCAACCAAATATATCTGCCTTACCTTGACGTGCTAAATTGTGGTTGTTTCAAATGCTGTTTGTTCCATATCTAAATTCATTTTTTTTTGCAGGAAAAAGACCTAGGGATTTATTAAACCCAAAGGCTGTAAATTACATGCAATCAGTTTTTTCTATTAAAGATGCCATTAGCAAGAAAGAATCTCGTGAAATCAGTGCTTTATTTGGTATCACGGTGAAACAGGTTTATATCACTCCACTTCATGTTTACATTCACGAAGATACTGTATGCACATATTTTTCCCACTCTTTTCTTTTCCCTCATCTATTTTTAGTCAGTCATCCTTTCAGCTGTCTTACATTCTTGTTTATTATCCTCTGGGGAAACATTCACTTTGGTATTTATTTTAAGTTCAAATGTTACCTAATTCCAATTGTATATTAATGTTTACGAGTCTTTTCATTTTGGTGTTAGGTGCGTGACTTTTTTGCTAGTCAACGTTCAAGAGTAAGAAGACTAGTTCAGTTGTCAAGAGAGAGGGCGTTAATATCAAATTCTTGTGAAGAATCTCATGATGAACAAATAAACTCTGATCCTATGAGACCAATAAATCCAGTTCCCTTGAACTTTGCCGGTCCCATCAATGCTGAGGAAGCATCTTGTTCAACACAAGAAGCAACTTTGTCTGGTCTAGATGTATTAGATAAACAGTTTGTTGATAACATTTTTAGTCTAATGCAGAAAGAGGAAACATTTTCTGGGCAGGAGAAATTGATGGAGTGGATATTGAGTGTGCAAAATTTTGTAGTATTGTTGTGGTACACGACTAGTCTCTTCAATAGTTTAGTACTGTTAAAAGGGATTATAGTTATTTATATTTTCTGATTTAGTTTTTCTGTTGCATGCTTTTAGGTTTTTGACCAGAGGTGGTGTTATGATTTTAGCAACTTGGTTGAGTACAGCAGCTGTTGAAGAGCAAACAAGTGTCCTTCTTCTTATCTTAAAGGTAAATCTGGACTGTATGTTAATAATACAATGTTTGCATTATTTTAATTCATACATAACTGAATACTATCTAAATTCTGCTTAACTGGTTTGCAGGTTCTTTGTCATTTGCCTTTACATAAAGCCCCTCCTGCACAAATATCAGCGATATTGCAGAGTGTTAATAGACTGCGGTTCTACAGAACTTCAGGTGTGCTACACTACACCTCTCCCAGTCTCAGTGCCCATCAAACTGGACACTTTGATTTGTTCCTTATGCTCACCTCTTTCTTCATGCCCGTCACTTTGGGTTTATATTCTCCGTAAGTTGTATTGTATGCCATGTGTTTGATAAATAATGGTTACGGTGGACAGATAATGATAACCGTTTTGCAGAGTGAATCACTTGTTATTAGTGGTATTATTGACATTTGAAGTAGCAAGTTTCAGAGGGGGGCATGACTTGACAAATGAGTATAGTTTTTCCTTTAATTGATAACTCACGTCTTTTATCAGAATGCCAAATAATAGATAACATATATTTAGTCTCTTAGCTATAAAAGTCATGTTCAGGTTGATTAATGTAACACTTCTTCAACAATTTTTTAATGCCTGTAATCAGATTAAATCTTCATTTTTTGTGGTTGGGGGGAGGGGAGTGTTGTTTGATATTACTGATTCCAATAATTGTATAATGTATGGACTTGATAAGCTTTGTGAATTATAATCTCACTGATTTGAGGATCAGACATATCGAACAGGGCAAGGGTTTTGTTAGCAAAGTGGAGCAAATTACTAGCAAGGAACCAAGCAATAAAGAAACCTAATGGTGTTAATTCTTCTAGTGGTGGTAAAAGAGAGACGATGCTTTCCCATAGGTAAGCCTATGTCTTTATCTCTTTTCTATGCGAAATTTAGTGTACCTCTTCTCAACCGTTATGACTTATATTGTTGCAGCATTGGTCAAATTATGGGATCTGAATCATGGCATTCAAATATTGATGTTCCTGTAAGTTCTTAAAAATATGTTTTGGCTGGCAATGACATTTTGGTTTGCATAGTTTCTAAGCAGTATTTTCTTTCTCTCAGGAAGATATTCTTGCTCTCTCAAATGAATGTTCCGATAATCTCAGGTGAGTGTAGCTTATGGCTGAATGCTTTATTGCTTCCAGTAATATTTTTTTAATAAGTCTTTCTGTCAATAATCCTGTATGGATTGTGTCAAAACCTATTTGCTTTAATTAACTTTGCTTTTGCTAATTGTGAAAATATTCAGATTCGGTTATTTCTCTGTGCAGGAAAATGGAACCACTGCAAGTTTTGAAGTTGTTGCCACCTTGTTCGGATGATTCAGATAAGAAGCCTGGCCTTGGTTTATCTTCATCGCGTATCCTTGGATCCCTTTTCTTGATTTGGTTATATCTTTTTTTCAATTACTTTCTTTTTTCTCCCCTTTAAGTTGGACAGAGTGCTGATCAACAAAACCGTTTAAGTCGGACATCTCAAATCACAGATACAGGAAATTAAATGCTTTAAATAAAACTTTTTAATGGTATTCTGGAGTGATGATGGATGGCTCATTAATTTTTCTACAACCAAGCATAATTAATATCACTTTGGTGTGATAGCCAAATAATTTGTTCTCATCACTTCACTGACTTGGAAATCTTTCTATACACACTAGCTGCTTATGTTACATTATCTCTAGATATTCTAGATTGGTATTCTGATTATATTGAAGTGTTTGTCACTCAAATTCCTTGTGTGCCACAAATTTCTTTTGCTGCTTGGTGTTGTGTAGCTTCTCGTGAGTTCTTTTGTCACACACTGATTTCTTCAGCACTGAACAATTGCCAATTGTTGAAAGTTCAGTGTCAATACTTGATCCCAACATAACTTGTGCCTGTTACCTGAAATAAACTGGCTCAAGAATAGAATTAAATTGCCAGAAGTTCATGCTAGTTGTTGTTTAGGGATGCTAAATGTTGGTTATATTTCTTGTCATATTCTTTAACCCCTGACAGAATCTCGAGAGCGCAGAAAAGTGCAATTGGTGGAACAGCCAGGTCAAAAAACAGCAAGCAGAAGCCCACAAGCAGCAACAAGGCCTGTTACTCAAGGCCGTCCTGTGTCTGCTGATGATATCCAGAAAGCAAAAATGCGTGCACTATTTATGCAGAGTAAGTATGGGAAAACTGGCCCTGCAAAAGAAAGTAAAAGAGCGAAGATTAATGGTCTAAGTAAACCTCAGACAAATCAGGCAAGTATTTCAGCTTGCTCTTCTAAAGTTCCTCTTCCACTCAAAATTGAAGAAGACAAGAAATCTCCACTGCTTCCCTCCAAAATCACTAATAGGTCGGAATCTTCTTATTCTAACCTGAAAATGGATTTGAAGGAACCTCTCTGGGAGAAGTGCAAGAGGGTGCAAATCCCATGGAAGACTCCAGCAGGTACATTTGCAACCTTTTTGTTGGTTCCATCAATTTTATGCCTACAATATTAGGATAGAAAGATTAGTGAAACTGTGACTGCCAAAAAAAGTGAAGGACAGAACGAGAACAGACCACATTCAAAAGTTTCCCAATGTGTTATAATGATGTATATCTTAGTTGAACCCCATGCATTTTCTTGGAGGACAATTCAGGCGATTCCTTGCTACTTTTGACTCTAACTGTTAATTGACTCCATCCCACTTTTGCAGCTTTTATTAACTCATAAATAGAACAAGAATCGTGGTTAACCAAAGATTCTGTAAATAAAATAAGTATCTTGGGCAGTTGTAAATACTCCTTCTGTTTTAGTTCCTTAGAGTAATTAAAGATTGCTGTAAAAATCTGTCTCTTGGATTTGAAATTCTAATACAAAAATGGATTTGTTTGTGGATTTTTGGATTTGACATTATCTTCTGAACATCGGCCCATGGTTGAAATTGTGCTAAATATGGTTTGATAATCCTAAATATAGTTAAGAATTTTAAGGGCTTTGATAGTTGATTATTACAAGCTATGCTAACTTGAAAATGTTGAAAAAGTGATCACTAGAAAATTCGTTAAACCCTATAAATTTATGTTTTATTATCTCCTCCCTTGAGTGACTTCATTTTTCCCAGCGAAAAGCTCAATTGCCGTTACAGTCCATTAAAATACATAAACCAGGATCCAGAACCTTCATTGTAGACACAACAATAACATTGCCAGATGGCCAGATGTGCAACCTCTATGCCGTGGTTCCTCCGCACCACACCCCACCACTGTGGTTAAGAGTAGTCCCCAGATTGGCACCACTATGAACAGCCCCCACAGCCACTAGACAATAACTGCTCTGCTGCGGCTATAGCTGCAAAAATGGATACTCATTGGAGAAGTGAGAAGAGAGAGAAACTACAAATTTTCATGTGTTTAATAGATTTTTTGCTGACCCCGCTGTGGGAAAGGCTTGGTTGTTGTTAACGAACTTTCGGAAAATACTGTCATGTTGGATGGTGCAACTTACAGACCAACTTGAAACCAAAATATAACTCAAATGATGAGTTCAGTGATTTTTCCTATTACTATCTGAATTTCATGTAAAAGTACATATGGGAATAAAAGTACATATGTGGATAGATTTGGTTTGGGCATGACCCAATATTAATCTAATGTTGTTACATTCTGTGTTGTAATGGCTAAAGCAAAATGGAATTCAGTGCTTTGCTGAATCAATGCGTGATTCTGATCTACTTACATATAGTAGTGACTTACATTGTATGAGGTGCTTCAGGCCAAATAAAAAGATGATATTACACCATAAATTTCTTAAAACATTGCCTGGGTTTTAGCTTTTCTTTTTTCCAACCCCAGTTAATTCACCATGGGCATTCTCGAGAACCCTCTGAACTGTCAAAGCTAATCTCATCTTCTCCATTTGGCTTCATACATTCTAGTTATCATTTCTTTGATACTATTGAGCAAAAATGAGCTGAAGCTGTGATCATGGAATTTAGAAGGGAACTCTTTTCCATATGGTATTATACGCCACAGTCAAATATGTTGCATTTCAAGTACTGATTTTTAATGTTTTAATTTATGACCACAATCATTGTTATGGGTGGATAGTTGGTTTTCTATCTGTGGTGTGAAGGACTATGATTTTACTCATGGCATCTTTACATGTTTATACTACAAGACAGCATTGGCTATGGAGTATAGTTGCAAGTATTGAGCAATTTTGAAGGTTTAAACTCTGGATATGTAATCACAATAAGAATTACAGCACTGTACTTGTCCATTCTAAGACTTGATTGGCTTCCATGACTTTATTTTTTGTAAGCTGTAATAATATTGAGGGACTATTAACAGACTATGGCTGTTCATTTTCTTTTGGTAACTTGTGTGCTTTACTCCGTTGTATGGCTATACCCTTTGAGAATGAGTAGTAGTGTATTTATCACCCAAACTCCAATGTTTGGAGACACATGAAAGGCTGTGTGGTCATTTTAAAGGAATGTGACCAGGCATATTTTGTTTTATCCTTCACTTGAAACAGATTTTATTTCCCCTCTCCTCTGGGGCTATGATTATTTATCCACTAGGTTCGTAATGGAAGCTGGTAAATCTTGGAATATATTATTAAAATGGGCAATTAATCTAATGGATATTTATCAGGTTAACAAGACACTGATGAGTTCTTTGCTAACCTTAAAAAGTAAAGCTTTGATATTGAAAATTTTCTGTCTTTTTTCATTCTTGATTTTGGCTGCATGGTGTGTTATTCCACTGTAGACACAAAGCATCCATTGAATCCTCATATAGATTATTGAATTTACTCTCCCATTATAGTTTGAGACTGGAAGAAGTGGAATTGCCTGGGTTTTGTTTGTTCTGTCATTTCTGTGGTTCTTGTAACTTGTATAATGAATGACTTTCTTTAAGTGTTCAGCCACATTTTTCTTTGGTTTTTCAATCTTTCTATTTATTGTCATTTTCCCTTTTTGCAGAAATGATAATTGATGGTAGCTGGAGAATTGGTGTTGGTCAAAATAGCAAAGAGGTTGATGTGGAGAAAAACAGAAACCGCAGGGATAAGGAAACTATCTACCAATCTATCCAAGAGATGCCATCTAATCCGAAGGAGCCATGGGACATTGAAATGGACTATGATGACACTTTGACACCAGAGATTCCGATTGAACAACTACCAGATGATGATGGTGATGGTGCAGAGATAGAAATTGACCCTAATCAGGTTGCAATTCATAATGTTCAAGTTCAAGGGGTGGCTACCACATCTTCAAATGGTAATTCAGTTACTGCTGAACCTGATTTAGAGCTTCTTGCAGTGCTTCTAAAAAATCCAGAGTTGGTATTTGCCTTAACTTCTGGACAAGCTGGTAGCATAACAAATGAGGATACAGTGAAGTTGCTTGACATGATCAAGAGAGGTGGGTTGAACTTGGGGGGTTTAAGTGAAAATAATGCAAATGCAAATGACAATTATGGCATGAGTGCAAAGGCCCCAGAGACGGTGGAAGTTTCTCTCCCATCCCCAACTCCTTCAAGTGATCGAAGAACGGTGCGTGATTTGAGTTCATGCTGCAACTATTTGTCAAAGGTCTTATCATCATGTATATGTCTCCTATTACAGTGCCATGCACACTCCACTTTTGCCATACCAGTTTATACGTGTTGAGAGTGGAGAGCAGATAGCACTTGTAATATTTTGTTGGGGAAAATGGGGTTTTCATTAGTGGCCCAAATTAATGTCTAAATTAATTGCTTTCTTTTCTTTTCCCTTGTGTTTTTGTTAAGATATTGCACGGTTAAGTTCATGCATGTCAAGTAAAAAGGAAGGAATCTATATTAACATTTAATAAAATAGCTTATTAAGTGAAAAACCAATAGGCTTAGTCTCTCAAATATTTTACTGATAGATTTTCCTTGTAGTAGTAGTAGTAGTACACATTAGGCAATTGGGGTGATACTTGTGTCTTTACTTACCTTTGGCCTGATCAAGAATGCATGAAGGTCCTTCACCATGTCCTTGTGATAATTGTCTAAGACTTAAAAAGTTTTAAATCATTAACATATTCATAAACTGATGCTTCCTATTGGGTTGATAGCATCCTATTCTTAAACTTTTTAATCATAATTATGTTGAGAAAATTATTGTTTACTGCATTAACTGATGGCTTCATATTTTATCAACCTCTTCAGAGTGGATGGAGCACAGAAGCATCGTCGAAGAATCCATTTTCACGGCAAAGCTTAGCGACTGATAGAATTATCCACAACTCCTCAACTGTGGTAACTACCAACTTATTATCTCAGATTCCAGCTGCTGACAATATAGTAAGGCAACAGCCACAAACGATTGCGCTACAATCATCGAAGCAGATTACCGGCGCTGCAGTTTCACGCTATTCACTGCCTCAGGCAACCAATGTTTTTCCTGAAAGGCAACCACCACATGCTCTTTCCTCTGTGCAGCATGTACAAACACCGTCGCCGGAAATAGGTTTAACAATCATGAAGAAGAACATAATCAGTGCAAATGCTTCTTCAGCTAACTTACCTGGTGCACATTCGCCACTAGCAATGCGGGTCGATGGCACTAGTAATGTAAGACCAGTACCTAAATTGAGTGTACAAGAGGGTTTGTCTAATTCATTCCAACAATACTCTATGTTGACTTCACCAACACCAACGCCATCACTTTCAGCCACACAGCAACAAAGACATAGTGCACATTTGATGCAGCAACAACAACATGCCCATTTCTCTGAACCTTCATACCATAGTAACAACACTCTACATTCATATCCACCACAAATTGAAAAACCAGGTCCAGTATCAGATGTATGGAGAGTTAGGCAACATGATATGCCATCAAGTTATCATCATTCTGAAAGAAACCAAAACCAATATAACAACACATTGGTTGGGAGATCCATGCAATCAGGTTCTTCATGGGATAGAAATAATCATTGTAGTAGTAGTAGGGAAGGATTTGAAACATGGAGCCCTGAGAATAGTCCAACTAGAAATCCTAGGTATGATGTTCCTGGTAGAAATTTCAATGAGTCAAGAATGAATGATAATCATGGAAGAAATCTAAGACCTGAATGGTCAAGGCAACAAAGAGGTTCTTCTGGACATTGGGACAAAAAGTGGCATGATCAGAGAAAATGATTCTGTTGGGGTAAGGATGATGTTACAGGAACACTGTTGCAGTGTCAAGATTCTCATGACTTTGACTTGTTTATCAACTGTAAAATCCAAAAATATATATAAATCTAAACTATGAAATCAAGATTACAAGAAATTATTCAATGTTGTTAGTGGTTTTAATCACATCCCATTATTGATTCTGAATAAATTTATTTAATTTTAAATCATTAATAGGTGATGAATCAGTTGGAATTAGTGATTCTGGATTATGTAATAGTTTATCCTTGTATGTCCCAAAAGGATTGTTTTCTCATTCATTTTATGTTTCTTCATGAATCTAAGGTGTAGTTAAGTAATTTTTAGTGCTCTAAACTAAACTAAAAGTTTGAAAAATAAAGTGTTTTTTTTCTAAACTATTACAGTAATTTTGATTGGAAAATTTGAAATTTTACAAAATAAAAATAACTATCAGAGTTCTAAAATTATAAAGTTGTACTAGGGGCATACTAAGTGTAATTTTTTAATATTAAATTTAAAATCTCAATATAGAATGAAGGAAATAGATGTAATTCATTTGAAAGGGAGTAACTGAAAAAATAATAATAAGAATGAATTTTATTTAAATTTATAAATAAACTTTCCTCATCTTATGTTAAGTAGATGTATCCAACATATCATATTTAGAGAGAGAAGTGCGTTTATGTCTTTTTATACTATCATTTAATATTAAATTTTTAATATATTGTTAAGCTTTGATTAATTGTCTCTATATATATGGCCAATGAACGTTCAGCGATAATATGTATAATTATTTATTATTTTAATCAATTTTTTGTTTAGCATCTCTTTTTTAAAACAGGCAAAGGATAAATGAAATCAATTTATTAAATGTTATCCTTCGACAACAAAGAATACTGATTGGTGAAACCAAAGAAGAGTGTAAATATCAAAGCCTTTTGTTGCAAACACTCAACGATTAATATTACAAATACACTACAAATAAAAATTATGGTCGCTTATTTTTCTCTTTGTATATATTTATATGCAACTTAGGGGTATTTGTGGTTCGTTTGGATCGACTTTTAGGTAAAAAATCATCAGATCCAAACACATAATTAATATGTGATTCAAATCAATTTGGATTGTTTTTTTTATAAAATACTAAAATTGCATATAAATTTAAAACTCATAAAAATGACTTAATATTTTTCTTATGTAGATATTATTTTTCCTCTTGTTTATCATTTATTCATAAACAATAAAATTGAAATGCTATATATAATAATTAGGTTAAAAAATTGAGAGAAATAACATCCATTTACTTATATACCCTCGTTAAAATTTTGAAATTACAATTTATATTTTTCTTTTGTTTTCAGCATAAACTCTCATTCTTCAACCTATCATCACTTCTCCTTCTCGATTTCGACATTGCCAATAGCTCCAATCGGAATCATCATCGGAATCATCGTCGGAGTTTATTCTCACAGTACAAGGTTCGGTTCTCTGATTTTTTTCACTATTCATTGCATCGAGGTGTTTTAGATTTTAACCGTATATTTCTTTGTTTCAATGCTTCGATTTCATCATTCATGTTGATTTTGCGCCGTAATTTGAGGTTATTGTTGAATTGAAGTTCGTAGTGTAGCAAAATATATGATGATTGTTGTGGATTCGAGGTTATAGTAAGGATTTTTTGACCTGGTTCATTTAATGTTATAGACTCTAAAGATGTATTAGATATTAGAAGTAGAAATTTTGAATGATGAGTTTCTACTCATATTGCGATATTTTTGTAGTTGTTTAATTAATTTATTCAAACATGAGTAATGCTGTTAAGTTAATGTAGGCGTTTGAAAGAAAAAGAACCATTGCAAATGAATGAAGAAAAAAATGCAGCAGAAGTTTGTGATTTCAAGAATATTGTTTACTTGTCTTCAATTTGTTTGATAAAATGCTTGAGTCAATATTAAAAGTTCTTTCTGACTGTATGTTCAATATGTGATTGTGTCTCATTGTGTCGTTTCACCCTATATAAAAGTTACACATCCTGAAAATGAAGTATATTTTTCCCCTTTTGGTTTTGTTGTCCTTGTTTTTAGCCAACTTGCTAGCTGGGATTTGTGTTCTTGCCATCAGTGAAGAAAAGTTGTTCTTTGTCATATTTTTTTATTTTTATAAAAAACTGCAAAAGAAGTTTAAAAAAAAGAATTGAATAATACATGTGTGCAGTAATTTTAGTTGTTTCTTTCCATGTCTTACACAAGTCACCATCTAGACCTGACTAGGTCACAATTTTTGATAATGCCTCTCTGTTACATGTTTAATTTACCCTAAACAATAAGGCTGTAATTCATATATAGTTACCGGATTCTCTCGTTCACCCCCGGTTCTGAATTCGCCGTACCACTACTGCATACTAGGTTCATCTTAAAGAAAGCCCTCATAAAAATAAATAAAAAAGTGACGAACTGTGTACTCAAATGAACCGCTTAGCCGCACCACATAAATTGACATATCTTTCTCATGATTTGTGAGGGAAGTTATGTTTCTGGCTGATTTAAGGGTGTTGTCTTTGGCCTTGTTTGCATACAGTTATTGCTTATGCTATAGAACCTTATATATACGGCTCTATGCTCCCTCACTGTAATTCTTTAGATGATTAGATGTTTAAACATAAGAAAATAGATGGGTGATGGGCTGATGGCACATGAGTTGCATGTGATAAATCCTCCATTGGAATTGGACCAATCTTCAAAAACAATTTCTTATAGAGTGTAGTGGTGTTACTGTGTTAGTCTTATGTGACATCATCCATAAAACATATACAATTACATTTGTATATAGGAATGGCAACGGGGCGGGGTCGGGTTTATACTTCCCCAACCCGAACTTCAAAACCCGGACCCGAATCCAACGGGGTTAAAAATAACATTACCATCCCCGAACCCGATGGAAAACCCGAAAATCCTAGTAATGAGTGATTCAGGTTGGTGATAAACCATATTACATATTTACTTAAAAATCAGAGAGATGAAGGAATAAAAAATCCATACTTGCTTCTCCTTCTTGAAATACAAGTAGGTACCTTAAGCTTTCTTTCATATTGAAATTGAGCATGTTGCAGAGGGTTATGACGCTGGTCAATGATTCAAGCAACAGAGAATTTGTGGCAATGATTCAACTAACAAATTGTGGCAAAATGATTCAGTCACAATTTTATTTACACAAGGAGGAAAGAATTTGGTCACTGTTTTTAGGTTGAAGAAGATGTTAAATGAGTGAGAGTGAACATGATTATTCTGCTGTTTCTAATTTATCCTAATTATCTTTAATTCGGGCAGGTTCGGGGTAGGGTATAAACTATACCAAACCCGAACCCAAAGTTAACATCGGGTAAAACCCGAACCCGGACCTAATCACATAGGGGTTTTCCCGTTAAATTCGGGTTGGGTTCGGGCGGGTACCCACGGGTTCGGTTTTCATTGCCATCCCTATTTGTATAGTCTGCTTAGGGCACACTGCTATCTGTACGCAGTCTAGACATGCTGCTCTTTTAGTTGATTGGGCCCTGATAGTATTGAGTGCCTTTGCTTGGCACTCATATCTGGTCTCAGCTGCACTGGAGTCTGATAGTATTCAATGGTTTGTGCAATTGCAGAGTTGGTCTTACTTTGACTTGTACTAAGTGTCTGAAATTTGAATGTTAGATATTTTAACAATAAGTTTTACTAGTTCATGACTGTTTTGTACGGGTATCATTTTTTATCCGGGTCATTTGATCTTTTCTGAAGGAGTATCAGCTGCTCCTAAGAAGCAGGAAGTGATGGCAGCTTGGCCAACACCTACAGACATAAAAGGTTGAAACTTGAGAGGGTTCCTTGGCCTCATCAGATATTTTAGGAGATTTGTTTTGGGACTATGGTAGAATTGCCAAACCCTTGACTCAACTCTTGAAGCTTCTATGCCTAAATTTGCAACCATTGTCAGCTCCTATTGTTGTCATCCTTAATTCTTCAATTTCCTTTCTGCTTGTGCACTTCACTATCTTGTAATTTTCACAAATATGTCTCCAGAAGACAAACTTTAGGTAAGATAGGGCTTTATGCTTGCAATTATGACATTTGTGTCTCCTTTTGGTGATAATTCATCAAAGATTTGATTTCATATTGCAAATGAGTGAAATATTAATAATTAATTCAATAGTTTTCACCGGAATCAACATTCAATTAAGTTTTACTTCTGTCATTTGTGAGATCACTGAGGTGGGATCCTTTTGGCAGGATATTCCTAAACAAATAGTTGTTGATTTGTCAACATAAATAAGTTGTTAGTGTGTGGGAGGAAAGCCCTTTTACATGTATGTGTATTAACTTATTAACTTTTTCAAGTGTTCATCTAAACCGACATTCAATTAATTTTTACTTCTGGCATTTCTAAGGTGGGTTCCTTTTTGCAGTTAATTCCTAGGCAAATAGTTGTTGATGATTTGTCAACATGAATAAGTTGTTAGAGTTTGGGAGGAAAGCCCTATTTTATGCCCGGGTGCTTTCTGGATATGAAGAACGAAGAATACGATCTTTTAGGCTGCAACTTGAGAGACATGTCAAACAGGTCCAACATCTTCTCTTTCTCGAACAATTGTATTCTTGTTAGTTTCTGTTCTCTTTTGGAAACCGTATGAGAAGATAAGGCACATGAATGCTATGAGCTGGGAGTTTGAATTTTATTTGAAACTGGGGCTCTTTGCAAAGATGTATGTCTCTCATTTTAAAAGACAACACCCACCTAATTTTAGAGAGAAGGATGCACCCTTGCTGTTCTTAAAAAAACATGAAGTCCACATTCACCCAATTTAAGATGACATAGTTTTTGATGAAGCAGATGTGAAGCATTTAATATTTTCAAAAAATTAACAGTGTGTATGTCAAACAAAGGTGATTAGTTACTGTCATTACAAATTCATGGCATGTCTTATTCTTGATATAATAAAGGTGCTGAGTCATAATCTCGCACTTATAAATGTAGGGAATAAAGCATCACCAAGTTGGTCCGTAGTCTGAGTAAGTACTAAATTAATCAGAAGGACCAGCTTTTATTTGAGCGGATTTTACAATCTTATAAAATAGTTAAAACAAGATAGTTAAGATATTATTTTATAATATATATTTCCTTCTACCTTGTTGCTATGCTCCTACTCACATGAAGGAAAAATGAATTGTGTTTTCATTTTTCAGTGTCTAATCCCCAATGTGATGTGGAATTTATTCTCTTTAATGAGCTAATCTTTTCCCTCAGTCTTTTTGACGTTTAGTTATCTTTGTTAAACCCATATCCGGTATATGATATTCCCCCATGAAAAGGTACAAGAAAGAAAGGCAGCCATAAATAAAGTACCTGAGCAAATGATTTTATCTGAGGTTCGCAATATGGTTGAAGAGATGCAAGCTTTGAACAAGAAGCTGGAAGAAACCGTAAGTCATATCTCCTTATGAACTTTTCAAAATTTAAGATTTAAATACATGTATTTTCTGTAAACTTTATTTGAAGTTTTCAACCCTTTCCCTTTAAACATGAAGGCACACTGTTTCCTAACTAAGTTTTAATTATTTTTCTTCAAAGTTTATATCGACATGCATTGGAGAACTATCAGTGTGACCTTTTAGTTGCGCAATATACTTATTTTTGCTGTGTGAAATGCAATTTTTCTCCTACTTTTGCCGATACTGAAACTGGATCATTAATATACTGTCATGATTGTCTTAATTCCATATTAGTCTATTATATGGAAGTTGTGTGATATTATTTGGTTCCTCTAAGATATTTTCATTTGTGGCATTCAAATTTGTTGCATGAGAAGATTCAACTTTCATGCAGGAAGCAGCTGTTGAAGAATATTTCAAGCCTCTGGACAATGAAGCTGAGATTATAATGAAAATGCAACTTGAAGGGGAGGAGAGAACTTCCCAGATGATGATGAATGCACTCGAGGAACAAGCTGCGCTGCAAACAGCCAAAGCAAAACAAAATGCAAGTATAAGCCAAGCAGTAAGCTCCGAATCCAATCCGGGTGAAGCAGAGATTATGATGAAAATAGGTTCAGAAGAGGAAGAGAAAACTTTGAAGGAGATGATGAAAGCAATGCAGGAACAAGTTTTGCTTTCGAAAGATTATACAGAAAATACCGAAAGTGTCAATTCAATCTCAACATCCACAACCACTACAAAGTAAGGTTAGATTAGATAATTTTGAAACATTGGTGAAATTGATTTTGAGATTTGAGATGCATTTCCCTTGGCTGTTGAGATGTTAATCATTATCCTTGGTGGTTGGAACTAACCAAGCCAGGACTAGGGCAGATTTGTAGTTTATTTGTATAATTTATTTTATTCAATAAAAGTTACACCTTCAGATAGGGTTAAACTGTATTAAACCCAACAATATAAGCTCTTTCAAGAGAAATTACATAAATCTCTCCTTAGATGCTTCTAATAATCTCTCCTTAAACCAATGTATCATTAATATCAAACTCAATTTTTACTAGTTAGTACATTATTAGGTTCAGCAAAAAAAATGTCCTTGGTTTGATTTGTACCATAAAAGACTTCTTTGGCAGAAAAAAGATCACTTTTGTAATCTTTAAGGATTAGTTTTGGTGGGATGGAGATACTTCAGGTGCAAACCAAACTGATATGTTCTTATTTCATTTACATTAAAAAGTTTTTTTATAAAAATATCGACGGTAATGTTTGACTTGAAATTTGGCGATGATATAAGTTTAATTGTGAAGCTGGTTGACTTTTGTCTGAAAAGATAACATTTTTGTGTGCGCATAGACTGACCAACCTAAGGATAAGGGTCCTAAATCAACCACTATAAGCCTCCATTTTCTTTTTATAATTCTTTTAGTCCTCAATTTTAAATTTGTACTGTATATGTAAGTTTTACTAAACATAGAATTAAGTGGAAAAATATATCTCACTTTTTATTAATTGTAATGAAGTATTATTGTAAATAATGTGCATTTGCAGATAAAATTACAAGTTTACATATGAGCTTTGCTAATTTACACCCACCACTTAACAGAACTAATTTCTTAAATTAATCAGTATTAATAATTTCTTAAATTAAAAATACCTTTAACACGTGTAATGTGTGTGTATATATATTCAATATTTATTTGACTAATTTAATTTTAATTTTTTTATAATGAAATTAAATTTAAAAATATTATTTTATTTGTATTATTTGATTTCTTGTAATAGTATATTTTTGTTTTTAAATCAAATTTTATGCACACAAAAAAAAATTAATGAGTGAATTATAACAATTACATTATGTAAAAAATGGAAGTAATGGTTAAATACTATGATAATACATTTATTTAGAATAGGATCATGCTTTTATATGTTTTACCAGTAGATCGCACAAATGATAATATATTTTGCATGAATTTATTTAAATAATATAAAATAATTTATAAATTAAAATATTATTGATGATTACCTTATTACTATCATGTTTATGTAATGAATAATGAATTAATTTTTTATTGAATATCATGATCTAAAACCTCTTATATTAAATAACATAGTAGAGAGTTTCATCAATAACTTTTTAACTTACAAGTCATATTGGACAATGTTATTAAAACCGTACTGGTTATCAAATCGATCAGGGTACTGATATAGTGATACAGTGGTTCAACCGGTGGTTCAGTAATTAAACCGCATGCCTGTTAAACAGGACATATCTGCTTATATATATATATATATATATATGTAAACCTGTAACAAAAAATTTCAAATAAATAGGTATTCAGATTTATAATTCATATTCATAGTCTACTCCAAATTCACACAAACAAACAACATTAAATCTTTAACAAAATCAAAGTATAAAGTGCAAAACATATATCAATCCAAAATTATCACTTAACAAATGCAAAATACAAATAAATGACACAAGTATCAATCCTTGAAGTTGAAGAATTGGTGAAGAATTGAAAATTTGAAATGTGAGGCAGTGTATTTTCACTTTTCAGGGTTGAAGGAAACCCTTTCCCCTAAACGACGTCGTTTAGGGGATGAAATTTAAAAAAATAAATATATAATGTACAAACCGGCCGGTTTTGACCGGTTTTCACCGGTTCTATTGCATATGCGATATAACATACGTATCGTACCTGTTAGGGGTCCGGTTCACTAGTTTTCCGGTTGAACCGACTGATATGGTATAGTTTTTATGGGTGATACTTACCTCTTATTTAAAGTTTATTGCAACTCCAAATAAATTTTGTATGAAAGGTTTAGAGTCAACTATATATCAAGTCCTCACTTTAGAAAAAACTTTACTTAAGCACTACTCAACCCACTTTACATGTGATATGAATTGTGGGCTTAACATAATAGAGTTTTTTTGTGTGGTAATTATACCTTTATTTATTATTCTAAAATAAATTATTTTGGAGATTTTTTTTTAATGTACATTAAAAGGTTGAGAATATATAATGTGATGGTAGGAGTTGGTGGGGTATGTTATAAATATCAAGTAAGACTTGTGGAGAGACGAATACTTTTAAAAAGCAAAGAAAATGTAAAGTGTAATGACATTAATGTCTTTTTTATTTATGGTAAAATTACACTTTTATCCTTGCAACTAAAAGAAAAACGAGAACTTTTTATATCCAATAATGGAGAGTATCTTGTTCCATACATATCATATCACATGCATATATATATATATATATATATATATATATATATATATATAATCTTCAATAATTTGCTAGTTTCATACCCTATGTAACTACCACTTTCATTTATTTTTACATATTTTTCTTAGAAAAGGGATTCATTGACTCCAAGAGAAAAACTTATTCCACATCTTAGCCATCAATTCTAGAGAAATCAAATGGTTTAGATGTACTCACTAATTTAAATAATTGGATTTCCGTAAAATTGATGACTAAGATGTAGAACGAATTTAAAAAACTGACTCAAAATAGGGAGAAAGTATAAATAAAGGCTAGCTACTCTCATTATAAGCAAGGTTGAAGATTTATAAAACTTGTTGAGTGTTCTCTCTTTTTCTTATGAGTTCCTAAGCCACAATCAATTGACATTGCTGCCAGCCTGATATGAAACATAAATTACCACTTCTATTGATTGATTACCATATCTCTTGCCATGGTCCTTCATCTTTATGGGCTCATTTTTGTAATAGGTTTAGTTAGTAAACTATTTTGAAAAGCTACAACAACAACCATATCATATAGATTCGACAAAGTTTTTACGTTTGTTGTCGACTGTCTAATACAACTTTCACCTTTTATTTGGGCTTATGACCGACTACGTAGAGCATCAAACATATATAGGCAGAATTATTTTGAAAAGCTAATTGTTAGGTTTATTCAAGTATGATATCCCACATTAGATATGAGAGGAGAAATAAAAGAGTTGATAAGTAGAAAAAACTCATGAAACTAATGCCTTAAGGTTTTGGTTCAAGACATAGCTCTTCACTCTTCCCATACCCCGGTAACAATGGAACTCCCCAAGTGATTAGAGGCTCCCTGTCGCAGTCTAGTCCAACAAGTGGTATCAGAGCCGATGGTTCAGCTGGAACATGGTGGACTTAAGGGGAGCGGTCCGGAAAGTGTGTGGTACTCACACTTAAGGGGGAGATTATTGAGTTTATTCAAGTGTGATATCACACATTGGATATGAGGGGATAACTAAAAGACTTCATAAGTAGAAAAAACTCATGAAACTAATGTTTTGAGGTTTTGGTTCAAGATGGGGTGACGCGGTGCTCACTTGTAGCTCTCCACTCTTCCTATACCCCACTAACAATGGAACTCCCCAGTGGTTGGAGGCTCCCCGTGTCCAACACTAATAACACTTATTTTCATATGCTTCTTTGATAGTAAGCTCTTCCAAACGTTTTCTAAATCATTAATCATATAACCAACTTGTATGCTATTATATTGCTTTATCAGTCACATTCTGAAAAAACAAGAGAAGAAAAGTTCAATGAATTCAGAACAAATAGGAATGGTTTTCTTGTTTATCTATAGATAGATACATTTAAAACTATGAAATTATGTTGAGTTCAGCTTCAATGCCAGAAATATTGTTGAACTTTAATACCTTCCTGAAGAAGATTGCACAATGCTCAACTTTCAAAAATTATAATGAGCCTCTCTATTAAGATCAATGCTAAATCTATATTCCTGGATAACATTCCCCTCTTCTCTTGTGCCAGCCATAGCAATTCCGATGCCCTTATCGCACGCAGCGCTAACAAATGTTCTGTTACATGCGTGCGAAGTTCGGGAGTTTAAATTACTGTCTGAAGATTCTGCACTCTTTTTTCTCTTCCTCTTTGAGTTGAGAAATCCATACTCAATAGCTTCCAATGCTTTTGTGGTCAATGGTCTGTTCCTTGTGCTCTGGCGACGGTTGGCGATTATCGGTTGCTGCTCCTCGTGGCCGTAAGGAAACTCCTGCATCCGATTGAGCTGTGTTACCTCGGATGTGAAGGATGATGTATTTTCACATTGGTTGTCATTTTGCATAATGACCATAAAAGATGGTATATCCACATTAGTTCCTAACTCTTGTGGAACTTGAGGAAAATTCAAATCAATCAACATCCTGGTTTCAGAATTTTCTCCGGAAATTTCTTCAGCATAAGCGTCATTCTGATCCGATTCTGAGGTCGGCTTATTTAAATCGAAGTTCCTCTTCATAGAAGTACTCTCGGTGCATCGGCTAAACTCTACATGTTTACAAGCTCTTAACTTCTGCATTTCCATGCAGGACAAAGAGTTTGAGCAATCAGATATCATGTTTTGAATGGACCGATGATCATTTATCTCCCTTGAATGTTTGTCAATATGCATATCAGAATGCAATTTATGATTTTGTACTTCTACTTCGGCGATGTTGAAGGTCTCGGGTATTGGAGTACAATGTGATGAGTCTATGCTCACTCCCTTATCAAAAACTTCTTCAATAAGGTACGCGGCACTAGCATGCTCAACCTGATCTTGAATAGGGTATGAAGGATTAGCTACTTCAACGCGATCTTCAATAGGGCATGAAGCATTAGCTTGTTCGACCTGATATTTCGAGTCTTCCGATGTATTTTTCTCAGATTCATTAGAGCAGCTAGAGATGGTAGATACACTCACAGTTTCAGAAGGTAAGCTTCTTAGCTTTCTCACTTCATTTTGATTCATATCCTGAACCATGCTGGTATCTACAATTGTAAACTTCATGAGATCTTGATCGCACTTCGAACTATGAGGTTGAAGGAAAAAATGATGTTGCTTATTTGACACACCATCTAGGTATGGTTTGTCCAGAATGTTTTCCCTATCTACACTGCCATCAGTTGCTTGAATTTCAGTCTCGATAAGACCCGGATCGGATGCTACTTTAGTCAATATATCGCTTACTGAATCGAAGTAATGGTTACCATTTACGAGCGCCCTCGAAAACTTCTCAACACCAGGCACAAGAAAAACCAAAGACTGTTTTGTACCAAAAGAAGTATAAGCCGTAGGCTGTTCAGAATGCCATCCTTTTGCTAATAGACGAGGCCAAACAGCTTCCCAGAAGAGATCACTGGATCTAGATTTACTCAATCTAAAGTTTCCGTTAAGAAACTTGATTATATCTGGTGGTGTAAGAGAGGAGCGAGCTTTGGTAATCGGTATTTTCGGCCGAAGAGAGAAGATATCACCGGTCCTTGTTTGCTCAACAGCAGTGCTAGTGAGATCTTGCTTCCCTTTGCCAATACCTACTGCATCTACAAGCAAGTCAATACCAACTGCATCCTTTAAAGCAAATATATATTCCACAAATGCCATCCTGTCCTCTGCAAAATTCCTCGAAATCTGCAGTTAGTAAACATCGATGTGAGTTCACGACACAACTTTTCTGGTTAGAAAATACACGAGTTCATAGAAACACACAAAACGGTATCGCCAGCTTAGCACATTCTGCAATGTCCATGTGAACTATGGAAACAGCCTCTCTGCTTACGGGGATAAGGCTGCGTACATCTACCATCTCAGATCCCACTAAGTGGGAGCCTCGTGCACTGGGACGCCCCTTCATGGAAATCGTGTAAGACAATGACTTGCATACAGTAAAGAATGTCAGGGATATACCTCAACCAACATAGTTTGACACTCCCCTGACACATGAGGAAATAATCTTGACAGCAATTCTTGTTGTCTCCATTCTGTGAACATTTTCTTGCCGCATATATACCGCTTAGATCTCAACTTCCGGGACACTGACCATCGGCGATATCCTTTAGACCTATAGAACTTTCCATAGTAGAAAGACATTATGTCTCCCATATTTTTACCCCCAACAAATTTCTTTACAAATTTGAAGTTCTTCTTCCCAAATACATAGAGGCAAAGGAGAAACCGGTTATATTCGAAATCCGTCCATGATTGATCAACCGAAAAACCATGTACAAGAAGATCCTTGCCTCCTGATTGATCCATTTCAGTTTTCATTTCAGGGTATGAAACAATAATACATGTCTCATTACATTTAGAAGAGGATTGAAAATTTGAAACCTTCTCCACATTTTTTCCTTCACCAACAAGTAAAGCATTCTCATAAGAAATAACTTGCCCCTCTTCACTTATGAAAGATTCTAACATTCCACAACTATTTTCAGTTACACATTGTGCCTGCACAAGAGGACTTGGCAATTCTGGCTTAGGAAGATAAATTGCTTCAACTAATGAAGGAATTTTTGCTTGGTATTCGTCTCCGATTCGAGGTACTTTTTCCCAATCTCCAAGTATATCATCATCCACTTCAACACTAGATGATCCTTCACCAGATTTGTCTTCTTTGTTGTCATCATAGCAAACAGAATTCATCTGCAATGAATAATATACAATCTCATTACTAATCAAAGAAGTTATTCCTTCAATAACCAACTCATGTTAAGGAAAAAACTGAGCCAATACCATAAGTTAAACCCTTCATACCTTATAACACAAAATCTCTAAGTCAATTCCCATGAGAAAAAAGCAAGAATTGTAATCATTTTCGTATTATCATCAATAACAACAATCAAGCCTTTATCTCACTACGTGGGGTCAGCTACATGGATCGGATGATGCCATAGTGCTCTATCATAAATCATGTTCATTGACAAAGTATTGATCTCTAAGTCCTTCTTTATCAGTTCCCTTATAGTTTTTTCATGGTCTCCCTCTTCCTTTAGGAATTAGACTAGCTTCCATTTGATCTAATCTCCTTTCGGTGACAGCTTCTACCGGTCTCCTCTACACATGTCCAAACCACCTAAGGCGTGATTCTACCATTTTTTTCTACTATAGGAGCTACTCCGACTTTCTCCCTAATGTATTCATTTCTTATCCTATCCTGTCTAGTGTATCGACTCATCCAACGCACCATATATTCCATTGATAGAACAAAAACAGCAATAGGAAAATTTGGTATGAATCAGTATAGAGAAAACCACTAAAGTACAAAGGACATTCTGAAAATCTAATCACACACAACTCTATATATCCACATTCAATTCCAAACCCAGATCAGAAAACCATGTTATAAGACATGTTTGAATAGTGATTAAACATTAATAACATAAACAATTAACAAATTACAAAATAGAATAAAATCAACTGTAAACTAACCTTTCAAGACAAAAAACTAGTGTCATATTTATATGATGAAGAAAACAATTATAAGATCTCCAAGTGGAAATGATTAAACAAATTACAATGACATAAGTAAACCCATCAAAACTAATATAATTAAATACCGAATAAGAATCACGTGTCCCAAATGTCTGTCTCCATGTCCAAGCCAATTATGTTGCACCGTAAAAAAATACTTTTCTATTTTTTTAATTTTCATATTAATTAATTACGTGACAGTTTTTTAGTGGATCGAGACACAATTTTTGAGACAAATGATCTCTAGTAAATACCCACATAGAATCTAAAAGTGGAAAGTAGGAAAAAACTCACACACAGAACAAATATGCAAAACATGCAAAGTAATGATTATGAATAAATAAAGACATGTAAAAAGTAATGTAACCTTGAAGGAGTTGAAGTTCCACGTGTGAAAATCAACCTGGGAAAATGGGTCTTTCTTATAAACCTCAAAATTGTCAACTTGTGTTTATTATTTCGTTGATCAGAACTGATAATTAACAAAAATTATTATTAAACAATAAAGGAAAAGAAACAACAATAATAATATAATAATAATAAAATAAAAATAGAGGGAAGATAATAGAGAAGTGTTAGTGTTTCATAGATGTTACCTCGTATCACAAACTTAGTTGAACTTTCATAACAGAAAAGTTGTGTTCCATAACTAGAGAGAGAGAGAGAATAATCAAAATGAATGAAGAAAATAAAGTTTTATAAATGGTGTACTTTCATAAAATAATTTGTTATATGCAAACGAATATTTTAGTGTTTTATAATTGATTATCAAATCTATCTTCACAGTATTAAAATATATGAGGGGAAATGTATGAACTATAATTGCAACATTCATTATTCATAGATTAAATCTTTAAAAATAAAATTAATATTACATTGATAGGTGAATATATATTACATTGTTAAAACATGAAACTAATATATTTATTGACAGTGTATAGATTTAAACACACTGCTACATTATCCACTATGCACTTGTATTAATTTTATTTACGATTTAATGATAATTAAAAATAAATGATAAATGATATAGTAATAAATGTAAAAAACTCGATATTTTTTTCTGTTAAAATATTACGTTTATGTATCATTGAAGGGCTATAATAACCGAACATCTTAATTTGTAAAAAGTAGTGGTTGATTTGGAAAAAACAAAATCATAAAAGGAGAATTTGAAAGAACCGGTCAAAATGGTTTCGTTTGAAATGATTTTTAGTCAAAGGATTTTTAACTAGTGGCTTACAACAGCCTAAACCCACCAAAGTAATTTAAATGAGTTTGCTACTATAAAATAATACAAAAATTTATATTCTTATTATAATTTAAGAGTTTTAATACTATTGCTCCATCATTTATCATACACTTTGAATTCTTCTTGACTCTTTAGAAAACAAAATATAATAGTTGTGTATAAATTTTTATACTAAAAATACATATATATTATATTCTAAAACAATTCAACTAACCTAATATATATATATATATATATATATATATATATATGAAATAAAAAGAGATTTAACTATATAAGAAACCAGTAATAATATATATAATTAATAATTAAATGTAAATATATAATTATATATAAATGTACAATAATATATAATTATTATTCAGATTTGAGTGTCCTCATATTTTAGAGTGAAATAAAGCACAGCATCAAAAGTAGTGTATTTTTTAAATTAAATAAACGGCATACTTGGTTTCTAAATTATTAAAGTTTAATAAAATCAAACTTTAATTTTCACGGTTTAAAACAATCTTACTATTTATTTAATTAAGAATGTAAATCAAAGTGGATCCGGTCATATAATATTATTAATATTATCTCAAATAATTATTAAATGAACACAAAATTAACATCACACACTTATTTCTTTAATTAATTTTAAATAGAATAATTCGGTTGAATACTCATCAACTACGATACACCATTCAATTTGAAGGAACTATAATTAGTGTTGTGATTTGCATTTAGTTTAGTTTGGTTGATTTATGTATTAAAATATTAAATTTGATCTAATCCAATCTAAAAAGTTAATTGTTATTGTAATTTGGTTTGATTCAATTTTTTTATTCTACAATTTTTTTATATTTAAAATGCATATTTAAGAATATGATATATTTCATTGACTTTTATTTTAAATAACAAAAGTAAAATAATATTTTTTTGTGCTACCTCTTATTCTATGAGTAAAAGCTAATCATTTTTGTGGTGCATGATTGTCTTTCTCAACGAGTATTGGTCTTAATAATTAAACTTTTGATGTTTTGGTATATCTGAAGATTTAGAGAGACCTTACACCACTAAATTAACATATTGTTGGTAAATTAAAGTAATATGATTGACTATTCTGTTATAGAATATTTTATATTTTATCCAAATGAAAAGAAAGCAACAAAAAAATTAATGAATGATATAAAATAAAACTTAACGTATGAGTGTAAAATCTACATACGGTCACTATATCATCTATTATTTATGTGTATTTTTATTCTTCTAAAAGTCAATAATAATTAAAATGAATAGTATATGATAGACTAACAATATATGAAACTCTTACACAATTGATATATATATTTTTCTCTAATTTGAAGTATGATAATATAAGCATGTATCTAGCTTGGTTGGTTTGAACATTACAAATGAATTTGAAATCAAATGGATCTGAAATCTCATATGATAGTAATGATTCCTTACAACATCAATATAAAATGATCCAATCAAAATGTGATTTGAATTTTTTTAAATTTTTGGACGGATTAATGATTTCATTTTGAATCAATTTGAATGTAAAAAACCTTAAGGCTCTATTTGGTAGAGTAGAAAAAGCAAAGAGGTAGAAATGAGGAAGAAAAGTTGAAGAGAAATGAAGAATCTCTATTGTTTGGTTTGAAGAGAGTATGGAATGAGAGAAGTAAAAATTGAGTAGGTCCCACAAAAACTTTTTCTCGTCATGTGTGAAGAAAAAGTGAGAAAACTAGTAAATGACAAAAAAACCTTCTTGATTACTCTATATTATATTATTATTTATTTATATAAATTTTTTCACCATTATTTTTATTTTATATTTTCTTATTTTATAATTATTATTTAAAATTAAAACTTGAAATTACAACAATATAACAAATTTAAAGTTACAACTCTATATTTTTAATTAATTATAAAATATTTATGCAATTTTTTATTGAATGATATTTTTGTCATTAAAAAAATGTATATATACTTTTTTCTATTTTCTTTCTCTCGTACTAAACAATACAAAAATTTACTCTATTTCTCACATATTTCTTTCTCCCCTCCCTCTTTCTCAGTTTTCTCTCTTCTCTTATTTTCTCCTCTTCAACCAAACAAAGCATAAGTGTGATCATGCCAAAAGGTAAGTGATATTTTCGTGAAGCAATTGGAGTCACATTGTAGTCAATTTTTAAGGAATACAAAATAATGAAAGAAACCCACTAATTCATGAGAAAGCCCCTTAATTTTATAACTTTGTTTATGTTGTATTATAGATGTAGGTTAGATGTTTTGAAAATTATAAAATGGGAAACTTTGCAATATGCTAGTTCATTACTTAATAAAGAATAATAAATATAGTTTTTATACCTGGATTCTATATGTGAGAGTGAGAAAGTGTAACATCCGCAATTGAGGCTCGGTTTAAGAAAATAAAATACTACAAGAATATTTAAGTTTGAGAGTCATAATTAGGGATTAGAGTGTTACAGAAATTGTGATAAATTGAACCAAATCAAATATATGTTTGAATTTGGGATTTAGTGATATCGGGATCCACTTATTTGAGTATATATATATATTAAGGGTAGAAAGAGGAATAATCCCTAGATTATTTCTAAACCGCTTAATTAGTGGTTTATGAGATAACTTTATTAAGAAATGGTCCTATTACTAAATGCAGACCTTTAAAGTTAGTCCATAGATTATATCTCATTTTAATAGCTCTATTTAATGTAGCATATTACATTAAAATATATGTTTAATTATTATTGATTCTATTGTGAATTAATAAAATAGGAGATTTGAGATTGAATTAAATTTATGTTCGGATTTGAGATTTAGAGCTTTAAGATTCGTTGGTTGTGTTTGTCAAGTAATATGTTTGATTCTTTTGTGCTATGATTCACCGAGGGAAGAGAAAAAATTAAAAGCATGAAAAGCTATTCCTAACCCACTTAATTAGTTTATTATGAGAGTTAAGGGTAGATAGCCCTACTAAAAATTGAGTTACCCATAGATTTGAACCTCTTTTTTTTTTTTTGTATAACAAATGGTATATTCTTAGTTTTTCACATATAGATAAAAAACTAATTTTTTCATATGTTTGACTATCTCTTATAATAAGTGTCATTTTCACTAATTAGACTTTATACTTTTTAGTCTATCTAAAAATACAATCGAGTCTTACATTATTAGACTAAAACTTTATTGGAATAATTAAATTAATATACCATAATATTAAATTGATATAATAACTTTAATTATTACTATTTTATTATTTGTGATAATTTGATTGGTTATGCTAATAATTTTAAATTTTTTATAGATGGTTTTTAAGGGGGGAAAAGTATCATAACTAAGGTTTTAAATTTGGGTCCATTGTTTTTACTTTTTTGATAAGTGAGAATTTTATTAAAGAGTAACAAAATTACGATCAGGAAAAATTAATATACAAAACAAACAAAATGTATAAAAGATCAAAAACTCACCCTTCTAAAATAGACCTAACAATAACAATCCAAACATAATAAATGATTAAAAACTCATTTAAACCAAGACATTGCTGCTCCTATGTATTTGCCT
Organism: Lupinus albus; assembly: GCA_009771035.1. Classification (NCBI taxonomy): domain Eukaryota; kingdom Viridiplantae; phylum Streptophyta; class Magnoliopsida; order Fabales; family Fabaceae; genus Lupinus; species Lupinus albus. Next base: position 2,379,097 of record CM020013.1, on the reverse strand, counting down.
TTGATCCATAGTCATGACTTGAACTTTATCTCATCCATAAGTTCCTCTATGCACATCTTTTAATTGTTAAAGAGGACATCAATACTACCTTGCCAAAGAGACCAAATTACAGCCATTTAGGGCACATAAGAAACTTCTTTCACTAAATGACCCTTAACCGACGAATAATGTTGTAAAAAGTGAGATTTACCGGTTGAAAGTAACACCACCAAAATCCCCAACCAGCCATAGAGAAGTTTCCACATTCGATAAGAAAATTGGCAAGAGAAAAAAAGATGATCCACAGTTTCTGGTTCAGCCTTACACCAAAACACGCCAAAGATCATTACTCGACAAATTAGCATCCCTCTTGGCTAGGTTCCATTTAGAATGGATCCTATCCAAGATTTATCTCCAAGCAAACGCACGAGTCTTCAAAGGAGCCAAAGATTTCAAAACCACACTCCACAATTTTCGATCCTTTGATCTAGCCTCATCCACTTGCCAAATAACTTTGTAAGCATACTTAGCCGATTAACAATTAGACACGTCATGATCCATGTCCATCCATCTTCAACCTCCTCCTTTAGCTGCATCAAACTCAAAAGTTGCAGAAACTCCTCTAACAAAGGCTTTTCCCACTCGAAAAACTCTCTTCTCCAAGGTACTTTTTAGTTCCACAACCTTTCCTTCCAAACATCTGATTGCCCCACCAAAGCCCCTTGTCTGAACTCAAATTATAAAGCCTCCCAAATGAGTCCTTCAAGGGACCTTCTCCCACACAAAATCTAGTATGATTCATGTTCCCCATCACTTTTTAAATCCACCCTTAAGCCTCCCTATAAAACTCCCCCCCCCCCCTACCCCCCATAACCTTCTTTAGAGGACCTCCCAAAACCTGCTCCACCCCAATTAGAAACAATCTGAACCCCTTCTTGGACTCTTAAGACCAAATGTTGAAAGACTCAAGATACTCAAGATGTTTGACACTCAAACCACCTTTAACACGATCCTCACAAACTAAGTCCTACTTGACGCAAAGGATTTTCTTGTCAACCCCAACTCCATCCAATAGAAAGTTTATATGAATTTTAGTCATGGCCTTGATCACACACTTAGGGATTTGTAGAAAGAAAGATGATAAATTGGCGTATTAAGCACTGCATTGATTAAGACCACCCGCCCACCAAAAGTTAAGAATCTACCTTCCCACGAAGCCAACATTTTTAACATATTGAAGAGCACATCTTCCCGCACCTCATTTCTTCTAAAGTTAACACCCACCAGGATCCCCAAAAACTTCATGGGCCAAGACCCCCTTTTTACATTTTAAGAATCTTGCCATACCATCTAAAAAACTGGAAGGAATGTTGATACCTGACAAGCTACTTTTTCCAAAGTTGACCTTCAATCCTGAGCAAGCTTAAAAAAGTCTGAGAATATATTTCATAACTAAAACATTATGCACAAAGGACTTCCCTATGATAATTGCCTCATCTGCATACGGTAGTAAGTTAACTCCATCCTTATTCTTATCAACTTCATATTCTACAAACTTTTTTCTCGAGACCGCGAACTTCATAAGCCTAGTAAGACCCTCTCCAACTAACAGAAATAAGAAAAGGGACAAATGATCACCTTGTCTAACACCACGCGTCATTTTAATCATTCTGCTGGAGCTACCATTGACCAAAATAGAAAAGAAAGTTGTTTACATATACTCTGACATCCATTGTCTCCACCTGATTCTGAAACCCAACTTATTTATCATATGATCTAGGAAACTCCAACTGACTATATCGCAAGCATTGGTAAAGTCTATTTTAAAAATAACACACTTCTTCATGTTTCTCCTAGTATCATCAACTATCTCATTCAACACCAACACTCCACCAAGAATTTGTCTCCCTTTTATGAAGGTGACTTGTTATCAGAAATCACAGTGTACATCACCCGCTTGAGACGATTTGCAAGGACTTTAGAGAGGATCTTGTATAGACGTCCTATCAAAGAAATCAACCTATAATTGTTTATAGACATAAGATTCACCTTCTTATGGATGAGACACATGAAAGCTGAATTAACTTCTGCAACAATTTTACCATTCTTGAAAAAATCTTTGAAGATAGTGAGGACATTTCTCCTCATTAGTTCTCAAAATTCCTTGATAAATATGAAGTTATACACATATGGACTTTGGCTCTTGTTGCTACGACAACTCTAAACATCCTCATTGATCTCCTCTTCAGAGAACTCGGGGATAAGAGACCCATTATCACAATTGGAAAGCTTGCTAAACTCAATTCGCCCAACAAGGGTCCATAATTGCTATAAATGTTAATATATTTAGATTTTAGGATACGTCGAAATTATATGGCAACCACCCACACTTAATGCCTCATATATCTTCCCTGACTTTTAGGGACTAGTTGTAAAGTATTTACCTGGTATGGAATTGTAGAAGAGTGTAATATCTATGCACTATCAGTGTAAAGATTTATACAGAGTTGGTACATCATCCACTATTCATTTGTATAACATTTTTATAAAAAGTTAATAATAATTAAATATGAATAGTGAATAATATAGTCATAATATAAAAAATTTATATTGTCAATACAAACATGTTTTTATCATTGTAGAATGTGTAAGAAGGTCATTGTTTTAATGAAGAAAAGGGACTATCCCATGGAAGCAAATATAATAGCAGGGTATGTCATGACTCATGATCACATACTTATTTGTATGGACTAAGTATGCAATATCCAATATCACTAACTAACGGCTCAGTTTGTAAGGGTTCGTTTATAAATTAAGTTTTAGATGAGAAATAAAAGGAAAAATAAGATTTTTGAGCTAGCTCCCAAGTTTTTTTTCTTCCATTTTTTATTCTTTCAAAATTCAATTCGCAAACAAACCTAAAATAAATAAATAAAAAGTATGTCAAATGTTTAGTTTTTTATATGGGTAGTGACAAGATTAAGAATGAATTGGAGTCACACGTATATGCATACATTATGCAAGAGAATAGGAGGGTATATCAATTGTATACATGTATATATATATATATTGATGTTGAATGAGTTTTATTACATTATCTACCGTTCATGTTTAATTATTATCATTGATTCTTTTAAAAAATAATTCAAATAAGTAGTTGATGATATAGTAATACACCATTCTTAATACTAATGCCTATGATGAATGTGAACCATATATAGATAATGGGAACAAAAGTGTAGGACACTTTATCAGATATTAGAGATCAAAAGGCACACCAAATGTGTTTTTAAAGAAATATTATTTTTTAAACTAAAAATGTGTTCCACTAAAAAGATTACTTTTTAAACTAAAATAAATTTAATTAGTTAATAGGTCTCTAAATTATTTGAAAACTGATTTAATAATTCAGAAACCCAATTAGAATCTATTTTTTAAAATTGACATGTATTAAAAACAAAATCTCGAGTTATTATTGAGTAATTAAACAATTAAGAAGTTAGGTTTGGTTCATAAAAATAAAAGTGTGCATAAGCGATGAGAAATGCGAAATTTGTGGTGACTGAAAGAAGAAATAGTGGACTAACTGCATTAACAAAGAAGACTCAATTATTTTGCGTCAGTTTATTTTATTTATGTATCTCATGGTTCATGTTGATTATTAACAAGTTGTTGTAGTAGAGTGGTAAGTATTCCCGCTTGTCATGTGGGTGACCTGGGTTTGATCCCCGGCAATGGCGATCTTTTTGAATGAATTAGTTGATACTACACCAGACTAAAACTTTGTTGGTATTGTTGTGTTATTAATACCGTACCAGTTATCAAAATTCAAATAATTCTGTGGATTGGTATGAATTTTTCACAAATGCTACTTTTTCAGTAAGTCTAGCTTTTTTCGGAATATTTATAGCATCTTTTTTCTATAAGCCTGTTTATTCGCCTTTACAAAATTTGAACTTACTTAATTTAGTTGAAAAAAACGTTCTTAAAAAAACGGTTGCAGATAAAATACGAAATGTCATATATGATTGGTCATATAATCGGGGTTACATAGATGCTTTTTATGGAATATCTTTAATTGCGAGTGTCAGACAATTAGCTAAACTTAATTCTTTTTTTGATAGACAAGTAATTGATGGAATTCCAAATGGAGTTGGTATTACAAGTTTTTTTATGGGGGAGCGAGAGACTGCCCGTGCCATAATACGCTCATTTTTTCTAGGTTTTCATACGTTTTAGTGCCTGAGACTAGTATATCATAGTTGGTCTTTGACCGACGAACGTATAGAGTGGGAAAATGGACTAATTAAATTTAGTGGACTAATGAAGCGGTTGGCGCACGACAAGCTGGCCTATTCTTCTTCGAGGTACTATACATATGGTATAGAAAGAAAGCAATATATGGTAATAAAACCAATTAAGTGTAAGGATTCAATCAACCCGCCTTGTAGTTTGAGCGGCCCTTCTTGGACTGGTAGGGGTACTTGTATAGTGATATAGCGGTTCAACCAGTGGTTCACTAATTAAACTGCATACTGGTGAAGTTAATATACATATATAATATATTAACATTAATGTTAAAAAATAATAATAATTTTATTTTTATTAAAAAATTAATTTTAAATAAAAATCGACCGGTTTGACCGGTACGGTTCAATTGAAAACGGGCCGGTATGACCAGTTTTGATCGGTATTATTGCATGACCGATATAATTGTTGTACCGTACCGATATTGAGACCGATTCACCGATTTACCGGTTGAACCGGCCGGCACAAACCGATTTTTACAACTACGGGTAAAGGAAGATGAGAAAAGAAAATTGATAATTGTACTCACCGGTCATTTTACTAAAAGCCTGTCAAAACCATTACCTTAAGTAAAGTGGATCATAACTTTATGTCTATTATGATATCATACATTATTGATATGTATGTTTTTGTTCTTATATTGAATGTTATAGCTGTATTTTTTTTTTTTTTGCAACACCACTATTATATTTTGCAATTTGCTTTCACTTGTTAATTCTAAAATGAGGGTTGTGACATGCATAATTACATAGGGTATATTCTTGCTAGGGCTTTATTTGGTAGTATGTATGAATTGTAATATGCTTAAGGCATTGTATGGTAGACCAGATTCCCATCAATATATAAAGTACACTCAAATTAAAGTGTAGTTTTTTTTTTGTATATCGAATGGTATCTCTCCACCTTATAAATAAGGAATTAATCTATTTTTGAGGTGTGTGGTTCTGTTCCTAACAAATGTCGCTTTCAGGAATTGAACATTTGACTTAGTATAATATATGAAGATCTAAGAGCATTATATTACTAAACCAACTTCTGTTTCGGACGGAGTTAGTCTGGGATGTTTGCAATGATTAGATGGTTAATTGATTTAATGGTTTCTAATTCAATGGAGTAGTTGCTAGATTGGGATTCTCTGACTTTGCAATTTGGTAGTTTTTGTGACTTCAAATCACTCTGACTAATCTTGAATTGGTTGATGTCATTGCTGGACAATTAATTTTCAATAATGGCTAATTATGTTCCAGATTGGTCTAAAACCACCAAAGTGTAAAGTTAGTGAATCAAAATGAATAAATTACACTCACCCTGAGTTTTAATGAAATTATACAAATCATTTCTTCCTTCTTTGTCTTTACACTAACCACTCTTTCCTCCTACACAAATCACCCCTAGATTTATACATACATTACACTGACTAGCCTTGTATGTTATAAAAATGTAATATTTTAAAGAAAAACGTGTGATGAATGTAATTAAGTTAAACAAAATATTGTATATTGTGTAACACTTCAAATAGTATAAAAGCGAATGTTTCTTTATTATTTTTGTGTCATTAAAAAATACATTAATAATTTCAAATACATGTTTAAATAACTCTTATACTATTTTATAACGAGCCAAATAATGAATATAAATTGACTCTTATATTATTTGAATTTTTCTACACAATATACAATATTTTGTTTAATTAATTACACACATCATACGTTTTTTGTTTAAAATATTATACTTTTATATCATGCAGAGGTAGTCAGTGTAACATATGTACAAAATTAGGGGTAGTTCGTGTAAGGACAAAAAAGTGATGAGTGATTTGTGTAATTTCACTAAAACTCATAGGGTATGAGTGTAATTTACTCAATCAAAATTAGATAATGGTGATGGTGGAAAGTTTCATACTCTTCTAGGCATATAATTTTTGAAGTATTAAGGGGTGAGTTACAACGCAATGGTGAGGTTATTTTCTATGGACTTAGAGTTCTTGTTTTCAAATTCTAGGAATAGTCTCTTCGCTTATGAGAGTAAGACTGCGTACATTAACTCTTTTGAGACAATGCTAAATGGGAGGGAGGCTCGTACACTAAGCTACCATGTTTATACAACTTGGTGTATTGTATGTGAAATGAATCACAATGAAAGAGTGACATAAAATCAAGATCTCTTGTTGCATATCTAATTTTGCCTATTTAAGTAATTTTCTGTTTAAAGTAGATTGAGTTAATTTTTAGAAAGAAAAGCTACTACAAGAAGCTAGTAATTATGCATTTATTAGATAGAATGAATAAATGAAGAAGTTATTAGTAAACATGAAAATTGGTTTGGGTAGGAGAAATTATTGGATGGTGATTGGTTGATATGATCTGAATTCTAAAACTTTATTTATTGTCTGCCAATGCTGCTACTTCAGTACTGTGGTGGGGATAGGTTAGATCAGATTTCATCATTAGTTATCAACCAAGCCAGCTAACCATTCACCAGGAAAGTAAACACAAGAATACAATCTATTTTTCGACTTCTTCGGTAACAAGTGTCATTCACAGGAATTGAACATTTGACTTCATAGTTTATTTAGATATTCAGTAAAACCTTATACCATTGTCTATTTTATAGGAATCGAATATTTGATTTTGTTGTATAAATATAAACGTTGTGTATATAGTTAAGTCATTACATTATATAGAAGTAGAAAACTTAGCTTTGTATAACTATATTAATAGGTGTTATTTGTATTTCTCAAATTTTATAATTTCTTTTACAACAAACTAAATTATCTCTAACTCTCATTTTACTTTCATCTTTTATCTTTACACTCATCATTAATAAAAACTCACACAGACACCAAATAAGTTATGAAAGTTAATAAAGTGATTGGGTTCATATTGGATTTCAAACTGTTGCAGTCATAAATTGCTTGAAATAGTGAAATCTCAACCTTTCAAAATACATTTTTTTAAGTAAATAATAATAAATAAAGTTACCCATGTGAGGGTATTTTTTAGCCTATGACATCCGAAAAGAAGTTGAACTCTAGAATATGATATCATGTTAGGGTTTTATCTCAAAATCAATTAGCAATGAGAGAAGTAGCTCAACATGTATTTAAACCATTCCCGAAACAATAAGGTAGTCGATGTGAAACTTACTTCCCAATAATATCATTGGCCATCACTTTGTGCTATTACATTTTATCTTATATTAGTTGAAATGTAATATTGATTAACTAGGGTGAGGTTAACAACATGAAGGTTCTAGCCACTACTCGAATATATGACAATGGATCTATGGAGAGTGGACCCATATATTGTGTGGTTTTTAGTCTAAGGAAGCTCTGCTATCAGAGACAGAAAATGAGTTGTACTAAAAGGTGATGAAGGCATTAAATCTGTTTGATATGACAGATGTAAGATTCCACAAAAGTTTATTCATAGGACCCCACATTTTTTGCACACTTTTATTGAACTTAATGGTAAAAACTTGAGAACACCTCATTTTGTTTAAGATATTGTGGTGAGTTGCTGTTGAAATAAATGCAATCAAAAACCAATTTTATCATGCCATATCTTGGAAAATTATGGGTAATGTTTATATTTAAGGATTAAGAATGTTATATGTTCAAATTTTGAAAAGGGTGAGGATCATTCACTCTAAGAGAAAGTTTTTAAGTTTTTTAAATTTATTCTACATTTTAGGCATCAATTCTTGGAAAATCCAATTGTTGAAATTAGTGGGTAGGCCTAAACCAAGAATTAATGACTAAAATGTGAAGTAAATTTAAAAAATTTACTATTTTTAAGTTAATAAATCTCTCATCTTTTGAAAATATCTGAGGTAAAGTTGTGTTATGAGTTATTTTTTCCTAAAAACATTTTTGTTATGATTAAAGACTACAAGTATATCTATGTTTTTCAAACTTAGACAAGTGGGAGTCTTATACACTCTATTCTAAATAGAAATTTTGAAAAAGATTTCACATGCACAGATAACCATTTTTTTTTACTTATTTATTGCTTCTTATTACTCGTGAACAAAGATCATCTCCATCAATAAAGAGGTGAGTGATTGTTTTTCATCATGTTTTCAATAACAAAAATGTGATTTCATAGTAAGCAGAAGGAAAAAGTATCATTACATATTGTCTTTTATTTTTTATTATATGACACTTGACTATCCATTAATGGAGATGATCCTTATTCATTCCTCCGTATCTACCTCACACCTTTAAAAATCTAAGGCAATCAACAAAAACACACACTTGAGATCAACTTCACTAGTCCCTTACTTTCTCAAATGGCAGCAAAACCAGTTGAAGAAGCTCCTCCAAGAGAAACACTCAAGTACCAGGTGATTTTCTTAATTCCTTGCTCTCTCTCAATTGCATTTCCTTCACCTTTTTTGAATTTGCATGTACATAACTAGTTTCAATTGCACTATATATAATCACTCTTTTCATTCTACAGACATGGGTTTTGAGAGTCCTTATCCACTGTGATGGCTGCAAAAAGAAAGTCAAGAAAGTTCTTCAAGGAATAGATGGTATCAATGATTCATGCATTTTTATGATTTTCTTTTTTACTATATTAACATATATTGGGAAGTAAGTCTCATATCGACTATCTCATTGTCTCAGAAATGTTTTAAATACATGTTGGACTACTCTTCTCATTGCCAATTGGTTTTGAGATGAAACTTTAACATGATATCAAAAACAGAACCCAACTTCTTTCTGGTTGTCATTAGTCAAAAAATGTCATCTAGTTATGGGTCAAATGTAACTTTTCGCCTGGTCTGACAAGGTTAAGTGGAGGGGTCATGTTGGGAAGTAAATCTCGCATTGCATATCTCATTATCTCTTGGGAATGTTTTAAATATTTGTTGGGCTACTCCTCTCATTAACAATTGGTTTTGAGAATGAAACTTATCAATATATAACTTACTAATCATATGTTTGTTCATATTTATATATATAGGGGTATATACAACAGATGTTGATTCTGGGCAGCATAAGGTTACAGTGACTGGTAATGTGAACGCTGAGATTCTGATCAAGAAGCTTGAAAGAACAGGGAAATTTGCAGAGCTTTGGCCAGAGATTAAGCATCCTGAGAAGAAAGATAATAAAAAGTCTTCAAAATCCAAGAATGGTGGTGAGAAGATTTATACTGAGCCTGTTGGAGATGGTGGTTCCAATGAGGGTTGCATAGATATCCGTCATGGAGAGTCAAACAAACAAGGCCATAGTGATGAATGCAAGGATCGCGGCGACGGTAGTGGTAGTGGTGGTGATAATGGCGATCAAAAGAAGAAAAAAAAAAATAAGAACAAGAACAATAGTAGCCGAAATCGTGATTCTTCTCCTCCTCATAATAGAGGAGGAGAAATTACTAGTAAAGTTGATGCAGGACAAGTTCCTTCAAATTTGGCTACTTCAGTGGCATCTATGGAAATTATTGGTCCTTCTATTCAACATGCTTATTCATATCCACAAATGTATTATTCACCATATACTCATACTCCAGCATATGGTTTAAGCTATAACACTGCATATCCTGTCTCTAATGCTTCATATTATGTTGCTGCTCCTATCATGCCCATGCATGGTTATAGTACTTCATACCCTTCTCTGCCTCCTCCACCTTCGGATCCAATTAAGCACTATCGTTATGATGATCACGATGATGATGATGAATATGAAGGTGGATGCTCGATTATGTGACAAAAATGGTGGACGATGTACTAGCTGGTGTTACTAATGCTCTAATAGTAAGAGGGAACTACATAAGAAATTACTATATGATCTCCTGAATCAATGGTCTATGACACATCTTTATGATGATTATGTATTAAGAAGTTAAAATAGTAAGAGTTAATACAAAATCAACGATAAAGATGTGCCTCGGATCATTGGTCTGAGATCATATAAGAATTTCTCAGAGTAAGGCTTTTAAGTTTTGTAATATTCACTACCATATAGAAAATTAAGTAGTTGAAAAATTGGGGACAAAAATTAGGAAGTGGGTATTTGAAGGTAAGAAGGAGGGTCTTTAATGGGAACATAGATATGTTATCCCAAATTATGTCTTATATGTTGTTTCATGCTAATAATAATTAAACAAAACAATAATAATGAAGGTTTGATTTTTTTAATTAACATGACACGTTTTCATTAGTTCAAATTATTGTATGAGACAAAATTTGAGAAAACATATTTATGTTATCCTCACTCCTAGGGGTGACAAAATTATCCACAATCCACGATCGATTCAAAATCCATCCAAGTCAAATCCATCCAAATCTATCCATTAAAGCTAATAGATTTAAATGGATATAATCCAATGAATAGTGTTGATAATGGATGTATTCAAATCCATCCATTATATCCAATGGATATCAATTGATATATCCATTTGGATGGATACTCAATCCATCCCAAAAAAAAATTAAAAGTAAAAACATTTTTTTTCTCAAAACAATGTGCAATTTCCTTTTTAACAAAATAATTCATTCAAAAGTTGCATTAGCCTTTCTAACAAAAGCTTGTTTTCTTCATCTATGGAGGTTTTTTTCCAATATTTTCATACATTCTCATCTCAATTGAAGATTTCGTTTCTTCCAATAGTTTATTTTAATTTTGATGTTCCTTCAAGATTGATTGATATATCTTTTGATTCTTTATATATACATTAAAATATTATTTGTTGTATTGTATTGTGGATGCTCGTGTTGGAATGTTAAATTATTTGCTGATTATTGTACATGGAGTTGGGCTCCTCTCCTGTAATGGAGAGGTCAGTGAGCCCTCGGATTGCGACACGTGGACTAAAAAAAATGGACAGCTCAGATTTAAAATTGTATTAGTTTATTTTTTTTTTTTAAAAAATAAGTGTAATTGATTACAATATGATGTAATCGATTACAACGCTTGATGTAATCGATTACAAAGTGAAAAATGCACATATCTGATGCTTTTAATATGTTGTAATCGATTACGAGTATAGTGTAATCGATTACAACATGTAAAATGCACTTTGTAATCGATTACACATTGTTTGGTAATCGATTACAACGCTTGATGTAATCGATTACCAAACAATGTGTAATCGATTACAAAGTAAAAAATGCACATATCTGATGCTTTTAATATGTTGCAATCGATTATGAGTATAGTGTAATCGATTACAACATGTAAAATGCATTTTGTAATCGATTACACATTGTTTGGTAATCGATTACATCAAGCGTTGTAATCGATTACATCAAGCGTTGTAATCGATTACATCATATTGTAATCGATTACACTTATTTTTTTTTTAAAAAAAATAAGTGTAATCGATTTTAAATCTGAGCCGTCCATTTTTTTTAGTCCACGTGTCGCAATCCGAGGGCTCACTGGTCTCTCCATTACAGGAGAGGAGCCCAACTCTTGTACATGAGACTCTTTCATCACAGTAATTGTGTTACTATTTATTTTTAAGCTTAAAACTTATGTTAATGCAACATTGTAAATTTATGTTATTTTAGTCTCAAATATTGATGATAATATGCTTTAATTTTGTGGATTTGTGTTTGCTATAAGTTTATTGGTCATCTTGTTTTTGGTATAAAATCTTTTTTTACTTAACTTTCACATAAAATTGCATTGAATATTTAACATTTCTTGCCAATTTTATTTCTCTTATACTTTTTTCAATTGGATATTTCAACTATCTATCAATCATGTAATTTAACTTTGATAAATATAATTTATGTTTGTAACCAACAAAAAAACATTAAGAGTGAGAGAAATAGAAAAAAGAATATATGAATTTTATGATATACTCAAATTTTTCTAACAACACTACCTTGAAACTCACTTGAAGGTTTTAACACCGAAAGTTTAAGTTTAACCATATGATTTACCATTAAAAGTTTTAAAGTTAATTTTTTAAATTTATTATTTTTTTAAGTTTCGGATAAAAACTTCAAAAATTCACATTTTTAAACGTGTTTTAAAAAAATGATTTTTTTATAAAAGAAAACATATTGTAAAAATATAAAGTTATGGATTGGATTGAATATCCATCCATCCAAATCCATGAAAATGGAGTCATGGATGGATTGTAATCCATTGGATATGGATGAATTGAATAACTTAAAATATGATTTAAATGGATTGATGGATGACTTTTCATCCATCCATTTTCATTCAAATCTAAAACCATCCAAATCCATCAATTTGTCACCCCTACTCACCCCTTACTTATCTATGTTTTCTTTTTCCTTATGTATTGTATCTTGATAAAAGTGCAGCTTTATGTGTTTGCTTAAAAAAGGCCAAGCCAGCTGAAATGCTCTATAATTTGTAGGACCTAAAATCTCTTTTTCCCTCTCTTATCTTATGTGTAAAGTAGATTTTGGTATTATTAACTTTCTTTCTCTGTTTTTTCTCCTTCCCTTTTCTCTTTCCATGTTAATTAATAGTTACTGGCTGCTAAATGATTTTACTAATTCTCATAATAAAATGTTTGATACACTACCCTCCTAATTAAGTTATATAACCTCACATTTGAACAAGGTGTTAGTTAGAGTTTGAATATGTGACAAACATGACATAACTAATTGTAATAAACTGAACAAAATTGTGTATATATAGAATGCAAGATAATAAGTGTACAATTGTGACAATTTAGCATTACTTCATCAAGTTAGTTAGCTAGCCAAATAATCTTAGCTTCTTATTAACTAAATGAATGTTAAGGTTTCATCTCAAAACCAATTAATAAGGAGAGAAATGGTCCAACAGATATTTAAATCGTTCTCGAGGCAATGAGATAGGCGATGTGGGACTTACTTCCCAACATGCTCCCTCCACATAAGTCTGTCAGACCAGACGAATGGTTACCTTTGACCCATAACTAAAGGTCATTGGCCCATGACAACCAGAAAGAAGTTGGACTCTGACTCTGATATCATGTTAAGGTTTCATCTCAAAACCAATTGACAATGAGAGAAGTAGCCCAACATGTATTTAAATCATTCCCGAGACAATGAGGTAGACGATGTGAGACTTATTTCCCAACACCGAGGATTGCACAATATATGTTACTTATTATGGGGAATGCTTGATCTTGTTTTGGAAAGTGATCAACTAGTTTTATTAAATCTGTATACTCTTTTGCTTTCATATTATGGGAATATACATTTAGTAGCATCTCACACTTTCAAGCAATCAAAAGCTTCTTAATGGGTAGCTGTTTTTAGCTCATACCTTTTACTTCACTCTGAATATAAAGAAGAAAAGGGTCAGCACTAAGACCAATAACAATAAAAGGACAATGTTTATGCTTGCTTTGGTTAAAACCTATGTTTTGGTTAATTAATTTCATTTGTGCATGTTTTACTTTGGTTGAAGAAAATATCAGAAAAAGCATAAAATGAACAAATTATATAGTTCAAATGGGCTTATTCTTTAATTAGTTAATTAAGTTAGAAGGAAAGGATTAGATTAAGAAAAGTGGAACCTTATGATCCTAATCATCACTTTACAAAGCCAACCAAATTATGTATATTCTAAACCAAGATCTGAAGTCCCATTTGCTGTCTTTAATGGTGTCCCGAGCCAATCACAATGTGTCATTTAACTAAAATAAAAAGTTATAAAAATATAAATTAATATTTTATATTATTTAATACAATTTTATTGGATGAGGACATGGAGATAGGGTCCAGTTGGGACAGATGATCATGTTCAATATATTCTCCTCCTCACCTTTTATTTATGAGTAGAATATGCATACATGATAATACGTGGATATCATCTGACCCATTTTTTGTGTCTCAAGTGTTTCTCAGTCCAATTAAAAACTGTCACGTAATTAAAAGAATAAAAAATAATTTTTTTACATTAATTGGTGCAACGTGATTGACTTGAGACATTAAAAACAAAGATTTTTTAAGACATGTGATCTTTATTCCCTTTCTCCTATTCATCTGAAATCATAAAGAAAGAAGTACATTTATTTTTTTCTTGTTATCTCTCTTTCTTTTGTTAAGGACAATTTGTGTTAAATTTGATGTATAAAGTTGTTTTTATATCTTAGATAATATTATCATATAATATTGTAGAGTACCATTAGGTATTTAAGTAGAAACTCCTCCAAATAATATATGTATGTATAAATTTGAGATCAAACACAAAGTCATATATTTGAGTTGCTCAATGTGAACACTCAATTTTGTCCGGCCTATAAAAAAATACAAAAAAAATTCAAAGCAACAAAAAGTCACAAAAATTGGGTCATTTTTTGTACCGCATTTATCTTCGAATATTAATAAATAGTTCAATATCATGTCTTCTTCAAAACCATAACAAAACAAGTCCTATGTTGTTACATATGCAATAAAACTATTTTTTTTTTTTAATATCATTAGCCTCGTTCAGTCAATCCAATTCTTTGACACCAATGGTCATAAAATGGAGCATATACAAAAAGTCCTAGTGCTAGATGAGCAGCAAGCCAAATATAATTTTAGACACTGAAAGGAGACCTAAGCCTACGGGCAGCAACAAGTCCGCTAGTGCAGCCTCCACTTTCACGCACCATCTTCATAGTTGGAAAATCAACCTACACCATAGTGATGAGCTTTGTAAGGAGGGACTGGACTTGTTATAAGGTTGTTGGCCGTAACAGGATGCATGGAGAGGCTAGTGATAATCTCAATCTGCAATGGCACACATACAAACGATAAATTAGCAGCTTGTTCAGAGCAAATCTCCCAAAAGCATTGATATTCAAGGGAAAAAGGCAAGCAAACAGCACTTACCTACTGTCATGGTAGAAAGGGTGGAGAACTCATGATGGTTGAAGAATAATCTGGACTCAAGCGTATGGTAAGAGAGGATAGTTTAAGAGACATCACCAAAGGAAGCCATAAAATGCCAAGTTCACACTGTTTAATTCAGCAAAGCAGTAAAGTGACATAATAGAATGATCAAGATGAGTAAGATAGCAAAACAAATATGCATCTAGCCAATAGTCATGGTGTGGATCAATATTGAAAAGCAAAAAGAAAGAGATAGAGGGAGAGTGATTCAATCGTGAGTTGCAAAAAGAAGCAAGTCAAATGGCATATCCTTTAAGTTACACATTAGTGGAGCAATCAAAATGATCACACGATGCCAAAGATTTCAAAACAGATAACTAGAATGCACTAACAAAGCAAATATGGAGTTAATACAAAGGAAAATAAACAACCATGAGGAAAAAGTCAGAAGACAACAAGTAATCATATCAAAAATGACAATGTCAGTCCAGTTAAAGATGCAATGTTTACCTAGAAATAAGGAAAATTACTCATGAATCAGAATGATTGCACATGAAAACTTATTAAGGAGATATAAAATCATGGTTGTTGGCATTTCAGTTACACTTTATTAAAGAGCAAAAGTGGGCAGTTAAAAGGAGAATAATCAGAAAATACCAAAAGTCTGACTCAGTTACAAATAGTTAAGCATTGATAATACTCATAAAGAAGGTAATGTGTAGTAATCAAGGGCAGTCCAGAGGGTTATCAATTGGCAACCCAAGAGGTTAGTCAGAGGCAATATAAAAGGAGAGACAATTCAAGAAGAAAAGGGAGAGAGATGATATACTTCACAAACACTCCCACCTAACACACATGTCAGAACAGCTGCTATACATCATACCCAGATCATATAACAAGTCAAAAAGCAATATATCATTCATCTACCTATCACACATATCTCATCGGAATACATATATATGCATCTAAAACATAGCATATACTCACAATTCCATCATATCACAAAACACCACAACAAATCATCAATACGCCTCACACTGAAGCAGGCAGGAATAATACTACACACCACCATACAATCCCATTAGAACACACACACAAAAAGCATAAACCTTCCTCACAGACTACATACATCAAGCAGAGAGCATCATGACACATATCCCACATACTATGCAAGTCACCACAACAAAAAACATAACATACGCGTAAACCACATACCATAGCAATCAGAGATCAGCTATTCTACACACACAAGCAGTCAATACAACCTGATTTAACAAACCCATTCATCACAACAAGCAGAGGAATCCAAATCCAGTAATCCTAGCGTCTTCGAAAGCAAGGTAAAGGTCAAGCACCGAAGGTAACACATCCGTAGTTTGTTAATAATAAAAGATGTTCTGCATGAAACCTGTGTTGTAATAATGTAATGAAAACTTACATTCCTAGGAGATATATGTGTTACCTTAAATACGCTATGTTATGGTGAATTACATGATCATTGTCGTAATATTGTATGGTGAATCAAATCTTATGAAACTCAGTTGCATGTTCAAGCCCGCCTAACCACACGCATAGAATCAAGATACGAAGCATAATCGCACAAAATTTGATAAGCCAAAAACAAACAATATAGGGATTAATACATAAACAGAAAGGGTTAGAGTTGGTTACCGAATCCATTCCAACATACATCGAGTGTCAAAACTACGAACTGCTTAACCTTCAAATCGAGGCAGAAGAGAATTGTGAGCCGTCACTGCCGGCGTCCTCGCCGTAGGAAAGCCGCTGCTATTACCGGAGGCCGAAGAAACAAAATATTGGGGGGTTAGGGATTTGAAACCCCTTTCCAAGGAATGAAATGGAGAAGGAATGAGGACGTGGTCAAAGCAGGGCGGCCGTCGGTGATGAAACGGAGGAAGGAGGAGCCAGAGAAGACGAGGCGCGATTCTCTCCCGTGTTCTCACTTTCTCTTCTCTTCTCACTTCTATCTTCTCAACCTCCTCAAAACCCTAAGGTCCAGAATGAAAAAAACCACTACTAACCCCTATCCCTCTCTCCACCAGATCTTAGCTTTGGGCCCTTGGCCCATATATTTTGTTTATTTATTTATATTTCTACTCATTGATTTATTTATCGTTTCTTGGTAGTTAATCTCATAATTGTAAAGAATAATCTTATTTAACTAGAAATGTTCTATTGAGTTTATATAAGTGTACGCATAATTAATTAGACAAGTCAATTTATAACATAATCATATTTTTAAACTATTTCAAATCTCTTTAAGATATGATGCGGCGCGGGCATTAGTCTTGCTACTTCATATATCTTAAAGATGAGTAAATTTCAACGATATATTATAAAACTATTTCAAAATCTCTTTAAGATTTGATGCGGTGCGGGCATTAGTCTTGCTACTTCATCTATCTTAAAAATGAATAAATTTCAACGATATATGCTAAAACTATTTCAAAATCTCTTTAAGATTTGGTGCGGTGCGGACATTAGTTCTTGCTGCTTCATCTATCTTAAAAATGAATAAATTTCAACAATATATTTTTAAACTATTTCAAATCTCTTTAAGATATGGTGTGGCGCGGGCATTAGTCTTGCTACTTCATCTATCTTAAAGGTGAATAATTTCAATAATATCTTTTAAAACTATTTCCAAATCTCTTTAAGATATGATGCGGCGCTGACATTAGTCTTGCTACTTCATCTATCTTAAAGGTGAATAATTTTAATAATATATTTTTAAACTATTTCAAATCTCTTTAAGATATGATGCGGCGCGGGCATTAGTCTTGCTACTCCATCTATCTTAAAGGTGAATAATTTTAATAACATATTTTTAAACTATTTCAAATCTCTTTAAGATATGATGCGGCGCGGGCATTAGTCTTGCTACTCCATCTATCTTAAAGGTGAATAATTTTAATAACATATTTTTAAACTATTTCAAATCTCTTTAAGATATGATGCGGCGCGGGCATTAGTCTTGCTACTTCATCTATCTTAAAAGTGAATAATTTTTTAACTATTTCAAAAATCTCTTTAAGATATGATGCGGCGCGGGCATTAGCTTTGCTACTTCATCTATCTTAAAGGTGAATAATTTTAAAACTATTTCAAATCTCTTTAAGATATGATGCGGCGCGGGCATTAGTCTTGCTACTTTATCTACCTTAAAGGTGAATAAATTTCAATAATATATTTTAAACCACTTCAAAATATTCCTTGAGATTTGATGCGGCGCGGGCATTAGTCTTGCTATTTCATCTATCTTAAAAATAAATAAATTTCAAACAATTCATTTCAATTATTTCAAAAAAATAATATATATCTTAAAGATAAATAAATTTCAACACAGTAGTTTAATTACTTTCAAAATCTCTTTAAGATTTGATATGGTGCGGACATTAGTTTCTGCTACTTCATCTTTTCTTAAAGAGAATACAATTTACATCAACTTTTCAAACAAACTAAGCCAACACCAATTAATTTTCAAACCAGAACTACGTAGCCTTGATTTCCCTATTGCACCTAGGGATACGTAGGAGCAAGATGAGCTCTTGTCAGGCACAACAATAAAAAATAAAACATTTTGTTTTTATTTACTGAATTTTAATAAATAATTTTAGGGGTATAAAAGTCCATGTTATTAGCGAGGGTACCGTTTTAATACGGGCGGACGGGGTGCTAATACCTTCCCCGATCCGTAATCGACTCCCGAGCTCAGAATCTCTGATTAAAGACCAAATTATCTTAATTGGGCATGTTTAGAGTTTTCTACGTTTTAACCGCAAAAAACGTAGTGGCGACTCCAAAATAATTGGAAGAGGTAGAAATCGAGTTCACCTCTCCCCAAGTCGCAGGGCCGGTCTTCCAACTGAAAATCGGGTCGCGACACTCAAAAATCCTTTGACTTGAACCAATATATACTCATTAATCTTTGATGTATAAAAATATATTAGATTACAAAACTATATATATTTATGTATGTATGTGTGTGTTAGAATCATAGAATGTGACAATATCTTCAACAATAATGCATGTGAAATCCATTTTACCAGCAATGGTACTCCCTATGGTTTTCAATCTTAAGTCTCATATTCCTCTAAATTCATGAAAATTAAATTCATTCAAATTCATCTATTAAAGTTAAAGTTAGTGGATTTAAATAAATATAATTTAATGATAATTTTAAGAATAGATGAATTCAAGTACATCCATTATATCCAATGGATATTCATGGATGTATTCTTGGATATTACAAACATTCACAAAAATTGTCATTTATTTTTTAATTTCATTCATTATCACAACTCTCACTTTTATGCTTCACATTCTCACTATCACTTTGATTTTTATTATATTAAATTCTCATATTCGCTTATATTCTTAGTAGTATTTGGTTGGTACATGTGCATGTGGTTATAAGTACAAATATGTTCTTAAATACATTGCATATGTAAATATATGCTAAAAACTTTATACCTAAAACATTAAACATGACATTTCTTTTAGAGTGTTGCAAAAAAGTGCTTTTTTAAAGGTTGGAAAAAATCACTTTTTAAAAGTGTTTCTTAGAAAAATGAAAAATCTCATTTTAAATAAATGATTTTTAAAAGTATTTTTTTTAAAATGTGATTTTTCATTTTTTTTTTAAATTATTTTTCTAAAAAGTGCTTTTTTTTAAAAAAAGGAATTGATTTGTTTTATTTAAAAATGTTTTTTTTAAATAGTATTTTTTTAAAAAATGTTTTTAATTCTAGTTAAAAATATCAAATGAATTTGATATACATCCATTAAATCGATTCATGGATAGATTGACATGTATTCATTAAATTTGTATATAGATAAATTAAATAATTTAAAAAATGATGTAATGAACTTATATGAATTGGTGGATGATTTCCAGGAATGGCAACGGGGCGGGTCGAGTCGGGTTTGTGCTTACCCAACCCCGAACCCGAAATTCAAAACCCGAACCCGAATTAAGCGAGGTTGAAAATAACAATACTATCCTCGAACCCGTTGGGTTTCGGGTAACCCGAACCCGAAAAAACTCGGAACCAAAACATATTTTTATACATATATATATATGTGTGAGAAATTTATTTATATATATATATGGGATGTATTTAGTGAGAATTGTAAAATTATATGAGAGTGAGATGGTTTATTTTTAGCCTTTGATTAAAATGAATGGTTTGGATTTAGCACATCTTCTAAAACTCATGTAGCTTTCTTTTTTCTCTTTCTATGGCTTTCTTTTTTCTCTTTCTATTTGGTTTTGCTCAAAGACCTTTTAGCTTCTCTTTTCTTCTTTTGTCATTTCTTCTCAATGTGTTTTGCAAAACCCACAACAAACATTATTATTTTCTCTTCACTTCTTTGACTCTTCTTCTTCACCTATCTTCCAAAACACACAACAAACATTATTGTTTTTCTTTTTCACTTCTTCTCTTTCTACAACCATAAACCCACAACAAAAAGAACCAATCAAGTAATGCATTTTGTACCTTTCTGTAAAATATTTTTTTTTGTTTTTCTCTTTCACATGTATGTGATTTTTTGTAAAAATATGTAATGGGTTCAAGAGGAGTTATAGTTATCAATTGCTCCAGTATATACATTTTTGTAAAAATTAATCTTTGTGTCTTTTTTAATTTCTGTAAAAATATAGTAATTGATTTATCAGGAACATTTACATGGAGACCAATGACAAAGAATTTAATCTATCTATGTCTCCCAAAGGCCTAAATAATCCAATGAGCACATTAGATGAATGGATTCCTGCTTGTGATGAAGAATTGAAACCTGTAATTGGAAAGATATTTGATACATTGGAGGAAAGAGACAACTTTTATAAAAGTTATGCACATGCTAGTGGTTTTAGTGTTCGCAATTCATCCGAAACAACAGATAAAAGTGGTGTTAAGTGGAAGTATTTTCTTTGCTCTAAAGAAGGTTATAAGGTAGAGAAAAAAATAGAACTAGTTGAATTGCTTATTGATGAAAAAAGATTGCCTACAAGTAGAAGAAAACTAACAAGGGAAGGGTGTAAGGCAATAATTGTTTTTAAGAGGACATTGGAAGGAAAGTTTACAATTCAACGATTTCATGAAGGTCATACACACGCATTAGCCACACCAAGAAAGAAACAATTCCTTAGGTCTGCAAGAAGTGTAAACAATGTTCATAAGAATTTGTTACTTTCTTATAGTAGAGCTAACGTGAGGACATCAAAAAGTTACCAACTAATTAAATAGCAGGTTGGGGATATGACAATATAGGATGCACACAACGGGATAAAAGTGTTACTCATAAACATTGAGGCTAAAAGCAATGTTATTAAAACCGTACCGGTTATCAAACCGGTCAGGGTACTGGTATAGTGGTACAGTAGTTCAATCGGTGGTTCAGTAATTAAACCACATGCCGGTTAAACCGAACATACCTCCTTATATATATATATGTAAACCTATAACAAACAAAATTCAAATAAGTAGGTATTCAGATTTATAATTCATATTCATAATCTACTTCAAATTCACACAAACAAACAACATTAAGTATTTAACAAAATCAAAGTCTAAGTGCAAAACATATATCAATCCAAAATTATCACTTAACAAACGCAAAATACAAATAAATGACAAGTATCAATCCTTAAAGTTGAATAATTGGTGAAGAATTGAAAATTTGAAATGTGAGGCAGTGTATTTTCACTTTTTAGGAATGAAATTAAAAAAAAAATATACAAACCGACCGGTTTTCAACCGGTTCTCTTGTGTGTCCGGTACAACAGCCGTATCGTACCGGTTAGGGGTCCGGTTCGCCGGTTTTCCAGTCGAACCGGCCGGTACGGCACGGTTTTCATTACAGTGGCTAAAAGTGTTACTCATAAACATTGAGCCTTCACTGCATCATCCATTTAGAGGATTCACTCCAACCAAAGAATATTGTTTATGTCAAAAAAATTAACACATCATTCTACTGCAAATCAAACTCAAGTGTTTGAAAAGTAGACTTGAAATTGTAATTAGAAAAACACATAACAAATCATGTCAACTCTTATGCAAGTTTAAGTTATCATTGAGACATTATGATAAACATATTGTGGACTACAAATTTATAATACCGGACAACTCAACCAAAGCATCAAACAAACAAGAAAATTAATGGAAGAACACATGTGAATGACATTCATACGTTTCTAACAGTGCAGTGACAGAATAAGTATTCAACTAACTTAAACAAAAAAATGCATTCAAAAAAATATGTTTACTCATTGAGGCATAATGACAAACATATGGTGGACAGTCTCAAAATACAATCCCAAATGCAAAATGCAATTACTACATCCACGTGGCTTTATATAATTTTGGTTTTCAGATGCAGTGAAGATATAATATAAGAGACCAACAAAAAGAGAACATCTGAGATTGCATTTCGTTCAGATCTAAGGTTTGTGATTGATGAAGAAGTATATTTGTTTTGCAGGAACGATGGTTAGGTTGATACAGCAAAGGAATGGAATGTGAAGAAGAAAATCAATAATGTTTATTGTAGGTTTTGGAAGTCAAGCGAAGAAGACGTGAAAAAGAAGAAGTGAAGAAGAAATGTTGAAGCAAATAGGCAAAAAAGTGATGAGAAAGAGAAAAAAGAAAGCCACGTGAGCTTTAGAAGATGTGTTAAATCCAAACCATTCATTTTAATCCAAAGGCTAAAAATGAACCCTCACACTCTCATATAATTTTATCATTCTCACTAGATACATCCCCTATATATATGTGTGTGAAATTTATATATATATATATATATATATATATAGTTTATGTGTAATTTTATAATTTTATATATATTAATCGGGTTCGGGGTAAGGTATTAACAATATCAAACCCGAACCCGAATCCGAAATTTGAACCTGGGTAAAACCCGAACCCGAACCCAATCAAATCAGGTTTTCCCCGTTAAATTCGGGTTGGGTTCAGACGGGTACCTGCGAGTTCGGTTTGTTGAATAAATCTTTTAATATAGACTTTATATATAATGGTGAGAGAACTTTATACATACTTAACGATACAAAATACCAAAGATGATGAATATTACTATCATCATATATAGTCAAGATATTTCATGTCAAATCATTAAGAAAAAATGTATAGAAACTAGAACCTGAGCGGAAGCATACCTTAATATATTCATGTAGAATATGGAGAACAAACTTTATATCTTTCTTTCGTCATGTATCCATTTCTCCATGTCCTTTGTCTTGTATTCACCAAATGCATGTTCATAGTAGAACATGTAGGTTTGTTGGTCTTCCAATTGTAGATCACCCTTAACCTTAGTTTATCCTCTAATGGGATGAAGAGAATGACTTGGTTTTGCTTATAAACGATGGACATCTTGTGTCATGGTGTTATCTATAATTGGGGACCGTAACCCCTATTTATAAGAAGTGCATACATTTCCATGAAGGATGATGTCACTTGATTTTCTTATTTCTGATTTTGCCCATCATAAAATAGAAATAATTATGTCTATAGTCATGAACCTTATTTGAAATATATCACTTTAATTTGACTACTTATAATAATGACCCTAAACACATCTAAACATTATATATGTGACCAAAATTTCTTACACGGTTTTTATTGCCATCCCTAATGATTTCCCACACGTTCATTATAATTCATATCTCAGTTCATTCATTTGTCACACATGCTCCCCTAAAACTATAATCTATTTGAAATCTAGAAAAATCATATTTAGCTTTTTTTGGAAGAGAAATATAAGCTCCACATAAGTTAATATTAACATATCATAAGATATGGGCTATGGATGAGCGTGAGTCGGGTTGAAACAGGTTAATGTTTGTCTTTACTCGATTTTAAATATTGGTCGGATCATTTTTTTTTGAACTCGGACTCGGCCCTAGACTCGTAGTTAACCCGACCATAAATATTTACAGAGTCAACTTTTAAACTCAAACTCAACTCTAGACCCGATTAAATTATAGAATGAATGTATGGGTTCAATGAACATAATCTTAATAATATTATAAAATCGTTTGTATTATGACTAATAATAATAATAAATAAAAAGGTTCACGTGTCATTATCTAATAGCTGCACTAGTAGACCAATATATTCCTTCTATAACCCAACATTCTCATTTTGTTATATTAAGTTTATTTTTTATTGAAATTTTGTATCCAATATAATTAAAAAGATGAGAGCATATATCAGCATAAGAGTGTGTGAGCGTCTCACTCATTCTCGTCCACAATCTCAGGCATCGGCGATTCAATGGCGACGGTTATAGACGGAAAAGCGGTGGCGCAAAGCATAAGAACTGAAATAGCGACGGAGGTGCGTATCCTTTCTGAAAAATACGGTAAGGTTCCAGGACTAGCGGTTATTATTGTAGGGAACAAGAAAGATTCTCAAAGCTATGTTGGAATGAAGAGAAAGGCTTGCGCTGAATTAGGGATCAAATCCTTCGACCATGACCTTCCTGAACAAGTTTCTGAAGCTGATTTGATTAAGGAAGTTCATCAATTGAATCTTAACCCTGATGTACATGGTTCGTTGCTTAGTTAGTTATTTCCCCCTTTTTTCATGTCTCTTATGTTTTTTAAAATTGAGAAAAAGGTTGTTCTGAATTAGATTGTGTTAAATTGAGTAATAGTTTGTTTTTGCTTAGATTTAGATCATATAGTAGAGGTTGAGATCTATATGGTATGGATTTCATCAGATCAGGGTAGATATATTAATTTTTTTAGGAAGTGATTTAAGCATGGTTATAAAAAGGGGTTCGTGTCGGACGGTTCAACCAGTGAACCAATCCCAATACTGATACGATACATCAATTATACCGGTCAAAATCAGCCAAAACCGATTAAAACCAGTGATACTGGCTGATTTTCAATTGAACCGTATCGGTCATATCGGTCGATTTTTATTTAAAATTAATTTTTTAATGAAAATAAAAATAATTTTTGTTTTCTATTAATTTTTCATCATTAATTTAATATATTATATATGTATATCTAACTTCACCGGTATGTGGTTTAATGAGTGAACCACTGGTTGAACCACTATACCACTATGCCAGTATCCTACCGGTTTGATGACCCATACAGTATTAATAACACTGGATTTAAGTGAGAAAAATTGTTAATGTGATATGGGAATAATTGATATGGATTATTGAATCTTATTCGAATGGTGAAAGTTGAAGGTTAAAGCACTTTTCAACCATTAATTAACTTTATTCTTAATCATGTATGTTTGTATTAGCAAATTTAATCACGCCTAAGTGACTCCCTCATTTTTTAGATGTAAATATTGTTTTCCTTTTATTAAAAATGTCGGCATTCATGTCTTAGTCCTAGGATGGATGAATCATATATCGTTACTCTCTCGCTCTGTAGACAAACTCATTTTTTTAGAGTCTTATCATTTAAATTATGACTGTGCTTGCCGTCATGTTGGGTTTACTGAAACTGTAAATGCATGGTAGCTATGTAGCCACAATATGGATGTGGAGATTACTAGAACCGCAATATTGTGGCTGTGAACCACAGGTTAAAACTTTCGTGCTTCTCTATTCTAGTACCTTTTTTTGTATATGAATTTAGTTTTGTTATTTTCCATTTGAGAAGTTTGGTTTGTCAATATAAGGAAGATAAATATACATTTGTCTTGTTAATTCTTCATTGATTTATTTTTCTCTGTAAAAATTCAGTTTTTGATGAAATTCTGGAGCGCTTGAAATTCCAAGTGCTGTTTTTTTGGGTGTATAATGGTCCATCTACCCGTATATCATTTAGTGGGTTGGAATCTTTGTGCACTTTATCAAACCTCCCTTAGTTTTAAGTTGTTCATTTTGTAGACAAACTCGCTTTAGAAAAGCCTTACCCTTTTAAATTGTTGTTACACCTGCAGTTGTATTGCGTTTACTGTAATTGTAAACATGGGCTATGTAGTCGCGATTTGGATTAACAGTCTACTTAAACAGCAACATTGTAATTTGGTCGTTTTTACAGTTTAAAGCCTTGATGCCTCTCTGATCTGCTAAGCTATTTTTTGTACCTGAGTTTAGTCTTGTTTTTTAGGGAAATTTTCCATGTAATTTTTTTTCATTCGTGAATATAAGTAAAGACACATATACATCTATCTTGCTTATTGATTTACTTTTCTCTCTGTAAAAGATTATGATGAAATTCTGGAACATTTGAATTCCCAATGCTATTTTGTTGGGTGTGTAGTTATGAATTAACTTTAAATGAGTGTTTGTCCAAATTAAGCTGTGTTTGCAGTGAGATGTGATGCAGAATGCCTCTAGTTTTAGAGGACTAAAGATATACTTTCTCATGCATGGACTATGAAATCCACATGATATTTTGTACCCTTTTTTGTTTATTTAAAGGTTTGGTTTGTTGTATCCACAGGTATATTGGTGCAACTTCCATTGCCAAAGCATATAAATGAAGAGAAAGTTCTGACTGAAATCAGCCTCGAGAAGGATGTAGATGGCTTCCATCCTTTGAACATTGGCAAGCTTGCAATGAAAGGCAGAGATCCCCTATTCCTTCCCTGCACTCCCAAGGTAACTACTCTTCAACCTGAAATATTTTAGAATGCAATCGATTATGTCAACAAATGAATGAACTTGACCCATCTATTTCCTTTCTTTTAGTAAAAGAAGGATCAAGAAAGGCAATTTTGGAGTTTGGATTGCTAAATTTAGAAGGGAAAATAAAAAGCAACGAATCTTTCAAATAATCTATCTTTTCTTTATGATAAACAAACTAACCGATCATCGATGTATTGCTTTCATCACGATGCCCCTTCTACTGACTGAAATTTATTGATGTTTGCAATTTGTAAATTTGTTTTTGGTGGTAAAGCTTAACTTTTACTTGTGAGGTAGCTTCAGTTTAGACACTGGTGTTTATTTTTATCCATGTTATTTGGAGAAGTGGTGAACTAATAATCCTAAGGGTGATTTATATCTAAAGTAATTGAACTCGATCAAATATAAGAGTTGAGAAAAGCGCTACAAAGAAAGAAATAGTGCTTAATGATTTTAACTTACTATGTCTGGGATAGGGTTGCTTTCTCGGCTTCACTCTGGTGCAGATATGTAGAGAGACTGGCATGCTTTGATGCCTGACCATTATGTGTAGTATCGTAGTTTTATTTTTATTTCTGTGAGGATTTCTTATCCTCCGTTTCTAACATGCTCATTCTTATCTAATACTATTTCCTTTTTCTATTAAAAAAAATGTATAACTACAAATAAGCTTGTCAAATGCTAATACATTGCTTTACTTTTACGCAGGCATGTCTTGAACTTTTATCACGAAGTGGTGTAAGTATAAAGGGAAAGAAGGCAGTTGTGGTTGGTAGAAGTAACATAGTTGGATTACCAGCTTCATTGCTGCTCTTGAAAGCCGATGCTACAGTTACCATTGTCCATTCACACACAAGTCAACCAGAAAGTATAATACGCGAAGCAGATATTGTTATTGCAGCAGCAGGACAGCCAATGATGGTTACTAGAAAAACCTATTTTACTTTATCTGCATCTCTATTATGAATCCTTGCACAGTTATTTTCAAGTTCCAAATTTTAGCATTTGGGATTGAGATGTTCCCTACTCTAAAAAAACGTGGATAGAATAAGGCATATGCGGGATGCTCTAAGAATTAGCTTACTAAAAGTTTCTCTTATACACAACCTCCCATCCTTGATACACATGCAAATCTGTTTGATGTACAATAGCTTTTAAGTTTCAAATTCTGTAAAAGACACTGATAGCATAGCACATAAGAATTAGCTTACTAAAAGTGTTTACATATGCAAATCTGTTAGGTATATAATAGCTTTCAAATGTAATTGGTACTTTTTAATAGCATTTGTTAAACTCCAAGTTGATCTTCCTTTCATGACCAATATGTCTGCACACACAATACAAAGGCTAGAGTTTTCGGGAAAAAAATAGGTGCAGGGCTTTGTACCCCATCAAGTAGCTATAGTTAATTTCAGTCTTCTTCCTGATGCAGAGCTCATTTTAATATTGCTAATTCTTTTCTGTTATAGATCAAGGGCAGTTGGATCAAGCCTGGAGCTGCGGTCATAGATGTTGGAACAAATGCTGTTGATGACCCGACAAAGAAGTCAGGTTACAAACTTGTTGGAGATGTAGATTTTGAGGAAGTATCTAAAGTTGCCGGTTGGATTACTCCTGTTCCTGGTGGAGTGGGTCCAATGACAGTCACAATGTTGCTCAAGAATACGTTGGATGGTGCCAAGCGCTACATCGAAAAGAATATCTGATCCTCCTTTAATTTGAATAAAAAGAAGTCAGGTTACAAACTTATATCCACACTGGTTTCTGCTAAGGTTGATAGATATGTTTTATATATAACAAGTTTCAGTTTTGGAAGTAGATTAATATTTTGATTTGATCAGAATTATATTTCTGCTCTTTCACTATCTCTAGAAACTTCTTTTTTGTTGAAGAATTTCACTGTGGGTATTAGGGATATTTTAGACTTCAATTACTGGCATTTCAATCTCCTACTTCATGAAGGATTGTAATAAAAGAAGAAAGTGGAATCTAGCAATAAAAGAAGAGAACAAGATAATACTTTGTTAATTTGTTTTAATGGTGACAATGAGGTTTAAACACATTGTGCAAACTACCTGAACCCTTCTTGATTATAGTTCAATCTTAAGGTTGGTTTAATTACACTAAAGGAGTATCAACCAAATAAGGGTGCATGATATCATAGTTCAATTTCGATTTCTATTGTATGAATAAAAAATACTTTGTTATAAGTGATTAAAATGGTTAAATTCTTAACCTTTAATGGCAACTGAGTGAAACATTCAAGCCATAACATTGATGTTTATCTATGTTGTTGAATGGTGTGCTAGTTTTTGAACAAATTGTTTCTTTACACTAACTATATATATAGATAATACAATACACTTTGTAATATTGTCTATATGTATGTAATAAGACATATTCTTAAGCAAATTTTACGTGGGCTTTTTAACACTAAAGTGTAAGAAAATTAGCACAAAATTGCACACAATCACTTGCACTTTTTATTAAATTTTTATTTACATATTTTTTTCATCTTTTTAGAGTCTTGGTATTTGGAAGATACCTTGGATTTGACTAATCCAATTAAACCTAGAAATACTCATTTAATCCAGGCTCATAAGATCATAGCATGTAGTCATGTACATTATTTAAGAAAACCAAAATCTTTATTACTTAAGCCAATATATGCATTGGTGACCTATTTGTTTATAATATTCTAAGATTTAGAGAACTAAACAATTTAATATTGATGGTTAAACTCTCCTAATAATTTCCTTCTATAAAATAGTAGAAACTAAAAAACAATTTAAACTTGAAAGTTGATAAAGAATAAGAGCACCATCTCACCCTACCTTATAGAGTGTTTCTTTTCTCCTAACCTTATACTTGTTCACTGTAGTTGCATCCATCTACCCTCCTATGATTGTTTCATTCGGCGACCACCATGTTCAATGGGTATGCACTTCAACCTACTACATTGGAAGCCAGAGGCAAGTGTTAATCCTTACACCATTACTCATTGCCGTGATACTTAGATCAAGATGAAGAAGAAAGTTAAGCTTATTCATACAATTCCATTTGGTTACTCCCTTTGTTCTTGTAATGTTTTATTTAATATCAACTCTTTTCATTTAAGGGTGTGAGTCTTGACATAACTAATTACTTGCCTTTTGATTTGACGGTCATAGGTTGAATTTCAGGAAACAGAGTTTTTATAAGGTAAGATTGCTTATATTCAATGAATCTCGTGTATTGAGTCACCATTTATATAGTGGTAATTTCCTTTTCATGATCATAATTTTATGTAAATTAAAGTGAATAATTGTTGGTGTAGTATAATATTTGTATTCTCTTATTTGCTAATTCCACCTTAAATATACACTTCTTTATTATCATCCTTATGATTTTAGAAATTACATTAGGCTTTATTGAGGTTTATATTATCATTAAACTTATCATTTTTGAAAGGATGGTGAGTGAAATTATATTATCCTCCACCTATGAAGACATGCGTGTAGCTTTTGCAATAAGAAATGTAGATGATGTAATTAAATAAAATTTAAAGGGGTGATAGTATAATTTTCACTAATATTTATCTCTTGCTTAGAACTTTTGCATGTATAGTTAATCATAAATTCTACAAGGAGTTTAATCATGAAAAAATGGGTCACTAATTTAGATGGTGCTGAGTTTTAAATAAAGAATTGCAAATCTCAAAAACATTTTGTATGCACATATAATACACTTCTAATGTGAGCAACTATATTAATGAAACTACAATATGTTAAATGAAGTCAAATCAAACGAACTATGTTTTCTTAACTTACGCAAATCCATATGCCATTACAATAGTCAACTCTTTAGTTTTACTACCTACTTAATTAATGAATCTCTTGTGCTAATAATAGTAGTTTAAGACTATAAGTTAAGAAATGTTTATCCTCTTTATAACATATTTCATATTTATATGCAACATTTATTTTCTTTCCTCTTATTTGTCATTTTTTTCATTAATAATAAACAATAAGTTGATGAAAATTTAAAAAAAAAATCAAGACAAGTAATTGCTCACCTTGACTTGTGTAACATTAGTTAAAGACACCTTATAACAAGGACAAGAGGGAGTATATATCCGGGTAAACACATTTTTCAAAGAATGTGATATTAAA
Organism: Lupinus albus; assembly: GCA_009771035.1. Classification (NCBI taxonomy): domain Eukaryota; kingdom Viridiplantae; phylum Streptophyta; class Magnoliopsida; order Fabales; family Fabaceae; genus Lupinus; species Lupinus albus. The sequence continues at coordinate 2,348,207 of CM020013.1, read as the reverse complement.
CAAAAAATGAAAAAAAATATATAAATAGATCAAGTATGAAAATATAACCATTGCTTGGCAAAAAAAATTAAAATAAAAACAATTTTCTCACCCACCAGTTTTTGTTTGGTGTAATGTGGCTAATCCTGCTCCATGAAAGTAGATCATAATTGGGATATGAGTGGAACTTCAATGACAACAATATAGAATAGTGTTGTGTTGTGTGTTATATGAAGCAAGTTTGGTGAGTGTGTCTAGCATGTGAATAGATGTGAAATTGAAAAAACCATGATTTATTCTTTTTTCCAGAAAATCTATTGTATGGAGTAATAGTTGTTCATAGAAATTAGGTTGCACAGATTGGATGGGAATTTTGATGTTATTTAAAAATACATGTATACAAGCAATTCTAAAAAGGTAAATGAAAGATTGAAATAAATGCAGACAATATCATATGCAAGGTTCAAAATTTGAAGTTCTGCAAAATGGGTTGCTACCAGAGTTTGTCAAATGGGAAAATGGGCAAATGTTTTTAAACTTGAATAGATCTCTGTAGGAAAACAATTTTTTTTATACAATTAAAAAGTTAGGAACCTAAGCCACATCGCAACGGTAAAGTCGTTGCTTAATAACTAAAAGGTCACGAGTTCAAATCCTGGAAATAGCCTCTTCGCTTTCGGGAGTAAGGAGACTGCATACACATTTACCCTCCCAAGTGCTCACTGCCTGGGAGACTCATGCAAGCCCTTTTGATACAACTCCAGAAAAATGGTTAAAATATGGCAAACATTGCATGATGAACTGCACATGGTGCAGCTCTTTCTAGATGCACATCAAATAGCATTTGGGCGCATGGGTAACCAAGTAGTCTCAATATAAATTTTAGGAAAATCCACAGCAAATAATCAAATAAACCCATATAAGTTCATATCAAATTGGAAAAACAATTGGTCAGAAGCATTGTTGTTTCTTCATTTGAGAGGCAAGACTATTTAGGTACAAAGAAGAAAGTGAACTCATACTTACATGGCAATTATCTGCATTTTGAATCACTACTACAGACAAAGATGCACATCATCAAAATCCTGATGTATCACGAGACAAGAATAAAAGACAGATGAACATGAACCATTGCTTAAGCAGAACCACCCTCTTCGTTGTTCGACACCTCTTCTTCCTTTGGCTTAACAGGGGGCACAGGTGATGGAGGGCCCTCGACTCCAATCTCTGCTCTTAGGTCATTGATGCTTTGCTCCAACTCATTTATACGGTTCCCCATATCATCAAGTGCATTTTGATGTCAAAGAAAACAACACATCAGCAATTTGAGTAATGAGCAAATCAGCAATGCCCATGTAATAAAACTGGCATCACTGTCCATCCTGCCTCGGCCAATAACATGACACCGCATATATATGACTTTAGACAAATTGCATTAAGTCATGAATCATGAATTGATCACAACCACACAGGTTTACAAAGACAAAGGTGAAGATGCAGCAGCACAATCAAATAACATACCACCCGTGTTGTTGTCTTGGTTTTGATACCAATTTAGTATGGATGGGTATGGAACACTTGCCCATGGGTTTTATATAAACAGCAAGTTAAATTTTTCAAAACAGAAACAAGTCACAAAATAAACACCACCTAACTTAATTTCCACTTAATTAAAAACCAAATGTTAAAAGACACTCCTTCAAGATTGTTTGACACAGGTTAACAACAAACAAGGAAGCCAGTTTAGATGACCTAGCATCCATCCTCATTGAATTATATTGATTGTAGAAATAATAGGGGTCAGATATGGAAGAAAAAAGAATGCTAAAAATACTAAATTATATTGACAGTATTGCGAACGATGATGTGATGATAATATGATACAAAAGACATAATACTAACCTCTATGTATAATATTAGGCTCATAATTAAATAAGGAAACAAATCATAAGAGATCAAATAAATTAATCTCAATCTTAAGAGGTCTTCTAAGATGCTCTAAACAAATCTAAGATATAATCATCATATTATGATATATTCTCTTTATCTAAGTTTAGATATTCCCTATAGGGAAGGGATCCACTTACTCCAAGAGTAAGTGGAAAAAACTTACTTCACATCTTAACCATTCATTATAGGAAAATCCAATGGCTTCAGTTAGTTATAATATATAAAATTTAAGATATTCTACAATACTATCGTAAGATCTAATATTATCATCGTGCATATCATATGAAAAGGATATTCTTTGTAACGATGGAGTCAGACATTGTCTGGAACCTGCTTTGCTGGAAACAAATTTCGAGTTAGCAGTATTAAAAAACATAAATAAAATCAGCAATGCAGCTCTAAGAGCCTACAGTATACAACTCACCATCTGCTGGAGAAGATTTTGCACCTGAAGAGAGAAAAAAGTGGAAAGGTCAATACTGATAAACAATTGACTTCAAGAGCAATCATCTAACTAAACTCTCCCACACATTAATAGCAAGTGGTCAAGTATACCAATATGCATATTCCCACTCTCATCATGGACAATGGGACAGTCAGCCAAAATGGCTCAAAAAGTAAACAGATAAGCAAGGTTCTAAAGTGCAGACTATGATCACAATATTGTGGTTGAGTTTCCGCTGCACTTGCAGTGTGGTTCCAAATCACAGAAAAAGGACTGGAACAAAACAGACACTGCAGCATCAGAACCGCATTGCAGCAGCAATAGGCTGTGACATACTGATCCCGTTTCAAATTAAAAAAAAAAACAATATCCAACCAAAAGAAATTTCACTCTGCAATGGCTGGAACACGCATTGAAACACCCACAATGCCTGCAATCGTAATCATAGCAGCCACAACCGCTACCGCAACTATGACAGCAACCATAATTTAAAACCACCCTAGTAAGCTAAAATCTTCCTCAAATGTTAACATAATGTAATCTAATAAGCACATTCCCACTCTGTTAACCTTGTGATGTCATTGGACAACCTCAACCAGTTAATAATATCATAAACATAGTTACATAATTCTCTCATTTACCCTACATACCGCCTATGGAACTGATCATTATATTGCCTACCACATACCAGGTTCATCATAAAGGTCTTATAAAATTAACGTAAAAAGTGACTAACAGCATACACAAATAAACCATGTACCTATACCATTCCGCGTACCAGGTAACTATGATCAGAAATCACGGCCGCGTCCGAACTCAATTACTCAAACATTGATGCAATAACAGCAACAACAACAACAAAATGAACTATATAATTATGAACAGAACTTACAAATGTAGTCATATCAGCAGTGCTTTGCTTGGGATCTTCTGAATCATGTCCGTCCTGCCATAGAAAACGATACAAATTCAATGAAAAAGAAACTATATTACGTGATGAAACAGAGCCCTAACAAATGAAATGAAAATTTTAAAACATTCATAAAAAATTAGAAACCCTAATTGCTTAAATATTGAAATTGAGATTCGTAAGTAAAAATACATTGATCATCAGATATGAAAAATAGAATGGAATTAAGAAGAAAAAGAGAGAGAGTAACCATTGATCTGATAAACGAAGCAGAGAGAAAAGATTTGAAAGGGGGGAATGGAACCAAATGCGTGAAAGTGAAACCAGATGCTCCAACAAGGGTTATAGATGTAATTGCACGTTTGCAACTAACACAACTTTCTATTCATAAGGGGTTAGCATAATTACTAAAATAGACTACTATATGTTTGACATTTGGAATTATTAAGGGCAATTTTGTCATTCAAATCTATACTATATGGTAATATTACAAAAATAGATATCTCATATGGCTGACACTTGGCATTTTTCAAGGCTAAAATTGTCATTATCTAATCTCTTTATATGATGGTATTACAAAAATAGACATATCTCCGTAACTTTGTACTTGAATTTTACCGAGGACGATAAAGTAACAACACATTATTTTGGAATAAAATAATAAGGTACTTTTTGAATCATTTATTATACCTGGCGCGGAATTACGTTAATGGGTTTTTGTATACATTTAGTTGGTAACTTTTTGGTGGGGTTATATTCGTCTTTTGATGTGTTCAAAATAATAAATATAATATAAAAAAATATTGTGTGCAGAGTCATTTATTACTAATAAGTCATATTACTAAAATGGGTTTTGGCATATAGTTGATGTTAAATTTTTGTTGGGGATAATTTTGTCATTCCAACTATTGAAGAATCACCTCGTTTCAAATTTTAAACTTTACCTTTCCAACTTCATCTTCTCTCTTTCATAGATGTTTTATTCTTCTTTCTTTCAACTTCAACTTTACATTTTTCTTTCATCTTCTCTCTTTCAATATACCTCTCTTCTTTCTTTCAACTTTTCTATTTTTTTCCAGATTTGTCTTTATGTTCACTCACTTGCTCAAATGTATGAATCTTATCTTTTAAGTTTCTTCCAAATCTAATCTCTTGATATTAACTTCCTCATATTTGAAAATGTTATTTTGTGTCTTTATTCATATTTTTCATAATAAGATGATCTTTTCACTAAGAAGATAATACTTTTCCATATTTGAATGTTATGTGTGTCCTTATTTTGTGAATTTTATTCTCCATGTGTTCTTACTGATATTTTTCTAAGAAGATAACTTTTTTCCAGATTTGCATGTTTTATGTGTCATTAATTTATGCACTTCTTATTTTATGTATGCCTTGCCCTTCAGCTATGACTTTCTTATTTTATGCATCAAAATTATTTGTTGGCCTTTTAGTCCAACATTTACAAAAAAGTTAGCATTTTTACAAGTAAGGTTAACATTTTTTTGGGTATTTTTGCTCCATAAAGCTTATTTCCTGACTTTTGAGTTTAATATAACAATTTTGGTGTTCTCTTTGGTATGCATGTTATTTTGGTGTTGTTGATAACATTTTTAGTGGATCGAACTTATTTGTTGTTTTCTAGATCAACATTTACTAAAAAGACAACATTTTTATGTGAAAAGTTAACATTTTTTTTTGCTCCAGGAAGCTCATTACATGTTGTTTGAGTTGAAGATAACAATTTTGGTATGATTTCCCATTACAACTTATGTGTAACTTATTTATATTATTTTGGGTATGCATGTTTTTTGAGTCTTTTATCTATCACAATGAATTTAGTTTTGTTTCTCACGGTAAACTTTTACTTTATCTTAATACTCACTTAAATATCTAACTATGGATAGGTGATTCACAATCATTTAAGCAAAATTCGTTGGAATCAAGAGAATCATATACTGTGGTCTTCTTCACCATAATATGCTCAGTGTAGGTACTTGGTAATACCACGATACATATCATATGCACTAGCTTTACATTTCATCACCATTGAGTTTAATATTTTCCTTATGACAATATTTATCTCATACTTTAACACTTTAGCTCACCATCATACACTACCTCCTTTTTATGAGCCATGAGATCATTGTTTAATTAAATTTATTAATTATCACTTTAAGTAAAAATTTAACTATTGCAAATCTTATTATGTGTAATAAGTTATGGGCAAGATTTTTATTTTCTTAATTTACCCAAAAAAAACATAGTGATTTTCCATCATAAGAATCACAAACTCACAAAGTAAAACATTTTTCCTCACTTCATTCCCACAAATGTGTGTATATATATATATGTGTATTACAACATACATACCCACAAGATATGATGAGGTATTTCATTAGTGGTATTTGGACTTGCACATACTTTTTGCAGCATTTGTGGTTGACCCACTTGAGTTGATGCATTTTATCAATGACACGATTATAGGAACAAAAAGTCTCTTATTTTATATAGCCAACTTGAACATTTGCACTCCAACCATTGCTTTCAAGTTTCAATTTTATCCCATGCATGTCAAGAAGTTCCTTCTTTTAAACAAACCATACAATCGTATTTACAACAACACATGTATCTCCATGCATACTTTTGAGACAGTAATGGGTCTAGACTCTAGACCACAAAATTCAATGTCTTGGATCCATTCTTATACTTTCCTTTCTACTAAGGTTTTATATATTACTAACTATTTTAAAAGGTAGGTTCATCTCTAATAACGTTCTACTTATTCTTAATACTCACTTAAATATCTTACTATGGATAGGTAACTCACTATCATTTAAGCAAAATTTGTTGGAATCAAGAGAATGATACACTACGGCCTACTTCAGCACATTGTTCTCAGTGTAGGTACTTGGTCATACCACAATACATACCATGTGCATGAGTTTTACATTTCATCATCACTAAGTTTAATATTTTCCTTATGGTCATCTCATACTTTAGTTGAATATATATTGTTGAATTTTTATTTAATTATTTACTGGATTAATGTCCTTCTTGGTTTTTTAGTTCAACATTTATTAACCATGTAAGACTTTTGCCAGCAAATTAACATTTTTTTGGTCATTTTTGCTCAATGAAGCTTATTTAGTTCATTTACATTTCAAGATAACATTTTCTTCCGCCTTTCAATGTTTACATGTTTAATTTTCTTTTGTTACACTTTAGTCACACTGAACTTGCTATTCCTTGCATTGATTGCAAGTGAACATTTCTCCTTCTTCATAACATTTCAAAGAAAGAGAAGGGTGTCACTAACCACTATATTTTAGTTACACTTTACACTTTTAATATGATTGTTTGCCTTCAATTCCTAACTATTCTCTACTTTCCAACCTAACTAAGGATATCTTCAAAGGACTTACTAGGGCTTATGTCTCTTCTCTGACCCGAAGACCAAAAAAAGATTATAAAATTTTAAATCAATATAGCCATAACAAGAACTATATGGCAGAGTAAGGCTAAAAATATTACAGTGCATTTATATTGACTCATCCTTCTCTTTCCGAAATGGTTTTCTATTTTTTCTAACAACTCTTCGTGATGCATTTTTTCAAGTTTTTATTTGAATGACTGCTATAGAAAAATGGATTGCAATGTGTAACAACTCAATATTATTTTTACTTCAATATGTTCTTTATTGCCTCCATTCTAACTTCTTCGTGTTAACTTTTTTGTGGTACTTTGGATATGCATGCTCACTGTCTAACTTATTTGGTAAAAATGAATCATTTTTTACCAACTTTTTATCAATCAAGCTTACTTTGTGCATTTTTAGTTAGACATTATATTTTCATTATGTAAGTCATTTAACCTTATTTACTACATTTCTATGTGTCCTTATTTTGTGCATCTATATCTTTTCATCTAACTTTCTCTCAGCCTGTTATTTTTTCCTTATTCTTCTTCAGCATAAGGTTTAGAAGCAAAAGAAGAGTTACAAAATGGAAGCTCCAAAAGACATTGGAGATAAATCACCTACCAATGGATTAACTTGAAAGCGTAGAGCATAGTATAGATTCAAAACCATCTTGAGTTATGTTAAACTTTAATCCTTCCTGAACTGCATTTTCAGTTCTATTGTTAAATTGAATTTTTAATTTATTTTTTTGTTTAATGTCCATTTATTTTTTTCCTTAGAGACTCATAGTGACATTTATGTTTTGAACTGTTAATAGTGGAGTCAATAGTCATAGGTTTCCTGCATTACATTTTGACCTTAGGAATTGCATTCATGAGGGATGGAAGTGATGTGAGTCATTCACTCCAATTTTGAAGATTAATGTGGGCACAAAATAAAATTAAGTATAACTAATTCATTGAAAAAGGAGAAATTATTGAGGGCTCCAAATAAATTAATGTCAGCACAAAATAAATAGTTAAGTTTCTTTCATTATTTTAATTTAAGATGGTGAAATTATTGTTTGTCCTCATACCACTTAGTCATTTGCTCATGGTTTTGTTAAATCTAGAGAAAGGAATGTAAAAAAGTTTGCATTGCACTTCTAAAAATTTAAATATAGTAATTATAGTTCATGTGTAGTAGTCTATCATCATTATTTTAGTGTACAACATTCATCGTTTTAAAAAAATTATATTAAAAACTTGAGAAAAAATTTAGCGGTAATACTTTATAAGGTTAGTGATTACCTTTCAGAAAAAATTTGTACAGAGTCAAAAGTATTGTTATTAAAATATTCAAATATAGCATGATACAATATAACATGATAACTTTGTCGTATTCTAGAGTTTCATATGCGGGAGGAAAAGAAAATGAAGTAATACATAAATGTGACTTTATGAAAATATCTACATAGGATAAAAGGCTACAACAATTACATTACACTATCCTTAAAACTTTGAAAGTTGTCTTAGGTACGTATAAGAAAAAGGGTTAGACATGTAAAGTAACTTTACTTCACTACTGTGTATAGCAGCACATAAAATCATGTTACTTTAAAATGTAGCACATGTCACTTTAACATTGTTGTTTTTTCTTCTCATAGGTTTATCTTCCTATGACTCACATTTCTCCTTTTTTTTTACTCAAATGTGGTAGCCTTTTTAAAAAAAAGTACACATTTTTGTTAACTTATAGATATATACCTAATCATATGTTACCATAAATAATTTGACAACCAAATATTTATATAACAAAAGGAAAAAATTATTTCTATGACAAATAAATATTGACCATAAACACTCTATCTACACTAATTTTACAATGTTATACTTACACTTATATTAGATTTCCTAATACTTGCATCAAGAATTGAGACTGTTGGTCAAATCAACAAATATATTATAACTATAATTACATGTGAATTTTTTTTATTGTCTTTAAATTTTTATTATGTTCCATATAATAGATTTATTAAAGTTATACTAATAAACGTTCTAATATATAACTATACGTGAGGAAAAGACATATCCGAGTTTAAATTCAATTGATATGCCTCATGTTAATGAAAGTGTAACATTCAGCATACTAACTCTTAAATTTATAAATTGACTTACAACCTCTCCTCTCAATCATAAGATCAAGTTGAAAGTTGGAACTCCATAATGATAGAGAAATTTAGACCAGTATGAAGGATTATGCAATAATACAGTATTGGATGTCACTAAAATATGAGGTTATATTTACCTAGACCAGTATTCAGTCATGACCAATTTTATCTAGCTATTTCAAGAGCTCAAAGAAAAAAAAAGATTAAAGATATTAATATGTGATAAGGATGGTCAATCACTAAAAACAACAACAAATGTAATTTAGAAATAAGTTTTCCAAAATCTCCAACATGTATTCTACAACTTCTTTTACACTATCATCCAAACTTTTTCTTCATAACAATTCTTTATTTATTTAATATAACAACACTATATCCTTCATCAACAACTCTACACCAACAATCAAATACATAAACATTATCCTTAATGAGGTAACTGTCAATAAAATTTTCATTAACAAATTATGTTTTTATTTTTTAAATAAATTCATGCAAAATACATTACCACCCGTGCGAATTCGCACGGGTATCCTACTAGTTTATACATAAAAAGGTTTCACTTACTTCAACGTTAAGTTTTTTAAAACTTACTTCACATCTTAGTCATTTATATTAGGAAATCTAATGGTTTAATTCTACACACTAATTCCAACCATTGAATTTCCTTAAAATTAATGGCTAAGATATGAGTAATTTTAAAAAACTTACTCTTTGAGTAAGTGAATCTCTCTCTTTATATATTATATGTGTAAAGATTTATATACTTTGAGTAAGTGAATTCTCTCTCTTTATATATTATCGGTGTAAAGATTTATATATTGTCATTCATTTTGATTTCATTTTTTTTATTTTGGAGAATGATAATTAGATATAAATGACAACTCATACCCTATCTTCAACGGGAAAGGGTCCTCTCCATGAAGATCCTCTCCATTAATGAAGAGATAAGTGATCATTTTTGCACTTACACATAGGGTTAAAAATGTCATTACATTTTATCTTAAGAATAAAAGTGTCAAATCAAATTTCATTTTTTTCTTGTTTTTGGTGTACTTACCTCTCCATTAATGGGGAGAATCCTATTTGATCTTCAACCTTTTTTTTCTATTTTTCTTTTCTAACTAAAAGATTTCAATTTATCTCTTTCTCTTTCTTCTTAAACAACTGTAGATTAATCATGCCTCTCGTTTTTTTTTTCATTTTAAGCTGAGGCTTACTCAATACTTTTGCAATTTACTATCATTTTAAATTTAGAGCTTGTGAAATTTTTTATTGTATTAAATTGATTTCTAAAAAAAGTATAAGTCACATTATAGTCTTGAAATATTTTTATACAAATGACTATTCTAATCCACATTTAAAATTCAATTTGCTTTTTTTATTTTAGAGACTAAATTACTGGGTGTGATTTTTTTTAGAATTAGGTCTTCATTCTTTAATTTATTATTTTTTTATTGTATAGACAACAAAATTATTCTTAAGTAAAATATCTTGAGTTTTACATTAAAAAGAGAGCTAGTAGTACTCTTTAACAAAATAAAACCTTTAAAAAAATATTACTTACATTTATTTTTTTATAACTCCATGTGCAGATTTTTCTAAAAAAATCATCTCTTGTATTTGGCTTTTGAAGATGGGAAGCATTTAAGATATATCAAGAGTTATAATTTTAGGACATTTTATCACTTTACCTCTTTTAAGGATGAATTTGTTTGCATTTTTGTTTTATTGAAATTGTAATGAGTCACTCTTACAAATATTATTAGTGGATTTAAATATTTCATAGAAATATTTGGTTTAAAATAATTTCAAGCTAATAGTTTGGAATGGTGCTACATTTTTGAATTAGAACTATATTGAACATGTCTTATTGTATGTTGCTTTCATTTTCTTCCACTATTATATTATTTATCACCTCTATCTTAACCATGACAACCATAATAAAGTTAATTTAGTTAAAACTTAAATTTATAAAGAATTACTAATATCATGTAATGAGAAAGTAAAAGTTTGAGAAGTTAAACAGAACTCAAATATCATGTATGTTTGCACTCAATAGAAACAAAGGGTAAGTTTGAAAATTTGAAAAAATCCAAAAGGTAAACTTCATTAATGCTTTAAGAGATAGTAGTTGGAATGAAGATCTCTTGTACCATATTTTATGTCTTATTGTGTCTCAATTCAATAGAAAATTGACACATACTTAAAAAGAAAATTGATAAAAACAAAAAATATTTTTTTATATTATTTGGTGTGATTTTATTGGTTTGAGAGAGAGTGACAAAAATATTTGAGGAGAGCGGGTTCTTGTTCATATTTCATAGCACTTGGAGAAAATAGTATTTCTCATATAATAATTCGGAAATGGTCTATGTAGACATAAAAAGGATGTGTAATTTTACTTAATAGGGTGTCAATACAATTAAAACAAGCCCTAATACACAAGACTTATCTAGGAACAAAGTAATATTCTTTATTAACGAACTCTCTAGAAGCTTATAGTTGAAGTTTGTTAAACAAATTTATCTACCCTTGTTTTCCAATTATTTTTTCCCTAACCTGATGACATGCCCTGCCGGGTCTGTCAACTTGCTTTCATATTGTTTATAATATGCAGTTTATATGCAATAAATATATGATGTAATAAATTGTATTAGCTAGATATTATAAATTGCAGTTTAATATATTTGATTTAGGTAATTGTTGAATAAAGAAATACATATAAGTTTTGTCCAATTCAAAATAGATTCCAATTTCAACTATTTACCACTTCGCCCTCTTTCTCTCTCTACAATTTTGATGTGTAACACAACAGAATAGAATATTGTGTGGGTTTTGGACTTTTGGCTTAATTTTTATTATTTAACTAATAAAATAATAATTAACTCTATTAATTAATCTAATATATATTATATGATAACAATCAAAATTATGCTGTAAATAATGCGGAACCGTTGAGAAATTGATATTCATAAGGATGGCAATGGGTACCCGGATCTGTGGGTACCCGCAAAAATTACCTGTAATGGGTCGGGTATGAGTCCATATTTTGGACTCATGGGTAATTTAGACACATAATTTTAAGACCCGTCGTTAGATGAGTCTGAATCCGGGTAATGAGGTACCCAGACCCGTGAGTACCCGAACCTACTATTTCTTCCTAAATCTATATGTATATAGCAATAATTATAATATTATGTTAATCTATATTGTAATATCATATTAATCAATAATTGTAATATCATATTAATTCATAAGTGTGATTGTTATGTTGTTAAAGTATGATTATTTATGTTGTTAAACAATGATATTATGTTGTTAATTCATATGTATAATATAATAATATATTAATTAAAGAGTTCTTACTACATGAATTTTTCATCCTAATGTTAGAGTTGTTTTTAATGTTTGTTTGAGTAAAATAAGTTGTATTTAATAATCAATTTAAGTTGTGTTTAAAATTTTAAATTAAGTTTCATAATTTTTTATCTTCTTGATTGTCTAAATAATATATAAAATTGTATGAAATAAATATACAAATGCATAAATTACTTACAATTATTTTTAATATTTTTGAATTTATGGGTACCCTGGATCCGTTTGGTACCCAAGGACCCGCAGGTAGTATACCCAGCGGATATTAGCATGGGTCTGGGTCCAAAAAAGAAGCAACGGGACGGGTCTGGTTAAGACACTACCCGGACCCATCCAGACCCATTGCCATCCCTAGATATTCATGCTAATTTACATATAGTGGGTGTGAGATTGAGGTTGAATAATTGTTGTAGTTAAAAAACTAAATATCATTTTACATTGATAGGCTCATCATCAAGTTTATATAAGCATACATTATAAATTGTCAAGAGTAAAATAAACAACAAAAATTACTCCAAAATCAGTTATTTTATGTTTTTGACTTATATATTAGTATAGATATAGATGAAGGGTAAAATAAGTAAGTAAAAATTATACCATTGGAAGTTATTTTAAGTTTTCCCTGTATTAAGTAGTATAGATGTTCTACACAAGTGTTATTTGTTAAATGAAAATTCTCCAGACTCGTTAAACAATATTATTTATCTTAGTCTATTTAGGTTCCGTAGAAGTTTGTATGAGAGTCGGTGTTACAAGGAAAAATTAGTTTGACTACACTATTCCATTATTGGTGCATGTTAAAAAATATTTACAGGATTAGTGTAACTTTATGAGATGTTGTGGCTGCCAATCACGAGATTTGAATCTCGTGGACTAGGAATGCTATTTCGTGGTCTAATCTCGTGTACCAGAGACACGAGATTCGTCCTCGTCAAATTTCTCGTGCACAACACACACGAGTCATCTTGTCGTGTACCGAAAAAACAACTCCCTATTAGTCATGGCAATTTTTTAAGGTTTTAGGGTTATGTTTTATGGTGTTTAAATATTAGGTTTTAGGGTTTAGGTTTTAGGATAACCTAATTTAAGTTAAGGTTTTAGTGTTTACAATCTCGTGGATGGGGACCACGACATCCATTAAAAGCTGCACCAGTTTTGAAAGTTGCACCGCATTTAATATGTTATATTTATTATTTATATTTTTATATTTATTATTTATATTAATTATGATAAATGCATTTAATATGTTATATTTATTATTTATTATTGTATATCTATTTATAATATATGTATTATAGTATATGTATTTGTAATAGTATATGCATTTATAATAGTATATGTATTTATTTATAATATATGCATTATAGTATATGTATTTATTATAATATATGTATTTATTATAATGAATATATTATAATTTATGCATTTATTTATAATACTTATTTATAATGTATTAAAAGTTAATACATTAAAATCGAAATTATTGTTTAAATTATTACTAATATTTTGAAAATCTTGCTCTGCTTGAGAATCAATGGTAACGAAAAAAGATGAAGGAGTAACATATGTTATGCTAACCGGTTCAGCAGAAGCAATCTCAACATCGTCATCATCATCACAACATAGCTCAATATCCTCCTTATCACTAAAATCACTCACAATATCTCTAATAATAATCATCTACATGTAATATATATATGAACAATTAGTAACAACACAATAATAATTATTAAACTACATCAATAATAAATAAATTAACTACATTAACAAAATAAAATCTTACCTTAAAACCGGATAACTTGTATATTTTGCATGTATGTTTTAAATTGTGCAAATGCTGGACGGTATATATATAGAATAGGATCTCGTGTTTCCCATGTACACCACATAAATCTAAGTCGTAAACATGGTGCACAGACTATCAAGCATGCGTCACACAAGTACGAATCTCGTGTCTCTGGTACACGAGATTGGACCAGGGAATAGCATTCCTGGTCCACGAGATTCAAATCTCGTGATTGGCAACCACAACATCCCATAAAGTTACACTAATCCTGTAAATATTTTTTAACATGCATCAATAGTGGAATAGTGTAGTCAAACTACACTATCCACATAATTTTTCCGTGTTACAATCAATACACTTAAATGTTAATCTTTCTCTACCAATCACTGTTAAGCTTGAGAAAGGTTGCTAAGTTCATTGAAATTATTGACTATTAAAACGAGTAGGGATCCTCTCCTAATGGGAGGCAATTGATGTCTAAAACAATATAAAAAATAAATTAAAAAGACAATTACGTTCTTTTATTTATAATATTTTCATCCTAATATCATTTATCTCTCCTTTAATGGAGATATATTAAAACATATCTTGAATCATATTCTTATTCCTATGTACATGTGTTCGTGTCTTTACCATGTTCTATCACATAATAACACATAGGTTCGTGTCTTTAACGTGTTGTATCAAATACACACGCGTAAACCTAATGTTGAATCCTCTCTATATCTTCTGAAATTTCTCCATCTGTCACTAATTTTCACTATAGATATATCCACGCTCCACCCTTTATTCCAAACCCATAATAACAATAAACCACACATCTTCTTCAACACTCTCTTCTCTTCTCTCTTTCTACCAAAACCTTCTTTCTTCTTCCAATGGCTTCCAATGCCATCAAACAACGTGATCCTACCACCACCACCACCACCATGAACAACAAGAGAAGAAGTGGTGGTGGAAGTAGAAGAGACAAGAGAATGGTTATGGCCAAACATGGCTTTAGGTCACTTGCTATAGCAGTTTCTCTTCCTTTATCTCTTACCCTTATATCCATGTATCTAGGTTTATCTCTTCATACTCAACAACATGCTCATCACGATGATGCTTCTAGAAAGCCCTTTTGGTTCCCACCTTCTTGGGTATTACACCTTTTGTGTCCAGCTTCAAGTTTCTTGATGGGTATATCTGCATGGATGGTTTGGGCAAATGGAGGGTTCCATAGAAACCCTGTGGCTCTTATGCTTTATTTGACTCAGATAATGTTCACTGTGCTATGGGATCCTCTTGTTTTTGGTTTTGGGACAATAAGGGTTGGCTTCATAGTGTGTTTGGGAATGTTTGTAGCATTGTTTGGGTGCATGCATGTGTTTGGGAAGGTTAATTCTGTTGCTGCTGATTTGGTAAAACCTTGTTTAGCATGGATTGCTTTTCTATCTATTGTAAATCTTAAGCTAGTTTACCTTTAAAACAATTGCGACTACAATATTGCGGTTTTTAATTGGAATCTCTATAAGGGATAATATCCTCTTGAGTACTGGAAGGTCCAGTAATGATTGGATTGTAACACATAGCAAACAATAGTCTATAGTCTGACTCTGACTATGGTTTTCTCAAGTTTTTTAAAAAAAATTGAGTCTCACTTATTCAGTATTAGAGAGTAGTTGAACTCATCTATATGTCCTACCTACCCCAATCCTGGCCTTGTTCTGTAAATAATAGTTTATGGGTGTTTTGTGGTTTTTGTTTATGGTTTTCTTTGGTGGGGGTGGTGAGATGCTTTGTACTTTCTCATGTTAAATTTAAGCACTATTGTTTTTTAATCACTATATATCTGCCTTTAATGAACAGAAGAATACTACTAAATGTGCTTTTCTTCAATGTAGCTATATTATTCAAGTCCTTTATTTTATTTATTATTTTGTGGAAAAAGAAGCTTCATTTTAAGAATGAGAAAGGGATACGTATAAAAGGAAATTCAGAGAGTAGAGACAACATGAGTATCTATTTCATAAACAACACTAACGCAAATGAAAATAAGAATAGAGAATATTATCTTAAACCAAAACATTACATATTCAAAGAGTGAGGAACTGTTCAGTCTCAGTCCTTACAAAATTTAAATATGGATAATAGTCTTATTGAGTAGAATATCTAAAAATAATTAATTTAATCAACCTTTTAAAAACTATGATTCATTTAAAAATTTCCCTTAATTTCCTACATAGTAAATTGAAAAGTGTGGAATTTTTCAAGACATGATACCAGCTTGACCAATAAAGCATCCTGTAAAATTTTAATGAAAAAAATAAAAATACACTCCTATGGACATTTGTATGCCATCACCCTTCTGTTTTTTTAAGTTAGAATTAAATTATTAACGTGTTAAAATTATTGGTTGTCTTATTATATATATGTCCTACGGTACTAGTATTAATGTCACATAAGGATGGAAATAAGTCAGACTGCCTATTAGAGGCTTATTACCTAGCCTATAACAAGACAGACCAAACCTTTTTAGTAAACAGATTAGGCTTAGGCTTCTCCAAAAGTCTACTTAACCGAAATAGGCCAGACTCAGACCTTTTAAAAAGCTTATTAAGTCTAACAGGTCAGCCTATGTAATGTTATCATATATTTATAAATTATTTTTATAACATGTAAAAAAACTAAATAAAAAATTATGTAAATAACCCACTAGGACATAAAGATTAGACTATTTAATAATTGAATATTTAATTGTTGAGATTTGAGTTTAAGTACATAACTCAACTCATATTAAATATTAGAATAATATCATATTTTATTATGATATTAAAATACATTGTTTTGTATATTTTAACCTCAAAGACACCACAAATCTTTCTAATACATTACGCAACATTGGAAGGTGATGAAAATAATTGTGATAACAATGTAAAAAATTTACACTAATTGCTATAATTATAATAATTTTTTCTAGTTTGTATTAATTTTTTAATTTTTTTTACCTTAGCAGACCTTTAAACAGACTAACAGTCAGACTTTTAAACAAGTCAGACATATGCTTGAATTTTTGTTTAAACAGGCTAACTAGCCAGATTCAGGCTCCTATATACTATATAGGAGCGGTCTGTTTAAGTCAAAGTCTGGTCTAATTTAACCTGTTTTCACCCCTAATGCCACCTATCACTCAATGTTATATCAAGGCCTAAAATGAATATTAGCAATTTGCGATTTTTTGAAAAAAGAATATTAATAATTGGCAATACTTTTGGACCCTTATACTTAGAGCTACTATTCAGTGATAGTGATCTATGAATACTTCAAAAATGGCTGGGGTAGGTATAAGTTACTTGGAATTGTGTTTTATGTCAATATAAATACCAAATAATGGTGGCCCGTTCTTTTTATGGAGCTGGTTTGACAAAAGTGTCTGTTCCATTAATCCTTCCCCAAAATTTGAGCTCCAAATGTTTATTAACAAAGCAAAAAATGCCCATGATCATCACATCAGCACCAAACCTTAATTCCATCAAATATGATCAAAAGTCATCATAATGTCCTATCGTAAGTCATATTCATTGACAAATATGAACTTTTATCGATCTCCTCCACACATGTCAAACTCAGGTAAGACACGGATTTAACGAAAATGTAAATTATACAATATCCTCCTGATTAAGTTAGAACAAGCTTTAGCTAGTAAATAAATCCGAGCTATAATGTTTAGCTAACAGAGAGAGCAACACAAACATCTCCAGAAAACAACTACCAGTGTCATTGGTACAGAGAAGGAAAATGAACATATTTTGTAAGCATCTTAAAGAGTAGCATCTTAAATTGCAAGGTTATCATGTTGTGCTTGGAGCAGCTTCTTGTTTATCTGTAGATGTTTCACCAGCAGTACTCTTGCCAGCATCTTCTTCTCCAGCCTTTGACACTTCTTGCCCTGTTACAATTGGTAAATAAAGTAAGTTCTACACGAACCTTTAGAGTTTGACATCATAATCCAGAAAACTAAAACCACATTTGAGGATATTATGAACATGTTATATACGTTGTACCATACTATGCATGTCAAATTTTCAATGGTAATGCAAATTATGACTAATACCGGATATATATGTAGTGATATCAAAACCAAAGGTTAAGCGTACTCTAGCAACTTTACGTAAGGCAGTTTGATCATTCAAACAAACTATAAATATGATAAATATAAGCCTACTAAATATCTTTTTGATATTTTACGCAAGCCATATAAATATAAGCCTACTAAATATCTTTTTCTTCCTCCGGAATCTTTGTATCCATCAGAGGTATTGGCTTGGTTTACCGAGTCTTCTTTGATGAGGGCTTGGATGGGACAATGGCTACCTCGCTCACTCGGGCGTGATACCCATCCTTCTTGAGCTTCCCATTAACCCATTTAATGTGGATTAAAGGATGAGCTAGCCCTCCTAAAGACATATATATAGGTTTCAAAACAACCAGTATCTCAAGACTTGAGAGTTTAAGTTAAATCACTTAGGTGAAAACTACTCTATCCATGCCAGAGGGGTACCAGCTATATACTGAGATAAATCATTGTCTTTCAATGGCAGTTACATACTTCAAAAACACTACCATGCCTCTAGTCCTCACTCATTGAAGGAAAATCACCAACTCTATCCTACCCCCACAAAAATAAACTTACTACATGACTGGACAATTCAACTTTTGTATATTGATGCCTAACAGACAACTCTGTTCTCCAACCTAGTTCTTACATGCTGCCCAGTTAACTCACCACAACCATTAACATGTCCACTAAAACACATCCAACTGATGGAAAACATATACTTAGTCCCCCAATAAATCATTTAATATATCCTACCCCTAGAGGCGTCATGCGAGTTTACCAAAAATCAACCTGCATATATATATATATTGGTACTGTACAGTAACTTGCTTAATTGCCATTCCTAATCCCTAGAATCATGTATGCTTTGTCATATTCAAGTAGACTGCAGAAAAATAAACGTCAAAAGAAAAGTAAGCACCATAGTTACCTTCATCATCACTTCCATTAATATCATCACCAATTGCATCATCACCCATCCCACCAAATTTCTGCAGCAAGTACAAATAATTAGGACAAATAAGAGACTGATTCAAGATAATCACCGAATAGATAACATACAGAGAAATCCATCCCTCCCATTGCATCACCACCCATCCCAGCAAGTTTCTGAAGAATTCACATAAAATTAGGAGAAATAACAATGTAAGAGGCAAACAGAGAATCAAATGAACAGATTACATACTGAGAAATCCATTCCTCCAAGTCCCCCCATTCCTCCCATTCCTCCCATTCCTCCAAGTCCCCCCATTCCTCCCATTCCTCCCATTCCTCCAAGTCCCCCCATTCCTCCCATTCCTCCAAGTCCCCCCATTCCTCCCATTCCTCCAAGTCCCCCCATTCCTCCCATTCCTCCAAGTCCCCCCATTGCATCATCACCCATCCCACCAAATTTCTGCAGCATAAGAAAGTAATAAGTACAACCGATATCAAAATGGGATGAGGTTAAAACAGAAAATTAAATGAACACAATGCATACTGAGAAATCCATGCCTCCCAAGTCCGGTTCACCTACTAAACAAACAATGAGGCAATTCAATCAGTTCATATACATAAAATAATATTTCCTTCCATGAAACTAAAATGTTCAGCAGAGTCACAGATGTCATACCCCCCTCATTCTCATCCTCATCAACCCATTTATCCCAATCCACTTTCACATAATGTGGAGCTTTGCCTTCTGCACGCAGTAACCTTTTCCACCATTCACTTTCTGCTTTCTGCACTACACAGAATATGCTCCGCATTCCTACATTGATTTTGCTCTCCTGAAACAAAAAAGAATGGTGAAACAACTGCATTGAAAATGCATTAAAGAAAACAGCATTCCATTGCAAGCATATATATCTCAAATGATTATTAAAAAAATGAAAACGAAAAAACATATCATCAAACATTCCTTGGGGAATTAAAAGAGTAAACAAATAACATGAAAATTAAGCACAATGAGTATAAGAATGTATTAAAAGCTAAAAGATAAACAATGCCCCAATAAGCATGCATATCTCAGGCCATTTAATTATTTAAATCATAGGAAAAGAAAAGAACATCTTTAAAAAAATGCCAACGCAATCCATAATTGGGAAGGTCTTTCTCACCTCTACATTAACCTTGTCAAAGAGCTCCAGTTTAAGCTCATACTGATTGTCACCAGCACCAGCACTGGCAGAAAAGGTAAAAACACCATCTGGAGTAAGATCCACTTTAGCATCTTTTGAATCCGCCAATTGAACTGTGATATACACCTTCTCAACCCTTTGAGCCCACTTAACCTCTGGATGACGACTGAAACATAAAGTGCAATATTAAAATGGCAATCAAATAAGAACAGAGACTCATGAATGCATACAAGGCAAGGAAGATTAAAGTTCTTATCACTAAAACCACAAAATATAAATTATCACATTTCACCACCAGTGTTATCAACCATTGCGGAATACCAAAAATCTGATATACAATATATCTGAGAACATGGCAGGTATATAATGGATTCAAAGAAAATATAAAAAATTAACTACATATAGAAAAAGCAACAAAAAAATAAAAAAGTCATGCAAAATAATAATTAAAGTACTTATATAGAATTAATCAAAAACATTGCCAAAAGAACCTCAACACATGCATAATGTCATTATAAAATCAAACCATCATTAGTCACAAATTAAAGCTTAGGACACACAGATTTGGAATTTCACCAACACCGATATGACACTTAAAAAAAAATTAGGTCACACCGACATATGTTACAATATACAAAATTAGTATCAAACATAAACATATATTAAATTAAAAAAGATTATCATATTTTAAAATTAGCTTGACTCTATAAATATAATAAATATCTAACCATTGTGTTATTGTCATCTATATTAACATCAAGATTCTAGAAACAAAAGAGAAAAACTATGTAATCAGCTACAAGTGTCCAAAAATGTCTAAGAATTATCCAATATATAGATCAGTAAACAATTATTAGTACTATATCTTTCAATTTAATTTTACAATAAATACCTAACTGAAAAAATGAAAAAAAAAATCTACAATTATATTTCAATTAGCACCTTCCCTAGTAAGTTAAACTAACATCTTTTGATTATTTTAAATAGATCATAAAATTCACAACATAGAAATGATAACTAACAACAATAATAGGATAATCAAAGAGACGCGAAAATGAAAAGAATCATAGAAATGAGAAAGGATTGTTGTACCTCATAATTGGTTTACGAAAGCTGAGAGAAAGTAAAACCCTAAGAGAGAGAGAGAAACTGAAAACCCTAAAGTGACCGTTTTTTATGGAAGGACAATAATAATAATGATATATAAATAAGGAAATAAATGTTAGTTGGATATTTCTTTCTAGTATCTTCTAGAATATGTTGTCACTGTTACACGTTTTAACTCATTGGGCCCAGCTTTGCATTTGGGCCAGCTTGTATGAGATTCGGCCCAGTTTAAATATTGCGTACCCAACACTTTCCTTTTAGTATTAGGCTCATTCTTCTATGAGAAAAAAAAAATGTATTAATGTACATATACCATCAATCATTCAATCCTTAAAAAAATAGCAATAAATAATGGAAAATATATTAATTGAGCATAAATATTTATACTAATAATGCATAGATATCATACTATTTTATTTGCAAAAAATCCTTATCGGAAGTGCACTTATCAGAGTTTGAGCATGATATACTATTACTTTACTATCTAAATTTAATGTTAGGTAAGGGTGAAAATAGGTCAGATCGTCTATCAGGAGTCTATTACTTGACCTATAACAGACTAGGCTAGACCAAATTTTTCCATAAATATATCAGACTCAAACTTAAAAAAAACATATTTAGCTTAACATGTCAAACTTTAGGCTATCTAAAAGACTTGTTAAACCTAACAGATAAGCCTACTTAGTTTTATATTATGTAGCAATATTCATATTATACTATTTTAATATAAGTAATTAAAGTGTCTTATTTTTAAATTCACTAATTGTTTGACAACATTAAATATCCTCATACTATATCAGAATAAAGTGTTTTATGTAGCAATGTTCATATTATATTATTCCTTAAATACACTCATTGTTTGACAACATGTGTCTTATTTTTTATTTATATAATATATTTTAAAATGAAAACTTCTAAAGATAAGAGAAATAAGAACATGTTGTCAAACAATGAGTGAATTTAATGAGATAAGTTGTCTCATGTTATGATGAGATACTTTATTCTCACATTATATCTCTAATTTTAATAGAAAGTATAGTTTAGTTATTAGATTTAGATGAGCCTAGTTAAAAGTAGGTTTATTAGTTTATTTAAATGTAGAAATTGTGGTTTATATCATGATCATATAATATAATATGCCTTTAAACAGACAAATAAGTCAGGTCAGACTTTTAAACATGTGAAACCTAAATTTTTAAATTTTTTAAACAATCTAACAAGTCAGACTCCTATATATTATATAAGCTCCATTATCAGAAACATCAGATATTATTATATTAGTTAGTACAGGAAATTATGAGTAGATTAATCACCCATATAGGAACGTGAGACTAAGTCTAATAAACTTTTGACATCTAAGCTCTTGAGTTTTTTTTTTTAAATTACTTAAATTATAATGATGTCTTCATTCATTGGTTTATGCTTCCTCTTTTAATATATTTTTATGATTTTTATTTACATTTAAGATAAATAAATAAAAATAGAACCTAAATTACAAACTTAAATATTTAAATTTAAATTATATATTCATCAATGTCATTGTTACTAACTTGCTAGTTCTAATTTCAATAAAAAGTTAAAATTGGAAAATATATATATATATATATATTTCATTTATGTTGATTTTTTCATGTTACGTTATTCCATGTCTCTTGATGATTTCTACTATATTTTTCAAATATACTTTTATTTATTTACCCCTCTTTTTCAATCAATTTTTCTCATTTTCTTTTTAATTCAGTTCCAAATATGCATTAAATAATGTTATTTTAGTTAAATAATATTCAAATTCTACATTATTGTGTCTATATTGTGCTAACCTTAAACATTAAACGTTCAAAAATATGATTAAGTTGAATAAAATATTGTATGTTTTATAGACAAGTCTAAATTATATAAAATTAATGTTTTTTTATTATTTGGTTAGTTAAAATATAGTATAAGATTGATTTAAACATCTCCTTACAATTATTGATACAATTTGTAATCAACCAAAAATAATGAATGAACATTGACTCTTATATTATTTGAACTTATATTCATAATATATCATATATTTTTTTGACTTAATTATACATGTGATTTGTATATTTTCACTAAAACTCATAGGAGATATAAGTATAATTTAGTGATGTATTTCATTTTAGTCATTGAAATTGTAGTAACACAAGTTTGAAATAATGAACAAATATGTCACATAAATAGTACAAAAAATTGCACAATAGACACCTATTTAACATTAAATGAAAGATTAAGATACAAGAGTTTAAAAGAGTATAAAGTATACTCTTATAAATGATATATAATAAATAAGGTACTACCCCACTGACACAAACCTAGAAGCATCGTGGGATATAAAGTAACATTTATTTTGGTTTATAAGTACTCATTTGAAAGAGTTCACTGTTCATTTACGTTATTCAACAACCATGCATGCATGCATGCATATTTATGTTCTACGTGTGGAGAATACAAATTCTCCACGTACTTTCTTTTATCCACTTCATTTGTGGTCCAAATGCAATTAAATGCTTTTCTTTTCTTGTGATTTGTGATCACATAATTACACTCTATCTCTTCTTCTTCCTTTCATTATTATTTTGTTGTGTTATTTATTTATCTTTGGTTGTGCTTGCTTTTAATTTATTGCATTGTTTTGACTATATTGAAAGCAACTTCTATGTATGAAAAAAATGTAAGCATTAACAGTGTATAAGTTTTATATATGATTATTGTATTATCTATCATTTATGTTTAATTATAATGGACTATTCAAAAAAGTAGTACAAATAAATAGTGAATGATATATTGACTGTGTATAAATCTTACACTGACAAGATGTTGATCTAGTGATGTAAGGCTCCGTTAGATCCTCAAGATCATCAAAATGTTAAGAGTTCGATTCCTGAAAGCGACACTTGATGGAGGTAGTCACTCACCCTGAAATTGATTAGTTTTTTACATATAAGGTGAGATAATACTCTTGGTAGTACCAAAATTAATCACTATAAGAAAAATATTATGTGTCATAAAGTATACTTTGTTTATTAATTATTAGTTTACAAGTGATATATGTCACGTTTTGTATATATGTTGAAAGATTTAGTGGAAAAATATATTATTATTCTTCTTTTTTTATCCTCTCTCAAAATTTCAAAGATCAAAACAATACCAAAGTTTTCTTTCTTTTTGGTTGATGTAAGATGTTAGCTAAGAAAGTAAAAAAAAAGTTTTAAAGGAAAAAAGAGAAGGGAATGAAGAAGTTTTTAATTTCTAAGAGGAAATGGAAAAGTCAAAGTTTTGATGGAATTTTTAAAGGCGGGTATGTTCAATGATGTTTGAGGGTGAAAATAGAGAAAGAGATGTGAGAATGTAAGAGATGAGAAATGAGAAGAGAGATCAAAATATATTGGTGGAATTAATTCAATTAATTAAATAGTGTTAATTATAATTTAATTTTATATAAAATTCATAAGCATTGTTGACCTCTAAAAGTAATTTTTGAATCTCCTCAATTATATCTCAAAGATGTGCACAATGATTATTATATCTAAATGAGCAAATAATAAAGATAGATGTGTGTCTAACTTGTATGATGTGATTATTATGAAATAAATATAGGAGATTTGATGATGGACACAATGAATGTACGTGTACATCCGGTGGCAGATCTTAATCTAAAGTTTAGAGATGACAATAATATCTAATTACAATTTATAATTAAAATTAATTGATTAACAATAAAACATAAATAAGTATTTGTTTCAAAATTTCAAAATAACATATTAATTATAAGAGTAAATTACACTTACACCCCCTGAGTTTTAATGAAATTACACAAATCACCCCTCTTTCTTTGTTGTTACACAAATCACCCCTCCCTCCTACACAAACTACCCCTAGATTTATACATACATTACACAGACTACCCCTGCATGTTATAAAAGTGTAATATTTTAAAGAAAAAATGTGTGATGAATGTAATTGAGTTAAACAAAATATTGTATATTGTATAACACTTCAAATAGTACAAAAGCGAATGTTTCTTTATTATTTTTGTGTCATTAAAAAATACATTAATAATTTCAAATAAATGTTTAAATAACTCTTATATTATTTTATAGCGAACCAAATAATGAAGACACATTGACTCTTATATTATTTGAATTTTTCTACATAATATACAATATTTTGTTTAATTAATTACACACATCATACGTTTTTTGTTTAAAATATTACACTTTTATATTATGTAGGGGTAGTCAGTGTAACATATGTACAAAATTAGGGGTGATTCGTGTAAGGACAAAAAAGTGAGGGGTGGTTTGTGTAATTTCACTAAAACTCAGGTGGTGTGAGTGTAATTTACTCTAATTATAAATAACATTAATTAACAAATAAATATATTAAAGAAAAACATGCATTCTATTAAAGTGTCGCTTTTCATTAAAGACTTAACTCATGGATGATTGATTTAGATGTAAAAATTTCAATTATTTCATTTTCAATATAAATCACCACGTTGTGAGTAAGAAATTGATGTTGGTTAATGATTGATTCAATATGTGCTATAACAAAAATTCAGAATATATCAACAATGTCAATAACTACACTCCAATAGTAATGATACTACAATATTAAACTATCAATTGAGGAAACAAAAATATAACATAAAGAAAGTATTAGTCCAAATAACTTACAAACACTAGATGAATTCATAAGTGATGGGGAAAATTATGTAACAAATTTTTTGGGTAACAAAAACACATTAAAAAACACTCATGAATTATCTTAAAAAAAACAAAAAAAAAAACACATTGAATTTTGTTGTTGTTGCAAGCCTTGTGTGGCTCTATCTTACCACGTGAATAGAATAATGAAATTGATTGTTAGCCATATTATTGCATAAATTTATTGAATACTAGCTTCATGATTTATCTTCAGAAATTTATTGAATACTAGCTTCATGATTTATCTTCAGAAATTTATTGAATACTTCATGAATTATCTTATTGAATGATGAAAGCCAAAAGACTACATTTATATAAGAAAGCAAGTTAGTTATAAAACTAACTTATTCCAAAAAAAAAAACAGAAGCAAACTAAGTCTAACAACTTAATTGTATTCGTTAATCGATTACTAGAATGGTTAATGGATTAACGGGTCAATTATTTTAGTTAGATAAGTTGATCAATTGTATTCGTTAATCATTTACCAGAATCGTTAATCAATTAACGGGTTGTTTCAGTTAGAGATGATAAGAAACCAACATATGAAAGTATGTCCAAAGCATACTTTCGTTAACAGACAGCGATGCCTCCTCTTGATTTAGCAATTTCCAAACCAAGGAAATACTTGAGAGGACTCAAATATTTTATTTTAAATCATCAAGATATATGAACAACACAATAATTTTAGAGTTGTGGTGTTTAGTGAAAAGGGAGTGATCGTGTTGGGGTTGCTTGTATCCCAAAAAAAAGGGTAGAATACAACTTCTAATACCATTGTCTCCCAACTTGTTTTAAACCATAGACGGACATATGTAGCTTACAAACTTGGTTTGGTTTGTACCTAAGAACACCAGGTGGGACACTCATCTAAACTTCTTCCTCGAGATCCCCATGCAAGAAGGCATAGTTTCCAATTGATGGAGGGGACCAGTTTTGTGAAGAGGCTATGGTTAAAAGCAAAATAAGGAAGACAAAAGAAAGGATTGTTCAATAGCCCTTCAAGCTGGAGAGTAGATGTTGATCACTCCAAGCTAGGACAAAAGGTAGCGAGGATCAATTGGTTTTGTAAGCATATCAACATATTGTTCTTGTGATGAAATTGGCAGAAGTTGGAACAATTTTTGTTGGAGTTTTTCATGAACAATGTGGCAATTGATTTTAATGTGTTTGTTCTTTTCGTGGAAAATATTATTGTTGGCAAGCAAGTGTTGTACGTAATAACTTTTGGGGCAAATGTGTTGAATTGGTTGTGTTAGAGGTAGCAGGTACTATGACATCACCATAAGCTAGGAAGTCCAGTGTAGAGATGTAATCATTTTCAAGTACTAGAATAGTTAATCAATTAACGGATTAGTTATTTCAGTTACATAAGCTGATCAACGGGTCGTTTTAGTTAGAGTTCTGCTGTGCAAAATAAGGAAGACAAAATAATGGATTCTTCAATACATATGTGCTATCTGAAATTGATAAATTAGGTTTTAATTTAAACATTCACTATTAGGGTAAAGTAATTTTTAATAAATTATGCAAAGTAAATATTTTAAAAATTTTATCAAAACAAATTGTTTTTTCGATTAAGGGGATTGCAAAATTGTTATTTGGTTAATTGTAATTTATTTTTTATTAAAAGTATAATATATTAATGCATTATCAAATTGTACTAAATTAATTAATAATTATAACCAAAGGGGTAAACATAATGTATTGCCATTTAGAAAATATCATTAATTTTAAAAAATAAGCAATTAATTATCATGATAATGAAGATCATGCATACATTGCACCGTGAGATACAGTCTAAAGAACATGTAAGGAGTGAAAAAATTATTGTTTTTTAAATTGAATATATGACATAAGTAGGTTTAGTAAACATGGAAAAAATTAAAAGATTATTTAAAAAATGTATTTTCTTAGAATGGAAATATATGGAGCACATATAATAACATTACAACTTAATAAATGATTGAATGTGTACAATAGTGGTGAGAGAAAATGGAATGCATGTAAAAAATATATTTTCACAAAAATTAAGATACACATAACACAAATTATAACAATCGATCATTCAATGTGTACAACAATAATAATAGGAAATGAACATATATAAGTTACCTTTAATAATACATATTCTATAGGTTGAAGAGAAGAATGTCTTTAAGAATAAAGGAAGAGAGAGATGATTGTGAAGAAGAAATGAAGAATAAATGGTGCATAGATTTGTCTAAGAAAGGAAGAGAGAAATGAAGAGTGATTGAGTAATTTTGGGAAGATAAATGATGAATATTTTGTTTCATGTTTTGAATAATGTAATGTAAATTTGTGAAAGTAATTTTTAATTGACTGAAATACCCCTTTAGTTACGGGTGTCTAGAAAATGGAGATGTCCATTCTTGTAATATCACGTGCTCATTCAATTAATAATAATATAATAAAGATAGTGGATTGGAAAAAAAATCAACACATTAAAAAAAATACCAATAAAAATAAGAACTAGAAGAATGAGTAATTAATCAAGATCAAACATTTGATCAATAAATGATAGTATTCTATAGTCATAATGCTAATTGCTAAAGAGTGATTCTATAAAACTAGTAAAATCCATAATTTTATATTTGTAACATACTTTTTTTAATAAAAATATTGTTTATCACCATAATTTTATGCAGTATAGAAAAAATCAAAATGGAGTAATGGAGTAAAAATAGAAAAAATCATGAATATTTAATTTCTTTTAATTAACATGACACTTTTTGATTGGTGCGGGATGGATTTCGGGACATCAGATTTTTGTCTGTATTTAGGACAATATGCCAACAGGATTAGGATATAAGGTGGTTGGTTGGAATATTTCTTCAAACTTTATTGCTTCTAGAATTCTAGTATTCTTATCTTTCTAGAATATAATTACTTCTTTTAAAGGAAAATATTAATAAGTGAATCAATAACATTTTTTAAGTTATTATTTTTCCTATAGATCATTTTTTTAAGAGGAAAGAGAGTTTGCGGAGACCAAAGCTTAAATTTGATTGGCAGCTCAAAATACACTAAGATAGTAGGTAATATTACCTATTTTAAAATAACAGGATTAAGATAATAATAAAAAATTAAGATAACAAAAAAAAAACAAATAGGACTAAATATTCACCCTTAAAATAAAGAGACATGCCCATTTTTTTACCATAGAAATTATACTATCACTTGTCTTAATTATAAGAAAAAACCTTAATATTTTTATGTTAAATATAAGCAAATTTAACTATTTTTGCCCTTCTCAATATTATTTTTATTCAAAATAATTTCACATCATCAGATACTAGATAATAATTATAAATTATTTGTATATTTTTTATTAAATAAAATTAACTAATTACCTTTTAACTAATTTTTGTGAAAAAAATACTTAACTTTGTTTATTAAAGAAAATGAGAGTAGTTGAATTTAAAAAGTTAGAGAAATAACTAGTTGATAATTTTTTACCAATTAATATTTATGTATTAATAATGTAAAAAATTTTATACTTCTAGCATAACTTTTATCACTCATGTATTAATCATTGGTGACTCTTAAATAAAAGTAAAATAGATAAATGATAAATAATAAAGTATAATATATGTAGTATAAAAATTTATATATAGTAACTACATATATAATTCATTTGAGTTATTTTTTGAAGAACTAATGTTTATTAAACATGAATGATGGATGATACAATGACAATATATAAAAGTATACATTTTTTATCTAAATCATATACTAACACTATAAAGAACTTTATCCTCCATGCATAGATATTAAACTCATTTTTGTAAAGTATGATAAGCCTAGGATGAACTGAGTGGCTAACAATATTTTTTTTTGGTAACACCAATAGTATCTTATCACCATTTTTTGTAAGAAAATAATCTATTTTAGGATATGTATTTGTCCCTCAACAAGTCATTCTAAAGTCATTTTTTGTGTTGTTATACCACCTGTAAATT
Organism: Lupinus albus; assembly: GCA_009771035.1. Lineage (NCBI taxonomy): Eukaryota > Viridiplantae > Streptophyta > Magnoliopsida > Fabales > Fabaceae > Lupinus > Lupinus albus. The sequence continues at coordinate 2,318,158 of CM020013.1, read as the reverse complement.
TTTTATTTTTAAAGAATTATGTATCAAGACATACTTAGGTATAGAAGATTCTATATTCCATATAAGAAATTAATATTGTTTCAAAAACTACTCTAATTTTAATAATATTTTATGTATACCATACAAACTAAAACCTTCATTAGCAATGATTACATTAATTTATTTATTTAACTAAGAGTATCAATAATAATTAGAGGAAATTATAGTGACACCCCTTCATTTTTTACCCCTACAAAACTCCCCTGATTTTTGTACATATATTACACTGATCAGTCCGACATGTGAAATAAGTATGATTTTTTACACAAAAAAGATAATAAGTGTAATGAAATTAAACAAAATATGATATATTGTAGATACAAGTAAAAATAGTATACGAATCAATACATTTTCATTATTTTTCGTTATAATATCGTATAAGAGTGATTTAAATAATATCTCCATATAATTATTGATGCATTTTGTAATGAACCAAAAATAATGAAAATATATTGATCCATATACTATTTTGACTTGTTTTTATAATATATCATATTTTGTTTAATTTCATTATATTTTTCATCACTTTTTATGTAAAAAATCACACTTATTTTATATACAGGGGTAGTTAGTGTAATGCATATAAAAAATCAGAGTTTTTTGTAGGGGTAAAAAATGGAGGGGTCTATGTAATTTCATTAAAACTTAGGGGATGTCACTATAATTAACTCTAATAATTATTACATATAAACAATATGATGTTAGAATAAAAACATTTATACTAGCTCTATACATATTAAATTATTTGTTGAAGATTCGAATAATCCATGATAGCAATGCAGAATAATAAAGTACATAGTTCAAATTCATTCAATTCTATGGGACCACTTCCATTTTTGGGTTAAGTGTGGCAAAATAGTGAAAGCTTATTACCTATACCAAAAAGTTTTTTTAATAAAATTGTTGCATCTATTAAAAAAATTGAATAATAAAAAATAAAATTAAAATATTATTATTTTAATTATATGTCACAATTTTATTAAATGAAACATTCTTCGAGACACACGTTAAAGACGAGTGTGGATAAAAGTAAAAGTGCTTTCACGTGATACAAGTATGAGGTGTTTGAAAAAAGCGGATTTTCCTGGTTAAATAGATTTTCTTGTACTCGTATTGTTGTCATCATTAATCATTAAATTATTTCATGCTTTTATCCCTTTCTTTGTTGTTGGATATTTAAGAATTCCATTTTTAATGCAATATATGATTATTGCTCATTCCCAACAATACCCTCCTCCACTTTTGAAAGAAAGATATATTATTCTAAATTACGTTTACAATATTAATTAAAAAATTTAAAAACATTTATTATTTTATTATATTTTACTTAATATTGATACAAGATTCGGTTCTTTATTCTCAAATTTGCCAATTATTAAAATAATAAATAATTCTGATTCATATCACCTTTTCATTTGTGATTTGGACACTGCACCTCTTAGCCACCAGCTACTTACTTTACTATAAGATTGTAAAACCATCTATAAATAAAAATGTTCACCATACACATCATTGTAATCTGGCGCCGAAATCATAATTAAACCATGAGCATAAAATGATGTATAAATAAAAAGGTTCATGATACATATCATTATAATTGAATCATCATAGAGGTAAAAGTAAATTCCAATATTCATTTTACATAGAATTAAGATATCTTATTTTAATTTCCTATGTGATAATAATATATAATATTGATCTTATAAAGTTTATACTAATCATTGAATTGTTATATTTCAGGGTGGAAGATTCATGAGAATAAAAAAGAACAAGACAAACACTTGTTTTCAACAACAAAGGTGAAGTTTTCTGAAGTTGCATAGATACATAGAAACATGTCTTTCTCAACAACAACCTTGGTCACATTCCTCTCAAGTACACCCTTTATGAAACAAACTTCAGAGGAAATCTCAACTTTACCTCAATGGTTGAGATTCATTTTCCTCTCTCCTTGTTCCCAAAGAGTTTTGTTATCTGCATTCAATGTTCTACTCTTACTCACCCTCTTTGTGATTTCAATTATAAAGCTTTGTTCTAAGTTCACTTCCAAATCCAATGTTAGCACCACCAATGAGCTTAACCATATAAGAAACAATGAGAAATCTTTTGTTAGAACAAGTATATGGTTTAAGCTAACTGTTACTGCAACTGTTGTTTTAACCATACTTTACATAGTTGCTTGTGTTATAGTGTTTACTAGTTCAAGTTCAACCAAGTTTGCATGGAACCAAATTGATGGGTTATTTTGGTTAGTCCAGGTTATAACACAAGCAGTTATTGCAGTTTTGATCATCCATGAGAAAAAAATTGAAGCTTTTACTCACCCTTTATCTCTTAGAATTTATTGGATTGCATATTTTATCATCATTTGTTTGTTCACAGCTTCTGGGATTATGAGATTTGTATCTGTGGATTTGGGTGTGGGTGAAATCAAAGACTTGTTTATCTTTAAGGTTGATGATATTGTATCTTTCATTTCTCTCCCTGTGTCACTGTTTCTTCTTTTTGTTGCTGTTAAAGGAACCACTGGGATTATTGTTATGTCTAGTGAAGTAACACAACCACTTATTAGTGAGGAAATTAAGTTATATGGTGATAATGTAAGCACAAGTGAAGTTACTGCTTTTGCTTCAGCTTCTGTTTTATCAAAGGCATTTTGGATTTGGATAAATCCCTTGTTGAGTAAAGGGTATAAGTCACCTTTGAAAATTGAAGAGATTCCAACCCTTTCACCAGAGCATAGAGCTGAGAGAATGTCATTACTATTTGAATCAAAATGGCTTGAATCGAATGAGGGATCGGCGCATCCGGTTCGAATCACATTGCTTAGATGTTTCTGGAAGGATTTAGTAATCACTGCTATCCTTGCTATGATTAGGCTATGTGTCATGTTTGTAGGACCAGTGCTTATACAAAGTTTTGTTGATGTCACCTCAGGGAAGGGAAGTTCCATATATGAAGGATACTACCTTGTGTTGATTCTTCTCATTTCTAAATTCATCGAAGTCTTGACGACTCATCATTTCAATTTCAGTTCTCAGAAACTTGGAATGCTTATCCGATGCACGCTCCTTACTTCTTTGTACAAGAAGGGGTTAAGGCTTTCATGCTCAGGTAGGCAAGATCACGGAGTCGGGACTATTGTGAATTACATGGCTGTTGATACTCAACAACTCTCGGATATGATGCTTCAGTTACACGCCGTGTGGATGATGCCACTTCAAGTTGGTATTGGCTTAATTCTGCTTTACAATTGCCTAGGTGCTTCTGCAGTCACAGCATTGGTTGCACTTATTGGTGTTCTTATTTTTGTTGTTATTGGTACCAAAAGAAACAACACCTTCCAATTCATTGTGATGAAGAACCGTGACTCAAGAATGAAAGCGATGAATGAGATGCTTAATTACATGCGTGTTATCAAGTTCCAAGCGTGGGAAGAACATTTCAATGAGAACATTTTGCGTTACCGTGACGCGGAATTTGAGTCACTTTCCAAGTTCATGTACTCCATCTGTGGCAACATTGTTATGATGTGGAGCACACCAATAGTGATATCAACTCTCACCTTTGGCACTGCGATTTTGCTTGGAGTTAAACTCGATGCAGCCACTGTTTTCACCACAACAACGGTGTTTAAGATCTTGCAGGAGCCTATTAGGGCATTCCCACAGTCTATGATATCTCTTTCACAAGCAATGGTATCATTGGAGAGGTTAGATAGGTACATGTTGACCAAGGAATTGTTGAATGATTCTGTAGAGAGAGAGGAAGGGTACTTTCAACAAATTGCGGTGGAGGTCAAGGATGGAACATTCAGCTGGGATGACGATAGCCTGCAACGGGACTTGAAACATATCAATTTGGCGATCAAAAAGGGGGAGCTTGCAGCAATTGTCGGGACTGTTGGGTCAGGAAAGTCATCTCTCCTTGCATCAATTCTCGGCGAGATGCGCAAAATCTCTGGAAAGGTATGTGATTATTTCTGGTTGATAATCGAGATTTGAGATCTATCCCTTTTTCCGTTAAGCATTATTTGTATTCTAACCTAACATATTTGAGAGTGATTGTAATTGTATATTTCTGTAACAGGTTCGGGTTTTCGGGAGTACTGCTTATGTTGCACAAACGTCGTGGATTCAAAATGGAACAATTGAAGAAAACATTCTCTTTGGTTTACCAATGGACAGACAGAAGTACAATGAAGTTGTCAGGGTTTGTTGCTTGGAGAAAGATTTGGAAATGATGGAGTATGGTGATCAGACAGAGATCGGAGAGCGTGGCATCAACTTAAGCGGAGGCCAAAAGCAGCGTATACAACTCGCCAGGGCCGTATATCAGGACTGTGATATATATCTTCTTGATGATGTCTTCAGTGCCGTTGATGCTCATACTGGCTCTGAAATATTTAAGGTACCCTTTCCTACTCAGCATTATGTTCAATTTTACCGCTTACTATACGACATAAATGCAATGTTGCTTGAAAAAGTTATACACATAATACCTCTCTAATTTGATGGATTCATATGTTACTAGATAGCTGTTATTATAAGTGTTTTTGTGATGATATAGTTCATTTGATGCAGCGAGGAAAACGGGGTATTCGACAAAACCCGAGGTTTTGATGTTTGTTCTATGCCTTTTATACAGGAATGTGTGAGGGGAGCTCTAAAAGGCAAGACAGTTGTTCTTGTAACACACCAAGTAGATTTCCTTCACAATGTGGATCATATATTAGTATGTCTCCTTTTCTCATCCTGTAATCTTCAATCTTTAATTGACTCGGACCGTAATTTAAATACTCGTATATTTTCTTGCTCAAGGTGATGAGGGATGGAATGATAGTTCAATCAGGGAAGTACGATGATATACTAGAGTCTGGAGTGGATTTTAAAGCTCTTGTATCTGCACACGATACTTCTATGGAACTAGTAGAGCAAAGTGCGGTCGTTCCTGGTGAAAATTCGACCAAACCAACGAAATCTCTTGTGGCAGCTTCAAATGACAATGGAACCAATGGTGAGAGCAATTCTATCGAACAGCCGAAGTCTGCGAAAGGAAGTTCTAAACTCATCAAAGAAGAGGAGAGGGAAACGGGCAAAGTGAGTTTACAAATGTATAAACTCTACTGCACTGAGGCTTTCGGGTGGTGGGGTATTACAGGAATACTTGTTGTCTCTGTGTTATGGCAAATAATTACGATGGCAAGTGACTATTGGCTGGCATATGAAACCTCAGAAGAGCGCGCTCAAGTGTTTGACCCCATTATGTTTATTTCCGTCTATGCAATCATTGCTGTTATTTCGGTTATTTTTGTAGTGCTTAGATCCTACTCCTTCACAATCCTGGGACTAAAGACAGCTCAAATTTTCTTCACACAAATTCTTAGCAGCATCTTGCATGCACCCATGTCTTTCTTTGACACTACACCATCCGGAAGAATTTTAAGTCGGGTAAGAACTTTAGGAAAATATTAATCTATATAGATATAAACTCTTACCTAAACAAGATGTAATAAAATGTTCTAGTTTTCAACATTTTGTTCTGTAGTTTTGTATATGAACTGAACAAGATGAAATGAAATATTCTACTTTTCAATCTTTTGTTCTGTTCTATTTATAAAATGCACCAAACACATTTGTTCTTACATGTTTACCTAACTTTGCCTTATATCTCATGACATGCACATACTTATAATGACTTATTTTTCGGTGTCTAACTTTTACAGGCATCCACTGATCAGACCAATGTTGATATCCTACTCCCTTTGTTCATGGGTCTTGTTATTTCCATGTACATAACGGTGCTCAGCATCCTCTTCGTTACCTGTCAGAATTCTTGGCCAACCGTGTTCTTGTTAATTCCTCTTGTTTGGTTGAATCTATGGTATCGGGTATGAACGCCAAGACCCGTCAAAAATATTGCGTAGATAGTTATGATAGATCTAAGTTCATATTAATAGCATGATAGAGGACTATTAAAATAGATAGTAGCCAGAATCTCAGAGTTTATATTATTACAAATAAACATATCTTATGTTTGTTATGTACTTTATGTTTATAATTCATGTGTTTATTTCATATGTTTTGGTCTTGCAGGGTTACTTTCTTTCTTCATCTCGTGAATTAACTCGCCTGGATTCGATTACCAAAGCACCTGTTATTCATCACTTCTCTGAAAGCATTTCAGGGGTTATGACGATCCGTGCATTCAGAAAGCAGAATAATTTTTGTGAAGAGAACCTTAAGCGGGTGAATGCTAATTTGCGAATGGATTTCCACAATAATAGTGCCAATGAGTGGTTAGGATTCCGCTTAGAATTGCTTGGAAGCCTAGTCTTTTGCATTTCTACTTTGTTTATGTTCGTCTTACCCAGCAGTATCATAAAGCCAGGTAACTTAACGCCGAAGGAATTCAAAAGTTACTTCCTCGTCTTGATTCTATGAACACGGCGCTTCTTTAAATCCTCCATTAGTATCATTCTTAAATGTTCAAAAATAGATATAGATTGTGCTGTGTAGTATATACTTTATCTTGGATATTTATGCCGCCGTTAAAATTTTATTATACTGACTAGGTTGTTCTGCATGAATTTTGATGCAGAAAATGTCGGTTTATCTCTTTCTTATGGGTTGTCCTTGAATGCTGTCTTGTTTTGGTCTGTATTCATGAGCTGTTTCATTGAAAACAAAATGGTATCTGTTGAGAGGATAAAGCAGTTTACAAAGATTCCATCCGAACCATCATGGAATATTAAGGATCGTTTGCCTCCTCCGAATTGGCCAGCTCAAGGCAATGTCGATATCAAAGACTTGCAGGTAACTAGAACGCGACTAAATTGATTATATCTTCATATTTTGTGATAAAGTTATTTATTCGGTCGGCGCTCCATCATTAAAGTTTATGATCCTATGTCTGCTGGCCTTGTTGTGACTTAAACAGGTCAGATACCGTCCAAACACTCCTCTAGTTCTTAAAGGCATCAGTCTAAGCATTACTGGAGGAGAAAAGATTGGCGTTGTCGGTCGAACAGGGAGTGGAAAATCAACTCTGATTCAAGTCTTGTTTAGGCTTGTGGAACCCTCAGGAGGGAAAATCATCATTGATGGTATTGACATAACTGTCTTGGGGCTTCATGATCTTAGATCAAGGTTCGGTATCATTCCTCAGGAGCCCATCCTTTTTGAAGGAACCGTCAGAAGCAACATTGATCCAATTGGACAGTATACAGATGATGAAATATGGAAGGTAGATATATGTCGTTCCATCTTTATGAGACTTAAACTTCATGCTAAACTAAATCTATTGTCATATTTTCAACTGCGCTCCCGACGATTTTCAATCATCGGCCTAGTCTAATAGTTTTTTATTTGTTTAGAGCTTGGAACGATGTCAACTAAAAGAAGCCGTGGCTTCTAAGCCTGAAAAACTCGACTCTCTAGGTACAACAGATCGTTACCATTTTCTTCGAGCTGCATGAATTTCGTCTTTTTACTAATGCTGAATGTTTTGCTTCAACTTTTTAGTGGTGGATAATGGAGAGAACTGGAGTGTGGGGCAGAGACAGTTGCTTTGTCTCGGCCGGGTTATGCTTAAGCGAAGCCGACTCTTGTTTATGGATGAAGCAACTGCTTCTGTTGATTCTCAAACTGATGGTGTAATTCAGAAGATCATTAGGGAAGACTTTGCAGCATGTACCATTATCAGCATTGCTCACAGAATACCCACAGTCATGGACTGTGATAGAGTTTTAGTTGTGGATGCAGGTATGATACTTAGACAAATACAAATTTTCGTGCATTGGGCCGCCCTCTGTGAAGCACCGACATGTGAAACTCTTTCACGTGTCGGTGTCGGATACGTATCCGATACGGATACACTCCGATTTGTCATGGATACGTATCCGTGGAGTATCCAAAAATAAATAATATTAAGATACATATCTGAAACGTTTTGAACAAAAAAAGCTAGGATAGATAAGATACGTATCTAAAACATTTTCAACAGAAAAACTAGAATAGATATGATACGTTTTAATCAAAGCATCTCGGTAATCAAAATAAATACCAACTTATTTAAAGACAAATACTAATGAAGGCAAACGGTAATGGATAACAATGATTTGCAATTTCCATTATGCTTTCTACTTTGATATTTTGATTTACACTTATAATCTTATCATATTTTATATATTTTTTAATATTTTATACACGTATCCTTCAACGTATGGTATAATATATTTTAGAAAAAATGCGTATCGGCGTATCAGATATGTATCGTATCCGACACATGTATTCGTCTCTACACTTCATAGGCCACCCTTATTGTGATATTTTCATCCATAGTTATATGGTTCATAGTAATGTGGTTCGCCGTTATTTACATTACTATTATAACATTTATTTTATAAGGAACCTGATACGTGTTACGTGATACCCCGAAACCGATACGCACGCAATAGATAGGCTAAATGAGGGAACCATATATAACTAGAAATATCCAATATGGATAAGTACCTTACATTTTATGCTTTATAGTTGTCTTTGCTTGTTCTCTAATCAAATGATGATAATACTTTGACCATAGTACACTAAAAATAGTGATGTTATTCTCTTTGTAACAGGGATAGCCAAGGAATTTGAGAAGCCCTCAATATTGATTCAGAGGCCATCACTTTTTGGGGCATTAGTTCAAGAATATGCCAACCGATCAACTGGATTATAAGGAATCATGTAATGCTACTCTTGATTTATGGGGCAATGTAATGCATATAGCAACCATAAATTTTATCATCTCATAAGCTGAATTATTGATCTCGGAAGTACTATGTGAAATTACTGATCTTTCTATTTTATGTTTTTATTTTTAAAAAATAATTTTCATTTTCATGTTTTCATTTCCTTTTGTTATTATCAATTCCGTTTTTAAACTCATAGGACAATTACTCTTGCAAATAATTCAATTCTAAATTTTAATATTAAAATAATCAAGCTATTGATTTTATCATATTTTATACTTGTATTCTCTTTTTCAACAGATTTTACGTCAACAATACATCGAACATTTTTAATTGTTGGACTTGGGCATTAAAGGTGGAAGGTCATAACGAGTATCATACACTTGCAAGTGCTATTTAATTTAAGTTGCATTAACTTCAATGGCGACAATTTTCATCTCAAAGTGATATATTATTACACTCATTATCAAATTATTTCAACAATAATATTATGGGGAGCAGAGTTGTTATCCCATAATATTTGTCACTCCATGTCAGAAAAATACTTAATAATTAAACTTTTATCTTAAATACACTTTTTCTATCAATCATATCTCATGACACATGAAATGATACAATTTGTGGGACAACAAATGTGCTACCAACATTGAGATGTAAAGGGGACGAATAAAAGTAAGACAAAGAAATAAATTCTACTATGAAGGTGTGTAGTGATATGAACGACTGAGAGATTTAATGATTGATTTGAAGGGTATCAATCTATATAAATTCATTGAAACCATATTTTAAGTTATTCAATCCATCCATATTCAATGGATTATAATCCATCCAATCAACTCATGTCTCCATTTTTATGGATTTGGATGGATGAATATCTAATCTGTGACTTCACATTTTTTAAAAGTACTTTTAAAAAGGTATTTTTTTAAACACTTCTAAAATGGTGAACTTTTGAAGTTTTTATCCAGAAATTTAAAAGAGTAATAAACTTAAAAATTAAATTTTAAGTTTTTAATGATAAATCATGTGGTTAAGCTTAAATTTATAGTCCTAAAACCATCAAGTGAAGTTCATGTTAGTGTTCTAAGAAAATTTTGACGTATATCAAGAAATTCATAGATTTGTTTTGCTATTTATCTCATTCTTCATGTTTTTTGGTTGGTTACAAACATAAATTATATTTACCAAAGTTAAATTATTACATGATTGATAGATAGTTGAAATATCTAATTGAAAGGAATACAAGAGAAATGAAATTGGTAAGAAATGCTAAACACTCAATGCAATTATATGAAGTCTAAGTAAAATGAATGAAGATATTGAGAAAATAAACCTCCATTGATGAAGAAAACTAGCTTTTATTGACGGAATGCTTTTATTAGAAAGGATAATGCAATTTTTGAAGGAATCATTTTGTTAAAAATGAGTTTGCACGTGTGTTTTGAGAAAAAAATTGTTTTTATTTTTTTATTTTTTGGATGGATTGAGCATCCATTATCAACATTATTCATTGGATTATATCCATTTAAATCCATTAGCTATAACGGATGAATTTGGGTGAATTTAACTTGGATGGATTATGGATTGTGGATAATTTTGTCACCCCTAATTGATTTCAACATTTTTTAGTGTAATTGAAAAATATATCTCATTCATTTCATATATTTTGATGTTTAAGGTTATGCGTAAAATTTAAGAAATTATTCAATTATGTAAAACTTTGATATCATTTGACTAAAATAGCCAAATTGAATGCACATTGAACACTGAAATAAAAAGAAATGAAAAAATAGGTGTGAAAAATGAGTAATAAATAAGATAGTTGAAATGGAAAGTATAAATATGCATTGATCTTCTAGAACATCAAAAGATTTGGAGTAATATAAAAAATTTAAAACATCAAAAAATATGAAACGAATGGACTAACAAAAATGTTAAAATTCTCAAAAAATACCACTTCTTCATTATTGAAAACTTTGGAAATGATATTTTTCATTTTTATAATTTCCGGAAATAAAGTTAATATTTTCTAAAATATGAAATAAAAACAAAAATGAAAACATGTCTTCACCATCTTTTTATGATTTCATTGAAAATAAAAATAGAAAATAGTCAAAACAAACACATCATAAAATATTAATCATATCCAAGTTCCATGCTTGTGTATGTCCTAGACAAATACATATCATCTCAAGTACTGGAGTGTCCAGCACTAGATGAAAATTGTACATGTATCCTAGAAAAAATATTAATAAACTAAATTTAAATTAATTTAAAAAAAATGTCAAAAATTATCATAACCTCATATTCGAATAAGTACCAGACAAGATTTCATCCCGCTCTAAACCAGTGATCCAAACTGAATTAGGATAATTAATTGTCTAGTTAAAAGGTTGACCCTAGATTCGGTTGTTCTCTTGTTTAATTAAACATTAACTATATTGTTTTTGTTGTTGACTTTTGCACTTTCATTTTCATGTTTTCATTTTCTCAAAACATGTTTGTTATTATTATTTTCATTTTCAAACTCTTCACTATAAACTTCACAAACCAGAATAATTACTCTTGCAAATAATTCAATTCTAAATTTTAATATTAAAATAATCAAGCTACTTTTTATCCTATTTTATACTTGATTTTATTTTTCAACATATTTTATGTCAACAATATATTGAACATTTTTAATTATTGGACTTGGTCATTAAAGGGGGAAGGTCATAACGAATATCATGCACTTGCAAGTTCTATCGAAAAAGATAAAGTGGAAATAAATTAGTAATATACAAGTGCTCTATTATTTTACTCAGGTTACATTAACTTCAACGACGACAATTTTCATCTCAAAGTGATATATTATCACACTCGTGATTAATCTATTTCAGCAATAACATTAAGTGGAGCACAACTGGTGTCACATAATATGTGTCACTCCATCTGAGAAAAATACTTAATAATTAAACTTTTATCTTATATACATTTTCAATCGATCACATCTCATAACACATGAAATGATGTGTGTCACTCCATGTGAGAAAAATAATTAATACATAAATTTTTATCTTATATACATTTTTCAACCGATCACATTTCATGACACATGAAATGATACAATTTGTGGGAGAACAAATATGTTTCCAACATTAAGATTTAATATGGGAGAATAAAAGTTGATATGTTTAGGGACAAATAAATAAATTTTATTGCGAAGATGTGTTGTGATCTGAACAAGGGAGATACACATTGATTGATTTCGACATTTTTTAGAGTAATTGAAAAACATATATCTTACATTCCATATCTTTTGATGTTTAAGGTTATGTATAAAACTTAATAAATTGTTAAATTATATAAAAATTTAGATCATTTGACTAAAATAGCCAAATTGGATGCACATTAAAAACTGAATTAAAAATAAATGAAGAAAAAAATGTGAAAATTGAGTAATAAATAAAATAATAATTGGAAAGTAAAGTATAAATATGTATTGAGCTTTTATAACATCAAAAGATTTAGAGTAATAGAAAAAGTTAAAATATGAAAAGATATGAAACGAATGGAATAACAAAAATGTTAAAATTTTAAAAAAATATACCACTACTTCATTATTGAGAATTTCAAGAAATAAAGTTCATGTCTTCTGAAATATGAAATGAAAATAATAATGTAATCATGTTTTCACCCTCATTTTCTGATTTCATTTAAAATAAAAATAGAAAATAGTCAAAGCAAACACATCCTAAGATATCAATCCTATGCAAGCTCCATGCTTGTGTATGTTCTAGATGAATGCATATACTCTTCAATACTGGGATGTCCAACACTAGATAAAAATTGTACATGTATCATAAAAAAATATTAATAGACTATATTTAAATTAGTTTTAAATAAAATAATGAAAAAAATTATCATAACCTCATATTCGAATAATTAATGGACAATATCTCATCCAGTTCTAGACCAATTCCTAGTGGAAATTATTAATTATCCATATAAAGCGTTGACCTTATATTTGGTTGTTCTCTTGTTTAATTAAACATTAACTACAATATTTTTTGTTGTTGTTGACTTTTGCACTTTTGTACAAATTTAATAGAAGTTTTATTGCCCAGTCTTAATGCAATTAATAGAAGTTTTATTGACCAGTCTTAATGCACTTTTGTGGAGAGAGCTTCCAGATGCTTCCACACACTTCCTTCAACCGTGTGGTGAGTCACACTTGACTTGGTCACACGGGTCCAATGGTAAGGGCCATTGGCCAAATAAAAAATAAAAATAAAAATTTATTTTTCAACAAAAAGAATGTTGGACCCAAGCCCAGCCCGACCCGTAGATGAGATCAAACACCCACAAATGCCCTACATTGTGATTCCCAGTGTTCCTTTATTTGCTTAACCCTTTCTACCCTCTCTGCTTGGCGTCTTTGTTCCCAGTATTCCTGACAGCTATAAAAATATTCAAATGAAATTACAAGTTAAGAGAAATGCAAAAAAAAACGGTATAGTATAAATCATTCCAGAGATAATGAGACATATGAGAGGGCGACTTTTGACCCATGATAATTAGAAAAAAGTTTAGCTCTGATAACATGTTAAGATTTCATCTCAAAACCAATTGGCAATAAGGGGAGTATCACAACAACTATTTAAACCATTTCAGAGACAATGAGATAGACGATGTGAGTGTTACTTCCAAACACTGGATATCACATAGTAAGTTCGTCAGAATGTATCATAAGATTAATGTAAAAGCAACTAAACTCGTATCCAAGTGAACCATATACCCTTAATCAATAACTATGTATTGAACAGTTTTATAATTGAATCCACATCTTTAAACAAAAAGTATGATAATGGAATAATTGGGTTCATACCTTCTGCCTAACAGAATATTTAGTTCTTCTAAGTGAACTGCACCTTGATAAACTCTTCCCTGCTTTCAACAAAAGTAAAACTCAGCATAAATATCCAAATATTTTTAAGGGTTTAAATCCCGAAAACAAAACCGAAAGAAAATAAATCAGATGATTATAGATTCCGAAATTTAACAGTCCCACTCTTATTGTTGAAGCAAAGAATGGATTATGGATAATCGATTAATCATGCTTGTTCAGCAACAAAGTGCCTAAAATAATTGAAAACACATTCATTGAAAACTGCTATTTATATATCTCATCCCAATAATGAAGAACATGAATGACAGAGAGAATGTACAAACTTTGTACTCTCCCAAAGCTTAAGCTATTAAGTGGAGGCACATGAATGTGTGCCTCTGCGCAACAACAAAATTATTTGTCTTGTGACCTGATGGAAATAAGGTTTCTTATCTTGTGACCCTGAAGGTAGTAAGGCCGCTTGCCTTGTGACTTGGAGGTCAATGATTCAAATCCTAGAAATAATCCTTTTGCTTAGAGGGTAAGGTAGCGTACATCTACTCTACTCAGAGATCCCACTAAATGAGAGTCTCGAGTATCAGACCGCCTTTTTTAATGGGATAAGAATCAAACACTAAACTACTCGGTCATAAAGGCCCTCTCATAGGTCATCATGAAGTATCTGTTGGGAAGTAAGTCTCACATTTCCTACCTCATTGTCTTGGGAAATATGTAAATATTTTGGACCGGACTGCGAGCGGGAGCCTCCAACCACCGTGGAGTTCCATTATTACTGGGGTATGGGAAGAGTGCAGAGCCACAAATGATGCACCACGTCTTGAACCAAAACCTTAAGGCGTTAGTTCTATTAGTATTTTCTACTTATAAACTCTTTCACTTCTCTCATTCCCTCATATCCAATGTAGGACTTGACACTTGAATAAACCCAACAAAATACATGTTGGACTACTCCTCTCATTGTCAATTGGTTTTGAGATGAAATCTTAACATGATATCAGAGTCAGATCCCAACTCCTTTTTTGTTGTAATGGGCCAAAAGATGTCCTTTAGTTATGGGTCCGGCATACTTGTGTGAATGGGGCATGTTGGGAAGTAAGTCTCACATCACCTACCTCATTGTCTCGAGAATGATTTAAATACATGTTGGATTACTCTTCTCATTACCAATTGATTTTGAGATTGAACCTTAAGAGTATCTCTCCTAAAAGTTTAAGTTGTTGGGTCATCATGGCCATTCCCCTATTTTAAAATTCAATACAATTTCAATATCAGGTAGCTTAGCTTACCTCTCGGCATATAGGACATTTCTCTTTAGGATTTGCTGTCTTAAGTCCATCCACAATGGTTACTGATGCAGCTGAACAAGCACAAATATAACAGAATATATGGCAGCAAGTCAGAGAAACTGGATCAAACACTGTTTCCTGCCATACACAAATCACATATCTTTGGTATAAGGATCCTAAGGTAATATTGTCAATGTACTCCAAATAAATAAATAAATGTTCTAAGGGTAGGAAATCATTAAGAGTGCCTATATTCTAATACATAATAATAATCTCTAAGTAGACAAACTTAACGTTTGTTTGCGATCGAGTTTTCGAGGGGAAGAAAAGGAACAGAAAGGCTTCAGAGTCATCTCACTACTGTATTTCATGACTCTGAAACCTTTCTTTCTCTTCATTCCCTCTAAAACTCAACCCGGAAACAGAATGAGTAATTCATAAAAAATGAGATGAAATTGAGGCAAAAAAAACTAACAATGAGAAACTTACCAAGCATATAGAACAAGTCAAGTCAATATCAACTTTGATGGAATCAAAGAAGTCACAAGTAAGTGAAGGTTTTCCATCCTTAAAAGTGAGAGAGCAGCCATCAAAAAAAGCAGGTGCCTTACTTGACTTCACCTTTGTTTCCCTTATATTAATGTGGAAAGCCATAAGTTCACAAAGCCATGGACTTTGAAGAATTTCCATGTGCATACTCTGCACCTTTGACTTAAATAATTGCCCTTGCTTTGAATAATGAATCTACAGTCACACAAAAATACTCAATTTTCACCTGAATTGTCAAAACTTACAATTATCACAATCAGTGTTGTAAATTGCGGGCCGTATCACATGATGCATCACAAATCACAATAATGTGGCCGCATAGGGCTGCAAAGCAACCGCATCGGACCGCATTTGAACCGCATCAGATTCAAAAATATTGTTTTAATTACAAAATAATTCACACCACAATGGCCGCAATCGGCGTTGTAATGACCGCAATCGCAGTAAATTACTGCAATCGCGACCATAACTGCAATTTAAAACAGTGAGCACAATAATAAGAAATAAGGAAGATTTTAATAGTTTTAACATTTACAATGAGAAACAAAACAAAAAAGACTAACCTTGTCATATTTCTTTAGTATTTTTCTAATTGCAATAGAATTTATGAGAGCATAAGTAACCAGATCTTTGCCTTCATGAATTAGAGAATTATGGTTCCCTTTTAATATTCCTTTGAACCAAAAAATGCACTTTCTGAAACCAGAAGCAAGATGTAGTTTCAGCAGTTTCTGTGCACGCTTGTTAAAGCAACCAACTACCTCTGACATTTCATTCATAAGGGGAGGAAAAAATGTTCCATCACACACTGAAAAAATTAACATTAAGTTAGCTTATACCATATCTTTTAAATATAAACAAAACCGCAATATTGTAGCCACATCGAGTTTTATGCTGCAAACATCGAAAAAATAGAATATTTTAATGACCTGGACAATGATCAGGACATGTTTTGATGGGAAGGGATCCATTAAGGTCTTGTTGGGGTTGATAGTTTCTTCTGCATTTCTTTAAGATCTTTTTCAGCTTTTTGAATCCAACTACAGGAAGCTTCTTCTCTTGGCCTTGCATGTACTCTTGGTATTTCTTACAGAACTTCATGTTTTTCTTACAAACATAAAGATTCTGGTTTTGTCTTTCAAATACTGAATCTAATAAAACCAGACAAAAAAGTGGGTCCCAACAAAATGAGATTTTGTTTAAGGTTTATGATGATCATATATGTGGACGGACAAAGATATATTGTCTCCAACCCTGTCTCGAAAAAGTAAACATTCATGATTTTTCTATTTTTACTCCATTTTGATTGGTGCGAGACAGGGATTGAGACAAGATTCGGGACAACAGATCCTCATCCTATGTGGACAAGGATCTTAAATTGCAGAATTTTCCTCATCTGTCCCTAACCAATCAAACTTCATAAAATAATATTAAAATATTAATTTCTATTTTTTATTTTTATTTTTAATTGAATAGAGCATTCGGATTGACTTGGTACACAAAGTGAGACATGAATGAAAATATATGATTTCATCCGATATATGTGGGTTGAGTTGAATACAAGAGGCTCTCCATTAATGGAAAGACAAATATTTGATTTCACTTGTGTTTTTAATGATAAAAGTGTTATTTCATTACATATAAAAAATAAAAATATTTTACCATCTTATTGTTTCTCTTATTTTTTGTAGTACTTATCTCTTTATTAATTGAGAGTATCCTTACTTTTTTTTTTGCTTTCTAATCATATATAGATGTTTAGTATTAAAAAAAGACAAAAAAAAAATTTGTCACATGATATTATAATTATTCTCACCTACTTCCTATATCTATCTATCTATATATATATATATATAGTAATGCATTTACATGTTATTAGTATTTTTTCATAAAATGTTTATCCATTAATTTTTTATTTAGAAAATTTGGATATCAATTAATTGAATAGTTTCAAATTTCCTATATTTTACAAATATATATTACTAAACAATGTTGGATATTTGTGACTTTTTATATATGACATTTATAGGACTAGAATATCCAATCTAATAGGCCTAATAAAATTTATTTTATATAAAATGTAATTGACAGTATATAAGTGTTAATTTAATTTAGTTTGGTGCAAAGTAATGTATGTTGTTTATATATAAATGCAATTTGAATATTAATTCCCTCTCCATATGATAACATACAACAATGATTAGTTTTGTAGTGTCGTAATTCGATTTTCGGTTGAACAACTGTTATACGACTTGAAAGAGATGATATAACACCCTAAATTTAAGTCTTTAAAATTATAGTATCAGTCTTGGGATTCTCGCTTGAGCGAGGGATTCTCGCCTGAGCGAGAAAGGCTCAGCTGGGAGGGCGAAATCCTGGGCTATACTGAAGGATTCTCGCCTGAGCGAGGGTTGGCTCGCTTGAGCGAGAGTGGTCTCGCCTGAGCGAGAGTTGGCTCGCCTGGGCGAGAAAGGCTCAACTGGAAGGGTGAAATCCTGGGCTATACGAAAGGATTCTCGCCTGAGCGAGAGTTGGCTCGCATAGGCGAGAAAAGTGATGTTTTGGACCTGTCGAGGCTGTAAGATCCTCGCTTGAGCGAGAGATGCCTCGCCTGGGCGAGAGGGTCGGATTTGAGTTTTTAAAATAGGCGGGATTTTCTCGCTTGAGCGAGAATGGGCTCGCTTAAGCGAGAACCCGACGAGACAACATTAAATGAGAAACCCCAAGCACATTTTAGGGTTAAGAATTGAAGAGATATGAGAGAAGAAAGCTTTTCCAAGGGCATTGAGCTTTGATACTCATCCAAGAGCTTGAGAAGAGGTAAAACTCTTGATTCTAACTCTCTTATTCTCTTTGAAACTCATTTTGGGTATGTTGGATCTCTTCTCAAAATGTGAGAAACCATGGAAACTCATCCTTTTGAGTTATGGTTCTTTTTATGTTGTTTTTATCTTGTAAACTCTTGGTTTAGAGTTAATATTTCAAGAATGGAAAGAGTTTGTGGGTTGATTCATGAAAACCCCAAAACCCTAAAGAGAAAATGTGGTTAAAGTGGAAAATGGGTAAAATGCTAGAGGTAGAAGATGAGTTTACTTTCTAATGTTGAAATATGAGATGATTATGTATGTTTTGGATGGTTGTAAACTTATGATGAAAGTAGTTTAGCAACATTGGAAATATGATGAATATTTTGTATGGTTAATTAATGCAATATAAGTTGTTTATGTGATATTTGGAATAAATGACTAACATTGTGTTATATGGTGGGAATGAGGAAAGATCTTAAAGTTGGTGGCGGTGTCGGTGGAACTTGTGAAGTTGTCAAGAACCAAACCCAACACTCACCGAGGTAAGGATAAGTCATTAATTATGCATTTGGAATAGAAAATGTGTGTATTTTCTGATTATGCAATGATTGAGTTGTGAATTACGCATTTAGTATAAACATATATGGGTGTGTTTATATTAAAGTGGACGTAGATTTTCGGGAAATGATAAATGGTGAAATCAAAGAAAAGAAAATATATTTTTAGCCGATCATGAATGGTTAGCGACTTTGGCTTGAGTATATAAGCGAAACTCTGGCTTGAGTATATAAATGAAACTCTGGCTTGAGTATATAAGCGAAACTCTGGCTTGAGTATATAAGCGAAACTCTGGCTTGAATATATAAGCAAAACTCCGGCTCGAGTATATGTAACAAGGAAAATGAATTTCAAAATGGTTTACTAACCCTTTTCAAATGTGGATTATCTTATAATGACGTTTATTGAATTAATGATTTACTCCTTTGTGTGTTTTGTGCTTTTGTCATTGATAATCTCATTACAAATAAACAGGTGATATGAAGGGGACTCATTTTTGGAAGCTTTAGGAGATTTATATTTTGGATTCATTTATTTGCACTATTTTGTACATGAGTGCATATTTGATAGTTTAAATCATTATGTAACTACGGATATATTAACTTACATGGTGTTGTAACTCTGGATATTTGTAGCTATGAGTATTTTGGAAACTCATAGCTAGTTGTATGCGATGGTTACTGAATTATATTTATATGAATTATGATTTCCTGCTAAATAGAATGTATACGAATATGATGATATGGAATGAGTATGAATATGTAAATAGAATTAAAATGAAAAATGTATGTGAAGGAAATAAATAAGGAAAAAAATTTCAAAGGTAGAATTTCGATCTTTACAGATTATGAGGGGGATTATACCCTCTTTCTTATGAATTGAGAAATGCCATTTTTTGCGATCAAAATGTAGAACATTTTTTTTATGTCCATTTTTGGAACGGCTTGATATTTGAATTAAAGATCTAGATTTGGGAGTCGACTATGAATCTATGAACCTATTAGGACTCAATCTGTTTTCTTTAACTCTTTTAAGTTTACATTTGAATTTTAATTATTTAATTTTATTTACTTATTTAATTATCAAAAAATATTTCTTAATATTTATCAAAAAAAACACTTTCTTTTACTTAAATTTTAATATTAAAATAATCAAGCCACTGATTTTATCACATTTTATACTTGCATTTTCTTTTTCGATAGATTTTATGTTAACAATACATTAGAATTTTTAATTCTTGGACATGATCATTAAAGCTGGGAGGTCATAATGATAATCGTGCACTTGCAAGTGCTATCGAAAAAGTTAAAGTTGGAATAAATTAATAACATACGAGTGCTTTATTCTTTAATCCAGTTGCATTAACTTCAATGGTGACAATTTTCATCTCAAAGTGATATATTAGGGGAGGGATCCACTTACTCCAAGAGTAAGTGAAAAAGATATACTCCACATCTTAGTTATCTAATCTTGGAAAATCCAATGGTTTAGATATACTCACCAATTCAAACCATTGGATTTCCCAAGAATGAATGATCATGACGTGAAGTAGGTATTTTCCAATTACTCTTAGAGTAAGTGGATTGCTCCCCGATATATTATCACACTCGAGATCAAACCATTTCAGCAATAACATTAAGGGGAGTACAAATGTTGCCCAATAATTGCAACAGGTTTTACGTCAATAATACATTGAACATTTTTAATTGTTAGACTTGGTCATTAAAGGTGGAATGTCATAATTAATTAGTATCATGCACTTGCAAGTGTTATGGAAAAAGTTAAAGTTGAAATAAATTAATGACATACGAGTGCTTTATTCTTTAATCCAATTGCATTAACTTCAATGGTGACAATTTTTATCTCAAAGTGATATATTATCACATTCAGGATCAAACTATTTCAACAATAACATTAAGGGAGTACAACTATTGTCAAATAATTTCAACAGATTTTATATCAATAATGCATTGAATATTTTTAATCGTTGGACTTCATCATTAAAGATGGAAGGTAATAATGAGTATCATACACTTGCAAGTGCTATCGAAAAAGTAAAAGTTGAAATAAATTAATAACATACAAGTGCTTTATTATTTAATCAAGGTTGCATTAACTTCAACGGTGACAATTTTCATCTCAAAGTAACATATTATCACACTCAGGATCAAACTATTTTAGCAATAACATTAAGAGGAGTACTATTGATGTCCAATAATGTGTCACTCCATGTCAGAAAAATACTTAATAATTAAACTTTTATCTTAAATACATTTTTTCAACCAATTACATCTCATGACACATTGAATGATACAATTTGTGGGACAACAAATGTATTCCCAACATTATGATTTAAGAGGGTCGAAGGAAAGTTGTTATGTTTAGAGACAAAGAAATAAATTATATTATAAAGATGTGTAGTGATCTGAATAAGTGAGTGACTCATCGATTGATTTCGACATTTTTAGAGTAATTGAAAAATATATCTCATCCATTTCATTTGACTAAAATATCCAAATTGAACATTCAAAACTGAATTAAAAATAAATATATGTGAAAATGAGTAATAAATAAGAGTATAGTTGAAAAGTAAAGTATAAATATGTATTGAGCTTGAATAATATGAAAAGTTAAAACATCAAAATATATAAAACGAATGAAATAAAAAAAAGTTAAAATTTTCAAAAAATATATATCACTACTTCATTATTTAAAATTTTGGAAATGCTATTTTTTTCATTTCAGGAAATAAAGTTCATGTCTTCTAAAATATGAAATGAAAACAATAATGTAAAAATGTTTTCACCCCCATTTTCTAATTTTATTGAATATAAAAATAGAAAATAGTCAAAATAAGCGCATCCTAAGATATCAATCCTATGCAAGTTCCATGCTTGTGTATGTTCTAGAAGAATGCATATCCTTTCCAGGAGTATCCAACACTAGATTAAAAGTTTACATGTATCATAGAAAAAATATTAATAGGCTAAATTTAAATTAGTTTTAAATAAAATAATATCAAAAATTATCATAATCTCTTATTTTAAATAAGTATTGGACAAGATTTCATCCCGCTCTAGACTAATTCTCAGATTGGTCATCCAAACTGAATTAGGATTATCAATTGTCCATATAAAAAGTTGACCCGAGATTTGATTTTAATTTTGTTGGTGTTGACTTTTGGACTTTTGTACAAATTTAATAAAAGTTTTATTGACCTGTCTTAATGCAATTAATAAGAAATTTAAAAAAATAGAAACATCAAATTGAAAATGACGTAATAATGCATTTGAGATATTTATTTTTAAATGTGATATTTCTATTTTAGATTCTAAGTGCCTTACTGCCTTTAAAGCACTCACAACGGTGCAATATCAATTTTATTTTTAGACGAGTCACATAACTTATTTTTATAGTATATATTTATATATTTTTAATAATTTAATTCTCTAACTTTATTTTTTAATTTAGTTATGTAATCACTTCTATCCATTCCTAACGAAAATTTACAATTTAGATATTATTGAGTTTAAAATAAAATCTACAAAATTTATCGATTACTTTTCTAACTCCATACCAATAAAAATGAATTTTAAGCATAAAACGCTTCGAAAAACAACTTATAAGACCCATATGAAAACATGAATAACTTCAAGTACCAACTTGAAAATATAAAATAACTTAAGAGACCAATTTATAACAATTTTTTTATAGAGCTAACTTTAAAAGAAAACATAATCTAATTGATAAAACTATAAGTTACAACTGTTTACTCATGTTTTTTTTTGTTGTTGTTATAATCAACAATATCCCTCATGTTACATCCTATAATTAAATAATTAATTAATTTTGAATTACATTATTATCGTTACCGACAAGTGTCACTTCCTATATTACCGCCTTGTTATCTTTCACTCTTATTTGATAGTAATACTAGTGTGGACAATAAACTCCTTAACATTTCTCATGTAAGCATCACTGTCTTTGTCATATACTCATATTCTCATATTGTAATCTACCGATTTATACTACCCCTCTTTTCTTAATGTCCATTTTTGGAACATGCCTTAACATTTGAATTACATATCTAGATTTGGGAGTCGATTATGAATCAATGAACCTTTTAGTGTCCCATATATTTTCTTTAACTCTTTTAAGTTAACATTTTAATTTTAAATATTTAATTGTGATTTAGTTATTTAATTACTAAAAAATATTCTTAATATTCATAAAAATGAAATTTAATAAGGTAAGTACATAATTTAAAAATATATTTATTATTATTTCTAAAAGATAAAATAACAAAATTATTATTTGTAGTAAACATATATTATTATTTATAAAATAGGAAAATTATCACAAACTATTTTTTCTTCCTAATTAGTCATACATTTTATGAGGCAGTGAAATTGGTCCTTATACAAATGTATTGTTAAATTATTAATAGGTTAACAAGGAAATAATTACACAATCAGAGTTACAATGTTAGCAATATAATCACCATCAAAATAAAAATTGATTAAGAATAAAATAATAATTAAATTTCAACCGGAAGTGACTAATGTCATAATATTGTTATATATATATATAAATTAAAATAAAATAATAATGATCTAACAAATCAAGGTTAAAACAAAATAATGAGTTAGATATTTTCATAGCTATTAATTTAACATTATTTTTATCTTCTTTTTTAACATTATTTTTATCTAGTAACCAATTTTATCAATAAATAAAGTTTAATAGATAATTATGAATAAAAATAATTCATGATGACTACTTACAAAAAAATGGTTTTTTTATAGAGTTTCCCAAAAATGAAATTATTTAATTAAAATTCTTAAAATAAAAAAATCAAATAAATAAAAATGAATCAAAAGAAAATATAAAAATATAATGTATATTTGCATTCAACATTATGGTTACCCTTAAATAGACGTCACTATGAATATGAAAAAAAGAAGAGAGAGGTAACAATTATTTAGAGTTATCCATTTGGGATTCTATCGTGTTTCTCTCTGTGTTTTTAACTAGATGTCAAGAGACTAACAGTACATTGATCTAGTGGTGTAAGGTCTCACCAGATCCCCAAATAGACTGAAAGGTTAATGATTGATTCCTAAAAGTGACAGTTGTTGGGAAGAACTAAGAGCCACATACTTCAAAAAAGATTAGTTCTTTACCATAAAGTGAAAGTATAACCTTAGTTGTACAAAAAAAACTAGAGGTAAAGGGAAGTGATATATATGGAACATGTGACTTTCAAATTAAAAATCTGAATATAAACTTTATTTCATGAACTATTAAATTGACTAAGACATTAACTTATAGTATCATTGATGTCTCATTGTTATGAAAGAATCATAGCTAAATAAATTTGTATTATTGAATAAGTGTGCGTTGATAATGAATAATAAAGTTGAATCACAATATCTTTATTCCAAATAGTTTAGGTGGTTGACAACACCAAATCTTTCCCACCTTCGTGTTTTTGGTTGTTTAGTATACGGTCGTAACACACCAATTTCCCACAAATTTGATAAACGTGCATCTCCAAGAGTTTTCTTAGGTTATCCCCATGGTCAAAAAGGTTACAAAATACTTGATTTATCATCAAAAAAAATATATGTAACTAGAGATGTTATTTTTCATGAACATATTTTTCCATATAAGATGCTTAATGTTGAATCATCTCCCTCAATTTTACCATTGCCCCCGTTAAAATACCTTCCTCTACCACGTATTCATTTGATGACTCACCTCCATCATACGATCCTCCCTCCATCATACAACTTACACCTCCCATCTTGAGGGGGAGTGTTATCACAACAAATCATGCATAGCTGTTGACAATGATTTTGTTATTATTAGGATATATTTTCATTAAAATAGGATTTGTTATTAAAATAGGATTTGATTGTAATTGATTGTCTTTTACTATTTTCCATTTATAGTTACGTTTCATGTTTAATCTGTAAGTTTAAATAGCATAGCCTTTGTACAGTTTCGATACAACAAATATATGAATATACATTCAAATTCAAACTCCTTCTTTACATTCCGAAAAGAAGAAAAGCAAAGAAGGGTGTAGTTGCAAATGAGAAAACGATGTTCACTACCGGAAGTGGATCTGCTCAAGTGATTGCACTGCAAGCAATAGCAGCCCTACAAAATTTTGATTTTATCAGAAAATACAAATAAAAAGGGTAGATTATGAGGGATTCGGAAAGAGTAAATGTATTCAATCTTATCCTATCAACACATAAGTTAATTCCAAGATTTAAATATATGATCTCACCCTCTAAAAGAAAAGTTAAAACTAAAACAAAAAACAATGTTGTGATTACCCAACAAGGTAGTCCGACCGGTCTGGTTTACAGTCTTAATCGAATGAGAGATTAGACCGCTTTGAACCATGAAAATTTTGATCAGACCGTGTCAAACCCGATTAAATCGGAATAACCCTTGAAGTGAATCTCATGGTTCACTTAAAATTAAAAAATAAAATTATACTCTAATATTTTCTTTTATTCCATTTCAAAAAATATAGAGATGTCTTACTTAAATATAATTATAGATAACTACTAATCATATAAAAAAAATCATTACATATAATTATATATTTATAGATAAATATTATTTATATATCACATCATATGGCCCATTCGGATAATTTAACTAGTTAAACCTTACACATGACCTCTTACAATTTGACGTATGACTCAAGTTTCAAAACATTGCAAAAGAAATTGAATGGTTTGATGCTTTACTTATGGATGACAAAAATATATGATATGATATCTAAGTATCCACAACAATAACTTATTTGTAATTACGAGTATCATGATATTCATCCGCACATACCCACATATTTATGAGTAAAAAATATTGATAAATTTAACGAGTAAATAAATTATTAATATTTATTTAATTATTATTATTATATATATATATATATTATAAAATATATTTAAACTTAAAGCTCATCTATATACTACTATATATGAAAAGAAGGTTCTCTCATGTCATCCCATGACAAGTGTCACAACCTCAACAATAATTTTCCCTCCCAAAACACCCTATTTTCTTATTGTACAACCTATCACATAAGATAAATTTACATCTCACTCATTCATTACCTATTATATTATTTAATAACATATAATAATAATAATAATACTAAAAATGACACCCACAATAAAGACATCTCACTTTGTACAACCTCCCACGTAGGATAAAATATATATTTACTCATTGTTCATTACTCAATATATTACTCAATAAGATATAATAATAATAGAATTAAATAGTTTTATTGATGAAAATATAATCATTTTATAAAATTATTCTTGAATTGGTAATACAGTTAACATGAGTGTTCTTAACAATGCGCAATTATACGGGCAACATGTGTGTTTTAACTATGTGAATGTATAGGTAACATGTGTTTTCTTAGCAATGTGAATGTACGAGTAACACATATGTTTTAACCATTAAAATGTACAGGTCACATGTTTGTTCTTAACAATACGAATACACATGTAACATGTGTATTTTTAATCATTTTAATATATGGTTTAAAATACACATGTTTGTAGGAGTAATGCGAATATACGAGTAACAATATAGGTAATATGTACTCTTCTTAGCATGTGAATGTACGAGTAACATTTGTGTTTTAACCATTGAAATGTACGAGTCAAATGTTTGTTCTTAACAATACGAATGCACATGTAATATATGTATTTTTAAACATGTGAATGTATGAATAACATGTATGTTCTTAACCATGTGAAAACATATATAATATGTGTTATTAATCATGCGGCAAAAAATACTTCCACGTGCATATGCACGGGTAACTTGCTAGTATATAATATGAATATACATTCAAATTCAAACTCCTTCTTTACATTCCGAAAAGAAGAAAAGCAAAGAAGGGTGTAGTTGCAAATGAGAAAACGATGTTCACTACCGGAAGTGGATCTGCTCAAGTGATTGCACTGCAAACAATAGCAGCCCTACAAAATTTTGATTTTATCAGAAAATACAAATAAAAGAGGTAGATTATGAGGGATTCGGAAAGAGTAAATGTATTCAATCTTATCCTATCAGCACATAAGTTAATTCCAAGATTTAAATATATGATCTCACCCTCTAAAAGAAAAGTTAAAACTAAAACAAAAAACAATGTTGTGATTACCCAACAAGGTAGTCCGACCGGTCTGGTTTACAGTCTTAATCGAATGAGAGATTAGACCGCTTTGAACCATGAAAATTTTGATCAGACCGTGTCAAACCCGATTAAATCGGAATAACCCTTGAAGTGAATCTCATGGTTCACTTAAAATTAAAAAATAAAATTATACTCTAATATTTTGTTTTATTCCATTTCAAAAAATATAGAGATGTCTTACTTAAATATAATTATAGATAACTACTAATCATATAAAAAAAATCATTACATATAATTATATATTTATAGATAAATATTATTTATATATCACATCATATGGCCCATTCGGATAATTTAACTAGTTAAACCTTACACATGATCTCTTACAATTTGACGTACGACTCAAGTTTCAAAACATTGCAAAAGAAATTGAATGGTTTGATGCTTTACTTATGGATGACAAAAATATATGATATGATATCTAAGTATCCACAACAATAACTTATTTGTAATTACGAGTATCATGATATTCATCCGCACATACCCACATATTTATGAGTAAAAAATATTGATAAATTTAACGAGTAAATAAATTATTAATATTTATTTAATTATTATTATATATATATATATATTATAAAATATATTTAAACTTAAAGCTCATTTAATATTAAAGGAAGTACATCTGTATATGACATGAGGTATTGACACTTTTTAATTACACAACTTTTTAATTAATCAAAGAATCTAAAAGAAAAAAAAGTAATTATAATCAAAGAATATGATGTATCATATTTTTATATAATATTTAATATACTTCTTCAAATGACATTGCCTCTGGCTATTTACCATAAACAAGAAAATAGAAGGATATTTATATATATTTTCATTGACTAAATTCCAATATTCAAAGACGATACTAACCCCATGATAATGTCATTATTCGTACAACCAATATCGGCTGCAAATCTTTTACTAATCCAATAGCATTAGCATGTTGTGTTCAAAGTATCTATTTTTTACATATTTGGTTGCAAATCCTGTTTTTTTCCTCTAATACCATTCAGTCAATGATGCCAAATAGAATAATTTGTTAAAGGTAATAGGAAATTATTATAAAAATAACTATTAGAGTATTTTTAATTCAAAAAAGGAATTATGTGAATTATATTTTCAAAAAGTAATAAAAAACTAATGATAATTATCTTTTTGAAATAAAGATGAGAAGATTATCGATGTGAACACTTAATTTTGTCTGGTCCAAAAAGTCAAAAAATATTTTATAGCAAAAAATATATATTCAAAAAACTATTTATTAATTTAATTTGAAAAAAATTTAATTAAATAATATTTTCGAGGTTATTTTGAGTTCAAAAATTAAGAGGGAAATAAACATATGATAAAAGAGTTTATAAGTTTGTTAAACATTTTTTCAATTAGTAAATTAATTTCCAAATTAATAAAACAATGGGCTTCTAGCTGTTTTTTTTTAAATCAAGAGGGAAATATTGATGCTCATCCCTTTATTTTTAAATAAAAATTGGCTAGATAGTATTTATCAATTTAATGCACTATTTTATTATTTAAAGTATATTTCGAAATAAAAATTAAATAAATAAAAATGGAAGCTTGTAGGTGGTTTTTGAGATTAAGAAGAAAAAATATACTTTTATCTCTTTGTTATTTTAAAACTGTATATAACTTACTGGATATAGGTACAGTTACATCTTGTTTTTATTATATATGTAAAAAACAATTTTCTAAATTTAAAAATAAATAAATAAATTATTATTCGCTAAAATATAGTTTAAATGGTATTCATCCCTTAAATTTTGTTTTTCCGTAAATAAAAAACTGACATGATAATCTTTAAGATATAATTTATTAGTTAGTTACTAAGAATATTAAAATGGAAAATTAAAATTAATATTTAAATAAGATGAGAGGATAATTATTCATATTATCTCTAAATATTAATTGATAATGTTTATAACAAATTTCGGATAGATTTAAGTTGAAGTGATTATTAGGTTGTTGGATGAGTGATCAATGTAACCATGTCATTTAATTATAAATAGACTCCTTAGGTTATTAGAAAAACACCAAGAAAAAAGAAAAACTCTTGAAAAATAATAGAAAAGAGGGCATGTTTAGTAGTCTTTTGGGACCTCATTTTTAGTGTCCTATTTATTTAGGGAATGTGTCAAAACATCAAAGATGTTGAAGTGCCCATTAATCCTTTGATACAGGAACCAACGTGAGGTATGCCAAAGTTTTGTTTTTTTATGTTTCTTATTTTTATTTTAGATAGTAATGTTTTCCAACAACTATGAGGTAACAAAACCACAATGAGAAATTCTACCTGAAACCATTCATAATTTATAAAATTGTTTTGCTATTGTTTTTGATAGATCTAATTAATTATAAAATTAGGTAAAATGTATTATTAACAAATACTTTTAATTATTTTTAAACTATCCCTTTGAAGTTAAGATAACAAACTTCGTTTTTTAATATGAAATTGACATATTCCATATCATTTCTTTTCATCTCTAGTTTTTTTGTATAACCAAGGGTATCTCATCACCTTATAGTAGGGAAATAATTATTTTCAATGTATGTGATGTTTTTCCCAATAAATGTCAATCTAAGAAATCGAACATTTAACCTTTTGATCTATTTAGGAATCAAGTAAAGCTTAGCACTACTAGACCAACATTATTTCAGTTCCTTCCTCTAGTCGAAAACACACAGAGAGACACTAAAAAATCCCAAATGGATAACTCAAAATATGCGCTACCTCTCTATTCCTTTTCATGGTATTTTGTAGTGTTTATTCAAGTGTAGTCAAAAAGTGTGTTGAATGCATATATACATTATATTTTTATCTTTTCTTTCATTCCTTTTTATTTATTCGATTTATTTATTTTCAGAATTTTAATTAAAAAATTTCATTTTAGGGAAAACTCAATACAAACACCATAATATTTACGTCTTTTTAATGAACTATTTTATTTATAATTAATCCTTAAACTTTAATAGCAATGAAAAATTCTAACTATTCATTTTGTTTTAACTTAGATCAATTTTATTTTATTTTATCTATACCAATATTACTACATTAATAACTCCTAACTTAAATTTTAATTTTATATTTTGATGGTGATTTTCTCCATATATCAATGTTGATTAATATGTATTGCTAATGTTGTAAATCTGATTGTACAATGATTTACTTGTTGGCCTAATAAATTTAACAATATATTTATATAAGGACTCATTTCACTAAATCGTAAAGTTTAAAGGGCAATTTTGAATAAAAAATAATTTTTAGTGGCTACTTGCAAAAGTCATAAAATTTAGGTAGTTTATGTATTCCCCCTTCATTTTTATGTAAATATAGTAACTACTTTTTATCAATATATAATTAAATAACAATTAATTTATTAATTTCCTATTTTATAAATATTAATAATATATATTTTCTATAAATTATAATTATATTATTCTCTCTTTTATAAATAATAATTAATATATTTCTAAATAAGTAAATAAATTTACTTTATTAAATTTTATTTTTATAATAAGAAATATTTTTGTAACAATTAAAACATAATTAAATAATTAAAATTAAAATGTTAACTTAAAGAGTTAAAGAGAATAAAGATGACTCTCGTATCTATATCTCTGATTCAAATACAAATGTGTTCTAAAAGTGGATATAAAAAGAGTTTCCTATATTTTGAACGCAAAAAGTAATGTTGTCCAATTCATAAGAAAGAAGATATAATCTCCTTCATTGTCCATTTCAAGTCGTATAACTGGTGTTCAACTGAAAAATTGATCGTGTCACTAGACGTTAACCATTTTTGTGTGTTATCACATAAAGAGCGAATTAGTATTCAGATTACATACATATATACACAATATACATTCCTTCCCACCAAGTTAAATTATGTCAACTCTTATATTGTCGATAACTTTTGTATATAAAATAAATTTAACTAGGCCTATAAGATTAAATATTCTCATCCTATAGATCTTATATATCAAAATTCACAAATCTTCAACATTTTTAGTAATTTGTTTATATACATTAGCATAATATATATTTTTGAAATATATGAAACTTGAAGCTATTTAATTAATTGATATTCCAATTTCATAAACATAATTATTAATAGGTGAACTAGCTTATGTTTTATAAAAAATATTAACATGTGAATGAATTACTTCTCATATAAAATATAAGTAATTCATTCATATAAGTAATAGCTATTCAATCTTAATATTAATAGCTTAATCATAACATATGTAAATGAGTTATATTCGTAATAGCTTATATTTAATAATATTAATAGCTATTTTATATATAGGTAATTCATTTAAATGTTAGTAATATTTTTTTTATAAAATATAAGTTATGTTCATTCATTAATAATTATTTTTAGAAAATTTAATATTAATTAAATAAATAGCTTCAAATTTTATACATTCCAAAAATATATATTACATTGATGTATATAAATAGATCACTAAAGAATGTATAATATTTGTGAATTTTGATATATAATATTTATAGGAGCACAATATTAAATCCAATAAGTCTAATTAAATTTATTTTATATAAAAGTTATTTACGATATAAGAATTGACGTAATTTAAGTTGGTGCAAACATATGTATGTTGTGTATATATACATGCAATGTAAATACTAATTTTCTCTCCATGTGTTAATTGTTAATACACAAACATGCTTTACATGTAGTGTCGCTACTTGTTTTTTGGTTGAACAACGTTCTATGACTTGTAGGGGCTAGGGGAGATTGTACCAATGTTATTAAAACCGTACCGGTTATCAAACCGGTCAGGGTACTGGTATAGTGGTACAGTGATTCAACCGGTGGTTCAGTAATTAAACTGCATGTCGGTTAAACCGGACATACCTCCTTATATATATATATGTAAACCTATAACAAACAAAATTCAAAATTCACACAAACAAACAACATTAATTATTTAACAAAATCAAAGTCTAAAGTGCAATGTGAGACAATGTATTTTAAATTTAGGGATGAAATTTAAAAAAAATATATATATATATACAAACCAGTTCACCGGTTTTCACCGATTTTGACCGGTTCTCTTGCGTGTCCGGTACAACAGTCGTGTCTTCCTGCTTATGAATTGAATACATTTGTTACTCCTCAAATTGTGACACTAAATATATCATTAGTTTTGTTGTATTTGGTTAAAACAAATATATTTGAGTTAAAAAATTAATAATTAAATATTTTTTCGATCAATCACAGTTGATGATAAATGTAGTGACAATACCATTTTTTGTGGTCAAAATGTAAAAAAATCTCTTTATATCCACTTTTAGAATATGTTGGTATTTGAATTAAAGATATAGACTTGAGAGTCAATTATGAATCTATGAGCCTATTAGCACTCCATTAGTTCTCTTTAGGTTAACATTTTACTTTTTAACATTTAATTATGTTTTACCTATCTAAATTTTTTAAAAATATTTCTTATTATTTATCAAAATGAAATTTAATAAAGTAATTATTTTTTATTTATTAAGAAATATATTGATGAAAGAGAAAATAATAAAATTATTATTTGTAGAAAATATGTATTATTATTATTTATAAAATAGGAAATTTAATAAATTAATTGTTATTTAATTAGATAATGATAAAAGTAGTTATTGTTATTTACATACAAAATATAGTGAAAAAACATAAGGGTTATCTAAAATTTATGCATTTGGCAAGTAGTTACTAAGAATTATTTTTTTCTTTCTAATTACCTGTTAAACTTTATGAGTTAGTGAAATTGGTTCTTATATAAATATATCGTTAAATTACTATTAGACCAACATGGAAATCACTACAGAATCAGTCTTACAACATTAGCAATGCAACAATAAATGTTAATCAACTTTAATATTTAGAGTTAATCACTATCAAAATATAAAATTAATTGAGAATAAATTGATAAATAATTTTCAGTTAGAAGTGATTAAGGTAGTAATATTGATATATTTATATATAATAAAATAATAATGATCTAACACTTGGAAAAATATGTAATAAATTGATAAACACCCTTTATAGAAGTTTTATTCTATCAATTTTCTATTAAGTAAATAAGAGGATAAATATTAGATTTCTCTTTTTATTGTGAACTTAAAACAACTTGAAGTTTTTATTATTTATTTTTAATTTCGAATTAAATTAATAAACTTTTTTTAATATATGTTTTGCTAAAAAAATACTTTTGAGCTTTTTGTGCCATATAAAATAGGTATTCACAACAATAACCTTCTCATCTTTAATTCAAAAAAATAATTATCATTAGATTTTTTTTAAAAAGATAATACTCATAATTCTTTTTTTGAATTAAAAACAATCTAATAGTAATTCAAAAAAGGAATTATGAGTAAAGTTTGTGATATATTAATTAATAATTGTGTATAATTAAAAGTGTTAATACCCCATGTCATGTACATTGTCTAAAGCTTCCCATTCAGTCCACTTGTGGTGTGGTACTAACCATACCGGAGCTTAAGAGATTGAAATGGGAAGCTTAGTGTATAGTGTTTACCCGTGTCCATACTCGTATTATTTGATTTTACATGCGAAAACATGTTATATATGGAATTGGATTGAATGAGTTATACAAATTATTCGATAGCCTTAGTTTACTGCATAACTACTCTACCATAAAATGTCATGATTATATATATTAGCATATCGACATACATCTCATTCTTGCTAACTCATATCTTAATGTGTGATATTTAATATTCAATTTTTAAATAATTAAAATATTTTTCTACTATGTGTACTTTATGTTATATTTTTTTGTGTTTATTATAATGTCCAATTTTGGGTTTGATTGATGATTATTGTGTTAATTGTGGTTACTTAGGATTATATAATTTTTTTGTGTAAATTAAAAAATGGTAAGGACAAAATATGGAATTGGAAATTAATTTATGATGGTATAGTATAGAGAAGTAATAACATATCCTTCACTCATGATCCATTAATGTAATTAAATATAAATAATATTTTCTTTGAAATCTATCGCTTATTTAAATCTAATTTGAAAGGTCTCACTTCGTAATCATAACGAGAGGAGCTAGTTTTTGTGAAGGGTCATACTTAAAAATAATAAATTAGAGGAATCAAGACCATTGTTTTTGAATTTTTTTTTTGGGGATGTCATGACTCAGCTCTCCCTAACATGAGTAGTTAGCTATGGATGAGGATCATTTGTCTCAAGTTGGTGTCTTAAATCTTGTCTTGTCCAATAGTATAATGTCACATAATGTTTTATTTTTATTTCAGCAGATGAATGAAAAGACACATAAGAATATTTTAATGACATACATGACATTATACTATTGGACAGAACATGATTGAAGACACCAACTTGGGACAGGTGATCCTCATCACTATCACCCTGTTGAAGGAAATGGGGAGTTAATTTGGCTGTGTTATTTGAAGGAAATGGGGATGTTAATTTGGCTGTGTTATTTGAATAGAGATACTCTCTAGTAGTGATAGATATAGATGCTCACATGTGATACATTTTTTTAACCTTTCATATTTTAATTATTTTTTAATAAAAATTGAAAAATTATCAAACACCATTTTTCCTTCATATTTTACTATTGGAGGATTCAGTATCCAAGAAGAATCTTGTCACCTTTTAGATCAAAAGAAATGGTATAATTTTCATTCATGAAATCATGTGATATGGTGGGACTTATTGATTTAATTAATGTAGGTCTTTATTTTGGTATAAAAGCTTATGGATGTGAATGTTGATTTTGCATCTTGATGTATGAGTATATCTTTAATTTGTGTAGGGTTTTGGTCACATATCTTTGTAATTCTTCACTACTTCCACCTCAATATCATGATTTTAATAAATAAAGTGATATCAACTATTTTTGAAATATAGTTGAAATCAATTTAGATCGATCTACATCAAAATCGTCTTTATTGCAATCACGAGATTAAGGTAAGGGGTTGAATTAATATCATTTTTGTTATTTATAAATAGATTGAATTGATTTTATTCTACTTTAATTTTTTTAATTCACATGTGTTTATAGAAAATCAAACTCAAAACTTTTTTTAAACTTGATTTATTCATCTTACTTGATAGTCAATGCCAAATTTTACAAACAAATTAAGATAATCTTAATTATCTTTCAATTGGTGGATATGAAGAGGTTGAATTGGACCTAATCAAAATTCTCCCACATTGGAAAGAGCATAGGACTACACCCTTGTGAAGGGAAATAAATTAAACCAAACCCATATTTTAACATTTCTATTTTTAATTTAAATTTGGTAGTGGAATATTCACCACTAATGGTTGAGAAGGAATGTGGATCAATAACATAATCCGATTTAATTTTATAATGGAATGTAAGCACTCAAATGCACTTAATTCAATTGAATTCATCTAGTGATATTTCAATACCTAATCGATACCCTAAATTGACTTATACCCTTTTATGATACTTGTCTCAATTTTCTTTTACAAAATCTTAAAACGTGAAAGGTTTGAATAAAAGAATAAAATGTGAGATATTAAATGCGATAAGTGTGAATTACTTAATTTTGAAGTTAATTACTAACTTGATAAATGCTAGTTAGATAATATATTTTTCAATGATGTTGGAGATAAATGTTCTAGTTATATTAATAATTATTGTTATTTGTGAGAGCCATCAACATACAAACATATTGATTCTCAATTTAATTTTTATCATGTTCATATATTTAATTCTATTTTTTATATTTATCTTAAACACTCTTCATGTTTAAATATGGACATTGTATTTGCGATTGGATGCTTCATAATTCAATATCATTCCACCATACACTACAATTGTTCATTTTATTCCCATAACCCTTTATATATATAGTGTATTTTATGGACCTTTTTCATTTAGAAACCAAAATGGAGAATAAATAATTGTATTTTGATGCTTTAGGGATAGAAAGTGGAAGGGTCACTTAGAATTGTCCAAAAATGCATCAAGTAAAGGCATCATGCAAATAGCTTAAATTATATATTATATTATTGTTTTAAGCCTTTCTTAATTTTTCCAAATTCCCAATGCATATCTTACCTTTGACTACTAAGTACTAACCCACTATTCTCATTTGTTAGTGATCCTAAATTTCCACTATCTAATAATTTACTTTACATATGGAAGAAATTGTCAAAAAAATTATATGTTACTTAATGCATTGAATGTATACGCATGAGAATAATACAATGTATATACTCATTAAGGTTATCAAAATGACAATGTCAAATCTATAGGTTGAGGAAAAGCTGATACTTTTTCAAAAAAATAAATAATTTTTATCTTCTGCGTTTGACTTAAAATATGAATTTATACACTTGAAGGTTAAAGGATATAGTTAGAATTAAAAGAAAGAAGTGTTTTGGTACTTAAGTATCTTTATATAGGATTCTAACACTCTTAGACATGTTCAGATGTTTATAATTTTTTTTAAAGAGAACAAACCATATAAAAATTGTACACAAATTTTAGATAGAAAGTTAAATTCTTCTAATAAATTAGTCTAAAAACTCTTATAATCATAAGAGTGATTATGTGTCACTTTCAACTCATGAAAAGGTAACATGTACTATTTTTCTATGGGTAGTATAATTCTTACATTCATTTATTAATTGTTATATTATTACTCCAAAGTTTATTAAAAACATATTTTATTTAAATGGAGAAATAGAAATTCAGGATTTTTAATAAAGTTGTTTGAGCTCAAACCCTTGACAGATTGTGGTATGTTATACAGTTTGTCTTCTTGTGTAGGCCTACGTGTTGGTTCAGAGATCGTTCGTGACTGATCTAACGTGCTTTTGAAATAGGGATAACAACGGGGTCGGACGTACACTGGTACTGCATACATATTCCCATATCCGCACTATTTGCGGGTATCCACAGGTACCAAACGATTTTTTAATTT
The DNA here is from genome assembly GCA_009771035.1 of Lupinus albus. Taxonomy (NCBI): domain Eukaryota; kingdom Viridiplantae; phylum Streptophyta; class Magnoliopsida; order Fabales; family Fabaceae; genus Lupinus; species Lupinus albus. The sequence goes on along the minus strand of CM020013.1, from coordinate 2,281,084 downwards.
CAGTTATATTTTTATATATTTTACAATAATTAATATATAAAAATAATTATTTCTTAAGTAATATGATATGTATATGATATTTTTATGATCATCATCACTAAATTTTATATAAAATAATAATAAAATAGACAAATATAATGTTAAATTAAAATTAATTAAGTATAAAATGCTTAAATAAAATATATACACGGATACCCACAAGGCGGGTATCATGATATCTGTTCCTACCCATAAGCTATTTTTACGGATACTCATCACAAGTATTTTAACGGATACTCATAGGTCCAAGTATTTTTGTCATCTCTATTTTGAACCTATGCACATGAGCAACCTGGAAATGTAAAGTGACAGGTAACAAATAGATGGAGTCACATGCATTTGTTGTAGTAAGATGTGTACAACTCCATACACGTACCCCTTATTTATCATCTATTAAAAAAAGTAAAACATAAATTTAATATATATATATATATATATATATATATATATTAACTTTATATGTTTTGGCTAATGAAAATAAAGGAGTATATGAGTCGATTGAGGTAAATTCTTTTTATAAAAAAATTAAAAACTGAGGCGTAGAAAAATGTACTTGTATAAATATATATGTTATGATAGAATATTCTTATAAATATCTTCCTTATTTATAATTAGTTTGTGTATCTCCTCTATTAATTTTATATATTCTCTATTTATAAGGAGTATCAGAGGAGGTATACAAACTAATTACAAATGAGAAATATATTCATAAGAATATTATATCATAAAGAATGTAGAGATATTTCGAGGAATCAAAGTGAACATATATCTTATAAAAAATAAGTTCACCTTTTCTATTATTATATTATTTTTTGTATATAATTCTTAATATCTTATTATTTTTTCAAAAAAATATATTTTTATATGTAAAAAATGGTTTATGAATCGGTGCTGAAAGTGTATGTCAATATAAAAAAATTATTGATTCCCAATTAAATTGTTTGTAATATCATTTATTTAACTCTTTTTTTAGTTATGTCTATAAATTTTTATTTATGATCGTTCATTGTGTCTATAAATGTGAATGTTAATATGTATATTTTTAACACACACAGCGAAAAATAGTAGATTTATTTTGTGTTAAAATATGCATACCAGGTAATACTGAGACAAATTTTTTTATAAGAAATACCTCGAGATACTGTGATGACTTCATAAAACTTCTCTTATATGGAACAAATTTAACCAACTTATACTCTAAAATAATAAACGAAGAGAAGAAAAATAATTTTCTTTTTCTCTACACACCACACTAGAGACTTTTTGCACACTCCTATTTAGGTATATTCTGGTTTTGTGGCATTTATTTCTAAAATAAAATAATCACTCAATCTCATATTGATTCTATCATATAGTAACAACTACCTTTTTTTTCTCCTTTTTGGTTTTGTTATTTTTATTTTTGAAAAGTTTAAATCAATCTTATCATATTTATTAATTTAAACATAGATTTAAAAATATATTAATTAAGTCTCACTTAATTATATTACATATGACTGAATAATATTATTTGTATTTTTGGTGCTAAAATAAAATACAATAACATTTCACATAAAATAAAACTATTTAATTTAATTCATAACATTTTCTCGTCCAACAAAAAATAGAACACTCGTTAGTGTCTGACCCCATAAGTTCATTACTAAACTGATAGTAAATTAACTCATTAATTTACTAATCAATGTTGACGTCTAGCAACACTCCTAAACGATCGGATAGTAATGAAGTAACATCTTTTACTTTTAGAACCATTAGAATATTAATATAATATTTCATTCCATCTTTACAACTCTATGTTAACTCTAGAATATGATATGTTTGTCAAATTCCAATAAGTTAACAAATAGTGAATGACTTAAGAAACTCATTTCTTCATTCATTCAATTCCCCTTGGCCAAGTTCTTTATTTCTATAGAGCTCAAACTCATTATCATGAGTTGATGAATTTTTTCTTGATTAATCATTAATCTTACAAGAATTTGCTTATACTCAATAATTATTCAACTAACATCATAAAACATTAGGTGTCCGATATCAAAATATAACAAATAACTTGTTAATTACTATGACAATCTCAACTCTAAGGAAAATTTATATTTCATTATAAGAATTTCCTATTCACAATTCAAAGGTAATATATATTAACCATTATGAATTTTCTTTTGAGTCGGTTCAATGATCATATATCTATATACATCATTTACATGTGTAATTTAACAAATGAGATCTATTAATCTTTATCTAATAAAGACCACTCCACATATATTGATCTATCTAGATTAATAATGTCTTAAGCTTAATAATCTTATGATCAACAACAATTTAGATTAAAATTATAAAAGATTTATTTCTCATTATTATAATAATAACTCTCTAATTTTAATCAAAGACCTTTCATATTAATTATTTTAACAAACAATGAATATGATAACGATATAATAATAAATACAAATTTATTATTATAAGCATGACATATTGGATATCCTACGAAATGTGTAGAAGTTTTTATACTAAAAGTATATACATATTACTCATTATATATTGTAATGTCTCTGTGTCCTCTATTTTAGATATTGTTTAAGTTTAAATATCTATATCATATCCTATGATGCTTTTTAATATCATATCATTCCACCATACATTATAACTGTTGGAAATTATTCTCATAACACTTTATTTATATGAATGGCTATGGTTGTGGCCTTTATGGACCTTTTTCATTTAGAAACCAAAGTGGACAGTAAATAATTGTCTTTTGACCCTTTTGAGACAAAAAGTGGAAATATCACTTAGAATTGTCGAGCAATTAATCACGTAAAAGGTATCATCAAATACATAAATTTATATTATTGCTTTACGCTATTCTTAAGTTTTTCAATAGTTCATTACATGTTGATACTATCAATCCAAATTTCCAATGCATATCATATCAATGACTACACAACAACCCACTTTTGAAAGAAAAAAACTGTAAAATGTATGTTCAACTAAGAACTGCATCGTTAAAAAAATAATATTATCACCACGTTAAGAGTAAGGATATCAAAAATATATACCCGTACTTGTGGATACTCGTAAAAATATCTGCAATGGGTACACGTAAAAATAGCTTATAGATGATAATGAGTATGATGATTTTAATCATTAGTATTGTATAGTAACTCTAAACAATGTCATATTGTTGAGGAGAAACTTATACTTTTAAGAATAATATTAGTTTTATCTTCAACATTTGACTTAAGTAAGGAATTTATACACTTCACGATTAAAAGATAATATAGAATTAGAAAAAAAATGGTTTGATAATTAATCATCTTTATCAACAATTCTCACACTCTTAAGACATGTTCCAATATTTAGAAAAATAAATTTAAAGAGATCACCCATATATTTCATATTTTATATTTCATAAATGAACATTGCAACCACACTCTTGTGCAAAAGGACATAGTAGAGAATTTCTTCCGAATGATAACCATGTTGTGCAAAAGGATGGGGTAGATAGGGATGGCAATGAAAACCAAATCCGCGGATATCCGCCCAAACTCAAACCAAATTTAACGGGGAAAACCCGATGTGATTGAGTTCGGGTTCGGGTTTTACCCGAGTTCAAATTTCGGGTTCAGGTTTGGTATTAACAATATCAAACCCGAACCCGATTAATATATATAAAAACTATATATATATATATATATATATATTTCATACACATATAAATTTCATACACATATATAATGTTAAGCTACACATATATATAAACTATATATAAAAAATATGTTTTTTCGGGTTTTTTTTTGTTCGGGTATGGTATCATTGTTTCCAACCCAGCTTAATTCGGGTTCGGGTTTTGGATTTCGGGTTCGGGGATGGGAAAGCACAAACCTGATCCCGACTCGCCCTGTTGTCATTCCTAGTGGTAGAGAATTTCTTCCTAATGATAACCATGGTATAACTATAGTTGGAAACGAGTCGAATCAAGTCAAATTAGAATTCAGTTCGGTTCAACATGATAAAGATTTATTCACATCAAAATTCGACTCGAATGACCAAAACAATGATCATAAGTATACACTTAAGACTCTTGTGAGATCAAAATATATTTCATATTAATAAAGTTTCTAATAGGAGATGACACATATTTCATATTATCATGACCAAATCAATGATCATAAATATACACTTAAATCTAGATCAAAACCTATTTCATATTAGTAAAGTTGTTAGCAAGGAATGATACATATAGTCAAACTTTTCACTCACACCTATCATGAATTGGGTTCAATTCACAAATTTTTCTTATTGATCAGTGATATCTAAATTCAACAATAAATCTTCATACCTTAAATGGAAAAGTGTCTTCCCATAATCTAAACTTCTGTAAAAAAAAACTAACAAAAGAAATAGTTTTGGGCCTCCCATGCTAAAAAGAGTTGGTCACACCATGATACATGTTTTTCCCCTTCAATATCACTAAAGATATGGAAGCTTATGAGAGACTTTTTCTTTCCAAACAAGGGTAGGGATCCACTTACTCCAAGAGTAAGTGGAAAAACACTTACTCCACATTATGATCATTCATTCTTGGGAAATTAAAAACAACAAAAATGGATCTCTCCCCTGCAAATTTAATGGCTACATCTAAACCATTGGATTTTTTAAGATTTAATGGCTAAGATGAAGAGTAAGTGTTTTTTGGAGTAAGTGGATCTCTCCCTGCAAATAAAGTATAAAGTATTATGAAGCATGAGGTAATTAAAAACAACAAAAATAAATAATGTATGATCCCAGGTTCGAAATGGGACCTTTAGTTTGTGAGACTAACGTGATAACCAACTACACCACCCAGACTTTCTTGTTGATTATTTCATTATTTAAGTATTTACTAATTAGTATTAGTTGCTAGAGAGAGGAGATGGTAATAGTAGAAACTTGGAAGAATGAAAAGGAAAGAGTAAATTACACTCACACCCCTGAGTTTTAGTGAAATTACACAAATCACCCTTTACTTTTTTGTCATTACACGAACCACCCCTAATTTTGTACATATGTTACACTGACTACCTCTGCATGACATAAAAGTGTAATATTTTAAACAAAAAATGTATGATGTGTGTAATTAATTAAACAAAATATTGTATATTGTGTAGACAAATTCAAATAATATAAGAGTCAATGTGTCTTCATTATTTGGCTCGTTATAAAATAGTATAAGAGTTATTTAAACATTTCTTTGAAATTTATAATGTATTTTTTAATGACACAAAAATAATAAAGAAACACTCGGTTTTGTACTATTTGAAGTGTTGTACAATATACACTATTTTGTTTAACTTAATTACATTCATCACACGTTTTTTTTTTAAAATATTACACTTTTATAACATGCAGGGGTGGTCAGTGTAATGTATGTATAAATTTAGGGGTAGTTTGTGCAGGAGGGAGGGGTGGTTGGTGTAATGACAAAAAAGTGAGTGGTGGTTTGTGTAATTTCATTAAAACTCAGGGGGCATGAGTGTAATTTACTCAAAAGTAAATGTGAGGATTTGCAAATGATCATTCCATCAATCCAAATATTGTTGAAATTTGATATTTAACCGTATTTCAAATGAACATATTTTTTGTCCAACAATGTGTGTCACTCTGGGATAATATTTTCATTTATTTCAATCACAAAAATTCATCATAAAATAATAATAAATATAATATATAATTATAAAATAATAAAAAATCTATAATATAAGTAAATTATTTAATTAAAAATAAATTTATAAGTACGCGAGTACTTATAGGATGAGTATCATGATACTCATTTATACCCATAAGTTATTACTATGGGTACATGTGAGGTGAATATTTTTGTCATCTCTACTTAATAATTAAATTTTAAACTTAATAAATAAATTTTTTTCAACCAATCACAACTCATGACACATGAAGTGGTATAAACAAATACTTCAACTCAAATACTAATATAAACAAAGACAACAAATGTAGAAGAGTAGTTCAATTGAAAGGAATTCAAATCAACAACTTCAACTCAAATAGGTTTCCATCTAAGACAATGTGAACTTTGTAGCACTCACCATCATCCACATATTCAGAAGTTGTAAAGAACCAAAGCACAATCAAATACCCAAAAGGAAAAACCTCACAATCAGAGACCCACATGATGGCTTTTTTGGGCTTTTATTATGCTCACAAAAAAACACCATTAATAGAAGAGGGAACACACTATATAATCCCTACCCTCAGAAGCCCAATACTCTATAAGTAAGAAGGAATTCATTGAAAAGAAGAGAATAAGTAAATTTCTGAATTAAATGGATGTCATAAAGTAATATTTTGTATATAAAAAATTAAAATTAAATAGTAATGATATGATACAGGAAATTAAAAAAAAATACATGAATGAAAATTTTTCATCGTCAATAATTTAATATTATCTTTAGAGAATAAAGTATTTTCTCACACTAGGATAGTTTACTTTTTTAAATCAATTCATTATTTGACATGTGTCTTATTTCTTCTGTTTACAATATATTTAAAATGAAAACTTCTAGAAAGAAGATAAATAAGACACATATCAAACAATGAGTGAATTTAATGAGATAATTTATCTCATAATGTGAGGAAATGTTTTATTCTCTTTCATCAATAGTTAAAATCTAGTGTGATTATGAAGAAAAATAGTCCATAATATTTTCTAGTTTAAAGGTTTTTGTAGACTTTTTCATATAATATATCACGAAGCTAGATTCTTATAGATTCAATCCATAGCCAAGTGGTTCAACAATGTTCCTTCCTATTTTTGAAACTAGGATTAATTTTGGGTCGTGTAAATATTTTTAGTGAATTTTAAAGTAAGGAAGTTTGGAATTAGAAGTACCAGAATTCTCCACAATTTATCTAAATTAAATAAAATTAATTCATTTAAATGAGTAATTTTAATAATTGGCCTATTCAAATTATTCATTATATCCCATTGATGTAGTTTTAAATTAGGAGAAAACTTAGTTACAATTCTTTAGATACAAATGGTACTTGTAGCCTATTAAAAGATGACATGTGTTCATTATCACCTATACTTTGAAGAGAGAGATTCTTAATTGCAAAAAAAAAAGACTTAATGATATAAATGAACCCATGTTATACCTTTTAATATGCTACAAACACCATTTGTACCTAAGGAATTGTACCTAAGTTTTGTCCTTTAAATTAAATTCTCGTTATGACCAATATTTTTAGTAGTATCTGCTCAGATAATAATAAAATAAATAGTAGGACGTGTGAATATAGTTAATACGAAAATTTTGTTATTAAATATATAAAATATATAAATATATGTTAAAAATTTAGACATCACATATTTTCATAGAATGCTGCAAAAAAATTAGAAAGGAAAAAAAAACTTTTTTCAGAGGGGAAATGATTTTGAAAGTGGTTTTAAAAAATATTTTATTAAAATAATGGTTTTTAAAATGATGATTTTCTTAAAAAATGAATTTAGTTCCAATTCAAAAAAGTAAAATGGGTTGGATACACATTCATCCAATTCATTAATATGAATTCATATAAGAATTAAAAATTCATCTATTAACTTTGAATTAGATAAATTGAATAATTCAAAATATGATTTTGATAAATTTATACAAATTAGTAGATGATTTTCCACCCATTTGGATCTAGATTCATGTATTTGTCACCCATAGTTGCAATCCACAATCAGACTACAAACAGTAATATGCCTTAAGTTTTAAACTAAAATATTAATCATATGAATTTATTTTGGCTCCCCTTCCCCTTATATTTGGGTTCAAGCTCCACCACTAGATGAGGTTATTGGGGGAGAGGCGTGGAATTGGATAAAGGAAGAAACAGAAGAATAATAATTTGATTTCATAGCATGATTGCTCTACAAAAATTGATAGTGGAAAAACTTGAATCTTAATGATAAACCAGTGTTGTGAAAACTGGATCGTACTGAACAATCCGACCAGTCTAACCACTAACCAGACTTGAAAACGTCTCTGATTTACAATCTTAACTGAATGAGAGTTGGATTGTTTTAACATTTCAGTCAATGCGGAGAATCAAAGTCAAAACAATCAACAAAATTAGGGATGGAAAACTATTTTTTTATGGATTAAAATCAAGGGATCTGTATTTGTAGAAAGTCAATAACATTTAAGCCTTTTATTAATTGAAAATCTTCCAAACAACAAAAGTACACCATTTTAACATTTTCTATTCCACCCCTTTCCAACTATTCCTTCCATCCCAACATACAAGTTCTCAGTAATACATTATTTATTATGCATAATTATCCTATAAAAATTTAATATTCTCTTCATTTAGAAGAATTCAACCTTTTTAACCCACATGATTGCAACTCAAAAGGCATGTAGCAAATTAATTGAGGAATCAATAGTTTAATTTGCAGTCCCAAGTTGAGATTTGAATTATTGCACAGAGAAAAAAAACCCACAATGTCAAAGGTATAAAAGAAGGGCAGACATAACATGCAGGAATACCAGTCTAAGCAAAATTATAAAGGTTTTATCAGAACACTTATTATGAAGCTTAAATTGAAAATTAATCAAGAGTGCTAATGATGTTCATTACCAACCCCATCATCATGGTCTTTCCTAGCAGCAGCTCTTAGTTTGCGCTGCTCCTCCTTGTAAATCCGGTTTCTTCGTTTGAACTGCATTAGCCATTAGGCAATAAAATCAATATCAGTAATTTATTTTCTAATCCAACCAACAAATGTTGTTACAAACAATGTGACTATGGGGTAACAAACAAGCTTTTATCTAAAGCAGTTCCTGTTGTATAATTTTCACAATGCCAGTTCAAAAGAATCAAAATATATATTTATGGCATTCTCAAATGCTTTTAACTTTCAAGGGGTGGCCTAAATTATAAATATGTTTCTGTTACGGAACTATTTTATTGAGACAATATGGTAAGAAGGATAGCTCTGTAATCGGAAAATCTTTATGCTTAAAGTTAAACACTCCATTTTCAATCCTCCCATATTTCTCTTAGTTTCCCAAACAAGTTATACAACTTCCATGGTTCCACCCTATATTTTGATTCTTCCCAAAGGCATAATGGAGCCACAGTACCTGATTATAAGACTAAACCATACAAAAATGGTAAAAGGTTGATTAAACGAGGTAAAAGGCTAAAGTTAAGCAATGCAGTAGCAAGAGAAGAATTTTGAATTCACTCGGTCAAATTCTATAACTACAATACTTTTTATCAATTATATACCAGTTACCTGTGTGTAATGGCTGAGAATGATTATCATATAATCTATGTAATTTTTCAGCAGAAATTTGGAATTTATGCACTAGACTAGAGCAACTGGGTGTCCAACAATCCACATGAAAGTTTTGAACCACATAATGAACATTATATGATAAATGAATTCAATTTAACAATAAAGTTCGGCAATGAACAACCATATTATTGTCAACCACGACATTATACACCCTCAAAGCTGGGGCTTGACTCTAAGCAATTGGAGACTTATATAAGGCCCTTGAGTATTTTCAAGCCATTCAGTTTAGGCAAATAGCAAACAACTGAAACCACATTATCCATTGTTAAGTGGGTAATAACCACTGTACTTGTACAGCATTACAAAAAGATATAAATAAATAGGTTGTGAAAAGCTAGGGAATAATTTAATTCTAAAGATATAAATTAAACATTTAAAATCCAGCTAAGTAGCAAATTTTTGGTTCATGGCCAAATTCGGATTGCTATAGATGGCAACAAAAAGAAGCACATAAGAAATCAGAGAAGTCCAAGAATGCAAAAGCCCTGTGTTGTTTTCATAGTCAATTCAAGGACTGAAATGAATTGTGAAGTCAAATATGATTGCACATAGGAAGGACAAATGATTTGAAGATTCAATGCAAACAAAAATTGTTTTTAAGTCTTTAAAAACATCTTTGCAGTCTGGTACTAAACCCACTGCCAAAAATACACATACAGAAATAGTGCAAAATACAAAGTTTGAGTCAGCGCAGAAGGGAGGCATGAAATATAAGAATATGACTAGGCATACTTTTAGAATAACACACCAACCCTCATGTTTTAATAATTCACCTGTCCCACCATACCACTTCCTTGATTTATTAAACTGCTATCAACAATATGCACAAACAATAAAGATACCATAAGGCTTTACTGTGTTTCCAGTCTCCAATTTATAGAATATAACCGCTTATTTGAAGGAAAGGCCTAGGCATATGAACAAGTACTATGATGGAAATAAAACAAAATTCTCAGAAATTACTTTTAGATCAATTCGCTGTGCAGAGCTTAGGATTTTAAAAAAGACGCTGCTGTATTAAAATGGTACTCCGCAACAGATACTAAACAGATTTGACAATAACGATGGGCAATATACCATTTACATACTACAGAAGAGGGTTTAATTAGCCAGTATTAGGTATTCTCTTTCACGAGACAATATTATAAAAAAAAGACGTAAATTATGCTCTTCATGTGCTTTAATTATCATTCGTAAATATAACAGTGTATGAAAACCCACATGAAAAATTGTGTTTTGATAAACTGAGTGTCGCAAACTTGATTTTGATTAAAAGTTGGCTCATAGTAACTGATTTATAATTGCATATTTTATTGTTGAAAGTGATTCAGGTAAAATGTATACTAATTGAATAGTGTTAATCAAAATGACTTTTAGTCTTTCAGATATTTAATTACCAAATTGCTGATACTGATGTTGAAAAATAGCGGGTCAATAATAAATTTCTAAGGATATTATAGTTAGAGTAGTAGCCGAAAATCCAAAATTTTCTTACTTCTTCTACCAAGTTTTGAACTCTAAATTCAGTTATACTCACTCCGATCCTTTTATAATATCATTTCAGGTTTTTGTTTCAGTCCTAGGACTCTTTTCAAAGTTCTATACACAATAAATGACATTTTTTATAAATTACAATCAATTATTAACAAATATCCAATTTCTTTAATTCACCCGAAGATACCCAAAAAAGTGGGGAAAGACTCCTCTCCAGCAACGGAGAGGTAAGTAATCACCTTTACACTTTTACATAGGGATAAAAATGTCATCTCATATTATCTTAAGGATAAAAGTGTCAAATCATATTATATATTTTCTCTTATTTCTCGTGTACTTGTCTCTCCATTAACGGAGAAGATCCTAACTCAAAAAAGTGTTACAAAAATTACCTCTAGCTAACCAGAAACAAAGTAGCGAAACTTCTAATTCATCTCTACCTTAAGCAATTCAATATCCCTCTCTTCCATTATGTAAATTCTATTACTAAATAATCTATCATGAATCCAAGATCTCACAAAATAGCATGATTTTTGTGTGCATCGAGACTAATACAATAAATCATATAAAGTCAAAGTAAACAACAACAACAACAGCGCAATTAAGAATAATTAGGGTTTGGATAATAATAATAAAAGAAGAAAACCTCTTTGGAGTGGTGAAGACATTCAAGGTAATCTTCACGAAGGAGAGAACAATCTTTGGGTTCTCTGCAACGAGACATGCATTCACTGAAATCAATCCAGAAATCGTAACAACGGCCTTTGTTACCGTTGATTCCCCAACCTGACGCCATTTCTCTTTCTCTCTTTGCGCCTCTGATCTCACTTTGGTTTTTCCTTCAATAACAATAACCCACTACCCAGGTTTGATTCTCCCATACCTAAATTTACTTCAATTTATTTTCTTTTTTTTTTTAAAAAGGGACTTACTCCAAAAAACACTTACTCTTCATCTTAGTCATCCAATCTTAAAAAATTCAATGGTTTAGATGTACTCACTAATTCAAACCATTGGATTTCCAAGAATGAATGGTTATGATGTGGAAACACTTACTCTTGGAGTAAGTGGATCCCTCCCCTTTTAAACAAATATCACATCAAACTAATCTTATTAATATTTTATCCCTCAATCGTCACTATACCGATAAGATGCTATAACAGTTCAACCGATAATTTATTAATTAAATCATATACGAGTAAAGTTAGATATATATATTAATTAGCAAGTTACTCATGTATTTGTATAGGTCGGTATTTTGTATTGTATGATTAAGAACGCACAATACATGTGCATTAATATGGTTATGAATAATGCACACGTTACTTGTGCATTTGCATGGTTAAAACACATATGTTATATGTGCATTCATAAACACATGTTAACCATATACTTTTGTAATTTTTTGACTGATTTTCATATTTATAGTCTATATATTTGGTTGACTAATAAATACAATAAAAACTTATATTGTACATTCTTAATATAGACGTACATATAGAAAACTTATATATTTATTATTGATAATTTCTTTTATTTTAATAATATTATTTCGTATTAGTTGTTAGTATAATTGGTTTATTATTTCATATTTTTTTTAAAATATAAAAAATGGGACATTGTAATTAATTACTTAGATTTTTTTTCAAAAATAAATATGTGTTTAATCATTTAGTATGAAAAATTTGAAAATAATATTTTAATAGATAAAAATGAAATTTTAGTAATAAATGATCATTGAAATAGGAAAGTTGTAATTATATAGTACGATTCTTTTTCAAAATAATAGAAGCATTAATTATTTAGGATCAAAACTGCTAAAATATTTTAAAGATAGTAATAGAAATGTATGAACAATATTAATAAATGGAAATTAGAACATTATAATTAATTTTTTAGTTTTTTTTGAAATTAAAGAAGACATACTAATTTGCATATAGCGATTACTATACATTATTTTTCAGCTTATAGCATCATCGATCTCACTAATAAGAACCACATTAAATGACAATGTGTTTTTTATTCCTTTATATCAATTTTATTTATTTCATAATGGTCGGTGATATTTATTCAAAGTAATTATTAATTATTAGTTTGCAACTTATCGGCGATATTTATTTAACGCTGACGATATTTATTTACTTATTCAATTAAAAATTATAACAATATAACTAAATTTATTGTCATTATTCACTTATGCAGTTTCTATTAACTTATGAATTTTCCTTTATTGTGCATTCATTATTCCCTTATGAATTTTTATCTTTCATTACTCATATTAATTACTCTTAAATCTCGAGAGTAATTCTTTCTAACCGTTATCATTCCATAATTATCCACAATTCATATAAATGATTGTTTTAGTATTTGAAAAGTTTGTGTGGATGTAAAAAAAATAAATTAGAATTTATGAAATTTTATTATGTTTAATTAACAATTAATAAAATTCACTTATGTGATATGAGAAATGGTTCATTGGAAATCCAAATATTAGTGCTTTTAATGTATTAAAAAATTATAGAGCCATTTTTTAATAAATATATAACATGTGTAATGATTAATAAATTGAATAAAATTATAAAATGAAGAAAATATGTATTCATAATATTTTAATTAGATAATAATAAAGTTTTGTTTTTACTATGAACTCAAAGGTAGAAGAATATGATTAAGTTAACTTCCATAAACAGTTGCACATTTCTTTTTAAAAGAATAAATAAACTTTATATTCTTGACATTTGAATTATTGAAAGACACATAATCAAATATCACATATGAGGATGAAAATTAAATCAAAAAAATTTTTAAGAGGGGAATACACTCTAGGTATATATAAAAATATGCAAAGCAAAAAAATGAAAATACTGATTATTTGAATAAAAAAGTGTATAGAAATAAAATAAGAGATAGATATAGAGAAAACTAACCTGCATATATACTTTAAAGGAATAACCAAAATGCAAATGAAAAGAGAAAATGATTATGTAAGATATGATAGAGCGATAAATATGTTGTAGAAAAATAGTGAATATTTGAATAAGAGATATATAAATAAAATTAGAGATTAAGAGAAAAAAAACTTAAATGGAGAACCAAACTACAAATGATGAAAGAAAATGATAACATCGAGATATGATGAAGAGATAAATAGATTAATAACAAAAACAAACAAACAACAATTATAGATTTTGAAGGTTTGATCGTAATCGTGGATGATACTCTTGCTTATAAGAAGCTAACGAAAAGAATCATTAGAAGAATATCAACAAAATAATGAAATTAGTTAAAACAAATGTACAAAATAAGGAAATCAATGAAAAATAAACAAAAATCAATGATAAAATAAGAACAAAATCACAAAATAAGAACATATATACAAAATGTAAAAAACATAAATAAAAATGCACTTTAAATATGAGATATACAAAATAAGAATATATCTACAAAATAAATAAAAAATCAATGAAAAAATGCATTGTAAAGAGGATTGTTGAAAGAGAAATAAAAAATGATAATGATTAGGCATAATGAAATGAAACATGAGAAAAAGAAGATTAGTGAGAGAAAAATAGAGAAACACATACTCTTATGGTGACGACAAAGTAAATCCGATGAATGAAACCTCTCATTGTAAGTATGAGAGAGATAAAGAGGTAGCAGATATGTATGTGTAGAAAAAATGAGTAAAAATATGACAATGTGTTTTAGTGTTTGATAGAAAAAATGAAGGATTAATAGAGTGTATAAATGAATATGATAAAATATGAATTTATTTAGGAGGGAAAAAGTAAATGAGAGTGTGTCATGTGTGTAGTGATAATGTGTCTTCATATAGTTATATAAATGTTTAATTAATAAATAAAGTGATGCATACTTTTACTTACATCACTAGTTAAAAAAATTATCATTATGTTTTGGAATTATAAATAAAAGTAATAATTGTATGTTTTTCATAACAATGTTTATTAAAGTTAAGTTATTTTTATAAATATTTTATAATTTTAAATGAAAATTGGTATGACTGATTTTGTCTAATTTTAACAAATATAATTGTTGTACCTTATCAATATAAAATCATTTTACCTGTACATACAATTTTTATACCATAAGTCAAATTGCACAAATCCTCATCCCTTTTTCTATCTAAACAAATCATTCCTAATTCATTGCATAAAGTATAGTCAGTGTAATTATGATTGGTCCTATAGCGAAAGTAAGAAAAAGATTAATTTTTATTTGGTCAAACAAAAGTTGTTTTTCCGTTTCTCCATTTAGTTGAAAAGATATGTTAAAACTTATCTTTTCATTGTTTCCTAGATGATGAGTGCCACATAATAATATGTAAAAAAAGTAATTTTATTTTATTATAAAATTTATCATTAATCTTATGAAAATATTACTTAAATATACAAAACAGAATAATAAATTCATGATTAAATTCTATCTGTAAATTTATATATTCATGATTAAATTCTATCTGTAAATTTATCTAACACAATATATACTACAAAAACTCTTCAATTTTGAAATGTATATTTCTTTTCCATTTGATTAGTCATCACATCTTTCCTATTTTTCTACACCTAAAAACCTAGTTATGTTATGTTTGATATGTAATTACAAATAGCGGCAAAAACGACATCGTATAAAGTATAAACATAAATTATTCTCTCTTTCATCTTCCCTCGCAAAACCTGCGTTTTACTACTGCCGCAGAAGAAACGAAAACGGCGTCGTGTTGATCATAAACCAAGCGTTGAATATGGAAGAAAGAAGAAACCAAGAACTGCAACACCATCAACAACAAAACAAAGAAGAAGAAGAAGAAGAAATGGTTTGCTTAGACGGTTCCTTCTTCATCAACGACGAGTAACTCCACACACACACACTCTCTCTCTCTCTCTATATATATATATATATATATATATATTTCTCTCTCTACTTTTGCTCCTAGTGTCATAGACTTAGTTGTAACACATTGAGTTTTTGTGAAACTTGAAGTTACAAGCTGACGAATTTCACATTTGGGTCTCAACAAATTCAGCTCTTTTGTCTTCATTCTGCTTCTAGTGAGTTTTTCTTCTCTTTGGGTTTTTTTCAAACACATCACATGCTTCATTAATGGTTACGCCTTGTGCTCATTAAAATTGCATGCCCTTAGTTTTGGAGAAAGATAAAGTTTCATTTTTTAGACTAAAATGTTAAAATGGTCATCAAAATATTTGTCCCCAAATGAATCCTTAAATATGTTTAACACAACTAGTTAATAAGTTAGTTAAAGACTTCTAAGTTAGTTAAATGTTTATAAGCCCGAAATTGATAAGCTAGTAGATTGAGACAAAATTGTTTAACAAAATTAGCTAATATGCTAGTTATAGGTGTAAAATAAAATTAGCCTATAGCTTATAAGTGTTGGGAAGTAAGTCCCACATCGCTTACCTCATTGTCTCGGAAATGATTTAATTACCCGTTGGGCTACTCCTCTCATAGCCAATTGGTTTTGAGATGGAACCTTAACATGGTATCAGAGCCAAAACCCAACTTCTTTCCGGTTGTCATGGGCCAAAAGATGCCCTTTAGTTATGAGTTCTTCGCCTTGTCCGACAGGCTTATGTGGAGGGGGCATGTTGAGAAGTAAGTCCCACATGGCCTACCTCATTGTCTTGGGAATGATTTAAATATTTGTTGCACTATTATTCTCATAGCCATTTGGTTTTGAGATGGAACCTTAACAATAAGCCCATATGCTTCTCCAAGTAGCTTATTGAATAGAAGCTTATAAGCTTGCCAGTTATTGAAATAAGCCGCTTTACCACCAAACACACTAAAAAATGATATCACATTCATCCTTCTATTGGCCTTCGTTTAGCAAGTTAACAGCTCCTATGTGGCATGTTAACTATAGTGCAAGACATGATTTTGGCAGCAAAAAAAAAATGGACAAAGAGGAAGAGTCCCGAAATATGAAGAAAATCCGTAATCTCACTTCCCAAGCCCTAGCATATCAATCGCTTTAAAGCCGTCTTCCTCGAATTTCTAGAATCTTTTATTCCATCTGAAGCTCCCCATGTCCATGTCGTTGCAAGCTGATTCCTAGTTGCTACCCATTTGTTGTATTGATTCCTTAAAAGGAAATTTAATGTGCTCTGAGTTTGGTTAATGATTGTATGGCCTGCGGCCAAGTTGGAATGTGTTAAGCTGAATTAAATGTTTTTCGACCTCAGTTATTTTCTGAAGCCATTATTTACTTCACAGGCCCAGGTTATGAATGTAAACTAATTCACTATGTAGCCTTTCAAGGGAGGATAATAAACCCGGAATTGCTTTTCGGCTGTTTTCTGTTGAGCTAGCAACGTGCTAGACAAGGCGTGACAGATCCCAATTCTAACCGCTTTGCAGTTCTGATTTTTTTACTAGGTTAAATTAAATAGCATTTGAAAATACATCCTGCCAAGTGAACCTTCAATCTTTATCAAATAGAAAATTTAAATTAAAAACTTTTTAATCAGAAGTTGGAGTCAACCATGAAATAACAATATATACTTGGGAAAATGTTCTGTAAACTGGAATGGATACTTATGTGTTCTTTTTGTTGGTGCATTTTTTCGCTGTCTGTATATTCTATTAGTGTTTGGGTCGCTAATTACTGTTTTGAATCAGCTGATTTTGATTTGACTGGGCAGCTGGTGTGGCCTGGAGCCATGTTGCTGAATGATTATCTTTCAAAAAATGTTGAGATGCTTCAGGGTTGCTCTGTCATTGAGTTAGGTTCTGGTGTCGGTATGTATTCACCCTTTCATAGAAAATTTCATTTCTTATATTTAGAGTTTTTGATGCTTTTAGGAGAACCAATACATTCTTAATACACTTGTAGTCTAAGATACCGAATGTGAATTTTCATGTTAATCACTCGCTGTTCATGATTATTTAGTTTTAAGAAATGGGTTACTTATCCTCATAGTTTATTTTCTTCCAAAGTATTACTGGATTCCTATCTTTATGAGGCGAGCTGCTACTTGAATCACAGGTATTACTGGAATACTTTGCAGTGAATTCTGCCATAAATTTGTGTTGACAGATCATAACGAGGAAGTGCTGAAGGTAGGGTTGCGAAAATCTGTTCCTCTGACATGTTGTAACACATCCATATTTATGTACTATATAGACTAATGACACTATCTCTCCTCAGATCATAAATAAAAATATAAAGCTCCATTCATGTTCCGAAGATACTAGTCCAACTTCACACGGTGAGTAAAATAACTTCTAACGGAAGATATATATTTTGATTCACTGAATTTTACATTTACTGTAAGTGCAGGATTAGTAGCGGAGTTACTGGAATGGGGGAACAAGGATCAGGTCAATGAGATTTTACAAAAGCATCCAGGAGGTTTCGATTTTATTCTTGGAGCTGACATTTATATCCTTATTGTATTTAATCTCACTTTTATCATACTTAAGAGCTATGCATAAGACATAGGTAAATACGTAGGTAACTATGTATCTATTAGGCTAGTTATTCATATTTCTCGCCCGAGTCAACAAGCCAACCATGAGCCATCTGTGTTGATGCTTTTTCTAAAATCAGATAAGTTACGATTTCTTATGCTTCTGATGGGTTTCAGTCCGAAGTTATCTCTTTTATGAATCTGATATCTTTCTTGTGAGACCTTGATCAATAGGTGTTCACAAAAAATAAATCTGTCTTCAGAAGTGTAGCAAAACTGGGGCTTTGATGTTACATTCATTGCTAATTAATCCTGCACCCTCGTCAAGTTGTTTAACTTATCTACGAAACTCAACGCCTTTGAAGGCACTATTTGACCTCCTTACTTTCTTCCTCACTTTCATCAAATCTTTTGCTACTTATGGTTTCTAGCTCAATTCGCCGTGGTTTGCGTCTATTGGATATCTAAACCATATTGTCATAGCCATGTGAGCACTAACTTCAGTTCTTTACTGAATTGAATTAGAAGATCTAATGGCAAAAAATGCTGAGTTTCTCTGATTCTTGAAATTAAAATATGTACATTTTGGAATATAAAAAATAAATTTGCATTTCATCACTGTTTTGTGTATTAGTAGTTTATTTTCATTGAAGAAAAATCAGTTCCAGAAACTTTCCTTGACAATGCATAAGCTTTCAGCAGTCAAGCATACCTCCGCTTTTTGATACTGTTAATCGTCTCCTGCGGGCTAGAGACGGCAGAAAATGCAAATTCATACTAGCCTATGTATCACGAGCTAAGACGTACGTAAACTAGCTTGTTATTTTTCTATTTGTATATTATTTTCTTGATTTAATGAATATTACTTTGTTGATTTACTGTTTTGTTCACAAGAACAGACTCATTATAAATTGACTAGACACAGTTTTGCATTTTACTTTTGATGTGCCCATATAATTTATAGTATTAGATAGCCATAGATATTAACATGGTCTTTAGAAAACTTAACTTCTGCAATACAATATCAATATTTTAACACAAATTTGCTCCACTTATGCGCTTTAAAAGTCTTTATTCATGTCTAACCCAGTCTCCCTTAAAATATTTTAAAAACTTTACTCTTTTTCTTCTATTTATTGGTCTTGGCGCAACGATAAAGTTGTTGCCTTTTGACTGGAGATTTGGGTTCAAGACCTAGAAATCGACTTTTTGCTCATGGGAGTAAGGCTGCATACCCGTATCCTTCTCAAGCCCCAATAGATTGGAGCCTCATGCATTGGGTCATCCTCTCTATTACTGCTAAGTTTCTATTGGAACTTAAAAATTATTTGTGCAAACAAGTTCCTTGAATATCCTTCTATGATAGTGGTCTCAATTGTGAATTGCAGCTTCTAAGCTTATTTCTGATATCCAACATTGTTCTCTATCAAAATTTCTTGCATTGCAGCATGGACTCAATGATTATTACTGAAGCTTCTAAGCATCAAATTCACCTGAAAGAAGTGGTTGGAACAAGGACTATTGTTGGGAATCTTGAAGGAGTTATCTTTGAAACTACTCTTGAGTAGAAACATTAAATATATGTTAGTTTGAGGTTTCAGAAACAAATACAGCATATGACAACATGAACTGATTTGGGGTGAACATTGGCTTGTATTTTATAAATTGTTCGATCCATGTAATCAAACCTCTTCTGGGTAGTGATGAAAGACTCGGTTGTTGTAGAAAGATGCTCAACTGTCTCGATGGCAATCCCCGGAAATAGCATGGTGCTGATGACACAAGAGACCCTTTAATCTTGTAGGCTCTATCTTTCAAAATGTATTTTTTTAAGTCAAAGGGTTACATGTAAAATAATCACCAAGTTTTTCCAAGATTTTCATGACACATCTTAACCTAAAAGATTAAATTGTGTAAGACAACTTAGTAGTACAAAATTGGCCATAACCAAATGAGAAAAATATGTATACATTGATTGTGTAAAAATAATTATACTATCAATGCATCATCTATTCATATTTTATCATCATTGACTTTTAAATAAAAGTAATACAAATTAATGATAAATAATATATTGATTATGTATAGATTTTTACAGTAATGATACATATATATTACACTCTTACCACGTTCTTGAAATTGTTAATTGGAATTACCAAGGCATCTATTTATAAGGGAAGAAGTGAACTAGAAATACAATTTTGGTCTAAATGGGTCTTTGAAGTTTATGTTGCAATTCAAGTTAGTACATAGTACAACGTTCTATTGAATGATTGTACTTAACTCTACTACCCCACCTCTTAAAGCATTTTACATTGCATGACCATGACCATGTAAATAGGAATGACAACGAGGTGGGGTCGAATTTGTACTTATCTAACCCCGAACCCAAAATTCAAAACTTGAACCCGAACTCAAATTAAGCGATGTTGAAAACAAAGATACCATCTATGAACCCGTCGAGTTTCGAGTAACCTGAACCCGATAAAAAACTCGTCTGAAACATATATTTTCATTTATGTGGTTTGCTAAGATGAGGAATGTGAGTTTTTAGTTAGGTACATGTTAGCAAGGTGTACCAAAAGATTTGGACAAAATTATTCTTAAAGTTTTTATTTAACATGTTTTAGTAACTAGGGTACTTGTGTAATTTAACTTTATACCACACACCCCTAAACCTTAACTCTTCCTCATTTCAATTTTTCTAACTTTCAAATTCCTAATTTTCTCTACCATTACTTTATACCACACACCCCTAAACCTTAACTCTTCCTCATTTCAATTTTTCTAACTTTCAAATCCCTAATTTTCTCTACCATTGCTCTTGCTCTGAAACCAAAATTTTCCCAAATTCAAGTGATAAAAGTTGAAATTTTGTGTAGGTTCTTATTGAAAAAATTTGGGTTCCTACATAGAGAGAAAAAAAACCCAACATCCCAAAAACACAAACTCATATATTGAACTCTTGACTGCTTCAAATACAGCATCGCCATAATTTCTTCATAATTTTAGCTCCACCACCACCTTCTCCAATCAAACTATCACTCACACCGCCTATAGCTACTAAACGTGTATTATGTTACAAACAACAACGACCCACTAATCCTTACTCAAGCTATAGAAAACACAGATCCAAATATTAACACAGATCCAAATATATTAACAATTTTTGTGTGGTTGTAGATGAATTATTATATATTCGTGGGGTTAGATACAGGGAAATTAGCTTGTGGGTAATTTAAAAATGGAATCTTTTCGCGGAAATGGGTACGAAGATCAGACACGGAAATCGGGTGAGGAATGAAAAGGGGAAGAAGATTTGAGAACAAAAAAGGTTGAAACCACAGATGCAAGAACAAGAGATGCTAAACTCATTTGCAGATAAAGGAGGAGCATTTCAGAATGCCAATTGAGAAGAAGAAGGATTCATTTGTTTCAGAGGAGGGGAAGAGAAAATTAGGGATTTGAAAGTTAGAAAGATTGAAATGAGGAGAGGTTGAAGTTTAGGGGTGTGCGGGATAAAGTTAAATTACACAAGTACCCTAATTACTAAAACATGTTAAATAAAACTTTAAGAGTAATTTTGTCCAAATCTTTTAGTACACCTTGCTAACATGTATCTAACTAGAAATTCACCATCCCCATGTTAGCAAACCCCTGTATGTATATATGATATATATATATATATATATATATATATGTCAAATATATATATATATATATATATATATATATATATATTTTATAATGTATTTATGTAGATTTTATATTTACATATATTAATCGGGTTCGGGGTAGGGTATCAACTATATTAAATCCGAACCCGAAAATTGAATTGGGGTAAAACTCAAACTCGAACCCAATTACATTGGATTTTCCTTGTTAATTTCAGGTTAGGTTCGGGCAGGTACCCACAGATTATATTAAATATTCTTAAACCTTTGAGCCTTTCAATTGAAAATCATTTTTACATTTGTTGTTAAATTTTAGGGGCTAAATTACCCATAATATAAAATTGAATGACATTTGTTTATATTATGGGTTATCATCTGACTCTATCCATTCATTTGATATGGTTCAATCATGATAGGGTCTGAATAAGGCCGAATTTTATCGGGTTTAGGGTCGAGTTCATGTTCTAAAATTAGACTTAGTTAATATTAGGATCGGGTAGGGACCAAACATGACCCGTCTCATGATCACTCACTCATGATGTTTGTATGTGTCTCTGTTCAAATATATACAGAGTACTGATATTTTTTGGTCAAAAATATCATTGATTATCTAATTTTTCATCGTATATACATATTTATTAATATATATACACATTTTATATGTCAAATTACATATTCACAATAATGAATAATATTTAGAAGACTTTATGTAAAATAATATACATTATTTAATCGGGTCTAGAGTGAGGTTCGGGTTTAAGGGCTAACCCTGAAAATATTTAGGGTCAGATTAACTCTAGGTTTAGGGTTGAGTCCGAGTTCAAAAAATGACCCGAACAACATTTAGGGCCGGATAAGAACAAACCTTAGCCCGTCCCAATCCGACTCACGCTCACCCATAGTTTATATAACCAAATATATTATTTCACTTATCATTAAGAAACTAATTTATTTCATAAGTGTATGATTGTTCATCCAAAACAATATCACTCTCAAGACTTAAACATTTAACCTAATATAATACACAAAAAATATAATAGAATATTATACTACTAAATCAATAATAGTTATCTCTATTAATCGAGAGAAAAATAATTAATTTCTTTGCAATTTAAATGTCACATCATAAGATAAATTTTGAATTTGATGTTCTTATGTTCCTACCCTTTCTTCCCTCTTCTCTTTCTCTCTCAACACATTTCCATTATTATTTTTTCCTATGGAATCTCTGCAATTCCGACAAGAATTCCACCAAACCCAATTCCATTTCATGAACAAATTCAAACACACCATTTCCCTCACTTCTTCCTCTTTTCACATCAAACCCTTCTCTGTTTCTTCTCCCACAATAACCCAAACCAAAACTACTCTGAATAAACCTCAAGTCATAGTTCCTGAAAAGAGGCGCAAGGTTAAGGCTTCTGATGCTGAACTCAAACATAATTGGTTGGCTTCAATCTCTTGCGTTTCTCCATCAAATACCCATATTTTCAATGAAGATCAGCATCAGCAAGAAATCACAACCAACAAAAACGATGAGGGTTCTAAATGGATCCTTGGAATTGACCCAGATGTGTCTGGTGCAGTGGCACTGTTGAAAACCCATGATTCTGTTTCCTCAGCCCAGGTACCATGCTTCTTATTTTTGCCTTATTCGGGTAAAGTTCTTTCCTTTATTGATTTATACCCTTTAAGTCCTTACGGGTAGTCCAGTAGTTATAGGGAGAGGGAGACCAAGAAAAATCGTACCGAAAACTATTAAGAAGGGTTTAGAGGTAATTGAATTGTCTATAGACATGATGTTGAGTTTATTCAAGTGTGAATTCCCACATTGGATATGAGGGGATGAGTAAAAGAGTTTATCTCCACTCTTCCCATACTCCGTTAACAATGGAATTCTCCGGTGGTTGCAGACTCCCCGGTCACAGTCTGATCCAACAAGTGGTATTAGAGCAGATGGTTCGGCTGAGACATGGTGGACTTAAGGGGGAGTGGACCGAAAAGTGTGTGGTACACACACTTCAGAGGAGATTGTTGAGTTTATTCAAGTGTGAAGTCCCACATTGGATATGAGGGGAGTAATAAAAGATTTTATAAGTAGAAAAGTCACATGGAACTAATGCCTTAAGGTTTTGGTTCAAGACGTAGTGTCTCACTTGTGGCTCTCCACTCTTTCCATACCCTGGTCTCTGGTCCAACACATGAGAACCTTAGGAAAAAATGAAACTTTTAACTTCTACTTGTGTGCCAATTGCTTTCTTTTTGTGTGTATTTATATGGGCCGTGTTTCAGAATATACTGAGGTGGTGCTTTCACAGTTTTTAATGAATGGCTTATAGTGGGCATGAAGGGCCTGAGTTGTATTTATAAGGTTAGGCTCTATGTTTGGTCTTTGTGTCTTCTTATTTGTGGTCTTTGTGCCATGTCTTGTTGTTATGCTATATACTTGTTTAATGCACTTTCCGTTGTGGAATGATATATTATTCATGGATTTCCTAAGTTATTATAAATGTTACTTCGCCCATATACTCAGCTGATGTGGGGTCTTAATAAAACCCCCTCACACCCGTGTCGATGACTAGACATCTTGAATGTGAAGTTTGCATGATGAAATATTTGTGGGTGACCTAACCGAAGGACTGAGATAGGCTCTAATACCATATTACAATTGAGAATGGATTGTGGCTAATTCAGCCTCAAAATCTAGCTTAAGGGGGATGATTTCCCAATTCGTTATAAGGGGTCCATATACCTAGCCAATGTGGGATCTTAACAAAGATCTAAGGAAACAAGTGGGGTTCCATTGTAGATAGTTTGTTAGATTTGTATTGGTGCGATTTTGATAAGGCAAGATGTAAGCCTGAATTAAAGCATGTGTACAAAAGGGGTAAGAGGACGGTTTGGATTAGTTAATTAACTAACCAACTGAGCTTGCCTCTCTTTTCTGTTAGTTAGTTAGGTAGTTACAAGTAGTTAGGCAGATTACAAGTCTTTAAGTAGGGGGAATGACTTGTATGCAAGTAAGCTAAGAGCATTGTAATCTGATTGAAGCAATCAGTGGGGAATTGGATCGTGGGATCCCTTTCTAGTATCTTTTCTTGTAATTCTTTCTATTTTCTTACCTAATAATACAAGTTCCATTAGAGCCCAGCCAAGAACTCTTCTGTTTTGGCCTGGGACACTTCTTTTTCATTCTCTATCTCTATTCTATAATACCAGTGGCTAACACTGGTATCAGAGTACCATCCTGGTGCCTACTGGACATAAAAACCCACCACCCACAAGTGTTGCTGATCTTATATGGTCTCTACTAGAAGCATGGCTAGAGAAAATGAAAGTTGGAACCAAGAAAGGGAAGAAATTCGTATGAGGCTAGAATTGAATGAAGCAAGAACCAAAAGAACTGAGGATTTGTTGGCTGCCATAGCCTCAAAGCTGGGAGTTACACAATCTGAGGGGACCAGTGAGAATTGGGAGGAAGTGGACAGTCACAAAGACTCTTAGACCCATGATAGGTGGAAAAGGCTAGAAATCCCTATCTTTATGGGGGTTGATGCATATGGTTGGATCCAGAAGCTAGAAAGATACTTCACCATGAGAGGAGTTTCTGGAACAGAGAAGATGAAGGCTACCTTGGTGGCTTTGGATGGAAGAGCACTCAGCTGGTATCAATGGTGGGAAGGGTGCAACCCCTCTCCTACTTGGGAGAGTTTCAAGATAGCTGTGGTAAGAAGGTTTCAACCCTCTATGATTCAAAATCCTTTTGAAATATTGCTGGCTCTAAAACAAGAAGGAAGTGTAGAGAGTTATGTTGATGAGTTTGAAAAGTTTGCTGGGGCATTGAAGGAGCTCAACCAGGAGTTTGTTAGGGGTGTTTTCCTCAATGGGCTAAGGGATGAAATCAAAGCAGAAGTCAGACTCTATGAACTGGAATCTTTACAAGAAGTGATCCATAAAGCTATTCTCATAGAGCAGAGGAACTTGTTGATACAAAAGAAGCCTGCAGTGAGCTATGCTAGGAATCCAAACACTTTCAGGAATACTGCTTATAACAGAGCAGTGACATTAGATCCTCTTTCATCTAGCAATAATAAGAAAGAAGGATCCTCTATAGGAAGTGTGGGAGGAGTCCCAAAATTGCAAGACAGTGAAGCAAGAATTGGAGGGGATTTCAGAAGGTTGACCAGTGCAGAGTTAAGGGAGAAGAGGGAAAAGGGTCTTTGTTTCAAATGTGATGAACAATTTTCCAGAGAGCATAGGTGCAAGAACAAACAATTGAAAATGCTACTTATGGCTGATGATGAAGAGACTGAAGAAGAAAAGGAAGTTGAAGAGGAAATCCAACAATTCAACTCTCTGCAGCTAACTCTCTACTCTATGAAGGGATTCACATCCTCCAAGTCTTGGAAGATGGAGGGTACCTTGGGGTGCAGACCAGTGATTGTGATGATAGATTGTGGAGCTTCCCACAATTTTATCTCTAAGAAGTTGGTGGACAGCTTACAACTTCAAGTAGAAAAGACCAAGACTTATATAATGGAAGTAGGGGATGGTCACCACATCAAGTGTCAGGGCAAGTGTAGCAATCTTAAACTACTTGTGCAGCAACTAGAAGTCAGTCAAGATTTCTATTTGTTTGCCTTAAAGGGAGTGGATGTAGTGTTAGGCTTGGAGTGGTTGTCAAGTCTTGGGGAGGTGAAGGCTGACTTTGACAGAATGAGGCTCACACTTAAGAAGGAAGGGACAATTATGACTATTGAAGGCAATCCAGCCCTCACTAGAGCTGAGTTACCTATTGGAGCTTTTATGCAAATATTGATGGAGGAAGGGGAGGGAATATTACTTCACTGTAATGATGCTGTCCAGGCAGAGACTAAAATACCCAGAGAATTGGATAGGATATTGCTTCAGTACCAAGAAGTTTTCCAAGAAATGACAGAGCTACCTCCCAAAAGGTCTCATGCTATACACTTAAAAGAAGGGGCTGAGATACCTAATCTCAGGCCATACAGGTGCCCTTACTATCAGAAAGCAGAAGTTGAAAGGTTAGTTGGTGAAATGCTAGAAGCTGAGGTTATTCAACATAGTATCAATCCTTATTCCAGTCCTATCATATTAGTCAAAAAGAAGGATGGAGGATGGAGGTTTTGTGTTGACTACAGAGCACTGAATAAAGTTACAATCCCCAACAAATTCCCTATTCCCCTGATTGAAGAGTTACTGGATGAGTTGGGGACATCAAGGATTTTTTCTAAGCTAGATTTAAAATCTGGTTATCATCAGATTAGAATGAGGCCAGAAGATGTGGAGAAGACTGCCTTTAGGACTCTTGAAGGGCATTATGAGTTCCTAGTTATGCCTTTTGGCTTAACTAATGCTCCTTCAACCTTCCAATCCCTTATGAATGAGATTTTGAGGCCTTACTTGAGGAAATTCACTCTTGTCTTATTTGATGACATACTGGTTTACAGTCCAGACCTCACTTCCCATAGTCAACACCTAGGCACCATCCTAGCTATCCTCATGGAGAATTCTCTCAAGGCTAATTTGAAGAAGTGCAGCTTTGGTCAGGTTAAAATTGAGTACTTGGGCCATGTCATTTCAGAAGGGAGTGTGGCTGCTGTTGAAACCAAGATTGAAGATGTGAAGACTTGGCCTCAACCTTCTAATGTCAAGGGATTAAGAGGATTCCTAGGCTTAACAGGGTATTACAGGAAGTTTGTGAAAGATTATGGGAGGATTGCTAGACCTCTCACTAATCTGCTGAAAAAAGATGCTTTTGCATGGTCAAAAGAGGCTCAAGATGCTTTTGAGCAATTAAAAGCTGAAATGATGAAGTTGCCAATGTTAGCTGTCCCTGACTTCACAAAATTTTTTGTAGTGGAAACTGATGCCTCAAGTAAGGGACTGGGTGCTGTCTTAATGCAGGAGGGGATACCCTTGGCTTTCTGGAGTAAGGGATTGTCATTAAAAGCCCAACAAAAATCTGTCTATGAAAGGGAGCTGATGGCTTTGGTGCAAGCTATCCAGAAGTGGAGGCATTACCTCTTGGGTAGGCATTTCATTATCAGAACTGATCAGAGAAGCTTGAAATTCCTCACTGACCAGAAACTGTTCTCAGAGGAACAATTCAAATGGGCTGTGAAATTGGTAGGATTGGATTTTGAAATTCAATACAAGCGTGGGCAAGAGAATTCTGTTGCTGATGCCTTATCTAGGAAGCTTATGTACACTGCTATCTCTATTGTTAATAATGAAGAGACAGAGAACTGGATTCAAGAAGTTCAGGTGGATCCTAAATGGAAGCAGGTCATGCAAGATTTAATAGTCTCTTCAGCTGCACATCCAGGGTTTGAGTTGAAGAAGGGAATTCTATACTATAAAGATAGGTTAGTGTTGTCTACCTCATCTAATAAGATCCCTATGATACTATCTGAGTGTCATTAGACACCTATGGGTGGCCACTCCAGCTATTTCAAAACCTACAAGAAGATTTCAAGTTTTCTCTTCTGGGTGGGAATGAGGTCAGATATCAAGACTTATATAGAGCAGTGTGATGTATGCCAAAGGAATAAGTACTCTACTTTGGCCCCTGCAGGATTATTACAACCTCTGCCCATCCCTCAACAAGTATGGATGGACATTTCAATGGATTTTATTGGTGGCCTCCCTAGAACCAAAGGCAAAGATACTATATTTGTGGAGGTAGACATACTTTCTAAGTTTGTCCATTTCTTTGCTTTGGGTCATCCATTCTCTGCCAAAGATGTGGCTCTGGTTTTCATCAAAGGAGTAGTCAGGCTACATGGTTTTCCTACTTCTATAGTTTCTGACAGAGATTCTTTATTTCTAAGTAATTTTTGGAAGGAATTGTTCAAACTAGCTGGAACTCAACTAAAGTTGAGTACTTCTTATCACCCTCAGACTGAAGTGACTAACAGATGCTTAGAAACCTACTTAAGATGCTATGCAGGACCAAAACCAAAGCAGTGGGTACAGTGGCTACATTGGGCTGAGTTTTGGTTCAATACCAATTATCACAGTGCAGCAGGGATGACTCCCTTCAAAGCCTTATATGGTAGGGATCCTCCTATATTAATAAAAGCTGGAACTATACCCTCAAGGGTAGAAGAGGTCACTCAACTATTCATTCAGAGGGATGGTATACTTGAAGAGTTAAAAGCAAATCTGGTTAGGGCTCAAAATCAGATGAAACAGCAAGCTGATAAACACAGAAGAATGGTGGAATTTGAAGTAGGAGATTGGGTATTTCTTAAGTTGCAACCCTATAAGATGAAGTCCCTGGCCTCTAGGCCATATGCAAAACTGGCACCAATGTATTATGGTCCCTACCAAGTGGTTAAGAAGGTGGGCATGGTAGCTTATGAGTTGGATCTACCTAAGGAAGCTCAAATTCATTCAGTCTTTTATGTGTCACTGTTGAAGAAGGCCCTGAAACCTCATCAACAGCCACAGCCTCTACCTCCTATGCTAAATGAGGAGTTAGAACTAGAAGTGCAACCAGAGGATATCATGGAAGCAAGGAAGAATGAGCAGGGTCATCCTGAAGTGTTAGTCAAGTGGCAGAACTTGCCTCAGCATGATTGTACTTGGGAGGAAGCAACCACTTTACAAGCCAATTTTCCTCATTTCCAACTTGAGGACAAGTTAAGATGTTTAGGGGGAGTATTGATAAGGCAAGATGTAAGCCTGAATTAAAGCATGTGTACAAAAGGGGTAAGAGGAAGGTTTGGATTAGTTAATTAACTAACCAACTGAGTTTGCCTCTCTTTTCTGTTAGTTAGTTAGGTAGTTACAAGTAGTTAGGCAGATTACAAGTCTTTAAGTAGGGGGAATGACTTGTATGCAAGTAAGCTAAGAGCATTGTAATCTGATTGAAGCAATTAGTGGGGAATTGGATCGTGGGATCCCTTTCTAGTATCTTCTCTTGTAATTCTTTCTATTTTCTTACCTAATAATACAAGTTCCATTAGAGCCCAGCCAAGAACTCTTCTGTTTTGGCCTGGGACACTTCTTTTTCATTCTCTATCTCTATTCTATAATACCAGTGGCTAACAGATTTAGCTTAAAACTTTGCAGTATTTGTGTAGGATCCTAGGAGCTTGGTATTGGTATGAAGCATGGGTGGGAGTGTGCTTAAGTATTTGGAGTTGCATAGTGTTCAGCATGGCATATACATGCCTAATAATAAAGATAACACAAAAAAATGGACGTGATACGCATTGCAGATAGGTATAAGAAGTGATACTGAAAATAGAAGAACTGATTTCCGCTATTAAAATCATGAGAGTTTGCTCTATGTTAAGGTGGCAAGTATAAGTAGGCATAATGACTTGTGTCTTCCTTATTGTGAATGTGTACCATATCTTCACAACCACAAAAGGTGCCAAAACAAGTGAAATTTTGTCATTAATTATAATTGAAAAAGCATCTGGCAGGAAATTATAACATACCCCTTCGTTGAATGATCATCCTATGAATTATGGAGTAATTATAAATATTGTCTGAAGACTGATACTGTGTGCAGAGTTACTCTTAGGTTTCTTCACACAAGGAAGAGGTAGTGGAAGTATTAGTTCTGAGTGAGGGTTGTTTTCAATAGAATACTGTGCTTCCTTCTACTTTTGTAAATTGGTTTGGCATTAGATAGTCTAGTTCCCTTGATTTTCATGTTTTAGATTGCCACTGTAGATGATGTTTAGAATTTTATTTCTCCATATTTTAAAACAGATATTATTATGTGATTCTAGTCCAATATATGCAGGTATTCGACTCTCCTCATGTGCAAATACTAGTAGGCAAAAGAACTCGAAGACGCTTAGATGCCAACTCTATTGTTCAATTGGTTCGTAGTTTTGATGCTCCAGTTGGTATATTATGTTTCCCCGTCTCCATCTCTATATAAATGCACAAATCTTTCTCTAGACTGCCTTTTTTGGGATCTGAGCTTTAATTAAGTATTTATTTCTATTTATATTAATGGTGTAAACAGATCTTTGTAGCCTTTGGTCAGATTAACTGTTTTGCCATGTTGTTACAGTTGTTAGTCTCTCGACTTAATGTGTTTTCTATTTGAGATTGTCATTCTCTTCTGCCAGAGGGTGATATTGTGATTATAATATGTTGAGACAAGACTGCTGACTTAGTTTCTTGTAAGAATCTGAGCCTACTTGTATAAAAGAGTGGCTCAGTGTACGAGGCTCTCACCTACTCTAGTCTGGGTGGGTAGATGTACATAACCTTACATATGCTTACTATTTTGTTTATAATTTTCATGCAATGCAAAATAGTAAACACAGTTAGGGGAAGTTTTTTTAATCATTGTATGATCTTAGTATCTAAAGCCAAAGCTACCGTTATACTTGCTAGTTGTTACTCTCCGCTTGACGGGCTATTGTTAAGATAAGATCTATTATAAGAAGCCACGAGTTTATTATTAATTATTAGAATAATTAGTCTTAACTACAGCTGAAAAACTAGTTTATACTAGGAGGGTTGTCCAAGTTATTATAAATGGTTCATCCCTCATATATTCAATGAATGTGGGACTACTCTTAACACATCCCGTTATGCCGAAGACTGGACATATGGATCGTGAAGTTTGCATGATTGGACATCTGTGAATGGTTCAACATCATGACATGCTCTGAATCTATATTAGAATAATTGGCCCTAACTCTAGCCCAAAAGCTTGCTCATAGGGGGATGGTTGGCCAAGTTTTTTATTTTTTCTTTGGTTACATGCCTTAGTTATTGGTTCATCCCTCATATATCCAACCAATGTGGGGACTTTAACTCTTAACTTTAATATTTGAAAGTTAAATTAATGTTGCCATTTACACTATATGTGCTAAACAGAGAGATTATTAACTTATTCATGTCTCTTAGTGGAAATACTAATGGGCGATATATTAATGAATGTTTTTCATATTTCCCTTGCTTCTCCTATCAGATTTCTCAATCCACTGGTTTGTTAGTTTGCATTTTTGTGATAGTAGATGGTTCTTACTTATCCTTTTCTTTGTAATGTAAATTGTAGACTCCTAGCAATAATTCCTGAGTTTGCTAGTAACTTTTGAATCATTATATTTCCCCATCATGTTTCTTTTGAAGGTTGATACTGTTTAGGTTGGATATACGCAAACTGACTCTTGATTTCATTAGGAACCATTGCATATATAGAACAGTCACTCCCTTTTCCACAAGATGGGAAGCAGGTTGGTATGCTCTCACTAACTAGATGTTGTTTTGGTGTTCTCTAATGACTTAAATATATTGCTTTCTTAAATTACCAATTCATACCAACGATTGGGTCACCTGACCTTGACATAATTCACACGATTCTGCATCAACTTCATGTTGGAAACAAGCTCTGCCCGAAGAGTCTGCAAGTGTAAATTGTGCTTCCTTTCAGTTTGACTTAAATATTTTCCTTGAGAAGCTACTGAAAGTGTTCTATTGCTCAAACCTTCACTCTTATCAAATTAGAATGTGACGATTTTTTTGTATGGTATGAGCATTAGACTGGTGTCATATGAGTTTGATATGTGTTGGGAAGGCTGGAATGTTGAATGTTATCAAGTATCAGTTGCTCGTACTATCTAATTATCCGTTATGAAGATGATTTGCTGCTTGTTATTTGAGTTCTTATTATGCTGAGAGGACTTTATTGTAGTGGGAGATGGGGTGCTCAAAGTACTGATACATTAAGATTATGTGCTTCTATTTCAAGAAGTTGAAGAATATTGCCTAGATACAGGGAAATGGTTTGCAGTTATATCAAGTTATAACGACGTATCTGAGTTCGGTGTAGCTATGGCTAGCTTATAACAGGATTTAAAAGTTTTCCAATAATTGGTTCCGTTCAAGTTTAAGCCAAGTGTTATATGCTTATAATGATTTAAAATGTAACCTGAAAATTGGCAGTGATGAATGCTTAATGTTTAAACTTTAAGTCGGGATGGTTTATTTTTGAAGAAATGTATGAAGCTTCCTTTGTTCTGATCTCTTTTCAGTTTCAATCTTCAGATCATATTTTCAGTTTACTTTTATTAACATTTAAAAAGTGTGTTCTAATTTTATTTAACTCATTAATATTTTTTGGCCTATCTTTCGCAATCAAGGGCTGGTGGAGTGGAGGATTTGGGTATGGGCTGTGGATCGGGATCTTAGTTGCGTCGGGGTTTTCTGTTGTTCCAGTGCCATCTTTTACTTGGAAAGCAAAATTTGAACTCTCTGGAAGTAAAACTGCAAAGGTTGGTCTGCTCCTAATTGTATATATTACACTAGGTGTTTCTCAATTATTGTATGCAAATGTTCTTACCTTTGAATTTCTTTATTATTTTTTACAAAGTAGTGATAACAATTACCAAGCATATGTGATGTTAGTTTTTGTTGTTGTTTTTAATCAAAAGATTATGTTAACTAAAACACAGTAAGCAATGGACAATCTTATCAGAACAGAATAGAAGATATGGGTTCTGTTCTATGTTTAGAGTAGTACTTTATAACTAAAATAAAACAGCACATTAGATTAGAAAAGTAGAACATTTTGGTTCCACTAGAGGGATGGAACCAATGAGAATAGAACAAAACATCATGTTCTGTTTAGGAGACTAAACCGGGTTCAGAAAATGAAGGGGCCGATGCTCTTTCTTTCTCAGAGGAATGAAGAAGGGGAGTTGCACATCGATACTACCTTGCTGAAAAATTGTCGAGGATTTGCAACAGGGTGAGGGGGCTAGACCAGTTTTTTCTTACTGAGATGATATTTTGTTTTATGAGGACAGATTATTTTACTTTATGGTGAACTTTTCGATAATGAGATAATTCCGCTTAGTCTTTTAGCCATTGTGTGTGTTGTACCCTATTGATTTCTGAGAACGATGATTCATTACCCAAATGTATCGATTGTAGGGCCATAAGCATTGTTACCATTGGAAAGTTTTCTCTTGATTCAGAATTATGATGTTCTAAACATGCTATAACTAACTAACTGCTCCAACTACCCTTCTATCCCAACTGTGTCAAACAACCATGTAGACTATAATTGCTTCCACATCTATATTTTTAATAGGATTGTAATTGAAAATAGGTGTAGAAATGCAGAAATAAATTTACCTAGAATTATTTCTGTGGTTTTTCTCTTAAGGTAACTATTTTAATTAGAAACATATTCATTTTGCACCATCTTAGGGCTCTTTGAAGTTTAAAGGAAATTTAAGCAACATTTTCTGCTGTTGATATTTCTCCATTCACTGTATCTTTGTTAACTTGTCTCCCAATATCCATTGATGTTTGAATATTGTGCTACAGGATGATAGCAGGAGAGTTGCATCCACATTATTTCCATCACTGAGTTCCTTGTTAACTAGGAAAAAAGATCACGGTATTATTCCTCGTATTTAATCCATTATTTAAGTACTATACCTGGTTGATGAAAAAAATTATTTTCAAAATGTGTGAAGATGGCAATGCTAATGAAACTAATCCTAATCCTAGAGATCATATATGGCATTTATGAAGATCCTGCAACTTATCAAACTGGAGTCGTATAGATATATCCCTCATGGCTTTAAACCAAAATGAGCTCCTTGAAAATATATATTCTTGGTGGTTGCTTTTGCCACGGTAATGTTGTTCGTTAGTGACCATGAGGTCACCGAGTAACGCTACATAGATATACTCTCACTAGACTCCATTAAGTGGGAGTCTTGTGTATCGGGCCACCCTTTTCTTATTTGATCTTTTTTGTTACGTTGCAGGAAGGGCAGAGGCTTTACTAATTGCTGCATATGGCAAAGACCAGAACAATAGCTTGAGATTATCTAGTGATATCTTGGAGAAGTTGGAAACTTCAAAATTAGCCTGACAAGTATTAAGGTGTTAGCCTCCATATTTTCCCAAGCTAATATTTATTTACCAAAATATTAGTTCTACTTCAGAACTAGTTCTCAGTTCATTCTAACTGAGAATCAATGAAAACTGTGCCTCTAACCAGCAAATTTCTGATGGAGAAGCAAAATACATTGTACTTCATTTTTGTGTTTCAATCTATGTTATTATTTCTCTTTTACTTGCACCATTTACTCTTCCAATTTCAAAGCCCTTTCTGTATGTAGATGTTGAGGCAACAATGTTCTTTTTGTTATGTTTCACTTTCACGCTCCATTAGACGACTCTATCTAGTAGGATTAAAGTTTGGTTGTTGTTGTTATTGTTGTTAGTTTCACACTCGTTGAGAGTCAGAAACGCAATTGCCTTTCATCCATAAGAGCCCCTCCCTTCCTGTCAATGTCATTCCCTCGCTAGTCCTGACGTTAACTATGCCCACCAATGACAGGCCTTAGGGTCTAAGAATTTAAATTTTGATTTTCAGAAGACCGACTTTAGATCCTTTTCCAGAAGAGGGTGATTTAAACTTTGAGGGTGAGCCTCACTGCAACGTTAAGGTTGCTTGTCTTGTGACCTAATTGCTATAAGTTCAAATCCTAGAAAGTCTTTTTGAAGGTCTGTTAGAATAAGTTACTCTACAGTCATAGATTATTCTTACCCCCTGAGTCTTTTGTTTAGGGGTAGACATAATGCACACACAACAAATTGTTTATGAATTTAGTAAGATGGTCAAATTAAAACAGCACTCATAGTTACAACTTACAAGATTACAATATCAACAACAACCATGTCTTAATAAAATTTCACTAGGTGGGTCGGCTACAAGGTTACAGTATCAGAGTGAGATTATTACAATCTAAATTTCCGAGTGATATAGCAAGCGGCGTCCTCTCAGCCCACAAAGGTAGCTTTTTCTCTGTTTTTGTGGTGCAATCTTTTCTTTTGATGCAGCTTTTGTCAAATTCTCAATGCCATCATTGCTACAAGCCTCAATTGATTGAAGAGAATCATAAGCAACATTGGTAGCATGCTTATCAAGCCATATTATGATGTCTTCAAAAACTTTGTCAATGTTGTCATCAGGCTCACCAGATGTTAAGCCATGCCACATTCCAGGGTACAATTTTATGGTCTTATCTTTGCTACTGGCTCTTTCATATAATGCCATGCTTACTTCTGGGTCAGTCACTGTGTCTGCTTCTCCATGCAATACAAAGAATGGCATTTTCACCTGTTCAGAATTATTACATTTCAAGATATGATAATTGCTAGTTGGGAAAATAAAAGGGCAATTTCAATAATGTGACTCTGACTGTAACAACATCTCTTATCGGGATAGGGGTTGTGTACGTCTACCCTCATCAGACTCCACAAAGTGGTAGTCTCGTGCATTGGACTGCGCTAAGTGAATATTGAGATATATATGTTAGGACTGAGTAAAAAATTCTGGAAATAACCTTTCCATTTGTAGAGGTAAGACTGCATATATCTATCGTCCTTAGACCTCACTAAAGTGTTACTTAATAAAGAAATTATGCGTAAAATTAAAGGGAAACATGTTCTCTCACAAATATGTATCACTCTGATTGAGAAAATTACATTTAAAATTACTTGATTTAAATATCGGATAGCTTTATATATTTGTGACCCATTAAAATGAGAGACATATGGAGAAAGACATTCAGAAACAACTTGTTAAAAAAAAAAAGAATTATTGTCCAAGATTTTCTCAAAGTTTGTTTTTCAAGTAACAGGTGTAACCTTATATAAGCTGTCTTCAAGACTCATGCTGGTTCTCAACATTTCTAATGCAGTTTTCAACCTGGGTTTGTCCTGATATATCAACCTGTTTCTCCTTATCTGCAACCATCACCAATTGAAGGGGCACATCAGTTCTAAATCAACAACATTCTCTAAGTCATTATATTAAGTCCTAGTGACATATAAAATCTACACATTTATAAATATTAAGGAAGAAAATTGAACCTTACCCTTTCTCTTTTGGCAGGATCTTTGAAAGCTGAATTGATGACATCCTTTGTGGGAACTATCTTCCACTTTGGTATGACATCTTCAACTTTAGTCAATATGTTTATAACCACTTGGGGTGGTTTCACTTTCTCAGATATCTGCCATGTGTTTCAATATAAATTTAAGGTACTAAATTAAGGTGAGAGATATTTATTCATGATTTATTTTAAACCATTAATCAAAATATATGAACCAATATAGATCTAAGTAGTAATAACACAATTATCTTCTAAGTATTATCTTTGTTATAACAGTTCAGCCTAATCTCAGAGTCGGCTACATGAATGGAACAATATTATAATCCTCTATTATAAATGCATTGATCTCTAAACCTTTTCCAATCTGGTTGACCTTCTTCTTCATGTAAAAACTGATCTAATATCCACTTGATCTACTCTCCTTAGTGGAATTTCTAATGGTCTTCTCCGCACATCTTCAAACCGGCTAACATAACTCTACCATCTTTTCTACAAAACGAAATACTCCAACTTTTTCCTCAATGCATTCGTTCCTAATATCTTGTCTAATACGTTCACTTATCTAACCCAATATTTTCATCTATGTTACATGAAGTTCATTGTCTTGTTGAGACTCTATCGCCCAACATTCAACTCTTATGTATAACAAAATAGAGAGAGTTTTGCTCAAGTTGAATACATTTCAAATCAGTTGAAATTTAGTGATTTTAGGTAAGTGGAAGATGTTGAAAATAAATCTATTAATAAATTTTAATGACACTGTCCTAAACTGAAAATTATTTTTAAATGAAATTTGTTTATCCTGAGTTCAAAAATGAATATCTAGGCAAAAGACATTCATACCTTACACATAGGTGCAACAAGAACTGCACCATCCCATAATGAAGGGTCCTTTCTATGCAAAAGTAGGGCCACTGCTCCTCCCATTGACTCTCCATACAAGAACTTGGTCTTTCCCTTATACTCTGGGAGCTCTGAAACACCCAAATTAATGAACATAAATCATTGCCAAAATGTTTAAAGTAGAGTCTAATATCTACATATAGTCAGCGTAAAGATTTATATATTGTATATTGTTCATCATTCATTTGTATTACTTATATTTAAAAGTCAATGACGATCAAATTTTAATGATGGATGATGTAGTAGCAGTGTAAAAACTCTTACATGATTGATGCATATTGTTAAGATTCTAAGTCAAAACCAATTGACAAATGAGAGGAGTAGCCCAACGTGTATTTAAATCATTTCCGAGACAGTGAGGTAGGCAATGTGAGACTTACTTCCCAACATGCCCCTCCGCATAAGCCTACCGGAGCAAGCGAAAAGTTACATTTGACCTATAACTAAATGACATCTTTTGACTCATGATAACTGGAAAGAAGTTGGGTTTTGGCTCTAATACCATGTTAAGGTTCCATCTCAAAACCAATTGGTATAATTAGGTAGGCGATGTGAGATTTACTTCACAATATATACATATTTTTATGTTGAAAGTAATGGTAATAGAGTAAAATATTTGATTACCTACCGGTAATTGATTTGTAATAGTCATAACAATCGTTAACAATGTTATCAAACTTCTTTATGTAACAACGTGGACCTTCAGATTGTCCATGTCCTTCATAATCCACACCATAAACAGCATAACTTGCACAAGCTAACCTTACTCCACATTCTGCATGCAACATGCAACCAAACAAGTTAAATCACATTATTGCATAATGGTTCATTTTTCCTTATTTTTTTATCAATAGTTTGTTCTTCTTTATCTACCATAGAGGACAAATTTTATGTGTTATACTCTGAATATTTGTGCCAATAAGCTCCAATGAAAATGAGACCATGTTCTTTATCTGCATGATGAATTAGTGTTTTGAGTTGGACTCTCCTAATATGTTTAAGTCATAATAATCGATGCTTTCATTGAGTAGTTTGATCATAGAAAGGGCTACATATAAATTGAATAATATTGAAAAGTAAGTGGAGCGGCTAAAAGAGAAAGATCTAACTATTGGATCAATGTAAGTAGAATAAAAGTTGTGTGAACATCGACCGCTAACGGATTAACTAAAATAATCATAACATAAATAAATAACCTCATACCAAATAGTAATAAGGTTTTCTCGTAAATAAAATGTGAAAATACAGAATGAGGCACTATTATATATTAGCATAATGTATTTATTTGCTAAAGAAAAAAATTAGATTGAGAAAAATGTTATAATAACAGAATAATTAGACTGAAAACATCATAAAGTATAGTTTGAGTTATTTAAATTTTTGGCATAATGTGCCCTATAAAATCACATGTTTCAATGAGGCAGCATGCAAAATAGACTCATCAAATCTTATTGCCCTTCAGATGAAACTGCAATAAATGTTGACATTCGAGTACTTCAAAGTTTTGGTGCATAGCACTTCTCAAAGTTTTGGTTTAAGATCTATTTTTTCAAAATAATATTTTAGTGGTTTCTTTAATTTTTAAGATTAACTAAGCTACCTATTCCATTTATGGCAGTGCTGTAACATTTAGTTGCATCATGGGTAGGATGAAGATATGACTGAATCCATGGGCATAGAACCCAATACAAATTTAACTAAGTTAAGTTTATGTTTATTTTTTCAGCATGGATATTGATATTTATTTCAAACTCACCTCGAACCTTTAATTATATAATAATAAAGTTTAGATATTATATGTGTATATATGAGTTTTATATATCTACCATTCCGTATGTGTCGGGGCTAAAGCAGGTTCGGAAAAGGATCAAGGATAAGGTTCATTTTTTAAATATGAAGGTTTGAATTCAAGTTTAGGATTTTGGGTTTAAGATAGGAGAAAGAAAAATTGGTCGACCCGTTATATATTTATATATATATATGACACTTGTCCAATGTATCACTATATATTAATGGCATCATTTTGTTAGTTGAACTGTCCCCCTATCTACCGTACCGTTTTCTTCTAAAAATAAGGGCATCTTTACTTGGCAATGGTATAATTAGATGATGAAAATTTGGAAGGCACACCAACCAACATGCCATATTTTCAATATTGTCACAGGTTTAGTCTTCCAAAATTGACCAACTGCCAATAAAATCAAACCAACTTTAAGAAAACTCACAACTTTTGCTGAAACATTATATTAATCAAAACCCGTAACACATATTGTGAGACAGAAGATCTGATTTCTGGATAATAATTTATCTCTTTAGGACTTAGCTACCTTATTCTTTTCAATTTTGTGTGTTTTGCTATTATTTTGTGTCGAATGAAAATGTGTACATGTAAATATCCCTATTAGCTAAAAATTTAAAACTTTAAAGTGAGTAGTCCTAATTTAATTAGAACAAGTTAGGGCATTGATACACTCATACAAATATAATTTTATTACATTTTAGGAATAATTGTATACTATCCCTCACACTTTCTGGTATAGGATAAAGATACTTCCTTACACCTTGTGATGCATAAAATTTTTATCTCATTTTTAGACTCTCTTAACAATTACATATTTTTTTTTCTTTTTTAAAATGCATGACATTTTATGTTTTTTTGGAAGATGACATTTGAAGTTTTAGCATAAGGAATAAAAAAGTATTAACTATTCTTAATTTTTAAAAATATACCGTTCATTTTTTTAAAATTAATTTTATTTGTATTACACTATACTATGGTTAATGATACCTTTAATTAATCATCATCCTAATTTCACAATAATTTTTTTTTCAATATTTTTGATATTATCAAAATATTGTAATTTTTGTTTAATATTTATTTTATTTAGTATTAAAATGATTTTTTGGGAGAATCTATTAATATTAATGAATACCATCAATTATACTTGGGAATTGGGAGTTTGAAGTACGATGGAATGTAATGAAAAATAATAACAAGGAAATGAAAAAGAAAAGATGGAATAAGAGTTATTTATTTGGATGTTTCCATTTTGTTGGGTATATTCCAATTTAGAGGGTCCCATTCCACTCCATCACGACTTTCACTAATGAAATTTAATGAAAATGTCATTCGATTCTATGAAACATATCAGAAGAACATTCACCCTATAATAAACTTTGCATTCTTAAAAACTATAATTATCTATGTAATATTTTTATGAATAATTATAGATTCTCATAATATTTTAATATAGAAATCATCCTAATATTATATAAATATTTTTCATATGGAAAGTAAAATAAAGGAAAAATCAAAATAAGATAACTCTTTTAGAAGAGAGAAAATGAAAATTATAAGTAAAACATTTATTACCTCTCTCATGGAGTCATGGGTAAAATAAAAATATTTAAAAGAAAAAGGAAAAAAATGAGGTATAGATTAAATGAAAAATTTGATATGTTTAGAACTATTTTATTTAAAAATAGTTTAAAATTTAAATTTAAATTGTAAAAAATCTATGTATTACATGTAATATTATCTCTATTTACTATTCTTATTTAAAAAATGTCATGGTAAAACATTCTCTTGGTTATAATGTGTTAGTTGATCTTCATGTCTAATTCAATTCTCAAAAATAATATTTGTTGAAAGAAATAATTGTACATATTAATGTTTTTATTAGAAGGGATAACCAATATATAACATAGCTTTTAGTTATGTAAAGAAAAAATGGTAAAACATTTATTACCTCTCATGAAGCGACTGCACTCCATGCCATAACCTGCAATAAACAATTAATGAAGACTAGTTATCACACCCACTCAGAGAGAGAGAGAGAGAGAGAGAGAGAGAGAGAGGGTGAAAATATTAGTGAACCATGGCAGAGAAAAACAATGGCCTTTGGAGAAGATAAAGGCACCCATTTGCATGTGAACAATTGCACTCCTCTTGAATTCACCCTATGTTCCTGTTGTTACGTACAACACAATGTACACATTAACAAAACATTATGGACACAAATATATATACCTAAGTCAATGTTTTAAATTTGGTTTTTTTGTTGCTATAGTTACAGACGTTGATATGTCTAGGTTTTGAGAGTCGCTGAAACTGTATTATGATCACATCGACCTCAAACATCCACAATGTTTAAAAATATCTAGGTTTTGGAAGTTTCTGAAGTCGATACCGAAACCGGTATATAAAAGTATAGTTTAAAAAGAAAGAGTTGGGGAGGAAGATTTACCTCTTGATATTGAAACTCTAAATCCATGAATGATGTTGAAGAAGTGATAGATCTGAAAATGATGGGAAAGTTGTTAAGAGGAAAGTAGGAACAAAGTTTAAGGATAAAAGAGAAAGAAGGGTGGTGGGGGAGGGGCAGAAGAATGTGTGTAAGAGAGAACTGTCCTTTAAGAAAAAGAAGAAGAGGGTGCTTCTTAATTCTTATAGGAGCAGATATTTATGCTTTATATACTTCATTTTTTCTTGGGGTTTGGTCTCGGATTCAAAATGTTTTTTGTTTTAAGTTTTTTTCGATAAGTTTTAATGAAATTACACATATGATCTATCAATTTTTTACAGCTACGAACACCTCCTAATTTATATATATATTACATTAATCAACCCTCCATGAAAAATAATTGTGATTTTTGAACAAAAAAGATAATAAATGTAATTAAGTTAAACAAAATATGCTATATTATTTAGACAAATTTAAATAGTATACAAATCAATACATTTTTATTATTTTTTGTTCATTACAAAATGCATCAATAATTCTAAGGAGGTTTTATTTAAATCATTGTTATATTATATTATAACTGAAGAAAAATGTATTGACTAATATTTTATTAGATTTGTTAGCACAATATATCATATTTAACTTAATTATATTTATCATTTTTTTGTTTAAAAAATCACACTTATTTCTTATGCATGAGTGATCAGTGTAATGTATGTTTATATATTATGAGTTTTTTGTATGTGTAAAAAAAAATAGTTGTTTGTATAATTTCACTAAAACCCACGAAGTATATTAAATGATTAGCTTTTTTTTCCATAAAAAAAGATTGTATTAAATTGAGAGGGTGCCCATCCTATATACAAAAGAATAATTAAGGATTTAATTAATACAAGATTTCGGGTTGAAGTACGGCAAAAGATAAAAAATGATTAGTTGATATTAGTAATTAATTGAATTTATAAGATTTATGTAGTAATAGATGTATTTGTTAATTTTCAATGTTAACTTTACCGTTTTTGAATAATAACTTAAAGGATACTTTAGGGCATATATTAGAAAAACTTTAATACTGTTCTATTTGATATTTTTTTGTT
Source organism: Lupinus albus (assembly GCA_009771035.1). Lineage (NCBI taxonomy): Eukaryota > Viridiplantae > Streptophyta > Magnoliopsida > Fabales > Fabaceae > Lupinus > Lupinus albus. Next base: position 2,237,912 of record CM020013.1, on the reverse strand, counting down.
CTTTAATGTTAATGCACGCAGATTAAGAAATTATTAAGCATTTTATTTTCCCTAAAGCAGACATACTTATTTACTAAGAGAATAAAGAAAATGTGTAATTAGTTAAAAAAAATATGATTGATATATTTATTGAATGAGAATGAAATTGGAAAAAAAAAATTATCAAAGCTTTAAAATTATAAAATAAATACACACCAAAAATTATTGTAAGCTTATTGGTTACACATGTTAGCTAGATTAGATTATTTTTACAACATTTAAAATTAGACACTCGTACATTCTCTTAATTAATAGCTTAGTTAATAGAAATATATATAGAAGATTGAGTATGAATTTTTGAGTTTAAATCCTCAAAAATTCAGTTCAGCCCATCATTCTCTTCTTCTTATATAAGGCTTCTATGAGTTTCCCTAAAACAAAACAAAAAACACATATCCAAGTATATTATAATTTTGGGTAACCAACCGCATGTTGATTTATAATGTAAGACTCTGTTAGATTCTAGGTTAACCAAAAGGTCAAAAGTTTAATTTATGTGAGCGTTACTTGTTGAGATGGACAATCACACACCCCTAAAAGAATTAATTCTATAACCATAGGGTGAGGAAATACCATTGGTAGTACAAAAAAATTATAATTTTGGGTAGAAAATGAGTTTTTTATTTATTTAAAAAGTATCAATGTAGTTTAGTTGGTATTGTAAAAGTTAGTACTTGGGTTCAAAAACTTTCCTGTAATTTTAATTGTATGAATAACGTAATTGCATTACTATCATATAACTTTACACTAAATTTCATATATTTCTTCCTAGAAAAATTTCTCTAAAATAATCTTAAATGTAAATGAGAAAAAATGATATATTGACCTTTTAAGTATTTGAATTTCTCAATTATGTTTTGTCAAATAGGGAAAAGAGATACCCAAACATTATTAAAATAATTTTGAAAATCCTAAGTGGCCCCATTGGAAAGTTAATTAGTATATCTCCTCCATTTCATACATATTGTAAAAAAATTGCCAAAATATTGTCTCTAATTAAAATTACTTTACCAACAAGGTATTGATTTAGTGTTATAAAACTCCGCTAGATTTTCAGGAGGATCAAAATGTCAATGTTCGATTCCTATGAGCAAAACTTGGTGGAATGAGTTGTCACGCATATCGAAAGGGGTTAATTCCTTACATAAACTGTGAGAGATATCAATCACATCGATAAAAAATAAAATGGCTCGAAAATTACATGATTTGTGATTGATTAATCAATAAAATGAAAGACACATTAAATTATGAACTTGATAATGAGTTAGTTTATAATGTAAAACATTAAAAGCATTTTCCCTTATTTAATTGAAATTTTTGAAGCTTTATTATCTTTATGGACATATAGTATATCTTTGTCCTCAAACTATCCACTTAAAAAGTTAAACGGGGTAAAAACAATTAAGAGGGTCTAAACCTTCATCTTTATATTATTTATGGTTGGTATAATGATTAATATATGATAAGAAAAGTTACAATAATTAGAGAACATTAGAGAAGATATAAGTTTTATAAACCTTATTATATCTAGTATTTGTTACATACTACATAATAACCCATAAAATAAAAACATATATCTTCATGCCATTAAATATTTGAATCAATGGAGTTATACACATTCTTTCTCTACCATTAAATTTGTTTCAGTCAACTGAATCGAACACACCGTAAAAGATGGTAGAAGTAGTTGCCCATTATTAATGGATTCCACGTGATAAAGTGTATTATGGGTACACAAGAAGCAAGAGAATATCATAATAGTTGTTGCATAAAACTCTTCTAAATTGATTATTTTTAAATTGATAATATAAGAGTATATATCCATCCTTTAATTTATTAAAAAAAATGAGTTATTTAATTATTTAAACATAAATTAGCATCATGATACATTTGATCAAAATAAAAATAAACTCGTTTTAGTATCATTTTTTTTACCATTTTACTATAAAAAGTATAAATATGTTTCCTATCCTTAAAAAAAATTAAATTTTTTTACTCAAATTTTCAACATCATTCATTTATATTGTTCACTCTAACCATTAAATCATCTTATAACTCATTATTTTTATTTTTTAAATTTGTGGGTGAAACTCGAAATGTCAAACCCACAACCTCCGGTACTATATTCTTTAAACCCTTTCAATCTCAGACTATTTTATAACTAGCAAAATATCATACTAATTGACAATGATATATATTAGAGGTAGCATAGCATATTCATGAAGAAAAAAAAGTTAAGTGCAAATATGGAAGCTCCCATGGACTGAGCCAATACTAATATGCAAGGATTATTGATAATTGGGTCCAATGAATGAATTGGATTCTTAAACTGATAAACTATTTGTAATTGGGTCCAACCATGAATTTCCTTAACTGACAATTTGGAGTATCTAATATGACTTATAATCTTAAATCATTTAATTTATTTAGACCACTTATGTATTAAATCATTGTTAAGTACAATGCTTCTTCAATGTTTCTCTTTGGGACCGAGTTTATAACTTTTCAAATAACTTGTAGTTTTTGAATAAGCCAATAAACTATTAGATTCATCTCGGTAATTAGTAGCTATTAAAAAAAATTTATAACATTTGAAAGTTACATTTTAGAAATATACTTCAAATATCCAAATAATTAAAATAAAGGATTCAAAATTTTGACTTTATGTATTTAATTATCCAATTAAAATTACTTAATTAATAAAAATTAAATATATATTTTTTAGTTATTTTTAAATTTTAGCTAATTACAAAACTAGTTTAAAAAGAAGTCTAATTTAATAAGTTAGCTATACATTATAAGTTTTCAGCTAATTTTAAAAGTTTTGACTATCCCCATATGACATTAATTAGGTTTAGTAAAATATGTAATTTAAATTAATTATTTACCTACCATTGTAAAGTACAGTATTGAATTTTTTATATTGGGGTGCAACATCATATTTGGGTTAAATTAAGGAAAAGAGGAAGGTAGTTAATTAAGATGTTATTTAGAGATCGAAAACTTCAAATGATAATGGTGCTGCTAATCTATAAAACAAATTCTGTCACTACTTTAAATGATAATGGTGCATTAAAATCACACATAACACTAACTTGGAGATAATAAGATATTCTAGAAATAATATGAACATAACCAAAATTACGTGAGTCTTTTTCATGGATTCACCTCCATTGCCCTTTACTTCTCTTCAACCTCTATTGAGGATTCACTTCCTCAAACTCTATTGGTTTTATAATTACACCTGGTCTCTTCACCACCTGCACTATTCAAATTACAAGACAACAAGTGAAAAAATTAACATAATGGTATATAGATTTAGCTTCTTTAAGGCATAGTCTAATATAACATGTTTCCGCCCTTAATTATAACATATTAATAAATAAACCATTAAATGAAAATAAAAATGTACTTGAAATCCATAAGATCTATTATGGATTAGCAATACCTGACCCTACCCGTTCATTTGGTTTGGCCCGATCATGATTGAACCTAAATATGATCAGGTCTCTTTGGGTTTAGGGTCGGGATTGAGTTCAAAAATTAGTTCCAATTAATATTTAATATTGGATAGAGGACATCATGAACCGACCCGACTTGTCTCATGCTCACTCTTACTTATCATGTTTGTACATGTCTCTATTCATCTTTTTGGTCGAAAGTATAATTGATTTTCTATTTTTTCATAATATATACATGATTAACAATATATATACATATTTTTTTTGTCAAATTATATATTGAGAATATTTTTTCTAAAATATGTATACATTATATTCAATCGAGCTTAGGTTTGGATTCAAAGGCTGACCCGACCAACATATAGGATCGGGTCAGCTTTAGATGTAGGGTTGAGTCCAGTTTCAAAAAATAATCCGATCAACATTTAAGATTGGGTAATGGATAAGTCTTACCCGACTCATACTCACCCGTAAGATATACCACAATGGCACATACATTACTCTAGTTTTAAAAAATGGCATTGATATCTCAAATTTAGTATTTTGAGTCACACATTTTCTCCTCTTTGAAGTGTAACAAAAAGATAAGGAAAACTGAAAAGGGAAACATCTCAATAATTTTAGAGAGATTATTTGTCTAAGGGATGTGAGCGTGAAAAAATATACAAAATAAGAGAGGTTTGTGTCATTTTTTAAACTAGGAAGGATGTACGTGTTACAGTGGCAAATCTCAGAGGCATCGAATACAATTTGCCCTAAATTAAATTGTATATTTTTTTAAAGTAAATAAAACTAATAAAGATTAAATTTTACACATGAAAAAATCAATCTAATTCTAAAGCCAAATATTAAGTCTAACTCTTCACTTTTGACTCAAATTTGAGTCACTCTCCTAAACTACTACTATAACTTTAAGATGATGTTTGATCCAACTTATTTTACTCATTTCTTCTCCTTAAAAGGAAATAGTGGACCAAACATCATCACTCACAAGCTCCACTAAAAATAAGTAATTTAATAAAATATCTAAATACTTAATTACTTCGATCAATAATTATAATTTAATTAATAAAAAATAAATAGTTAATAAATAATATATTTATTTTTAGTCATTTAATAAAATTTAGTTAGTCTTATATATAGTTTTTTCCAATAGTTCTAATTCAATAGCTCTAAATTTCATACTCTCAAACAATGGAGAGACTTAACTTAATTTTTCTTCCTTTTTCATCCTTTTCTTTTCCTCTCCTTGCCCAATGATTCATTTACCTCATAATCCCCAAATATAGCCTTATATGACTAATTATGAGTGAGTTGAAGTGGACAATGTGTCACACGCGCAATTTTTTATTATTCAACAAAAAATTGATATCACTGTTATTTAAGGTTGAACTTATTAGAATGGCTAAATCCGACTAACCCTAAAAGTTAGTTCATAGGATGAACGTTATCTAAGTCTTATAAGCAATGATTCAACCATATTCTCATCCGACGTGAGACTTATTTTAACACATCCTCTCGAGCCCAAGACTGTACAAATATAGCATGAAATTTGTAAGAGTGAACATTTGGAATGTGAAGTTTGCATGAGTAGACACATACGGGTGGCCCATCGTGAGGGCCAAACTCTAATAATAAACTTGTTAAGATGAGCTACTCTAACGGGTTCGAGCTAGCCCACATAGGGCCCATGCTAAAAATCTCGGTTAGAATTTATCTATGTCAAATGACAACCCAAACCTATCCTAAGTGGGGTATAAGTTGTTGTGGACCCATCGAGATAACATTAAAAAATTATTTTAATTTAAATTTTTTAAATATATATAATTAAATATTAATGTATAATTATTTTGTAGCAACTTACCCTATTAGATCGTGTTTATGAAAATATATTAAAAAGTGTATTACTAGTATTATATATATATTTATCGTCATATATCCAATTTTATAAGTTTATAGAATCATTAACACAATTTCTAGATAAAGAATGCAAAATTTAACACCAATACAACATGCAAAAGGAGGGCAACAATGGTGTGTTTTCAAGCAAATTCAATCAGGGAAGTCTTGTAAAATTAAAACTACATATTCATCGAATTGATTGCACTCAAATCCAACTAGGTGGTACTTTTTATGCATCATATATTGTTAATACACTTTCTACCGATGTTATGAACGCCTTTTACCAAGGCAGTTGTCCCAAAAAGGGAAAAAAAAGAAAGATAAGGGTAATCCATACTCTATAGGACATAACTAGCTCGAGCCCATTTTTAAAATAGTCTAGCCTACATAGCTAAAAACTTGGATTTAATAACAGATATCTAATAAGGTACCTTTGCGCTACGTTTTTTGGGGCTTTGATGAGTCGATCCGACCCATTTTGACATATCTATTTGATACAATATTAAAATGGCTAAATCTAGCTCAACCTAGAAGCCATCTCATAGGGTTATCAATTATTGAAGTCTTATAAGGAATGACTCGATCACATTCTCATCAACACTTATCTTAACAAAATTTGATTCAAAACAAGGTTTTATTGCTATGAAGGATGAGTTTGTATGTGTTTAGTTAGTAGGATGGAGTAGTTTCTAAAGAAAATGTGACCATTAAAGTATATAAGAATAGACATATTTTATAAATATAAATATAAATATAAATGTTTTGTTATTCATTATATTTAAAAATATATAAAATAAAAAATCTGATATTGAAAATTTAAGTCGAACACTTCTCCATAAGTTATTTAAATGATTTTTCAATTCAAATTTATTTTACTTAAACAATATTCTGAATGTAATTATTAACATTCCAAAAAAAATTAATCAGCTCATCAATCTCCCTTTTAAATTATTTTCTCTGTGATATCTTCCTAAATTTTTTAGTACTACTCTAATTAATTTAAAGTGCATCGTCATCACACACCTTTAAAAAAAATATTCTAACAAATAGTTGGTTTAGTAATGTAAGGCTTTATAAGATTGACCAAAAAGTTAAAAATTTAATTCATGTGATCAATACTTATTAAGAGACAATCACACACATATCACATAATATTAATTTCTTATTCATAGGTGAGTTGATACTATTAAAAAAAAGGAAGAATACATGGATAGAAGATGTGTATTTTATATTGGAGGGTTAGTAGTGATAACTTTATTTATAGGATGTAATCATTGTCAATCCTCCAATAGACAAGTACTTACCCTCTCAATATCATGAAGTGGCCTTTCTAGGTAAATATGAATCCCTCATTTTCCTTGTTAGGTCATGAGGTGTTAGCCTTAGGGTAGTACATTTACATTATTAATTAAGGAGCACTGAATGTGGCCCATGTGTTAATAATCATGGAGAAGCGAATAAAGTTTGATTGGAATTGATTGGCAATATAAATTGAAGTCCCATTGGTTCCTAGAATCATACATTGGAACAGATTTTTATTTATTTATAATATAATAATTTTTTTCCACAATTTTATTATATCATTTACTTTTAATATTTATTTTTTATTAACTATTACATAAAATATTATAAATAAATAAATGATAAATAATATATTGATCGTGTATTAATAATACATAGATATCACACTCATAAAAAAATAAAGAATATGATTGATTATCTAGGGAAGGAGTTGAGAAAATTCTCCTCATGTTTGAACTTTGAACCATGTTATTATCTAAGAAAAGAAAAACAACCCCAAATACCAATGATCTCAAATATATAAAAATGTATGTACTATATGAGTTATTATATCATCATTTGTTCATATTTAATTATTATTTACTTCTTTTTAAAACAAGTTATACAAAAAAATTATAGATGATCTAATAATAAATATATATAAACATTTACATCTACAATAACAATACATAAACATTAATAATAAATTATTCAATTAAATTTATATATTGGTAAAATCAGTAATGAATATAAATATCCACCAAACATACAATGATTCCACCATTGACCTAGGATGACTTCTAACTCATGAAAAAGTCTTCATCTCCCATTGATTCAATGCCAGATGGACGGTCATCTTTAGTTGCCGTGACTGGATCAAGTTTTGTTCTGGATTCATTTGACTAGGTTCTACAAATTTATGCCTCTAAGTTCAATGTGTTAAGTTAATTAAAATTAATTAATATTGTTAGAGAAATTATGTTTAGGATTTGGAATAAAAAATATAAGACCATAGATACAAAACAATTTAGAAAATAATGATTAAGTCTTCCAAGAATATATTAAAGATATTGTGTCAAAACTCCTATTTCATTGTGATTCCCATTACTAATAGATAGATCCAACAACTCCATTTATTTAAAAGCTAAAATAATATGAAACAATAAGAAGATATATTAAAATATCTTACACAAAATAATTTAACCTATTTCCGTGATATTAACCAATCCTATAACTTAACAAACTCAACTTAAGTACCTAAGATTTGTTAAAAGATTATATAACAAAATTAGAGGAAAAGACAAACATTAACGATTTGTTATCCCAAACATTGTTTCAAACTCATGCACCAATGACAATGACATTGAAGCAAAATAGAAAAATAATAAAATTGTAATATTAATTGACATAACATGTTTTTATTGGTATTAAAAGATACATATCCTTATACAACATAAACTAATGTAGGAATTGGCGAACATACAAGTGGCAGAAAATGAGAAGATTCTACGTGCTTGTTCTATTTTGACGCGGCTCTCTGATTCTCGCTTAATCATCAAACACCTAAATAATCACTTTTTTATACGCGTCCCTTCTCTATTTTCTCTACCCTATATAAACACACACACCCTTACCACTTTTTCCTCCAACTCAAATTAAAAATCAATTAAATCGCTTGTTAAAGCATCCCAAGAAAGATTTTGTCCATAGATATAACACAAATTGTGGAAAGCTTTATTTCTCAACACAACAATCATATTCAAGAATTAAGCTTTTTCACTTTCCAATATCCATTCAATCTAACTCTTTCAAATCAATTTTGAATCAATTACCAATGGCTCGTTCCTTCACTAGTGTCAAGTTTCTCTCTGCTCTCGTTCTTGACGGATTCTCCAGCTCTCTAACTAGGTATCAAACACTTTCTCTTTCAAATTGCCCTCTGCCATCATGATCTTTGCAATCATATGGGTCATATCATCTTTCATTTATTTCCATTTAACTTGCCACCTGCAACCACACTTTTATAATATCTCCGTTTTGATGGTTTAGGACTAGTGTTGTGATAATCGGATTGGACCGACGATTTGACCAATTCAATTGTTGACCGGACTTGAAAACGATTATGATTTGTAGTCTTAACCTGATTGAATCACTTTGAACTGGAGAAATTCCAATTCCACCATGCTAAATTTAGTTAAACCGAAATAAACCGGGAAGTGAAGTGAGTTAACTTAAACTTAAAAAATAAAAAAAAAATGAAACATTATAATAATGTTTTGTTTTAGTTAAGTGCAACAAAAGATATATTTATATAAAATTATTAATTACATAAATTTTTTATATTTATATATAATTATATATTTATTAATAAAATTTATTAATTATATTTAAAATCATCCGGTTCGATTGGACAATTTAACTGTTTAAACCAATTAAAGCTAATATGGATCTTCTGGCTCGATATTCGGCTCAGGTTTCACAACCTTGGTTGAGACTAGTGTTGTGATAACCGGCCAGACCAGTCCGATTGCTGATCGGACTTGAAAACGACTCTGGTTTTTAGTCTTAACCGAATGAGTGGTTGGACCGCTTTGAATCGGAGAAATTCTGGTTCGTCCGTGCTAAACCCGGTTAAACCGGAATGACCCGAGGAGTGAACCGGACGGTTCACTTAAAATTTGAAAAAAATGAAACATTACAATATGTTTTGTTGTACTCCGGTTCAAAAAAGATGGAGAAATGTTACTTCAATATAATTATATAAAATTATTAATTATGTAAAAAATTACATTTATATATAATTATATATCTATAGATGAAAATTATTAATTATATTTAAAATTATCTGGTCCGACTGAACGGTTTAACTATTTAAACCGATTAAACCTAATATGGATCCTCTTCCGGTTTGATATTCAGCTCAAATTTCACAATATTGGTTGAGACCCTATCCGGTATTCGACCATTCAAAAGTAATATATGAAGGAGTTTGGTAATTTTTAATATTTATTATTAAAAATAATTAAAATTTGGATTATTACAAAAGTTGTGCCACATACACCTAATCTAATACGAGTGAGGATATTCACTCATTTTTAATGATCTTTGCGGATCTCCATACTTACAGTTATAATATTATGTTTTTGATGATCTCTACTATCATATGGGTCATATATTTTACATTTATGTGTGATCATGGTAAATGTAACCTAATGAAAAACCTGCTAAGTCTTTTAAATTGAGGCTGTTGCATTTAGGGCAATAGTGGAAAATTGTAATAATTTAGTGTGACAATGGTTGATACTTATGAATCGAATTTCTCTCCGGTACTGAAAAGGGAGGGATGAATATTTCTCTAAAAAAATTTATTTATTAATTTAAAAATAAAATTAATTCTGAACTTTTGAACCTTTTTGGATGACATATGTTAGAATCTAGAGTTAATACTGATCTCTCTAGTATTTGAGCATAGCCCGGCCGAACCCACTTATTATATATGATAATTAAATTGTTGATTTTTAATGACATAAACATAATTGAAGTTATTCTATGTGAACAGGCGTGGGTATGTTGTAGGAAGTGCAACACAAAATGCAAAAAAGGGAGGAATTGGTTCTATGAGTAACAAAATGGCACCAAAGTCAGTGGAATGTTCCAACAAGGTTTCATGGGTTCCAGATCCTGTCACTGGTTACTACAAACCTGAGAACATTAAGGAAATTGATGTAGCTGAATTGCGTTCAACACTTCTTGGCAAAAAATTCATCAACTAATTTTAAACCTCAATTTCTTTCATTTACTTAGCTACAATTATTTAAGTACTTATTTAACACTATTTTTTTTGTTATTTAAAAAAAATAGTGTCATGGGTATTTAAATAATTATACTAAGTTTTGATCTTTAGATTAAGATTGATGTTGAGAGGTGCACTTTTATTAGAATGACCATAACCATTTGCAGTTAATCAAGATTCAAAATGGCATGTATTCAAATTATATTGAATGAATGTTATAAATTTTCTTAATTAGTTTTAACTTCATTGAAATACAGTTTGCATATCCCAGCTTACAAGATCAAAAGAAAATCACTCACAAAACAATAAAAAATAAAGTAGTATAAAGATTTATACATAATTATTATATCATTTATTATATTTTAATTAATGACAATATATAAAATCGATCCTCAAGTGTATTTAAGTGTATTATATTATTTATTGTTGTGTGCTCTAAATATTTTCGATCCACCACCAATCACAAAAGTTGTCAACCACTTAACTCCACTGTAAACATGTCTTTATCACTTCTTCATAGAGATTACGATACTCAAAATTCCACTCATTCTTTAGTTCAACTTATGAATTAAAATGACTCAAACTTAAACCACATGTTTATTTATTAGGTTCATAAGCTCACATGATAAATATATATTTACATACAAAAATATACTTATATATATAAAAAAATCTTTAAATTCATACATATTATACACACATATTTTAATTGTTATTGTTATGTATATAACTTTAATATTAATATCATATAACATATATTAGTATATATATATATATATATATATATATATATATATATATATATATATATATATATATATATATATATATATATATATATATATATATATATGTCACAACCCAAGTTTTGGTTGATCACCAGCTACTACGCAACTTAGAAAGTGATTGAACTCAATTTCGAACTCTCTAAAAAATTTGGAATCTTCACTATGCTATTTTTGCGATAACTTTTTTTTAAGTCCAAATTCGAAAATATAGTCTGAGTTTTGAGCTCAAAGGTTGATTATAAAGGAATTACCACACCATCTTTCAATATTAAAACGATATTATCGCTAACACCACAAACATTTATAAACTTAAAAAATTAATTAAAACAAATTTTTTTGTATGCGAGAATAGTTCATTTTACTCATACGTATTCTTAGGTAAAACAGAGAAATCAAGACTACATCGTTTTGAGTTTAAAAATGATTAATTTAATTTCATGATTTAAAAAATATATTTGTCAATTACATTTATTCACATAAAGAGAGTGAAGTATTAGACTTTGGGATTGCACAAAATCGAAATATGCATTTTGTGAAACCTTTTGTGGTCATCGATCTAAGGTAGCAAAATCCAAATACAGAGATCTAAGGGTCAAACATTTTATAAAATAAAAGCCTAACTCTACTCCTCTTTACCAAGACTTTAACATTGGATCCACCATAAACTTAATTTATGTGAGAAAAAACATATAATGATGTAGAAAAAAATCATAATGATAAATAGATATAGATCCATATATTCTCCAAAAAGAGAAGAATTTGAACAACAAAATAACAAATCTAAATAGAAGAAACATTACCAATTTTCTGCAAATTGTTGCAATGAAATCCACATCCACATTGAGGGCTCTCAAAAAAGTTGTCAACACCAAAATCAGCAGAAGCAATACCCAACACAGAAAATTCTAGTTCATCACTAATCCTTGTTACTTCCACAATCTTAAGCCACACAAGTTCAACTTTTACACTAACACCATTTAACTTAGCCAACTTGTCCTTAGATATTACACCCTTAATAATCGACTTGTACCTTAGCTCATAGGAATGTATATAAAAGCTGCATGTTTGATTCAAATAAGCTGTGAATTTTCCATTATTTGGATTCAGCTTATAATCTGTAGCACCTTTTGGAAGAAGACCAACTGGGAAATCATATTGCTCTAGAATATCATAAGCTGATAACTTTTCTTGTACCCTAATGGTGTCTGCAACTGTCACATACACTATAATACACAAAAATATAATTGAAAACCTCATCATTATCACACTTGTTAAAATAGAGAGATTTTTGATTTCATAGGAAATGTTAAGATCTATAAAGAACAGATATTAAACTCAAACAAATGAAGTTTACACTTACACCAACAACACTCATAATTTATATATATATATATATATATATACACATTATATTAAGTATCACTTACTCTATTAATTAATATTATAATAATGCGTGCAACTCGTGTAGCTACAGGGCAAGCCTTTAGGATTTGAGAATATTCGGTAAAATGGAAATGGATTTGCAAAACATGAGCGAGCAGAAGCAAGAGTTGACCCAATTGGAGGGCATGCTTACGTTGCATGTTCCAAATAGTGTTTCATTCCATGTCCTAAGCCCATCACAACGTTAATTTTTATTTTTTAATTTTTTTATTCATGTGACAATAAGTTATTGGCCCGGAATAGAGAATGAGATACCATTAGAGATAGGTGATCATATCCGACATGCCACAGTTTCGGAAAATTCAACAACTGCTACCACTAGGACCCATGATGATCAGCATACATTTTAAATAATTTTTTTAATTGAACCCTCTAATTTTTGCTACTTTATTTTTTATTATGTTTATTTTGTAAACTCTATTGTGGTTATATTATATTTCATAGTATTGTTTTAATAATCAGCCTAAAAATTATTGTAACTTGTGTAAGCCTTTGTCATTAGTTGATTGTATTATTGTGGGCTTACACAAACCTTAGTATAGCATTTTGAGGAAGTCCCTATGTTAGGAAAAATCTTGTTAAAATTTATTTGGAATTCAAAACTTATAAATTGATATTCTTTTTTAAATTTTCACATAGTTACAAAATTTTGATAACCTCCCTTATTTTTTCCCCTTATCAACCAACCATATATTAATACCCATTCAGATTACATGTTTTCATTCATATTCCATTTTATATAAGATAAACATGAAAATTCTAGAACAAATGTTCTTTTTGGACCGAGGTTAGGGTGAGTGATTTTTTTTGAGTGAGTGTTTGCAAAACATGATTCTGAGCAAATGTTGGAATGATAAGTGGGAGCATATCTTCTCTCCCAGAAAATATATCACTTCATGTATTATCTATTTATGATTGATTGAAAAAATATATTTAAGTTTAAAATTTAATAATTTATTATTTTTCTAATCAATAATAAATATACTAATGTTGGAGTCAACATCACATCTTCTCTTTAAAACATTATCCTATTCCATGTACCAATTGTTTCTCATTATAAAACATAAATTAAAAATATATTAACTTTATATTTTCTAACAATTAAAACATTGGATTTGAGTTGTGGTGGTGTAATCCTTAAGTGAATTTCATTTAAAAAAAATTGTTCAAGTTCATGATATTTTATTTTAACTTACGGTCAATTTAACCCTTCAATCATGAAAAAGTTACATTAAAAATCATATTAAAATGCAAGTAATATTACAAGGTAAGGAAATTTTGAGAAGATTCAAAGGCAGTTTGATAAGTTAGTGTGACTAAGATTTTCATACATTCTCATACCCATTTATGAAGTTTCCTAAATGTGTTTGAACTCCCATTTGTAAAGTAGTTAGATTCCAATATTTCAATGAAATCAGGGATTGTAAATTTAGAATGTGATATAACTGGAATTTGAACATGTGCACCTACCCCACACTTCACATGGCCAACCCATTAGGATAATAATGTGTATAAAATGAACACAAGAATCATACATTTCAAACAAATATTAGAATATCTAAAAATGTAATTGAAAGACAGATATAGACATATTGTCATAAAATAACTCACAAACTCAATGGAAGTACAGACAAAACAAGAAAATAAATAAGGGGAAGGACCTTACATACATCTATAAGCTTAATCAGCTAACATCCTTAAGTCTTTTTATCAATGCATCCAGTGATTTCTTTTTTGGATTCTGCCTGGTTCCACGACTACCGAAGGTTCCAAACAGCCGATCTGAAGGATCCTTCAACTTCTCCGAAACAGCCACCACTTTCCTGTAGTCCAAAGTATTGTAACTCCTCTCCCTGATCACTGGATTCAGGAAGTTTTCGGGATGATTGCTTAGTAGCAAATTAATCAATTGCCTTGACTCAACAAGTGCTGTTCTCAACTGATCGACATCCCCATCGGGGAAAATGGGACCCTGATTTTCCGCAAATGATTCTAAGAGCCGGATATCCACATCAATTCCAGTAATAGCATTTACATTAAACCTCTTAACAGAATCACTAATTAAGGTCCCAACTATTTTATCTGATATGTGGGAAAGAACTCTCTGCAGAACTCTTTTAAGGACCTGACCTGGCAATATCTGTTGAGCGGTCGAAACCAAAATTTCCAAATAAATTATTACCTCGTTCACATATTCATTTCCACTCTGAGATGGCTCATCGGCCATCCAATTTACATTCTCAATCAAGGTCATAAATCCATCAACTTTGGCTTTGAGTAACCCAGAGAGCATCTCTTCGGCAACATCACGAGCTTTTCTCAAAGGGAACTGTCTCCTGCTTCTTTCCACCAATCTCAAGGGAACCCCTGAAAGCTGTGCAGCATGACGAAAGAAAAAGTCACACGCACGCTCCAACACAGTCATATTTGCTGCTACTTGCATTGCATGGGAGACACCATTAACTGATGTGTTAATAAGCTTTAACAAAGCTTCATCTAAAGCCTCACTCAGAAGCCTGTCCAAATATTTCTTAACAACTTCATAGAACTCAAGCTGCCCGCCATATGACATGAAACTTACAGAATCCTCAATGAATGACCTCACAATGCGACAACAATCCGGTACCGTTGACGAAAACGGTGCTAGATAAGGAAAAGCAGGTACAATATCTGACGTTTGTATTTGGAAAGAAAGCACATTCATGGAATACTCATACTCCTTCTTCATCAACATTTGCTCGAACTTATCAGCAGCGAGGGCCTCAGCAATCTGCTTCCGGCAATCTGATAATAGCAGCTCATGGTATTTATCCCTATGTTTGCTCAAAACATCAAGCAATGCATCAATTGGGTACCCAAATCTACGTAGGGTTACACCTAAGAGACTAACATAGTCCTTGATCAGCAATAGATGATTTGCAGTTTGCATTCTGGAAAACTGATCCTCTAAAACAGAACACATTTTACTAACAGCAATCTCCCACAAATTCTCAACTTCCATTTTCGATATCAAACCACCACCAGTCCTCAAAACCCTATCCTCTACTACAAAGAAACCCGCAATTTGAGCAAAAAAGGTTTGGTGGGACTCAAGAAAAGGGGTCATTGATGATACCTGAAAGTCCGAAGTAAATAAGATAATCATCAACATATTACAACTCTCCAAGTAAATGTAACAAAATAAAACTACAATTATCTATAAGTAATACACATGCACAGGCTATTCTAGAGCTATTAATGTGAAAACTGAAAAGTCTAAGTTTGGCTCATTTAAATAATTGACCCTAACCTAACTTCAACTTTGAGCTTGCTTGTTTAGCTAAAAAAAAGTTTGACTGATTATTTAACGGGCTTCGAATAATTAATGAATAGCTCAATTCACTCACACTCCTAAATTAACGGATTCGGTAATGTAGTAATACACATACAGGACTTGCTATTTAAGAGCAATTGATGTCAAAACTAAAAAGCCCGATCTGGATTCCTTTAATAATCCAAGTTTGAGCTGCTAAACAAAGAGCTTGACCGGTTAATCTAACGAGCTAAGTTCAAACGATTCATGAATAGCTCAATTCACTTAAACAGTTACACCTCTAATTTAACGGATTCGACAATGTATTATTCGTTAATTCATTTACTAACAGCAATCTCCCACAACTTCTCAAGTGGTCATCTACAATACCTGAAAATCTGAAGTCAACTGAAGCTTCCGGTTCTCAAAATAATATTGCTTAAATCGATCTTCTAACCCTAAAGTCTGATGAATATGGTAAGCTCTGTACAACGGAGTCAAATCAAATCCATGAATTCCACCACCACCATTATTACTATATCCATCTTCTCCAATTCCACCACCACCGGCCACGATTCCATCCTCATCATCTTCCTCAAGCGCATAAATACAGTCCCTCAAGCTAAGCCTACTTTGCTCCTCCGCTTGCCGCTGCTTGATTCTAAGATCTTCTTCTCTCTGCCTCGCCGCCGAAGCTTGCCCTATCGCTAACTGCCCCAAATTCCGACTCACTACTCGGATCTCAACCAACCAGTCACCAAATTCCTTATTCACTTTCCTCTCTATGTGTGACCTAATCTCCGGAATCTTCTTCTCCAGCATTCGTTTAAGCGTCGACGACGGCGTTTTGTGCAAATACTCTCTCTCAATCGCGTCAACGCATTTCAACGCCATGTAGAAGTTATCATTTGAGAGATGGCGGTTAGCGCGTGAGCACACTTCCGTTAACCGAATACACGTGTTGACCGATTCGATTGCGAGGTTGACATTCTTTGAAACGTTTCGAGTCTCGACGAACGCATCGAGGGAAGAGAGAAGAGGAATAGCAACGGATTGGAGCTTGGAGTTTGAATCGGAGAGCGATGATTTGAGAGAATCGACGTCGGAGAGAAGAGATCGAAGATCGTCGACGGCGACGATAAAGTCTTGGTAGTGTTCTTTGCAAACTTCTTCGATCTCGGATTCTTTGGTCCGAGCGAAGTGGCGGAGGTGGTGGTGGAGGGTTTCCGGTTTGCCGGAGACGAAGGCTTTTCTGATGAACGGACCTAAGTCTTCGTTGTTGCAGATGACGGAGGAGAGAAGGAGTTGTTCAAGTTTGTCGCCGGAATCTTCGCCGTTCGCCGGAACTACTTTCCGGCGCGGGGGTTTGGAAGAGTGCATCGTAATTTTCGGTGTTGAAGTGACAAGAAGAGGAAATTTAGGGATTAAAGAGAAAGATCAGAAAATTTCAGACACATCAGAGTTCAACTCCTTCATCTCATTTTTCATTCTGATATAATATTACTAATTAAAGATGCAAATGTATTTTTAATAAGTAAATTATATGAAGATGACATTTTATTTCAAAATATTTGACAATTTCGATAGAAAAAAATATTGGTTACAAATTTAAAATAAGTGTTTTAAAATAATATAAAATTAAAATTAAAGAGTGCCTTACTATTACATATTTTATCATGAAATCTTCAACATTTATAATAACTAAATATAAAATACAATAAAAAACGTATAAAATTAGGATTGGACTCCTCTTCAGTAGTAAGAGAACTAATATTAGACTAAGATCCTGACACGTGACATCAAAAGAAGTTCAAGGATCCAAATTTAATTTTATTTCTAAATTAATAAAAAGTTTTAAAAAAATGTTCATCCCATTACATTCCAGAGAGAAGTTCAGTTGATCAAATCATAGCTAATTAGTTATAGTCTTATATAAAATGGCGGATTCTAATATGCGAACTAAAATTTAGTTCGCATGGATGCAAACATTTTTTTTTAAACCGTTGGATTATAAATATGAAATCTCAGCCGGTGAAATTATTTTGTAGAAGTCGGTTTGGGAAAGAAAGGGATCCACCAATGTAGAAGTCGGTTTGGGCCTGAGTGAATTTGACCTGTACAGAAGTCGGTGACACAAAGGGTCACATTTAACCATATAGAAGTCGGTTTTTTCCCGGACCGACTTCCGTGTCATGTGCCCTGAGAAAATGTTTATGCCTTTTCCTTCACGTGTGCCTGTCTAATCAGTTTTTCAGGCTTCTATTTAGCCTTTTCAGAAGTCGGTCCAGAGAAATAACACATCTAAGTGAGCCAATTAATTTATGTGTTGAGAAAAAAATTTAAGTGTAAAATATTGTATGTAATTATTGTGTTGAAGTGTAAAAATTTTATTTATTCACGTGTAAAAAAAATTATTTATTTATTGAAGTGTAAAAAAAATTATGTTTTAAAAAACTAATTTTTTTGGCAGATACTACATTGGGTTGCACAGGTGTCAGGCTTGGACTAACTTTATTTTAAACTTACAGGTTGGACCAGCTGCTTGTAGCATTAAACCACTACTAGCATGTTACTAATTCATGGACCGACTTTTATGAAGAACATAGAAGTCGGTATGCCCAAGAGAAACATCTCATTTGAGGCATGTTACCACACTATAAACCGACTTTTTATGGAAACACCACATTCTCCATAGAAGTCGGTATGACAAGGGGTGACATCACAACGAAGACATGTTATTACTTTGCAAACCGACTTCATAAGGAAACATCACATTGTCCATAGAAATCGGTATGGAAATGAGAGACTTCAAAACAGTGGACATCCGTTAACCGGTAAACACAAAATTTAATCCTACGGTTATAAATTAGTTTGCATCCATGCGAACTAAATTATAGTTCACATGTTAGAAAGCGCCATATAAAATTATTAAGTATCGTGATAAATTATGGATAAATAGTATTCATCTTTTAAATGTATCCACTAAACGTGTTAAGTTTTTTACAATTCAGATTTAAGTAGTCATTCTTCATAGAAAGTAATGTAAATGAATAATAAATAATATATTGACTGTGTATAAATCTTTAAACTAATAGTGTATTAAGAATGACAACAAGGAGTATTAACGTCAAATTTGTACATACCAAACCCAACCCTAAAATTCAAAACCTGAACCCGAACTTAGCGAGTTGAAAATAGAGGTGACATCATCGAACCCTTTGGATTTCAGGTAACTCGAACCCGACGGAAAACCCGAAAATAATGAATGTACTTAAGGAGAGTTATGATATCACTTCATTTCATTTGTTCTCTATTATTTCTATTTTCTTCTGTTTTATTTCATTTCTTTTATGTTTGAAGAGACAATAATATGTAAATTTAAATTAGAAATTAAGAAAATGAATACATGTTATAACTTTCGATTCCAAATTGAATTACATTACTCCAGGGTGGGTTTGGATTGGGTCTTAGCTCTAACAAATCCGAACTCGAACCTGTAAATTAAACCTGGGTAAAACCCGAACCCTAATCCAACCATATCAGATTTTCACTGTCAAATTCAGATTGAGTTCAGACAGATGCTCACAAGTTCAGTTTTTATTGATTATTGATTTGTAAAAGGAGACGGTCGATGCACCGACTCCACCAATATAAAGTATTATTTGTTTATTGTGTAATAATACAATTCTAACCTCTCATGTTGCTCTTTTGTCATTACTTGTTATATTATTTTTAAAACCTTGTCATTGTATTACATGAACCGAAAATAAGTACATAAAGCAAATTGATTGAGTAAGATGGTAGTGAGGAAATTGACATCTTATATGTCTATGCTAGTAACCCTAAGGGGAAATTGAAATTTTGTTTTAATAGGTTTCTTTGTTTATATATCATTTTGTGAAAGGAGAAGGATAAGATTATATTCAACTATTTGGGAGAGAATTAGAAGATTGAGTTAAAATGATTGTTATTGATCCAATAACTTACAAGGTGTTAACACATTTATAATCTTTAATTGAGGGATTGCAAAACAATAACTACCTAATCATATAACTGAACTACTGTAACTACCAAATATAATTGTGTTATGGAAAGTGTCTTGTTTTCATCACCACTTGTTTAGACTTGTATGAGACTTGCACCAAATGTATTATTCTATGCATAAATTCATTCATGTCATAATAATCAGTGTTTTATATTATCACATGATTAATTAATAATTGAATTAAGGTACGAGGTTAGTAAAATATGAGGTCATTTTAGACTCATGGTCTCAAAATATAAATTAAATTAAAGGTATCAAAAATAAAATATATCTTACATTAGCATAATTTGTTTGAGACTATTTTATTTAAAGTTTATTGTAAAAATAATATAATTAAATTCTTTTAATATACAATGTATATTTATTTTTATTTCGACCTTATATTTTTTTTATATTCTTAATTTTGTTCAAATTTTGAGATATAAAATTCACATGGTTATATTTTTTATAATTTTCAGGCCAAATTTTCTCTCCCACCCAACCTATATGATGTAGGAAATTAAATGTTGTAATTTTTAAGTAAGAGAGGGAGGACATGGTTAAGGTTTTGAGTTTGGTAAAGGTTTGAACTTGGCACTTGTTCATGAGTTTTATCGATTGTTTTTGGTTGGGACAATTAACCCTTCACGATGTATTTCTCATTTCATGTAATCATAAGAATATCCCTTATACTCTCTCGTTAATAATATATGGCTTATAAAAAAAGAAAAGAATAAATTCACTTATTTCATGAGTAACTTTTTTTAAATTTACTTTACATTTTAGCCATCAATTCTAGGAAATTTAATGGTTTAAATCTACTCCCTATTTTGTATGATGCTTATTATGAAATTGCCTTCCAATGATGAGCATGTAAAAGTTTTTATATTAGTTGTTTTGCCTAGTCGATTATAAAAATAAAATTGTCTTGTTTATTAATTCTTTTTCTTTTTTTCCCTTTCTTGTATCTCTCTCCTTTTTAATAAAATTACATTTTGCCTACCCAAAAAATTATAAAAATAAAAAAGAGAATTTCATAATAAAGAAAAGTATAAGAATGAGGAAAAATGATGATAAGATAATTCAGACTTGTGTATCAAATCTATTCAACATTCCAATTAAAGATTCAACAGTATATCATTCATTCTCTTTTCTCCATGACACAACAAATTAAAATACAAACCAATTAAAACAAAAACTCATACATCACTCATAATAATACTATAGTATCATGCAAGATTAAGATTAAATTGACAAATGAAATGGAATCATATGCACTTACATAAAAAGTGCAACAAAATATGAACTTTATGAATGGTATGGCAAAGACTTAGTGAGAAGTATGGCAATATTGCACAATTTTCTGAATTGAGCACTTTTCACTGAAAGAACATCATCATCACCAGGAATAGAAGCATCACATGTTGTTATAGCAGCCAATGCAGCTTTCAACCATTTCTGAGTTTGACTATTATCATCTTCTAACAATGCTGCAGTTGTATCTTCAAGTTGATCCACAGCATCTAAGATATTTTCTTTGCAATCTGATAACCCTTGTTGCACTTTAGGGTTCAATTTTACATCATCAATAAGCATCTTTGCATCAGTGAGGATGCTTGAAGCATTTGAGGCCGCGACACGTAATGCGATAACGGCTAAATCTCTAAGATCTGCAGTTGAACTTGTTTCATCAGAGGAAAGAACTTGAATGCATAGGTCTTTTGTTGGTGAAAGGTTGCATAGGTTGTTGATTAGGGTTTTGCCTTTGTTGAATTCTGATGCACCAGTTTGGTGTGACATTACAACCATAAAGAGAGCCAAGACCGAGAAGAGTTTTGTAACATGTTCCATTTTGGTGTTTTTGTTCTTTAATTTCTCAAACTAATGTTACTTTTCTCTTCTCGAATTTTGGGTTTTCTCTGAATTGTTGTACACTGCCACAAGGAAATTGTTGTGCATGGTTGAATGGTTTATATTGGGATGGGTGAGATTTGTATCCATTCAATACATTTTTCTAAAATGAGAAGTTCTTGTTATCCAACACTTAAATTAGGAATTCATTCATTGTATTCTCCATAATTATGGCATAGTAATTATTTTGACCATTCATTTTTTTTCTATTTTTGGTTAGAATTTCTTGAATTGGACTTTGATCCACATTGTAACAAACTTTGACATGATTATATATTTTGATAGTTTTTCTCATTGACTATTTAAGCCATTTTAATGGTAATTAAATGATACCTTTTTTTGAAATGGTAAATGAATGTTTCTCGACTATCGAAAAAGAGAATAAAATATCTTCTCGTACCCAGAGATAACTTATATTCTTAAATCCACTCATTGTTTGACATTTGTTTTATTTCCCTCATCTCTAGAAGTTTTCATTTTAATATATATTATAAAAATAAAAAATAAAACACATGTCAAACAAATAGTTAATTTAATGATATAAGTTTTCTTCTAGTATGAGAAGATTAATAAATAATTTGGCTCATCCCACATAACTACTACCACCCTATTAAAAATTAAATAAATAATAATAGTAATAAGGAGAATCTTAACCATTGTACTTAGAACATTTGTTATGATAATAAAAAATGTTGTTTTGTTTTGAAAATTATTGGATTTAATACTTTAAGAATTAATGAATTTGGGTTTCAATGCAAAATTTCCCTTCCATGATTTCATGCAATCTGCCTAAATTCACAATCCTACATTTAAAAATTATTGTCACGATCTGTACCTTCAAATGAGTGTGAGTTCCCTTTGAATACAGATATGTAACACATTACATAATCAATGCATAAAATTTAAATTAGAAAGTGTATCTTTTTAAAATATAAAAAGTACCGGATATCACAAGTAGTGAAAAAGATCCACACGCTTAAAATGTTTATAGTATACTTAAAAACATTAAAATTATGAAATTAAATTATAAAGATGCAAATAAAATTATGCAAATCAGGCATAAACAAAATAATTTGGGTGTGGAGAAACCGAGTGAACCAAGAGAAAGGTAAAATTGAGGCAGGAAACGAGCCAAACTGAGTCGAATTAGAGTTCAATTAAGTTAAGTTCCATAAGAATTTGTTCGACTTGAAACTCAAATCAAATTCAAAATGAGTTATGTTTCTAGCTCAAATTCAATTCGATTGAAGTTTGTGAACTATTCAATTCAACTAGTCCACTTAAATTGATTTTGTTCATCAAGAGCTCGCAGACTATATTTAGCATATATAAAATGATATATTCTATATATATTTATACACCAATATATAACTGAGTTAGCTTATAAACCTAACAAGTCATAATTGTATTAGGCGCTTATTTAACGAGCTTAATTTTTAGGTCAAGTTTGATTCTAACTAAATATATCGAGCTAAATACAAGTCAAAATTGGGACAAATGTGTAGTTGGTTGGATTCATAGCAAATATTTTCAATTACAAATATAATGGGTTTGGCGCTGAGTTAATTAACTAGTATTTCATATTGAAAAAGGCAAGAAGTTCTCTTATTTGGCAATCAAAGGTTTTGAGAAACTAAGTAAAGCAAGAGGAAGGTGCAACTTCAAAATCTAAACATCCCATCATTTTTAAATGTTTTCTTCAATTTTTGTTCAACAAATACTGTATCCCTATTTGACAAGTTAAAAAGTTATAACTATCTAATAAGCTACAAACAAACATCATCAAAGAGTACCACTAAAATGCTCATATGCGAGAGAGATTCTAGAAGCCTAAATTACTTCCATTGTAGATAAATAAATAAATAAACGATAGAGAGAAAGTAGTTAAATTTTTAGACAGAGAAGATCTAATAATGTTGAATAAAAAAGTTGTGCATTACAATTACAAATATAAAGATGGTATATAGAGAAAAAAATATAAAGCTTAATCTATACTAGAATTGTTGGAATAATGGTACATACATACATATAAGGAAGTTTGGTGTTATTAATTTAATTATAGAGAGAGCTGAAAAGGAACACTAGTTTGAGGCAACCAAAAATGTCCATCCAAGAAGGTTAGGACAGTAAAATTAAGTGCATCATTAGCATTGATAACATGATATCCCAACCATGTTACCCTATTTGCAATGTTTGAACCAGGTCCAATGTTATTATACTCTCCATAGTATGAAGTGTTTAATGCAAAATCAGCATTCCATTCATGCCAACCTTCTGGAGCTATGAAATTATCCATAAAACATTCCATATACACTGTTCTTGAGTACTCCTTCCATGGCCTTCCAAGGTATGTTTTCACAGTACTAACCATTGGAGCCAAATCATTAGAAGGTTTTATTGTTGCATTTTGTATTGAAATACCAGTGTTTTGATTTGGATCACTACGACCTTGAGCAGTTATAGCATTGAATTGTTGAGTCATTGGAAGACGAGGATACAAGTTACAACTTTGTAAAACAACTGCTGCATTTCCAAATATGAAATCAACTGTTCCATATATGTTGCATTCACGATAGAATTGTCTCAATGAATGTGTGTATAAGGTGTCTTGGTACCCTTCAAAACTGCAACTATAGAATGTTGACATATCTGCTCCATTTCTTACTGCTACTGCTTGATGTTTACTTGCTCCAGCACTGTTTTCAAATGTTATGTTAACTGCTACAAACCCTTGTGCTACCACTGCTGCAATTTCAACCAAAACAACATGCATGCATATATATATATATAAGAACATGCTCTTAAATTTATCATATATTATATATGTTTATGTAGCTAATATAGCTTACCAAATGTTGCTGAATTGAATGTTGTAAAACCATCCACGACATTGTGATCACCAGTAATAATAGTCTTATTGATTCCATCTCCAATCAACATCAAGAACTTTTTGTTTTTGGCTATAGATACATACTCTTGATATATACCTTGGGTGATAAAAATGATGAAGTAGCCATCACTAGCAACTGTGTTATTTGGTGCAGCATCTATGGCATCATTGATAGTTGTGAAGTTTCCACTTCCATCTTTACTAACAACCACAGTATCCTTTACCACTATACTTTCACTATCATCCATTGTTTGGAGTAGTTTTCTTCCATTGCCTTTTGAAGAATCATAGATGCCACGTACTTGGTTTTGGAAATTGGATTGACTTGTATGGTTTTCCCATGATGATGTTGAGTTTTTATTCTCAAGAACCCAAGCTTCTTTGAATAATGCAAGGGATACACTATTAAGCTTCATATCATTATAGAGAGAGGAATAAAGATCATTTTTCACTCTTGAATCTGAAGTTGAGGTCTGTAGGCTATCTAAACAAGTTTGTTGATTTGTCAAAATAGCACTAAGAAATGTGTGAAAATCTTCAATTTGAGAAGTCGTAAGAACATTGCCAGATTTTTCAATAACATTATAAGTGTTTGATAAGTATTCATAATTAAGTTCAGATAGAAATTGACAATCTTCAAGAGCACGAATTGTGATTTGAGAGAAAGATGAGAGACCTTGAAAATATGAATAAACTAAGTTCAAGAACATACGTGACCGTGACAAAGATTTTCTGATGGAAATGTTGCAATACTCGAATGTGGTGCCATTTTGATTAGCAAGGATAGTTTGGCAGTAAGAAGGGTATAAAGTGTAGTTGCAAATAGTTTCTATTGGAACAATTGATTCAGCATAGTTATTTGCTATGGATAAGGATGATAAGAAAGAAAGTAGAAGTGAAACTTGGAAAGCAAGTATGGTTAAGTTCTTGAAACCCATTGGTATTTTGGACAAAGTAGTTAAATGTTATGGCCTTAGAGAAATGAATTGATGGGTATATATCAAATGCATGGCTGATTGTGCTTCTTATATAGACATGCATGAGATTTTGTATTAGTAAATGATTAATTAGTGTCAATAAAGCTATAAATGCATTGCATATTGGAAGTCAACTAGAAGAATTTGGGTTGTTAAGTTATTGTTGTTGGTGATAAAGAATCTTGGATGAACATTCACTAATTGTGCATGTATGCAAATATTCATATGGGTTATACTTAATTGTTTAAAAATGCAAATGAGAGGCATATATTTGGTACATGACTCATACCAATTGGATATGGTTTCAGTTTGTCAATGGTTGGGTTGGTTCCCAACATTTTTAGGGAAAGTAACATTGAATAAGTTAACTCCTTAAATTTTTTTATAACCAAATATATTCATTCACCCTATGAGTAAAGAATTAATCATTTTTAGGTATGTTGTTACCCTTTCCAAGTAGTGTCACTCATAAGAATTGAATATTTGACATATATAAGAATATAACAGAACCTTACATCATTAGACTATCACCTTTTATATTAGATAATAGCAAAGAGGATAATTTCAGCTGTTTTTTTTATCCTCACACGTCTACTAGCCAAGGTCCCTATAGGCTCTTAGTGCATGTATATGAATAATGCATTAGTCTACTTTGACATTCTTAATTCGGGTTATGCTTCTTGAGACTTGAGAATTTTTAGGTAGAGGTTCCTTGCGACTATAGAATAAGAATACCCACAAAATCTCTAAACGATTCTACTTACAAATTTTCAAGTTAAACAAATTGCTAATAAGAGTTGTTAGGTACATAACTAATCTGATAGGTATATTGAATATAATTTTAGATTGTGAATGTGGGGTTGGCTTCAGACAAAGGAATGTATATTTATTTTAGGAAGATTTAACATAATCATTTTTGTGTGGTAGATATATATTTGGATTAAATCACAAATGTTTAACAAGGAAACACTAAGTTGGTGAATGTTAGACCAAACTAACACAATATTTTTAGTCCTTTAGTTTACATTGAAACACGTGTCTACCAAACACTATCCCGACACACATAATAATGTTTATGTACATGACTCACGCATAATAGGTAATTAACTAGATTAAGATTAAATTAAGAAGTTGACCATATGGCGTGGATAATTTGTATACCAAAGGATGATTGATTTTTATTTTTTTATAGGTAAAGTTTTAGTGAAAGAGGATGAAAAGAAAAATTACAGATTTGTTGGAGTTTGAAATCAAGTGCTCATATTTTACATATGCGGCTTATTAACTAAGTTGACTTTTGTCGATAATGATTGTTTTAGTTTGTATTATAGTATATATTTGTTTTTATCTAAAATTGATTTTTGCATATGGAGAAAAGGGAGTCTATATTAAGTAGCATAACAATCTCAAAGTGATACTTAAGTCACACTACACCAGAATATATAGCAAAACAACGAGGCTTAAAATTGTCATTCAATTGTGCTTGTCGGAAGCTGTCTATGTGAGCGTAGTAGAAAATAATTTTAGAATCAATAGCGCTTTTAAAGCGATGTAGAAAGTAAACATTTAACAACGCCCACTGAAGTCAACGTTGTTAAATGTTTGACAATTAGCACTACTGTTGATGTTTGATATTATATTGTGACTTTAACATCACTCATTTAACGACCCCCAATTTAAATTTGGAAAAATCTCACTCAGACACTATATGAAACAGATAACAAGCATGCCCAATTTCATCACATTTACAAGAGATTTGACAATAAAAATGTCATTCTAAAAACTCAATTCATAAATTATTGCATGGACTTGTAACAGTTAGTTCAAATCCATTAACCTAGAAGATTATATGCAGTAATGAAAGAGACGAAGGTGTTGAAGATGTAGAGGACAAATCCATGAATTTCTTCTCTCTCTTAACTGAAGAAATAAGATGAAAGAAAGACACAATTCAGATTCAATATAATAAGAATAAAATCAAATTTACATAGAAAATATAGATGAAAAATAATAACCAAATATAATAAATACAGACAGAGATTGCAAGTTTGGTAAATCACTAACAACTTCACGTAGTTTCATCCTTGACATTTCCTATATTTTAAATAAGCAGTTAACATAGTTATAAAGCAAACAACAAAAGTGAATCAAAGAGAAATAAATAAGGTAAAATAAGACAATAATTCACCTTATGCTCGAAGAGAGAAACCAAAAGCTAATAACTTGTTTGAAGAGAGAAACTAAGAGAAGAAAAGTAAGAGAAATAGAATATTGAATGATATGTATATTATTGTGTGTCATTTTTGTTTTTAGATCTCCAAAGATTCGCGCCCACTAAAACAAATGTTTGAATGCATGACTTTTTAAAAGCATTCTCTAAAGCAAACGTTGTTAAATGTGTTACTTTTAAATAGTGTTCATTACAATGAACGTTGTTGATATGTCACATTTATCTGCACTCATTTAAGCAAACATTGTTGAATATATTCAAATTAACATCGCTTGCTTAAAAGAGCGTTGTTGAATGTTACCTTTAACAACTTAAGCGCTATTAAATGTGTGCTTTTTAATGACACTCATTACAATGAGCATTGTTGATATATTACCTTTAACTACACTCGTTTAAGTAATCAGTGTTGAATATATTAAAATCAACAGCGCTTGCTTAAAAGAGTAATGTTGAATATCTTAGGCAAACATACAACAACACACGTTGAAGCTAGCTCTATTGAAGCTATATCCACTAATCAAATTTAACAGCGTTGCGCTAGGAAGCCCTGTTGATATTCTTGCGCCTTTATTTAATAGACTAGTCTTTTGGGTTGAGCTTTTCTCATGTGCTTAAGTCCTAACAATTTATATTTTCATTGATTACTGATAGGTGAGTGAAGCCACCAAAAAGAGAAAAGGCTACCATCGGGTAAGTGCCGATAGAGTGAAAACCACCGTGGATGCCGACCCTTAAGGGGACAACAATGTTAGGAGTCTCATATTGAGTAGAATAATAATCTCAAAGTGGTATTTAAGTCACGAGTCTCTCCCACCTAATAGATTAGTCTTTTGGGTTGAGCTCCCCTCACGTGTTTAAGTCGTAACTCAATACTAATTCCTCTATAATATAGATGTTATTGACTTTGATGAAATTGCTCTCTATATATGATGGATAATTGTAGTTTGGACAAAAAAAAAATTACGGGTATCCATCATTAATTTTAGGATTAGAATGTTATGTAGCTTGTGTTGGAAACACAAAAAAAAGTTGTTGGGAACAAGCGATCAATCAAATAGTAAAAGAGAAGAGAAGTGAATAACACAATGAATTTGGTAACGAGGTTCGACCAATTGTGCCTACGTCCCCGGGAGCGTTGAGAGGCTACCACTATGTATTAGAGAATACTGATTTGTGTTTAGCTATTGTTCTCCTTGTTACATTAGGTTTAGATAGCATAAATATATATAATCCTCTACCCCAACCCTTTACATCAGCCCAAGCCCATAACTTGGATTGGTGTTTTGATGAGAAGAGGCATGATCTATTGAATATGAGTCATTGCACAAAAATATCCACCTTGACGAATATCATCAATCTCCATCTTCCACCAACGTAGAGGGGGATCTACTACAACCAAATCTATCTTTATAGATCATGGCCCAATCCTGGTTAGAGGATCTCATTTCCCAAGCCAACTTAAGCAAAACAACCTTATTCATCAACTTCAGAGATCTCAACCCCAAACCCCCTACTTCCATAGGAGAACATACTTTGCTCCAAGCCATAGTGACAAGCTTTTTCTTCCCAGTATCCCCAGCCCAGATAAAATTCCTTATCCCTTTGTCCACCAGATTTAACAATTTAGCATGCCGATGATAATTGTGAAAGCTATAAACCAACATGCCATGAAGTATGGATTTCACAAGCTCAACTCTGCCCATAATAGATGAAGTTGATCCTTTCCAGGTGGCCATTTTATTAAAAATCCTATCAGCTATTGGCCGGAGGTGAACCTTTTTAGGATTTCCAAGGAAAATAGGCACACCAAGATAAGTGAAAAGCATACAACCTGCATAGAAGCCTAAGAAAGAGGCAATGAAGCCAATTTTCCTAGCAGAGGCCTTACCACTGTAGAACTTGCAAAATAAGTAATTAATAATAATCATAAAATTAATCTAATATAAAAATATTATTATTATTTGAATAATAGAATAATTATTGCATATTTTATTATTAAGTAATTAAATAATTAATAAAGTGCAATATGTCATAAATTTTTGGTAAGAATAAAATTGATGCATTTATAGCATATGTTGACTAATAAATAAGGATTAAAAAAGGATCATACTCTTCAAGTGATTTTATTATTAACCTAAACTAGTAAGTTAACCATGTATTCGCACGAGGCATGTTGACTATAATTTTAAAGACTTTAAATTTAGGGTGTCTCAAGGCATTATTTTTTTGCGGCATGTTTGAGAACGCACATGTTACTCGTGTATTTGGATGTTTAATAACACACATGTTACCAACCCATTTGTTTGGTTAAGAACACACATGCTACCCGTGCATTCACATGGTTACGAACATACATGTTACTAGTGCATTCCTATGGTTAAGAACACACATGTTGCTCGTGCATTCGCATAGTTAATAATGCACATGTTACCCAATCATTCAGATGGTTAAGAACACACAAGTTATCCATATATTCACATGTTAAAAACATGCATGTTACTTGTGCATTAACATGGTTAGGAATGTGCATGTTACCCATGCATTCGCAGGAGACAAGTTGATTTTGAAGCATGTTTAGAAACACTAAGTATGAATATTATTATTATTATTAGTAATAATTAATAATAATTTGATAAGATAAAAGGAAATATATAGAAACACAAATATTGTGAACTAATTTCATTGTATGTGTTTTACGGTATAACCATTCAATCTTCATTTGACGTATGTATATCTATCTTGCTCAAAATAAATTTAAAATACATTATTATTTGATTCTTAACTAAGATTATTTTCAAATTACACATTATTATTTGACTCTAAAATAACAACAAACAAATAAATTTATGAATTCATCAATAAATGATTCATATTCTTATGATAAGTTTCCTATTATTACAATTTTAATACTACAATAGTAACATTTCAATATTATAATTAAATCTAAACTCTAAAAAAATATAGACAATGAGCATTGTCTATATTATGGAATCAGAAATAATTAAAACAAAATATCAATCAAATATGTGTTATAATGCATACAACTTTGTATATCTTATGATCGCTTTTAAAAGATTAAATGTAGAAAAATCAATTTAATTACCAGAATTAAATCAAATCAAATATATGGATTTTTTCTTAAGCCGTAAATACTGTTTTATCCTGCAAGACGGAGAATTGTGATTTAATTAAACAAAATATAAATCAAATATGATTTATAATGCATACAACTTTGTATATCTTATGAGTGCTTTTAATAGAATAAATGTAGAAAAATCAATTTAATTATCAAAATTAAATCTTTCACCATTCATTTGTGTTAGTTTTCTTGAAGAGTCGATGATGATTAAATATGAATGATAAATGATACGATGACAATGTATAAAACTCACACGCTCTTAGTAAATACATTTTTTCTCTTTGTAAAATTTGAGAGAAATTCAGTGCTTTGCTTTGGAAAAGGAAAAAAGCCTTAACACGAGGAAAAAAATATCATAAGAGATTCAAAGACACTAACACTTTCATTTTTTTATAAATAATATAACTTTGGTTTATTTAGAACATTTAACATTCAACCTATATAGTGTGATATTTTATTAAAACTATTTAACTTAGATAAAAAAAACATTTAAAACACAGTATAAATGGATATATGAAACTAAGGATGAACTAGTTTATACATCCTTAGTTTCATATATCCATTTATACTGTGTTTTAAATGTTTTTTTATCTAAGTTAAATAGTTTTAATAAAATATCACACTATCTAGGTTGAATGTTAAATGTCCTAATAAACCAAAGTTATATTATTTATTAAAAAATGAAAGTGGTAGTGTCTTTGACTCTCTTATGATATTTTTTCCCTCGTGTTAAGGCTTTTTTTCTTCTTCCAAAGCAAAGCATTGAAATCCTCTCATATTTTACAAAGAGAGAAAATGTATTTACTAAGAGTGTATGAGTTTTATATATTGTCATCGCATCATTTATCATTCATATTTAATCATCATCGACTCTTCAAGAAAACTAACACAAATGAATGGTGAAAGATTTAATTGTGATAATTAAATTGATTTTTCTACATTTATTCTATTAAAAGCGATCATAAGATATACAAAGTTGTATGCATTATAAATAATATTTGATTTATATTTTGTTTTAATTAAATTCCAATTCTCCGTCTTGCAGGATAAAACAGTATTTACGGCTTAAGAAAAAATCCATATATTTGATTTGATTTAATTGTGGTAATTAAATTGATTTTTCTACATTTAATCTATTAAAAGCGATCATAAGATATACAAAGTTGTATGCATTATAACACATATTTGATTGATATTTTGTTTTAATTATTTCTAATTCCGTAATATAGACAATGCTCACTGTCTATATTTTTCAGAGTTTAGATTTAATTATAATATTGAAATGTTACTATTGTAGTATTAAAATTGTAACAGTAGGAAACGTATCATATGAATATGAATCATTTATTAATGAATTAATAAATTTATTTGTTTGTTCTTTTAGAGTCAAATAATAATGTGTAATTTGAAAATAATCTTAGTTAAGAATCAAATAATAATGTATTTTAAATTTATTTTGAGCATGATAGATATACATACGTCAAATGAAGATTGAATGGTTATATCGTAAAACACATACAGTGAAATTAGTTCACAATATTTGTGTTTCTATATATTTCCTTTTATTTTATCAAATTATTATTCATTATTACTAATATATATAATAATATTGATACTTAGTGCTTCTAACCATGCTTCAAAATCAACCTGTCTCCTGCGAATGCATGGGAAACATGCACATTCCTAACTATGTTAATGCACAAGTAACATGCATGTTTTTAACATGTGAATACATGGATAACTTGTGTGTTCTTAACCATCTGAATGATCGGGTAACATGTGCATTATTAACCATGTGAATGCACGAGCAACATGTGTGTTCTTAACCATAGGAATGCACTAGTAACATATATGATCGTAACCATGCGAATGCACGGGTAGCATGTGTGTTAGTAACCAAACAAATGGGCTTGTAACATATGTGTTATTAACCATCCAAATACACGAGTAACATGTGCGTTCTCAAACATGCCGCAAAAAATACTACCTCGTGTGAATACATGGTTAACTTACTAGTTTAGGTTAATCATAAAATCACTTGAAGAGTATGATCCTTTTTTAATCCTTATTTATTAGTCAACATATGCTATAAATGCATCAATTTTATTCTTTAATATTAAAAGGATATTTTCTTACCAAAAATCTATGACAAATTGCACTTTATTAATTATTTAATTACTTAATAATAAAATATACAATAATTATTTTATTATTCAAATAATAATAATATTTTTATATTAAATTAATTTTTTGATTATTATTAATTACAACTATTAGTTTCATGTGAAAAATGGTTTTGGTCAGCATGGTGCGACAATTAGTCTATAATTTTTAGTTTTGGCTAATTTTATTGTGTGTCCGATATAATTGTCATACTATACACTATGATATATCAGTATGTCTATAAATAAGCCCTCTTTCTTAATCCAAATAGAACACCAAAAATACACCCCCTGAACATATGCATACAACAATGGCTAAGGCCCAAGCACTATTCCTACTCCTAGTGTGTTCCTCTTTGGGTGTGTTTTCCCTCGAGCTTGACACCACCCATCCAAACTCTCGTCCGCTCTCCCCTCTTTCCCATCCTCCTCATCATCATCACCACCGCCACCACCACCACCATCATGCACCTTCCAAACCCCCAACCCACAATTACCGTCTAACCCCTTCCCCCACTAAGCCTCCAACCCACCACATTTACACTAGTATCCTTATCTCTTCTAAGCCTCCCACCCACCACCATCCGCACACACACCGTATTTCTCCAGCACCAACCCATGCTCGTCCTCCGCATCATCGTCACCACCACCACTCTCATGCTACTGCCAAGTCGCCCCGAACCCACCGTTACTCTCTAACTCGTTCCCCCACTAAGCCTCCAACCCACCACATTTACACTAGTACCCGAATCTCTTCTAGGCCTCCCACCCACTACAACCGTCCATACCCACACAATCATTCTCCAACACCAAACCATGCTCATCCTCCACAACAACATCACCACCATCCTCATTCTCCTACTAAACCTCCCACCCACTACATTTAAACTACTACACATGCCACTTCTAAGCCTCCAACCGGCCACATTTAGACTCATATTCGTCCATTTCGTCCACATCCACGGATGCATTTGAGCCTATATGTCCTTCTTAGAAAAGTTTCCTAGGGTTTTACTAATGGATGATCACTATAATTTTTTTTATCTTTGTTTTGGCATTGTCGTTTTCATTTTCCTGTATTTTCCTTCTTATAATGTCGTGCCTCTTGTATTTGAGTCTATATGTCTATCTTAGGAAATTATCCTAGGGTTTTACTTAGGGATGAGGACTGTTATTTATTTTTGCCTTTGTTTTGACATTGTTGTTTTTATTTTCTAATGTTTTCAACTTTTGACATAGATTTATGAATATGTA
The DNA here is from genome assembly GCA_009771035.1 of Lupinus albus. Taxonomy (NCBI): domain Eukaryota; kingdom Viridiplantae; phylum Streptophyta; class Magnoliopsida; order Fabales; family Fabaceae; genus Lupinus; species Lupinus albus. The sequence goes on along the minus strand of CM020013.1, from coordinate 2,203,326 downwards.
GTTTATCAAAAGTGGCGATATTTTATTATGCTGAAAATAGTAGACATAGTTTAATAGTAATCATATGCAAGAAACTAAATAATATCGCATATCTCAATTATAAGAAGAATAAAATATCGATATTTCTTGGTTTTAAGAAAAAATATCAATGTTTTTATCAACCGCAAATGTTAAATGGTTTTATCAAAGTTAAATTTCAATGCTTTTTATCAAAGTTAAATGGTTTTAAGAAAATATCGAGCTTTCCATATTGAAAGTTAAATATTGTAAGTTAATCTGTTAACTTTTGGTATGAGCCTTGGATGATCTTCTTGATGAACCAAGAAGTATGAGAGATTATGAAAGAAAGCTAAAGAAGAAGAAAGAATGAGAAAGAATGAATAACATTTCTCATTAGTGCAAATGAATTGAATTAGTTACAAAGACTAGGGGTATGCCACCTTATATACAACTACTACACTAAACCAGAAAACATAAACTGTTGGAAAGTAAGTCCCACATCGCCTACTCATTGTCTCGGGAATGGTTTAAATACATGTTGGGCTACTCCTCCCATAGCCAATTGGTTTTGAGATGAAACCTTAACATGGTATTAGAGCCAGAGCCCAAATTCTTTCCGGTTGTCATGGGCCAAAATATGCCCTTTAGTTATGGGTCAAAAGTAACCCTTCGCCTGATCCAGCAGACTTATGTGGAGGGGGCATGTTGGAAAGTAAGTCCCACATCGTCTACCTCATTGTCTCGGGAATGATTTAAATACCTGTTGGGCTACTCGTCCCATAACCAATTGGTTTTAAGATGGAATCTTAACATAAACAGATGAGGAGATAATCAATTATCTCTCTTCATGACCGATTATCGCATACAAAGCTCTGCTTATCTAATTGAAGCAATTAATCAGTTAATCGATTAGTTCTTCTGTTAATCGATTAACACATATATATTTAATCAGATAATTGATTAATCATATAGTTAATCGGTTATATACAAAATAGAATACACAACTAGTTTGACATAATCAATCATATATTATTTATAAAATCTGACTGTAACAGTATCTTCGAATCTCTTCTCATATGGTCTTCTTTTTCATGTTACATTGATTCTTAAGGACTTTTTCTTTTTGCTAAGCAAAACCTGAACACCTACGAAATTTTATAAATTACAAAGTTTCTAGATCAGTAATTCAATCATAATAGTGGGACTAACATTTCATTTTTCACTTGTCTTTCATTTCTACCTTTATATCACACTGTATCATTTTCTACCACCTTCCCACACCTCAAAATTTTTATGTCTTCCAGTTCTTCTCGTTAACGATTATAACTGTATCACGCAACATTTCCCCTTCTTTACTTTTAAATTTCTAACCGTAAAATTTACTAATATGTTAAAAAAAACCTACTGTCTAATACTGTTTATCACATTGAAATCATGATAGGTTTGAGAAACTAGAGTTCCCATGTTGAGAGTCAACTATACATTAGAGAATTTATTAGCTTAATGTCTTCCTACATTAAAACAATATCATCATTAGTTTCATATATCCTTTTATATTGTGTTTCAAAGGTTTTTTTTATCTAAGTTAAATAGTTTTTATAAAATATCACACTATATAGGTTGAATGTTAAAGTCCTAAATAAACAGAAGTTATATTATTTATAAAAATATAAAAGTGGTAGTGTCTTTGAATCTCTTATGATATTTTTTTCCTCCTGTTAAGGCTTTTTTCCTTTTCCAAAGCAAAGCACTGAATTTCTCTCAAAATTTACAAAGAGAAAAAATGTATTTACTAAGAGCGTGTGAGTTTTATACATTGTCATCGTATCATTTATCATTCATATTTAATCATCATCGACTCTTCAAGAAAACTAACACAAATGAATGGTGAAAGATTTAATTGTGATAATTAAATTAATTTTTCTACATTTATTCTATTAAAAGTAATCATAAGATATACAAAATTGTATGCATTATAAATCATATTTGATTTATATTTTGTTTTAATTAAATTTCAATTCTCCGTCTTGCAGGATAAAACAGTATTTGCGGCTTAAGAAAAAAATCCATATATTTGATTTGATTTAATTCTGGTAATTAAATTGATTTTTCTACATCTAATCTATTAAAAGCGATCATAAGATATACAAAGTTGTATGGATTATAACACATATTTGATTGATTTTTTGTTTTAATTATTTCTGATTCCTTAATATAGACAATTTTCACTTTCTATATTTTTTCAGAGTTTAGATTTAATTATAATATTGAAATGTTTCTATTGTAGTATTAAAATTGTAATAGTAGGAAACGTATCATATGAATATGAATCATTTATTAATGAATTAAATAAATTTATTTGTTTGTTATTTTAGAGTCAAATAATAATGTGTAATTTGAAAATAATCTTAGTTAAGAATCAAATAATAATGTATTTTAAATTTATTTTGAGCATGATAGATATACATACGTCAAATGAAGATTGAATGGTTATATCGTAAAACACATACAATGAAATTAGTTCACAATATTTGTGTTTCTATATATTTCCTTTTATTTTATCAAATTATTATTCATAATAACTAATATATATATATAATAATATTGATACTTAGTGCTTCTAAACATGCTTCAAAATCAACCTGTCTCCTACGAATGCATGGGTAACATGCACATTCCTAACCATGTTAATGCACAAGTAACATGCATGTTTTTAACATGTGAATACATGAATAACTTGTGTGTTCTTAACCATCTGAATGATCGGGTAACATGTGCATTATTAACCATGTGAATGCACGAGCAACATGTGTGTTCTTAACCATAGGAATGCACTAGTAACATGTATGTTCGTAACCATGCAAATGCACGGGAAACATGTGTGTTCTTAACCAAACAAATGAGTTGGTAACATGTGTGTTATTAACCATCCAAATACACGAGTAACAGGTGCGTTCTCAAACATGCTGCAAAAAAATACTGCCTCGTATGAATACATGGTTAACTTACTAGTTAAGGTTAATAATAAAATCACTTGAAGAGTATGATCCTTTTTTAATCCTTATTTATTAGTCAACATATGTTATAAATGCATCAATTTTATTCTTTAATATTAAAAGGATATTTTCTTACCAAAATTCTATGACAAATTGCACTTTATTAATTATTTAATTACTTAATAATAAAATATACAATAATTATTCTATTATTAATCATATTTGATTTATATTTTGTTTTAATTAAATTTCAATTCTCCGTCTTGCAAGATAAAACAATATTTATGGCTGAAGAAAAAAATCCATATATTTGATTTGATTTAATTGTGGTAATTAAATTGATTTTTCTACATCTAATCTATTAAAAGCGATCATAAGATATACAAAGTTGTATGCATTATAACATATATTTGATTGATTTTTTGTTTTAATTATTTCTGATTCCTTAATATAGACAATGCTCACTGTCTATATTTTTTCTGAGTTTAGATTTAATTATAAAATTGAAATGTTACTATTGTAGTATTAAAATTGTAATAATAGGAAACTTATCATAAGAATATGAATCATTTATTGATGAATTCATAAATTTATTTGTTTGTTGTTATTTTAGAGTCAAATAATAATGTGTAATTGAAAATAATCTTAGTTAAGAATCAAATAATAATGTTTTTTAAATTTATTTTGAGCAAGATAGATATACATACGTCAAATGAAGATTGAATGGTTATATCGTAAAACACATACAATGAAATTAGTTCACAATATTTGTGTTTCTATATATTTCCTTTTATCTTATCAAATCATTATTAATTATTACTAATAATAATAATAATATTCATACTTAGTGTTTCTAAACATGCTTCAAAATCAACTTGTCTCCTGCGAATGCATGGGTAACATGCACATTCCTAACCATGTTAATGCACAAGTAACATGCATGTTTTTAATATGTGAATATATGGATAACTTGTGTGTTCTTAACCATCTGAATGATTGGGTAACATGTGCATTATTAACTCTGCGAATGCACGAGCAACATCTGTGTTCTTAACCATAGGAATGCACTAGTAACATATATGTTCGTAACCATGCGAATGCACAGGTAGCATGTGTGTTCTTAACCAAACAAATGGGTTGGTAACATGCGTGTTATTAAACATCCAAATACACGAGTAACATGTGCGTTCTCAAACATGCCGCAAAAAAATAATGCCTTGAGACACCCTCAATTTAAAGTCTTTAAAATTATAGTATCAGTCCTGAGATTCTCGCTTGGGTGAGAGAGGCTCACCTGGGAGGGTGAAATCATGGGCTTTACTTAAGGATTCTCGCTTGAGCCAGAGTTGTCTCGCTTGAGTGAGAGTGGTCTCGCCTAAGTGAGAGTTGTCTCGCCTGGGCGAGAAGTGGCATTTGGAACCTGTCGAGGCTGTGAGATTCTCGCTTGAGCGAGAGGGTCAGATTTGAGTTTTTAAAATAAGCGGGATTTCCTCGCTTGAGCGAGAATGGGCTCGCTTAAGCGAGAACCCGACGAGTTTGCATTAAATGAGAAACCTCAAACACATTTTAGGGTTAGAAATTAAAGAGATGTGAGAGAAGAGAGTTTTTCCAAGGGCAAGGAGTTTTGATACTTATCTAGAAGCTTGAGAAGAGGTAAAACTCTTGATTCTAACTCTCTTCTTCCCTTTGAAACTTGTTTTGGGTATGTTGGATCTCTTCTCAAAATATGAGAAACCATGGAAACTCGCCATTTTGAGTTATGGTTCGTTTTACGTTGTTTTTCTCTTGTAAACTCTTGATTTAGAGTTGGTATTGCAAGAATGGAAAGAGTTTGTGGGTTGATTCATGAAAACCCCAAAACCCTAAAAGTGAAAATGTGGTTAAAGAGGAAAATGGGTAAAATATAGAGGTAGAAGATGAGTATGCACTCTAAGGTTGAAATATGAGATGAATATGTATATTTTAGATGTTTGTAAACTTATAATGAAAGTAGTTTAGAAACATTGAAAATATGTTAAATATCTTGTATGGTTAAATAATGCAATATGAGTTGTTTATGTGATATTTAGAATAAATGACTAACATTGTGTCATATGGTGGGAATGAGGAAAGATCCTAAAGTTGGCGGCGGTGTCGGTGGAACTTGCGAAGTTACCAAGAACCAAACCCAACACTCACCAAGGTAAGGATAAGTCGTTAACTTATGCATTGTGTTAGAAAATGCGTGGATTTGCTGGTTGTGGATAATGAATCAAGTTGTGAACCACTTATTTATTATAAACATATATGGGTATGTTTGTAATAAAAATGGCGTGGATTTACTGTTTATGAATTAATGGAGTGTCAATGAAAAGAAAACTCGTTTTTAGCCGACCATGATTGGTTAGCGACTTTGGCTCAAGTAATGTAGCAAGCTTTGACTCAAGCGATGTAGCAAGCTTTGGCTCAAGCGATGTATGCGGTAGTTACCGGGATGCATTAATGAATTATGATTTTCTGTTGAACGAATATGTATGTCGCTTTTGACTTTGGGAATGAATACGAATAGGGAAAGTGAGATTTAAAATAAGGTTGTTGAAATTATATTTAAAATGTTATGAGGAAATGTATAAAAAAAGAATAAAATAAGGAAAAAAATTCAATGGTGGAATTTGGGTCTTTACATGCCTCGTGCGAATACAAGGTTAACTTACTAGTTTAGGTTAATAATAAAATCACTTGAAGAGTATGATCCTTTTTTAATCCTTATTTATTAGTCAACATATGCTATAAATGCATCAATTTTATTCTTACCAAAAATTTATGACATATTGCACTTTATTAATTATTTAATTACTTAATAATAAAATATGCAATAATTATTCTATTATTCAAATAATAATAATATTTTTATATTAGATTAATTTTATGATTATTATTAATAATTTTATGATTATTATTAATTACTTATTTTGCAAGTTCTACAGTGGTAAGGCCTCTGCTAGGAAAATTGGCTTCATTGCCTTTTTCTTAGGCTTCTATGCAGGTTGTATGCTTTTCACTTATCTTGGTGTGCCTCTTTTCCTTGGAAATCCTAAAAAGGTTCACCTCCAGCCAATAGCTGATAGGATTCTTAATAAAATGGCCACCTGGAAAGGATCAACTTCATCTATTATGGGCAGAGTTGAGCTTGTGAAATCCATACTTCATGGCATGTTGGTTTATAGCTTTCACAATTATCATCGGCATGCTAAATTGTTAAATCTGGTGGACAAAGGGATAAGGAATTTTATCTGGGCTGGGGATACTGGGAAGAAAAAGCTTGTCACTATGGCTTGGAGCAAAGTATGTTCTCCTATGGAAGTAGGGGGTTTGGGGTTGAGATCTCTGAAGATGATGAATAAGGTTGTTTTGCTTAAGTTGGCTTGGGAAATGAGATCCTCTAACCAGGATTAGGCCATGATCTATAAAGATAGATTTGGTTGTAGTAGATCCCCCTCTACGTTGGTGGAAGATGGAGATTGATGATATTCGTCAAGGTGGATATTTTTGTGCAATGACTCATATTCAATAGATCATGCCTCTTCTCATCAAAACACCAATCCAAGTTATGGGCTTGGGCTGATGTAAAGGGTTGGGGTAGAGGACTATATATATTTATGCTATCTAAACCTAATGTAACAAGGAGAACAATAGCTAAACACAAATCAGTATTCTCTAATACATAGTGGTAGCCTCTCAACGCTCCCGGGGACGTAGGCACAATTGGTCGAACCTCGTTACCAAATTCATTGTGTTATTTACTTCTCTTCTCTTTTACTATTTGATTGATCGCTTGTTCCCAACAACTTTTTTTTGTGTTTCCAACACAAGCTACATAACATTCTAATCCTAAAATTAATGATGGATACCCGTAATTTTTTTTTTGTCCAAACTACAATTATCCATCATATATAGAGAGCAATTTCATCAAAGTCAATAACATCTATATTATAGAGGAATTAGTATTGAGTTACGACTTAAACACGTGAGGGGAGCTCAACCCAAAAGACTAATCTATTAGGTGGGAGAGACTCGTGACTTAAATACCACTTTGAGATTATTATTCTACTCAATATGAGACTCCTAACATTGTTGTCCCCTTAAGGGTCGGCATCCACGGTGGTTTTCACTCTATCGGCACTTACCCGATGGTAGCCTTTTCTCTTTTTGGTGGCTTCACTCACCTATCAGTAATCAATGAAAATATAAATTGTTAGGACTTAAGCACATGAGAAAAGCTCAACCCAAAAGACTAGTCTATTAAATAAAGGCGCAAGAATATCAACAGGGCTTCCTAGCGCAACGCTGTTAAATTTGATTAGTGGATATAGCTTCAATAGAGCTAGCTTCAACGTGTGTTGTTGTATGTTTGCCTAAGATATTCAACATTACTCTTTTAAGCAAGCGCTGTTGATTTTAATATATTCAACACTGATTACTTAAACGAGTGTAGTTAAAGGTAATATATCAACAATGCTCATTGTAATGAGTGTCATTAAAAAGCACACATTTAATAGCGCTTAAGTTGTTAAAGGTAACATTCAACAACGCTCTTTTAAGCAAGCGATGTTAATTTGAATATATTCAACAATGTTTGCTTAAATGAGTGCAGATAAATGTGACATATCAACAACGTTCATTGTAATGAACACTATTTAAAAGTAACACATTTAACAACGTTTGCTTTAGAGAATGCTTTTAAAAAGTCATGCATTCAAACATTTGTTTTAGTGGGCGCGAATCTTTGGAGATCTAAAAACAAAAATGACACACAATAATATACATATCATTCAATATTCTATTTCTCTTACTTTTCTTCTCTTAGTTTCTCTCTTCAAACAAGTTATTAGCTTTTGGTTTCTCTCTTCGAGCATAAGGTGAATTATTGTCTTATTTTACCTTATTTATTTCTCTTTGATTCACTTTTGTTGTTTGCTTTATAACTATGTTAACTGCTTATTTAAAATATAGGAAATGTCAAGGATGAAACTACGTGAAGTTGTTAGTGATTTACCAAACTTGCAATCTCTGTCTGTATTTATTATATTTGGTTATTATTTTTCATCTATATTTTCTATGTAAATTTGATTTTATTCTTATTATATTGAATCTGAATTGTGTCTTTCTTTCATCTTATTTCTTCAGTTAAGAGAGAGAAGAAATTCATGGATTTGTCCTCTACATCTTCAACACCTTCGTCTCTTTCATTACTGCATATAATCTTCTAGGTTAATGGATTTGAACTAACTGTTACAAGTCCATGCAATAATTTATGAATTGAGTTTTTAGAATGACATTTTTATTGTCAAATCTCTTGTAAATGTGATGAAATTGGGCATGCTTGTTATCTGTTTCATATAGTGTCTGAGTGAGATTTTTCCAAATTTAAATTGGGGGTCGTTAAATGAGTGATGTTAAAGTCACAATATAATATCAAACATCAACAGTAGTGCTAATTGTCAAACATTTAACAACGTTGACTTCAGTGGGCGTTGTTAAATGTTTACTTTCTACATCGCTTTAAAAGCGCTATTGATTCTAAAATTATTTTCTACTACGCTCACATAGACAGCTTCCGACAAGCACAATTGAATGACAATTTTAAGCCTCGTTGTTTTGCTATATATTCTGGTGTAGTGTGACTTAAGTATCACTTTGAGATTGTTATGCTACTTAATATAGACTCCCTTTTCTCCATATGCAAAAATCAATTTTAGATAAAAACAAATATATACTATAATACAAACTAAAACAATCATTATCGACAAAAGTCAACTTAGTTAATAAGCCGCATATGTAAAATATGAGCACTTGATTTCAAACTCCAACAAATCTGTAATTTTTCTTTTCATCCTCTTTCACTAAAACTTTACCTATAAAAAAATAAAAATCAATCATCCTTTGGTATACAAATTATCCACGCCATATGGTCAACTTCTTAATTTAATCTTAATCTAGTTAATTACCTATTATGCGTGAGTCATGTACATAAACATTATTATGTGTGTCGGGATAGTGTTTGGTAGACACGTGTTTCAATGTAAACTAAAGGACTAAAAATATTGTGTTAGTTTGGTCTAACATTCACCAACTTAGTGTTTCCTTGTTAAACATTTGTGATTTAATCCAAATATATATCTACCACACAAAAATGATTATGTTAAATCTTCCTAAAATAAATATACATTCCTTTGTCTGAAGCCAACCCCACATTCACAATCTAAAATTATATTCAATATACCTATCAGATTAGTTATGTACCTAACAACTCTTATTAGCAATTTGTTTAACTTGAAAATTTGTAAGTAGAATCGTTTAGAGATTTTGTGGGTATTCTTATTCTATAGTCGCAAGGAACCTCTACCTAAAAATTCTCAAGTCTCAAGAAGCATAACCCGAATTAAGAATGTCAAAGTAGACTAATGCATTATTCATATACATGCACTAAGAGCCTATAGGGACCTTGGCTAGTAGACGTGTGAGGATAAAAAAAACAGCTGAAATTATCCTCTTTGCTATTATCTAATATAAAAGGTGATAGTCTAATGATGTAAGGTTCTGTTATATTCTTATATATGTCAAATATTCAATTCTTATGAGTGACACTACTTGGAAAGGGTAACAACATACCTAAAAATGATTAATTCTTTACTCATAGGGTGAATGAATATATTTGGTTATAAAAAAATTTAAGGAGTTAACTTATTCAATGTTACTTTCCCTAAAAATGTTGGGAACCAACCCAACCATTGACAAACTGAAACCATATCCAATTGGTATGAGTCATGTACCAAATATATGCCTCTCATTTGCATTTTTAAACAATTAAGTATAACCCATATGAATATTTGCATACATGCACAATTAGTGAATGTTCATCCAAGATTCTTTATCACCAACAACAATAACTTAACAACCCAAATTCTTCTAGTTGACTTCCAATATGCAATGCATTTATAGCTTTATTGACACTAATTAATCATTTACTAATACAAAATCTCATGCATGTCTATATAAGAAGCACAATCAGCCATGCATTTGATATATACCCATCAATTCATTTCTCTAAGGCCATAACATTTAACTACTTTGTCCAAAATACCAATGGGTTTCAAGAACTTAACCATACTTGCTTTCCAAGTTTCACTTCTACTTTCTTTCTTATCATCCTTATCCATAGCAAATAACTATGCTGAATCAATTGTTCCAATAGAAACTATTTGCAACTACACTTTATACCCTTCTTACTGCCAAACTATCCTTGCTAATCAAAATGGCACCACATTCGAGTATTGCAACATTTCCATCAGAAAATCTTTGTCACGGTCACGTATGTTCTTGAACTTAGTTTATTCATATTTTCAAGGTCTCTCATCTTTCTCTCAAATCACAATTCGTGCTCTTGAAGATTGTCAATTTCTATCTGAACTTAATTATGAATACTTATCAAACACTTATAATGTTATTGAAAAATCTGGCAATGTTCTTACGACTTCTCAAATTGAAGATTTTCACACATTTCTTAGTGCTATTTTGACAAATCAACAAACTTGTTTAGATAGCCTACAGACCTCAACTTCAGATTCAAGAGTGAAAAATGATCTTTATTCCTCTCTCTATAATGATATGAAGCTTAATAGTGTATCCCTTGCATTATTCAAAGAAGCTTGGGTTCTTGAGAATAAAAACTCAACATCATCATGGGAAAACCATACAAGTCAATCCAATTTCCAAAACCAAGTACGTGGCATCTATGATTCTTCAAAAGGCAATGGAAGAAAACTACTCCAAACAATGGATGATAGTGAAAGTATAGTGGTAAAGGATACTGTGGTTGTTAGTAAAGATGGAAGTGGAAACTTCACAACTATCAATGATGCCATAGATGCTGCACCAAATAACACAGTTGCTAGTGATGGCTACTTCATCATTTTTATCACCCAAGGTATATATCAAGAGTATGTATCTATAGCCAAAAACAAAAAGTTCTTGATGTTGATTGGAGATGGAATCAATAAGACTATTATTACTGGTGATCACAATGTCGTGGATGGTTTTACAACATTCAATTCAGCAACATTTGGTAAGCTATATTAGCTACATAAACATATATAATATATGATAAATTTAAGAGCATGTTCTTATATATATATATATGCATGCATGTTGTTTTGGTTGAAATTGCAGCAGTGGTAGCACAAGGGTTTGTAGCAGTTAACATAACATTTGAAAACAGTGCTGGAGCAAGTAAACATCAAGCAGTAGCAGTAAGAAATGGAGCAGATATGTCAACATTCTATAGTTGCAGTTTTGAAGGGTACCAAGACACCTTATACACACATTCATTGAGACAATTCTATCGTGAATGCAACATATATGGAACAGTTGATTTCATATTTGGAAATGCAGCAGTTGTTTTACAAAGTTGTAACTTGTATCCTCGTCTTCCAATGACTCAACAATTCAATGCTATAACTGCTCAAGGTCGTAGTGATCCAAATCAAAACACTGGTATTTCAATACAAAATGCAACAATAAAACCTTCTAATGATTTGGCTCCAATGGTTAGTACTGTGAAAACATACCTTGGAAGGCCATGGAAGGAGTACTCAAGAACAGTGTATATGGAATGTTTTATGGATAATTTCATAGCTCCAGAAGGTTGGCATGAATGGAATGCTGATTTTGCATTAAACACTTCATACTATGGAGAGTATAATAACATTGGACCTGGTTCAAACATTGCAAATAGGGTAACATGGTTGGGATATCATGTTATCAATGCTAATGATGCACTTAATTTTACTGTCCTAACCTTCTTGGATGGACATTTTTGGTTGCCTCAAACTAGTGTTCCTTTTCAGCTCTCTCTATAATTAAATTAATAACACCAAACTTCCTTATATGTATGTATGTACCATTATTCCAACAATTCTAGTATACATTAAGCTTTATATTTTTTTCTCTATATACCATCTTTATATTTGTAATTGTAATGCACAACTTTTTTATTCAACATTTTTAGATCTTCTCTGTCTAAAATAATCCAAATCAACTATGCCAAAATAATTCTATTCATTTATTCTCATCCAATCAAATACTATCATATATAATATTGTTAATTTAAAAATTAATTTAATATTAATTTGATACATCTTTATCAAATTCCTATTAGTAGTAATAAATTAGGCATAGGAAAATGGTGAGGCTCCTAGAATCTATATGACATATGAGCATTTTAATGGTCCTCATTCTAGCTGGTAGGTTATTAAATAGTTAGCAAGTTTTTAATTTATATTTAATTACGGATAGAGATGTTTGGTACACAAAAACTAAAAACTAAAAGGGACTTATATCTTTAAAAATGGAACATATAGCTTTTGAGAGATACTTATTCATATACCAATTTTACTTTCAATATTTTTGTCAAACTACATTAATTTATCTTAAACTCAAATAAATTTCAAAACTAACATTAGTTTTTATGATAGATATATAAATATCTATCATAAAAACTAAAATTGATTTTTGCCGATGGACTAAAATTGATTTTTGGTTAACCTTCTATGACTTCTATGATAAATAATTATTATGTGCTTCCCTATTTTATTGAGATTCTATATTATTGATTCACTTGTAATGTGTTTATTCATGTAATCAACAATTTATTTGCTCCTTAGGATATTGTGAAAGTATTAGAAGGAGAACTCAAATATCTAGTTAACGGTGGCTAAATCTAAGTTTTAATTCATGAAGCTAGTCTTAGTCTTTCAAGTATTATATTATATTTCTACAAAGTCTAAGCATCAGTATCTCAAAAGTAGAAGTTAAGTTCAATTGAATACAAATTAGGTATATGGGAAAAAAACAATATTTAATCATGTTTTTGATTAAGTGTTTAAAGTAATTTAAGATAATGTAGTTATTAATAAGTATTCTATGATGTGGATTTGCACTTTTTATTATCTTAAAGACAAAATTGTCCACATGTGGATTTGACCTTTTATTACCTTAAGACAAAATGGTCCACATGTGGATTTGCACCCCCATGAAAAATTAATAAAAAATACAAGTTTACCATACAACACTCTCTTAATAGCTTAATATTTTTAATGATAAAATTATCATTTCAATATATATAAAAATATAAAAATGTTTTAACATATTATATTTTTCTTTACTTTTTCTAAGTATTTGTCTCTTTATTACCGGAGAGAATACTTATTCTTTAAGTTCTACCCCTCCTTTTATAAATCTAGGGCTACATTGGTACCTATAACTTATTACACTACGGAAAACATAAGTAAGTAGTTACCAAAAGGTTAAAGGATAGAGAAAACCTTATTCAAAGCCAACAATAAATTTGTACTTTCAATGGTGCATAAAGAAATAGTTATGTGCCACACAAAAATTATTAATCAAATTATTGTCTAAGCAATGGACACTTTTTCTGTGAATATATTTAATAAAGAATCTTCTATTTTATGGTTCTTTATTGGTACATTGCTAACATAAATATTGGTAACGCATACTCTCTTTTTTTTGTGCAAGACCAATGGAATCCTTCAGCCATCAACATGCAATATTTTTCGAAGTGTAGAAATGATTATAATAGATTTTGGCTATACAAAAAAAATGCATCCACACAAAAAGAAACAAAGTATTCTTTACAAGTTTACATCATGCTTAACAAATTTAGCTAATTACCAAGTATATAATATGCAATTAATTAATGTATAAATACAATAATAATTAATACTATATAATATGCAATTAATTTATACACTAATTTTTTTTAATAATAATAATTAATTTATACCTAAATAACTCTTATTCCTATGGAGAATGCGAAAAAATACATAATAGTAATCTCCCTAGTCCCTTTTTATATTAGAAGTCATTTGAGTAATTTCCATAAAGCATAGGTCTTATTCGTTTAAAAGTCTAATATGACATATTAACTTATTTAAACGTACATTGTAAAGACATTTAACTAATTCCATATATATATATATTAATAGATCTAATTTTAAATAGAATAATCTAACGTTAAAAATTAAATTATATTTGATCGTAAAATTTTTGAATTAAAATTTGAGATATATTAATATCGGTTATATAAAAATAATATAATATAAATATTATTACATAATATATTTAAATAGATTAGTACATTAGGAATTTAAAATGCATAAAATCTAGCCTATTAAATTAAATATAGTTTTAAAAAATGTGAGTATGACTTTAGGTTAAAAAAATGTTAATCTCCCAATTATAAACTAGGTAAGTAATAATAGGTATGATAAGGTTGAAAAGTTGGGTAGAGGAAGAACACATATAAAAAAAATATCTATAGATGAAAGGGTATATTTGTGTGGCCTCAACTAAACTGAATATCTCTTTGTAGCTCTCTTTATTCCTTTCATCTTTATACCAATTTCATCGATAATAACGTAACATAACCACTCTTCACTCTTCTCACTCATTCATTCATTCATTCTCTTCATATTTCAATCACCATATTCAGATCTTATGGGATTCAATTTTCAATGAGATTTCTCTGTTTTTTTCAAAAATGGCATCTTCACCTTCCATGTCAGGTACCTTTAATTTCTCAATTTTCTTAATGATAATGATAATTCAACGAAAAGTAGCATATTGGGTTTTCTTCTTACCTATCAAAGATTCATTTTTTATTCTGCAAATGGGCATGCAACAAATTCAAAAAATTTGTACTTTGCTGAGAAAATGTTAATAAAGTCTTAACTTTTAAGGGCTTAACTATGTAGGTTGTCTAATGCATAGTGTGTTGGTTCAAGTAGAAAGGGTTTGTGTCCTTTGAAGTTTAAAATACACGGTCCTTGGGTACCATAATAGAATTTGTGTGTATGGGAAAATCATTATTCGGATTAGTGTCTGCTTATACTCCTGACGTACCACCGAAAAAAGGGCGAACGAGTGCATGAGGCTACCACTTACTGTGGGGTATGAGAAGGGTTGATGTACGCAGCCTTACCTGTTTTTTTTTAAGCCATCGAATATTCCTATCATTTTATTGTGTCGTACCGAGTATTTTATTTGTTTGGTTTACTCATTTAATATTATTAATAAATGAAAATGTGTTTATGGTATATTGCAGTTTCGTTAGAATGCGTGAATATATGCAAGTTATGGAGAGGGGATGGAAATGGTAGATATGACTGTAGTCTTCTTTCGTGTGCCTGGAAAGCTCCACGGGTCCTTTCTGGTTTCCTTGCTAGCACAGCTCATCCTGATCAATGTTCCTCATTGTTGAATGGGCGAAATGGACGAAGGAACCGGTATAATTTTGTAAGTTTTTGCAGTTTCCCTTGGCGTTTTGTTATTTCGAATTGAGTGAGTGCTCCCAAATTTGACTCATGTCAAGATACCGAAACTTTGGATGGGAGTAATCAAATGCATATTATACATCAAAATAGTTGCACACTGATGTTCTAATGTTGCTTGCTTCCTTTTAAATTGTGGATGTAATATTGCCACTTTGGTAGTTTATGCAATTGCACTGTGACTGCAATTGCAGCCATAATGTTGCGATTTTGGTAATCTCTACAACTACATTGCGACCACAATTGCTGTCATGCATGTTACATTTCCCGCAATTTTCGATAAAGCAACGTAACTTCACCTGCAATTTAAAACAAAGTTGCTTATGTGTTATTCAGATACTATAATTATTACTAATTAGGTTACTTGTCAATTAAAATTATTTGCAGGGTTGTGAAGCCTTTAGTACAATAGGTTCATATCCCGATGAAGGGCTTGATGTGTTACTTTTTGAAGGACTCTCAAGATCTATCTTGTCTCGAGTTACTTCTCGAAGATGGCAATTATGTTGTTCGTCAGAGTCCTCCTTGGAAACTTCCAATGAGGTTTCCGCTGAAAGTTTGTGGGAGGTATAGATTTTACTAAAACTGGCATGTCTAATGTTGATTACAATTCTGCAAACAGGAACATCCTCTTTGCTAGCATTTGAGTGATACTGTGTATCATCTGATTGCCTCAGGAACTTAAACCTGTGATCTCATACCTGTCCCCTAAAGAACTGAAGTTAGTCTCTGATGCTCTTATGGTAAGTTATCTACCTCAATAATCAATCTTAACACACTCTTTCTTGCAAAATCGTGTCTTAAAAATAGTAGGATTTACCTTTTTGTTGTATATGTTTTATTACCTTATCTGACAGTTGGCATTTGAAGCCCATGATGGTCAGAAAAGGCGCAGTGGTGAACCCTTTATCATTCATCCAGTTGAGGTTGCACGTATTCTCGGAGAACTTGTAAGTTATGCAGAAATCTTTCCTCCTCCGAGAAGTTATACATATAAGTGTGTTACAAGTCAATACTTATAATGAATGAAATCATTTGTCTAGGAACTTGACTGGGAATCAATCGCTGCTGGATTACTTCATGACACAGTCGAAGATACAAATGTCGTTACTTTTGAGAGGATTGAGGAGGAGTTTGGTGCTACTGTGCGTCACATTGTGGAAGGAGAGACTAAGGTCCTTATTTTCTTGAATCTCAATTATAATGTATTAATTACCTTGGTTGCCATATTCATCAATTCACCAAATGAATTGGATTTATTTTATCTTCTCTATCCTAACTAGGTGTCGAAGTTGGGAAAGTTGAAGTATAAGAATGATAAGGAGTCTGCTCAAGACGTGAAAGCAGAGGATCTTCGGCAAATGTTTCTGGCCATGACAGAGGAGGTAACCATGTTTACATAATATATGCTTGTTTATTTTCAATCCCTGTGTATTCTATGTTGAAAGAAGTTTGGCAATGATTTAATTTGTTGCTGCAGGTTCGCATTATCATTGTCAAATTAGCTGACAGGTTACATAACATGCGCACTCTAGCACATATGCCTCCACATAAACAGGTCAGTGCCACTGATTTGAATAAAAGTTAAGTATTTTGATAAATATTGCTTATGAAAAGTGCCTGTTGCCTTTGACATTGAAATTGAGAACCATAAATCCATTCAGGACTCATTGTATTAATCTTCAATACCTCGGAAATGGAAGTGAATTTGACTGTATTTGAATAGCTATCTTTTTATTTGAGTGGTATTTTTTCTACATTATAGTAGTATTACCATTTAGTCATGTTCTATGTATATCAAATGGGTTGAGAGTATGATATGCCTAGCTGCAAAAATGTTTTTTCTAACATTAGTCTACCGTTTACAGACTAGCATTGCAATGGAGACACTACAGATATTTGCCCCTTTGGCAAAGTTGCTTGGGATGTATCAAATTAAGGTATATTGAAGTTATACGATCATTGAGAACTACCATTCATGTTTTCTTCCTGCTATGCCACGATTCCTGAGTAGAACTTGGGATATCAAATACTATAATATACCTATATTTCATCACATAAGGGATATTCTGCTGTTTCATAATCGCTAATAATGTTTTTCTATGATGCAGGCAGAACTAGAAAATCTATCATTCATGTACACAAATGCTGAAGATTATGCTAAGGTGAAGAGAAGAGTTGCAGACCTATATAAAGAACATGAGAAAGACCTTTTGGAGGTAATGCTGACCTACCTATCTCGGTATTGAAATAGTCGAGTAGAGTTTTTTTTTTGTTGATAAAATAGTCAGATGGAAAAATTGTAACTGCATGCTCCCTTTCTAGTGTTCATTTATTAAACTTCTTTCCGTGTGATTTCACGTCAGTGCAGTCCATTTATCAAACTTCTTTTTTATCCTTTTCTTGACAGGCTAACAAAATATTGGTGAAAAAAATTGAAGATGATCAGTTGTTGGATCTTTTGACTGTTAAAACGGAAGTGCGTGCCGTGTGTAAAGAGCCTTACAGGTTAAACCATAACTCATGCAACTGCCCATTTTCTTTGTCTTCTTTCCATGTTGGTCAATATGTGCTACATTATGCATAATTTATCTGTTATGGTGAATTAGTCCTATTACTTAAACTGGTTCTACATGCTTTATGCATACTTTGTTAACTTGATGTACTTTTATGGCTATTCATTAAGACATGTTGGTCATTGGCAGTGTCTATAAAGCTGTTCTCAAATCAAAAGGTTCAATCAATGAGATTAACCAAATTGCACAGGTTTGCTTTGATAAAGTACCTCTAAAAGCTTAATGTGTTCTAAAGAATTTGGATGATTTTTTTGTTGAAACATCAACTTTTTGTCGTAACCAGCTTCGAATTATCATCAAACCAAAGCCGTGCATTGGGGTTGGACCTTTATGCGGTCCACAGCAGGTAACCACTTGCCCATGGTGATGGATATGACTGTTTTCAACTTTATCCACCTTTCACTTGGTATATCTCTCATTTTCATGCTTTGTGCAGATTTGCTATCATGTTATGGGGTTGGTGCATGGAATATGGACCCCTGTTCCTAGATCTGTATGTGTGCTACTCTTGATTCTGTTTGAGAGTATGAAATCTTAGTTTTTACAAGATCAAATTCACATTGATTGATGACAAATATTTGGTTTTTATTGTTTTAGGTAAAGGATTATATTGCAACCCCTAAACCGAATGGCTACCAGAGTCTTCAGACAACCGTAATTCCATTTTTGTACGAGAGTATGTTTAGGCTAGAAGTCCAGGTAATTTTCTGTGTTCCATTTTTAGTACCGTTTTTACATTTCCTATTTTCACCAAGCAATTGTATATAGAGCCCTATTACAAAATAAAATGTGTATACAACCCTAGCCTATCAAAGTCTAGTGAAGTTCATCGTAAATTTATTTATAAATGCACTTCTTCGATTTATTGATTTTTCAGATTAGAACAGAAGAAATGGATTTGATAGCTGAGAGGGGCATTGCTGCTCATTATAGCGGTAAAGAATTTGTCACTGGCTTGGTTGGAAGTGCAATGCCTAATAGTAAAAGCTCAAGAGGGAAAACAGTATGCCTTAACAATGCCAACATTGCACTCAGAGTATGCTATCTGTCCCTCACAAATTATGATCAGAATCATCTGTAAAAAAAGTTCTTAGTATATCCATTTACTCGATTTTGATTCCATTAGCTTGTTAGCCTTATCGGCATTGGCATGACAGAAACAAATAAAAAAAATGATATTTATCTTGATTTCCTGAATAAAGCATTTCCTTTAACTACAGATTGGCTGGCTGAATGCAATTAGAGAATGGCAAGAGGAGTTCGTTGGCAACATGAGTTCTAGAGAATTTGTTGACACTATTACAAGAGATTTGTTGTGCAGTCGTGTCTTCGTATTTACACCCAGGGGAGAGGTAATGGTGGACTACTGTATCTGTATACCCTATATGATTATTTTCCACCTTCGATTTATTGAAAGTGATAATTAAGAAGCATGTATCGGAATATCGTCCATAGTTTCTTGACACTTTTCTTCACATTATGTGCAGATTAAGAATCTTCCTCAGGGTGCTACTGTCATTGACTACGCTTACATGATACACACTGAAATCGGTAACAAGATGGTAGCTGCAAAGGTATCAGTAATTCATTTCCGTGCTAATGAAATTAAGCATCTGTCTGGGAAAAGATTGATACAAAAAAATGTTTGTATCATTTAATGTTTGTGTCTCATGGTGCAAATGCAGGTCAACGGTAATCTTGTTTCTCCTTCGCACTTACTTGCAAATGCAGAAGTAGTGGAGATAATCACGTATAATGTTAGTATTGTTCAACTAACCCATGTGTTTTTTTTCAGTTGATAGTTTTTATGTAATTGGAAAGTATCATATTTTGAATATGTAAAAATATAGATCTAAATTGCAAGGGTGGAAATGGGAACATTTTATGCTCTACTGAATCTGCAATTTTTAATTTTCAGATTTCTGGTGTGTTATCATATGTTGTGTTATTGAATTGCTCAATTGCGTATGCTTGTACTATTTGTTTATAAAAATTTGTATGTTTCTTCCATGACAATGTCCGATTTTTTATTTCCCTTTTTAAAACTGCATTATTTACGGAAATTAGATTCTACTTATATTTACATACACAACTAAAGGGTCAGTTACCATTACCATATGTTTTACAGTTCTCACTTAATTGGAGCTCATAACTTTGTTACCAGGCACTTTCGAGCAAATCAGCTTTTCAAAGGCATAAGCAGTGGTTGCAACATGCTAAAACTCGTAGCGCAAGACACAAAATAATGAAGGTATGGTACAATTTCATCGGAGGAATGTGGAGCATGAGTCACTTACCCCTGAAAAATATATGTTCTAACTCAATATTTTGTCTTTCTGTAGTTTCTGAGGGAGCAGGCTGCACGTTCTGCTGCTGATATCACTACCGAAGCAGTCAATGAATTTGTCACTGATTCTGAAGCGGATAGTGAATCTGAAGAACTGTCAGATTGTTCCAATGGCTCCAAACCCATGACGGGGAAAATGTTTGTAAATGGAGTTGAAATATCGAATCCAGACAGAGGTGAGGTTATCCTCGAAGGTAAGAATGGAAGTGTTTGGACCCCGAAGGTCAATGGAAAACATAATAAGCATGTACAGCATGAGAGTTTGAAGGGTGAAGGGGATATTTTGCTGCAGAGAAACCATGTGGCCAAAATGATTCAAGTTAACACTCCAAGATATAAGGAAGTCTTGCCAGGTTTAGAAAGTTGGCAAACCCATAAAATTTCCTCTTGGCAACATATAGAAGGTCATTCCATCCAATGGTTGTGTGTAGTATGCATAGACCGAAGAGGTTAGCTTACTCTTTTAATAATTATTCGAATATATGAAAGTATCTTTGAATATCTTAAATTATATTATACATAATATCTTAGAATATATGACGATTATATCTTAGCTTGGTTTAGAGTATCTTATAAAGTCTTTTAGGATTGAGATTACGTTATTTTATCTTTTATGATTTGTTTTCTTATTTAATTAGGGGTTAATATCATGTCTTTTGTATCACGTTATTATCACAATATCACCATATCATCATTCACAATAATATCAATACTATTTACTATTTTAACAATGATATTGATTAGTTCTGCTTTTGCCTTGACGCACAACTGCCACAACACGTAATTGAAATTCTTGATAGAAGATATGGTATGTGAAATAAGAGTGAAGTGTGATCATGGGGGTGAAACCCATAGGGTCAGAATATGGCTCCAAGATAGGGTGATGAAACGAATATTTGTTCGAGTGTTTCTTTGGCTGTTTATTTTGATTCCATCTAGTGAAAATATCCCGTGTGATGAAACAAATATGATTTCACCATCTTGATTGTAATCTACTAACAATTATTTCAGGCATGATGGCTGAGGTCACCACGGCATTGGCGAATGCAGGTGTAACCATATGTTCTTGTGTGGTGAGTAGTTAAACCGAGTCCCGACAATTATACTATCCTTAAAATATGATTTATTTGACATTATACTATTATGGTTCTATTTTGATATATCTGTGACAATTGACTCATCAAATGACCAGGCTGAGATTGATGGAGGAAGGGGAATGGCTGTTATGTTATTTCATGTAGAGGCAAATTTGGAAAACTTGGTACTGTATAATAACACACTCATTCATTAGCTTGGTTTTGTTTTATGTTTCATTCAATGATTTGTTGTTCAACCAATACAATATTTTTTTCCTCAGGTCAGTGCTTGCTCTACAGTAGATCTTATACTTGGCGTTTTGGGGTGGTCTACTGGTTGCAGCTGGCCAAGCTTGATGGAAGACCGTGACGTTCTCGAATGCTAGTCGATTTGGTTGGAGTGGCAGTTGGCCCAGATCAAAAACTACTTTGCCGAACCATCGAAGATCAATCCCGGGAACAAAGTTTTGTCCGAGCATTGCAGGCATTTCTGTGTCTAGATTTTTGTTTATAGTTGCCATATATTTGTTCCTGCTCGCTAACACAATAAACCGGCCTACTCGAACTCAAGGCATTGATTGTATATAGAAAAGAGTGATAGGATGATAAATGAGTATACAGTGTAAAGGTAATTGTGCAGAAACCTAGCATTTAAAGGAAGGAGTTGATAGGATCTCTTGATACAAATCATCACTTTTCTTAGCTACCTCAACTCTATCTTTAGTAAGACTTGTGTAAGCATGTTCCTATATAAGCTTTAGTCCTCTATCGGATCGCGACTTAATGTGCAAAAAATGCTCATCGTAAATGGTATTCATAAATCGTAATAGCGCGAACAAAATGTTTCGGGTGGTCATACAATGTTTTGATAATGTACCTAGGATTTGTATCACTGGTATGTGTCATTTTCTCAAGTATTGTTTCTCCTACATGTTAAGAAGATGAATAAACTTCTCTATCTAGTAACTAGTTTGGTCCTTGTTGGTTGTGATCACATAATAATGTGTTCACTAATGTGCATTGTTCATTGAATTTGTAATGAATTTGGAGTTACATTTAAGTACATATGATTTTAGTTCTAGTTACATAATACAAATATACCATATTTAAACAACCCATATCTTATGTTGCCACCGTAGTAGAGAGAGTGATGCATGATGAATGAGCTTATGTTCTAATGTGTGTTATACATGTACCTTATAACTTTAACGTTAATTGTGCATCTTCGTGAGGTTATAACTACCGTAGACATTAATTATTACACTTCAACTTTTAAGTGTTACAGTGCATAAACATTACACTTAAAGTATAACAACAATTACAATTGCTATAAGGAAATTACAATATTTTTTATAAGGAAATTCTTACATGAAATGCCAAACCCAATATGCTATAAAAAGTCATTAATAATAAAAAATTTACTAATAAAATTTTATATAGAGATTGAATACAAATGGCTCAAAAATATTAATTGAGAGAGAGAAAAAAGTAAGAAAAGAAAGATAGACTGTTACTATTTTTTTCAATATAGAAAATTGTTGTGAAAGTTGTTGAACTTAATTGTTAAAATAACATGACTGGAAAAGTTATATATGACAAATAGTTCAGCTCGTTATGTATTAATTTTTATAGTAAATTAAACTGAAAATACCAAGTTTAATTTAATTGTAGTAATCATATCTCATCTTCAAAATATTACATTCACTTCTCCTAATGATAGGTCAGTACAATTACATGTATCTTGGTATATTTAATTTATATATATAACTTAGGAATGTTTTATGTATATAAAATAGGTGGGTGATTTATATGATTTTATTAACTTTGTAAAAAACTTCTATTTAAAATTTTCCTTCAATTTTACACTTACTAGATATGTGTGTATAAAAAGGTATTAGAGGATGGTGAGAAATTAATTCTTTTCATATGATTGATGTCATACCCAAGGTTTTCTTATACACAAAAATGTTACTGTTATTGTTTAAATTTTTGAAGAGTTTGAGTAATTTGATATCCCACAAACTTTCACACTTGCAAGCTGCAACATATTAGAATTAAATCAATAAAACATACTATAAAGATGAAATCAAACCACTATTACAAATGATGAATTCTATTATTCTGATATGTGCATCCTATGTTTTTCTTTCACATTAATGTTATATTTTCCTACTAATTCCTTATGTTATTGTAAATTAATCATTAATAAACAAATATATGATATGTATCAATTTCTTATAAGTAAGAGAATTAGTAACAAGATTTAGTAGGATGATATATCATTTTCCTTTTCTTCTTAACCATTCGGGAATGTCCGTTCATCTTGGCTCTTCTATCTAGTTCTAGAGCATAGTCGAGCTTCTCTGACGTGGTAACAGAGATCTTGCCACCTCAAATATTTACACGTGTCAATCAAATTCCAGAAAGATCATGGCCTTCTTTTTTTTTCTCTAAATAAAGTTGTTCATATCCTATGTACCTTAAAAGTGATTTAATCTACTACCCTATAGTCCCAATTTCAAATCTTAATTAGAAAAGTCATAATATCACATAAGCTAGAAAAAATATGCAATCAAGATTAGTATATGCAGGAAAAAGAAGCTCTTGTGTATTATTATTCTTTTCACCCAATCGCTTTACTATAGGCAGAGGATTTGGCTCTGTCAACCGGAGTGAGACTGCAGATCCAACCATTCATTCTGGAGAACTAGAAGCTGGCCCTGATGTTCACCGAAAACCACCCCAAGTAAGTATAAAGTAGTCGGGATATGATGGTTCTGTTGGGAAGTAAATTTCACATCTTTTACTTCATTATCTTAGTAATTGTTTAAATATATGTTGGAGTACTCCTCTCATTACTGTTTGGTTTGAGATAAAACTTTAGTATGGTATTAGAGTCAAAAGCAAACATCTCTTCAATGTCAAACATTAAAATATGTCCTTTAGTCATACTTCAAAGCTAACCAAGCTAACCATTCGCTTGATCTGACCCTTTTGTAGATGGGGCATTTGGAAAGTAGGTCCCACATTATCTACATCATTATCTCACGTTGAGAAAACTTAAATTACTCTTCTAATTACATTGTTTATAATATTGCAGGGTAGTAGCCAGACTGCAGAGCCAACTATTCATTCAGGTGAATTAGAAGCTGGCCCTGATGTTCACAGAGCACCACCTCAAGTAAGTAATACCATTAAGGATAAGAATAACTCCTATTTTTTACCATGTATGTAATGGTACATGTTCTATGGATATAAGCTTTTTTACCAAGCCAAACTCTTATTCTCATAGATTGTTACTATCTCAAAACCAATTGGCAATGAAATGAGTAGTCCAACAGTTATTTAAATCATTCCCGAGACAAATGGATAGACAATGTGGGGATTTCTTTCCAATATGCCCCCTACATATAAGTTCTGTCGGACCAGATTAAAAGTTACATTTGACCCATAATATCTTTTGCCCCATGACAATCGGAAATAAGTTGGACTCTGACTTTGATAATGTTAAGGTTTCATCTTAAAACCAATTGACAATGAAAGGAGTAGTCCAACAAAACACCTACTTTAGTATTAATAGGTTTCATATGTGATTGTGATTTTGGATAGTGTAATTTCCTATATCTGCCGATATTTTTACATAATTTTGTACATGTAACTCTTGAATATTGCAGGGTACGAATAATAATGCAAAGAATACCAATAACATAAATAGCAATGGCAAAAATCTCCAAAGTGAAGCTTCCCCGAAAATAAAAAGCAAAGGGGTGAACCAAAGATTAGAACCAAACCTTCAACAAAAGAGAAATGAAGGAACAATATCCTTAGAAAACGTGAGTTGTGTTGGTTTAGATGGAACTCCATGGCCAAATGACAAAGACAAAGAACATAGAATTGGAGAGGAACAAATAGAAGACAACAAAGATTACTATGAACATCATAAAGCATCACCTTTGTCGGAATTAGAGATTGCTGATACAAGGAAACCTATTTCACGTGCCACGGACAAGACCCCAAGTGAAGATGTTATTGGGTGGCTGCCGGAGCAGCTTGACACGGCGGAGGAGTCGCTGAAGAGGGCCACTGAGATATGGAGGCAGAATGCTATGCGTGG
Organism: Lupinus albus; assembly: GCA_009771035.1. NCBI lineage: Eukaryota > Viridiplantae > Streptophyta > Magnoliopsida > Fabales > Fabaceae > Lupinus > Lupinus albus. The sequence continues at coordinate 2,177,831 of CM020013.1, read as the reverse complement.
TGACCCTGATGCTCCTCATTCAAGGGTTCTCAGAACTCTGCGTGATGAAGAATTTTGAAATCATACTAAAAACTCATGGAACTCTGGGTGATGAGACGATTTTACCGGTCTTTTTAATAATAAAGAGTGTTGTTCAATTAAAAATAAAAAAATAAATACATTATAGTACAAGATAAAATAAAAAAGTAGGTAAATGGAGTTTGGGCATAAATGAGAATAATTTTTTATGGACATATAAATGTGGATAGTTTTTTACACTCATCTCAAAACAACTTATCTTAAAAATAAAGGATAGTTTAAAACATTGTTATTAATACATCATCAAATCATTAGGGGTATGATATAGTATTATAGCGATTCAATTAGTAGTTCACTAATTAAACCGCATACTGGTGAAGTTAGATATACATATATAATATATTAACATTAATGTTGAAAAATTAATAAAAAACAATAAAAAAATTTGTTTTCATTAAAAAATAATTTTAAATAAAAATTGATCAGTTTGACCGGTACGGTTCAATTAAAAACCGACCAGTTTTGACCGGTATAATTGCATGACCGATATAATTGTTATACCGTACCGGTATTGGGACCGATTCACCGGTTGAACTAGCCGGCACGAACCGGTTTTTACAATTATGGTTCAAAATTACCATATTTGATTGTTAAAATTATTGAAATTATTGAAATTTCTAAGGATATTTGCAATTACAACAATACCCAAGTGTAATGTAGTTAAAGAAGATGAATGAGTTTCTTTACTTATGGTGTGATGGTGTCTAGGACAAAGGAGATAAAGAAATTTAGTGGAGGGATAGAGCTACATTGTTTGAAGAAACTCTATGTATTGGATTTAATTTAAAAATCTTGGATGTTAAAATTGACCTAACCATATGATCAAATAGTGGATTTGATCTCTTTATTCTAATACCCTTAAAAAATACAACTCTCATCCACAACCTTATTTATTATTTACCTACCAATCAACTTACCATGAAGTTTCTTATGTTTTAGTTGTTATTTAACATTTATTTGAATTTAATATTTGTGTTATATAATTGAATTTTTATTTTCTTTTTAATTGTTTCAAAGCTATACTCCTATCTTTTGGATAGTGATTATTTTATTTGTTCTGAATTTTAATTTTTAGCAAAATATATATATTTCTGATTTTACTATTATTTTTTTGTCATTAAATGAGAAGATACAAATGGTAAAATTTGATAAAACAATACTACACATGTAAAAATTAGTTTGTATACTAGAATCCAAATATTTGTTATAGTCAAAATATAAACTTAGTAATCAAATTTACATTTGTTAAAATCAAGTTTGAAAACTTGGCTAACCAAAGTTTTGCATGAGTTCACTCATAAACACACCCAAAGGAAGATGTTGATGCCCAATTATAAACTATACGCAAACCAACATGTAAATTCACAAGATTCGGTGGGGGCGTGAATGTAGATCATTTGTCTCATTTTTTGTGTCATAAGTATGTCTCAATCTAATTAAAAAATTATTAACTAATTGAAAAGAAAATAAAAAATAGAAAATATTTTTTTTTACATTACTTGGTGCAACGTGATTTGTTTAGAATATGAAGATAAATATTTTTTGAGATAGATGATCTTTGTTTTTAAAATGTTGACCCCTTTAAGTTGTGGATCATATAGGTTTTTGCTAATTTCTCCATGGTGAATGATATTCTAAATTACTGAGTATAGTGAATTTTTCTGAGATACTAAATCAATAAATAAATCAATATTAAAATATAATCTAAATTTGTTAAAATTTGACTTTAAAATTAAACTTGCCAGAAAATAAACAGTAAAATAAAAATTTAATAGAAAGTTATTTCTTCCATCAATTGATGTTATATAAAGCATAATATATAATAAAAAGAGACGTTGAAATATAATGTTAAGAACAACTTTACTTATGAAGTAGAGTGTCAAAATGATAGGATAAATCATTTAAAATTTTGACTTTTAATTACTAATATATCAAAAATATTATCTACAATATAAAACAACCTTAGGAAAATAATATTATAAAAAATTTAACATTCATAACACATTAAATGTAAAATCTTCTGTTTTAGTTTAGTGGTTGAACAAGATTAAGCTTTTAAATATCATATAAAATAAAGGTCATATTCAATCACTCATAACAATACTAGGAGGGATAGTAATATTATTTAGTCCATCATCTAAAATATTAAGAATACTCTAGCAATGATTTTTTTAAACTCTCATGACTTGGAAATAGAGTGCATGTACAGTTATTATTATGAGATAATTGAAGTAAAAATGATATTTTCTCCCCCTGATTATTTTATAAATTATTTTATAAATTTTCTTATATCATAAGTAGGGATTAGACCATTAAGTACTAGTGGGTAATGAGCCTATGTTTTTAGGCCTAAGTAATTCACACTGAAAATTTTGAAACTCATAGGTCTGGGTGTAGACAATAAAGTATTCATATTTGCTGTTACTCGAATACACTAATTCTAAATTTATATATACACATAGAACATAATTATAATATGATGCAATCATAAGTGTGATGTTATATTATTAATGCATTATTGTAATATCCGTAATTGTGATGTTATGATATATTGATTAATTAAAGAATATTTGCTAAATAAATTTGATGTTATTTTTTTAATTCATAATTGGTTATGTAATATTATGTTAACATTATTATTGATGTTGAGATGTTATTTCATAAAGATAGAAGACACTGCCTCTACTCTTTTTACGATAACTACTGTTTTAGACTTTCAACACTCAATTTATTCACTGTTTTAGACTTACACCCTCTTAATAAATTAGTTTAAAATTTCTCATAACTACAAAATGTGACATGTTTCACTCTGTAAACTTAATGTGGATGGAAAATAATATATGTCATTTAGTAGAATTAGGGAAATATTCGATTTAGTCAACTTATTAAATGTGAAAGTATTATGAAACAAGTAATATACATTTCTCCCTATCCTAGAAAATATTCCATATAGTCAACTTATACGTAGGAAATAAGTGTGATTTTTTAAATAAAAAATGATGATAAATATAATTAAGTTAAACAAAATATGGTATAGCGTGAAAACAAGTCAAAATAGTATATGAGTCAATACATTTTCAATATTTTTTATTGATTACAATATACTAATATAGTATAAAAGTGCTTTACATCTCCTTACTAAATGAAAATGTATTGACTCATATATTATTTGAATTTGTCTTCACAATATATCATATTTTATTTAATTTAATTACATTTATCATAATTTTTTGTTTAAAATATCACATTTTTCTCATACAAAGGTAATTAGTGTAATGCATGTATTAAATTAGAGATTTTTTTGTAGATTTAAAAAATAGAGGAATAATTTGTGTAATTTCACATAAAACTTATGATGTGATGGTGTAATTTACTCTTGATTTTAAAAATACCAATATAATTTGAACAATATAAATTATTGAGATTGATTATGTAGGGCATAATAATTTATTGTGATCCACATATAGAGACGAATAATAATCAAAAAGATATTGAACTTACGTTACAAATAACTGGAAAAAGGAAATGATGGAGTCCTTGTGGAAAATGACATGCATGAGAAACATAAGATAAAGTAATTCAGATATAATGTTTTCCATTTATTCACCCCCTTCACCTACTATATATGACATTAATGATTTTGGATACACCACCATCTTCTTCTGGCAAATATAATGTTTTAGAAATTAAGGCATATTTATATTACTGTAAATTATATTGATGCTTCCTAAGATTTAGTAAACTAATATAAATTATCTATTACTTTGTAACATTTATTCAATCACAATTAATTTATTTACATACATTGCCTTGATATTCTTACAAGTCTACTTACTTAGACAAAAATGAGCGTAATATTTTAAAGAACATAAATTATGAGTGTGATTAATCTAAAATTCAAGAATGTCAAGTGTAGCTTATTCTTTATATTTTATTTTTCAATCATATTATTATTTATTCATCTTCTTTTTCTTCATTTTTAGTTAATGTAGTTTCCAATGTATATATATATTATTTATCTATATTTATACTATTTATAAAGCTAAAACATGTTATAACTACTTACAATGTATAATTTTCATTTGCCTATTTTGCCATTATAATTAAACATTATTTACAATTCCAAATAAAAAGATATGAGGGTCAAAAATATATTAATGACAGTTTTTGAGAGAAGAAATTACCTTACTAAAAATATCAACCATTAGTACAATTTTTAATGACAGTTTTTAATAACATCATAACTCATTTTTATAATTTTTATCACTAAAATTATAATATTATGTACGTTCAATACAAAAGAAATGTCATGCAGTTCTCCAAAATGAAATATATAAAATTAAATACAAAATAACAAAAAATAAGAATGAGGATAAACAAACATACATATCTTTCTCCAAAAATACTTCATTTTGTGGTCAGTCTTACCTAAAAAAATACTATTTTAGTAATAATATGTCATTTTAATAACTTTTTGTTCTTTTCTGGATAATTTTTGTTGTTGTTATTTATTTGTCATGGTTACAAGTTTAAGCTAGTTGAGTGGAGGAAGAGATGAAGAAATTGAGGGGAGAGAAGTTGCCGAGAAAATGTGTTTTTCCTTGTTTGTATGAGAAGAGATTAAGGGGGAGAGAAATAAAAAGTATACCAAAAGTACAAAAAATCTTTATCTTCATATGTGAAGAGAAAGTGCAGCGAAAATGAATTGACAAAACCAATCACTTTAATCACTCTCTATTTTATATTATTATTTATTTACGGACATTTTTCCACCATTCACTTTAATCACTCTCTATTTTATATTTTCTTACTTCATAAATAATTTTTAGTATTACATTAACATAATTTTTACAATAAATTTTAAAGTTGTAATTCTTAATTTTGTTAATTAATACTAAATTAATTTTTCATATTCTTTTTAGTATTAGATATTTTGTCATTCAAAAATTTACATAAATCTTCTCTTTTTTTCTCTTTCTCCCATATCAAATAATACAAAAGTATAGTGTATTTCTCTCATATGTCTTTCTCACCCATCTCTTTCTCCTTTCTTTCCATACTCTCTTTTTCTACTCTTCAACAAAACAAAGTTTACCATATTTATTCTTAATTAATATTTTCTTGATTCATGTTAGATGAGAGAATTAATGACTATATAGAATGAAACGGTATATTAGTAAAAATACATAATAAATATATTGTAATATCTTCCCAAGATTTATATATACTAAATATCATATTTCATTATCATTTATTTATATTAATTTTTTAAAGAATCGATAATCATTAAAAATAATAGATGAATGACAGACTCACAATATATTATAAAACTCTTACAATGTTACACATTTTTCTGTAATAAATATCATATAAATCAAAATAATTATTATACTTCTTAACAATTATGTTTTTTTTGCAATGTGATGAAAACAAAATAAATATGCAGTAAGAGAATAATATACCCCTTCATATTCGGAGATCAGTTACCTCCATCGGCCACTATAATTATGATATGTATTATATTTAACCCATTTCTACAAAAAAAAAAAAAAATGAAACTAAAAAAGATAGGACATATATATCAAAATTTTAATAATTAAAGCAAATAACTTATATGATGATATCGTCAACTCCATTCTCTTAAATGAATATGCATCGCGGAAAGAATGAGCAAATAAATAAGAAAACCCTTGAATGGTTTTTTTAATTGTGTATAATAATATTAAAAAATAAAGAGATAACACAAACTTTGAGACCCACGTCATGTTCTCCATGTGACTATGCAAATTGGATATTAATTAGTTTTGGCACTTTTCATAAATATACTACTTGTATTATTTAACATAGAATCATACAATAACAATACTAAAATACCTCTCATTATTATATGATCACCCACCATAAGTCTCTTGTTCTATATCTCATCCTATATATTGTCCTGAATCAATAATAATAAAATAAAAATAATAAATATTTAATTTTTTTAATTGAAATGATGTATTTTGATTTATCGAGGAAAACATATATGATAAGATCGAACACAACAAATCTGTATTTCAACCTTACACCTATTTCCACCATTATAAAGCCATAGAGAACAAGAAACATATTAGTAAACATGCACAAAGCATTGAACAAGTTCTTCAAGAGAAATAGTAGTAGATATGGAAGACTATATGAATCAAGTCGTCGGAGAAGGATGGACACGGTGGAGCTTGGAGGAGGAGCCTGTACCACCACCAACACCCGGCGGAGAAGGTGGAGGATCAAGATATCCCGTAAGATAAAGATCCCAAAGATCCCTTCACCAAAAAAGATGGTGTTGTGGCTGAGGGATGGCTATGTGAATATGATGATGAGTTTGGCCAATTCAAAAGTGGTGAGCATGAGTTCCTCCGCCACCGGCAATGGCGGCATTGGGAGGGGGCCACCACCTAAAGAGTATGATGATAAGATGCTTGTACACATGTATAAGTCTTTGACGGCGGCGCAAGGAGTGGTGTTGCCTCGGCAAGAAGCTTGTCCAAGGTGAGACACAAGAACTAATGGTGCATCACCAAAGGGTGGAAAGCTAGGGTGACACTTCTAGTACTTGATTTTACTTGTATTTTTAATGATAAAAATGTTATTCTATTATATATAAAATGATAAAAATGTTTTATCATATTATTTGGAAGTAAAGATATTTCTTCTTCCAGATTCATGTAAATCATGTCTCATATACTATCTCGAAACAATGATGAAACAAATATAGCAATATTAATAAAGGTTTTTAATATTGCTGTATGGAACATGATGTAGAATAATAGATCTATGTTCATTTTAATAATTTTTAAAACCAAAACAATGCAGCCTCAATTGTGTATTGATATGGCACAGGGTGGGACTTAGGATATATATATATATATATATTTTACCTATCCACCCCAAATAAAGGGTTTTCGGATCCATTCTAGTATTTAGCCCTAAGAAAAATTGATAAATTTAAATTATTTTATTCAAAACATAATCTATATTCTGAACTTTTAATATTTTATTTATGTCATGTTATCTAATCTAGTAATGAACTATTTAATAATGTATTGGATTTGAATTATATTAAAGGGATTGGAGAGAGGTTGTTACACTTGAGATGAAAAACTCAACCTAATTCTTGTCCTCTTAGTATAAGGGAAACTCTAGTAGTGATGCTCTCCTTTTTATTTATTATTTATAGTGTAATATCTATGTATTGTTAGTGTAAAGATTTATACATAATTATTATATTATCTACCATTCATATATATTTTTTAAAAGTTAATGATGATTAAATATGAACAATGGATGATATATTGAGTTATTGACAATATATAAAACTCATATGCATAATTTTTCTTCTCTTCTATTTAATTTCAATTATCCCAAGATTTCAGTACATTTTTCAGCTTGTAAAGAGGCTTATGCATGCGTTAGGAGGGTTTTGAACTTTTCATCTACTTAAAACCAAAACCATAGGCATAAATTATTGGTTCACATATTTAAGAATTTTTTGAATTTATTTTAAAAGTAATTTTCATTGAAGATGATTAATTACTAAGAAGATGTTGCTCTAGTGGTGTAAGACCCTGCTAAATCATCAGGATGACCAAAATTTCAAGTGTTCGATTCTTGAGAGCGACAGTTGTTGGAAGGGGTAACCACAAATTCCTTACTCTTGGAAGAACTCCTAATGGATGGACAATGATCATCTGTCCCAGAATTTTCCTGTCCCCACCCAATTAAACTTCACAAAATAATATTAAAATATTAATTTTTTATTTTGTTATTTTTTTAACTGAATGAAACCTTCTGATTGACTTGATAGACAAAGTGAGACATGAATGAGAACATGTTATCCCCGTCCCTAATGGATACCTCAAGTGTGGCCTATGAAATCATGACTTGCAACTAGCATTCATTTTCTGTATTGATGAACTCAAATTTCTATAAAAATTAATGTCTACAGCTTGCAATTTACTACTTTTGCAAATAGGGACCAACCAAAATATAATTTGGTTGAAGCTTTGTATCCATAATTTGAGAGTGGGGCCATAATGTATAAACTTCCTTCTTCTACTATATTCAGCTAACTCTCATAAAACTTTAATTTTACTATATTTTATAGAAAATTGAAATTGTCTAAACTTGTTGTAGAGATTATATGTCTCTTCTTTAATCAATTGTTTACGTAATTGCATTAACCACCTATATTCTTGGCTTTATTATTTTTAGTATTAACTATATGATTCTCCCTAATTCTTATTTGGGTATACAATTATATTTATTAGTATAATATTTATACATTGACAATGTAAAGATTTAAATAATATCAATGTATCATTCACCATATATTTGTATTACTTTTATTTATGAGTTATTGATGATTGAAAATAAATGATAGATAAGACAATGACAATGTAAAAAACTCTAGTGTATATCATTTTATCTATCTTTATAGGTACCTACACGAGGACGAATACTTGCCCTTTTTTATTGTGTAATACAATGCTAAAACCTAATTCTATTTTTCGTGTATGTTTATATTATAATATCATAGTAAGATTTTCTTAGAGAAAATATAACATGCATGTATTGTATAATATGTTTTTTATTCACCGTGTATTAATTATTAAGTTTTTTTCTTACAAGTTGGCCTACCATAAAAGAATGTTAAGATGTTGATGTATTATTTTATCAAACAATATACATAATACTTAAGAACTTCATATTTATTTAAATATGTATAAATCATGAATACAATATATAATTTTTTTTTTGCACTCCTAAAGATATATCTTCACCCTATAGATAAGAAACTAATTTTCTTTCGGGATATGTGGTTGTCTCTCCCAATTGTTGCTCTTAGGAATCGAACCATTGACATTTTGCTTATGGTAAGATCTAGTAAGACTTTACACTACTAAATCAATATCTTATTAATATTGGTATACAATATATAGATTTAAGCTTATTTGAAAAGATAATTTTGTCTTTTTATTATAAAGATAAAGGGTCTATTTTTTTCATAAGCAAATGTAATAAAAAAGGCACAAGAGTGTCAAGGTTAAAAGAAAGTTTAATACAAGTAGTAGTATCAACACAACATTGTGCGAAGGAATAAAAATTAGAAGCAACATTGTTTGATAACCATAACCAATACTTAATCTGAATCAAATCCATAATTTGGATAAAACTAGGATTTTCTCCCTAAAGATTACATCATTCCTCATACTCACCAAATCACAGTAAATCATAATATTTTCTATGTAGATTTTCCTTTACAAAATTTACACAATGAATTGTGTCACTGTAAGAAGATCAACAATAGAATTTGAGATAAGTACCTAAGTTGGAAGCCACGAATACAAACCTTTTCAAACATTAGTAGTAAAGGTGCAAGAAAGGAATAGATGATCAAAATTTTCATCATTCAGCAAGCACAAATTGTATTTAAGATCACCATCCCTAAAATATTTCTCTTGAAAATCTCTATCTTTATAGTAATTCTGTTTCTAATATCTTTCCAATTAAAACAACACACCTATGAAGAATCACCATTAGGAATGGTGTTGACTAAGATTATATAAGGAAAATTTAAAAGTTGTAAAAATGCATTTAGAAAACCTATTAATAATGCTTTATTCATTGTTATTACCAATGTACAAAGGTAAAAAGAAAAAATACAATACAATAATCAAACTATGCATTGTTTGCTTTTTCTAAAGCAAGATCTAAAATTTGAGTGGAGTATGTACAAAAAAACATTAGAAAAATATGTCCATATATATATTTAATTAACATTGACTATTAAATATTAAATATATATAAATAAGTAATAAATGATGTAATTATATCTATACACTCACACTCACACTCTTTTGGACAAACATATCTATAGAATCCATCATTGATCCTCTTGGAAGTTAACTTATGTGGATTGTGTTGAGTTATAAGTTCAACTACTTTAATATTCACCACTTTTAACATTAATTAGACATTATTTATGAAGAAATTGGTACGTAGACATTATTTATGAGAAAATTATGTAGTGGGAAATTGAACACTGATGTATTCTATGTACTATAGAGGACAAAACTTAACCCCACTTGTTTATTAAAGTCCTTAATGTTTTGAAAAAAGGTGGCAGGAGAAATTGGAAGACGTGCTCCACATGATGTCTCACTCATTATCCCTGATCAATCAAAATATTATTATATGAATAAAAAAAATTAAAATAAAAAGTAAAAAAAATAATATTTTGATTGTTTTGGACAGAGAGTTGGACGATGTGTGAGACATATGATCCTTGTATGAGAAATTGTATATTTGGTACTTCTTTAGAGTTAAATTATTGGCCATTTTGAGAGAGTGATATGACAAAAAACTATGTTATTCTAACAACTTGGGAACAAAAGGGATTATCAGGCACTCAAAAAAAGGGAGAAAGACCATAAAACAATTTTATCATGTATAAAGAAATGTTGTATCTTATTTCCCAAATATGTGTTGAATACTTAGTAAGTTTTGAGAGTTATTAAATATTTATATACTATTTGAAAATCCTTCCCATAGAAAAGACGATGTATCTCTTGGTTAGATAAAAGTGAATCAGGATAAAATCATTATATGATTTTCTTTCATTTAGTTTAAAGTAAGTGTGGTTTTGAACTTGCTTTCTATTAATCTTTCAAACCCATTTTCAAGAATGTGCTTAATTTATTGTTGCCTTTGAAAAATATTTTATAAAAGATTATTTGCAAAAATATTAATAAACGTAATTCAACTCCTATTATGATTGTCTTTGTGGCTTATAATCTAAAAATCACATGTATTAATGTATGTTACATGACTCTACAACCTTGACGCTAGAACAACTTTGTACTAGTTTGTCCACTTCATTAAAGTTCAATAAAAAAAATTACAATTTTTTAAATCACTAAAATGCACTTTGACCTTAATTAAATGGGTTTTTATAACAAATTATACAATATACTTGACTCAAGTGTCATATATATACTGGACAATCTTACTCAAATCATGTTTATCAAGTATTTAACAATTGATTCTCAATAGGTTAATGCTCAAATTAATTTCATACTTTGGCTATTCCATATACATAAATATTCTTTCAGGAAAAAAAAAGTATACACTAACAACATATATTTTTGAATTTTATACATTGTTATTATATCATTTACCATTTATATTTAATTATTATTGATTCTTCAAAAAAAAAAACAAATGAATAGTGGATGATGTAATGGTAATTGTGTATAAATATTTACATCGATAGTGTATAGATATTGAACCAATATTGTGAAATCCGAGTCAGACATCAAGCCAGAAGAGCTTCTGTATTAGGTTTAACCGTTTTAAAGAGTTAAGCCATCCGGTCGGACCGAATGATTTAAAATATAATTAATATTTTTTATCTATAAATATATAATTATATATATATATATAATTTTATATAAGAAGTTATATGAAAATCTTCTTCATACATGTATTTTCTGGTTTAACCGGGTTTAGCACGATCGAACCTGAATTTCTCCGGTTCAAAGCGGTCCAACTACTCATTCGGTTAAGACTACAAAGCGAAACTGTTTTAAAGTCCGGTCAGCGATCGAACCAGTCGGACCGTCCGGTCTGGTCCAATTAAGAATATCTCCATCCAAAAATGTCATTTATTTGGGTCCATAAATTAGTAATAACATCTAATTTTTCTCTACAATGACAAATATAATTCTTATTTGGTTCCACAACTTACTCATATTTATATATTTGATAATATCAAATGATTCATCTCTTTTCCTTTCAACATTTGAGACCCAAGAATGCTCACAACATCAAATGAAGAATATTCTTATTTCAATAGTAAATTCATATTGGATTTGGGTATGAAGAAACTTTAAGGCCCGTTTAAGCCTGCAAATCTATGAAGGGTGAATTGGTAAATGTAGAATAAAGTCAACAATCCGAAACCGAAATTTCCGAGACCCTTCCCTTTCTTCCTCACACCTTCTTTCACGCGATATATACCAACACCATTGCAATATCAACCATAACAATACCCTTTTTACAAAAATACCCTTTTTCTTTCTACCCTTTACTACTATTACTCTTAAAACAACTCATCACTATTACTCACTAAAGAAGATTCAATGGAAGATGATTCTTTGACCTTTGCTCTCTCTACTCCTTCAACAAATTACCCATCAAGACGAAAATCTCACTTTGGTGATTCTCATTATTATTATTTTTTATTTATTGTTTATGTCTTTTTTATTATCTAAATGAATAAAAATTTGATTTTTATTTATGGGTTTGGATGTAGAAGAAGAAGTGTTCATTGATTTTGAAGAAGTGAATGGTGAAGATGAGTTAATGACAGTTTATCCATGCCCATATTGCACAGAGGATCTTGATCTTCTCGAGTTATGTTGCCATATCGATCTGGACCATCCAATAGAATCCAATTCTGGGGTATTTTATTTTTATTTTTTATTTTTTATTTTTTATTTTTTATTTTTTCTCTATCTAATTCTAGATATAGAGTTATGTCCTTTTAATTTCATTCAAGTAAGTAATATTACCAATTTCTCCAAAAAATTTAGGCATAAGGTTATGATATGAGGTTTTTTGGGGTGGGGGTAAAGTAATAAAGTTGATGGGTCGGCTATATGAATCGAACTGTTTTTTTTGTGGGAGTAATAAAATTGATGGGTCAGCTACGTGAATCGAACTGTGTCATAGTGCTCTATCTGAGTGAATATTATTAGCAATTAGTAATATTGTTTAGACTTAAAGCTAGGACTTTACTAGTTTTATGCTTGGATTCTCAGAAAAGTACACAGTGTTTTTGGGCCAATTTTGCGTTAAGGTATTTCATATGGAGTGAATAACTAAATGTGATCAAAATTGGGTTAATCCTTTGGAAAAGGAAAACCTCATTTTGACTTAGTTATGCTTATGGGCTAAAATGAGGTTTGTCTTATTTTGGGTGTTAGTGTGAAGTCGGTCATATAAAGGGCGACCCAGTGTATGTGGCTCCTACCTAGCGGGGTTTGAGCAGGGTAGGTGTACGCAACCTTATCCTAGTAAGTGAAAAAATTGTTTTTAGGATTTGAACCAGTAATCTCCGGGTTACAATGCAAGCAACATTTAGGGAATAACTGGGCTATTTGAGTCACTCTAAGCAACTCAATTCCATCGTCGTGTGTCTTATAAGTATGTGTCTGTATTATATAAAACAGGAGGATTGTTTTTCTTCTCCGAAAAGACAGATATTTTCTGTTCCTCCTTAAAGCAAGACGCCCGAAGGACCAAATATGTTTATCTTTGATCAGAATAGCATTTGAGATTTAATGCATCCAACACATACCTTTCGAACAGTCATAATATCATAGACTATGAACTTTAATTTTTTTGAAGGGAATGCATTAGGACATTAGTAGAGACTCGAATCATCAATTTTTCTTCAACACTGTTAAACTAATTGAGAGACAGCTTTAGAAATTATCCTCTGCTCTTATAAAAAAAACTATTTTCTGTGCAATTATGCATGCTACATCTTCTATATTAATTGTTGTTTATATAATTATATTTCTTGATTTATTTCATGTTTGCCCTGACTTGATGTTTACCACTGATTTAGTTTTGCAAAGCGAAACCTTCTCTAATTTTCTTATTATACTTTTATATATGTTACTTGCATGGATGGACATGATTTATGATGGAGGCCTTGTTCGATTGATGTAGCTGATCCCACCTAATTGGAATAAGGCGTGGTTGTTGTTGTACTTGCATCTATGCAGAGGCCTTTAAGAGGACATTATATAAAAATTATGTGATCCTTGATTGTTCATAGCTAGTAGGACCTGAAGAATTCTAATACTAGTCTAATTTAGATCCTAGGACCCTCAGCAATGAGCTTCCATGTTAAAGTTGATATCGTAGGCAAAAATATACATGTTACTGTTGAACTTTAGAGTGATCGCATTTTCAAGTGGCCACACTGAATTTCCAACCGATCAATTAAACCCTCAAACTAAGGGAAATGTTCCAATGGGTAACATTTTTCGTTAGTATATCTTACTTGAAAATATTAAAACGGTAAAAATACAATGTCAAATTTGTATTTGATGTGGATTATAAGAGGTGATAACTAGTGTATTAGACAAACATCACATGGTGTACACATAATAAACAAATTTGTAGAAAGGCAAATAGAATGACCTACTGTAATATTTCTTCTAGTTTGAGGGTTCAATGGGCGAATTTAAACGTTCATGATGACAACTTGCAATTGCAGCAACACCAAATTCCGGAGGTGTTTATAATTTTTCCATACAACATATGTTTTTCACTATTCACTTCTCAATTGTAGTATTTACTTGTTGAATTAAACTCACCTATGTCTATTTTTTTTTGTTCTTGCAGATTTGTCCGGTATGCGCTACGTGGGTGGTTACGAATATGGTTGACCACATAACAGCACAACATGGAGACATATTTAAGATATCCTTTCTCATATGCCTGATAATAATGCATTTTTTATTCATAATAAAAACTTTCAATTTGTTGCTCGGCTGTCTTGTTTTACCGAAGTCTTTTACTATACTTCTTGCCGTCTTCTTCCTTTATTGAACCAACTATGCTACTTCCTTTACTGAAGATTACAGTCTGCTGAAATCGAAACGCTACAAACATGAATTCAACCCAATCCATTCCTTTTCAAGAAAGGATCAAGAGGACGAACCCTGGCAATCTTTTTCTGCTGGGTTATCTCCTGCGATGTCTACCTCCAAGTCAGCACACGATCCGTTGCTGTCGTTTTTATACAGTGGAGCTGCCGATGATGAATGTGAAAATGTACGTCCTGATACTTCAAGTGAAGTTAGTAGCATTGAGGAGATACACTCAGAGGAAACACTCTTGGAAAGGTATGATTATTTATTACTTCTTAGTCCGACAACTGTTACCGTGTCTCATACCACATTCTTCGTGTATTACCAAACATCAACTAGAAAACCATACTTGTTGTCCATGCAAGTTTGCTTGATGCATCATTCTCGCGTTTGTGAAAAAGAAAAGTAATTTTTGAGACCAATAAGCCAATATCTTAGATTGATAATGCCAAAAGCTTGGTTTTCTGAGACCATCTATCACTTTCTGAAGCAGTAATTTATAAATATTGGAAATTGGTATCCCTGTAAGACAATTGGATATGATTGCTTCTTAAGCAATTTTCAGCATTAATTAATGCCATTTCATTCTTGAGGCAATGATTATTTGAAGCAAAGGAATCTTGGCTTTATATTAAAGTCCCAGAAAAGGCATTGGGGTTCCTTAGTTAGTCTTGTTTCTTGTTTTCTTTAATAAAAAAATAGAAAGAAAATGTGGGAAAATAATGGTGGGCAGTGTTTTAAATTGTGGTTGCGATTGCGGCTACTGCAATTGCGGTCATTGCGACCATCGTGATGCGGATTGCGGTCGTTGTGGTGTAAATGATTTTGTTATTAAAACAATATTTTTGAATCCGATGCGGCCTGATGCGGTTGCGTTGTGGCCCAATGCGGCCACATCATTGTGATTCGAAGTCACACCGCAATCGGGTAATAGGGTTATTTATGTTATATTTGTGCCTTTTAAAACATGACCTTCATTACTTGATATATGACCTTACTTATTATTGCAGAGATGTTCAGCCATCTTTATCTGACAAAGACCATATTGAGAAAGCAAGGCGTAGTGAATTTGTACAGGGACTTTTGATGTCTACTATTCTTGATCCTGACTTTTGATTCATACAATTAAGAACACCCTTTGTTAGTTTCAATTTGATGATGATGATTCATGGTAGTAGGATCAATATTTCTTTTGTATGCAAAACTATATGATACATTTAGTATAGAAAAACTATGAGGTCTAGGAAATAATTTTAAATAATTTATCTTGTATTTTCAAGGCAGTGTAAATTTATTAGTTCACAACAATTTCAGATCCTATTATATTCCCTCTTGTCTCACCCTATTGAAGATGAGTTGGTGTAAGTTTTTGGAATGGAGGAGTTTGCATGGTTTAATAAATAGAAAATCTAAGGGTTCATTTGGTTGCTTATATTGGAAAAATATTAATTTTAGTTTCAATTATGTCCAATTCTATTGTTGGATATAAATTTGACATATTTTTGTAATTTTTTATTACCATCTTCTTGAAACCAATGGAATAATTTAAATTGAAGAGTCACTTTCCAACATTCAACAATTGATTTTCTAGGGAAGGAAATGATAGGAACGTCCTATCTACAAGGTTTATTCTAGAAATAGGTGAGACATAGAAAATTAGAAATCTTCCATATGGCAGATTTGTAGGATTATGTAGCAGTAACTTATAAGTTATTATGTATGTTCATTTTTTTATATATTGTGGCATGTTAAGACAGTTATTAGGTAAATATTGTGTAATTTATGGTCTATAGGACAAGTTTATTGCTATATACTGTGTAATTTATGTGTTCTTCAATAAGATTATTCAATTTAATTATGGTGTGATATCATCCAGGAGAATGTAGATATATGTAACTTAGATAAGCATTATCAATTTTTATTGTGAAGAAACAACAATACTAAATATTTTTATCTGTAACATTAAGGTTGTTACTTAGTAACAATGAAGAAACTTGTTCAAAGATTTCCATTAACATAACTTCAGTATTTCCATTGATATATATATATATAAAATATGTTTACACCCAAGTTACTAGTTCTATTGCTAGAAATATGAGCTGCACTAATCAGCTTAGAATACCCAAAAAGTAAATAGAAATAGAAGAGAAGGAAATGGGGAAACTACACCTATGTGCAAAGTTTCCTAGTCAACCATTTCTTTCTTAACTTAGCATCCAATGCTACAAATGTTTTGGTTTTTCTTTCATCCTACAAAAAGTCACAATCCTCCAAAACTAGTTCTCCATCCGTATCAGACAATGACTGTACTGCTTCAATTTGTAATGGGTGAGACTCGAATTCTCAATCTCCTTATCACTTCATTCCTTAAACTTTTTATCTCAATCATCTGACATTCTTATGACTCCGTAGAAAACTGCAGTTGTCATCTCAAGGAGCGCGACGATCATGCCTTGTTCATCATCGCGGTTTTTTAGGACTAGCAGAATCATAAACTGTATTGCATCTGTATGCACCTGCATATCATCATTTCAAATGCTTAAAACATTGTATAAAAAAAAGACTAAGATATCATTAGAAGTACTGAAATTCCTAGAGGCATGTTTGGTAGTGATGAAGAATGATAATAGGCACTGGAGGAGGAAGAAAACAATCTTGTTAGGATGAATAAGAGATTTAAAATTGACCCTACTTTTCATCCTCTCTATGTCACCGAATAAAAAAATGACAGTCCACTGCACGATGCTCTTATTTATTGGGGTTTAGGGAGAATAGATGTATATTGCCTTATCCCTGTAAGTGGAGAGACTATTTCTAGGATTTGAACTCGTAACTTCATGGACGCTAAGCAACAACCTTACCGTTGCACCAAGAATAACAAATCGAAAATTAAAACCCTTATGCTCCTCTCCATTTTGCACCTCTAATACCAAACACACCATTGAGTTTTAAAGAATTTATGAACTTTTCACTGTTTACCTTAATCATTCTCAACCGGTCCATAAGAAGTAGTCCCATTTTTTCTTTAGGTCCTGGTAAAGACCAAAGGTCTTGAACAACCGATCTGGTAGAACAACTCAAAAGATAAAGAAATATTGTTAATTTCTTCATGCTCGTTTCAAGTTCGAAAAAGCATGGAAAACTGAAGAATGATTAAATCCAACTATTTCATGAGAGATAAATGGCTACTAAACCAAAATAATTATATATTCTCTTGGCAAAACATTTCCCATAGGCATTCACTTACAAACTCCATAAATCATCATAAAAGGGACATGGATAAAAAACATACAGATAATTCCCATTGGCAATATAATCAACTACTTTTACTTATAGAGGTGATTTTTACTTATAGCCATAAGAAGCAGATTTCTAATTAAATTATACTGCCTTAGAATTTTGTACTGATTTTTAAGAATCTCTAAACTATAGTCAAAACCAAATTTTGCATTGAATGATAAAATCATCTCCATCCATGCTTGTTTGCCCCATTTTCACCTGAATTTATTGAAGTTCATGACCCTTCTGATACATTATTCACTTTATTTATTTTATTAAGGTGTTAATCTTTTCGGATTCGTAACCGACTCTCGAATCTAAACCTCCAAGTAAAAAGACAATTTTATTCAATTTGGGATCAAAATTGAGTTTTCTACATCTTTACCGGAAAAAATGTGATAGCGACTCCGTAAGAAGTCGTGAGGCCGAAAATCATGGCGGAACAATTTACCTAGAAGTTCAACGTATCATAGATATAAATATATTAGTATTGATTTTCTTTCTTATTTATCCTACAATAAGCAAACTTTATAACACCCCGTACAAATTCCTTAATGTTTTTATCGAATTTTCAGAACATCCTTTTCATACTGAAAATTGAACTTTGCATTGAACTTTATTTGATTTGAAAACTGCTGAATAATCATATCCTGTTAAACATTCTATGCCACAATGGTTCCTTGCAATCTGTGTGTAATTAACACATGCATGGTTATCAAACTCCTAAGTTTACCTAAAACTTTGGAGGTTAAGAAAACCTCACTACTATATTTTGCTCAACATATAACTATAACCTATCTGTGAGAAATTAATGTGTGACATGAAGAGACATACCATTTAGTTGATTGAATGACATAACCTTTGAATGGAAAGTTGTCAATGAAATGGTAAGACCTTTGAGAAAGAGTCTATATATAGTGTTTGATAGAAGCATTATATTAACCTGAAAATGACTTGAAACATTGTCTCTATCTCTGTCCATAAAGATTGCCCCTATCAGTCATCACTAAAGGAAGAACATAGAAAGGAAGAGAAATAGATAAAAGAGTTTCTCCATTGAGAAGAACAACATACAACACTTATAGGTGGATCGTGTCGCCATGGATAGAGGTAATCCATAACCATTCTTATTATCCGAAAGCTATAAAAATCTAAAGATCCATTTGCATATGGTTTTTATTAGGGGTGAGCGTGGACCGGGTTAAGATTTGTTTTTATCTGATCCTAAATGTTGTTCGGACCATTTTTTTGAACTCATACCCGACGCTAGACCCGGAGTTAACCCGACCCTAAATATTCACATGTTCGGGCTTTAAACTCGGACCTGACCCTAGACCCGATTAAATATAACGTATATTCATTTTACATAAAGTCTTCTAAATATTATTTATTATTGTGAATATGTAATTTGACATATAAAATAATATATGTGTATATATTATTAAATATGTATACATGATGAAAAATTAGAGAATCAGTGATATTTTCGACCAAAAAATGTCATTATTCTGTATATATATATATATATATATATATTTGAACAGAGACACATACAAACATCATTAGTAAGTGATCTTGGGACGGGTCGGGACGGGTCAAGCTTGGTCTCTACCCAACCCTAAATATTGATTGGGTCTAATTTTTGAACCCGAACCCGGCCCTAGACCTGATGAGACTGAACCCTTTTCAGATCCGATCATGATCGGGTCATACCGAATGAGCGGGTAGGATCGGGTCATGCTCACTCTAGTTTTTATAACTAAAACTTACAATTAACACATTAAAAAGGTGAACACTAGAGAGAAGGTTGAAAGATAAGGATAAGCATTTTCTGTCCATGAATTTTTTATGTTGTCACATTTTTAACCGATCAAAATTCATAAAATAATATTAAAATATTAATTTTTATTTTTTTTCTTTTTAATTGAATGAAACTTTCTAATTTACTTGTAACACAAAGTAAAACATAGATGAGGAAAATAAAAATAAAAATAAAAACAAAATAACATAAAATAAAAAAACTATATATTAAGGAGAGATTCAGTGATGTATAGTCTTTTATTCCATTACTAATGGGGATTGCGACATGTAGTATCCATCAATTTTTAACGGATATGATTTTAATTTATTTTTCAAAAAAATATTTAAAATAAAGAGATAAAATATATCTCTCTTATTTTAGTATCGAAGATGAGTTCAATTCGATGTGATTAACCATGTTTAGTTGAAGGTGATGTGAACCTTTCAAAGTGAATTAATTAATTCATTTGAATACAATCATTGTTGCTAGTAGCAGCTTGGGCTTACTTACATGTGAAAGTCATAAATCAAAGGCAATAGCATGTAACTTCAATCTTTCAATAATAATTGCAACTAATAAGGTTACTTACAAGTGACTGAACTTAAAATAATTCCTTCAATATCTTAGGAGAACAACCACCTATTATCTTAACCTTTTATTTTATAAAAATATTAATTTTTAATATAAAAGAAAGGAAATCACACACCCAAAATTATCATTTATTAAATAATTAAAGATGCAATAATCTTTGTCATAATAAGATTTTGAGACACTTTAGTCTCTATTAGAGATTATTTTGCATAAAGAGTACCTAATTTGGTTGCTTAAGAAAACCAACACTATAGCCTAGATTACATCGCTTCATAGTCACTTAACTAAGTAATTGTTGTTTATTTAAGCAAACTCTTTTGAGGTTTAGGTGGCCCATGAAAGGAAAAAGTGTATAAAAAATATTAATTTTTTAATTGACATGATATATTTTTATTGATTCGGTTTAAAATATAATTTCGGACATCAAATCCTAGTCCAAGAAAGAGTGGAGGAAAAAAATATCTTATTTCTGTACAAACAAACAACATTAAAATCTTATCTATTTCTCATATCTTTATCTATTTTCACTATCTTTCTTACATATTTTTCTCTTCTTATTTCCTTCTTTCCAACCCATTGCCCTAAACTTAACTTAAGGGAGATTAACAATGGGGAAAATATTTACTGTCCCATAATTATGTCACTTACTATGCCACTTTTTTAACTGCTTTTTATTGATAGAAAACGCTGTTATTTTGCATATTTAAATCAAATAATTTAGTCTGTAACTTTTTATTACAACAAAATTTATATGATGGATAACAAATAGGTTCCACCCAATAGTTTAATATTTATGTATTAATAGTGTAAAAAAATTCACTTATAGCACATCATTCATGTATATGTTTCATCATTCATCTATCATTATGTGAATTATCATATATTGTATATTAAAAATATATAAAGATATAATTAAAATTAAAAACATGTTAAATATTCATAAGGGTAAGAACTACTCGTCCCGCTGGTTCTTATTCCTAATCTCCCTCACTTAATAATATAAGTCACTCAGAGATCCATTGACTCTAATAGTAAGTTTCTTAAACTTACTCTACATCTTAGTCATCAATTCTAGGGAAATCCAATAGTTTGAATTAATGAGTATATCTAAACCATTGTATTTTCCTAGAATTGATGGCTAAGATGAGAAATAAGTTTAAAAAACTTACTATTGGAATAAGTGGATTTCCACCGCACTCATATATGTTCATTGATAAATAAAGTTCACCCTTCAAATGAGTATTTTTTTAGGTACTTATGGAGTGAGAAAAAACTGAAGATCTGAAATGATTTCTCTTAATAAAAATAAAATTAATAAATCAAAATAGTAACTATCACTTCAATAAATGAGAAAATTAAGCATGAAATGAAATTAGACATTATAAAGAAGTAAATGAATTATATATATACATATGGGGAGGGATCCACTTACTCCAAAAAACACTTACTCTTCATCTTAGTCATCCAATCTTGAAAAATTCAATGGTTTAGATGTACTCACCAATTCAAATCATTGGATTTCTAAGAATGAATGGTCATGATGTGGAGTAAGAGTAAGTGGATCCCTCCCCTATACATATAACCCCATTACCAAACCAATCCTTTAACTTTAAATACCAATTTAAAGGAATCCATTGTAATCTAATTTAGCTAATGTAGGTCCCTTTCAAGACGCTCCCGTGGGCCTTCCCGAACCTCCTCGCTATTGTTCCGAACCTATTTGTATTTGAATTTTTTGAACGTTACGGAAATGCTCTTCATTCCTCAATTGACAACTATACCCTCCTCTTTTCTTTTTAAGATAATTACCCAAAGGTTTCATGAATTATTATATTTAATAAAAATAATATGATATACAATATAATTAAATAATAATTATAAGATAAAAATAATTGAAGTCTGGTTTCAAAGATATCTAAATAAAATGTATGCTTCATTCAAATTTATTATTATTATTAATGATATCATCTTATTTTATGAGTAAGTAATTAATCCTTTTCAGGATTTGTGGTCGTCCTTCTCAATAAGTATCGCTCAGAAGAATTAAATATTTGGTTTTTTAGTTATCTTGGAATCTAGCAAGACCTTACAACACTATATCAATATTTTCTAGTAACTTTGATAAAAAAACTTCATGACTTGTTTGAAAATGGCACAATTGAAGACTAGTTATTATTGCATTGCATTTCACAAAGTTTTTTTATTTTTTATTTTCATCATTATAATTTGAACCTTACGGAAGTAACTATTTTCCAACAACCATTATTTCACTAACTGAAAGTGAAAATCTACCAAATGGTATTGTTGCATGGCCCATTCATTTTTCACTTACTATTACTATTAGTTCGACATTCTTATGTGCTTTAAAGTTAAATAAAGAAATATTAACTTTATTTTCTAAAAATAATCTTAATTTTGTACCATTGATAGTACAAAGTTATAATTTCACTGTGTATTGATGCATATTATAATACAATGCATCATAAAACAGTTACTTGGAAAATCAATTTTTGTATAGACAAAAATTTACACCTACTGTAATTTAATATGAAAATCTTTATTCTATATAGTACATAAGAAAATCATACTGTACATATTATGGAACATAATTTGCCACTCTATAAACTTAACACACTGTTATGTGCAGTTAATAAGTTAGCTCTTTTAATTTGCATTAACTAACAAAATATGCCTAAAGATGCATGACTTATGTGGAAAAGTTATTATATCATTTATGACTAATGATTTCTATCAATGTTTTCCCATGATATATCAATTATTTAAAATTAAATGAGTTTATTTCAAATCAATGATAAAAATATTTGTCATAAACCATATAATAATTTCTAGGTTATCCTGGTCCATATATTATCATTACAAAAGCCAGACATAACCATGCTTAATTTGAAATTCAAATGTTGGGGACCTACCCAAGTTGGATTGGACACCATACTTAGTGTGTTATGGTCTTGTGGATCAACATTAAGTAAGCACAAATCCAACAATCCTAAACTTCTCATATAGAAATCCTATGGAAATGATTCCTCTTTAGCACCGGAGAATCCAGTATTGTGAATGTAAAATGAGTGATTTTCAAAAAAATTAATTTAAAAAATGTAAAAAATTTCGATCATTTAAATCTTGTTTTTGTCATATGTCAACATCCTACATATGCACTACTCTCTACCGTAACGGAGTTTAGTCATACTAGGTTCACTTTGTGAGTTGAATTTGGGGTTAAAGAATAAAAAAGAAAGACTTTAGAATCATATACATATATTTCTTAGCTTCAAAGCTTTCATTTTTTATTATTTTTGTTCCAAAATATAACTCACAAATAGATTCTTAGATGGAAATGTCACCACAAATATATCAGTGATTTAAAACATCAATTACTTAAGATGAAAACTTTGAATAAAAGAAAAGAAATTAATGTAATGGAAAGGATCATGGTGAGCCTTACAAATTAAAGTTGGTGGATGAATGAGGAATCATGGTGATGAGTTTTGATTGAACAGTAAAAACGGATCACACATTAATGATAATAATAGTAGGC
The DNA here is from genome assembly GCA_009771035.1 of Lupinus albus. Classification (NCBI taxonomy): domain Eukaryota; kingdom Viridiplantae; phylum Streptophyta; class Magnoliopsida; order Fabales; family Fabaceae; genus Lupinus; species Lupinus albus. The sequence goes on along the minus strand of CM020013.1, from coordinate 2,153,821 downwards.
CATTTAATAATCATCAAAATTAAAGCATAATATAAATCATGGTTCTATACCCCACATACACAATATCACTGTAACTTAATCACAGTTGTTGGTGATTATGAGTAAACAATTTATGTATAAGATTTTCTTATGTTGGTATTAAAGGGGAGGGATCCACTTACTCTAAGAGTAAGTGAAAAAACACTTACTTCACATCATGATCATTCATTCTTGGGAAATCCAATTGTTTGAATTGGTAAGTACATCTAAGCCATTGAATTTTTCAAGATTGGATGACTAAGATGAAGAGTAAGTGTTTTTTGGAGTAAGTGAATCCCTCCCCGTTATTAAATTAGTCCCGTTATTTATTCGTTAACCATGTAAAAGTAATATTATTGAACATTTGTTGACCATGTATGGCATGTACCCATGGATACAACATATACCCACATATATATGTTATTGCTTTAAAAATTAAAAAGCTTTCTAGGATTATTACTTTTTGGATTTTGTATGTCACATATCTTAGTTGAGAAAAAACAACAAAAACATCCTTAGTTTCAACAAAATGTGCAATATGTGTCACCAAATTAAACCGTATAAATTTTAAAATTCAAATTCAACAAAATTCTAAAGTAATTTCTTATATTGTGAATACCCATGTTGAAATTATAGGGTTAAAGTATAGAAGGAGAAAAGAGAATGCTCAAAAATAATAAATTGTATAATTGTATGAATGATGATATTGTGTTTATTTGATTGTCTTAAAAGACTTACAACTAACTCATATTTATACTAATAATTAAATAGCAAACAAATCATAATAAACTAATCTGTATCCTAAGACATCTTCTAAGATACTCTAAACAAATCTAAGATATGATCATAATATGATATATTATCTTAAGATATTCTAAGATAATATCATATATTCTAATAACCCTTGCACAACAGTATATTCATGCCCCTGTGTATATTGTTGATAATTTAATATAATATTTCTAAAATTTGTTTGTGACAGGGAAAGATTTTACATGCATATATGCCTACAAGTGTACAAATCTCTGTTTTTTTTGCAATCCATACTCAATAATGGTAAAATTATGAATTTTAGTTAAGAATTGAGAGTCTAGAAGACATATTGTTGGGTGAAATAAAAAAAGAAAAAGAAAGTTACATAATAAAATTAAAACAAAAAATAACTTATAAAAAAATAAATATAAGAATATAATATTTATGCATTATTATATTTGATTCCTTTATTTGAAAGATACATTGTTAGGGAAACATAAAACAACGTTTTTTATTGTTCTACAAAATCTATTCTATTGATTGGAACAAAACATGGACTTAGAAACATAAAACAACGAGGATTGGAACTAGGTTCGGAGTTGAGTTAGGAAAAGAGAAAACCAAACACAAGAAAGTGAGAGTTTAAAGCAGATTTAGATACTGATACAAAGAAAACTACAGTATCTGTTTTTGTACAACTACCATTTAGTATTTGAAAGTGAGAAAGAGAAAAAAGTTAAAGGTAATGAAGAGAATATGAATTTGTAACAACTAACATAGAAACCAATCTCACCATAATGAAAAATGAAAGATTAATATTCTAGAGAGAAGAAAGTACCCACCTTTTCTTTTTCTTCAATCTTTCATATGATGATGGATGAGATTATTATGCAATGCTGATTCACTTAGTCTCTGACTTGTGAAGGATTCAATTCAATCACTTTCTGGTGTTCATGTTATGATGATGGATTCAGAAGAAGCATTATCCTTTTCTGTTGCATCAGTGGTGGAGAATGTACTTCAACAGCATGGTACACGCCTCAAAGATCTTGATTTGGAATTGAGAAAAACAGAAGAAGCTGGTATCTTTCATATTAATTTTGATTTAATTTTTCTGGGTTCTTATCAAAATTCAATTTTGGAATTCATGATTATCTCTGGGTATGTGTAACTTCTGCAATACTATATAAACATAGTCACCCCTTTGATCCAAAATTTGATTTTTTTAATGTCAATGTGCTATGTTTATCAATTATCATTTTTATCTATGTGATTGTTGCTATATTGGGTATGTGATTGTTGCTATATTGGGTATGTGATTGTTGCTATACTTTTCTGGATTTTGTATCTGTTATCCTGAAATTGAAAAAATCTTGAATATGCAGCATCTAGAAGATATGAAGCAGCAGTGTGGCTGAGAAAAATGGTTGGAGTTGTTGCAGCTAAAGATTTACCAGCAGAACCCTCTGAAGAAGAGTTTAGGTTTGGTTTAAGAAGTGGGATAATCCTTTGTAATGTTATTAATAAGGTTCAATTTGGAGCTGTGCCTAAGGTTAGTGTTATTCCTAGTTTAATTTACTCAAAGTTTCAGTTATTGTTTGTTTACTTTGCAAATTCTTTTTGAAGGTTGTGGAAAGTCCAATTGATTCTGCATTGATCCCTGATGGGGCACCACTATCGGCATATCAGTATTTCGAAAATGTCAGAAATTTTCTGGTGGCTGTTCAGGAAATTGGAATTCCTACCTTTGAGGCTTCTGATCTGGAACAAGTATGTAAATCATTATAAACTAATTAATGGTTTACTTTTCACTTTTATGTATTGATTTTTTGTATCATGATGAATTTGATTGTGAATGGCACCAGATTATCGGCAGCACTTAGCAAATTTGCGTGTTACGGAAGTTTAGCACTGTCATGTATTGTTATGTTTTTTATTGAATCATTGGTTATTTTGTTAATTTTAGGGAGGAAAATCATCCAGGATTGTGAACTGTGTCTTGGCCCTTAAATCTTATAGTGAATGGAAACAAACTGGGGGAAATGGTGTGTGGAAATTTGGTGGAACTCTCAAACCGATTATCTCTACAAAATCTTTTGTGAGAAAAAACTCGGAGCCATTTACTAATTCCTTGTCAAGAACCTCTTCAATCAATGAAAAATCTCTGACTGCTCTTAATTCTCACATTGAGTCTGATGAAATGGTAGGTACCATTTTATTTTTTATAACTTTATACTCGGCTGCGGGAACCTTGTGCACTGGCCGACTTTTTAAACTCTATACCGGCTTTGGATTTGTCTAGTTGAACAGAAAGGAAAGCTAATGGAACTTTTACATTTCTATATTTGCAGTCTGGTTCGCATTCTTTGAGTATGCTTGTTCGTACGATTCTATCCGATAAGAAGCCTGAAGAAGTTCCAATGGTAACGAATGTGTAGTTCTTTGTGTTTCACAACCGAATTTCATTACAAATTTATTTATCAAGTTAGAACTTATGGAGTATAAGTCTGTTAAGTTACCTGAGACTCAACCTCTACTATGTTTAAAATAAAACTGCATCGGAACTAAGAGTGACTTAAAGATTATTTATTTATAAGTAATAAATTTTTTCCTCTGCATGGAACAGTTTGTTGAATCTGTTTTGAATAAGGTTGTAAAGGAGTTTCAGCATCGAATCGCACGCAAAGGTGAACAGGTATGAAACTTTTGACCTTCTAGTAATGTCAATAATTTTTATGTAATTGGTCAGTCATGTTATACTCGTCTATTCGCGATTGATAGGTTGAGAACAAGATTCATATGGTAACGAAGGACGAGGATTTCATTCATAAAAACCACATTGCTGCTGAGGAATCAAGCAACCAAATTCTGAAGAAGCAAATGCTTTTTGATCAACAACAAAGAGACATTGAAGTAGAGAATTTGAGATTATACTAATCATTTTATCATTTGCAAAAAAATTTCATTATGTTAGTTAAATATTTCCATTTTGTTATTTTTTGTAGGAACTAAAGCACACTCTTCACACTGCAAAAGCTGGTATGCAGTTCATGCAAATGAAGTTTCATGAGGAATTCTCCAATCTTGGTAAGGATTTGAGACTAATTCATCAAGTTCTTCACTCTATTGTTCCCCTCTTTTCATTGTTGCCTTGTAATGGGGGAATGAGAAATCGCATTTTATTTAACGATATTTTTCTTTGTAGGCGTCGAAATTCATGACTTAGCTCATGCCGCTTCTGGATATCATAGAGTTCTCGAAGAAAACCGCATACTATACAATCAAGTTCAGGATCTTAAGGGTAATAAGATGCTGTTTGTTTTATGCCGAACTCCCATTCATGCTTTTATACAGTTTTTTGTCCGAAAATATAATTAAGGTGGGTAATTTTGTTCGATTAGGTAGTATTAGGGTGTACTGTCGAGTAAGACCGTTCTTTCCGGGACAGCAAAACCATTTGAGCACAGTAGAAAACATAGAAGGTGGAACTATCACAGTTAGCATTCCTTCAAAGAACGGGAAGGGACGCAAATCCTTCAACTTCAACAAAGTCTTTGGACCATCTGCAACACAAGGTTGGTTTCAGTTTTAAGTTTCACTTTTTCTACGGATTTATATATTTTATCGTGGCCGAAAATTTCTCACATTCTCTCATTTTTTGCAGCTGAGATCTTCTGTGATATGCAGCCACTTATTAGGTCTGTTCTCGACGGTTATAATGTTTGCATATTTGCATATGGCCAAACAGGATCAGGAAAAACTTACACTATGGTAGAATCCCCTTGAAGTTTTCTCCAAAAAAACTTGGAAAACATTAATGAAATGTTGCTGATTTGTTTCTTTTACATGTAGACCGGACCGAAAGAGATTACTGAGAAAAGCCGAGGTGTAAATTACAGGGCTCTGAGCGATTTGTTTCGTATAGCTGATCAAAGAAACGACACTTTTCTCTATGAAATTTCTGTTCAAATGATCGAAATCTATAATGAGCAAGTCAGGGATCTACTGGTTACTGATGGAGCAAACAGAAGATATCCTTTTAACAGTTATTCGATTCATTTTCGGGAAAAGGTTATTTATTATACCTTTAGGTCTTGTAGGATATGCATAACATTGATAAATATTGGTTAAGCATGAAAGTACCCTTTAATCATGATGTTTGCTCTTAACCATTGATACATTAGAAATTCATTGTAGTTCTCACAAAGGGCTCAGTGTGCCAGATGCTAGCCTTGTTCCTGTATCATCAACAATTGATGTTATTGAACTAATGAACCGTGGGCAAAGGAACCGTGCAGTTGGAGCAACCGCCCTTAATGATCGTAGTAGCCGATCTCATAGGTATTTCTCTTATTCATTTTTATATTAGGACAGAATTTAAGTGCTATCTCTAAGCGCTTGTGCTCCTTTTATCATAAGAAAAGAACATGTGTGACAGTTGTTACGGACATTATATTGCTGCACATTTTATGTTCTTATTGGAAAACAACACAAGTACCTAGGTTTTCGCTATTGTATCGAAACTTACTTTCGCGATTTGTTGGAAAGATTTAACCGCTGTCTTCTTAAAAATTTCAATTTTGCAGTTGCTTAACAGTTCATGTTCAAGGAAGAGATTCGACATCCGGAGCTATCCTTCGTGGATGCATGCATTTGGTTGACTTGGCTGGAAGTGAAAGGGTAGACAAATCTGAGGCCACTGGAGATAGACTAAAAGAGGCACAACATATTAACAAATCTCTTTCAGCTTTGGGTGATGTCATTGCTTCCCTTGCTCAGAAAAACTCACATGTTCCTTACAGAAATAGTAAACTCACACAATTACTCCAAGATTCACTTGGTAAGGTTTTAAATAGCTGATTCGGTAATGGCCTAACCATATTCTTTACTGTTCCCGAGGTTTGATATTCTTTTTAATTCTAATAATGTTCTCTGGGTTTATTTCAGGAGGACAAGCCAAGACACTAATGTTTGTTCACATAAGTCCAGAGAGTGATTCCATTGGAGAAACAATTAGTACCTTAAAATTTGCAGAAAGAGTTGCTACTGTCGAACTTGGTGCTGCTCGAGTAAACAAAGATGGTGCAGATGTTAAAGAGCTCAAAGAACAGGTTGATATTCAAATTTACCTCTAGTGTTTTCATAGCATTCTTAGGAATTTTTTGTCTCCTTTAATTATATCGAGTATTGTTTCAGATCGCCAGCCTTAAGGCAGCACTGGCAAGAAAGGAAGGGGAATCAGAACGTTCTTTCTCCGGCAGCTCTGGAAAATACAGGACAAAGGCTAGGGAACTATCACCTTATCGAACAAACCAACGGGATGCAGATACCGATGATCACCTTGGATGCCGACTACCCATGGTTGAAGTTGGCAACATAGAGGTTATACACACTTCATATCCTAATAGTATTCTTAAGTTGATGAGATAGAATTTATATTCAGAAAATTTAGATATAAAGGGATAATATGACTTTGGCATAAACACATTTTAACTTATATGCAACCCCTTTCAGTGTTTAGGAACAAATTCATGTTTACTATTAAAACTTGTGGACCAGGCATGCATGACATGTTCTGAGACATCATTTATTGTTTTGAACAAAACAAAAGTTAATGAAGGTGTTTTTCTTAGATATTGGTTTGGAGAGAAATTTAAATCAAGCAAATTTTGCTTGGTTGTGAACTTGTGATCAAGGCCGCGATTATGTTATGTTTACCACAATTGCGATCTGCAGCCGGAAATATGGTTGCAGACCATGATACAAATCCTTGGTTATTACTATTCCTTATTGATCTCAAATAGAATTTGAACCATTTCTCTTGCAGCTTCAAAGCAATACCCCATTTCGGCGCAAAACTCAAGGCTATGATTTCGATGAGATATCAACAAATTCACAACCCTGGCATCAAAACTATAGGGAAGATGATAAAGAAACCGGTTCTGGTGAATGGGTTGATAAAGTCATGGTAAACAAAACCGAGAACCTTTCGGGGTGTCGGGAAGCATGCAATGGAAACTTGTCTGAGGCCTTTTATCAGAAATATCTCCAAGATTCTTCCAAAATGTACTCAGAACAATCCTATAATATGTTCATTGGAGGCAACAAGTATAACATTTCAGGTTCAGAAGAGATTGATGCTGCAACAAGTGATTCCTCAGAACCTGACTTACTTTGGCACTTTAATCATTCCAAACTTGCCACCATGACTAATGGAATTGGATCAAAGACTAAAAGATATGCCTCAAAGATAGCAAATAGACCAGAAATCAGGTAATGCAAATAAGCCATTCTACTATTTTTTTTGGAAAACTACACTTACTTCCACTAATGTTAAGTTCACTTAGTTCGATACGCATTTTGTTTAAGAAATTACACTAATCTGCCTTAAGGTTTATTGTTTCATATCGAGAAAATATGGTTGGTTCTAGATTAGATTCATGCATATGTAGAAAATTATGAAGTATACGAATCCGAAAAGAAAGTATACTTCATAATTTTTTCTTACAATCTACTATATATTAATAATCTTTTTGCAAATTTTGCAGCAAGAATACTATCCAACCTTCTATTGGTTCTTCTCCTTCATTCAAACGATCAAATAGTGTCTCACATCGAATAGGAAAGAGTTCATATCCACTTGACTTGAAACGTAAAACTGGGATTAGAAAATAAACATGTTATTAAAAATGAGGAGAGATTCAATTACTCCAAGAGTAAGTTTTTTTAAACTTGCTCCACATCTTAGCCATCAATTCTAGGAAAATCCAATGGTTTGAATTAGTGGTAGATATAAACCATTGGATTTCCCTATAATTGATGGCTAAGATGTGAAGTAAGTTTTTTTAAACTTATTCTTGGAGTAAGTGGATCCCCACCCATTAAAAATATAAAGAGAGTGAAATTATTTTTTTCTTTGATTTTTTAGCCTTGTGATGTAATTTTCATTTTTTTTTGTAATTTGTATCACATGGATAATAATTTACACTTAAGCTTTCAGGGTATGTAATAATTTCAAACACCAAAATCAGTGTAAATGTGTAATGGGTTTGCAAGATTAAATCAATTTTCTTATCTCAATTTTCTGCTTTCCCCTTCCTTCATGACTACTAGAACAATATATAAAATATGTTTGGGTCATACAACTTCTCCATTTATAATCACTAGCGTGTTAACCGACATTGTCGTGCCCGTTAACTCGCTTTCCTATCGTTTGTAATGTATGTTCTATATGCAATAAATGAATTGTGTTAGATATATTATAATTGCAGTTGAATATATTATAATTTGCATTGGGTTATATGGATTTTTTGGTAAAAATTAGAATATAGTGAGGGCAAAATAGGAAATCAATAATTAATGATAGTTATTTTAGATTTTGATTTTATTAATAGTATAGATTAATAGTATAAATAGATGACCCATTCCTTTAGCCAATTACAAGATCACTCAACTTAGATTTTTTTGATAATGTGATAGGTGAATTCGTATATATTCATCCTCCAAAAAGAATGAAACAAGATAATCTTTTAAGGCTTAAAAAAGACTTCATTCTCTTTTCCAGTTACAGTTTATTCATCACAAAAAAAATTAAATAGTGAAATATCTATGAACTGTTATAAAGATTTATACACAATTACTAGATTATTTTTTTTGAAGAGTCAATAGTGATTAAATATAAATAGTAAATGATACAATTATAATGTATAAAACTCATATACTTTGAATTTGAAAAGAAATTTCAAATGAGAAATGGCTGAATATTCTATTAATAGGTGTATCCATCTTTGATTTACTCTAATTGCATTGTGATTTTTATTATGGAAATTGAAAACCCTTCTTAGAATGCCTTCAGTTTGCAATAGTTTTTCAATTCTAAAGATATTAAAATAGTTTTTCAGTATTGCCTTCAGTTTGAGATGTTAAAATTTCAGCATTATATTTTGTATTCTATTCTTAAAATTAGTTAATAGTTTGTTTTAATTAATGTTGAAAATATTTAGGAGAGAAGAAACCGTTTGATGCAATAATAGTGGTGAAGATGACATACAAGAAGATGACTATTATGATTATGGCATCAACAATTTGCTTGACTAAATATCTAGACTTTATGAGTTTACTATTCTAGTGTGACTTTTAATTTGACAATATAATGCTAATTTAACTTATTATTTATGATTTTCTAAGTTCTTATCTATATTATTATTTTAGGTATATACATGTCTTTTTTTATGTAACGTATTTTAAGTGGAGCTTCACTTCATGCTCCACCGCTTCTACAATCCTACCCCACCCTCCCGCTCCAAGGTTGACTCTACGCCAATGTAATTAATATCGTATCGGCCATCAAACTGATATGGGTAAAGTTAGATATACATATATAATATATTAACATTAATATACATATATAATATATTAACATTAATGTTGAAAATCAATAAAAAATAATAATTTTTTTATTTTCATTAAAAATTAATTTTAAATAAAAATTGACTGGTTTGACCAGTACAGTTCAATTGAAAACCAGCCTATATAACCAATTTTGACTAGTATAATTGCATGACCAGTATAATTATTATACCGTACCGGTATTGGGACCGATTCACCGGTTTACCGGTTCAACCGGCCAGTACGAAACGGTTTTTACAACTATGCTCTATGCTTTAACAACCTTTGTACCTACAACCGATACCACAACTTAAAACAATACCGAGCCCTATATACTTTTCATGTCTTTACTGAGTGCCAAAAGAATATTTATTTTAGGCTCAGTTATTTCTCCAGTAAGTAAATTACGCTTATTGGGGTAACAACAATTGATACCAGTATTGACATAACTAAAAATGATAATAACATAGTATTTATGCAACAATGTTCAACTTCATACCAAAAACAGTAAAACACCATTACAACCAAAGGGGAGGGAGTATTATAAATTCATTACTTTCAAAATAAAAAGCAAAGTCTAAACAAATAAAGAGACTTGTCAAAATTACTTTAAAACAGCAAAAACTTAATTCTTTACTCAGCCAATTCCTCAATGTGTTATTCACTTCTTGGATTTCTTTGTTGCTCTGCATAATAGATAATATTCATTTAGACAACAGCACACAAATGGTTTTGAAACCTTGTAAATAGACACAAGCACAAATAAAAATACTCACTGGACAGGCTGTGATGCTGTAACTGGTGGAACAATAGCTGCAGCCGCCGGCTTTTCACCGGGACCCTAAACATTTCACAAAAGAAAGGAAAATGGTCAAATTATCCATTACTAACACTGGTTAATGCAATAATAAATCCTCAAGTGCAATTGTTGGGATAATACAGTTTTAATTAGGGTGGGCCCTAACTTGCAGACTGCAAGTTAGTTCGCTTCCAAGCGAAGTGTTTTTTAGCCGTTTGATCGAATGGTCCAAAATCTCATCCATCAAATTCTTAACCGGTAACCGGCTACTGTTGTTTAGAAGTCATGATACTAAAATACGACTTATGTGAGACCTTTGGTTATAGTTTAGAAGTCGGTGATAACAAAATACGACTTCTGTGAGGCATTTGGTCACAGTTATGTCAGTTCATAAGTCATGATATCGAAATACGACTTCTGGGAAGTCGTTCTATGCAATCATGACTTCCTGAAAGCCATCCAAAATTCGTTATATGCCATCACGACTCCCATCTAGAAGTCGTTACTTCTATAATGACAGAAGTTGCATTACTCCATCACAACTTCTATACTAAAGTCGTACAATGTTACCACAACTTCTAAAAGGTGCAAAAAAACGTTAACCACTAACCAAATTTTCTCATACAACAGCTACAAAGTAGTTCGCTTCCAATGGAACTAATACGCAGTTCGCATATTAGCTTTGGCCTTTAATTCGATTCCAATAACATTAAGGAACTCACTTGTGCGAAGCGCTCCTCCCTTCGGGCATGTTTCCGTTCTCGGCTGGCCTTGTTCTTGGCACGTTTGGCCTCAAACTGATCAGACAATGTCTTCTCTCTCGCCTTCTCAGCCTTCGATTTGTGAATGCTCTCCATCAAAACTCTCTTGTTCTTGAAAACATTACCCTTAACCTTCATATACATGTCATGGTACATGTGCTTATCAATCTTCTTCGATTCTCGGTACTTCCGAAGCAACCTTCTCAGCACACGCATTCTCCTCATCCAAAGGATTTTTGTCGGAAGCCTAGCTTCCCTCGTACCCTTACGTTTACCTATCAATTATTTAAGCAAGCGCTGTTGATATGACATGACGCCGATTGAATGTAACCGCAACCGTAATTTAAAACACGGAAGCCGATAAAATTTAGGAATAATAAATACCATATCCAGAGTGACGTCCTTTTCTCTTGGCCTCTTTCATTCTACGGGCACGTGACCGAGAATGAATCTTTGTAGGTTTTCTTATAATAAATCCATCTTTCACAAGCTTCCTTATGTTTTGGCCTGAAATTAAATTAACATGTTTTTAGAACAATACTTACATCAATAACATAACATATTTTAGACACAAAAATAAGAAATAAGAAAAGGGAGTGAATACGAGAATTGGCCATGGAGATTTCATTGCCCTCATTAGGGTCAAGCCAAACTTTGCCTCTTCCGCATTTGAGCACGCTTGCGGCGAGGCGCTTCTGAAGTTTCAGTGACACCATTTTTTGTTACCTATTGAAGAAGAAGTGCGGCTATGTGAGAAAAAAGTAATATATAACCCTAATAGGGTTTTCAATTGATATGGTTATTAGTTTAGTTTTTTATTGGTGATGGACCATTTTTCATTTGTCTTCAGCCCAATGGCCCAATAATATTGTTAAAATTATTTTCTTGTTGAACTTTTTTTACCGGTAAATGTTAGTTTATTAGTACTCATTAAGTCTTCTATTCTTACCACTTGACTACCTTATAACTCCAATACATGATCATATTATATTAAGGGAGGAGATCCACTTACTCTAGTAACTGGACAAAATATGTATATCAACAATATAAGATATTTATATATTGATAGTTCATTATCTATTATTCATTTTTAATTATTGTTTATTTACTCTTCAAGAAAATTAATATAAATGAATGACAGATGATATAGTGAATGTGTATAATTTTTTACACTAATAGTAGATAAATATTACAGTCTTAACAATACTCCATTGCTGCAAATTAATCTAACTAAATCCAAACTCTTTTATCTTTGAAATTCTCTTATATTAGTTTAATTAATTTACTCAATGAAAAATTAAATTTGTTTTCTTTCTTTCTTTTTAATTGTTCCATGTTTTATGGGGTTGTCCTGTTTTTATTTATTTTTGGAATCTAATCAAATATTTTTATTATTTTATATAATATAAAGGGCATTTTCATTATTTGTGTTTAATTATTTCCTCATTTTTATTGTATTAGTATTTTGTCATATGATTTCTTTTGGTTTGTGTTGTGCAATTGTGTATATGAATTGTATTTTAAATTTTGAAGTCTAAGTGGTAGTTTGTTTGTATAGTTTAAACCGTGGAATAATGGATCCAACTACATCCTCGTATTATTCAATTCAATTGGTGAATTGCACACACACAAATTTGAACGAGATAAAACCATGACATGCAATCCGTTTAACCTCTTATTGTGTATAGTAAGATCCTCTCCATTAATAAAGAGACAGATGAGATATTTGGTTTTAAGAACAAAAAAGTCATTATAAATATAATAGAATGATTGAATTGTCTTTTTATTTTTCATTTTACATTGTTTTACACTTCACTTGCCTCTCTCCATGATTGTGTGGCGGAACAAAAAATTGTGGAAAATTAGAAGTTCATTCATTTAAGTTGCAAAGTTACATTACTTAAAAGTTTCCAAAATATATATGAAACTTCATTGAAGAAGAGAATACAAGAAGCATTTTAAGATAAAAGACAATGCTTAACGTATATATGCTAAGAAAAGAATACAAGATCACAATCATGTTGAATACCCAGAAAAAGATCAAACTAATTAATCATGAAAAAAAAAGGTTAAAACAAACCCATGACGTTTCCTTTCCCCATAATACTTTATTTTCAAATAAAAATCACCTAAAACAAACAAATAATTGTCCCAATTCCCTTCATTTGTCTCCCTAATATTATAAAAATTTGAAGCAATCTCCTTAAATATGAACAAAGATTTTGTGTTCATGAAGATTTTGTCTTAATGTCTCAAACCAATCAATTCTAACCAAATAATTTATAAAAATTATTTTTTTATGATTTTTCTTTTTAAGGAGGTTACAATTTTGTTGGGGTTTTGGGCTCCCTTCCTATGTGGAGAAAAAGCTCATAAGAGTAAACTTATTTGTGTCACTTAGGACATGTGGAAAGTCAGATTTTTTTGGGGCAAGTGAGAAGCAAAAAGAAAGGCAAGAGAAAAAGTGAGAGAAGAGAAGAGAAACAATTTTCGACATACACATAGCTGCTGCACTAAATCGATCGCCACGACTTTGTTCACCGTCTGATCGGGCTCAAATTTGGACTGCGTGTTCGTGACATCGGGTTCTTCAATATGAACGGTGCGATTGGCGAAACATTGTCTGAGGTGGGAGAAATCGGCGTTTTACAGTAGCTGCGAATTTGGGATTTCTAGCTCTTCATTATTCTCATTTTCAAGTTTATTGCTCTATTGCTTTGTACAATTGTTGAGCACGGTTTGTGCTACATTTTGAGACTCTCTTGTACCTGATTTGATTATAGTGAAGCTCTATTATTGGCTTGTGCCTGTGGTTGTTTACTTCTCACATTGAGAAGGTTTTTCCACGTTAAAATTGTGTGTCTCTTTGTGTTTGTGATTTTGAGTTGCTGCCATATTTATTGATTGCTCCTCACAGATTCTCGCAAGTAGGGGAATTATTATCCGCTGCATATTGTTCTGTTATTTATTGTGTTGAATTTCCCATCAGAGTGGTATCAGAGCTCTTTGGTTAAGGGGTTGTTTCACTTGCTTGAATGATGGAGGCAAATACAAATAGAATGGTTTGTTTAAATGACACTAATTATCACTTGTGGAAGGGAAAGATGAAGGATCTGTTATTTGTGAAGAAATTGCATCGTCCTGTGTTTGCTACTGAGAAGCCAGAATCCATGACTGAAGAGGAATGGAGTTTTGAGCATCAACAGGTTTGTGGTTTTATTCGGCAATATGTTGAAGATAATGTTTATAATCACATTGCAAACGAAGAACATGCGAGATCCTTGTGGAATAAGATTGAATCTTTGTATGCTTCTAAATCAGGGAATAATAAATTGTATTTGTTGAATTCCTTGATGAATTTGAGGTACAAGGAGGGGACTTCTATTTCAGATCACTTGAATGAGTTTCAAGGGCTTCAAGATCAATTGTCAGGAATGAGCATCAAGTTTGATGATGAAGTATTGGGACTATGGCTACTAAATACTCTACCAGATTCTTGGGAAACTTTTCGGGTTTCAATTACTAATTCATCCTCTGATGGTGTTGTCTCTTTTGAAAATGTAAAGAGTTGTGTTCTTAATGAGGAGATGAGAAGGAAGGCACATGATACTTCATCTCATTCTGAGGTACTTGTCACTGAAAACAGGGGGGAAAGTCAGAGAAATGAACTGAAATGGAGTCGAGAGAATAACAAAAGTGAGAGTAGAGAGCAACAGAAGTAAGTCTAAGTCCAGATACAAGAAAGTGGAATGCAATTATTGTCATAAAATAGGGCACATAAGGAAGAACTGTTTCACATGGAAAAGGGAGAACAAAAACAAGAATAGCAAGCATGAAGATAAGAATCATGATAATGATGATCGTGTTACTACTGCTACTCATGATGATCTTGTTATTCTCCGTGACCATGATTCAGTCAATCTTGTATCAGATGAAAGCATGTGGATAATTGACAGTGGTGCTACGCTGCATGTTACACCGAGGAATGAGTTCTTCACATCTTACACTTCCGGTGATTTTGGAGTGTTGAAGATGGGTAATGATGGTGTGTCTAAGGTAGTTGGTATTGGTGATGTTTGTTTGTAGACCAACATGGGAGTGCAGTTATTGCTTAGAGGAGTCAAACATGCTCCAGATGTTCGCTTTAATTTGATATCTGTGTAGATGCTTGATGGTGGTGGTTATGATAATCACTTTGGTTCAGGGAAATGGAAACTTACTAGAGGTAACTTGGTTGTGGCCAGAGGGGAGAAAATCAATAAACTGTATTGGACAAAAGCTTTGGTTGCTAGAGATAGTGTGAACGCTATGCATATGGAGGCTTCTTTGTGGCACCGAAGGCTTAGTCATATTAGTGAAAAAGGGTTGAATTGTTTAGCTAAGAAGGATGTGCTTCCGAGATTCAAGAATGGAGAGTTGGAGAAATGTTCTCATTGTATGGTTGGTAAGCAGACTAGAGTATCCTTTAAGAAGCATCATCCCTCAAGAAAGTCAGAGTTGCTTGAATTGGTGCATTCTGATGTTTGTGGCCTTGTGAAAGTGAAGTCCTTTAGTGGTGCACTTTACTTTGTTACTTTCATTGATGATTGTTCCAGGAAACTTTGGGTTTATATTTTTGAAGACAAAGGACCAGGTGCTGGAAAAATTCAAAGAATTCCATGTTTTGGTTTAGAGACAGTCAGGCAAGAAGCTGAAATGCATTCGTACTGATAATAGTGGTGAGTATTGTGGACCGTTTGATGTTTATTGCAGGCAGCAGAGTATCAGACATGAAAAGACTCCTCCTAAAACTCCTCAGCTGAATGGTTTAGCAGAGAGAATGAACAGGACTTTGATTGAAAGAGTTAGGTGTATGCTTTCTGAAGCAAAATTGCCTAAGCATTTCTGGGGTGAGGCATTGTACACGGCAGTGCATGTTATTAATCTCAGTCCTGCAGTTGCTTTGAATGCAGAGGTGTCAGACAAGATTTGGTTTGGCAAAAATGTCAAGTATGATCATTTGCGAGTCTTTAGTTGTATGGCATATGTGCATGTTCCAAAGGATGAAAGGTCCAAGTTGGATTCGAAGACAAGGCAGTGTATCTTTATCGGTTATGGTCAAGATGAATTTGGTTACAAGCTGTATGATCCTGTTGAGAAGAAGACAGTTAGAAGTCGTGATGAGAAATTCATAGAAGACCAAACCATTGAAGACATTGATAAGATGGAGAAGACTACACCTGAGAAAGATAGTAATTTGTCTGACATTGATCCAGTTCGGACACATGTACATGATCTGGATGCTGAGAATGATGTTCAGAATTATGAGCAACACGATGATATTGTTGATCAGCAGTTTGGAGATGTTCCTATTGATGATGCTGAAGAGGAAAATAAGATGTCATAAGATGAGAATCTTGGTGATGCTCCTGATCCACCTCAAGTTCAACCTTGGAGGTCTAATAGGCAGAGGAAACCATCTACTAGGTATTCTTCTGATGATTATGTTACTTTGACAGATGAAGGTGAACCAGAGTGTTATGTGTAACACCCCAAATTTTAAGTCTTTAAAATTTAGTATCAGTCCTCAGATCCTCGCTTGAGCGAGAGATTCTCGCTTGAGCGAGAGAGGTTCACCTGGGAGGGTGAAATCCTGGGCTATACTGGAGGATTCTCGCCTAAGCGAGAGATGGCTCGCTTGGGCGAGAAATATCATTTTGGGGCTGTTGCCACTGTGAGATTCTCGCTTGAGCGAGAGGGTCAGATTTGAGTTTTTAAAATGGGCGGGATTTTCTCGCTTGAGCGAGAATCCCTCTTTTAAGGGAGAACCCGACGAGACAACATTTAATGAGAAACCCCTAAACACAATCTAGGGTTTAGAAAAGAAGAAGAGTGAGAGAAGAGAGCTTTTCAAGGGCAAAAAGCTTGGATACTCATCTAAGAGCTTGAGAAGAGGTAAAACTCTAGATTCTAACTCTCTTTTTCTCTCTTAAACTCACTTTGGGGTATGTTGGATCTCTTCTCAAAAATGAAGAAAACCATGGAAACTCATCCTTTTGGGTGATAGTTCATTTTATGTCATTCTTACCTTGTAAACTCTTAGTTTTAAGTTAGTGTTCCAAGAATGGAAAGGGGTTTGTGGGTTGACTCATGGAAACCCAAAACCCTAGAGAGAGAAAATGAGGTTGGAGAGGAAAGATGAGTAAAATACTAGAGGTAGAAGATGAGTTGAGTTACAATGTTAAAATATGAAAGGATATGAATGTTTTATATGGTTGTAAACTTATGATGAAAGTAGTTTATAAACATTGAAAATATGATGAATATCTTGTATGGTTGAGTGATGCAATATAAATTGTTTATGTGATATTTGGAAATAAATGACTGACATTATCGTTATATGATGGGGATAATGAAAGATCCTAAGGTTGGAGGAGGTAGCAAAGGAACGTGCAAAGTTACCCACAACCAACCCCGATACGTACCAAGGTAAGGAGAAATTATTAATGGTATATGATAATAGAAAATGTGTGAATCTTCTGATTACGTATATGATCGGTGTATGACTCGCCCGATGTGTTATGGAGAATGATCTGTCCTAGATGATATAATGTATGACTTGCCCTAGGTGGTATTGTGTATGACTTGCCCTATGTGGTATTGTGTATGACTTGCCCTATGTGGTATTGTGTATAACTTGCCCTATGTGATATTGTGTATGACTTGCCCTATGTGGTATTGTATATGACTTGCCCCAAGTGGTAATGAAAAGGTAAACGTGCAATTGGAAAATAATGATTTGAAATGGTATTGATGAAGGAGGTGACAAGGTATGGCAGAGATGAACGAGTAAATTCAAAGGGTTGGATGCAGTAACATGAGAGGGATAAACATGAGATATAGATTTTATCATTTTATGGCTTCTTGTATTATAAAACTTAAAAGGTGGATTATCGTTTACTGATATTTATTGAATTGATAACTTACTCTTTTTTTGTTGTTGTTGTGTATATCTGTTATTATAATCTCATTGCAGGTAAACGAGGTAATTGAGGATACTCGGTTCGAGGCATGAGGAGCTTAGAACTCGGAAGCCTATTTTTTTGTTTGATTGATGTAAACTGTTAATTGGATAATTGTAAATCCTAACTGAATTAGTACTACATTTTTGTAAAGCTGAATATTAATAGCTATGGGTATTTTGGAATCCCATAGCTAGTCATATGCGGTATTTACCAATAAGGAAATATATGAATTATGTTTTTCTGCTCCATGGGAAAATGGTTCTAGTTTATTGCGATAACTGACTTTAAAGTATTGAATGTTGTTTAACTGAAGAGAAATAGAGACGATAGGAATATCTATATTAAAATGAGAAGAATTTTCAAGGGTAGAATTTTGGTCCTTACATTATGTAGAGGCCATGGAGACAGATGAAAAGCAGATGTGGCTGGATGCAATGCAAGATGAAATTAAGTCTTTACATGATAATCACACTTTTGACTTAGTGAAATTGCCAAAAGGCAAGAAGGCTTTGGAAAACAGATGGATTTACAGGGTGAAACAAGAGAGCAATTCTACATCTCTAAGGTATAAAGCCAGATTGGTGGTGAAAAGTTTCAGACAAAGAAAAAGTGTTGATTTTAATGAGATTTTTTCTCCTGTGGTGAAGATGTCATTCATTAGAACCGTGTTGAGTTTTGCTGCTACTCTTGATTTGGAGGTAGAATAAATGGATGTCAAAACCGCTTTCCTTCATGGTGATTTGGAGGAGGAGATTTACATGAAGCAACCTGAAGGCTTTCAAGTTGAAGGCAAGGAAGACTATGTGTGTAGACTGAGAAAGAGCCTATATGGTTTGAAGCAGGCTCCGCGACAGTGGTACAAGAAGTTTGGGTCTTTTATGTGTAAACAAGGCTACAAGAAGGCTGCTTCTGATCATTGCGTCTTTATTAAGAAGCTTTCTGATGATAACTTCATTATCCTGCTATTGTATGTTGATGACATGCTTATTGTTGGGAAAGATATTTTCATGATTGGCAGGTTGAAGAAGCAATTGGGCGAGTCATTTGCCATGAAAGACTTAGGAGCTGCTAAGCAGATTCTTGGTATAAGAATCATGCGAGATAGGAAACAGAAGAAGTTGTGGCTATCACAGGAACACTATGTTAAAAGAGTGTTGCAGAGGTTCCAGATGGAAAATGCCAAGGCTGTAAGCACTCCTCTTGCTATTCATTTCAAATTGAGTGTTAGTCAGAGTCCTTCAAATGAAACTGAAAAATCAAATATGCAACGGGTTCCTTATGCATCTGCTGTTGGTAGTTTGATGTATGCAATGGTGTGTACAAGACCAGATATAGCGCATGTTGTTGGTACAGTTAGTAGATTTTTGTCTAATCCAGGTAGAGAGCATTGAAATGCTGTGAAATGGATTTTGAGGTATATTTGTGGTACTGCTAGTTTGAGGCTTTGTTTTGGAGGTGATAAACCTACTCTTGTGGCTTATACTGATTCTGATATGGCTGGAGATATTGATTCTAGAAAGTCTACATCGGGCTACTTGATTAAGTTTGCAGGGGGGGCTCTATCATGGCAATCTAGATTGCAGAAATGTGTTGCATTGTCCACTACTGAGGCAGAGTTCATTTCCATTACAGAAGCATGCAAGGAGTTGCTTTGGTTGAAGAAATTCTTGTAGGAGCTTGGTTTTGGGCAAGACAAATACTTGCTACTTTGTGATAGTCAGAGTGCAATTCATCTCGGTAAGAATTCCACATTTCATGCTAGGTCCAAGCACATTGATGTGAGATATCATTGGATACGTGATACATTTGATGCTAGGTTGTTGGAGTTGGCCAAAGTTCATACAGATGATAATGGTACTGATATGATGACTAAGGCATTGCTTAGATGCAAGTTTGAGACGTGTTGTGAGATCGCCGGTTTGGCGGTCACCTCCACATAGTTGTGAGGGGAGATTTGTTGGGGTTTTGGGCTCCCTTCCTATGTGGAGAAAAAGCCCATAAGAGCAAACCTATTGGTGTCACTTAGGACATGTGGAAAGTCAGATTTTTTTGGGGCAAGTGAGAAGCAAAAAGAAAGAGAAGAGAAGAAAAACAATTTTCGACAAACACATAACTGCTGCACTAAATTGGTCGCCACGACTTTGTTCACCGTTCGATTGGGCTCAAATTTGGACTGCGTGTTCATGACATCGGGTTCTTCAATATGAACGGTGCGATTGGCGAAACGTTGTTTGAGGTGGGAGAAATCGGCGTTTTACAGTAGCTGCGAATTTGGGATTTCTAGTTCTTCATTATTCTCATTTTCAAGTTTATTGTTCTATTGCTTTGTACAATTGTTGAGCACGGTTTGTGCTACATTTTGAGACTCTCTTGTACCTGATTTGATTATAGTGAAGCTCTATTACTGGCTTGTGCCTGTGGTTGTTTACTTCTCACATTGAGAAGGTTTTTCCATGTTAAAATTGTGTGTCCCTTTGTGTTTGTGATTTTGAGTTGCTGCCATATTTATTGATTGCTCCTCACAGATTCTCGCAAGTAGGGGAAATTATTATCCGCTGCATATTGTTCTGTTATTTATTGTGTTGAATTTCCCATCAGATTTTTGATTAGATTGAAATATATAGAAAATGGGACAACTAATCTTCACTCCTTAAATATCTCATTCAAACCCTTCTCTCTCACCATATTTTCATTTCTCTATTCACATGTTCTTCATTGCACAAGCATAATGTTGAATTCATTTGCCATCCAATCTTTCCCATCAACAACAACAATAATATAATAATAAAATGAAATCAAAAGAATAGAGAACATAAACATAAGGGTTTATATAATAGAAACATTATAGGATATGAATTCATTAATGCAAGAGGTGAATTTAAATGTGATCGAATCACTTTAATTATGCATGCACACAAGGATCAAAATCCTAATGACCTATGGCTTCTCTCCTTGTAATGGCGATCCTCAACATCAAAGAGTTGCAACCTTATTTGCTTATAGAATTGAGCAATAAACTCGTCAGCCTTAGCATCAATCATGTGATCACCGTCGTTATCACCATAACCATAACCATTTTCTTTGCTCTCCTCCTCCGCAATCTCTTCTCGATTCTCATTGTCCTCATCACTTTGCACGAACTCATTCAGGCCTATCGCTGAAGCATATCGACTGTGCTTCTCATTGTCATCATCACAAGGGACAAGTTCATTCAGGCCTACCGCCGAAGCATATCGGCTACTAGGTGGAGACGGTGAGAAGGGTTCCTCCACCGAAACATTTGACGTAGGGGTTACTGCTTGGTCACCCTCGTCCTCAACAGAGGATGTGGGCGATGACAAGGTATTCTGAATGAATTGATTGCTTTGAAGGTGCAATGGTCTCATGGACCCCACAAGTTTCCTCCACACACTCTTGGATTCATCATCTATCGGAAGCACTTTCAACTTTTTCTTATGTCCTCTCATCATGAATAGTGCTACCCTAAAAGCATGCATGGGACCATGCTTCCTCTTTCGAGGAAGAATGGATCTCGGTTCATCTTGAGTATAAGGAACAATCGTGGTGGTGTTTGGAATGTTGATTATAGCATTATGAAGGTTTAGTTCCATAAATTAATTAATGAATTTAATACAGAAAATGAGGATTGAGGAGGAGGGTGATATGAAAGGTGGCAAAAAGAACCCCCTGCAACAAGCAGGGAGAATATTAAGAGGGAGAGTGTTGAATAATAATGATACAAGACAAGTTTATATGAGAAAAAATATTGCAAAGCCAACTCAACAATCCATTTTTTGTGAGGTCTTCATCTCTTGTTTATTGAATCTCATATTTAGATAAATTGTTTTAGTGATTGGGAATTGAAGGATTTGGTAGTGGAATAATGGGGTGGTAAATTGGTATATTTTATTTAAATGACTAAAATAGCTTTCCTTAGTTAAGGTTGAGATTAGATAAATACTAAAGAATTCATTGGAATAAAGGAAATTAGAAGTAAAAATGAAGAGAGAAAAAAGATGAATGAAAATGTAATAAGGGGAAAGCAATAGGAACGAAGATCACTTGTCATTTTTTGTATCCCAAGTGTATCTCAATCCACTTAAAATCTGTCATGTACTTAAAAAAATAGAAAATACATTACTTGATGAAATGTGATTAGTTTGGGACACGAGGACATAGATTTATTCGGAGAAGTGATCCTTATTCAAAGCAATAGAGAGGTAATTAGAAATATTGAGAAGTGAATAGAATGTAAGAGAAAATGAATGAATGAGGATCACTCATCTAAAAAAATCATGTCTTCATGTTTCAAACTAATCACATTGCACCAATTAATATAAATAAAATTATTTTCTATTTTTTAAATTTTTTTTCAATTAGGTGACAGTGTTTGGTTGGATTGGAACATACTTGAGACACAAAAAATGAGACACGTGATTTCCATTAAAAATGAATATGTTTTGTCCACACATGCACATATATCATTTGATGGCTACAAATCATTTTGATTGCATTCTGTTGCTCTGGTTTGAATTGGTCTTTATATATATTAAGAGACTAAAATAGATATATATTTATGTGTTGATTGACTAAAAATAACACACAATTAACAACAATGAGATCTTAAGGTTAAATGTTTTTTTTTTACAAAAGTTTAGTTTAGGGATGACAATGAAAACCGAACCCGCGGGTACCCGCCCGAACCCAACCCGAATTTAACGGGGAAAACCCGATATGATTGGGTTCGGGTTCGGGTTTTACCCGGGTTCAAATTTCGGGTTCGGGTTCGGGTTTGGTATTGTTAATACCCTACCCGAATCCGCCCCGAACCCGATTAATATATATAAAATTACACATAAATACATATATAAAAGCTATATATATATATATTTCTCACACATATATATATATATATAAATTTCACACATATACATATACATATATAAATATATAAAAGCTATATATATATATATATATAAATTTCACACATATATATATATATATATATATATATATATAATATATAAATATATAATTTGGTTCGGGTTTTTTCGGGTTACCCGAAACCCGACGGGTTCGGTAATGATATTGTTATTTATAACCCCGCTTAATTTGGGTTCAGGTTTTGAATTTCGGGTTCGGGGTTGGGTAAGCACAAACTCGACCTCGACCCGCCCCGTTGCCATTCCTGGTTTAGTTAAGTTTATAATTGTTGTATTTGTGGACAAGATAGAAATAATTAAAAGTATGTTTGAAGCTTTTAAAACGTATTTTTCAACCTTTCTAGTATTTAGAATAAATCTTATTAATATTATATTGTTCATAACCGACTATTGAACTGAGATGATGGTAAAACTATTCAAACGTTATACAATGATTAAATTATACCGGCGAAATTAAATATTCATATATATTATACTAATATCAATGTTGAAAAACTATTGAATAATGTGATAAATGTTTTTATTTACACTATTTATTAAAATAAAGAGTGTTAGAGTCTTACTCTAGCGGAGACTAAAATTACTATGCTAAAGAAACTAAGAATTATAAAAATAGTACTTTTTTATTCATGTTCTTTAATCAAGATTAACATACTTTAAATAGTGTTGAATATGAGGCTATGGAACATCTAAATCAAAATCCAATTTACTTAAAATAAGATAAATAATATTATATTCCTTCAAAACATAATCTAACCATAATCTTTAAATTTGATTGGTGACTGAGTTATTCTCTTGAATCTGAATATAGTATTATCAACAATTCTATTTGGCTCAGACGACCCAACTTTGCCTATCCCTTGGAAAGCAACCTTGTCCTCAAGGTTGTGCTTCTTAATATTTTCTCAACTTTTGTTTATGCCTTCAATACTGAGATTTGAGTTTACTATTGTTGGCCCCCAATCATTATCCTACAAGGTTGAGATAGATTCAATATTGTGATAAGTATCCTTAGGATCATCAATTTGTAAATGTAAAAATTGTTTTGATTTACAATGATGTCCTACAATATATTTTTCATCATAATTGTAACATAAACCCCAGGCTCTTCTTGGTTCATCTAAACTACACTATTTAAAGTCTGGAACATCACTGTCTTGTTCAACAACACCATCATTTGTAATGGTATAAATTTGTATGGGTTTCTCCCCCAATTTTTTTAAAATTTAATGTGTAAGCCTTTTATCTCAATAAATATATTTGTAATTAGAGAATGATCAAAATAAGGTGTTGGGATCTGAGATGTTGATGGTTGATATAGTGTTGACTGAGGAATTTTCCATGTAGATTCCTTGATGACATTTTGGTAATAATACGTCTTGCTATTCTTGTTAGTAAAATACTCCCTCCATGGTTGATAGTATTGTTCATAGATCTGATAGGTTGAAGGATATGATTGTGGTTGTGGGGTTGATTGATGAAAAGAAGAATATGTTAAATAACATGGTTGAGGTTGTGGCTTTGGTGAAAAATGTCGAGATCCATATACATGAGGGTGTGGAGGTCGTGGTTGAGATCCATAGGGAGGTGGTTGTGGTGGAAACCATGAATTAGCAGTGGCCAATTGGGCTAATTTCTTCACTAACTCGGTTAGCACACTTTCCATTAGCTCTTGTCCGTCACACATGGAAGAGAGTTTTTCCAACACAACTATGTTGAAGTGGTCATCCATGTTTGATTGAGTGGAAGAAGAATGAGAGAGTTGAGGTTTAGGACGCATGAAGAACAACAATTAAAGTGTCAATGTTAGGGTCTAACCATAGAGAGACTAAAATTACTATGCTAAAAAAACTAAGAATTATAAAAAAAGTACTTTTTTATAATGGTATTGAATAGGAGGTTATCGACCTCTAAACCGAAGTCCAATTTATTTAAAATAAGTTAAATAAGATTTTATTCTTTTGAGACATAATATAACCATAATATCTAAATTTTATTTGTGGATGAGGTATTCTCTTGATGGATTATACAACCAAATAAGGGTGCCTAATGTAAATTCATTATTCTTATTTCCCGTAGTAAATCTAATAATTGAGTATTGTGATCAAGTAGCTCTCTTATATAAATTATAATTTAATTATCAAGGTTAAACTATTCACTATTGAGTATTAAACAACTTTTTTTTATAACACTAAGGGTATTTTTTTCACCCTATTATCAAATAACTTTAATTTTTATATTACCATATTGGTTATTATTCTATATAACTGAGCTTGAACAGAATTAATTATAATAACTTCACCATAAATTATTATAATTTTTTTCCACTTGGATGTTCTCTTTTAGCAAGACAATCCTGGTGGTATTTTTAATCACACAAGATAGGAAATTACTAATATTTATATTACGATTCCAAGTGTAGTATTATGTGAGTAAAAGAAGTTTTATATCTAAAAAATGGATAAGTTTGACATACATATAAGTGACAAGATGCATATATCTAATGCATATATGCCAACTTCTGAGCATCAGAACAAATCATGGCCTTGAAAATCCTTTCCAATCTATGAATCCACTCGATGGCTGCATCAAGAGCGAACCCCCTTGAAACGAACTGGGGTTCCTCCTACAGAACTCATCCAAACCTCAATACTCAGCCGGACAGGGTGGAACCAAAGGCTGCGAACTCGGACTTGGTGTCGTATTCTGATTCAGGTGTTGCAAGTTCTCATTCACGTTTGCCAGTACTGCCGCAATCTGGGCCAACAATTCATTCTGACCTGATCCTCTTCCTCGTCCTCTTCGAGACATTTTAGTAATGGGTACCTGTTTATCTCGATTCTCATTTGTCAGTAAACCAGGTTTAACCAAACAAATCAACAAATAATCACACAACAGTTCACTTCAACCACATAGTCCAATCATTTTGAAGTTACAAAGAAGCAAGTAAGGTTATACCCTAGGCTGCGGGACTAACTATGCTCTGATACCATATTGTAAAGACCCAAATTATACCCTTGAAAATTTTTCTTTTATTTTAATCATTTCATGCATACAGTCATACTACTTTGATTTCTCGATTATTTCTCCTTAAAACATTTTTTAACATAAGATATTACCATACAATTTATATTGCCGAAAAACATAATTCATTCAATTAAACTCTAGTGTCTACCGCATACAACTAGCTATGGGTTTCCAAAATACCCATAGCTATGTATATGTGGAATTACAATCAATCGTATAAGTCATATATCCATAGTTGCAACATATTCCAAATAATTCAATAAGCACTCATGTACAAAATAGTACTAATAATTGAAATCCAAAAATATAAAGCTCCTAAGCTTCCAAAAATAAGACCACCTCAGGTTACCTGTTCATCTGCAATGGGATTATCAATGACGAAACACAAAAACATCAAGGAGTAAGTCATTAATTTAATAAACGTCATTATAAGATAATCCACATTTAGAAAAGTTAGTAAATCACTTTGAAATTCCTTCTTCACGCTACATCACTTGAGCCAAAGTCACTACACCCCTTAGGGTTAGCTAAAAACAATTTCTCATCTCTTTTATAAGAAAACATGCCACATAAACTCGGGTCGAAGTGTTGCGACATAAACTCGGGCCGAAGTGTTGCCACATAAACTCGGGATGAAGTGTTGCCACATAAACTCGGGCCGAAGTGTTGCCACATAAACTCGGGCCGAAGTGTTGCCACATAAACTCGGGCCGAAGTGTTGCCACATAAACTCGGGCCGAAGTGTTGCTACGTAAACTCGAGCCGAAGTCGCTAACCATTTATGGTCGGCTAAAAATACGTTTCCTTTTCATTGATTTCACTATCAATCATACCCACTGAATCCACGCAATCCTTATTACAAACATACCCATATATGTTTATAATAAATACGTGATTCACTAATTAATCCTTGCACAACCAGAAAATACACACATTTTCCATTTCAAATGCGCAAATTAAAGACTTATCCTTACCTTGGTGAGTGTTGGGTTGGGTTCTTGGTAACTGCACTAGTTCCACCGACACCGCCGCCAACTCTAGGATATTTCCTCATTCCCACCATACAACACAATGTTAGTCATTTATTCCAAATATTTCATAAACAACTTATATTGCATCATTTAACCATACAAGATATTCATATATTTTCAATGTTGCTAAACTACTTTCATCATAAGTTTACAACATCTAAAACATACATATTCATCTCATATTTCATCATTAGAAAATAAACTCATATTCTACCTCTAGCATTTTACCCATTTTCATTTTTAGGGTTTTGTGGTTTTCATGTATGAACCCACAAACCCCCTCTTTTCTTGAAATACTAACTCTATACCAAGAGTTTACAAGATAAAATCACATAAAACGAACAATAACTCAAAAGGGTGAGTTTCCATGGTTTCTCTCATGTTGAGAAGAGATCCAATATACCTCAAAACAAGTTTCAAAGGGAAGAAGGGAGTTAGAATCAAGAGATCTACCTCTTCTCAAGCTTTTAAATGACTCAAAAGCCTTCTTGCTCTTGAAAATGCTCTCTTCTCTCACTTCTCTCTAGGTTAACCCTCATAAATGTGTTTGGGGTCCCCTATTTAATGTAACAGCGTCGGGTTCTCGCTTAAGCAAGCCCTTTCTCGCTTAAGCGAGAAAATCCCGCCTATTTTAAAAACTCAGATCTAACCCTCTTGCTCAAGCGAGGGACTCTCACTCAAGCGAGAATCTCACAGTGCCAACAGTCCCACAATGATATTTCTCGCCCAGGAGAGACAACTCTCGCTCAGGCGAGAATCTTCCAGTATACTCCAAGATTTCACCCTCCCAGGTGAGCCTCTTTCGCCCAGGCGAAAATTTCTCGCTCAAGCGATGATCCTTCAGTATAGCTCAGTATTTCACCCTCCTAGGTGAGTCTCTCTCTCGCTCAAGCGAGAATCTCTCGCTCAAGCGAGAATCTCTCGCTCAAGCGAGAATCTTAGGACTGATACTACAATTTTAAAGACTTAAAATTTAGGGTGTTACACAACACATGAGTTTGATGGATTTTACATCGGTTTTCATCAAAATCTAACCCTTCTCTCCGATTTCTATTCTTCCTATGACTTAGTAACAATGAGACCTCAAAATTCTAAGGTTGTGGGTGACAATATAGACTTCTTTTGTTCCTATATGTTTGATGACATCAATGGACAACAAAGACCTCATGCATTATTGGCTAAAGGTTGGCAACCCTAGCTCAATGCAATTTTCACATAATTATGATTCCTTTTTTTTTTTTAATTCTTCACAGCAGCTTGAGAAATAGATTCCATAGCATATTGTTTAAACTCATTTGATATAACACTATAATATTTTGGAGGA
Source organism: Lupinus albus (assembly GCA_009771035.1). NCBI lineage: Eukaryota > Viridiplantae > Streptophyta > Magnoliopsida > Fabales > Fabaceae > Lupinus > Lupinus albus. Next base: position 2,125,773 of record CM020013.1, on the reverse strand, counting down.
TCAATTTAATATTTTACTCATGATTAACTTGCTATCTAATGGTAGTGGGGAAGGGATTAACATGTTAATGTTTTGCATCTTTCATGGATCCGGTTTATGAAGAAAAGTTGGAGGATCCACTAGTGAAACTTTTATCTTTGGAGGATCCTAAACTGTAGTACACTTTAATCACGTTCTAAAATTATATTATTTATTGTTGATGACTTCAAAAGTTATCCTACCACAACTTCCATTTCTTTGCTTGCGGTTATGTAAAAAATATCACAATTTTATGATCAATTTTATGATATTTTGACTCTTTATTTAACCTAAATTGTTGATTTTATACTCATAAGTGATTAAAACATGTCAAAGAGTCAAATACCACCTTTGAAGTGTTTGTGCAGGCTAAAACCGGAAGAATGACCGAAAAAAGCTAAGTTTCCGGGCAAAGATCTGTCAGGCTCAACGCAGGATCCAAGTCCAGCCGATCATACAGTGTTTGATACATGCCATTGGCGCAAATGTCATGCTGAGCGGCAGTGAGAACCTGCACCCAACAAATTTAATTACGAAATTCAACAATTATCTACTGTCTCGGATAAATCAAGCGGTCATCCCACACCCAACGGTTGAAGGGGATGCACCCATTGCCAATATGTGCACCCAACCAAGGTGGTATGCTAAAAGGTCGAGTTTGGCTATACGAAGCGATGCGCTCAGCACAAGGCGGTGCGTTGAGCGTAGGAGTCTCATTCAGACCCTATTATAAAGGTTTAACTTGGGTTTGTAATATAATACTCTAAATAATACACTTGTAATACAAAATATACATAGTTTTAGGTGAGTTTAGCTCCCTTAGGGTGCAAAAGCAAGGTATGAGTGCTAGAGGAGCTAGTCCATGCTTATTGGAGTGATAAATTATCATACATGAGTTGAATTTTCTCTTACTTGCATTTAGTTACCACGAATAGCTAATTTCTATGTTGTTGGGAATGAATGTAATATGAGCTTGATGTATGCACATTCATTTAATTTCATACTAATTTGTTCTGATTTGATTCTTCTGAGTTGTCTTTGTGCTTAATGCTTACTTTAAGCTTGATTATCTTATTGTATGAATTGTGAACAAATTTTTTGGAGAAATCATTATTGTGAAATTTGATTTTATGCAACTCTTTAATTTGGTATAATTACGAGACATATTTATATTAATTTGTCACTTCATGCATGTTGTTATTTTGGTTGCTAGACATAGAACTAATTCAATAACTTTATAACTCTCAAATTTGTTAACATAGAGTACTAGACATAGATGTATGTTTAATGTTTCATATATCTCAATCTTGTTAATTTAGTTGCTAGACATAAAATTATTTTGATGAGTTACTAATATGACCAAGACATAGGCAATTAGTGTATGTGAGGTGTTGCATTTAACTAAATTTCACATGCATAGATTACTAGACATAGAGATATAATTTTGTGAGTCATAATTCTCCATCTTGTGTATAAGGTTACTAGACATATAGTTTTATTGCAAAAACTACTAAATTGACAAAGCCATTAGGTTTTAGTACTTTTAAATATCATTTGTATGGAATAATCATCGCTAAATGAAATAGTGTTATTGAATTGTGTGTGTATTGATAGCGAGTAGGAAATTGATCATAACATTTTTTAGCAACTTATTTTAACCTCAACCATTTTCACATAATTAAACAAACTGAAAACTCATTTAAAACTCCGAATAGCAATTATTGATTGAAAGGTTGATTTGTGAATTTAACAACCCTTTTATACTTGTTTGTAATACTCGTTTAATTATTTATAGACCAATTTGCCAATTAATCAATCACCTAACCACTAAAAAATGAAGATTGAGTTTATATATATTTGTCATTATTATATATGTGCTATACATTAAGCACCAAATAATAAATAAAACAACATGATAAAGCTAATGGATAAAACAAAATGTTGTTACCAGCACACATATGATAATTTATTCAATATATGTTGTAATATTATTGTCTAGAAGTTTGTGAAGTGAAATTACATGAAAAAAACCTGTTTTTATCCTCTTTTACCTATCCCCATTTTGTCCGTATCTGCAAATGCCTGCAAATAAGTGGATGGTTTGTGGGCATTGATGAATAATTTAAAAATAAAAAGATAATAAAACAAAGTAAAAAAATTTAAATAAAGTGGTTGAAGAGAACAAAGTTTAAAAAAAAAATTTGATGTTTTATATGAAGTTGACCAAATCATATTACATTGCAATTTTTGAGACATTAAATCATATTATAATTTATTTGAATTTTTTTTTCTTACATTATGCCTGTGGACTATTTGCATTGCCAAATAGAAATGTATGTGGGCTTGACGGGCAAACGAACCGAGCAAAATGGGCAAATGGACAAAATTTGCATACCCAGCCTGCAAAAAATGCGGGTTATGTAGGAAGGCCTGCGAGCATTGCCCGTTTTGCCATCTATATGTATGTGTTCTATATTTTGTTAATTCATTATCCATCATTCATATTTAATTATTACTAATTCTTCAGAAAAAGTAATCTAAATGTATATAAATTTTTACACTAACCGTGCAAACCTATTTGAAAAATAGAATTCAATAAAAAAAATATTATTGGCGGAGTAAAGCTATAAAAATTTATTAAGGAAACCAATAAAAAATATATTACTTTATAGTTATGAAATTTCAGTGTTTTAAATTATACTCCGTAATTATAATATTGGTTTCTAGAATCTGTATATATAATGATATCATGATATTGTAAGCATAATTATGGCTATATCAATCACATTTCCTTATTCAATTATAGTAACATAACTTTCAATCCTTAAAATTAAAATTCTCAAATACCTAACTAAATAATTTATGACTTTTTAAGAAGTATTACATGTAAGAAAATAATTTCTTTTTAAAAGTGAGGGAATTGATTTTTATAATGGTGCAAATGAATTAAGTGAGGTTATATACATCCCCTTTTGTATGAGCAAAAGTCTTGAAATTTCACTTGAAATTTCAAGACTGATAAATAGTTATGCTACATATATAATAGAAAATGCATTTTGCTCACAACCCTAATTTTGAAATATATATATATATATATATATATATATATAATTGATCCAATTGATCCACTTACTACAAGAGTAAGTGAAAAAATCTACTCTACATCATAATCATTCATTCTTAGAAAATCTAATGGTTTGAATTGGTAAATACATATAAACCATATAATTTTCTAAGAATAAATGACTAAAATGTATAAAAAAAATTTCACTTGTTCTTAAATCAAATGAATCACCGCTATATATTCATTTATCATTTATGAATGTTCTTGAAGTCGAAGTGGTCCAATCCCGCACCGCAAGGAAGCCAATTCAATATGAATAAATGTTTTCAACTAAAAACTCAATGATATATATTACTGTATGAGTTTTATACATTTTTAATATATTATTAATTATTTATATTTAATTATTATTGATTCTTCACATAAATTAATCCAAATGAATAGTAAATAATATAATAACCGTGTATAAATCTTTACATGCATAAAAATTACACTAAAAATAATACACATTTCAAGAGGCGGATCATGGTTGAGCTTACATTTTCTCACAGCTTGATAATATACATTCATTTTAGGGGAATCCATTAATTTCAATTAATAAGTATATCTAAACTATTAAATTTTTTTAGAATTGATGAATAAGATATAAAGTAATTAGATCTGTTCCATATATATAATAAGACAACTTTAAGAGAATGACACAACAATAGTCATGGTCGAGATCGAAGGCATGATTTGTCAAAATTTAAGAGATATGACCCCGACCCTTTATTATTGGGACTTTAAGTAGCTTAGGGTCCCCTTTTGTCAACCTGTCATATTTTAAAGGTACTTCAAAATTGGTAACATGTTTGTATGACGTATGTATTGATTGCCAATATATGTTAGGTTTATTTTATTGTAATTTAACAAGTATGTTCAAGTACATTTTGAATGAATTTCATTCTACAACTATTCTTTTTTCTCCTAAATTTTTTGTTTTTCCCCTCTTTTTTCCGATAATTACATCGTCATGTTAAATTTACATACAAATTCAGTTTTTTATCTTCCTTCTGTTATATTTTTATTTATTAATTTTAAGTTTATAATAATGTACATGTACCTTAAAATTTCAAAATATTAATTATCACCCTGTATTCATACGGGTACCAAAGCTATACATGTATAATGTAGCATATATGTATTATATATGTCATAATTAATAATAAGTGTAATATATATATACTATCAGTTCAAATATTTATATACAATCAATATATCATTCACTATTTATTTATATTACTTTTTATTAAAAAGTCAATAATGATTAAACATAAAAGATAGATAATACATTAACGATATATATGAAACTCATAATAGTGTATATATTTTTTACTCATTAACAATACTTTCCTACTATGAACATTACTTACCACAATTAATTGTCTATCTGCCTTGTCGTTTTCAATGTCTTCACTTGCTAGCAGCCAAGCCACAAAGTAAGATTTTGCACTTTTTTAAAAAGTGGATAATGACATTTTAAACTAGATTTCAACTTTCCAAGAATTCATGTAAATTAAATGATAATAATAAATACACATTACATGTCCTAGACCAAATAAAAAACACATATAAAAAATAGTAATTGTATTTATTAATCTGTATTCAATACCATAAAGGATTTCAAGTTTCACATACCACTTGCAAATATACAAAAAGGTGGCCCATAAAATCTGCTCTACATTTATGATCAGCTTCACCAAAATGAAAAGCTTGGCAAGAAATATGGAAATTTGGGTTTATCTCATTGGTTTTAAATATTAAACTATTATATTGTTTTAAACCCGACCCTCATCAAAATGGTTGTTAACTCTGCTCGAGCAAGAATGAGATAGCAATTATGAACGATTCGAGTAAAATTATGATATTCATGGTTAGATTGAGATAATTTTTTGATACGATGTTCCTAACATATGAATCTTCAATATAAATAATCAGATTTGTGAAATATGCGGTTACTCATGAGACAAATATTATTATGAATGTCTTTACCTATAAGTTATTTTTGTGAGTACACATTGCATATATTTTTCGGGTATAAGACAAATTTTTTTTTGTCATCCCTAGTGTAAACTCATCATTTTTACATAAAACTACCTCTTTAACTATCTTAACTACCGGTGCTCTTGGAACATTTCTTAATCCTTCCTTATTATTTTAAGATTTTTTTACTCTTCTGTATTTTCTTAAATCATACTTTTTCTTATGTATGTGAGACAGTTATTTGTAAAAATATTTAGTAATTCAATGAATTATGATTGAATTAATTCTTTTCAACAGTAATACCCATCATAATATTTTTAATTATTTCCGATTAATGTAATTAGTTTTTCCCAAACTTGATTAAATTAATGAAAGAGTTTGAAATTGTACATTTTTTCATGTAATCTCATGCATGAGGTAATTCTTTATTTGAACCGAGAACATACTTAACTTTCCTTCTAAAAAATTTCTTCTTATGATTCACCTCATGTGCTTCTTAAATAAAAGGAAACAAAAATGTGTCAATTGAAACCTATTCCCCATTCATATTTTGAAATTGAATATGATCATTCTTTTTAAATGTTTTTGGTACATATCATTCTTTTAATTTATACAATCGAAGAAGGTCTTGAGTTTTTTTATTGTTGACTATTATTATTCAATCAAACATTTCTCTATAGTTTTATACATTATAATTAATTAAAACTAATAATGCAAGAGTGGTGTAGAAATACTTGTGTAATTACAAACTATATACTCACACAAAAAATACTACTATAGTTTATTTATGTACATGAATTACAACACACCATTCAAAACAAAACGGAAACCAAATACCATGATGTTTTTACATCCAAAAAATCAAAGAGTAGTGGTGCAATTAAGATTCTCTTTACCGATTTAGTTTTCACAGGAGAGGAAAGAAGAAGGGATCAGAAGACTTGAAAGTCATCTCACTAATATATTTTATAGACGAAGATCACCTGTTCCGGACGGTGTTATATTTCCTATCTCGGACCAATGACATATTACCATATGAATGAAAGATAATTTTTAAAAACAAAATGTAACATTTTCACTGGTCGAGACAGAAAATGAGACATCGTTCGGGACATATAATCTTTGTCCTATTTCATAACTCTCAAGTCTTTTTATTCCTTTAGTTACCCTCCAAAAAAAAATAACTCACAAACATGCCCTAAATAGATAACATCTGATTTCAACTAAACCAAGCAACCATTACATCCAATTCAGAATCAATATCTCCAAATTGATCACAATCCTTTCCCCAACCATCATCATCTTCCCATAGCCATGCCAACAAGTTTTCTTTATCCTCCAATGACTCTGACACTATATTACCATTCAATTCTATCACACTCTCCAAATCCAAGTTACTACTACTACTTCTACTATTATTATTATTATGATCTAAACCCAAAGCCATGGAAGAACATAAATCTCTACACTCCCCATTTGAGCTTTGGATTAAACTATTATCTAGCTTAGTTGTACGTGTTGGTTCATTACTTGCTGCATCAATTCCCACTACTTCTTCTTCTTCATTATTATTACTATTACTATTATTATTACTTTCTAGTATTTCTTCACCAAATTTCAACGACAAAACCCCACTTTCTTGTTCCCCAAAGCAAGTGTCCATGAACTCATTAAAACTCAAATCCCCACAACCATTAATTACTTCTTGGGCCAGTCCCAAAATCTCATGATCAATGCATAACATCTCATTTATTCTTTCACCTTCCTCCACTGCAAAGTACTGTTCCTCTTGGACCAATCTACTTCCTCTTCTTTCTTCTTCTTGCTGAGAGGAACTTTTACCTAACCCATCACCTACTTCTTCTTCTTCTTCCTCTTCTCTCTCTGGGTCCAAAGCCATGAAATCCATTATCATTTTCAAGTTCTCAGTTTCTAGTGATGGTGTAGGTGGTAGAGGAACTGCTTCATTATTCTGATGAATTTGTTTTACACTTTGTTGATGATTAATATTAAGCTTTGTTTTTAGGGCATAGGTTTTGTTCTTCTTCATAGCCCATCGGCTAGTTATACCGCCTCTGGTGGTGCCTTCGTGTTTATTACTTGTAGTATCATCATAACTGAAAATCTTTCTGCTCAAGTGAGAGTTCCAATAGTTTTTGATTTCATTGTCGGTTCTTCCGGACAAGTGACTAGCTATCAATGACCACCTGAAAATGTTGTTAATAGGTCAAAAGTTTCTTCGTATTACTTTTTTATAACTTTATCAAGATTTTTTGTCAGCTGTATGTAATGAGAGGAAAATTATTACAAAAAAAATGATGTAAAGTAAATTGATATTCATCAAATACTTGATTTTACTTATTTTTTTAATAGCAAAATTGTTACTCAATTTCATTATATATAAAATGATAAAAATGTCTTATTTGTTTCCCCATTAATGGAGAGAGTCATTTCTCTCCTTTGTGACTTCTGCAACCGAAATGAACTCCTCTCAACGGGAAGCAACACAAAATATATCACTCATTGAAATAATAATAAAAACAAAAATAAAAAAATATGAAACCTTAGATCCTGATTGCAACCAAGATTTCATTGCAGTGGGTCCACACTGTTTCATGTGACACATAAAGCAGATTTAATTTCACTAAATTTAACTATTTTTTATATTTTATATTTTATTTTCATGATTTTTTGGACCACGTGTATACTTTCAATTTTAATAATGTCTTTTTTAGAGGGGTAAAGGACAAGGACCACAATTACCATTGATTTATTACTTAACCCAATTCTTCATTTATATATTCATATTATATAATGTATGAATTTAAATATAAGCAAAATGATATAATTAAATAAATAGAGGAAGCAAACTAATATATTTCAATATTGTGATATTAATTTAGAAACATTGTTATTTATATGTAATTCTAAAAAAATTAAATTTTAAAAAATACATAACATCAAGCTTTGGATGAAAATTGTAATCTTCACTCAAAAGAATATCTCTAAATTGAGTAAGACTCATCTCCATTAATGCTACCAATGATAAGTAACTAATCTCTTTAGGGATTTGTGATTGTCCCTTTCAACAAATATTGCTCCCAGAAATTGAAATATTAAACTTTTAGTCATTCTGTTAATCTAGCAGAGTTTTACACTATTAGTCCAACGTCTTGGTTGATTAAAACAACTATCATAGAACCCTAAGACTTCGTGCTAAAGTTATAACAATCCTTATTAGTTGATCTATGCACTTTCTATGGATTGATCAAGGCATTATCCTATTATAGATATAATCAATATGAATATCTAATCATTTCTACAATTTTCATTAGAAAACTGGAGAGACCTTCCAAGTTTTAATCACATATACACTTATGGAATTTTACATCATGTTATTCTTGTAAAGAAGGGAAAGTTTAATCGAAAAGCTAAGTTTAATTCTTCTGAAGTTTTAATTTCATCATTTTTTAAACAAAACTTTTTTATTTATTATCTTAATCAATGTCCTTAAGTAACATTCCCCCAAAAATATTAGTACATTCTTCGCATCAAAATAACTTATAATTGAAAAATAAGATAAGGAATATAAAATTCTTTTTAATTTTTTTTTAAAATGATATGAGAGATAATCCACTTATTGAAATAATACATTTTTTAAACTTACTTCACATCTTAGCCATCAATTCTAGGGAAATCCAATTATTTGAATTAGTGAGTAAATATAAAAAGACTTTCCCAGAAATTGAATTCTAAAAAACTTTATAACAGCTGAACACGAGATGCATTCATTGTCTCGAATCCTCTTAATTACTACATTTTGAAATTCTTATGTATAAATATTATAAATATAAATATATAAAAAACATATGTGTAAATTTAATAATTAGAAAAAATTAAAACTTATTTGTCATAAAGAATTAAACTACTCATATATTTTTCAACAAAATAATAACGTGCCAGTTTTAGGTGCTTTAACAAATAAGACCTATTTTATTAATCATGTAAAACCCAGAATTTTCAAGTTACATTATGTGTAATTACGTATGAATTTTTATAATTAAAAACATATTTTTAAATTTGATGTGACTTATCATATTCACCATAATTACAATATTAATACTGCTACCCCATTTATAAAAATAGCAATTAGCTACATGAACTTAGGTATTTTCAAAAATAAAAAATGGAAGTGGATTAATTGAATTTGAGTAATAGTATTCATCTAAAAATCTAAGTATGTTGAGGTAGTGACTCACTATATGATTCTGCCAACTTGGTTTATTGTATACTAGCGTGTTGATTGCCGACCTGCATTTATATTTTATTGTATTAAATATTCAATTTTTATATATTTTATTTTATAAAATTAAAATGTTTTTGTATTAAGAGTATTTTATGTTAAAAATATATTTATTATAATTCAATTTAAGGTGAGATATGTGGTTAATATGCTAATGATAGTTATTTAGGATTATATAATTTTTTTTAGAAATTAAAAAAATGTAAGGGCAAAATAGGAAAATAAAAATTATATCATAATGTTAGTTATTTCATGTTTTAGCTTTATATATAGTATAGACGTTAATTTGTGGAATGTATATATATCTTAATGAAACACTCACCTGTTACCAAAAGAAGCATGCAACTTAGTAATGAGATTTTCCTCTTCAATAGAAATGTTGCCTCTTTTTAAATCAGTTCTTAAATAATTGATCCATCTTAATCTGCAACTCTTACCACATCTCAGTAAACCTTCAAAATCCCAAAATTAATAATGTCACTCAGAGAAAACAAGACAATCAATATCTCATATTTGACCTTAATTCACATAAAATCAAAACAAAAATGTCCACTTCTAAGTAAAATGTACAGAAAAATACCAACCAGTAATAGTCTACTCAAAATACTAGTAATATAATTCAAAATACTTTTTTTATTTATTGAAAACTGTTACCCTTTAATACATCACAAAAAAGGGATTTTTTTAATATAAAGTTTTCATTTTATATTTCTGGGCCAATATCCCCTTAAACACACAAGATCTTATACATAATAAGTACATTTACTCATAGAACGTAAAAAGTTTAAGGAATAGAGTGAAAGAGGTTATGGATTCGAATCTCCCACATGACAAATTTAAAAAAAATAAAAGAGTTATAAAAGAGTGAACAGAGTGAAGTGAAGAAGGTTGAAGATTCAAGACTCCTCGTCTACATTTTATACTAATAGTGCATACATATTATGATATACAGTGATGCATTTCCATAAAAAGTACCTGCATTTTTGGGCAATGACCTCCAAGAGCCTTCACCATTGGCCTGAATATACTTTGTCAAGATTTCATCTTCTTCTGTTGTCCACCTTCCTTTCTTCAACCCCACTTTCTCACAACAAGGAGCCCTTCCCATTTTCTAAGGTATAGTATCTAATTTGTCCACTATATATCTTCTACTATAGTATTATATATAATATATATATATATATATATAAAGAATATATAATGTAGAAGACAAATTAAATCTAGAGAATGTAGTTGGAGATGTCAACTTCAATTATTATGAGATTAGCTGGCTAAGGGTTTGTGTGTTTGTCAAGTTGCAAAAGGGATCAACATTGTGGTGATAATGGTTCTAAGAGAAGGGTTTTAAAACTAAGTATGAAAGAGTATTAGTAATTTATTTATGAGGAGGGAGATTAAGTTTTTTAAACTTACTCCAAATCTTAGCCATCAATTCTAAGGAAATTCAATGGTTTATAAAGATAGTAATGTAAGAAAGGGAGTGAGAGAGTGTATTGTAAGAAAGATATGATGTCTCAAATTATGTCTTAAAACATATATTATTTTAATGATATTAAAATAAAAATAGAAAAAATAATGAATGTTTAATTTTTTAATTAATATGATATGTTTTGATAAGAATTGAGACATGATTTAGAACAAAATATCTTTGTTGCTAGAGATATATGAGTGGTGATAAAGCGTGCCACGTTAATGAGTATGAATAGTATAGTCGTGGCTTTTCCATAGTCGAGAAACTTGTGGGCATGCTTTTGATCTCCACGTTGGTGTCCCTTTTCTTAACCTCCTTTTTAATTTTAGAGTATATACACTTTTAAAGATTAATTATTTTTATAATAAAATTAATTTCTATCAAATGTTGTAAAACATGCTACATATGATTAATTTAACTTACATTTGATATTTTTTAGAACCAATTTTTATTTTACAATTTTTGATTGATCAAATTAGAAAAAAAACATGAGAGACTGAAATGCGTATTTACTCTTAATTTTATTCTCACCCTTCTATAAATTAATAAATGTAAATAGTATATATTTTTATTCGTATAAATTTATGCAATATGTCATTAATTTACACTTTATCCTTCTAACAATTAATAGTAGATTTTCTAAAAAAGACATGAATTAATAGTATGATCACTATGACTTCTTTCTTTCAGTTTCTTTGGTGGTGGCTTTGTGGAAGAGGAAGAAAGAATTGTAAAGGGTGAATTGGATGTGTCCCTTGAAGATTTGTACATGGGAGGTTCCTTGAAGGTGAAGTCACAAGCAAATTGGGCCTGGGATGTTTCAGCAGATGACAGAGCAAGTAAATATCTCTGAGAATGTTGATAGATTCTACAAATCTTTTTCTAAATTTTGTCCTTATCTTTATAATGAAGTTTTTTATTTACTTATTTTAAAATTTAAATTTTAAGAGGGTGAGTCTCAACACCTATAAGGTTACTCGTCTAGTGACCTGAGGTCATGAGTTCAAATCTTGGAAACAATCTATTCGCTTACGATAGTAAGATTATGTACATTTATCTTCCTCACATCCCACTAGAAGCGAGTTTCGTGTACAAGACAACCTTTTTTTATTTGAAATTTTAAATTGAGTCAATTAGTGTAGTGTTACAAGTTTTAGTCCTTTAAGGGGAGGTGCTATTTTATGAGGATGGCAGCCCATAATTGATGGAGAATCTGAAGATTTAAGGGTTAGTAACTTTGCATTCATATTTTTATCAAAAACTGTTTCATATGCATGTTATATTTGCCATCGGCAGTGTCCTGACAATTTATATGGTATTTTGAGTTTTGTATCCAGACGAAGGGTTACCTTTGACTCTAACTAAAAGGTATCTTTTGGTCCATAATAACCAAAATGAAGTTGGACTCTGACTCTGATACCATGTTAAGGTTTCATCTCAAACCAATTCGCAATGAGATGAGTAGCTCAACATGTATTTAAATCATTCCCGAAACAATGAGGTAGATAATGTGAGACTCACTTTCCAACAAGTTTGAAGCCCTTACTAGTTTTGAGAAGAGCATTAAACACTTAGATGAACATCTGGTGAACATAAGCACAAAGGTGGAACACCTATATACGTCACTTTCGAGGTTCTATTCCCCACGTCACTAACGGAGCAACAAAAAACAAAGATAAAACAAGCACTTGGTACATTTTATTTTGCTCATTATGTCCACAATGTGACATGATTAGGTGATTATAGTAAATGCATTCCCATGGCCTCTCTCACCTGTTCCTCTTTTTGTTAGTTACCAAATTCCCATAATGTTTTAATCCTTTCTTTGAATTCATGTGCCTTCTTGGCGTGTCATTTTTTTGGGTCAAGATACAAGGAAAATATACAACACTAACTGAAAAATATGCTGTGTCTGAAATTATCTATCTTGTGAACTTAGATTAAGATTGTTAGCTTATTTATGTATATTACCTTCATTTCTGATAGGTTTATAAGTTTGTTTGCTCATCAAAACTTCATAAATTGTAAAAATCGGTTGGTAAACCAGTCTCACACTACAACAATTATACCGGTTATGTAATCATATTTTTTTAATGGAAATAAAAAAAAATTGTTTTTTTTGTTTTTTTAATATTAATGTTAATATATGTATATCTAACTTCACTCATATGTAGTTTAATTAATGAACCACATGTTGAACTACTAAACCATTATATCAGTACTCTGACCAGTTTGATAACCTGTATGGTATTAATAAGACTGATTTATAGACACAAAATAATATTTAATTAGTTTAGTTATCAATTTTGATGATTTTATAAAATTAGTAAGTTCGAGATGTGGCTTGTATTAATAAATAGCAACTATTAAGTATATTAATGGTTAAATTGCTATTTGTAAATAAGACAATGGTACTGAAATATGATATCTTAGTGCAATTGAGGCAGTAATGTATTGTTAGTTATATACAATCTTATATATCATTTAATGTTAGATATAATTTTCTGCTTACATGGAATGAAGTTATACTTTGTTATTTAAAAGGGACTAATAATATGGATTTGCTTTATTGGAATACATCAAATCTCAATGATTTGTTTCTTCCTTTTGAATAACTAAACATATGCATATGTGCAAACAATAGAAAAATTCTTCTTTTAAAATAGGTTAACATTAAACAATAAACTTTTAAATATAAATAATACAAATGAATAATATAATATCTGTATTTAAATTTTTATACAATAATATATAAAAAATTTAATACACTTACTATATAATCAATAAAACAAATTTGAAATTATTTCAGACACAAATATAGCATTGTTGTTGATCTAATATTCCCGAAAGACATGATAATTAAGAATAAAACGTTGATATAGTGATATAAGATTTTGTTAGATCATAGAAAGAAAAAGGTTAATAATTTGATTTCTGATAGTGACATTTGTTGGGATGTGTAATCATACACCTTGAAATGATTAATTCATTACCAAAAGGTAAGAGTATACCCTTAATAATACAAAAGTTGAACAAATAGAGATCAACTATCCATTTTCTTGTCTCAATCCAATTATAAGTTATTATTTAATTAAAAAAAAAATTATAAAAATATAAAATGATTTTTATATCATTTCTTGTACTTTTATACCAAAGTTATAATTTTTTATAACAAATTTATCAATTAACCTTCAAATTTGATTGACTTGAAATATGGATAATGAAATTTTTTTAAGGGACATTGTTAAAGTTGAACACAAAACGACAAAGTAGGCCATATACCCACCTAAGTCCACGTGGCAATAACAACATGACACACCTAAAAAGTTCCCTTCCCTTTAAGGTTCTAGTTTCAAACAAGGACATGAACCTTAAACATAAGCTCCAAAATAGAATCACTATATTTAGACCTTCTTCTCATTGTTCTATTTTTTGTCATCCCTTATCTTTCTTTCAAATTTTTTTATCAAAAAAACACAAAATTTAAAGAACTTTAACCAGAACTCTGTTTGGGGTGGGAGCTCTTAAACCTATAATCCTTTTGAGCTCTCATTCTCAAAATTCAATATAAAAAAAATAAAAAATAAAATGGAAACTACTCTGTGTTTAAAATGTGGCATTTATGGAATTTCACCTTCTATTCCAATAACTTCAAAAACTACATCACGCGCCATGGTTAGCGCGTTGGGTTGTTCTCCTTCTTCTTCTTCTGACAAAGGTTCTTTGTTTTCTAGTTCTAGATTCTCATTTAGGTACCCTTTGAAGTCTTTATGTCCTAAACAAATTTGTAGTGGCGGTTATGATGGTTTCTCTATAAACGACACCGTTTTGATGGACAAAATGGATACCCATAATGTAATAGAGGTTGAAGGTGAGGGGCAAAATGGGAACTGGGTTTTTAATATTTGTCATGCTAATTCTGTTTGGAGGAACAATGTTAATGATAATGATGAAAAAAAAGATGATGATGATGTTGTTGAAGAAGAAAAAGAAGAGTGTAATGGTTGTAGAGTTGAATATGATGATGATGAAAAAGAAGAAGAAGTTATATTTGATAGAGATTCATTTTCAAGAATGCTCAAAAGGGTGTCATTATCTGAAATAAGATTGTATGAGAAAATGTCCCATTTGGGTAACTTGGCTTATTCTATTCCCAATATAAAGGTGAATTTTTTTCATAATTTTGTGTTTCATTTGAATCTTAATAAAGCTAGTGCTAGGTTTAAGGAATTAAAACATTAGAAGTTTTTATTTTTTTTATTTGAATGTATTATAATTCATTGAATTGTCAAGGAATGTAGTAAAATTTTCATTCATGGGTTTTCATGCATAGAAATTAATTTAGATTCCATGGTATGTTTTGGATCACGTTGCTAGAAGATTACATGCATGACTTTTTATTGTGGCTGAATTTACATTTACAGTTACCTTATATTTGTCGAAATTTAATTGTATCTATTGTACTTTTTCTCTTCGATCGCCGATATCGATATTAATATTCGGTAAACTTAACGTTAATCACACAACATTAAGAACATTTTGTTGGAAACATAGTTACCTAGTACACTATCCGAATACCCGATATGACTAATTCGGTATGTGGGATATAGGATTAATGACTGAACCATGTAACTATGGCTAGAAATGCATTGTTCTAGGATCTGGTGTTTCTTAAAAAAGTGGCATACTTTTCTCTAGGCTGGTGTAAATTTTAACAATATGAAACAAAGTACTCATGTAACTTGATTGACCTCTAATCGAATTCAATTGCATTGTGAAATCGAATCATGGAATTTGATATTCCAAAGTATGCATTTGTGATACTAATTTGTTTTTTAGCTTTGTTAATTTAGCCAGGGTACCTCTTGAAACATTATGATCTGCGTTTTGTGACTTCGTCAATAGAGAAGAAGAAATTAGCTGCAACAGCTGAACAAAATCAGGCAACTCATGAAGAAGAAAGTAATGATAGGGATGAAGGAGACGGGAAGGAGCCGAAAAATAGCGGATACAAGATAAGTGCATCGGCTGCTTACGAGATTGCCGCTGCTGCTGCTTCTTATCTCCATGCTCAGACAAGGAGCATACTTCCATTTAAATCTTCAAATGATGAGGTTGGCGAAGGTTCTGTTGAAGCGAGCAACGAAAGCGTCGATGATGCTAACAAGAACAACACGCAGGCGGCTTCTTGGAAGGCAACTAGTGATTCGGTTACGGCTGTGGTTGCGGCAAAAGAGGAAGCAAAGCAGGCTTTTGCAGATAATATGAACTCAACAAGTTCTTCACCCTGTGAATGGTACATATGTGATGATGACCGGAGTTCTACACGATATTTTATTATTCAGGTGGAGGAAATTCAAAAAATTATAATTTCTGTTCTTAAGAGCACTTGGTTTATTAAATTTTACACTTGTATGTGATTCAATGTCAATTTTCTATATATTTATTTTGATAATTATTGCTTTAATTTGAAGGGTTCAGAGTCATTCGCATCATGGCAAGCAAATCTACTTTTTGAGCCAATTCAGTTTGAGGTAATTGTTAATCTTGTAGGCTAATGTTGTATCTCATTATGTAATTCTTCTTGTTAAGTGGAAATTTCCAATCTTTCTTGATGCCTACCGATCTTGAAATTGAGATACTGGGAATGTAATGGTAGCCCAGTGCACGAGACTCCGACTTAGTGACGTCTGAGGAGGGTAAGTGTATACGACCTTAATCCCGCAAGCTGAGAATCTAAGATGCATATTTTTGTTTCCTTTAGGGGTTAGATGTCCTTGTCCATAGAGGTATATATGAGGCTGCTAAAGGGATATGTCAACAAATGTCGCCAGAAATTCATGCTCACCTAACATCAAAAGGTTCTAACGCAACATTTCGTTTCACTGGCCATTCTCTTGGGGGGAGCTTGGCATTACTTGTAAATCTCATGCTGTTGATAAGGAAGGAAGTGCCGGTCACCTCTCTGCTTCCCGTGATAACCTTCGGCGCCCCGTCCATCATGTGTGGGGGTGATAGCTTCCTAGAAAAGCTAGGATTGCCGCGCAATCATGTTCAGGCAATTACAATGCATAGAGATATAGTACCAAGAGCATTTTCTTGTAATTACCCTAAGCATGTTGCAGAACTACTAAAGGCTGTTAATAGCAACTTTCGCAATCATCCTTGTCTTAATAACCAGGTAAGTTTCTTCTTTATCCTAAATATGTGCTATGTAAAACTTGGAATTTTCTTGCTCTTTTTAGCCTCTAATTTCTGTGAATCTTTTACTGCAGAAGTTACTATATGCACCAATGGGCGAATTTTTGATTCTACAGCCGGACGAGAATTTTTCGCCAAGCCATGATCTCCTGCCATCAGGAAGTGGACTATATCTTTTGTGCGGTCCTTCGTCAGAATCCAACGACACAGACGCGCAGCTCCGAGCTGCTCAGTTGGTCTTCTTGAATTCACCACATCCACTTGAGATATTGAGTGACCGATCCGCATATGGATCCGGAGGAACAATAATGAGAGACCATGACATGAATTCCTACTTAAAATCCGTGAGAACTGTGATCCGTCAAGAACTTAACCAGATTCGTAAGGCAAGTAGAGAGCAACGGCGAAAGGCTTGGTGGCCTCTTGCGAGATCGAGTGGAAGTGGCGCTGGCGATGTTGTTAGGAGATCCTTCGTATCATCGGTTAATGTGATTCACGACCAGCCTCCCTTTTCTGGAATCATACAAACAGGTATAGAATCCTTGAAATGGTTTGGTAGGCTTGTTAGATCCAATCATATGCATTTGTTTGTGGTGTTCTTGTTCCCTGCAAGATTGTTACTCTTGGAAGCATATAGTTTCATTAGCTTAAGATGAAAAAATGTTGATATTCATTTTTCTTCTGTTGGGACAGTTGTAGAGGGAAAGGTTCCATCAAATTAGTTGGTGGAACAGTTGGTTGATTCTTTGTTCATTGATTTCATAATTGAAACATTGTATATCTCATGATGAATAGTGGTTGTAGAGAAAAAAATGCAAAAGATATTGACACATAAATAATATAATTGCTTAGTGTTCAAGATATCTTTATAATGGAAATACCTGCAGCTATAAATCATTGGCTAAATATAATGGAAATGCAGATTTGTCTATGTGATTTCATTCAAGTACCAAGAGTGCATGGCAAGATAATCAATGTGATATTAATAAAACATGCGGGTACCTGCCCGAACCCCCAAATTTAAGGGGAAACCCAATGTGTTTGGATTCGGATTTGGGTTTGGTACAATTGATACTCTATCCCGAACCCGCCTCGAATCCAATTAATATGTGTAAAATTATAAAATTACACACAAATACATATATAAAAGCTATATATAGAAATTTGACATACATATATATATATATAAATATATGTTTCGGGCGGATTTTCATCTGGTTCGGGTTACCCGAAATTCAACAAGTGCGGGGATGGTATCATTGTTTTCAATTCCGCTTAATTCGGAATCAAGTTTTGGATTTCGGGTTCGGGTTGGGTAAGCAGAAACCCGACCCATTCTGTTGTCATTCCTAGATATTGGCAAGGGAAGATATTCGAAGAATTATACCAAATTTGCACTAGTAGATATTAGATATTTTTTGCAGCATTTTATCTGATACCAAGGACTTTCCTTCCATCACTACTATGGTTCTCAGTGTGCTTGCAGTGCTGTTAATAAATGAATAACTTGTATGGATATACCATAGTTACCTGTAGTACATGTAGGGATGACAATGAAAACCGAACTGCGGGTACCCGCCCGAACCCAATCTGAATCTAATGGGAAAAACCCGTTGTGCATGGGTTCGGGTTTTACCCGAGTTCAAATTTCGGGTTCGGGTTTAGTATCAACAATATCAAACCCGAAACCGCCCCGAACCCGATTAATATATATAAAACTATAAAATTACATATAAATACATACATTAAAAACTATATATATAATATATAAATTTCACACATATATATATATAGGGGAGGGATCCACTTACTCCAAGAGTAAGTGAAAAAACACTTACTCCACATCATGACCATTCATTCTTGGAAATCCAATGGTTTGAATTGGTGAGTACATCTAAACCATTGAATTTTTCAAGATTAGATGGCTAAGATGAAGAGTAAGTGTTTTTTGGAGTAAGTTCTCCCCATATATATATATATGGGGTTTGCTAACATGAGTAACCCTCTTTTTTAGTTAGGTACATGTTAGCATTGAGTACCATAAAAGTTGGACATAAAATACTCTTAATCTTATGTTGAAATGAGTAGTGATGGTAAGGGTATTTTGGAGTTGAGATGATGAGTGGGAGGAGAGAGAAAATAATAGATTCTTATTTTTAACTTTTAGAATAACAACTTACCAAAATACCCTTACCATCACTACTCATTTCAACATAAGATTAAGGGTATTTGTTGTCCAACTTTTATAGTACTCAATGCTAACATGTACCTAACTAAAAAAAAGTTACTCATATTACCAAACCCCTATATATATATATATATATATATATATATATATATATATATATAAAGCTATACATATATAAATTATATATACATATATAAATTATATATATATATTTTAATTAAAATATATGTTTTTTGGGTTTTTTTCGGTGTTTTTTTCGGGTTCGGGGATGATATCATTGTTTTCAATCCCGCTTAATTCGGGTTTGAGTTTTGGATCTCAGATTCGGGTTTGGGTAAGCACAAACCCGACCCCGCTCCGCCTTGTTGCCATTCCTAGCTACACGTACATAGTTCATGTGAGTACGGATCACTTCTACATGAATTTTATCGGATATTCTTTATAACGAACTAGATATATGACATGGTATGATGAATTGCATATATAATATGTAAGATAAATGAAATAATTATATAAATATGAACAGACAATAAGAAAACATAACATATGTAAGAGTTGAGATACATGTTATATTTCTTTCCCACAAAGTGTACCATTTCATATGTCATTATTTGTGATTGATCAGATTTTTTATTTATTATTAAACATTTAACTTAAATATATTTTTTAACCAATTACAACAAGGGAGAATGTAGATTGAGAGAGTACATTGTTCAAAAGGGATGAATATTAAAATTAGTTAAGAGTAAAGCATATAGAAATTAAATCATACTAATAATTACTAGCATGCTTTGGCATTAAAGAGTAGTATATCCTATCATGTATGTAGATCCTCCTTTACATGAGTATTTATTACAATATACTCTTAGCAAAAGCTCCAATTTAAACTGAATGAATATATTGAGTAATTTTCATTGAATGCTAATGTCTTTCTCAAATAAAATGTATACATCAAATAAGAAGACAAACAAATTTGAATACATTTTCATGACAATCTCATGATAAAGCCTTTTTAATACAATGCCTCAGTCATGACATGCAACCTCTAGACTCATGAATATTTGGAGTATGTCACTTACAAGCTTAAGGGTGAGAATTCTCTTCATTAATGGAGAAATGAGTACACCAAAAGTAAAGTAAAGAAACAATGTGATGTGATGTAACACCCAAAAATTACCCTCTTTGAAATGAGGTAACAATCCTGAAGAATGGGGCATACTGCCAGATTCTCGCTTGAGCGAGAGGATCAGTGTTTTGAAATTGGAAATTCTGGGAGTCTCGCAAAGCGAGGAATGGGTCGCTTGAGCGAGAGAAAGCCTTGGCAGGATGTGAGATTCTCGCTTGAGCGAGAGAATCTCGCCCAGGCGAGAGGGTCCGTGTTTTGAAACTTAAAATATTGTGGGCTTCTCGCCCAAGCGAGATATTCTCGCCCGAACGAGAGTGCCCAGCTATAAAAGTAAAGAGAGGGTTTCACAAACCCTAATCTTCATTTTCTTTTCTCCCATTTCACTCCCAAAGGCGGCTCCCCATGGATTCCGACTCTTTCCTCCACTAAACCTAAAAAATACATCAAAACCTCTTCCTTTTGCTTCTTAATGGAACATTTGAGAGCTTTGGAGATGAAAAAGTAACAATGGAGGTTGAAAGAGATGGAGGTAGATGGAGCTCTTTGCGGATCCACGGAGCTTACGCAACCTAAGGTGAGGGAGAAGACCATTGTGGTCTTATAGTATTTCATTAGAGTCATCATCTCCGATTTCCCTCAAGAATCGGAGCACGTTAACGGATAGAAACTCTCTTGGGTGTTTGTGGTTCATATGAGAGTCTTTATTTTATATGAGGATGTATTAGCCATAAAATTTGAGATATATGTGCGGGGGAAAACCGTTTATTTAAGTAAAACGCAATATACTCATTTATGGTAATACACCGTCATGAAAGATGATTCTAACGTTAATGTGTTATATGATGAAGAAATGTGTTGTGTGTGGTTTGCTTATGATAATGGTGTGTTATGGATGGTTGATTTATTACAAACATATATGGGTGTGTTTGTAATAAGGATTGTGAGATGTGTGTTTAATGACAAAATTAGAAACGGTTATATTGTCTGATAATGATTGTGTGTGAGTTATTTATGGTCATAAACGTATATGAGTGTGTTGGTAATAATGAATGCATGATGAGTTATTAATGTGTTAAAATGAGATGGGTGTGTTTGTAATAAGAATAGTTTGATGAGTTGTTAATTTGTAAAAGTGGAGATGAGTATGTTTCTCAAAACGAATATGTTGTGAGTCGTTTTATTATTACAAACATATATAGGTATATTTATACTAATGAAGGTGTGGTGTGTTATTTCATGGTGATGGAACAATGTGATACCTTGTGTTATTGGGTGTATGGTATTGAATTGATGTTTTGTGTTATGATGAACATGTGGTGTGAGAATAATGTGAAATATAGACCTGCCCGATGTGGTATGAGGAATTACTCGACCTGCCCGATGTGGTATGGAGAATTAACTAGACCTGTCCGATGTGGTATGGAGAATTAACTAGACCTGTCCGATGTGGTATGAAGAATTAACTAGACCACGCTACGGTTGCCGTAGTTGGTTCTTACTCCCTCTGTCTTTCCTTGTATGTGTTATGTATTTGAGTTCAGGTCGTGGCGGTAGCGCATCGAATGCTTGCGGAGGAGAGTACTTGTTTGAGTAGTTTGCTTTATGTTCTCAATGTTATAATTGAGTAATGCATGTAATATGGAGAGTATGTTAAATGAGATTTATGTATGAGTGACTTTCTCCTAAATGTATAGTTAGGATATTAGATGATGTAAAAAATGAAGTATTATTGAGAATTGATAATTGTATATAAATTGTGTAATTAAAATGAAGTGCAATGCCATGTTTTTAATTAAGTGAACGATTGATTGTTTCCGCACCTGAAAGATGAATTGAACTTATATATATTCAATCAGGTTTTCCAAATCGTTCGAGTAATGTCTTTTAAAAGTAATCAATTCGCTTTCATGAATAAGAAAAAAAAGGAATTTTTGGATTACGAAAATCGGGTCCTTTCATGTGATACTTCTACATTTAAAATATAATGATATGATATTTCTCTCCTAGAAACTAAGAAGAAAATTAATAATTTCTCTCTCCATTAATGGAGAGAAATCTGATTCCAAATTTAAAACTCTATACAATATTTTATTCCCCACAAAATAAAATTTAGCACGACTCAAACAAATTTGGATCCTCTGATGTGATATTGTGACATGTGTTATTTAAAAATAATAATTAATGATGCGGATTTTCAATTATTTTTTTTTAATTTCAAATTATTCTGGACCTCATATTCCAATACTGGACTATCAAGTATTAGAGAGAATCCAAATCCGACTAGAATTCATAACTTTAGGAACATTGTTCCTATGAGTCACTACTATTAAATTCCTATGGAATCAATTATTTGTAAACATGTAATAATGGAACTTTCCAACAAAATAACGTGTGATGTTGCGAAATGAACTCAGCTTTCACTGGTAGAAATAATAATTATTGATTATTCACTATCTCTATAAAACTTATCTCCTTTTAGCTCATAATGAAGTTTGACACCCCATGTGCCAAGTGCTCATTAGAAAACATGTTTTGTTGTACCTTTTCTTTTGTAACTATTTGTGCATTAGAACTAATGATTAAAAAATAGTTAGTGTTAGAATAATTTGTCATATATTGCACACTATGACACCAAGTTTTGACAAAAGCTATGCTATTAATTATTTAAGAGAAAAACGTATGTAATCCATCATTGTTGAAGACACGTGATATATAGAAGCACATGGTGCTACTTGCATTATAACTAGCCATGATTTCACTTCACGTTCCCCACATTCACACATCAAATATTATTCCCCACTCCTCCTCCAAAACATCTATACCATATTACCATTCCTAATAAAGTATAAAAAATGTATATATCTATATCATATATATATATATATATAGGGTTTGCTAACATGGGGAATGTGTATTTTCAGTTAGGTACACTATGTGACAAATTACATATTCCCCATATTAGTAAACTCATATATATATATATATATTTGTTGATATACATAATCGATACTATGAATAAAAATGAAAGTTATGTTAAATAAGCAACTACCAACATAAAATTTTGTTGAATACTGAAACATATGTGATCTAATGGCAATATAGACAATGCTAAGATCTTGACTGCATAATCCATAATTTTTTTTTGTCTACATTACATATATTTTATTTTGTTTTTGCCTGTTTAGCTCGACCCATTTGTTTGTGGGCATTTTTATTGGATAAAGCATGCACTCAAGAGCTTATTATTTAAAAAAAATACTAAATTTTAAATAAATTATGATATAATATGATTCAATGTCTCAAAATATATGATACAATATAATTTGCTCAATTTTATATAACATGTCAATAGTTTTTTTTGTTTACTTTCTTTAACTTCTTTATTTAGATTTATGACTTTCTTTTACTTTTTTATAATTTATTAATGCTCATGGACTACCTATTGTGTTTTGAAGAAGAATGTAATTGTGTATTATTTTGATAATAGTAGAAAATACAATGTGACTCACATTTATACCTAAGAACTATGATATTTTCCTAGCCAAGTAAGCTAACAAACAATAACTATTCCTAACAAATAAAACACGTGCTGCTAAAGGTAATTAAGCATGTGTTAAATGTGAAAGTTAGCTTACTACCAAACATCATAATTCCACATGTTATTACTACTAAATTTCATAATTTTCATTTTTCTCATTCTCTATTACCAACAAACCCCATAACTTTCTATTACATTTTCATTTATATAAACATAAAATTATATATAAAACTTTGTTATGCAATATTAAGTTTTTTTTTGTGAATTATGTATAAACCCTAAAACTTTGGTATAAAACTTAATATTTGTGTTTTATTTAAGTTTAACAACTTCTATTTATTTTGTAAATTATGTAATTTAAGTTTAGCAACTTCTATTTATTTGTGTTATGTTGTTTTTTAATATTGATATTGGTTTTTATATTGCTTTTATTTTAATTTACTTTTTATCATTTGTTATGCAATATTAAATATTTAAAAAATTATAGTAAAAATATATATGATGGTAAATATTAAAAAAAAAATATTTTTAAAAATAGTGTAAAAAATAACCAAAATAATCATAACATAAACAAATAACTTCATACCATTTTCTGTAATTTACTATGTAAAAATTAATTTTTCTAGCTTATCCAAACAATATAAATTATTTTATATTCAATTTTCAACTAAGGTAGTCAAATATAAACAAATTATAATCTCATAGTAAAACTAAAAACATAATCTCATACCAAACCCATGCTAATATCATTTCACTGAAACCAAAACAAAAACAAATACTTTCAATACAAAATTTAAAGACAATTCAAGGAAGAAGGTGTAAGAATGTCTCTTATGACATGAAGGGATATACCATTTAGTTGATTGAATGACATAACTCTTGAATGAAAAGTTGCCAATGAAAAGGTAAGACTCTTGAGAAAGAGTCTATATATAGTGCTTGATGGAAGCACTATACTAACCTGAAAAGGACTTGAAACATTGTCCCTATCTCTGCCCATAAAGATTGCCTCTATCAGCCATCACTAAAGGAAGAGCATGGAAAGGAAGGGAAAGAGATAAAAGAGTTTTTCTATTGACAATAACAACACACAACACATAGTGGAAGATCATATCGCCATGGAAAGAGGTAATCCATGACCATTCTTATTATGTGAAAGCTATAAATTCTAAAGATCTATTTTCATGTTTTCAATAAGGAAAAATAATACACACTGATATTTGTGGACCTTTTGATGTTAATTCTTTCAATAAGGAAACATACTTCATTACCTTCATTGATGATTATTCACGTTATGGTCATATCTATTTATTGCCTGATAAATCTCAAGCGTTAAAAGCGTTAGAGATTTACATTACTGAAGTTGAAAGGCAATTAGATAAAAAGGTGAAAATTGTCAGGTCTCATCGAGGTGGTGAGTATTATGGAAGATATGATGAAAATGGACAACATCCAGGTCCATTTGCTAGGTACACCACAACAAAATGGTGTATCAGAAAGGTGTTATAGAACATTGTTGAATATGGTTCGGAGAATGTTGAGTAATTCATCTTTACCCATTTCATTGTGGACTTATGCTTTAAAAACCGCCATGTATTTATTAAATAGGGTTCCTAGTAAGGTAGTTCCAAAGACTCCTTTTGAACTGTGGACAGGAAGGAAACCTAGTTTAAGACACCTACATGTTTGGGGATGTCCGACAGAAGTTAAAATTTATAATCCACATGAAAAAAAACTGGATGCAAGAACAATCAGTGGTTTTTTCATTGGTTATCTAGAAAAATCAAAGGGGTATAGGTTTTATTGTCCAAACCATACTACAAGAATTGTTGAAATTGGGAATGTTCGGTTCATTGAGAATGGTGAAGTTAGTGGGAGTGAAACACCACGTAAAGTGGAAATTCAAGAAATGAGGGTGCAAGTTCCATTTACTTGTATCTCTAATAATGTTGTTCCTCAAGTTATTGAACCGATTAGTAATGATGAAGAACAACAAAATAATCCCATTACTCAAAATGAAGTTGATGAACCTATAGTAGAAGAACCACAAGATATAGCTTTAAGAAGATCTCAAAGAGAAAGACGATGTGCTATTCCTAACGATTATGTGGTTTATCTACACGAGTTAGAAGGTGACATAGGAATTGAGAATGACCCAGTTACGCTTTCACAAGCTATGGATAGTGATAATGCCGATAAATGGTTAAATGCCATGAAAGATGCGTTAAAGTCTATGAAACAAAATGAGGTTTGGGACCGTGTTGAGTTACCACAAGAATGCAAAACAATAGGTTGTAAATGAGTTTTCAAAACCAAACGTGATTCTTATGGTAACTTAGAACGATACAAGGCTAGACTTGTTGCAAAAGGCTATACTCAGAAAGATGGACATTGACTATAAAGAGACATTTTCACCAGTCTCTAAGAAGGACTCTCTTAGAATTATCATGGTATTGGTGGCTCATTATGATCTGGAGTTACACCAAATGGATGTGAAAACTGCATTTATAAATGGAGATTTAGAAGAAAATGTCTATATGGATCAACCAATGAGATTCATAGAGAAAGGAAAAGAACATATGGTGTGTAAACTTAAGAAATCAATATACGAACTTAAGCAAGCTTCCCGACAATGGTATCTTAAGTTTAATGATACTATTGTATCCTTTGGGTTTAAGGAAAATATCGTTGATCGATGTATATACCTGAAGATCAGTGGGAGTAAGTTTATCTTCTTGGTTCTATATGTTGATGATATCTTGCTTGCAACTAATGATCTTGGTCTTTTAAATGAAACTAAGATGTTTCTCTCTAAGAAATTTTGAAATGAAAGATATGGATGAGGCAAGTTATGTGATTGGAATAGAAATATTTCGTGATAGATCATAAGAATGATTAGACTTATCTCAGAAAACATATATTAAATTTTTTTTAGAAAGATTCGGAATGAATAAATGTCCAGCATCTCCCGCTCCAATTCAGAAAGGGGACAAGTTTAGTATCATACAATGTCCAAAGAATGATTTGGAACAGAAGCAAATGGAAGAAATTCCTTATGCATCTATAGTTGGGAGTTTAATGTATGCTCATACTTGTACGAGACCGGATATTAGTTTTGTAGTTGGTATGTTAGGAAGATACCAGAGTAATCCTGGTATAGAACATCGGAAAACTGCGAAGAAAGTTCTGAGATATTCCAAGGTACAAAGGATCACATGCTTACTTATAGAAGATCGAATCATCTTGAGATGGTTCGTTATTCAGATTCAGACTTTACCAATTGCATAGACGCAATAAAGTCTACTTTCGATTATGTATATTTATTAGCTGAATGAGCTATCTAATGGAAGAGTGTGAAGCAGATTGTCATTGCTGCATCCACTATGAAAGCTGAATTTGTGGCATGCTTTGAGGCCACATTTCATGCTAAATGACTGCGGAAATTTATTTCAGGACTTGGGGTAGTCGACAGTATTGCCAAGCCACAGAAAATTTATTGTGATTATTCCGCATTAGTCTTCTTTTCTAAAAACGACATGTATTCTAAAGGTGCTAAACATATGGATGTGAAATATTTTGTCATTAAAGAAGAAGTTCAGAAACTTAGAGTGTCAATTGAGCATATTAGCACTAACCTTATGATTGCAGACCCTTTGACGAAAGAGTTACCGCCCAAAATATTTACTGGTCATGTTAAAAATATGGGTATTATGTCTGCAAATGAATGTTGAACATTATGTTATTAATAAAGTCTCAATATTCGACACTCTGAACTCATTAATATTTAAAGTTTCTGATTAATATTTTATTTCCATACTTATGTACACATGTGAAAGAATAGTAATATTGGAAATAAAATTTTCTTTCTAAATGACATTATTATGTAATTCTCATTAATGTGTCATGTTATGTATAAGGCTAATATAGTAGTACATGGAAGGGACTATATCGGATAAATGATGTACTACCGCCATGACTCTTATTAGTTCTTGTTCTTAATCATGACTTGTAATGTAATGAATATGGAAAACATATTCTGACTATGCGCATTATGTTTGATGTTTATAAAATCATGAATTGTATCGTCACATGAGACAAGTGGGAGAATGTAAGAATGTCTCTTATGACATGAAGAGATATACCATTTAGTTGATTTAATGACATAACTCTTGAATGGAGAGTTGTCAATGAAATGATAAGACTCTTGAGAAAAAGTCTATATATAGTGCTTGATAGAAGCACTATACTAACCTGAAAAGGACTTGAAACACTGTTCCTATCTCTGCCCATAAAGATTGTCTCTATCAGCCATCACTAAAGGAAGATCATGGAAAGGAAGGGAAAGAGATAGAAGAGTTTTTCTATTGACAAGAACAACACACAACACACAACACATAGTGGAAGATCATATCGCCATGGAAAGAGGTAATTCATGACCATTCTTATTATGTGAAAGCTATAAATTCTAAAGATATATTTTCATATTTTCATGGATGAACTTACAGAAGGTTCAATGCAGAGCCAAAAATTCAAAAGACTAAATGCCTTCACTTTATTCCAAAATTAAAAGACTATAACCTTAGCTTTATTCCAAAATTAAAAGACTTTAACCTTAGCTTTATTCCAAAATTAAAAGACTCTAACCTTAGCTTTATTCCTTCCTTGAAAGATTATGCATAGGGGATTAGTCTTTAAAGAACCACTTCTCTTCATTTGATCCCTTACCATATCAACCCATTTGTCAATTTGATCCCAAACTAACAAACAAATTAATCATTAAAAACCAAGTGAAGAATTTTTATCTCTAAGGAAGTAATCCGAGTAAACAGTGTTGTAAAAACAGGTTTATGACGGTTGATTGAACCGATAAACCGATCCCAATACTGGTACGATACAACAATTATATTGGTTATGGAATCATATTGGTTAGAACCGGCCAAAACCGATCAAAACCGGTCATACCAACCTACTTTCAATTAAACCGTACCGGTTATACCAACTAATTTTAAATAAAAAAATTTATTGTTTTTTATTGATCAATATTAATGTTAGTATATTATATATGTATATATAACTTCACCGGTATGAGATTTAATTAGTGAACCACATGTTGAACCGTTATACCACTATAGCAATATCCTAACCGATTTGATAACCGATATGATATTAATAACACAGGCCTAATTTTTAAGGATCCAAAATGAAATATTTAATCAAATACAAAAGTAGAGAGTCTTCCAGTCCTGATATTCTGTACATATATGATAGACATGACTAACCAAAGATTAAAAGGAAAAGGTGACAAAATTTTGTGGCAGTCTAAACTTTTTTGTTGTTGCTTATTTGTACAATAAAGTGAACTAACCATAGTAACATCTCCAACACCAGAATTTTCCACTTTTTGATGAATTTCAATTAGCAGCTCAATGCTTCATACTTCATTGGAATTGGTCTATTGAACCCCACCTGTGAAAGCAAATTCCCAACCACCGTGAGATCGCGGCAAAAAATACCTTGGAAAGCCGCAGGATTTACGGTAGTAGAAGTTATAGTAGTTTTATTTTCCACTGAAACATTGTTGTTGCTGCTTCTATTAGTCACCAATTTATCTTCTTTATTATTCTTCATTTCATGTTGGTTTGTTTTCTGAACTTGAATTGCTTGTGCAGCAGCTTGTAATGCCTTCTTCCTTTGTTTCTCGGCGGCTTCCTCGTCCATTATAGTACTCATCACACTTGTGTAACCTTTCTGAACCAATCTATATAGCAACAATGCTGACATCTTTGCTCTTTCCTTTACTGTTTCGAGATCACGCGTGTTCGCGAGCTCGCATCGGTCGATAAAGTTAGTAGCTTTATCAGGCTTGTGCCGTAATGTAAGTAACACATGAGCCCTCTCTAACTCGGATCGTGAACACCCTCTTCTGACTCCAATCAATGCACAGTAATCCACATTTCCACTCTCACCCGAAGCCAACCTGGACTTCAATTCTTGAATCTTTGTGGTTAAGGCACAAAGTTTACTGGGAATTTCCCTGTATTGCACATTGTGACGCTTCCATGCGGGTCCGGGAAGCTTGCGATCGCGCAAGATTGCATTGTACAGGAGCTTCAAGTGTTCAAGATCATGTAGAGAATCGGGTAAGCATCGAATGGTTTCGAAGAGGGAAGCTCTGGTGTCAAGGGCTTGAATGCAAGTAGGGTCGAGGGCTAAGGTACGGTTACAATCGGCTATAGACTCTGCGATTCGACCAGAAGAGCTGTAGGCTGATGCTCTATGCAAGTAGCACTCGGCAAGGAAACCCTGAGGGGCACCGCGGCGGCCATCGAGGATTTTGGAGAAGTGGCGGATGGCCTCTGAGTAAAGGCCGGCATCAAGTGCTGCGAGGGCAGCAGTGCGACGGCGGAGGAGGAATTTGATCTGGGCGAGGAGGTTGGTGATGTTTTCGGATTCTGCGATAGGTGCACGCGGTGGAGTGGATGGTGGTGGTGGCCGGTTTGTTGTGTCTGCACCGAAAGGGATAGTTGATAGAGAGAAGCTGTCATCGGACCAGCACACACTCTCACGGCGGAATGCGGCAGACGCAAGACGTTTACCTGTTTGGAGAAGGACCATTGCATCCTCCATTAGGCCTAGATGGCAGCATGCTTGACCCAAAACCAAGTATCTGTAAATTTTGCAATTGACATAATTAGAAACACACTCAAATAAAATACAATAATAAAATAAGTAAACTAATTGCATGAAAGTTGTATTTATTTATCCTAATTAGACTCATAAACTTATCACTAAAGTGTAAATGTAAAAAATGCAATAGCATCTGACATGGAATTTAAGAAACATGTTACACCAACTAAGAAACTTGTAAAAAATGTAAAAAGGCTAATGCTAATATGTTACACCAACTTAGTATTGGAATCAAGAATTTCATTATTCAAATTTGCTACACTTTATATGTGGGGTTGATAGAAAAGTGCTTAGAAACAATAATGTATATACATGGTAATAAAACCATATAACAACAATCAAACATTTATTCCGCTAGGTGAATTCGTCTGGTAAGAAAATCGTAATAGTAAACATTATTGTTGTACATTCAATTTGAACAGATTTGTTCCTTTGTTAGAATTAGAATTAAAAGCTGGAACAGAGAAGCATTGATTACATAAATAAATGTATTGTGTACTTACTTTGATCTAATCTGAAACTTGAATAAATGCCATACATTAAAAGCTGAACCACAAAACCAAAAAATAAAATTGAAACCAATGAAACAGAATAACAATAAATAGTAATTACCTCCATTGCCCTTCTTTGTTGCAACTTTTACTAATCCCTGCCATGACCTTGTTCTTGAGGTCAGAAACAGAGAAACACTTGAAAATCTGATCTTTCTCTAGTGACTCAGAAGAAGAAGAAGAAGAAGAAGAAGAAAGAAGCTTCTGAGAGGAACTATCAGAAGAAACATAACTTGAATAATCATTTGCCATTCTCAAACTTGGAATATAATCCTGAAGCATATCAGCAACCTCTTTAAACCTTCTCAAATAAAGCAAAGACTTTGCTCTAAGCTCAATAGCTTGATCCAACCGTGGCGAAATAGCTAGAGCTGCATCAAGAAGGTTCAAAGCTGAAACAATTTCACTTTGTTCTTGTTTTGCAATCAGGGTCCTAGCATCTTTTATGTATTTCTCAACAATCTGAATAAACATTAACAAAAATACTAACTTTATTAGTTTTAAAACATACCCATTAACGAAAAATAGTTTTTTTTTTTAGTTTTCATTCAATTAGTACATAAACAGAACTACACAACCCTTAAAAAAAATTCATTAACTATGATTAGAAACCTTAAAAATATGAAAACCTTACCTTTCTGTTGGTGAGCCACCAATGTTTCTTTTCTGAAGGAGATAGAGAGGGAGTAGTGACAACCATTGTTTATGTTTGTTGTGTTGCAAAGGATTCAATTTTGGACCAACAAATTATCAAAAACCCCTCTCTTCTTTGTTCCTAGATTAAAACAAACACATAATATTTTCCTGTGCTTTGATGATAATAATAAAAGAGAGAGCAATATATAGTGGGAGGAATAAGAAAGAGAGAATGAGGAACGGTTATAAATGAGTAAATATTGTCTGGATTGTAAGATGAATGCGTTACATAGATTGAGTTAAGTTATAATATTCTATTATAAATTATGTTTATTGATATAAATAATTTTCATTATTTTTTCTTATAACTTTTATTGATATTATTCTATGAAATTAGATTAGCTTTCATTTGATTTCCGATGATTAGAAAATAGAAAATTGTAGAACACTTGAGGGATATAGCAAAAAAATGAAACAAAAATAAGAAAAGAAAGGGACATGAAAGAAAATATGACAGCTTTGACCTTCATAAAAAGCTATCATCCTTCACATTCATAGCTGGCAACAGTCTCATAGATTCTATTCTACGCAACCTATGTGTGGCATACAATAAATTAATATCGGTATAATTCCTTAGATACAAATGGTGTTTGTAACCTATTAAAAGGTGATACGTGTTCATTTATATTACCAAGCCTCTTTTTTTTTTGCAATTAAGAATCTCTCTTCAAAGTTTAGGTGCTGAATGAACACGTATCACATTTTAATAGGCTACCAATATCATTTGTACCTAAGGAATTGTTTGTACTTTAGATATATTATAGGACTACAATTTTATTTTAAGTTAACATTCTTTATTAATGACCATAACAAAATGTAAAAATAAGAAAACATTTTAATATATATATAATAAGAAATATTATTAATAATAATAATAATAGGGAGGGAAACCACTTATTTCAGGGAAATCCAATGGTTTGAATTACTGAATAAATTTAAATCATTGAATTTCCCTAATATTGATGGCTAAAATGTGAAGTAGGTTTAAAAAACTTACTCTTAGAGTAATTGAAGTGAATGAATATATAATTCATAAAGTTAGTATATATAAAAGGATAAAAAAAAATTAATATTTATAAAAAAATTGTCAAAAAATTTTAGACAATGATTTACAATAAAGAGAGAAAATAATATTTAATAGAAAAGAAAAATTATCATTCATTAAGGTCCAACTTTTGGACCATTAGGAATAACTCCAACAAAACAAAATTGTCCCAAAAACTATATTAGAATATATCATTACTCAAAAGTTAAAAGATTTATTGGTTATTTATTTCTAAAGAATTACATAATTACCTATAAGTTGACTTAATATTTGTAATGATTTCAGAACTTATCTCTAATGGTCTCTCTTATTTTTGAATTAAGATATTTTTTATACTAAAGATATCAATATTAGAGTGTAAGAGAAAAAAATAATTCTATTAATTTTTAAATTTATTTTATGGATAAATAATTTTAAATTAGGAAGGCTAGATGTTGTTTTTCCTCACCCTTATCCATATGACCATTGTTTGTTATACTAAGTGACCAGTTTTCACTTTGACATAAAACACACCTTCATTATTAACTACTTCATTTCATATTGAATGATGATTATTCTGATTTGTAACTTTTCAAATTGCAATAATAACTATGAAAATTGATACATCCTCCTCCATAATTTGGCCAAATTATCATAGTTTGATAAATACAAATTATTATCCACACATGAGAGAATATCATGAGCTATTGAACTAACATCAAGTACCAAAATAACTTTTACATTTATTTATGGACAAATACTAATTGGTATGTATGTATTTCTAACTTAACTTTATAACAAGTTAGGAAAATCATTTGTTTTCTTTTCAACAAAATACAATTTGGCTCAAATGGCATATTTGGGATGCAAAATTGTGAAAGCATCTTTCAAATCAAAGGAGATGCATATATTGTTGATAGCTAATTATAATAATAATCATAGTTATAAAAGTGTGAGTTCGTGTGGCTTGTTGAACTGGTGATTCGGTTCCAATACTGTTACGATACAACAGTTATATCGGTTATGCAATTATACTGGTCAAAACCGGCCAAAACCAGTCAATTGTGGTCATACCGATCGGTTTTCAATTGAACCTACAGTCATACGGCCAATTTTCAATTGAATCGTACCGGTCATACTAGTCGATTTTTATTTAAAATTAATTTTTTAATGAAAATAAAAATCATTATTGTTTTTTATTGATTTTCAACATTAATGTTAATATATTATTTATGTATATCTAATTTCACCGGTATGCGGTTTAATTAGTAAATCACTATACTACTATATCAGTACTCGTACCAGTTTAATGACTGGTATGATATTAATAACATTGATAATAATAATAATGATTAATGTGTCACATTGAGGCTATAATCTTGAAGTAGCTATAAGAATATGAAAGGGCAATTTGGTTACATAAGGGGAGAGAATAAGGATGAATATGGTTAAATTTAAAATGGAGGAGCATATTTATGTGGAGTAAGAAAGTAACTAATGTATGCTCAAGAATAATGCTTTTTCTTTTGGGAGGGTTTGCTTTGCCTTTTATTTCAACCACAATGATTAATGAATACACATGAATTGAGGTTTTATAGCTAGATGGGGTTGTCTTAAAGGCTTTCTTTCTAACCTCTCTTTTCCCTTGCCCCCACAATTCTTATTATAAATGCTAGTGTACCTACAATATTGTGCATTGTATTACGTATTTACTATTTATGTATTTATAATATAAGAATTTTCCCTTTATAAATATTTATTTATCATCCTTGTATATGACTTTTATTTAAGAATTACAAATCTGATTAACATAAGAATGGTGGTGATACACCAAAAATGTAAAAAAAAACTCTTACATCCATAAAATATAGATATTGAACTTTGGTACCCATCTCCTCCCTATTAGGAATGTCAATGGGGTTGGGTCAGAGTCGGATTTGTATATACCCAAACCCAAAATTCAAAATTCGAACATAAATCTGAACTCAATGAGGTTGAAAATAAAGGTACCATCCCAGAATTCGTTGGGTTTCGGGTAACCTGAACCCGACGAAAATCCCGAAAATAGTGAATGTACTCAAGGAAAGTTATATTATCATTTCATTTCATTTTTCTCTATCCTTTCTATTTTCTATTGTTTTATTTCATTTCTTTTATGTTTGAAGAGCGAATACTATGTAAAGTCAAATTAGAAATTAAGAAAATTGATACATGATAGAATTTTCAATTGCAAAATGAATTACATTACTTTGGGGTAGTTTCGAGCTAGGTCTTAGCTCTACCGAACACAAATCCGAAAATTAAACACAGGTAAAACTCGAACCTGAACTCAATCACATTGGGTTTTCTTTGTTAAATTTGGATTGGGTTCAAGTGGGTACTCACAAATTTGGTTTTCATTATCATGATACCTAGTCCAATAGTCCCCTCATTTGCCATGTCACCCCCAGCCTGTATAGGTCTCCATGTGGCATTTTTCGGCCCCACCCATTTCCCATACAAATCCAATTTATCTAGATAAATTTTAGTGAGATTTTGGAGGCTGCCTTAATTTGCTTTTGCTTCTCAGTTTCTTACTCTTGTTTTTTATCTTAATTCTTCCTCTAGAAAATGCTTACTTGTTCTAAACTTTACTTCAATTTTTTTATCAAGGATATCCTTTCATCTTTTTTAGGTAAGGAATTAATATCTTTTGAGTGCATGATTATCCCTCCCAATATACATCGCTATCAGGAATTGAACCTTAATATTTTAGTCATCGTGTGAATCTAGGCCATTAGACATTAAATACATTGTTGGTAGAATTTATTTCTAAATTAAACATGTATATATAATCCTTCAAATCATTTTTTTAGTAATCCAACTTGTGAGTTTCAATATTCCGGAAAGTAGTGGGTCAATTTGTGTAATATGAGAAATTATCATGTGCTATTACTGTATCATTTTAGGGAAATATATTTATAGTCACATGATCAATAATTTGAGCCTTGTATGTCCATGAAAAATTAATCCCTTAAATAATTTGTTTTTCTTCTTCATTATTACATTCCCCCAATAATACATATATTTTCTTCAAATGATTGCAGTAGGATTTAGTTAAAAGAAAAAAGTGTATGCATTGACAGTGTAAAGAATTTATATTAGAGATGCATTATTTACCATTTATATTTAATCATTATCGACTTTTCAAAAAAGTAATAAAAATTAATAGTGAATGATTCACTGTATATAAATCTTTTATGGTGAAATTATATATATGTGACACACTTTTCTTGATGTTTTAGAAATCCTCCTAAATTCATGCAATCATGCTGGGGCACATGACCCTAATTATGAGCAAAGTCAAATTATATGCCTTTAGGATAGCTAAGAATTAAGATTATTTCAACTGTGGATCATATCTATAATCCATTATTGGGATGCTATAATTGATTCTAAGCTTTATTAGTTGAATTCATATAGCATAATTGGATACCAATCGGTAATCATATGTGTTAGATGTTGGTCTAATGATGTAAGATTATGTTAGATTTTTACAATGATCAAAAGGGTAATAGTTCGTTTCCTGAAAAGACACTTGTTGGGAGGGACAATCACACACCGAAAGTAATTAGTTTCTTATTTATAAGGATGAGGAAATTAATACTCTTATTAATATAAAAAAAAACTAAAATAGATAGAGCATAAATGATTGACTAGTTGATATTTATTGTTTTGTGAAATACAAATTTAATGTGATGATTTCATTCCAACATAAGAGGTGACTTAGATTGAATAAGGTTATAATGATAATGAATTTTATATTTTGTTATTAAATTATATATTAATTTTATATTTTGTTATTAAATTATATATTAATTCAAATAAATAATAGATAATATAATGGTGTGTATAAATTTTACAATGACAATATATAAATATTAGCGCATTTAATAATGCTTACAAACAAATTATTAATAATAAAGTTAGACATGGTTCGAATGTCAACTAACTGAATTATTAGAATTATTAAGATGACGGTTTCATTCTAGGGTCAAGGTATGACTTTGATCCAAATAATATTATAATAAATAATTTATTAATAATTTTAAATTCGAGTGAAATTCTTAAAAAAAAAAGCGGAATAAAATTCGAATATCAACCAAGTTCATTGATGCAATTTGTTTTTATAAAAAACGTTATTTTTTCTATGTTTTTCCTTATAAATTATCCCATATCTATTAAAAAATAAAGAATTTTAAAAGGGTACGGTTAAATGATAATTGTGAAAAGTTGTAACAAACCTTCTAATTATAAGAATTTTCAATTTTTTATAATTTATTAAATTATCAATTCTAAAATTTATTATCTTTCTTTTTTAAATTATATACTATTTTATTCATTTTTGCACCTTTTTCATTTATTTGATTGTTTAACTTTAATAATGTTTATTAAAATTAATTGAAAGATATTGATTATCTTTTTCTTTTTTTAATTTTCATTTTGTAACGAAGTTATTGTAGTTGATATATCAATTGTGGGTTCGTTTAATGTGCACATTCCACTAGAGAGCTTAAAGTGCATAATCCACACTAAATTTTAATGTAATTTCATTAATTGGGATATGATGATCTCATCTATTCATTATTCCATTTGATCCTTTTAATATTACTCTTTTAAATATTTTTATGTGAATTAAGAAGAGATAGTTAACATATATAATTAGTAGCATTTAATTTATCAACATTTAGATGCATTATTTCAGGAATCATACTTCAAACGCGTCCATTTTCTCTTTTCATTGAATTAATGGTTTCACTTTTGTACATAATAAAATCATTTTTGTAAAATATAGAAAGTAAGTAATTTTGTCAAAATTTTGTAAATCATCATATGATCCCTAAGATGATCAAAATGTCAAGAGTTTGATTCGTGCGAGTGACACTTATTGGGAGATACAGTCACGTACTCGAAGAGAGATTAATTCCTTACCCAAAAGGTGAGAAGATACTCTTGATAGTACAAAAAAAACTAAATTCTAAAAAAAGGTTTTCATAAACACTTTAGAGAGTACACTTAAATGTTGAGGTTAATAAGCTTTACCTTTAAAGTGCAAAATGTGCTTTTATCTCTAAATTGCAAAGTCCACCTAGGAGTTACATTCTTAAATAGATCTCATTCTTGAACCTTACCCTTCAAATATTAAAGTGAGATGTCACTCCTCTAAAAAGTAAAATTATTTTGTACCGGAAAATTGAAAGTCCAATCCATTACCACCAATATGATTTTGATAAATATATATCAAATAAATATTAAATTATTTTGGTATAGATCATTTATCAAATAAATATTAAAATTGAACGTCTAATCCATTACTACCATGTTATAATATTTGATTGGTTGAGAACAGAGTGATAAAATTATT
Organism: Lupinus albus; assembly: GCA_009771035.1. Lineage (NCBI taxonomy): Eukaryota > Viridiplantae > Streptophyta > Magnoliopsida > Fabales > Fabaceae > Lupinus > Lupinus albus. Next base: position 2,087,480 of record CM020013.1, on the reverse strand, counting down.
TTGGTATAGATCATTTATGTTCTTTGTATCATATATTTCACGGAACGATGTTGAATCATTTAGGCATACATTTGATATCGTTCATTGAAGCAAATATTGTTGAATATATATTTGTCTATTGAATTTAATAGCAATTTCTTCAACAAGCGCTATTAATTCTTTCCCGACTTATATTTAACAGTGTTCTACTCATGAACATTACTGAATGAGTTTTTTAAATGCAAATTGTGACATAGTAATATGTTGTAAAATACGTACTTTAAGAAATACAATAAATGGGTTGATTTCCAACAAATTTATTGTTTTTATTCCTAATGTATATTCTCTCTCTAGTCATGAATATTTAGTTGAAAGGCACAATTTAACTTTAAAATTACAGTCTTAGTATAAACTTTTGAATTATTACTCCTATGGTGTATTTTAGTAAAGTTGTGGGTAAAAGTTATGATATCTAGATATTTTTTCAATTTGTCTTAAAAATTGAGTTAACTTCTAAACTTTGTTTTTCTGTACAGAAGTCATGACTATTACACAAATTATAATTATATTTTTTTTACTTTGATTGAAAATCGTGTATATTATTATCTACAGATTTTGGTTCTCAATTTTCCTTCTTGTACTTATTTTGAATGAATATGCTTTGAAATTATATATACAAATACGGTGTAATAACTTTTTAGCCACTAACAAAGTATTTCCCCACTAGATAAAGACTTAATTCATTTCGGGGTATGTGACTATATTTCCAATAAGTATCCTCACAGAAATTGAATCTTTGATATTTTGGTTTTTCTGAGGATTTAAATGAGTCTTACCTAACTAGACCAATATCTTGTTGATATAAGATGTAATAACTTTACAAACATGTATATATAAACTACTTAGAGTAATATTATTTTTATATTCATTCTATTTTTATGTCAAACTACTAAATTATTTAAATAAATAACAGAAACACAATTTTATATATGATTTGATGTATACATACAATATAAAATTTGGAATGAACCTACAATATATTGAATACATACACTCCATTCATTTAAGTTAATAGATTTAAATTAGTATAATTTAATAGATAATTTAAATAAATGATGGATTCAAACCAATCTATTATAGTCAATAAACATCTATAAGTATATCCATTTGGAAGGATATTCGACCCATGAGTATATCCATTTGAAATGATATTTAATCCATCCAAAAAATAAACAAATAATGATTGGAAATGTCATTTTGGATAAGGTCATTTTAAAAAAAAGTAATTTATGAAAAAATGTTTTTTGGAAAAGTAATTTTTTTTAAAGAAGTACTTTTAAAAAAAATTCTATAAAAATTACTTTAATTAAATATTTTTTAAGAGTGGTTTTTAAAAGTGATTTAGGTTCGAATATGAGAAACAAATATATTGGATGTTTATCCTGTAACACCCCAAATTTATCCTCCTTAAAATGGGTAACAGTCCTGAAGAATGGGGCATACTATCAGATTCTCGCTTGAGCGAGAGGGTCTCGCCCAAGCGAGAGACTCAGTGTTTTAATTTTGGGAATTCTGAGAATCTCTCCCAAGCGAGAAAGTGGTCGCTTGAGCGAGAGAAGCCTGAGCAGGCTGTGAGATTCTCGCTTGAGCGAGAGAATCTCGCCTTGGCGAGAGAGTCCGTGTTTTGAAATTTAAAATGTCGTGGGCTTCTCGTCCAAGCGAGCTATTCTCGCCCAGGCGAGAGTACCCAACTATAAAAGTAAAGAAAGGGTTTCCCAAACCCTAATCTTCATTTTCTTTTCTCCCCTTTCACTCCTAACGGCGACTCCCCATAGATTTCGACTCTCTCCTCTACTAAACCTCAAAGACTCATCAAAACCCCTTCCTCTTACTTCTTAGTGACACATTGGTGAACTTTGGAGTTGGAAAAGGAGCAATGGAGAAGGAGATGGAGGTAGATGGAGCTCTTTGAGGATCCATGGAGCTTACGCAACCTAAGGTGAGGGAGAAGACCATTGTGGTCTTAGAGTATTTCATTAGAGTCATCTTCTCCGATTTCCCTCAAGAATTGGAGCATGTTAACGGATAGAAACTCTTTTGGGTGTTTATGGCCCATGTGAGAGTCTTTACTTTACATGAGGATGTATTAGCCATAAAAGTGGGGATATATGTGCGGGAAAACCGTTTATTTAAATAAAACGCTATATGCTCATTTATGGTAATACACCGTCATGAAAGATGGTTCTAACATTAATGTGTTATATGATGAAGAATATGTTGTGTTATGGATGGTTGATTGTTATAAACATATATGAGTGTGTATGTATCAATGATTGTGTGATGAGTTGTTGATTTGTTAAACGTGGAGATGAGTATGTTTATAAAAATGACTAAGTTGTGAGTCGCTTATTTGTTATAAACATATATGGGTATGTTTGTAATAATGATTTTGTGATGAGCGGCTTGTTGGTGATAAATGGACATGATTTTATTATGTGATGATGATGTTGTGAGTGGTTTTATTGTGGTAGGATATGAGATACATTGTGCTTATGACATTGATGTGGTATCTTGTGTTATGATGAAGTTGTGATGTTAGAATAATGCAGTGGAAATATTATATTGTGAGTGATGTCGTTGTATGAATTTTGACCTGTCTTCGTGGTATGAATTTTGACATGCCTTCGTGGTATGTATTTTGACCTGCCTTCGTGGTATAGATTTTGACCTGCCTCCGTAGTATGGATTTTGACCTGCCTTCGTGGTATAGATTTTGACCTGCCTTTGTGGTAAGGATTTGATTGGCCCTTTGTGATATTGGGTTGTCGTAGAAGTATTGTATTGTTTTGGAAGTATTGTATTGCTTTGACATTAGTGTATCGCCTTCGGGTATGGGAGTATCATTGGGTATTTGTGAGTAACTATGGTAATAGGAATATTGATGAAGATGAAATTGGATAAACTGTGTAAGTAAATTGTAAAAGATGTTAATTGAAGAAGTAAATATCCTATGTTTGTTGTACTGATGTGTTGAATTGTCTAAGTGAAATGTGATGATTATACTGATTGAATATGTGAACATTATATGGTTTAAGGTATTTACTGATATATAAATGATATATGTTTACTATGATTGATTTTAGATGATTGTATAGGTTGTTATACTTTAATGATATTACTCCATGTAATTCCACGCTACGGTCGCCGTAGTTGGTTCTTACTCCCTCTGCTTTCTTTGTCTATGTGTTGTATGTGAGTTCAGGATGTTGCTGTTGCGTCATGGATGTTTGCTGATGGGAGTATAGATTGGAGTAGTCGTTTTTGCATTCCGAAATTGTATTTGTATAATGTATGTAATATGAGAAATATGTTGAAGTAACTATGTTGTATAAATGATCTCTTTCGAAAGATGCAATGAGATTAGCATGAATACCTTAACCAATGTTGTAATTGAAACAAATGATAATTGTATGAATTATGGATTAAAATAGAATGTGATGCCATGTTTTTTATGAAAATGTATTATTGATTATTTTCGCATTTTGAATTGGGAAACTTAACTAATATTTAAATTCAATAAGGTTTTCCAAATTGGCTAAGGGGTACCTTTCCATAAGCAATCACTTCACTCTCATGAATAAAGTTTTAAAATTTTTGGGTTATAAAATCGGGTCCTTATGTAACGACCCGAGTTTTTACCCTTGAAATTTTTTTATTTATTTTAATCCTTTCTTACATACAGTCGTCACCTTCATTAAAAACTCTCAAGTATCTCTCTTTGAAAATACTCTCTACCCTATTATATTATCATACAAATTTATGTTGCGGAAAAACATAATTCATTCAGATAGCCTTTATCACATACGTCCAATTATGGGTTTTCCAGAGTTATAACGTCCATAACTATATGTCACCATATTATCCTAATCAGATTACATTTATCCCAAAATACTATCAAATCAACTACAATATCAAATAGCAATAAAGACAATCGAGTAAATAAACACAAAAGCTTCCTAATTGAGCTTCATCCTCAAAATCCTTCATTTACCTACAATGGGATTATCATAAACAACACACAAAACAAAAGGGAGTAAGTCATTAGTTCAAAACTAACATCACACGATAATCCACATTTCAAATACAATTAAGCATTGATATAAATCATAACCACAAATAAATAAATGTAAACGTTCATATATTCTTTCTTTCATTTCCACGTTATTCATATTCGTCCTATAGTATATATATATCCCATAATATATATTCTATAGAACGCCTACTACATTCCTTCGAAACCTCATAATTCTCATCATTCATATCCACCATATAGAATATATATCTCATACAATATACTCTATAGAATGCATACGACTTTCATTGTGACATTCTCAGTTCTCATCCTTCATATTCACCTTATAGAATATATATCCCATACTATATATCCTATAACATGCATATGACTTTCATTGTTCACATCTTCCACTTTATCATCCATATTCACCCTATAGAATATATATCTCATACTATATATCCTATAGCATGCATATTCGTTTATCTCAAATCTTTTTGTCTCATTGCTTATTCTCGCCATCAGGCTTACTCTTTACCACCTCCGGTTCTACCACATCGGGTATGTAATTTCTCAATGATCCACTACCACTTCGGGTAGACAATTTCCCTTAATGATCCACTACCACTTCGGGTAGGCAATTTCCCTTAATGATCCACTACCACTTCGGGTAGGTCATATACAATACCACATAGGGCAAGTCATACACAATACCACATAGGGCAAGTCATACGCAATACCACATAGGGCAAGTCATACACAATACCACATAGGGCAAGTCATACGCAATACCACATAGGGCAAGTCATACACAATACCACATAGGGCAAGTCATACACAATACCACATAGGGCAAGTCATACGCAATACCACATAGGGCAAGTCATACACAATACCACATAGGGCAAGTCATACGCAATACCCCATAGGGCAAGTCATACGCAATACCACATAAGGCAAGTCATACACAATACCACATAGGGCAAGTCATATGCAATACCACATAGGGCAAGTCATACACAATACCACATAGGGCAAGTCATACGCAATACCACATAGGGCAAGTCATATACAATACCACATAGGGCAAGTCATACACAATACCACATAGGGCAAGTCATACACAATACCACATAGGGCAAGTCATATACAATACCACATAGGGCAAGTCATACACAATACTTCACTACCATTCCCGGTAGGATAACAATAACAGTCCACTACCACTCCGGGTAGGACACCATAACAGTCCGCTACCACTCCGGGTAGGACACAATAAACAGTTCACTACTACTCCGGGTAGGACACGATAAATAGTTCACTACCACTCCGGGTAGGACACAATGATAAACCACTACCTCCTCGGGTAGGGTAACAACCATAAACTTACCAACACGTTACCTCTTTCACATACCTCTTTCACATAAGTGAGTATGAATTAGAGCCACTTATCCCTTACCTTGGTGAGCGTTGGGGATCGGTTCCGAGTAACTTTAAAAGTCTCCTCCGCGATTTCCTCCAACCTTAGGATCTTTCCTCATTTCCACCAATAACAACAATGTTAGTCATTTATTCCAAATATTACATAGACAACTTACTTTGCATCATTTAATCATACAAAATATTCATCATCAATATTCAACCATCTAAAACATGCATAACATCTCATATTTCAATATTTCCAAAACTACTTCAATACAAGTTTCTAAATATCAAAGCATACATGTTCATCTCATATAACAACATCAAAACACTACTCATTATCCACATCTAACATTTCATATCTTTCTCTTTATACTCGTATTCTTATTTTGGGGGGGTTTTTGGGGGTTTTTCATGAATAACCTATAAAACTTTCCATTCATCAAATAACAACTCTAAACCAAGAGTTTACAAGATAAAAAAAACAACATAAAACGAACCATAACTCTAAAGGATGAGTTTCCATGGTTTCTCATGTTTTGAAAATAAATCCAACATACCCAAAACAAGTTAGAGAGGAAGAAGAAGAGTTAGTAACAAGAGGTTTACCTCTTCTCAAGCTCCAAGATGAGTCCTAAGGCTCCTTGCTCTTGAAAATCTCTCATTTCTCTCTTCTCTTCGAAGTTCTAACTCAAAAATGTGTTTAGGTTTCTGTTTTAAAGAGTGTCGTCGGGTTGTAATCGATTACCAACATGGTGTAATCGATTACAACGTGAAAAATACGCATATCTGATGCTTTTAATACGATGTAATCGATTACCAGAAGTGTGTAATCGATTACCAGCAGAGTGTAATCGATTACCAGCAGAGTGTAATCGATTACCAGCAGAGTGTAATCGATTACCAGCAGAGTGTAATCGATTACCAGCAGAGTGTAATCGATTACCAGCAGAGTGTAATCGATTACCAGCAGAGTGTAATCGATTACCAGCAGAGTGTAATCGATTACCAGAAGTGTGTAATCGATTACACTGTGTCAGATGCACATATCTGATGCTTTTAATACTATGTAATCGATTACCAGAAGTGTGTAATCGATTACACTGTGTCAACAGCCCAAAATTGCCATTTCTCGCCCAGGCGAGACAACTCTCGCTCAAGCGAAGCTTCCGGGACTGTTACTATAATTTTAAAGATTAAAATTTGGGGTGTTACAAAGTTTTAAAATTTTTGGGTTATAAAATCGGGTCCTTACACATCCAATTTATTAAAATGGGTGGAATGAATAATTTAAATTTTAAAATATCATTTAATAGATGGATGTATAGATTTTCTTTCTATCAATTGAGCATTCTATAATTTCAAAATATAAAGTCACATAGAGATCAATTATATATGAAGTACATAATTTATTTGGTTAGATATATTTAAATTTTTCGATTTTGAAATTAATATATATATATATATATATATATGATATGATATGATATGATGTTATTTATCTATTATATTTCAATTAAAAAACATCATAATTAATTTTTATTTTAATAAAATTCATAATAGACATTAATATTTTGTCATCAAAAAACTAAAATATATTTTTTATCTATTACATTTCAATTTGTATTTCTTAAATTAAGTACTAAAATTTTATTTGAAATTTGTTGCATAATTTTATAATTTTTATTTTAATATTTAATTATACTATTTTTTCTTATTTATTCATAATATTATTAGAATTCATCTAGGCATCACTTGAATATTCAATATTTTGTAATTAGTATATTAATTAGCAAGTAGGTGTAACACCACAAATTTTCTGATTTGGAATTATGAATTTTTATGAGTTTTTATTAATTATTTATTTTATCAATGATTAATTGTAGAAATTAATCAGTGTAGATTTAGGCTAAGCCATAGTTGAATATTAGTCTTGTTTTGTGATTTCCTATTTTATGGTAAATTTTCGTACTTTTCTGTGACGAAATATTTTTGAACCGTCGTCGGGCCCGAATTCGGCCCAATAACGTGTTTTTGAGTTCCGTAACTCGGAATCGAATTCCGATTGCGCCATTGGCTTCAAAATATTACTTCGAGTCAAGATAGACATCAAGTTCATTCAGAACACATTTCTAAATATTTTCACTCCAAATTATGTGTTTCGAAGTTCTAACCGTAAACCAAAATCGGGAGATTGTATATTTCCGGACGAAATTATCCGAAGATGTTCGGACACGACGTTTATTGGGAAATTACATCATATCAATAAAGTTGGAAGTCATCATTTCATGAGCACTTACTTGTTACACAAATAATGCAAAAGCTTCCAAAAACCCCTAAATCACTCAACAAATCCTCTCACTCCACTACCATTAGATACATCTCCCATGCTAGTCTAAAGCTACTTACTTTGCATTAAATTTTCTGATTTGATGAGGGTGAGGCTCTCCTATAAATACCTCACCCCATTCTCTCATTTTTACACTAAATTTCTTATACAAACTAAGGTAGTCTTTTATTTTATCTTCTTCATCTTCTTCTCATACTTCATAGAAAGTTACGAGCTTTTATTATTTTGTTCATAAAGTATAGTTTATATTTGTTCTTTAAGTATTTTATGAAAGCATAACTAAAGGGGGTGATAATAAAATCATATGAACCTTTATGTAGTTTTTGACTTTTGTAAATCTTGAAATTTCTTCCTTGTTCTTAAATGGAAAAACTATATCTTTGGACAAGGTTAGATGAGTTATTTATTTGGAAATATTAGAAATTATTGTTAGTATTTGAATATGTTTAAAGGTGATGATTTTAACATCAAAGGAACCTTTAATGTGTTTAGGAAAAAGTTTGTATTTTATTCTTGAAAGTTTATGATGTTGATGAGTTGTTGAAAATATTTCATTTTTAGAAAGTATTATGTTTTAAAAGTGGTTTAACATATTTTACTCTTTGATTCCCAAGTTAAAATAATGATTTGGGATAAAAGATGATTTATTAAAGTCTTGACTTCATAAACTTAAAGTGTTATGAAGTTTTAGATATTAAAGTAGTAGAAAGTCTTACCTTAGGATTTATTTTCATGACTATGAAAATAACACTTACTAACCCTTGAAGTTTTTCCTAAAATATTAGGAGGTGTTAAGATGTTCATAAAAAATTGTTGTATTTATTTTAGTTGACTTACTTTAAAGTGGTAAGAATAACTAAAAGATGTTTAGTGTAAAATATTAAATTAAGAGTCATTCTTTTTCATGACTATGAAAATAACACTTACGAGGTTTTTTCCTAAAAAATTAGGAGGTGTTAAGATGTTCATGAAAATTTGTTTTAGTAGTATACTTGAAATAATGAGAGTTATCTAAAAGTCTTGACTTTATAAACTTAAAGTGTTATGAAGTCTTATATGGTAAAATGATTTAAAAATATTGATTTTGTTTAAATTGACTTACTTTAAAAAGGATAAGTCTAGCTTAATGATCTTATTTTAAAAAGGTTTGTTTTAGTAAAAATGTTTTCCTCACAAAAAAATTAGATTTATGAATTATCGGAAAAATGCAATGAAGTGGGAATACATGTCTAAAAAGGTTCTGTTTAAGGAAAGACTTGGTATTTAAGGGTGTCTTTATGACTCACCTCTCTTTCCTGGGAACTAGCCTGGTGTATATCCACGGATTACGACATAATTTCGGTATAAGTTTTATTGAAAATTTTACTTTAAAAAGTATTATTTGATTGTAAGACTTTCGATGACAAATGATGATTCAAGGATATTCAACCTTGAATTGGATGGAAGAAAGCAATTAAATTCATTTTAAATCAGAAGTTTTATCTTCGCGTAAAAAGTTATTTCGTAAGTATAATAATTATCGTCATTTAACTAATTAACGTTATTTTGGCATAATGAAGAGTTCGAGAGGAGAACAGATCAAGTAAGCTCACCTGCAAACAGAGAACCCAACGACCCGACACTCAGGTGAGAGAGAACACATCGCGACATAGTGCCGTCCGAATATGGCACCCGGATCTCCAAACTATCTCAAAAGTTTGGAGTTATCTTGGGTTTTAAGAAACCCGTAAAACTAAGCGATTTTTCGTATTGAATGATCATAGATCCCGATATGATGATGTATTTTGATGTAATATAGTGTGTGATAATATAAAAATTGATATTAGAATGTTGTGTGGCAATTTTCTGGGTGCAGGGATCGAAAAATGGCAAAACAATTGCGTTTCGAAAGCCCTGAAGAGGCCAGGATGGTCCCGGTTCTGGACCATCCTCGCCTGGGCGTCCCAGGCATGCTTGAGCGAGCTTGGCCTCGCCCGGGGCGAGCTCCCCCTTGCCTGGGCGAGCTACACAGCACCAGGATGCCCAGTTTTTCCTGCGTTGGGCGCTTGAGCGACGGTTCTGCGCTTGGGCGCGATCCAGACAATGTTTTGCATTGTTTTTGAGTGTTTTATGGCTTACACATTGATCCTAATTGAATATATGATATGTTTTCTATATAAACAAGATTGTGACTCAAAGTAAGGAGCCACGCAACCGCAAAAACCAAATGTCGTTGTTAGAGTCCGATTGGATTACTTACTATGTTCTTATCGATTGTTATAAGATGGATTGAATTACTTGCTATGAATATATTGGATTATTCTGAAATTATTGGAATGGAATGGGCGTTGTGTCAAGGAAATCCGATGATGCCATGTAGCGAGGTTGTTCACCCGTTGAGATTAAGCCATATGGTGTCTCCGGGATTCAACAATGGTTCGTTGTGGCGAGGATGAATGTACTTGTGCCTTCGTAGGAGTTGAGATTGATTGACTATTTGTTAAGATTGCATTTGATTATCATGATGTGACGAGCGTTGGAAAAAGGACTCCGATGATGCCGCGGAGCGAGGTTGTCGACCCGTTGAGATAAAGCCATATGGCGGCTCCGGGATTCAACAACGGTTGTAGTGGTGAGGATATAATTATGAATGTACTTGTACCTTGTTAAGGACAAGTGTCCGACCATGGCGTTGTGACTTGGGGCAAGGCCTATCAAGGAACACCTGATTCTATACAGAGGTCGTCTGACCGTAAGAGGCTTGGTCGGGTGACCATCAAGGATATTCAGCGACGGATCATAGTGGTAAGAGGCTCATACGTCATCCTTTTGGAACGGACATCCTTTAGGAGATGTCTTAAGATGGGCCAATTATATAAAAGAATGACTAAGAGTTTGGATTTTGCTAACTTCGGTTAGAGAGCATGTGCATTATGAATAACGAAGTAGTGGAGAGGAAACATTACAGGATGACGTATGAGCACTGAGATGTATGGAGGGCGACTTTGCTTGACGGTGGTTCGTCAACAAAGCCTTGAGGGAGAGTCTAGGTGAGACGAGTCCCTTGTATTCTTAGGAGAGGATATCCTGTTGGATCGGACAGTTCTCACAGCGCAAACTAGACAATCTCTGACGACCCCTCGATTTGCAATCGTGATCGATGAGAGGGATGCCCAGAAAGCGTTGCTATGACACCGTCCTGTTATGGACAGTTCCTTTGGAACAGATCGATCATTCATCCTTGCGAAGATGTTATTTTATTTTGGTGCATACAATCGGCTTGGTATGGGACCTGTACTCTCGGTTGTTTCCGAATAGGTTATTTGGGTGGATAATGGTGTAAGGTGGATGAAATAACATAGCATTCATACATTGCATTGCACGAACGTTTATTTTTATACTTGAGATATAATCATTATTCCTCTTTAGTATTGTGCATGTGAGATCCATGATATATTGATTACGACGATATATTTATATTGTACGATGACTGTATATTATTATGTGATTTGTCAGATGATTGAATTGCATGTTATGAAAAGTATATTTTTGTCTGAGTGTCCTATTTAGAGTAAGTCCACGCCGTCAATGAATTTTGTTCATTAGATGTCTTACTCTCTCTACTTGTCTATCCTTGTACTTGTTTATAATTTGGACAGATGGACGGGAACTCTACGCATATGCGGAGAACCCTTCCCGACCCTCCAAGCTCCTCGTCGGAGCCGATGGAGGATGAGTCAACTGAGATAGAGGCTTAGGCGGATGCTGACGAGGATGGAGTGATAGAGCTGGTGAACATAGAGAGTTCCATCGAGGTGATAGAACTCTCATCCGACTCTGGCACAGAGGAGGATCCCAGTGAGTATTCTAGCACTCCTAGCAGTGCGGTATCTAGCTGTTGAGCTCTGGGTTTGCTGTTCTTTTTGTTGTGCATGTTTTGGGGGTGCTGTGCAGTATAACATTTTGATATGTTAGTTGGACGATGTGTATGTTCTGCCATGAATAGATATTTTGTATAAATACTAACTGTTTAATGATGAAGTAAATTCCAGGGATGTATTGTATCATTCCAGTTACCGTTAGGTAACAGTTAGTGATTTCCGCATAGTATGTTACTTAAGGTGATGTCCCGAAAAGGAAACATTTTAAAAAGGAAACAATATTTTTACATCACCAATTCAAAAAAAAAAAAATTTACCCATTTTTCCGCATTAAAATTTAGGTGTATTTTTCGGGGAGTTACAGTAGGTCATCTAATACAAAAATAAATAGATTAAAAATTAAATGATATTACATTTAAAATATAAATTATATCAGTAGTTCATCTAATAGTTATGTTAATACATAATATTTACATACTTTGATATAATGGACAACTAAATTATTTTGATTTTTATGTACAATAATTGAAATCTATAACCACTCTTCATTTGTTTTGAAAAAAAAAAGAGTTTGAAAATAAATATAAGATTTGATGTATACATACAATATAAAATTCGGAATAAATTGAATACAAGCAATTCATTCATTTAAGTTAATAGATTTAAATTAGTATAATTTAATAGATAATTTAAATAAATGATGGATTCAAACCAATCTATTATAGTCAATGAACATTTATGAGTATATCCATTTGGAAGGATATTCGATCCATGAGTATATCCATTTGAAAGGATATTTAATCCATCCAAAAAAACAAAGAATAATTGGAAATGTGATTAAGATTAGGTCATTTTAAAAAAAAATTGAAAAAATGTTTTTTGGAAAAGTAATTCTTTTAAAGAAGTACTTTTTAAAAAATTATTTCCAAGGTTATAACGTCCATAACTACATGTCACCATATTATCCTAATCAGATTACATTTATCCCAAAATGCTATCGAATCAACTACAATGTCAAATAGCAATAAAGACACTCAAGTAAATAGACACAAAGGCTTCCTATTTGAGCTTCATCATCAAAATCCTTCATTTACCTACAATGAGATTATCATAAACAACACGCAAAACAAAAGGGAGTAAGTCATTAGTTCAAAACTAACATCACATGATAATCCACATTCAAATACAATCAAGCTTTGATGTAATTCATAAACACACATACGGAATTATAAACATTCAAATCATCTTCCTTTAATTTCCACTTTACTCATATTTATCCTATAGTATATATATTCCATAATATATATTCTATAGTATGCATATTACGTTCGTTCGAAACATCATTGGTTTCGTTATTCATATCCACCCTATAACATATATATCCCATAATATATATCCTATAGCATGTATATTACTTTCTTTCTCAACATCTTCCTTTTTATCGCTTATATTCACCCTATAGAATATATATCTCATACTATATATCCTATAACATGCATACGGCATTCATGTGACATTCACATTTCTCGTTATTCATATTCACACTATAGAATATATATCCCATACTATATACCCTATAGCATGCATATGACTTTCATGTGACATTCACGTTTCTCATCATTCATATTCACCCTATAGAATATATATCTCATACTATATATCCTATAGCATGCATATGACTTTCATTTTGAGTCTTATTTCCATTGGTACACCCCCAATAATATTACTTTCATTTGAGTCATCTTTCCATTGGTTCTCCCCCAATAATATTACTTTCATTGAGTCATCTTTCCATTGGTACTCCCCCAATAATGTTACTTTTATTGAGTCATCTTTCCATTGGTACTCCCCCAATAATGTTACTTTTATTGAGTCATCTTTCCTTTGGTACTCCCCCAAATAGATTGAATTCGTTATGAGTCATATTTCCTTTGGTACTCCCCCAAATAGATTGAATTCGTTATGAGTCATATTTCCTTTGGTACTCCCCCAAATAAATTGAATTCGTTATGAGTCATATTTCCATTGGTACTCCCCCAATAAATGATTCCGAGTCTTATTTCCATTGGTACTCCCCCAATAAATGTTTCCGAGTCTTATTTCCATTGGGACTCCCCCAATAAATGTTTCCGAGTCTTATTTCCATTGGGACTCCCCCAATAAATGTTTCCGAGTCTTATTTCCATTGGGACTCCCCCAATAAATGTTTCCGAGTCTTATTTCCATTGGGACTCCCCCAATAAATGTTTCCGAGTCTTATTTCCATTGAGACTCCCCCAATAAATGTTAATTTCATTTCTATAACAGAAAAGTCACGCATTTTCCAACATAATGCATAAATTACAGACGCATCATATTAAACCATTACCTCTTTCACATACCTCATTCATATCAGCAAGTATGATTTAGAGACACTTATCCCTTACCTTGGTGAGTGTTGGGTTTGGTTCTTGGCAACTTCTCGAGTTCCACCGACACCGCCTCCAACCTTAGGATCTTTCCTCATCCCACCATATAACACAATGTTAGTCATTTATTCCAAATATCACATAAACAACTTATATTGCATCATTTAATCATACAAGATATTCATCATATTTTCAATGTTGTTAAACTACTTTCATCATAAGTTTACAACATCTAAAACATACATATTCATCTCATATTTCAATATTAGAAAGCTTATTCATCTTCTACCTCTAGCATTTTACTCATTTTCCTCTTTAACCTCATTTTCACTTTAGGGTTTTGGGGTTTTCATGAATCAACCACCAAACCTTTCCATTTCTTGAAATACTAACTCTAAACCAAAAGTTTACAAGATAGAAACAACATAAAACGAACCATAACTCGAAAAGATGAGTTTCCATGGTTTCCATTATTTTGAAAATGAATCCAACATACCCAAAACAAGTTAGAGAGGAAGAAGAAGAGTTAGGAACAAGAGGTTTACCTCTTCTCAAGCTCTAAGATGAGTCCTAAGGCCCTTTGCTCTTGAAAAGCTCTCTTTTCTCTCTTCTCTTCAAAGTTCTAACCCTAAAATGTGTTTTGGGTTTTTATTTTATAGACACAGCGATAAGTGTAATCGATTACAAGTATAGTGTAATCAATTACACAATGTAAATTACAGAGGCATCGTCGCGATGTAATCGATTACCAACATGTTGTAATCGATTACATTAATACGATGTAATCGATTACCAGAAGTGTGTAATCGATTACACAATGTAAATTACAGAGGCATTGTCGTGATGTAATCGATTACCAACATGGTGTAATCGATTACATTGTGTCAGATGTACATGTCTGATTAGTTTATCAGCATGTAATCGATTACCAGGAGTGTGTAATCGATTACACTGTGTCAACAGCCCAAAATTTGTCATTTCTCGCTCAAGCGAGGCTTCCAGGACTGTTACTATAATCTTGAAGACTCAAATTTAGGGTGTTACATACGATGTTATTTATCTATTATATTTCAATTAAAAAACTTCATAATTAATTTGTATTTTAATAAACTTTATAATAGACATTAATATTTTGACATTAAAAAACTAAAATATATTTTTTTATCTATTACATTTCAATTTGTATTTCTTAAATTAATTACTAATATTTTATTTGAATTTTTTTGCATAATTTTATAATTTTTATTTTAATATTAAATTATACTGTTCTTTCTTATTTATTGATAATATTATTAGAATTCATCTAATGTGGCATGTAATTAGTATACTAATTAGGAAGTAGGTCATCTAATACAAAAATAAATAGATTAAAATATAAAATAATTAGATTAAAAATTAGATGATCCTACATTTAAAATATAAATTATATCCGTAGGTCAACTAATAGTTATTTTAATACATAATATTTACATACTTTGATATGATCGACAACTAAATTATTTTGAATTTTATGTACCATAATTGTAATCTTTAATTGCTCTTCATTTGTTTTGAAAAAAGAGTTTGAAAATAAATATAGGATCTGATATATACATACAATAAAAAATTTGGAATGAACCTACAATAAATTGAATACATACAATCAATTCATTTAATTTAATAGATTTAAATTAGTATAATTTAAATAAATGATGGATTCAAACCAATCTATTATAATCAATGAACATCTATGAGTATATTCCTTTGGAAGGATATTCGATCCATGAGTATATCCATTTGAAAGGATATTTAATCTATCCAAAAAATAAACAAAGAATGATTGGAAATGTGATTTTGGATAAGGTCATTTAAAAAAGTAATTTATGAAAAAATGTTTTTTTGGAAAAGAATTTTTTTTAAAGAAGTACTTTTAAAAAAACTATTTCTATAAAAATTACTTTAATTAAATATTTTTTAAGAGTGGTTTTTAAAAGTGATTTAGGTTCAAATCTGAAAAACAAATATATTGGATGTCCATCCAATTTTTAAAATGGGTGGAATGAATAATTTAAATTTTAAAATATAATTTAATAGATTGATGTATAGAGTTTTTTTTCCAAATTTTTCGATTTTGACATTAATATATATATATATATATATATATATATATATATATATATATATATATATATATATATATATATATATATATATGATGTTATTTATCTATTATATTTCAATTAAAAAAGTTCATAATTAATTTGTATTTTAGTAAACTTCATAATAGACATTGATAAATTGACATTAAAAAACTAAAATATATTTTTTATCTATTACATTTCAATTTGTATTTCTTAAATTAATTACTAATATTTTATTTGAAATTTGTTGCTTAATTTTATAAATTTTATTTTAATATTTAATTATACTATTTTTTATTATTTATTGATAATATTATTATTATTCATCTAATGTGGCATCATTTGAATATTCAATATTTTGTAATTAGTATATTAATTAGCAAGTAGGTTATCTAATACAAAAATAAATAGATTAAAATAAAAAATAAATAGATTAAAAATTAAATGATACTACATTTAAAATATAAATTATATCCGTAAGTCATCTTATAGTTTTTTTAATACATAATATTCACATACTTTGATATAATGGACAACTAAGTTATTTTGACTTTTATGTACCATAATTGTAATCTATAACCACTCTTCATTTGTTTTGAAAAAAAAAGAATTTGATATTAAATTGCTATGAATAAAAAGTAAAAAAAAGTTACTATCAATACATTTTAAAATATGTTTTAATCAATTTTAAAAAAGTAAATAATAAATATTTTATTAGTGAATTACTATCAATCAAAAGTGAATCATAATTTAATGTAATTGATGTAGATGTTTTTTTTTTAAATCGAAAAACAACCTATAGATTATTTTGTGTTTTCCATAATTTAAATATAAAAGTGTGGCATGATATGTCAATGCTGATGATGATGTTATGGTTTGAGAAAAATCATGAGAGTAAACGTGAATCAATAAAATAAAAATATAATATATCATGATACTAATTCTCTTACCCTTAATAAAATAACATCTATTATAAATAAATATTTTTTTATTAGTGATTGATTTATAAATAATATGTGTCATTTAACACATGAGTAAGAGGATCTACTAAGAATATATAACATTACTTTTAAAAAATATTATCATTTATTCAAAGAGCCATGATTAATTCATTCTTAGTTGGAGTCATAACAAATGATATCACTCATTAATTCAATATTTCATAATTTGAATGATTATTAGTCATTTATTGCCAATATCATTGGGAGGCATATCATATGCTATCACCTAATAATCTTTTAACCTTTTGCAATTCAAATATTATTTATTTAATATTATTTTCACCCATGCCACTTTATATCATCTCATCCACTGTGTTTTAATTCAAGTGTGTATTTTATTTCTTTATTGATGGCATTATTAGGAGTCATGTTAAATGATATCACTATATTATTCAAACTATTGTAATTCAAATATTAATTAATTAATTATATAATCATCCAGATTTTGAAAACAATGTTATGCCTTGAATCATTCAATCTTTTGTGATTAAAATATGAATTTAATATTTATGTACTCCATTATAAATGATTTATAAATCCTGTTTACACCATCCATCATTCATATATTAATTATCATTAATTAATTCCTAAACAAAAAGTAATAAATATATATAGTTGATAATATACTAACTGTATAAATTTTTACACTGAATATAAACATATATTAAACTCTTAAAATATTTATTTGCTTAATATTCACTCAATACATTAATTCCCATTCTTTTAAAGTGTAGTTATTAGATTTATTTTTCTTTATGTCGAATATATACATCATTAAATTTATGTTCCTCTAGAAATATATTTAAAATATTAATAATTTCTAATTTTGGAAGTAAAATGTACCACTTTTTAAAGGTTTTTGTATAAAAGGTAGGGGTGAGCCTGAGCTGAGTTAAGACTTGTCCTTACCCGACCATAAATGTTGGTCAGGTCATTTTTTTGAACTCGGATCCGTCCCTAGACTCGAAGTTAACCCGACCTTAAATATTCACAGGGTCAGCCTTTAAACCCAGATCCGACCCTAAACCCGATTAAATATAATGTATACTCATTTAGATAAAGTCTTCTAAATATTATTTATTATTGTGAATATGTAATTCAACATATAAAATAATATACGTATATATATATTATTAAACATTTATATATGATGAAAAATTAGAGAATCAATAATATTTTCGACAAAAAAAGTGTCATTACTCTGTACACATTTGAATAGAGACACATATAAACATCAAGAGTGAGTGACCATGGGACGGGTCGGGACGGGTCATACTTGGTCCCTACTCGGCCCTAAATATTGACTGAGTCTAATTTTTGAACCTGAACTCGGCCTTAGACCCGATGAAACCCAACCTTGTTCAGACCCGATCATGGTCGGGCCATACCAGATGAGCGGATAGGGCCGGGTCCTACTCACCCCTAGCTATACATATTTTTAAGATTGAAGATATCTAAATACATACATATATATATATATATATATATATATATATATATATATTTGACATATACATAATACATCTAACAGAACCACTAACAATGTTTAATTTCAGGTACACAAAGGCTTAAAAATTAAATTATATGATCATGATTATTACTTAATTTCAAATTTATTTGATTATTTAAATTTCAATTAACATTAAAAAAAAATATATGCATGATATTTTCATTTTGCTCCAAAGGTTCATGGTCAGATTTACAATTAAAGCATCCGAATTAAGTTAACAACTAATATCACTATTAATTCATATCGTAATTTTAAGTATTATATTTCATCCCAGTTTTAGAAAATAAATTTTATAATTACATTTACTTTTATGGGTAAAACTATCCACATTCCAATTTATCTATTGATATTCATGAACCAATTACAATTTTAAAAAACAAATATCAAAATATAATGTGATTGATTAAAAAAGAGGACTATCGAATAATTTGGATTGCTAATAGGCTTGTTCCAATGAGAACAAATCCATTACCCACATCTTGTGCTACTCTATATGCTAAAGTGTGATAATTGACTAAACAAGATAAATTTATATGAAAATATAAAGAAGTAAATTACACTCACACCCCCTGAGTTTTAGTGAAATTATACAAACTATTCTTCCTTTTTTTTGTCCTTACACGAACCAGCCTCACCTCCTACACGAATCACCCATAGTTTTGTATATATATTACACTGACTACCCTTGCATGTTATAAAAGTGTAATATTAAAAAAAACGTGTGGTAAGTGTAATTAATTTTAAAAAAATATTATATATCGTATAACATTTCAAATAGTACAAAAATCAATGTTTCTTTATTATTTTTATCTTATTACAAAATACATTACTAATTCTAAAGATATGTTTAAATAACTTTTATAATATTTTGTAACGAGCCAAATAATGAAGACGCATCAACTCTCATATTATTTGAATTTGTCTACACAATATACAATATTTTATTTAACTTAATTACACATGTCACACGTTTTTGTTTAAAATATTACACTTTTATATTACGCAGGGGTAGTCAGTGTAACATATGTACAAAATTAGGGGTGATTCGTGTAAGGACAAAAAATGGAGGGATGATTTTGTATAATTTCACTAAAACTCAGGGGTATGAATGTAATTTACTCAAATATAAAAGATTATAATTTTTTTACCGATCGCCAAACTAGTTAAACATGAATACATGATTCACTAAAATAAAATTAAAGAGTCCCTCTTTTTTTTTTTTTAATTTAATTAGAAGAAACTGAAAAAAAAGAATAAATATAAAAAGGAACATATTCTTCTATAAACACAAGCATTGTCTCGCTGTTATTCCCATTTCCCACTAGTTAATGGGACCATTTGAGTCCCCTAGGTTTAAGGACAAGCCAGGGTCTACAAAGTTTGATTTCTTCCACACACATGGAAGCACCTTTGCTAAGCTGGAACAACAAATGACAGTATTGTAAAACCATGTCATCCGATTCAATCGATAAATTGGTCCCAATATTGATATGATACAATAATTATATTGGTTATGCAATCATAGTTTCAATTCAACTGTACCAGTCATACCGGTCAATTTTTTATTAAAAAATAAATTTTAATGGAAATAAAAAATAATATTTTTTTGTTGAATTTTCAATATTAATGTTAATATATCATATATGCATATCTAACTTCATTGTGATTTAATTAGTAAACCACCAGTTGAACTACAATACCATTATACCAATACATTGATCGGTTTTATAACCAGTACGATATTAATAACACTAGCTAATGGGATCAATGTTGTAGTAAGGAACTTGAGGCCCTTTATTGAGTGGAAGAAAATTCATTTTTTTGTAGAACTCATCATACATCAATGGAGCAATTACAAAGGCATGGCTATTAAAGGGTCCACTTGTTTTAAGTGATACAACCCCACCTTGAAGCCCTAATAAAAAAAGAAAGAAAAATCTATCATGTACTATATACTCTATTCCCCTTTGGTGTTTGTTATTGAATCCTTCGTTTCTATATATGTCCCTATTAAAGGTACCTTTCCCTTTTATATCTCTTTTTCTCTACTTAATTTAGTAGGCAAGGGAGACAATACTATAAAGGAGTACTTGTAATTTCTTCAATAGGTTCCATTATGAGCCCTATCATGAAGTTTGTGTTTGTTTGTTTGTATAAAATTGAGGACTATAGTAATTATTCAGAGGACAATTTTAGATTAACAGGCTAGCAAACATATCTACTACTTATATTTAAGTTTAGTATTGCATACAACACATGCTATGTCTGGTTTTGCTTATAGGTCATTCTTCTAGGACAATGTTTGGTTGATGAAGCCATTATTTATACATCTTTTTTCTTCTTGTTTGGACCTACCATTATTTTGTTGTCATTCTCCTCATATAATTGCCAATTATTAACTTCATCCACAATGCTATAGGTAAGGTCCATGGCGCCTAATTTGGATGCATATTTTGGTCAATTCTCAATGTAAAATGGTGGAATAGTTAAATGTGTAACTATGATGGCAAATGAAGCAAAATCAAACATATTAACCCTTTGAATCTTATATCACGGGTCTATGGATTAAGGGTTTAGGTGTTGTTCATATTCAAACGTAAAACTACTAGTCACCTAAGGGCATTTTTTTTGGGTAAAAACGTAAAGGCATTGTATCACTATATATATATATATATATCAACCTCACTGTGGTGTTTGGAATAATGATGTGTGGTTGTGGAAAGTTAAATGGAGATGTGGTTTGTTTGAAAGATAAGAACGAAACTTGTATGATTTGATTCAGCCTTATTCTTGATAGAGCGATGTCATGGATAGGTGGTGGTGGAGCCTAGATGCATCTGGGAACTATGTTCTAAATTCAGCTTGTTTCATCCAAGTAGATCAAGGTATCTTGCAAAAACTGTTGGATAAATTGTGTACCCTCCAAAATCTCTTGCTTTCTTTGGAAACTCATTAGACCAACACACGTAAAATTATTTAAGAGACAAGTTATTCATAGGTTTTGAAGATATTAAATGTGTCATTTGCTTGAATCATGATGAATCTGTTGAACATCGTTTTCTGTCTTGTGATTTTGCTGCTTTTGTATGGAAAGAGTTTAATTTTTGGCTTCATGTTTCATCTTCGATACAAATCTCGTTATTAGACTATTGGCATTTGTATACTAATGCAAGAGGTTCGGAGTTGTGGAGGATGCTTTGCTTTACCGTTGTTTGGTCTATCTGGATAATGAAGAACAATCTAATATTCTTATAGAAGACAATCAATTATTTGTATATTATGGATTTGATCTAACCTAGATCTTGGACTTGGTTTCTGGCTCCAACTTCGTTAGTTTTTGCAAATTGGTATAATTATCTTAAACTTGTATTATGTTAGCTACTAAAAAGATCAACTCATGATATTTCTCTTGTATCGGGTTAGTACCCTTATGCGGGTTTTAATAGACTTTACTTATAAATAAAAATTCAATAATTCAATTGCAAGTTACCAATAAATTATTTTAATAAGAAGTACAAGACATAAATTGAGTTTTTTGGTTCAATATGGAAAGCTACACAATTTTCCTCTACCGATTAAAAAACACGTTTCGAAGTAAGATCACTATTTCATTTTCCTATTACCAAAAAAATTTAGTAAGAGATACATATCATAATGTGAGCACTTGATCTCAAATGGAACGCTGAACAAATTTTCTCTTTGTCAATTAAAAACTATTTTATGCTATTTTCTGTTGGGTTATTGTGTTCATGGCACATACTAATAAACAATTATATTTTATTTAAGTGTGAAGTCTCACATTTGATATGAGAGAGAAACAAAATAATTTATAAGTGGAAAAGACTCATAGAACTAATGTCTTAAGGTTTTGGTTCAAGACGTGATGTTTCATTTGTAATTCTCACTCTTCCCATACTCGATCTCCGGTGATTCAAGACTCATCGGTCGCAATCTAGTCCAACAAGTGGTATCATTTGTGGTTCTCAATTCCCATATCAGAATTAAAATTAATAATCTAATCTATATCCGTGATTTTAATATAAAAGCTAAAAATTATCTCTCACTCGCTCTCATATAAGTTGGCCATTATCACTAGATACATTCTCTATATATTTAAAGGAAAATAAAAAATTACACAAACTATACTGAATAAGAAGTGATAGGAGAGGACAATTATGCAAAAAAAAAAATTGAAATAAGAAGTGATAGGAGAGAATAATTGAAGGAAGGGTTATCTAGACTTAGGCATGATTTTCAATGATTTGGAGAAGCGTATGGTAATATACATATAGAGTAGTGTGGAAAGCTCTTGAGAAGAAAGTAGTTCGAATTGCTTACATTGCAGCAGCAAATGATATGTATAATAGGATTAAAATTGATGTGAGAACCCAAGATGAGTTCTTAAAAGATTTACCTATTGCTGTAAAAATGCGTCAAGGTTAACTATTAGAAATTAAAGAGCAATAAGAGAATGTGGAAATTGACCTTATTCTCATTGATTGAAAAAGTGAAGTCATTGATGGCTTATTTATACAAGACCCAACAAGAGAAAAAGAAAGCTTGTAAACCAAACAACAAATACAAACTTTACAAAATAACTACTAACTTCCTAACCACCTAACCAACTTCTAAAATAACCTCTAAAATATCTTCAATACCCTCCTCAAGCTGTGAATGAATTTTTTTAACTCCCAACTTGAAATCTTGATTTGAAGTAATAACAACACTTAATCACTTATGATAAAACTTAGGAAAATTTTAGACAAATAAAAATAATTTATCTTAAAACATATATCCTCATTCGTGTAGTTTATCTTACCTCATAAAATTAAATTAAAGTTTAGATATTATGGTAAATCAGATATTAACTTAGTATTCTCATTGATCGGCAATGGGCAATCTGGTTGTGGAGTAGTGGTTTGCTGTAGTGTAATGTAATGGATATAATTCAGAATAAATCTTCGATATTCTCTTCTTTTATAACTTCATCTTCTTTGAATTTTGAAAACTAATATATGAACCTAATGTACTATATCGACTTAGCTTACAAAGAAGATCGTTTCTTGATCTTCCTTGTATTGGGTAGACACCCATTATATTATGTTTATATAATATAGTTTTCGTTATCGAAAAAAAAGTTCTTTAGGAAACGCTTCTATTCTCAAAGACACGTTTGTAGACAGGAGGCAAATTGTGACGTTAAGCCCTAAAGATTCTCTAGTAAAAAACTAGTCACCTTCATGGATAAGGTTCTTTTTTTCTATATTGCATGATGCACATGTGCATATGCTCTTCATTTAGTGGCACAATACCTAAGTTGCTTTAATAACAGAAAATAATTTATACATCACATTCTTAGTACATCATTCATAATTAAAATAAATTAACTATAATTCAAGTGCATAACAGAAAAAAACTATATAGATAGGAAACTCAATAAAATATTAGGGGGCCATTTCATTTGGCTATAGTATTCTCTGCAATTTTGGCCAATCCGGTTTATTATTCAAAGGTTATCTGAAAAATTTGAGGGAACCTATGTGGTATGCACATGTCTTATGGATTGAGCTACACGTTGTGTTGGGATGCTTGAAATATGTTATTAGATTAGTCCCACATCGCCTAGTATTGGAATAGAGTAAAGTAACCAATGTTATATATTGGACTCGGGTTCCTTGTTATAATGTGCACCAGATATAAGCACCAAATAGAAACACCCCATGGGCAGTTGGGCCCATGGGTGTGATAGGGTTTGTAATCCTTATTCTCTAATAATATCTTGGTAGTCGCTCAGCGCTCCCGGGGACGTAGGCACAATTGGCCGAACCCCGTTACCAAATTCTTTGTTTCTTCTCTTCTATTTATTCTATGCATTATTTGATTGCTTTGTGACCAATGTTGTGCAACGATCGCTTCCACTGCACCAACAATTGGTATCAGAGCCAATTGGTAGATGGCTCTTAACTCAGGTGCTAGATAATTGCAAAAGAGGGTGAAGACATGTTGGTTAGACAAGGTGCGTCAAAGGTACTATGTAAAGATAAAGAAGATGAGTTGAAGGAGAAGAAAATACGGCGGAACTATGGGAGGGGGGGCGATATATGTGTTGATCCAGAATTCTAGAAGTCCATGTATTGGATTAGGATCAAGGTGGAGATATGGACTCAGGCGTTGAGTTTGACCCTGAGACAGGTGCTGACCGACTTTGATGCAAGGTGTAACATGGACATTGGCTTTGATGCAAGATGTAACACGAGTATTGGTAGAGATGCAGGGTGTGACATAGACATTGGCATGGACGCAAGGATGTGACACGGGCATTGGTTAGGACGTAAGGTGTGCGTTGTGGGTATACTCCTTATGGTGGAGTATGATAGTTCTTTTGAACTATGATTGACGGGCTAGACAATTGTGGTAGCGGTTGAGGCTTTCCAATGAAGCTCCAAGGTTCGGCTTGACTGAGTATTGAAGAGGACGGTTGTCGGTGAACTTTTTTGTATTTAGGTTCCATATATCGAAAGACTTCCTAGCAATAGGTGGCTAGGCGGTGTGTTCCATTGGATGGCGGTACGGGAAGCTGCACTAAAAGTTTGGAGAGCTAGGCTCTTGGTAACATCGTCAATGATACTTAGTTTATGCTAAATGGGAGTAATTTGTTAAAGAGAATTATGCATTGAGCAGGGTGTAGGTAGATATTCGCTAAGGTGGAGAATCTTGTATAGATTTCCTAAGGAGCGAGATATTCGTCTATTTCAATCAAGGTGTAGATTGTTGGGATGCTTGAAATATGTTATTAGATTAGTCTCACATCGCATAGTATTGGAATAGAGTAGAGTAACCAATGTTATATATTGGACTCGGGTTCCTTGTTATAATGTGCACCAGATATAAGCATCAAATAGAAACACTCCATGGGCAGTTGGGCCCATGGGTGTGATAGGGTTTGTAATCTTTATTCTCTAATAATATTTTGGTAGCCGCTCAGCGCTCCCGGGGACGTAGGCATAATTGGCTGAACCCCGTTACCAAATTCTTTGTTTCTTTTCTTCTATTTATTCTATGCATTATTTGATTGCTTTGTGACCAATGTTGCGCAACGATCGCTTCCGCTGCACCAACACGTTGAAATGAAATTTTGGCCAAGAAAGCCAACTTAGTCAAGTTGTGTTTTGTATATCCTCTCCAGCAATTGAGAGACAAGTGATCACTTTTGTACTTATATATAAGGATAAAAATGTCATGTTATTATATCTTAAGGGTAAAAGTGTCAAACCATATTACAATTTTCTCTTGTTTTGAGTGTATTTACCTCTTCGTTACCGGAAAGATCCTTACTCGTTTTGTCCAAACTAATGGATTCATAAAAATTCAAATTTCGGAGAGACAACTTGCACATGGTACACGTTATTTTAAATTTTGTTTCAACTATTCCACTATTTATGTTTCCATGTGTCTAACAGTCGGTTGCTGATTAGTTTTATAATTTTTTAAAGGTAATATATGTTTGAAATATATGAAAATTGAAACTATTTTATTATATATTTATTGTTTTTCAAATTTAAGATAAATAATTTAAATAGTATCTATTTATCGGACCTGAAAATTTTACTTTATATAAAAAATTATTAACAATATAAGAGTTGACATACAATTTAATTTGACATAAATAAATATAATATAATAATTAAGCTAGATCTGTTTGATTAGACAAATAATGATTTGATGCAACAGTAGTTTGTACTCAAATTTTATTTTATACAAAAATTTATTAGTGAGATTAGGTCTATTACTTTTATAAATATTCCTAACTCAAATCAAAAAATATGATACTTGTCTCTAAAAAAATAAGTATTTCCCATATAGTGCACACAAAGTTATATTAAAAAAAATTATAGAAAGATTTTTATGTGGATTGAAAAACAGTTTGGCTACATGTTCTTACTTAGAGTAAGAACATTTAATCCGCTTTCTTATTATTTGTAATATTTACTACATACTATAAATATTTATAACGATATTAATATGAACCTACATTCACTACAAATTTTAATATAATAGAAATTAAAAATATTAAGGGAAAAATAGAGAATTAAAAATTAGTCTATAGTAGTAATTCCATCGTTTATCATCTCTATAAAATAAACATATTAATAAAATAAATCAAAAAAGTTCAACTACAGTTTTCTAAATTAATTTTATTGAATCAATCAAAAAAGTTCAACTTCTGTTCTTAATATTTTTTTAGAATTTTAAGCTACAAGTTAATTAAATCATATTAGAGTCTATTTTTTAGCAATTTTCTTCCATAGAAACGTGTTTCTTATTATTATTTTTTTTATTTGGTTAAACTTATTCTACAAACATTTATGTGGAAAAAATCAATATTATAAAAACCACACCACTTATCCTCTCTACTAATTCAACCGGTGAGTGGTAATTAAATGGCATACGGATTCAACTATCCATATATGAAATTATTATTAATATTTATTCATTTATTGGTGGTTTATAAAAGGTTGTACTAATAATGTTATAAAAACGGTACCGTACCAGCCGGTTCAACCGGAAAACCAGTGAACCGGACCCCTAACCGATATGGTACATATGTTACATTGCATATGCAATAGAACTGGTGAAAACCGGTCAAAACCGGTGAACCAGTTAAAACCTACATAATATATTTTTTTTTAAATTCGTCCCCGAAACGACATCGTTTAGGGGCAAGGGTTTCCTTCATCCCTGAAAAGTGAAAATACACTGCCTCACATTTCAAATTTCCAATTTTTCACCGATTCTTCAACTTCAATGATTGATACTTGTGTCATTTATTTGTATTTGGCGTTTGTTAAGTGGTAATTTTGGATTGATATATGTTTTGCACTTTAGACTTTGATTTTGTTAAAAACTTAATGTTGTTTGTTTGTGTGAATTTGAAGTAGATTATGAATATAGATTATAAATTTGAATACTTACTTATTTGAAATTTTTTATTATACGGTATGTCCGGTTTAACCGGCATGCGGTTTAATTACTGAACCATCGGTTGAACCACTGTACCACTATACTAGTAACCTGACCGGATTCATAACCGGTAAAGTTTTAATAACATTGCAACTAATAATGTATATACTAAATGAAATTTCTCGCTTAACTTTATCCTTGAAGAATATTTAAAAATCCAAAAAATACAAAGTCTAGATAAGGGACGTAGTACATTTAATATAACGGCAAGTTAGCTTAGTTGTTAAAATTGCACGACAAATAAGCATAA
This sequence comes from Lupinus albus, assembly GCA_009771035.1. Classification (NCBI taxonomy): domain Eukaryota; kingdom Viridiplantae; phylum Streptophyta; class Magnoliopsida; order Fabales; family Fabaceae; genus Lupinus; species Lupinus albus. The sequence goes on along the minus strand of CM020013.1, from coordinate 2,059,487 downwards.
GAGTTTGAGTTCAAAATGCATGGCAATACAAACACTATATAAACTTTTTTCTTCTATCGCAAATGCTTCGAAGTGTGCCTACTTTTTTCTTTGTTATGTCTTCATTGCAAATGATTTTATGTGCTCTTTCATGCTATCACATAGTTCTCAAGTGCATTATTCTATTCTATCAAATTGTGCATTATACCCTAGTTTAATGATCTAGACCAAATTGTAGCTTTAGTATTTTTTTGGTGTTAACAAAGACATTCCTTCAATTTATTGATAATGACTCATGTGTTAATGTTGCACATTTTTATTCTAACAACTTGTACAAACCATTCAACCATCCATTCATTAAACATGAAATGCTAAACGACTAATTAATAGCCAAATATATGGAACAACACTCTTTAAATTCCATGTTAGTTGTTACCATTGCGTAATTCCAACTAATTAACATGTTAGATGAAAAAGCTTGTTACTTTAGAGAAAATGGAGTTGTAAGCAAGTAATTCTTGGACATACATGTATCTCATTAGTGACACATATTGCAATTAGTATTTTAAATTGTATCTACAACGGACATATGACTATAATATTGTGATTTTGGGAATCTCAGTATTGTAACCGTAGTTGCAACAACATTTTTCCGCAATTGCTATAAGCAACTCAACATGACTATAATTGTCAGTGTTTTAAATTGCGATCGCGATTGTGGTAATGGTTATGATTACTTCGATTGTGGTCATTGCGGTCGTTGCGATGCGGATTGCGACCGTTGCGGTGTGAATTATTGTGTGATTAAAACAATATTTTTGAATCTGATGCGGTCCAAATACGGCCCGATGCGGTTGCGTTGCAGCCCGATGCGACCGCATCATTGTGACTCAGAATCACACCACAATTGCAGTGTAATGCGGTTGCAGAGGTCAATGCTATATTGCACGGACGCAGTAATGCGGTCTTTAATTTAAATCACTGATAAACGCAAATTCAAAACAGTGATTGTGACCGATGAAACAAAAGAAATGGAAGACCTTTCGCAGCAGTAAAAGATGAATAGGGATCCCATTTTGTCCAAACCCAATTGAAGGGTGTCATTTAATTGAAAAGAAAAATATAAAAAACATATGATTGATTTGGTACATATATAGTACATTTTGGGGACAAAGTATCCTCGTTCTTAAAAGATAGCATGAGTTTTTGCCCACCTTAAGTTTTTGCTAAATTCAATGACATCAAAGAGTAGAAAGATTTTCATCACATTCTTTCACTTGGGCAACTTCACTCCTTTAACATTACAGAAAGTAGAAAACAAACATCATAACTACCTAAACACACATATTCATAAACAAGAAACACCTAAACTTGTTGCACATAAAACATGAATGGCCACATAAAATCAACATTTTCACTCATTTAACTAAAAATATAAACTTAATTTAGACCTCTATAAACTTATGATGGAAAAACCAGTGAGATAGTTTCTTCTTAATCTTCTTCTCTTTAATAGTGTCCAAGCTAGGTTTCCACCCTTTCCCTGATAACTGTCTACTCAAATATTCAGGCCTCCCTTCAACCATTTCTTCTAAATACTCAGAAAAATCACAACTTTCTTCTCTATTCTCTATTCCTTCCTTTCTTTTCAATACTTTATTATCATCTCCAATTATTCTACTATTATGGCACAGCCTTGCAAGCCAAGGAAGAAACCCTGAAGAAGACATGAGATACTTGGAATGCAAAGAAGAATTAACAATGAAGAGTATGTGGTGCAACCCTACAGGCTTTCCTTGCTTCAATGGAAGCATTAGGTATATCTTTTTCATCTCTAGGTTATTGTCTGCAGGTAATGGAATTGGTGGCTTTTTTTGGTTCATTGTTGAATGGAACTCAACCACTACTTGTTGTGGGTGCTCCAACATGAGTTCTGCAACAGTTAATGGTTGGTCAAATTCTTGAACTGATCCATCATAGTAAACTATTTTGCCAGTGGGTTTTGATGGATGAAATGAGATATGGTTTCCCATGAGAGACTATTTGGTTCAATTGAAGGTTTTGTAAAGGAAGATAGAGAATGAGAAGAAACTATATGTTGTAAAGTTTAATGACATATATAGGATGTGAATTTTGATATATTGGGAGGTTGGGCAATATAACAAAGAAAAACATGAATGTCATGGATAACTTATTCTAGCATATACAACAAAAACGATGAAGAAAATATTTAAAAAAAAATTAAATTATGGCAACTCTTATATTATTAATAACTTTTTATAAAATATAAATTACATCAATTCATTCATGGATTACTAATTATATATCATTTGTCTCAAATTTTATTTTGGACCTATATTATATCAATATTGGTATGTATAATTTAACATCAAGACAATGCTACCTTCACAACCTATACACCATTTTACTATCACAATGCTACCTTTACAACCTATACACCATTTTACTATTCACATGGGTATGATATCAAACATTGGTCATTCAAAAATTTGAAGTATCATTTGATTAACTATAATTTAAATTATTTGACTTTCTAAAAACGATTTTATCATAATGTTATGTGAGAATGTGTATTAGGTATTCTTGTGACAGGATTTGATGATGTTTGTTAAACCGTTCCATCACGTGACAAATATAATGTGATGGTGGACTTGGTAGCTTGATTTGGCTGGGTTAGTGGGTAGTTACAATTAGGCTACTATTACTCACAATTTTGACTTAGAAAACGGGTTGTCTCCCACATTTATTAATTTATTTCCTTGAAATAGTATGATCCTTAATTTTATATAATTTCTTATGTGTGATATTTATTTATATTGTGGTTGATCCCGTTGACTTAGGATTAGACAGTTCTTAATCTTGCCAACTTCATTTACCTAACAGGAAAATGAATTCAAGGAACCGTTCAACTACAACTTCATCAATTAATTTGATTAGATAATTATGGGTGGTATGGGAAGCAGTACTACTTATTTAGTTGAACATGATAATCATGTAAGAAAATTATAGACATAAGCATTATTTTCCAAGAATGTAATACCATAATTTTCTAATTTGCGAGCTACTACTTAATTTTGTTTACTAGTTATTGTACTTACCTTTTAGAAGTTGTGATGATGTATGACGACTTCAGTTTAGAGGTCGGTATGGGAGAATACAACTTCCAGTGAATCTGAAGTTGGCATGGCTCATAACGACTTCAGTTTAGAAGTCGGTATGCCAAAATACAACTTCTGGTGAGTCTGAAGTTGGTCAGGATCATAACGACTTCAGTTTAGAAGTCGGTTTGTCAGTGTACAACTTCTGGTGAGTCTGAAGTTGGTCTAACCCATAACGACTTCTATGTAAAAGTCGGTTTGCTAGAGTACAACTTCTGGTGTCTAGACTGAAACTGACTTTAGTGTTAGTGTTGAAAGTTAAGATGGCTCATAACGACTTGTGTATTTGTGATAGAAATTATTAACCTTAAAATGTGAATCACCTTCCCGTTAAGTTGAGTTTGGCATACTGTGAGCAATATATGCTTCTTGGAAGGATAACGTATTGAAGTATCCCTGAGGTTAGTTTTATGTTTATTCATTCTTTAGTAATTTTATATGGTTTACTATTTTTGTTATGATAAATTTATTGATTTTTTGTTTTTATTTTTGAAAACTTTTTATTTACTAGATGGAAGAAGAATTCAACAACAATGATGAAAACTACTACCATGAAGTACGAATTTTGAAAGCTATATTTTGTTTTTGTTTGTTATTTTTATTTTAGTCATGTAAATGATGTATTTTAATCATTTTAGGATGTAGATAAATTTGATATTAGTGAAGATAAAAATATGAATGAAATAGAGAATTTTGGTTTTGAAGAAATTGATTTTTGATTATTAAACGAAGATGAAGTGAAAAAGCTTAGGTCTTTAAAAAAATGATGTTGCATACAAATTTTATAAGATGTATAATATAAAGAAAGGATTTGGCATGAGAAAATATCATACCCGTCGGGACAAAGATTGTGAAATTATATGGCAATTATTTTTCTTTGATAGAAAATGATTTAGAGATAAAAAAAATGATTTGGTGTGGAAGAGGGCGCCCAGAAAAAGGAGATTCATATGTTAGTTATTTTGCTGATAAACATAGCCATGAACTGCTTGATGAACATTATTATGGTGGGATGATAATTTCTAACTGAAGAATGACATATAGAGATGTCTCTCGTATGAACAAAAATTTTATGGCAAGCTTTTTCACTTCATCTCTCGTGAAATTTTTTGATTCATTTGCTGGTCAATGTGGGGGGGGGGGGGGGGGGGGGGGGGAGGTTATTGGTATATTGGATTTTCTAATAAAGACATGTACAATCAAATTCAGAACCAAATAAGAATCGAAAATAACGACACGGAAGCATCATTACAATACTTGAAGAGCAATCAAAATCAGATTATGCAATTATTCTGGGAGGATAATGTGTCATTTTCGACTACTGAATTTTTGGAGATGTCCTTGCTTTTGATGCAGCTTAAGGTCGAAACAAATAAAAATTTCAATCGTCATATTTTCTGGTGTAAATCATCACAAGCAAACAACAATGTTTGTTGTTGTTGTCGTGTCAAATGTGACAGGGCATCCATATGTGTGGCTTTTAGAAAACCTTTTGGAGGCGATGAATGGAAAACAACCAAAGTGTGTTATCATAGATAGGACTTGTCGATGAAGAATGCAATCAAAAGAGTTTTACCTGAAGCTCACCATAGGCTATGTGCTTGGCATATATGTGACAATTATGGGAAAAATATAAAGAATATGAACTTTTATAAGGACTTGCAAAAAGTTATGTATGCTCATTTGAGAGCGATGATTTTAATATGATGTGGGAGGAACTTATTACCAAAAAGGGACTTCAAAATAATGCTTGAATGACTCAAATATTTGATTGTATAAGTATGTGCAGTGGGTTAGGTCTTACATTCGGTGAAAGTTCTATGCCAATTTGCATATGACTTCACGTTGCGATGGATTATATTCACAGGTGGAGATGTACATAGAATCTAGGTATAATGTGACCGAGTTTTTGCATCATTTTCAACATTGTGTAAGCCACATGAGGAACAATGAGGTTGTGTAAGATTTTAAATCTTCATATGATGATGAGTTGTTACAAACTTCTTATCATAATTTGGAGGATAATATATACTAGAGCGATGTTCAAAGATTTTCGAGAAGATCTGCTAGGAGCTGTAAAAATGAGGATAATTTTAACCCACCAAATCTCAAGTCACGTAATATACAAGATTAGAAAGCATTACAGTCCGAACAGGAAATGACATGTTTCACATTATGACAATGGTTCTAACTTGGACATTAAATACTCATGTAAAATAATGTAATCTTTTGGGATGTCATGTAGTCATAGTATTCTTGTGTTACTAATTCTGAACATATCACATTTGTCATCTTGTTTGGTTCTTGAGAGATGGACAAAGAAAACAAAGGATGTTCAACGTGTGAATTTCCAACAATGTGACCTAAGTAAAGAATCAGTTCATAGCATATATGGAGCTTTGAGTGATGGTTGTAGAGTGTTATATAACCTTGGGGTGTGTTAGACTCCGATTGAAACAAAATTCCAATTCCATGGAAAATGTTGACAATGCTACTAAAGAGTAAGTAAGAGACACAGTTCGGGTGAGTGCTAAAGGACATGTTGCTGGGATGAGCTCAAGAGGTAAGGGAGGTAATCAATATGGTATATGTTGAGAAATTAGTCACAATAGGGCAAATTGTCCAATTGTTGTTGGTAGTTCTGGTAGTAATTTTTTTTGTAAATGATTTGGAAGAATGATTAACATTAATATGATGTGTTATTACTAATTTTATGTGTGTATATATACTAAGCTTATTAAATTCATTAGATCATTTTGAAATAAATTCAAAAAAATTCAATGGTTGGAATTAAACCCACGTCATTAAACCCAATTAAGGCAAATGCCATGTTATTAAACACTTAACCTACATTTATGTTTTAATTGATTAGTGATATTTTATTTCATATAATATAAATGTCATAAGACATTAAAACTAATGAATGTACTAAATTTTATGTAATAGACAAGAATGTCCAAAAAGTATTTATTTAGTCAGTTAATATCATTATAAAAATTATTTTAAATATAAAAACGAAATTAGATGATTTTAAAGTACAATAATATTAAGTTTGATTCATATTAAACTACATTATAACTAGCGCTATAGAAAAGTTCATTACAATCGGTAAAAATAGTGACTAATACATAAAAAAAGTCATTACAATATTTCAAATTATCAGTGTGTTTTATTATCAATTTCCTCTTCAATCAACTTTCCTTATTATATTAAAAAATAGCAAGGTAGTTGAATTCTTTAAGTACGATATCACATGTACAATTTTGGCTTCTTACGGGAAAGACTTTGTTGGTAGAAATAAATCTTACTTCAATTATTTTTACCTTTCTCCAAAGAGATTAGTTTTCAACTATATGGTAGGAAATCATTCATACATAAAAAAGTCAATGATAAAACAATTAAATTGCAAAAATCTAAAAAATTATATGATATTAGATAGAGGTAACAAAATTATCCATAATCTATCCAAATTCAGGAAAGTTAAATTCACTCATTAAAGTTAATGGATTTAGATGGATAGTTGTACTAAATGATGCATTCATATTCATCCATTATATCTAAATAGATATCCATAGATACATTTATTTGAATGAATATAAAATTAATCCACAAAACAAACATTTACAAATGTTGTCCTTCACTGTTCATTTTCATTTTCATTCATAATCTCAACTCTCACTTTCTTGCAAGTGTTTCTTATTCTTACTTTGATTTTTTATTAAATTCATGTATTGTCCTACACTCTTAGTAATATTTGCTTAGATAATGATAGGATCAATGATATGACATGTGAATATAGTTAATAGTAAAAATAAATTCTTAAATACATAACATATCTAAATATCTGTTAAAAAACTTTACACGTGAAACCTTAAATGATACATTATTGTAGAATATTATAAAAAAAATTGATTTTTTTTAAATTCAAAAAATCACTTTTTGTTTCTCTAAAAGATTAGAAAGTTCTTTTTAAAAGTGACTTTTTTAAAAAGTTATATTTTTAAATTCTCTAGTGAAATAGAGGTTTTTTAAAATGATGATTTTTCAAAAGTGATTTTAGTTCTAATTAAAACAATCAAATGAATTGGATATCAATCTATTAAAATGGATGGATGAATTGAAATATATTCATTAAATTTGAATATGGATGAATTGAGTAATTTAAAATATGATTTAATGAATTTATATGAATTTACAGATGCCTTTCCATCCAAATTCGTCCAATCTATCCAAATCCGCTCTAATACCATGAAGAAGTTTAGGATGACAAAAATTGATTCAAACTCAAATATGAGTGAGTCTAAATAATTTATTATATAGAGAAAAATCATTTGTAACAATAAAATAATAACAATTGAAATAATAATTAACCAGATAATCATAAACTATAAATAAATCCGGGATAATGACTTATTAATCTAAATATCATCCAACTTCATGAAGCCATATATATATATATTTTATTTTTTATAAGTAAAAGTATTATAAAAAGGCACAGGGGGTGCCAATCCGATTATAGGTTACACACAAGATCCAAATAAGAAGAAGGATTAATGCATCATTGTACAAAAGAGTACAAATTAACACCCACGTGGTTTTAAAGCCATAGCCAAGATCTAGTTTGAATCAAATCCATGATTTGAATGTAACTCGACCTCCCCTAATTGTGTTATAGTCATTATGTATTTATTGGGCGAAATAAAGTTGCTCCATTGTTGGAATTTCTGACAATTTATGGGTCACAAATATAATTCTATAATTGTGTTATAGTCATTATGTATTTAGCCAATATATATAAAATGGTCTTATGGATTAATTTGGTGGCTAAGGGCATATGTGTCATGAAATATTATGAGTGTAGATACCTTCGGGCAATTTCTAGTTTGATGAAGGGACTGAATTATAACATTGCAACTTAAGTGGTAACCGTTAATGTTACCTTTATGGGTTATGGTCCCCAGTTGCAGAGCAACGGGTTTTATTGAGTAACTGATGTTATAAGGGTTGGTTTATGAGGATATGTGACATAAGTCACCAAACCAACATATATAAGGAAAAGAGAAAGGCATAAGGTAGAGCACTCTTATTCCCACAAAACATCCAGGAACATCAGGAGCACTCTCGTTCTCTCTGGATTCCCCTCTAGCGGAGCGAACGGAAAACCATCAGACTCTAGCAACCGGAACATCCTACAACCCACATACCTCGGAGCATTCGGAATGGCTAACCAAGGTATGCGTTTTTCTTCTTCACTATGAAACCAATTGGGGTTTTCTTCGGTCTGGATTAGGATTGTTCCATTAGGGTTTATGTATGGGCATAAACATTTGGTTTCGGAACAATGTCCTAATCATTCGATTTCGGGGATACGATTAGAATTAATCGAAATATATCCAACATCCATAACTAGCAACTAAAGCGATTGGCTTAATGGTAAACGAAATATCATAAATTTGCATCTTGTAAGACGGTGTTCAACTTAATGTCATTTCACCCAAGATGAAAGGGACCATGCTTGTATAACTTTGCATTCTTTAATAATTGAATGAATATTTTCTTTTTCACTCTTGATTTCCTCTTCATTCTCTTTTCTTCTTCTTGTATTCATAGTGAGGATTGTTGCAAACATGGGGTTTTCATTTCCAAGACTCCATGTCTCTCGAGGGCGAAGAAAGCTTAAAACGATTTCATCTTCAAATGAAAGAAGTTGTTTTCGTTATAAATCATCGAATCGATGAAGGTAAAATGTTCATTAATCGCCACAAAATCTTCAAATAATTATTACTTTACTAATAATATATGTATATGATAAATTTGTAACTAAAGTTCAATTTCTAAAATTCATTATGAAATAAGAAGATAGATTGTATATAATCTCAATGTAGTAAAAAATTAAAGTAGTTAACTTAAAATTATAAGTATGAATATGCCGCATGATAGATATCATATATCAATTGTCACCCGCATTTTTTTCGATCAACAAAAAATATAAACAAAAAGTTAGTCATTTTGGCCCATGCAGGAACCTTCGCGTTATTAGCACGACGCTCTAACCAACTGAGCTAATGGGCCATCATATATATGATAAATTTGTAACTAAAGTTCAATTTCTAAAATTCACTATGAAATAATAAGATAGATTGTATATAATCTCAAAGTAGTAAAAAATTAAAATAGTTAACTTAAAATTAAAAGTATGAATATGCCGCATGATAGATATCATATATTAATTGTCACCCGCATTTTTTCGATCGACAAAAAATATAAACAAAAACCTACTTATTTTGGCCCATGCAGGTCTCGAACCTGCGACCTTCGCGTTATTAGCACGACGCTCTAACCAACTGAGCTAATGGGCCATGATATATATAATAAATTTGTAACTAAAGTTCAATTTCTAAAATTCACTATGAAATAATAAGATAGATTGTATATAATCTCAAAGTAGTAAAAGATTAAAATAGTTAACTTAAAATTAAAAGTATGAATATGCCGCATGATAGATATCATATATTAATTGTCACCCGCATTTTTTCGATCGACAAAAAAAATAAACAAAAAACTAATTATTTTGGCCCATGCAGGTCTCGAACCTGCGACCTTCGCGTTATTAGCACGACGCTCTAACCAACTGAGCTAATGGGCCATCATATATATGATAAATTTGTAACTAAAATTCAATTTCTAAAATTCACTATGAAATAATATAGATTGTATATAATCTCAAAGTAGTAAAAGATTAAAATAGTTAACTTAAAATTAAAAGTATGAATATGCCGCATGATAGATATCATATATTAATTGTCACCCACATTTTTTTGATCGACAAAAAATATAAACAAAAATTACTTATTTTGGCCCATGCAGGTCTCGAACCTGCGACCTTCGCGTTATTAACACAACGCTCTAAACAACTGAGCTAATGGGCCATTATGTATATGATAAATTTGTAACTAAAGTTCAATTTCTAAAATTCACTATGAAATAATAAGATAGATTGTATATAATCTTAAAGTAGTAAAAAATTAAAATAGTTAACTTAAAATTAAAAGTATGAATATGCCACTAGATATCATATATTAATTGTCACCCGTAAGCTATTATTATGGGAACACCTTGTAATTATTTTTATGTGTACCTAGAAAGACGTGTATTTTTGTCATCTTGGATTTTTTTCGATCAGCAAAATATATAAACAAAAAATTAACCATTTTGGGCCCATGCAAGTCTCAAACTTGTTACCTTCGCGTTATTAGCACTACGCTCTAACCAACTGAGCTAATGAGCCAACACATTTTAAGACCCATATGTACATCATAAATATTTTATCCACCTAACTCATGAATATTTAAGATAGAAAAGATAAATATTATAAGAATATTGTTTAAGACAGTAAAACACTAACTTTTACATTGAGAAATGTTCGACAAATATTAAACTTAACTTTTTAATATTGATTTACTCATTTTATATGTTTTAACCGTTAAATTCCTAAAAAATAAAATGTCAACAATTCAATTTTTAAAGCGCAGTTGTTAAAAGGGACAACCGTACACATCGAAAGAGATTAGTTCCTTAGAGAGAAAGGGAGACTTGATAATTCAAAAAAACACAATTCTTAAAATATCGGCTTCTACAATAGAAGTATCTTCTCGCTTTTGGCATTATCAAATCTGAAAGGGACATAAATAAAAGCATATCATAGCAGCTCTTCCATTATAGCTTACATGCAACATAGTATCTGTAACGATCTGATTTTCTACCCTTGAAATTTTTTCGTTTAATTTAATCCTTTCTTACATATAGTCGTCACCTTCATTAAAAACTGTCAAATATCTCTCTTTGACAATACTCTTTATCCTATCGTATTATGATACAAAGTTATGTTGCGGAAAAACATAATTCATTCAATTAGCAATTATCACATACAACCAGTTATGGGTTTTCCGGAGTTATAAAGTCCATAACTACAAATCTCCGCATTATCCTAATCAGATTACATTTATCTCAAAATGTCATCAATTCAACTACAATGTCAAGTAGCAACAAAGACGAACAAATTGATAAACACAAAATCTCCCTAAGTGAGCTTCCTCCTCAAAATCCTTCATTTACCTACAATGGGATTATCATAACGACACAAAAAACACAGGGAGTAAGTCATTAGTTCGAAACTAACATCACATGATAATCCACATTCAAATACAATCAAGCTTTAATGTAATTCATAAACACACATACGAAATTATAAACTTTCAAATCATCTTCCTTTAATTTCCACTTTACTCATATTCATCCTATAGTATATATATCCCATAATATATATTCTATAGTATGCATATTACGTTCGTTCGAAACATCATCGGCCTCGTTCTTCATATCCACCCTATAACATATATATCCCATAATATATATCCTATAGCATGTATATTACTTTCTTTCTCAACATCTTCATTTTTATCGCTCATATTCACCCTATAGAATATATATCTCATACTATATATCCTATAACATGCATACAGCATTCATGTGACATTCACATTTCTCGTCATTCATATTCACACTATAGAATATAAATCTCATACTATATATCTTATAGCATGCATATGACTTTCATTTTGACATTCAGTTCTCATCCTTCATATTCACCTTATAGAATATATATCCCATACTATATATCCTATAACATGCATATGACTTTCATTACTCCGAGTCATCTTTTCATTGGGCCTCCCCCAACAATGTTACTTTCAATTGAGTCATCTTTTCATTGAGCCTCCCCCAACAATGTTACTTTCATCGGAGTCATCTTTTCATTGGACCTCCCCCAACAATGTTACTTTCATCGGAGTCATCTTTTCATTGGGCCTCCCCCAACAATGTTACTTTCATTTGAGTCATCTTTTCATTGGGCCTCCCCCAACAATGTTACTTTCATCGGAGTCATCTTTTCATTGGGCCTCCCCCAACAATGTTACTTTCATTTCTCTGAGTCATCTTTTCATTGGGCCTCCCCCAACAATGTTACTTTCAATTGAGTCATCTTTTCATTGGGCCTCCCCCAACAATGTTACTTTCATCGGAGTCATCTTTTCATTGGGCCTCCCCAACAATGTTACTTTCATTTGAGTCATCTTTTCATTGGGCCTCCCCCAACAATGTTACTTTCATATGAGTCTTATTTCCTTTGGTACTCCCCAAATAGATTGAATTCGTTTTGAGTCTTATTTCCTTTGGTACTCCCCCAAATAGATTGAATTCGTTTCGAGTCTTATTTCCTTTGGTACTCCCCCAAATAGATTGAATTCGTTTCGAGTCTTATTTCCTTTGGTACTCCCCCAAATAGATTGAAATCATTTTGAGTCTTATTTCCATTGGGACTCCCTCAAATTAGATTGAAATCATTTTGAGTCTTATTTCCATTGGGACTTCCCCAAATTAGATTGAAATCATTTTGAGTCTTATTTCCATTGGGACTCCCCCAAATTAGATTGAAATCATTTTGAGTCTTATTTCCATTGGGACTCCCCCAAATTAGATTGAAATCATTTTGAGTCTTATTTCCATTGGGACTCCCCCAAATTAGATTGAAATCATTTTGAGTCTTATTTCCATTGGGACTCCCCCAAATTATATTGAAATCATTTTGAGTCTTATTTCCATTGGTTCTCCCCCAATAATGTTACTTTTATTACCATAACAGAAAAGTCACGTATTTTCCAACATAATGCATAAATTACAAACGTATCATTTTAAACCATTACCTCTTTCACATACCTCATTCATATCAGCAAGTATGATTTAGAGATACTTATCCCTTACCTTGGTGAGTGTTGGGGATCGGTTCCGAGTAACTTTAAAAGTCTCCTCCGCGATTTCCTCCAACCTTAGGATCTTTCCTCATTTCCACCAATAACAACAATGTCAATCATTTATTCAAAATAGCACATAAGTAACTCGTATTTCCTCATCAAACATACAAGATATTTACATATTTTCAAGGTTTCCAAAACTACTTCAATACGAGTTTCCAAACATCTAAAACATACATATTCATCTATTTCTCTCTTTACTCATATTCTCATTTTGGGGTTTTCATAAACAACCCACAAAACCTTTCCATTCATCAAATACCAACTCTAAACCAAGAGTTTACAAGAGAAAAACAACCTAAAACGAACCATAACTCTAAAGGATGAGTTTTCATGGTTTCTCATATTTTGAAAATAGATCTAACATACCCAAAACAAGTTAGAGAGGAAGAAGAAGAGTTAGAAACAAGAGGTTTACCTCTTCGCAAGCTCTAAAATGAGTCATAAGGCTCCTTGCTCTTGAAAAGCTCCCTTCTTTCTCTTCTCTTCAAGTTCTAACCCTAAAATGTGTTTGGGGTTTCTATTTTTAAAGAGCAGTCGTCGGGTTCTCACTCAAGCGAGCCCATTCTCGCTCAAGCGAGAATCTCACAGTAGCAATTTTCGCTTAACGCATAGATGTAATCGATTACATGGATTGTGTAATCGATTACATCGTGTAAAATGCACATATCTGATGCTTTTATCTTCATGTAATCGATTACATGTATTGTGTAATCGATTACATCATGTAAAATGCACATATCTGATGCTTTTATCTGCATGTAATCGATTACATGTATTGTGTAATCGATTACATCATGTAAAATGCACATATCTGATGCTTTTATCTGCATGTAATCGATTACATGGACTGTGTAATCGATTACACTGCCCAAAATTGCCATTTCTCGCCCGGGTGATACAACTCTCGCTCAGGCGAGAATCCTCCAGTATAGCCCAAGATTTCACCCTCCCAGATGCACCTCTCTCGCTCAAGCGAGAATCTCTGGATCAAGCGAGGCTTCCAGGACTGATACTCTAATTTTTAAATACTAAAATTCGGGGTGTTACAGTATCATAATTCGTATAAAAAACTAAACAAAGTAGACACTATCCAAATATAAGAGAACCCTAAAAAAATTGTATGTGAGAACAGATAATAAGAAAACATAATAAAGTGTTGGTCCAAACAAGCTAGCTATGCAGAGGATGGCGACAAACCTCAGTGATGCATATTACCAATTTTGCAAACCCCTTATTGATCATTGGTTATATTATGCAGGAGATTATTCATATTCTCCATGAAGGTTTATCAATAGTCTTTTCAATCCAACAAAATAACAGCTAATTGTTCATGAGTCCAGTTTTCTTAAATGTAACTTATAAGATCGCACCTCAATTGGACAACCCCAAATATGCAAGAGTTTTAAGTTTGGTCTTTTAATAGTCCAAAGCTCATATAAGATTTTGTTAACTACTTTACTTTGTACCCTATTAAGGATGTAAAATGTGGTTTTTAAAGCTTCCCCCAAAGAGACTCTGGTAAGGAAAAATGACTAATCATAATTCTCACCATATCCTTAAGAGTTTGGTTTTGTCGCTCTGCAACACCATTCATGCTAGGTTTGCCTGACTTAGTGTATTGCATAACAATTCCACATTCTCTAAGGAAAAGCGCAAATGGCCCTGGACATTGTTCTCCTGATCTATCATATTTACCATAGTATTTTCTTTCCAAGTTGAAATTCAACTTCAGCCTTGAAAGACTTGAAAACTTCCAAGGATTAGGACTTATCATGTATAAGATATACGTAATCGTACCTAGAGTAATCTTCTATGAACGTAATAAAATAATGTTATCCATTCCAAGAAGCCATAGGGAAAGGACTACATATATTTGTATCTATTAGTTCTAAGACATCTTTAGCTCTTTCGACACCACATATATTTGTATTGTTTGTCTGTTTTCCCTTTATGCACTCAATACAGACTTCAAAGTCTGATAAATCTAAAGGGTCGAGAATTTCATCCGATACAAGTCTTTGTATTGTTTGTTTAGATATATGACATAAACCCTTGTGTCATTAGGTGGTTGGATTCTCCTTTAACTTTTACTTTGTACCACATGAATTTGTTTGCAATATTTCATTATTGGAATTAAAAACATGCATTACAGCTTGTCAATTAAAGAACTAAAACTAACAATATTTGAATACTGATAGGGTCTAACATAGTGTTATATAATGTATATATTAAAAGTTACAGTAAAAATTATATAAAATCTAAGAAACATTAAGAAAATAAGAAAGCTAAATGGTAAAATAAATAAAGATAGTTTATTTAGTTGATGAAATGGAACAATAGCTATTGTACTAGAATAGATAAGGGGTGTATGACATGACAAGGATGTTATAAACTTGGTTGACTTGGTGCAAAAAGATGGAGGAGAGTTACTATATTCCCATGAACCGGAGAAAAGAAAATAATAATAATAATAATAATAATAATAATAATAATAATAATAATAATAATAATAATAATAATAATAATAATAATAAAGTAGATGAAGCATTATAGCTAATTAGGAAAAGTGAAGCATATATGAGATTTGAATTTGAGAGTTTGAAAGAAGTGAATAGTTGCCAACTAAGAGATAAGTAAAGTTTTATAGAGAAACAATGAAGAATTCAAAGCTGTTCTTTATGAGGAAATATAGGGAAGGTTAAAATATACATTACTTTCCTTAAGGTGTTTCTATGTATATAATATAAAAATATAAAAGAATAATAATATAATAGTAATTATAATAATATAATAAAAATAAAATATACTTTATATATCTATACTTCTATATCTATATCTATACTACTAATAAAGGCAAAACACAAAATAACCACCACCGTGATGTAATTTGTGTTTTGCCTTATTTTCCCTCATTAAATTATAAATTTTACAAAAAAAACCATATATAACACCTTATAGCACATTTACATGTATATTCCTTATAACAACTTACCACTTGGACATTATTATATAGGAAATACATAGTTTTAATACATTCCTAAAATTTGAATTTAAGAACATTACTTAATTAAAAATAAGGACCATAAATATAAAATCATTCATTGAATTTAAGAACATTACTTATTTTCTAATGTAATGTTAGAACATATATTATATTTACAATTCTCCAAAAGAAATAGGAGAGGTGACATATTTTAATTGAAGATAATGAAAATAAATATATTTATTATTTAACTTAAAAAAATAAACGATGAATATAAAAAGTATATAAAGATACCCCTAATTTATGTACCATAAATGTAGCAGTATAAATATAATAGCAATGTAAATATAAGAATGTGAGCAATGTAAATATATATAAACATATGTGAGAAAAAGATGAAGTAATATTTTTGTTTAAGTTTTTAAGTAAGAAATAATAAGTATAAAAAAATTGATTGAATTTAGAGTAGTATGTATAAGTTTATAATGCCATTAAAGAGTTTTAGTTTCAACTGCAATTGAAACTGCTAACCCACTCTTATTAATAAAGTAACTTCTATATTCTTCCACTTTTAAACTGCAAAACAAATTAACACATCTAAATATTATAATTGTTAAATGTGAGTAACCTCTATATTTTAAACTTGCAGTTACTATAAATAACTTCTACGATTGTAAACTGATGTATCTCTATTATCAATTTCAGACTCCTCTCTCATTTCATTTTTTCTTGTTTGCTTCCTCTCTCATTTCATCTTTCTCTCTCCGTAGTTTTTTCCTCTCATTGGGTTTGCTTCCCCATATTTTCCTTTTCATTAGGTTTTCTTCCTCTCTCCATTATTTTTAGAGTATAATTTTTTGTCAATTGGTATAATTTTTTTGACATTATTCATACCAGCTATCAAAGTTTTTGTTAAAAGAGATATTAGATATGTAAGGTATGTACATCTATTTTACTTTTCATTTTTATTTTTAGGTATTCTTGGATTCATATATGTTTTATTGCGGTATGAATTTATTATTTTCTATTTGTTAATATATTTCTTCATTTTCCCTTTCATAATGTGCAAACAATTATGCTATTAGTGGTGTGATGAATAAAAAATATATATTGGTAAGTGCACCATATAACCTAAGATGTAGGGTGGTAAGTGCATCATAATTATCATAGAGTTTTTTTTGCTTAGGATTAAACTTACAACATTATGCACCATTGGAATTATTCTTCCAATTTAGTGCACTTAATGTGTTTGATAAAATCATACACAAAAAGAAACAAAGTGAAAAAAGTGCATATGAAAACATTATAACAAAAGAAAGAGAAAAAGAACAACAACAACATATTATTATTATTGTTGTTGTTATGAGTTTTTATTTGTTTAATTCATTCTTTTTGGATCAGATCTGAAGCTCTTCAAAGTTACATAAACACACATCAAAGTTGTTGTTTTCACTTTCTTCTTGGAAGTTGTTTCACTTTATTAATGGAAATAAGGTTTCTTGCTAAGCAATTGTATTGTTCTGTCATCAATTCATGTATGTTTTCTTTATTCTTTTATACCCTTTTCCTTGAGTACTAATTTAATGTTTCATATGTTTTCATTGAGATCAATGAGAAGGAAACTAAATTTTTTTTTGCATAAGTAAAGTAGACTTTTTTTGTTATGCATTAATCATTTACTTTATCCTTATTTTTTGTTGCAATATACTCCATGAGGAAAGAGCTATAATTTAGTAACATTTGGCATGACTTTTGGTTATGGACTACCTCCAAGGGTTACTTTTGAAATTCAACAAAAACAATTAAATCTTTATCCCATTGAAAAGTAATGACAGGAAATTCATGCAAAATATTTCTCAAATGATTTACTTTCTGTTTCTATAGTGCCTATAAAAGCCATCATATATGAAAATATTGAAATTTATCATCTATCAGTGTACTAATATTTAATTTAGCAATCAAAATTCTTGAACCGGTAATTCATGAGTATAATTGGACATGTGGCATGTCAAAATACAAAAGGTTATTATTTTGTCATGATTTTGATGCTATTATTATCTTATTTAATTTGAGTACTTAGATGTTTAGTACAAATTGAGAACTACAATTACTTTTTAAGGTATAGTTTGAAAAGAAGTTTAATAATATTGCTCAACACAAAATATTATTAAAATAAAAATTATCATCATTAAATAAAGGGTAACATAGGAAAAATCATATACTACTTAACTATCAATAGTAATGAGAAAATGAGGCATCTAACCTATTTAGTAAGTGTCCACAAATCATAAGTGGGTGTGAGCATATATGTTTAACAATTTTGAGATAATTCACATGCTCTTTATAACACACTAACAATTGTTGATAAATAATAATAAAAAGTAAAAAAAAAACCATAAAACTGACAAAATATTAAACAAAGAAATTTAAGAGAGAAAACAAGAAAAACTTGATGATATGTTATTTGAACATATATTATTTGAAGTTGAGTAAACCACATGACATCACAAATTTGTTGAGACATTAAATCAAATTACATCATAATTTATTTAAATTTTAGTTCGGTTGTTTTACACTTACGCCTTTAAACCGTTCACATTGTCCAACAGGATATTCAATCTTCATTTATCAGTAAAATCTCTAAAATTTGGAACATGAATCAAAATAAGTTTCTCAAATGAAATGAGTATTAGGAGTTCGTCCCTAACAATATCTTCCTCTAAAATTAGAGAAGCACTTCCTACAATTTTAAGACATCTAAGATAATGATTTCCTAACTAATGGACAAAGGGTAAAAAAATATAAGTGATTCCCACCCATTTTCCATAACTATATGTCGTCATTTTGATAATAATTATGGACACTTATGACTTATGGACCAATTATCAATTTTAAATAAAAACCCTCTAAAATTAGGAATATGGGTCGACATAAAATTATTTCAAGTATCATGTCAAACGTTTAATACACGTAAATTATATATTTCAAACCAATCATAAGAAATATGTGTTGACAGGCACGAGAGTAAATAAAAATTTCTCAATCGAATAAATTCAATTGAAAATTACAATATTTAACACAAATTACTATATGACATTTATAAAATGTAGATTACACATTAAAAACAATAGGAATATGTAACACAACTATATGATGCCCTGTTTGGGGAATTAAAAACTATATATTCAACTGCAAATTAGAATATGTAACACAATTATGATATTAAATTTTTATTTTATATAGAATACACGTTACATACGATAGGAAAACGGGTTGACATGCCCGATAGGGCCTGTCAACACACTAGTAGATATAAAAGCAAAACGGGATAGGGTGCCGTGTAAATTACAGATACTTTTCTACTATAATAATATAAAATAATATACAATATATTAGTAACAATATTATATATATATATATGGGGAGGGATCCACTTACTCCAAGAGTAAGTGGAAAAACACTTACTCCACATCATGACCATTCATTCTTGGAAATCCAATGGTTTGAATTGGTGAGTATATCTAAACCATTGAATTTTTCAAGATTGGATGGCTAAGATGAAGAGTAAGTGTTTTTTGGAGTAAGTGGATCCCTCCCCTATATATATATATATATATATATATATATATATATATATATATATATATATATTGGGAGAGATCCACTTATTCCAAGAGTAAGTGGAAAAGGTCTACTCCACATTTTAGTTATTCAATCTTGGAAAATCTAATAGTTTAGATATATTCACCAATTAAAAACATTGAATTTTTTAAGAATGAATGATCGTGACGGAGAGTAAGTTTTTTCCACTTAGTCATGGAGTAAGTGGATCCCTTCCCTATATATATATATATATATATATATAATAAGATGAGTATGATGTATATATGTTAAGGGTTAAAAGGATAAACAATCATAAGAATAAAAAATAAGATAATATCATTAACAACATAATATTTTATACGTATTATGACAATTATATTCAGTCATATAAAATACTACTGGAGATATTACTGAGTAAATTATTTATTAAAGAATAGTACTAATAAAATATTTAATGTAAATTCATTTGTATGTACTCCAAAAATTATGAATAATTCAATAATTTAATAAAATAATATTTATAACTCAAAATACTTTTGAATAACATTTTTGGCACACAAACTCACTTTCTAGAAGATATATTTACATTTGACTATAATGTAATCAAAAGAATATTTTTTTAAAATAAAATCATAAATCATTGATATTCATTCTAATATCATATTCTTATAAAAAAGAAATCATATTTTTAGATATATCTTAAAAATATATCAATTATTTTACTCAACATATGGAGAAAATGCAAGGGTAATACATAATTATTTTCCCCCTAAGATATTCTCACCATATTCTAATCATTATATTTTTAATAATTAGATTATTTAATAAATATATTGTAGCTAATATCTTTAGGTATAATAAGTATTATCAAAACAAACCATAATAAATATAATAAGTATTTAATATTTGTAAATAAATAATCAAAATGATTAATTTTCGCAAATGTATAACTTAAATAATAATAAATTAAACAATAACTTAAAATAGTTATTAAAAATAATTAATAATTATAAGAATAATTCATAAATTTATGGCTATATAATTAAAATTATTGTTTTTTCATACAAGCAATTTAAATTTCAATAGTTTTCAAAGTGAATATCTTAAAATATAACAAGTATTTAATATTTTTATGTAATAAATAAATGGATTCTTTTTTTTTAAAATTTAAGAGGGGTTATTCATAAAGTTATTTAATGATATTAATTTTCATTACTAGTGGATGCAATGATTAAGAGTAGAAAGAAAATAATAAGAGAGACTCTAAAGAACTAAATAATATAAGTTAAAGGGTGAGGAATAAAAGAACTTCCAACAAAGAATTTTGGAGGAAGGTTTTCATATGTAAAAGGAAGTAAGTGCTAATGATTTGTGAGATAAGATGGTATGAGAATTAGGAAGATAGTAAATGAAACATTATGTAAAACTAGAAACTTTATACCAATAAGTAAAGAACCATGGTAATTGGACAAATGCGTCCATGACAAAATTAAATGAAAAAGAATGTTTAAAGCATGATATATGCAAAACTACTAAAAGTATGAAAAAAATAGAAGGCAACTAAGAAATACAAATCAAAAGGGATGAGATAATGTAAAATGAGTTATAGAAATAGGTAGGTAGCAATGAGGAAATAAGCCTTTGTAGGATTGCCAAACATAGGGAAAGAAATGCATTAAGGATGAAGATGAAAACGTCTCCATGAATGATAATTATATTAAAGAAATATAGAAAAACTATTTTTACAAGAATTTTAATAATAGTGGTAATTGTTTGCATTCTAATATATTTAACACTAAAGAGATAAATCAAACTTACACATTTTATTGTGAAATTCAAGAATTAAGGTGAAATAAAATTTGAAAACGATAAAGAGTAATTCAAATATATTATTGAGATTTGAAAGTTTAAGTGAGTAGAACATCAATATCTTATTTACCAAAATAAATAAATAATATATTTTATATTCCTAAAGCATAATATTTTAATTCAAACATTATTAAAAAATTGTGAAGGAGTGGGGATTACAAGTGAGCGTGAGCCGAGTTGGGATGAGTTAAAGTTTGTCCTTACCTGACCCTAAATGTTGGCATGATCAATTTTTTGAACTCGAACCCGACCCTAAACTGAAGTTAACCCAACCCTATATATTCACAAGGTTAACATTTAAACTCGAACTCGGCCTAGACCCGATTAAATATAATGTATACTCATTTTAGATAAGTCTTTTAAATATTATTTATTATTATGAATATGTAATTTGACATATAAAATAATATATGTATATATATTATTAAACATGTATAAATGATGAAAATATTTGAGAATAAATAATACTTTCGACCAAAAATGTATCATTGCTATGTACACATTTGAACAGAGATGCATACAAACATAATGAGTGAGTGACCATAGGACAAGTCGAGACGAGTAATGTTTGATCCCTACCCGACCCTAAATATTTAATGAGTCTAATTTTTGAACCTGAACTCGGCCTAAACCCGATGAGACCCGACCCTATTCAGACTCGATCATGATCGAGGCATATCGGGTGAGCGGGTAGAGTCGGGTCCTGCTCGCCCCGAATGGGGATAATGTCTAACTAATTACATGGACAAGTGCACAAACTAAAGCTCAAACTATATAACAAGTACATATTACTACATTAGAATTGCAGTTCAACAACGTGCATTTTAAGCGTATAACAATGCTTTCAGACACTGTCTATATCAGCATGGTATAAATAAACATTATTTAACCACGCTTATACAAAGTGTTATATGTAATATACAATAATAATTATTTTATAGATATTAAGTTTCAGCTCTACTAAATATAATCATATTAAATACATTCAATAATAATTATATTCAACTCAAGTAAAATTGTATTTATGACAGAATAACGAATACATATCGTTTAAAATAAAATAAAATAAAGGTAACTCATATAAATTTTGATTTAGAAATCTCAAACTCAAATAATTATCAAAAGTTAAGTTATCCAAGTTTCATAGAGAATACAAGAATATTTATTAAGTAAAATAATAAATTTATTCATAATAATGTAAACTTATTTAATAATAATTGAGATTATTTATATAAAAAAATTAAATAAGGGTTGATATTTTTTTAAAATTTCATTCATTTTATAACCAAAAAACTCTTATTCATCTATATCTATACTAATATATAAGAAAACACAAAATAACCACCTTTGGTGGTGTAATTTTTGTTTCCTATTTTACTCTTATTAATCTATATTTTCTACCAAAAAAATGATATAATATATTTCCTCATTTTATGTTCTATTTTTTTTTATGTAAATTTTATAGTTTTTCATTCGAACACGACAATTTTTTCACATGGATCAAGACAATATTTGAACATGTTAGTTTATCATTTTCATTTTTTAACATACAAAATTGTAATTCATTTAATAGAAAAGCGGGTTGACAAGCATGTGAGTGCCTATCAACATGCTAGTTTATATAACAAAACAAAAAAAAACTTTCATTCATTGACTCGAATTTCTTACGGAAATGTATGTAAATTTATGGATACAGTTACTTTTTTTTAAATAAAAAAGGTGACCATGTATTAGTATGTAACCGAACAAGAGATTTTCTGTCCCAATTCCTATCCCAAATTCCTATCCCGATCCAATGAAATGGTCACATCTCATTAAGAATAAAAAATATAAACATACAAAATTATATTTTTATATTAATTGGACAAAATTGATTGGTTTGAGACATAGGAATGTAGTTATTTTGGGACAGCACTAGTATGTAACCATACTCTTTACAAATTAACGTTACTTTGTGATTATCTCCTTAACTAATTCTATTTTTTTCTTCGTTTTTTTTTATATGACTCTTTAAGAGATTGATTTTGACCATTTTTATAGGATCCTTTCTAAGTATATTAATTAAATTTGTTATCAAAATACTCTTATTTTAATTATGTATCATTAATTAGAATATTTGGAAACAGAGAATTAGTAGTACATTATCGTGAATAGGGGTGAGCGTGGGCTGGGTTGGGACGGGTTAAGGTCTGTCCTTACCTGGCCCTAAATGTTGTTTGGACCATTTTTCTGAATCCGGACCCGACTTTAGACTCGGAGTTAACCCGACCTAAATATTCACAGGGTCATCCTTTAAACCCGGACCCGATCCTAGACCCGATTAAATATAACGTACACTCATTTTACATAAAGTCTTCTAAATATTATTTATTATTGTGAATATGTAATTTGACATATAAAATAATATATATGTATATATATTATTAAACATGTATATATGATGAAAAATTAGAGAATCAATGATATTTTCGACCAAAAAAGTATCATTACTCTGTATATATTTGAACAGAGACACATACAAACATCATGATAAAGTGAAAATGGGACGGGTTGGGACGGGTCCTGTTTGGTCCCTACCCGGTCCTAAATATTGACTGGGTCTAATTTTTGAACCCGAACCTGACCCTAGACCCGATAAGACCCGGTCCTTTTTCAGGCCCGACCACGATCGGGCCATACTGGGTGAGCGAGTAGGGTCGGGTTGTACTCACCCCTAATCATGAATAATATTTTTTAAATACACCTAATTTTAAACATATTAAATAAGATAATTATACTAACTTTTATCCTAGTAACGTTGGCATGTAATGATTTGGAGATTTACTCAATGTCTCAGTCTCAGAATTTAGTCACATAAAGTTTCAACTTCCTTAGATATGCAGTAGTTAATACCAAATCTGATGTAATATGGTTTCAACTTTGGTTACTCGTTGTGAAAAATTAATGATAATTAAATATGAATGATGAATAACATTATAATAATGTATAAAATATATATAACATAGTACATACATTTTTTATCGTTTAATAATAGCGTCATTTGTAATTTTCTTGGTTGTTTTTAAATGTTGGAAAAATTAGGTAAAAAAGTAAGTTTTGAAAAAAAATACTAGTAAAGATAACATTTATAAATCTATAGCTAATATTCTAACTTCAGATTTATAGGTAATGACCTAATTTATTTCGGTGTGAATAAATATATCCATTTCAGTAATTATTATTCTCATAAATCAAATTTTTGATATTTTGATCTTTTTGAGAGTCTGATAGAACATTATACCACTAGACCAATATATTTGCTTGTAAAAAATAGAGACTGGGAATATTATAATATAAGTTCTAACTTTTTTGTGGTAAGTATGCTTTCCCTACCAAAGGGCAAAGGAGTAGAAAAGATACATTTCTTCCTTATAAATATATGACCGTTTGTACATATAAGCAAGGAATTCTAGAAAGCAAAATATCCTCAATGTTTTTTTAAAGGGAAAATATTCGAAAAGTTTTAATCAAAATCTTTAAATGACTAATTGATATTATTATTCAATATAAACTAGTTAAGAGTGTTTTTATTCTATATTTTAACTTGTTTGATAAAAATTCTTGATTTTAACCGTATGAGAAGAGATCAAATTAAAATAAATTACACCAATTAATACATAGTCAAAAAACTGAATTTTCATATATTTTAAAAGCATGTATTATGTTGGATATGAATGAAAACCAAATGAGTTTGAATTATGATTATAATTTATATATGTTAATCCAACAATTGGATTGTAGTAATTAGATTATATAGAAATTGTGAGTGGTATAATAGCTTGTGTAATTTAACTTAGTATCTTGTTTTTTTTTGTTACATCAGTATTTTTTGGACCACATTAATATATTTCTTTATATTCCAATTCAGGGGCAGAATTTTCATTTATATGGTAATTTTATAACTTTTTTGTTTTGTTTTCCTCCCACTCATAGAATAATATAATTTTATTAAAATAAATGATGATAATTTACATAAATTTATTAACTCAGGTGAATATATTAAAATGATATTATAAAAACCACCAATATGTCAAAGTTCACATTAGATGACATTAACATTTTTCAATCGACACAAGACGTTGATCTATTAATATAATACTTACTTAATTTTTAGACAGATCATAAACTTAAAAATTCGATTCCTATAAGTAATACTTGTTGGAAAGACAATCACATATTCAAAACAACCATAGTATAAGTTATACCAAAAGATTAACATTTTCTTGATGTTCCTGAAAATTCCTACAGGGGCTATATTGGAACTCCATTGTTTCTTTTATATACGACACTTCAGATTCTAGGAGAATCAAAAATAAAACACAGAGAAATAGAAACCAAGATACAAACACAGAAAGAGGAAAACAAGAAAGAAAAAACAGAACAAAAACATAGTATTCAAGTCATAAAAAGCAAATAATATTCACTGTGTGTGAGAAACATGGCAGAGGTTGTTTTAGTACTTGATGATTTGAAATATAATGGTAGGATTTTTCGCTGTAGAATATGTCATGAAGAAGAAGACTTTGAAAGTTCCACAAACATGGAAGCACCTTGTTCTTGTTCTGGAACCATTAAGGTAAATACTATAGATACTATATAGTATATAGTATATATTAAATTCTTAATATTCATATTTTGGGTTTGTTTTTATTTTTTTCATTGAACCTTCTCAATTCTCATCAATAACTATGGTTTTATTTGTGTTCAGTTTGCTCATAGAGATTGTATACAAAAATGGTGCAACGAGAAAGGAAGTACAATTTGTGAAATATGTCTTCAGGTATATGAACTTTGATCATTCATATTTTTTTCTTTTTTGGGTCTTGCACTAAGTTACAATCAAATTTGGTTTCTTTGATATGATTTAATTTTCGTTAGTTTTCAATAAAAATAATAATAAAAGTAAACTTCTCTATATGATTTTAAGATGGTGTCACTCAGTTGGTGTCCCAAATTTTGTCCCGAACAATTACATATTGTCATGTCATTTAAAAAATCAATCTTACTGTTCCACTAAAAAATATTTATTCCTTTATGACTTTGGACAAGAAACATGACAATATGTAATTAGTCGGGACAGATTTTGGGACATCAACTTAAGATATATGATTCTCGTCCATGATTTTGACCTATAGACTATGATAACTTCATTTCTTCATTTTCCCTTTGTTTATTTCTATGGCGGTGCTTTTTTCTATTTGTCTTCTGCTTAATATTAAAGTATCTTATGTATTATTATTTAGCATACTATTTTATATACGAATGATTATGAGGAAAACATAACTCGTTCGTTTTGATCTACTTTCCATTTGATATTTTTTGAGGAAAAATGGGGTCTATGGAATTTTAGTTTTTATGCATCTAATAATAATTTGCATTTATCATCACATTTGATATTGTTGTATTTTTCTTCAGGAATATGAACCTGGATATACGGCACCTGTAAAGAAATATGAGGAAAATGATGAAGCAATGTCTATGACGTACGTTTCCATTTTCTATATTATTAATTCAAACAACATAAAAATATAAAATAATAATACACTTTTATTATTTAAAGATAATGATAGTACACTTTTATCCTTAAAGGCAAATACAAAATAAAAAAATTAGGAAGAATTTTTTTTTCCTTAATTAGCATGCCACTAAGTCGTCTATGTAGATTCTTTTATATACTTTTTTAAAAAAGGTTCTTCAATCATTATCCAACCATTACCAAATTAATACTTATTAACACTTAAATAATAAAGTAATTTATAAAAATGGTGAATAATGAGTTAATAGTGTAAATAAAGTTTACAAATATTAAACCATTTGTATAGATATTCTCTTTCTCTTCTTTAACTCTTTTAAGACATGACTCTTACAAAATATAAATAATAAAAAATAACATATATTTCCGGATTCAATTTAGTCAAAGTAGCTTACATCCAATTATTTAATCAAATAGTATTGCATAAAGTTAAGTGTTAACTTATTTACTACGTTGGCATAACATTTTCTGTAAAGTATGTGTGTGTTTGTTTATGTGTATATTTGAAATAAAAAACAGAAAAACAAATTGAAATTGATAATATTGTTTGTTTAAGAAGGGAGGAAGAAGAGTTAAACAGAAGAATAGAGGAAATGGAGGAAGGAGTTACATTAGACTCTGAATGTGATACAAACCCCTCTCATTTCCGATCACTAGCAATAACTGTAAGCATATTCCTTCAACTTTTTACCACTTTTTCTTACTTATTATGGTAAATCTTTAAAAGGTTTAGGATTAATATATGTATTTTCAAAACAAGCCAAGTATTCTTTTACCCTTTGTGGACTTGTGGTATTTGATAGAAACTTTTATTCAGTGTTATTAATATCATATTGATCATCAAACCGGTAGATATATTGATATAATAGTATAACGATTCAACCGGTGATTCATTAATTAAACCGCAAGTGAAATTATATATACATATATAATATATTAACATTAATTTGAAAAATCAATAAAAAACAATAATTATTTTTATTTTTTTCATTAAAAAATTAATTTTAAATTAAAATCGACCAGTATGACCGGTATAATTGCATAACCAATATAATTGTTGTACCATACTAGTATTGAGACCGGTATAATTGCATAGCCGACACAAATATGTATTTATAACTATGCCTTTAAGACTTTTCTCTAGTCTTAAGTTGCAGTGTATTGAATTCAATTTAAAAGAACTTGTAATGCTACTAGAGAAGTAGAGATGTCTCACAATAACTTTATTTACCTTTTGCAGATTATTATCGTCCTGCTTTTAAGACATCTTTTAGCGGTGTGTACAAATGGAACAGAAGATTACCCATTTACAATGTTTACTGTAAGTGCTCTATTCCAAACAAATTATATTAAAAATATGATCATAAAGATAGACAACTAAACTAATTGGACTTCATTTAATTTTGATGTAGGTTGTTATACTAAAGGCTAGTGGAATTATTATACCAATGTATATAATTATTAGGATAGTAGGAGCCATTCAGAACAGTATCCAGCATCATCATCAGGATTATAACTATCACACACCAATTGCTGATGCAAATGAAGAAAACCATTTATCATATGATTAAAGACATGCATAGATTCTTTTTGCTTTCATGTATATCAGAGAAGTATGATGATGTTTATTAAAATGTCTAATAGTGTTTTAAATTTATGAAAATGTAAATCAAAATGAATGTTAACATACTACTGTTTCTTACTCACCCACCCAGAACTGAAGATAAGTATTAACTTGTCAGTGGCAGAATAAGTAAATTCACCTATTTGCATTGACTTGAAAATGAGTGTATTAGACAATCTGCTAAACATGTACAATGGGGTAAACTCTAATTTGTCAAATGAATTACACAGAGAAAGGAAAACATAGAAGTATTCTTGCTTTTCAAAAGAATGAATTACCATTTTTAGTAATTTGGTCCAAGTTTAAAGTTGCTGTAGGAGCTCCCTTGCTTTATCTTGAAGCTCAATTAATGTATCACAAATGGTCTCTTCACAATTCAAATTTGTAGTGACATTGTTCAGTTTTTGGATGAAAAGTGTCATCTCATCAACCCAATTTTGATTGGAAGTGTTTGCTTCAGAAGACACCTTTCTGCATTTGCCATAACTAGCCTCAAATTCTCTGGACTTGGCAGCAGCCGTTTGAAGCACAGAAGTTGGAAGTCCTGAAATAAATTTAATTTGATTTATCATAATAATAATAATAATAGTTAGTGAACAATGATACAAAAACAAATGGTTTCATAGGCTCATGGTATAAACACTAATCAGCAAAACAAACATCAACAGTTTCCTAGAGTGATGCAAGACTTGTATGAACTGCATAAACCTATGTTGAATTCTTGATACACATTTTGAAAGATTTTCAGACCAAAGTTTAAGCTTTCAATATAACGAGGCTTTCAATTGTAAAACCCCAGAGTCTAATGTTTAAGCAAAACAGAATGCAATCATGAGAGGTATGAATGTTAAGTGAACATGTTGATTGGCAATGTTTGTGAAATTAGGAATAGTTTATAATAGAAAAAGAATCATACCAGCTAAACGGGCAACATTAACACCATAGCTCTTGGGGCATGCACCAGGCGTCAGCCTGTAAAGAAAGGCGACCTCTTCCACGCCTGCATTTCCACCGCCGACTTGGCATGCCATGTGACAGAGAGAGACCTTCACAACAAATGAGGGAAAAGCTAACTCAGAAACATAGTTAAATTTCTAATACACTGACAAAAATGGAAAGTGGAACGTCTAATTGACATAACTTATCTAGATTGTAAAATTTCTGTAGAATATTATATCTAAATAGGTTGTGACCAGTGATCCTATAAGGGCAACGAAGTGCATTAACAAGTTTGAGAAGGCATTGGAGGATGAATTCAGTACAGCACTGGTTAAAAAACCTTGGCATACCTTGGGATCTTTCTCATAATCTATAGCTAATCTGTGATAATGGGTAGAAAATAATCCCCTACACTGCACGTTCCGCACAAGGTGCTCTAGTACTGATCCTCTGCCAAATATTTAAAATACATAAAGCAGAATGAGATGGAATCATAAATATTGAAAAGCATTAAGGACAAAGGCATGTAACTAATCCCACAACTGAAACTTACGCAATGGCTTGCCCATCGGAAGTTGACGTCCCACGCCCAAGCTCATCCAGTGCCACCAATGAATTACGAGTGGCTGATGACTGTATTTACCATCAAGTATATAATCAGAAAGAAAAAAGTATAGTTAAATCAATTTTATTTCATATACATCTATGACGCAAAACAAGCAAATATAAGGACCTTATACAAATACATGAAATAAAAACACGTAACTAACTATCCCATTATAGATGGAACATTATGCTACTGAACAAGCTCTGAAGAAAAAGACGAGGCAAAATTTTCCTTCCTCTATCGCATTGTTGGTTGCCATGTTTCACAGGAAAAATACCTATCAGTCATTGCTTGTTATGTTTTACAGAGATTTCATAAACTGCAGAGTCCATTCATGTTCTACAGAAGAAACAGACTGAAATATAACTTTTGCTCTTTATAGTTTCTACCTAGTAATTTAGTGAGCACCCTATAATAAATGGAAAGTTTGACATAAATTAACAGATCCTAAGCCTGTCTATTGTTTATATGCCTTCTCAACCCTAATTCATGCAATAAAAATTGATACTCAAGCGGGCATCTCACCAGCATTGTTGCAGTTTCCGAAAGCTCAGTTAAAAAAGTACTTTGGCCAGCCATGATATTATCTTTGGCACCCATTCGTACAAATATCCGGTCCACGGGAGACAAATTGAAACTTTCTGCTGGGACATCAGCCCCTACCTGCAGAAGAAACTAAATGAGTAGCTCCAAATGTATAAGACAAGCATACGTAAAAAAGTATCAAAGGATACCAACCCTTCTTCCACCACCACCACTCCAAAATAAACAAATAATAAAGGAAGCAACATGAATGAAAGCTTCACCTGGGCCAAAATCACAGCCAAGCAAACTTGGCGAAGAAGAGTTGACTTTCCACCCATGTTAGGACCAGTTAGAAGAATAAAGCTTGCATGATCTGGACCACCAATGTTTATGTCATTGTGTACAAAATCACCATTGCCTAAAGAATCACGCCTGAGGACCGGGTGTCCCAAACTTTTAGCAGAGAGATATGGAGCTTCTTTTGCAGATAATGTGCCTAAGAAACTTGGTCTGCATGTTGGTCCTTCATAGTAGTCACAAGCAATAGCTAAACTTATCAAAACATCCAGCTCTGCAATAAGTGTGACATCCAATTTAAACCATGCAAAAGAAAAGATATTGATTTCTTTTTAAATTCAAGAAAAATTCATCTTCCAAAATATCCCAATGGAAAGGCATGTACTGAATGAAGGAAAAAGGCCAAAAAAACAATAGGCATTATACAGAAGTTAATAAGGAAACATGTATTACATAAATGCATCTTCCTCAATTATGCATTTTTTAATCAGGTGGTTACCTTATATTATTGATTAGAAGATACTGGCTTGCAATTTATGTATACTAGATTCCATCCAAAAGCAAATGGGAAGTCGGTATCTTAAAAAATGATTTTACCATATTTTAATTCATACTTCTGATTACAGTACCGTACATCTATGATCCTAGATTCATTTGAGTTTGTTTTAGCAAGAATGCCAGTAACTGGGTCACTGCACAGACATGACATGACAAAATGGTTCAAAAGGACAATATGTACCAGCAGTTGCAGACACCAACTGCCTCCACTTAGTGTGATGTTCACAAAAACGCCCGATTAACCTCTGCAATGTACTTCTCAACAATGATTCCTTTTCAGATTCAGCTTGGGAGAGCTCTCTTAAGAACTTTTTAATACCTGGAGTCCAATACCTAAAGAAACCCTGCATGTGTCAGATGGTCAAATTAAATGAATTTTCACAGGGATGTATGAAGAGATCTTTTTTTTGATTGCGACATAACATAGTGCACACCTTGTACAAAGATTGTTCAGAATAAAAATACGCATGACTATTAACAGAGTAACTGATACAAGTCAACAAATAATGTACTGATACTGCATACTCAATCATATAAATATCAAACAGGTAATAAACAATACTACACAGTTATGCATTTAGCCCACATAAAATTATCAGAATGTGTCTTCTTACTTTTTTGGATGAACGTAGCTCATAATCCTGAGGAATATTCCCTCGCGAATTTTCTGGTACTTCCAACAGATATGCATCCTTACCAACAGTGACATAAGTGATCTGTATTAGACAAATAAGAACATTAAAAAGGTGATTTTTGCACTAGAAAAAGATTAAACTTGAACTGTTTCCATTTGAGACCTATACTTACTGATGTGTCTCCAAGTATTTTCTTTTGCTCCTTGAGATGCTTTAATAAGCTGGACTCTATCTCTTTGACTGCATTACAGGCTGAGTCATATTCTATGTCAGCTCCTTTATGAGGTATTATACGCCCTGAGTTATTGGCTTCCACCCAATCAAAGGCATCCTTGAAATGATTTAGATCAATGCAGACATCAGGAAGTCCTTTACCTACAATTGACAAAATTCAGTATATCAAACAGCAGCTCCAGAGTAATTTTATAAGATATATATTCTTCCAGATGATTATACCAGGTGTTAACAGATGATGAAGTTGTCTAGATTCAACATGATTCAAAACAACACCAAGTGAAGAACATGCTTCTGCCATGAGCTCACAACCACGCAGAGCTGAAATAAATTCTTGCAGTTGTTTCTTTGATGCATCCTCATACAGAACCACTTTATTAGCATTCCTTCCACTAGCTTCAC
This sequence comes from Lupinus albus, assembly GCA_009771035.1. NCBI lineage: Eukaryota > Viridiplantae > Streptophyta > Magnoliopsida > Fabales > Fabaceae > Lupinus > Lupinus albus. Next base: position 2,026,606 of record CM020013.1, on the reverse strand, counting down.
TGCAATCATGAAAATCAAAGAGGCATAAATACTAAAGAAGATTATCAATATGATCTGTACACAGATAACACACATGATTGTTTCACACATATCTTTTACCTAGTAGAGAAGATGCGTGCAAGCAACCGCTCCATGTCAGGTAGCTTTGATAATGCTTTTCGAAATTCTAGTGTATAAGGTAGATTTACTCCCTAAAAAGAAAATCATGTTTAAAAAGCTGATACAAACCAGAATCCTTAAATTCGGAATTATGAACAAGAAACTGTATATGAAAGAAGAAAGTGTTATTGAATTAACAAGGAACTTATGGTGGACTTGAACAGCAATGCTCCTGTAGAGAACTACTGCTCTATCCATAACACAATGACTCTCACACACAGACTAGCTTATAACTGGAATTCCTAACCAAATCAGTAAACAAATCATCTCTCTCTCTCTCTCCCAGCACAGCACATCAGACAACCCATCCTATTTTTCCTATAGTGTAAACTTACCCAACTTTTGGCCCACGAGACATCTGGTCCAATATAGCCCTTTCAGGCCTGAAAAATCATTTGAGATCCTAACAAAAGCAATTACTATTATTACTTATTTTGTATCTGATAATTATGATCAGTTCAGTCTAGCCTAGTGTATAGTTTAACAGATGTCAAACTTTAGACAACGGGGGACTCTTCTATCTATGTTGGTTCAAAAGCTACACAAGTAGAAAAGCGGAAGATTTCCAATACAGCCTTAAAAAATACATAATATTACTGAACACTCCAAATCAAGTAATCTGTTAAGCTTAGGAACAATGAATAATACTAGTTATAGACAGCCTCTAAAAAGATTCTGTCTTAAAGGGTCATAAAAATCAGAAGCAAAATGCAAGGTCAAGAAACCTACCTTTAGACCTGCTACAGCTTCTTGGCGTTCCTTAATTGACTCGGCATGACATAATGGTCTTGCAAGCCATGCCTTTAGCAATCTCCTTCCAAATGCAGTAACACATTGATTTAATTGGGCATAGAGTGTCCTACAAAAGAATCATCATCATTTCACGAAAAGATAAACATAAATAAATCCACTGACCTAAAAACAGAACGAGTGCGGATTATCAAATGACAAACATACCCTGAAGAACCTCCATCTCGGCTATTTTCAAAAACCTCAAGATTCTCCATTGCTGGTGCATCAAGAATCATATATGGTTTTGAAGCAAGATCGCAGAAACCACTACATGGAAGTAACTCAAACTGCGCAAATCTAAGCAATGTCTCATCTAGGAAAGCCTGTTTCAGATAGTAGAGAGCACCGCCAAGTGCTGAAAGCGCACTTCTACTGTCATTTCCTGCTTTCACCAGCTCCTGCAAAACATTTGGCAGGCAATCTAACCAATCATTTTCAACACTAACATTGTTAGCGCGCCTGTAAATTTTCTTCAATTGATCCACAGTTTTTTCAGTATCCCAGAACTCCACAATTGGAACTAATTCATTCACTATAGGATTTCTGGTATGCTTCAGCAGTACTCTCTCTGTTTCAGCACTGAGCAGCTTAGCAGGTTTGACAATTTCAACTGGCCTGATCTCGGACAAGATACAGCACAAGGCACTGCACTCCATATCATCCTTAAGCTGCCATACACAGAAGCCAATACTTTTCTTTACATAAGTGATAATATAATACGAGCAATTAGCAAATTAATTGGATACATTTTTGAAAGTATTCATATCATGCACACTTCCGAAATAAATTCAAGAAAAATTAAAAATGATAAGTGTTGATAAAAAATCCCAAAAGTACATTGAGGAAAGAATGATGAGACCAACCCAATATTAAAATTTTGAGCAACCATATAACTAAACACTAATATGTAGTTCCAAAATTATACCTTGACATACCAATTCCCAAACCCAGGCTACATTAACCCCACCCACCTCAATCTCCTCTTTTCATTCCCAAGTTCAAACTGAGCAAGGTAAAAGGACTAGATGCTTCACAGCTTGATTGCATTTGAAGATTTCATCTAAGATTTGGATTAAGTTCATATGTATTCAAATTTTGTAGAAAAACAGAAAGTGCAGTGTCATACCTGTCCAAGAATGACTCTGCTTGTGGCAACGTCAACTATACAAACACCATAAATATGCTCTGAAATTTCATTTGGATGGTTTTCACGGTGCTCGGTCAGTGCCATTATATATGCAGATTCTGGGTTTGCAGATAGCAACTCCCCATCAGTTAATGTGCCTTTTGTAACTACTGCACATATTTCACGTCTCACAACCTAGAAGAAAAAGATTCCAAGACTGGAGATATTGTTACTACCAACCAAGAGGAATCTCAAGCTAGAAAGAAAAAAAAACATAAAAAAATGAAAAGGACCTGAAACAGGATTCAAAATGAAGTAGAGGACACAGCCCAAAAAACATAGGCATTGAAGAATAAAACCAAAAGACGTGATTAGACCTTGTCTTTGGAGCCCTTCTCCTTCCGGCGAAGCTCCAGCTGTTCAGGTGTTTCAGTCTGCTCAACAACAAGAACTCGATAGCCCTGCTCAGCCAAGGCAGTTCATTAAGTTCCTCCCCAATTGCAACTTAATTAGTTGGATATGCTAATTAGTTCAGTTGCAGAGATAAAGTAAGAAAATAAGTCATTTATGAGGCAAACCTTCCTAGCCAGTTTTTCCACATTCATAGAGAAATTCTTCTCCGGAAATCCACAATGAGGTTGTTCTCCCTATGTAAACCAAAAACATGAAAACAACAACCATTATACAGAATGGACAATTTACAGAGCCAAGTGAAGGTCACATAAATTTGACAATTTAAAAAGATGTTGCTATTATTTTATTTAGGAAAATTTAAATTGAGTTTAGATCAGAGGTTAATATGCATAATTTACCATGAGAAAATAGGACTCCTTAAGATTCTAAACTCTAAAGAACGTTACAACTCTAGAGAACTCATACTAACCTTCATATACTGCAAGTCAAGCTCTTTCACTCCTACATGTGCGTCCATCTCAAAAAGTTCATAAAATTTACCCATCTGTTCCAACAAAGGGGGGATAAGTTTCAATTGGATGTAGAAATAGGCTAAAAATAGCACCAACAAACATCGCCAACTCAAACCTTGAAAAACAAAACTTTATCCATATGCTTTGCCTTGAAATCCCACCATTGTTTCTGCATTCATCAAATGACCACATTAATTGCATGCACCATTAAGATCTTGAAAAATTCCATGTTACCATTTTAGTAATTACCTGACCATCTGACAAACTCCTTATGAAATCGGGAGGCAAGTAGAGAGTTCTTGAATCATAATTTTCATCTCCTGGGCCCCTTCGCTTGGCATCCCTGCGATCTCTGTACCAAGGCCATATATACATATTGAGCACCAGAAAATTAAAATATAAATAGACAATTCAAATGCCTGAAAATGGGAATAAAAGCTGAGAACTGCATATACACAAAATGGTGTGCCATCCAATTCCCTTTAACAGGTAAAAGGGAGTTTTGGCAAAGAAAGACTTGAACACAAATGCCACACCATTATAGTCAGAACTCACTCTTTCAGGAAGCGCAATTTGTGAGCTTCACGAGCCGAAAATCTTTCAGAGGTATCATCAGTAGCAACATTGTCCGTGCCATTAGATATCTTTTTAGCTGCAAAGTGCAGAGACACAATTTATTATATATTACAAATTACATATTATCTAAGAATTTCAGTTGGATACAAACATAGTCGGAAATAACTGGGCGAGTATCTTGAAAGTGATGCCACCAATAAAGTAAAGAATTAAGTTTTTGTATAACAAAATCTTTAAGAATTTAGCATATACATCTAGGAATGAATCCAAGGGGAGTGCAACCATGGGCATTGACCCCTTTTAAATATGGTTATACATGTAATTTCTGGATTCATCCCTTTGTACATCCAACATATGGTTGGACAAATAACTAATTGAATAGCTTCTTGCATGTATTTCTCCAATCTAACTATCTTTAATTTTCCTTTCCTTATTCTCTTTTAGTTTTAGTATAAAACCTAAAGGTAATCTACCTCATACATAACCATATGATGTTTTTGCCCATTTCCTTCCTTATTTAACAAAGATGCACAATTAACTTCTGAATTTGAAAAACCACAAATTGAACCCCAAATTGAATTTGAAATATTGAGACATTGTTAAAAACTTTTAACACATGCACCAAAGGACTGATTTAACCAATAAAATAAAAGTGCTAGATTATTTGAATGCTACGTTTAATCACGCGGAACTCAAAATGGGTTTCTAAAGACATAATAACAAAAGGAAGTCACATACTCTCTAACTTAGTAATATTGTTAGGCTCCAATACTGAGAGCTTAAAACCTCCCTTGTTACTAACTTGAACTTCCCCTGCACTTTTCTTCTTCTTCTTCTTCGAAGGCTCCAATTTTTCTATTCCACCCACCTTCAGCTTTCGCGCCTCGTCCTTTTCACTTAGCTTTCTCTTAGATCTCTTAGCCACATCTTCTTCATTATCCTCCACTTCTAACTCCATATCTTCTTCTTCTTCACATTCTCCTTCATCATCATCCTCAACCACTACATTCTTTCCCCAATCTTCATCACTCGAATCGTCTCCGTCATCAACAACAACTTCATCACAATCATCATGTTTGTGAATCTCTTCAACCTCATCGTCATCAATCACCATCTTGCGCAGGCGTTTGAGTTTCTTCTTACCCGATGAATTCTGATTTTGTTGAAGCCACTCGATCTTTTCCTTAGAAAGATCCAATGCTTCCTCTTCGCCATCATCGTAACGAACCAAATGCTTGGAACTAATTTTATCAAACGACATAACAGAGCCTTGGTACCATGCCTTATCAAGAGGCCAATAAACGTTAATCCTTCGGCCAACGACATCGGAGGAAGGTGAGGGAGACGCGCCGATGAGAAGGAGGGGCTTGTGCGGCTGGGAAGGCGTGGCGGGGCTACCGTTAGGGTTAGGGTTGTTGATGGAATTAGAGAGAATCGGAGAAGAAGATTTTGTGAAGAAAGAAGTGATTTGACGTTGTGGATTAACGAGTGGTGATCGTCCATTGATGTTCCGGCGCGACGGAGCCATTGATTAGTGCGGTGGTGATGCAGAAACAACAACACTGAACGAGTTAGTGTGAGAGAGAATAAGAATAATATAATAAGAGGAATATGAAAGGGTTTGGATTTTGAAGTTTTCCGAGATATGGTGTTAATTGTGGCGGGAAATGTTAATTCTATGTGGCGGGAACAAAGGAATGAAGTTAGTAGAGACGCAAAATGTGGGAAAATATTCCTCTCCAGTCGAGTACTTGGGAATGTGAGAGGGATAGTTTTAAAAAAAATTGGATCATTTAATTTTTATTTATGTCATGTGTCAAAATCTCACTTATGCACTTTCAACTACATGGGCATTGATAAGCAATATAAAAAGAAAAAGGTAATAAAATAAATAGAAATAAAGTTGTTGAAGAAGATTTTTTTTTTTAAAACTTTGATATTATATATGAAGTTGAACAAATTATATTACATCATAATTTTTTTAAGATAGTAAATCACATTATATCATAATTTATTTACCGGGCCAAATGTAATTGTTGAAAAGAATATATATATATATATATATATATATATATATATATATATATATTCATAACGTATTTATGTTAATTAATAAGTAAAGTGATGAAATGAATAATGGAGAAAATTAGGTACTCTATTATACAAAATATTGTAAAATCATTTCTCATATTCTTCTTTAATATAACAAAGTGAATCTCCTCATGTACTAATCTCATTCGGGTGTTTCTTCTAACAAGTGTTACTCATAAGAATTGAATCATTTGACATTTTTGTTTATATGAGGATATAGTTAGACCTTACATTGCTAGACCATTGGTATTTTTCGTATTATTTGGACATGTGTAACGTACGTAGAAGAAATTATTAGAATTCTCAATAAGGACCTTTAGAAAATAGAGTTTAATATTTATGCATTGTGAGTATAAAGCTTTTTACATTCACAACATATCATCTACCATTGATTTGTATTACTTTTGTTTGAGAGTTAATGATGATTAACATATGAATGATGGATAATGTGTCAACAATATAAAAAACAATTACACTGTTAGTGAATACATATTAAATCCTAGAAAATAATTGAAATTGCACGAGAGTCAAAGGTTGTAAGTTTGATCAACTCATATGGTTTTGAGGAAAATAAGAATTTTATGAAAGCTTGAAAATGTTAACAACTCTGCAAACAACACGCCAAGACTCAAGGTCATCATAGTCTTAGGGAAATCTTTTATGTTTATAAAAGTCCTAAGATGATTACTTAGATTGAGTTTAGGTTAGGTAAACCTAGGATCAAAATCTCACAAGACTTAAAATTGATCTTATCTTAAAATGAGACATATCATTTATCCATTACATGATTATATACATAAATATTTTAAACTCATACATTGCATTCACATATATCATTTAGGAGGATTACATTGCATACAAAGAAATATATTTTCAACAATGTTAATTGATTACATTATGTATTAATCGATTATGTAGTTATGGAAACCCATTAATCAATTAAGAATGAGATTAATTGATTAATAGAGTTCCAGTAGCTAACAGCTTGAAATTCTTGAACCCACTAATCAATTAAGAATAACTATAATTTCTTAGTATTGTTAATCGATTAAGCTTCAGGATAATTGATTAAGTTCAACAGAAAACAATTGATTTTGAAACTCGTTAATCAATTAAACTAAGGATTAAACTCGTTGATCATAGAGTGTCATTAAAAAATTTCATATCATTCAAAAATTTCTTTGAGCTAAATATAATGTTGGAAAAGTGTTAAGAGTTTCGTTGTTTTATTAAGAGTGAAAAATGATTAGTTGTTACTATCTTTGCATTAGTGTGCATATAGATTTCATTTTTACACAAATCTTGCATAAATCTTCACTTAGATTTTAGGTTCTTGTGAGATTTTTGTCCTTAGGTTTGTAGTTGAGTTCAGTGGTATATTAGCACATGTAAGGTGCAATTTAACTCAATCTTGAATTTAGCCATTGAAGTTATAATTCTCTAAATGTAGAGAAGTTGAAAAATCCTAGTTGAGGTTAGGTCATTGTATTATAGTTCTTCACCTTTAAAAAGTTCTTGGTTGAGAGAAATTAGCCGTTGTGGCTATACCATGAGTATGTGTTTAGTATCCGAAACGACAGGTTGAAGGTCAAACTGGTTTGAGAGTCTTTGGGGCCAAGAAAGGAGCGTTTGTAAAGTGTAATTAGAAGTGTGTTTCTGTATATACATTGATTCCATAATGAAGAAAAATCTCTAAAGATCGGAAGGAGCCCTGAATGTAATTTGCAAGTGGACTAACAAACGAACCACGATAAAATTATTTGGCACACTCTTCTATCTCTTTATCTTCTTTAAATTCAGTCTTTATATGCTTTATAGTGTTTCTTTGATTGCTTAATGATTAATGCAAATTTTTTACTATCTGGAAATAGTTTCATTAAGCAATTGAATCTGGAAAAGACTGTTTTTGGGATAACTTGGTTTATAAGAAACTATTATTTTTCAATATTTTTGTTTCAGGTTAATCGATTAAACTTGTTGTTAATCGATTAATTCGTTCTGTCTTTAATCGATCGAATACTCTTATAAATTATAATCAATTAAACTGCTTAAATTTTCAAGTCTTGCATAAATCAGAAAAGCAATAATCAAGGACCTCTACATTTATTCACCACTCTTGTGTCTTTATTTCTATGGTTACCCAACAATAATGTTTATATATTTATGATCTTTGATTTATATATAAATAATTATTACACTAATTATAAATTTGTTATTATAGTTGAATAACTAAAATTCATCACATAATGATAAAATGGATTATCACTTTCTTGTTTTCTCTTAACACATTTTAATTTCTCCAAAATACTTTGACTGTAAACCTGCTAGCACACCATATGACCCAAGTGTAAAACTTTTTAAGAACACTGGTGAAGGTGTAAGACAAACAGAGTATGCTAGCATCATTGGCAGCCTTCAGTATGTCACTAATTGCACTAGACCCGACATTGCCTATGTTGTTGGACTATTGTGCAAGTTTACCAGTAGACCTAGTATGGAGCATTGACATGCTATTGAAAGGGTAATGAGATACCTTAAGAAAACTATAAACCTTGGTTTACATTACCAAAGTTTTCCAGCTGTCCTAGAAGGATACAGCGATGCCGATTGGAACACTCTTTCAGATGATTCCAAAGCGACCAGTGGCTATATATTTAGCATAGCTGGTGGAGCTGTTTCTTGGAAGTCAAAGAAACAGACTATTTTGGCTCAATCCACTATGGAAGCTGAGATGATAGCACTAGCAACAGCTAGTGAAGAAACAAGTTGGCTTAGAAGCTTGCTAGCTGAGATTCCCCTATGGGAAAGACCGATACCAACTGTGTTGATCCATTGTGATAGTATCGCGGCTATTGCAAAGATTGAGAACCGTTTTTATAACGGTAAGAAATGACAAATACGTCGTAAGCACAACACTATTAGAGAGTTTCTCTCTACCGGAGCTGTTAGAGTGGATCACGTACGTACTGAGAATATCTTAGCAGATCCTTTGACGAAAGGACTAGCTAGAGAGAAAGTCCATAATAACTCATCTTCTACCTCTAGCATTTTACTCCTTTTCCCATTTTACCACATTTTCACTTTAGGGTTTTGGGGTTTTTATGAATTAATCCCCAAGCCCTTTCCATTATTGAAATACTAACTCTAAACCAATAGTTTACAAGATAAAAACAACATAAAACGAATCATAACTCGAAAGGATGAGTTTCCATGGTTTCTCTCATTTTGAGAAGAGATCCAACATACCCAAAATAAGTTTCAACGGGAAGAAGAGAGTTAGAATCAAGAGCTTTACCTCTTCTCAAGCTTCTAAATGACTCACAAGCCTTCTTGCTCTTGAAAAAGCCCTCTTCTCTCACTTCTCTCTAGGTTAACCCTCATAAATGTGTTTGGGGTTCCCTATTTAATGTAATAGCGTCGGTCCTCGCTTAAGCGAGCTCATTCTCGCTCAAGCGAGAAAATCCCGCCCATTTTAAAAACTTAGATCTGACCCTCTCACCTAGGCGAGGCATCTCTCACTCAAGCGAGGATCCTCTCGCTCAAGCGAGGATCTTACAGCCTCGGCAGCTCCAAAATATCACATTTCCTCGCCCAGGCGAGCCAATCTCTCGCTCAAGCGAGCCAACTTTCGCTCAGGCGAGAATCCTTCAGTATAGCCCAGGATTTCACCCTCCCATGTGAGCCTTTCTCGCCAAGGCGAGAATCCCTCGCTCAAGCGAGAATCCCATGACTGATACTATAATTTTCAAGACTTAAATTTAGGGTGTTACAATCCTCCCCCTCTTATAAGAATTTTCGTCCCCGAAAATTAAACATACCTCGATTCAAACAAATGATGGTAATCCTCCCTCATATCACGTTCCACCTCCCAAGTAGCATCCTCTTCGTCTACTTGGCTCCACAATACTTTCACCAATGGAATATCTTTTCCTCTTAGCCTCTTGACACTAGTATCCATAATCCTCACGGGTAACGTCGAAAAAGTCAAGTTATCCTTCAACTCTATCTGATCAGACTCAACCACATGAGATGGGTCTCCAACATACTTCTTTAATTGAGACACATGAAACACATTGTGAAGGTTCGACAACAACGGAGGCAAAGCAATCTGATATGCTACCGGCCCAATCCTTTTCAATACTTGATACAGTCTAATAAATCTCGGAGTCAGCTTGCGAGACTTCAACACTCTACCAATTTCGGTAGTCGGGACTACTCTCATGAAAACATGATCTCCCTCATTAAAATAAAGAGGTTTCCGCCTCTTATCGTAATAACTTTTCTGACGACTCTGGGCGATCCTCATATTCTCCCGGATTTTCTTGATCTTATCCGTCGTCTCTTGGACCAGTTCGGACCCCAATATCAAGTTCTCCCTAGTCTCAAACCAACTCACTAGAGTTCGGCACTTCCTACCATACAACGCATCATAAGGTGCCATTCCAATACTCGAATGGAAGCTATTGTTGTAGGTAAATTCAATCAGAGGCAACATGCCATCCCAACTCCCCGGTTGTTCCAAGACGCAAGCCCTCAGAAGATCCTCCAATGACTGTATTGTTCTTTCCGATTGACCATCCGTTTGTGGATGATAAGTTGAACTCAACTTCAACTTAGTTTCCAATGCGGACTGCAAACTAGTCCAAAAGTTGGAAGTGAAACGGGGATCCCTATCCGATATAATGTTCGATGGTATCCCATGCAAACGAACTATTTTATGGATGTACAGTTCCGCCAATCGCTCCAAAGAATATCTCATGTTCATAGGCAGAAAGTGTGCAGATTTAGTTAACCGATCCACTATCACCCATATCGAATCATACCCTTTTTGAGTCTTTGGAAAACCCGATACAAAATCCATGGAGATACTATCCCATTTCCAAACGGGAATTTCTAGGGATTGCAGTTCTCCCGCTGGCCGTTGATGCTCGATCTTGGCTTTCTGACAGACAAGACAACTCGAGATATACAAATCTACATCATTTTTCAGCCCAGACCACCAAAACAACTTTTTCAAATCTTGGTACATCTTTGTAGTCCCCGGGTGAAAACTCATTTTACTCTTGTGTGACTCCTCTAAAATATTCTTTCGCAATTCCACATTATGAGGCACACACAATCTCCCTTTGTAACGCAACAGTCCACTAGGGTCTGATGAGAAATCAGTTTCCTTACCACTCAGCATCAAATCCCGTTTAGCCATTAGCTCACTATCCTCCACTTGCATTACACGGATTTGATCGAACAGTTCATTTGTGACCTTAAGCATTCCTAAAATCATACTTTGAGGCCTTATCCGAACTTCCAATCACTATGCTTTACTTTTTTTTTGAAGGTCATTCGTATGTTATTCATCAACACTTTAATTATACATTGTTATATGTTAAAATTGGTCGTGTGAAATTCTCTATTGTAAACAATTATATTGTCTTTTAGTTTTGTTGTGAAAATTATTTTATTTATTATATTTTTGTTGTATAAATTTAATTTAATTAAATACATAATTAATAAAGGAAAAATGAGATTTATATGGTTTAATGTCTTCTCATTTGATCTGATACACTATTTTGTTATTATGCTTAAAAGGATATGTAAAATAGGAAAAATATGATAATGTTTAACTATATAAAATTATTACAATTTATAACACAATATTTATTCTCTGTTTTTATTATAAGTTGTTTTTGTAAAATAATTTTCACCTAATGCTAATTACCGAGCCAAATGTCAAAAAAAAAAAAAAAAAAAAAACGGGTAGCCCGAACCCGCTAGGGTAAATCCGGCCTGAGCCTGGTTTTAGTATAGCTTGGCCAGTCCGGGCTAATAAGTCGAATTCAATGAAAAGTACCTAATATGATACACAAGCCCTATAAATTTTCTGGATTCGGTGAGCCGAGCTAGGTGTACTGTAATGCCCGCAATTTCTATTCTTTTAATATGTGAACGGAAAATCTTGATTTACTTTTTTAGACTTATCTTAATAAAAATATGATTTTTTTAGATGAGATGTAGATCTTTGAATGATTATCTTGATAACCTTATCTTGTTTCGATTTGATTCGTTATGTTTATTATAATGTTTACCTTAAACTAATTTTGATAGTATATCATATTATAATCACTAATTATTTGAGTTAATCTTTAACAAAGTTATCTCACTAAAATTATCTAAATATTATATGTGGTTATTCTTTTGTGATAATCTTATCTACTTTGATGATAAAACTAAATTACTCATAATCTTAGAAACACTTAAATTAGAAATTTCACTAAATATAGATGGAGTATTTATCGTTTTGATAATAATTTACTAAGTAATATATGCTACATTATTTGTTATAACATTATCCATCTTGTGACTTTTGATTAAATTAGTTATGATTATCATAATATTTATCATAATGTATTTAAGATCATATCATCATCTTTATCTTTTCTATCTTTTAATCTCCCCCCTAATTGTATACCATCACTTTATTATGTATATACAATATATATATATATATATATATATATATATATATATATATATATCAATGTTAGTATATAGATATATCATATATAAATAATGTTACAATGTTAAGATATGTTGTTAGTAGTATTATTATAATTACTAGTGTGTTGACATGCATTCACGTACTTATCAACTCACTTTTCTATTGAGTGAATTGTAATTAATTTGTATATTTTTATTACATTTTCGTAACTACAACAGAATCAACAAAACATGATTTGCAATTTTATATGTTAAAAAATGAAAAGGATAAACTGTTGTGTTCAAATATTGCCTTCATTCATGCAGAAAAATTGTCGTATTCAAATGGAAAAAGTGTAAAAGTTACATAAACAAACATAAAACATAAAATGAAGAAATATATTATATGGTTTTTTGGTATAAAATATAGATTAGTAAGAGCAAAATATGAAACAACAAATTACACCATCATTGATAGTTATTTTGTGCTTTCCCTTTATATATTAGTATTATATATCTAAATATTCAAGACACATTCCATGTATTCTTTCCTTAATTCACGTTTTATTAGTATTATATAGTTATATAATCTATGTGTAATCTTTTTGTTTCTGTAAGAATGTCTTTTGTGACATGAAGGACATACCATTTAATTGATTGAATGACATAACTCTTGAATAAAGAGTTGTCAATGAAATGGTAAGACTCTTGAGAAAGAGTCTATATATAGTGCTTGATGGAAGCACTATACTATCATCTGAAAAGGACTTTGAAACACTGTCCCTATCTCTGCCCAAAAAGATTGTCTCTATAGCCATCACTAAAGGAAGAGCATAGAAAGGAAGGGAAAGAGATAAAAGAGTTTCTCTATTGACAAGAACAACACACAAAACATAGTGGAGGATCATATCGCCATGGAAAGAGGTAATCCATAACCATTCTTATTATGTGAAAACTATAAATTCTAAAGATCTATTTTCATGTTTTTCATGGATGAACTTACATTTCCATGATTTATTGGTGTTTGAAACCTAGTTTAGTATATCTTAGCCAAAAAATTCTCCTTACAGTTTTCCTCTTCTACACAAAATCCTAACCTAGTTTAGTGTATCTTAGCCTTCACTATTATTAATCTATTTCTATTACTTGTAGCCATAAGATAAGAATGTAGAGCATTTCTATCATTGTTTGCTTCTGGTGATAGCGGTTGGAAGAAGGTATGGGAGCCCTTGTCATTATATGTGTTTTATATTTTATCTTGTTTGAATTTATTTAACCTCTAATTATTTTGTCTGTCTCCTCAGAATTCCTCATTTGTATGATCTTTATTTCAAGAATGTTGAATTTTCAACTCTTAAAACCACACTTATTAGGACCTGTTAGTCACGAAAAAGAGTTATATGACTTGTTAAATTGATGATTTATTTAACAGTGCATGAGACATGTTTATTATACTTTAAATGAAAAATTTCCCACTTTTCTGTTCATATCTGAATTTTATTTTTATACTGGGGGTTCCAAAACTTATCTTGTTTAAATATTGAGGATTATTTCTCTAATATGTATATTTATGAATTTTACATAATTAGTTTTTCAAATTTTGTATAAATAAGCATGATGTATGTGTGCATTGTCTGTACTACTGTAGGTACGCGCGTGTACTTGTATTCTTTTAAAAAGAATCCATATTGGTATAATTATTGCTATTTTTGTAAAAAAGAAAACAAATTTTGATTGTAACTATGTTTTCCTCTTAGAGTGATAAGAAACCCTAAAATCCAACCAAGTCACTTATGTTATTTTATAATAGTTCTTTAGTAACATATATATGTTGTAAAATTGATAACCAATGCTAGTATAGTTGTTAGTTTTAGGTAGAGTAGAATTTGATTTGTTGTCTTTATTTTTATTGGCATGTGTATGAGAAAAGATTCTAAAGTTGAAGGAGATGATAGGAGATCTTCTTGGTTTGCTGGACATGGAGCTTATGTAAACCCAGGTGAGGGATGTAAGGACCGAAATTCTACCCTTGAAAATTTTCTTCTTATCTTATTCATTATGCATTTATTTCCTCATAAATTTTACCGACAATTTCCAACAACCATATTTAACTCTCACTTTCCCATTCCTACTCATTTCATATTTCAAAATGACGTACATACTTATTCGACAGAAAATCATAATTCATTTCAATATGTCATGCAACGACCGCATACAACTAGCTATGGGTTTCCAAAATACTCATAACTACGAATATCCAGAGTTACAATAAATCATGTACGTTATATATCCATAGTTACAAAATATTTCAACTAATCCAATAAGCACTCATGTACAAAATAGTGCAAATAAGTGAAACCAAAACATAAAGCCCCTAAAGCTTCCAAAAATGAGACCGCCTCATGTCACCTGTTTATCTGCAAGGGATTATCAATGACAAAAACACAAACATATAAAGGAGTAAGTCATTAATTCAATAAACGTCATTATAAGATAATCCACATTAGAAAAGGTTAGTAAATCACTTTGAAATTCCTTTTCCGTGCTACATTACTTGAGCCAAAGTCGCTACACCCCTTAGGGTTAGCTAAAAGCAATTTCTCATCTCTTTTACAAAGAAAACATGCCACATAAACTCGGGCCGAAGTATTGCTACATAAACTCGGGTCGAAGTGTTGCCACATAAACTGTAACGACCCGAAATCTACCCTTGAAAATTTTTCATTTATTTTAATCCTTTCTTACATACAGTCGTCACCTTCATTAAAAACTCTCGAGTATCTCTCTTTGAAAATACTCTTTACCCTATTATATTATCATACAAATTTATGTTGCGGAAAAACATAATTCATTCAGATAGCCTTTATCACATACGTCCAGTTATGGGTTTTCCAGAGTTATAACGTCCATAACTACATATCACCATATTATCCTAATCAAATTACATTTATCCCAAAATACTATCAAATCAACTACAATATCAAATAGCAATAAAGACAATCGAGTAAATAAACACAAAAGCTTCTTAATTGAGCTTAATCCTCAAAATCCTTCATTTACCTACAATGGGATTATCATAAACAACACACAAAACAAAAGGGAGTAAGTCATTAGTTCAAAACTAACATCACACGATAATCCACATTTCCAATACAATTAAGCTTTAATATAATTCGTAAACACACATACGGAATTGTAAACATTCATAATCATCTTCCTTTAATTGTCACTTTACTCATATTCATCTTATAGTATATATATATCCAATAATATATATTCTATAGTATGCATATTACGTTCGTTTCGAAACATCATCTGTATCGTTATTCATATCCACCCTATAACATATATATCCCATAATATATACTCTATAGCATGTATATTACTTTCTTTCTCAACATCCTCTTTTTATCGCTCATATTCACCCTATAGAATATATATCCCATACTATATATCCTATAGCATGCATACGACATTCATGTGACATTCATGTGACATTCACATTTCCCATCATTCATATTCACCCTATAGAATATATATCTCATACTATATATTCTATAGCATGCATACGACATTCATGTGACATTCACATTTCCCATCATTCATATTCACCCTATAGAATATATATCCCATACTATATATTCTATAGCATGCATACGACATTCATTTGACATTCACATTTCTCATCATTCATATTCACCCTATAGAATATATATCCCATACTATATATCCTATAGCATGCATACGACATTCATTTGACATTCACATTTCTCATCATTCATATTCACCCTATAGAATATATATCTCATACTATATATCCTATAGCATGCATACGACTTTCATTACTCCGAGTCATCTTTTCATTGGGCCTCCCCCAATAATGTTACTTTCAATTGAGTCATCTTTTCATTGGGCCTCCCCCAACAATGTTACTTTCATCGGAGTCATCTTTTCATTGGGCCTCCCCCAACAATGTTACTTTCATCGGAGTCATCTTTTCATTGGGCCTCCCCCAACAATGTTACTTTCATTTGAGTCATCTTTTCATTGGGCCTCCCCCAACAATGTTACTTTCATATGAGTCTTATTTCCTTTGGTACTCCCCCAAATAGATTGAATTCGTTTCGAGTCTTATTTCCTTTGGTACTCCCCCAAATAGATTGAATTCGTTTCGAGTCTTATTTCCTTTGGTACTCCCCCAAATATATTGAATTCGTTTCGAGTCTTATTTCCTTTGGTACTCCCCCAAATAGATTGAATTCGTTTCGAGTCTTATTTCCTTTGGTACTCCCCCAAATAGATTGAAATCATTTTGAGTCTTATTTCCATTGGGACTCCCCCAAATTAGATTGAAATCATTTTGAGTCTTATTTCCATTGGGACTCCCCCAAATTAGATTGAAATCATTTTGAGTCTTATTTCCATTGGTTCTCCCCCAATAATGTTACTTTTATTACCATAACAGAAAAGCCACGCATTTTCCAACATAATGCATAAATTACAAACGTATCATTTTAAACCATTACCTCTTTCACATACCTCATTCATATCAGCAAGTATGATTTAGAGACACTTATCCCTTACCTTGGTGAGTGTTGGGGATCGGTTCCGAGTAACTTTAAAAGTCTCATCCGCGATTTCCTCCAACCTTAGGATCTTTCCTCATTTCCACCAATAACAACAATGTCAATCATTTATTCAAAATACCACATAAATAACTCATTTCCTCATCAAACATACAAGATATTTACATATTTTCAAGGTTCCCAAAACTACTTCAATACGAGTTTCCAAATATCAAAGCATACATGTTCATCTCATATAACAACATTAAAGCACTACTCATTATCCACATCTAACATTTCATCTCTTTCTCTTTATACTCATATTCTCATTTTGGGGTTTTTGGGGGTTTTTCATGAATAACCCATAAAACTTTCCATTCATCAAATAACAACTCTAAACCAAGAGTTTACAAAATAAAAACAACATAAAACGAACCATAACTCTAAAGGATGGGTTTCCATGGTTTCTCATGTTTTGAAAATAAATCCAACATACCCAAAACAAGTTAGAGAGGAAGAAAAAGAGTTAGTAACAAGAGGTTTACCTCTTCGCAAGCTCTAAGATGAGTCCTAAGGCTCCTTGCTCTTGAAAAGCTCCATTCTCTCTCTTCTCTTCGAGTTCTAACCCTAAAATGTGTTTGGGGTTTCTATTTTTAAAGAGCAGTCGTCGGGTTCTCGCTCAAGCGAGCCAATTCTCGCTCAAGCGAGCCCATTCTCGCTCAAGCTAGCCCATTCTCGCTCAAGCGAGAATCTCACAGTAGCAATTTTTGCTTAACGCATAGATGTAATCGATTACATGGATTGTGTAATCGATTACATAGTGTAAAATGCACATATCTGATGCTTTTATCTGCATGTAATCGATTACATGGATTGTGTAATCGATTACATCATGCACATCTGATGCTTTTATCATCATGTAATCGATTACATGTATTGTGTAATCGATTACATCATGCACATCTGATGCTTTTATCAGCATGTAATCGATTACATGGATTGTGTAATCGATTACATCATGTAAAATGCACATATCTGATACTTTTATCTGCATGTAATCGATTACATGGACTGTGTAATCGATTACACTGCCCAAAATTGCCATTTCTCGCCCGGGTGATACAACTCTCGCTCAGGCGAGAATCCTTCAGTATAGCCCAAGATTTCACCCTCCCAGATGCACCTCTCTCGCTCAAGCGAGAATCTCTGGATCAAGCGAGCCTTCCAGGACTGATACTCTAATTTTTAAAGACTAAAATTCGGGGTGTTACAATCCTCCCCCTCTTATAAGAATTTTCGTCCCCGAAAATTAAACATACCTCGGAAATCAAAATCATCACCTAAACCTTAGGCACAAGGATACTCCACCAAAATCATAATCGATTCCCTAATCCATTAAGATTACTTAATCAGTCACTAAGGGCACACACCACTAAACCGTGACATCACCCACCAATTCATGAACTAACTCATAATGTCCAAATATTAAGGTTTCAGCCTTTAATATCCCGAATGCCCTGAGAATTAAACCGTAATTTAGTCTAAAGATCTTTCCTACATTCGTCAAGAACCATAGGTATCTAGCACCTATCCATCTATCAATCCTAACATACGTTAAGAATTTCGATAACATTCTCGAACTTTAGCGAATGGGAAACTCCTTATCTCATATCTATCTAAATGCGTCTTTTAACATCCATCATACACTAGCTAGTTTCATCTCCACTCAAGAATCTAGCACAATTTCATTTCACTCAATCAACAAAGTACTTACACAATAGGACTCTTAGTGTCTCATCCATCGTACACAATTCAACTATCCAATAATTGTCTAATTACATCAAATATTTCTACCATCAAATCTTATCGTCTAAAGAAATTACCAATTTCTAGCCTCCACTGAAACCATAAAACCATTTATTCACACCAAAACTAGGTATTACGTTACCAATCGGCAAGCACAAGTCGACCAACACTCGACCTACAACTTGCGTTCGGTTTGGTCACTCCAATTCTGTCAGCAAAATAAACTTATTAACCCACTCGCATTATGCCCAGAAATACATGGGCGTCTTTTATCAATAAATTTTCTTAACAACTTCATACTTATCCCGAGATGGTTGCTAAAATTTCAGAATTCTCCAACATAAGACCAAATCATTTCTTAGCCACAGACTATGTTTCACCCAAAGAAAAGGATTTTCGAAAACGGTTTGAATTCACGACTTATGAAACAAAGTTTACATAATCAGTTCAACACAACCCAAAACTCCTTCTCTCATATGGCTACATCACACTCATACACCGTCATTACTGACGTTCACGAAACAGCAACAACTTTCGCTGGTACAACATTCAATGCAGACCACTTAGGTACATCACCACTATTTCATGCATTGCCAATGTCCTACCGCAAAAGAACCGGTCATTCGAGACCAAAAGTTTCACGTCTAATAAAATGTATTCATCATATCAACGGGGTAAACAACTCGACTAGCCTCTTTCCTCGATTATCAGCATAAGTCTTACCCCTTTAGCATACAAATACATATCAATGCATACCAAATTTAAATCTTCACCTCAACAATTTCACATAGTTAAACATAACACGATTTGCTGACTGCTAGTCCATTTCCAGGATTAAATCCAGCTAGGACGTCATTGCGCATATCAACACTATGGTAAAGGTTCTACCATTTACCCCAACCGTACACTGAGACACTCCCGATCTAAAATAAATTTTTGAGGTTCAACATCCACGCACATAATTTGGTGTTCACTACCAATATATATTTGTTACGGCGAGTACTCCTCTTTAAAAAAAAATTTCATAGACCAGAAGCTTCATACACAAGAATCAAAAATAACTTTTTCATACTTAATCGATTTTGGGGTACCAACCATAGGTCACCTCAAAATGATAATACATCTGATTAGTCAACGTCCATGTAAACACATTAGTCGCAAGGACCTTTAGGTAATTTATCCAACATCTATTTCATTTTCGAAATATGAGTTTCACCTCTTAGCGTGCGCATACCACTAAGGCCAACAAAAGGAATTAACCTATAACAACTCATAAGAGAAAACAAGTATCCCTGACTTAAACATTTTTCTTGTCAGTATACTTATTATAAAAATCAATCATTCATAGACGAAAGTCCACTTTCTAAGACAAAATAAATAGTTCTTTCAAGTCTTAACATCTCGAAATACTAACGAGTTCTTAAATACCCTCTTGTGACATTTACTGAATGAATACCGATCCCTTTTTCGAATGAGGGTCCTGACTCTCTTAGCCGACACTGGCACCAAACCACTAGCCTGGTTAGAGATCTCGCACAGATCCCTAACCGCCACAACCTTGTCAGCACTATTCAATCACAACATGATTTGCTGACAATTAGTCCATCCCCAAAATTATATCTAACTGGGATAACGACAAGCAGACTGAATCTACGGTAAATATCACACCATTTACCACAATCGGACACTAGAACATAAACGTCGACACCACCACCAGCACAAAGATTGGGGTCGACGCGACCAAGTCGGAAGTAATGACTCAGTTTACAATTTCAGCCGGTTTTCACATTTATCATATATAAGGGAGTGTGTCGCTCCCGAATCAACAACACTAAACAAGGAATACCTGTCACCATGCGTTTACCTCTCGCCGGATCATCAACACCCGATGTCCCTGCGCCACTTGGGGTAACCATCCGGCCGTGGTCCCTTGCCTCCCCAGCATGCATGACATTAGGTCTCCGATCCAGCTTGCGACAATACCTTTTAATATGCCCAAACTCCTTGCAGTGGAAACATCCATTCCCTTTTCCCGGGCACGTACTTCCCTAGTGAAGTCTACTGCACTTGTTACACTAGTCAGTAAGCTAAATTTTAACTCACTTAAGTCACAAAATCACATAGTCTCATAACAAGTCGCATGTCAACATACCAAAGCCACATGCTTTAAACATTCAATACACACAATCTCAACTGGTCAAATTTTTACACATGTTACAAAGAAGCAAGTAAGGCCATGCCCTAGGTCGCAGAATTAACTATGCTCTGATACCATATTGTAACGACCCGAAATCTACCCTTGAAAATTTTTCATTTATTTTAATCCTTTCTTACATACAGTCGTCACCTTCATTAAAAACTCTCGAGTATCTCTCTTTGAAAATACTCTTTACCCTATTATATTATCATACAAATTTATGTTGCGGAAAAACATAATTCATTCAGATAGCCTTTATCACATACGTCCAGTTATGGGTTTTCCAGAGTTATAACGTCCATAACTACATATCACCATATTATCCTAATCAAATTACATTTATCCCAAAATACTATCAAATCAACTACAATATCAAATAGCAATAAAGACAATCGAGTAAATAAACACAAAAGCTTCTTAATTGAGCTTAATCCTCAAAATCCTTCATTTACCTACAATGGGATTATCATAAACAACACACAAAACAAAAGGGAGTAAGTCATTAGTTCAAAACTAACATCACACGATAATCCACATTTCCAATACAATTAAGCTTTAATATAATTCGTAAACACACATACGGAATTGTAAACATTCATAATCATCTTCCTTTAATTGTCACTTTACTCATATTCATCTTATAGTATATATATATCCAATAATATATATTCTATAGTATGCATATTACGTTCGTTTCGAAACATCATCTGTATCGTTATTCATATCCACCCTATAACATATATATCCCATAATATATACTCTATAGCATGTATATTACTTTCTTTCTCAACATCCTCTTTTTATCGCTCATATTCACCCTATAGAATATATATCCCATACTATATATCCTATAGCATGCATACGACATTCATGTGACATTCATGTGACATTCACATTTCCCATCATTCATATTCACCCTATAGAATATATATCTCATACTATATATTCTATAGCATGCATACGACATTCATGTGACATTCACATTTCCCATCATTCATATTCACCCTATAGAATATATATCCCATACTATATATTCTATAGCATGCATACGACATTCATTTGACATTCACATTTCTCATCATTCATATTCACCCTATAGAATATATATCCCATACTATATATCCTATAGCATGCATACGACATTCATTTGACATTCACATTTCTCATCATTCATATTCACCCTATAGAATATATATCTCATACTATATATCCTATAGCATGCATACGACTTTCATTACTCCGAGTCATCTTTTCATTGGGCCTCCCCCAATAATGTTACTTTCAATTGAGTCATCTTTTCATTGGGCCTCCCCCAACAATGTTACTTTCATCGGAGTCATCTTTTCATTGGGCCTCCCCCAACAATGTTACTTTCATCGGAGTCATCTTTTCATTGGGCCTCCCCCAACAATGTTACTTTCATTTGAGTCATCTTTTCATTGGGCCTCCCCCAACAATGTTACTTTCATATGAGTCTTATTTCCTTTGGTACTCCCCCAAATAGATTGAATTCGTTTCGAGTCTTATTTCCTTTGGTACTCCCCCAAATAGATTGAATTCGTTTCGAGTCTTATTTCCTTTGGTACTCCCCCAAATATATTGAATTCGTTTCGAGTCTTATTTCCTTTGGTACTCCCCCAAATAGATTGAATTCGTTTCGAGTCTTATTTCCTTTGGTACTCCCCCAAATAGATTGAAATCATTTTGAGTCTTATTTCCATTGGGACTCCCCCAAATTAGATTGAAATCATTTTGAGTCTTATTTCCATTGGGACTCCCCCAAATTAGATTGAAATCATTTTGAGTCTTATTTCCATTGGTTCTCCCCCAATAATGTTACTTTTATTACCATAACAGAAAAGCCACGCATTTTCCAACATAATGCATAAATTACAAACGTATCATTTTAAACCATTACCTCTTTCACATACCTCATTCATATCAGCAAGTATGATTTAGAGACACTTATCCCTTACCTTGGTGAGTGTTGGGGATCGGTTCCGAGTAACTTTAAAAGTCTCATCCGCGATTTCCTCCAACCTTAGGATCTTTCCTCATTTCCACCAATAACAACAATGTCAATCATTTATTCAAAATACCACATAAATAACTCATTTCCTCATCAAACATACAAGATATTTACATATTTTCAAGGTTCCCAAAACTACTTCAATACGAGTTTCCAAATATCAAAGCATACATGTTCATCTCATATAACAACATTAAAGCACTACTCATTATCCACATCTAACATTTCATCTCTTTCTCTTTATACTCATATTCTCATTTTGGGGTTTTTGGGGGTTTTTCATGAATAACCCATAAAACTTTCCATTCATCAAATAACAACTCTAAACCAAGAGTTTACAAAATAAAAACAACATAAAACGAACCATAACTCTAAAGGATGGGTTTCCATGGTTTCTCATGTTTTGAAAATAAATCCAACATACCCAAAACAAGTTAGAGAGGAAGAAAAAGAGTTAGTAACAAGAGGTTTACCTCTTCGCAAGCTCTAAGATGAGTCCTAAGGCTCCTTGCTCTTGAAAAGCTCCATTCTCTCTCTTCTCTTCGAGTTCTAACCCTAAAATGTGTTTGGGGTTTCTATTTTTAAAGAGCAGTCGTCGGGTTCTCGCTCAAGCGAGCCAATTCTCGCTCAAGCGAGCCCATTCTCGCTCAAGCTAGCCCATTCTCGCTCAAGCGAGAATCTCACAGTAGCAATTTTTGCTTAACGCATAGATGTAATCGATTACATGGATTGTGTAATCGATTACATAGTGTAAAATGCACATATCTGATGCTTTTATCTGCATGTAATCGATTACATGGATTGTGTAATCGATTACATCATGCACATCTGATGCTTTTATCATCATGTAATCGATTACATGTATTGTGTAATCGATTACATCATGCACATCTGATGCTTTTATCAGCATGTAATCGATTACATGGATTGTGTAATCGATTACATCATGTAAAATGCACATATCTGATGCTTTTATCTGCATGTAATCGATTACATGGACTGTGTAATCGATTACACTGCCCAAAATTGCCATTTCTCGCCCGGGTGATACAACTCTCGCTCAGGCGAGAATCCTCCAGTATAGCCCAAGATTTCACCCTCCCAGATGCACCTCTCTCGCTCAAGCGAGAATCTCTGGATCAAGCGAGCCTTCCAGGACTGATACTCTAATTTTTAAAGACTAAAATTCGGGGTGTTACATAAACTCGTGCTGAAGTGTTGCCACATAAACTCGGGCCGAAGTGTTGCCACATAAACTCGGGCCGAAGTATTGCTACATAACTCGAGCCGAAGTCGCTAACCATTTATGGTCGGCTAAAAATATATTTCCTTTTCATTGATTTCACCATCAATCATATCCAGTGAATCCACACAATCCTTATTACAAACATACTCATATATGTTTATAATAAATACGTGATTCACCAATTAATCCTTGCACAACCATAAAATACACACATTTTCCATTTCAAATGCACAAATTAAAGACTTATCCTTACCTTGGTGAGTGTTGGGTTGGGTTCTTGGTAACTGCACTAGTTCCACCAACACCGCCGCCAACTCTAGGATCTCTTCTCAAGCTTCTAAATGACTCACAAGCCTCCTTTCTCTTGAAAAGGCTCTCTTCTCTCACTTCTATCTAGGTTAACCCTCATAAATGTGTTTAGGGTCCCCTATTTAATGCAACAGCGTCGGGTCCTCGCTTAAGTGAGCCATTTCTCGCTCAAGCGAGAAAATCCCGCCTATTTTAAAAACTCATATCTGACCCTCTCGCTCAAGCGAGGATCCTCTCGCTCAAACGAGAATCTTACAGCCTCGACAGGTCCAAAACATCACTTTTTTCGCCTAGGCGAGCCAACCCTCGTTCAGGCGAGAATCCTCCAGTATAGCCCAGAATTTCACCCTCCCAGGTGAGCCTTTCTCGCCCAGGCGAGAATACCTCGCTCAAGCGAGAATCTCAGGACTGATACTATAATTTTTAAAGATGTAAATCTAGGGTGTTACAATGAAGAAGACCATTGTGGTATTAGAGTATTTCATTAATTTTTTTCTCTTCGATTCCCTCAAGAGTCGAAGAGTCTTTAGATTAGGAACTCTCATGGGAACTTGTTTTCCATGTAAGAGTCCTTAATCTTTTCATGACGATGTATATAGTCTTAGATGTTTGATTTGTTGGAAATATGTGTGTGTGAACTTTTTTTTGTTTAACATAATGTGAGGTACTCGCTTATGGTATTACATCATCATGAAAGGTTGCTAAATATTCCTATTTGTTTGTAACGGTGTGAGTATTTGTGATAAAATTTGATGATTGTTTTATGTGATAAAATGTAGTGGCAAAGTTGTAATTTAGAAATATCTCAATTGAGATGATTATATGACTTGATTGTTGTATTTATATGAATAATGTATAAGATAATTGTTGTAATGATATGGAAAATATATTTGTTGATTGTTGTATTGATATGGAAAAGACAAAAGTTTAAAATTGAGGTCTGACCCGTATATTAGATCTCTAAGTTGGTATCTTGAACTCGTCCTAAGGACATATCATAGTAAAAATGCATTGTGGCTGAGACAACTAACTTAGGTGTTATTTTTAAAAAGATTGGATTTGATGAGAGCTTATGGCTATTCACACACTAGAAAATGTAGTGAGATTTGAGACTTTGCCTAATGATATTTGATCACTAAGTTAGCGTCTAGAGCTCGTCCATTGGACTTGGCATGATACAATGCATTGGGGCTGGATGACTAACTTAGATAATATTTGTTGAAATAAAAATTGGTAAGACCTTGATTAAAAGATTTAATGGACTAACTTCGGTTAGTGGCATGCATTGCATTCTTGTAGTTGGAGTTGGAGAAAATGGAAAGATACGGTGATAGAAATATTACCTAAGATCGGTAGAGAGGAATCCTGAATTTCATGATCGGTAGAGATGAATCATGAAACGGACTGGACTTACCATGTAAGCACCTCAGATAGAGGTACTGGACAACAATTGATATTGTTACTTACCGTTGTTAATGGAGATTGATTGGTTGAATTGCATAAGCATTGCATGATAGATATATTAATTGGGAATGTGAATATCCTGTTATATAAGACACTAACTTCATGCATCATTTGCATATGTTTGTCATTGTTTGATTTTAGTTGTTATATAGGTTGTCTCACTTTAATGTTATTTCTCTATGTAGTTACACGCTACGGTCGCCGTAGTTGGTTCTGACTCCCTTCTTTGTCGTTTTCTTTTGTCTAAACTATGTGTATACTCAGGTTTGTTACTGTTGTACTTTGGATATCCATTGATGGAAGTATAGACTAGAAGAACTTGGTTTGTGTATTAGTTAAGTATCTTGTCTATGTGAGGATTATTGGTTCTGATTTAGGAATGTCCTTGGTCTTTTTGAACTGATTTTTGTATAAGCCACGTTTTATGAAAAATATTTAAGAATGATTCTTTTTTCACATATGATGTCTTTTATAATTATGTTGATAAGATTAGATTAAAGATTTTTATAAAGTTATATAATTCAGAAGAGATAATTATTTGAATTATGGTTGGGTTTTGAGATTGATGGTAATGCTTCATTTTTGAGTTTGAGATAATATAAAATATTTCCACATTTTTCCATAATAAAGTTTTAATTTCTTAGTTACAAAAACGGGGTATAACATGTACAATCAATATAATAATTCATCATTTTAATACATCTAGATATTAAAAGTGTGATGATTGCCAATTTTAAGTTATAGTTACAGGAAAATGTGAAGGAAAAAAAGTTCTAAAACTAAACTAATAATATAATAAATACTTATACTTTTATATTGTTGCTCCCCAATTTTTGGCTCAGCATCAGATGCAAGACTAGTTTGGGGTCACCACTATATTTTTCGGTGCAAATGTCAAAAATCATCTTTTAGCCTAGATTTGCTCATCTTTGAACTTAAAATTTGGAATCGGGAGTCGTTTACGAAGTTAGGAATATATTATTGCCCTATTTTCCCAAACTAGGCGTTACCCTCACAAAATTTCATGGATTATATTATACTTTCAAGTTTGTTAGTTTTTTTTGTATTACCTATTGGGTAAGGAATTAATCCATTTCAAGGTGTGTGATTACCCCTCCCAACAAGTGTCACTCCGATGAATCAAACCATCGACCTCTTAGTCATTCTGGGGATTTAGTAGAACCTTACACTACTAGACCAACACATTGTTGGTTGGTTATTTATTTAATTATATAAAATGGATAAAATTTATTTATTTTGTTGTTGTCCATGACAAGATGAAATTTTGCTCCTACGTATCTATCTCTATGGACAATAGGAAATCAAGACTACATAATTCTCTAAGTAGAAAATATTTTATTTGTTTAATAAATTTTAAGTTAGGAGCATAAGCGATGTAGCTTGACCGTTGAAATGACGAATTAAGGAAAATAAGTCATCATTAGCAACCTCTCCTTCATCCTTGATAAGATTGGATATTTTATTATTTTTTGAAAATAGAATGTTTATATTTGTGCCCATTATGTTTTAAAAAGGTCTTTTTTTTGTTATTGTTGTTATTCTTACGAATTATTAATTTTGATTAAAAGAAATTATTATTTTTATTAATTGCCCAATAATTTTAAGAAAGTGAAGTGCAACCCTGATGTCCTCCACATCGTCTTACCTTAAAATTATGGTAACACTTATGTTTTTATGACTCATAAATCTTATTTTTATTTTCTATTTTAATAAATTAAAAAGTCATAAAAGGACCAAGTTATTTATGATTTTTGTGTATATAAAACATATATTGTTATTCATTATTTAAAAAATATTTATCAATTTTATCCAATAGAATTATTAGTAATGTTATTGCAAAAAATAGTATTTAAGAAGTTTCCCCATTTCCTTTGTTTGGTGCTCTTTATTGTATACACAACTCTCTAAAAATAAATACTAACCAATGGCCATGTGGTAAATGTTTTTGGGTTATGAGTGATGGTGTGACAATGAGGATGTTTAAATTTGTGTTTGGGATGATATTGTGTTGTTGATGATAGAATTTAATTTGAGCTTGAGTTTGAGTAGATGTGGTGGTGGTGATGATAGAATTTAATTCATATTTAGGGTGTGAGTGATGATGAAGTGAAGATAATAGTGAAAGAATGAATTTTAACCCTATGCATTAAAGATGAGATGTTTTTATCAAAACTTTATGAGATTTAGTGGAGTTAGTGTTTTTTTGTTATGACATGCATCTTAGAAAATAAGTCCTCCACAAGGTAATTTTAGCTTGTATCTTACCTTGTGTAAGAGTTTTCAAGAAAAAAGATATTAGGCTCAAAATATGTGTTACCCATATCCACCCTTCACCTTTCTTCCTTATCCTATTTTCAATAGTTTTCTAACATGATATTCAACAATTACGAGAATTTTCTAGTTTGCAATAAGAATGGCCTAAGATTTACGTGAAAAATACCTATGAAAGGATCCTTTTGCAATCAATGATATTGCACTTTTTCCCTAACTTTTGATTGATATATTATTTGAGGATTCTTTGTGGGGGTTTTTGTATAATTTTCATTAATAATTGAATGTCAAAGAAAACAAATGAAAAACTCTCACCCGAGGTTATTGACATATGAAGGGTTATTCAAAAATTACGTCCTTCCACGATGTCTAGTCTCAAATGGAGTGACTAGGGATCTTCTTAGTGTTTGGGAATGTCAAATAAACTTCGTGTCATGAGAAAATCATGTTTGAAGAAGCCCATCCTTTTGGGTCTTATATTTGTATCATCCTCCATTTTCAATCAAATATCTCATATTGATGTATTGATTAAATGTAGTTAGTGGGTTAATATGGTTAGGAATGACAATGATGCGAGTCGGGGTCGAGTTTGTGCTTACCCGGTCCTTAAGTGAGAAGAAGTTTTTAAAGTTGTGACTGATTTAGATGGGTTGGAGACGACGCACTATCTTGTGTAATGTGTTTAGTTCATGTGGTCCCGATCACAAAATGAGATTCTCTATTTTCTTGAATTTCTTTAGTTTCAACCATGATTGCGTTCCGCAGAGTTTTTAACCATGATTCTCTATTTTCTTGACTAATGATGCCCTATACAATGTGGTCATGTAATGCATGTAAAAGTTTGATGTGTGATGTGCATGGAGGGGACGTTTTTTTATGTTAGATGAATTAAAATTGCAGCCTATAATTTAAATGATGCATGAAATACAATTAATGCTAAAGATAGTTATAAAAATCAATATTAGCTTATAAGGATGCATGATTACAAAATCGATATTGTCCATCTTTGAACATAACATCAAAATTTTCTACAATATAGTTAAACCCTCTTTAAGTTTAGATTCTCCTTGTGAAATATGAATATGCATCACAACAACCTCAATATTATCACACTGTTACATAAACATATTGTGATCTAAATTAAGGAATTATAAAATAGGACAAAAATTAAATAAGGAACTAAAGCACCTTCGGGTCATTGAAAATCATAAAAAAGGAAGGAGCTCCAAATATTTCAACCCGCAAAAGAGTTGAAATTTTTACTTTCAGCTTCCAGGTATCCTTAGAGGCATTAATATCTTTAATGAAATTCAGTGATTCCATGACAAATTATAAAAGTAGACAATAAAAACAAAAAATATATAGATTCAATTGGAAAAAGAAGTGATATTGCAATCCTTGGAAGATGTGAAACCCAAATCATGAAGCAAAATAATTTTGGGAAATGAACATACTTTAATACATGAGAGAATGTCGTTCAAAAATCATTAATTGTTGTGATATTTAAACATCGTATCAAATCAACAACGCACATTTAAGAAAGCTATAAAATATATCTCATCAACATTTCTCATTTAAGAAAGCGTTGTAGAAGATATCTAATCAACAACGTTCTCTACAAAAAGCGTTGTTGATTAAATTCCAATTGACAACGTTTTCTTAAAGGAGCGAGGTTACAAAGAATTAATTAAAACAAAAAAATTATGGGGAACAATCACACTTTAATACATGAGAGAATGTCGTTTAGAAATCGTTAATTGTTATGATATTTAAACATCGTATACAATCTGTAACATCCTAATTTTGAGTCTTTAAAATTATAGTATCAGTCCTGGAAGTCTCGCTTGAGCGAGAGATTCTCGCCTGAGCGAGAAAGGATCACATGGGAGGGTGAAATATTGGGTTATACTGGAGGATTCTCGCCCGAGCGAGAGTTGTCTCGCCTCGGCGAGAAATGACAATTTTGGGCTGTTGACACAGTGTAATCGATTACATGTTCCTGGTAATCGGTTACATGCTAATATCTGATCAGACATGTGTAATTTTCCATGATGTAATCGATTACATGGTCCTGGTAATCGATTACATGCTGATATCTGATCAGATATGTGTAATTTTTCATGATGTAATCGATTACACTATACTAGTAATCGATTACAACATATTAAAAACATCAGATATGTGCATTTTTTCACACTGTAATCGATTACAGCATTATGGTAATCGATTACACTTAACACGGTGAGATTCTCTTAAAACATAAATAGACGTCCCAAGTGAGGATAAGGGTTATTTTTCGGAAAACAAAGAGGAGAGGAATGGTTTGAGGAGTTGAGCACCCTTAGAGTCGAGAAAGAGGTCGGAGAAGAGGTAAATCGCTTAACTTAGTCTCTCTTAGGGTTGAATGTCTTGTTTTGGATAGGGTTTCTTCTCCACGTTTAGGGATAAAACCCCATAAACCCTCTTTTGACATTGTGGTTCGTTTTGCTTTGGAAAACCTTGTAAAACTCGTAGAGCATGAGTTGTTTTTCGTAAAGGGTGTATGAAGGGTTGTTTTCAAAACCATAGAGTCATTTCAATATTATGGAAACCTTTCTTTTCGAGGATGAAGTGAATAGATGATGTTGTCTTGTGTTGTATAAGTTTTGGTTGGTATTATTCTTGTCTTGACATGTAAATTGATGTGTTGTGATTGTTGTTGTTTTGGGTTGAAAGACCCTAAGGTTGGAGTAGACGGCGGAGAACGCAACTGAGTTCTAGTGCAAGCGTTAGCGACTACTCAGGTGAGGGAGCAGCATTAAAACTTTGTGGTATTAGAATCATGATATTGGAAACTCCAACGACACTCACTAGTTGGAGGATTTCAATGGGATAACACGATTAAACGGGAAATCTCATGAGTTTCCTATTTAACCGCGTTAGTCCTACTGATGTGATTGGTATGTTTGGTATGGAGTTTGACCTGCCATTCGTGGTATGGAGTTTGACCTTCCCTTCGTGGTATGGAGTTTGACCTGCCCTTCGTGGTATGGAGTTTGACCTGCCCTTCGTGGTATGGAGTTTGACCTTCCCTTCGTGGTATGGAGTTCGACATGCCCTTCGTGGTATGGAGTTTGACCTGCCCTTCGTGGTATGGAGTTTGACCTGCCCTTCGTGGTATGGAGTTTGACCTGCCCTTCGTGGTATGGAGTTTGACCTGCCCTTCGTGGTATGGAGTTTGACCTGCCCTTCGTGGTACGGAGTTTGACCTGCCCTTCGTGGTACGGAGTTTGACCTGCCCTTCGTGGTACGAAGTTTGACCTGCCCTTCGTGGTACGGAGTTTGACCTGCTCTTCGTGGTACGGAGTTTGACCTGCCCTTCGTGGTACGGAGTTTGACCTGCCCTTCGTGGTATGGAAATTGACCTGCCCTTCGTGGTATGGATTTTGGAATACGCACTTAAAGTGCGGATTTTGATTGTGGTTCGGATTGGTTGCGAGTTGGTTGTACTATAGATGTATGACATGGTTGTCATAGGTATTAATTGTAAATTATGGATTGTGTTGAGCTGTAATGATGCGTGGTTTCTGTATTGCAAATGTTCTAATGTTATTATTCTATTTAAATTCCACCATGTTATATATTGCATGTATTTAATGACTGACTCTCTCTATGTTGTTTTGTTTACTCAATCCGTGGTAATCAGATTGTAGGTGGAGCTAAGGAATAAGATATTGCCGAGCCTTGGGGTGATTGAGTTGCTTTGGATTTAGTGTGCTTTTGAATTACTCTAGGAGTTTGTAATGGTTGATATTGGACCCTTTCATGGGAATTTTCATTGATGTATTTGATGTTCAGTTTATTAGACTAAAAAGTGTAGAACCTTGTATTGTGGAATCACTGTGCTGTTTTCCTTTTTATGGTTTACCTTACTATTGGAGTATTCCTAATTGAAAGAAAATTTTAAATGGTATGAAATTTTATTATGTTAGAAAAAGAATTGAATTTTTTCGTGTTACTAACTTGAGGCGTTACACAATCAACAAGTGCTCGTTAAAGAAATCGGTATGGACGACGTCTAATCAACATCGTTCATTTTCTAAAGCGTTGTTGAATAGATCCCAATTGACAACGCCTGCTTAAAGAAGTGTTACTAAAAGGAACTAATTCAAGCCAACACTAATTCAACAATGTTCATTCACATCTGCACTATTGATTTTATATTCGCATATCCATATTAACAGTGCTCACTTAAGTCGGTGTTGTTGATGATCTTTTGCCTCGTATTTAACAACATTGTTCTAGGAGGAGCTGTTGAATGACCGTTGTTAAATGCGAATTTTGGCGTAGTGCTATACTACATAAAAGTGCATGACATGCATATGAAGATGCAGATGATTTATTTTGGGAATGTATGGATAATATGAGACTACAATTTGTTAGGCATTTGATGCATGAAATTTAGGAATGCATGCAATTTTTGTTTTTCTTTTTTTTTATGCATGGAACTACTTGGAAATGCAATGTTAAATGCATATGATGTGGAATGTATTAGGTTATAAAATAAGTGAAGTATATGAAATGATTTATAGTAATTAATAAAATGATTTATAGTAATTAATGAAATGATATAATGAGATAACAAATGCATGATATATTAATGTATAAAATGCAATGTTTGATGAACACATACATGAATGAATGAATAATGATGTATTTTTTAAATGTATGTATTTATGAATGAATGCAAAGTCAATGAATGATGAATTTTTATTTTTCAATGCGTGCTTGTATGAATACATGAATGGATAAATAAATGGAATAATGTATCAATAATATATTTTTATTTTTTAATGCATATATGTATGAATAAATAATTAGAATAATTTTTTTTTTATTTTTAAATGCATGTATGAATACATAAGTCAATAAGTGTTTGAATAATGTATTTTTTAATTTTCTTTTTGAATGCATGAATGAGTAGTTGAATAAATAAACGAGTGAATGAATTTTGAATAATATGTGTACATGAGTGAATGATTATTTGAATTATACACTATTCTATTTACATGAATGAATAAGTCAATGAATTATATATTTTGAATGCATGAATAATGAATGTTTATTTAAATAAGTAGAAAAATGTATCATTGTTTTAAAATACATATAAGCATGAACGAGTGGATAAATAAGTAAGTAGAATAATGTATGAATAATGTATTATTTCTATAAAACAAAATGTATGTATGCATTCTGGTTGACTGAATGAATGTTTGAATGACATTATTTTTATATTTTAATGCCTGCATGAATAATTTTTTTTGAGTGGACATTTATAAGATATGAAGTGTTGTAAGGACCCAAATTCTACCCTTGAAATTTTTTCATTTATTTTAATTCTTTCTACTTTATTTTCCACACTTCTTCATACATACAATTCTTTAATCTTTAAAACATCCATTTCACTATTCATCTCATAACCCTAAACATTCAATTTCAGTTCATACAGTGATTACTCCCATTTGCAGAAAAACATATTTCGCATATATACCATAATGGAGTCATCTTATGTCAAGATGAGTGTTTACAAAATTTAATATAACCTTAATTACAATCAAAGTCATCAAATATTCAGTAGTGCAAGAATAAATAGAATCATAGAGTTTAATCATCAAAGTCTCTAAAACTCCAAATCAAGCATCTCTAATCATCCTTGTACCTTCCATGGGATTAACATTTGACAATACACAAAGGAAACATAAAAGAGTAAGTCGTTAACTCAATAAATGTCAAGATAAGTTAATCCACATTTTAATAAGGTTAAGTAAGCAATTTAAAAGCCATAAATACTTAAAACCAATATAACCATATATATCTTTTAAAAACATGCTACATAACTTGAGCCAAAGTTTGCTACATCGCTTGAGCCAAAGCCGCTACACCACTTAAGGTTAGTTAAAACAGATTTCCCTTTTCTTTTGAAAATGTGCTACATAACTTGAGCCAAAGTATCGCTACATTGCTTTAGCCAAAGCTTGCTACATCGCTTGAGCCAAATCTTGCTACATCGCTTGAGCCAAAGCTTGCTACATCGCTTGAGCCAAAGCTTGCTACATCGCTTGAGCCAAAGCCGCTAACCAATCATGGTCGGCTAAAAACGAGTTTTCTTTTCATTGATACACCATCAATTCATAAACAGTAAATCCACACAATCATTATTACAAACATACCCATATATGTTTATAACAAATAAGTGGTTCACAACTTGTTCATTATCCACAACTAGAAAATCCACACATTTTCTAACACAATGCATAAGTTAAAGACTTCTCCTTACATTGGTGAGTGTTGGGTTTGGTCCTTAGTAACTTTGCAAGTTCCACCGACACCGCCTCCAACTTTAGGATCTTTCCCCATTCCCACCATATAACAACAATGTTAGTCATTTATTCTAAATAACACATAAACAACTCATATTGCATCTTTAACCTTTCAAGATATTCATACATTTTCAATGTTTCCAAACTACTTTCATTAAGAGTTTCCAAACATATAAAACATACATATTCATCTCGTATTTCAACATTAAAGCATATACTCATCTTCTACATCTAACATTTTACCCATTTCCTATTTTACTACATTCTCATTTTGGGGTTTTGGGGTTTTCATGAATTAACCCACAAACTCTTTCTATTCCTTGAATACTAACTCTAAACCAAGAATTTACAAGAGAGAAACTAAATAAAACGAACCACAACTCAAAAGGAAGAGTTTCCATGGTTTCTCACATTTTGAGAAGAGATCCAAACTACCCAAAACAAGTTTCAAAGAGAAGAAGAGAGTTAGAATCAAGAGTTTTACATCTTCTCAAATTCTTAGATGATTCCCACGAGTCCTTGCTCCCAAAATCACCTCCTTCTATCTTCTCTCTCAAGTTCTAACCCTAAATGTGGTTGAGGGTTTCTATTTTAAGGTGAAATCATCGGGTTCTCGCTCAAGGGAGAAAATCCCGCCTTTTTAAAATTCCAGATCTGACGCTCTCGCTCAAGCGAGGGATTCTCGCTCAAGCGAGGATCCTTCAGTGTCAACACATTCTCCCTCGCCCACGCGAGCCAACTCTCGCTCAGGCGAGCCACATCTCGCTCAAGCGAGGCTCCTAGGTAAAATCCTAGGAGAAACACTGACTCGCCCAAGCGAGATTCCTGTAGTATTCCCAAGATTTTCCTTAGTTACAAAGTCTTAGGAAAATCAAACTTAGGGTGTCACAAGTGTCATTATAGGTTGACATATGCCATATAGTTCAGGCTATCCTAAGGTAAAAATGAGTTACTATGTTTTTATGATAAAAATTACCCCTTAGGACGATAGCTCCTATCAAGGGTAATTTTTTTGCATGCATATGAGATATGCCTATGGTGTATATGCAATGATATCCTATACCATTTGGGTTGGGATGACACTTGTTTTACTTTATTTAAGGGACATAGTCCCAACTTATGGCATGATAAATGATACAACATCACTACGCCATAATTCACATTTAACAACGGTTATTAAACAACGTTTCCTAGCACAATGTGTAAGGACCCAATTTCTACCCTCAAAATTTTTTTCCTTACTTTATTTTTTTTTGCATACGTTCTCCTATTCTTACTATCACATTTCAACATATTTATTCATGGTCGCCTTATTCACATACGTTCGATTTAACAGAAAATCATAATTCATATATAGCTATGGGTTTCCAAAACACTCATAGCTGCTAATATCCAGTATTACAAAAAAATGTAGTAAATCAAATAGTTATGAATACAATCATCCAAGTAACAATCTACATCGCAAAAATCAAAATAAAGGATCCAAGTCCTAAGCTCCTAAGGCCCCAAACTAAACATCCTCAACTATCCTGTTTACCTGCAATGGGATTATCAATGGCAAATACATACAACATACAAAAGAGTAAGTCATCAAAATAACAAATACCATTATGAGATAATCCACATTTTAAAGGGGTTAGTAAATCATTTTGAAATTCATTTTCTTTGCTGCCTAACATGAGACGAAGTAACTACACCCTTTAAGGTTAGCTAAAAACATATTCCCTTTTCTTTTAAGACGAAAACGTGCTACATATACTCGAGTCAGAGTCTCGCTTATATACTTAAGTCAGAGTTTCGCTTATATACTCAAGCCATAATTTCGCTTATATACTCAAGCCAGAGTTTCACTTATATACTCAAGCCAGAGTTTCGCTTATATACTCAAGCCAGAGTTTCGCTTATATACTCAAGCCAGAGTTTTGCTACATATACTCGAGCCGGAGTCGCTAACCATTCATGGTCGGCTAAAAACAGATTTTCTTTTCATTGATTTCATCGTAAATCATTTTCCGTAAACCCATGCCATCATTAGTATAAACATACCCATATATGTTTATACTAAATACGTGATTCACAACTTAATCATTGCACAACCAGAAAATACATAACATTTTCTATTTCAATTGCACAAGTAAAGACTTATCCTTACCTCAGTGAGTGTTGGGTTTGGTTCTTGGCAACTTCGCAAGTTCCACCGATACCGCCTGCAACTTTAGGATCTTTCCTCATTCCCACCATATAACACAATGTTAGTCATTTATTCCAAATATCACATAAACAACTTATATTGCATTATTTAACCATACAAGATATTCATCATGTTTTCAATTTCTGTAAACTACTTTCATCATGAGTTTACAACCATCTAAAACATACATATTCATCTCATATTTCAACATTAGAATGTAAACTCATCTTCTACCTCTACCATTGTACCCATTTCCCCTTTTACCACATTTTCATTTTTAGGGTTTTGGAGTTTTCATGAATCAACCCACAAACTCTTTCCATTCTTGAAATACTAACTCTAAACCAAGAGTTTATGAGAGAAAAACAACAAAAAACGAACCATAACTCAAAAGGGTGAGTTTCCATGGTTTCTCATATTTTGAGAAGAGATCCAACATACCCAAAATGAGTTTCAAAGGGAAGAAGAAAGTTAGAATCAAGAGTTTTACCTCTTCTCAAGCTCTTGGACGAGAATAAAAGCTTCTTGACCTTAGAAATGCTCTCTTCTCTCACATCTCTTCAAATCTTAACCCTAAAATGTGTTTGGGGTTTTCCTCATTTAATGCACTCGTCGGATTCTCGCTTAAGCGAGCTCATTCTCACTCAAGCGAGAAAATCCCGCCCATTTTAAAAAATTCATATTTGACCCTCTCGCCCATGCGAGGGAACTCTCGCTCACGCGAGATATGACACCCTAGATTTTAAAGTCATTAAATTATAGTATCAGCCCTGAAAGTCTCACTTGAGCTAGAGAAGTGTCGCCTGGGCGAGAGAGGCTCACCTGGGAGGGTGAAATCCTGGGCTATACTGAAGGATTCTCGCTTGAGCGAGAATTGTCTCGCTTGAGAGAGAATTGTCTCGCTTGAGAGAGAGTTGTCTCGCCTGAGCGATAGTTGTCTCTTTTGGGCGAGAAAAGTGGCATTCAGGACCTGTCGAGGCTGTAAGATCCTCGCTTGAGCGAAAGGATCCTCGCTTGAGCGAGAGTGGTCTCGCTTGAGCGAGAAATCCCTCGCTAGAGCGATAGCGTCAGATCTGAAATTTTAAAAAAGGCGAGATTTTCTCGCCTGAGCGAGAATGGGCTCGCTTGAGCAAGAACTCGTGGAAATCAACTAGAAGCTTGAGAAGAGGTAAATCTCTTGATTCTAACTCTCTTTCTCCCTTTCAAACTCGTTTTTGGGTGTATGGATCTCTTCTCAACGTATGAGAAACCATGGAAACTCTTCCTTTAGAGTTAAGGTTCGTTTTATGTTGTTTTTCTCTTGTAAACTCTTGGTTTAGAGTTGGTATTTGATGAATGGAAAGGTTTTGTGGGTTTATTCATGAAAACCCCAAAACCGCCAAAATGAGAATATGAGTAAAAAGGGAAATGAGTGATATGTTAAATGTAGAAGATGAGTTTGTGCTCTAATGTTGATCTGTGAGATGAATATGTATGTTTTAAATGTTTAGAAACTCGTATTGAAATAGTTTTGGAAACCTTGAATATATGTGAATCTCTTGTATGCTTGATGATGAAATACGAGTCGTTTATATGTTATTTTGAATGAATGACTGACATTATTGTTATTGGTGGGAATGAGGAAAGATCATAAGGTTGGAGGAAATCGCGGAGGAGGCTTTTAAAGTTACTCGGAACCGACCCCAACACTTACCAAGGTAAGGGATAAGTGTTTCTAACTCATACGAGCTGATGTGAATGAGGTATGTGAAAGAGGTAATATGTTTGTAAGAATATTGTTTTTACCCTACCCGAAGTGGTAGTGGTTTATTATTGTTACCCTACCCGAAGTGGTAGTGGTTTATTGTTGTTATCCTACCCGGAGTGGTAGTGGAATTACTGTCGTTGTCCTACCCGGAGTGGTAGTGGATTAATGTCGTTGTCCTACCCGTAGTGGTAGTAGATTAATGTTGTTGTCCTACCCGGAGTGGTAGTGGATTACTGTGGTATATACCTGCCCGATGTGGTATGGATAATGAACTAGACCTGCCCGATGTGGTAAGGATAATTAACTAGACCTGCCTGATGTGGTATGGAGAATGAACTAGACCTGCCTGATGTTGTATGGATAATTAACTAGACCTGCCCGATGTGGTATGGAGAATGAACTAGATGTGCCCGATGTGGTATGGATAATTAACTAGACATGCCCGATGTGGTATGGAGAATTAACTAGACCTACCCGATGTGGTAGAGGATTATCTTTGTGGGAAAAACTCGGTGAATATGAATGATGAGAAATGAGTATATTGGAATGAAAGTAATATGCATGCTATAGAATATATATTATGGGATATATATACTATATGGTGAATATGAATGATGAGAAATGAATATATTTGAATGAAAGTGATATGCATGCTATAGAATATATATTATGGGATATATATATACTATAGGGTGAATATGAATGATGAGAAATGAGTATATTTGAATGAAAGTGATATGCATGCTATAGAATATATATTATGGGATATATGTATACTATAGGGTGAATATGAATGATGAGAAATGAGTATATTGGAATGAAAGTAATATGCATGCTATAGAATATATATTATGGGATATATATTATATGGTGAATATGAATGATGAGAAATGAGTATATTGGAATGAAAGTGATATGCATGCTATAGAATATATATTATGGGATATATATACTATAGGGTGAATATGAATGATGAGAAATGAGTATGTTTGGATGAAAGGAATATGCATGTTATAGAATATATATTATGGGATATATATACTATAAGGTGAATATGAATAACCTGGAAATGGAAGGAAGGAGATACTAATGTTTATATTTATGTGCTTGTGATGATAAATTATTTCAATGTTTATTTATACTTAAAATGTGGATTATCATGTAATGTTAGTCTTGAACTAATGACTTACTCCCTTGTATTTGTATATTGTTTATGATAATCTCATTGTAGGTAAACGAAGCATTTTGAGGAGAAGGCTCACTTAGGAATTTTATGTGTTTCCTAACTTGGACTTCTTTATCTATACTTTGGTATTATAGTTGACTAAACAATATTTTGGGATGAATGTAATTTCTGATTATGGTAACACTAGAGAAATGTAGTTATGGACATTATGATTCTTGGAAACTCATAACTAGTTGTATGCGTTAGTTACTAAGAATTAATTGAATGAACTATGTTTTTCTACAATATGAAATGTATGATAATATAACAGGTCAAAAAGGTGGTTTTACGGAATGATTAATGAGTGATTAAAGTAAGATGATGAATGTATGCATGAAAAGATTATAATAAATGAAAAATTTTCAATGGTAGAATTTTGCGGTGTTATATCTAGAAAAATCAACATCCTAGGGTAGAGTGGTAAGGTGTATTGGACTCCTTAATAAGTTATAGACTTTCTATAAGGTGACCAAATTGCATCCAATCATAAAGAAATGAAACCCAAATATTATAGGAATAACAAGTAGGACCTAGTCAACAACTACGAAACTCATGACACTTGGTAACAATTTGAACGGTTCATCATGCTAATACAAGTGAGAGTTGAAATCCACACCAACAAAGTAGATGTCTTATATTCTAATGCTCCATATTATAGTGTGCTCATTTTGAGGTTATTTGAACGTCAAAAAGATCTGCATCCCATGGTAGAATTTTAGGGTGTAATGGACTCCTTAATGAGCAAATAGGCATCCTAGAGTTTTATGTTGAAATGCTAGATTTATCAAGTTTCCGTGAATATGATAATCCCTTAACTCTATACTTGTTTGCAACACCGAGATAGTTTTTATACTACTATTTGACAATTAGCGGTATTTTAAGTTAATATTGTATTGGACTAATAATTAATTTAAACATACTTACCTTTATATTTAGAGTTAGTTTCAGTTGTTTTCATGTACATATAGTTTACTTTCATTTGTAAACTATAATACATTCAATTCAATATCATTCTATATATTCAATTCATTCAATTAATGATATACACAATTATTTTCTTACTCTTTGATTTCTAATATGATATGAGAGCAATTTTCCTTCTTCATCATCACCATATTCCATTGAATCATTTCTTCCTTTATATTTCCTCCATTTTATTCATCTTTTCCTTTCTTTTTCTTTTTGTTGCCTAAACCAAAGAGAGATATGAGAAAACTGCCAAGATGTTGATATTGAAATTCGTGTGATCCAACATTCTTGTTAAGGTAACATCCCTTTTGGCAGCAACACCATTCTTGGAATATTGGTATTTCTGGGATGCAACGTTTTAATTCTTTATTCACTATTATTGCCCTTCTCTTGATTTTTCTATTTTCCATTCTCTCAATTTTTCTTGATATTCTTGAAGCAAATTAGGGATGGAAACGAGCCGAACCAAGTCGAACTAGAGCTCAGCTCGGTGCAGCTCGATAAGGATTTGGTCAGCTCGAAACTCAATTCAAGTTCGATACGAGTTATTTTTTTAGTCCGCGTTCAGCTCGGTTAAAGTTCGCTAACTTTCCGGCTCAGTTAGAATTGATTCATTTGGACAACTTAAATAAATAAATATTTTTCAAAAAATGCTGCAAAATGTTGTATATATAAATATAACCTTGTTTATATATATAAAATAAAAATAAACATAAAAAATAATGTGCGGGTCTTGGTATAATACCAATAAACATAAGAAATAGTTTATATATATATATATAGACCGAGTCAACTCATAAACCTTCGAGTCAAACTGTATCAAACTCAAGTTCAACTCGTTTATTTACCGAGCTCAATTTTTAGCTCAAGTTCGATTCATTTGGTTCGTGAACCAAGTTTATCGAGCTAAATGAGAAGTCGAGTTCCGAACTAATATCAAGTTGGTTCGATTCATTATCAGCCCTAAAGCAAATAATTTCCATATGTCATCATATTATTATTTGGTTATTCTTGAGAAAAAATTGCTTATAATTCATCATATTCTTATCATGTTATTCTTGAGCAAAAATTGTTCTTATTTCATCATATTCTCCTCTTCTTTTGTTGTGCAAAAACTTGCTCATATTTCATCACATTCTTCTTGATACTCTTGAGGCAAATGTTGTCCATATGTTTTCAATATTTGGCCAAGAAATCAAGATGATAGTTTTGAGCATTGTTATTCTCAAACAAATATAGTTCATATTTCATCATATTCTAGACTTTTCTCATTCTTTGGCCAACAAACTAAAACGATATTCTTGAGCATTGTTATTTTTTAACAAGTATTGTTCATATTTTATTATATTCTAATATCTCTCGTTTTTGGGCTAGAAACCAGTATGATATTCTTGAGCAATAATATCAAATATTTGATGACATTTCTTATTATTTTTGTTATGTTGGCCCATTAACACCTACACTTTCTTACTACTTCTATGTCCTCCTTTTAGAACATGAAGGTGTTCCTTATGATAATTCCAATGTTATGAACTAAGAAGGATTCTTGACTACTCTCTTTAACTCATCAAACAATGATAACAATCTATATTCTCCTGTATAAGCTTTTGTTTCACAAGATTGTGTTCCTAATGTCTAATGAAATGTTATTGGTAGAAGTTGGTGTAAAGATCGAAATTCTACCATTGAAATTTTTTCTTATTTTAATTCAA
The DNA here is from genome assembly GCA_009771035.1 of Lupinus albus. Classification (NCBI taxonomy): domain Eukaryota; kingdom Viridiplantae; phylum Streptophyta; class Magnoliopsida; order Fabales; family Fabaceae; genus Lupinus; species Lupinus albus. The sequence goes on along the minus strand of CM020013.1, from coordinate 1,984,351 downwards.
TTTCGTGCGTTTACTCATAAATTACATTACCAATTTAATAACCTTATTTCAAAATCTCACTTCCTTCATCACACTGAATCCGTGAACCAATAATGACATACATAATCATTTGACAGAAGAACATAATTTGTATCAATGCAGCTTAGTAACTACCGCATACAACTAGCTATGGCTTTCCAAAATATTCATAGCTATACATATCCAGAGTTACAACACCATGCCAGCTAATATATTTATCCGTAGTTACACAATGTTTTAAACTAGCAAATATGCACTCATGTACAAAATAGTGCAAATAAATGAATCCAAAATATAAAGCTCTCTAAGCTCCCAAAAATAAGTCTCCCCTCATGTCACCTGTTTATATGCAATGGGATTATCAATGACAAAAGCACAAACACGCAAAGGAGTAAGTCGTTAATTCAATAAACATCATTATAAGACAATCTACATTAGAAAATGGTTAGTATACCAGTTTTGAAATTCATTTTGCTTTGCTGCATAACTTGAGCCAAAGTCGCTACACCCCATAGGGTTAGCTAAAATCAGATTCTCATTTCTCTTAAAAGAAAACGCGCTCATATACTCGAGCCAGAGTTTTCGCTTATATACTCAAGCTAGAGTTTTTTCTTATATACTCAAGCCAGAGTGTACGCTTCTATACTCAAGCCAGAGTTTACGCTTGTATACTCAAGCCAGAGTTTTTGCTTCTATACTCAAGCCAGAATTTTCGCTTCTATACTCAAGTCAGAGTCGCTAACCATTCATGGTCGGCTAAAACATATTTTCTTTTCATCGATTTCACCATTTCTCAATTCCCGCAATCTACGCCTACTTTAGTATAAACACGCCCATATATGTTTATACTAAATGCGTAATTCACAATTCAATCATTGCATAACCAGAAAATACACACATTTTCCATTTCCCGTAAATCTACGCCTACTTTTGTATAAACACACCCATATATGTTTATACTAAATTCATAATTCACAACTCAATCATTGCATAACCAGAAAATACACACATTTTCCATTCCAAATGCACAAATAAAGACTTATCCTTACCTCGATGAGTGTTAGGTTTGGTTCTTGGCAACTTCTCAAGTTCCACCAACACCGCCTCTAACTTTATGATCTTTCCTCATTCCCACCATACAACAAAATGTTAGTCATTTATTCCAATATCACATAAATAACTCATATTGCATCATTTAACCAGACAAGATATTTATCATATTTTCAATGTTTATAAACTACTTTCATCATAAGTTTACAAACATCTAAAACATACATATTCATCTCATATTTCAATATTAGAATGCTTAGTCATCTTCTACCTCTAGCATTTTACTCATTTTCCTCTTTAACCTCATTTTCACTTTAGGGTTTTGGGGTTTTCATGAATCAACCCCCCAAACCTTTCCATTCTTGAAATACTAACTCTAGACCAAGAGTTTATAAGATAGAAACAACATAAAACGAACCATAACTCGGAAAGATGAGTTTTCATGGTTTCCCTCATTTTGAGAAGAGATCCAACATACCCAAAATAAGTTTCAAATGGAAGAAAAGAGTTAGAATCAAGAGTTTTACCTCTTCTCAAGCTTCTAAATGACTCACAAGCCTCCTTGCTCTTGTAAAGGCTTTCTTCTCTCACTTCTCTCTAGGTTAACCCTCATAAATGTGTTTGGGGTTCCCTATTTAATGTAACAGCGTCGGGTTCTCGCTTAAGCGAGCCCTTTCTCGCTCAAGCGAGAAAATCCCGCCTATTTTAAAAACTCAGATCTGACTCTCTCGCTCAAGCGAAGGATTCTCGCTCAAGCGAGAATCTCACAGTCTCAACAGTCCCAAAATGTCATTTCTCGCCCAGGCGAGACAACTCTCGCTCAGATGAGAATCCTCCTGTATAGTCCAGGATTTCACCCTCCCAGGTGAGCCTTTCTCACCCAAGCGAGAATATCTCGCTTAAGCGAGTATCCCAAACTAATACTATAATTTTAAATACTTAAAGTTAGGGTGTTACAACTGGTATTGATCCTTACATTGGCTTCTGTTGAGAAATGTGCCTCTCATTTGTTTGCTTCATGACATGGTTTCTACAAATTGCAACTCAAGCTAATAAAGCCTACAAACTTTTGCAGACCTAGGCTTTCCAACTTGCTTGCTTTCACTCATCCACCACCCAAGCTTTCTTCAATGTTAAGAATGCATTATTTTTAATGCATTCATTTTCCTATAAAAGGCATGGGACTCTTGCATTACATTCAACACACATCAACACAAATATATCAAACATTCAGCACATCACAGCAACGCAAACAAAGTATAGTGAATGCTTTATTTATTATGTGAGTGATTTGTGGTGAGAATTCTTACTCCATTTGAGAGAGTATTTGTGAGAAAAAATATTGTTCTTGTCCTCATTACTATTAGAGGATTTGTTGTACTCTCCTTTTTACATAGTGGAATTTTGTTCTTAAGTGCCTGTGGTTTTTTTACCTCTTACACTGAGGGGGTTTTTCCACGTTAAATCTTGTGCGTTATTTTCTTGCTCATTTACTTGCTTCTATTTTTTTCTCAATTGATCCGATCTTGTATTTTCGCATTGTGCTCTATTCCTAACAGTTTCACCTTGGATCATACAACTGGTAATAAGATTGGAGGGTCCACTTTCAATAGCAATGGTAGAAGACACGATGGTGCTAATTTGTTGAGACACTTAAACCTTTTCTATTCAATCATCTTTTGTCCAACTTAGGATTTGTCAATATTCACTCTCTATCTTGAGGAGATACATTTGGTATTTTTGGTTAATATTGTATTAAGTTAGTAATTAGTTTAAACTTACTTACCTTTATAGTTAGAGTTAGTTATAGTTGTTTAGTCCCTAGAGATGAGAAGCGAAACAAGTTTGGGTTTGTTAGATTCAGAAAGGAGGATGTTGGAGGTTCTTTGGAGAAAGCTTTTCAAAATGTTTGGATTGGGAACTACAAAGTTATGGTCAACAAACCAATATTCAACAAAAACAGGGAAAGACTTGTAGATGCTAACGTTTTTCTTGTCAACAATAAGCAGAATGATGTGCTCCTAAACATCCCTGTTGTGAATGCAAAAAATACTCACAAAACAAGTCTTGCTCAATGGAAGGAATGGGAGCAAAGTATCATTGGCGAAACCTTGGTCAGGCTTGGATTTCCAGGTCTCGGCTGAGAAGTTGGAACTGTTCAAAGAGTGCCTTGTAGGGGACCTAATTCAAGCACAGGATGTCTCGGTCATTAATTATTTATTGGCAAAAGAAGATTTGTTCTCTCTTCAAGCTATTCCTATGGGAGGGAACTTGGTCTTCTTCAAAGGTGATAATCAAGAGGAGATGCTGGAAGATTTTAAATTAGAGTTGAGTCACAAAGAAGAGGGGGCTCAAATTTGTATAGTAGAAGAGAAATACAATTCTTTAATTATTGGATTTGGGAGATGAAATTAATTTGACATGCCTCTCATTGGGTGTAGTTTTACCTGGTATAAACCAGAAGGGGGCATCATGAGCAGACTTGATAGATTTTTTCTCTTTGTAGAGTGGTTGCTTAATTGGCCAGATTCTACGTGAGGATGGCAACGGACACGAGCAGGCATGGGTAGTGCATACCCGTGCCCATACTCACATTATTTGCGGGTACCCGCGGGTATCCAACGGGTTTCCAATTTTAATTATATTTTTACTTAAATAATATGATATTTATATGATAATTTTATGATTATAATCTTATTACTAAATTTTATTATGAAGAAATAATAAAATAAACAAATATAATGTTAATCGTGGGGGTATTATGATACCCGCGGGGCGGGTATTATGATAATCGTTCTCACCATGAATTATTTTTGCGGGTACCCATTGTAGGTATTTTGACGGGTACCCACGGATCCAGATCTTTTTGCCATACCTAATTCTACGCAATGGGCTGTGGATAGAGATTGCTCAAATCACTGCCCGATTGTTCTTAGGCCTTCTATTGTTAATCGTGGCCCTTCTCCGTTTAGACTCAATAATTGTTGGTTCCTTCATCATGGGTTTAAGGAGCTAGTGATAAAAACTTGGCGTGAATCAGAGGTGTTTGGTTGGTCTGCGTTTGTTGTGAAGGAAAAGTTGAAATTTTTAAAGGTGAAATTAAAGGATTGGAATAGAGAGGTTTTTACTTGTTTGGATTCCAAATTGAGTGACTTAGTCAAGAAAATTCAACTCTTGGACATTATTGGGGAGGCCTCTATACTTTTGTGAAGAGCAGTTGTTTTGAGAAAGAATTCTTTGACAGATTGGTGAAGGATTGCTAGGATGAAGGATAGACTCTTGGTTCAGAAGTCTAGAGCTAGATGGCTAAAGGATGGAGATTCAAACACATCATTCTTTCATGCTTGTATTAATAATAGAAAAAGGAGAAACCACATTTCTGGAGTTTGGATTGAAGGTGATTGGTTTTATGAAGAAATAGGATTAATGGAGGCGATTTCTAAGTACTTTCAACACAGATTTTGCAACACTCACAGAAGATTACAAAATCTTGATGGGGTGGACTATAATAGATTATCGGATCTTCAAATTCTTTCTCTTTATGCAGTTTTCTCGGAAGATGAGATAAAAGGGGCGGTGTGGAGTTGTGTTAGAGACAAGAGTTCGGGGCCATATGGTTTTAATTTCAGATTTTATCAAGAGTTTTGGGATACTATCAAGGTGGATGTAATGTCCTTCTTGAGGGAATTTCAGGTTAATTGCAAGCTTCCGCGAAGGTTGAATTCTTCCTTTATTGCTCTGATCCCAAAATGTCATAACACAACTAAAATTCAAGATTTCAGACCAGTCTCTCTTGTAGGCTCGTTGTATAAAATTCTGGCTAAAATTTTGGCAAGAAGACTGAAAGGGGTGATGGCTTCCTTAATTTCGGATTCTCAATCGGCTTTCATTTAAGGGAGGAATATTCTTGATGTTACTGTTGTGATTAATGAGGTTATTCATTCTACTAAGAGAGACAATGTTGGGTGTATGTTGTTTAAAGTCGATTTTGAGAAGGCTTATGACTTTATAAATTGGAAGTTCCTTGACTATGTGATGTTTAGGTTTGGTTTTTCGGAGACTTGGAGGAATTGGATTCAGGTGTGTCTATCCACTACTACCATGTCATTCCTTGTGAATGGTACTCCCTCAACATAATTCTCAGTTTCAAAGAGTATTAAGCAAGGGGATCTGATGGCTTCATTCTTATTCCTCATGTTAGGGGAAGGCTTTGCACGGTTGGTTTGAAAGGCTTGACGTGGTGGGCTCTTGGAAGGATTTAAAGTTGGGAGGTTGGAGATGGAAGTCTCGGACTTAGAATTTGCTGATGATACAATAATGGTGTTCAAACCTTCGGCTTCCAATCTGTGGGGTGTCAAAACTATTATTAGAAGTTTTGAACTAGTGTTTGGAATGAAGATCAACTCTCACAAAAGCTCGTTATTTGGAATTCAGGTTGATGACAACTTGGTCTTGTCGGCGACTAGTTTTCTTTTCTGCAAGATTGGAACGATTCCTTTTCTTTACTTGGGAATCCCAATAGGTGCAATTCTGAGAAACTTTAGTACTTGGAGGAATGTCGTTTATTCAGTGGCACGTAGGCTTGCACCATGGAAACGTAAGCATATTTTGTTTGGAGGAAGGGTTATTCTTCTCAAGTCTGTTTTGTCAAATATGTCAACCTATCTCTTATCTCTTTATAAGGCTCCCAAAAAGTTAATTTGCAAACTCATTAATATTCAAAGGAATTTCTTATGGGGATTTAATAGTAGTAGAAGAGGTATTTCTTGGGTTAGATGGTCAGATGTTTGCAAACCAAAGAAGTATGGAGGCTAGATGTCAAGGATCTGGTCAAATTCAATGATGCGTTGTTGGAAAAGTGGAAGTGGAGAATATTAAATGAGCTAGAAGCGTTGGGGGTAAAAGTGGTGAATTCGAAATATGGTTCAAAGAGGATCTTCCAAGATGTGAAGACGGTGTCGAGATGGTGGAGAGACTTGGTTCAATTGGAATAACTAACGACAATCAGAGCGGGTGGTTGGATCCTCACATCTATAAGGAAATTGGAGACGATTATTTTACATCATTCTGGCTTGACACTTGGTTTGACCATCAATGTATTAAAGACATGTTCCCAAAATTATTTATGTTAGCAGGAAAGAGATAGGTTTTGGTGGCCGATTGTGGACTGTGGATTAATAATCTTTGGAATTGGCGTATTAGCTGGAGGAGGACACTGTTATCTTGGGAGAAGGATTCGGTTGATCAACTTCTTGGTTTAATAAATCAACATGGGTGCATAAGAGGCAGACCTCATAGGTGGAGATGGGGATTACACACTTCTAGAGTTTACACTGTGAATTCAGCATATTTGGCTCAAATGGTTTCTGATCTTTCGGTTAGTGGTAATCTTCTTAATAGGTGTTGGATTAATTGTGCTCCATCGAAGGTTTTTCGTTTTATTTGGAAAGTGTTTAGAGAGAGATTAGCTACAAAATATGAATTACTTCAGAGGAACATTAATGTTGGAGTAGATTCAAATTGTGTTTTCTGCATAAGTTGGGCGGAATCAATTGAGCACCTCTTTTTAGCTTGTGATTTTGCCTCATCGGTTTGGAAAGGATTTTATTCCTAGCTTCAGGTCACTATGTCAGATACGTTGAGCAATAACGCTTTTTTTGGCTTTAGGACAGCGCGATCTTCCGCTGTCTGTTTGACCAATGTCGTAGATGGTAGTCATTACCGCGCTTTCTACATTCGTTGTTGTATACCACATGGTACAACAGCATAGCCTAAGTCATGCGTTATTGAGGAACTGACAAATATAACAGTGTGGGTTACAACTAGCGATGTGTTATTGTAAAACTATAACAACGCCACTCACACGTAGCGCTCTATAACACAATATCATACAACAGTGGACGATATACGTTGCAATGTGATAATGTTTTTATACCACGACACATTATTTTAGTAAGTAGTTGCGTTGTCGTAATGTTCGTATATCACATCACAACTTAAATAATGCGTTGTCTTATGTTTTACATATGACAACACACTTTATAAGTAGCGTTGTCTTAATGTTTATATACCACAGCACAACGTAAATACTGCGTTATCTTATGTTTTACATATTACAGCACACTGTATAAGTAGCGCTGTCTTAATGTTTGTATACCATAGCACAACTTAAATACTGCGTTGTCTTATGTTTTACATATGACAACACTCAGATTTCCTTGTTACAACAGCGCTGTATAGATTTCCTCTTAGAATGCGTTGTTTATAAAATGCAACATCCACTGTTTTTGCAGGGCTCATATTACCAGCGCCTTATTATAACAGCGGCTTAAAGATTTCCTCTTAGAATGTTTTGTTGATTATTCTCATTATCCAGTATCCACAGCACTCACTCAACCAACAGACTCTCAACAAACGTACTATAAAAGCAATGAAACAAACTTACAATGCATTGTGATGTATCCGAACAATGAACCAATCATTTCCTACTAATAATAAAGGAATTATAAAATTATGGTAAATAAAGAATATCTGTTTATTTTGTCAATTTCATTGTGATGTGTTTTCTGCATTGGAAAGTAATGTTATTAGAAAGAGAGAAAAAGTAACTATATTATATGAAGAAAGTACTGCCTCGGTATTCATAAAAAGTGAAACACTAAGAAATGAACAAAACCTTACAAATTCGTGAGTTCATTATTAGTCTATTGCTGGAATCTTATTGAGCATATGAAGGTTCACAAACTTATAAATATCATAAACTCAACAAAGAATATTATTCACAAACTTGCAATGCAAACAAAATTTATTCATCTAATGTTTACAAACAAACAAATACAATGCATTATTCACACTAATGCTATATAAGTAACAAACTTACAGCAGATTGTCAACAAACTTACAATGCAAACAATCTTCCCCAATAAATTACAAACAAATAAATTACAAACAAAATTATAAGTAAATTATAAACACAATGAATGCTATATAAGTCAAAATGATGTTATTTTTTTTGCTAAGGAGTTTAGCTTTATCCAAGCTTGAAGTTGGTTTGTTCTAGTGTAAGTCAAAATTCTTATAACTTTTCTCAATGGTACTTAGATCCTTGGTGTTGTATTTCTCAGCATTGGTGTTTTTATTCGGGTTGGCACCCCTTTTACCTTCTTAATGAATATTTTGCTTAAAAAAAAGTTAATTATAGTTGTTTTAGTTAGTTAGAATTTATTTTCATGTATATATATAGTTAACTTTCAGTCGTAAACTATAATCCATTCAATTCAGTATCATTCTACTCATTCATTAATTCAATGATACACACACTCATTTTCTTTGTTCTTTTATTTCTAATATTTCATCAATATTTTGGAGCCTACAAACCTGTACAAAATATTAAAAGTAACTCATACCTGCAAAACAAATCAACACAAATATATACAACGGTCTTCTACATTAATGTTTAAAATAATTGAGATAAACATGCATTTATATAAGTAAATGATGAAAAAGTGAGTAGCAAACACAAATCAAGTGAAGATGAATAATATATGTACACACTCAAAGTCCATAATAAAAATTTAAAAAATATCTATAGAAAGAGAGAAAATTGGGGTAAAAAAATAAATTAAAAGTTATTACAAATTTTGCACAATTAATTACGATTGACTTGACTCTCAGCAGGTCCCTAATGAAGTTACCAGCCGTTGAGACTGGGGAAATAAATGAATTATGGAGTGGTTACCAATGTTTTATTTGGGAAAAAACATTAAAAACTATTTTTTTTTTTGATAAAATTGATTGATCTTTCAAAAAATTGAGTTTTGAAGTCGATTACGAGTGAGAAAGGTATTAACATCGCTTATTCTTTGAATGATACCTTAAGTTATTTGTGCAAGTTTATAATAACCTATTATAATTAATTATTTTAGGATTTTTCTTAAAATATGAATGAGACATAGCACTAGTAACTTGAGAAGACTGGGATAAATAAAAGAGCAAATAATGGGGTGAGATGAATTAAGTTGATAAAAGGAGGAACTCAAATGAGACAAAAATGTGTGATATATCATATATAAAAGTCAAACCAAAACTCACCCAAATACTACTGAATAAATGATGATTTAACCAAACAGATTCACATTAGTAAGGAGATGTGATTAATTTGTCAAGTTCAATATTGTTGTAATAGCCTTACAAAATTTACAATGATTTTTCTCCTTGTACAAATGATATATCTAATAAGCAAGCATAAAATACATATCTTGGGGGTTAACAAATCATTATGCAACAACATTAAAAACAAGATACAACAAGTCAACAGTGGCATATAATTGATTTCGATCATGGGCTTGTAAACACAAATGAAGAGACATGGTTGGATTTTGGTGCATAAATAACAGACTAAGTGGAGGTGATTTCTCTTGTTATAAAAATCGGTTTGTGTCAGCCGGTTCAACTGGTAAACGGGTAAAACGAACTCAATACCGGTACGATATAACAATTATACCAATTATGCAACCATATTGGTCAAAACCAGTTAAAATTGGTCAAAACCAACCGGTAAATGGGTGAACTAGTCTCAATACCGATACAATACAAAAATTATATCATTTATGCAATCATATCGGTTAAAATTGATCAAAACTGACAGGTTTTTAACTGAACTGTACTGGTCATAGTGGCCGATTTTTTTATTTAAAATTAATATTAATATATTATATATATATATATAATTTTACTAGTATCCAATTTAATTAATGAATCACCGATTAAATCATTATATTAATATTATGATAAGTATAATAATGAGTAGAGTAAATTACACTCACACCCCCTGAGTTTTAATGAAATTACACAAATCATCCCTCCTTTTTTTGTCCTTACACCAACCACCCCTCCCTCCTACACAAACCACCCCTAAATTTATACATACATTACACTGACTACCCTGCATGTTATAAAAGTGTAATATTTTAAAGAAAAATTGTGTGATGAATGTAATTAAGTTAAACAAAATATTGTGTATTGTGTAACACTTCAAATAGTACAAAAGCGAGTGTTTCTTTATTATTTTTGTGTCTTTAAAAAATACATTAATAATTTCAAATAAATGTTTAAATAACTCTTATATTATTTTATAACGAGTCAAATAATGAAGATGCATTGACTCTTATATTATTTGAATTTGTCTACACAATATACAATATTTTGTTTAATTAATTGCACACATAATACATTTTTTTTTAAATATTACACGTTTATATCATGCAGAGGTAGTCAGTGTAACATATGTACAAAATTAGGAGTGGTTCGTGTAAGGACAAAAAAGTGAGGGGTGGTTTGTATAATTTCACTAAAACTCAAGGGGTGTGAGTGTAATTTACTCTAATCAGTATGAGTATGATATTAATAAGACTGATTTCATGTCTGCTGTAAATGAAGATGTATTTAATTATGGAGTAGTTTTTGTTGAAATAGTGAACTGGGTCATGGGTTGGGCTTAAAGGTTAAAGCCCAATTTTCTTTTATTTCCTTCCTTTCTTTTCTTCTCCCTTTATTTCTTTCTTATCTTCTTTCTCCCACATGCTTCTCCTTCTCCCTTTTCCTTTTTTTTTTCATTTCTTTTTTCTTTCTTTTCATTTCTTTTTCTTTTTTCTCAAATAAAATTTAAATAAATAGTAATCTATATATATTCAGCCAAAAAATTTTATAACTAATAATTTTTTATTCCCTATTTTGCTATTCTAATTAACTATTATTACAATGCAAATAAATTAAAATAATTATTGAATGTGTTAATTATTTATACTATATATTTATACTTCTATATACTATATATAAAGTCAAAACATTTTATAACAACATACATGGTGTAATTTTTTATTGTCTATTTTGACCTTATAATTAACTATTATTACAATATAAATAGATTATAATAATTATTGAATGTGTTAATTATAATGTAAATAATAATTCTTGAATGTGTTAATTATATTGTTTACCACACAATTAAAGAAATATCAATAAAAGTTAGAAGAAGATACATATATAAAAAATATCAAAGCACCAATGTAATTTTTAATATAAGTTTTAATAATGTCACAATTCACTTTCATATTTTTCTATAACATAAATTATAATATTATGTACACTTAATATAAAAAATATGATATAATTCTCTAAAATGAAATATATAAAAATTAAACATTTAATACTAGAAAATAAGAATGTGAGTCGGCAGGCACGAAGTGTCTGTCGACACACTAGTAATAATAATAAGATAGTAATAAAAATCAAATAAGACTTGAACAAAATTGGGTATTCATAGATATTATATCAATTATGGAGGATTCCATTTTAAGGTTCACACAATTGATGCAATGAATTCTAAACTTTTATTAGGACACTAAGAATAAGTCTAATTTTACATGCTTATAAATTGAGGTTATGATTAAACTTGAACACCATAATTGTTTTTGAAGAGAGAGATATAAAATTAAGGTTAAGGAAAAGCTAATATAGAGAGGAGAAATGTCGTTTGTTGAGAAGAAGAAAGGTGTTGTCATGATGGTTATCATGACTATGCTAGTCTTAGCACATGCTGATGATAAATCTTCATCTCGAAACATTGACCAAATTATTCATCCTGATTTCCTGAGTTTTTGTCAGATCATGTGCACCCTAAAATGTGATCCCATACATAGTGTTACATATAAGTATGGACTTTGTGTTGGTCTATGTTTCTTACGTTGCCCAAAGATCAATTCTAAGGTTGACATCAATCATTGTTATGCAAGGCATCGTGCTACAAGCTTTTCCAAATTGAAGGACATTAGCAATATTGGTATTCATGCTTTTACTTTCTTCACCTATTTTATTTATTTATTTTTATCACATCCTTTTTTAAAGGTTACTTTAGCAAATATTATTACTTCTAATTGAGTTAAACATGTAATCTCTATGTTTCTAATATTTTAATTGATGTGTTAGATGATCGTGATGGAGAGCATGCCTATATCAACTCATTCTTAGAGGATTGCAAGAGCATTTGATTATTTCATGCACTATATTATATTAGATGGCAATCAATAAATTGAATCTAAGTTGTATTCTTTCTTTATTAATAAGCCTCTTCAATGAATTTTTTACATGTTATACAATAAGTGTGTATAGATAAAATCTTATTACTTTTGATTGACTTAACCGTCTAATCTCCATGTTCCTAATAATTTCTCTGGCATGTTAGATGACCATGATGAAGTAGATGCTTATGTCAACTCATTCTTAGAGGATTGCAAGAGTAAGTGATTAATTCATGCACTATATTTATCTATTGGGCTTGATCGTTCTTTATATAGTTAAAGAGACATGATTAGTTGGAATCACCAATTTGGTTGCAACTAGTGCATTCACCAATCCAAGAGTGGAATGAAATGCTATCATTTTTCTTCAGAAAATAATTACAACACTGAGAGAATTAGTAAATAAAAAAGTTATTATTAGTTATTTCCTTTCTGACATGAAAATAAAATAGTTGATTTTAATTATTACATTTCCAAATGGTTCCAAACATGTATTGATGTCCTTGTAATGGAAAAAAATTGATTTGGTGCTGTTGCAAAATGAATTTATGAAGAATGAAATAAGGAGGTCGAAGAATATTTAAAATTATACATATAGTTTAATGATTTAATAAATGATATAAATGTGGAATACCATTTAACTAAAATATCTTCATCTTATTTACATTGGAAGTTAAATTAAAAAAGAATGGACAAGTAATGGTAAAAAGAGGAGTAATAAATAATGATATATTTGTAAACTAAATTTTAAATATGTATTGAGTTTGTAAACCATCCAAAGGTTTACAAGAGAAAGTTAAAACATCAAAATATATGAAATGGAGAATACTTTTTAATAATAAAAGCGACAACTTACATAGTTATTGGTTGATTAATTTTTCTATGATAACAAATTCATTACATAATATTATTATTATAAGAAAATAAATCATAATAATAATATCTATCTATATAGGGAATTCATCATTAGACCATGCAATTTTTTATTACCCTGTATTGTTGTTACTAATAATTTAATTTATATCACAAGACTTATAAATTGAATAATTTGTTAAATATCATAGTTTTGATAATTCTAAATAGATTAGAAAGATTATATTGAATTGTGTGAAAGGTGTAATCCTCCACTTTAAGAATACAGATAATCAGACAAATATTACAACATTAATAATATTATAGAAGTACATCAGAAAATCAAGTTAATAGAAAACAAGTCTTAAGGAATATTAATTTCAACATGAAACGCTAGTAAAACTTCAACGACTATAATAATGACTACATTAAATGCATCATTTATAAATAGCATTAACATTTGAATAATGTAATATGTAACGACCCGATTTTCTACTCTTGAAAATTTTTCATTTATTTTAATTCATTCTTACATACAGTCGTCACCTTCATTGAAAACTCTCAAGTATCACTCTTTGAAAATACCTTTTACCCTATTATATTATCATACAAATTTATGTTGCGGAAAAACATAATTCATTTAGATAACATTTACCACATACATCCAGTTACGGGTTTTCCAAGGTTATAACGTCCATAACTACATGTCACCATATTATCTTAATCAGATTACATTTATCCCAAAATGCTATCGAATCAACTACAACGTCGAATAGCAATAAAGACACTCAAGTAAATAGACACAAAAACTTCCTATTTGAGCTTCATCCTCAAAATCCTTCATTTACATACAATGAGATTATCATAAACAACACGCAAAACAAAAGGGATTAAGTCATTAGTTCAAACTAACATCACATGATAATCCACATTCAAATACAATCAAGTTTTGATGTAATTCATAAACACACATACGAAATTATAAACATTCAAATCGTCTTCCTTTAATTTCCACTTTACTCATATTCATCCTATAATATATATATCCCATAATATATATTCTATAGTATGCATATTACGTTCGTTCGAAACATCATCGGTCTCGTTCTTCATACTCACCCTATAACATATATATCCCATAATATATATCCTATAGCATGTATATTACTTTCTTTCTCAACATCTTCCTTTTTATCGCTCATATTCACCCTATAGAATATATATCTCATACTATATATCCTATAACATGCATACAACATTCATGTCATTTCTCGTCATTCATATTCACACTATAGAATATATATCCCATACTATATACCCTATAGCATGCATATGACTTTCATGTGACATTCACGTTTCTCATCATTCATATTCACCCTATAGAATATATATCCCATACTATATATCCTATAGCATGCATATGACATTCATTTTGACATTCAGTTCTCATCCTTCATATTCACCTTATAGAATATATATCCCATACTATTATATCCTATAACATGCATATGACTTTCATTACTCCGAGTCATCTTTTCATTGGGCCTCCCCCAACAATGTTACTTTCAATTGAGTCATCTTTTCATTGGGCCTCCCCCAACAATGTTACTTTCATCGGAGTCATCTTTTCATTGGGCCTCCCCCAACAATGTTACTTTCATCGGAGTCATCTTTTCATTGGGCCTCCCCCAACAATGTTACTTTCATCGGAGTCATCTTTTCATTGGGCCTCCCCCAACAATGTTACTTTCATTTGAGTCATCTTTTCATTGGGCCTCCCCCAACAATGTTACTTTCGTTTGAGTCATCTTTTCATTGGGCCTCCCCCAACAATGTTACTTTCATCGGAGTCATCTTTTCATTGGGCCTCCCCCAACAATGTTACTTTCATCGGAGTCATCTTTTCATTGGGCCTCCCCCAACAATGTTACTTTCATCGGAGTCATCTTTTCATTGGGCCTCCCCCAACAATGTTACTTTCATTTGAGTCATCTTTTCATTGGGCCTCCCCCAACAATGTTACTTTCGTTTGAGTCATCTTTTCATTGGGCCTCCCCCAACAATGTTACTTTCATCGGAGTCATCTTTTCATTGGGCCTCCCCCAACAATGTTACTTTCATTTGAGTCATCTTTTCATTGGGCCTCCCCCAACAATGTTACTTTCATCGGAGTCATCTTTTCATTGGGTCTCCCCCAACAATGTTATTTTCAATGGAGTCATCTTTTCATTGGGCCTCCCCCAACAATGTTACTTTCATTTGAGTCATCTTTTCATTGGGCCTCCCCCAACAATGTTACTTTCATCGGAGTCATCTTTTCATTGGACCTCCCCCAACAATGTTACTTTCATTTATAACAGAAAAGTCACGCATTTTCCAACATAATGCATAAATTACAGACGTATCATTTTAAACCATTACCTCTTTCACATACCTCATTCATATCAGTAAGTATGATTTAGAGCCACTTATCCCTTACCTCAGTGAGTTTTGGGGATCGGTTCCGAGTAACTTTAAAAGTCTCCTCCGCGATTTCCTCCAACCTTAGGATCTTTCCTCATTTCCACCAATAACAACAATGTTAGTCATTTATTCCAAATATCACGTAAACAACTTATTTTGCATCATTTAATCATACAAAATATTCATCATCAATATTCAACCATCTAAAACATGCATAACATCTCATATTTCAATATTTCCAAAACTACTTCAATACAAGTTTCTAAATATCAAAACATACATGTTCATCTCATATAACAACATTAAAGCACTACTCATTATCCACATCTAACATTTCATCTCTTTCTCTTTATACTCATATTCTCATTTTGGGGGTTTTTGGGGTTTTTCATGAATAACCCATAAAACTTTCCATTCATCAAATACCAACTCTAAACCAAGAGTTTACAAGATAAAAACAACATAAAACGAACCATAACTCTAAAGAATGAGTTTCCATGGTTTCTCATGTTTTGAAAATAAATCCAACATACCCAAAACAAGTTAGAGAGGAAGAAGAAGAGTTAGTAACAAGAGGTTTACCTCTTCTCAAGCTCCAAGATGAGTCCTAAGGCTCCTTGCTCTTGAAAAGCTCTTCTCTCTCTCTTCTCTTCGAAGTTCTAACCCTAAAATGTGTTTTGGGTTTCTGTTTTATAGACACTGCGATAAGTGTAATCGATTACAAGTATAGTGTAATCGATTACACTGTGTAAATTATAGAGGCATCGTCGCTATGTAATCGATTACCAATATGGTGTAATCGATTACATTAATACGATGTAATCGATTACCAGAAGTGTGTAATCGATTACATTAATACGATGTAATCGATTACCAACATGGTGTAATCGATTACATTGTGTCAGATGTACATATCTGATGCTTTTAATCATCACGTAATCGATTACCAGGACTGTGTAATCGATTACCAGGACTGTGTAATCGATTACACTGTGTCAGATGCACAGGTCTGATTAGTTTATCAGCATGTAATCGATTACCAGGAGTGTGTAATCGATTACACTCTGTCAACAGCCCAAAATTGCCATTTCTCGCCTAGGCGAGACAACTCTCGCTCAGGCGAGAATCCTCCAGTATAGTCCAGGATTTCACCCACCCAGGTGATCCTTTCTCACTCATGCGAGAATCTCTCGATCAAGCGAGGCTTCCAGGACTGATACTATAATTTTAAAGATTAAAATTTGGGGTGTTACATAATATAAAACATTTGACGATACACAAACAATCTGAAAAACATTTAAAAGTTTCATTATTTCAAACTTTTTTTTTCATCTTTTATTACATAGCACTGAACTAAATTGAATGTTTGCAATCAAACATTTTTTTATTAAATTTCGAGTTTTCCTCTTTTATATTTATTCCATTTTTTATTGTGATTGAAAGACTTGTAAAGTTTGTAAAATTCCTTCTAAAACAAACCATTGTTTATTGTTGGTCCCGAAAAGAGTAGGTATACAAACAATACTCAAGTTGTAGAGTCTAAGGAGACAATAAATATATAGAATACTAGTTGTTATGATCATTGTTGAATTATAGTGGAATTTTAGAGCTGACAAGAAAATGGATGTAACATGCAATTATGGGTGAATCAATATAAATTCTTGTTTCAATGTTCTATCAATGAATTCCTTTCTAATATGATAATTTTGTGCTACAAGAAGTTTTTTTCTGAAATATTATTTAAACCTTCTTTTTTTAGTGAGACAATATAATAGCAAGAGAATCTTTTTTATTAGTAATTAGTGGTCAGAGAATAAATACATAAAAATTTGAATATTAATTATTTCCTTTCTCATTAGCAATTGAAAAGAAATAGTTGATTTTAATTATTTAATTTCCAAAAGATTGAGACATGTATTAATGCCCTTGAAATGGAAACATTGTCATTTTTTGGCGTTGCAAAATCAACTTATGAAGAATTAAATAAGGAGGCTAAAACAACTAAATACTTATTATATTTCAAAACTTTTGATGATTAAGGTTATGCATATAATTTAAGAATTTATTAAATGAAAAAAATATTAAATATAATTTGATTAAAATAAGGGTGAAAAGACCAATAATAAATATAATGATATAAAAGTAAAGTATGACCATGCATTGAGTTTCTAAAATACCAAAAAAATTAGAATAACATAAAAAAAAATAAAACATCAAAAGATAATAATTTTAAGTAATGAAAGTGACAACTTAAATAGTTATTGACTTATTGGTTGATTAATTCTTACATAATAACAAATTTAAAAATAATAAAGTTATTATAAGGAAATAAATGATAGTAATATATATATATATATATATATTGGGAAATGATCATTAGATTGCTTGTTTT
This sequence comes from Lupinus albus, assembly GCA_009771035.1. Lineage (NCBI taxonomy): Eukaryota > Viridiplantae > Streptophyta > Magnoliopsida > Fabales > Fabaceae > Lupinus > Lupinus albus. Next base: position 1,966,498 of record CM020013.1, on the reverse strand, counting down.
TTTATTACCCAATTTTTTCTTACTAATCATTTATTCCATACTAGTTATATATTGAATAAAAATAAAGGAATATACACTATAAATAGTATATGTCTAGCAAAAAAAATATTATAATAAATTATGTATTTTTAAACTTTAGCCTATACAATTTATTATATTAAATTTATTGAATAAAGTCAACACTCAAAACTCTTGGTCTGATAATGAATCTCATTATTATTAATGAAATTAGTTGTTAAATGAGATAATTTTATCTATTCTATTTTACCATTAATAAAATTTTATATTTTCATCTTATATCTTATTGATATCACATTGCTAAAATTAAACATATTATTCCTGATAATAAATCTTATATATCATATTTATTAAATTTTAGTCTACATCTATATTATTTTTATTTTCATAAGTATTGTTGTATAATAATAAATTGAGGAGAGATCAATTGGATTTCCCTACAATTGATGACTAAGATGTGAAGTAAGTTTAAAAAACTTACTTCTTGGAGTAAATGAATCTCCACCCTAATAAATTTATACAAGATATGTTTTTTTAAGAACTCACGTGCGTAAAAAAATACTCCAATCATTAAATATCTTAGTTTTGACGATTCCAAAGAGTTTAAGTAAGAATATGTTGAATTATTTTAATATTTTAATCTTCTACTTTAAGTATACAAATAATCAGACAATTTGTATAACATCAACTGTTTTGCAGAGGTACACGAGAAAATCAAGTTAAAGATAAGATAAGTTTCAAGGGATAATAATTTTGAGAAGAGGTGCTAGCAGAAATTGAATGGCTATAGTAATGACTATATTAAATACATCATCTATAAATAGCATAAACATTTTAGAATACGAGAACAATTTCAATAACATTTAAAACTTTCACTTGTTTCAAACATTTTCTCATATTGTATTAGATTTGAAGTCTATCTCTTTCATATTTATTCCATTCTTTGATTGTGACGGAAAGACTTGCAAAATTTGTAAAATTTCTTCTAAAACAAACCAATATTTGTTGTTGAGCCGGGAACGAGTAAGTATATAAGCAATAACCGAATTGTTGAATCTAGAGAGGCAATTAGTATAAAGAATATTTATTGTTATGATCAATGTTGGATTTTAGTAGAATTTTGGTTTTACCAAGAAACTAAATGTAACCTAAGATTTTGGATGTATCAATATAAATACTTGTTTGAATCTTCTATTTATGAACTCATTTCTAATATGAGGACTTTTTTATTATGTGCTACCAATAAGATCTTTTCTCAAACATCATTTAAACCTTAATTTAATTAGATGAGATAGTGGTAAGAAATCCATTTAAAAAGGACAATTAGATAGTCTTATTTTTTATCCTCTATTAAAATTGTTTTCTTTGTCAAAAATGATTTTTGTTGTACTCGTAAAAGTATAAAATCAATTATATAATTTTATTAGGGACACAAAGATTAATTCTAATTTTATATGCTTATTAATTGACATTGTGCATTAAACTTGAAACACCACAAAATATATAGAATTAAGGTTAAGTAAAAAATAAAATAGAGAGGAGCAATGACACTTGTTTATTCATATATATATATATATATATATATATATATATATATATGAATTATTTATTTATTTTTGTAAAGCCTTTTTGTATAGGGCCATGGCATTAAAACAATATGTTCAAAAGTGATATATTTAACAAAGTGTGAAATTATGTCTTTATTTGACACATCTACCTTAAATAATGAAATTTATATTTTTGGATAAAATATAAATTTCATTATTTAAGCTAGAGGTGTCAAAACGGGTTATCTGGACAGGTTTGGGCTAGCTCATATCAGGTTCAGGTTAATCTTGACCAGATTAAAAAACCCGGATACAACTTATGCATATCAAATTGTATATCAAACTCACCGTAAGAGGGTCATGGCGTGCCGACTCACATAATTTATTTAAATTTAACATATTTAATATATATATATTACGATATTAATTAATAACTTTTTAACACATTTTAATATATAAATCTAATGATCGTGCTTGAGTTAAGATGTGATCTCAAGTCCACGTATATAAATTTTATCACAAACCATTTATTAAATCTCTCATTTCTATTGAACTCTCACTCCTAAGATAATATAATTTGTAACTTCATTTTAATATATAAATCTCTGGACACTATCAAAAATAACATCATCTTGGTTTATACTAATGGTAGTATAGACTCAAGTTAAGAATGAACTGTATATGTCAAAGTATAATCATCATCTTAATATATGGTCACTATGTTTGACTTTTTGTTTGAACGTATTTGGTCTCCTATATATGAACACTTTCATTGTAAACTATTATGTTAAAATTGGTTGTGTGAAATTCTCTATTGTAAACAATTATGTTGTCTTTTACTTTTGTTGTAAAAATTATTTTCTTTATTATGTTTTTGTTGTACAAATTAAATCTAATTAAATACACAGTTAAGAAATGAAAAGTTAGATTTATATAGTTTAATGTCTTCTCATTTGATCTGGTACACTATTTTGTTATTATGCATAAAGGGATATGTAAAATAGCAAAAATATGATAAAGTTTAACTTTATAAAATTATTGCAATTTATAACACAATATCTATTCTCTATTTTTATTATAAGTTATTTTTGTAAAAATTCACTTAAGGCTAATTATCAAGCCAAATCTCCCAAAAAAATAAAAATAAATAAAGAAAAACGGGTAGTCCGAACCCGCCAGGGTAAGTCTGGTCCAAGCCTGGTTTTAATATAGTCCGGCCGGTCTGAGCTAATAAGTCTGGATTCAATGAAAAGTATCTAATATGATACTCAATGCTTATAAATTTTTGGGATTTAGTGAGCCAAACTAGATGTACAATCAATATAATACTTCATAATTTAACACATCTATATATTAAAAGTGTGATGAAATTGCCAATTCTAAGTTATATTTACAGGAAAATGTGAAGGAAAAAAGTTCTAAAACTAAACTGACAATAAATACTTATATTATGTATATTTAATTTTATTAGTATGCGAATTAATTAATAAATCGATTAAATCACCGATACTAATATCCTAAACGGGTTAATAATCGGTATGATATTTATAGGACTGATTTCATGTCTGAAGATGGGTTTATGTTGAATGTGTCAGAGGAGGGCGTGAGTGGAGAGAGTAAGACTGATTACGGAGTAGTTTTTGTTGAAATAGTGAACTGGGTCATAGGTTGGGCTTAAAGGTTAAAGCCCAATTTTCTTTTATTTCCATTCTTTCTTTTTCTTATTTCCTTTCTTTCTTTTCTTCCCTAGGGATGACAACGGACACCAGTAGTGTATATCTTTGCCCATACCGCATTATTTGTGAGTATCTATGAGGGTAGTAGATATCCGCAGTTATCTAATGAATTTTCAATTTTAATTATATTTTTGTATATTTTACAATAATTAATCTAGAAAAATAATTTTTACTCAAATAATATAATATGTATATTATAATTTTACGATTATAGTCTCATTACTAAATTTTATTATGAAATAATAATAAAATAAACAAATATAATGTTAAATTAATAATAACTAAATATAAAATATTTAGGGTATCATGATACTCGTTCCCACCCATAAGCTATTTTTGCGGGTACCCATTGCAATTATTTCTACGAGTACTCACGGGTCCAGATATTTTTGTCATCCCTACTTCCCCTTTATTTCTTTCTTATCTTCTTTCTCCCACGTCCTTCCCCTTCTCCCTTTTCCTTTTTTTTCATTTCTTTTTTCTTTCTTGTCATTTCTTTTTTATTTTTTATGAAATAAAAATTAAATAAATAGTAATAATAATAATAAGATAGTAATAAAAATTAAATAGGACTCGAACAAAATTGAGTATTCATACATATTATATCAATTACGAAGGATCTCATTTTAAGGTTCACACAGTTGATACAATGAATTCTAAACTTTTATTAGGGACACTATGAATAAGTCTAATTTACATGCTTATAAATTGAGGTTGTGATTGAACTTGAACACCATAATTTTTTTTGAAGAGAGATATATAAAATTAAGGTTAAGGAAAAACTAATATAGAGAGGAGAAATGTCGCTTGTTGAGAAGAAGAAAGGTGTTGTCATGATGGTTGTCATGACTATGCTAGTCTTAGCACATGCTGATGATAAAGCTTCATCTCGAAACATTGACCAAATTATTCATCCCGAAGGTCTGAGTTTTTGTCAGATCATGTGCACCGTAAAATGTGATCCCATACATAGTATTACATATAAGTATGGAATTTGTGTAGGTCTATGTTTCATAAGTTGCCCAAAGATCAATTCTAAGGTTGACATCAATCATTGTTATGCAAGGCATCGTGCTACAAGCTTTTCCAAATTGAAGACCATTAACAATATTGGTATTCATGCTTTTACTTTCCCACCTATTTTATTTATTTATTTTAATGCATCCTTCTTTAAAGGTTACTTTAACAAATCTTATTACTTCTAATTGAGTTAAACATCTAATCTCTATGTTTTTAATATTTTAATTGATGTGTTAGATGATCGTGATGGAGAGCATGCCTATGTCAACTCATTCTTAGAGGATTGCAAGAGCAATTGATTATTTCATGCACTATATTATATTAGATGGCAATCCATAAATTGAATCTAAGTTATATTCTTTCTTTATAAATAAGGCTCTTCAATGAAATGTTTACATGTTATACAATAAGTGTGTATTTAAATTCCTGCATGTGCACTACATTCGCCTTCTTTCTATACCTCTCTTCTTTAACAACACAAATTTATCTATTGGGCGTTGATCATTCTTTCTATAGTTAAGGAGACATGATTAGTTGGAATCACCAATTTGGTTGCATCTAGTCCATTCACCAATTCAAGAGTGGAATGAAATGCTATTATTTTTCTTCATAAAATAATTACAATAACCAGAGAATTAGTAAAGAAAATAATTACTATTAGTTATTTCCTTTCTCATGTGGAAAGGAAATAGTTGATTTTCATTATTACATTTCCAAAACACTCTAGACATGTATTGATGTCCTTCAAATGGAAAATATGTGATTTCGTGGTGTTACAAAATGAACTTCTAATAAGGAGGTGGAAGAATGTTTAAGGTTATGCATATAATTCAATAATTTAATAAATGATATAAATGTGGAATACAATTTAACTTAAATAACTTCATTTTATTTACATTGGAAATTCATCACTAGACCATGCATTTTTTTATTACCCTATATTGTTGTTACTAATAATTTAATTTATATCATACGACTTATAAATTGAATAATTTGTTAAAGAGTAGGTATACAAACAATACTCGAGTTGTTGAGTCTAAAGAGACAATGAATGTGTAGAATACTTGTTTTTATGATCATTGTTGGATTATAGTAAAATTTCGAAATTAACAAGAAACTAGATGTAACGTATAATTGGTGAACTAATATAAATTCTTGTTTCAATGTTCTATCTATGAACTACTTTTCAATATGATGATTTTGTGTTACCAAAAAGTTCTTTTCTGAAATATTATTTAAAACTTATTTTTTAGTGAGAAAGATAATGTTAACAAAATGAATAAATAAATAAATAAGTGAATATTAATTATTTCATTTAGGCTAACCAAAAGTAATAGTTTATTTTAATTATTTAATTTCCAAAATATTGAGACATGTATTGATGCTCTTGAAATGAAAAAAAATGTGTATTGGTGTTATGAAGAATTAAGTAAGGAGGCTGAAACAACTAAATACTTATTCTATTCCAAAACTTTTGATGATTACGGTTATGCATATTCTAAGAATTTATTAAATGATAAAAATATTAAATACAATTTGATTAAAATAAGGGTGAAAAGACAAATAATAAATAATGATATAAAAATAAAGTATAATCATACATTGAGTTTCTAAAATACCAAAAAATTTAGAATAACATGACAATATTAAAACATCAAAAGATAATAATTTTTAGTAATGAAAGCGACAACTTAAATAGTTATTGGCTAATTGGTTAATTTATTCTTACATAATAAAAAATTTAATAAATAATAAAATTATTACAAAGAAATAAATGATAGTTGGGAATTGATCATTAGATTGTGTGATTTTCTATTTCCCAATTTTTTCTTACTAATAATTTATTCAGTACAAGTTATAAATTGAATGAAAATAAAGGAATATACACTATAAATAGTATATTTCTAGCTATAAAACTAAAATTATAATAAATTATATAATTTTTAATTATTTTAAACTTTAGTCTATAAAATTTAATATATTAATTTTATTTAATAAAAAATGTGAGTCAACGCTCAAAACTCTTGGACTAATATAATAATAAATGTCATTATTATTAATGAAATTAGTACTTAAACGATATAATTTTGTCTACTCTATTTAACCATTAATAAAAATTTATATTTTAATCTTATATATCATATTTATTAAATTTTAGTCTATATCTATATTATTTTTATTTTCATAAGTATCATTGTATAATAATAAAGTTATACAAGATATGTTTTTAAGACCTCATGTGGGTGAAAAATATTCCAAATGTTAAATATCTTTATTTTGACGATTCTAATTAGATTAAGTAAGTTTATGTTGAATTATTTTAATATTTTAATCTTCTACTTTTAAGTATTCAAATAATCAGATAAATATTATAACATTACTTGTTTTGCAGAGGTACGTGAGAAAATCAAGTTAAAGAGAACAAGTCTCGAGAAAATCAAGTTAAAGAGGTACACGAGAAAATCAATGGCTATAGTAATGACTATATTAAATGTATTATCTATAAATAGCATCAACATTTGAGAATTGGAGAATAATTTCAATAACATTTAAAACTTTCACTTGTTTTAAACATTTTCTCAGCTTGTATTAAATAATACTGAACTAAATTAAATATTTGAGTTCAAATATTTGCTATTAAATTTAAAACAAACCAATATTTATTGCTTATACAAACAATATCTGAATTGTTGAATCTAGAGAGACAATTAGTGCAAATAATACTTATTGTTATAATCAATGTTCGATTATAGTGGAATTTTGGTCTATCAATGTTGTAACTATGGTCTATCAAAGTTGTTAAACAGGTACGATTTCATGAAAATAGTGAATATGGTCTATCTGTGTTGTGACTATGTTCTGGAGCTGTTAAAGTAACATTTGAGATTGTCACGCACTGATGGACCATATTCACTATTTTCATAAAATCTTGGATTGTATCCACTATATTACTGGGTCTCATGGCTGGAAAAATGACACATGCTTATTGTGCACTGCATTTATGAGACTCGGGGAGCAAAATTAATATGTAAATTTTCCTCCTGCAAAACAAATATATACAATGATGTTCTACCTGAATGTTTAAAATAATTGAGGTAATCATTTATATAACTAAATCATGAAAAAGTGAGTAGCAAAAAAATTATAAATCAAGTGGAGATGAAAATATAACTCAGGTACATAAGGAAAATGTAAAATATATCCCCAGAGAGAGAGAAATTGGGGTAAAATAAATAAACTAAAAGTTATTACAAATTTGCACACTGGCTTGACTCTAAGCAGGTCTCTAGTGGAATAGTCAACTATAAAGTCCTGGGAAATAAGTGATTTATAGAGTCCCCACCAATGTTTTATTTTAAAAAATGTGGGAAAAGTATTAGCATCTCACATTATCCAACTCTTTGAATGGTACCTTAAGTTATTTATGCAAGTTTATATGAATGAAGCAATTACGTCATTTGAAATTATCAATGTATTTATATGTATTTATTTATACTTTAAAAAATTATAAGTAGAACAAAAAAGAGAGGATATACTGACACTTGCACCATATGATAGTGAAAAAAACAATTGAATACAAAAATACATAGTACTAGTAACTTGAGAAGAATGAGATAAAAAAGGAGCAAATAATGGGGCGAGATGAATTGGACAACGATCATTTCTCTCAGAATTTTCCTGTCTTCGTGTCTCTAACCAATAAAACTTTACAAAATAATATTAAAATATTAATTTTTAATTTTGTTATTTTTCTTTTTAGTTGAATGGAGCTACTGTTTTGAGTACATGTCAATAAAAAGTTTGGTAATCATGTAATTCAACATGTGTGTGTAGGAGGAGCACTTGGATGAGTTTTGGTTTGACTTTTATATCTCACCAATTATCATTTTTGTCTCATTTGAGTTCTTCAATTCTAAATACTAATAAGACAAAACTTAGGCACAATTCCTTAGGTACAAATGGTGTTTGTAGCCTATTAAAAAGTGACACATGACCCTACAAAAATTACAATGTTTTTTCTCTTTGCACGGTTGATATATCTAATAAGCAAGCATAATATACATGTCTCTGATAAGGCTTTGTTTAATCAACATGGAAAATGGCACAATGAGGAATGGCTTAGGCATTTCATCAAAGAGATTAAATTCTTAAAATAATTTTTTCAAACATATTACATGATTGACAAACCATTATGCAACACCAGTAACAACATCATCATATAGTGTCCGCGGAAATCATAACTTAATGTAAATATTTAAAATAAAATACAAAAAGTGAACATCATGAAACATGTTCAAACATAAAGTGATTTTTCTATTATTTCTTCAATGCACAGAAGCCAAAAACTCACAAGAACAAGAAAAGAAAATTACAATAACTCTGTTTATAGTTACAATGAATTTCTCTTTATTGTTGGGGTTTTGGGCTACCTTCCTATGTGAAGAAACACCTAATATGAGTAAGCCCATTGGTTTCATTTAGGTCAAGAGAGGTCTGGTTTTAGTAAGAGGGACAAAAAGAGAGGCAAGAGAAAAGTGAGAGAGAAGAGAAGAGAGGATTTCTGGTTCTTCATTGTTCTCCTTTTCAAGTTTATTGCTCTATTACTTTGTACACTTGTTGAGCACGATTTGTGCTACATCTTGAGATTCTCTTGTACCCTGATTTGATTATAGTGGAGCTCTATTACTGGCTTATGCCCGTAGTTGTTTACTTCTCACATTGAGAATATTTTTCCATGTTAAAATCGTGTGTCTCTTTGTGTTTGTGATTTTTAGTTGCTGCCATATTTGTTGATTGCTCCTCATAGATTCTTGCAAGTAGGGAAAATTATTATCCGCTGCATATTGCTCTGTTATAGATTGAGTTGTTATTGTGTTGAATTTCCCATCAGAGTGGTATTAGAGCTCTTTGGTTAAGGGGTTATTTTACTTGCTTGAATGATGGAGGCAAATACAAATAGGATGATTTGTTTAAATAGCACTAATTATCACTTGTGGAAGGGAAAGATGAAGGATATGTTATTTGTGAAGAAATTGCATCGTCATGTGTTTGCTACTGAGAAGCCAAAATCCATGATTGAAGAGGAATGGAGTTTTGATCATCAGCGAGTTTGTGGTTTTATTCGGCAATATGTTGAAGATAATGTTTATAATCACATTGCAAACAAAGAACATGCGAGATCCTTATGGAATAAGATTGAGTTTTTGTATGCTTCTAAATCAGGGAATAATAAATTGTATTTGTTGAATTCCTTGATGAATTTGAGGTACAGGGAGGGGACTTCTATTTCATATCACTTGAATGAGTTTCAAGGGCTCCAGGATCAATTGTCAAGAATGAGCATCAAGTTTGATGATGAAGTGTTGGGACTATGGCTACTAAATACTCTACCAGATTCTTAGAAAACTTTTCAGGTTTCAATTACTAATTCATCCTCTGATGGTGTTGTCTCTTTTGAAAATGTAAAGAGTTGTGTTCTTAATGAGGAAATGAGAAGGAAGACACATGGTACTTCATCTCATTCTGAGGTACTTGTCGCTGAAAACAGGGGGAAAAGCCAGAGAAAGGAACTGAAAGGGAGTCGAGAGAATAGAAAGAGTGGGAGTAGAGAGAGTAACAAAAGTAAGTCCAAGTCCAGATACAAGAATGTGGAGTGCAATTATTGTCACAAAACAGGGCACATAAAGAAGAGTTGTTTCACATGGAAAAGAGATAGCATAAACAAGAATATCAAACAGGGAGATAAGAATCATGATGATGATGATCGTGTTACTATTGTTACTCATGATGATCTTGTTATTCTATGTGACCATGATTCAGTCAATCTTGTATCAGATGAGAGCATGTGAATAATTGACACTAGCGCTACGCTACATGTTACACCGAGGAAGGAGTTCTTCACATCTTAAACTTCTAGTGATTTTGGAGTGTTGAAGATGGGTAATGATGGTTGTGTCTAAGATAGTTGGTATCAGTGATGTTTGTTTGCTGACCAACATGAGAGTGCATTTGTTGCTTAGAGGAGTCAAACATGCTCCAAATGTTCGCTTTAATTTGATATCTGTGCAAATGCTTGATGATGGTGGTTATGATAATCATTTTGGTTCAAGGAAATGGAAACTCACCAGAGGTAACTTGGTTGTAGCCAGAGGGGAGAAAATTAATAAATTGTATTGGAAAAAAGCATTGGTTGCTAGAGACAGTGTGAACTCCATGCATACGAAGGCTTCTTTGTGGCACCGAAGGCTTAGTCATATTAGTGAAAAAGGGCTGAATTGTTTAGCTAAAAAGGATGTGCTTCCGGGGATTCAAGAATGGAGAGTTGGAGAAATATTCTCATTGCATGGCTGGTAAGCAGACTCGAGTATCCTTCAAGAAGCATCTTCCCTCAAGAAAACTAGAGTTGGTTGAATTGGTGCATTCTGATGTTTGTGGCCCGTTGAAGGTAAAGTCTTTTAGTGGTGCACTTTACTTTGTTACTTTCATTGATGATTGTTCCAAGAAGCTTTGGGTCTATGTTTTGAAGACAAATGACCAGGTGCTGGAAAAATTCAAAGAATTCCATGTTTTGGTTAAGAGACAGTCAAGTAAAAAACTAAAATGCATTCGTACTGACAATGGTGGTTAGTATTGTGGACTGTTTGATGTTTATTGCAGGCAGCAGGGTATCAGACATGAAAAGACTCCTCCTAAAACTCCTTAGCTAAATGGTTTAGCGGAGAGGATGAACATGACTTTGATTGAAAGAGTTAGGTGTATGCTTTCTTAAGCAAAATTGCCTAAGAATTTCTGGGGTGTGACATTTTACACGACACTGCATGTTATTAATCTCAGTCCTGCAGTTGCTTTGAATGCAGAGGTGCCAGACATGATTTGGTTTGGCAAGTATGATCATTTGTGAGTCTTCGGTTGTAAGGCATATGTGCATGTTCCAAAGGATGAAAGATCCATGTTGGATTCGAAGACAAGGCAGTGTATCTTTATTGGTTATGGTCAATATGAATTTTGTTACAAGCTGTATGATCCTGTTGAGAAGAAGGCAATTAGAAGTCGTGATGTGAAATTCATAGAAGACCAAACCGTTGAAGACATTGATAAGATGGAGAACATTACTCCTGAGAAAGATAGTGATCTGTCTAATGTTGATCCAGTTTGGACATTTGTACATGATCTGGATATTGCTGAGAATGATGTTAGAATGATGAGAAACATGATGATGTTGACGATTAGCAGCTTGAAGATGTTCCTATTGATGATGTTGAAGAGGAAAATGAGATGTCACAAGATGAGAATCTTGGTGATGCTCCTGATCCACCTCAAGTTCAACCTTGGAGGTCTAATACGCAGAGGAAACCATCCACCATATATTCTTCTGATGATTATGTTACTTTGATAGATGAATGTGAACCTGAGTGTTATCTAGAGGCCATGGAGACATAAGAAAAGCAGAAGTGGTTGGATGCAATGCAAGAATAAATGAAGTCTTTGCATGATAATCACACTTTTGACTTGGTGAAATTGCCAAAGGGCAAGAAGGCTTTGGAAAGCAGGTGGATTTATAGGGTGAAACAAGAGAGCAATTCTACATCTCCAAGGTATAAAGCCAGATTGGTGGTGAAAGGTTTTAGACAAAGAAAAGGTGTTGATTTTAATGAGATTTTTTCTCATGTGGTAAAGATGTCATCCATTAGAACCGTGTTGAGTTTGGCTGCTACTCTTGATTTGGAAGTAGAGCAAATGGATGTCAAAACCGCTTTCCTTCATGGTGATTTGGAGGAAGAGATTTACATGAAGCAACCTGAAGGCTTTCAAGTTGAAGGCAATGAAGACTATGTGTGTAGGCTGAGAAAGAGCCTATATGGTTTGAAGTAGGCTCTGCGGCAGTGGTACAAGTAGTTTGAGTCTGTTATGTGTGAGCAAGGCTACAAGAAGACTACTTCTGATCACTGTGTCTTTATTAAGAAGCTTTCTGATGATAATTTCATTATTCTGTTATTGTATGTTGATGACATGCTTATTGTTGGGAAAGATATTTTCATGATTGATAGGTTGAAGAAGCAATTGAGCGAGTCATTTGCCATGAAAGACTTAGGAGCTGCTAAGCACATTCTTGGTTTAAGAATCATGCGGGATAGGAAACAGAAGAAGTTGTGGATGTCACAGGAGCACTATGTTGAAAGAGTGTTTCAGAGGCTTCAGATGGAAAAGGCCAAAGTTGTAAGCACTCCTCTTGCTACTCATTTTAAATTGAGTGTTAGTCAGAGTCCTTAAAATGAAACTGAAAAATCAGATATGCAACGGGTTCCTGATGCATCTGTTGTTGGTAGTTTGATGTATCCAATGGTGTGTACAAGACCAGATATAACGCATGTTGTTGGTACAGTTAGTAGATTTTTGTCTAATCCAAGTAGAGAGCTTTGGAATGTTGTGAAATGGATTCTGAGGTATCTTTGTGGTACTGCTAGTTGAGGCGTTGTTTTGGACGTGATAAACCTACTCTTATGGGTTATACCGATTCTGATATGGCTGAAGATATTGATTCTAGAAAGTCTACTTCGTGCTTCTTGATTAATTTTGCAGGGGAGCTGTGTCATGGCAATCCATATTGCAGAGGTGTGTTGCATTGTCCATTACTGAGGCAGAGTTCATTGCCATTACAGAAGCATGCAAAGAGTTGCTTTGGGTGAAGAAATTCTTGCAGGAGCTTGGTTTTGAGCAGGACAAATACTTGCTATTTTGTGATAGTCAGAGTGCAATTCATCTCGGTAAGAATTCAACATTTCATTCTAGGTCCAAGCACATTGATGTGATGTATCATTAGATACGTGATGCATTGGATGCTAAGTTGTTGGAGTTGGCCAAAATTCATACAGATGATAATGGTGCTGATAAGATGACCAAGGCATTGCCTAGATGCAAGTTTGAGACTTGTTGTGAGATCACCGGTTTGGCGATCATCTCCACATAGTTGTAAGGGGGAGATTTGTTGGGGTTTTGGGCTCCCTTGCTATGTCGAGAAAGGCTCAATATGAGCAAGTCCATTGGTTTCATATAGGTTAAGAGAGAGGTCTGATTTTAGTGAGAGAGGTCTGATTTTAGTAAGAGAGGCAAAAGGAGAGGCTAGAGAAAAGTGAGAGAGAAGAGAAAAGAGGATTTTTTGGTTCTTCATTGTTCTCCTTTTCAAGTTTATTGCTATATTACTTTGTACTCTTGTTGAGCATGATTTGTGCTACATCTTGAGACTCTCTTGTACCCTGATTTGATTATAGTGGAGCTCTATTAATGTCTTGTGCCCGTGGTTGTTTACTTCTCACATTGAGAAGGTTTTTCCACGTTAAAATTGTGTGTCTCTTTGTGTTTGTGATTTTTACTTACTGCCATATTTGTTGATTGATCCTCATAGATTCTTGCAAGTAGGGGAAATTATTATCCGCTGCATATTGCTCTTTTATAGATTTAGTTGTTATTGTGTTGAATTTCCCATAATTTGTCTCTTCTCACAAATCTCTAAAACTGTAAAATTCTCTTCTGAAATACATAGCCTTCTCCTCCCTTGGATCTAAAATATCTTCATCTATTTATAGAGAACTAGTGTGAGTAGATTAGGTGAGGCTCTTGTTGCTCTTTCCTCTTGCCATTAATATTTGTCTATCATTTTCCTATTTGCTTCTATTCATCCAAGACACAACAAGTCAACAATGCTTCAAAAAATCAAATAGAAATGCAATATTCAATAATATATTCATTTGATTACTGTTGTGTATGTTTGAAATATGTTATTACATTAGTCCCACATCACCTAATATTGGAATATAGTAAAGTAACCCATTGTTATATGTTGGACTCATATCCCTTCTTGTAATATGCACCAGATATAAGCACCAAATAGAAACACCTCATGAGCACTTGGGCCCATGGCTGTGTTAGGGTTTGTAATCGTTATTCTCTAATAATATCTTGGTAGATGTTCAGCGCTCCCGGGGACGTAGACACAATTGGCCGAACTCCGTTACCAAATTCTTTGTTTCTTCTCTTCTATTTATCCTATGCACTTTATTTGATTACTTGTGACCAACGTTGCGCAATGATCGCTTCCGCTCCACCAACAATTGGTATTAGAGCCAATTGGTAGATGGCTCTTAACCCATGTACTAGATAATGGGAAAATAGGGTGAAGACGTGTTGGTTAGACAAGGTGCGTCAAAGGTACTATAAAAGGATAAAGGATATGATTGAAGGAGAAGAAAATATGGTGGAACTATGGTGGGGCGATATGTGTTGATCCAGAATCCTAGAAGTTCATATACTGGACTAGGATCATCAAGGTGGAGATAATGACTCAGGTGTACATATTGAGTTTGGCCTTGAGACACGTACTGACAATATCTCTCTAGATGTTCAGAGAATGAGCTCATTGAGATGAGAAGTGGAATATCTTAATGACATATCTGGGACGTCAGTGAATGATATTAATTGTTAGTAGATCCACATACAAAAGAACAAAGGGACTGGCTGACTTTGATGTAGGGTGTAACATGGACATTGGTTTTGATGCAAGTTGTAACACGAGCATTGGTAGAGATGCAAGGTGTGACATGAGCATTGGCTTGGATGCAAGGGTGTGATACGGGCATTGGTTAGCATTACGCAAGGTGTGTGTTGTGGGTATACTCCTTATGGTGGAGTATGATAGTTCTTTTGAACTATGATTGTCGGACTAGACAATGGTGACAGCGATTGAGGCTTTCCAAGGTTCAGTTTGACTTAGTATTGAAGAGGACGATTGTTGTTGAACTTTTGTGTAGATGTTTCATATATCGAAAGACTTCATAGAATAGGTGGCAAGGCGGCGTGTTCTATTTGATGGCGGTACGGGAAGTTGCACTACAAGTTTGGAGAGCTAGGCTCTCGGTAACATCATCAAGAATACTCTGAAGGTTTATGCTGAAGGGATCAGACTCTTCAGTAGAGATTTGTTAGAGAGAATTATGCATTGAGCAAGGTGGAGTCAGATATTCGCTAAGGTGGAGAATCTTGTGTAGATTTCCTAAGGAGCGAGATATTCGTCTATTTCAATCAAGGTGGAGATTGTTGTGTGTAACACCCCAAATTTTAATCTTTAAAATTATAGTATCAGTCCTGGAAGCCTCGCTTGATCGAGAGATTCTCGCCTGAGCGAGAAAGGATCACCTGGGAGGGTGAAATCCTAGACTATACTGGAGGATTCTCGCCTGAGCGAGAGTTGTCTCACCTAGGCGAGAAATTGCAATTTTGGGCTGTTGACACAGTGTAATCGATTACACACTCCTGGTAATCGATTACATGCTGATAAACTAATCAGACCTGTGCATCTGACACAGTGTAATCGATTACACAGTCCTGGTAATCGATTACACAGTCCTGGTAATCGATTACATGATGATTAAAAGCATCAGATATGTACATCTGACACAATGTAATCGATTACACCATGTTGGTAATCGATTACATCGCGACGATGCCTTTGTAATTTACACTGTGTAATCGATTACACACTTATGGTAATCGATTACACACTTATGGTAATCGATTACATCGTATTAATGTAATCGATTACACCATGTTGGTAATCGATTACATAGAGACGATGCCTCTATAATTTACACAGTGTAATCGATTACACTATACTTGTAATCGATTACACTTATCGCAGTGTCTATAAAATAGAAACCCAAAACACATTTTAGGGTTAGAACTTCGAAGAGAAGAGAGAGAGGAGAGCTTTTCAAAAGCAAAGAGCCTTATGACTCATCTTGGAGCTTGAGAAGAGGTAAACCTCTTGTTACTAACTCTTCTTCTTCCTCTCTAACTTGTTTTGGGTATGTTGGATTCATTTTCAAAACATGAGAAACCATGGAAACCCATCCTTTAGAGTTATGGTTCGTTTTATGTTGTTTTTATCTTGTAAACTCTTGGTTTAGAGTTGGTATTTAATGAACGGAAAGTTTTATGGGTTATTCATGAAAAACCCCCAAAAACCCCCAAAATGAGAATATAAGTATAAAGAGAAAGAGATGAAATGTTAGATGTGGATAATGAGTAGTGCTTTAATGTTGTTATATGAGATGAACATGTATGCTTTGATATTTAGAAACTTGTATTGAAGTAGTTTTGGAAATATTGAAATATGAGATGTTATGCATGTTTTAGATGGTTGAATATTGATGATGAATATTTTGTATGATTAAATGATGCAAAATAAGTTGTTTATGTGATATTTGGAATAAATGACTAACATTGTTGTTATTGGTGGAAATGAGAAGAGATCCTAAGGTTGGAGGAAATCGTGGAGGAGACTTTTAAAGTTACTCGGAACCGATCCCCAAAACTCACTGAGGTAAGGGATAAGTGGCTCTAAATCATACTTACTGATATGAATGAGGTATGTGAAAGAGGTAATGGTTTAAAATGATACGTCTGTAATTTTTGCATTATGTTGGAAAATGCGTGACTTTTCTGTTATAAAAATGAAAGTAACATTGTTGGGGGAGGCCCAATGAAAAGATGACTCCGATGAAAGTAACATTGTTGGGGGAGTCCCAATGAAAAGATGACTCAAATGAAAGTAACATTGTTGGGGGAGGCCCAATGAAAAGATGACTCCGATGAAAGTAACATTGTTGGGGGAGGCCCAATGAAAAGATGACTCGGAATAATAAAAGTCATATGCATGTTATAGGATATATAGTATGAGATATATATTCTATAAGGTGAATATGAAGGATGAGAACTGAATGTCAAAATGAAAGTCATATGCATGCTATAGGATATATAATATGGGATATATATTCTATAGGGTGAATATGAATGATGAGAAACATGAATGTCACATGAAAGTCATATGCATTCTATATGGTATATAGTATGGGATATATATTCTATAGTGTGAATATGAATGACGAGAAATGTGAATGTCACATGAATGCTGTATGCATGTTATAGGATATATAGTATGGGATATATATTCTATAGGGTGAATATGAGCGATAAAAAGGAAGATGTTGAGAAAGAAAGTAATATACATGCTATAGGATATATATTATGGGATATATATGTTATAGGGTGGGTATGAAGAACGAGACCGATGATGTTTCGAACGAACGTAATATGCATACTATAGAATATATATTATGGGATATATATACTATAGGATGAATATGAGTAAAGTGGAAATTAAAGGAAGATGATTTGAATGTTTATAATTTCGTATGTGTGTTTATGAATTACATCAAAGCTTGATTGTATTTGAATGTGGATTATCATGTGATGTTAGTTTGAACTAATGACTTACTCCCTTTTGTTTTGCATGTTGTTTATGATAATCTCATTGTAGGTAAATGAAGGATTTTGAGGATGAAGCTCAAATAGGAAGTCTTTGTGTCTATTTACTTGAGTGTCTTTATTGCTATTCGACGTTGTAGTTGATTCGATAGCATTTTGGGATAAATGTAATCTAATTAGGATAATATAGTGACATGTAGTTATGGACGTTATAACCTTGGAAAACCCGTAACTGGATGTATGTGGTAAATATTATCTAAATGAATTATGTTTTTCCGCAACATAAATTTGTATGATAATATAATAGGGTAAAGGGTATTTTCAAAGAGTGATACTTGAGAGTTTTCAATGAAGGTGACGACTGTATGTAAGAAAGGATCAAAATAAATGAAAAATTTTCAAGGGTAGAAAATCGGGTCGTTACATTGTGTATGCTTGAAATATGTTATTACATTAGTCCCACATCACCAGTATTGGAATAGAGTACAGTAACCAATGTTATATATTGGACTCAGATCCCTTGTTGTGATGTGCACCAGATATAAGCACCATATAGAAACACTACATGGGCACTTGGACCATGGTTGTGCTAGGGTTTGTAATCCTTATTCTCTAATAATATATTGGTAGCCGCTCAGGGCTCCCGGGGACGTAGACACAATTAGTAGTCGAACTCCGTTACCAAATTCTTTATTTCTTTTCTTCTATTTATCTTATGCACTTTATTTGATTGCTTGTGATCAACGCTCCGCAACGATCGCTTCCGCTGCACAAGACTCATTGCTCTTGAAAATGTTCTCTTCTCTCACCTCTCTTCAAGTTCTAACTCTAAAATGTGTTTGGGGTTCCTTATTTAATGTAACAGCGTCGGGTTCTCGTTCAAGCGAGCCCATTCTCGCTCAAGCGAGAAAATCCCGCCCATTTTAAAAACTCAGATCTAACTCTCTCGCTCAAGCGAGGATCTTACAGCCTCTACAGCTTTAGAGTGCCACTTCTCGCCCAGGCGAACCAACTCTCACTCAAGTGAGACAATTCTCGCTCAGGCGAGAATCCTTCAGTATAGCCTAGTATTCCACTCACCAAGGTGAGCCACTCTCGCCCAAGCGACTCCTTTCTCGCTCAAGCGATGTAACACCCCGAATTTTAGTCTTTAAAAATTAGAGTATCAGTCCTGGAAGCCTCGCTTGATCCAGAGATTCTCGCTTGAGCGAGAGAGGTGCATCTGGGAGGGTGAAATCTTGGGCTATACTGGAGGATTCTCGCCTGAGCGAGAGTTGTATCACCCGGGCGAGAAATGGCAATTTTGGGCAGTGTAATCGATTACACAGTCCATGTAATCGATTACATGCAGATAAAAGCATCAGATATGTACATTTTACATGATGTAATCGATTACACAATCCATGTAATCGATTACATGCTGATAAAAGCATCAGATGTGCATGATGTAATCGATTACACAATACATGTAATCGATTACATGATGATAAAAGCATCAGATGTGCATGATGTAATCGATTACACAATCCATGTAATCGATTACATGCAGATAAAAGCATCAGATATGTGCATTTTACACTATGTAATCGATTACACAATCCATGTAATCGATTACATCTATGCGTTAAGCAAAAATTGCTACTGTGATATTCTCGCTTGAGCGAGAATGGGCTAGCTTGAGCGAGAATGGGCTCGCTTGAGCGAGAATTGGCTCGCTTGAGCGAGAACCCGACGACTGCTCTTTAAAAATAGAAACCCCAAACACATTTTAGGGTTAGAACTCGAAGAGAAGAGAGAGAATGGAGCTTTTCAAGAGCAAGGAGCCTTAGGACTCATCTTAGAGCTTGCGAAGAGGTAAACCTCTTGTTACTAACTCTTCTTCTTCCTCTCTAACTTGTTTTGGGTATGTTGGATTTATTTTCAAAACATGAGAAACCATGGAAACCCATCCTTTAGAGTTATGGTTCGTTTTATGTTGTTTTTATTTTGTAAACTCTTGGTTTAGAGTTGTTATTTGATGAATGGAAAGTTTTATGGGTTATTCATGAAAAACCCCCAAAAACCCCAAAATGAGAATATGAGTATAAAGAGAAAGAGATGAAATGTTAGATGTGGATAATGAGTAGTGCTTTAATGTTGTTATATGAGATGAACATGTATGCTTTGATATTTGGAAACTCGTATTGAAGTAGTTTTGGAAACCTTGAAAATATGTAAATATCTTGTATGTTTGATGAGGAAATACGAGTTATTTATGTGGTATTTTGAATAAATGATTGACATTGTTGTTATTGGTGGAAATGAGGAAAGATCCTAAGGTTGGAGGAAATCGCGGAGGAGACTTTTAAAGTTACTCGGAACCGATCCCCAACACTCACCAAGGTAAGGGATAAGTGTCTCTAAATCATACTTGCTGATATGAATGAGGTATGTGAAAGAGGTAATGGTTTAAAATGGTACGTTTGTAATTTATGCATTATGTTGGAAAATGCGTGGCTTTTCTGTTATGGTAATAAAAGTAACATTATTGGGGGAGAACCAATGGAAATAAGACTCAAAATGATTTCAATCTAATTTGGGGGAGTCCCAATGGAAATAAGACTCAAAATGATTTCAATCTAATTTGGGGGAGTCCCAATGGAAATAAGACTCAAAATGATTTCAATCTAATTTGGGGGAGTCCCAATGGAAATAAGACTCAAAATGATTTCAATCTAATTTGGGGGAGCCCCAATGGAAATAAGACTCAAAATGATTTCAATCTAATTTGGGGGAGCCCCAATGGAAATAAGACTCAAAATGATTTCAATCTAATTTGGGGGAGTCCCAATGGAAATAAGACTCAAAATGATTTCAATCTAATTTGGGGGAGCCCCAATGGAAATAAGACTCAAAATGATTTCAATCTAATTTGGGGGAGTCCCAATGAAAATAAGACTCGAAACGAATTCAATCTATTTGGGGGAGTACCAAAGGAAATAAGACTCGAAACGAATTCAATCTATTTGGGGGAGTACCAAAGGAAATAAGACTCGAAACGAATTCAATCTATTTGGGGGAGTACCAAAGGAAATAAGACTCGAAACGAATTCAATCTATTTGGGGGAGTACCAAAGGAAATAAGACTCGAAACGAATTCAATCTATTTGGGGGAGTACCAAAGGAAATAAGACTCGAAACGAATTCAATCTATTTGGGGGAGTACCAAAGGAAATAAGACTCATATGAAAGTAACATTGTTGGGGGAGGCCCAATGAAAAGATGACTCAAATGAAAGTAACATTGTTGGGGGAGGCCCAATGAAAAGATGACTCCGATGAAAGTAACAGTGTTGGGGAAGGCCCAATGAAAAGATGACTCAAATGAGAGTAACATTGTTGGGGGAGGCCCAATGAAAAGATGACTCCGATGAAAGTAACATTGTTGGGGAGGCCCAATGAAAAGATGACTCCGATGAAAGTAACATTGTTGGGGGAGGCCCAATGAAAAGATGACTCAATTGAAAGTAACATTATTGGGGGAGGCCCAATGAAAAGATGACTCAATTGAAAGTAACATTATTGGGGGAGGTCCAATGAAAAGATGACTCGGAGTAATGAAAGTCATATGCATGTTATAGGATATATAGTATGGGATATATATTCTATAAGGTGAATATGAATGATGAGAACTGAATGTCAAAATGAAAGTCATATGCATGCTATAGGGTATATAGTATGGGATATATATTCTATAGTGTGAATATGAATGACGAGAAATGTGAATGTCACATGAATGCTGTATGCATGTTATAGGATATATAGTATGAGATATATATTCTATAGGGTGAATATGAGCGATAAAAAGGAAGATGTTGAGAAAGAAAGTAATATACATGCTATAGGATATATATTATGGGATATATATGTTATAGGGTGGATATGAAGAACGAGACCGATGATGTTTCGAACGAACATAATATGCATACTATAGCATATATATTATGGGATATATATACTATAGGATGAATATGAGTAAAGTGGAAATTAAAGGAAGATGATTTGAATGTTTATAATTTTGTATGTGTGTTTATGAATTACATTAAAGCTTGATTGTATTTGAATGTGGATTATCATGTGATGTTAGTTTCGAACTAATGACTTACTCCCTGTGTTTTGTGTGTTGTTATGATAATCCCATTGTAGGTAAATGAAGGATTTTGAGGATGAAGCTCAAATAGGAAGTCTTTGTGTCTATTTACTTGAGTGTCTTTATTGCTATTCGACGTTGTAGTTGATTCGATAGCACTTTGGGATAAATGTAATCTGATTAGGATAATATGGTGACATGTAGTTATGGACGTTATAACCTTGGAAAACCCGTAATTGGATGTATGTGGTAAATGTTATCTAAATGAATTATGTTTTTCCGCAACATAAATTTGTATGATAATATAATAGGGTAAAGGGTATTTTCAAAGAGAGATACTTGAGAGTTTTCAATGAAGGTGACGACTGTATGTAAGAAAGGATTAAAATAAATGAAAAATTTTCAAGGGTAGAATATCGGGTCGTTACAATATGGTATCAGAGCATAGTTAATTCTGCGACCTAGGGCATGGCCTTACTTGCTTCTTTGTAACATGTGTAAAAATTTGACTAGTTGAGATTGTGTGTATTGAATGTTTAAAGCATGTGGCTTTGGTATGTTGACATGCGACTTGTTATGAGACTATGTGATTTCCTGACTTGAGTGAATTAAAATTAGCTTACTGACTAGTGTAACAAGTGCGGTAGACTTCACTATGGAAGTACGTGCCCGGGAAAAGGGAATGGATGTTTCCACTGCAAGGAGTTTGGGCATATTAAAAGGTATTGTCCCAAGCTGGATCGGAGACCTAATGTCATGCATGCTGGGGAGGCAAGGGACCACGGTCGGATGGTTACCCCAAGTGGCGCAGGGACATCGGGTGTTGATGATCCGGCAAGAGGTAAACGCATGGTGACAGGTATTCCTTGTTTAGTGATGTTGATTCGGGAGCGACACACTCCCTCATATATGTTAAATGTGAAAACCGGCTGAGATTGTAAACTGAGTCATTACTTCTGACTTGGTCGCGTCGACCCCAATCTTTGTGCTGGTGGTGGTGTCGACGTTTATGTTCTAGAGTCCGGTTGTGGTAAAATGTGTGATATTTACCATAGACTCAGTCTGCTTGTCGTTATCCCAGTTAGATATAATTTTGGGGATGGACTAATTGTCAGCAAATCATGTTGTGATTGAATAGTGCTGACAAGGTTGTGGCGGTTAGGGATCTGTGCGAGATCTCTGACCAGGCTAGTGGTTTGGTGCCAGTGTCGGCTAAGAGAGTCAGGACCCTCCTTCGAAAAAGGGATCGATATTCATTCAGTAAATGTCACAAGAGGGTATTTAAGAACTCGTTAGTATTTCGAGATGTTAAGATTTGAAAGAACTATTTATTTTGTCTTGGAAAGTGGACTTTCGTCTATGAATGATTGACTTTTATAATAAGTATACTGACAAGAAAAATCGTTAAGTCGGGGATGCTTGTTTTCTCTTATGAGTTGTTAAAGGTTAATTCCCTTTGTTGGCCTTAGTGTGTATGCGTACGCTAAGAGGTGAAACTCATATTTCGAAAAGGAAATAGAGGTTGGATAAATTACCTAAAGGTCCTTGCGACTAATGTGTTTACATGGACGTTGACTAATCAGATGTATTATCATTTTGAGGTGACCTATGGTTGGTACCCAAAATCGATTAGGTATGAAAAAGTTATTTTTGATTCTTGTGTATGAAGCTTCTGGTCTATGAAATTTTTTTTAAAGAGGAGTACTCGCCGTAACAAATATATATTGGTAGTGAACACCAAATTATGTGCGGGGATGTTGAACCTCCAAAAACGTATTTTGGATCGGGAGTGTCTCAGTGTACGGTTGGGGTAAATGGTAGAACCTTTACCATTGTGTTGATATGCGCAATGACGTCCTAGCTGGATTTAATCCTGGAAATGGACTAGCGGTCAGCAAATCGTGTTATGTTTAACTATGTGAAATTGTTGAGGTGAAGATTTAAATTGGTATGCATTGATATATATTTGTATGCTAAAGGGGTAAGACTTATGCTGATAATCGAGGAAAGAGGCTAGTCGAGTTGTTTACCCCGTTGATGTGATGAATACATTTTATTAGACGTGAAACTTTTGGTCTCGAATGATCGGTTCTTTTGCGGTAGGACATTGGCAATGCATGAAATAGTGGTGGTGTACCTAAGTGGTCTGCATTGAATGTTGTACCAGCGAAAGTTGTTGCTGTTTCGTGAACGTCAGTAATGACGGTGTATGAGTGTGATGTAGCCATATGAGAGAAGGAGTTTTGGGTTGTGTTGAACTGATTATGTAAACTTTGTTTCATAAGTCGTGGATTCAAACCGTTTTCGAAAATCCTTTTCTTTGGGTGAAACATAGTCTGTGGCTAAGAAATGATTTGGTCTTATGTTGGAGAATTCTGAAATTTTAGCAACCATCTCGGGATAAGTATGAAGTTGTTAAGAAAAATTTATTGATAAAAGACGCCCATGTATTTCTGGGCATAATGCGAGTGGGTTAATAAGTTTATTTTGCTGACGGAATTGGAGTGACCAAACCGAACGCAAGTTGTAGGTCGAGTGTTGGTCGACTTGTGCTTGCCGATTGGTAACGTAATACCTAGTTTTGGTGTGAATAAATGGTTTCAAGGTTTCAGTGGAGGCTAGAAATTGGTAATTTCTTTAGACGATAAGATTTGCTGGTAGAAATATTTGATGTAATTAGACAATTATTGGATAGTTGAATTGTGTACGATGGATGAGACACTAAGAGTCCTATTGTGTAAGTACTTTGTTGATTGAGTGAAATGAAATTGTGCTAGATTCTTGAGTGGAGATGAAACTAGCTAGTGTATGATGGATGTTAAAAGACACATTTAGATAGATATGAGATAAGGAGTTTCCCATTCGCTAAAGTTCGAGAATGTTATCGAAATTCTTAACGTATGTTAGGATTGATAGGTGGATAGGTGCTAGATACCTATGGTTCTTGACGAATGTAGGAAAGATCTTTAGACTAAATTACGGTTTAATTCTCAGGGCATTCGGGATATTAAAGGCTGAAACCTTAATATTTGGACATTTATGAGTTAGTTCATGAATTGGTGGGTGATGTCACGGTTTAGTGGTGTATGCCCTTAGTGACTGATTAAGTAATCTTAATGGATTAGGGAATCGATTATGATTTTGGTGGAGTATCCTTGTGCCTAAGGTTTAGGTGATGATTTTGATTTCCGAGGTATGTTTAATTTTCGGGGACGAAAATTCTTATAAGAGGGGGAGGATTGTAACACCCCGAATTTTAGTCTTTAAAAATTAGAGTATCAGTCCTGGAAGCCTCGCTTGATCCAGAGATTCTCGCTTGAGCGAGAGAGGTGCATCTGGGAGGGTGAAATCTTGGGCTATACTGGAGGATTCTCGCCTGAGCGAGAGTTGTATCACCCGGGCGAGAAATGGCAATTTTGGGCAGTGTAATCGATTACACAGTCCATGTAATCGATTACATGCAGATAAAAGCATCAGATATGTGCATTTTACATGATGTAATCGATTACACAATCCATGTAATCGATTACATGCTGATAAAAGCATCAGATGTGCATGATGTAATCGATTACACAATACATGTAATCGATTACATGATGATAAAAGCATCAGATGTGCATGATGTAATCGATTACACAATCCATGTAATCGATTACATGCAGATAAAAGCATCAGATATGTGCATTTTACACTATGTAATCGATTACACAATCCATGTAATCGATTACATCTATGCGTTAAGCAAAAATTGCTACTGTGATATTCTCGCTTGAGCGAGAATGGGCTAGCTTGAGCGAGAATGGGCTCGCTTGAGCGAGAATTGGCTCGCTTGAGCGAGAACCCGACGACTGCTCTTTAAAAATAGAAACCCCAAACACATTTTAGGGTTAGAACTCGAAGAGAAGAGAGAGAATGGAGCTTTTCAAGAGCAAGGAGCCTTAGGACTCATCTTAGAGCTTGCGAAGAGGTAAACCTCTTGTTACTAACTCTTCTTCTTCCTCTCTAACTTGTTTTGGGTATGTTGGATTTATTTTCAAAACATGAGAAACCATGGAAACCCATCCTTTAGAGTTATGGTTCGTTTTATGTTGTTTTTATTTTGTAAACTCTTGGTTTAGAGTTGTTATTTGATGAATGGAAAGTTTTATGGGTTATTCATGAAAAACCCCCAAAAACCCCAAAATGAGAATATGAGTATAAAGAGAAAGAGATGAAATGTTAGATGTGGATAATGAGTAGTGCTTTAATGTTGTTATATGAGATGAACATGTATGCTTTGATATTTGGAAACTCGTATTGAAGTAGTTTTGGAAACCTTGAAAATATGTAAATATCTTGTATGTTTGATGAGGAAATACGAGTTATTTATGTGGTATTTTGAATAAATGATTGACATTGTTGTTATTGGTGGAAATGAGGAAAGATCCTAAGGTTGGAGGAAATCGCGGAGGAGACTTTTAAAGTTACTCGGAACCGATCCCCAACACTCACCAAGGTAAGGGATAAGTGTCTCTAAATCATACTTGCTGATATGAATGAGGTATGTGAAAGAGGTAATGGTTTAAAATGGTACGTTTGTAATTTATGCATTATGTTGGAAAATGCGTGGCTTTTCTGTTATGGTAATAAAAGTAACATTATTGGGGGAGAACCAATGGAAATAAGACTCAAAATGATTTCAATCTAATTTGGGGGAGTCCCAATGGAAATAAGACTCAAAATGATTTCAATCTAATTTGGGGGAGTCCCAATGGAAATAAGACTCAAAATGATTTCAATCTAATTTGGGGGAGCCCCAATGGAAATAAGACTCAAAATGATTTCAATCTAATTTGGGGGAGTCCCAATGGAAATAAGACTCAAAATGATTTCAATCTAATTTGGGGGAGTCCCAATGGAAATAAGACTCAAAATGATTTCAATCTAATTTGGGGGAGTCCCAATGGAAATAAGACTCAAAATGATTTCAATCTAATTTGGGGGAGTCCCAATGAAAATAAGACTCAAAATGATTTCAATCTAATTTGGGGGAGTCCCAATGGAAATAAGACTCAAAATGATTTCAATCTAATTTGGGGGAGTCCCAATGGAAATAAGACTCAAAATGATTTCAATCTATTTGGGGGAGTACCAAAGGAAATAAGACTCGAAACGAATTCAATCTATTTGGGGGAGTACCAAAGGAAATAAGACTCGAAACGAATTCAATCTATTTGGGGGAGTACCAAAGGAAATAAGACTCGAAACGAATTCAATCTATTTGGGGGAGTACCAAAGGAAATAAGACTCGAAACGAATTCAATCTATTTGGGGGAGTACCAAAGGAAATAAGACTCGAAACTAATTCAATCTATTTGGGGGAGTACCAAAGGAAATAAGACTCGAAACGAATTCAATCTATTTGGGGGAGTACCAAAGGAAATAAGACTCATATGAAAGTAACATTGTTGGGGGAGGCCCAATGAAAAGATGACTCAAATGAAAGTAACATTGTTGGGGGAGGCCCAATGAAAAGATGACTCCGATGAAAGTAACAGTGTTGGGGGAGGCCCAATGAAAAGATGACTCAAATGAGAGTAACATTGTTGGGGGAGGCCCAATGAAAAGATGACTCCGATGAAAGTAACATTGTTGGGGAGGCCCAATGAAAAGATGACTCCGATGAAAGTAACATTGTTGGGGGAGGCCCAATGAAAAGATGACTCAATTGAAAGTAACATTATTGGGGGAGGCCCAATGAAAAGATGACTCAATTGAAAGTAACATTATTGGGGGAGGTCCAATGAAAAGATGACTCGGAGTAATGAAAGTCATATGCATGTTATAGGATATATAGTATGGGATATATATTCTATAAGGTGAATATGAAGGATGAGAACTGAATGTCAAAATGAAAGTCATATGCATGCTATAGGGTATATAGTATGGGATATATATTCTATAGTGTGAATATGAATGACGAGAAATGTGAATGTCACATGAATGCTGTATGCATGTTATAGGATATATAGTATGAGATATATATTCTATAGGGTGAATATGAGCGATAAAAAGGAAGATGTTGAGAAAGAAAGTAATATACATGCTATAGGATATATATTATGGGATATATATGTTATAGGGTGAATATGAAGAACGAGACCGATGATGTTTCGAACGAACATAATATGCATACTATAGCATATATATTATGGGATATATATACTATAGGATGAATATGAGTAAAGTGGAAATTAAAGGAAGATGATTTGAATGTTTATAATTTTGTATGTGTGTTTATGAATTACATTAAAGCTTGATTGTATTTGAATGTGGATTATCATGTGATGTTAGTTTCGAACTAATGACTTACTCCCTGTGTTTTGTGTGTTGTTATGATAATCCCATTGTAGGTAAATGAAGGATTTTGAGGATGAAGCTCAAATAAGAAGTCTTTGTGTCTATTTACTTGAGTGTCTTTATTGCTATTCGACGTTGTAGTTGATTCGATAGCACTTTGGGATAAATGTAATCTGATTAGGATAATATGGTGACATGTAGTTATGGACGTTATAACCTTGGAAAACCCGTAATTGGATGTATGTGGTAAATGTTATCTAAATGAATTATGTTTTTCCGCAACATAAATTTGTATGATAATATAATAGGGTAAAGGGTATTTTCAAAGAGAGATACTTGAGAGTTTTCAATGAAGGTGACGACTGTATGTAAGAAAGAATTAAAATAAATGAAAAATTTTCAAGGGTAGAAAATCGGGTCGTTACAAGCGAGACTTCCAGAACTGAGACTATAATTTATAACCTTAAATTCAGGGTGTCACATTTCTAATATTCTACTTGATATGTTAGATGATCGTGATGGAGTGAAGGTCTTTGTCAACTCATTCTTCGAGGATTGCAAGAGCAAGTGATTAATTCATGCACTACATTAGGGACAAAGATCATATGTCCTAGAATAATATTAAAATATTAATTTCTGATTTTGTTATTTTCCTTTTTAATTGAATTGAGTATTTTGATTGGTTTGGTACACATAGTAAGACATGAATAGATACATGTGATCCTGATCCCTACATTAGACCACACTCAATAAAGAGAGTCTAAGTTATATTCTTTATATATTAATAACAATATTCTTCAATGACATTTACACATGTTACACTATAAGTATGTATTTGAATTCCTACATATGCACTCCATTTTCCATCTTTCTATTCCTCTTATGTTTAAATAACAAATATTTATCACTAGGGCTTTGATCATTGTTGATAGTTTTTTTTATCGGCAAATGCTAGTATGTTAGTATTTTGTTATGGAGCGAGACTCAAACCATCAACTTCCTTCTCCCTCGTTCTCATTACATCAAGGTACCTTATAACTTTTTTTTTTAAATTTGTTATGGTGAGACTCGATCCCACAACCTTCTTCATTCTATTCCTTAAACCCATTCATCTTAACTATCACACCACCTTATGGTTAATGAGATCAAATTAGTTGGAGTCACCAATTTGGTTGAAATTAGTACATTCACTAATCTTAGAGTAGGATGGAATGTAATCCTTTTTGTTCAAAAATTAATTACAACTGTGAGAGAATTAATAAATAAAAACTTTATTATTAATTATTTCCATTGTCACTAGTAGTAGAATGGAAATAATTGATTTTAATTATTACATTCTCAAAAAGATTCAGTCACGTATTGATGCCCTTGAAATGGAAAAAATAAGGTTTGGTGGTGTTGCAAAATTAACATATGAAGAATGAAATAAGGAAGATAAAAAATATTTAATGTTATACATATAATTTAATAATTTAATAAATAATATGAATATAAAATACAATTTAACTAAAATAACTTCATCTAATTACATAAGAAGGTGAATTTAAAAATAAATGGACAAATAAGTGTGAAAAGAGGAGTCATAAGGATTGATATATTTGAAAAGTAGAATATAAATATGTATCGAAATTGAATAACATCAAGAGGTTTAGAATAATATAGGAAAGTCAAAACAGCAAAATGTATGAAATGAAGAGTAATTTTTAGTGATGAAAATGACAACTTAAATAGTTACTGGTTGATTAATTCATTAGATAATACTATTATTATAAGAAAATAAATTATAATAATAAATATATATCAATATTGGGATTTGATTATTTCAAGGTGCAATTTTTTATTATTTTGTCTTTACTAAATTTAACAATCAATTGAATAAAAATGTATGGCAATTTTTTAATTTATATCAACCACTTATTAATTGAATAAAAAAATAGAGAAATAAACAATCAAAGTGGTATATATCCAACAATAAATTTACTATATCATTCCTAACAAATTCTATTTTTTTTAATTCTTTTAAAATTTAGTCTATATTATATAATATATTCAATTTATTGAATTAAAAAAATGCGAGTCAACATTCAAAACTCTTGTGCTAATAATCAATACTGGTTATTATTAATGAAATTATTAGTTAAATGACATAAATTTGTCTACTCTATTTTTTTTAATAAATTTCCATGATAACAAATTTATTACATAATACTATTACTACAAAAAATAAGAGAATAATGTATCTCGTGGTATAAGGAGATAAGTTATCTCCTCCAACCACTAAAATCGTGACATGTGTATCATTTAATCATTTTCTACAAAAATATATCTAGAACAAAACAAAACAATACACATGTCATTCTTTTACTTGCGGGAGAAAGTAATTTATCTCATAGTATGAGGAAATACATTATTCTTAAAAAATAAATCATAATAATCGTATATTTATACTATTAATAAAGTCAAAACCTAAAATAACTACTCATCATGATATAATTAATGATTTCCTATTTTACTTTCATTATCTTCTAATTTCCATCATATCAATTATGGAGATATCCTATTTTAAGGTTGACACACATATTGATAAAATGAATTCAGTACTTTTTATTTGGGACACTAAAAATGAGTGTAATTTTACATGCTTATAAATTGAGGTTGTGCATTGAACTTGAACTCTAGAAAAATTTGAAGATAGGAGCAATGTCTCTTGTTGAGAAGAAGAAAGGTGCTGTCACGATGGTGATCATGATTATGCTAGTATTAGCACATGCTGATGACAAAGCTTTATCTCAACAAGTTGACCAAAATATTCATCCTGAAAGGTTCAATTTTTGTAGATTTTGGTGCAAAGTAAAATGCAGTGGCCTAAAGATTTATTCACCAATGATTTTTAAAAGTTGTGTACTTATATGTTCGATACGTTGCAAAAATACAAAGTTTGAGTTCGACACCAATCACTGTATTGCAGAGCACCAGGCTACAAGCTTTTCCGTATTGAAGGATATTGGTAATATTGATATTCATGCTTTTACTTTCATCACCTATTTTACTCATTTATTTTATCACATATTTCTTTAAGGGTTACTTTAGTAAATCTTATTGCATATAATTTTGTTAATCGTCTAATCTCCATGTTTCTAATATTCTACTTGATATATTAGTTGATCGTGATGGAGTGAAGGCTTTTGTCAACTCATTCTTCGAGGATTGCAAGAGCAAGTGATTAATTCATGTGCTACATTAGGGACAAAGATCATCTGTGCTAGAATAATATTAAAATATAATTTTTGATTTTGTTATTTTTCTTTTTAATTGAATGGAGTCTTCTAATTGACTTTATATATATAGTGAGACATGTGATCTTGATCCCTACATTAGACTTCAATAAAGAGAATCTAAGTTATATTCCAACATGTGCACTACATTTGTCGTCTTTCTATTCCTCTGATGTTTAACATAACAAAAATTTATCATTAGGGCTTTGATCATTGTCGATAGTTTTTTTTAATCTGAAAATGTTAGTATTTTGTTTTGGGACAAGACTCGAACCATCAACCTCATTCTCCCCCCATCTCACTGCATCAAGGTACCTTATAACTCATTTTTTTTTAATTTGTTACGGGTGAGACTCGAACTCACAATCTCCTTCATTCTTTTCCTTAAATTCCTTCATCTTAACTATCACACCACCTTATGGTTAAAGAGATATGATTAGTTGGAGTCACCAATTTGTTTCCAATTAGTACACTCACTAATCCAAGAGTAGGAATGGAATGTTATTCTTTTTGTTCAAAAATTAATTACAATGGTGAGAGAATTAGTGAATAAAAATGTTATTATTAATTATTTCCCTTGTCACTAGTAGTTGAATGGAAATAATTGATTTTAATTATTACATTCGCTTGACTTGTATTGATGTCCTTGAAATGGAAAAAATACTGTTTGATGGTGTTTCAAAATTAATTTATGAAGAATGAAATAAGGAAGATAAAAATGTTTAAGATTATACATATAATTTAATAATTTAATAAATAATACGAATATAAAATACAATTTAACTAAAATAATTTCATCTAATTACATAAGAAGGTGAATTTAAAAAGAAATTGATAAATAAGAGTGAAAAGAGGAGTCATAAGTAATAATATATTTGAAAAGAGGTGTCATAAATAATGATATATTTGAAAAGTAGAATATAAATATGCATCAAGTATAACATCAAGAGGTTTAGAAAAATATAGGAAAGTTAAAACATCAAAATGTATGAAATGAAGAGTAATTTTTAGTCGAATCGATGAAGAATGGTGTTTCTATGAGTGGAAAAGCATGGGCTTTGAAACCAGGCGATAGTGAGAAGATGACAGTTTCTAGCGAAGGATTTGGGCAAAAATAGTGAGGCGGCATCGCAACGGTGACAGCTAGATCACTCATTGGTGAGTTACTCATTGATTTGGGGAAAAAGAAACCCGCTTCCCTAATTTTCTTGAAGCTTCCTCCAATGGAGTTACCAAGACCTATCATCCCTTTGTCATTTCTGTCTAACAATGATGACTTGTCTAAGACCTCTAAACCGTCCCCCCAGCCCCATCTACAATGGGATAGAAATATTTTGCTCAAGTTTTAAAGAGTTGATGCTATTGCCATAAAAATCCTAGGGGAGGTTTATCAAGCTGGTCTTTTACGCATCAAGTCCCATCTCCGTGGGAGACTCATCTTGTCTAAGGGTGATACTCCATTGAAGTTTAATGAGCTTAAGGATAAGCTCATGTCTATCTGGTCCATGATAGGTAGCTGGAATATGATCTCTCTTGGTAGAGGGTTCTATGATTTTGCCTTTTCATCGGTGGAGGATCTAAGACGTGTGTGTACGGTTGGCTCTTGGAATCCGAAGCTCGGTGTTCTCAGGTTGTACCTTTGGACCCCTGATTTTAACCTTAACCAACAAAAGCTCTCACATACCTAATGTTGAATTAAGATTTTGGGTCTTCCTGTGGAGTATTGGAGTGTTAGGATTATTTATTCTATTGCAGGTGGAATTGGCACTCCGGTCTCGTTGGATGATGCTAATGCTAATTGATCCTTTGGTCATTTTGCTAGAGTTTTAGTGGATTTAGATCTGAAAAGTGACTTGTCAAACCAAATCCTAGTTGAAAGGGAGGGCTATGCTTTCTTTGTTTCAATCGAGTATGACAACTTGCCTGCGTTCTGTGCTGGATGCCATTCCATTGGACACATGGCTTCTGACTGCAGAAAAATTAAGAAAGTTTTGGGGGTTGAACCTAGAAACCCAACACAAAAGAAAGTTGATAATGTTAGCAAGGTGGCCAAAAATTTGCACCCAGAGCTTGTCATTAACCTGGAGAACGTGATTGCCCTTGAGAGAGTTGTATCCACCCTGGTTCAAGAAGTGCAGATTGATTGTGACACAGAGGTCTCTTGTGAGACATAACTCTACGACGCGGTTGATCCAGGTGTGATTATTGTTAATAAAGACCAAGTTGAGGTGGATAAAGGAAATTTAAATTGGATATAATATCTACAAACTAAAAACTTTATGGTGCAACCTCAAGAGCAAATGGTGAACCAAGTGGCTTAAGGAGTCTAGACTGGTTGGCAGACTTTGGGCAGAGGAGGTTGAGGTTGATGCTGAGGAGGAGAGGGTCCAAGATGAGTCATTTTCCAAGGTCCTATCTAATTCTCAAAAGAAAAAATTGAGAAAGAGAAGCAGTCTTGTGAAGGTGCATTGTACCCGAAGGGGGCTTATCTCAAAGTTACTTAATGAATGTCCTCTATTGGAATTGTAGGGGCTTTTGTAGCCCAAATATTAAGTTAATGTTGAAGAACTTTTGCAAGTATAATAATTCGAATTTGATTTTTATTTCTGAACCTATGATTCTGCTTGAGAAGGTTAATCCTTTTTATTGGAATTGTTTGAAGCTCAAGCTCTTTTTGGTTAATGACAGAGGTGGTTTGTTGTCAAATTTATGGGGCTTGTGCAAGGTGGACTTAGATCCCATCATTATTTCTAATTTTTCTCAGAACATCTCTATTGCTTTAGAGGTGGAAAATGCCAAAAAAATTGTTTGTGCCGTTTCCAATTACTTACATAGACGAAACTTATGGGCTAAGCATAGCTTTCTTAGGCTTGCTAACCTTGGTTCCTGGTGCTACATTGGCGACTTTAATGCAGTTCTAGGAGCGCATGAGTGCAGTGGATCTCACCCTCCTCTTAGAATTGTGTGTGAGGACTTTCAAAATTTCACTAATAATAAGGCCCTAACTCACATCCTTACTAGAGGTGTTGAGTTTACTTGGATGAATAGATGGTGGGGTTATGCTCATACTGAAAAGAGACTTGATAGGTCTATTTGCAATGGGAGTGATGATATTCAAGTAGAGTCTTGGATTTCTGCATCATGGAAATTTGGTGTGTGTATGAATTGGCATTTATTTGACTACAAAATATATATGGAAGAGTGCGAGAGGAACATGGCTGATGCTCTAGCTCAAACTGCTGCAATTCTCACTCCTAGAAGAATTGAAGCATTTAATTATGTATTTGGTCAGCATATGTGTGCCAACCGATTGGATCTCATATTCATTGCTGACATAGAGGATGTTGTCAACTAGGGGCAGATTCCAATTATAGCTCGGCCGATATATTAGTCCAATTACAGAAGTGTAAGCTTTTGGCTATTGGCTTTCAACAATTGTAACTTGTATGGACGAGGTTCAAGAGTTGGACTCCTCAATCAGCAATTCATTAACTGATTCTCATGTGAGAAATGCTAACCGTCTTCACCTTAAAGAGGACTTTTCTATTTCTCAAAAAGTTTGAAAAATAGGAAATAAAATTGGTGTTGAGTATGTTGGAGATGAATGTGAAATTTTAGGCTGTTTGGTTGAAATGGAGACTAGAGATCGCTTGGGGTTCTCAGAGCTCATTAATGGAGATTGTAACACCCCAAATTTTAATCTTTAAAATTATAGTATCAGTCCTGGAAGCCTCGCTTGATCGAGAGATTCTCGCCTGAGCGAGAAAGGATCACCTGGGAGGGTGAAATCCTGGACTATACTGGAGAATTCTCGCCTGGGCGAGAAATGGCAATTTTGGGCTGTTGACACAGTGTAATCGATTACACACTGCTGGTAATCGATTACAAGCTGATAAACTAATCAAACCTGTGCATCTGACACAGTGTAATCGATTACACACTCCTGGTAATCGATTACACGATGATTAAAAGCATCAGATATGTACATCTGACACAATGTAATCGATTACACCATGTTGGTAATCGATTACATAGTATTAATGTAATCGATTACATCGTATTAATGTAATCGATTACATCGTATTAATGTAATCGATTACATCGTATTAATGTAATCGATTACACCATGTTGGTAATCGATTACATAGTATTAATGTAATCGATTACACACTTCTGGTAATCGATTACATCGTATTAATGTAATCGATTACACCATGTTGGTAATCGATTACATAGCGACGATGCCTCTATAATTTATACAGTGTAATCGATTACACTATACTTGTAATCGATTACACTTATCGCAGTGTCTATAAAATAGAAACCCAAAACACATTTTAGGGTTAGAACTTCGAAGAGAAGAGAGAGAAGAGAGCTTTTCAAGAGCAATGAGCCTTAAGACTCATCTTGGAGCTTGAGAAGAGGTAAACCTCTTGTTACTAACTCTTCTTCTTCCTCTCTAACTTGTTTTGGGTATGTTAGATTTATTTTCAAAACATGAGAAACCATGGAAACTCATTCTTTAGAGTTATGGTTCGTTTTATGTTGTTTTTATCTTGTAAACTCTTGGTTTAGAGATAATATCTCAAGAATGGAAAGGGTTGTGGGTTGATTCATGAAAACCCCAAAAACCCCAAAAGTGAAAATATGGTAAAAGGAGAGAATGAGTAAAATGTTAGAGGTAGAAGATGAGTTTACCCCCAAATATTGAAATATGAGATGTTATGCATGTTTTAGATGGTTGAATATTGATGATGAATATTTTATATGATTAAATGATGCCATATAAGTTGTTTATGTGATATTTGGAATAAATGACTAACATTGTGTTATGTGGTGGGATGAAGAGAGATCCTAAGGTTGGAGGCGGTGTTGGTGGAACTCGAGAAGTTGTCAAGAACCAAACCCAACACTCATCGAGGTAAGGATAAGTCTTTAATTGAGCATTTGGAATCGAAAATGTGAGTTTTCTAATTATGCAATGATTGATACGTAAAGTACGCATTTGATATAAACATACATGAGTGTGTTTAAATTAAAGTAGGCGTAGATTTACGGAAAGGAAAGTATGTGATACTTTCTGGTTATGCGATGATTGAGTGTAAATCACGTATTTAGTATAAACATATATGGGTGTGTTTATACTAATGTGGGCGTGGATTTACCGGAAATGATTTATGGTGAAACGAATGAAAAAGAAGTACATTTTTAGCCGACCATGAATGGTTAGCGACTCTGGCTTGAGTATAGAAGCATACACCCTGGCTTGAGTATAGAAGCATACACTCTGGCTTGAGTATAGAAGCATACACTCTGGCTTGAGTATAGAAACATACACTCTGGTTTGAGTATAGAAGCATGAAAATGATTTATGAGGAGATCGATGAAAGGAAAATATGTTTTAGCCGACCATGAATGGTTAGCGACTCTGGCTTGAGTATAGAAGCATACACTCTGGCTTGAGTATAGAAGCATACACTCTGGCTTGAGTATAGAAGCATACACTCTAGCTTGAGTATAGAAGCATACACTCTGGCTTGAGTATAGAAGCATACACTCTGGCTTGAGTATAGAAGCATGAAAATGATTTATGAGGAGATCGATGAAAGGAAAATATGTTTTAGCCGACCAGGAATGGTTAGCGACTCTGGCTTGAGTATAGAAGCGTAAACTCTGACTTGAGTATATAAGCGTGATTTGTTTTAAGAGAAACGAGATTCTGCTTTTAGCTAACCCTGAGGGGTGTAGCGACTTTGGCTCAAGTTATGCAGCAAGACAAAATGAATTTCGAAAATGGTTTACTAACCCTTTTTCTAATGTGGATTATCTTATAATGACGTTTATTGAATTAACGACTTACTCCTTTGTGTGTTTTGTACTTTTGTCATTGATAATCCCATTGCAGGTAAATAGACGAATGGAGTATGCTAGTTCGGGAGCTTTAGGAGCTTTAGACGTTGGATTCACTATTTGCGTTTTTGTACTTTAAATGACTACTTGTGGATTTGAATGATTGTAACCATGGCTGACATTTATTTGGGTATTCGTAACCATGAGTATTGTTATATTTGGAGTATTATAACTTTTGGGCTCTTAGTACCCAATGGGGATAATAATGAATGAATTATGTTTTTCCGCAATTTAAATTATATGATAATATAATAGGTGTAAAGAGTATTTTTAAGGAATGATTCCTGAAGGTTTTAAGTAAGATGATGAATGTATGTAAGAGGAAATTAAAATGAATGAAAAAAATTTCAAGGGTAGAAATCGGGTCTTTACAGAGATTGAGGAGGTAATCAGTGATTTGTGCATCTATGAATATAAGGGTGTTGGGGAGTGGAGTAAAAAGGAGGTGGTTTTGAAGGTTGATTAGGAGGTTTGATTTGGAGTTCATGCGCATCCAAGAAACTAAGTTGGAGGTTTGTGATGATAATCTTTTCTTTCAGTATGGGGGAATCAGGATTGTCATTGGGACTTTAATCCTTCATTTGGTAGATCGGGAGAAATTCTGAGCATATGGGATTCTAGAAAATTCTCAACTATCAACACAGTCAGGGGAAATGGTTTCTTGGCAGTTCATGGAATTTGTGGTAAAATGTCAGATTTATTGTTGCTTGATTAACATTTATTCATCTTGTTTATTAGATGCGAAGAAAACTATGTGGACTCATTTATGTAACCGTAAAAGGAGTTTAGGGAATATGGCTTGGTGTTTTATGGGAAATTTTAATGCAATTAGAGTTGAGTCAAAAAGAAGAGGGGGCTCAAATTTGTATAGTCGAAGAGAATCTTAGAATCTTATATCATATACATGCCTCTCATTAGGTGTAGTTATACATGGTATAAACCAGGGGGGCGTCATGAACAGACTTGGTAGATTTTTTCTCTCTGCGAAGTGGTTGCTTAAATGGCCTAATTCTATGCAATGGGTTCTGGATAGAGATTGTTGATATTACTGCCCAATTGTTCTTAGGCCTTCTATTGTTAATTGTGGCCCTTATCCGTTTAGACTCAAGAATTGTTGGTTCCTTCAACATGGGTTTAAGGAGTTAGTGGTAAAAAAAATTGGTGTGAAACATAGGTGTTTGGTTGGTTTGCGTTTGTTGTGAAGGAAAAATTTAATTTTTTAAAGGCGAAATTAAAGGATTGGAATAGAGAGGTTTTTGCTTGTTTGGATTCCAAATTAAGTGTCTTAGTCAAGAAAATTCAACTCTAGAGCTAGATGGCTAAAGGAGGGAGATGTAAACACATCATTCTTTCATGCTTGTATTAATAATTAGGGATGACAAAAATACTCGGACCCGTGGGTACCTGTCAAAATACCTACAACGGGTTCCCGCAAAAATAGCTCATGGGTGGGAACGGGTATCATGATACCCGCCCCACGGGTACCCGCATATATATTTTAATTAAATATTTTATATTTAGTTATTATGAATTTAACATTATATTTGTTTATTTTATTATTACTTCATAATAAAATTTAGTAATGATATTATAATCATAAAATTATCATATACATTTCATATTATTTAAGTAAAAATTATTTTTATAGATTAATTATTGTAAAATATATAAAAATATAATTATAATTGGAAACCCGTTGGGTACCCGCTACCCGCACTGGTACCCGCAAATAGTGTAGGTACGGGCACGGGTAGTGCATACCCGTACCCGTTGCCATCCCTATTAATAATAGAAGAAGGAGAAACCACATTTCTGGAGTTTGGATTGAAGGTGATTGGTTTGATGAAGAAACAAGATCAATGGAGGCAATTTCTTAGCATTTTCAACACAGGTTATGAAATACTCATAGAAGATTACCAAATCTTGATGGGTGGAATTTAATAGATTATCAGATCCTCAAATTATTTCTCTTGTTGTAGTTTTCTCGGAAGATGAGATAAAGAGGGCGGTGTGGAGTTGTTTTAGAGACAAGAGTTCGGGGCTAGATGGTTTTAATTTCAGATTTTTTCAGAAGTATTGGGATACTATCAAGGTTGATGTAGTGTCCTTCTTGATGGAATTTCAAGTTAATTGCAATCTTTTGCGAGGGTTGAATTATTCCTTTACTGCTCTGATCCCAAAATGCCATAACCTAACTAAAATTTAAGATTTTAGACCAATCTCTTTTGTTAGCTCGCTGTATAAAATTATGGCTAAATTTTTGGCAGGAAGACTGAAAGGGCTGATGGCTTCCTTAATTTCAGATTCCCAATCAACTTTCATTCAAGGGAGGAATATTCTTGATGCTAATGTTGTGATTAATGAGGTTATTCGTTTTGCTAAGAGAGACAATGTTAGGTGTATGTTTTTTAAAGTCAATTTTGAGAAGACTTATGACTCTGGAAATTGGGAGTTCCTTGATTATGCGATGTGTAGGTATGGTTTTTCGGAAACTTGGAGGAATTGGATTCAGGTGTGTCTATCCACTACTACCATGTTAGTCCTTGTGAATGGTACTCCCTCAACACAATTCTCTGTTTCAAATGGTATTAAGCAAGGGGATCATATGGCCTCATTCTTATTCCTCATGGTAGTCGAAGGCTTTGCAGGGTTGGTTCAAAAGGCTAGAAGTGTCAGGTTCTTGGAAAGATTTAAAGTTGGGAGGTTGGAGATGGAAGTCTTAGACTTACAATTTGAAGATGATACAATAATGGTGTTCAAACCTTCGGCTTCCAATCTTTGGGGTGTTAAAAATATTATTAGATGTTCCGAACTAGTGTTTGATATGAAGATCAATTATCACAAAAGTTCGTTAATTGGAATTCTGGTTGATGACAACTTGGTCATGTCGGCGGCTAGTTTTCTTTTCTACAAGATTGGAAAGATTCTTTTTCTTTACTTGGGAATCCTAGTAGGTGCATATCCGAGAAACTTTAGTACTTGGAGGAATGTCATTGATTCAGTGGCACGTAGGCTTGCACCATGGAAACGCAAACATATTTCGTTTGGACGAAGGGTAATTCTTATCAATTGTGTTGTCAAATATGACAACTTATCTCTTATCTCTTTATAAGGCTCACAAAAAGGTAATTCATAAGGTCATTACTATTCAAAGGAATTTCTTAGGGGGATTTAATAGTAGTAGAAGAGGTATTCCTTGGGTTAAATGGTCAGATTTTTGAAAACCAAAGAAGTATGGAGGCTTGGTTTTCATGGATATGGTCAAATTCAATGTTGTGTTGTGGGTAAAAGTGGTTAATTCGAAATATGGTTCAGAGAGGATCTTCCAAGACGTGAACACAGTGTCGAGATGGAGGAGAGACTTGGTTCAATTGGAATAACTAATGACAATCAAATTGGGTGGTTGGATCCTCACGTCTATAAGGAAATTGGAGACATTTATCCATCATTATGGCTTGACACTTGGTTTGGCCATCAATGTATTAAAGACATGTTCCTAAGATTATTTATGTTAGCAGGAAACAGACAGGCTTTGGTGGCCGATTGTGGAGTGTGGATTGATGATCTATGGAATTGGCATATTAACTGAAGGAGGTCGTTGTTATCTTGGGAGAAGAATTCGGTTGATCGGCTTCTTGGTTTGATAAATCAACATGGGTGCATAAAAGGCAGGCCTGATAGGTGGAGATGGGGATTACACACTTCTGGAGTTTACACTGTGAGTTCAGCATATTTGGCTCAAATGGATTCTGATCTTTTGGTTAGTGGTAATCTTCTTAATATGTGCTGAATTAATTGTGTTCCGTCGAAGGTTTGTTGTTTTATTTGGAAAGTGTTTAGAGGGAGATTGGCTACGAAAGATGAATTACTTCGGAGGAACATTAATGTTGGAGTAGATTCAAATTGTGTTTTCTGCATAAGCTGAGTGGAATCAATTGAGCATCTCTTTTTAGCTTGTGATTTTGCCTCATCCGTTTGGGAAGGTTTCTATTCATGGCTTCAGGTTCCAATTTGTAAGGACCCAAATTCTACCCTTGAAATTTTTTCCTTATTTTAATCAATTTATTCTTACATTCTCCACTACACCTTAACTAATCAATATTCATTACTTAAAACTCAATTATCATACCATACTTAGACACTTCTTTATAAGGCAGAAAAACATAATTCATATATTTCCTTCCGATAATTACCGCATATGACTAGCTATGAGATTCCAAAATACTCATAGCTATGTAGGATTACAATCATCCAAGTAGCAATTTACATCACACAAAAAGCAAAATAAGGATTCCAAGTTCTAAGCTCCTAATGCCTCGAACCGAGCATCCTCAACTATCTCGTTTACCTGCAATAGGAGTATTAACAGCAAATACACACAACATACAAAGGAGTAAGTCATTACTTCAATAAATATCATTAAGCGATAATTCACATTTTAAAAGGTTTAAATAAACGAATTGGCGTTCGAATATATAAATTAGACATATCATATTGCTCGTATCATACGACTTCATCCATTATCTTTTATCTATACGTTCATCCCTACTATACCTTGTCACATTACTCATCCATACCACACTATATCGTTACCTTCCACATATATTTACCTTTTCATTACCACATGGGGCAAGACATGCCATTAAATACCACATAGGACAAGTCATACACAATACCACATAGGGCAAGTCATTCGCAATACCACATAGGACAAGTCATTCTCAATACCACATAGGGCAAGTCATTC
Source organism: Lupinus albus (assembly GCA_009771035.1). Classification (NCBI taxonomy): domain Eukaryota; kingdom Viridiplantae; phylum Streptophyta; class Magnoliopsida; order Fabales; family Fabaceae; genus Lupinus; species Lupinus albus. The sequence goes on along the minus strand of CM020013.1, from coordinate 1,924,458 downwards.
TCAATACCACATAGGGCAAGTCATTCTCAATACCACATAGGGCAAGTCATTCTCAATACCACATAGGGCAAGTCATTCTCAATACCACATAGGGAAAGTCATTCTCAATACCACGTAGGACAAGTCATTCTCAAATCATATACGTAATCAGAAAATCCACACATTTTCTATTATCATATGCAATTATTCACTTCTCCTTACCTTGGTGCGTGTCGGGGTTGGTTTTGGGTAACTTTGCAAGTTCCTTCGCTACCTCCTCCAACTTTAGGATCTTTCGTTATCCTCCACCACATAACAATAATGTCAGTCATTTATTCAAAATAACACAAATAACTCATAAACATACAAGAGATTTACACATTCCCAATGTTTCCAAAACTACATTCAATAATAGTTTCCAAACATCTAAAATATACATGTTCATCCTATATCCAACATTAGAACATACATTCATCTAACATTTCGTCCATTTCTCGTTTTACTCATATTCTCATTTTGGGGGTTTTGGGGTTTTCATGAATCAACCCACAAAATCTTTCCATTCACTAAATACCAACTCTAAACTATGAGTTTTCAAGAGAAAAACAACATAAAACGAAACATAACTCTAAAGGATGAGTTTCCATGGTTTCTCACATTATGAGAAGAGATCCAACATACCCAAAACAAGTTTCAAAGGGAAGAAGAGAGTTAGAATCAAGAGATTTATCTCTTCTCACGCTCTTAGATGAGTACCAAAGCTTCTTGCCCTTGGAAAAGCTCTATTCTCTCACATCTCTTCAATTCTTAACCATAAAATGTGTTTGGGGGTTTCTCATTTAATGCAACTCGTTGGGTTCTCGCTTAAGCGAGCCCATTCTCGCTCAAGCGAGAAAATCCCGCCCATTTTAAAAACTCATATCTGACCCTCTCGCCCAGGCGGGGGAACTCTCGCTCAGCCGAGGCAGCTCTCGCTCAAGCGAGGATCTTACAGCCTCGACAGGTCCAAAATGTCACTTTTCTCGCCCAGGCGAGACATCTCTCACTCAGGCGAGACCACTCTCGCTCAAGCGAGAATCCTTCAGTATAGCCCAGGATTTCACCCTCCCATGTGAGCCTTTCTCGCCCAGGCGACAATCCATCGCTCAAGCGAGAATCCCAGGACTGATACTATAATTTTAAAGACTTAATTTAAGGGTGTCACACAATTCTTCTTCCTAACTCTATTTCTGATCTTTTGCTCATGCATGATGCTTTGTGTAAATCACCTAATCATAGAAAAGTTTGGAGGATGCTATGTTTGCTATGTTGTGGACGATTTGGATCATGAGGAATGATGTTATTTTTTCTTCTAAGGAGTTTAGCTTTATCAAGGTGATGGACTTGATCCAAAATAGAACTTGGACTTGGTTTTGCTCTAGCATAAGTCAAAATTCTTATAATTTTTCTCAATGGTGCTTAGATCCTTGGTGTTGTATTTCTCAGCAGTATAGTGATATTCAACCTTGATGGTCGTCTTTTCATTGTATTTGGGTTGGCACCCCTTGTGATTTCTTAATGAATATTTTGCTTATAAGAAAAAGTTATTTATAGTTGTTTTAGTTAGTTAGGCTTTGTTTTCATGTATATATAGTTAACTTTCAGTTGTAAACTATAATCCATATAATCCATTCATTCCAGTATCATTCTACTCATTCATTCAATGATACACACACACATTTTCTTGTTCCTTTATTTCTAATAATAGTTACATTATTTCATCAATATTTTGGAGCCTACAAACCTATACAAAAAATATTAAAAGTAACTCATACCTGCAAAACAAATCAACACAAATATATATAACGGTCTTCTTCATTAATTAAAATAATTGAGATAAATCAAGTGGAGATGAAAAGTATAGGTACAAATTCAAGTCCATAATAAAAATTTCAAGAATATCTACATAGAGAGAGAAAATTGGGGTAAAATAAATAAATTAAAAATTATTATAAATTCTGCATAATTAATTATAATTGACTTGGCTCTCAGCAGGTTCCTAGTGGAATTATCAACCGTTGAAACCGGAGAAATAAGTGAATTATGGAGTCGTTACCAATGTTTTATTTGGGAAAAACATTAGAAAACTAATTTTTTTTTTCAATAAAATTGATTGATCTTTTAAAAAATTGAGTTTTGAACTCGATTACGAGTGAGAAAGGTATTAACGTCACTTATTCTTTAAATGATACCTTAAGTTATTTGTGCAAGTTTATAATAACCTATTATAATTAATTATTTTAGTATTTTTTAAAATATGAATGAGACAACTGCATCGTTGTAATTAACCAATTCAATATATCTATATAAGGATGGCAATGGGTCTGGATGGATCCGGGTAGTACACTACCCGGACCCGCCCCGTTCTTTCATTTTGGGACTCAGACCTGCCCAGACCCAGGCAAATACTCGTCGGGTCTGCTACCTGCGAGTCCATGGGTACCCAGCGGATCTACGGGTACCCAAAAATTCACATAATATTTAAAAAATTGCAAAAAAATTATAAATTGTAAAAAAATTATAATCCAACTTGTGAGAATAAAAAAAACAAATGACAAAAAAATTATAAAATATAATTAAAACATAAGTCACAACTCTAAATTGTACTTAAATACAAATCTTTTTTACTAAGAGCATAATTTAAAATAAGACAATAACACATCAAATGTCTAGGATCCCTCCATCAACAACACATGGAACAATTGATTCCTGCAAAATAAAAACATACAATTTAAAGATATAACAATTAACTTTATAGATAAGAACATTAAATTTTTTACTAACATCATCATCATCGATATCTTCTAGTATACTATTTGTAATAAAATTGAAGTCATCTCTTGATTTGGAAGATCCTGAAAACATAAGAATAAGTGTATCAAAATATAGTTTTATAATTTATGGATAATTAAACATGGATAATTAAATTAATAAATTACATTACCTCTGACATTAGTCCATAGCCAATCTTGAAGGCACATTAATGCCTCCAATGTATGTGGGTGTAATCTACTACGATGATGAGTAAGGAATCGACCACTAGTACTGAATGAAGACTCCGAAGCAACACTAGAGATAGGAATTGCAAGCAAGTCCTTAGCAATCATTTGCAAGGTAGGATATTTTGCCCCATTTGTCTTCCACCAATTTAATATGTCAAATTCACATTTTGTTCTAGGCAATAATGATTCCTCTAAGTAGCAGTCTAACTCTGACTTGCAATTTGATGAGTTGTAATTTCGAATAACATATTTATCAAAATCCGCATCATCATCTATTATAGAGTTAGGGTTAGAAATTAGAAAATGAGGAAATTAGGAAATTAGGATTTAGGAAGGAAGAATAGCTGTTAGGATTAGAAATTAGAAAATAAGAAAATTGGATTATGTTTATATATATATATATATATATATATATATGAGGAGAATAAAGAAAATAATGGAATTAAGATTTAAGGAGGAAGAGTAGCTGTTAGGATTAGAAATTAGAAAATAAGGAAATTGGGTTATGTTTATATATATATAAGAACGGGTCTGGGTACTAGCGGGTCTGGGTACCACATTACCCAGACTCACCCCATTTAACAGCTGATCTTAAAAATACTCAAACCCAAATACCCACGGGCCACGGGTCCAAAATAAAGACCCGGACCCTACCCGTTGCAGGTACTTTTTGCGGGTACTCGCGGATCTGGATACCCATTGCCATCATTATATCTATACATACTAATTAATTACTCTAAAAAAATTATAAGGAGAAGAAAAACATATGATAGTAAAAAAGCACAATTGAATACAAAAATACATAATACTAGTAACTTGAGAAGACTGAGATAAATAAAGGAGCAAATAATGGGGTGAGATGAATTAAGTTGATAAATGGAGGAACTCAAATGAGACAAAAATGTGTGATATATCATATATAAAAGTCAAACCAAAACTCATCCAAATACTACTGAATTCAAACGATGCTTTAATTCTAAAACTACTAATAGCCTTACAAAATTTACAATGATTTTTCTCTTTGCACAATTGATATATCCATTAAGCAAGCATAAAATACATGGGTTAACAAATCATTATGCAAATTAAAAACAAGATAAAACAAGTCAACAATGGTGGCATATAATTGATTTCGATCATGGGCTTGTAAGCACAAATGAAGAGACATGGTTGGATTTTGGTGCATAAATAACAGACTAAGTGGAGCTGATTTTTCCTCTGTTATAAAAATTGGTTCATGTCGGCCGGTTCAACTGGTAAACGGGTAAATTGATATCAATACTGGTATGATATCATAATTTTACCAATTGCAACCATATCGGTCAAAACCGGCTAAAATTGGTTAAAACCAACCAGTAAACGAGTGAACTAGTCTCAATACTGATACAATACAACAATTATATTGGTTATGCAGTTATATCGGTTAAAATCGATCAGAACTAATTATATCGGTTACTAATTATTTTTTAATGAAAAATAAAAAAACTATTGTTTTTATTGATTTTTAAATATTAATATTAATATAAATATATTATATATGTATATTTAATTTTACTAGTATGTGAATTAATTAATAAACAACTGATTAAAAGACTATATCAATATCTTGAATGATTTAATTATCGGTATGATATTAATACGACTAATTTTTGAAAATGGGTTTATGTTGAATGTGTTAGAGGAGGGCGTGACTAGAGAGTAAGACTGATTATGGAGTAGTTTTTGTTGAAATAGTGAACTGGGTCATGGGTTGGGCTTAAATGTTAAAGCCCAATTTTCTTTTAATTCCTTTCTTCATTTTCTTATTTCCTTCCTTTCTTTTCTTCCCCCTTTTCTTTCTTATCTTCTTTCTCCCACGTCCTTCTCCTTCTCCCTTTTCGTTTTGAGGAGTAATTTATTTATTTTAAGAGTAATTTTTTTAAACTTACTCTACATCTTAGCCATTAATTATACGGAAATTCAATTATTTAGATCTATTCAAAAATTCAAACCATTGGATTTTCTTAAGAATTGATGGCTAAGATGTGGAGTAAGTTTAAAAAACTTACTCTTGGAGTAAGTTTTAAACTTGTTTTAAACTTACTCTTCGAGTAACTGGATTCTCTCCCTTCCCTTTTTTCTTTCTTTTCATTTCTTTTTTCTTTCTTTTCATTTCTTTTTTATTTTTTCTGAAATAAAAATTAAATAAATAGTAATAATAATAATAAGATAGTAATAAAAATCAAATAGGACTTAAACAAAATTGGGTAATCATAAATATTATATCAGGATCCCATTTTAAGGTTCACACAATTGATGCAATTAATTCTAAACTTTTATTAGGGACACTAAGAATAAGTCTAATTTTACATACTTATAAATTGAGATTGTGATTGAACTTGAACACCATAAACTTTTTTTAAGAGAGATATAAAATTAAGGTTAAGTAAAAACTAATATAGAGATGAGAAATGTCGTTTGTTGAGAAGAAGAAAGGTGTTGTCATGATGGTTGTCATGACTATGCTAATCTTAGCACATGCTGGTTGTCATGACTATGCTAATCTTAGCACATGCTGATGATAAATCTTCATCTCGAAACATTGACCAAATTATTCATCCCGAAGGTCTGAGTTTTTGTCAGATCATGTGCACCATAAAATGTGATCCCATACATAGTATTACATATAAGTATGGATTTTGTGTCGGTCTATGTTTCATACGTTGCCTAAAGATCAATTCTAAGGTTGACATCAATCATTGTTATGCAAGGCGTCACACTACTGTTAGAATATATGGCCACCTAAGAGGGGGGTGAATTAGGTGTAGAGACTTAAACTGAATTTTTCTACTTTTATTATAAAACTTTGCAAGTTAAAGAGAGTGTTTATGAGCGGAAGTAGTGAACAAAATATTTGAATAAAAGTAGAAGATAATTCAAAATGTAAAAAGTTAAGGGAAGAGAAGATCACACCAAGATGTATACTGGTTCACCTTCAATTTGAAGGTTACGTCCAGTCCTTCTTGTTACCAAGAAGATTTTTCCACTATTGCAAGAACCAATGATACACCTTCTTTGTCTTCTTCCAAGACTACTCACCTATTCCACTAGGCACTAGGCTAACACCGTTCTTTCACAATATACTGCACTTCACCACACTTGGTGAAATGTTTACAAGACACTAACTTGTATTCTTCAGATGGTTTTTACAAGGCTTTTTAATCAGCGACTCTCTAATAGTAATTCAAACTTTAAGGATTGAATCACTCACTAAATGATAACTTAAATTAGAAATCAAATAACTTGGACAAAGACTTTTGTTTGTGCTTAAGACTTTGAATAATTTCCAGAATTAGAAAGATATGAAAATTGATATCAAAGTCTTAACACTTATGAATGAATGAGAGAAATTATGAGAACTTTGTGACTTTGTGATTATGAAAGTTGTATTCAGATTTGTGTCGAAAAACAAGTCATAAAACACCTATTTATAGTGTTTAATTCGTGCACATGAACCAGTATGAGTTTGTGAAAAGTTAAGAGCTACATTGTAACGCCTCAAATTATCAACACGAAAAAAAAAATCAATTCTTTTTTTTTTATCATAATAAAGTTTCATATCATTGAAAATTTCCTTTCAACCAGGAATGCTCCAATAGTATCGATAAAATCCTAAAAAGGAGAAACAACACAATAATTCCAAAGTACTAGTCTTTTAAATTCATAAAGAGAACAATAAAACATAAGTGAATAATTCCCATAAACGGGTCCAATATCAACCTAAACAATTTACTAGAAAACTCGGAAATAACACACCACAATCAAAGCAAGCTAGTTCACTCCATGACTCTGCAGTATCTTATCTCTTAGCTCCACCTACAATTCAATTACCACGGATTGAGTAAACAAGACAACATAGAGAGAGTCAGTCATTAAATACATGCAATATATAACATGGTGGGTTTACATAGAAAAATAACATTAGAATATTGCAATACATATACCACGCATCATTACAGCACAACACAAATCCAAGAGTTTTCATATACCGTTACCATAAACCATGCCACCATCCATAATATAAATCAAATATCCATTATTCAGACTACAGTCGAAACACACACTATAAGTACATATCCAAAATCCATACCACGAAAGGCAGGTCAACTTCCAAACCACGAAGGGCAGGTCTAACTCCATACCACGAAGGGCAGGTCTAACTCTATACCACGAAGGGCAGGTCTAACTCCATACCACGAAGGGCAGGTCTAACTCCATACCACGAAGGGCAGGTCACAATTCCGTACCACGAAGGGCAGGTCACAATTCCGTACCACGAAGGGCAGGTCACAATTCCGTACCACGAAGGGCAGGTCACAATTCCGTACCACGAAGGGCAGGTCACAATTCCGTACCACGAAGGGCAGGTCACAATTCCGTACCGCGAAGGGCAGGTCACAATTCCGTACCACGAAGGGCAGGTCACAATTTATAATCAACATATTATCCACAACCGTAAGATTAACGCAGTTAAATAGGAAATTCATGATATTTCCCGTTTAATCGTGTTAATTCACCGAAACCATCCAACTAGTGAGTGTCGTTGGAGTTTCCAATGCTAAGATTTTAATACCACAATGGTTAATGTTGCTCCCTCACCTGAGTAGTCGCTAATGCTTGCACTAGAGCTCAGTTGCGTTCTCCGCCGTCTACTCTAACCTTAGGGGTTTTCAACCCAAAACAACAACAATCACAACACATTAATTTACACATCAAACAATTAACAATACGAACCAAAACTCCTACAACACAAGACATTATCCATTCATTTCATCATCAACAAAAGGTTTCCATAATTATTGAAATGACTCTACGGTTTTGAAAACCACTTCCCACATACACCCATTTCGAAAAACAACTCATACTCTATGAGTTCTACTAGTTTTCCTAAGTAAAACGAACCAAAATGCAAAGAGAGGGTTCATGGAGTTTCATCCCAAAACATGGAGAAGAAACCCTATCCCAAAACAAGACATTCAACCCTAAGAGAGACTAAGTTAAGCGATTTACCTCTTCTCCGGCTTCTTTCTCGACTCTAAGGGTGCTCAACTCCTCAAACCATTCTCTTCCTCTTTGTTTTTCGAAAAATAACCCTTATCCTCACTTGGGACGTCTATTTATGTTTTCAAAGAATCTCACCGTGTTAAGTGTAATCGATTACCATAATGGTGTAATCGATTACAGTGTAAAAAATGCACATATCTGATGTTTTTAATATGATGTAATCGATTACGAGTATAGTGTAATCGATTACATCATGAAAATTACACATGTCTGATCAGATATCAGCATGTAATCGATTACCAGGACCATGTAATCGATTACCAGGACCATGTAATCGATTACCAGGACCATGTAATCGACCATGTAATCGATTACATAAGGAAAAATTACACATGTCTGATCAGATATCATCATGTAATCGATTACTAGGACCATGTAATCGATTACACTGTGTCAACAACCCAAAATTGTCATTTCTCGCTCAAGCGAGACTTCCATGACTGATACTATAATTTTAAGGACTAAAAATTAGGATGTTACATACATCAGTTTAATCAAAACAGAACCAGTATACTGTTCTGATAAGTGTAATCGATTACCATATGGTGTAATCGATTACATCAGTTAAAAATTTAAAATACAAACTCAACGGCTTGATGTAATCGATTACCAAACATGGTGTAATCGATTACAATGTGAAAAATGCACATATATGATGCTTTTAATATGTTGTAATCGATTACAGTGTCTAAAAAACAGAACACTTGTGCTTTAGTGCAAATGATCTTAGTTTCATGCATGAGTTTTTCAAAGATCAACTTTTATCGTATAGTTAAGAGATTTTAAGTTCAAGTATCATTTTACCTAAAAGACTTAGACTACACATATGAGCTTCTTTGACTTTTGATTTGCTAATCTTCTTTTTTGCATTTGATGACATAGTGAGCATCATCAAAACCTTAGCCATAGGTTGGGAAAGATCACCATCTTCACAGCTACAAGCTTTTCCAAATTGAAGAACATTAGCAATATTGGTAATCATGCTTTTACTTTCCTCACCTACTTTATTTATTTGTTTTATGACATCTTTCTATAAAGGTTACTTTAGCAAATTTTATTACTTCTAATTGAGTTAAACATCTAATCTCTATGTTTCTAATATTTGACTTGATATGTTAGATGATCGTGATGGAGAGCATGCATATGTCAACTCATTCTTAGTGGATTGCAAGAGCGAGTGATTAATTCATATACTATATTATATTAGATAGCAGTCAATAAAGAGAATCTAAGTTCTATTCTTTCTTTATTAATAAGCCTCTTCAATGAAATTTTTACATGTTATAAAATAAGTGTGTATTTGAATTCCTGCATGTGCACTACATTCGCCTTCTTTCTATTCCTCTCTTCTTTAATGACAAAAATTTATCTATAGGATGTTGATTATTCTTTCTATAGTTAATGAGACATGATTAGTTGGAATCAGCAATTTGGTTGTAACTAGTACATTCACCAATCCAAGAATGGAATGAAATGCTATCATTTTTCTTCATAAAATAATTACAATAATCAAAGAATTTTAGTAAAGAAAAAAATTATTATTAGTTATTTCATTTCTCATGTGTACAGGAAATAGTTGGTTTTCATTATTACATTTCCAAAAGACTCCAGACATGTATTGATGTCCTTCAAATGGAAAATATGTGATTTGGTGGTGTTACAAAATGAACTTGTGAAGAATGAAATAAGGAGGTGGAAGAATGTGTAAGGTTATGCATATAATTCAATAATTTAATAAATGGTATAAATGTGGAATACAATTTGACTAAAATAACTTCATCTTATTTACATTGGAAGTTGAATTGGAAAACAAATAGACAAATAACGGTGAAAAGAAAAATAATAAATAAGATATTTTTAAAAACTAAATTTTAAATATGTATTGAGTGTTTAAAACATCAAAATATATGAAATGAAGAGTTAGTGATGAAAGCGATAACTTCATAGTTATTGGTTGATTAGTTTTTCTATGATAACAAATTCATTGCATTATATTATTATTATAAGAAAATAAATCTTCGCAATGATATATATCTGTATAGGAAATTTATCATTAGACCATGCATTTTTTTATTTATATCATACGACTTATAAATTGAATAATGTGAACACTCAATTTTGTCCTGCCTATTTATATATTTTTAAAAATTATCAACAATTCTTTTGTGGAAAAAAGAGAACATATTTTTTTAAATATCTTTGAACAATTTGTATCTCCTACAATTATTCAGTCGTAAATTATCAATCACAAAACATTTGTTATCGACGAATTTATTTCGAATAATCTTGCTCTAGAATTATTGTGATAAACATGGATAAATATTCTTTTTAAAGGGGAGTAAGGTGAATCTGAACAAATGAAAGGTCACCAATATCTTGTAAACAAAACAAGCTAGTTGATTCCAATCCATTATTAAATCTAAATTATAAAGTGCAGTAAGGCCAATGAATCAATAAAAAAGTCTTTCATAATCAATCTTCAAAACGTTGACAGTTATTAAATATAACGTGTTGTTCATCTTTCACACATTTCTTTGGGCCCATGGCAGGAAACATAAAAAGTCTTCTTTCCCCAGCTCATGAGTCATAGACAAGATGAGATTGAGTTCTAATAAGTTCAAAATGGTCTTTGAGAAGTTTCTAGAAACAAAGTTGAGATTCTTAAGTGTGACTGAGCCATCTTTGCGGGAGATGCTGGAGAACTAGAGATACACGTCAAACCTGAACCAGACAATGAAGCTATTATCGTACGGAACTGGAAAAATAAAAATTACCAAACAAGAATTGAAGATTTATGAACAATGCCAAACCATTCTCTTTTCAGTTACACACATTTTAATAGAAACAAATCTGAATAGTCAACATTGATGAGCATAGTGAGCAAATTAAATGGGATAATCATGGTAGTGGAATAATCAGAAGCAAACAGAATAAGCCAAAATTCAGTGAAAAGGGAACAAGTGATTCAGAGTGATACACACAAGCTATTCCTCATGCAATAACCATATTCCATACACAACCTATCTAACACACACTCATCTTCTTCATTAACAAAAATGCTTTCAAGAGATCGTCACCTATAGCTACCCATCTTGATATCAGAAACGTACACACAAAAAACCAGAATACATGATAGACACACAATTCCATCAGAAATCATACACCTAGCTGCCATACGAACCCCATATATAACCAGAATCCATACACATATCCCAAAAACACAAACATAAGAACAGACCTATAGACCTTCAGAAATAGAAAATACCCAAAAATTCACACCTACAAACTAGAAAGCATACACAGAGGCACACGCATATTACAAAGAGAATTCAGTAAGGAATACATACACAAAAGACCACACATACAACCAGAATCCATGCATCCATATCACATAGAGTGCAGTACCTAGCTAGGATGTTTAGACGTGGCAAAAACAATATCTAAACGGTCTAAATTTTTTTAGTTTTTTCAAATTATTATTTTTTTGAAAATCACTCTCTCACATTCCCAGTACTAGTACTGGACTTTCCAGTACTGAAGAGGAGTCCTTTCCGTAACCGAAAGTGACCCCTCCAATTAACCAAATCCCTTTCAATTTACCACATTACCCTTTTTACTTAGCTTTTTATTTATTTTTGTTCATTATTTAATCCTTATTTACTTATGTTTATATTTGATTTATTATTTATGGCATCTGCCATCACTTGATTTGGTCAGTTAATAATTCTTCATATTTTTAACAATATCCTCAACCATAACTTGAATTACATTAAAGGTGTTTTTAATAGAAATAGAATCTAATAAAAAAACTTATCATTTGACAATAAAAATTATAGTTAAAAAATGTTTAAAATGAAGTTCTCTTATTACCTAAATTTTTTAATAAAATTTTTATAGTATTATCATGGTTCGAATTGACTTTGACTTCTCTGAAAATGGGAAGAAAGTAAGCGACCAACACCGTCTCTAAACTATTAATTCCAAATTCCAAAATATGTTAACTAAAAATTATCTTATCTACTTAAATGAACTTATATTATCTTAATACTTAAATGAATTTTAATGGAGTTTTTATAGTAAGGTTACGGTTCGAGTTGACTCTGACTTCTCTGAAAATGGGAAGAAGGTGAGTGACCAATACCGACTCTAAACTATTAATCTCATGCTAAAATGTTTTAAATAAAAATTACCTTATTACTTAAACGAATTTTCATGGAATTTATATAGTAAGGTTACGTTTCGAGTTGACTCTGACTTCTCTGAAAATGGGAAGAAGGTGAGCGACCAATACCGACTCTAAACTATTAATCCCATGCTAAAATGTTTTAAATAAAAATTGTAACACCCTAAACTTGAGTCTTCAAAATTATAGTATCAGTCCTAGAAGCCTCGCTTGAGCGAGAGATTCTCGCCTGAGCGAGAAAGGATCACATGGGAGGGTGAAATCCTGGGCAATGGCAATGCATTGTAATCGATTACACAATCCTGGTAATCGATTACATGCTGATAAACTAATCAGACTTGTGAATTTTACATGATGTAATCGATTACACTATACTCGTAATCGATTACAACATATTAAAAGCATCAGATATGTGCATTTTTCATATTGTAATCGATTACAACATGTTTGGTAATCGATTACATCAAGTCGTTGAGTTTGTATTTTAAATTTTTAACTGATGTAATCGATTACACCATATGGTAATCGATTACACTCAGTCAGAGCTATAAAAGTGAAAAAGGGGATCTAGAAACCCTAATCTTCACTTTCTTTTCTCCCCTTTCACTCCTAGTGGCGACTCCCCATGGATTTCGACTCTTCCCTCCACTAAACCTCAAAAACACATCAAAACCTTTTCCTCTTGCTTCTTAATGGAACATTGGAGTGCTTTGGAGATGAAAAAGCAACAATGGAGGTTGAAGGAGATGGAGGGAGATGGAGCTCTTTTGCGGAATAATGGAGCTTATGCAACCTAAGGTGAGGGAGAAGACCATTGTGGTCTTAGAGTATTTCATTAGAGTCGTCATCTCCGATTTCCCTCAAGAATCGGAGCATATTAACGGATAGAAACTCTTTTGGGTGTATATGGCCCATGTGAGAGTCTTTATTTCACATGAGGATGTATTAGCCATAAAAGTGGGGATATATGTGCGGGAAAACCGTTTATTTAAATAAAACGCTATATGTCCATTTATGGTACTACACCGTTATGAAAGATGACGTTAATGTGTTATATGATGAAGAATATGTTGTGTGTGGTTTATTTATGATAATGTTGTGTTATGGATGGTTGATTTGTTATCTATTACTATATAAGAAAAGAAGGTCCTCCTAGCCACATGTCATCTCCTCATCACTTTTTTCCCCTCCAAAAGTGTTCTATGTTATTATTATGTACATTACCACACTACATCCTTACTTTTTATACATTTTATATTTTAATAATTTAAATGCTAATTAAAAATACAATCTACTCCTATTGATGATTCAATTCATTATTCCTCTTATTTTTCACCTATTTTTTCATGGATACAAATGTTCATAAATAATTTTTGTAGAAGAAAAAGAAGTTGGAAAAACTTTTTATCATTAGAATTGAAAATTAGAAGCAACAAATGTATTTGATATTCATGTTTTCCGTTTTTTCTCACTTAAATGTGTAAAAATGGTCCATGGATCTCTCCCATTTAACATATACTCTATTAACCAATATACCATCTAATTTGAGTAGTTGATTCGTCAATAACTCAATAACACTAAACAAATTTGTTTCTTCTACCTTCCTACATTTACTAATTATATTCAAGTATATACACCTAACCAATTCTAAATCACTAATAATATTTTATCATCCAACTAATTAGATTGAAAAAAATCATACAATTTTACCTCATTTAATATTTGCATTAATCTATCTACTTTATTTAACGTTTACTAATACTATAAGTTTACTAATACTTTATTTAAATTGAAAAAAAACCATATGTTCACTTATACTTTATTTAAATTGGAAAAAACTATACAATTTTACCTCATTCAATATTTGCATTAATCTATTCATCTCATCAAAGCTTTGTGATACTTTACCAATTGAATTTTAATATCAGATTTCTTGGATTTTAATTATTCCATACTATAATTAAAAAAATCAAATTCGAAATTGAAGTTTTACCTAGAATTCGATTTCTTATTTTTGTTAGAATATTCAAATTTGAAAGTATTATTTATTTTCATCATGTGTTTGAATAGGCAAATACACGAGTAACACTTGTGTTCTTAACTATGTGAATGTACGGTTAACATGTGTGTTTTAACTAAGTGAATGCACATGTAACATGTGTTCATAGCAATGAGAATGTTCACATGTGTTCTTAAAAATACAAATGCATGAGGAACATGTATTTTTTTAACCATGCGAATGTACGAGTAACATATGTATTCTTAACTATATGAATGCATATATAATTTTCGTGTTCTTAATCATACGACAAAAAAGTATTGCCTCGTGCGAATGCACGGGTAACTTACTAGTAAACATATATGGGTGTGTTTGTATCAATGTTTGTGTGATAAGTTGTTGATTTGTTGATTTGTGGGTATATTTGTAATAATGATTTTGTGGGGATGGCTTGTTGGTGATAAATGGACATAATTATATTATGTAATGATGATGTCGTGAGTGGTTTTTATTGTGGTAGGATATGAGATACATTGTGTTTATGACATTGATGTGGTGTCTTGTGTTTTGAGGAAGTTGCAATGTTGGAATAATGCAGTGGAAATATTATATCGTGATTGATGTTGTTGTATGGAATTGTGACTTGCCCTTCGTGGTATGGAATTGTGACATGCCCTTCGTGGTGTGGAATTGTGACCTGCCCTTCGTGGTATGGAATTGTGACCTGCCCTTCGTGGTGTGGAATTGTGACCTGCCCTTCGTGGTGTGGAATTGTGACCTGCCTTTCGTGGTATGGAATTGTGACCTGCCCTTCGTGGTATGGAATTGTGACCTGCCCTTCGTGGTGTGGAATTGTGACCTACCTTTCGTGGTATGGAATTGTGACCTGCCCTTCGTGGTATGGAATTGTGACCTGCCCTTCGTGGTATGGAATTGTGACCTGCCCTTCGTGGTATGGAATTGTGACCTGCCCTTCGTGGTATGGAATTGTGACCTGCCCTTCGTGGTATGAAATTGTGACCTGCCCTTCGTGGTATGGAATTGTGACCTGCCCTTCGTGGTATGGAATTGTGACCTGCCTTCGTGGTATGGATTTTGACCTGCCTTCGTGGTATGAATTTGACCTGCCTTCGTGGTATGGATGTTACCTGCTTTTGTGGCACGGATTTGATTGGCCCTTTGTGGTATTGGGTTGTCGTAGGAGTATTGTATTGTTTTGGAAATGTTGTATTGCTTTGACATTAGTGTACCGCCTTCGGGTATGGGAGTATCATTGGGTATTTGTGAGTAACTATGGTAATAGGAATATTGATGAAGATGGAATTGGATAAACTATGTAAGTAAATTGTAAAGGGTGTTAATTGAAGAAGTAAATATCTTATTGTTTGTTGTACTGATGTGTTGAATTGTCTAAGTGAAATGTAATGATTATACCGATTGAATATGTGAACATTATGTGGTTTAAGGTATTGACTGGTACATAAATGGTACATGTTTACTATGATTGATTTTAGATGATTGTATAGGTTGTTATACTTTAATGATATTACTCCATGTAATTCCACGCTACGGTCGCCGTAGTTGGTTCTTACCCCCTCTGCTTTCCTTGTCTATGTGTTATATGTGAGTTCATGATGTTGCTATTGCGTCGTGGATGTTTGCTGATGGGAGTGTAGACTGGAGTAGTCATTTTTGTATTCCGAAATTGTATTTGTATAATGTATGTAATATGAGAAATATGTTAAAGTAACTATGTGGTATAAATGATCTTTTTCGAAAGATGCAATAAGATTAGCATGATCACCTTTATCAGTGTTGTAATTGAAACAAAGGATAATTGTATGAATTATGGATTAAAATAGAATGTGATGTAATGTTTTTGAAGAAAAGGTATTATTGATTATTTCCGAATTCTGAATTGGGAAACTTAACTAATATTTACATTTAATAAAGTTTTAAAATTTTGGGTTATAAAATCGGGTCGTTACAAAAATTACCTTATTACTTAAACGAATTTTAATGGAATTTTTATAGTAAGGTTATGGTTCGACTTGACTCTGACTTTTCTGAAAATGAGAAGAATGTGAGCGACCAACACCGTATCTAAACTATTAATTCGTTATCAAAAATATTTTATAAAAATCATATTATACGACTTAACAACTTCAACACATTTTAAACTGCCCAAACCAATTTAATTGATTTTCGAATCAGAACTTCGTAGCCTTGATTTCCCTACTGCACCTAGGGATACATAGGAGCAAGATGAACTCTTGTCAGACACAACAATAAAAATTAAAGATATTCTACTTTACCAATTCAATTTTTAACAAATAATCTTGAGGGTATAAAAGTCCATGTTATTAGCGAGGGTACCGTTTAATACGGGAAAACGGGGTGCTAATGTCTTCCCCGATCCATAATCGACTCCCGAGCTCAGAATCTATGTGTATAGACCAAATTATCCAAATTGGGCTTATTAGAGAGTTTTCTACGTTTTATCCGCAAAAAACATAGTGGCGACTCCAAATCAATTGGAAGAGGTAGAAATCGGGTTCGCCTCCCCCTAAGTCGCAGGGCCGATCTTCCAACCGAAAATCGAGTCGCGACAAATAATTTGTTAAAGAGTAGGTATACAAACAATACTCGAGTTGTTGAGTCTTAAGAGACAATGAATGTGTAGAATACTTGCTATTATGATTGTTGTTGAATTATATTGGAATTTCGAAGCTGACAAGAGACTGGATGTAACATATAATTTTAGATGAACCAATATAAATTATTGATTCAATGTTTTATCTATGAACAACTTTCCAATATGACGATTTTGTGCTACCAAAAAGTTCTTTTCTGAAATATTATTTAAACCTTATTTTTTTAGTGAGACAAGATAATGGTAACAAAATCCTTTTTATTATTAATTGGTGGTGAGACAATAAATAAATAAATAAATAAGTAAATAAATAAATAAATAAGTAAGTAAGTGAATATTAATTATTTCCTTTAGGCTAACGAAAAGAAATAGTTGATTTTAATTATTTAATTTCCAAAATACTAAGACATGTATTGATGCTCTTGAAATGAAAAAAAAATGTGTTTTGGTGTTATGAAGAATTAAGTAAGGAGGCTGAAACAACTAAATACTTATTCTATTCCAAAACTTTTGATGATTAAGGTTATGCATATTCTAAGAATTTGTTAAATGATAAAAATATTAAATACAATTTGACTAAAATAAGGGTGAAAAGACAAATAATAAATAATGATATAAAAGTAAAGTATAATCATACATTGAGTTTCTAAAATACCAAAAAATTTAGAATAACATGGCAAAATTAAAACATCAAAAGATAATAATTTTTAGTAATGAAAGTGACAACTTAAATAGTTATTGGTTAATTTATTCTTACATAATAACAAACTTAATAAATAATAAAATTATTATAAAGAAATAAATGATAGCAATATACCTATATTGGGAATTGATCATTAGATTGTGTGATTTTTTATTTCCCAATTTTTTCTTACTAATAATTTATTCCATACAAGTTATAAATTGAATGAAAATAAAGGAATATACACTATAAATAGTATATTTTTAGCAATAAAACTTAAATTATAATAAATTATATATTTTTAATTATTTTAAACTTTAGTCTATACAATTTAATATATTAATTTTATTGAATTAAAAATGTGAGTCCACGCTCAAAATTCTTGGACTAATATAATAATAAATCTCATTATTATTAATGGAATTAGTAGTTAAACGATATAACTTTTTCTACTCTATTTAACCATTAATAAAAATTTATATTTTCATCTTATATCTTATTCATATCACATTGCTAAAATTAAACATATTATTACTGATAATAAATCTTATATATCATATTTATTAAATTTTAGTCTATATCTATATTATTTTTATTTTCATAAGTATAATAAAGTTATACAAGATATATTTTTAATATCTCATGTGGGTGAAAAATATTCCAAGTGTTAAATATCTTAATTTTGACTATTCCAATTAGATTAAGTAAGTTTATGGTGAATTATTTTAATAT
Organism: Lupinus albus; assembly: GCA_009771035.1. Classification (NCBI taxonomy): domain Eukaryota; kingdom Viridiplantae; phylum Streptophyta; class Magnoliopsida; order Fabales; family Fabaceae; genus Lupinus; species Lupinus albus. The sequence continues at coordinate 1,906,086 of CM020013.1, read as the reverse complement.
TTTAATCTTTTACTTTAAGTATTTAAATAACCAAACAAATAATATAACATTACCTGTTTTGCAGAGGTACACGAGAAAATCAAGTTAAAGAGAACAAGTCTCGAGAAAATCAAGTTAAAGAGATACATGAGAAAATAAATGGACTATATTAAATACATTATCTATAAATAGCATCAACATTTGAGAATACGAGAGCAATTTTAATAACATTTAAAACTTTCACTTGTTTTAAACATTTTCTCAGCTTGTATAAAATAATGCTGAACTAAATTGAATATTTGAGTTCAAATATTTGCTATTAAATTTAAAATCTATATTTAATATTTATTTCATTCTTTGATTGTGAGTGAAAGACTTACAAAATTTATAAAATTCCTTCTAAAACAAACCAATATTTATTGTTGTGCCTGGAACGAGTACTTATACAAACAATAATGAAGTTGTTGAATCTAGAGAGACAATTAGTGCAAATAATACTTATTGTTATAATCAGTGTTGGATTATAGCGGAATTTTGGTCTATCAATGTTGTGACTATGGCCTATCAGAGTTGTTGAACCAGATATAGTTCACAGGAAAAATGTTAAAATCTCAAATGTTACTATAACAGCTCCGGAACATAATCACAACAGTGAAAGACTATATCCATTATTTTCCTGAAATCTTGGATTTTATCCAATATTTTCATGGGTCTCGTGGCTGGAAAAACGACACATGTTTATCGTGCACGGCATGCACGAGACTCGTGGAGCGAAATTATTATGTAAATTTTCCACCTGCAAAACAAATATATACAATGGGATTCTACCTTGATGTTTAAAATAATTGAGATAATCATTTATATAACTAAATCATGAAAAAGTGAGTAGCAAAAAAAATTATAAATCAAGTGGAGATTAAAATATATTTATCCCCACAGAGAGAGAGAGAAAAATTGGGGTAAAGTAAATAAACTAAAAGTTATTTCAAATTTGCACAATTAAGTGGCTTGACTCTAAAGCAGGTCTCTAGTGGAATAGTCAACTGTAAAGTCCTGGGAAATAAGTGATTTATAGAGTGGCCACCGATGTTTTATTTGGAAAAACATGTGAAAACAATATTTTTCTTTGTCTATAAAATTGACAATTTTTTAAAAAAATGTGGGGAAGGTATTAGCATCACATTGTCCAATTCTTTGAAGGGTACCTTAAGTTATTTATGCAAATTTATATGAATGAAGCAATTACGTCATTTGAAATTATCCCTATCAATGTATTTATACGTATTTATTTATACTTTAAAAAAATTATAAGTAGAACAAAAAAGAGAGGACATATTCTCTCTATATATATATATATATACATACTGAAAAAAACAATTAATACAAAAATACATAGTACTAGTAACTTGAGAAGAATGAGATAAAAAAGGAGCAAATAATGGGGTGAGATGAATGGGAGAAGGATACTTTGTCCCTGAATTTTCCTGTCTTTATGTCCTTAACTAATAAAACTTCACAAAATAATATAAAAATATTAATTTTTGATTTTGTTATTTTTATTTTTAGTTGAATAAAGTTTTCTAATTTATTTGGTACACAAAGTGAGACATGAATGGATACATTTGATCATGATGGAAGATAAATTAAGTTGATAAATGGATGACCCCAAATGAGGCAAAAATGATAATTGGTGAGATATAAAAGTCAAACCAAAACACATCCAAGTGCTACTACACACACATGTTGAATTACATGATTACCAAACTTTTTATTGACATGTACTCAAAACAGTAGCATTATTCCATCAACTCAATGAACCACTGAATGAAGGATGATTTAACAAAGCATATTCACATTAGTAAGGATATTAGATGAATTTGTTAAGTTAAATATTGTGGTATCTTGGAGGTAAATGCAAATGATGCTTTAATTCTAAATACTAATAGCCCTACAAAAATTACAATGTTTTTTCTCTTTGCACAGTTGATATATCTAATAAGCAAGCATAATATACATGTCTATGAAGGCTATTGTCATGACAAATGAATTGATAATTTATTTGTATAGATTAAAATCATAGACATGATCACACTATTTGTTTTAATAATATATATATTCATTTAATTACAATAAAATTATATTTTTGTCATTAAAATAAAGGAAAACATGCATTTGTTTCTCCATTAATATAGAAAATTTTGCTTGAAGTTTATAAGCACAAGCGAAAAGACATAAATTAGATTTTGGTCCATAAATCTCGGACCAAGTGGTCCATTAATTTGGGATGGTTGAAGATGGAGGCTGCTAGAGTTTTCATGTTTTTTATTTTATTTTTTCTTCTTTCTTTTCTTTCCTTTCTTTTCTTCTTTCTCTAACGTCCTTCTCCTTTTTGCATTTCTTTCTTTTCTTTTTTTCTTTTCAATGAAATAAAAATTAAACAAAACGATAATAATGATAATGATAAGAAGAAGAAGAGGAAGAAGAAGATTGATTAGAACAAAGTTGAGTGTTGATAGCTATCATATCAATTATGGAGGGATCCCATGTTGACGCTTATTGATATAATGAATTCTGTACTTTTATTTGGGACATTAAGAATAAGTCTAATTTTATATGCTTATAAATTGAGGTTGTGCATTGAACTTGAACACCACAAAAAATTGAAGAGAGGAACAATGTCCACGTTGAAAAGAAAAAAAGTGTTGTTATGATGGTGGTCACGATTATGCTAGTATTAGTATATGCTGATAACAAAACTTTATCTCAATAAGTTGACCAAAATATTCATCCTGAATTGATCATTTTTTGTAACATGTGGTGCAACGTAAAATGCAGTCCCCTAAGTGTTTTTTCAACAAAGATTTATAGAGGTTGTGTAGGTCTATGTCGGTTACGTTGCCTAAAGATCAAGTTTGAGGTCGACACCAATCATTATATTGCAGAGCATCACGCTACATGCTTTTCCGTATTGAAGGACATTAGTAATATTGGTATTCATGCTTTTACTTTCCTCACCTATTTTACTCATTTATGTTATCACATATTTCTTTAAGGGTTACTTTAGTAAGGAAATGGATCATCTGCTGTACTGGACCCTCTAGTACAGACAGAGATGATGACATGTATCACTTAAAACATTTTAACAGTAGAGATTTTAAATTGTTTTCAATTAAAATATTTTTTAAAATTTTCAAATTATTCTTGATATCACAATTCAGTACTGGACAATCTGGTATAGGAGAGGATCTCAACCCCTTTAGTAAATCTTATTGCTTATAATTGAGTTAATCATCTAATCTCCATGTTTATAATATTCTACTTGATATGTCAGATAATCGTGATGGAGTGAAGGCATTTGTCAACTCATTCTTCAAGGATTGCAAGAGCAAGTGATTAATTCATGCATTACATTAGGGACAAGGATACTTTGTAGCAGAATAATATTAAAATATTAATTTCTGATTTTGTTATTTTTCTTTTTAATTGAATTGAACATTTTGATTGGTTTGGTACACATTATGAGACATGAATAGAGACATGTGATCTTGATCCCTACATTAGACCACACTCAATAAAGAGAATCTAACTTATATTCTCTATATATTAATAACAATATTCTTTGATGACATTTATACATGTTACACTATAAGTCTGTATTTGAATTCCTACATGTGCACTACATTTGTCGTCTTTCTATTCCTCTTATGTTTAAATAACAAAAATTTATCACTAAGGCTTTCATCATTGTTGATAGTTTTTTATCGGCAAATGCTAGTATGTTAGTATTTTGTTGTGGAGCGAGACTCAAACCATCAACCTCTTTCTCCCCTTCTCACATCAGGTACCTTTTAACTTTTTTTTATAAATTTGTTATGGGTGAGACTCGAACCCACAACTTTCTTCATTCAATTCCTTAAACCCATTTATCTTAACTATCACATCACCTTATGGTTAACGAGATCAAATTAGTTGGAGTCACCAATTTGGTTGCAATTAGTACATTCACTAATCCAAGAATGGGATGGAATGTTATCCTTTTTGTTCAAAAATTAATTACAACGGTGAGAGAATTAATAAATAAAAACGTTATTATTAATTATTTCCCTTGTCACTGGTAGTAGAATGTAAATAATTGATTTTAATTATTAAATTCCCAAAAAGATTTGGTCATGTATTGATGCCCTTGAAATCGAAAAAAATAAGGTTTGGTGGTGTTGCAAAATTAATTTATGAAGAATGAAATAAGGAAGATAAAAAATGTTTAAAGTTATACATATAATTTTATAAATTAATAAATAATATGAATATAAAATACAATTTAACTAAAATAACTTCATGTAAGAAGGTGAATTTAAAAAGAAATGGATAAATAAGAGTGAAAAGAGGAGTCATAAGTAATAATATATTTGAAAAGAGGATTCATAAGTAATAATATATTTGAAAAGTAAAATATAAATATGTATCGAGTTTGTATAACATCAAGAGGTTTAGAAAAATATAGGAAAGTTAAAACATCAAAAGGTATGAAATGAAGAGTAATTTTTAGTGATGAAAACGACAACTTAAATAGTTATTGGTTGATTAATTCATTAGATAATTCCAGGGTTTTTAATACCGTACCGGTCATCAAACCGATAGGGGTATTGGTATAGTGGTTTAATCGTCGGTTCACTAATTAAACCGCATACCAGTGAATTTAGATATAAATATATAATATATTAACATTAATGTTAAAAAATCAATAAAAACAATAATTTTTTTATTTTCATTAAAAAAAATTAATTTTAAATGAAAATCGACTGGTTTGACCGGTACGGTTTAATTAAAAACTGGTCAGTATGACTGATTTTGACTGGTTTTGATTAGTTTTGACCAGTATAATTGCATGACTGGTATAATTGTTGTACGGTACCAATATAAGTTCACCGATTTAACCGGCCGGTACAAAACGACTTTTACGAATACTAATATTATAAGATAATAATTATATATCAATATTGAGATTTGATCATTAGAAGGTGCAATTCTTTATTATTCTATTTTGTCCTTACTAAATTTAACAATCAATTGAATAAAAATTTATGCCAATTTTTTAATTTATATCATTCTACTTGTAAATTGAATAAAAAAATTGAGGAATAAACAATCAAAGTTGTATATATCCAACAATAAATTTACTATTATGATTCATAATAAATTCTGTTTTTATTTAATTCTTTTAAAATTTAGTCTATATTATATAATATATTCAATTTATTGAAATGTGAGCCATCATTTAAAACTCTTGTGCTAATAATAAATACTAGTTATTATTAATTAAATTATTAGTTAAATGACATAAATTTGTCTACTCTATTTTTTTGATTAAATTTCTATGATAACAAATTCAGTACATAATACTATTACTATAAAAATAAATCATAATAATCGTATATCTATACTATTAATAAAGTTAAAATCCAAAATAACTACTCATCATAGTATAATTAATGATTTCATATTTTGCTCTCACTATGTTCTGATTTCTATCATATCAATTATAGAGAGATCCCATTTTAAGGTTGACAAATATTCATATAATGAATTCAGTATTTTTTATTTGGGACACTAAAATTGAGTCTAATTTTACATGCTTATAAATTGAGGTTGTGCATTGAACTTGAACACCACAAAAAAATGAAGAGAGAAGCAATGTCCCTTGTTGAGAAGAAGAAAGGTGTTGTCACGATGGTGATCATGATTATGCTAGTATTAGCACATGCTGATGACAAAGCTTTATCTCCACAAGTTGACCAAAATATTCATCCTGAATCGATCAATTTTTGTAGAATTTGGTGCAAAATAAAATGCAGTGGCATGAAGTATTTTTCAACAATGCTTTATAAAACTTGTTTAGTTATATGTTCATTACGTTGCAAAAACACAAAGTTTGAGTTCGACACCAATCACTGTATTGCAGAGCATCAGGCTACAAGCTTTTCCGTATTGAAGGACATTAGTAATATTGATATTCATGCTTTTACTTTCTTTACCTATTTTATTCATTTATTTTATCACATATTTCTTTAAGGGTTACTTTAGTAAATCTTACTGCTTATAATTGAGTTAATCGTCTAATCTCCATGTTTCTAATATTCTACTTGATATGTTAGATGATCGTGATGGAGTGGAGGCCTTTGTCAACTCATTCTTCGAGGATTGCAAGAGCAAGTGATTAATTCATGTGCTATATTAGGGACAAAGATCATGTGTCCTAGAATAATATTAAAATATAATTTCTGATTTTGTTATTTTTTTTAATTGAATGGAGCCTTCTAATTGGCTTTGTACCCATAGTAAGACATGTGACCTTGATCCTTACATTAGACCACAATAAAGAGAATCTAAGTTATATTCCAACATGTGCACTACATTTGCCGTCTTTCAATTTCTCTAAGAAGACTTTGAAGACAAAGAATATGCTTCTAGACAAAATATCGTATAAGTCTTCAATATGTACTTCTATCCTTAGGTCTTTAATAGTACAACCCCAATAGCATAATCGCTCACATAATACATAAATTCAAAATCATTTTTCCGATTAGGTGCGCTGATAATTGGGGAGGTAACTAGGTTCGACTGAAGTTCCTCAAAAACTTTAAGGCAAGACTCATCAAAGTGGAAGGGAGAGTACTTGTTCACCATACTACTTAGGGGCCTAACATTTTTTTAGAAGTCTTTGATGAAGTTTGTTGAACGGTTAACGATGGATTCAAGATGTGATTCCATTTCAACAAACAAATTTATAAAAAAATCATTTACTATATTAACTCTTAAATCACTTTCAAGATTTAATTATAGTATAATATAGAGTTTTGTCGTTACATGAAAAAGGTTTTGTGCAAGAAAAGAATCTATCTAGTTACAATTCAAGAGAGGAACATTGTTTGAAAACATGAAGTAAAGTTTCTTAACTTAGTGATTTGCTAATGCAAGTTATTTTAGTGTGCTTCAATCCACCATACATTATTTTTTAACTAACCTCATCGGGCATGGGCAAGGTAGATAAATTTCAAACCTTGTTTAATACATTATCCCTCATTGGTTTGCCGTCATCGAAATAAGTCTATCACATCTCATTTCAGCTTCACCAATGCTTGATAGCATTGAAAACAAGTTGCTTATTTTGGATAATTTGATGTGACAAATGTTCTAATCCAATGTCTTGGCATTAGAACATTTGTTGATTCATCCAACAAAAGACTTTTGGATATTTGAAAACATATTTTAGATAATCATTTTAAAATAAACATTAGGAGTAGAGTAAATCAATAAATTAAAACACATAATTTACATGAAGAAATCAAAATTATGAAATTAAAACACATAACTTACATAGAGAAATCATAATCAATATTGTGAGTTAAGAAATGTTAACGGATACAATAAACATATGCAAGAATGCAGGTAAGCAACATAAAATAATACGATTTATGGCACTCGAGAAAACCAAAGATTTTCTCAAATTCTTCCAAAGCTAGAGCTAAGTGGAATCTTTAAAACTGAAATATCTTAATGGTGAGTCATAATATTGGGCTAGAGCATTAATCACATCTACTTTTACATGCACTTCCAATAAACATAAGAGTTTTCCATATTTTCTCGTGAAAGAGAAACGTTGGCTCAGTTTCATCATTTTCCCAAAAGCTTATAAGTTGGTGATAGTGTTTTAAATTGTGGTTACGATTGCGGTAACGGTTGTGTTTATCGCGGTTGCATTTATTGCGGCATTCGCCATGCGGATTGCTGTTGTTATGGTGTGAATTATTTTGTGATTAAAACAATATTTTTTAATCTGATGTGGCCTAATGTGATCCGATGTAGCCTGATGTGGTCCAAATGCAGTCCAATGCAATTACGTTGTGTATAAGAAAATGAATTACAAAGCTCCAAGAATAACACCAAAAACAATGGTGGGTGAAAAACAACCCAACCACAAAACTGTAAGAAAGAAAGAACCAAAAAGAACCTAATAATGGAAAAACTTCTTATTGTAATGAATACTCAAAGATGAAAAGAATTACACACTTGTTCATAGAAGTGAAGTACTCTATATATACAAGAGTAAAGCACCGCAAAACTTCTATAACTAACTAACTAAGAGCCAACAAATTCTGAACACATTCGGGCTAGGCACCACTACATCATTGGCTTGGACCTGCAGGAAAGCAACACGGTCAGAATGCCCATCCCATCGGTAGACAAAGTTGGTACACCATGAGAAGGCACAACTAGGGAAGGCCTCGACATACTTGGCCTTGGCCTCGGCACACCTCTAGTAGCCTTTGGCGCATCATGGCCTTTGTTTGGCGCATGATTTTCAGAATGCTTGAGTGACAAGTTCACTTGCTTGAGGCACAAGTTAACTTGTTTAGGTACGTTATTGTGAACAATATTTGATATTGTGATATGATGCGGCCATATCATTGTAATTCAAAGTCACATTGTAATTGCGGTGTGATGCGGTCAATCGCAATATTACAGCCGTATCAGGTGTTGTAGTCCGCAATTTAAATCACTGGTTGGCAGTGTCGACTTTCTTGGCTTTTAGATGCAAGGTCCTCTTAAGCGTGAGAGACTTTCCCCCATTGTAACTAGATCCTATATCAATTTCCATCATTCTCCAAAATACTCAAGCAAGTCTACGGATCGCCCAATATTGATCAAAGAAAACCCATTAAGCCAAATGCATGACATGACATGTTGATTCATGTATGCAAAAATGTTTGTAAATTATTTAACCCTTGGTGATGTATTATAAAAAAATATTTATTTTTATAAATTTTTTAGTGATTTTTTCATTATAAGGGGTTTGTAATTCACAAGAATGCTTGCATACAGGGTTTGTAATCCTATGGAAATCAGGCCTCTAGACCTAAGATCCCATCCACTTTGCTAACCACAATAGAAGGTAATCTACTAGGTGTAGGACATTGTGAAAGTGTCAAACTCTAGATGAAGTTTTCGCGATATCCATACAGGAAGTATATCCCAAATGGCTACCTTAATGTTTAAAATAATAGAGATAATCATTTATATAACTAAATCATGAAAAACTGAGTAGAAAAATCAAGTGGAGATGAGAATATATTTATAAACTCAAGTACGTATGGAAAATGTAAAAATTATCACCAGAGAGAGAGAAAAAATTTGGGTAAAATAAATAAACTAAAAGTTATTACAAATTTGCATAATTAACTATGATATGCCTAACTCTCAGCAATAAGTGATTTATAGAGTTGACACCAATGTTTTATTTGGAAAAAACATTTGAAAATAATATTTTTCTTTGTCGGTAAAATTGACCTATTTTTTTATCGATAAAATTGACGAATTTTTAAAAAAAAAATGGAGAACGTATTAGCATCCCACGTATCCCAATTCTTTGAATGGTACCTTAAGTTATTAATGCAAGTTTATATGAATGAATCAATTACCTCATATGAAATTATCACTATGAACATAAGTAGAACAAAAAAAGAGGACATATTCTCTATATATATACATACACATACATACTGACATTTGCCATATGATCGTGAAAAAACACAATTGAATACAAAAATGCATAGTACAAGTACCTTGAGAAGAATAAGATAAAAAAGGAGCAAATAATGGGGTGAGATGAATTAAGTTGATAATGGACTCAGCGGGATAGTTTATGGTATAAGGTGTTGCATTTTAAGTATGGTCTCAGTGGTAATAATCCTCACGGATTAGGCTTTAGTTCCTCTTTAGCAAAACAACCTCTTGGGTCCGGGATTTAGATTTTAACACAAATAGGGAGTCTCTTAGTGCCCATTGATTCTAGGGCGGTATGGTCAGAAGTATTGGGGATGAGTCCAAAACTACTTTCTGGCATGATAATTGGATGGGGTCTTCCTCTCTTTTTTCTAGGTACACGGTTATTCAATCTCACCAACTCACCTAGTGGCAATATTTCCTCCCTTGGGAGTTAGGTGGATGAAAACTGGGTTTGGAACTTTTCTTGGCGACGTCAGTTTTTATTTGGGAAGTTGATCTTTTTAACTCTCTATTGGATGAACTTAATCAGGTGGTACTTCATCGAAATAAACCTAATTCTTGGGAATGGAGGCCTGAAAGTTTCAAAAAATACTCAGTCAAATCAGCTTACACTATTCTTTCTGCGACAACAGAGGATCCTAACTTTCATTCTTATCCTTATCGACTTCTTTGGAAGGCAAAGGCTCCTATGAAAGTCAAAACTTTTGCTTGGAGACTGTTTCATAATAAAATCCCTACAAAGGAAGCTCTTCTCAGGAGGGGAGTCACTTTTTCCAATGGCGGAGGTACTACTTGCCCCATGTGCAACGGGTCTTCTGAATCTACTATACATCTTTTCTCTTCATGTTCTACAACTTATTTTGTTTGGCAACTTGTTTATAAATGGTTGAACATCACTATAGTTTTGTCTTTGGATCCAATCAATCATTTCTTACATCACTCATGCATAGTCAAAAGTATAAAAAGTTGACATGCTTGTAACATTATTTGACTTGCTACTATTTGAGCACTTTGGCTTTCACGGAATAATCTCATTTTCAACAATGTTAGACATTCTCTTACTCATATTTTGGACACTCCTAGGGTATACGCGTGACTTTGGACTAAGCATCTCTTAGGGTTGAATCTCATTGATTACTATGATTGGATTTCCAAACCTCTTGTGTGTTTGAACATTTTCTTGTAATTACTCTTCTTTTCTTCTTCTTTTTCTTCGCTACTTTTTGTACCTCCTTCTATTAACTAAGATTTTTCTTTTGCTGATAAAAAAATAAGTTGGATAAATGGAGGAACCTAATTGGTGAGATATAAAAGTCAAACCAAAACTCATCCAAGACACACATGTTGAATTACATGATTACCAAACTTTTTATATATTGACATGTATTCAAAACCGTAGCATAATTCCAACAACTCAATGAATCACTGAATGAAGGATGATTTAACCAATCAGATTCACATTAGTAAGGATATTAGATGAATTTGTTAAGTTAAATTTTGTGGTATCTTGGAGGTAAATGCAAATGATGCTTTAATTCTAAATACTAATAGCCCTACAAAAATTACAATGTTTTTTCTCTTTGCACAGTTGATATATCTAATAAGCAAGCATAATATACATGTCTATGAAGGCTATTTGTTTCATAGTATCGGAAGACATAATAAGGCTTTGTTTAATCACCAACATGAAAAATGACACAATGAGGAACGGCTTAGGCATTTCATCGAAGAGATTAAATTCTTAAAATATTTTTTTCAAACATATTACATGATTGACAAACATTATGCAACAGCAGTAACAACGTCATCATATTATAGTATCTCCGGCAATCATAACTCAATGTAAATATTTAAAATAGATAACGGATCCATTCACTCTTCAAGAGTAAGTTTTTTAAACTTACTCTATATCTTAGTTATCAATTCTAGGGAAATTCAATGGTTTAGATCTATCAATTAATTCAAACTATCGGATTTCCCTAAAATTGATGTCTAAGATGTGGAGTAAGTTTTTTAAACTTACTCTTAGAGTAGTTGAATTTCATCCCTTTACAATAAAATACAAAAAGTGAACATCATGAAACATGTTCAAACAGAAGGTGATTTTTTCTATGACTTCCTTAATGCACAGAAATCAGAAACTCACAAGAACAAGAAAAGAAAATTACAATAACTCTAATTACAATGAATCTCTCTTTATCTCTTCTCACAAATCTCTAAAACTCTAAAAAAATTCTTCTGAAATACATTCTTCCATTGGATCTGAAATTTCTTCATCTATTTATGGAGAACCCGTGTGAGTAGTGTTGTGTAATGACTCATATTCAATGGATCGGGCATCTTCTCATCATAGGAGCAATACAAGTTATGAGCTTGGACTGATGTAAATGGTTGGGGTAGATGGCTATATATTTATGTTATGTAAACCTAATGTAACAAGAAGAACACTAGCTAAACACAAATACTTATTCTCTAATAATATATAATGGTAGCCTCTCAAAGCTCCCAGGGACGTAGGCTCAATTGGCCGAACCTCGTTACCAAATTCCTTTTATTATTCTCTTCTCTTTTACTATTTGATTGATCGCTTGTTCCCAACAATTGGTATCAGATGGCTCTTAACCCAAGTGCCAAATTCGATGTGGGAAAGTTCGATGGAACTGGTAATTTAGGATTGTGGCAAAGGAGGTTAAGGATGTGTTGGCTCAACAAGGTCTATCAAAGGCGTTGCGTGAGAATAAACTAGATGGTATGGACCAACTGGATTGGGAAGATTTGAAGGAGAAGGCTGCAGGAACCATACGGCTCTCTCTATCAGATGAGGTGATGTATCATGTTATGGATTTGACGTCACCAACAGAGGTGTGAGAGACATTAGAGAAGCGGTTCATGTCCAAGTCTCTAACAAATAAGCTGTATTTGAAATAGAAACTTTATGGCCTGAAGATGCAGGAGGGTACTGATTTACAACAACATCTCAACACTTTTAATCAAGTGATCAATGACTTGCAGAAACTTGATGTGGAGGTTGATGATGAGGACAAAACAATAATATTACTATGTTCTTTGCCAAATTCCTATGAACACTTGGTGGCAACATTGACATACGGGAACGACTCAAATCAAACTGGACGAGGTCACATTTGCACTTCTGTCACACATTCAAAGAAGACAAAATGTAGGAGAAGGGTCTCAGGGTGATGGTCTGTATATGAAAGGGAGTCAAGCACGTGGGAGGAGACAAGGTAGAGGAGGTCCTATCAAAGGGAAAAGAACAAATTCCAGGGGCAGAACACCAGTAGAGTATTTTAGGTGCAAACAGACTGGACATTACAAAAAGGATTGTCCCAATGAATGGAGTCCTAGCAAGCCGGTGGGGAAAGATGGAGTATCTACATCTACAAATGTTGCACAGAAATATTACTATGGTTACAACATTGAAGTTGATCTACTATCTGTATCATCAAGTCATAGTGCATATGAGTGGATACTTGACACTGGTTGTTCCCATCACATGACGCCAAAAATAGACTGGTTCACCACATACAGGGCATGCAATTTTGGTTTCGTGTATCTCAGAAATAATAAAGCATGTAATTATTGACATGGGACAAATCAAAATTGTCATGGATGATGGTGTAGTGAGGACGTTTTGTGAGGTTAGGCACATATCAGATTTGAAGAAGAATTTGATTTCTTGGGGACATTGCAGGCCAAAGGATTAGCTATAGAGCTGATGGAGATAGTGATATTCTTCGAGTATGCAAAGGTGTTATGATTGTGATGAAGGGTAAGAGGACTACTGAGAACACCTACAAGCTGTTAGGGAGGACAATTGTATGTGGAGTTGTTGGAGTGGTTGAAGAGATTTCAGTAGATTCAGACTATGATGCTACAAAATTATGGCACATGCATTTAGGTCATATTAGTGTGTGTGGCATGAAAAAATAATGCAAAAGAGGACAATTGAGGGGAATCAGCAAATGTAATCTAGATCTGTGCAAGTATTGTGTGCTTAGGAAACAGATGCGAGTTAGTTTCAAGGCTGGCTAACACAGAACTCGATGCATTTTAGACTATGTCCACACTGATGTATGGGGCCCACTGAGGAACTATCCCTAGGAGGTTCTAGGTATTTTGTTACCTTCGTTGATGACTTTTCTCGCAAGGTCTGAGTATATTTTCTGAAGCATAAGTCAGAAGTCTTTGTCAAGTTCAAGGTTTGGAAGGTAGAGGTAGAGAACAAGACTGGTAGAAAAATCAAATACCTAAGGTCAAACAATGGTATAGAATACAAGAACTCACATTTTCAGAAGTTGTGTGAGGAAGATGACATTCAAAGGCACTTTTCAGTGAAGAAGACTCCTCAGTAGAATGGTGTTGTAGAGAGGATAAATAGAACTCTTACAGAGAGGGCCAGATGTATGAGACTGAATGCTGGACTTTCGAAAGGATTTTGGGCAAAAGCACTTAGTATGGCATGCTATGTCATCAATATATCACCATGAGCTTCGTTGGATCGTAAAGTTGCAGCAGAAGTATGGATATGTAATTCAATCAATTATAATATGCTACATATATTTGGTTGTCCTACTTATGTACATGTATCTAGTGATGAACGATCTAAACTTGATCCCAAGTCAAAAAGGTTTATCTTCATTGGATATACCAAAGGTGTGAATGAGTTCAAGTTCTGGGACCCAGTTTCCAGAAAAGTGGTGTTGAGCAGAGATATAGTGTTTGATGAAGATTTCATACTAAGAGAGTCAGTTATGACAGAGGTGCCCATGCCCAATGGAGAGTCTTTAAGATCAAATATATTTCCAGTGAACAACAGTGAAACGATTCAAGTGAATAAAGGCAAGGAACCATGCACTAGTTCAAGTCAAGAACATGATGATTCTCAGGCTGAGAGTTCAAGTGTGAAGGAGTATGTACTTGCCAGGGGCAAAGATAGACGTCCTATCAAACTTCCAGAGAGATGGCTTTGAGGATATGGCTTCAATTGCTCTCCAAATCAGTTCAGGAGATCCATGTAGCTTTCAAGATGCTATAAACAGCCCAGAGAAAGAACAATGGATGGGTCCCATGATGGAGGAGATGTAGTCTTTACACAAGAACCAAACTTGGGAGCATGTTCCATTGCCCCAATAAGTGTGTAGTTGGGTGCAAGTGGGTGTATAAGAGGAAACCAGCAGTAACATAAAAAGAAGGAGAAAAGTTCATGGCTCGTCTTGTAGCAAAAGGGTATTCACAACAAAAGGGATCAAATGTAATGAGATTTTCTCCCAAGTGGTGAGACACACTTCTATCAGGGCAGTGTTTGTCTTGGTAGCCAGACGAGATATGCAATTAGAATAGATGGATGTGAAGACTGCTTTTCTCCATGGTGAATTAGAGTAGAAAATTTATATGACACAACCAGAAGGGTTCAGTGCAGCTGGACGGAGTCACTTGTTTTGAAAGTTGAAGAAGTCTCTATATGGGTTGAAGCAGTCTCCCAAACATTGGTACAAGCAGTTTGACACTTATATATTGAAGCTTAGTTACAAGCGTTGTGAGTATGATTGTTATGTTTATGTAAGAAGCTTTGATGATGGTTCTTTTATTTTTCTACTACTTTATGTTAATGATATGTTGATTGATGCTAACCATTTGAGTGATATTTATGGTTTGAAAGTCATGTTGGGAAAGAAGTTTGACATGAAAGATTTAGGGGCTGGTAGGAAGATTTTTGGTATGGAGATTCACAGGGATATGAGAGCTAGAAAACTATGGCTCTTTCAGCAAAGCTATATTTGAAAAGATCTTTGAGAGATTTGATATGAGCAATGCTAAATTAGCGAGCACTCCATTGGAAAATCACTTCAAGCTTTCCCTAGATCAGTGTCCAAAGACAGGTGAAGAAAAGAAGTACATGTCAAAGGTTCCATATGCCAGTGCAGTGGGTTGCTTGATGTATGCTATGGTTTGTACTAGACCGGACTTGGCACATACAGTTAGTTAAGTATGCAAGTACATGTCGAAACCAGGGAAGCAACATTGGGAAGAAGTAATGGATTTTCATATATTTGAAGGGGACTACAAGTCTCGGTATCATGTTTGGCATCCAACAAAGTAAGCCTTCAGTGGTTGGATATGTTGATTCGGACTATGCATGAGACTTTGATGATAGGATGTCCACAACAGGGTTTGTCTTCACCCTTGCAGGTGGACCAATTATGTGGAGATCATCAGTTCAGTCTATTGTTGCTATGTCCACAACTGAAGCTGAGTACATGACAGCTGATGAAGCTTCTAAGGAAGCCCTATGGCTTATGGGGGCTGGTAAATGAATTAGGCATTGACCAATGTGGAGTTTCGCTGCATTATGATAGTCAGAGTGATATCTTCTTGGCAAAGAACCAGGTGTATCATGCTAGGACCAAACATATTGATGTGAGATTTCACAAGATCAGAGAGTTGGTAGCTTATGGTAGATACTATTGCAGAAGTTTCACACTTCAGAAAATGTAGTTTATATCTTAACCAAGTCGGTTACCACAAACAAGTTCAAACATTGTCTAAGCATGCTGAACATTCACTAATGTTGTACTATGGAGCGCCCCAACCCAATGGTGGAAGATGGAGATTGATGATATTCGCCAAGGTGGAGATTGTTGTGCAATGACTCATATTCAATGGATTTGGCCTCTTCTTATCATAGTAGTAGTATAAGTTGTGGGTTTGGGCTAATGTAAAGGGTTAGGGTAGAGGACTATATATTTATGTTATGTAAATCTAATGTAAAAGGAGAAAACTAGCTAAACACAAATATTTATTCTCTAATAATATATAGTGGTAGCCCCTCAAAGCTCCCAGGGACGTATGCACAATTGGCCGAACTTCGTTACCAAACTTCTTATGTTATTCTCTTCTCTTTTACTATTTGATTGATCGCTTGTTCCCAACAAGTAGATTAATTATATGAGGCTCTTGTTGCTCTTTCCTCTTGCCATTAATCTTTGTCTATCATTTTCCTTTTTGCTTCTGTTCATCCAAGACACAACAAGTCAACAATGCTTCTAAAAAATCAAAAAGAAATTCAATATTCAATTATATATATTTATTTGATAACAATAAAATTATATTTTTGTTATTAAAACAAAGGAAAACATATACTTGTTTCTCCTTTAATATAGAAAAATCTAATTCAAGATCGTAAGCACAAGCAAAGAGACATAAATTATATTTTGGTCCATAAATCTCGGACCAAGTGATCCATTAATTTGGGATGGTTGAAGATGGAGGCTACTAGGGTTTTCATGTTTTTTTTCTTCTCTCTTCTTTCCTTTCTTTTCTTCTTTCTCTAGCGTCCTTCTCCTTTTCCTTTTTGCATTTCTATCTTTTCTTTTCATTTTTCATTTTACTGAAATAAAAATTAAATAAAACAATAATGATAATGATAATAATAATAATAATAATAATAACAATAATAATAATAATAATAATAATAATAATAATAAAATAGTGATAAAAATGAGATTTGATTATAACAAAGTTGGGTATTGATAACTATCATATAGAGAGATCTCATTTTAAGGTTGACACATATTGATACAATGAATTCTGTACTTTTATTTGGGACAATAATAATAAATCTAATTTTACATGCTTATAAATTGTGGTTGTGCATTGAACTTGAACACCACAAAAATTGAAGAGAGGAGCAATGTCCCTTGTTGAGAAGAAGAAAGGTGTTATCATGATGATGATCATGATTATGCTAGTATTAGCACATGCTGATGAGAAAGCTTCATCTCAACAAGTTGACCAAAATATTCACCCTGAATCGATCATTTTTTGTAACATGTGGTGCAATGTAAAATGCAGTCCCCTAAGTGTTTTTTCAACAAAGATTTATAGAGCTTGTGTAGGTCTATGTCGGTTACGTTGCCTAAAGACAAAGTTTGAGGTCGACACCAATCACTGTATTGCAGAGCATCACGCTAAAAGCTTTTCCGTATTGAAGGACATTAGTAATATTGGTATTTATGTTTTTACTTTCCTCACCAATTTTACTCATTTATTTTATCACATATTGTTATGGTTTCATCTCAAAACTAATTGGCAATGAGAGGAGTAACCCAACAGGTATTTAAACCATTGCGAGACAATAAGGTAGGCGATGTGAGACTTACTTCCCAACATGCCCCTCCATGCTTATAAGGGTTACTTTAGTAAATCTTATTGCTTCTAATTGAGTTAATCGTCTAATCTCCATGTTTCTAATATTCTACTTGATATGTTAGATGATCGTGATGGAGTGAAGGCCTTTGTCAACTCATTCTTCGAGGATTGCAAGAGCAAGTGATTAATTCATGCAAGGGACAAGGATCATTTATCCCGGAATAATATTAAAATATTAATTTATGATTTTGTTATTTTTCTTTTTAATTGAATTGAGTCTTCTTATTGACTTTGTACACATAGTGGGACATGAATAAAGACATGTGATTCTCATCCCTACATTAGACTACACTCAATAAAGAGAATCTAAGTTATATCCTTTATATATTAATAACAATATTCTTCAATGACATTTATACATGTTTTTGTATTTGAATTCCTACATGTGCACTACATTTGTCGTCTTTCTATTCCTCTCATGTTTAACATAACAAAAATTTATCACCAGGGCTTTGATCATTGTTGATAGTTAACGAGATCTGATTAGTTGGAGTCACCAATTTGGTTGCAACTAGTGCATTCACTAATCCAAGAGTAGGAATGGAATGTTATCCTTTTTGTTCAAAAAATAATTACAGTGGTGAGAGAATTAGTAAATAAAAACGTTAATATTAATTTTTTCCCTTGTCACTAGTAGTAGAATGCAAATAAGTGTTTTAATTATTATATTCCATGATAGCTTCATACATGTATTGATGCCCTTGAAATGGAAAAAATACGGTTTGGTGGTGTTTCAAAATTAACTTATGAAGAATGAAATAAGGAAGATAAAAAATGTTTAACATTATACATATAATTTAATAATTTAATAAATAATATGAATATAAAATACAATTTAACTAAAATAATTTCATGTAATTACATAAGAAGGTGAATTTAAAAAGAAATTGACAAATAAGAGTGAAAAGAGGAGTCATAAGTTATAAATATGTATCCAGTTTGTATAACATCAAGAGGTTTAGAAAAATATAGAAAAGTTAAAATATAAAAGGTATGAAATAAACAGTAATTTTTAGTGATGAAAATGACAACTTAAATAGTTATTGGTTGATTAATTCATTAGATAATACTATTATTATAAGAAAATAAATTATAATAATAATTATATATCAATATTGGGAATTGATCATTAGAACGTGCAAAATTTTATTACCCTACTTTGTCCTTACTAAATTTAACAATCAATTGAATAAAAAATTATGCCAATTTTTTAATTTATATCATTCAACTTATAAATTGAATAAAGAAATAGAGGAATAAACAATCAAAATGGTATATATCCAACAAAAAATTAAATATTATCATTCATAATAAATTCTATTTTTTTAATTCTTTTAAAATTTAGTCTATATTATATAATGTATTCAATTTATTGAATTAAAAAATGTGAGTCAACATTCAAAACTCTTGTGCTAATAATCAATACCGGTTACTATAAATGAAATTATTAGTTAAGTGACATATAAATTAAATACGCTGTTAAATATCTTATTTTGATAATTTTAAATAGATTAGGTAGATTATATTAAATTATCTAAAAAATTTAATCCTCCATTTTAAGCATATAGATAATCAAACCAATATTACAATATTAATAACATTGTAGAAGAAAAAATCAAGCTAAAGAGAAGACAAGTTTCAATGGATATTAATTTCGAGATAAAGTGCTAGCAGACCTTCAACGACTATAATAATGACTACGCATCATCTATAAATATCACTAATATTTGAAGAATATAATATACTAAGTTTGAGAATACATGAACAATCTGAATATCATTAAAACTTTCATTATTTCAAACATTTCTTAATTAAATTGAAAATTTGCATTCAAAAAATTGCTATTAAATATGAAGTAGTCTTTCCTTTCATATTTATTACACTTTTTGATTGTTATTTAAAGACTTACAAAGCCCATTGTTTATTGTTGATCTTCGAAAGAGAAAGTATACAAACAATAATCTAGTTGTGGAGTATAAGGAGACAATGAATACAAAGAATATTCATTGTTATAATCATTGTTGGATTATAGTGGAATTTTGGTATTCATAAGAAACTAGATGTAACCTACAATTTTGGTTGAACTAATATAAATATTTGTTTCAATCTTCTATTTGTTGAACCAATATAAATATTTGCTATAAAGTTATTTTCTAAAACATTATTTAAATGAGAAGAGATAGTGGGAAAATCATTTTAATTGTTAATTAGTGATGAAAGAATAAGAGAATAAAAAGTAATTATTAAATATTTCATTTCTCATAGGTCATCGAAAGGAAATAGTTGATTTTAATTATTACATTTCAAAAAAAGCTCCATACATGTATTAATGCCCTTGAAATAGAAAAAAATGTGATTTGGTGGTGTTGCAAAATAAAGTTAGGAAAAATAAAATAAAGAGACTGAAGTAACTAAATATTTAGTCTATTCCAAAAAATTGGATGTTTAATGTTATGCATATGATTAAAGAATTTAATAAATGATATAAGTATTGAATATAATTTGACTGAAATAAATTTATTTAATCCATGTTGGAAATTGAATTAGAAAAGAAATGGAAAAATATGGATTGAAAAATGAGTAATAAATAATGATATAATTGAAAAATAAATTATAAATATGTATTATATTTCTAAAATATCAAAAGATGACAAAGTTAAAATATCAAAATAAAATAATTTTTAGTAATGAAAGCAACTACTTAAATAGTTATTGGTTGATTGATTCTTATATGTAAGGACTCAAATTCTACCCTTGAAATTTTTTCCTTATTTTGTTCCAATATTACCACAAACTTCACTTATATACTCAAGCCAGAGTTTTGCTTATATACTCAAGCCAGAGTTGCTAACCATTCATGGTCGGCTAAAAATATATTTTTCCTTTCTTCAACTCGTCATTAATTATCTCCCGTAAATTCACGTCATCTTTAGTATAAACACTCCATATATGTTTATACTAAATACGTAATTCACAATATAATTATGGCATGACCAGAAATACGCACATTTTTCCATTTCGTAAACTTACGCCTACTTTAATATAAACACACCCATATATGTTTATACTAAACACGTAATTTACAACTCAAGCATTACATAACCAGGAAATACAACATACTTTCATTTCCCGTAAATCTACGCCTACTTTAATATAAACACACCCATATATGTTTATACTAAATGTGTAATTTACAACTCAATCCTTGCATAACCAGAAAATACACATTTTCGATAACAAATGCACAATTAAAGACTTATCCTTACCTTGGTGAGTGTTGGATTTGGTTCTTGGAAACTTCACAAGTTCCACCGACACCGCCACCAACTCTAAGATCTTTCCTCATCCCACCACATAACACAACGTTAGTCATTTATTCCAAATATCACATAAACAACTCATATTGTGTTATTTAACCATACAAGATATTCATCACATTTTAGATGTTTCTAAACTACTTTCATCATAAGTATACAACCCTCTAAAACATGCTTATTCATTTCATATTTCAACATTAGAAGGTAAACTCATCTTCCACCTCTAGCATTTTACTCATTTTCAGTTTAGGGTTTTTGGGGTTTTTATGACTCAACCCACCAACTCTTTCCATTTTCAAAATACTAACTCTAAACCAAGAGTTGTAAGAGAGAAACAACATAAAACGAACCATAACTCAAAAGGATGAGTTTCCATGGTTTCCTTCATTTTTGAGAAGAGATACAACATACCCAAATTAGGTTAGAATTTAGAGTTTTACCTCTTCTCAAGCTCTTAGATGAGTATCCAAGCTTTTTGTCCTTGAAAAAGCTCTCTCCTCTCACCCTTCTTCTTTTCTAAACCCTAGATTGTGTTTAGGGGTTTCTCATTAAATGCTGTCTCGTCGGGTTCTCGCTTAAGCGAGCTTATTCTCGCTCAAGCGAGCTTATTCTCGCTCAAGCGAGAAAATCCCGCCCTTTTTAAAAATCCATATCTGACCCTCTCGCTCAAGCGAGAATCTCACAGTGGCAACAGTCCAAAATGTCCTTCCTCGCTTAGGCGAGAATCTTCCAGTATATCCCAGGATTTCACCCTCCCGGGTGAGTCTCTCTCGCCCAGACGAGAATCTCTCGCTCAAGCGAGGATCCTCCAGTATAGCCCAAGATTTCACCCTCCCAGGTGAGCCTCTCTCTCGCCCAAGCGAGAATCTCTCGCTCAAGCGAGGATCCCAGGACTAATACTATAATTTTAAAGACTTAAAATTTAGGGTGTTACAGCAAGTCATTCTCAATACCACATAGGGCAAGTCATTCTCAATACCACATAAGGCAAGTCATTCTCAATACCACATAGGGCAAGTCATTCTCAATACCACATAGGGCAAGTCATTCTCAAATCATATACGTAATCAGAAAATCCACACATTTTCTATTATCATATACAATTAATCACTTCTCCTTACCTTGGTCCGTGTCGGGGTTGGTTTTGGGTAACTTTGCAAGTTCCTTCGCTACCTCCTCCAACTTTAGGATCTTTCGTTATCCCCCACCACATAACAATAATGTAAGTCATTTATTCGAAATAACACATAAATAACTCATTTCATCCATAAACATACAAGAGATTTACACATTCCCAATGTTTCCAAAACTACATTCAATAATAGTTTCCAAACATCTAAAATATACATGTTCATCCTATATCCAACATTAGAACATACATTCATCTAACATTTCGTCCATTTCTCATTTTACTCATATTCTCATTTTGGGGGTGTTGGGGTTTTCATGAATCAACCCACAAAATATTTCCATTCACTAAATGCCCGATGTGGTATGGAGAATGAACTAGACCTACCCGATGTGGTATGGAGAATTAACTAGACCTTCCCAATGTGGTATGGAGAATGAACTAGACCTGCCAGATGTGGTATGGAGAATTAACTAGACCTGCCCGGTGTGGTATGGAGAATGAACTAGACCTGTCCGATGTGGTATGGAGAATGAACTAGACCTGCCCGATGTGGTATGGAGATTTAACTAGGCCTGACTGGTGTGGTATGGAGAATGAACTAGACCTGTCCGATGTGGTATGGATAATTAACTAGACCTGCCCGATGTGGTATGGAGAATTAACTAGACCTACCCGATGTGGTAGATGATTATCTTTGTGGGAAAACTTGGTGAATATGAATGATGAGAAATGAGCATATTGGAATGAAAGTCATATGCATGCTATAGAATATATATTATGGGATATATATACTATATGGTGAATATGAATGATGAGAAATGAGTATATTGGAATGAAAGTAATATGCATGCTATAGAATATATATTATGGGATATATATACTATAGGGTGAATATGAATGATGAGAAATGAGTATGGTTGGATGAAAGGAATATGCATGCTATAGAATATATATTATGGGATATATACACTATAGGGTGAATATGAATAACCTGGAAATGGAAGGAAGGAGATACTAATGTTTATATTTATGTGCTTGTGATGATAAATTATTTCAATGTTTATTTATACTTAAAATGTGGATTATCATGTAATGTTAGTCTTGAACTAATGACTTACTCCCTTGTATTTGTGTGTTGTTTATGATAATCCCATTGTAGGTAAACGAATGATTTTGAGGAGAAGACTCACTTAGGAATTTTATGTGTTTCCTAACTTGAATTTCTTTATCTATACTTTGGTATTATAGTTGACTAAACAATATTTTAGGATGAATGTAATTCTGATTATGGTAACACTGGATATGTGTAGTTACGGGCATTGTGATTCTTGGAAACCCATAACTAGTTGTATGCGGTAGTTACTAAGGATTAATTGAATGAATTATGTTTTTCTGCAATATGAAGTGTATGGTAATATAACATGTTAAAAAGTGTTTTACGAAATAATTAATGAGGGATTAAAGTAAGATGATGAGTGTATGCATGAAAGGATTAAAATAAAGGAAAAATTTTCAATGGTAGAATTTGGGTCCTTACACGTTTACCTCTTCATTACCACCAGGGGCAGGACATACGATACAATACCACGTAGGGCAAGTCATACACAATACCACATAGGGCAAATCATACACAATACCATATAGGGCAAGTCATATACAATACCACATAGGGCAAGTCATACACAATACCACATAGGCCAAGTCATACACAATACCACATAGGGCAAGTCATACACAATACCACATAGGATAAGTCACTCTCAATACCACATCGGGCAAGTCATACACAAATCATATACGTAATAAAAAAATCCACACATTTTCTATTATCATATACCATTAATCACTTCTCCTTGGTACGTGTCGGGATTGGTTTTGGGAAACTTTGCAAGTTCCATCGCTACCTCCTCCAACCTTAGGATCTTTCATTATCCCCACCACATAACAATAATGTCAGTTATTTATTCGAAATAACACATAAATAACTCATTTCATCTCTAAACATACACAAGATTCATACATCCCCAAATGTTTTCAAAACCACATTCATAGATAGTTTCTGAACATCTAAAACATACACATTCACCCTATAATCATTATCAGAACATACATTCATCTTCTACATTCAACATTTTCACCCATTTCCCATCTAACCTCATTGTCACTTTAGGTTTTTAGGGTTTCATGAATCAACCCACAAACCTTTTCCATTCTTGAAATACCAACTCTAAACCAAGATTTTACAAGATAAAAACAACATAAAACGAATCATAACTCAAAAGGGTGAGTTTCCATGGTTTCTCATATCTTGAGAAGAGATCCAACATACCAAAAATGGGTTTTCAAAGAGAAGAAAAAAGTTAGAATCAAGACTTTTACCTCTTCTCAAGCTCTTGGACGAGAATCAAAGCTCCTAGACCTTGGAAATTCTCTCTTCTCTCACCTCTCTTCAAATCTTAACCCTAAAATGTGTTTGAGGTTTTTCTCATTTATTGCACTCGTCGGGTTCTCGCTCAAGCGAGCCCATTCTCGCTCAAGCGAGAAAATCCCGCCCATTTTAAGAACTCATATCTGACCCTCTCGCCCAGACGAGGCATCTCTCGCTCAAGCGAGGATCCTCTCGCTCAAGTGAGAATCTTACAGCCTCGACAGGTCCAAAATGTCACTTTTCTCGCCCAGGCGAGCCAACTCTCGCTCAGGCGAGAATCCATCAGTATAGCCTAGGATTTCACCCTCCCAGGTGAGCCTTTCTCGTCTAGGCGAGAACCCCTCATTCAAGCGAGAATTTCAGGACTGATACTATAATTTTAAGGAGTGAAATTAAGGGTGTTACATTATATAATAACAAGCTTAGTAAATAATACAATTATTATAAGGAAATATGTAAGGGCCCAAATTCTATCCTTGAAGTTTTTTCCTTATTTTATTCCTTTTGCATACATCTTCCTATACTTATTATCGCATTTCAACATATTTATTCTTGGTCTCCATATCCACATACATTCGATTTAACATAAAATCATAATTCATATATTCCTTTCTTCGGTAATTACCGCATATGACTAGCTATGAGTTTCCAAAACACCCATAGCTACTAATATCCAGCATTACACCCCAAAAATGTAGTGAGTCAAATAGTTATAATACAATCATCCAAGTAACAATTTACATCACAAAAAGCAAAATAAAAGATCCAAGTCCTAAGCTCCTAAGGCCTCGAACCAAGCATCCTCAACTATCATGTTTACCTGCAATGTGGTTATCAATGGCAAATGCACACAACATACAAAGGAGTAAGTCATCAAGACAATAAATACCATTATAAGATAATCCACATTTTAAAGGGGTTAGTAAACCATTTCGAAATTCATTTTCTTTGCTGCATAACTTGAGCCGAAGTCGCTACACCCTTAAGGTTAGCTAAAAGCAGATTCTTATTTCTTTTAAAAAGAAAACGTGCTACATATACTCGAGCCGGAGTTTCGCTTCATATACTCGAGCCGGAGTATTGCTTCATATACTCGAGCCGGAGTTTTGCTTCATATACTCGAGCCGGAGTATTACTTCATATACTCGAGCCGGAGTTTTGCTTCTTATACTCCAGCCGAAGTTTTTGCTTCTTATACTCGAGCCGGAGTTTTTGCTTCTTATACTCGAGTCGGAGTTTTGCTTCTTATACTCGAGTCGAAGTCGCTAACCATTCATGGTCGGCTAAAAATATAGTTTCTTTTCATTGATTTCACCATAAATCATTTCCCGTGAATCCCCGCCATCATTAATATAAACACACCCATATATGTTTACACTAAATACGTAATTCACGACTTAATCATTGCACAACTAGAAAATACACACATTTTCTATTTTCAAATGCACAAGTAAAGACTTATCCTTACCTCGGTGAGTGTTAGGTTTGGTTCTTGGTAACTTCGTAAGTTCCACCAACACCGCCGCCAACTTTAGGATCTTTCCTCATTCCCACCATATAACACAATGTTAGTCATTTATTCCAAATATCATATAAACAACTTATATTGCATTATTTAACCATACAAGATATTTAAGGTATTTTCAATGTTTCTAAACTACTTTCATCATAAGTTTACAACATCTAAAACATACATATTCATCTCATATTTCAACATTAGAATGCTTAATCATCTTCTACCTCTAGCATTTTATCCATTTTCCCTTTTAACCATATTTTCTCTTTAGGGTTTTGGGGTTTCCATGAATCAACCCACAAACCCTTTCCATTCTTGAAATACCAACTCTAAACCAAGAGTTTACAAGAGAAAAACAACATAAATCGAACCATAACTCAAAAGGGTGTGTTTCCATGGTTAGAGATCCACCATACCCAAAATGAGTTTCAAAGGGAAGAAGAGAGTTAGAATCAAAAGTTTTACCTCTTCTCAAGCTCTTGGACGAGAATCAAAGCTTCTTGCCCTTGGAAAAGCTCTCTTCTCTCACCTCTCTTCAAATCTTAACCCTAAAATGTGTTTGGGGTTTTCCTCATTTAATGCACTCGTCGGGATCTCGCATAAGCGAGCTCATTCTCACTCAAGCGAGAAAATCTCGCCCATTTTAAAAACTCAGATCTGACCCGCTCGCTCAGGCGAGGGAACTCTCGTTCAAGTGAGGATCCTCTCGCTCAGGCGAGAATCTTACAGCCTCGACATGTCCAAAATGTCACTTTTCTCGCCCAGGCGAGCCAACTCTCGCTCAGGCGAGACCACTCTCGCTCAGGCGAGAATCCTCCAGTATAGCCCAGGATTTCACCCTCCCAGGTGAGCCTTTCTCGCCTAGGCGAGAATCCATCGCTCAAGCGAGAATTCCAGGACTGATACTATAATTTTAAGGAGTGAAATTTAGGGTGTTACAAAATAAATGATAATTGTGTATATATATAATGGGAATTGATCATTAGACAGTGTGATTTTTTATTATCCAATTTTTTCTTTACTAATAATTTATACCATATAATATATAAATTGAATAACAAATAAATGAATATACACTATAAATAGTATCTATCTAATAATAAAATAAACATTATCTTTTACTAACGTGTTGACAGACACTTCGTGTTTGCATTCCCACATTCTTAGAAAATTATATCACATTTTTAATTTATGAAATATTTAATTTTTATATATTTCATTTTAGATAATTTATCACATTTTTTATTGAGTGCACATGATATTATAATTTATGTAATAGGAAAATATGAAAAATAAATTGTGATTTATTAAAACATACATTAAGAATGTGTTTGATATGAATTATGTTTTTAGTTTCAGTTTATAAACTGTTGAATTATAATTTATTTATGTTTGAGTACCTTAGTTGAAAATTGAATATAAACTAATCTATTTTGTTTGGGTAAGGTAGAAATATTCTTTTTTAAATAGTAAATTACACTAAAAAATATGAGGTTATATGTTTATGTTATAATTATTTTGGTTGTTTTTAATACAATTTATAAATATACATTTTCTAATATTTATCATCTTATATATTTTTATTATAAATATTTTAATTTTTAATATTGCATAATAAAACCTAAAAATAAATTAAGTTGATAAATGGAGGAACAGAAATGAGAAAAGAATGATAATTGGTGACATATAAAAGTCAAACCAAAACTCATTCATCCAAGTGTTACTACACACACTTGTTGAATTACATGATTACCAAACTTTTTATTGACATGTACTCAAAACAGTAGCATTATTCCATCAACTCAATGAACCACTGAATGAACGATGATTTAACAAAGCATATTCACATTAGTAAGGATATTAGATGAATTTGTTAAGTTAAATATTGTGGTATCTTGGAGGTAAATGCAAATGATGCTTTAATTCTAAATACTAATAGCCCTACAAAAATTACAATGTTTTTTCTCTTTGCACAGTTGATATATCTAATAAGCAAGCATAATATACATGTCTATGAAGGCTATTTGTTTCATAGTATCGGAAGACATAATAAGGCTTTGTTTAATCACCAACATGAAAAATGACACAATGAGGAACGGCTTAGGCATTTCATGGAAGAGATTAAATTCTTAAAATATTTTTTTCAAACATATTACATGATTGACAAACATTATGCAACAGCAGTAACAACATCATCATATAGTGTCCCCGGAAATCATAACTTAATGTAAATATTTAAAATAAAATAAAAAAAGTGAACATCATGGAACATGTTCAAACATAAAGTGATTTTTTCTATTATTTCTTCAATGCACAGAAGCCAAAAGCTCACAAGAACAAGAAAAGAAAATTACAATAACTCTATTTGTAGTTACAATGAATTTCTCTTTATCTCTTCTCACAAATCTCTAAAACTCTAAAAAATCTCTTCTGAAATACATAGCCTTCTCCTCCCTTGGATCTGAAATTTCTTCTTCTATTTATAGAGAACCAGTGTGAGTACATTAGATGAGGCTCTTGTTGCTCTTTCCTCTTGCCATTCATGTTTGTCTATCAGTTTCCTCTTTGCTTCTGTTCATCCAAGACACAACAAGTCAACAATGGTGGCTTATAATTGATTTCCACCATGAAATTGAAGAGAATGCTTCAAAAAATCAAAGAGAAATACAATATTCAATAATATATATTCATTTGATTACAATAAAATTATATTTTTGTCATTAAAATAAAGGAAAACATGTTTGGGACGGTTGAAGATGGAAACTGCCAGAGTTTTCATGTTTTTTTTATTTTTTCTTCTCCCTTTTCTTTCCTTTCTTTTCTTCTTTCTCTAACGTCCTTTTCCTTTTGCATTTCTTTCTTTTATTTTCATTTTTCTTTTTAATGAAATAAAAATTAAATAAAACGATAATGATGATAATAATAATAATGATGATAATAATAATAATAATGATAATATAATAATAATAATAATAATAATAATAATAATAATAATAATAATAATAATAGGATAGCGATGAGATTTGATTAGAATAAAGTTGAGTGTTGACAGCTATCATATCAATTATGGAGGGATTTGAGGTTGACACATATTGATACAATGAATTCTGTACTTTTATTTGGGACATTAAGAATAAGTCTAATTTTACATGCTTATAAATTGAGGTTGTGCATTGAACTTGAACACGTCCCTTGTTGAAAAGAAAAAAGGTGTTGTTATGATGGTGGTAATGATTATGCTAGTATTAGCATATGCTGATAACAAAGCTTCATCCTGAATCGATAATTTTTTGTAA
This sequence comes from Lupinus albus, assembly GCA_009771035.1. Taxonomy (NCBI): domain Eukaryota; kingdom Viridiplantae; phylum Streptophyta; class Magnoliopsida; order Fabales; family Fabaceae; genus Lupinus; species Lupinus albus. Next base: position 1,876,625 of record CM020013.1, on the reverse strand, counting down.
CATGTGGTGCAACGTAAAATGCAGCCCCCTAAGTATTTTTTCAACAAAGATTTATAGAGTTTGTGTAGGTCTATGTCGGTTAAGTTGCCTAAAGATCAAGTTTGAGGTCAACACCAATCACTGTATTGCAGAGCATCACCCTACAAACTTTTCCGTATTGAAGGACATTAGCAATATATGTATTCATGCTTTTACTTTCCTCACCTATTTTACTCATTAATTTTATCACATATTTCTTTAAGGGTTACTTTAGTAAGGAAATAAATCATCTGTTGTACTGGACCCTTTAGTATAGGCAGAGATGATGACATGTATCACTTAAAAAAAAATTAACAATACAGATTTTAAATTGTTTTCAATTAAAAAAATATTTCAAAATTTCAAATTATTCTTGACCTCGCAATTCAGTACCAGACAATCTAGTACTAGAGAGGATCTCAACCCCTTTAGTAAATCTAATTGCTTATAATTGAGTTAATTGTCTAATCTCCATGTTTCTAATATTCTACTTGATATGTTAGATGATCGTGATGGACTGAAGACCTTTGTCAACTCATTCTTCGAGGATTGCAAGAGCAAGTGATTAATTCATGCACTACATTAGGGACAAGGATCCTATCTCCCAGAATAATATTAAAATATTAATTTTTTATTTTGTTATTTTTATTTTTAATTGAATTGAGTCTTTTGATTAGTTTGGTACACATAATGAGACATGAATAAAGACATGTGATCCTAATCCCAACATTAGACCACACTCAATAAAGAGAATCCAAGTTATATTCTTTATATATTAATAACAATATTCTTCACAACATTTATACATGTTACACTATAAGTCTGTATTTGAATTCCTACATGTGCACTACATTTGCAGTCATTCTATTCCTCTTATGTTTAAATAACAAAAATTTATCAGTAGGGCTTTAATCATTGTTGATAGTTTTTTTTATCGGCAAATGCTAGTATGTTAGTATTTTGTTGTGGAGCGAGACTCGGACCATAAATCTCCTTCTCCCCTCTTCTCACTACATCAAGGTACCATTTTTTTTTAAATTTGTTATAGGTGAGACTCGAACCCACAATCTTCTTCATTTCATTCCTTAAACTCATTCATTTTAACTATCACACCACCTTATGGTTAACGAGATCAAATTAGTTCGAGTCACCAATTTGGTTGCAATTCGTACATTCACTAATCCAAGAGTAGGATGAAATGTTATCCTTTTTGTTCAAAAATTAATTACAATGGTGAGAGAATTAATAAATAAAAACGTTATTATTAATTACTAGCATGTGTCGTGCTTGTCAACCCGTTTTCCTATCGTTTGTAAAGTGTAGTCTACATGCAATAAATGAGTAATATAATAAATTGTATTACATATTGTAATTTGCATATATTCAATTGAAGTAGTTGTTCAATATTAATGAAGTGATGTATATACAATTGTGTTTATCAGGATATAATAAAACATTGGTGCATTGGTGCATAATAACTTTATACTTTTATAGCCTCATCATGTTCATAATTTAGTTATTCATAAGAAAAAGTGCAATATGTCATGTTCTCAAATATAAAAACTGCATTATATAAAAAAAATTATAATAATGCTCACATCCTTTCTACACTGCAGTAAAAACTGTTATATTGAAATATAAAAAATTGCAATATAAAAATTATACCACTTAGCAATTTATAGATGAAGGAATAACGTACATAAATATTAAGTTACAAATTCTGAAGGGTAAAATAGGTATTTAAAATTTATACAATGAGAAGTTATTTTAAGTTTTCCCTTTACTAAGTAGTATATTAATTATTTCCCTTGTCACTAGTAGTACAATGGAAATAATTGATTTTAATTATTACATTCCGAAAAAGATTCAGACATGTATTGATCCCTTGAAATGGAAAAAATAAGGTTTGGTGGTGTTGCAAAATTAACTTATGAAGAATGAAATAAGGACGATAAAAAATATTTAAGCTTACACATATAATTTAATAAATAATACGAATATAAAATACAATTTAACTAAAATAACTTCATCTAATTACATAAGAAGGTGAATTTAAAAATAAATGGACAAATAAGTGTGAAAAGAGGAGTCATATATTTAAAAAGTAGAATATAAATATGTATCTAAATTGAATAACATCAAGAGGTTTAGAAAAATATATGTTAGGGATAGAGCGCAATGCGGAAGCACAAAATCGGATCAATTGAGAACAAATGAGAAGCAAGAAAAAATATGACACAAGATTTAACGTGGAAAAACCCCCTCAGTGTGAGTGTTAAAAAACCACGGGCGCTCAAGAGCAAAATTTCACTATGTAAAAAGGAAGAGTACAATAAATCATCTTATAGTAACGAGGATAAAGAACAATATTTAATCTCACAAATACTCTCTCAAATTGAACAAGAATTCTCACCAAAATACACTTGTGTAGAAAATCTAAAACTCTCTGTATTTTTGATGTTATGATAATATGTCATAGCATTGCCCTTTTATAGGCAAGTGAATAAGAGAGAAAAATCTTATAAGATTTAATATACATATGAGAGGCACAAACTTCTCAACAATGCAATCAAGAATCTTATTAAATAATATTTAATAAGATTTATTGAGAGGCACAAACTTCTCAACAATCTCCACCTTGGCTCGAATTCGGTAAATTTCTCATCACCAAATAAAGCCCCGAAGGGCGGTCAAATGCTGTAGATATTAACCAAGTTCAGGCAGTGTTGGAACTTGGTATTTGGAAGTGGCTTGGTAAGCATATCTGCTGGATTCTCTTATGTGTGAATCTTCTCCACCATAATTTCACCAACAGTAACAATATCTCGGATAAAGTGACGTTTCACATAAATGTGTTTGGTCTTGTCGTGATAACGATTATTCTTGGTCAAATGAATAGCACTTTGATTATCACAAAATACTTTAAGAACACCTTGTGCTAAACCAAGTTCATTTACCAAACCTCGGAGCCAAATAGCCTCTTTCACACCCTCTGTTACTGAAATATATTCTGCTTCAGTCATAGATAATGCATCAATAGACTGAATAATAGCTTTCCAACTAATAGCACTATTATAGAGAGTAAAAATGTAACCAAAAAGAGATCTCCTTCTATCATTGTCACCAGCATAATCTGAATCAACATAACCTACAATATCATCGGTTGTAGCCTTGCTTCTATCAAATACCAAGCCAAAGCCAGAAGTACCTTTTAGATATCGAAAAATCCATTTTATAGCACTCCAGTGATCCTTACCATGATTATACATATATCGACTCACCATGCTAGCAGCATATGCTAAATATGGTCTAGTGCACACCATAGCGTACATAAGACTACCAATTGCACTGGCGTAAGGAACATGTGACATACGCTCCATCTCCTCCTCTGTATGTGGGCAAAGATTTGAAGATAACTTGAAATGTGCAGGAAGTGGAGTAGAAACAGGTTTGCAATCATTCATAATAAACCTTTCAAACACTCTCTTAATATACTTCTGCTGAGATAAGAATAGTTTACCAGCTTGACGGTCCCTGTGAATCTCTATACCAAGAATTTTCTTGGTTGCACCTAATTCCTTCATCTCAAACTCATTATTGAGTTGAGTTTTCAATTTTCTGATCAAAGACTTGTCACATGAAGCAATTAACATATCATCAACATAAAGTAACAAGTATATGAAAGATCCATCTGGAAATTTTTGGAAATAAATACAGTCATCAAATTGTCTCTTGTAATAAGCTTGCTCAATCATGAAAGAGTCAAACCTCTTGTACCACTGGCTTGGAGCTTGTTTAAGGTCATATAAAGATTTCTTCAATCGTCAGACAAGACGCTCCTTATCAGGAACAATAAATCCCTCGGGTTGTTCCATGTAAATTTATTCTTCCAACTCTCCATGTAGAAAAGATGTCTTTACATCAAGTTGCTCAAACTCCAAATCAAATAAAGCAACAAAAGCAAGCAAAACACGAATGGAACTATGACGAACAACAGGTGAAAATATCTCATTAAAGTCAATACCTTCCTTTTGATTGAAGCCTTTAACAACTAATTTTGCTTTGCATCTTGGATCTTCAACCCTGGGAATGCCATCTTTCTTCTTATAGATCCATGTACATCTCAATGGACGTTTGCCTTTGGGAAGCTCTGTCAAAACCCAAGTACCATTCTTATGAAGAGTTTTCATTTCTTCATTCATAGCCACTAGCCACTACGAAGAATCAGCACAAGAAACAGCTTCTCTATAGCTGGCACGTTCACACCATCATTTACCTCTTGTGCTATAGACAATGCATAAGCAATTAAATTATCACCATCAGTGTACCTAGTTGGCCTTTTAATTAGTCTTCTAGCTCTGTCTTGGGCAAGACAATAATCATCTTCTTGTTGATGAATATAAGAAGTAGTATTATCATCACAATCAACATAATGATCATCAATGCTTGATTCATTTGTAGAGGAAGATGAAACATCAACATTAGGAGTTGCAGGGTTTACTATCAACTCCACTTTCTCGCTAGTACCCTGCATATTACCTGTACTAGTAGAAGAAGACACAACAGATTGTTTTCCAGAAGATAATGATGCATCCTCGTTAAAAGTCACATCTCTACTAAGAATTAATTTTCGTGACTTTGAATCGGAACACCATAAGCGATATCCTTAGACTCATATGCATAACCAAGAAATATGCATTCAACAGCTCTTGGAGCTAATTTAGCATCATTAACATGTGCATAAGCAGGACATCCAAATATTCTTAAATTAGAATAATCAACAGGATTATCTGACCAAATTTCTTCTAGAACTTTGAAGTCAAGTGCCGAAGAGAATGGTTGACCAAGTAACAAGCAGTATATGCTCCCTCAGCCCAAAGTTCACGCCGATGTCATAACCCAACATTTTAGAGCATACAACGAGCTCTCTCAAGTAGAGTCTTGTTTATCCATTCTGTAACACCATTTTGCTGGGGATTCCTTGGTATGGATTTGTGTCTAGGAATACCATGATTTGTGTAGAATTCATTAAAGTCACCATTATAGAACTCTAACCCATTGTCTGTTCTGAGCTTCTTCACATTTTTCTCTGTTTGGGTTTCAACAAGAGTTTTCCACTTTTTGAAAGTGGAGAAAGTTTCATTTTTATGCCGCAGAAAATAAACCCAAACCTTGCGGGAAAAATCATCAATGATAGTCATCATATAGCGGCATCCTCCATGGGAAGGAACTTTAGAAGGCCCCCAAAGGTCATAATGAATATAATCAAGAATACCTTTGGTACGGTGAGTTGCGGTATAGAAACTAACCTTTTTCTGTTTCCCAAAAATACAATGTTTGCAAAACTCAAACTTACCAATGTCATGCTTACCAAGATGACCTTTCTTGTTCAGAAGGTGCATGCCTTTTTCGCTCATATTTCCCATACGCATGTGCCATAATTTGGTGACATCATTATCAAGCATTGAAGAAGATACAGTTGTTGAACCTGTCACAACAGAGCCTTGCAAGACATATAAGCTACCAACTCGGTTAGCCTTTAATAATACAAGAGCACCTTTCAATACTTTTAGAACTCCACCTTCAGCTGAATATCTGCACCCGAGAGACTCTAGGGTGCCAAGAGAAATTAATTTCCGCTTCAAATCTGGAATATAGCGGACATTAGCAAAAGTTCTGACAACATCATCACAAGTCTTGATCTGCACTGTACCTATTCCTGCAACTTTGCATTGGGTATAATTTCCATTAAAACAACACCACTGTCAACATGTTTAAAAGTGGTGAATAAGTCATTATAAGGACACATATGAAAAGTACATCCAGAATTAAGAATATATTCTATTTTACTCCTCTTATTAGAAGAGACAATAGATAATAGAACATCACTGTCAAAGTCGGCTTCAATATTAGCAGCTTCAGGGGATTGTTGAGATTTTCCTCTTTCTTATTTTTCCTGTTTTTTCTTCAGGATGAAACAATCAGGAATATCATGTCCTGATTTCTTGCAATAGCGGCATGTTTTGTTGGATTTGTGGCCTCTAGATTTGGATCTGAACTTTTTATAACTTGTACTCCCCTTTTCTTGAGTTCTACCTCGAACACTTAAGCTCTCACCCTTGTCCACAGAATTAACTTCAAGATCAAACTTTTCTTTGGACAATAAATTAGATTTAACATCTTCAAAGGATAAGGTATCATTATTTCCATACAACATAATTTCTTTGAAGTGTTTGTAGGTAGAAGGTAAAGAGACAACCAACAAAACAGCTTTGTCTTCATCTTCAATATTGATATCAATATTTTGCATATCCATAATCATAGAGTTAAAATCTTCAAGATAAGTTTGAATTGGAGTACCTTCAACCATACGAAAGGTATATAACCTTTCTTTGAGACGAAGCTTGTTTGCGAGACTTTTGGTCATGTATAAGGTTTCTAACTTCAACCACAAAGCCGCAGCGGTTTCTTAACCTCCTTAAACAAACAGAGTTGGATTGTTGAAAGTGTAACACCCTAAATTTGAGTCTTCAAGATTATAGTAACAGTCCTGGAAGCCTCACTTGAGCGAGAGTTGTCTCGCCTGGGCGAGAAATGGCAATTTTGGGCTGTTGACACATTGTAATCGATTACACATTCCTGGTAATCGATTACATGCTGATAAACTAATCAGACCTGTGCATCTGACACAATGTAATCGATTACACACTCCTGATAATCGATTACATAGTATTAAAAGCATCAGATATGTGCATCTGAGACAGTGTAATCGATTACACACTCCTGGTAATCGATTACATCATATTAAAAGCATCATATATGCGCATTTTTCACGTTGTAATCGATTACTCCATGTTGGTAATCGATTACAACCCGACGACACCTCTTTAAAACAGAAACCCAAACACATTTTAGGGTTAAAAACTTTGAAGGGAGGTGAGAGAAGAGAGCTTTTCCAAGGGCAAGGAGTTTTGATACTCACCCAAGAGCTTGAGAAGAGGTAAAAATCTTGATTCTAACTCTCTTCTTCTCTCTTAAACTCATTTTGGGTATGTTGGATCTTTTCTCCAAATGTGAGAAACCATGGAAACTCATCCTTTGGAGTTATGGTTCGTTTTATGTCATTTTTACCTTGTAAACTCTTTGTTTAGAGTTAATATTTCAAGAATGGAAATGGTTGTGGGTTGAGTCATGAAAACCACAAAACCCTAAAGTAAAAAAAATGGGGTAAAAAGAGAGAGTGAGTAAAATGCTAGAGGTAGAAGATGAGTTTACCTCCAAATGTTGGAATATGAGATGAATATGCATGTTTTAGATGGTTGAATACTTATGATGAAAGTAGTTTAGAAACATCGAACATGTGATGAATATCTTGTATGATTAAGTAATGCAATATAAGTTGTTTATGTGATATTTGGAATAAATGACTAACATTGTGTTATATGGTGGGATGAGGAAAGATCCTAAGGTTGGAGGGAATCACGGAGGAGACTTTTAAAGTTACCCGAAACCGATCCCCAACACTCACCAAGGTAAGGGATAAGTGGCTCTAATTCATACTCAGATGTGAATGAGGTATGTGAAAGAGGTAAAGTGTTGGTAAGTTTATTGTTGTTACACTACCCGGAGAGGTAGTGGTTTATTGTTGATACACTACCCGGAGAGGTAGTGGTTTATTGTTGATACCCTACCCGAGGGGGTAGTGGTTTATTGTGTCCTACCCGGAGTGGTAGTGAACTGTTTATTGTGTCCTACCCGGAGTGATAGTGAACTGTTTATTGTGTCCTACCCGAAGTGGTAGTGAACTGTTTACTGTGTCCTACCCGGAGTGGTAGCGGACTGTTTATTGTGTCCTACCTGGAGTGGTAGTGGACTGTTATTGTATCGTACCGAGAATGGTAGTGAAGTATTGTGAACTAGACCTGCCCCATGTGGTATGAATGATAACTAGACCTGCCCTATGTGGTATGGAGAATGACTAGACCTGCCCAATGTGGTATGGATGATAACTAGACATGCCCTATGTGGTATGGAGAATGACTATACCTGCCCTATGTGGTATGGATGATAACTAGACCTGCCCTATGTGGTATGGTGAATGACTAAACCTGCCCTATGTGGTATGAATGATAACTAGACCTGCCCTATGTGGTATGGAAAATGACTAGACCTGCCCTATGTGGTATGGAGAATGAATAGACCTGCCCTATGTGGTATGGATGATAACTAGACCTGCCCTATGTGGTATGGAGAATGACTAGACCTGCCCTCTGTGGTATGGATGATAACTAGACCTGCCCTATGTGGTATGGAGTATAACTAGACCTGCCCTATGTGGTATGGAGAATGACTAGACCTGCCCTATGTGGTATGGATGATAACTAGATCTGCCCTATGTGGTATGGAGAATGACTAGACCTGCCCTATGTGGTATGGATGATAACTAGACCTGCCCTATGTGGTATGGAGAATGACTAGACCTGCCCTATGTGGTATGGATGATAACTAGACCTGCCCTATGTGGTATGGAGAATGACTAGACCCGCCCTATGTGGTATGGATGATAACTAGACTTGCCCTATGTGGTATGGAGAATGACTAGACCTACCCTATGTGGTATGGATGATAACTATATCTGCCCTATGTGGTATGGAGAATGACTAGACATGCCCTATGTGGTATGGATGATGAACTAGACCTGCCCGAGGTGGTATGGAGATGTAATTGGACCTACCCGGTGTGGTAGGGGGTTATATTGGTGAAAGAACTCGGTGAAAACGATTAAGGATGAATACGACACATGAGAAATGTAACACCCCGAATTTTAGTCTTTAAAAATTAAAGTATCAGTTCTGGAAGCCTCGCTTGATCCAGAGATTCTCGCTTGAGCGAGAGAGGTGCATCTGGGAGGGTGAAATCTTGGGTTATACTGGAGTATTCTCGCCTGAGCGAGAGTTGTATCACCCGAGCGAGAAATGGCAATTTTGGGCAGTGTAATCGATTACACAGTCCATGTAATCGATTACATGCAGATAAAAAGCATCAGATATGTGTATTTTGCATGATGTAATCGATTACACAATACATGTAATCGATTACATGCAGATAAAAGCATCAGATATGTGCATTTTACATGATGTAATCGATTACACAATACATGTAATCGATTACACAATACATGTAATCGATTACATGCAGATAAAAGCATCAGATATGTGCATTTTACACGATGTAATCGATTACACAATCCATGTAATCGATTACATCTATGCGTTAAGCGAAAATTGCTACTGTGAGATTCTCGCTTGAGCGAGAATGGGCTCGCTTGGGCGAGAACCCGACGACTGCTCTTTAAAAATAGAAACCCCAAACACATTTTAGGGTTAGAACTTGAAGAGAAGAGAGAGAATGAAGCTTTTCAAGAGCAAGAGCCTTAGGACTCATTTTAGAGCTTGCGAAGAGGTAAACCTCTTGTTCCTAACTCTTCTTCTTCCTCTCTAACTTGTTTTGGGTATGTTGGATTTATTTTCATAACATGAGAAATCATGGAAACTCATCCGTTAGAGTTATGGTTCGTTTTATGTTGTTTTTATCTTGTAAACTCTTGGTTTAGAGATAGTATCTCAAGAATGGAAAAGGTTGTGGGTTGATTCATGAAAACCCCAAAAACCCTAAAAGTGAAAATGTGGTAAAAGGAGAGAATGAGTAAAATGTTAGATGTAGAAGATGAGTTTACCCCAAATATTGAAATATGAGATGTTATGCATGTTTTAGATGGTTGAATATTGATGATGAATATTTTGTATGATTAAATGATGCAAAATAAGTTGTTTATGTAATATTTGGAATAAATAACTAACATTGTGTTATGTGGTGGGATGAGAAGAGAGATCCTAAGGTTGGAGGTGGTGTTGGTAGAATTCGAGAAGTTGCCAAGAACCGAACCCCAATACTCACCAAGGTAAGGAGGAATCTTTAAATGGTATATGGTAATGGATAATGTGTGTATTTTCTGAGTGTGAGTACGATAAAGTGATGAATCGCTTAGTTATGGTAAACATATATGGGTGTGTCTATGATAATGGTATGCGTGGATTTACTGTTTACGGATTTATGTTGTATCAATGAAAAGAAAATATGATTTTAGCCGACCATTATTGGTTAGCAAAACTTTGGCTCAAGTTATGTAGTAAAACTTTGGCTCAAGTTATGTAGCAATACTTTGGCTCAAGTTATGAAGCAATACTTTGGCTCAAGTTATGAAGCAAAACTTTGGCTCAAGTTATGTAGCAATACTTTGGCTCAAGTTATGTAGCAATACTTTGGCTCAAGTTATGTAGCAACACTTTGGCTCAAGTTATGAAGCAATACTTTGGCTCAAGTTATGTAGCAATGCTTTGGCTCAAGCTATGTAGCAACACTTTGGCTCAAGTTATGAAGCAATACTTTGGCTCAAGTTATGTAGCAATGCTTTGGCTCAAGCTATGTAGCAACACTTTGGCTCAAGTTATGAAGCAATACTTTGGCTCAAGTTATGAAGCAATACTTTGGCTCAAGTTATGTAGCAATGCTTTGGCTCAAGCTATGTAGCAACACTTTGGCTCAAGTTATGTAGCAACACTTTGGCTCAAGTTATGTAGCAAAACTTTGGCTCAAGTTATGTAGCAATGCTTTGGCTCAAGCTATGTAGCAAAACTTTGGCTCAAGTTATGTAGCAATACTTTGGCTCAAGTTATGTAGCAACGCTTTGGCTCAAGCTATGTAGCAAAACTTTGGCTCAAGTAATGTAGCACAAAATGAATTTATAAAACAAATGGTTTATTAACTCATTTTTCTAATGTGGATTATCTTATAATGACGTTTATTGAATTAATGACTTACTCCTTTATGTGTTTGTACTTTTGTCATTGATAATCCCATTGCAGGTAAATAGACGAATGAAGTATGCCAGGTCGGGAGCTTTAGGAGCTTTAGACTTTGGATTCACTATTTATGTTTTTTTCGTATTCTAAATGATTACCTGCGGATTTAAATGATTGTAATCATGACTAACCATTATTTGGATATTTGTAACCATGCGTAATGTTATTTTGGAGGATCAGAACCTTTGAGGTCTTAGTACTCATAGGGAATGATATGAATGAATTATGTTTTTCTACAAGATTAATTGTATGATAATATAATAGGTTATAAGATTAGTTCCAGGAATGATTCATGAGAAGTTCTAGGTAAAATGATTATGCATGTGGTTATTGATTCATGGATTGAGTGTGAGGAGGGGAAATAAGATTTTGAAGTAAGGATATTAAAATGGTAAATTGAGTTATGAGTGATTGAATGGAATTGAATTAAAATAAGAAAAAATTTCAAGGGTAGAAAATCGGGTCGTTACAAGAAACGAGGATGTTAAGAGCGAAAGTCATATGCATGCTATAGGATATATATTATGGGATATATATACTATAGGGTGAATATGAGTGTTGAAAATGAAGACGTAAGAGTAAAATTAGTATACATGCTATAGGATATATAGTATGAGATATATATACTATAGTGTTGATATGATTAATGAGTAGAACGATGCTTCAAATGAACGTAATATGCATGCTATAGAATATATATTATGGGATATATATTCTATAGGATGAATATGGATAACGTGGAAATGAACGGAAGAAAATATGGATGTTTGCATTTACGTAATTGTGTTTATAAATTATATTAAAGCTTAATCGTATTTGAAATGTGGATTATCATGTGATGTTAGTTTTGAACTAATGACTTACTCCCTTTGTTTGTGTGTTGTTTATGATAATCCCATTGTAGGTAAATGAAGGATTTTGAGAAGGAAGCTCGCTTAGGAAGCTTTGTGTTTATTAACCTTTTTGTCTTTATTTGCTACTTGACGTTGTAGTTAATTTGATAACATTATGGGATGACTGTAAATCCGTTGAGATTAATACAGATAGGTGTGGTTATGGACGTTATAACTCTGAAAAACCCATAACTGGATGTATGTGGTAAATGCTATCTGAATGAATTATGTTTTTCCGCAACATAAATTTGTATGGTAATATAATAGGTGTAAGGAATACTTTCAAAGAGTAATTCATGAGGGTTTTTAAGTAAGCTGATGGATGTATGTAAGAAGTGATTAAAATAAATGAAAAATTTTCAATGGTAGAATTTGTGTCCTTACAGAAAGTGTCTTTTCATCCAACTCATCCCATTGGTCATCGGTCATGGAAGTTGATTTCTTTGACTTCCCATCTAAAGCTTTCTTTAATCCGCTATGGATAAGAACGGCCATCATTTGGACTCGCCAAATAGAAAAGCTAATCTTGCCATCAAACTTCTCAATGTCAAATTTAGAATTTGACATTTTGAAATTCTCAATTGAGTAAGAGCTGTAATACCACTTGTTAGGGATAGAGCGCAATGCGGAAGCACAAGATCGAATCAATTGAGAACAAAAGAGAAGCAAAGAAAAATAAGACACAAGATTTAACGTGGAAAAACCCTCTTAGTGTGAGAGTTAAAAAACCACGGGCGCTCAAAAGCAAAATTCCACTATGTAAAAAGGGAGAGTACAATAAATCCTCTTATAGTAACGAGGATAAAGAACAATATTTAATCTCACAAATACTCTCTCAAATGGAACAAGAATTCTCACCAAAATACACTTGTGTAGGAAATCTAAAACTCTCTGTAATTTTGATGTTATGATAATATGCCATAACATTGCCCTTTTATAGGCTAGTGAATAAGAGAGAAAAATCTTATAATATTTAATAAGATTTAATATACATATGAGAGACACAAACTTCTCAACAATGCAATCAATAATCTTATTAAATAATATTTAATAAGTTTTAATATGATTTAATGAGAGGCACAAACTTCTCAAAAATATAGAAAAGTTAAAACATCAAAATTTATGAAATGAAGAGTAATTTTTAGTGATGAAAACGACAACTTAAATAGTTATTGGTTGATTAATTCATTTGATAATACTATTATGATAAGAAAATAAATTATAATAATAATTATATATCAATATTGGGATTTGATCATTAGAAGGTGCAATTTTTTATTATCCAATTTTGTCCTTACTAAAATTAACAATCAATTGAATAAAAATGTATGCCAATTTTTTAATTTATATCATTCCACTTATAAATTGAATAAAAAATAGAGGAATAAACAATCAAAATGGTATATATCCAACAATAAATTTACTATTATCATACATAATAAATTCTATTTTTTTAATTCTTTTGAAATTTAGTCTATATTATATAATATATTCAATTTATTGAATTAAAAAAATGCAAGTCAACATTCAAAACTCTTGTGCCAATAATCAATACTGGTTATTATTAATGAAATTATTAGTTAAATGACATAAATTTGTCTACTCTATTTTTTTATTATATTTCTATGATAACAAATTTATTACATAATACTATTACTACAAAAAATGAGAGAATAATGTATCTCGTGGTATAAGGAGATAAAATATCTCCTCCAACCACTAAAATCGTGGCATGTGTACCATTTAATCATTTTCGATAAAAATATTTTTACAACTAAACAAAACAAGACACATGTTATTCTTTTACTTGCGGGAGAAGATAATTTATCTCATAGTATGAGGGGATACATTATTCTCAAAAAATAAATCATAATAATCGTATATTTATACTATTAATAAAGTCAAAACCTAAAATAACTACCTATCATGGTATAATTAATGATTTCATATTTTGCTTTCATATGTTCTAATTTCCATCACATCAGTTATGGAGATATCCCATTTTAAGGTTGACACATATTAATACAATGAATTCAGTACTTTTTATATGTGACACTAAGAATGAGTCTAATTTTACACGCTTATAAATTGAGGTTGTGCATTGAACTTGAACACCACAGAAAATTGAAGAGAGGAGCAATGTCCCTTGTTGAGAAGAAGAAAGGTGTTGTCACGATGGTGATCATGATTATGCTAGTATTAACACATGCTGATGACAAAATTTTATCTCAACAAGTTGACCAAAATATACATCCTGAAAAGTTCAATTTTTGTAGATTTTGGTGCAAAGTAAAATGCAGTGGCCTAAAGATTTATTCACCAATGATTTATAAAAGTTGTGTACTTATATGTTCCATACGTTGCAAAAATACAAAGTTTGAGTTCGACACCAATCACTGTATTGCAGAGCATCAGGCTACAAGCTTTTCCGTATTGAAGGATATTAGTAATATTGATATTCATGCTTTCACTTTCTTCACCTATTTTACTCATTTATTTTATCACATATTTCTTTAAGGGTTACTTTAGTAAATCTTATTGCTTACAATTTTGTAAATCGTCTAATCTCCATGTTTCTAATATTCTACTTGATATGTTAGATGATCGTGATGGAGTGAAGGCCTTTGTTGACTCATTCTTCGAGGATTGCAAGAGCAAGTGATTAATTCATGCACTACAGTAAGGACAAGGATCATCTGTCCCATAATAATATTAATTTCTGATTTTGTCATTTTTCTTTTTAATTGAATTGGGCATTTTGATTGGTTTGGTACACATAATGTAACATGAATAGAGACATGTGGTCATGATCCCTACATTAGACCACACTCAATAAAGAGAATCTAAGTTATATTCTTTATATATTAATAACAATATTCTTCAATGACATTTATACATGTTACACTATAAGTCTGTATTTGAATTCCTACATGTGCACTTGCCGTCTTTCTATTCCTCTTATGTTGAAATAATAAAAAATTATCAATAGGGCTTTGATCATTGTTGATAGTTTTTTTTTTATCGGCAAATGCTAGTATATTAGTATTTTGTTGTAGAGCGAGACTCAAATCATCAACCTTCTTCTCCCTTCTTCTCACTACATCAAGGTACCTTATAACTCTTTTTTTTTAATTTGTTATAGGTGAAACTCGAACCCACAATCTTCTTCATTTCATTCCTTAAACTCATTCATCTTAACTATCACACCACCTTATAGTTAACAAGATCAAATTTGTTGGAGTCACCAATTTGGTTGCAATTAGTAGATTCACTAATCGAAGAGTAGGATGGAATGTTACCCTTTTTGTTCAAAAAATAATTACAACGCTGAGAGAATTAATAAATAAAAAAGTTATTACTAATTATTTCACTTGTCACCAGTAGTAGAATGGTAATAATTTATTTTAATTATTACATTCCCAAAAGATTCAGAGATGCCCTTGAAATGAAAAAATAACGTTTGGTGGTGTTTATGGTTATACATATACTTTAATAATTTAATAAATAATATGAATATAAAATACAATTTAACTAAAATAACTATCATCACGATATAATTAATGATTTCTTATTTGTATGAATATAAAAAATAAATCATAATAATTGTATATCTATATTATTAATAAAGTCAAAACCCAAAATAAATACTCATCATGCTATAATTAATTATTTCTTATTTTGCTCTCACTATCTTCTAATTTCTATCATATCAATTATGGAGATATCCCATTTTAAGGTTGACACATATTAATACAATGAATTCAGTACTTTTTATATGTGACATTAAGAATGAGTCTAATTTTACATGCTTATAAATTGAGGTTGTGCAATGAACTTGAACACCACAAAAAATTGAAGAGAGGAGTGATGTCCCCTGTTGAGAAGAAGAAAGGTGTTGTCATGATGGCCATGTTTGGTGTACTTTAAAAGTTGAATTTAATGTTTTTTTTAAAAAAAATAAGCTGAAAATATAAACTATGTATGTTTGGCAACCAAATGAAAATTATAAATTGAGTTTTTTTTTTTGAAAAATAAGCCAAAAGTAGAACCTCCAAAATCATGGGTTGGTCTATTTCTTTTACAATTTTTCTATTTCCCATTTTACCCATCATAACTTTATGTTTTTCATCCTTTTCACTCTTCCGCCAAACATCATAACTCTTTACATGATCACCACCAAATTCCATAACTCTCATTTTCCTCTCTCTATCACCACCAAACCTCGTAATTCCCCATAACACTTTCTTTTATCTATACACGAGCAAAATATTATGTATAAAACTTTGTTATATAATATTAAAAATTTGTGAAATATGTATAAACCCAATAAACCCTATAAACCCTAAAACTTTTGTATAAAACTTAACATTTATGTATTGTTTATTTTGTGAATTGTGTAATTTAAGTTTTGTAACTTCTATTTATTTATGTGCTCTATTGTTTTGAATATTGATATTGGTTTTTATATTGTATTTTTTTCAATATATGTTTTAGCCTTTGTTATTATGCAATATTGAAAATCATGGGTTGCTTTATTTTTTTAGTATATGTTTAACTATGTATGAGGTTATTTGTTTATGTTGATCTTATATTGTTTTTTAATATTAATATTATTTTTTATATTGTATTTTATTTTAATAGATTTTTTAGCCTTTGTTATGAAATATTACAAAATTAAAGTAAAAATATATGATGATAAATATTAAAAAATGTATTGTTGAGAAGTTTGTGTCTCTCATTAAATCTTATTAAATTTTAATAAATATTATTTAATAAGATTTTTGATTGCATTGTTGAGAAGTTTGTGCCTCTCATGTGTATATTAAATCTTATTAAATATTATAAGATTTTTCTCTCTTATCCATTTGCCTATAAAATGACATATTATCATAATATCAAAATTACAGAGAGTTTTAGATTTCATACACAAGTGTATTTTGGTGAAAATTATTGTTCCATTTGAGAGAGTATTTGTGGGATTAAATATTGTTCTTTATCCTCGCTACTATAAGAGGATTTATTGTACTCTCCCTTTTTTTACATAGTGGAATTTTGCTCTTAAGCGCCCGTGGTTTTTTAACTCTCACACTAAGCGGGTTTTTCCACGTTAAATCTTGTGTCTTATTTTTCTTGCTTCTCTTTTGATCTCAATTGATATGATCATGTGCTTCCGCATTGTGCTATCCCTAACAAGTGGCATCAGAGCTCTTACTCAATTGAGAATTTCAAAATGTCAAATTCTAAATTTGACATTGAGAATTTTGATGGCAAGATTAGCTTTTCTATTTGGTGAGTCCAAATGAGGGCCGTTCTTATCCAGAGCGGATTAAAGAAAGCTTTAGATGGGAAGTCAAAGAAACCAACTTCCATGATCGATGACCAATGGGACGAGTTGGATGAAAAGGCACTTTCAACAATCCAACTTTGTTTGTCTAAGGAGGTTCTTCGAGAAGTTGCCAATGAAGAAACCCCTACGGCTTTGTGGTTGAAGTTAGAAACCTTATACATGACCAAGAGTCTCGCAAACAAGCTTCGTCTCAAAGAAAGGTTATATACCTTTCGTATGGTTGAAGGTACTCCTATTCAAACTCATCTTGATGATTTTAACTCTATTATTATGGATCTGCAAAATATTGATATCAATATTGAAGATGAAGACAAAGCTACTTTGTTGGTTGTCTCTTTACCTTCTACCTACAAACACTTCAAAGAAATCATGTTGTACGAAAATAATGATACCTTATCATTTGAAGATGTTAAATCTAATTTATTGTCCAAAGAAAAGTTTGATCTTGAAGTTAATTCTGTGGACAAGGGTGAGGGCTTAAGTGTTCGAGGTAGAACTCAAGAAAAGGGGAGTACCAGTTATAAAAAGTTCAGATCCAAATCCAGAGGCCGCAAATCCAACAAAACATGTCGCTGTTGCAAGAAACCAGGACATGATATTCCTGATTGTTTCATCCTGGAGAAAAAGGAGGAAAAATAAGAAAGAGGAAAATCTCAACAATCCCCTGAAGCTGCTAATATTGAAGCCGACTCTAACGGTGATGTTTTATTATCTATTGTCTATTCTAATAAGAGGAGTAAAATAGAATGGGTTCTTGATTATGGATGTACTTTTCATATGTGTCCTTATAAGGACTTATTCACCACTTTTGAACATTTTGACAGTGGTGTTGTTTTAATGGAAATTATACCCAATGCAAAGTTGCAGGAATAGGTACAGTTCAGATCAAGACTCGTGATGGTGTTGTCAGAACTTTTGCTAATGTCCGCTATATTCCAGATTTGAAGCGGAAATTAATTTCTCTTGGCACCCTAGAGTCTCTCGGGTGCAGATATTCAGCTAAAGGTGGAGTTCTAAAAGTATCGAAAGGTTCTCTTGTATTATTAAAAGCTAACCGAGTTGGTAGCTTATATGTCTTGTAAGGCTTTGTTGTGACAGGTTCAACAGCTGTATCTTCTTCAATGCTTGATAATGATGTCACCAAATTATGGCACATGCGTCTAGGCCATATGAGTGAAAAAGGCATGCACCTTCTGAGCAAGAAAGGTCATCTTGGTAAGCATGGCTTTGGTAAGTTGGAGTTTTGCAAACATTGTGTTTTTGGGAAACGGATAAAGGTTAGTTTCTCTACAACAACTCACCGTACCAAAGGTATTCTTGATTATATTCATTCTGACCTTTGGGGGCCTTCTAATGTTCCTTCCCATGGAGGATGCCGCTATATGATGACTATTATTGATTATTTTTCTCGCAAGGTTTGGGTTTATTTTCTGCGGCATAAAAATGAAACCTTCTCCACTTTCAAAAAGTGGAAAACTCTTGTTGAAACCCAGACAGGGAAAAAGGTGAAGAAGCTCAGAACAGACAATGGGTTAGAGTTTTGTAATGGTGACCTTAATGAGTTCTGCACAAATCATGGTATTGTTAGACACAAAACCATACCAAGGAATCCCCAGCAAAATGGTGTTGCAAAACGGATAAACAGGACTCTACTTGAGAGAGCTCTTTGCATGCTATCAAATGCTAGGTTATGGCATCGGCATGAACTTTGGGCTGAGGCAGCATCTACTGCTTGTTACTTGGTCTACCGTTCTCCACATTCGGCACTTAACTTCAAAGTTCCAGAACAAATTTGGTCAGGTAATCCTGTTGATTATTCTAATTTAAGAATATTTAGATGTCCTGCTTATGCACATGTTAATGATGGTAAATTAGCTCCAAGAGCTGTTGAGTGCATATTTCTTGGTTATGCATCTGAGTCTAAGAGATATCGCTTATTGTGTTCCAATTCAAAGTCACGGAAATTAATTATTTGTAGAGATGTGACTTTTAACGAGGATGCATTATTATCTTCTAGAAAACAATATGTTGTGTCTTCTTCTACTAGTACAAGTAATATGCAGGGTACTAGCGAGAAGGTGGAGTTGACAGTAAATCCTGCAGCTCCTAATATTGATATTTCATTTTCCTCTACAAATGAATCAAGCATTGATTATCATTATGTTGATTGTGATGATAATACTACTTCTCATATTCATCGGCAAGAAGATGATTATTGTCTTGCCCGAGATAGAGCAAGAAGACTAATTAAAAGGCCAACTAGGTACACTGATGGTGATAATTTAATTGCTTATGCATTGTCTGTAGCACAATAGGTAAATGATGATGCTGAACCTGCCATCTAGAGAGAAGTTGTTTCTTGTGTTGATTCTTCACAGTGGCTAGTGGCTATGAATGAAGAAATGGAAAGTCTTCATAAGAATGATACTTGGGTTTTGACAGAGCTTCCCAAAGGCAAACGTCCATTGAGATGTAAATGGATCTATAAGAAGAAAGATGGCATTCCCGGGGTTGAAGATCCAAGATGCAAAGCAAGATTAGTTGTTAAAGGCTTTAATCAAAAGGAATGTATTGACTTTAATGAGATATTCTCACCTGTTGTTGGTCATACTTCGTGTTTTGCTTGCTTTTGTTGCTTTATTTGATTTGGAGTTAGAGCAACTTGATGTAAAGACAGCTTTTCTACATGGAGAGTTGGAAGAGGAAATTTGCATGGAACAACCCAAGGGATTTATTGTTCCTGATAAGGAGCGTCTTGTCTGACGATTGGAGAAATCCTTATATGGCCTTAAACAAGCTCCAAGACAGTGGTACAAGAGATTTGACTCTTTCATGATTGGGCAAGGTTATTACAGGATTCAATTTGATGACTTTATTTATTTCCAAAAATTTCCAGATGGATCTTTCATATACTTGTTACTTTATGTTGATGATATCTTAATTGTTTCACGTGACAAATCTTTGATCAGGAAATTGAAAACTCAACCCAATAATGAGTTTGAGATGAATGAATTTGGTGCAGCCAAGAAAATTCTTGGTATGGAGATTCACAGGGACCGTCAAGCTGGTAAACTATTCTTATCTCAGTAGAAGTATATTAAGAGAGTGCTTGAAAGGTTTAATATGATGATTGCAAACCTGTTTCTACTCCACTTGCTGCACATTTCAAGTTATCTTCAGATCTTTGCCCACATACAGAGGAGGAGATGGAGCGTATGTCACATGTTCCTTACGCTAGTGCAGTTGGTAGTCTTATGTACGCTATGGTGTGCACTAGACCTGATTTAGCATATGCTGCTAGCATGGTGAGTCGATATATGTATAATCCTGGTAAGGATCACTGGAGTGTGTGACGACCCGATTTTCTACCCTTGAAATTTTTTCATTCATTTTAATCATTTTGCATGCATTTTCCTACACTTACTATCATACATTCAAATTCCATAATCACCTACACTTGATTTGACAGAAAAACATAATTCATATTCGTAATGTCTCACGGATAATGAGACCCCATAAGTATAGTTCTCCGAAATAACCATACACCCAGTTACAAATATCCAACTAATAGTTAGTCATGATTACAAACATTTAAATCCACAAGTAATCATTTAGAATACGAAACATAAATAGTGAATCCAACGTCTAAAGCTCCTAAAGCTCCCGACCTAGCATACTGCATTCATCTATTTACCTGCAATGGGATTATCAATGACAAAAGTACAAAACACACAAAGGAGTAAGTCATTAATTCAATAAACGTCATTATAAGATAATCCACATTAGAAAAAGGTTTAGTAAACCATTTCCGAAATTCATTTTGTCTTGCTGCATTACTTGAGCCAAAGTCACTACACCCCTCAGGGTTAGCTAAAAGCAGATTCTCATCCTTTTTACCAATAAAACACGCCTCATAAACTCGGGCCGAAGTGTTGCTACATAAACTCGAGCCGAAGTCGCTACACCCCTTAGGGTTAGCTAAAAAAAAATTCTCATCTCTTTCATAAAGAAAACATGCCGCGTAAACTCGGGCCGAAGTGTTGCTTCATAAACTCGAGCCGAAGTGTTGCCTCGTAAACTCGGGCCGAAGTGTTGCCTCGTAAACTCGGGCCGAAGTGTTGCTACATAAACTCGAGCCGAAGTCGCTACACCCCTTAGGGTTAGCTAAAAATAAATTCCATCTCTTTTATAAAGAAAATATGCCGCGTAAACTCGGGCCGAAGTGTTGCTACATAAACTCGAGCCGAAGTCGCTACACCCCTTAGGGTTAGCCAAAAACAAATTCTCATCTCTTTTATAAAGAAAACATGTCGCGAAACTCGGGCCGAAGTGTTGCTTCATAAACTCGAGCCGAAGTGTTGCCTCGTAAACTCGGGCCGAAGTGTTGCCTCGTAAACTCGGGCCGAAGTGTTGCTACATAAACTCGAGCCGAAGTCGCTACACCCCTTAGGGTTAGCTAAAAACAAATTCTCATCTCTTCTATAAAGAAAACATGCCGCGTAAACTCGGGCTGAAGTGTTGCCTCGTAAACTCAAGCCGAAGTGTTGCCTCGTAAACTCGGGCCGAAGTGTTGCCTCGTAAACTCGGGCCGAAGTCGCTAACCATTTATGGTCGGCTAAAAATATTTTTTCTTTTCATTGAATTCACCATCATTCATTTCCCGTAAATCCACGCCATCTTTAGTATAAACACACCCATATATGTTTATACTAACTACGTGATTCACAATATAATTATTGCATGACCAGAAAACGCACACGTTTTCCATCTTCCGTAAATCTACGCCTACTTTAGTATAAACACACCCATATATGTTTATACTAAATGCGCAATTTACAACTTATTCATTTCATAACCAGAAAATACCCACATTTTCCTTTTCCGTAAATCTACGTCATCTTTAATATAAACACACCCATATATGTTTATACTAAATGCGTAATTTACAACTTAATCTTTGCATAACCAGAAAATACACATTTTCTATTTCAAATGCAAAATTAAAGACTTATCCTTACCTTGGTGAGTATTGGGGTTCGGTTCTTGGCAACTTCTCTAGTTCTATCGACACCACCTCCAACCTTAGGATCTCTTTTCATCCCACCACATAACACAATGTTAGTCATTTATTCCAAATATTATATAAACAACTTATTTTGCATCATTTAATCATACAAAATATTCATCATCAATATTCAACCATCTAATACATGCATAACATCTCATATTTCAATATTTGGGGGTAAACTCATCTTCTAACTCTAACATTTTACTCATTCTCTCCTTTTACCACATTTTCACTTTTAGGGTTTTTGGGTTTTCATGAATCAACCCACACCCCTTTCCATTCTTGAGATACTATCTCTAAACCAAGAGTTTGTAAGATAAAAACAACATAAAACGAACCATAACTCTAAAGGATGAGTTTCCATGGTTTCTCATGTTTTGAAAATAAATCCAACATACCCAAAACAAGTTAGAGAGGAAGAAGAAGAGTTAGTAACAAGAGGTTTACCTCTTCTCAAGCTCCAAGATGAGTCATAAGGCTCCTTGCTCTTGAAAAACTCTCCTCTCTCTCTTCTCTTCGAAGTTCTAACCCTAAAATGTGTTTTGGGTTTCTATTTTATAGACACTGCGATAAGTGTAATCGATTACAAGTATAGTGTAATCGATTACACTGTGTAAATTATAGAGGCATCGTCGCTATGTAATCGATTACAAACATGGTGTAATCGATTACATTAATACGATGTAATCGATTACCAGAAGTGTGTAATCGATTACATTGTGTCAGATGTACATATCTGATGCTTTTAATCATCATGTAATCGATTACCAGGACTGTGTAATCGATTACACTATGTCAGATGCACAGGTCTGATTAGTTTATCAGCATGTAATCGATTACCAGGAGTGTGTAATCGATTACACTGTGTCAACAGCCCAAAATTGCCATTTCTCGCCTAGGCGAGACAACTCTCACTCAGGCGAGAATCCTCTAGTATAGTCCAGGATTTCACCCTCTCAGGTGATCCTTTCTCGCTCAGGCGAGAATCTCTCGATCAAGCGAGACTTCCAGGACTGATACTATAATTTTAAAGATTAAAATTTGGGGTGTTACAATCCTCCCCCTCTTATAAGAATTTTCGTCCCCGAAAATTAAACATATCTCGGAAAATAAAATCATCACCTAGACCTTAGGCACAAGAATATTCAACCAAAATCACAATTCGATTCTCTAATCCATTAAGATTACTAGAGTGCTGCAAAATGGATTTTTCGGTATCTAAAGGGTACTCCTAGCTTTGGCTTGGTATTTGATAGAAGCAAGGCTACAACCGGTGATGTTGTAGGTTATGTTGTTTCATATTATGCTGGTGACAATGACAGAATGAGATCTCTTTCTGGTTACATCTTTACTCTTTGTAATAGTGCTATCAGCTGGAAATCTACTCTTTAGTCTATTACTGCATTATCTACGACTGAAGCAGAATATATTTCAGTAACAGAGGGTGTGAAGGAGGCTATTTGGCTCCGAGGTTTGGTAAATGAACTTGGTTTAGCACAAGGTGTTCTTAGAGTATTTTGTGATAATCAAATTACTATTCATTTGACCAAGAATAATCGTTATCACGACAAGACCAAACACATTGATGTGAAACGTCACTTTATCCGAGATATTGTTAATGTTGGTGAAATTATGGTGGAGAAGATTCACACATCAGAGAATCCAGCAGATATGCTTACCATGCCACTTCCAAATATCAAGTTCCAACACTGCCTGGACTTGGTTAATATCTACAGCATTTGACCGCCCTTCGGGGTTTTATTTTCCGATGAGCAACTTACCGAATTCGAGCCAAGGTGAAAATTGTTGAGAAGTTTGTACCTCTCATTAAATCTTATTAAATATTATTTAATAAAATTATTGATTGTATTGTTGAGAAGTTTGTGCCTCTCATATGTATATTAAATCTTATTAAATATTATAAGATTTTTCTCTCTTATTCACTTGCCTATAAAAGGGCAATGCTATGGTATATTATCATAACATCAAAATTATAGAGAGTTTTAGATTTCCTACACAAGTGTATTTTAGTGAGAATTCTTGTTCCATTTGAGAGAGTATTTGTGAGATTAAATATTGTTCTTTATCCTCGTTACTATAAGAGGATTTATTATACTCTCCCTTTTTTTACATAGTGGAATTTTACTCTTGAGCGCCCGTGGTTTTTTAACTCTCACATTTAGGGGGTTTTTCCACGTTAAATCTTGTGTCTTATTTTTCTTGCTTCTTTTTTGTTCTCAATTGATCTGATCTTGTGCTTCCGCATTGCACTCTATCCCTAACATTTATATTTAAAAATAGTGTAAAAAACAACCAAAATAATCATAACATAAACAAATAACATAATACCATTTCTGTAATTTAATGTGTAAAAAACAATCTTTATACCTTACCCAATCAAAACATATTAGTTTATATTCAATTTTCAACTAAGGTACCCAAACATAAACAAATTATAATCTTAACAGTTTATAATCTTACACTTTATAATCTCATAGTTTATAAATTGAAACTAAAAACTTAATTCATACCGCTAAGAATGAGTCTAATTTTACATGCTTATAAATTGAGGTTGTGCATTGTACTTGAACACCACAAAAAATTGAAGAGATGAGCAATGTCCCCTGTTGAGAAGAAGAAAGGTGTTATCATGATGGTGATCATGATTATGCTAGTATTAGCACATGCAGATGACAAAGCTTTATCTCCAAAAGTTGACCAAAATATTCATCTTGAATGGATCAATTTTTGTAGATTTTGGTCTAAAGTAAAATGCAGTGGGCTAGGTATTTATTCATAAATGATTTTTAAAGGTTGTGTAGCTATATGTGCATTACGTTGCCGAAAGACGGAGTTTGAGGTCGACACCAATCACTGTATTGCATAGCATCACGCTACAAGCTTTTCCGAATTGAATGACATTAGTAAGATTGATATTCATGCTTTTACTTTCTTCACCTATTTTACTCATTTATTTTATCACATATATATTTCTTTAAGGGTTAATTTAGTAAATCTTATTGCTTATAATTGAGTTAATCGTCTAATCTCCATGTTTCTAATATTCTACTTGATATGTTAGATGATCCTGATGGAGTGAAGGCCTTTGTTAACTCATTATTTGAGGATTGCAAGAGCAAGTGATTAATTCATGCACTACGTTAGAATTAGGGTCCTCTCCATTAATGGAGAGACAAATGCATTTTTTCTTTGTTTTTTATGAAATAAGTGTAATTTCTTTTTAATCAAAAGGATGCATGTGTCATTGAAGATTGTATTTCCCATTGGTCTCTAATGTATTTGTCTCTCCATTAATGGATAGGACCCCAACTCATTAGAGACAAGGATCTTATGTCCAGAATAATATTAAAATATTAATTTATGATTTTGTTATTTTTCTTTTTTTTAATTGAATTGAGCATTCTGATTGGTTTTGTATACATAGTGGACATGAATGAGGACATGTGATCTTGATCCCTACATTAGACCGCACTCAATAAAGAGAATCAAAGTTATATTCTTTATATATTAATAATAATATTCTTCAATGACATATATAAATGTTACACTATACGTCTGTATTTGAATTCCTGCATGTGCACTACATTTGCCATCTTTCTATTCACTACGCCATAAAACATCTTTAAAAGCGGTTGTTCAACAGTGCATTCTATAATAATGCTGTTAAATTCTAGGCGGAGGAAAATAAACAGCGCATCTTTAAGAAATTGCTGTTAATATTGATGGCGGATATAACATCAACAGCGCAACCGTGAATGTGTGCTCTTTAACAGCGCTCTTTTTCGTTGCGCTGTTAATAGGAATATATTTAACAGCGCTTGTTTTTGTTTATGTTGTTGATGAGATATCTTCTACAGCGTATTCTTCAATATTCGTTGTTGATTTGTTATCTTATACAACACTTGGTACAATATGCACTATTGCTACTTTAACATTATCAAAACACATTCACTAAAACTTGTAAAATAAAAAAGAAATAGTAAAAAATGTTTTTTTTTTGGAATTTCAGGGTACACATTTTTAATGTAGTAAGAAAATTTGGATATAATGAATTTTTCTACCCCAAATGCATATATAATATGTCAAGTTCTGATTAGTGGTTCAAAAGTTATGTAAAAAATAGTGAAACAACATCTTTAACAACGGTTATTTACGCAAGCGCGGTTGATATAAGATCTTTAGCAGTGCTTATTTACACAAGTAGTATTGATATGACACATTTAACAGCGCTTATTTGAAGAAGCGCTGTTAAAGATGATATATCATTATTTTTTTACATAACTTTTGAATCACTAATCAGAATTGGACATATTATATATGTATTTGAAGTAGAAAAATTCATTCTATCCAACTTTTCTCACTACATTAGAAAGGTGCACCTTGAAATTTAAAAAAAAAACATTTTTTACTATTTCTTTTTTATTTTGCAAGTTTTATAGTTAATGTGTTCTGATAATGTTAGAGTAGCTGAAAAGTCACACATTTGACAGTGTATTTTTAGAGAGCGTTGCTTCATACATTTTTGTTTTAGTAGACGCGAATATTTGCACATTTAAAAGCAAAACCTTACACACAATGACACAATAATACACATATCATTCGGCTCTTACTCTTCTTCTTTTAGTTTATCTCTTCAAGCATGTTATTAGCTCACGTTTTCTCTATTCGAGCATAAGGTGAATCATTCTCTTTGACTCACTTTTTCATCTTTCATTTACATCTACATTAACTTCTTATTTTATATTACAGGAAATGTCAAGGTCGAATCTACGTGAAGTTGTTGTTGATCTACAAACTTGCAATTCCGATATGTATTTCTTGTATTTGGTTATTATTTTTTAATCCATATTTTCTATGTAATTTTTTATTTCATTCTTATTATATTGAATTTGACTGTATCTTTATGTCCTCTTATTTCTTCGGTTAATGGAGAGTAGAAAATCATGGATTTATCCTCTACATCTTCTTCGCATTCGTCCTTTTCATTAATGCATATGATTAACAGAGATATGTTCACGCAATATTTTGATTTCATTTTTAATATATTGAATTTTCTTATGTATTTGATAAAATGTCTGAAAGAGATCTTGCCGGATTTAATATGAGTGCGGTTAAATGAGCGTTGTTAAGGGTGACATATCAACAACACTCGTGATGAGTGCTTTTAAAAGTCATGTACATATATAACAATGCTTGTTGGAGGTGGCGCTGTTGTATATATGACATACAACAGCGCCTCCATAAGCACTATTAAAACATATCATCTACTACTTCACTCACATAGACAGCGTCCGAAAGCACTATTTTATTCCTGAACTTGTGCGCTGTTAATTTATATATTTGGCGTAGTGACTCCTCTGATGTTTAACATAACAAAAATTTATCACTAGCGCTTTTATCATTGTTGATAGTTTTTTCTATCGACAAATATTAGTATATTAGTATTTTGTTGTGGGGCACGACTCTAACCATCAACTTCCTTCATGCCCCTTCCCACTACATCAAGGTACCTTATAACTCCTTTTTTAAATAAATAAAAAAACTGTTATGAGTGAGATTCGAACTCACATCCTACTTCATTCTATTTCTTAAACCCCTTCCTCTTAACTGTCACACCACCTTATGGTTAACCAGATCTGATTAATTGGAGTCACCAATTTGGTTGCAATTAGTACATTCACTAATCCAAGAGTAGGAATGGAATGTTATCCTTTTTGTTCAAAAAATAATTACAATGAGAGAATTAGTAAATAAAAAAGTTATTATTAATTATTTCCCTTGTCACTAGGAGTAAAATGGAAATAATTGATTTTAATTATTACATTCCCAGACAGCTTCAGACATGTATTGATTCCCTTGAAATGGAAAAAATACGGTTTGGTAGTGTTGCAAAATTAACTTATGAAGAATGAAATAAGGAAGATAAAAAATGTTTAAGGTTATTCATATAATTTAATAAATAATATGAATATAAAATACAATTTAACTAAAATAACTCCATCTAATTACATAAGAATGTGAATTTAAAAAGAAATGGACAAATAAGGGTGAAAAGAGGAGTAGCAAGTAATGATATATTTGAAAAATAGAATATGATTATGTATGGAGTTTGTATAACATCAAGAGGTTTAGAAAAATATAGGAAAGTTAAAACACAAAAGGTATGAATAAAAAAATAGATGAATAAACAATCAAAATGGTATATATCCAACAATAAATTGACTATAATCATTGATAATAATTAATATTTTTTTAATTCTTTTAAAATTTAGTCTATATTATATAATATATTCAATTTATTGAATTAAAAAAT
Source organism: Lupinus albus (assembly GCA_009771035.1). NCBI lineage: Eukaryota > Viridiplantae > Streptophyta > Magnoliopsida > Fabales > Fabaceae > Lupinus > Lupinus albus. The sequence goes on along the minus strand of CM020013.1, from coordinate 1,848,043 downwards.
GGGAGTCAACATTCAAAACTCTTGTGCTAATAATCAATACTGGTTATTATTAATGAAATTATTAGTTAAATGACATAAATTTGTCTACTCTATTTTTTTTATTAAATTTATATGATAACAAATTCATTACATACTACTATTACTATAAAAAATAAATCATAATAATTTTTTATATATATTGGGAATTGATTATAAGATCGTGCATTTTTTATTACCCTATTTTCTCCTTACTAATAATTTAATTAAATCAGAAAACTTATAAATTAAATTAGCTGTTAAATATCTTATTTTGATAATTTTAAATAGATTAGGTAGATCATATTGAATTATCTAAAAAAAATTAATCCTCCATTTTAAGCATATGGATAATCAAACAAATATGACAATATTAATGACATTAATTTCGAGAAGACAAGTCTCAATGGAAGAAAAAATCAAGCTAAATAGAAGACAAATCTCAATGAATATTAATTTCGAGAGAAGTGCTATTAGAACTTCTACTGACTACATTATATGCATCATCTATAAATAATACTAATATTTGAAGAATGTAATATACAAAGTTTGAGAATACATGAATAGGAATGGCAACGGGGCGGGTCGGGGTCAAGTTTGTGCTTAACCAACCTCGAACCCGAAATCTAAAATTTGAATCTGAATTAAGCGGGGTTGAAAACAATAGTATCATCCCGAATTCCGTTAGATTTCGGGTAACCCGAGAAACATATATTTTTATATTTATACGTGTGTATATATATATATATAAAATTTATATATATATATATATATATATATATGAAATTTATATATATATATAGCTTTTATAATATGTATTTATGTGTAATTTTATAATTTTACATATTTTAATCGGGTTCGGTCCAGGTTCAGGGTAGGGTATTAACAAGACCAAACTCGAACACGAACCCAAAATTTGAACTCGTGTAAAACCCGAACCCGAATCTAATCACATCGGGTTTTCCCCGTTAAATTCGGGTTGGGTTCGGACAGATACCCGCAGGTTCGGTTTCATTGTCATCCCTATACATGAACAATCTGAATAGTATTTAGAACTTTCATTATTTCACACATTTTTTCATCTTATATTACATAATAACAGTGAACTAAATTGAGCATTTGTATTCAGAAATTTGCTATTAAATATAAAGTCTTTCCTTTTATATTTATTACACTTTTTGATTGTTATTTAAAGACTTACAAAGCCCATTGTTTATGGTTGATCTTGGAAATAGAATATATTTAAACAATAATCTAGTTGTGGAGTATAAAGAGACAATGAATGCAAAGAATATTTATTGTTATAATTATTGTTGGATTATAGTGGAATTTTAGTGTTTATAAGAAACTAGATGTAACTTACAATTTAGGTTGAACCAATATAAATATTTGTTTCAATTTTCAATCTATAGTTTTGGCTGAACCAATATAAATATTTGCTATCAATTTCTTTTCTCAAACATTATTTAAACCTTATTTTAATGAGAAAAGATAGTGGTAAAAAAATCTTTTTAATTATTAATTAGGGGTGAGAGAATAGAAGAATAAAAAGTGATTATTAAATATTTCCTTTCTGATAGGTTGCGGAAAGGAAATAGTTAATTTTAATTATTGCATTTCAAAAAAAGCTCCACACATGTATTGATATCCTTTAAATGAAAAAAAAATAAATATGATTTGATGTTGCAAAATGAACCTAGGAAGAATGAAATAAGGAGACTGAAGTAACTAAATATTTATTCTATTACAAAAAATTGGATGGTTAATGTTATACGTATAATTAAAGAATTTAATAAATGATATAAATATTGAATACAATTTGACTGAAATAAATTTATTTAATCCATCCTGGAAATTGAATTAAAAAAGAAATGTAAAAATAAGGATGGAAAAATGAGTAATAAATAATGATATAATTGAAAAAGAAATTATAAATGTGTATTTTATTTATAAAATATCAAAAAATGTACAATAAAATGACAAAGTTAAAATATCAAAATAAAAAAGAAACAACCAAAATAGTTATTGGTTGATTGATTCTTATATAATAACAAAATAATTATTATAAGGAAATAAATGATAATATATATATATATATGTATTGGGAATTGATCATTAGACAGCGTGATTTTTTATTATCCAATTTTTTCTTTACTAATAATTTATACCATATGATATATAAATTGAATAAAAAATAAATGAATATACAATATAAATAGTATTTACCCAATAATAAAATAAACATTATCTTTTACTAGTCAGTTGACAGACACTTCGTGCTTGCATTCTCACGTTCTTAGAGAATTATATTACATTTTTAATTTATTAAATATTTCATTTTTATATATTTCATTATACAAAATTATATCATATTTTTTTATTGAATGCACATGATATTATAATTTATGTAATAGGGAAATATGAAAAAGAATTGTGAAAATTATTAAAACTTACGTTAAGGATGTGTTTGGTATGAATTACGTTTTTAGTTTCAGTTTATAAACTGTGAGATTATAATTTGTTTATATTTGGGTACTTTAGCTAAAAACTGAATATAAACTAATCTGTTTTGTTTGGGTAAGGTAGAAAGATTGTTTTTTCTTACATAGTAAATTACACTAAAAATATGAGATTATTTGTTTATTTTATGATTATTTTAATTGTTTTATACACTATTTTTTAAATATACATTTTTTAATATTTATCATTATATATATTTTTACTATAAATTTTTTAATTTTAATATTTCATAACAAATGCTAGAATACATATTAAAATAAAATACAATATAAAAACTAATATCAATATAAAAAACATGACATACAAATAAATAGAAATTCTTAAACTTGAATTATACAATTTATAGAATAAATAATACACGAATGTCAAGTTTTATACAAAAACATTTAATAATCCCATAAAGAGGTAAAATAGGAAATGAAAAAATTGAAAAATATAGTATATAATATATAGAAATACAGATAATATAGATATAGATAATAATATATAGAAATATAGATAATATAGATATAGATAATAATATATAGAAATATAGATAGTATAGATATAATATATAGAAATATAGATAATAAATTTTATATTTTTCAAAATTTTATTATATACCAAACATGCATTAAAAATTACATTGGTGGTTTGATATATTTGATGTATAAAACTTATTCTAACTTTCATTAATATTTCTTTTATTGTGTTTAAAACATTGTAATAATAGTTAATTAGAATTGCAAAATAGGCAATGAGAAATTACACCATATATTTAATTCTAAGATATTTTTACTTTATATAGAAATATAGATAATATAGATATAGATAATAACTTTTATACTTTTTAATTATTTTAAACTTTAGTCAATATAATTTATTATATTAAATTTATTGAATTAAAAAAATTTAGTCAATACTCAAAACACTTATACTAATAATCAATCTCATCATTATTAAAATTTTATATCTTAATCTTATATTTTATATCGCTAAAATTACTTATATTATCACTAATAATAAATTTTATATTTATTAAATTTTAATCTATGTTAGTAACAAATTTATACCACATATGATTTTTTAAGACATCATGACCCTGAAACATATTCTTAGTATTAATTATCATAGTTTTGATAATTCTAAATAGATTAATAAGATTATTTGAATTATAATTAACATTTTAATTTTCTACAAGTATACCAATAATAACACAAACACTACATCATTAACGGTTGCAGAAGAACACGAGAAAATCAAATTAAAGGGAAGACAAAATATCTCAAGGGATATTAATTTTATGAAGAGGCGCTAGCAGAAATTCAATGACTGTAACAATGACTATATTAAATATATCATCTATTAATATATACTACTGAACTAACATTTTTTTTAGACCAAAGAGACCCAATATATTAGAAACAAAAAACAAGGAAAACAGAGTAATCAGTCATTACAAGTAATTGCACCTATAGTTAGGTAAACCTAATCTATTAGTATTAAACTCCTCAAAAATAAACCTAGGAGTAACATCCCACCAAGAATACACTTTAGAAGAGACACCAAAAGAGGCTAATTTATCCGCACAAGCATTACCCTCCCTATAAATATGGGAGACTTTAAAACATATCGAAGACAACCACCACAAACAACGACGCCACATATTCTCTAACTTCCAAGGAACCTACCTTTCCCATTGAAGATGCTCACCACCAACGCCGAGTCACACTCAAGCCAGATATTCCTCCACCCTTTGTGGTAAGCAATCTCAATCGCCATAATAGCAGCTTTTAACTCCGCAAAAAGGGAATCTGAAATTCCAAAAAAAACTACAAAACCACCCAAATAAGCACCCTGGTAGTCTCTAAAAATGCCACTACCGCCTGCCAATACAGGAGCTCCCTGAGCTGCACCATCAGAATTAGTTTTAATCCACCCGTACAGAGGATCCAGCCAAATCACCTCCTTGATTCTAGGGGCTCTCTGAAAATTTTGCTTAACATTAAACTGTCTAAGAATTACAAAATTTGAAACTGAATTATTAGTCATAAGTTTTGAGCTATTCCCAGATAAAGAAGTTGTTGCCTTTATTCTAGAAATAGCCTGCAAAAAAGAGATAACATTGTTTTCGAATCTCTCACTGTTCCTGCAGAACCAAACTGTGTTAACAGTATGAATAATAGCAGCAGTCACCACACCTTTAACCTGGGGACTCCATTGATCGTTACAAACAGAGAAAACAGATTCAATTGAAGAAGTGTCAATGTAAGTATTAAGAATGCCAGCAAGCCATCCCCAAAGCTTTACCACAAAAGAGCAAGACAAAAATAAGTGCTTTGATGTTTCAACCTGAGTGTGACAGTTGTTGCAACGTGAGGCTAGATGGCATCCTCTTCGTTGGAGAAGCTCATCTGTTGGCATCTTATTATGGAAAAATCTCCAAGATGTGAAGGATTTAGAGGGAGGGATATCAATGGACCAAACAGATTTTCCTCAAGAACAATCTGTGTCTATTGACCCAAGAGAAGAGAAGGCAGCCTTAAGAGGAAGAGACCCATCCATAGTCCCTTGCCAAATCAATTTGTCTTGTGCATTTGAAGTGTGAATTTTAACAATCTTCTCAACCACATTTGGAAAAGTGACAGCTACAAGCCTAGGAATAGTCCAGCAGTTATGCAATATAAAATCTGCCACATTAGACACAAGAACATGATGCAGGGATGATGGTATTTGAAAAAGATCCACCAAAGCATCATCCAACCATTTATCCCTCCAGAAATTCACCTTTGTTTCATTCCCAACCAACCACCTGGAGTTCAGCATAACCATCTCCTAGTGAATCTTGATACCATGCCAGATAGAAGACTTGAAATATCTAAAACTAGGAGCTTTATCAATACCAAATCTCAGCCTGCAAAACAAAGCCCACTCTTGCTCAGCTGAAATCATTTCCCAAGCTAGCTTCAATAAAGCAGCTTGATTCATATGTTTAATAGATCTCAATCCCAAACCTCCACCTTTCAGAGGCGTGCACACTTTTTTTCAGGCCACAGTTACAATTTTCCTGGTTTTTGTATCCCCAGACCAGATAAAATTCCTAATACTACCATCAAGAGATTTGATTAAGTTTGAAGGCCAAACATAAATGTGGAAATTGTAAGCCAGCATGCTATGAACCACCGATTTAACCAACTCCACCCTTCCCATAATTGAAAGAACGAGGCCCTTCCAAGTAGCTAGTTTAGCAAGAATTCTATCAACTATAGATTGGAGATGAAGCCTCTTAGGCTTTCCTCTAAAAAGAGGCACACCCAAGTAATTAAAAGGCAAGGAACCAGCACTAAAACCCAAAATTCCAGTTAAAGTAGCAATTCTTCTAGCTGTACCATTATAAATATAAAACTTACATTTAGCAGGATTCACATGCTGACCAGATGCTTCGGCGTAGTCCTTAATGAGACTATTGAGAGCTACCAGATTTGATTTGAGGCCCTTGCAGAAGATTAAGATGTCATCAACATAAAGCACATGTGAAGGAGTTCTCACTCCCTTAGGACCAACTATAGGACTAAGATTGCCCTGGGAGACTAGCTGGGAAATACCTCTACTGAGAACATCTTCAGCAATACAAAAAAGCAAAGGAGAAAGAGGATCCCCTTGCCTAACTCCCATGAGACAGTTGAAAAAACACACATTTTCCCCATTAACCGAGATGGACAGCTTAGCAGAATGGAGGATTATAGTAACCCAATGAACAACCTAATATAAAACTTTCATTTGAACAACCTAATATACAACATTTCAAATTATGTCAACAATCTGAATAATATTTAAAACTTTCATTTTTTCCAAATAGCACTTAACTAAATTGAACATTTCAGTTCAAAAATATGTTATTAAAGTTAAAATATTTCTCTTTCATATTTATTTCACTCTTTAATTATGATTGAAATACTTGCAGAGTTTGTAAAATTCCTTCTAAAACAAACCACTATTTTTTGTTAAACCTGGAACGAGTAGGTATACAAGCAATACCCGATCTATTGAACCTGAAGAGACAATGAGTGTAAAGAATACTTATTGTTGTAATTAGAGTTAGATTGTAGTGGAATTTTATGCTGCCAAGAACCTGAATGTAACCTAAAATTTTGGGTGAACCAGTATAAATACTTTTCAATCTTATTGGGTGAACCAATATAAATACTTTTCGATCTTCTATCTATGAACTCCTTTCTAATACGAGGATTATTGACTTTGTGCTACCAATAAGTTATTTTATCAAACATCATTTAAACCTTCTTTTTTTAGTTAGACTGGATAGTGGTAACAAAATCATTTTTTAAAAAAGACAATTCAATAGTCTAAATTTTTATCCTTAATTAAAATTGTTTCAAAATATATTTTATTGTACTTTTAAAAGTATACAATCAATACTATTTTTTTATATTCGACACAAATAATAAGTCTAATTTTACATGCTGAAAAATTGAGGTAGCTCATTGAACTTGAAACACCACAATTGTTTTTTTAAGAGAAAGATATAAAGTTATGGTTAAGTAAAACCTAATATAGAAAGGAACAATAACACTTGTTGAGATGAAGAAAGGTTGTGTTATGATTATGTTAGTCTGAGCACATGCTGATGACAAATCTTCATCTCCACAATCCCATGCAATGTAAGATCTTGTGCACCCTACATTGTGTTTGATTGATTGCGACTATTGGACATAAACTATCATTATTTGGTTGCAAAAGAAAATAAGAAGAGAGAAATAGATGAGAATGAGAGTGGGGAGAAAGAGAAAGAAGAGAAATAAAATAGATTTTTGTAATGTTTGGTATAAGAGAAGAAGGAAAGAAAACGAAGAGAAATATATATTTTTCCTCTAACTCTTTTGTTTGGTTGGATAGAAAATGATAAGAGAAATATGATATTATACTTCAAAAGACAAAAATACCCCTAAATAAATAAAACGGTGGGAAAATGTTTTATTATTAATTAAAAATAAAGGTTATAATTTTAAATTGTAAATTTTATTATATTTTGAAATGTTTTTTATTAACATTTTTATATCTAAAAGAGTTACTTTATGTATGTAACTAGTGTTTAAAACCAACAATTAGAGAGAGAAACTTGAAAGGTATATTTATCATTTCATATAAAATCACCTTTCTTTCTTCACTTTCTCTCTAAATTAGAAGAGAAAGAAATTATGGTAGGTCCAGCCCAACACCTTATTTCTTCTCTCCTCTCTTTCTCTCTGCATAACCAAAGAGGATAAATCCTCTCTTTCTCTTCAATTTCTCTCACTCAACTTCCTTATTACCAAATGAAGGCTAAGTGAACCTCCAATATGCCATCCTAAACACAACTGGACTAATAAAGTTAGATATGATTAGAACAAACCTCATACTTAAAAATACCTCAGTCTGATATCAATTGAAAACCACAAGATTTTCTTTTATATATATATATATATATATATATTTATTTATTTGTATAAAGCTTCTTGTGCAAGGGTATTAAAATAATGTGTTCAAAAGTGATATATTTAATAACATTATATAAGCCCATATAATTCAAGTTCTTAGTTAGGTAAGTGTTGTTGAAGTGTATCAAATCAAACTAGCAAGTAGTGTATTGCTAACCAGCAAATGGTATATAAAATTCTAAGTGTTGCAAACAAATATAAGGGAAATGAGTTATCGTATCTACAAGAACTTAATAGATATTGATCTTTCAACTAACGATAATTATTCTAAGTTATATATCCTTCAAACTGGTTTATGATTTGATGACACTAAAATAGGTAACTAGTTTGTAATACTTTTATAAGTTGTTGGGTCGAACTTTCTACTTGCTTTAATATACACACAATTCATTAGCACAAATGACCTCAAATTTACTAAAAACTAATGTCTTAGTCAAACTAGTAGGTTATGAAATAAAGTTCAATGTCTAGTAACTTTACAATAAGATGAAGAACTATGACTCATAAAATCATAACTCTAGTAGTCTATGCATGTGATATTGAGTAAAATGCAACAACTCAATTGTAATAACTGTCGATGTCTTGTCTATGTTAATAGCTTATTAAAATAGCTCTATGTCTAGCAATTAATTTAACAAGATGAAGATATAGGAACAATTAAACATACATATATGTCTAGCAGTCTATGTTAATAAGTTTGAGAGTTATTAAGTTATTGAATTAGATCTATGTTTGGCAACTAATATAACAACATGCACGAGGTGACAATTTGATATAAATATATGTCTAACAATTATACCAAGTGATAAATTATACAAAGTCAGAACCATGCAATGATTTCTCCAAATATTTCATTCACCAAACATTCAATACGGTGATCAAACTTCACTATCTTTAATGGGTAGAGTGGAATTACTCAGGTTAGTGATTCATAGCATGTTAGCTTATAACTTTCATTCCTAATACTGTTAGCAGCATTAGGAATTTGATTTGGTCAAGGAACACTAAAACTAGGAAAATTGTTACAGTGGCTTGGCAAACAGTGTGCTCTCCTATCAAAGTTGGGGGATTGGGTCTGAGATTAATAAATTGTATGAATAAAGTTTCATTGTTGAAGCTCACTTGGGAAATACTCACTACTAATCTTGAATGGGCTCAATTTTATAGGCAGAGATTTGGGATAGGTTCTTCTTGTACTAAAGCAAGGTATTTTAAGTCTTCAATATAACCTGGTATCAAACCAAATTGGATCTTGACAATGTCTAATTCAATATGGTTGATTGGGGAGTCCCCATGTCAAAGGTGTGTTGGTTATTGCTATCATTCACACAATTAACATTGTGTGATTCTGCCGTAAGTAAAGGAGATTTGAGAACAAGATTTTGTCTTAGGTTCAAGTTATAGCAAGGATTAAATTAATTACTTATTTATTTGGGAGCAACTCCAACTTCTGTGCTAATGCCTCTATGCAAAACTTCATAATACTTACGGAATTCAATGTTGCTTTAGACTTCAGCAGGGCACCTAGGATTAATAAGGTTGTTTGGATTGCTCCTATGGTGGGGTGAATCAAAATCAATTCGGATGGTGCTGCCCATGGGGCTCCAGGGTTGCAGGAGGTGGTAGCATTTTTAGAAATTACAAGGGTGACTTTATGGGTTGTTTTTCAGCTTTCTACAACATCCAAAATGCTTTGTTTGCTGAATTGCATGTTGCTATTACGACAATTGAAATTGCTCATAACAAAGGTTGGAAGGTCATTTGGTTGGAATGTGATTCTTCTCTGGTGGTGGATATTTTCAAGGGGAAATGCTATATTCCTTGGAAGTTACTTAATAAGTAGATAACGACCCCATTTTCTACCCTTGAAATTTTTTCATTTATATTGATTCTTTCTTATATACAGTCGTCACCTTCATTAAAGCCCTCAAGTAACACCCTTTGAAAATACTCTTTACCTTATTATATTATCATACAAATTTATGTTGTGGAAAAACATAATTCATTCAAATAACATTTACCACATACAACCAGTTATGGGTTTCCCAGAGTTATAAGTCCATAACTACACATATCCGTATTAATCTAAACGGATTTACAGTCATCCCATAATATTATCATATTAACTACAACATCAAGTAGCAATTAAAAACAGATAGGTTAATAGACACAAAAGCTTCCTAAGTGAGCTTCCTCCTCAAAATCCTTCATTTACCTACAATGGGATTTTCATAAACAACACACAAACAAAAGGGAGTAAGTCATTAGTTCAAAACTAGCGTTGTAACACCCTAAATTTGAGTCTTCAAAATTATAGTAACAGTCCTGGAAACCTCGCTTGAGCGAGAGATTCTCGCCTGAGCGAGAAAGGATCACCTGGGAGGGTGAAATCCTGGGCTATACTGGAGGATTCTCGCTTGAGCGAGAGTTGTCTCGCCTGGGCGAGAAATGGCAATTTTGGGCTGTTGATACTGTGAGATTTTGTTTTGTTCTATAAAAAAAACAGTGTAATCGATTACACAATCCTAGTAATCGATTACATGCTGATAAACTAATCAGACCTATGTATTTTACATGATGTAATCGATTACACTATACTCGTAATCGATTACAACATATTAAAAGCATTAGATATGTGCATTTTTCACATTGTAATCGATTACATCATGTTTGGTAATCGATTACATCAAGTCGTTGAGTTTGTATTTTAAATTTTTAACTAATGTAATCGATTACACCATATGGTAATCGATTACACACCCGACGATTGCTCTTTAAAATAGAAACCCCAAGCACATTTTAGGGTTAGAACTTGAAGAGAAGAGAGAGAAGAGAGCTTTTCAAGAGCAAGGAGCCTTAGGACTCATCTTAGAGCTTGAGAATAGGTAAACCTCTTGCTTCTAACTCTTCTTCTTCCTCTCTAACTTGTTTTGGGTATGTTGGATCTATTTTCAAAACATGAGAAACCATGGAAACTCACCCTTTAGAGTTATGGTTCGTTTTATGATGTTTTTCTCTTGTGAACTCTTGATTTAGAGTTGATATTTGATGAATGGAAAGGTTTTGTGGGTTATTCATGAAAACCCCAAAAACCCCCAAAATGAGAATATGAGTATAAAGAAAAAGAGATGAAATGTTAGATGTGGATGATAAGTTTGTGCTTTGATGTTGTTATATGAGATGAACATGTATGTTTAGATGTTTGGAAACTTGTATTGAAGTAGTTTTGGAAATCTTGAATATATGTGAATCCCTTGTATGTTTGATGATGAAATACGAGTTATTTATGTGTTATTTTGAATAAATGACTGACATTGTTGTTATTGGTGGAAATGAGGAAAGATCCTAAGGTTGGAGGAAATCGAGGAGGAGACTTTTAAAGTTATTCGGAACCGATCCCCAACATTCACCAAGGTAAGGGATAAGTGTCTCTAAATCATACTTGCTGGTATGAATGAAGTATGTGAAAGAGGTAGTGGTTTAAAATAATACGTTTGTAATTTATGCATTATGTTGGAAAATGCGTGGCTTTTCCGTTATAAACGAAATATAAGTAACATTATTGGGGGAGTACCAATGGAAAGATGACTCAATATAAGTAATATTATTGGGGGAGTACCAATGGAAAGATGACTCAATATAAGTAATATTATTGGGGGAGTACCAATGGAAAGATGACTCAATATAAGTAACATTATTGGGGGAGTACCAATGGAAAGATGACTCAATATAAGTAATATTATTGGGGGAGTACCAATGGAAAGATTACTCAATATAAGTAATATTATTGGGGGAGTACCAATGGAAAGATTACTCAATATAAGTAATATTATTGGGGGAGTACCAATGGAAATATTACTCAATATAAGTGATATTATTGGGGGAGTACCAATGGAAAGATAACTCAAATAAAAGTAGTATTATTGGGGGAGTATCAATGGAAAAGTGACTCGGAGTAATGAATGTCGTATGCATGCTATAGGATATATAGTATGGGATATATATTTTATAGGGTGGATATGAATGATGAGAAATGTGAATGTCACATGAATGTCGTATGCATGCTATAGGATATATAGTATATGATATGTATTCTATAGGGTGAATATGAATGATGAGAAATGTGAATGTCACATGAATGTCGCATGCATGCTATAGGATATATAGTATGGGATATATATTTTATAGGGTGAATATGAACGATAAAAAGGAAGATGTTGAGAAAGAAAGTAATATACATGTTATAGGATATATATTATGGGATATATATGTTATAGGGTGGATATGAATAACGAGACAGATGATGTTTCGAACGAACGTAATATGCATACTATAGAATATATACTATGGGATATATATACTATAGGATGAATATGAGTAAAGTGGAAAGTAAAGGAAGATGATTAGAATGTTTACAATTCCGTATGTGTGTTTACGAATTATATTAAAGCTTAATTGTATTTGAATGTGGATTATCATGTGATGTTAGTTTTGAACTAATGACTTACTCCCTTCGTTTTGTGTGTTGTTTATGATAATCCCATTGTAGGTAAATGAAGGATTTTGAGAAGGAAGCTCGCTTAGGAAGCTTTCGTGTTTATTAACCTATTTGTCTTTATTTGCTACTTGACGTTGTAGTTAATTTGATAACATTATGGGATGACTGTAATTCCGTTTAGATTAATACGGATAGGTGTAGTTATGGACTTATAACTCTGGGAACCCATAACTGTTTGTATTTGGTAATTGATATTTGAATGAATTATGTTTTTCCGCAACATAAATTTATATGATAATATAATAGGGTAAAGAGTATTTTCAAAGAGAGATACTTGATAGTTTCTAATGAAGGTGACGACTATGTGTAAGGAAGGATTAAAATAAATGAAAAATTTTCAAGGGTAGAAAATCGGGTCGTTACAAGCGTCGCATGATAATCCACATTTTAGAATACAATTAAGCATGGATATAAATTATAACCACAAGCACATAATTGAAACACTCGTATCTTCTTTCTTCCATTTCCATGTTATTCATATTCACCCTATAGAGCATATATTCATAATATATTCCCTATAGCATATATTACTTTCATCCTTAACATCCTCCTTTCTATCACTCATATTCACCCTATAAAATATATATCTCATACTATATATCCTATAGCATGCATATGACTTTCATTGCGACATTCTCATTTCTCATCATTCATATTCACCCTATAGAATATATATCACATACTATATATCCTATAACATGCATATAACTTTCATTTTGAATTCGTTTTGAGTCTTATTTCCATTGGTACTCCCCCAAATAAGATTGAATTCGTTTTGAGTCTTATTTCCATTGGTACTCCCCCAAATAAGATTGAATTCGTTTTGAGTCTTATTTCCATTGGTACTCCCCCAAATAAGATTGAATTCGTTTTGAGTCTTATTTCCATTGGTACTCCCCCAAATAAGATTGAATTCATTTTGAGTCTTATTTCCATTGGTACTCCCCCAAATAAGATTGAATTCGTTTTGAGTCTTATTTCCATTGGTACTCCCCCAAATAAGATTGAATTCGTTTTGCAAAACAGAAAAGTCACGCATTTTCCAACATAATGCATAAATTACAGACGCAAGGGATTCATATATATTCCAGATTTCTAAAACTACTTCAATATCAGTCATTTATTCAAAATGTCAGTCATTTATTCAAAATGTCTCTTCTCATTTTCACCAATAACAACAATGTCAGTCATTTATTCAAAATAGCACATAAATAACTCGTATGTCATCATCAAATACGCAAGGGATTCATATATATTCCAGATTTCTAAAACTACTTCAATATAAGTTTCCAGACATCTAAACATACATGTTTATCTCATATAACAACATCAATGTATAAACTTAGCATCCACATCTAACATTTCATCTTTTTCTCTTTATACCCATATTCTCATTTTGGGGGTTTTTGGGGTTTTCATGAATAACCCACAAAACCTTTCCATTCATCAAATACCAACTCTAACCCAAGAGTTTACAAGAGAAAATCAACATAAAACGAACCATAACTCTAAAGGGTGTGTTTCCATGGTTTCTCATGTTTTGAAAATAGATCTAACATACCCAAAACAAGTTAGAGATGAAGAAGAAGAGTTAGAAGCAAGAGGTTTACCTCTTCTCAAGCTCTAAGATGAGTCCTAAGGCTCCTTGTTCTTGAAAAGCTCTCTTCTCTCTCTTCTCTTCAAAGTTCTAACCCTAAAATGTGTTTGGGGTTTCTATTTTAAAGAGCAGTCGTCGGGTTCTCGCTCAAGCGAGCCCATTCTCGCTCAGGCGAGAAAATCCCGCCTATTTTAAAAACTCAGATCCGACCCTCTCGCTCAAGCGAGGGTTTCTCGCTCAAGCGAGAATCTCACAGTCCCAATAGGCTTCCTCTCGCTCAAGCGAGGGATTCTCGCTCAGGCGAGAATCTCACAGTGTCAAAAGCCCCAGTTTGCCATTTCTCGCCCAGGCGAGGCAACTCTCGCTCAGGCGAGAATCTCTCGCTCAAGCGAGACTTCCAGGACTGATACTATAATTTTTAAAGACTAAAATTCGGGGTGTTACAGCATGAGGTGGTAGCATTTTTAGAAATTACAAGGGTGACTTTATGGGTTGTTTTTCAGCTTTCTACAACATCCAAAATGCTTTGTTTGCTGAATTGAAATTGCTCATAACAAAGGTTGGAAGGTCATTTGGTTGGAATGTGATTCTTCTCTGGTGGTGGATATTTTCAAGGGGAAATGCTATATTCCTTGGAAGTTACTTAATAAGTAGATTGCTTGCAACGGTTGGCTATCAACAATGGAATTCAAGGTGTCTCGTATATTTAGAGGGGGGAATAGTTGTGCTGATAAATTAGCAGTTTTTAGGGTATCCTCCAAAATGTTCACTTGGTGGGATGTTACACCTAATTTCATTAGTGATGAGTGCATTAAAAATAGGCTAGGCCTACCAAATTACATATGCATATTCTTGTAATCATTGTGTACTTTGTTCTTTCTTCCTTTTCTTGATTTTTAATAGATATGGTTTTTTGGTTTAAAAAAATATTATATCTCTAAAATTAAATATATTATCACCTATAATTAATTTTATATTATTTATGTTAGTATTGTTGTACAATAATAATTTTATATGTTATCTTTTCTTGAAGACTACACATGCTCTAACTATTATATATCTTAGTTTCCATGATACCAAATAGATTATTAAGACTATATTGAATTATATGAAAATTCAAATCTTTCAATTTAAGTTTAAAGATACAGATAAATCTTTCTAAACCCAGACAAATATTATAATTTTAGGTTAATATAATATTACAATATAGATTAACACGGATCTGAATACACATTGTCATCCCTAATTTTGGGTCAATAAATATAAATATTTAGTTTAATCTTCTATCTATGAAATCCTCTCTAATAAGAGGATTGTTGATTCTGTGCTTCCAACAAGTTCCCAAACATTATTTGAACTTTATTTTGTAGTCAACCGAGATAGTAATAACAAAATCCTTTTTTTATTAATTAGTGGTGAGAGAATAAGTAAATTGAAAGGTGGTTATAAAAAAAAATTCCCTTCTTACCGGCAGTGGAAAGGAAGGAGTTGATTTTATTTATTACATTTACTAAAGCTTCATACACGTAATGATGCCCTTGAAATGGAAAATTTGTAATTTGATAGTGATGCAATATGAAATAAGTAGACTGAAGCAATTAAATATTGATTCTATTCCAAAACTTTTGATGTTTAAAGTTATGCATATAATTTATCAATGTTATAAATATTGAATATAATTTGACTAAAATAATTTCACTTAATTCATATTGGGAGTTGAATTAAAAAATAAATGAACAAATAAGGGGGCAAAGTGGAGTATTAAATAATGATATATTTGTAAAACGTCAAAAGTTTACAATAACATTAGAAAGTTAAAATGTCAAAAAAAAAATATGTAACCAAGAGTAATTTTTTATGGATGCAAAAACTTACATATTAATTAGTTGACTAATTGATTATATAATATTATTATTATAATAAATTAAATAATAATAAAAATTCATGTCTATATTGGGAATTCATCATTAGATCATGCAATTTTTTATTATCCTATTTCATGCCTACAAATAATTTAATTTATACCATATGACTTATAAGTTAAATAAAAAATGTGGAAATAAATATTCAAATATCCATTAATAAATTTAACATTATAATTAAAAATAAGTTCTATATTTTTTAATTATTTTAAAATTTAGTCTTATAATTTAATATATTAAATTTATTGAATTAGAAAATGTGAGTCGCCACTCAATACTGGTCATTATTAATGAAGTTAGTAGTTAAACAAAGTGATTTTTTTAACTCTATTTTACCATATTTAAAAATTTATATTTTTCATCTTGTATCTTATTCATTTTATATCTCTAAAATTAAATATATTATCAAAAATAAAAAAAATATGTTTTATAATTATTAATCTTAGTCCATATCTATATTATTTTTATTTATGTCAGTACTGTTGTACATTAATAATTTTATATAATATATGTTTTCTTAAGACGTCACATGTCTCAAACATTCTCTAACTATTAAATATCCTAATTTTAATGTTTTCAATTAGATTTGTTATATTCAACTATCTAAAAAATTTGATTTTCTAAGTATACACATTATCACACGAATATTACAATATTAATAACGTTGCAGAAGTACAAGAGAAATTCAAGCCAAAATGAGACTAGTCTTAAGGAGTATTAATTTCATGAATAAGTGCTAGTAAAACTTCAGCCGTTAAAATAATGACTACCTTAGATACCCCATCTACAAATAGCATCAACATTTAAAGAACATAGTATACAACATTTCAGAATAAAGGAACAATTTGAATAACATTTAAAACTTTCATCATTCCAAACATTTTTTCATCTCATGTTAAATAGCATTGAACTAAATTGAACATTTGCTTTTAAATTTGTAGTGTAAATTTGGTGCAGCCATGAAACTAGATGCAACATATGATTTTAGATGAAGAAATATATATAAATATTTGGTTTAATCTTCTATCTATAAACATCTCTCTAATATGAGGATTGTTGATTCTGTTTTACCAAAAAATTATTTTCTCAAACTTTATTTTTTAGTCAACCAAGATTGTAATAACAAAATCCTCTTTTTATTAATTAGTGGTGAGAGAATAAGAAGTTGATTTTAAGATTAGCATAATTAAATGTCAATTATTGCAATATAATCAATTCTAAGATTTTATTAGGGGCACTAAAAATAACTCAAATTTTACATGCTTATAAATTGAGGTTATGCATTGAACTTGAAACGCTACAAAAAAATCGTAGAGATATATATAGAATTAAAGTTAAGTAAAAAATAATATAAAGATCGAGGAACGGTGACACTTGTTGAGATGGAGAAAGATGTTATGATTATGGTGGTCATGATTATGCTAGTCTTAGCACATGGGAATACCTCGGGAAACTCACGAACTATCGGAATAAAATTAAAATTCGGAAAAGTGAGTTGTTGTCAAGTCTTATGCACCCTACGTTGCGATCCCGAACAAGATGATCTACTTAAATATGGAGAATGTGTACTTGAATGTTGGAATGGCTGCAAAAAGGTCATGTCTAATATCAACATTGATGATTATATTCCAAAGGATCAAGCCATAGGTTTTTCCAAATGGAATAACAATATTGGTATTCATACTTCAACTTTCCTCTCCTATTTTATTAATTTATTTTAGAGAACTAATCTGTTTATTTCAATAATAAGTTTTTTAAATTTACTTTATATCTTAGCTATCAATTATACGAAAATTTAATGGTTTGAATTAATGAGTAGATCTAAACTATTGGATTTCACTAGAATTGATGGCTAAGATGTAGAATAAGTTTAAAAAACTTAGTCTTGAAGTAAGTGGATCTCCTACCGTTATTTTATCACATCTTTCTTTAACAGTTACATTAGCAAATCTTATTGCTTATAATTGAGTTAACTATCTAATCTTGTTGTTTCTAATAAATTATTTGATGTGTAGATGATCGTGATGGAGGGGATACCTATCATGTCAACTCATTCTTTCATCATTGCATGAGAAAATGATTAATTCATGTACTACATTAGATTAAACAGAATAAAGGGTCCAACAATATACCATTTCAAAAATAATTGGACTAATAAAGTTTGACACAATTTGATATATGTATAATTTATTGGTATAAATCCTTTTGTGTATGGCCATGAGAAATATTTAATAAAGTGTGATATTATGTTTTCAACTTTGGGTTTCTCTATACCCTCCGGGAATGCCAACAACATAAACATGGCTTCTCCCTCTTTGCTGGAAGTTCTGACTTCCTTAGCCGACAACGGCTTCATATAATTAGCCTCATCAGAATTCTCATCTGGATTTCCGAATGCCACGGTCTTATCCGCACAATTAAGCACCACACGATTCGCTGACAACCAGTCCATCCCCAGATTCCACTTTAACCACATTTTCACTTTAGGGTTTTAGGGTTTTCATGAATCAACCCACAAACTCTTTCCATTGTTGAAATACTAACTCTAAACCAAGAGTTTTCAAGATAAAAACAACATAAAACGAACCATACTCGAAAGGATGAGTTTCCATGGTTTCCGTCATTTTGAGAAGAGATCCAACATACCCAAAACAAGTTTTCAAAGGGAAGAAGAGAGTTAGAATCAAGAGTTTTACCTCTTCTCAAGCTTCTAAATGACTCACAAGCCTCCTTGCTCTTGAAAATGCACTCTTCTCTCACTCCTCTTTAGGTTAACCCTCATAAATGTGTTTAGGGTTCCCTATTTAATGTAACAGCGTCGAGTTCTCACTCAAGCGACCCATTTCTCGCTCAAGCGATCCATTTCTCGCTCAAACGAGAAAATCCCGCCTATTTTAAAAACTCAGATCTGACCCTCTCGCTCAAACGAGAATCTCATAGTCTCAACAGTCCCAAAATGCCATTTCTCGCCCAGGCGATAATCTCTCGCTCAGGCGAGAATTCTCCAGTATAGCCCAGGATTTCACCCTCTCAGGTGAGCCTTTCTCGCTCGGGCGATAATCTATCGCTCAAGCGAGAATCCTAGGACTGATACTATAATTTTAAAGACTTAAATTTAGGTGTTACATATATTACCATTTATAAAAGAATATATTTTTCATCTTTTATCGTATTCATTATATCTCAAAAATTAAATATATTATAACCAATAATTAATTTTATATAATATATTTTTTAAGTCTTAGTCTTAGTCTAAATCTATATTATTTATATTTATGTTAGTATTGTTGTACAATAATAATTTTATATAAGATATGTTTTCTAAAGACCTCACATGTCTGAAACATACTCTAACTGTTAAATATTTTAGTTTTGATGATTCTAAATGGATTAGTAGGAGTATATTGATTTATCTGAAAATTCGAATCTTCCACTTGAAGTATTATTGATTTGGGGAAGAAACGCTAGGAGAACTTCAACGGCTAATAATGATTATATTAGATAGCATCATTATTAAAGAGCATCAACATTTGAAGGATACAACATTTGAGAATAGGCAAACAATGTGGATTACATTTAAAATTTTATTATTGGGTTAGTAACCAGAATCAAGCTCGAGCCTCTAACTCGTAATACTTTGTAATAATATGTTATAAGTTATAATAAAAAAAATATACAATTATTTAATAACAATAAACAATTGTTATTATTTATTTATTTGCAAGAAATTTAAATAACTTAAAAATTAAAAGTATAGTTAGCCATACAGAGTCGTCAACTATCACAATCCAGTTTTCGGTCGCACAACATTCTTAGAGTCACCACTATGTTTTTTTATGGTAAAAATGTAAAAAAAATATTTTAGCCTAATTATATTGGGCTTTGGATTTCTGATATCCAGGTTCAGGAGTCAGTTATGGAATATGAAAGGTATTAACACTCTATCCATCCATATAAATGGTATTTCTCACTAAATTGCATGACTTATTTTATAAATTATTTTATACTTTAAAATATTTGAGTTATTTAATAAATTATTAAAAGAACAAATTTTATTTTATTTTTGTTGTTGTGTGTGACAAGATAAGATCTTACTCCTAAGTATTTAGGTTAAGAGAATCAAGACTACGTAGTTCTTTATGTGATTGTTGGTCAAGTGTTTTAATTAGGAAATAAGTGATGTAGCACGACCATCCAAAAAATGAGTTAAGGAAAAGAAACCCTTAGAAGTGACCTTTACCCATCCTTGATGTGGTTGGTGAGTTTTATTTTTTTGTGTAAAAAGGTATTGACTTTAATATTTATTCTTTAGTAAAAATGATTTTTATTGTTATTTATAATTAATTTAATTAAAAAGATATGTTTTATCGATCTTAAGAATTAATTAAATGGAGAAAAGTGGCGTATCGCGATCATTTAAAGATGATTTCAGGACGAGAAACATTTTCACAACCCTCCTCCATCTTTGAATTCCTTAACTTATTCTTATTGCAATTACTATCGTATTTTAAAAAATCCAACCGAATCAAATTGACATCAACTTTATTTTATTTGCTTATTTTCAAATTACAACCTTTATTTATTTTTTTACCAATCTTCTTTGAAATCAAATTTCTAAAGATTATATTTTTTAATCAAAATGGGAACATTCGTCGATAAAGTCCAAGGATCATAAAAAAGGTGTTATGTTGGTCAAGTTCTCTCTTATTTTTAGCAGCGACAGGTGCAGCTGAAGGTAAAGGTTCATTAAATTGATGGAGTGCAACATGAACACGACTAAGATAGTTGGATATAGGGTCATCAAACTTCCTTGGTGCAATGAGAATCATTAAATCATGACACACGCCATAAAGACGTTGAATGTCATTAGTGTAGAGTACCTTGGTCTGACTCCAAATCAACTCACATGTGAGATGGGGACTAAAAATTGGTTTTCTAGTAGGATGTAGCAAAAAAATGAGACTGTTTGCCCTAGAGTATGGGTTGTTTGCATTGAAAAATGATACAAAGATTCGAGACCGGGTGGCCAAGGTGAGTTTTGCGCGTGAACGGCCAAAACAGGTGTCGGACGCACCGTCACGTGTGTTGGTGGTGGTGGCGACTGTGGAGGTGGTGATCGCGACTATAGAACACGGTGGATAGGAAAAAAGTATTTAGGCTTTTGATACCATGTTGAAAAAGATGAAGATGAAGAATAGAAACGTATATAATCATATTAAGGGTTTTGGAAATACAAGTGTAAAGAGTACAAATAAAGACTATGGGCCCCAATGACTTTGACCTTACTAACATTTACAATATCAACAAAAACTAATAGAACAATGCTTAAAAAATTGTGGTCTAATGTAACATATAACTATTTTTAAAAACTCATAGAACAATACTTAAAAACCATGGTCTAATGCATATACTCCAAAAGTATATAAAATAAATTATAAAAATAAAAGTTGTCTATTCTTTTTGAAGAATGGTTTAATAACATTGTAGTACATAAATATAAAAAGTAAAAAAAAAACTAAGACATGCTCAAAGTGCTTTAAGACCATACTTTTAAAACTATAGAGATTGGAGGTATTGCCATAGGTAAAAAATGTAGTAGTGTTCTTATCTCTAGGTGAAATAAAGAAATCAAAACTACATAGTTCTTGATAAAACAAATTGATCGGATTTATTTTATTTGATTTTTGTCTAATGTAAAAATATTTAAAATATAGTTATTTCAATTTAAATAGCAAATAGATGATGTTGGTTGTAGATTTCTTGCCACTTTAACAAGAAGTTAGAGATAACTCAAATCATCAATGTACTATAAATATTCCATAAAATTCCTTTGATGTTAAGATAAATAAATAATTTTAATTTGAATTAACAAACTTACACATGATAAAAGAATTTTAAAATTGATAGCTAATAGAGAAAAGTAAAAAAATTACTCATTAATTACCAACATAGTAACCAAATATGAGGTCACTAAAGGCAATCATTATTTGGGTCCCTAATTGTGGTAATTTTTATTCAAGTTAACAATTAGAATGTGTCACCCATATGACATATGTTGCAAGGGATTTACAATGTCAAAAAGAATACCTTGTCTTCCAAATTCAAAACTACAAAATGACATTATGCTAAAAGGATTTAAGTAATTCACCAAATGCATGTTTCTTTTTGTGGACAGAAATTTATTTTGAAAAACATAGGAAAAATGGTTACTTAAATCAGATATGAAATTTCAACATGATCATAGCCTCCACTTCCATAAAATGTTTATGAAGAGCTTGCATTTTGTTCCCTAGTTTTTGCAAGCTTTGCTTGAATAAGTTTGTCTAGTATGGGAGGCTCCAATGGAATTGGATCTAAGCACCTTTCTGCAACAGCAACAATCACCTGTGCCAAAAAATACAAAAAGTTAAAGATGTATAACAATTTAGATAATGTTGGTCTATGATGTGAAAATCTAGAAATATTTGTTCCACCAAAACAATAAAAGCATTACAATTTGAATTAGCTTGTGAAGCCGTGGCACAACTCTTGCACTTAATGCCATGTGACATGGAAATCATAAGTTCGAGTCGTGAAATCGAGTTGTTTCAAATGTAAGGTAAGGTTGCCTACTATAGATTATATAGTGGGTCGAACCCAAAAATTATACATAGTAAGGTTACCCTTTATAAAGATATGAGTAAACTACACTAATACCCCAAGTTTTAGTAAAATTATACAAACCATCCATACATTTTTAAAACGTACATAAATTATCCCTAATTATATATATATATATATATATATATATATATATATATATATATATATATATATTACAATAACTACCCTTGTAAGAGAGATAAATGTAATTTCTTAAACAAAAAATAATGACGAGTGTAATTAAGTCAAATAAAATATAGTACATTGTGAAAACAAATAGTATAAGAGTAATATTCATTATTTTTTATTCGTTATAAAATACAGTAATAATTCTAAGGAAATGTTCAAATTATTCTTATATTATATTATAACTAACCAGTATAATGAATAGACATCGACTCTTATAGTATTTGGATTTGTCTTCACAATGTACAATATTTTATTTGACTTAATTATATTCATCGTCATTTTTGTTTAAGAAATTACATTTATCTCTCTTATATGTTATAAAAATGTGTGGGTAATTTGAGTAATTTTACTAAAACTCAGTGTTGAACCACAAGGTAAGACTATTTTGCCAACCTCATCAAGTAAGAAATCCATAGCAGCTTCATCTTCAACTATTTCCCTCAAAGGAGTCCTTAAGAATTGAATATCCAACTGAAGTTGTTGTAATCCACTTCTATTGAAAGTTTGAAGTCTTACAAATTCTTGTAAACTTTTAAGGCCCAATTTAACTATGGTTGTAACTACTGATCCCTGCAGTTTACAAGAAAGTACTTATAAACATTGTTTGCAACCAATTATATAACTTTTAAGTCATAACTATAAATACCTGTGTATATTCAACTTTTGTGAAAATTTGAACTTTTTGCTTAAACAATTTTGCTAGATGAGTTTCCAAAAGTTGGCTTCTAGCTTTTTGAGTATTAGATCGACCCATTTTCTCTTCTCTTAAAGAGTTGCTTATTGATGAAGCAGTGCTTCCAGTACTAGCAGCCCTGCGGTGCTTTTGTATACCTTGTGCCAAAATCTGCCTCACTTCATTACCAATAACTTCTAGCTACAACATCAAAAATTATCACTATATTGCTTCCACACATGACATTTTGAAGTGGTTACATGATCTTTTAGCACACGTGACATTAGAGGTTGCAAAATTATCCACAATTCACAATCCTTCTAAATCTAAAAAATTAAATTCATATATTATAGCTCGTAGATTTAAATGGATGAAATCCAATGGATAATTTTGTAATGAATGAATTTGAATCCATCAATTATATCTAATTGATATTCATTGATATATCCATTTGGATGTATATTCAATCCATACATTTCTTTGATTTTCAATTTAATTTAATATTCAAGAAAATTAAATTTAAGCAAATTCATCCATGATTCTCGTTCCTACTTTTAATATTTTACTAAGTTGATACCAATTATAGGACATGTGAATGTAGTTAATATTAAAAGTTTATTATTAAGTACATAACATATAT
Source organism: Lupinus albus (assembly GCA_009771035.1). Lineage (NCBI taxonomy): Eukaryota > Viridiplantae > Streptophyta > Magnoliopsida > Fabales > Fabaceae > Lupinus > Lupinus albus. The sequence goes on along the minus strand of CM020013.1, from coordinate 1,823,813 downwards.
ATATGTATGAGAAAAAATTGTATGCACTAACATTATCATTGCATCATCCATCATTTATATTTAATCAGCAATCACTCTTTGAGAAAAATAATCCAAATGAATGGTTGATGATATAGTGATTATGTGTAAATCTTTACATATATAATACATAGATATTATACTCTATAAGTATCTGTTAAAAACTTTACACTTAGAACCTTAAACGACTCATGCTCGTAGATTATTGCAAGCAAAAAATCACTCTTTGAGAAAAATGATTTTTAAATAATTTTAAAAATGTTTTTTTAAAAGGTGATTTTAAAAGTGTTTTTGTAAAAAGTGATTTTAAAAATGTTCTATTGATATAGTAGTTTTTAAAATAATGTTTTTACTTCTAACAAAAAAAGTCATATTGAATATACATTTATTCAAATCCATGAAAATTGAGTCATAAATGAATTTGAATTCATCCATTAAGTTTAAGTTTGAATATGGATAGATTGGATAACTTAAAATATAACTTAAATAGATTTATATGAACGACTTTTCATTCATCCATTAACATCCAAATCCAAATCTATCCATTTGACACTCATACATGACATGCCTATAAAAAGGGCATTTCATTGCACTAGGCTCCCACTTAGTGGAATCTTGGGAGGATAGATATATGCAGTCTTGCATCCGCAAGTGAAGAGGTTGTTTCCAGGATATGAACACATTACTTTAAGATTACTGAACAACAACCTTACCGTTATATCAAGTTTACCCTTCTATGTATATATAATGTTTTATGCTGATAAAATGTCATAATATACCAGATAATAAAAGTGAGCCAAATCTAGCTATTCAAGTAAAATCATGTAACTATTTAATCCAATTTCACATGATAAAGAGTACTGATTCAAAATACAGATACCAACCTCTTGAAGAAATAAATCAACAAACATGTGAACTTCTCTTGGCTCTTTATGCTGTGTAAAACAAATAAACAAGTTCATACTTGAGCACTTTCAAAGATAAACAAACAAGTATTTTTATTTTTGAAACAAAGGTACATAGTTGACTTACCTTAACCCAATTAGGTGTGGTAAACCTCTTCTTCAGGAGAAGTGATACTCGTTGAGTTTTCATACTTATGTACTGAAATGAATCAAATAAAGAATATGTACATGCTGCTTCACTTACACACACACTGCCTCATAAAGTATGCAACTATAATGAAAAGAAACTGTGAACTTCAAAACTTACCTGCTGCAAGAATTTATCACCAGATGATCTAAATTTCTGCGAAATCTCTCTAGGAATGAAGGCAGGTCCATATTCATAGCCTATAACACTATCACCAGAGAACGAAATTGCAGATTCCTAAACACAAGCAATGTTTTTAAGGCACAACTTGGTGATATGAAAAGGAAAAGAAACTTAAGTTTCTTTATTTGTTCCATGAATCATTCATATCTAACTCTATCAAGTGGATCACTACCTCGGTGATTCTCGGGATGGCGATTTTTTCTATAAAACTAGACAGTTGTGCCAGCACCAGGACAAGTCCAGCCAAAGCTTTGTCATCTTGAGCTTCTTCTGGAAAACCATGATTTTGAGTAGATATAGAACTATTTCTTCCTGAAAGCAATAGGAACTGATCCTCAAGTTGTCTAAAAAATTCTTGAAACCCTTCTTGAACCCAATCAATAATCAATTCTCTTAGTTTTTCTAGAATTCCTGAGTTGTCATCTAGAATTTTGTTGATATCCTAAATTGGTCAATAAAAAAAAGAGAGAGAGATATTAAATCTAAATGAAACAACATTAAGCAGAAACATTTTATGAGTTTGCATGCATTGATATAATGTTATATACATGAGCCTAGTTACTAAAATGTTCATACCACTAAGAAGTTCTTGCCACCTTGGAGAATTGCTTTTGAAGAAGCATCCAAAGAAACTCCCAGTGAGTACTTCTCCACTCCATCCCTTTTCACAACTTTTAAGAGGGAATCTACCAAACAGAAGCTAACTCATACCACAATTCTTAAGATAACTTTATTTAACAATTTTTCGTACCGAACTCGAATAAGGTGAATATATATTCCCCATACCTGTGTGTGAAGTGTAATGATTCAAGGTTTTAAGACGAAACTAAAAATCGGAAGCATTTCTGCATAGAAAGTCATTGAACTAACCTGAGATATCTTGTAGAAGATAAGAAAATGTACTTGTAACATATAGCTTGATAACAACCTTGGCAGCCTGAAAATGTTTAGGTTTATTTGATGATAATCAATTTTTAAACATGAACTTTCATAAGAAATGTATCCTGAAGAAGGAAAAAGGAGAACAAGAACTTGGAAAGCCACATATATAAGGTAAAATCAAATTGGAGCAGTAACTTCAATGTATGACCTCAAGCGAATGATCGTAGAGAGCGGCTTCGCCCGAGACTTTATCCATCAGGAGAACATCATTCCAGATAACTCCTGTGCACATATTAAGTGTAATTAGATGTTTAAAGAAACCAATACTAGATCCAAAAGCACATGTATACATTACCATTTTGAAAATATATCACAAGGAAGTGGTTGTTAGTGATTTGAAAGCATGAACTAAGGAAGAAAGTTTCTTTTCAATTAATCTGATATAGCACAATATTTATTAGAAGCATGTATAGCTGAAGCAATGGAAATAATGACAAGGTTGTTATGAAAAGACAAAACAAAACCAAAGGCATGAATACAATCATCATATACAGGAGATGGAAGACACTACATACATTCATAAAAGTAAAGACTGATACATAAAATCATGCCTATAAAAATAAAAAACAGGTACATTAGATGGTTATCGAAAACATCTAACATCTATTTAGAATAAATAAATTCTTTCAGTTAATTTAAGAAACTTAATTAGCAACAATGTCATGATTGTTCATATGAAAATTAATTTGATTTCACACCAGAGGCATGGAAGTCAGAGAGATCAAAGGTAACATATATGAAGCAGACAAAAAAGTTAGAAGTTTCGCGATGTCCAGAAAATGAGTGAAGTACTAGAAGAACCACACTACTTACGAAGAACAGCAAGTAAATCTGCTCCAGAAATTTGTGTCTTTACATACTCCTCAGTAATTACAAAGTGCCTAAAAACAGTTCAATGTTTGCATATAATGAAAATTTCAAATGTTGGGATGAACTAATAGTACTTCTTGTTGTAGCATAAAGATACTAACTTGGTAACTAAGTCTCTAGCAAGTTTAACTAATTGCTCTTCCGAATCAGGAAATATTACTCGAAATGCACGAATTGCCTCCACAAATTCACAAATGGCAGCCTGTGTTAAGAAATGGAAACAGAAACATATGCTCAATTCATCACCCTCTTAACCATAAAGGTCAATGAAAATATATCATATATGTAATGTAAAAACTGGAAGCAAAATAATAGCATGAAACAACAGCAAAAAAAAGAGAAGAAATATTGAGTTGAATTGGAATAGATCAACAAACAAGTAATATTTGACATAATTAATCATGGATATTAGTGCTACATCAATCCATTTTGGCAAATAGTATGACAGATTATCTTCTACAAGAATGTATAACCCAACATAGCTATCACACATTTGGCATGATCAGTGTCATTCATTACTTCACAAAAGCATCTATATCTTTAGACACACATAGTTTTAGTGTTGTTCTTTGTTTCAAATTGCGGACTGCATCACGTGATGGGATCGCAATATTGTGGTTGCAGTGGTCGCCACAACCGCATCATACTGCGATTGCAGTGTGACACTGAATCACAATAATGCTACCGCAACGCAACCGTATCATAACGCAACGCAACCGTATCATAACGCAACGAAATGTATCAAGCCACATCGGACAGCATGGAATTCAAAAAAATTCACACTGCAACCGCCACAATCTATATCGCAATGATCGCAACCAAAATTTGACAGAAATCAGACATTAGAGAAAGAGGAAACTTAGGAGCAAGAGTTGTGTATGTATATATCAAAGCCAGACAAACAAAGTGGTACTTGAACAAAATCCTTAGTAAATTAAACAAAAAAATACTACCCTGACATTACTTACCTCATGATTAGAGGGAGAGGCATTTCCTATTTCTTCAGGGATCAACTGAACATCTTTAAGAGAATGTTCTAACTTCTCTAGTAGCTTTGCTTTCAGATTATCTACCTGCCAATAAATACAAAACTTCCATCATATATTCATAACTAATAACATCAAACATGATATAATATTATTTCTTTCTATGAAAAGGGGAGGAGGAATATTTAGTCAATAACAACAATTAAGCCTTTATTCCATTAGGTGAGGTCAATGGTCGACCCAAAAAATATCACTTAGATTTGAAGCCGGAAATATAGTGAAAGGATGCAACCTTACCACCAGGCTATCAGAGCAACATGCCAAACAGTTTCTAATATCTAGAAACTCCAATCAACAATTAGAACAAAATGAATCGATGAAACAAAACAAAAAAGAGTCCTTTTTATTTACTTGAATCCTTTCCTTAGACTTTATACTATAGAGAGAGAGAAAAATCAGTACAAACCGGAAAGTTCAACTGCTTAAGTTGTACTGCAGATTCAGCTCTCACTTGCATTGATTCAGAATCTGAAAATACCTTTTCCTGGTTAGAGGAAAACAATGTTAAATTATGATAAATTAGCTAATTATTTTGCATAATATCAAAGACATCATGCTTAATGCATCCATAAGCATTTAGACCAATTTAGAAGAAAGGAAGGATAAAATATAAACATCTTACCACTCAAACAAAATAGGATAAAACTATCTAACAAGATTCTAGCATATAAAGTGATAAAAAAACAAGAAAAATATTGCAGTGTGACTCTGAATCACAATGATGTGGCTGCATCGGGTTGCATTTGGACCGCATCGCACTGCATTGGATTTCAAAAATATTGTTTTAATAACAAAATAATTCACACCGCAATAGCCATAATCCGCATTGCAATGAGCGCAATCGCAGTAGCCGCAAGTCCGCAACCGTTACCGCAATCGCGACCGCAACCGTTACCGCAATAGCGACCGCAACCGCAATTTAAAACACTTATTTTATAACCACTCAAACATGATATGATAGAATTATCTAACAAGATTCTAGCATATACAATGATAAAAAACATGAAATCATGAAAGAACCATACCTGTAAGTTTTTAATTATGACAGCTATTGCTTCTTCAGATGCACGCTTACAATCCTGGAATGATGAGTCTCCATATGCCTGATAAAGAGGAACAAGTAAGAAATATATTTTATGAAACTTCTTGTGTTTGAATGTGTGGTCAATACAAAAGTAGCCATTGATTGAATCAATAATAATATCAGATAAATACAACCTTAAAAACTGGCATTGCACCAGTGTAGAACCTCACTGCATCTGCATAGGCCTCAGATTTGATGCACTTGACAAGTCTATCAGGTAGATCATATATGAACTGTTCTTTCACAAGGGTAAAAAGTGTGTTAGTCAAATTGTCAAAAATATAAATGAATTTATCAAAAACTTAACAAGTAGTTATTTCACTATTACCCCCATTTAGCAAATGACTCAATTTGTATCATTGAATGTCACCCAGAAACATAAACATTGTGGAGAATATGAAAAAAGCGGTGACCGACGAAACCGCATTGCGATGTGACACTGAATTACAATGATATGCTTGCATCGGGCCACAAACCAACCGCATTGAACTGCATTTGGGTAGTATTAGGCTGCAACGGAGCGTATCGGACCGCATCGAATTCAAAAATAATTTTTAATTACAATATAATTTACACTACAACTGTCGGAATCCGCATCGCAGCGGCCGTAATGAACACAATCACAGTAACCAAAATCATGACCACAATCACTACCGCAATTAACTATACACACTTTATGTGAAAGAATATGTAGAACTATAGTGATTATATTCAAAAGAGGGCAATGTATTAGGGTGATAACACAAGAGAAATGCAAAGATAGAACCTGTAAGATATTCAAGAGATCCTACTCCTCTCTCACTCTCCATTTTCTCCTCAAAATACACCTAATAATCTCTCAACAAATCCCTCCCTCATATTTATAATTAACTATATACACAATTTAAACTCGGAGTCTCGTGCACTAGGCCGTCCTTTTTAGATGCTCAGGTATCAAACAAAATCATGTCTCATCGCTTCAATACCTGAATTTTACGAAGAAGATTGCATGTCCGATGCAGTTTCTCTATATGCTCCCTCTTGTCAAATAAAGAAGTATTAACATTGTCACTCCTTGACTGCACAGACATGATCTGCATTGAGAAAACATGTGAATTCACATATATGGCTTATATAATGATACTTGCACAAATTTAAGCTTTCTAAGTTCTTATAATCTAATGAAATCCATTGAATTCACACTGATCACATACAACACATACAATTTTGGGATACACCTCTTTATGGTTTTTAATAGGAAAAACACTTGATTCTATTTAGTCATACAATTTAGCTTATGATATCATCACTCACGGACCCGCGTCACTATTGGGGTTGTGGTGACCGCCGCAACCACATCATATCGCATCAGGCTGCATCGAATTATGTGGCCTCATCGGGTCGCAACGCAACCGCAGACCGCATTTGGACCACATCAGACCGCATCAGGTCGCATCGAATTCAAAAATATTGTTTTAATCACAAAATAATTAACACCGCAACGACTGCATTCCGCATCCCAAAGACCGTAATAACCGTAATCGCAGTAACTACAACTGTTACCGCAATCACGACCGCAACCACAATTTAAAACACCGGATATCATATTCATTTAAATTTGAACTTTTTTTTCTAGTTCACCAGAAACTTAATTGACGCCTTAATCCTTTACCCTGCAAAAATTTTGGTCATGTTCCACTACTGTTTGGACTTTGTATCCTATACTAAACTATCTCTGGTTTCTATTTATCATTTGCTTCTTTTTAATAAAGTTCATGTAGTAGAAACAAATATTAAAACATTATGAATAAGTTAATGCTACACTAACCTTCTCAAGAAGATTTTCCATATTTCCTTCCATCCCCAAAATGTTACTTTTCATCCTGTTTGGCAAAAACAATGTTATTCTTTCTCTCCAAACATAACAAACATAACTACACCAACATGAAGTTGGTTTAGTGGTTAGGCAAAGCTAACCCCCCATATATCCTACAAGGGCAAAGGTCGAGGTTCAATTCTCGGGAAATAGCGATACTTACTAGAGGGGGCAGTTACGAATCACGATAGTTAGAGAGAAAAAGTAAAACTACACTAAAGATTGATTCAAACTTTACCTCTTTATAGTATCTGTGGCGCATATGAACTTGTTATAATTCTCATACACAAGCATTTGCAGGTCAGTGTCAAGATTCTTTATCTCTGCGGCCATTTGAACATGCTTCTGGAGCAGCCCTTCCAAATTTGACTTATGTGCCTTCATAAGTGATTTCTCAACGTAAATAATAAATCATAATAGCATTCTATTCATTCAATCTATAATAAACAAAAACACTATTGGTGTATTTAGTGTATTTCATAAATAAAACATGACAAATTATTTCCACCAAAAAAATGAATCCAAAGAGAAAAATGGTCTCGACTTCAAGCCTGTGTATACGACTATGTATTAAATACTCCAAGAAGAAAACTTTCATCGCTCATGGTTACGTGATTCCCTAGTTTAGTCTATATGCTCCGTGTTAGATTAATTCAGCAATAGTGGTCCATGTTATTGGAAGTTACTAGTTTGAATGAAAGTGCCTAATGTGATGATGGTTGACAATTGATGGATCAAACTAGTGGGGATGTTGTTAACTCCTCATAATCTCCTTCTATTAATAGAGACATTTATGCATTGGAAAAGTCATGTCATCATTTGCTATCTCACGAGTAGAAACACAAAGTGAGAATTATAGAAGTATTAGTGGTTGAGTAAGGAAAGTGTAGTGTCATATAGAAAATGAAGTAAACTGAGTTACTAATCATCAAAGAACACATAAGGGGAAGGCGGAGAGGTGAAAACAAAGTGCATCAAGAAAGTGCATCAGAACAAAAGGCAACCAGAAAGGAAAGACAACCAGAAATGGAATTCTTGAATGTCATAATGTCAAGATCCTCTAATTAAGGGGTTCTTAAAAACCATTAAAGACTCATGAAAAGTTTTAAAGTCTAACATTCCGTACCAGACTTGGTGTCCCACGTACATGTACCGGTTTCCTTATAATATGACCTAATACCATGCATCGAATACAATATGGTCTCGTATTAAAAAGACAAGTGGTATAGAAGAAATACCAAGATATTCATATACTGATCAGGATCAAAAGAGATGGAGTTGATATCATCGATTGATGTGTATTTGGAAGAAGTGTTGTAAGAGTTAGGAGAGTTTGAAGGGTCTGGAGAGTAAAAACTGGATAATAGTTCTCTCATTCTCTTTGCTTTATCATCTAATGGCATCATTTCATGTGTTCCCATATTTTGCTTCAGTTTCCTTTTTTTTCTTTTCTTTTGATATCAAATGAATGAATGAGAGTGTGTTTGAGATGAATGAGAGATTTTGATAAATGGGAAATGGAAAGTGAATCTTTTGAGGGACTCAAGTTTTTGTTTGCCAACCTATTTTGAAGCCTATGAATGCTATTTGTAGTTACAACACTGTATGAAACAAGGAACAGTTTTAGTTATCTGATGCAAATTATTTGACCATGGGTGCTGCTGATTAGGCTAATAAATAGAAGAGTTTATTCAGTATTACACAGTTTTGTATGATTGTGTAGCACAAATCACAGTCAAACAAAAATAACAATAATAATAAAGATTTAAAAAAATGATACATTTTTATTGAAGTGAGTTGATTAATATATGAGAAGATTGAGATAGCATATCTGTATTATTTATTGAGGGTGGACTAATCTATGTGCTCCTTCCCAAAAACTATATTGTTTTGGGTCGGGTGAGCATGGGTAGTATATACTCGTGCTCATATCCGCACTATTTGCGAGTACTCGTGTGGATAGTGGGTATCCAACGGATTTTCAATTTTAATTATATTTTATAATAATTAATATATAATAATAACTATTAGTTAAATAATATGATATGTATATGCTAATTTTATGATTATATTCTTATCACTAAATTTTATTATAAACTAGTAATAAAGTAGACAAGTATAATGTTAAATTAATAATAATTAAGTATAAAATATTTAATTAAAATATATACGCGAGTACCCGTGTGATGGGTATCATGATATCAATTTTCACTCATGAGATATTTTTGCGAGTATCCATTACAGGTATTTTGACGGTTACCTACAGGTCCGTGTATTTTTGTCATCCCTAATTTTATACCTCTTATTAAATTATTAGTTTCAAAACTAGTTTTTTGTTTTAAAAATTCTATGCTCGATCATCATTAAATATATATGGATAAAAAATTCAGATTCATCTCAACTTAATACTCTTCTTTTTACTTATCTTCTTTTCTTTACTTAGTGATGCTTATGCATTACTTAACTTTTGGTATTTGTTAGGTTTTCTTTGCCTTTCACACAATGGGATAATCTTTTTAGGGGTATCATGCTAGTAGTTTTTAGCAAGTGTTATTCTAGGTAATCAAATATCCACCTTTGGCTTTAAAGGATAGTGAAAGTGGATCACTAAATTAATACCTTATTGGCTTACCCCAACTAATTAAGTATTTTCTAAAATAATTAAGGGTTAATAATTCCTATGCTATTTGATTATCATTCTACATCTATCTCATAAGAAATTGAAAGTTTTTAGAGCTCTAAAATTAACCTAAATTTTAGTGTGTTTCTAGGATTTTATAAAGAGAATAATGTAGATTCTTAAATGATTGAAGAGATAAGTTATATCATCCACCCACTAAAATTATGACATTTGTACTATCTTTTTAGTTTTTAGAAATATTTTTGTAGTAAATGATTAAATAAGACACATGTCATGATTTTAGTAGCCGAATGAGATAACTTATATCATGTTATGAGGAAATATTTTATTCTCTAGAGATTAAAATTCATTGCGTAATAATCATCTTATAATCAATTCTCTCAAACAGAAATAAAATCTCTTTCCTTCATGTAGGTTACATTTATCCAAACACCTTAAATTTGTTTGCACCTTCTCTTTTATTTATTGACTTCACCATAACAATTTGCTTAACAACAACTATGTATTTACAATGAACCTCAAAGAGGAATAAATAGGTAGCAATGGAATATAATAGTAGCATTGTTGTTCACATCAAATGGCTAAACCTTGCAACAAGTAGGGTTTAAGTCAATTTGGATGGGTTATCAAAGATGGAATATATATTAGATGGAGATGGAGGCTTGCTTTGTTTATCTAGTGTGTCTTGATCGTCATGCTTTACAATTGGGTTATAATAATGGCTTTATTGTTGAACTTTAGAGAGGTATAGAATGTATGTCTTAAGTTGTCTTGGTCTTAAGGTATAAAAGGTCTTGTTTGTTGGTGTAGTGAAAGTAACATTGTGCAGTATTGATCACAAAAATAGTAGAGAATAGGGATTACAAGAGTTAGAAGGTTCGGTCATTTGAGAATACGAAAGCTCTAGCACACCGGGGCTTAAGACCTATAAGTTTCTAGCTATTTTCACGTCTATATGGTATAACAACTGGACAAGCTCATTCTTACAACCTAGAGGCTAATTTTATTGAACATACCTTAAAAACTCACTTTTTAAAACTTACAAACTAAACTCAATTTTACCTACAAACAACTCTATTTTCTTGTGGACGGAATCAAAAAGCTACAAATTATCAAAAATAAATTATAAGCTTACAATGTTAAATAATACCTTCAAAGTACTAATAATTATTTAATTATATAATTATTAATATGTTTACCTAACTACTAATAGTTATTTATTGAATTATCTAGTAACGTAATTACTTTAACTAATAATTTTAAAGTAATTAATAAATAAATATCGTATTCCATTTTTATTATAACTTAATATTTATTTCAAATATCACCAATGAATGTTAAGTTATAATCAAATAGCATATGATATTTATTTATTAATTACTTTAAAATTATTTGTTAAAGTAATTATGTATTTAATAATAATCATGGAGATTATTCGCTAGTATGATAATTGGTCAAATTTAGGCAAGTTGTATCATATGGTAAATTTTGTTAATAATTCTAACACAATTGTGGGTGAAGGACCTTTGGTAGGATGTCTCTTGAGATTTTAGCATGCTCTACACCTTATTTCTAGATCATGTGAATAATTTTATTCTAAACATTCTCGTGCTTACGTTCTCTCGTAATTATGGTCGTTGGGGTTGGACTAATTAATAATGCTTCTAGGAGTTATAATGCAAATTCTTGTTATTGGTGGCTCAAGAGTAATTATGTTCTACTTTCTTCTTATTCTCATTGGATATGGATGTGGAGAATCTCTGTCCTCGAAAAAGTTAAATTTCTTCTTTAGCTTTCTACTCATAATTCGGGAGGAACATGTGTGTTATGCCTATCTATGAAAGATGCAACACTGCTATTGAAGACATTCTTCACACCTTTAGAGATTGTGGGTACTTTGCCCTCATTTGGCATCGTCTAGGTTTAAGTTCTCAAAACTTCAAGACTAACCATGCTTATATGTCTTGGATGAAAACTTATTCTAAACTCCCTACTAGCAATCTTTTCTTAGTGAGTATCTGGTGAGCCTAGAGGTGGCGAAATTATATTGAATTTGGGAATGTGACTTAAGATATCTTACGTCTCTCGGAGCGTCCATCATGACTATTAGGATTAGTATACTATGGATTCTATGATGGCTGAAGAATTCCTACCGAGTGTCTATTGGGATCTCCGGAAATTGGTAGGATTAAACTTAATGTGGATGGTCATTGTAGTTTGCATGATCATCAAGGTCAGAGGAGGTAGAGTTATTCGCAATCATGACAGTCTTTGTTTATTTGGGTTCATTTGTAATTTTGGAATTGGTTCCTCTATCCAAGCTGAACTTATGGTCACTGAACATAAGCTTGAGTTATCTTGGAACAAGGGTCATCGCCAAGTTATTTTGGAGAGTAACTGCCTTGAAGCTATTCATATCATTACCGACAAAGTGCAAATTTGCTTTGATCCTATTGCTAGTATGCTTCAAAACATCTATAAGTTGCTTAGGAGGAATTGGGACGTTCGACTTCGGCATATCAACATAGAAGGAAATATGATGGTTGATTATATGAAGGACTAGAGAATCTAGGACTCTTCACCATAGTAGCTTTGGCCATTCTGCAGATGAACCTTTCGCATCTGCTTTAGTTTTTCTTTTCCCGTTTCTTTAATTTCCTATGTTCCAAAAAAATAACATAATATTTATTCACAATTAATATAATATTTATATATAATTAATAGTTACCTATTATTCATATATATTACTTTTATTTGAAAGTAATTCATAATTAAATATTAATAATGATAGAAACAATATAAATTTTTTATTGGATAGATTATTTCCCCATAAATTAATCTAAATGTGAATGCTCATACGAGCCATATAAAACTAAAACAAGTTGGTGGACGAAAACGACATATTTTAAATAAATTATTATTAAATATCAAGTTGCCCAATAATGTAATTGAGTTTGAGTTTCTGTTATTGAATATTGAACATAAAAATAATCCATTCCATCATTTTATCATTTTTATGAATATGATTTTTTAACAGGATTATGAATACCTTTGACACATTTGGCTAAGCATTGGTTGAAGGATATACCACTTGGCTGCACACTAGAAGTTGATAACCCTTCACTAAAAGATAGTAGGTTAAGGATATATTACCAATATAAAAAGATTTAGTTTAATAATATATATATGCATTAAATTCTTGGTAAAAGTAGTTAAGCAACTAGTTAAATAATTTGAAAAGACTTATGACCGGGACTACAAGATATAAGTTATTGAATTGAGATCATTTATCCTATTTTTGACGTCTCGAATGTATATTAATCCAATTAAATAAAATTAAAAAAAATAGAAAATAACTTTATTTATATTACTTGGTACAACATGGTTGGTTTGGGACATAGAAATGAATTTTTTTTTAAGACGTTGTTCATTCTTCTATGTTATTAGGGTTTACAAAGCTAACTTTATTATTAAAATCTTTATGGTAACCATCATCATTACTTTAATCGTAACTACCATTACTATTGCCACCACTATTATTAGCATAACATTTTCGATTGGAGTTATCATTATCACAACTATCACGATCACCACCTTTATCGATTCCACCATTGCCATTACCACTACATTGACTACTATTGAGCAGGACCCGACTCTATCTGTTCACCTGGTCTGGCATGATCATGATTAGTCCTGAATATGGTTGAATTTCATTGTGACAGGGTTGAGTTTGGGTTCAAAAACTAAATACAGTCAATATTTAGGGTTGAGAACAAAGCAAACATGACTCGCTCTGACTCGAGTCATGATCAACTATTTATCATGTTTATATGTATATCTATTCAATTATGTATAAAATAATGATATCATTTGTTCAAAAGTATCATCGATTCTCTAATATTTTCATCATATATACCTAACTAACAATATATATTTATACCTATATAATTTTATATGTTAAAATTAGATATCTATAATGATAAATAATATTGAGAATATTTTATCTAAAATGTGTATTATAATTGAATTTACGTTCAATTTAAAAGGTTGAGTAATTAATATTTGATGTAATTAAATAAATAAATAAAAATTCCATCGCCCATCTCTTTCTCTCCTTCATTAACATCTTTTCCTTCAACTCTTTCTCTTCAACACTCACTCCGACACCATGCCTACGTCTGGCGGACCCTCTAACGACACCGTTTCTTCATATACTTCCACTCATTACGAAGGTTATCTCAACCATTTCTATTTTTCTTACATCATATAAAAAACCACGTGTCTACTTCAATGTTTTAAATAGCAGTTGCGGTCACTGTTATAGTCGCGGACCTTAATTTAAAACCTTAGTTTAGATTAATACAATTTTAGAGAACAATATCATATTGCTAAAATCTTTTAGAGTTAGTGAAACGTTTTATCTAAACCTTATTTTCTATGATCTTATAATGTTTGACTTAATTACATGCTCTAGTTTCAGAAATTATACTGACCTATCTTTTTCTTGTCATGTGATCCATGTTAGAGAGATAAACAAATGTTATCAAAGAAATTTCACAAATGAAAAATGGATTGCATCATTTTTTTCTTATCATGTGGTCATGGCAAGGCAAGAGATGATAACAAATGTTATAAAATAAAATTCACGAATTTTGGTCGGGCCTGCGATGAATTTCGCAGTGTTAAAAAGGGCAGCCCAGTGTACGAGACTCGAGACTCTCACTTAGTGAGGTTTTGGGGAGGGTAGATGTACGCAGTCTTACCTTGCAATCGAAGAGGCTGTTTCCGAGATTTGAACCTGTGAGGCCATGACCTAATTGAGATTACTATTTTGTTTCTGGCTGCTGGCATTAATTTTGATTGGTTGATGTCAGATGAGGCAAGTTTAGGAGTAGGGTATCGTGTTCCTCCACCCGAGATCAAGGACATTGTTGATGCTCCACCTGTTCCTGCATTGTCATTTTCACCGTGTAGAGACAATATTATTTTTCTCAAGCGAAGAGCTTTACCTCCATTAGCAGAATTAGCAAAACCCGAAGAAAAGCTGGCTGGTTTACGCATTGATGGAAACTGCAATAGTAGGAGTCGTATGTCATTCTACACCGGTATAGGAATCCATCAAATTCTCTCTGATAGTAAATTAGGGCCGGAGGTTTCAGTGACCGGTTTCCCTGATGGTGCAAAGATTAATTTCGTTTCATGGTCTCCTGATGGTCGGCATTTAGCCTTTAGCATTCGTGTGAATGAGGAGGATAATAATAGCAGTAAATTTGGAGTATGGATTGCAGATGTGGAAACTGGGGAAGCCAGACCTTTGTTTCAGTCACCTAATGTATATTTGAATGCAGTTTTTCACAATTATGTTTGGGTAGATAACTCTACTTTGTTAGTTTGCACCATTCCGTTATCTCGTGGTGCTCCACCAAAGAAACCTTTGGTTCCTGTTGGCCCCAAAATTCAATCTAATGAGCAGAAAACTATTGTTCAAGTACGAACGTTCCAGGATTTGCTGAAGGATGAATACGATGAAGATTTATTTGACTACTATGCTACCACACAGCTTGTTTTAGTTTCTTTGGATGGTGTAACAAAGGATATTGGCCTTCCAGCTGTTTATACATCTATGGACCCTTCCCCAGATCATAAGTACCTTTTGATTAGTTCAATTCACAGGCCGTACTCTTTTATTGTACCTCATGGAAGATTTCCAAAAAAGGTAGAGTTGTGGAGCGCTGATGGAATATTTATCCGGGAGCTTTGTGACTTGCCTGTTGCCGAGAACATTCCAATTGCATTCAATAGTGTGCGAAAAGGGATGCGTTCCATTAATTGGAGAGCAGATAAACCATCAACACTTTACTGGTAAGATCTTAATTCTTATCTCAGGTCTTATGTTTTCTGTTGGGGCATATGCATTGGGGACAATGCAGATTATTATAATTTAATTATGCTTATATTGCATGTATTTTTTATTTAGTCATTTTAAATATGCATTTGTAATTGTTTTACTGCTTTCTCTCAAAGTATTTCATTAATCAAGTAAAGTTCATTGACATGCAAATGGTACTAAGTGTGCAGTTTGTAAGAGCTATCATTCAGGTGTATAGGTAGCCAAGTATGCCCGCATGCATGATATACACTTGAAGGGCACAAACACACCATGGGTGCATGAATTATAAATGTAAAATTATTTATTGTTGCTGATTCAGAGTTTATAAATTATAAATCATGTTACATAAGATTATGTTGATTTTGCATCCATAGGCTTCCCTTGCAGAAAAACATGGGATGGTGATCTTGCATTATACATATTTGAGGGACTGTGCTAGTGGAAGATTATGTTCAGGCATTTTAAATAGATGTTTATGTTTTTTACTTCTTTTATTTTAGTAATGAATTCATGTTGCAGTTCAATGTTAGATTGTGCATAGTGGTTTTCTTCAACTGACTTATTGAATTTTATGGATTGTTTTTGGTCTTCACATCATATGCAATTATCTTAATCAAATGCCTCATCCTCTATTCTCAATCAAACTTACGATGTCCTTTATTCAAAATAAATGCCAAATGTTTTTCCTTGCATTTCCGTTATTGGGTTTATAGTCAAATTTGTTATCGGTGGATTTGTTTTGCGATTTTTTATCTGTGAAAACTGCTTCGTTTGAGGTCTTTAGGGTAGAAACTCAAGATGGTGGTGATGCCAAGGTGGAAGTTTCTCCTCGTGATATAATTTATACACAGCCTGCTGAACCATTAGAAGGGGAACAGCCAGTGATATTTCACAAGCTTGATCTCCGCTATAGGTACGGATACATGCTATTGATTTACACCGGTTCCTTCTCTTTATAATTATCTGCACCTCAGTGGATTCACATTGACATATTTTGATATTATCGGATCCTTTTCTAAATCTAGTTATTCCTTCTCAGTATTTGAAATGTTCGCCAAGGTTTATAGTTAATATAGGTTTCAATACCAAGTATATTGACCATTTCCGAAGTATCTTTCCTGATGTTGTACTTGCTATTCATCTCTAGTTAGATGATTCATCATCATGACTAACTATGGTTTTTCATACCACTGCTGTAGTCTGGGCTTGTATTATAATCATTTTTGCAAAGAATAGTCTAAGGTGATAATTGTATTTATGCCTATCACATGTCATGAGGATCTCTGTAACAGTTGCTAAGAAAACTCTTTACTGTATTTGTGGTAAACTTCTCTCTTTTTCTCCTTGTTCTTGGTGGTGGGGATTGAGCAACAAGTTCGGCACAATAATCTTGTGCAACTAATATTTCCTAAACCTTTGTAAAAGAAAAGCTTCAATCTTGCTTGATGTTCTTGTTTTTTTCTTCATATCTACAGAGGGATTTCTTGGTGCGATGATTCACTTGCTTTGGTGTATGAATCTTGGTATAAAACACGGCGGATAAGAACTTGGGTTATCTCTCCTGGATCTGAAGATGTGACTCCACGCATCCTATTTGATCGATCTTCAGAAGATGTGTACTCTGATCCTGGCTCTCCCATGCTGCGGAGAACTAAAGCTGGGACCCATGTTATTGCCAATATCAAGAAGGAAAGTGATGAAGGAAGATATATTATACTGAATGGAGTTGGTGCTACGCCAGAAGGGAACATTCCATTCCTTGATCTGTTTGACATGCAAGTATCTTAAAATTTAAATCACTTTTACCCGGTATACTCTCGTAGATTCTCATTTATGCCTTTGTGGATTAAACCAAATTGTTACAGAAATACAGGTAATAAGGAGCGAATCTGGGAGAGCGAGAAGGATAAGTATTATGAGACTGTTGTGGCTCTAATGTCCGATCAGGAAGAAGGGGATTCGAATTTAGATCAGCTAAAAATACTGATTTCAAGAGAGTCAAAAACTGAAAACAAACAATACTACCTTGTCAGCTGGCCAGATAAAAAATTAGTCCAGATTACAAATTTCCCTCATCCATACCCTCAGCTTGCATCCTTGCAGAAAGAGATGATCCGGTATCAGAGAAAAGACGGGGTTCAACTGACTGCTACATTATACCTGCCACCAGGTTACGATCCATCCACAGATGGCCCTTTGCCATGTTTGGTTTGGTCTTACCCAGGAGAGTTTAAGAGCAAAGATGCTGCTGGTCAAGTTCGTGGTTCTCCAAATGAATTTCCTGGGATAGGTCCCACATCAGCCCTTCTTTGGCTGACCAGGAAGTATGATTTGTCTTTACTCATTTCTTCCTGTGTTGTTTGGCTATTTCTTATTTAGCAATATTTAACTTAGTTATTATGTTCTCCATTCAATATATTGTTTAGGTTAAATAAGCAGGACTGTTCTTTGATGACTTCAAATTCAGCAGGTTTGCAATTCTATCTGGACCTACTATTCCTATTATTGGCGAGGGTGACGTTGAAGCAAATGATAGGTAAATTCATTGTGATATTATTATAGTGGTAGGATCCCTCCCATTTACATGTCACTATATAATTGTTCTCAAGGACGACGAATTATTTACTCATCTTCATTCTCGTTTTTATTCAAAATGGATTTCAAATATTTTGACTCATTTGTGGGGCTTTGGTTTCTTTTGTTGATTTCTTCTTCAGCATGTTCAAACTTTTTTGTGAAGTAATCATGCCACATAATCAATAAAGCTTTTGAGTTTATCCGATTATTAACCAAATTTCTATTAATCAGTTATGTAGAGCAATTAGTTGCAAGTGCAGAGGCTGCGGTGGAGGAAGTTATCCGGCGTGGGGTAAGATTTATCTTTATGAACTAAATAGTTATAAATCTAATAGAAATATGGAGTCGATCTGTTTTGAGTTGTCACGTCTAGGTAGCACATCCAAAGAAAATAGCTGTTGGAGGACATTCCTATGGTGCTTTCATGACTGCCAACCTTCTGGCGCACGCGCCTCATCTTTTCTGTTGTGGAATTGCTCGTTCTGGTGCTTACAACCGAACACTTACCCCATTTGGTTTTCAGGTACCGCCTATAATGGATTGGTTTTTCTTCCAAGGGCCAACTATTTTCCACAAGTTGTCTTTTCTTCCGTCGTGCAATTCCTTTTAAACTTCTTCCATGCCCTATTCTTCTTTTAGAAATGCTTATGTCCCGTACTGCATTTCCTTGTGTAGAATGAAGACCGAACTCTTTGGGAGGCCGCTAATACTTATGTAGAGATGAGCCCTTTCATGTCGGCTAATAAAATTAAGAAGCCTATTTTACTTATCCATGGGGAAGAAGACAATAATTCAGGAACATTAACCATGCAGGCAAGAGAGAAATTTCCACCTCAGTCATTCTATTCTCATTAAATCTATCTTAGTTGATTAACTACTGCTGAATTTTGGAAGAAACAATCTTCCTGGAGCCATACTTTAACCAATTGTTTATTTGCTGCTTCTATCCTTTGTCCTTCTGTGCAGTCGGACAGGTTTTTCAACGCTTTAAAGGGTCATGGCGCGCTTAGCCGACTAGTGATTCTGCCTCACGAAAGCCATGGTTATTCTGCCAGAGAAAGCATCATGCATGTTCTTTGGGAAACAGATAGATGGCTGCATAAATACTGTGTTTCAAACAGTTCTGATGTAGGTGAAGATCATGATTCTGGCTCAGTCAAAGAAAATGCTAGCAAGGGAACTACATATGCTGAAAGTAAAGTGGTTGCTACTGGTGGAGGTGGCAGCAAAGAGGTCTCTGATTTTGACTATCATGAATTTCTTTCTCTGTCAAGTTCATCATTGTGGTAAACTCTTCACCATTTGAAGTTTTAAATCCAAAAAATAAAGTGTCTTTCATTGGAACTTGATAATTATTTATTGATAGTGATTTATTTGTGAACTTTAAATATATATATATAGGATTGTAAAAGTAAGTTTTTTAAACTCACTTCACATCTTAGTCATCAATTATAGAGAAATCCAGTGGTTTAGATCTAATCAGTAATTTAAACCGTCGATGGATAGATATTAGAAGTCTGAAATACAATTACTCTAACAACTAGTAAGTCAATGAGTGAAAAATAAAGTGAAAGGGTGACTCTATTTAATGTAATGTGTAATATCTATCCACTATTTGTGTCAAGATTTATATACAATCATTACATCATCTATCATTCATTTGTAATTTTTTAAAGAGTTGATGACGATTAAACATGAATGGTGGATGATGTAGTGATAATATATAAAATTCGTACACAATGTAAATATTTATACACAGTCGGTATATCATCCATCATTCATTTATATTATCTTTTTTTTTGTAAAGAGTCGATAGTAATTAAACATGAAATTTAAGCCCTAGGTACACACATCTTTCTCTTTCTAGTTTATTAAATTAAGGCTTGAAAAAGATAAAATAAAAAACCCTCCATAACCAAATTACATCACTGACTTGCTTCTAAATAAATCTATTGTGAGTTTTCAAGGGCTTCTATAAAAATAAAATAAAAACTTTCATAATCAAATACCGCTATTAACATACTTTTAATTAAAAAGTCTATTGGATGATTTGTAATTAAAAATGTGGGGTGCGATTTACTTTAACATTAAAAAATTATCAAATGCATATGTACAGGAAGTAAAGTTTACACATGTCATTTTTTAGGGTTATTAGGGTATGATAGACAGAAAGTCACATGTGCCATCAATTTTATATATCACTCATATTTTATTGATTAAAAAAATCAAAAAATGAATTAAATGTGATTAATTATATATTTTTTTGAATAATGAGAATGAGAAGGATATGTTGATCTATATCTATACTATATATAAATGTAAAATATGGTGTAACTTTTATTATGTTGTTATTTCACTTTTCTGTTTTGCTTTTGACATTTTTTAATTTCTACAAAAAAACATATCATTATATGTAACCACTAATATATTAACCACCACTCTTACCTTAAATTGAATATTTATTGATCTATATATAAAGATAAAACATGATATAACTACCATCATATACTAATTTCCGATTCTCTAATTTGCCCTTAATATTTTTTAATTTCTATTATATTAAAAATTATGCATTTGCTGAAAGCATACTCACATTAATATTGTTATGAACATTTATAGTATGTAGAATATACATTACAAACGATAAGAACAGATAACACAGTACAATATAATAATATAAGTAAATAAGTTGAATAAAATCTTATTATCTGTTTGGTTTATAGCAGACAGCTCTCATTTTATCATTTTGGTTTACCAAAACTTAAATTTTTGAATATAATAAATTATGTTATCTTATATTACTTATCCTATGGACGAATTAAGTATTAAATTTATAGTAAAACGCGTGGTTGAGTAACATGTTTTTACACGAATTAATATTGAGCAAAAAGAACAAAATTTACTTTTACAAAATTCATGTGCATTTCCCTTTTTTGGGTGCAGAAACTATTTGTAAAAATGGGAAAAATAAATAAAACATGAAATTTCCTTCTGTATGAAAAATATTCTAATCCAGCCTGTCCCAGTTTTCCTCACAAAAACCAGAAACCGCTACCTTGTGATGCATGTCTTCTTCCTAAGATCCACAATTTATTCACATTAATTAATTAATGTCTATTATTATAGGCATATATTATTCATGAACATAATTAAATTAATTAATGTATATTATTATAGGCATGTCACTGCATTACTCATCTATTCATATTTTAACTATTGACAATTAATACAAATAAAATATCAAATTTATTAACAAAACTCATGTAAATATATTAACAAATTTTGATATAGTGTAAGACTTAAATAAATATTCAAATAAAATATCAAAAGTTCAATTTTATTTGACTTACTTTGAAGTGCAAGGAATAATAATACATTTTTATTATATAAAGGAAAAACATAAAATAATATATAAAGATAAAATATAAAAAATTGCCTATGGTGTAATTTATTTCATATTTTGTCCTAACTAATCTCTATTTTCTACACACAAGATCATATAACATATTTTCTCATTTTATATTTCATGTTTTATGTAACTGTTACAATTTTTTCATTTGAACACGATAATTTTTTCACATGGATCAAGGGCAATATTTGAACACTGCAGTTTATCATTTTCATTTTTTAACATATAAAATTGTAAATCATGTTTTTGTTGCTTTTGTTATAGTTATAAAAAATGAAATAAAAGTATACAAATAACTTACAATCTACTCATTAAGAAATCAGATTGACAGACATGAGAGTCCCCATCAACACGCTAGTATAAAATAAAGTGATATTTTATTTATCAGTAATTGGTTTATAAATAACATATGTCCATTTCTTATGAATAAGATAATTAATATAAAGATTTAGTAGTAGAATATATCATTTTAATAAAATAAATCATATAAAATTGCACTGTTAGTATATGACTTACTTTGAAGGATCATTGAAGTTTCATCAATGGAGAGAGAGAAAAGTTTATCTATGAAACCCACTAGATTTTTGGTCTTCTCCTTCACTATATTTTCCTCTACCCTCTTCCTTTCTACCTTCACTATATGGCTTATAAAATCATCACCTTCACTTCAAAACCAAACTACTTTTCTTCACTTAAACACATCTTCAATTTCATTATCTTCTTCTTTAAATGACAGTGACAATGTTACTTTAAATCTTCAACCTTTAAAGTTTCAATCTTTAACTAGATTCACCAAAAACTTCACTGTCAATGGTGTCAAAATCCCAACTTTCATAGATAACCAACTTGCTGGGCCCCACAATATCTTAACTGGGTCCAAATCTGAAGATTTAACTCACCATGTTGTTGTTGTTGATGATGATGATGGTTCAGCTTTTAATTTCACAGCATTGCAACAAGAGAATGAAACTTCTTCATCTGATAGTAGAGTTAGAAATGAACAGAACAAGTTAGTTGTTGCTAATGTTGATTTGGTTGGGAAAACTCAAGTTTCAGTTTTGATGAAGATTGAGAAGAATAAGAGAGTAAAAGAGTGTGATTTGACAAAAGGGTATTGGGTTTTTGATCAAAGTTATCCTCTTTATGACAAAGGTTCATGTCCTTTTATAGATGAAGGTTTTGATTGTGAGGGAAATGGAAGATTGGATAGAAACTACACTAAGTGGAAATGGAAGCCTAAAGATTGTGATCTTCCAAGGTAACTCTCAAATTTTCAACTTTTTTTAAGCTTTTTTTTAATTGATTCTGAACAATTTTTAGTTTTACTTGGATTAAGCTAAGGAATTGAATTTGAACAATGTTACCATCACAGATTTTTTGTGGGACCCACTTAATATTAAGTGGGTTTCACATAAAATCTACCAAAGACTGTGATGAAAAGAATGTTTTGCTAGCCTTTTTCTGTTGAATTTTACTTCATTTTTTGTGTTTAGAAAATAGTTAGGAATAAATGGAAAGTAACACTTTTTCTTATGGCAAAAGGTTCAATGCAACAAAAATGCTGGAGTTGATAAGAGGAAAAAGACTAGTTTTTGTGGGAGATTCAATTAATAGGAACCAATGGGAATCAATGCTATGCATGTTATTTGGTGCTATTAGAGATCCAAAGAGAGTATATGAGACACATGGAAGGAGAATTACCAAAGAGAAGGGAAATTATTCTTTCAGGTTTCTGGTAATAATTCCGAAGAACCGTACTTTTGTTGTTTGTAATGTCTAAGATTGGTACTGGTGTATATAATTTAGACATTTTCACCTTCAATGTTGCAGGATTATCAATGTACAGTTGAATACTATGTTAGTCACTTCTTAGTTCATGAAAGTAAGGCGAGAATCGGGCAGAAACGAAGACCAACCTTGCGAATCGATGCCATTGATCGCGGTTCATCAAGATGGAGAGGAGCTGATATTTTGGTTTTCAATACTGCACATTGGTGGTCACATTACAAAACAAAAGCCGGGTTAGTACTTCTCTTTATCCTACTGAATTGTTATGCCTTGAAACCATTTGTCATCACAAAAGAAGGCTATTAAACCTATCATGATTAATAATTGCTGAAAATGAATGTTGTTATTATTTTTGTATTGTGTTAATTGTTTGTAGCAAAAGTGTGCATATTTTTTTGGTCCGAGACTCTCAGGATCGGGAAGTCACATTGGTCCTTAATTAACATCGAACCAGGAAAGGCCTATAAGGGAGCAAAGTTTTCCGTGGCTTATTTGTTACATTCACGTGACTTGATCCAAAGACTTTCCTTAACGGGAATCTAGCTCGTTGGCATCGACTAGAATCAACTGGCGTTACTAGCAAAAATGTACATGTGCTGCAACATGATTATTAAAAATGAGCTTTTACAAGATCTTCTAATGTCTCTTATATTTGTAATTTTTATGTTAATACTATTTTTAACAAACCTATGGTCCTGTAACAGTATCAATTACTACCAAGAAGGAAGTTTTGTTCATCCCAAACTAAATGTTTCTACAGCTTTAAGGAAATCTCTAATGACTTGGTCTTCTTGGGTGGACAAACACATAAATCCGAGAAAAACCCAAGTTTTCTTTCGAAGTTCAGCACCGTCACATTTCAGGTTAATTTGCTTTTAATATCCAACACGTAAGTTTCGTCGTTCTTGAAATACCGAGTTTCTGATTCATGACTTTGATTCTATGCAATAGGGGAGGTAATTGGAATGCCGGAGGACATTGCGGCGAAGCCATTAACCCTCTTAATGAAACATTAACAAGTACTTACTCTGAGAAGGATATAATCATAGAAGATATAATAAAGAAGATGAAAACTCATGTGACATTGTTGAACATAACTAGTTTATCACAATATAGAATAGATGGTCATCCATCTATATATGGAAGAAAAACTCAATCATCTTCCATTCAAGATTGTAGCCATTGGTGTCTCCCAGGGGTTCCAGATACATGGAATCAACTCTTATATTATCATTTACAGGGTAAGTAACTAGTTCAAGTGTTCAACCTTGTTCTATGCACTTCATTTATTTTATGTAAATGTGTATAGAACAAAATTGGAGAAGTGAAAAAGTGATGATTATATTGGTTTAATTCACAGCATTATAGGTTTCTTAATGTTCTTCTTTATCCATTGTTTGCAACATCCATATTAAAAAAAAGGGTTTTATTAACAATTGATTCTATTAACAATAATTTTTAAGAAATCCAAAATACACAACATTTTCCAATACTGAAAGATGACAGTGGTCTATGTACTTCAAGAGTAAGTAACTTACTCTACATCTTAACTATTAATTTTAGGAAAATCTGATGGTTTAAATTAGAGAATAAATTTAAACCATTAGGCTTCTTAAAATTGATGATTAAGTTGGAGTAAGTGAATTTCTCCTCTAAAACATTTCTTTATGGAGTTCACAGAGAAACACTTGCTAACTTGTGCTGATGGCATAGTCATGGTCATCCCACCAGATCTACTAACTACTAATACTAACCCAAACACAAAAGCATTAAAACACGTTTGAGAGATAAGGTAATTAGGGAGCTTCATATTTTTTAGAATTATTTTATTTAAAATTAATTTTAATATCTCAACCTTTAAAAAATTATCTATAATATATGTATCATCTAGTACTAAAAAGAATCTAAAAATAGGTTTGAATGAAAAAAATAAGTATGTGTTTTGTAAAATATTTTTATCTATCATCTATTTTTATAAATAAGAGTAAATTACATTTACACCCCTGAGTTTTAGTGAAATTTCACAAAACACCCCTCCATTTTTTACACCAACAAAACACCTAATTTATATACATTACACTACTGGTGGCAATATGTGCCAGCCTGACCCAACACTGTCCCAGCCCTTATTGCTAAAAAGGTTCAAAATGTCAGTCCGACCAATATTTAGCAGGGTTGGCAGGATAGCAGGTTGACCCGTTTTTTTTCTTTCCAAAAACACATTTATAATCAGCTCAATCATAATTTCAAAATTAAATAATCACGTCGCCTCATAAATGTATTTTAAAACAAAAATCACAAACTAAAATTCACAATCTCACAATAATATATCGTTGTGGTTTAAAACTTGTAAGTTCTAAACAACTAGCAAACATAGTTTTAAACTTTTAGACTCCTACTTCACAATAAAACTTCAAACTCCTAAGTTTTAAACATTAGATACTCTATTAGAAGAATATGTTTCCACCTTTCTATGCAAAAAATATTCTTTTGAGAAGACTTGTGTATGAATACTAACCAATTTAAAGAGTAAAGTATACTGATAAGTAAATGTCTTGTATATAATATAAATGTCTTTATAATATAAATTACTTATTAATCGTAATATTACATAATAGTATAATTAATTTACTATTAATATTACTAACCAATTTAGTATAACGAGTGGAACCTTTTGCAAAAGTTTATTCTCAATATAAAGAGTAAATTACACTAATATTCCATGAGTTTTAGTGAAATTACACAAACTATCCTTTTTATTTTCTACACTTACAAACCTCCCCTTAATTTATAAACATATATTACATTGATCAACTCTGCATGATAAGTGTACTTTTTTAAACACAAAAAGTGATAAATGTAATTAAATTAAACAAAATATGATATATGATATAAATTAAACACTGATATGTAAATGTCTTCTATATGATATAAATTACATTCATAAGTAATTTACTCATAAATGAATTATATATGAATAATAAATTGGTTGCACACGGTAAATGTAAAATGATCGGTTAGAAAACAATATTAAATTGACTACATTATTGAAATCACATGTAACCTTAAAATGCTAAAGCAATATTAATGTTGGTCCATCGTGGCCCATCTAAAAAATGGGCTTCCAAAACGGGCTAAAATCCTCAGTCCGACCTGCTAAAAATATTGATCAAAACGTGTTGGCCCATAAGGCCAGACCCATATTGTCATTCCTACATTACACTAATCACCCCTGCAAGAGAAATAAATGTAATTTTTTAAATAAAAAATGATGATAAGTGTAATTAAGTTAATCAAAATATGATATATTGTAGAGACAAATCCAAATAGTATATGAATCAATACATTTTCATTATTTTTGGTTCATTACAAAATGCATCAATAATTCTAAGGAGTTGTTATTTAAATCACACTTGTACTATATTATAACGAACAAAAAATAATCAAAATGTATTGACTGATATACTATTGGACTTGTTTCCATAATATACCATATTTTGTTTAACTTAATTACATTTATCAATTTTAAAAAAAAAATCACATTTGTTTATCATGCAGGTAGATGTGTCAAAATGGGCGGGCCCGGTCCGGCCAGCCTGCCAAAGCCCGAAATTTTTTAGGTTTGAGTATTATATTAGACACTTTTTAGTGAATCCGAATTTTTTAGTCCGGACCGGCCGGACTATAATAAAACCGGGTTCGGGCCGGGCTTATCCGGGCGGGATCAGACTACCTGTTTTTCATTATTTTTAAACATTTTTTGGGACCGTTGGCTTGATAATAAGCCTAAGGTGAAAATTATTTTATAAAAATAAATTATAATAAAAAATAGATAATAAATATTGTGTTATGAACTTTGAATAAAAAATAGATTAATGTCTATAACATAAATATATATAAATTACAATAATGTTATCAAGTTAATCATTATATTATTTTTCCTATTTTGCTTAATATCATTTTAAGCACATTAAAAAAATAGTGCATCAAACCAAATGAGAATACATTAAACCATATAGATTCTATTTTTCCTTTATTAATTGTATATTTAAGTAGATTTACATTATACAACAAAAACATAATAAAGAAAATAATTTTTACAACTAAACTGAAAGACAACATAATTGTTTACCTTAGAAAACTTCACACAACCAAATTTAACATAATAGTTCACAATGAAAATTTTGGTAAAGAGCATACAAAAGATATTCATATAGAAATAAAGAATATCTATACTATATTATGATGGTGGTTATACTTTGACACGTAGAATTTATTCTGAATTTGAGTCTATATTGCCATTATTATAAACCAAAGTGATATTATTTTTTATTGTATCCGTTTACATATTGAAGTGAAGTTACAAATTATATTGTGTTAGAGACTGAGAGTTCAATAGAAATAAAATATTTAATAAATGAGTTATGTTATAAATCATATACATAGACTTGACATCATGTATTAACTAAAACACAATGCATTATATCTATAAGTTTGGTTGCTTTGAGTATAACAAGTGTGTTAAAAAAGCTATACATTAATATTAAATGATATATATACTAAATATGTTAAAATGTAAATATTTTTTTTTGTATTATGTGGGCCGACCCGCCACAACGCGCAACCCACTTAGGGTGGGTTTGGGCTACAACTTGATATGCATAATTTATATCCCGGACTTTTTAGCCCGGTCCGGTTTAGCCCGAACCCGATGTGGGCTAGCCCAAACCCGTTCAGGTAACCCGTTTTGAGAGCTCTACATATAGGTGGTGAGTGTAATGTATGTTTATAAATTAGGTGGTTTGACACCCTAATTTTAAAGTCATTAAATTATAGTATTAGTCCTGGGAGTCTCGCTTGAGCGAGAAAGGTGTCGCCTGGGCGAGAGTGGCTCACCTGGGTGAGTGAAATAATGGGCTATACTGATGGATTCTCGCTTGAGCGAGAGGATCCTCGCTTGAGCGAGAGGATCCTCGCTTGAGCGAGAGTGGTCTCGCATAAGCGAGAGTTTTCTCGCCTGGGCGAGGAATGAGACTTTGAAGCTGTAGAGGCTGTGAGATCCTCGCTTGAGCGAGATAGTCAGATCTGAAATTTTAAAAAGGCGGGATTTTCTTGTTTGAGCGAGAATGAGCTCGCTTGAACGAGAACCCGACGCTGTTACATTAAATAAGGAACCCCAAACACAGTTTTGGGTGATAACCTAGAGAGAAGTGAGAGAAGATAGCATTTTCAAGAGCAAGGAGTCTTGAGAATCATCTAGAAGCTTGAGAAGAGATAAAATTCTTGATTCTAACTCTCTTCTTCCCTTTGAAACTTGTTTTGGGGTATGTTGGATCTCTTCTCAAAATGTGAGAAACCATGGAAACTCATCCTTTTGAGTTATGGTTCGTTTTATGTTGTTTTTCTCTTATAAACTCTTGGTTTAGAGTTGGTATTTCAAGAATGGAAAAGGTTTGTGGGTTGATTCATGAAAACCGCAAAAACCCTAAAAATGAAAATTTGATTAAAGAGGAAAATGGGTAAAATGTTAGATGTGGAAGATGAGTATGCACTCTAATGTTGAATATGAGATGAATATGTATGTTTTAGATGTTTGTAAACTTATGATGAAAGTAGTTTAGAAACATTGAAAATGTGTTAAATCTCTTGTATGGTTAAAGATGCAATATGAGTTGTTTATGTGTTATTTGGAATAAATGACTAACATTGTGTTATATGGTGGGAATGAGGAAAGATCCTAAAGTTGGAGGCGGTGTCGGTGGAACTTGCGGAGTTACCAAGAACCAAACCCAACACTCACCAAGGTAAAGATAAGTCTTTAACTTACGCATTGTAATGGAAAATGTGTGGATTTTCTAGTTATGGATAATGATCAAGTTGTGAATCGCTTATTTATTATAAACATATGTGAGTATGTTTGTAATAATGATTGTGTAGATTTACTGTTTATGAATTGATGGTGTATCAATGAAAAGGAAAACTCGTTTTTAGCCGATCATGATTGGTTAGTGACTTTGGCTCAAGTAATGTAGCAAACTTTGGCTCAAGTAATGTAGCAAACTTTGGATCAAGTAATGTAGCAAACTTTGGCTCAAGTAATGTAGCAAACTTTGGCTCAAGCGATGTAGCAAGCTTTGGCTCAAGCGATGTAGCAAGCTTTAGCTCAAGCGATGTAGCCCGCTTTGGCTCAAGCGATGTAGCAAACTTTGGCTCAAGTTATGTAGCATGATTTTCAAAAGTATAAACGATGGAAATGGTTTTAAGTATATTTAACTCTAATTGTTTACTTAACCTTATTAAAATGTGGATTAATGTATATTGACAATTATTGAGTTAACGACTTACTCATTTGTGTTTTCTGTGTGTATTGTCATTGTTAATCTCATTGCAGGTAGGTGGAAGATTTAAGGATGTATTGATTAGGAGTTTAGAGGCTTTTAGCTTCGAAGTCCTTATCTTAATTGTTTTGTAATCTAACTGATTATATTTTGAGCTGAATATTTGTAATTATGGGCATGATATTTGGACATGTTCGTAGACATGAATATTTGTAACTCTGGATATTTGTAGCTATGGGTATTTTGGAAACTCATAGCTAGTTGTATGCGGTAGTTACAGGGACGCATTAATATGAATTATGATTTTCAGTCAAACGAATGTGTATGTTGATATTGACTTATGAAATGAGTGTGAATGAGAAAGTGAGACTTAAAATAAGATTGTTGAATTTGTAAAGATAAGTTATAGGAAAATGCATGTAAAAGGAATAAAATAAGGAAAAAATTTCAAGGGTAGAATTTGGGTCTTTACATTTGTAGGTGTAAAAAATGGAGTGTAATTTACTTTATAAATAAAAGTAATATAGATGAACACAAATATTCTAATTAGGTTATATATATTCTTACTTTTTTATCCTATTTTTTGCACTAGATTTGGTCTATTCTTACTTTTTATCCTATTTTTTGCACTAGAGGGGGAGGAGGAGGAGGAGGAGGAGGAGGAGGAGGAGGAGGAGGAGGAGGAGGAGGAGGAGGAGGAGGAGGAGGAGAGGAGGAGGAGGAGGAGGAGGAGGAGGAGAGGAGGAGGAGGAGGAGGAGGAGGAGGAGGAGGAGAGGAGGAGGAGGAGGAGGAGGAGGAGGAGGAGGAGGAGGAGGAGGAGGAGGAGGAGGAGGAGGAGGAGGAGGAGGAGGAGGAGGAGGAGGAGGAGGAGGAGGAGGAGGAGGAGGAGGAGGAGGAGGAGGAGGAGGAGGAGGAGGAGGAGGAGGAGGAGGAGGAGGAGGAGGAGGAGGAGGAGGAGGAGGAGGAGGAGGAGGAGAGGAGGAGGAGGAGGAGGAGGAGGAGGAGGAGGAGGAGGAGGAGGAGGAGGAGAGGAGGAGGAGGAGGAGGAGGAGGAGGAGGAGGAGGAGGAGGAGGAGGAGGAGGAGGAGGAGGAGGAGGAGGAGGAGGAGGAGGAGGAGGAGGAGGAGGAGGAGGAGGAGGAGGAGGAGGAGGAGGAGGAGGAGGAGAGGAGGAGGAGGAGAGGAGAGGAGGAGGAGGAGGAGGAGGAGGAGGAGGAGGAGGAGGAGGAGGAGGAGGAGGAGGAGGAGGAGGAGGAGGAGGAGGAGGAGGAGGAGGAGGAGGAGGAGGAGGAGGAGGAGGAGGAGAGGAGGAGGAGGAGGAGGAGGAGGAGGAGGAGGAGGAGGAGGAGGAGGAGGAGGAGAGGAGGAGGAGGAGGAGGAGGAGGAGGAGGAGGAGGAGGAGGAGGAGGAGGAGGAGGAGGAGGAGGAGGAGGAGGAGGAGGAGGAGGAGGAGGAGGAGGAGGAGGAGGAGGAGGAGGAGGAGGAGGAGGAGGAGGAGGAGGAGGAGGAGGAGGAGGAGGAGGAGGAGGAGGAGAGGAGGGGAGGAGGAGGAGGAGGAGAGGAGGAGGAGGAGGAGGAGGAGGAGGAGGAGGAGGAGGAGGAGGAGGAGGAGGAGGAGGAGGAGGAGGAGGAGGAGGAGGAGGAGGAGGAGGAGGAGGAGGAGGAGGAGGAGGAGGAGGAGGAGGAGGAGAGGAGGAGGAGGAGGAGGAGGAGGAGGAGGAGGAGGAGGAGGAGGAGGAGGAGGAGGAGGAGGAGGAGGAGGAGGAGGAGGAGGAGGAGGATAGGAGGAGGAGGAGGAGGAGGAGGAGGAGGAGGAGGAGGAGGAGGAGGAGGAGGAGAGGAGGAGGAGGAGGAGGAGGAGGAGGAGGAGGAGGAGGAGTAGGAGGAGGAGGAGGAGGAGGAGGATTAGGAGGAGGAGTAGGATTATTAGGATTAGGATGAGGATTTAGATTATTAGGAGGAGAGGATTAGGAGGATTAGGAGGAGTATTATTAGGATTATTATTAGGATTATTATTATTATTAGTATTTATTATTATATTATTATTATTATTATTATTATTATTATTATTATTATTATTATTATTATTATTATTATTATATTATTATTATTATTATTATTATTATTATTATTATTATTATTATTATTATTATTATTATTATTATTATTATTATTATTATTATTATTATTATTATTAACCAATGTTTTAAATATGTGTCTATTACTATTGCAATGCTGATTGTAATCGTTGCAATATCTTCCTTCATCAGTTTCGTTGTGGCCCGATATGGTCGCATCATTATAATTTGGTGTTACACTACAATCATAGTGTAATACAGTTGCAACAGTCAATACATCCGCAATATTGCGGTCTCATCACATGATACTATCGAAATTTGAATGAGTGATGACTACAAAAATGGACTTCAGTTGAAGAAGCTCATGATAGTGGTTTTATTATTAGCCTCACTCCAATCCCTTCTTAATGTTGTTCCTATATATCTCTACTGCTCTTGTTCCAATCATTTGTCAGTCGTTCTCTAAGACCTCATTTGGTTGAGGAGAGTATGAGAGGAGAGAAAAGGAGAAGAGAGAAAGTGAGGGTGATTTACAAATTTCTCTTATTTGGTTGTGGAATGAAAGAGAGAGGAGAGAAAGAAAAGTGGTGAGTCTCATGCCAATTTTTCTTCTCTTCAAAGATGAGAAGAAAGTGAGTTGAGAGAATAAAAAATCATTAATGATTAAATTGGCCCAAAACTTCACATATCACATACATGTGCAAAATATATGATTCTTGAATTCTAGCCATTAAATATTTATGTAATCCTTTATGTGACAATTTTGTTTGATATTTTTTAAACTATTTTAAATATTCATGTAACCCTTTATGTGACACAAGGATAAATTGTATATGCATAAGAAAAACTCATATTTTATCATAATTTTTATTTAACTCATTTTATTTCACTATCATCTAGCTATTATTATATTCATCATTTACCTTCAAGCACATCTACTTACACAAATAAGTATGGCAATAGGTATCCAGATCCGCTGGTACCCAGATCCGCGGGTACCCACAAAAAATATCTGCAACGGATCGAGTCTGGGTCCATGTTTTAGACTCGTGAGTAATTGAAACCCGCAATTTTAAGACCCGCTGTTAGATGGGTCTGAGTCCGGATAATAAGGTACCCAGACCTGTGGGTACCCGAACCCGCTATTTCTTCCTGTATATATAACAACCTAATTGTAATATCATATTAATCCACAATTATAATATCATATTAATTCATAAATGTGATTGTTATGTTGTTAAACTGTGATGTTATGTTGTTAAGTAATGATATTAGGTTGTTAATTATTCATATGTTTGATGTATAATGTTATGTTAATCGAAGAGTTCATACTAAATGAATTTTCCTTCTAATGTTGAAGTTGTTTTTAATGTTTGTTAGAGTAAAATGAATTGTGTTTAATAGTCAAATTACGTTGTTTTTAAAACTTTAAATAAAGTTTTATATTTTTTTTTCTTGTTAATTGTCTAAATAACATATAAGTTCATATGAAATAAATACACAAATGCATAAATTACTTGCAATTATTTTTAATATTTTTGAATTTATGGGTACCCATAGATCCGTTGGGTACCCAAGGACCCACTAGTAGTATACCCAGCGGATATTAGCATGGGTCTAGGGCGAGTCTAGGTCCAAAAGCAAAACAGTGGGCGGGTTTGGGTAATGCACTATCCGGACCCATCCAGACCCATTGTCATCATTATACACAAAGTTGTGAATCACACTTGAACCTAAAAATATTATTATTTATATGTTATCATTTTTACACACTTTAATTAAATCTATATATTTAATCATATATATAAAATTATATATTTAGTATTAACATTATATTTCTTAAATATTTTAACTAGTATTTAATTTTAATTTAGAAATAAAAATATTATTAATGTGAATGAGGATATAATTGTCTATTCCATAGGTGGAGAGATAAAGTCATACTCTCTCTATCTTCTTTTTCTTTTCTTTTTCTTTTCTTTTTCTCTTATACCAAACACCACACAATTCCACTCTTTTTCTTACATCTTTCTTTCTATTCATCCTCTTTCTCACCTCTTTCTTTTTTCTTAAATTCTTCTCACTAACCAAAGTAGGAAATGTGAGACTTACTCTATGTCGTGAATAATTAACTATTTCCATTTTTGTTGACTTATGATATTATTATTGATTGAGTTGGTAATGTGTTAATTCATGTGAATTTATTGGCTATTTATTTACATATATATCTTGTGTACTCAAATATTGGAACTATAAATCTATAATGGCTGAAGTTAGATTCTAAGTCAGGAAGGTAAAACATGGACTTAGCAAGATGATTCTACGATAGTGAAAAGTATTTCATTCTTCTTCATACATTGGATCATTCTTCAACAAATCCAAAGGAACGAATTACATGTTTTTTTCTTGATTTTTTTAACCTTCTAATGGCTTAGCTTTTTTGGGAGTATCTATTTCTGAAAGCTGTTTTAAAATCTTATTAAATAGGTTTTGGAAATGTAG
The DNA here is from genome assembly GCA_009771035.1 of Lupinus albus. NCBI lineage: Eukaryota > Viridiplantae > Streptophyta > Magnoliopsida > Fabales > Fabaceae > Lupinus > Lupinus albus. The sequence continues at coordinate 1,789,500 of CM020013.1, read as the reverse complement.
CTCAAGAAACTTTGAATTAAAAAATGATTAAATAATATTCCAATTCAGAAGTTCATGATTACTTTTTCATTTTGAATCACATGTGTCTTTCATGGAGGTTACCTTATTCAATAGATAGGGCTACTATTGATGACAAATTGAATGAATAGGAGAAAATGATTTTTTATTTATTATATATATGAGAACTTTATTAGATTAAAACTTTGTACATAAATTAGGTATGTGTATAAATTAAAGCTTTAGATAAATTACAGATTTTAATGATGACCCATGATGTTTTTACATATCAAATGTTAATTTAATTTGAATATCCATAAGCTTTGCTTGGCTAGCAAGAAATGTTAATTTGCTGCAATACAAATAATGTTCTCCAAATGAACATAATTTGATTTAATTAAAATCCATAATGAACACATATATCATCAAATAAATATAAATTCCTCCTCATTAAGGCTGTTACATTTCGTTGAATTGTAGCTTAATCAAAAAATAGTACAGATAACAGAATCAGAGAGGAAATGCTACATAACAATTAAACAAAAAAAGGATTCAACGTAACATTGATCACATTTACCTTCTCCCATGATCATCAAATATTTCTTAGTCATATACAAAATTGAAGTTTTATTTTAGAAACGAAGATTATTATTAATTATCCCATCCAAAATTGCCATGCAATTTCCACCAAGCTGATAAACAATTAGAGATTCCTCAGCAAAAGGGTTCTCACAAGAAGATTCAGTAATAGCATTCTCACAAGAAGATCTATCTTCCATCACAGTAGAAAACTTGTAATAAGCATCAACCACATTTTGTTGGTTCAACAATTTCAAAGCTTCCTTGATAGTATGAACAATATTTTTATATCGTGACTTGCATATCTTAAGTGCAGAAACTGATTCCTTAGATGGATGATCAAGTGATTGGGCAATGATATTAGAAACCTTCAAGCTTTGATTAAGGGTAGCCTTAATCTCAGTTTCAAGGGCCACTATAGGGTTAAATTGGCCTTGGAAATATGGGTTAATGGTCTCAGCACAAAGGGTAGGGTTCTCAGTGTTTTTGCAAAAAGAAATAAGCTTAGGATTAACCCTAATGACTTGTGTAGCTTTGGCTTGTGCATTCTTGAAGATTGTGGATAGGCCTATAAGGCTACCTGCCCTTGATGCTGTAGGACTTGAGGCACCATATGAAGGGATAACACTTCTAGTTGTAGGCACAGCATTGATGGATAGAAGAAGAGAAGAGATAATTGACACAATGAGAAGAAGGGTTTTGGTGTAATCCATGTTGTCTCTTCTCTTTTGGAAAGTGTGCTATAGAGAGGAGAGACAATGGGTATGTTGAAAATGAAAATGAGAGTAAGATGGGGTTTTATTCTAGAGCATGGGAACATGAATTTATGGTATATAGTGAAATTAGGATGTGGGTAACTATTATGGACAATTTCTATTGTGGGTTAAGGGTTCTCAATAGATGATACATTGTAGCCATAGACCAGTAGTTTATTATATTAAGGCATCCCATGCAAGGTTAGGAATTAACTTATATAATTAGAAAAGTAGAAGTTGACTCGGTAAAATTAATGAAATGGCGCAATATTAATAACCTTGTTTATTGTCAATTAAAAATTAAAAATAGTTGACATCATCAATATTCAGTAACTGATCTCTTTAGTACTTAAGAGATAAATATTGTAAAAATAAAAGGAAAAACAACATCCTAATACACTTTTATTCTTACGTTATATCGAAATAATATTTTTGTCATTAAAATCAAAAGGAGTTGTTAAATCATGTTCATTGGGAACCAAAGCATAAATAAAAGTTAAGCCTGGAAAGTGAGTTGTTAAATCACATTTTCACGTGTTATGTGTCAAAATTACCATAATTCATAAGGATAATTTAATATTTTTTAACTCTAAATACTTATTTTATGTTTGAAATGGATATGTTAAATGTGTTAAATAAAAAGAGAAAATAAACGTTGTTCCACTTTCATGGCTTGTTGAACCAAATCATCCAACTCAACATAGTGTTGTAATTCTACCACATCTTGGATATCTTGATTTAACCCATGTAAAAACCCAGTCATAGTGGCTTTCCGGTCCTCTTGGAAAACACTTCAATAAATGAAGTTATCACTATTGTTTTCTTAAATAATTGTCCCGAAGATATGATCCCAAGTGAACCTAAGTTGGATCATCATGAACTAGAAGGGATTGACGGTCCTATGACAAGGGCAAGGACAAAAACGATACAAAATGCTCTAGGACAACTCATTGGGATGATCCAAGTTGAGGGGCCAAAGGTTGACCGGGAGGATGCTAAGTTAGTGAATTGCATCATGAGCATGGGAACTGATCGAGCAAAGCAAGCATCAGGCCAGGCGTTGGGTGTTGAATCTGACTGAGGCTAGCAGGCATCAGGTACGGAACATATGTTGGGATCACAAGACAAGGTGTTGGGCCATCAGGACATTGGGGCATGCACCAAGTGCTGGGCCATTTGGCCTAGGAGCATGGATTAGGCGCCTAGCAGGGTCAGGCTGACCGCTGGGCGTGGCACATGGGTGATGCACATGTGCTTCATTAATTATGTTCATTTGGCATTCAATAACAAAGTGGGGTCATTCCAACATTTATCTCCCCACATTGCACATGTGATTAAATGTGTTCAACTAATTTTTCTTATTGTAATTTGAATTAAAATAAAGCTTGTAATGGTTGAAAAAGTGGCCATCAAAGTATAACCACCACGTTAATTGGTGGGAAATTATTTGGCACATATGTTCTAACTTGGTACATATGTTCTAACTTGGACCAGTCGTTGGGACAATAACTAAGCTATTATGGTCGAGTTATTCCACCATGTGGTCGTTGTACTTAAAGCTTGGAGAAGCATAAGTAAGAAAATAGAATCCAAGGTTTTCTAGCCTTCATGAAATCCATAGTGTGGCGTATGAAAATCTATTTGAAGAAGGATCCAATGTTCTCATTACTCATGCCTAGCCAATGAGTCATTATGAGGGGAATTAAGGCACAAATTTACCATGTGCCCAAAGAAATTAAGCTCTTGGTCGTGGACTTCATTGAGAAAGGAATCCTATGCCTCCAAGCCATCAAAGTCGTGGACCTCTAAGCTACACAGGATGGAATCCAAAGTTCTCTCATTATTTCTTCTTCTTCAATGTATTAGCTTAGGGAAATAAACATGTGCTTGCCGAATTTAGCCATGTTTAGGAATAGATTCAAGAGTCAAAGATATTCAATGTTGGATCACCTTAAATTAGGACTTTAATGTTTTGTCTTCTCTTTGTTTTTAATGTGGAAGTCAAGTATGACTTGCCCTTTATATGTAAGCTGCTTGATGATGAATAAAACAACTTGAGTTTGCATAATTTTGGATTAATATCCTTTGTAAGAGCATATTGCCTCCGAATTTTCTTGGTTGAACCAAGATCATATATAGTTCTTATCAAGAAATCATATTTCTTGTGGCGAACCTTGGCGAACCTCACCATTGGCTTATCAACACCTAAAGTATTGTGTCACATTCACCACGCCCAACCTATTCCACGTTCACTTATCCTTATTTACTATTCCACTACCTACTTTTCATTTGCTTATTTTCATAATTTTGTGAGTCAAGTATAACACCAACCAAGAAAGATCATCATCTAAGAACCTTCAAAAGAGGTTCACATCACTTGGGCATTGACCATCACTAAGATTCACAATTATCATTCATCAGTTATCACAATGTTAAACTGTAACTTCAAATCAAAAGAAAGATATTTGACAAGTGTGAAATAAGAAATAATTGGTTATAAAAGAGACATTTATTGAAGTGTTTTCTTAAATAAAAAGAGAATTTTAGGTTTAACCCCTTTAAAGTAGGAGTTATTTATTGTTCTTGTTAACTAAGCCTTTGTTAGGTCATATCAATGTTTTTCATCCTAACATGACGTACATTGGGAACAAAAACATAAATGAAAGTTATGGTCAGAAGGTGAGTTGTTAAATCACATCTTCACTACTCTTGAGCATCGACCAACACTAAGATTCACAACCATCATCTATCAGTTATCACTGTTGTGAATGGGTGACTTGAAATTAGAAGAAGAATATTAGTGAAGTTAGGAATAAAAATATATTTGGTTTTTAAAGAGAAATTTTTTGAAGCATTTTTTCAAATATAAAGAAATTTTTAGGTTTAACCTCTTTAAAATAGGAATTCTTTATTTAAGTTCTTGCTAATTGAGCATTTGTTTGGTAATATCAACGTTTTCATTCAAACTTGACGCACATTGGGAATCAAAACATAAATGAAAGTGAAGGTCCGAAGGTGATTTGTTAAGTCACATCTCTGTCACTCTTAGGCGTCGACAATCACTAAGTTTTCGCAACCATCATCCATCAGTTACCACTGTTGTAAATGGGTAACTTCATATAAGAAGAAAGATATGGGGGAAGTGGGGAATAAAAAATAATTGGTTTTAAAAGAGATCTTTTTTGAAGTGTTTGTCAATTAAAATAAAATTTTCGGTTTAAACCCCTTTAAAGTAGGAGTTTTTTATTTAATTTCTTGCTAACCACGCCTTGTTTGGTCATGTCAACGTTTTTCATCCAAACTTAACGTACATTGAGAACCAACACATAAATGAAAGTTAAGACTAGAAGGTGAGATGTTAAATCACTCTCCACCACTCTTGGGCATCGACCATCACTAAGATTCACAACCATCATCCACAAGTTATCACTGTTGTAAACGGGTAACTTCAAATCAGGAAAAAGATATTAGACAAGTAGGGAATAAGAAAATAAATTGGTTTTAAAAGAGGCATTTATTGAAGTTGTGTTTTTCATATAAAAAGAGAATTTTAGGTTTAACCCCTTTAAAGTAGGAGTTTTTTATTTAAGTTCTTACTAACTCAACCTTTGTTAGGTCATATCAAAGTTTTTCATCCAAACATGTTATACATTGGGAACCTAAACATAAATGAAAGTTATGATCAGAAGGTGAATTGTTAGAATCACATCTCCACCATTCTTGGACATCAGCTATCACTAAGATTCGCAACCATCATCCATTAATTATAATTGTTGTAAATAGGTAACTCCAAATAAGAAGAAGGATATTGATGAAGTGGGGAATAAGAAGAAAAAATCGGTTTTAAAAGAGACATTTTTTTAAGTGTGTTGTCAAATAACAAGAGAATTTTAAGTTCAGGAGTTTTTTTATTTAAATTCTTGCTATCTAAGCCTTTATTTGGTCATAATGATGTTTTTCATCCAAACTTTAAACCAAAATATAAGTGAAAGTTAAACATGAAAAAACTAAATGCGAAACAAATTTCAAAGCAGCAAACATTAGAGAGTAAAAATGTATTTAAGCCAAATAAATATATATATAGACAACTAATATCTAATATGGAAAAATTCATCTTAAACCCTAGTGATTGGACCATGTGTGTTTTACCAGCAACCTTTAGAATCAGGTAATTTGCTCTCTCATGTTTCTAGAGTCACATCTATTATACTGAATATACTGAAGTTTCTATCACTCCATGTATCACTCGTTAAGTGAAGTTTAAAGTCATGAAAATATGATTCTTCACTTGATTTCATAAAGAATTAAAGAACTACTTCCATGCAAAATTGGTTCTAAAGAGAAATGGCTCAATTTTATGCATTAGATGGTCAAGAGAAATGCACATATTCTGAATTTCCCTCCACTTATATTGCTATATGTCGTAACTTTTAATAACATGTGGATTCAGTCATGAACCACCACAAAAATCTAAAGCTTGGTAAAATATTACTGATTAAGGAAACACGTTTGATTGTATTATTGTAACAAGGAAAACAAATGTCTAAGTACAACACGTGAACATGTGTGATACTTAAGAAAAAGATAGTTTCAATCTCGGGCATGATTAATCATTGTCCTTGGTGCATTGGTTAAGGTAATAAAAAGATAGGTTTGATGAGAGGAGTTTTAAAATGGAGTGTTTTTGTACATGACTATTTTCATCCAAATTTAATGGCAAAGCTAACATAAGGATTGATTTGCACACTTAAAAAATGTTTGGGGTTGAATTACACATGACTTAAACATTTGGGATAAAATGAATTTTTCCTAACTAGCTAATATTTATTTGAAAGTAAGTAAATAACATATTATTGATTATACTTGTATTAGGATCACAATGATTTTAAAAATATTGTAAATAAACATATGTGTTTTCCTTGATATTATTTATTTGATTTTGAGTGTTTTTTGAAGTGGGAATTTGTGTTTATCGTAATAAAAATGATAATTAGTATTTGAATTAGTTTTTAAAATGGGATACTAAATGGAAATAAAAAACTTAAGTAGAAATAAGTTGATTACTATGCTAAATAATTAATATAATTTCTATACTAAATAATATTAGTTATTATTCCACAAATTTTTAATAAATTCTTTTAATAGAAGGAAAATAATGTGTGGTAAAAATAAACAACAAAGAGTTGTATGGAAGTAAAAAATAACCCAATAAATTTTTAGGGAAAGAGGTTGACCTATAATAAAAAAACATTACTGTAAATATATTTTAAGTACATTGAATAAATAAATAATACTCATATGAGAAGATGATACATTATTCAGTATATTTATATGGATTTTGCAAATTCATAGCCCTTATATCAATATTTAAAGGCCCTGATTTATAAAGTCAATATTGTAAAACTAAAAATATTCTTTCTTAACTTAATAAATATATTATTTTTAAGATTAATTTCACCCCTTTGGGTTATTAAACATTTCTTTAAAGAAAATGGTTAAGAGCTATTTTCGAGAAGCTTTTCAATGACTAACATGATTCCTTATTTTCTGATATACTACACATGAAAGAGGAGGATCAAATTATTCTTTTTATTGTAGAATTTGAGAATTGGAAGTAAAAGAACTTTTGAAAAGGATGGAGAATGACAAAGCAGTTGGACCATATAATGTATACTTATTGAGGCCTGGAAGGTTCTGGGAGATCAAGGCATTCGATAACTCACAAAGTTATTTAATAAGATCACGAGGTCTAAGAAGATTACATGCGATATGAGAATAAACACCTTAATTCATATGTATAAGAACAATTGTGACATACAAAACTGTGGAAATTATAGGGGGTTAAGTGCATGAGTCATACTATGAAGTTATCACGGATGGTAATTGAATGGAGGTTGAGACTATTGTGAATGCTTGAAATATGTTATTACATTAGTCTTACATCACCTAGTATTGAAATATAGTAGAGTAACCAATGTTATATATTGGACTCACGTCACTTGTTGTAATGTGCACTAGATATAAGCACCAAATAGAAACACCTCATGGGCACTTGGGCCCATGGGTGTGCTAGGGTTTGTAATCCTTATTCTTTAATAATATATTGGTAGTCGCTCAGCGCTCTCGGGGATGTAGGCACAATTGGCCGAACCTCGTTACCAAATTCTTTGTTTCTTCTCTTCTATTTATTTTATGCACATTATTTGATTGCTTGTGACCAACGTTGCGCAATGGTCGTTTCTGCTGCACCAACAATTGGTATCAGAGCCAATTGGTAGATGACTCTTAACCCAGGTGCTAGATAATGGAAAAAGAGAGTGAAGGCATGTTGATTAGACAAGGTACGTTAAAGGTACAACGCAAGGATAAAGGAGATGAGTTGAAGGAGAAGAAAACATGGCAAAACTATGGTGGGGGCGATATATGTTGAGTTTGACCCTAAGACATGTACTGACAATATCTCTCTGGATGTTGAGAGAATGATCTCATTTGAGATAAGAAATGAAATATCTTAATGGTTTATCTTGGACGTCATAGTGAAGGATATTAATTGTTAGTAGATCCACAAAAGCACAGAGGCGCTGACTGACTTTGATGTAGGGTGTAACATGGACATTGGCTTTGTTGCAAGTTGTAACACGGACATTGGTAGAGATGCAGGGTGTGACATGGGCATTGGCTTGGATGCAAGGGTGTGGCATGGGCATTGGTTAACATTGCGCAAGGTGTATGTTGTGGGTATACTCCTTATGGTGGAGTATGATAGTTCTTTTGAACTATGATTGTCGGGCTAGACAATGGTGATAGCGGTTATGTCTTTCCATGGAAGCTTCAAGGTTCAATTTCAGTGAGTATTGAAGAGGATGGTTGTTGGTGAAATTTTGTGTAGAGGTTCCATATATCGAAAGACTTCCTAGCAATAGGTGGCTAGGCGGCGTGTTCCATTTGATAGCGGTACGAGAAGTTGCACTACAAGTTTGGAGAGCTAGGCTCTTGGTAACATCGTCAACGATACTCAGAAGATTTATGCTGAAGGGGAGCAATTTGTTAAAAAGAATTATGCATTGAGCACGGTGAAGTCAGATATTCGCTAAGGTGGAGAATCTTGTGTAGATTTCATAATGAGCAAAATATTTGTCTATTTCATTCAAGGTGGAGATTATTGTGAATGCTTGAAATATGTTATTACATTAGTCCCACATCACCTAGTATTGGAATAGAGTAGAGTAACCAATGTTATATATTGCACTCAGGTCCCTTGTTGTAATGTGCACCAGATATAAGCACCAAATAGAAACATCTCATGGGCACTTGGGCCCATGGGTGTGCTAGAGTTTGTAATCCTTATTCTCGAATAATATCTTGGTAGCCGCTCAGCGCTCTCGGGGACGTAGGTACAATTGGCCGAACCTCATTACCAAATTATCTTGTTTCTTCTCTTCTATTTATTTTATGCACTTTATTTGATTACTTGTGATCAACGTTGCGTAACGATCGCTTCCGTTGCACCAACTGAGACAATAGACACATATCACATAAAATCTATTTGGCTTTATATCATGGAGGTCGACCATAGAGACAATATACTTGTTACGATGAATGACAGGAAAATGTCAAAGGAACTAAAAGGACTCGTGCTAACTAGAAAATTGGTCAATAAAATACCAAGTCGGGTGTTGCAAACAAGTATAAAAAAGTTATTGAATTCACAAGGACTTACTTGACACTAAACTTTGAACTAAATATTATTATTAGAAGTTGATTTAAAATGGGTTTACTTTATTTGATTATGCTAGTGACAAATTAAACTATTAGAAACTAGAATAAAGACGTTGAGATCGAATTTTACTACTCATTCTCCATACAAACTTGATTCAACAACATAACGCAAATTCATTTAGCAATGATTCTTTCACAATGATGGGACCTCAATAGTACTAAAAGCTAATGTCTTAGTCAATTTAGTAGCCCATGAAATAAAGCTCTATTTCTAGTAACTCTACTCACAAGATGAAAAAACTATGATGCACAAAACATACATTTATGTGTAGTAACTATGCTTGTGATATTGACTTTTAGTGCAACAACTAAAGTGTAGTAATTGTCAATGTCTTGGTCGTATTATAAACTTATTAATTTAGCTCTTTGTCTAATAACTACACTAACAAGATGAAGACTTATGAAATGTTAGCATACATCTATGTCTAGAAACTATGCTAATAAATTTGAGATTAATTTAATAATCATATGAATCTATTTCTAGTAATCATGTTAACACGTGCACGCATATGATATTAGTACAAATATGCATCTAGAAATTATATCAATAATATGAGTTCCTAATTTTAGACTCTTAGAACTAGAATTTCTTCATGAGTTCATTAACGAAGTTTCATACCAGAGAGGTTGTCAATCTCTAAGGAAGCATTAGGAAACATAGACAACACATAAATAAATATGAGTCCAAGTGAGTATAACCATTCAATCCAAATAAGGGAGAAACTTATCTAACATTTCCTCCTTGATTTTACATATCATTTCCAACTAGAACTAACCTAGAAACTCTAAAATAACTCATTTTCGATCACTTTTTAACATTTATGATTTTTGCATGTTTTCCGGGGCACGGGTACGTGCGCTTAGCGCAAACCTTTGTTTGGCCTTGAACTTGACCTTTCAGTTAGTCAAGTTGCATTGGGTGCAACTTCCATGCTTAGTGTAGTTGTGTTGGGCACAACTCCTGCACTAGGTGCAGGTGCCTTGAGCTAAACTTTGGCTATTTTCAACTGTTTTCCACCGATTTGTGCTCCTATTTACTCTTTTAGACCTGGAATGACGTGAAAATTCAAGTGATAAGATTTGTGCAATAAATCAGCTAGATTCAAAGTATGAATGAGATTTACTTAATTTTTAAAATAAAAAAGTGTTCAATTATCCTTATGAATTAATGTAATTTCCACACTAATAACTTGAATTTGGTCTTCATTAATTTGGAGAAGACATATAATAAGGTACCTAGAGAGGTTTTATGGAATGCTCTACACAAGAAAGATATTCAAATTGTCTATATTTGAACAATCAATGATATATACGACGGGGTTAAGACCAATGTAAGAACACAAGATAGGGGTGGACATCAAGGGTCAACATTAAGTCTCTACTTGTTTACATTAGTCTTGGATAGGGGTGAGCATAGGTCAGGTTGGGTCGAGTAAGACTTGTCCCTTACTTGGTCCTAAATGTTGCTCGATTATTTTTTTGAACTTGAACTCGTTTCTAAACTTATTGCTAACCCGACCCGAAATGTCAACCGGGAAAACCTTTAAACTTGAACTCGACCTTATATCCAATTAAATATAATGCATCCCTCTTGTAGATAAAGTATTTTCAATATTACATATTATTTTGAATATGCAATTTGACATATGAAATAATATATTTATATAAATTGTTAATCATGTATATATGATAAAAATTAGATAATCAATTATACTTTTGATCAAATATGTGTCATTACTCTGTAAAAATTGAATTAACACACATACACACATGATGAATGGGTGACCATAAGTCGGGTAAGGTCATGTTTGTCCCTTACTCGACCCTAAATATTGAGTGGGTCTAATTTTTGAACCTGAAACTAACCCTATACTCGATGAAACCAGACCATATTTGGGCCCAATCATAATCGGACTAAATTGAGTGAGCAAATAGGATCTGGTTCTGCTCACCCCTAGTCTTGGATGTGCTCACTAAGCATATCCAAGAACCAGTGCCACAATGAGTGCTCTTTACGAATGATATTGTCTTAGTGGGAGTCTCGAGAGAAATTAAATGAGAATCTAGAAATGTGAAGAAGCTTTAGGCATATATGATTTTTGTATAATTCGAAATAAGACAGTGTATGGAGTGTGAGTTTAGTAAGAGAGGAACAAACTCTATCATATAGGTAAAGATTGAGGATCATATCATATTGAAAGTGACTAAAATTAGGTATCTTAGGTCAATCATAAAAGACAATGGGGAAATTGATAGAGATGTGAATCATATGATTCAAGCCAGTTGGATGAAATGTCGGGGTGTTTCAGGTGTTCTATGTGATAAAAATGTATCACTCAAGCTTAATAAGAAGTTTTAACGCAATCTATAAGACCTGCAATATTATATGGGACTGAATGTTGGATGATAAAAGGTCAATAAGAGAATAGAGTCCATGTTGTAGAGATGAGAATTTTACATTGGATGAGTGAACATACTAGAAAACATGGTAGAATCACATCTTAGGTGGTTTGAACATGTGTGGAGGAGACAGTAGAAACTCTTAGGAAGAGTATATCAAATAGAATCTAGTATGATTCCTAGAGGAATGAAGAGACCAAGAAAAGTCATAGGGGAAACGATAAAGAAAAACTTAGAGATCATTGTTTTATCAATAAATATAACTTATGATAAAATATTATGACATCGTTCAATCTATGTAGTTCACCTCACTTAATTATGTGGATTGATAGTATTATTAAATGTTAGTATAATTTGGAAATAATTAACATATGGTAACTTTTCCCCAAAAGAAAAGAAATCAATAAAATATGTAAACAAAATAGAAAATAGTTAAATAATTTAAAATTAAATGAAACAAATCTACATAATTAATGTATAATTGAAAATAAAAAATGATATATAATTTTCCTATATTAGGAAACAAGTTACTATTCATCATTACATTAAGATAAATATATAATTATTGTAGATGGTGAATAATATTTATATTGAAAATTTGAATAGAATGCATAATTGATTATGTCTATACTAAGTATCGTATTATATTTGTACTTCCTCTATGAATTACATAATTTAAGAGATTTGACTGTAACTTATTTTTTTTTTACTATGAATAATATTTTTTCAACTTTTGGATAAGGAATTAATCCATTTTAAGCTGTGTGATTGTTCCTCCTAACAAATATCACTCCCAAGAATTAAATCTTTGACTTTTTAGTCATCTTAAAAATCTAGCATAACATTACACTACTAGATCAATACATTATTGGTTGATTCTATCATGATTGATAAAAAATTAGGGCTTTCGTAGGTAGTGAAGAGTGTAGGTAGTGAAGAGTGTTTTCTAAGTTGAATTCATTTACTGTATGATTTTTATTTCTAAGAATCAGAATTATAAGGGTAAGATAGTGCTGGGTAACACAGAGGTACCAGACTCAATCAATATAACACAACAAAAGTTTTTCTCATTTAGCCACTATACCATAATTGTGTTTTAATAGAATACATTTAACATTGTATGTGTATATAGCTAATATTCTTTGAGAAAGTAAACTTAATTAAATAATTATTTCTTCCACCTAATAATATCAGGATGTTTATTTTTTGTAAACATAATTTATAGTGTATAAAATGTGGTGTTATTAACATTTGTTAACACAACATCTTTTTCTTTTGTAACATCTTTCATTTTTCATTAGCATTCATCCTATAGAAGAACAAATATACCTTTTTTTTAAATACAGTTTATTCTTGTGCGCAAGGAAATATATTATTATTTGAATTATAACATTTTACTATTTTCTCTTTTTTAGGTACCTACAAATTTAAAAAACACAAACTCATTTTAAGATTCACTTAAAAATATTCACACAAACTTCAAACAATTGTTAACAATTAAGAAAAAAATGTATGAACTGATAATGTAAGAGTTTTAAACACTGTCAGTGTATCATCCAGCATTGATTTTTAAATATCATTTATTCTTAAAAAAAGTAATACAAATGAGTAGTGTATAATATACTGATTGTGTATAAATCTTTACATTAACATTACATATTACTCTACAATTAAAGCATTGAAATTTAACTTTATGTTTTGGTTTTTTAATTATATTTTCCTTGCCAAAAGAACTCAAATGAAGAAGATCATTGAACAATGCCAGAATAATAGGCCACCAACAAGATTATGTAGTTTTCAATGATTAATATACATCCAGGATATGATTACACAAATTAGTGAAGAATTGGCTAACTATGTCCTACATATTGCATAAATAAATAGGCTAGCATCAATTTTGCCACTTCTAGGGTTGTATTTGGTATATAATATAAGAGAAAAAATTTATGTATTCACAACATAAGAGTTTTATATATTATCAATGTGTAATTTATTATTTATGTTTAATCATCATTGACTCTTCATAAGAAGTAATAATATATTGACTATATATAAATATTTATTTAATTCATACTATGGGTAGATTGAAAACGGTTAGAGAATGAACAATATTTGAAAATCAACTGTGCTTGTTCTAGAAAGCGCTACAGATTATCTATATATGACATCCCTTTCTTGAGCAACTGTTGTTTTAATATAGAAATTTGAACAATGCTTTCTTTAGTAAGCATTATTTATTCTCTATTTTCAATAATATTATCATTCTTCTGCCTTCAAATATATAATGCCCCAAAGCCTATTGAATTATTATTTTAAGTGAGGTTAAAGTTTCATCTCAAAACTAATTGTTAATGCGAGGAGTATGCCAATAGCTATTTAAACCATTTCCGTTAAAATGATGTAGGCAATGTGGGGCTTAATTTCCAACACGCCCCCTCCATATATAAGCATGTCGAATCAGACGAATGGTTATCTTTGGCCCATAACTAAAGGACATCTTTTTGTTCATGACAACCGGAAAGAAGTTGAGTTATGGCTCTGATACCATGTTAAGGTTACATCTCAAAACCAATTGACAATGAGAGGAGTAGCCTAATAGGTATTTAAACCATTTCTGAGACAATGAGGTAGGCAATGTGAGACTTACTTTCCAACATTTGATGTGTAATTCTGACCTAGTGAGCTAACCAAATAATACTTGGATTAATACATTAACTTCCCTCATTAATTGAATTGATGAATCCATGCTAGAATAGTTTGTTGTGCTTAATGGAACTTTTGTGTGGAAGTTCAAATTTATAGTTACATATATTTGTAGAAATATATGTAGTATAATAGATGTGGTGTGTCAATGTATTTTTAAATTAAGTATCCTTAGCATATTTGTTTATGGGAATTACTTTCTAGTAAATAATATAAGTTATTATATTATTTGTAACCCCCTAAAAGTTTGATAATTGGAAGATTGTGAAACTCAGTCAGTCTAGGAGTTACTGACTGATTCTCGCCTGAGCGAGAAAGTCTCGTTTGAGCGAGGGTATCAGTATTTCTTCCAGGATTTTATATGGGAGCCTCGCTTGGGCGAGATGTGGCTCGCCTGGGTGAGAGAAGCCTCGCTTGAGAGAGAGTTGGCTCGCTTGGGTGAGGGAGAGTGTGTCGACACTGAAGGATTCTAGCTTGAGCGAGAATCCCTCGCTTGAGCGAGAGCGTCAGTGTTTGAAAATTTAAAAAGGCGGGGTTTCTCGCCTGGGCGACGTATTCTCGCTTGGGCGAGAACCTAAAACCCTGAACCCTAAAATAGAGCCCCAAACACGAAAATGGGAGAGGTTTTTTGAGAGAAAAGTGAAAAGGAGGCGATTTTCTAGGCAAAAGTACGTGTAAGGGCTAAAATAAGCTAGATAAGAGGTAAACCATATGATTTTAACACTCACTCCCTTTTAGAAACTCATTTTGGGACATTTGGGTCTCTTCTCTTGGTATGAAAAATCATGGACCTTTCTCTTTTGAGTTGTAACTTGTTTTTATCTAACTTTCTCCTTGAAAACTCGTGGTTTAGAGTTTCTATTCGAAAATGAGAATGATTGGTGGTTGATTCGTGAAAACCCCAAACCCTAAAACGAAAATGAGGTTTAGAAGGGAGAAAAAGCTAAGTTAGAAAACATGGTTTAAGGTTTCCAATGTTAAATAGAGCTAATAAGAATGTTTTACATGCTTGAAACTCCTAATAGAGATGATTGTGGAAAATATTGGAATATAAGCGGTTTTATGAAATAAATATGTTGTGTTGGTTATTTATGTGATAATATGAGTATATTATTGATTTTGGGTATTGTGTGTGGTGTATATGAGGGAAGACCCTAAGGATGGAGGGAGCGGAGGAGGAACTAACAAGTTGTCTAACACTACCACCAACACCCCCCAAGGTAAGGGTTAAGCATTGCGAATGTTTGAGGTATTTGTATATTACTTTATGTTGTGTGAAGGATAAGAGTAAACAAATGTATGACTTGCCCAATGTGGTATTGGCCTTTATGGCAAATGTATGACTTGCCCAATGTGGTATTGGCCTTTATGGAAAATGTATGACTTGCCCAATGTGGTAATGGCTTTATGACAAATGTATAACTTGCCCAATGTGGTATTGGCCTTTATGGCAAATGTATGACTTGTCCAATGTGGTATTGGCTTTATGGCAAATGTATGACTTGCCCAATGTGGTATTGGCCTTTATGGCAAATGTATGACTTGCCCAATGTGGTATTGGCCTTTGGCATTGTATGACTTGCCCAATGTGGTATTGGCCTTATGGCACTATATGACTTACCCGATGTGGTATTGGCCTCACGGCGATGTCTGACTTGCCCATGTGGTATTGAATATAATAATGGGTGAGCAATAGGTTGAATAAAGTGTAAATGAATGATTAAAGGTTTCGAGTATTCTTATGTTGCGTTTATTTTCATTTACTTTTAATAACTATTGTCTAAAGATTTCTAACACCGATTATCATGATTCCTATGTCTTAACCCCTTGCACTTTCGTGTTAATTGTGTTGGTGATAATCGGTGAACAGGTAAAGCGAATGACTAGGGGATTCAGGAGACTCGTTAGTGTAGTTTTTCTTAACTTGGATGTAATAGGGATAATAATATGTTGTTTTGTATCTATGCATGTACTTGTACCTATTGCATGAACCATTTGATTTGTAACCCATTTTTCCTCGAGATTTGATGTAGTATTGACAAACATGTGGGGACGGAGTCCCTTCTTTAATTAATATGTCATGTTTATGGGTTTTGAACCCCAAATGGCTTGGGTAGAATATCTGTTAATATGGAATGTGAATTATAACTAACTGGAGGGAAAAAATTCATGAGAATAAGGAAACTAATTACTATTGCTTGCATGTTTGAGAATAAAAGTAGAAAAAAATTTAGGATATAATTTGGGTTCTTACATTATTTATTTTGAATTATGGAATTCCCAACTCAATTATTCTTAGTTATTTCCATTTTTACCAACGACACATTGATCTAGTAGTATAAGGTCTTATTTGATCCTCAAGTGTCGTACTATTCCAAATGTCAAATGTTTAATTTATTGGAGCAACACTTGTTAAGAGGAGTATACATACATCCAGAAATGGATTAATTCATTACCTATAAAGTGGGGAATAATCTTGAATATAAAAAAAAGACCCAAATTAAATATATGATGATTAAAAGAATTTATTTCATATTCTTAAATAAGTTTTGCTACAACTATTCGAAAGGTTATTTGCCTTAGTCATTCACTATTTTATATAGACAAACTCCATTTAACTAGCAAGTCATATTCAAGGGTGCTTCCATCCTTCTACTTCACATCTTTTGATTCTTAGGAAAGAATAGAATTTTAATATATCATATAGACGTTAAGGTTTGAAAGTATTAAATGGAATTTTTATACTTTCCTTTTTACTCAATTCCCTGTAATTTTGTAATTTTTCCATCATGCCACAATTAATTATAAAATTTTATACTTAAATTCTTGAAACATACAACATGAACATAAAATGGTAAATAGATCATTATAATTAGGGTTGAACCTAATTAAACTATATTTCAAGGTATGTTTGAAACTTAATTCATTATTTTAAATCGATAAACTTGATTTATATACTAAGTGAGTTGAACTTGGACTAAAAATTGATTTTGTTAAATAAACAAGACCAACTTAGGCTAACAAATATAAATATACAGAAATGGGTATATATGCATATATAAGTATAATTTTTTTACATTTATACCAAGTAAATATATATATATATATATACTAATATATGAACATAATAAAATTAATATTCCAGCATACTGATTTAAAGGTCTTATTTCTGTTTATATATGTACATATAATTAAGTATATCAATGATCATCATTCAAATTCATGAATGACATAAGTTTAAACTCATTAACTCACTCGAAAGTTTGTTTAGTCAATCTTAAGTTTAAAAAAATAGTTCACATTTAACTCGACTCAAACTAATCCTTAACTAGTCACATTGAGTTAATCTCGACTCAACTCATTTTCTCTCCTAATTGTAATTTTGTTAATGAAGTCTAACTGAGTTTTCTCAATAGGGATCTATTAAAACACTATAAAACTATATAGTTTTACAAAGGACAAAACTTAAATACAATTCCTTAGGTATAATGCTTTTAGCCTATTAAAAGGTGACACGTGTTCACTCACCGCCTAAGTTTTGTCCTTTTACAAATTAGTTTAACCATAGTTTTTTTATAATATTGATGTTGTCAATATTATTTTTTTTGCTAATAATAAAAACACTATGAATATTGTGCTTTTAAGTCTTATTTTGTTCTTTTTAATCAAGTCTCCTTTTCTAATTGTATAAGCTACCACTAACCTTGCATGAGAGGTAAGAAAATGTCTTGTATCACACTTTATGCATGCAACTCCACATGAGTGTTGTATGATTGGCTAAGATTTTATAATTTACTTAATTTTGGACTAAATATTTTATTTTTATCAATCACAAGACTTTAGTGATAAAGTGTACAAAAATTGATTTTCTCCTAAATAGGATGGCTATGCGTGTGTTTTGACATCCAATTTTTAGAAACACTAAACCTTAATATAACATAAGGCTAACATGTACCATCTATTGAGAACACATAATCCACAATAGAATTTGACTTCAACATTGCATAAGAAAAGCTTAGAAAAGCTTATTGCATAAGAAATACTTGTTATGGGTATACAATTTAGTTGAATGATAGCTTTTGTTGGGAATATAAAGTTGAAGCATGTACTGTTTTAATTGATATTCATGTATTTTCTAGTTTTAGAATATTTTACCTATTCAAGTATCTCTACATCTAGAAGTTCTAGTTTATAGGATTTATAGTTCCAATTTCCAAAGCTTGTGCTTAGGATCATGAAGCACTTAGAGCACCTATAAATATTCATGCACTGCATGTATAATCAAGACAAGAAAAGGCAAGCAAGCCAAGAGATGTGTAAGTGAGAGAAATCCCAACAGCAAACCTTTTGCAAAAAACATCTAAGCTTTTATTTCAATAAATGTAATTAGCCGACTATATGAATTGAACAACGTCGTGTCATAATATTATAATATGATAAATTATGTTGATTGAGAAATCTATAGCTTTTATCATCGAATAACACATTTTATTAATTAGAATGATATTACGTAGTCCACAGAGGATGAAAAACATCTGTCCCGATGTCTCATTCCCTATCTGGGACCAATGACATATTACCATATGAATAAAGAAATTTTTAAAAACAAAACATAACATTCTCATTGACTAAGGACAGGAAATGAGACATTGTTTGGAACGAAAACAGATCCTCTCCTGTACTAGAGGGTCCAGTACAGGTTGAGATTGTGACATGTGGCCTTTCACATTTTTTAATGGTATGGATTTAAAGTTATTTTTAATTAAAAAATAAGTTTTAATCTTTAAAGTAATCTGGGCCTCATATTCCAGTACTGGACCCTCCAGTACCGGAGAGGATCCCAGCCCGTTTGGAACATATGACTTAGTTCGTCCACATATCCCGAAATTATAACATAAATTCATATTGTTTTAAACATTCAATAGGTTTAATAGTCATTCAATATAAGAAATAACTTCTTTTTTTAAATTATTTTTTTTAAAATTATCTCCTCTCACATTCCTAGTACTACTAGACTCTCCAAGTACAGTACTGGAATCAATTTCACAAAAAGATACAAGATAGATGTTAAATAAATGAAGAGATGAAAGTATGTGCTCATTTGAATGTACTTATCTACAGCCACAACAATCAACAACTACTTGAAGAAGGTGAAGGAACAAAAATGCAAGGTGATTGAAGTTGGTCTAATGAAATATAATTGTACAAACAGATTTTGCAGCCTGAAGTGTACAGTAGCAATGCAGCAACTGAATTGTGAAGATGTCATGAATCTGAGTCCTTAATTACTTGAATGGTTTGAAGATTGTGTCTCTATATTGGTGCCATTCTGTGCAGAAAGAACCAAAAGAGAAATTGTGTTCATGCCATGCAAGTTTGTGTATAAAGTTTACTTGGCTTCTTTTTTTTTTTGGTAAGTAGGAAATAAAAAATAAAATAAAAACATGAAAGTAACTACATCAAATCAAATGAGAAAGGTCCATGTGTAAAATTGGAAGAGCTCCAAGGCATGGAGAGTCTCGGATTTCGAAGTCATCTTGATACTCCATACTAAGTTTAGACTTGTAATCCACCATCATATTCCCTTCTGATATGGATATGTTGAATACGTACGTCCCAATTCCTCGTAAGCAGTCACAAAGTGAATTTGTAACTTCTCAATAATGATATAGATAGCTTCAAGATAGTCACTCTCCAATTTAACATGTCTATATCCCAACTTCCAAAAGTGATCAAGATATCTTTACATAAATTGAGTTATAAGTTGTAACATGATTTTACTTATGTGGATAACATACTTATGACAGTGATTAATTTCAATAAATTTTCATATCATTTCCAAGACTTGTAATCTCTTATGAAGCTTCTTAATTATAACTTTTAGTTGGTAGGTAGATATTCTGTACAATTTTAAGAGTGAATGTAGATATTCTGTAACATGACTTTTAGTTTGAGCACTAATTGAATTACAATCCTTATATAGCATACAATATTGATTGATGAATGTATAATTTTAAGAGTGATTACATTCCTTATGTTCATGCCCTTTTTCTACATAATTAGGATCCCCTCTCCCTTACAAGTATATCGTCGTAAACAACATGAGAAAAGATAATGATGTAATACTTTTATCCTTAAGATTTAATATTATGCCATTTTTACCATTTAATATAAGAATAAAATAACAACTCTCACAAAAGAGAAGACAAAACCCCCACATGAGTCATAAGAGATCCTCTATAACCCAACCCAGCATAACCAAAACTAAGAGTTACACTCCAAGCACAAAATTGGATTTAGAGATCCATACAAACCAAGACATGCATAACCGCGTCTTTGTGTCTATCTTTGATCCATTTGTGTCTATCTTTGATCCATAACCATGATTTGAGATTTATTTCATCCACAATGTCCTACATGCACACCGTTTTATTACTAAATATGACATCATTTCGAGCTTTCCAAATTACTCAAATACCAGTCATCCAAAACACAGAACACAATCCTTGTAATATACTTCTTCTGACCGACAAAAGATGTTGTAAATAGTGAGATTTACCTCTAACGTCACCACCACCAACCCCAACCAACCATAAAAGGAGTTGTCAGACTTGGTAAGAAAGATGGTAAGAGAAAAAGAGATGGTTTGTCGTTTCTGGTTGATCCTGACACCAAGCAAGCAAAAGATCATCACTTGAGAAATTTCCACCCCTTTTGGTTAGGTTCCAATTACAAGGGACCCTATCCAAAAGAAGTCTCCAAGCAAACACATGAATCTTCAAGGGTGTCATAGATTTCCAAACTATACTTCTGTCTTTTGATCTAGATTCATCCGCTAGCTAAATAACTTTATAGGCTGATTTAACCGAATAATTGTTGTCTCATTCTTATTTGATATGTCCATGCTTTCTTTACCGTTTATAGATCTTACAATTTCATATTTTCCACATTAACCACACAACCATGAATTTGTGCCAAAGATTTAGCTCAATATAAAACACTGTAATGCAATTTCTTCATACAACTAAGCCTGTCAATAAGGATTCAACAGCCCCATGAATTGAAGCTAACTTAGAAGCTTGATAGTGTTTTTAATTTGATCATGGAAGTAATAATTACAATAGTAAGCAAAACCAACAAACTATTCGGGATTTCTATGCCAGTAAAAACAACATAGCACCCTAATCTACTCAATAATAATAAAACAAGAAAAATTGAATATGACATAAAGTCCTACGTAAATGAGGATCAACAAAAGTCATTTACAATAACAATGTATGTTTAGAATTGGATTATAAATTCATTGAAACTAAGATATAATAGCATGATTATGTATTCCTTTAATCCAGATCCATGACTTGAGATTTATATCATTCATAATATCTTTGGGATTAGCTTCTTGTTGTTGAAGATTACAATACTCCTATGTATCTAAAGAATCCAAATTCTAATAATCCATATAACAGATAAGACATTAAGACATTCCTCAAGCTTATGCTATCAGAATAATTGATGTATGAATTGGAAATTAGTTGAAATATGGGGAGCTTTGATGATAGTTATGATTATATTTTAATAGCTAATTTATTGATAATTATGATTCTACCTTAATAGCTAATTGATAGCTACGATTCTGTTTTAATATGGATGATTCTCTGTAACTATTTATTTGAGCTTGACTCACTTATGATAATGTAGAAAATCAAATACAATTTCTATCCATTATTTTCTTCTATGGTTTCTTAGATGGTATCAGAGCAATCAATGTCATATTCTCATAATGCTAATACTGCAATTTCTCAAGTTAACTCCTCACAACATGACATGGGAGGTAAGTTGCAATCACAATGGATTCTTAATACAGGTACCACAGACCATATTATATTTCATCTTAATAATTATATCTCTTATCACAAAATTGATCTCATTTCCATAGTTTTGCCTAATGGTACCCTAGTTACTGCAACTATGGCAGGAAGTGTCTCATTAAGTTGTACTTTGACACTTAGTCATGTTCTCTTCGTACCTACCTTTAGTGTTAATTTGATTTCTGTCACTAAATTAGTTAGTTCTCAACAGTGTCATCTTATTGTCAATAACAAAATGTGTTCCATTGTACAAACATCTACCAAAAGAATGATTGGTACAGCTGAACTTTGCAATGGGTTGTATGTGATACAAGGTACAAAATCAAGTTCAAGTGCAGCTATGACTACATCAAATCAATTCATTCTTTGGTATTTAAGATTGGGTCATATATCAACTTCTAGGTTTAAAGTAGTCACTCAACAATTTCCTTTTATTTCATTTTCTAGTATATCTCCTTGTGATATTTGTCATCTCTCTAGACAAAAGAAACTTCCTTACTGTCAAAGTGATTCACATTCAAATAAAAATTTTGACTTGTTGCATGTTGATATATGGGGTCCTTATTCGGTTCCCTCCATACATGGCCAATAGATTTTTCCTTACACTTGTTGATGATTTTTCTAGGTTTACTTAGGTGATTCTTGTATGGACCCGATTTTCATAATTCGAAAATTGTCTAAAATCCGTATTCATGAAGGTGAAGTGATTACTTTTGAAAGACATTACTCGAATAGTTTGGAAACTTGAGTGAATACGTTTATAAATTTACAAGGCGGAAATATTCCAAACACCTTTCATTTCAAAAGCATGTCATCACACTTCCGTTCAAATACATCCTTTATATAATTACACTTCCTCAAAAGTATCTTGAATACAAACATTAGATCCACTTCATTATACACTTACAAGAAAGTTGTTTATACATTAATTCACTTTAACATGTTCTTCATATTACAAATATTTATCATATAACATATCAATTACATATTATCCACTACTCTATCATGTACTCTTCTCCGCAAGCGTCCAATGCGCTACCTCCACAACCTGAACCCAAATATACAACACATACAAGGAAAGATAGAGGGAGTAAGAACCAACTACGGCGACCGTAGCGTGGATTTACATGGAGTAATGACATTAAAGTGTTAAAACCACACACATCTAACATCAATCATGATAAGCATATATCAATCAACACATATTATCCATATTCACCCTATAGTACACATATATCCCATACTATATGTGTTCTATAGTGTGCATACTTATTCATCACATTTTATCCATATTCACCCTATTGTATACATACATCTCATACTATATGTGTTCTATAGTGTGCATATTTATTTATCACGTATTATCCATATTCACCCTATAGTACACATATATCTCATACTATATGTGTTCTATAGTGTGCATACTTATTCATCACATTTTATCCATATTTACCCTATAGTACACATACATCCCATACTATATGTGTTCTATAGTGTGCATATTTATTTATCATGTATTATCCATATTCACCCTATAGTACACATATATCCCATACTATGTGTTCTATAGTGCGCATATTTTATTCGTCCAAATATACTCATTTCTCTTCATTCATATTCACCCTATAGGATATACATCTCATAATATATATCTTATGGCATGCATATGATTTTCATTTCGAGTATACACTTTTCACATCCTTCACATTCCGTAATAATTTACCCTTGATCTCATTCAACAATTCTGCATCGTACAAATAATCACCATACCACATCGGGCAGGTCGAGTAATCCCCATACCACATCGGGTAAGTCGAGTTTCCACATTACACTCACATCCATGTCATACACAATCAACACAAGGCATCTCATTATTTTATCACCATAAATAACATACAACACCTTCATTGTTACAAACATACCTTTATCCATTTTAACACATTCACAGCTCATCACACATTCATTGTTACAACACACTTATACATGTTTATAACAATCAACCCCTCACAACATACTCATTTTGATAAACATACTCATACCCATTTTAACACATTCACAACTCATCAAACATTCATTATTACAACACACCCATACATGTTTATAACAATCAACCACTCACAATGTAAAGACCCAAATTCTACCCTTGAGAATTTTTCTTTTATTTTAATTCTTTCATGCATACAGTCATCGTACTACTTTGATTTCTCAATTATCACTCCTTAAAACATTTTTTAACATAAGATATTACCATACAATTTATATTGCGGAAAAACATAATTCATTCAATTAAACCCTAGTGTCTACCGCATACAACTAGCTATGGGTTTCCAAAATACCCATAGCTACGTATATGCGGAATTACAATCAATCGTATAAGTCATATATCCATAGTTACAAAATATTCCAAGTAATTCAATAAGCACTCATGTACAAAATAGTGCTAATAATTGAAATCCAAAAATATAAAGCTCCTAAGCTTCCAAAAATAAGACCACCTCAGGTTACCTGTTCATCAGCAATGGGATTATCAATGACAAAACACAAACACATAAAGGAGTAAGTCATTAATTCAATAAACGTCAATATAAGATAATCCACATTTAGAAAAAGTTAGTAAATCACTTTGAAATTCATTTTTCGTGCTACATCACTTGAGTCAAAGTCACAACACCCTTTAGGGTTTGCTAAAAGCGATTTCTCATCCTTTTTACCAATAAAACATGCCACATAAACTCGGGCCGAAGTGTTGCTACATAAACTCGAGCCGAAGTCGCTACACCCCTTAGGGTTAGCTAAAAACAATTTCTCATCTCTTTTATAAGAAAAAATGCCGCATAAACTCGGGCCAAAGTGTTGCTACATAAACTCGAGCCGAAGTGTTGCTACATAAACTCGAGCCGAAGTGTTGCCACATAAACACGGGCCGAAGTGTTGCTGCGTAAACTCGAGCCGAAGTCGCTAACCATTTATGGTCGGCTAAAAATACGTTTCCTTTTCATTGATTTCACTATCAATCATACCCAGTGAATCCACGCAATCCTTATTACAAACATACCCATATATGTTTATAATAAATACGTGATTCACCCACGCAAATTAAATACTTATCCTTACCTTGGTGAGTGTTGGGTTGGGTTCTTGGTAACTACACTAGTTCCACCGACACCGCCGCCAACTCTAGGATCTTTCCTCATTCCCACCATACAACAAAATGTTAGTCATTTATTCCAAATATTTCATAACCAACTTATACTACATCATTTAACCATACAAGATATTCATCATAAGTTTACAACATCTAAAACCTACATATTCATCTCATACTTCATTATTAGAAAGTAAACTCATCTTCTACCTCTAGCATTTTACTCATTTCCATTTTTAGGGTTTTGGGGTTTTTCATGAATCAACCCACTAACCGTCTCCTTTCTCGAAATATTAACTCTATACCAAGAGTTTACAAGATAAAATCACATAAAACGAACCATAACTCAAAAGGGTGAGTTTCCATGGTTTCTCTCATGTTGAGAAGAGATCCAACATACCTCAAAACAAGTTTCAAAGGGAAGAAGAGAGTTAGAATCAAGAGATCTACCTCTTCTCAAGCTTCTAAATGACTCAAAAGCATTCTTGCTCTTGAAAAAGCTTTCTTCTCTCACTTCTCTTTAGGTTAACCCTCATAAATGTGTTTGGGGTCCCCTATTTAATGTAACAGCGTCGGGTTCTCGCTTAAGCGAGCCCTTTCTCGCTCAAGCGAGAAAATCCTGCCTATTTTAAAAACTCAGATCTGACCCTCTCGCTCAAGCGAGAATCTCACAGTGCCAACAACCCCAAAATGATATTTCTCGCCCAGGCGAGACAACTCTCGCTCAGGCGAGAATCTTCCAGTATACTCCAGGATTTCACTCTCCCAAGTGAGCCTCTCTCGCCCAGGCGAGAATCTCTTGCTCAAGCGAGGATCCTCCAGTATAGCCCAGTATTTCACCCTCCTAGGTGAGTCTCTCTATCGATCAAGCGAGAATCTCTCGCTCAAGCGAGGATCTCAGGACTGATACTATAAATTTAAAGACTTAAAATTTAGGGTGTTACACACAACATACTCATTTTGATAAACATACTCATATCCATTTTAACACATTCACAACTCATCACACAACATAACCATTATCATAAACAAACCACGCATAACATATTCTTCATCATAAACACATTAACGTTAGAACCATCTTTAATGACGGTGTATTACCTTAAATGAGCATATAGCGATTTACTTAAATAGACGGTTTTCCCCCCACACATATATCTCCACTTTTATGGCTAATACATCCTCATGTAAAATAAAGACTTTCATATGTACCACAAACTCCCAAGAGAGTTTCTATCCGTTAATATGCTCCGATTATTGAGGGAAATCGGAGATGATGACTCTATTGAAATACTCTAAGACCACAATGGTCTTCTCCCTCACCTTAGGTTGCGTAAGCTCCATTGCTCCGCAAAAGAGTCACATCTCCATTCATCTCCTCTAACCTCCATTGTTGCTTTTTCACCTCCAAGCTTTTCCAAATGTGTCACCATGAAGCAAGAGGAAGGTTTTGATGAGTTTTGAGGTTTGGTGGAAGGGAAAATGATCCATTTGGGTGGAGCCACCGTTGGGAGAAAAAGGGGGAAAAAGAAAATGAAGATTAGGGTTTCTAGATCCCCTTTTTCACTTTTATAGCTCTGACGCTCTCGCCCGGGGGAGAACGGCTCGGTTCGACGAGAATTTCGCGACTTTTTCACATTTCACACTGGAAAGCTCTCGCCCGGGCGGGGATTTCTCGCTTGGGCGAGAATCGGGCAGTATGTTAAGGGCCCCCTCTAGCTTGGACGAAAATCCTAGCTCGAGCTAGAATTTGACAGCTTTTCCAGATTTCACTTTCGCTCAAACGACCACTTCTTCGCTTAGGCGAGGTTCCTATACTTCTCAAACTTAAAACGTTGAGTCCCTCACTTAGGCGAGACCCTCTCGTCCAAGAGATAATGGTCAATCATGCACCTCAACACCCTAAGTTTTCCAATCAATCCAAAACAAAAATTGAGGTGTTACAATTCACATGAAAGCAAAATCTGAAACTAGACAACATTTAACTCAATTCATAGCTTACATAGAAACACAATTTAATACCAAACTCAAGTGTATAAGAAGTGACAATGGAGGTGAGTTTCTTATGCATGATTTTTATCTTTCCAAAGGAATTTTACATCAAAGGACTTGCATTGAAACCCCTCAACAAAATGGTGTTGTTGAGAGGAAACATCAACCTATTCTAAATGTTGCAAGATCCTTATATTTTCAAGCCTCTTTGCCACCTAATCTTTGGAATTTTTCAGTCACTCATGTTGTCCATTTGATAAATTGAATATCTTCACCACTTTTACAACACAAATCACCTTATCAGATCCTTTTTAGCAAACTACCTACTCTTTATATGACTCTTCCACCAGGATTTCATGGAGATTCCACCAAGGTTTGTCAACTTCATAAGTCTCTTTATGGTTTAAAACAGGCTAGTAGGCAATGGTATTCAAAATTGTCTTCTGCTCTAGTGTTGTTTGGCTATGTTCAATCTAATGCAGATCATTCTTTATTTCTGAAGCGTTCTGGTGATCATTTTACTGCCCTTTTAATCTATGTGGATGACATTGTTTTAGGTGGAAATTGTATGGCTGAGATTGAATCTGTTAAGCAATTATTGGATGCTAAATTTAAAATCAAAGACCTAGGATCTTTTAGGTATTTCCTTGGTCTGGAAATAGCTAGAACTAAAGTTGGAATCTTGCTTAATCAGAGAAAATACAAACTTGAGCTTCTTGAAGATTCTGGTCTATTAGGCAATGTTGTGAAACCCGAGTCGGACGTCAAGCCGGAAGAACTTATGTATTAGGTCTAACTGGTTTAACCAGTTAAGCCGTTCGGTCGGACCGAATGATTTTAAATATAATTAATAATTTTTATCTATAATTATATATAAATGTAAATTTTATATAATTAATAATTTTATATAACTATATTGAAGTATCATCTCTCTATTATTTTTGGACCGAAATAAACAAAACATTAGAGTAATGTTCCATTTTTTTAAAATTTTAAGTGAGCCGTTCGGTTTTCTTCATGGGTTATTCCGGTTTAACCGGGTTTAGCATGGTCGAACCGGAATTTCTCTGGTTCAAAGCGGTCAAAATACTCGTTCGGTTAAGACTACAAAACGGAGCCGTTTTCAAGTCCGGCCAGTGATCGAACCGGTTGGACCGTCCGGTCCGGTTATCACAACACTGCTATTATGAGCTAAACCTGCAACCACCCCTTGTATACCTTTTGTGAAATTACAAGCTGATCAAGGTGAACTACTATCAAATCCTTCTTCTTATAGAAGATTAGTTGGTAGATTATTATATTTAACCACAACAAGACCTGACATAAGCTTTGCTGTTCAACAACTTAGTCAGTTTATTTCTGCTCCTCGGGTCCCTCATTTTAATGTTGTCATTCGTGTATTGAAGTAATTGAAATTGTCTCCTGCAACCGGTTTGTTCTTTAAAGCATCATCTGTTCTTCATCTCACTGGCTTTGCTGATTCATATTGGGCTAGTTGTTTGGATACACGCAAATCCATCACAGGATATTGTGTCTTCATTGGAAGTTCTTTGATTTCTTGGAAATCAAAGAAACAATCCACGGTATCACGTTCCTGAACAGAAGCCGAGTATCGTGCACTAGCATCTCTAACTTGTGAAATCCAAT
This sequence comes from Lupinus albus, assembly GCA_009771035.1. Lineage (NCBI taxonomy): Eukaryota > Viridiplantae > Streptophyta > Magnoliopsida > Fabales > Fabaceae > Lupinus > Lupinus albus. The sequence continues at coordinate 1,760,635 of CM020013.1, read as the reverse complement.
GGCTAACATATTTGCTTCATGATTTCTCTATATTTTTAACCAAGCCAGTTTCTATTTATTGTAACAATAAATCTGCCATATATCTTGCACATAATCCAGCTTTTCATGAACGGAACAAACACATTGAAATAGATTGTCATGTGGTTCGAGAGAATATCAAGTTGGGTCTCATACATCTATTGCCAGTTTCTTTCGCTGCTTAGTTGGCTGATGGTTTCACAAAACCTCTAGCCACCACTTCCCATCAGAATATTATGTCCAAGTTGGGCTTTTCCAATATACATAGTCCCACTTGAGGGGGGCATATCAGAATAGTTAATGTATGAATTGGAAATTAGCTGAAATATGGGGAGCTTTAATGATAGCTATGATTATGTTTTAATAGCTAACTTATTTATAGTTATGATTCTACCTTAATTATGATTCTGCCTTAATGGCTAATTGATAGCTATGATTCTGTTTTAATAGGGATGATTCTCTGTAACTATTTATTTGAGTTTAACTCACTCATGATAATGTAGAAAATCAAATACAATTTTTATCCATTATTTTCTTCTCTGGTTTCTTAGATATGTCTTCTACTAATAGTAATTTATGTCTTGCTATGTCCTTTTTTGGTCTGTGAGATTTTGTTAAACTTCTTGTTTTATTAAAGGTAGGGTGTCGATGAATTACAAAAATGGCTTCTGGAAATGATAATTGATGGTACATTTTGAAGTTGCATTCATGTAAGTATTTATTGTGATATTATTAATATACAAATTTGATTTAATCAAAAGGGTTGGACTTGCTTTATTAAGTAAATCATAGATTGAACCCTTACAGAAGAAGAACATTATTAAATTGAACCCTTACAGAAGAAGAACATTATTAAAAATAATAAGGTGTGGTCGCATATTGAGTTATATGGCTCCATAGGGTTAATAATAGCCACTAAATTAGATAAAAATAAAAATGTAATATTTATTCATTGTAAGCGTAAAGATTTATACAGATTTAATAGATCATCCAACACTCATTTCTATTACTTTTATGTAAGAGTCAATACTAATTAAGAATGAATTATATATGATATAATAACAGTATAAAAAATTGTTACACTGTGTCACTATATACATCTTTTTCTCTAGAAATAAATGCTAATGAAGTATAAAAATGTGATGTGTGACTTGTGGCTCATATTTGTTGAGTAGAGGGAGTTACTTGCGTTGCATAACATACAGAAAAATGACATGACATTATAGGGCTTATATAATGTGCATGGTTGGAGACGATATATTTCATGTTTTTAGTTTTTTTCTTACATTTGGTCTTGTTTTCATGCACTTCAAATGTTCATCACTTCTGGCCACAAATTAGTTCATTTTTTTTTAATCAGCAAATAAATTTTATTAGAGGAATAAATATTTACAAGGAAATGAAAAATTACAAAATAAAGAATAATCAAGAGCATCCATAAAGGAATTACAAGATCCTAAACCATTAAATAGGTAAACCAAGTCTATTCCTATGGAAGACATCCTACTAACAACGTCAAAAGAAGCAAGTTTATTCGCTGAGTCTCGCTTGGGTGACAAGTGCCGCTCGGGCGAGAGACCCACAGAAAGCATATGCTGCAATCCTAGAACTGACGCTTGAACGAACTCTTCTCGCTCAGATAAAAAACTCACCACAACCTAGTTCATTTTTGTTCTCTTAAAATGTCTTTATCTTTGGAATGAGCAAGTCAAATGTTTATCTTTGAATTATTTAATGAGTTGAGATTCATTTATACTTTATTAAATCAAGGGTTGATATGTTCATAAAAAAAATCAGGGATCGATAAATATTTATTCGTCTGCTTGACAAATAAATTCAGTCACTGAAAAAACCTTTTTTTTGTAGGAACTAACCTCACTATAGTTTAAATTTTTTTGGTTTATTGAAGTCTTTTAATCCAAAAGAATGAATATACATATAGTAATAATTATTTAAACATTTAATTTATTTCAATAAGTTTATATATTAAGAATGGTGTCTGTCACTCACATCAGGAGAGAAGAAAACTTATGCCTTGACTATCTAAGTAAGAAGGGAGCAAAATCTATTTCTAAAAAGAATTAGTTTCTTATAAACTTAAGTAGATATTATTTTCTGATGTAATAGACATCTGGTTTGTAGACCTAATTGTTTTATAATCTTTCATCTTTAAAAAAAACTCATAAAAAAGTTGGAGTTTGGAAGTACAAATGATGCATACACAAAATAGAACTTGTCCTCCATTCCTTCTTGTGGTAGATTCATCTATTGTTAGTATAAAATTTATGCTATTGATATATTATTCATGATTTTATGTACATTATTTTTTGTTTAAATGTCATTCATGGTTCACATATAAATGGTATAAGATGTATTAACAATATAAAAACATAACAGAGTTTTATATATACTTTGTCAGTCTAATATTGTCAATATATCATTAATCATTCATAATGTATATTATTTTTGTTTAAAAGTCAATAAGTATTACATATAAATGATAGATGTCTGACAATATAAAAATCATTATTGTATCAGTACATAAATATTAAATCCTAATAAAAATAGTTTAATATTTATAGTCAAATGACTTGTGTGCTACCAAATAGTTAATAGAAAATGGGTCAAATCATATATATATATAATAGTAAAATAAAGAGTACATTATACTAAAACACATGTACTTTAATAAAATTATATAAATCAATCCACTTTTTGTAGCTTCATAAATTACTCCTAATTTATATACATATATTATACTTAGTATTCATGAAGGGAAAATGAGTTTAATTTAAAAATAATAAGTGTAATTAAGTTAAACTTCAAATGTTATAATATAATTTAATCTTAATTAATTAATTATACATTAGCTATCTTAAATTTATCTTTTTGATAAGGCTTAAAATTTCATCCACCGGATCATTAGTGTCAACTCTCAACATTGACAACTGGTTCTCAAATGTGATTGCTCATATTCTCACTCCTCTAGAGAAAGTTTCATGTGTATAATCTTCTTGCCAATTAATATTAAAAAATTCTCACTTTTCTATAATTCATTTAATTTTATCTATAATTTATTAATTTTTAAGAATCAGTGCAACAATACATTCTCTTTGCAAATTATCTTTATGAAAGACTCAAAATATAAAATATAAATTAAATGAGAAGTTAGAATTATACAGACAAACTTTAGAAATATATAAATTTTGTATAAGTCGAAACAAGACAGGGTATGTAAAATGTAAGTTTAGCAAGAGGTGAACAAACTCTAATGCATATCTCTAATTCGTATGTAAAGATTAGATATCATATCATACTACAAATCACTAGATTTAGGTATCTTAGGTGAATTAGAAGATGAGTGGTAAATTGACAGATATGTAACGCATAAGATTCAAGCGGGTTCGATGAAAATGGTGGAGTATTTCATGTGTCACTTTTTGATAAAAAAATTTATCAGTCAATGCTTAAGGGAAAGTTTACCACGTAACTATAAGACTCACAATGTTATATAAGACTGAATGTTAGACGTTAAATTGTCAATAAGAAAATAGACTCTAAGTAATAGATGTGAATGTTGTCTTCTATGAGTGAACACATTAAACAATGTATGATTAAAAATGAATGAATCAAGAAAGAAGTTGGAGTAGCTCTTATTGTATAAAACATGGTACAATTGTGTCTTAGATAATTCGGACATGTGTGGAGGGGGCGGTAAAAGCATAATAAGGAGAGTAATCAAATGGAAGTCAATCAAATGGCGGTAAAAATGAACATTATTTATGATAGAGCGTCGTAGAGTTATAATAATATTTAGTCTATGATATAGCATTACGGTGTTGTTCAATCCAGATGGTTACCTTTAACTTTTTATTCATCATATATATAGTTATAAGTTATAATGATAATTAATTGGCTGGCGTGTAAATGATTAGGATGGATTGGTAAATGTCTATTACCAATTCTAAAGGAATATATTTTAAAGAGAGAATCAAATCCTCTATAGAAAATGCTGATTGTGGAAAATATAATTTGATATATTAATGTGGTTGATTCATTTCCATAAAACTAATATTATTTCCTATATAAGATTGAATGTATTTATGGCCCATTGTAAACCTAATTATAGAAATATATGTACTAGGAATAAGGATCATCTCCATTAATATTATTAGATTGAATTCTGACACATAGCAAAAATAATCTTCCAATGGTCATAATTTCATGTTACTTTTTAATAAATAAATAAATATATTGTTTCAAATTCTGAACTACCAAATATTACTACGTGTCAACCTTAAAAAAAAGTACTTTGCAAATACCATTAAATTCAATTACCGTATATATTATAACCAAGAATGGAAATTCTAATATCCCTCTTGATCTGATCATTGGCATTTGTATCAATTTTAAATAAAAAATCATTCCATCACAGGACATATTATCGATTTAGTTGATTTAAATATGATGTACAAGTTATATACAATTTCTATGCAGTTTAGTTAGATTTTGTAATAAAAAATAACAATTCTAAAACATTATCAAAGTTTTAAGTCAATATGAAAATATGAAATATTTTAAAATAATAAGTTTAATATATCTTCAAAGCGTTAAATTTATATAAAAGCGATAAGTCTACTTCAACGCTCCTAGTATCAAGTATGGTACATGTAAACAATTAATTGAATTAATAATATTCATGTTAACTAAAAATAAAAATGATAACAATATAAAAAATAAATCACCACCAAATCAATATCAGTAACACACTAGCCTATATTTAAAAATAAGAAAGTATTAACTAATTACTAATAACACTTTTAATAATTAGAAAATATTAGCTAATTATTAATAATACTTTTAATAGTTATAAAATATGAAGAAAAAAATATTTTAGATTATCAATTGTAAAGTTAATTATATTAAAAACTGAAATATTATTCATTTTCATGTATATGTAATTAGTATTGGTTCGATATGTATAGATCTGTTTATTGAAATTGGAACTAAAAACTGAACATATCGGTTTTCTAAAATCCGGTCCAACAAATCCAATCAATCAATTTTTTGCGGTTTCATTATTTTTGGACTAATTTTTAATTCATTTTTTGAACCGGTCTAGATTGAAACATCCTTCGAAATACAGATATCCAACACATAGGGGTTGGGAGAAAAAACACTATATATACGTGTGGTAACTTATACCCTAATGCCAACCACAGACTCAACAGAGTCACATCCTTAGTTCCTTCTATATATCGCTTTGATATTTCTTTAGGGTTAAACAAATGAAACCCTAATTTCATATTTGGGGTATCTCTCTTTTCTTCCTTCCCTAATGTATTCAATTTCATTTTGTTGCTGCTATATGCTCTCATCACAAATCACAAACAAGGTATAAGGTAATATCTTACTCCTAAACCCTAATCCTTAATTACATATCACATTTTTTGTCTTTCTTAAAATTAATACATTATATTAATCTATGTCACAAACATTGTATATTTCTTATGTTATTTACTTTCCTTGAAGAAAAAGGTTAAGCTTTCATATTTATTTTTTTCTTCTTGTACTATTCAGTAAAATATGAATCTAAGAAACTTAATTTTATGCAGATCTATGCACCTTGAACATGCTTTTTTTTTATTTCGTTTGATCTTATATTTGTTTTATTGAGATTGATTTTGTTTTCAGGTTTACATGATGTATCATGTGTCTAAAGTGAAAAGATTTATGACAAGATTCAATTCAAGTTGTCATTCAACACAATCACGTATAAGTTGATCGGTAACGGTAATTTATAATTTAAGTCACTTATAATTTGAGACTTTTTGAGAATGGTGAAAAGTATAAAAAAAAACAATCTTTATTTTCGTTTTTATTATTCAAGAAAAATACTTGATGAAAGAATTAACATTTTTCCAACCCAATGCTGGTGTTTACTTGTCATAATACTCTAATCATGTCATAACCTGATAAAAACAAAATTTATGTACAAAATTGAATGTTGGCAAAAAATTTCTCAATTTCAAAATAGGTTGACTTACTCACAAATTTTATTAATAAATGAATCGCTAAGTTGGTACCTTTGAGAGCTCAATAAGAGCATTATTATGGAGATAAAGATTTTATTTTACTATTTATTTTTCGGTCCACATTACATATTTTGTTGATGTTCTTAAATTTTCCTTTTCTTAAATTGTGCTACCTCGATTTTTTTGAAAATTCTTTTATTGGGTTCTCAAAGGTACCGGCCTACCATTCATATAGAAATTTTGTGATCAAATGTCAATGTTTTGAAATTTGGGGGAAATAATTACACTTTCCATTTTGTATTTTAATTTATCAAACTTTGGTGAATTAGAGTAATAATGAGTGAAAAAGCTACACTGGGTTGGGTCTTATTGAGAAAAAATGTAAATTTCCATCAAAGTAGTTATGTAGTTATTCTATATATCGCTCTATTTTCTCTCTGTATGTAATGCAAGCTTGTCTAATTTGGAGTTTTTTGTTATAATTATGTCATTTTCACCCATTTATCTATTAATTATTTAATATTACTACTGCTTTGTACAATTATTTCATCAACATATGTTTTGTTGGTTTTAAATTTTGGAAGAGGCAGTGATTTGAAGATCTTGATAATTTATTGTAGAATTCTTTTAGCATTATTGTAACAACACTTTTATTAGTATTTGATATGACTTGCATTACATATTACTTGTCACTTTACATAATTTGGGTATGTTTTTCATCATAGAAATCTTTTCACACTTTGTTAAAAAAAATGGAAGAGAGGAAGAAGTGTTAACTTTTCTGTGTGGTTGGATACTAGAAGTAAGAATATAGAAATAACTTATTTTTAAATAATAAAATTATCTAAAATGGAAAAGCATTAATAAATGTAGATAGTGATATTTTAAGAAAAATAGAAGGGTTCCCTTATTGTTTCTTCGATTCTTAAAAAGACCAAAAAAAGTGAGACCAACATGTTAAATGTTGGACCGTCTGATTTCAAATACAACCATACATACAAACAAAATTAAAAGAGTAACCCTCTTTCTAGATTTAACAATTTTATTATGTGACGAAAGAAATTAATATATATATATATATATATATATATATATTAAATTTTTTTAGAGTAAGAACTTAATGAAAGATGTAACATTTTTTCAACCCTACCATATTATTTTAATTATATCATAATCTGGTAAAAACAAAATTTATGTACAAAATTGAATGTTGGCACATTTTCTCAATTTCAAAGAGGGTGACTTACTTATCACAATTTTTTTTAATAAATGAATCGCTAAGTTGGTACCTTTGAGAGCTCAATAAGAGCATTATCATGGAGATAAAGATTTTATTTTACTATTTATTTTTTGGGTCCACATTACTTTTTTTTTTTATGTTCTTGATTGAAAAATTTAATCAATCAATTACAAACTTTCCCAATTACTCTATAAATGCTTAAAAACTTTTCTTAAATTGTGCTACCTCGATTTTTTTGAAAATTCTTTTATTGGGTTCTCAAAGGTACCGGCCTACCATTCATATAGAAATTTTGTGATCAAATGTCAATGTTTTGAAATTTGGGGGAAAATAATTACACTTTCGATTTTGTATTTGAATGCTTGTTTATCAGACTTTGGTGAATTAGAGTAATACAATGAGTGAAAAAACTACATTGGGTTGGGTCTTATTGAGAAAAAATGTAAACTTCCATTAAAGTAGTTATGTAGTTATTCTATATATCACTCTATTTTCTCTCTATGTATGTAATGCAAGCTTGTCCAATTTGGAGTTTTTTGTTATAATTATGTCATTTTCACCCATTTATCTATTAATTATTTAATATTACTACTGCTTTGTACAATTATTTCATCAACATATGTTTTGTTGGTTTTAAATTTTGGAAGAAGCAGTGATTTGAAGATCTTGATAATTTATTGTAGATTCTTTTAGCATTAGTATAACAACACTTTTATTAGTATTTTATATGGCTTGCATTACATATATTACTTGTCACTTTACATAATTTGTTGTCATCTTTGTTGTAAAGTCCTTTGTTTGCAATGTGTTTTAGGTTATAAGTTTTGTGTATGTTTTTCATCATTGAAATCTTTTCACACTTTGTTAAAAAAAATGGAAGAGAGGAAGAAGCGTTCTAGAAATAACTTAATTTTATATAATAAAATTATCTAAAATGGAAAAGCATTAATAAATTTAACTATTGATATTTTAAGTAAAATGGTAGGGTTCCCTCATTGTTTCAACAAGTTAAATGTTGGACCATCTAAATCCAAGTACAACCATACAAACAAATTTAAAAGAGTTACAAACCCTTGTACTAGATTTAACAATTTTATTATGTGAGGAAGGATATTAGTATCTACATATACATATGTATATATAAAGATACATTTATATATATATATATAGATAGATACATATGTGTGAAAAGTTGGACACAACTTCAACCAATATCTTGAAAGTAAAAACTTGACGAAAGATTTAACATTTTTCCAGCTACCTGTCATATTATTTTAATTATATCATAACCTGATAAAAACAAAATTTATGTACAAAATGGAATGTTTGCAAACAAATCCTCAATTTCAAAAAGGATGATTTACTCACAATTTTTTTAATAAATGAATTGCTAAGTTGGTACCTTTGAGAGCTCAAGAAGAGCATTATCTCGAAGATAAAGATTTTTAAGGAGAATGAACAAAAATAAAATATTTCAGAGTCATGTCATATTATTTTATGACTCTGAAGCTTTATTTTTTCTTTATTATTATCTAAAACTCAACTCGGGAATGAATTCAAAATATATATATATTACAAAATTTATTTCTAAGTAATTGCTCCAAGTATCCTATATCTATCTATATGAAGAAGAAATCATGTAACAAGAGTGATTCTTATTTGTATAAATGATATTTCAAACTTCGAACGAGCATGAAAAAATAATAATACTTTATCTTTTGAGTTGTTCTGTTGGATCGGATAGGATCCTTGTGGACAGAAAAAGATTGCGTCAATTCGATAATGATAGAGTGACATTGTTTCTTCAACCCGAACCAAAGAACCCCTTTAATATGATTCAAAATAGATCTTATTCTATCGTTGATCAAAGATTTTTCTATGGAAAATATGAATCAGGGAAGGGGAAGGAGTCCTCAATCGCCAACAAATATCTCTTTTCTCTATGTACATGTAATGCGAGTTTGTCCAGTTTTTATGTTATGTTATATGATAGGGGATATTAGTATTTTATTTCATTTGAATGTTTCCTTTTCTAGATGGCCCATAACCTTTTCAACTTCAATATTATTTAAGTTGTATTTTGTTCTATTTGATAGTATGAAAAAGTTATAGTATTTTTTATTATTAGTTTACTTTTAGAATACCTAATTTCCTTGTTTGCTAGGGTTTTAATCATAACAATAAATATCTCTTGCTCTCTTTTTTTTGTTACAATAAAGATCATAATGTTAAAGGCCAATCCTCTACTCATTGAAAAGCCCACTAGTAGAGGGGATAATTTGGGCTAATACACAAATTTTTCATATCTTATCCGTTTAATAATTATAAGTGGGCGAACCTCATAAAAATATCCCAAAATACCAATGAAAATATTGACTATTTAAACAAGGTTTTTAAGTTTTTTCCAGAGTAGTCACTTTTTTTTTGTCCTCCCACTCACTTTTTAGTAGCAATACTAAAGGTCATTTTTAATTAACATTTTAAAATACAAACTACCATTGTATTTTTTTTAATATTAAATTTAAAGGCTAAGAATACAATTTTACTTATCCTACTATATTTGAAGTTTCAATTTAGTGGGGGCATAGTAGTGCAAGCTGCATTAATTAGTCCAATATATATCATAATTGAGAAAATATTAACTATAAGTATAATTATATAGAGAAAACAATATTTTTCATGTGTGCATGTACAATCCAATGAGTAGATGCACAATCTAATAATCAATCTGAGTATATTCTCTATAAAAGTGATTTATGTTAGTTTATATGTTTGTGTTAGTTCCCATTATCTCTAAATCAGTGTTTTTGTTTGATTGCTTTTTTCAATCATATCTTTTGAGCATTCTAATCAAAATATTATACCATTTGGATAATTTTAGAATGGTTAATCTTATTTAGTTTTGGAACAATAACAATGCTTTCTTTTTATACACTTTTACAATTTTTTCTGCAATTTTAAATGGGCTAGTTTGATTCGGTAGATCAAATGTGTTTACCTAACCAAGTTTGTTTATTTCAGCTTTCAGACTTCTCATAAATAAATTCATGTTCAACCTTACTACCATATATGAGTACTCACAATTTTCATATTCTTCTCATGAAAATCTAAATTTTCATATTTTCAAACGAAATTGTTAGCCATTTAAAATTGTTAACGAATGTAGAGATATAAAAAAAGAAGTTAAAATGAGTTTTTTATTGGATCAAATAATACCCATATTTAAGTATGAACCTAAAGAGAGTTTTTAAGTTGCTTACAATGTTGCTTTACAAGATACTAGATCTAAGAAAATGCTAAATGGATTGGGGCAATCGCTTACATCCTTATTTATAAGGACTTGGGGGTCTATATATAGTTTTTTTAATTACATAAAATTTAAATTCACCAAACATACTAAAAAATTATAAGCGATCAATTGATACTTAGTCTTATTGACCTAGAAACCACCCATAATAGGAAGCCAAGAAAAGTCTTAGGGGAAGTTCACAATCTTAGATCCAAGTGTGTGGAACCAATCTCTTGTGCTATATTTATATAAATGGAATAGAAGAGCATGGAATGGAAGATGGAAGAGAACATTCCACCCAAACAATGGGAAAGTGACTCCCCTTCCCTTCCTTTCCATCTCATTCTATTTCTCTCCAAACTTCCAATGTAGCATCCGGGGCAAATAGGACGGTGGTTTACCATGGACGATGGCAAAAACCACAACGCATTAATCCGAGTTCAGTTAGCTTCAATCAAAGGACAGAGGTAATCTTCGATAAATAAATCTCTAGATAATCATGTTGTTTAACATCACACAAAGAGGGCAGCCTAATGCACATGACTCCCACCTAGTGGGATCTAGGGAGAATAATTATACGTAGCTTTACTGCCTTACCATACAAGTGAAGGGATTGTTTCCGCGTTTTGAACTCATGACATTTGGATCAAAAGCAATGAACTTTATCATTGCGCTAAGGTTCACCCCCTTCTCTAAAGAGTTACAACACGAGGACTTCCCAAGAGGTCATCATCCCAGTACTACTATCGCTCAAGCACGTTTAGCTGTAGAGTTCTGATGGGATCTAGTGTATTAATATTGATTCCATTGCATCACAATCAACTAATAAACCATTTCACTAATTTGGTTCTGTTTACACAAGCCATCTTTAACTAACTAATTTGCTAGCTAAACTAACTATTACTCATTGTCAACAAAAAGCTCCAATCAGGTTGGAAAATTACAGTTTATGCTTCAACCTTTAGCCATGGATTGAAGAAAGTGCACAAGATTATGAGCTTAGAAACTGAGTTCTATGTGGATTTCTGAATTGCTTGTGATTCTGAGCATTCATCGTCCTTCATGGAGATCTTCAGAGAAAACCACCGTCCTAGAAATGTTGTCATTTTCAAAAGCGCTTAGACCAGAGTAAGGACCTGAAGAGAACATTGAAGATGTACCATCAAACTCAAAAGTGCTCGAGGACTGTCTTAGGTTGGCCCGTGTATTGGATGAGGGTAACACTGAATCGTTGTATTCTGTGATGCGCTGCACCATTTTAAGTGACTGTACTACTTCACCCATTGTCGGTCGTTGGTTTGCTTCAGGAGCAACACAAGCCGCAGCGATGGTGCAAACGCGGACAAAATCTTCCTTCGGATACTTTCCCCCAAGTCTTGGATCAGCTATCTCTTCCAACCTGTCCTTATCTCTAAGGATTGGCCTAGCCTGAAAGGAATAATGAACTTACTGTCTGTCATATGTAAAAAAATTGAAAGGACAAATTAAACTTCAATCTTGAAAATATTTCCGATCATCACGACCTTGTTTAGATTGTCTTTAAAAACAAGTCTTTCGTAACAACTATAAAATAAAATGTTTGTTTGGTCAAGCTTTACTAAAAATGTTTATCTGGAAGAAAAAACTGAAATTCAGTTCTTCAGTTAACCGCAAAAGCATTTTTGAAGAATCACTCTAAGAATCATAAACAAAGGGGCCCTAAAACACATAAAACAAGAGATGTTTTCAACTTAACAAGAATGATGTAGGGTTGTGAAAGGAACTAACCCAAGTAACAAGGTTCTCCTGTCCAGATAACTGTGACATATCCACAGGTTTCTTTCCAGTAAGCAATTCCAGCAAGACAACCCCATAGCTATAAACATCACTTTTAACAAGTAGGTGTCCAGTCATGGCATACTCGGGAGCTACATACCTACATAAGTACCATTTAATCTTAAATCTAAATTTGATGGAATAACAAGTCTTAAGAATAGACCGAGACTAACCCAAATGTGCCCATGACACGAGTAGACAAGTAATTAGTTCTGCCTTCGGGTGCCTGCTTAGCAAGACCAAAATCTGCGACTTTAGCATGAAAGTTGTTCTCAAGCAATATGTTGGACGCCTTGAAATCTCTGTGTATTACACAAGGCTGTGAGTCTTCATGTAGATATGAAAGTCCTCTAGCAGCATCAAGTGCAATCTTCATTCTGGTGTCCCAATCCAAAGGACAATTTACTCCCAATGGACCTGGGATAAATCAAGGCCGATTTCAATAAAGGCATAAAACATGTTTTAAAAAAACTACACCAAGTACAACAACAAAGATAGAATGCATGTAGAGTTCAACATTACAGCTAAACTCGTGATTTGAAAAATTGCATTACCATGAAGCCAGGCCTCCAAACTTCCATTTGGGATAAGCTCATAGCAAAGTAGGTTTTGTGATGAGTCACGATTGCTATAGTACCCCACTAGTTTTACAAGGTTGCGATGATGCAACCGGCTAAGCATTTCAACTTCAACCAGAAACTCTTTGTCACCCTGTTGCCCTCCATTAGTAAGCCTCTTAATTGCTACAGCAGTACCATCATTTAAGACACCTTTAAAAACTCTACCAAACCCTCCTTCTCCAAGTATGCTTGAAGGTTCAAAATTGTTTGTTGCTTCTTTAAGTTCTTCAAAAGCAATAAATCGTGTACTGGTTGGGTGGGGAAGAGAACCCACAACTGAAACCACACTTTCTGCCCTTGGCTTTTCTGCAGGAAAGAGACAAAGAGTTAGTAGCAAGGACAGGAACAAAACCTCACAATATAATGGAAAAGATTCATAAAATAAAACATAAATACGGTATTTGTAAAATAACTACTATTATTACTAATATCAAGACAGATAGGAGAAGCTAAATATTGTTTCTTCGTAAATAATACATTTTGAGTGACATAGATATGATTTTACATTCTACTTTTTATTATCTAAGAAGTAAAATCACAGTAGAATGAAATCCTAAAGCATAATTAAGTTCCTCAGTCAAAAAACCTTTACTAATTTGTTCCAAACAGACATATAACCTTAACTCCGTAAGAGTTGTGCATGACAACTGGCAACCTTCAGTAGAGAAATTTTTCAACAACCAAGAGTCGACAATTTCAATTTTCTATTCCTGATTCAGCAGGATAAAATTGCATGCTAAAACAAATTTCATGATCATAATTCACAATACACTCAAAAATACATACTCGACCCCGATAAAAAGTACTCAAGATTAATTTATGAACCCTTCATGGTCAGTTGTGCTAAACAACTCTAGCTCTGCAGTCCTAGACAGCCACATGGCATGCATGTATTCTTTAAATTTTACTTTGTCAGGCTGTAGTTTTGCTTTAAATGGCTCCCCCCCCCCCCCTCTCTCCATCTCCCTATTCTGTACTCAGCTAGTCAGCTACATAAAATTGTATACTACATCAAGTTCATGATCACAATTCACAATGCACTCATAAAAGTCCATGTTCAACTTATCAACTCCAATAAAAACGTCTCAAGATCAATTTATGAATCCCTCTCAAGCACTTGTGCCAATCAATTATAGATCTATAGATGAGTTTGCTCCATCTCAGACAAATATGTGTGGTTTTTTCTTTGTGTCATCTTGTAGTTTTCTCCTTCAAATCTCTCTCTCTCTCTTCCTTGCCCATCCCAGACCACTGGTGTGTATGCATGTGTTGTTTTTCTCTGTACCATCTTGAAGTTTTCCCTCTCACTCTCTTTTTGCCATGTTGTACTTTCCATTTTAAATGGATCAATTAGCCTCCATTTAATCTATTATACTCTATACTTACTGACTAAATAATATCCAGATTATAGAAAGTGGCCAAACAAAATCCAGTGTTTTCTACTATTACTAGGTTGTCATGGGAATGCAAAATAAAATATATATCTGCTTCCATTCTCTTTGCTACACGTAGTTTTTCCTTTAAACGGACCAGTTTGCCTCCATTTAATCTTTATACTTACTGACATTATGATATCAAGATTACAAAGGTGGCTAAACAAAATCCATAGTGATTCCCACCATTACTAGGTTATCATAGGAATGCAAAATAAAATCTTTAAAAAAAGAGATAAAGTTAGAGGTATTTACCAGTTTCTACGGGAGGTGTTTTCGCCTTTGGCAGAAACTTGCATACATAAAGTATAAGTGCAGATATGATGGCAGTGAAGAGTATGGCAATAGCAATTCCAAGAATAAGAAACAAATTTGAATGCCTTCCCGTACTTGAAGAATTTGATGGTGCACCTTTAGGTGAATGATAGAAAGGTGCTTTCACAGGTGATGCTACTAAAGTAGGAGCTGCATTAGCATACAAAAATGTCTTACTATACATAAATTCATAGTTCTTCATTCTTAACACTTCCATCAATCCCCAGAAAAAGGAACTTGTTTGTTACTCGTTGGGTTCGATTACTATAGAAAAGTATCTAGTGCTATATTAGATTACACAAAGGCCTTAAAGTGCATATAGTAAACGCACAAACAGTGATAGATACATACATTACATACCACTATTCACATTTATGTTTCACAATCAACAAAACAGCATATACTTTAATGTGTGTAAACACGACTACGCTGTTTTTGGGAAAATACAAAATAAATGCAGTATTATTTAAATATAACAGCTATTAGATGCTATGACTAGAGTAAACAATATACCCTTCAGCATACATGTAACTTTCTCTTCTCGCTGCTTCAGCAGAAATCAGAAAATTAAAAAAAATTGAGATAAATATCATTAAACGCAAAGCTGTATATAGAGTAGAAGTTGTAGCAGAAACATTTATATAAATTACAAAGGATTCAAAACTAAGTACAAATAAACACTAGCCATGTTATGTGTACAATAATTATCCCACTAGTTTTAGATATCAAGAACACCAAAGCATCACGATTAGCAATGGCATATTTTAGAAGTATAAAGGCCTGGACTTACCTGGAGCAGGAGGTGGAGGTTCAAACCATGTCATATTGAGAACTTTGTAGTCACCCACTAATCTAGGGTCTAATTGAACCATATGCATCGAAACTGAAGAGTTTATTTTAGATGCTTCATTGGCAGAGAAACTGATACCTTTACGTGGAGTAATATCCATCGATATATTTAATGTTGATAAGGTGACTACATAAAAGTTTATAAGTTCAATCTGATCATTTTGCAACCCAAGCTGGGTAGCTAATTCGCCAAGAAAAAGGTTCCAATTAGGATTTTGAGAGACATTCAAAAGAAGAAGGTCTAGCTTTATGGGATACACGCACTGGCAACTTGTACTGCCTCGTTTCAATACCATGTCTTCCTTGCAACAATCTGGAATAAAAGAAATAAACAACTGTGTCATTACTACCTGCAATGCCTCCCAGTTTTCTATGGTGGGCTTGCGATAAAAAATAACAAAAAACATTACAAACAAAAGATTAATATTTATACGAAAAAAGAATGTGATGGTTTACTGGAAACATAAGGGGACAACAGTGGTTGAACCAAAGCAGGAGCCATTGCAGGTGCACTTGAATACATAGGAGCAGTATCTTTGAAGTTAGAAATTGGAGGTTTGAATTCACTCCTCTTCTTGAATGGTATTGACAAATGTAAACTTGCAGGCGGTGGACCATATGAAGGAGGATTCACTGGGGACGGTGCTGTAATCGATGCACCATGATAAGGGAAATGCTTCTTAGACCCATGTAGATTTTTCGGAAACGGCAAATCACGAACAACGACAGAGGCCAAAGGTGACCTAGCTGGCGATAACAATGAGGGTTCCAGTGATGAAACACCAGATTCAATCATAAGTACCAGGCAATATAATATATGCAACCATTTCAGCAGCAAGCCTTGAACCTTTTTGAATAAACCTGCACCATTATTTAAAAAATCAAACACAGCAGTTAATGACGCCGACAATGATACTTCAATGACCAATTGAGATTCTTGAGAGAATCAAGTTATGATTTTTCCATCTCTTTAAAATTAAATCAGAGGCCACATTTTTTTGCCAAAAGGATGAGCTTGGATATTTACACAGTTCCATCCTTGTCAGCCCTCACTTTATTAAGTGAAATGATTATTGGTGCAACGAAATTGATTATTACACAGCATTGGCCACAAACAATCAAATAAAATAGAAGAAAGCTGATGAATTTGTTAACGAGTTTCAACTAAATGTGCCTACATCCTCAGCGTTGAACGACTACTAAGATATTATCGGATATTACAAATTCTAACACACTCATGGGCCTAAGGGGTGTTTCTAATTTGTACTTATAATCAGTTATAACAAAAGACTTAAGTCCAATATATAACATTAGTTTCTCTTCGCAATTTGTACTTATAATTGCCAATGTGACACTTCGCATAATAGTACTATATATTTCAAGTAAATCCCAACAGATATTTACACAGTTTCATACTTCTCAGCCCTCAATTTAGTACCTAAAAAAATTCCAAGAACTTAAAAAAAATTCCAACTTCATTTCTAACAACATCAAATGCTGATCAAAATAATCTCAACTAAACACACCTATCATCCCTTTAATTACTAAATTAATTACCATAATTTTACTAAGCAGCCAAATTAAGTATTTACTAAAAAAAATAAAAATAAAAATAGAACTATTTAATAACTTATCCTAAGGATGAAGAATCATAACTGAGCAAAAAAAACTAAGAAACAAGCAAAAATAAACTAGTACCGGTTGACATGAAGAAACACCGTTGATTGCAAGAGAAGAATCAGATCTAAAAAATTCAGCGAAATCAACGGCGAGGAATAAGAGAATAAACGTGATTATTAAGATGAAGAAGAAGAAGAAGGTTGAGAAATGAATGGTGGATCCAAACCCGGGAAATCCATTGAAGATGGAGTTTCGGGTTCAGAGAGTGTGGTCCCACTCAAGTAGATCTCCATAGTTACACACTTCAGCACTTTGTTCAAAGTTTTATTTTATTTTTTGTTCTAATTTTGAGATTTTGTTTTTATTTTTTACAGGGGTTGTGTGAGAGAGAAAGGACTTATATAGAGGAGGCTTTAAATGCAGGTTGGGTATGTGATTAACGGAAAACAACTACTAACTATAAATGTCAGGAAAAGTGATTATTTCCTTTAAATCTTAATGGTAGAAGTATAATGTAACTTTAAATAGAAAATATATAAATGTCAATGCATATTGTTTTTTTTTAATATTTCAGTAATTTCATCTCTGGTGATGGAAAGGAGTCTCATTACCTTGGATAAGGATTTGTTGTCCCGAAACACGTCTCAAAATATGTCTCGAACTAATCAAAATATGTCATGTCAATCAAAAAATTAAACATTCATGATTTTTTCTATTTTTGTTTCATTTTGATTAGTGTGAGACAGACTTTGTGACATGCTTCGGGACAATAGATCATTGTCTCATTCACTTGGGATTGATGTAGGAAACATAGATGGTGTTGCTTTAAACTAGAAGCTTGTCACGCTACTAGATCTTTATGATGGTCAAAAGGTTAATGATTCAATTTTTATGAGTGATATGAGTGATACTTGTTGGAGGAAAAATCACGTAGCAAAAAGAGATTAGTTCATTACTTATAGGGTACAGTGAGAAATTGATAATACAGAAGAAAAAAAACTACAAACTTGTTTTGGAATGTTTCAAAAGTTTGAATTTAGTATTTTTTTTAGTTAACTAAGTGGTTATTTGACTGATACTATCACCTTAATGTGCTTTAAATGGTTAGTTGAAGTATTTGATACATTATCATTTGACTAAGAATAATGCTAAAACAAAACTTTCACTAAAACTGATTAAAAAAATTGAAAACTTAAACCAAAATCGAATTCAATTTTGATAATGAAAAATAATGAAGTCTTTGAAATTGCCATAAGAAATGCATATGTTATTTCTTTCGGTTCAAAATAATTTTCATTGCTATAATGGATAGGGTGTTATACGTGCATGTCATTTCCAAGTTCAAGTTAGATTTATATTTTTTTTTATCAGCAATGGTGATTTTATTAATAGAGAGATAAAGAAAATTAGGAGAAATTCAATCCACTAAATCACTACAATAAATAATGAAGAAGACAATTTGAAGGATTCCTTATGCATTCAACTAAAGAATAAGAGAAGAAAGTGATGTAGATATTGAGAATACTCCAATAACATATTAATATGAGTTTCATAATCTCATCTAAGTAGTGAAATTTCGAATTCTAAAAAGTTAGAGTTATATAATAGTAGAGAAAAGTGTATTAGAAGTTTAGACTTGTATTTAAAGTCTATTTACTTTTCAGGTGTGTTGTATCTATAAAATAATGTACCATGATGTTTTTAAAGTACATTCTCAATTTCTTTAAAAGCATGAAAAGTAACTTGCTAACAGTGAGTGAGAGAAGAGAATGATAGAGAAAGAGAGGAGAGCAAAGAAGAGAAAATATTTATTGTATATTGAAACTCATGGAGGCTAAAGCAATTTATACAAGAGAGTGAACTTGCCAAAGATGGAAACTAACTTAACTAATAAAACAGAAACTGAAACTAAAAGAGGAAACTTTTAGTTATACAAAACAGTAACTGAAACTAACTTAATCAATAATTAGTTTCAGCTTTTACATCCCCCTCAAGTTGGGCATGGGAATGAAGAGAGCATAGACCCAACTTGGACACAGCATCAGAAAATTTTGAAGCAGGGAATGGCTTTGTGAAACAATCTGCAAGCTGATGAATGGAAGCAATAGGCATGAGATGGATGAGCTTGTTGATGATCTTCTCACGAACCACGTGGCAATCTATCTCGATATGCTTGGTCCTTTCATGAAAAACAGGGTTATGAGCAAGATAAATAGCAGATTTGTTGTCACAATAAACAGAAAAAAGGAAGAGGAAAAGGAATGCATAAATCAGTAAGGAGAAAACTAGCCATTGGAGTTCACAAGAGACACTTTCAAGTACTTTATATTCTGGAGGATCTACTAACTGTGTGTTGCTTCTTTGTCTTCCAAGAAATGAGGGAAGAACCAAGAAGAATGCAGGCCCAATCAGAGTCAGCAAAGGCAGTGATTTTAAGTTTAGTTGCTGCTGGAAAAAAAAGACCTTGTGCAGGAGATTGTTTAATATAGTGAATGACTTTAAGAGCTGCTTTATAGTGAGTTGTCATAGGTTTGTGCATAAATAAACTTAGCTGTTGAACAACATATGAAAGATCAGGTCTGGAAATGGTCAAGTAGATGAGTCTACCAACAAGCCTTCGATAAGGTTGAGGATCAGGTAGAGGGACACATTGGTCAGCCTGAAGTTTTATGGCAGGGTCAAAGGGAATAACAGATGGCTTAGCAGCCAAGGAGCCAGAGTGTTCTAATAGGGAGAGGGCATATTTCCTTTGGTTTAAGTGAATACCAGATGAAGATCTGGCAATTTCGAGGCCAAGGAAGAGTCTAAGGGAACCAAGGTCCTTGATCTTGAAGGATTTATCTAGATAATGCTTAACTTGCTGAATTTCTAACATATTGTTGCTAGCTAAAACCATATCATCTACATAGACTAGGATGATGGTAATGAAGGAGCCCTTAGATTTGGTAAATAAGGCTTGGTCAGCTTGAGAGTGGGAAAAACCCAAAGAGATGAGAGCAGTAGACAAGGTTGAGTGTCATTCTCTGCTTGCTTGCTTTAAACCATATAAGGATTTGTGAAGTTTGCAAACAAGGTTGGTGTGAGGTAAATTGAGGCCAGGGGGAGGAGTCATATAGACTTCTTGGTGAAGGTCCCCATGTAAGAAGGCATTGTTGACATCAAGTTGCTCAAGGAACCATCCTTTAGCAGCAGCAAGGGCTAGGATAAGCCTAACAGTGGTGATTTTAACCACAGGAGATAAGGTTTCAAAAAAAATCCACACCTTCAAGTTGAGTGAAGCCTTTGGCAACAAGTCTGGCTTTGAATCTCTCAAGAGATCCATCAGCATGAAGTTTGGTCTTATAGACCCATTTGCAGCC
Source organism: Lupinus albus (assembly GCA_009771035.1). Classification (NCBI taxonomy): domain Eukaryota; kingdom Viridiplantae; phylum Streptophyta; class Magnoliopsida; order Fabales; family Fabaceae; genus Lupinus; species Lupinus albus. Next base: position 1,740,042 of record CM020013.1, on the reverse strand, counting down.
TATGGGGTGCTTGTCATTGGGTAAGGGAACAAGAGACCATGTGTTATTTGAAGCAAGAGCTTGTAACTCAGTATGCATAGCATCTTGCCATTGGGGGAGAGCAGAGACTTGTTTATAGGTAGCAGGCTCGGTGATGAAGCTTAAGGTAAGGCAAAAGTGTTTGTACTTAGTGTTGCATCTGTCATAATTAAGAACAGAAGATAAGGGGTATAAGGGTGTGGAGGTGGTAGAGTTATTGTTGGCCAGGCTGGAGTGGAAATCTTTAAGATAGGAAGGTGGTCCTCTAAGTCTATGGGACTGTCTAGGTGGTGATTGAGGTAGAGGTAAGGGTGGGATATGAGGAGAAGGAGGTGGAGTAGGAGTATGGGTTGGAGGCGGAGTAGGAGGTAAGGGAGTGAAGTTGTGATCTAAAGGAAAGTCATTGTGTTGCAGAAGGCTAGGATGGAAGGAAGTAGAGGAGGCTAAGGTTGAAAAGGGAAATATGCTTTCATAGAAAAGAACATCTCTAGATATGAAGATGTTATTAGAAGTAATGTCATATAAAATGAAGCCTTTGGTGCCATCTTTATAGCCTAGGAAAGCACATTTTCGTGCTCTAGGAGCAAACTTGGTTCTGTTGGCAGAAATGGTGCTAGCAAAAGCTAAGCAACCAAAAACTCTTAAGGAGTCTAATGAGGGCAAAGAACCATATAGAAGCTGAAAAGGATTGATGTTGTTGATGGTTGGGGAAGGATGTCTGTTGATTATATGGACAGAGTGTTGGATGGCAAATTTCCATAACTTATGAGGAAGTTTGCATTGGAGATAAATGGCTCTAACAACACCTAAAATGTGTTGGTGCTTTCTTTCCACTACTCCATTCTGTTTAGGAGTATAAACACAAGCTCTTTGATGGATGATTCCTTTGGAAGGAAAGAAATCATGCATCAAAAATTCTGAACCATTATCACTTCTAATGGTTTTTAGTTTGGTATCAATTTGAGTTTCTATAAAAGCAGTAAAGTTGATGATGTGTTGTCTTACTTCAGATTTTGTTTTCATTAAAATGACCCAAGTAAAACGTGTAAAATCATCAACCAATGTTAAAAAATATTAATGACCAAATATAGAGGGAATGGAGTAGGGACCCCATATATCAACATGAAGAATATCAAAACGTCTAATGGAATTAGTAATGCTAATAGGAAAAGGAATTCGTTAATGTTTAGAGAAGTGGCATACATCACAAGGAATGTGTTTATTAGTTTTAAAACATAAAGAGGGGTAATGATTAGAGATACTATGCAAGACTGAATCTGAAGGATGGCCAAATCTGTGATGCCAAACTAGTTGAGAGTTTGCATCAGTAGCTTTCTGATCAATGTGATTTGCATAAAAAAGGTATGATGGTTGAGTGGATTCAATCAAGAAGAGGCCCTGATGAATCCTAGCTGAACCAATCACTTTCTTGGTAGAATTCTGCAAAATTAAGCATGAGTCAGAGTGAAAAATCAGATGGCAGATTAGAGATTGCATGATTTTACTTACTGATACAAGATTAACATGAAATTCAAGAACTAAAAGAACATTGGTTAGCAGCAAGTTGTTTGATATTCTAACAGATCCAATAATAGAGGCTGCAGCCTTATGACCATTTGGCAATGTAATCAAGATGGGTGATATGGATCTAGTGTTTTGAAAGAGAGTTGGATCAAAACTGATATGGTCAGTGGCACCAGTATCAAGGATCCAAAACTTACCAGACTTACCTGGTTTGGATGGTGGATTGGTAGAGCTTGTGGTAGGCAAGAAGTTGATCACAGAGTTTGCAGAGGCAGGATTGGTGGGCCATTTTGACTTCTCAAGCATTTCTAGGATTCCTTTAACTTGGTCATTAGTGAAGCTTTGGTTGAGTTCATTATTGTTGCTTCTGATGGGGTAATCTGAGGCTTCTGTGGTGTTGGTATTGGCATACCTATTCTGCTTATTGCCTTGGAAGCCAGGAGGATATCCATGCTTTAAGAAACAGGTCTCAATTGTGTGATTAGTCCTCTCACAATAAGTGCAGAACTTGTTGTTGGCTCCCCTAGTGGATTCTCTTCCTCTTCTAAAGGATCCATTTCCTCTTCCCCTAGATCCATTGGAGTAGTTGTTGCCTCTGAACTCATTGCCACTATTTCTGAATTCTGTATTGTTCTATGATTGGAAATTAAGATCCTTGAGGTCATTATCCAACTGAGGTGTGATAAAGGTGCCAATTTCGGTTTCTTGTTGTGTTACCATGGAGAAGGCTTTGGTAATAGTAGGGAGATGCTCAATTAGCATGATTTGAGATCTCACGTGTGAGTATTGATCACTCAATCCTTTGAGGAACCTAATCACATAGGTTCTTTCTCTATATCCTCTCACTAATTCAACTATGCCACAAGCATGCCATTCCACAATGACAATCAGGTATGGGCATAAAGTTCTCTATTTCATCCCATAGAGTTTTCATTTGGGTAAAATACTCTAAGATAGAAAGAGGCCTTTGGCTCAATTTATAGAAATCTTCTAACAAACCACCGATTCGAAATGCATCACCTTGTGAGGATCTTGCATGAAGATCTTTCCATACCTCAGAGGAATCATCCATCCACAAAATTGAATTGACAATTGTTTCTTCTATTGAGTGTTGCAACCAAGATAGTACCATATTGTTGCATCTGGTCCATTGAAGGTACAAGGGATGGTTTGGTGGTGGCTTGGTTAGGCTTTTGTCAATGAACATCATCTTGTTCTTTGAGTGAAGTCCCATCTTCATGGTTCTGCTCCAACTATGATAGTTCTTGTCATTTAACAGAGGAGAAACAAGAACAAGAGCTGGATTCTCACTTGGGGAAAGAAAGTAGGGATTTGAGGGGTTTGTGTTGAAATCTTCGTAGTTTTGATCTGCCATAGCCAAGATCTGAGACATGAAATTGAAGAGACGAGGGGAGAAGAGATGAGATTTGAGGGAGATGATTTATTGAGAAAGAGAGAGGATGAATTAGAGCTTCAAAAGCTCTGATACCATCTTAATTACTTCAAAAGCATGAAAAGTAACTTGCTAAGTGAGTGAGAGAAGAGAATGATAGAGAAAGAGAGGAGAGCAAAGAAGAGAAAATATTTCTTGTATATTGAAACCCATGGAGGCTAAGGCAATTTATACAAGAGAGTGATTAACAACTTGCCAAAGATAGAAACTAACTTAACTAATAAAACTGAAACTGAAACTAAAAGAGGAAACTTTTAGTTATACAAAACAGTAACTGAAACTAACTTAATCAAGAATTAGTTTTAGCTTTTTACATACATGAACCATTAAAACTTCTTCAAACCATATACTAAAATCAACATATTTAGCCTTAAGATAAACATTTACAAGGAAAATATAATGTTGATTATCCAAATTAAGGAAGACTTTTATTTTTATGTGGACAATTAAGCATAGGGGTTTTTCTTATCACAATGCTCTAATACAAAGTAGAGTATGTAAAGTACTCTATTGAGAGGCCAAGAAAATATTAAATCGTATGAACATACAATTAACCTTTTGTGTGTTTAGGCTTAGATATATTGTTCACAAAGTGAGTAGTAAAGGTCCACAACTTTATGCTAATTAATATTTGCATAAAGGATTTCAAGTTATTTGTTGAGATCTACAATGTGATATCAAGGGGCCTCAAGTTGGCTTGAAAAGGAATATTCGAGTCAAACGCTTTTAAGTTTTAGCCTCTTTGGTAGAGGTGAATTAGAGTTGAGAAAAAATGGCGAGAGATTAAAGAGAAAGATAAACTTTCTCCCATTTGATTGTGGTCTTGTGGAGAGAGAAAGAGATAAGAGAAGAAAAAGTGTGTCGGACTAACCATAAATTCTTTGTCTCCTACTTTGGTGAGAAAGTGAAAGAGAATGAAAATTTTGCATCAAATGTGAAAAATGTTATTCAATTTTTTTTTATTTTCTCTATTTGTTGGTTTTAAATACTACTAATATATATAAACCTATTTTGAATATAAAAAATACCAATTAAAAAATTTAATTGAAATTATAATAAAATCTATAATTTAAAATTATAACATTTATTTTTAATCAATACTAAACTAACATTTCTCTCTCTCTTTTTTATTTTATGGATATTATTGTCATTTGAACCTGAACATCATCTTTCTTTTGTCAATTTTTATCCAACCAAACAAAAGAGCAATAGAAAAAAAATTCTCTTTATTTTCTTTACTTTTTCTCTTATAACATCACAAAATTTTACTCGATTTCTCCTCTTTCTATTTCTCATCTCTTTTTTTCTAGTATTTTTCTCTTTTCTTATTTTCTCATTTTGCAACCAAATAAAGGCTTATAGATGATGCACGGTGATAAGAAGTGAATGATGCAAGCTCATAAGAAAATATGCAAGGAAATAATAGAGTTGAGGAGCTCCTATCTTTACATATGCTCCTCCTATACTCTTAGCTAATGTTACAATGATTCATATTGTTGATAAAAACTTATACTTTACATGGATTTCCTATTCAACACAAATTGGTCAATGGAATAATAGTTCTTATCTATCAAAAGTAGAAAGAATGATTATCATATCCACTTGAACTTAATAATATTATGTCATTCAACATTAATTATGATCTAAAGTGAAAAAAAATTCCAATTTGGTTTTAACTTTTTATAGTTTGGAATCAAATATGTAGTTTTCACATGCATGCACATTCAACATCTAGAATAATGTTGTAGATGATTTAGCTAAAATAGACATTATACATATATATAAATTTACTAAATGTAAGTAATATGTATGTAATTTACTTTAATTTATTTGCTAAAGTAGTTCTTGTTTTTCTTTTGCTTATTTTAGCTTCTAAGTTATGGCTTGTCTTTAATTTAATTTGCACCACCAAAAAACACAAACCTCGTCCTTAAGAAGCGAGTCTGGATTATCTCCAAGTACCGAATAGGCTAGTGCTAAGCTAAGATTATGACATGTGGCGACTTAATTTTTAACGGTGAGATTTTAAAATATAAAAATATATTTTTAAATAAATTAATTCAGAAAAAAAAATTTATCTTCCTCTTCCAAAACATCTGCTCCGCAGAAAAAATATATTGTCTTTTCCTCTTCAACTTCTTCCTCTTCAACAACATATATTCCATAATACACTAGAAGAGAGAGAATACACATAGAGAAAAGTAAACCTCATTGGCTTGAAGGCTCATTCTTTTTCTTCTTCTTCGTATGTGGCTCACCGGTGGGCATGGGAAGAGTTAAAAAATAGGAGATGAATGTTGGACTTTTTAGACTTTATGGTTTTGTGCTTGCTACGGATTTCATAGGGAAGAAGACGGTTTTCCAAAGAAGATGGTTGTGTGCATATCATATGTTTATGGTTTTGTCTAGAGCATATGTTTTGGAAGAAGAAGATAAAACATTTTTTCTGAATTAATTTATTTAAAAATATATTTTTATATTTTAAAATTTCAACCGTTAAAAATTAAGTCGGCATATGTCACGATCCTAGCTTACCAATGGTCTCTTTGATACCGGAGAGGATCAAAACTCCTAAGAAGCATGATCAATTACATAGATCGATCACTGCTATTTGGCTCTGCGTGTAAAAGTAAATGTTTTGAACAATATACACTTTTTCTAAACAATGATTTTTTTTGTATTCAAGGTAGTATTGAGTATTTAATTTAAATATGCCATAAGTAATAATTGCTTCATGATTTATGTTAAATGTTGTATTAAGAAAAAGATATATTGTATATTTCTTTTCTGGATAGGTTTTAAAAGCACTAATGTAAAATACAATATTCCAAAATCGAGGCCATGAAGATATCAGTTATATAGAAATACATAAAAAACTCAAAAGACAATAATACTTATATCCCTTTAATTTATATTGAAATTATATTTGTATTCTAAAAAATATACTAAAATGTCCTCTCTGACTCTCCAAAGTTGTATCCTTAATTAGGTCACTTGTTTTCCCTTTCTACATCCATGGCTATTGTCTGGAGAACATTTGCCTTACATTACCATAATATGTTTCACTCAATCTACTTTTCTTCTTATTGGTAAAAAAACTGAATCTTAAATTAAATGTATAATTAATATGTATAGAAAGGATAGTAATTAATTCAAAGATGCAAGTAGGGATGACAGGAATACTCGACCCGTGAGTATCCGACAAAATACATACAGTGGGTACCCGCAAAAATAACTCGTGGGTGAAAACGAGTATCATAATACACACTTTGTGGGTACTCGCATATCCGCACGGGTACCCGCTATACGCACGAGTATCATTTACCCATAAATAGTATGAGTATGAGCACATGTATGCACTACTCGTGTTCGTCCGACCCAATTGTCATCCCTAAACGCAAGTGGAAAGAGAGGGAGATGAGAGAATATACTTTGGATTAAATATCATTATAATGTTCTATTATAATTTTTACCGATAGAAGTTAAGGAAAAGCAATAGGAATGTTTGAATGTTGTATACCTAAGTAATTAGTTTGATGCTAAAGAACAATATTATATTTAACTATTAAATGAATTACCTATCTACTATTTATTTTAGGATTTAATATATATGCATAAATAATGTAAGAATTTTTTATCTTATCATATAATTATTTAAATTTGTCATATTATTTAAATTCATCTACATTGTATAAATATTAAACCCATTACTTTATATTCATAAACCATAACTATTAAACTTATTACTTTATTTTAATTTTATCAAACTTATAATTGACTAAGGATGACAATGAAATTCTGACGAGCACGAGTAGTACATATCATACCCATACCTGCATTATTAATGGGTAACGGCAGATACAGAACTAATTTTCAATTTTAATTACATTTTTATATATTTTATAATAATTAATTATTAGTTGGATAATATAAAATGTATATCATAATTATATAATTATAGTCTTATCACTAAAATTTATTATGAAATAATAATAAAATAAACGAATATAATATTAAAGTATAAAATATATAAGCTATTTTTGGTATGATATCATGATGCTCGTTCCCACCCGGAAACTATTTTTGTGGGTAGTAGTTACGAGCATTTTGATGGGTACCCACATGTCATATATTTTTTGTATCCCTATAATTGACATATATATCTCAAATCTAATAATGAAGACCGACAAAACATTGGTTTAATGGTGTAAGATACCGCTAGATCTCTAGGAATGACCAAAAAGATAATGATTAAATTCTTGAGAATGATGATTGTTTAGATGAACAATCACACATCTCGAAAGAGATTATTTACTTACCCATAGGGGTGAGTGATACCATTGGTAGTACAAAAAAAATCTAATCATAAAAATTGTATTAAAAAAAACATTCTCTACCTTTTCACAATATACTTATGAATGTAATATTTATACACAGTCTATATGCACATTTAATATATCATAGACAAATACACCTATTAATACATGCTAAAGGAAAACTTTTTTGAGGTTTAGGAGTGGGACAAGTGACACATTTTTATTTGAGATTAGTTTTCATTTCCAACAAGAATATAAATATAATTATATAAAGCATAAAATACAATATCAAGCCATCAACATTCAAATTTTTTTATGCAAAATAATAAAACTATTTTCCTAATGAAGTGTGCAACAAAAACGTGCCTATATTTCCCATGAGACTATAGTTAGGTTATGTTATTGCTTCCTTTTGATTTCTCAATTTGTTCTAAACCCCTAATCTAGTGGTTTAATATAAAAAGAGATTCATATATAAATATATGCTTCTCCGTAACCATTCATCGCAAAACCTCAGATCCGAAAATGTCACTCACACTCGCACATGCTTTTCCTCTCTTACTATTCATCATTTCAACTCTTTCCTTTTCACTCGCTTCCGCTGATTCGTTCTACGGTTGCGGTGGATTTATCGAGGTAAATTATTTCAAACCGTTCGATTCAAATCACTCCATTATTATTATTATTATGCGAATTTGAGATTGAGGAATATGAATTCACGGATCTTAAATTTTTCATTTCGCGATATTTAGTATTGTAATTACATGAATTTCAGCTTAATTCGGTTGTTTATTTATTTTGGATTTCAATTTATGTTGCAGGCGAGTTCATCGTTGATAAAGTCGAGGAAAAAAACCGATTCTAAATTGGATTATTCTCATGTCACGGTGAGTGTGTAAAATGAGACATTTCGCATTTAATTTAATATATATTTATAAATATTATCATAAGGTTTAGTTTTAATAGATGAGTATTTAGCTAGCTAAAGTGATGAAAAGAGTGTGTTATGTTGACATGTCAGATGTAAGTTGTAACTGTAATTAATTATTACCGAATCTCGAGCAATAGAGTGTTAACGGATAGAGGGTGAGCCTCGACGCAACGGTGATGTTGCTTTCCTTATGACCAGGAGGGATGTATGATTTCAAATCCTGTAAGCAACATTTTCACTTGCCAGTGTTATTGGCTTCGAGTCTTTGTTGTTGAAAGTGGTAGATTCTAGACGAACAACATCATGTGTAAAATTATTATGACTGAATTAGATAACTTGTACAAGGATTTAAATTATATAGACTAAAAGGGAAATAAAAGCTTATGTAAAACTTTGGTAAAAGTAAGTTAATAAATAACTTATCCTAGTAACCGTACAATCTACACTACTGACATGATATTCTAATTTTAATATGGACTTTACAAGTACAACACTCCCATTCAAGCTGGCGAATGGATATCTACCATTCCGAGCTTGCTAGTAAGGTCCTGGAACCCTTTCTATTGGTTGCTTCTTAGTTAACAAATAATTAAGCTAAAATATAAAAACACTTTATTTAAGTGGGCAACCTCAATTCCAAGGAAGTACTTTGGCCTTCCAAGGTCTTTCATTTCAAACTAAGCTGTTAATTTTTCCTCAATTTGTTCCTCACTAAGTAATCCCCAAATATAATTATGTGTCATTAACACACAAAACTCAACTCGCAGACGGACCTTGCTGAATATTTTGACTGAACAGATAACACTTTGAAATGATTTACATTATATAGACCAAGGGAAATATAAGTTTGTCTAAAATATAGCAAAAATTAAGATAAATAAATATTCTATCCTAATAACTGTGCAATCTACAAAAATTACAAGATAACTTAATTTAATGTCGACATTAAAACACAAAGTAAAAAAATCATGTAATTTTTTCTATTTTGTTGTTTGCTACTTGGGAGATAGATGCTATAGCATATATTATGCAATGATATCTGTGGAAGGGAATCTCATTTTTAGCTAAAATGTACTTGCTTGAATTTGTACTCAACACATTTAATTGATCCATTTGTTGTAGGTCGAGCTTCAAACGATTGATGGACTGGTAAAGGATAGCACACAATGTGCTCCAAATGGATACTATTTTATTCCAGTGTATGACAAGGTAATTTTTTGATTAGTGTTTATATTGTTCTGTCAATAGATGATAGAGGTTTGAAGGCAATTACGTATATACATTGTTTTCACAGACACACACACATATATTTACACACACCTTACATGTCAATACATTATTCAGTTATTCTCAATGCAGTTATTTTAATTGTAGGGTTCCTTTGTAATTAAAGTCAATGGGCCTGAAGGATGGTCATGGGATCCAGAAAAGGTTAGTCATTGATATAATTTTCGCATAGGGATTCGTTTTTTGGGATGCTGATAATATATGAAAAATATTCGAAGTGTTCTTATGATTTCTGAGATTTGTTTTGCTATTTTTTCTTATTCCCACAGGTTCCCGTGGTGGTTGACAATAACGGTTGCAATGGCAATGAGGATATAAATTTCCGTTTCACAGGGTGGGCTATTAATTTTATTTTTTATTTTAACTTTATGTCCAGTCAAACCCTATGCTCGTGCTTGCTCATAATTTCGAACCTGAAGAAGTTTGTACATTGTAGGTTCACTATATCTGGTAAAGTTGTGGGAGCTGTGGGTGGAGGAAGTTGTTCAGTTAAAAATGGAGGTCCTTCAAATATAAAAGTTGAACTATTGTCTCCTGCTGGGGATCTCCTCTCTTCTGTCCTAACTTCACAATCTGGGAGTTACTTGTTTACAAATATAATTCCAGGTGGGGAAGCATACCTTTACTTCTGCAAGAATATTGTGTTTGAATTATATTATAGGTGCAGAGCTAGGTACTTGTGAGTGGTAGTACAGGTTCCCCCTAAATTAGAATATGCAGCAAAACTTTGCAAGTATTTCAAATATTGGCTTAGTGTCCTTAATGAAATATTGCCTTGGATTGAAGAAGATTTTTACAAATTAATTCTGGATTCTCTTACATGTGTTGGCAAGACACCAAATCTAAGAAACTAAGAGTGGTGGCCTTCTACCCTAGTCGACCATAGCCCCTTCTTCTTTATCATATGTACTCATTTTTTCCCACCCTTACCCTGAAACTTTTCGAGCAGGGTATCAACTAAAAAAAATATTTTTGTTTATCTTTTATGTGTGCACGACATTCCTAATATAGTTATAGGTTCAATTACTCTGTAGGTCCCTGTACTTTTTGGGAAATTCAAATAAGTCCATGAACTGAAGAGGACTATAATTGGGTCTTTGAACACATAGGAAATTTGTAGTTGGGTCCCTCATACACATTTCTGTTAGGGTTCCCAAAAGTAAGGGGCCTAATTGATTTTTTTTGAAAATAATATAGGGATATTTTTGAAATTTTTCATACAATATAAGGGCCCCACAAATGATGAGTGGACTAAAGGGAACTTATCCGTGCCCTAACACAGAAGTGTATGAGGGACCCTAGTCCCAACTACAAATTTTCAATGCATTCACGGACTCAATTGCCAATTTTGTTAGTTTGGGGACTATTTTAATTTCCCCAAAAGTACAGGACCTACAGAGTAATTAAACTGTAATATCATAAGTTATTATAATTACCGGTCCTCCCCCTAACCTCTGTCACTTGGCTCAACCATCAGGGAAACTCTTTCCTTGCACTGTTGTGTATAACAATAATATTTATGTGACATTGATAGGAATTGAAATTTATTAGATATTATTTAACTAACCAGAGGGCAGAGGGAGCTCAGCTCCTTAGAACTAAAGAAAATCCTATAATGCAACCAGAAAATAGGAAACTGGCAAGAGCTATTTTCTGCCCCCCCCCCCCCTTAAATCATTTGCCCTCCACAAATCCTGAATCCTCTCCTCCATTATCCCTCTGGCAGCTGACATTTCTGTTTTCCCTCTTTCCTCCATTGCTCCTTTCACTCATTATAATTCCCTCCTTGCCCTGGTCATGTTCCTCCTTTTTGTGGAATCTATGTGTTAGAGGTCCATCAGTAGGTATAATAAGGGCAACCTAGTGTGGCTCCCATCTAGTGGGGACTGGGGATGATAAATGTACAGAGCCTTACCTTCGTAAGCGAAGAGGTTGTTTCCAGTATTTGAACCCATGACCTCCAGGTTACAAGGCAAACAACCATGTCGTTGCGTCGAGACTCACCCTCCATCAATAGATATAATGAAGCACTAAAAAGGATCGAAATGATTAACAGATAGGTGAAGTTGGTTTCAAATTTCACCTATAGAAAATATGATTTCACTGGAGGCGAACAAAATTAATTGGTTGAGACCTAAAATGCAGTTGAGGATATTGGCCAGAAAGGCATGATATGTTTACTGTTTTAGAATTTATGGTAGATATGAGAAATTGGAATGGAAGCTTAATTGGGTAGTCAGATTGGATGGGGAAATTTTGTTGTCGTATGCAAATATCTGACCACGGATCCCAATAAGTTATATGTCATTCTTTTGTGAATTATTCTAGAATAATGGTTATTTAGTCCATGAGATTTGGTTTTTCAATCATCCGTTATTGCTATTATTTTCATTATTTGTTATTTTCCTTCTCATCAAAATTGCTGAGACAAATGGACAATACTCCCAACGTGCAGGAAAATATGAATTGCGTGCTTCAAATCCTGATATAAAAGTTGAAGTTAAAGGTTCAACACAGGTCTGAATTATGATATTTAGCTCTGCTTTATGTTTATGCCCATGTCTTTTCCATGACACTATTTAGTATCATGTTGAAGAAAGTATAATTAAATTTATTTCAATAGCTTATTAATTTAGTCCCATGCTTTTTCAATGAACATGATTTATGATAGAGCATTATGACATCGTTCGGTCCATGTAGCCGGCCCCAACTAGTGGGATTAAGACATGGTTGTTTTTGTTTATCAATTTAGGCTCATAAATTTTTTCATGAGCTTGCATATTCTGCTTGCTACTTACTCTTCTCTTTTCTCATGTAATATTTCTTTTATTATAAAAATATTTTATTCTACATGCTATTTTACCAATAATTCACTTTTTACAGGTGGAATTGGGCTTTGGAAATGTGGTAGTTGATGATGTTCTCTTTGTCCCTGGGTATAGTATCGATGGGCTTGTTGTTTCCCAGGTAATGTTTGTTGAAGCAACACATCTTATTTAAGTTTTACTTCCTTTTTGGAATTGTATCATAATCCAGTGAAAAGATCGATTTATATATGTGACATATAAAACCCAGTTTGTCTCAACTGCTTTATCTATTCATATTTGTATGATTGTGTTGAGAGATGTTTTGGCTCTCAATCAGCCCAAGCTTTCAGTATGATTTGATGTGTTTTATTTTTAACTTGAGAGTTTCACCGAGTCCTTTTTTTGTAGTTATGTCTTTCATTTTGGTTCTTCCTTTTTCAGGGAAATCCAATACTAGGAGTCCAAATTTTTTTATATTCAGATGATGTTTCTGAGGTAGAATGTTTGCAAGGTTCAGCTGATGGCCCAAGACAAGGAGCAGCCCTCTGCCACGCTGTCTCAGGTGCTGATGGAAAGTTCACATTCAATTCCATACCTTGTGGTAATTCCCTTTTTGAATGCTTATTCTCCTTCTCCAACCTTTTGGTATGAGTCAGTGTCCGTGTATACTTTTCTGTGGAAGTTGGAATCCTAACTTCTTAAATGTGTTAAGTTGTCACACAGCGAGTGTTATATTGCTGGTTTCCATACATTGACAGAAAATAAAGTTTTTTCTAGAGTTTTTCTATAAATAATTGAACAAAACCAATTTGAAATTGTATATATGGAAAGAGATGAATGTAGTTTTCAAGATTCTAGGAACATTACAATACGTGTGTGCTGCAATAAGTTTGTTGTTATTGATCGTATGAAATTTCATTTAAGTTGTTTCTCGCACTTATGCTTACTTCACAGTTGCTAACTTGCTATTCAATTTGCTGATCATATATAGTAGTCTTTCTGCGGAATTGGGTATTTATCGTTTGTTGTGCATGAAATTGCTTCTTCGGATTACATCCTGCTAAAACCTATTTCTTTGAATTTAGTGTTCACTCTTTTTATTAATCCACAGGAAGTTATGAACTTGTGCCCTACTATAAGGGTGAAAATACAGTATTTGATGTTTTGCCATCCAGTGTCTCAGTTAATGTTAAGCATCAACATGTAAAGGTGCTTCAGAAATTTCAGGTACATTATGTGGATAAAAATGTGGTTTATACTTACCATTTGCGTTGTTTGTTTCCTTTTGCTTTCAAAATAAAATGTTCTATTTATATGGGGTAAAACAAAATGTCGAATTATTTATATTTAAACTTTCATGATAAGAAATGTGAATTCTGTTATGTTGTCATGTTTCTTAAAATCCTTTAAAGTAATAGATTTTTATTATGTATTTTTGTTGTTTTGCATCCACTTTCCAGATAATTACCTATTCCCTATATACTATTACTATACACATTCACTGTGTTTTAATTTATAATTTTAAATGAGATTTCATTTTCTGAATTGGCTGCTATTATTGGCATTAAACTATTCAAGGATCACTGAGTAACCAATAAAGTTAGCAACTGCTGGCTGATCACTATGATTAGCAACTATAAACGCTGATGGAAAAAGGACAAAAACTAATATAGAAAAGAATTAAAATTGTAATGGGAAGACATCTAGGTATCAAATATAGAGACAACTATTGAAAACTTTAATTGTTTAATATATTGAAGTTTGGTGTAGTAAAGTTACCATATTATGTTGGTGTCTGTTTTTCTGTTTGTTATTGTGGTTATGTATGTTATTTTGCTCAAGTATCTGTTATCAATTTTAATTATTACAGATAACTGGATTTTCCATTGGAGGCCGGGTAGTTGATGGAAATGAAGTGGGAGTGGAGGGTGTTAAAATCATAGTGGATGGTCATGAAAGGTCTATTACTGACAATAAAGGATATTATAAACTTGATCAGGTATTAATATAGGGAGATGTGCTCCATTTATCATGTTCCTTGGTGATGCATTATTTTTATGTGTTCCTGGATCTTTATTTATCTTCTCAGTCTAGAATTTTTTGTTCACTTTTCCATATGTCCCCCCCGCCTCTCATCCATGCTTTTGTTAAATTACTTCTCTATCAATTTATGTAATCGTTTTTAATCATTAGAGCCTATATCTGCATTATAAGTTTTTAATCATTTTATATTGTGCCGATATCTTTCAATTAATTATAGTTTCTATGATTACATTTTATTTTACCATTTCTTATTTTCATATTTGATTTATTAGGTTACATCCAAGCGCTATACCATAGAGGCCAGAAAGGAGCATTACAATTTCAAGAAGTTGGAGAAGTATATGGTAAAATATTTCATAAAAATCTCATCAGTTATCTAAATTTCATATATTGCTCTTAATATGATGGTAAAGGTTTGTTGTATGGTTGAGAAAAGCATGGAAGATTGTGTTAATACTTTGTAATAATGAAGAATGCTGCTGTCATAGCTCTTCTTTAAAACTTTGTTTTCTTGCTCAGGTCTTGCCAAATATGGCTTCAGTAGAAGACATTAATGCTATTTCATATGATATTTGTGGTTCAGTTCGGATGGTTGGTGCTGGTCTGAAAGCAAAGGTATGCAAATATATTAATATAGTAATATTTGCATGAAGAGTTATTGACTAAAGTTAATTTTTTTGTTAACTGTACTAGGTGGCTTTGACTCATGGACCTGAGAATGTAAAACCACAAAGGAAACTAACAGATGGAAATGGAAACTTCTGCTTTGAGGTATGTTAAGCTGAAAGTGCAATAAATCTTTTCTTTTGTTGTCAGTGTCTCCTGATATAACGTGGGATATATTCTTGGCTCTGGCTGATAGAGGTAAGGGCTGGATTAGGATGTAAAAACAGATCATACAATATGGTCTGAGAGTTTTAGTTTTCTTGCTGTATGCTAGTTTGGGAAGCATCATGTTATCATTGAATTTATGTCAACTTATTGCATTTTTCTATCTTATGAGCACAAGCTAAACAGGAAGCATCTGACATTTGACTGTACAATCTTTGACAATACTTTAGGCCTATTGACAATAGATTTTTTAATGAACTGAATTTGTTATCCCAGAAGCTGTAACCAGATATAAGCAAAAAATGGGAATTTGTGGACTGTGGTTGCAGCTTTGAGCTTACAATTTTTTTTTACTCTCATATAGTTGTTTGTTTGAACCATTATAATAGAAAGAAATAGTTTTCTATTATGGAGAGGTTTCGGTTAGATAGCACGGTTTTTATGTCAATTCACAGTTTCTTAAAAGAATAGTAGTTTTTATTTGTTTAAAGATGTGTATAGGTTTTTATTTTTATTTTTATAGGCAAACATTGTTTTTATAAAGGGGAGGGAGAGAGAGCTTACTTCCTGGGGTATGAATCCAGGAGGTCACACTTTATGTCCCGCAACTTTACCAATTGAGCTGACTCTTGGGGACAAGATACGCATGTGCCTGAATTAATGCCTGTCTTGAAATCCCAGTTCATTTAAGTAATAAAAAATAATTTTGTGGCTTCTTTCTCCAGTGATGATGTCTTTAGAGTATCTGCTGAATTTTGATTATTCATTCTTTATTACTAATGTGTAACTCGGTTTTTAATGTTTAGGTTCTGCCTGGTGAATATCGCGTATCAGCCATTGCTGCTAGTCCCGAGAATGCTCATGGACTCATGTTTGTGCCATCTTATATCGATGTTGTGGTCAACAGTCCCTTGTTGAATGTTCAATTTTCACAGGTAATTTTTCATAAATCTTAACTATATGTTTCTTATATGCTTTGAAGTTTGTCTTCTTTCACTTCAATCTTTTCTGCCAAATGCATGCTGAACTCTTTTTAGAGTCCCATGTCAGCATAGTTCAGCATATAGTGACCAGTCATATCATATGCTTGTAAGATTTTTTTAATGATAAAATGTAGTTGACAATTTGCAATTCTAAGATTCTTTCAAGAATAGAATTACGAACCTGAATTCTTAACTAATTAATTATTTATTTATAGTTCTTGTTTATTGTCAAATATGTATTTTGATTACTCTAAGTTTCTTTTTGCTTCATATTTACATTTCCTTTTGGAATCCTTTTAACTACATCTTCAAATGATGATCAGGATGCAAGCCCGATTTTATATGACATAAACTCAGTTTTTCAAAAAAAGAATTGTTCTATACTAATTGTGTGGCACATAATTTTAGGCTCTGGTCAATATTCACGGTGCTGTAGCCTGCAAGGAGAAATGTGGTCCTTCTGTATCCATGACTCTTGTGAAACAGGCTAATAAACATAATGAAGAGATAAAGACGATTCGCTTGACCACCGAGAGTAGTGAATTTCATTTTTCGGATGTTATTCCTGGAAAATACAGGCTTGAGGTTTGCCTTCTTTTGCATTCCTATTTTAATGTGTGATTCCTTTAGTTGTTTTAAGTTTTATCACCTTACCCTTAACACTTCTATTTTGAATTCTCTAGTGCCTTTTGTTTTTTAACTTTTAATTGTGAATTTTTTCACTGTGTAATAATATTGGTTTTAGGTCAAACATGGTTCTCCTGATTCAGTGACCTTGGAAGATAACTGGTGCTGGAAGCAGAGCTTCATTGATATAAATGTTGGAGCTGAGGACTTTGATGGAGTTTTGTTTGTTCAGAAAGGCTACTTGGTCAATGTGATCTCCACTCATGATGTTAATGGTTTCATAACTCAACCAGATGGGTCAACTGTGAATTTGAAGATTCAGGTATCTGACAATAGGCCAAATAGATATGTCAGGAAACTGCAGCTTAACGAAATTCATCTCTATTCTTTTGTGCTATCTGCAGAAAGGTTCCCAGCATATATGTGTAGAATATCCTGGAGTACATGAGTTTAATTTTGTTGACTCTTGCATCTTATTTGGGAGCTCATCTGTGAAAATTGATACATCTAATCTATCGGTATGGAGAACTCAGATAGCCATAATCATATTTTAGCATTTTCATTTAGATTTTGTTCTTCCTGGAATTTTCTCTTATGACATTTAATCAATTTTTTGTAGCCCATCCATCTAAGAGGAGAAAAATATCTACTTAAAGGACAAATAAGCTTGCAGTCCAGCTCACTTAATGCATTGCCTGAGAATATAGTTGTCGATATTCAAAAGGATGGAGGTGGTATTATTGACTCTTCTAAGGCCGTGCTTAAATCTCATGAGAAAGATCAAACAAATACTGCTATATTCGAGTATTCTTTTTGGGCAAATCTTGGACAAAAGCTTACATTCGTTCCACGGGACTCAAGGTACGTGTATCTCTCACTGGTTTTCCAACAATATATGTTCAACATCTATCTTCGTTTAAAGGATTTTGTTGATAGAGATAGGATCAAGAGAGGAAACTCACTTGTATGAATACACATTAGTGACTATTTCAGTACATCTTTATACATCTTTTCTCCCCTCTCTTTAGCTGACAGAATTGGTTCAAGTGCTGCAATGTACCCAATTTTATACATGAGTTCTTCTTTTTGTTTCCTTGCAGGAATGATGGGGAGAAGAAAATTTTATTTTATCCTAGAGAACACCATGTGAGTGTTAAAAGATTAGTTTGTAAACTGGTATTTTTATTAGCCAAGCATCGAGTTTCATTTGAAAAATCTATTTTCTCAGGTAATTGTGGCAGATGATAATTGTCAAGCTTTTGTTACTGCATTTTCTAGTCGACTGGGAGTATACATTGAAGGAGCAGTTTTGCCTCCTCTTTCTGGTGTTGATATCAGGATTTTTGCTGCTGGAGATAGCAGCATCACCTCATTTAAAAGTGGTGAATTAGTACTTGAAACGACCACTGGTACTGATGGCTCCTACGTGGCAGGTCCTCTGTATGATGATATTGGTTACAGTATTGAGGCTGTAAAGGTAGTCTGTTTCTAATAACTGTCAAACCGATTACAATAAATATTTAAAATATAATACTTAAGCGGAGTGGTACAGTTTATCTACTTCTCAGCGATGTTTTTGTTGCTGCCCTACTTTATTAATTCTAATCTTCTCTATCTCTGCTTAAGACTTAAGTGTATCATTTGATAAAAGGTAAAAAATCCAATTACTGAGTGTGAAAGGCCATTTAAGTAGGGTTTTTTCACTGTGATTGCCTTCATGTTGTCCTATATTGTTTTATTTATTTGTTTCTTTTTTGCAGCCTGGTTATCATTTAAAACAAGTGGGCCCTCATTCCTTTAGCTGCCAGAAGCTTAGTCAAATTTCAGTACGCGTACATCACATAGATGATGCTAAAGAATCCATTCCTTCTGTTTTGTTATCTTTGAGTGGTGATAATGGTTATCGAAACAACTCAGTATCTGGGACCGGAGAGACATTCTCATTTATTAATTTATTTCCTGGAATGTTCTATTTACGGCCTGTTTTGAAGGTACTTTACTGGCCATGACTATTACAATGTTGCAATCTACTGCTTGTTTATCCACTTGATATACATAACTTTTCAATCAATCAGCTTTGTTCATGTGCTGCTGCACTTGGAGTTCACAACTTAAATTGATTTGATTATGTATAGAAAATCATCTCTACCCATAAAAGAGAGTAATTTCGTACTTGTGGTTGACAGAAAGTAACAAAATGAGAAAAAGAAAAAGGCACCTATAATATTTTGCTGTCATGTTTAATTGTTTAGTTTGCTCATCCAGAATCTCCTCGTGTCTCTTCAGCTCAAAGTAGGTCTTCGTTTTGTGCCAGTACTAAATTGTTAATATTTGTCTGCTTGTGTGAAACTTAACTAAGAAAGAAGTTGCGTAGTTTGTTAAACTAAGGATTTTTAAAAAATTGATGATGGTTTTAATTATGTTCATTTTTGCTGACCCAAGTTTTCACCAGCTATCTTATTCAGCCTATTTTATTTTATTTCCTAGGAGTATGCTTTCTCACCTCCAGCAAAGGCAATCGAGCTTGGAGCGGGAGAGTCTAAAGAAGTAATTTTCCAGGCCACACGCGTAGCTTACAGGTTTCGTTTTGTTATTTCACCAAATTTGCCTTTCTATCATTTAACTGAAAGCAGTCATCACTTTGTGCAAGTGTACTGCATTTCAAGCATTTATAGCTGTATGGCAATGGTATTTCCAGTAAAATACAGTTTAATTGCTAGTCTTTTGTGGAAAAGAATATTGGTTTAATATTTTCTTTAAAATCACTGAAATCAACTATGTAACATCATGTAGTGTATTTTGGATTTGTTTTTTCTTGTTAACTTCTGGTCATCAGATGTTCTTATCTTCTTTTCTAATAAAATTTATCTTTGTGTAAAAGCTAAATTCAAGTGTTTTTCTTTGTTTATATCTTTCCCTGCTTTTGTATATCTTGTCCTCATTTGTTTTCTTCTCCATCAATATACTGTTTGCACAATAACTACCTGCCTTATCTCAAGTAATTGAGATTCTAAGATGACTAATTTTGAGAGAGTTGCATATATATATATATATATATATATATATATATATATATATATATATATATATATATATATAGGGTGGGAATCCACTTACTCCAAGACTCCACATATTAGCCATCAATTCTAGGGAAATCCAATGGTTTAGATCTACCAACTAATTCAAACCATTGGATTTCCCTAGAATTAATGGCTAAGATGTGGAGTAAGTTTAAAAAACTTACTCTTGGAGTCAATGGATCCCTCCTCATATATATATATATATATATATATATATAGCTTGTCTGTAATTTGTTAAAAACAAGGAAACCACCTCTTCTTCAAGAACAGTTTTTGGGGATACAGATCTGGTTTTAATGAGAGACTTAATTGTGAAAAATTGTAACGAAGGCTGCACATCAAGTATATGTGTTGTTCGATAGAGGAATTAGAGTAAGAGCATGAGTGCAACTCAATAAATATCACCTTTGGGAAAATATATTCTTAATTGTAATTTACATACACATACAGGCTGCTTGTATACCTCCATCGCACCTATTTTGAATGATCCAGATCTTGCGCATACCTCACATAGTCACATTGTACAAGCAAGTATTTTTTTATTTTCCGAATTCTGTAGTAAATTCCATTGAAATTGGTAGCTGACCTATTATATTGACTTTAAATCTGTCGTTATAATGTACCTCATTATAGTAGAGTGTAATTCTGACTATTTTGCACAAGGTTTCTACAACTTGAAGATGAGTACAGTTGCACGCTATGTTTGACTAATACTTTTCATTACATGAACGGAACTTAAACTTTACATATGATTCGGGTGATGTAGAATGCAAAAGGGGTAGAGGTGAATGAACATGTTTGTATTATTTGTTTTTTTTCACAGAAAATTATTTTTTCTCGCTTTATACCATGTAAGCTTTTCTCCTTTTCCTTGCATCTGCACTTTTTGACTTGAGCATACTTTACTCTGGAAGATGCTGACGTAAATCAATTCTTACAGTGCTACAGGCTTAGTCACTCTGTTGTCTGGCGAACCCAAAGGAGGAGTTTCAGTTGAAGCCCGGGCAGAGTCAAAAGGCTATTTTGAGGAAACTGTGACTGATTCCTCTGGAAATTATCGTCTAAGAGGACTACATCCTGATACTGTCTATTTTGTTAAAGTATCTAAGAGGGATGTCTTGGGCAATTCTAATATAGAGCGTGCATCTCCAGATTCTGTTGCTGTCAAGGTTAGTTCTTATTAGCTATCTGTTTCAGCTTTGCCGTCTACGTGCAGATCCTGGTCTAAGCTTATTGGTTATTGTTCACAGGTTGGAACTGAGGATATTAAGGGTTTAGATTTTATAGTTTTTGAGGAGCCAGAAATAACAATTGTAAGTTGCCACATCGAAGGAAACACAACAGATGAACTACGTAAACATATAATGGTAGAGATCAAGTCAGCTAGTGACACGACGAAGATTGAATCCGTCTTCCCCCTGCCGATCTCTAACTTCTTCCAAGTGAAAGGTTTATCTAAGGGCAGACATCTTCTACAACTTAGATCTGGTTTCCCTTCAAGCTCCCTTAAATTTGAATCTGATGTCATTGAGGTTGACTTGGAGAAAAATATTCAAATCCATGTCGGCCCACTAAGATACAGGATTGTTGAAGATCAGCTGAAGCAGGTTTCTTCTTGTCTCCACCGTTTTTTATTTTTCATAATTTTCCATTAACAATTTTCTAATTTTCCTCATGACATTATATTTCTTATTCTTAATTCTTGTACAATGCAGGAGCTGACTCCAGCACCAATATTAACTCTTGTAGGTGGATTTCTATTTATTGCACTTGTTCTCAGCATCCCAAAGTAAGTTTGATATTCCTGTCCTTTTTTTTTGCCTTAAAAGTAATTGTTTGTGGACTTATATTGCCATATTTCTGAATTAATCTCCTTCCCCTAACCCTAAATGAAGATTGAAGGATTTGTATGAAGCCACAGTAGATATACCCACACCAGGATTTTCATCAACATCAAGAAAAGATGTGAAGAAGCCAATTTTGAGAAAGAAGACATACTAAGCCCCCTATAGGCATAAAGGTTTGCATAGATGACCTTAGTTGAATTAGTTTCACATCATTCAAGTTCTCTGATAAGTTAGAATATTTTTCTTTATTTATCTTGAGGGGCAAATCAGAATAGAATATAGAATGTAATTACTAATTCTTCCTTGGTTTTCAGTATCAATTTTTTTTATTACTTTTTGGCTGGGTAGCAAATGCAAATAGAAGTGATATTTGTATTTGTTGCTTGGAATTTTGTTGTGGCGCTGTATTAAAGCTTAAAATTTTTACTCTGGATGTTCCTGATTTGTTTGATGTGAAAGGAGAGAACTTTGTTTTCCAAATCTTTTAGTGTGTGTAGGAATGACAACGGGGTGTTTCGGGGTTGAGTTTGTGCTTACCCAACCCCGAACCTGAAATTTAGAACCTGGACCCAAACTCAGTGGGATTGAAAATAGTGCTACCATCCCCGACCACTTCGCATAACCTGAACCCGATGTGAACCTGCCCGGATAGGTCTTTAAAACTTTGAATATGTTCTAAAACTTTCAAACTGAACCCATATGCACTGAGTTTGAAACCTACAATGAATGCATATGATTTTAAGGTGGTGCTCCATTTTGGACACCTCTGTCATGATGAAAAAGAAATTGCACAAATTGCACATGGGAGATATGTTACGGATCCTGCTTCTTTTCTTTTGGTTTCACCATTATTCATCACAGATTCATTATTCTTGCTCATCTCATTGATTCACAAGGAATATTGTGATTTCTGTATATCCTTTTTTCTAAGCAATTATTAAACAATAAGCAAAAGGGAAAAAAACAGAAAGTAAAGTAACCTTCCTGAGTTCCTGTTGTGTAATATAACATGCATCACATGAGTTCGGGATGGTGTAACATTTGTACTAAAGCCAAACCTGAAAGTTAAATATAGGTAAAACCTGAATCTAGTTACAATGGATTTTTTTTATTAAATTCGGGCTGAGTTCAGATGGATATTCACAAGTTTGATTTTCATTGTCATTACTAAGTGAGTGAATAGGAAAATATTGTTATTGCTAACCTTAGTTCACTATATCACTTCATCTATAAATACCCACTTTTTGATAATTGTTTTTTAAATTTCTTGACTAATTTTCTTTTATTGGTGAAGCCACTTTGCCATGGCACCTGCATGTTATACTCTTTTTTTTTTAATATATTGGGTGTGTTTGGTTTTAAGAAAGGTTTTCTATTTCTATTTCCTATTTTTCAAAAACCAATTTTCATTTCCTCAAAACATGTTTGTTATTATCATTTTTATTTTCAAAATCATTCACTCTAAACTTTACAATCTAGGCTTGCAATCAAGTCAATGATTTCAACAAATTTTATGTTATCAATATATTGAACATCTTCAATTGACGCAGTTAGTCACTATCGCAAATATTTGGGAAAAGTCAGAACGAGAGAATGTTGCACATGCTCTCCAAAAATGTTAAAATAAAATTTTAACATGTGTTCTATTATTTAATTGACGCTACAATAATTTTAATGACATCAATTTTTATCCCAAAATCGTATATTGTCATACCTATTGTCGAACTATTTCAATATTACCATATGATATGTGAAGAAAAATTGTTATGTCGAGAGATAAAGAAATAAATTCTATTATGAAAGTGTGTGATGGTCTGGATGAGCGACATTGATCAATTAATTTTGGGGTTTTGTTAATTAGTGTATAGAATAATTGAAATATTATCCTCTTAATCCACATATTTTGATATTTAAGGTTATGCATACGTTTAAGAAATTGTTAATGATATAAAAATTTGATACAATTTGACTAAAATTGGATTAAAATAGAAATGGAGAAAAATGTAATGAAAAGAGTAGTAATAAATAAATGTATAATTGAAAAGTAAAATATAAATATTATATTGAATTTCAATTTTTTTAAAGATTTGGAATAAAATGGAAATGTTAAAACTTCAAAAAATATTGAACGATTGAAGCATCACAAATTTTAATTTTTTAGTAAAATGTAATTTCCTTGTTATTGAAAATATCGAAAATGAAGTTCATATTTTTTGAAATATGAAATGAAAATAAAAATACAAATATATTTTCACACTCATTTTCTATTTTCATTGAAAATGAAAACATAAAATTACTAAACAAACGCACCTGAAATATATGCTATGCTTTCTGTATTTTCTGCATATTTTGCACCAATTATTTAAGTTACATTATGCAACTACAATATTGTACTTTTAGGAGTATATATGACACTACTACCACAGCAGTATTAGCTGTACTTTTCCACAATTTGTAAATAGGTAATTGAACCTAAATTTAAAGCACTCTTCAACACTTTATTGACTTGGATTCGACGGGTGGTTATGCAAACTAAAAACTAAGTAACTGTAAGAGGCTTTTAAGGTAATATCTCCTATTATACTCGTGTATTTGTATGGGTTGCTTCATATTACTTCTAATTTTATCTATGAAAAATTAAACATGGAAAAATTATGAAGAATATAATAAAAAGTAAAATAAGTGACTGAATAAGTAAAGAAATATTAGAAAAATCTTATTTATCGATTCTTCAATTTGCGAAATTGAACAGTAACAAAATTTATATTACATGTTCAAATTTATTAAATTTTATTTGAATAATGTGCATTTACGTCTAGTTACTTTATGTACATTTATACTTACTTAAATTATTTGCAATGTAATTTTTTATTTGTAACCATTTTTAAATCTTGAAATTATATTGTTGTATTTAATATTTGTAGCCAGTTTTTTTTAAGTATAAGTGTATAATTTGAAGATATCTATTTTAGTAAAAATATAGTACATTTCATTAATAACAAGATAATATAATTCTAGTTTGTTTTTTATTTTAAAACATTTAATTCCTATTTTTGATTGATTTATTGACATTGTATCAATGCATAGCATATTATAATGTTATAATGGCATTATAAAAATAAAAATAATAAAAAAGAATATTAGTTATAACATATAGTATATCACGTAATATAATGTTAAATAATGCTTAACAGAGAAAAATTTAAAGACAACCCTAACACGTTACATTTGTAGACACTCTCCAACCAAGTCTTTCTCTTTATGTAATATGCTCTATCCTCTATTCTTAACCAATCAAATACTACATGAGTAATGGCGTTAACTTAAAAAATTAATTTATATTTATTTAATATATATTTATCAAAATTCCATTAATGATAATAGATTGTGTATAGGAAAATGAGATATAAGAAATCAATTCTTGCTCTTTATCAATAGCTTCCACCATGGTTGTCAATAATCCAACCATGGTTGTCAATAATTCTTGCATGTAGGTACGATATACTTATGGTGTAAGGATGTCAATATTCGATAATATCATATACGGGTTTGTGATAACGCTTGCATCACTTTATTTAAAGGACAAGAGTCACAATGTTTATTGAGAAATTAAAGTAGAAAAAATGTTAAGGGATGCAAGTGAAAGTATGCTTCTTGTGTCCTAAGTGGGGTAGAGTTGCGATATTTTAAGTAACATCTGAAGGTCATAATAGTCTTGGAATAGAGTATTAGGTATCTATAGTGTGTTTCATACACAATTCTATACTTTTATAAGGTTCCCAAATTGGGTCAAATCATAAAGAAAGGAAAACGAGGGATCTTTACCTGAAGCGCCCCTATTTATAATACTTGGTGATTATCTTAACGGTCAATCATGTTAATACAAGTAAGATTCAAACTCCACACTACTAAATCAGATGCTCCTCCTATCTTAAAATATATCTATTGTTTGGATATAGGCATGTGTGAGAGCAAAACAAAAGTGTATTATGTTATATGTGTTGGATGTATAGATGGAAAACGAGTTGCACTCCCGTTTTGGTCATGTCTACAAATGCCCGTAAAATTTAAGCAGACGCGGATTTGCACACTTAACAGACAAATATGCATGTTCTTCCTATTTTAAAACGATATATCGAGCATGAAGGCGCCCCACAGGCAATGGTAAATAATTTAAAAATAAAAAAATCATATAAAAAATAAATAAAGTAGTTCAACATAAAAAGACTAATAAAAACATTGATATTTTGTATGAAATTGAAAAAATCACATTACATCTTAATTTTTAGGCATTAAAAATTACATTACATTATAATTTATTTGAACATTTTCTTTTTTCTTATATTATGCATGTGAGGCGCCTGCATTACCAAATAGAAATGTTTGTGGGCTTGGCAGAAAAATGGGAAGACTAAACGGGAAAATGGGTAAAATTTGTATGTTATGCCCGTAAGAAATGTAGGATATGCAGATATTGCCCATTTTATCATCTATGGTTGGAAGCGTTCAAGCTTTAATTTTCTATTAAATTTTTTGTAAATATATAAAAAGGAATAAATGCAATTAAATTAACTAAAATATCAAACGGGTTCTAAGTCTGACTCTAACAAAATGTTACTAGTGGAATCGTTAGTTGTCACGCCTCGATTTTCAGTTGAATGTCGGATACATGATGAGTTGGAGTCACCGTTGCATTTTTGCAACCAAAACCAACAAAACCCGCTTTATACCCACTTTAGATTGTAGTGATCTTTAAATTTGAAATATGAACTCAAGAGTCGACTATAGATCAGGCAAGGTATTAGCATTGATCCGCTCATATTAGATAGTATCCTCACTAATTGTATTGACTAATTTAAAAACTCAAAATTATTTTATTATTTTATTTAAAGAAGAGGTAAATTTTGATCCCTACTTAAAAGAATAAAATACAACCCTAATGTCTAATAAAACATCTCATATTAAAGAAGGGAAAGCTCCATCAAGACTTCATTAGCTTTTCAATCCTTAAGATATTTTTTTTGAATTTACTATAAGGTGTTTTATTTTTTATGTTTACCCATTTTAAGAAAGTGAATTATTGGTTTATTATTTATCATTATTTGCTCATCTATTCTTGTAAAGTACAACCTATGTATGACAACTCATCTCATCATAAAATTGTGACAAAAATGATTTTAATTATTAAATAAGGGGAATGATCCACTTATTCTAAGAGTGAGTGGAAAAGATCTACTTCACATAGTGGAAAAGATCTACTCCACATCTTAGCCATTCAATCTTGAAAAATCGAATGGTTTAGATTTACTCACCAATTCAAACCATTGATCATGATGTGAAATAGGTTTTTTCAAACTTATCTTGAAGTAAGTGGATCCCTCCCCATTAAATAATAAAAAGTGATAAAAAAAGATCCATTTTGTTTAAGTTTTTTTAAGAAAGATGAAGGGTGTCATAGTATAAAAATGTTTATATTAATTAGTTTTATTAAAAAAACATACATCGTTTTATTATCAAAATCATTCATTAATGCAAAAAAATTAAAAACATTCCTTTTTTAATTTAATTTTATTAAAATAATGCACATTTATCATTAATATTCATTATTATTTATATTACTACCATTTATTGTTATTTACTAATAAAGGGTGTTTGTTAGTCTAATGATGTAGTGTAAGGTTTCATTAGATCTCTAAATAGATCAAAAAGTCAATGTTTCGATTCCTGATAGCACACCTATTGAGAGGGATCAATCTTAGTTTTACCAAAACGAAATTCATTTATATTTATTGTTATTTACATTACTACAATTTATTATAATTACTATACTTATCGTAACACATCTACTTATCAAAATAAGAAAATAAATTTGAAGCTAACTCACCTTATGATTATGCTTGAATGAGTACTATGAAAAATAATGGTCAAAGGAAGATGAGTCGTACAAAATTCGAGCAATCTCAATCATATAAATTGGAGGATGAAAATCGCACATAATTAAAATCGCATCATTGAAAATAAGGCACCAAAATTACATTTTAGACTAAAAGTCCTATGCCCCAAAACTAAATTAATGAGGATTGATGTTTAGTTAAAACCTCACACAAAATTTACAACACTACACCCCTTCCATATGTTATATGTATCAAAATATAGTGTAACTTCTACCATGATGTAATTTCACTTTCCTGTTTTTGCCCTTGACACTTTTTAATTTCTACAAAAAAAAATCATATAATTATATGAAACCACCAACATATTATCAATCTCCCACCTATAATTGAAAATTTATTGATCTATTTATAGAGCAATGTTGTGAAACCCGAGTCGGACATTAAACCGGAAAAAGTTTCGTATTAGGTTTAATTGGTTTAAACAGTTAAACCGTCTGGTCGGATCGGATGATTTTATATATAAATGTAAACTTATAATTAATAATTAATGATTTCAAATAATTATATGGGAGGAGATCCACTTACTCCAAGAGTAAGTTTAAAAAACTTATTTCACATCTTATCCATTAATTCTAGGGAAATCCAATAGTTTGAATTAATGAGTAAATCTAAATCATTAGATTTCCTTAAAATTGATGGCTAAGATGTGGATTAAGTTTTTTAAACTTACTTTGGATTAAGTGAACCCCTCCCCTAATTATATTGAAGTAACATATATTCATCTTTTCTTGGACCGAAGTAAAACAAAACATTAGAGTAATATTTCATTTTTTAAATTTTAAGTGAACCGTGTGGTTCACTTCTCGAGTTACTCGTTTAATCGGGTTTAACACGGTCGAATCAAAATTTCTCCGGATCAAAAGGTTCAACCACTCATTCCGTTAAGATTAAAAACCAGAACCATTTTCAAGTCCGGTTGTTGATCAGACTGGTCGGACTGTCCGATCCGGTTATCACAACACTGATATAGGGCAAAACATAATGTACATACCATCATATACTAATTTCTAATTCTCTATTTTGCCATTAATAATTTTTAATTTCTATTATATTAAAAATTATACACTCGCTGAAAGCCGGTTCATATTAATATCGTTATGAACATTTATAGCATGTAGAATATATATTACAAACAATAAGAAAGCGGGTTGACAGGCACAAGAGTGCCTTCCAATAAGATAGTCTATATATAAATGCAAAACATGATGCAACTACCACCATAGATTAATTTTCAATTCTCTATTTTTCCTTAATGTTTTTTTAATTTCTATTATGTTAAAAATTATACATTCATTGAAATCAGATTTAGATTAATATCGTTATGAACATTTATAGCAGGTAGAATACACACTATAAATAATAAGAAAGCGGAAGTACATGTTAACATGCTACTATAAAAAAATGAAGAAACTATTTCCTTAAAATTGATGGCTAAGATGTGGAGTAAGTTTTTTAAACTTACTTTGGAGTAAGTGAATCCCTCCTCTAATTATATAGAAGTAACATATATCCATATTTTCTTGGATCGAAATAAAACAAAACATTAGAGTAATATTTCATTTTTTAAATTTTAAGTGAACTGTTCGGTTCACTTCTCGAGTTACTTGTTTAATCGGGTTTAACACGGTTAAACCATAATTTCTCCAGTTCAAAGAGTTCAACCACTCATTCCGTTAAGATTAAAAGCCAGAATCATTTTCAAGTCCGGTTGTCGATCAGACTGGTCGGATCGTCCGGTCCGGATATCACAACATTGATATAAGGCAAAATATAATGTAACTACCATCATATACTAATTTCCAATTCTTTATTTTGCCATTAATAATTTTTAATTTTTATTATATTAAAAATTATACACTCGCTGAAAGCAGGTTCACATTAATATCGTTTTGAACATTTATAGCATGTACAATATATTACAAATAATAAGAAAACGGGTTGACAGACACGGGCCCGTGTCTGCCAATACGTTAATCTATATATCTATATATAAAAACAAAACATGATACAACTATCACTGTAGATTATTTTTCAATCTCTATTTTCTCTTAATATTTTTTAATTTCTATTATATTAAAAATTATACATTTTCTAAAAACAAATTCACATTAATATCGTTATAAATATTTATAGCATATAAAATACACACTATAAATACACTATAAATAATAAGAAAGCTGGAGTACCTGTTTAACATGCTACTATACAAAAAATGAAGAAACTATTTCAATCCCTCTCCACTGAATCATTTGCTTTTCTGCACCTAAGTTGGTTTATTTTCCTTCTTTATTTGAACTAAGGTTTATTTTATACCTTTTACTGGCAAATTTGCAATCCACCCATCATTGTCAATAAAAGAGATATCCACGAATTTTTTGATCTCTGATTTCTTCAACTTATTGATCCAAGCCACACGACCTGTGAGATCTGATCCTGGTCCTCTGCATCTTTCTTCTACAAATGTGATATTTTCCCTGCAATATTTATCTTCATTTTATTCATCAAATAATAGTAGTAATAATATTTCCATCCTCTATGTTATTTTATATACATTCTCCTATTTTAAACCAAAATTCACAATTTTAATGATGTATTTAATTCATAGTAATATAACAAAATCTTTCTATCTATCTATTATTTTTTGGAAAAATGTTATTAAAAAAATTTGAAGTTACAAAAGTTAACAGAAAAATAACTTATATAATTATTTAAAAAGTAAAAAGTAATATGAGGATCCAATTTGAAACTTTCCTTTTAAACAAATTCAAAATCGAAAATAATTTACACAAAAAATCTATTAGTTTTGTATAATAATAATAATATTATTATTATTATTATTATTACCTAAACTAAAAAAATAAATAAGTAAATAATAAATGAATAATTTGGAATATAAGTATCTTACTCATGGCCTTTAAAGAAATCCTTTTCAGCCCAACCCTCTGTTCTAATCACATCAGCAAAGAATGATTTGGCTATGATCACTCTAGGGTTTCCTGATGTTAATGCTCTTCCAAGATTAGTCTTTCCACCTTCACCATTTATTTTACATTTGTTGAATACAAACGCACTTGGATCATCCTCTGATTCTCTTTCATTTGCTGTAATAACCCCTTTCTTTGGTGGACCAAGTCCATTTGAAAAATATATTTTACAACCCTACATATTCATCATAAAACAACTACTGATTTTGAGGAAATAACTAAAGCCATGTTTAAGTCTCAATTACATTGTATTATTACATTGATTTTCTTTTGTTATGCATATAATAAACTACATGACAACGCTTATTATACCTGGCGTTGTTATATTATCCTATATGACAGCGCAATTTCAACCATTCGCTGATATATGTAACGTATATGACAACACTCCTCCTTACTTACAAAGTGTATTGTGGTATATCATCAATACAACAATGCTACTTATAAAAGGCGTTGTTGTACGCTGTTGTATTTAACAGCGCCCCTTTTAAATGACGTTGTTATATATGAATTATAAGACATCGCTGTTTGTAGACCGCGCTGTTATATTTGGAAATTGTATAACATCGTCTGTGTTGGGTTGCGCTGTTGTATGTATGGTATGCAACAGCGCCTACAGAAGCGCTGTTAATATATATCATATACTACTGCAGTCAAACAGACAACGCATGAAAGCGCTGTTAAAGGCCCAAAATAAGCGTTATTGTTTGACGTATCTGACGTAGTGTGCAACTGTAATATTTTATCATAATGCAATTACAATATTAGATAAATTAATTAGCACTATATTTTATATTTTAGATCGTGGTTATGTTGCGATTAATGTACCTAAGAAAATTGTGGTAGATGCGAGACTTTCGAAACCAAAATATTGAAAAAGCAATTGCAATTTTATAATAGAATTTAAAACTAGAGTAATGTGAAATTTGTTATATTACCTTGAAGATTGATCGACCCGATCCAAATATGAAATCAGTTGCACCTTGAATATAACAATTATGATAGTAATGGCGGCCAATAGAATCATATAGGGTATCCTGAACCCCTATAAAACCACAATTAATAAAAGCACATTTATCTGCATGAACCCTAACTGCAACGGCTTGAGTCACATTTTCACTATCTCTTGTGTTGTGCGTATTCTGAGGAAAAATATTCTAGTGTTAGAAAATATAGACTCATATTTGATATAAACAATGTACAAAGAAGAAAGGTATAAAACTTATGCTATAACAATGTTCAGATTTTGTTAAAATAAATTCATTTGACTAGAATTTGTACGTTCCATGTGTTATTTTATGTAGTTACCTCGAAAGTAATGCCTTTTACAAGAGTATTATTTCCACTTATTTCTACAGTAGCTGTGTGTTTTGCACTGCCAAAATCACCCCATTGAATTGTTGTAGAGTTCCTTCCAGCTCCATGAAGAAAAATGCACCGTTTGGTGTTGTCAATTGTTACTTTCTCTCTGCATTGCATATAAGAATTATCACATGATGATTGTGCTTGTTCATTGGATTCTTAATAATTAAAATAAAATAGATACTCTAAACATTAAACTTAGGTCAATCATACGATAAAAAAAACTCAAACGTTGGTCTAGTGGTGTAAGACTCTGCTAGATCTGTAGGACGACTAAAATATAAGAGTTCGATTCCTGGGATTAACTCCTTATTCATAGAGTGAGGGGATACATTTGATAATACGAAAAAATATACGATGAGAACAAGATATTTACTTGTAAACACCAGGGGAAATTCGGATACGGATCCATTGAGAATTTCCTGGTGGAACAGTGTCAATTGCACTTTGAATTGTTTTGAATGTTTTATCTCCTCTTTGACAAACATGAATGGTCTTGTATGGTTTGGCACATTTGTGGGATTCACAAAAACCAAAAACAAGGATTTGCAAAATGAAAATGATGCTAAAGAATTTTGGGAAATGCATTTTTGTTTTGATTTTTCCTTTTTTTGTGAAATAGGTTTAAGAACAACCTTGAATATTTAAAGATGAATGGTAACTCTTTTGGTATATTAGAAAATAAATAAGGAAGGTTATTGCATGCATTTAGAATAACATATATACGCTAATTAATTAAGGAAATAATGCAAAAATTCAACATTTGTCTTCATTTTAATGGAATTATTATAATTGATATTCTTAATATATGTATATGTGTGTGTGGGAATCATTATATGAAGTCAATTAACACTGTAAAAAGTTAAAACCGAAGTTTTACAAAATAGTTTCACTATTTTTCTACTGTTTTTTACATCTTCTTGAAGTAATTTAATTTTATCTAAATCTAAACTTCTACCGATGATTTGTTTCTTTTAAAAAAACACAGTGATTCATAACTACAATTTCATTTTTCCTATATTGACATGGGCTATAATTCAATTCGAAGTATGAAATTGAAGTGTTCATTTTTTTCCAATGAGTCTTATACAAAAATATCACCAATAAATAAACAATGAATAATATATTAAACGTTAGAAACAATATTAATAATGGTTAGAGCGTCTCAACTCAAATGGAAAGTAAGATATATCCTAATCTCTACCTTCCTTTCCACCACCCAAAATTGGATATTAAAATATTATTTAAATTATTTAATACTTAATTATTTAACTATTTTTATTAAAGATATGCTTTTATTAGTTTTTTATTTATTTTATATTATTAATATTACTATTATTATTATTAAGTAAATAAAACACAATAAAGTAGTGAAAAAACATGAAATTTAAAAAAAAAAACTAATGAATGAGACAAAGGCGGGGAAATATGGGGCAGGGGAATCAATTCAATGCGACAAGTAAGGGTGGAAACATGCCAGATCGCTTATCGTGAGCTTATTATCTGGCCTATAACATGTTAGGTCAGACCAGACCTTTTTAGTAAACATGTCAGACTTAACTTCTCCAAAAGCCTATATAACCGAAATAGGTCAAACTCAAGCTTTTTAAAAAGCCTATTAAGTCTAACATGTCAGCCTACATAATGTTATTATGTATTTAAAATTATTTTTATAACATGTCCAAAACTAAATAATAAATTTTTTATGTAAATCCGTTAGGACTTAGAGATTAGACTATTTAATAATTGAATATTTAATTGTTGAGACTTGAGCTTAAGTACATAACTCAACTCATGTTAAATATTAGAACAATATCATATTTTACTATGATATTAAAAGACATTATTTTGTATATTCTAACCTCAAAGGCACCACAAATCATTCGAATACACTACACAACATTGGAAGATGATGGAAATAATTGATATAACAATGTAAAAAATTTCACACTAATTGATATAATTATAATAACTTTTTCTAGTTTGTATATAATGTGTTGATTCTTTTTACCTTTATAGGCCTTTAAACAGGCTAACAGGTCATACCAGACTTTTAAACAGGTCATGCCTAAGCTTTGAATTTTTTTTAAACAGGCTAACAGGTCAGGCCCAGACTCCTATATATTATATAGGTTCGGCCTGTTTAAGGTGAAGCCTTGCCTTGACCTGTTTTCGCCCCTAGAAACAAGGACACAGGGTGAGAGGCATACAGTCGTAAAGATTTATTATAATTGTAAAGATTTTATTTTATTACCAAAAAAGCAACACTACCAAACATATTCATAAAAAAATTCTAATTAAAACAAATTTCCTCTAAATCAAATTTTATCTTAGTTTTTTGTCATACTATCTTTAACTAAATCAATTAATTCCTCACTTTTTTAATAATTATATTATAATTGATGAATTCAATGCAATTAGATATAATTATAATTGGCGTACACTCCGGTGTCGGTCAACCCGCATTCTATTTTTTCTAATATAGAATGTATCATTTTCATGTTATATCATTTGAGAAAAAATATTTTGAATATAAGAAATAAATATATAAACTCAACAGTGTGGAGATTTAAGAATATAACATATGATCGTTGGTATGATATACACAATTTTTTTGCAAATTTCTCATTTTTTGTCTCTAATAATTATTATAGAGTTGTTTAATGTTTTTTTGGTATGTTATTGTTTGTTTTTATTGGTTTGAGAAAATGAGAATATAGAAATAAGAGAATATGCATGTGGAAGATTAATGATGTATTGATTTAAAAAATGAAAGCAATGTATGGAAGTTTATAATAGTTATTAATATTAATAAAAGAAGTTAAAAAAGGATAAGTTTGAGATATAAAAATTATGTCATGGTGATTACTTCGTATTTTGACTTTATTAATAGTATAGATAACAATTAAAATAGAGCAATTAAGTATTTGTTTGTGACAACCTCTAAAAAGAACAAGACACAATTAAAATTATCAATTATTAAAATTATTATTTAAAAAAAGATTTGAAATGTGGTAAATTTATCAAAATAGGTTCACAAAATCTTTATAATGGCAACATTTTTAAGAAGTTTGCTACACATATAATGTCAATCAAATAACCTTTATACACATATTGTAATATCCATAATTTTAGTTTTACTTTAACAATAAGATAGTTTATCGATTATCTCACAACCAAGTGAATCGATGTTTTTTAAAAAGTGAGTTTTTGTATCAATCATAATGTTCAAAATATATTGAGTTAGAAATATTATTGTATTATTATTTTAATTTTTAAAAAAGTGTAATATTTATGCACCGTCAATGTAAAGATTTATACACACTCACGATATCATTTATCATTTATTTGGATTGCTTTTTTGAAGAGTAAATGAAGCAATAACAGACTAACAATGTATAAAACACATATACCATGAGTGTCTATGTTTTTTTCTCTTTATGGAATAGTTATAAGTTAATTAACAATAACATATCCTTTATGGATATTTTTCCTCTTATAAATACTTTATCAAGCCATATCTATGATTATTTTCTTTGTTAACATCATCTTAATGTTGATTTTTGACTAAAGTGATGATAGTTGTCATAATGTTTATCAAAAAATATCATCATGGTAATACCCTACTTTGTATATATGTTTACCCCTTTATGTCTACTAGCGTATTGACAGGCACTCCCCCCGTTTTCCTACTGTTTGTAATGTATAACGTATATATTATAAATGTCTCATATAGTAATTTGTGTTAAATATTATAATTTTCAATTGAATTTATTCGATTGAGTAATTGTTCAATCTTTTTTTTTTTTAAATTGTACGTTCAAATAATTGATTCACTCACAATTATTTTTTCAGGTACAGTATATAATTAGGACGTAATCATTTAAATAAACTTATCTAGAACATAATATGTAAGGTCGTCGTGAAATGAAATTTTTATTTACAACATTTTTTTTAATAATGATTACACAAATTAGTAGATACGATAAACTGGGTAATGATTTTTCATTGATAAGGTGAAATTGAAAACTTGCTTGTTAACACACTTTCTTATTGATTGACATAAAAACCGGGATTGATTGACGCTAGTTGTTAACCCATATTTCTTTTGTTTGGTTTGAAATGTTTAATTTACATATTATAAACATTTCACATGATATTTGAAACAATTATGTCTAACCCATATTCCTAATTTTAGAGGGTTTTTTATTTAAAATTGATAATTGGTCCATAAGCCATAATTTGCAATAAAATTGCCAAGTTGACTTTTTGCAATAAAAATTAGTGAACAATATTGCAGAAGAGTGGAGAGTAGTGTGCAGACATATTGGCAACCGTAAAGGTAGTTTGAAAACAACTGCAAAATAAATATTTTACCCATTAATATCATATTAAACATATTTGTTTTTAACATGAAAGCTATGTAAAAAAGGTATTAAAATGTATGGTATGAGATAAAATCACCATATTTTTTATTTTATATAATCGAGTAAGGAAGGACACCTATGATAAAAAAGGGGTCAACATAAAAAAATTATCATCAAAGAAGTATAATGTTTGATATGATACAGCTGAAACATCAATTGAAGATATTCATGAGTCTAAAATTGTAGCACATCCAATAATATCACATGGAAGATAATGTATGAAAACTGCAGTACATAAAATGCAATGGTGGATCTTGATTACATAATTTTGTTAGAAAGAAAGATAATTTAAGAAAAGTACCAATAATTGCAATGATATATCTTGGAAGAATAATCATGTCTATTGCACCTGCAGTCACATATCAAGAAACATAAAAAAATGAAGAAATTTGTTGAAGTACACATGTTAAATTGTTGAAGAGTGTCATGTTTAATGGACATACATTCTGATTAGTTAATCATGACAAATTCATATACACATTGGTTGGTATAAAACATTACTTCATGAAGCCAATCAACTAAAAATGGTTAAGGCTCCTAAAACCTCAATGGAGTTCCATAAAGAGAAATCAGTGTTTTTCTCACTTAGTATATGGTTCTCAGACATAATAGGATGTTCAGTTCTATTCTCCTTGGTTCCACTATATTATACTCTTTAGTCTTTTTTCTTGTTCTCTGTACATGATAGAATATAAATCATATGTTATGTCCTCTCCTCATGTTGTCTAGAGGAGTATATTTTTTCTTTATCAAATTACATTTGTCTGATAAATATATATTTTCTTCATGAAGAGTCTTCACATTCATAAAATTAATTTTTAGAATTCTTTCTTCCAAGATATTGCTTCCATTATTCAAAGAAGTCTTAACCAATTATTATTTCCAATGCTCAACTACATTTCATGTGAAATTGACTTACCAAGCTTTCTTATGTTAGTACCATTGTTAATTTTACTTCCTTAAACTTTAGTTCTCAAACAATATGTGAAGTTAATTAAGATCTAACTTCCAAAAAAAAATTATATCATTGTTTCCTTCTGTATATTGTCAGTGTGTGGAAACTACTTAAGATTTGTTAATCTTCTACATATTAGTAAGCATATGTACTTCTTTCATCTTGTTTCTTTTTGTGTATGATTTTATTAAATACATTAAATGCACTAAGTTGGAAGAATAATTCCAATAGTGCATAATGTTGTAAGTTTAATCCTAGGCAAAAAAAAAGTCTATGATGCACTTACCATCCTTCATCTTAGGTTATATGGTGCACTTACCAACATATATTTTCCATTCACCATAGTAGAATTGTTTGCACAAAAGTGACATGTTCTTGGACTTCCTCTGAGATCCTCAATAGATCATAGGGAACACCATCAAACCTTATCATTACAGCCTCACCCTTCACAGTGCCTGAAACAAAAAACACAACCACTACATTTTCTAAAAACTAAATTATTGCCAATATTCATCTCTTATGCTAGGTGAAACACTCGTGATTTTTTTTTATATTTGTATCATGCATAAGTTTGTCACCCTATCTCAACAACTAACTTTTAGGTTAAAGTCTAAAATCCTTTATATGTAAGATGAAGAAAATTTAACTTGCAAGAGAGATGGAATAAACATGAAAAAAATCAGTTCAGAGATTTAAAACCAAACTATGCATAATATAGAGAGTACATGAAAGAGGTAACAATTACATACCTATTATCTCTTATGTCTGCCTCTACCCAACTATTAGGGTTGGTTCGCAAATTGGATTTTGGAACAAAGGAAAATGAAAAGTAAAATAAGAATGAAAGTGAAAATGAAAAGTAAAATAAATGTGCATACCTTACCAATCTAATACCTCTATTATTTTTACATCATCCCTTACATTACACTACAACAGACTTTGTATATAGTGGAAGTTTTTTTTGCGATTAGTGGAGGTTTTGGGGGTTTTTAACCTCCACAATATAAATAGCGGAGGTTTCAGAAACCTCCACAGTTGTGACCGCTAGAAGCATTTAGTGGAGGTTTTAGAGAACCCTGATATTGATAAATTTAGTGGTTTATTAGTGGAGGTTTTTAACCTCCACTATTTGAGGAGGTTTTTAACCTCCTCTATTTGATGTTTTTAACCTCCGCTATTTGAGGAGGTTTTTAACCTCCACTGATTGAGGAGATTTTTGCATCATTTATCGTGGAAGTTGTAAACCTCCACAATATGAAGATGTTTTTGTAATGTTTGTCATAGAAGCTTTAAACCTCCACTAATTGAGAAGGTTAATTATGGATATTTCCAACATCCACTACTCCAAATAACATATGGAGACCTATTGGAAGATAACTATTATAGGTTTCTATATGATTTTAACCTCGGGTTAA
The DNA here is from genome assembly GCA_009771035.1 of Lupinus albus. NCBI lineage: Eukaryota > Viridiplantae > Streptophyta > Magnoliopsida > Fabales > Fabaceae > Lupinus > Lupinus albus. The sequence continues at coordinate 1,701,198 of CM020013.1, read as the reverse complement.
TTTCATAATTTTCACAATTTTAATATTACTAATTTATAATTATTATTTAAATATTCAATACTAAATACAAATATTCTTAACAATAATAAAATTTCATTGCAAATAACTAAGGTTGTGTAAAAGAGTTGAAAAACTTATTATTTATCATTTGTTATAAATCCAAATACACTATAAAATCTAAAAAACTAAAAGTAGTCTCATATGACACTTTAAAAACAAAATACATAACAAATATCCTATACATAATAGATGATCCTCTTGCACCCAAACGTGTACCAGACATACTTGCATCATCATTTGCCTGAAATAATAGAATAAAATATAATATCATTAACTATTAATCTAGACCATCACTATTCATATATTCATATTTTTGTTCTAGCTAAGCTTATTATCAATAAATAAATAGCTAGGCAATACCTTATCAAATTGGAGGTGTAGTACAACAATTTTAAGACTGGGAGGGGGAAATAAAAAAGAACTATATCTAGACAAGTAAAACTAACTAGCCACTTAAGGTAGTAAAGTACCAAGAGAGTGTATTACGAACCAAACCTCAAAAGGAAGCAAAGCTCAAGTATGATCACCCTCATAGCGATAGCCATACTTTCCTAAAAAGTTCCAGAAACCACCTGCATACTATTCCAACAACACTATAACCACTTGCATACTAACCGTGTGAAGGTATTTATATTGTTAATCTTGAAAGCTCAAACATAATAAAACTATTTACAATGCACAACTTTGTGACTTAAAAGCTAGTATGACATAGTTTTTTGGTATATGTTTATGTTTAGTCTCCTCTACTTTTGTTTATGTATGGTGTGATTCTCTTTTACTTTTATTTTGCACTTCTTGCTAGTAATAAATTATAGCTAAGCACTGATTAACATGCATGTGTATTTCATTCAACAACAAAGAACATGTATTAGAATGTTCTTTAGACATGAAAAATATGTGCATTATAATAAACTATATATGTGGCAAGGATGAGACCCAGTCTGATGTGTGTGAAGGAAGAAACCCCATTGCGTTGAGCTGCAGAACAAGACACACACAGAGAGATACATATATGAATTATGGAAACAAAGTACATAACACATATATGAATTATGAATTATGAAAACAAAGTACATAAAACGTAATAATAGGAGATATATTATTACCTTCCAAACACCTAGTGCTAAACCACCCAAATTGAGGGCTATGAATAACAACTTAGGTGGAAGACATTCAACTTAGTGTCTTTGTAAGGGACGTCAGAAACTGAAAGAAGAAATAAAAAGTGTTGTTATAATAAAGTAGAAGGATGGTTGTTTAGTTATAAGATTGAATAGAGCTTACTTACTCTTTCCGAGAGATTGTAATGCGAAATAGGTTGCCAGAGAGCTGAAGAGGTAATACCAATGTTGAACAAGTGAACAGTAGAACCAGCCATCCACATCATGAATCCCATTATTAACAAGTTCTTGAATGATGCTTGTGCTACTTCCCATGCTTTTTGTTTATTAAATATATCAAATATCCATTGGATTGGATTGGATTATGAATGAACAAATTCTGAATAAATAAATAAAAGCTATCTTTTTTATTGACATCTAACTTGATTTGAAGTAAGACAAATGTCACAAAGACACAAACTACTTGGACGATGCTACAAAGACAAGAGGTAACTAAATTCACAACAACAAAAACACATATGGGAGTTGTTACTAATTTTCATGTGTTTGTTTATTAGTAAGTTGAGGAGTCTAATGACTTGCACTAATATGTGGATTAAATATCGGTTAGAGAAAAGGTGTTGGACAAATTGCAAGTGAATATGAACAAAACACACACATCTTCTGGTGTAGACAATTTATCAAAGAGTTGGTGAGCAATTACAAGCATATGAAAGAAAGCATAACGTAACAAAAGTGGAAGCATTGATAACATTAGATAATGTTGAAAACAATAAAATAATTAACACTTAATGTTTCCATGACCTTATTTGCAAAATTGAAAAACCCTAACATTATAAAAAATGAAAGAAATGGAAAAAATCAGAGAGAAGGAAATTGGAGCAAAGAAAAAGAGCTAACCTTAGAGAATAGATTTGACTTTGAAGGATGGGAAGATTCAAAGAAACAAGGTATGTTCACCAACTCTTTCATAGTTTTATAGTTTTTCCAGGTTTCTTTGTTGAATTTCCATTCTTACGTTTTTTATTGAGGTTTCTTGTGGACACTTACATAATTACTTACCAGCTGGATCAAATTCTACGGAGAAAAATAGATGCGAGTATTAAGGTATAAAAACACGTTCCACTGAAACACGTAGGAAAGTATAAGTATTACAAGAAATATAGTGGAGGTTGAAAACATCCATAAATTAAATAAAAACCTCCATTATACATCTATCTAATTCCTAGCCCACCATATTTGATTTATTTGAGGAGGTTTGAATAACCTCCACAACAAAACCTCCACTAGATACAATGTTTATTGTAGTTTAGAAGGGTTAACAAAAACTTCGATCCCTTCCTTAAATAGTGTCAAAATTATCTCATTACGGTGGAACTACACCGATAAACAAACAATTATCTCTCCCACCCCTTGCATACATATACACAAAACACACACATTAATCTTCATTTCATATGTAACACCCTAAAATTATCCTCCTTAAAAAGAGGTAACAATTCTGAAGAATGAGGCATACCGCCAGATTCTCGCTTGAGTGAGAGAGTCTCGCCCAAGCGAGAGACCCAGTGTTTTAATGTTGGAAATTATGGGAGCCTCACCCAAGCGAGAAATTGGTCGCTTGAGCGAGAGATGTAACACCCCAAATTTTAATGTTTAAAATTATAGTATCAGTCCTGGAAGACTCGCTTGATCGAGAGATTCTCGCCTGAGCGAGAAAGGATCACCTGGGAGGGTGAAATCCTGGACTATACTGGAGGATTCTCGCCTGAGCGAGAGTTGTCTCGCCTAGGCGAGAAATGGCAATTTTGAGCTGTTGACACAGTGTAATCGATTACACACTCCTGGTAATCGATTACATGCTGATAAACTAATCAGACCTGTGCATCTGACACAGTGTAATCGATTATACAGTTCTGGTAATCGATTACATGATGATTAAAAGCATCAGATATGTACATCTGACACAATGTAATCGATTACACCATGTTGGTAATCGATTACATCGTATTAATGTAATCGATTACACACTTCTGGTAATCGATTACATAGTATTAATGTAATCGATTACACACTTCTGGTAATCGATTACATCGTATTAATGTAATCGATTACACCATGTTGGTAATCGATTACATAGCGACGATGCCTCTATAATTTACACAGTGTAATCGATTACACTATACTTGTAATCGATTACACTTATCGCAATGTCTATAAAATAGAAACCCAAAACACATTTTAGGGTTAGAACTTCGAAGAGAAGAGAGAGAGGAGAGCTTTTCAAGAGCAAGGAGCCTTAGGACTCATCTTGGAGCTTGAGAAGAGGTAAACCTCTTGTTACTAACTCTTCTTCTTCCTCTCTAACTTGTTTTGGGCATGTTTGATTTATTTTCAAAACATGAGAAACCATGGAAACCATGGAAACTCATTCTTTAGAGTTATGGTTCGTTTTATGTTGTTTTTATCTTGTAAACTCTTGGTTTAGAGATAGTATCTCAAGAATGGAAAGGGTTGTGGGTTGATTCATGAAAACCCCAAAAACCCTAAAAGTGAAAATGTGGTAAAAGGAGAGAATGAGTAAAATGCTAGAGGTAGAAGATGAGTTTACCCCCAAATATTGAAATATGAGATGTTATGCATGTTTTAGATGGTTGAATATGGATGATGAATATTTTGTATGATTAAATGATGCAATATAAGTTGTTTATGTGATATTTGGAATAAATGACTAACATTGTGTTATGTGGTGGGATGAGGAAAGATCCTAAGGTTGGAGGTGGTGTCGGTAGAACTCGAGAAGTTGCCAAGAACCGAACCCCAATACTCACCAAGGTAAGGATAAGTCTTTAATGTTGCATTTGAAATAGAAAATGTGTATTTTCTGGTTATGCAAAGACTAAGTTGTAAATTACGCATTTAGTATGAACATATATGGGTGTGTTTATACTAAAGTAGGCGTAAATTTACGGAAGATGGAAAAGGTGTGTGTTTCCTGGCCATGCAATAATTATATTGTAAATCACGTATTTAGTATAAACAGATATGGAGTGTTTATACTAAAGATGACGTGGATTTACGAGAAATGATTGATGGCAAATTGATGGAAGGAAAAAAATATATTTTTAGCCGACCAGAAATGGTTAGCGACTTTGGCCCAAGTTTATGAGGCAACACTTCGGCCCGAGTTTATGAGGCAACACTTCGGCCCGAGTTTATGAGGCAACACTTCGGCCCGAGTTTATGAGACAACACTTCGGCCCGAGTTTATGAGGCAACACTTCGGCCCGATTTTATGAGGCAACACTTCGGCCCGAGTTTATGAGGCAACACTTCGGCCCGAGTTTATGAGGCAACACTTCGGCCCGAGTTTACGCGGCATGTTTTCTTTATAAAAGAGATGAAAATTTGTTTTTAGCTAACCCTAAGGGGTGTAGGGACTTCGGCTCGAGTTTATGTAGCAACACTTCGGTCCGAGTTTACGCGGCATGTTTTCTTTATAAAAGAGATGAGAATTTGTTTTTAGCTAACCCTAAGGGGTGTAGCGACTTCGGCTCGAGTTTATGTAGCAACACTTCGGCCCGAGTTTACGCGGCATGTTTTCTTTATAAAAGAGATGAGAATTTGTTTTTAGCTAACCCTAAGGGGTGTAGCGACTTCGGCTCGAGTTTATGTAGCAACACTTCGACCCGAGTTTACGCGGTATGTTTTCTTTATAAAAGAGATGAGAATTTGTTTTTAGCTAACCCTAAGGGGTGTAGCGACTTCGGCTCGAGTTTATGTAGCAACACTTCGGCCCGAGTTTACGCGGCATGTTTTCTTTATAAAAGAGATGAGAATTTGTTTTTAGCTAACCCTAAGGGATGTAGCGACTTCAGCTCGAGTTTATGTAGCAACACTTCGGCCCGAGTTTATGATGCGTGTTTTATTGGTAAAAAGGATGAGAATATGCTTTTAGCTAACCCTGAGGGGTGTAGTGACTTTGGCTCAAGTAATGCAGCAAGACAAAATGAATTTCGGAAATGGTTTACTAACCCTTTTTCTAATGTGGATTATCTTATAATGACGTTTATTGAATTAACGACTTACTCCTTTATGTGTTTTGTACTTTTGTCATTGATAATCCCATTGCAGGTAAATAGATGAATGAAGTATGTTAGGTCGGGAGCTTTAAGAGCTTTAGACTTCGGATTCACTATTTATGTTTTTGTATCTTAAATGACTATTTGCGGATTTAAATGATTGTAATCATAGCTAATCATTAGTCGGATATTTGTAACTGGGTGTATGGTTATTTCGGAGAACTATACTTATGGGGTCTCATTATCCGTGAGACATTATGAATATGAATTATGTTTTTTTGTCAAATCAAGTGTAGGTGATTATGGAATTAGAAAGTATGATAGTAAGTGTAGGAAAATGCATGCAAAATGATTAAAATGAATGAAAAAATTTCAAGGGGAGAAAATCGGGTCGTTACAAGAGAAGTCTGGGCAGGATGTGAGATTATCGCTTGAGCGAGAGAATCTCGCCCAGGCGAGAGAGTCCATGTTTTGAAACTTAAAATATCGTGGGCTTCTCGCCCAAGCGAGATATCCTCGCCCGGGCGAGAGTGCCCAGCTATAAAAGTAAAGAAAGGGTTTCACAAACCCTAATCTTCATTTTCTTTCCTCCCCTCTCACTCCCAACGGCAGCTCCCCACAGATTTCGACTCTCTCCTCTACTAAACCTCAAAAACTCATCAAAACCCCTTCCTCTTACTTCTTAGTGGCACATTGGTGAACTTTGGAGGTGGAAAAGGAACAATGGGGGTTGAAGGAGATGGAGGTATATGGAGCTCTTTGCGGATCCATGGAGCTTACACAACCTAAGGTGAGAGAGATGACCATTGTGGTCTTCGAGTATTTCATTAAAGTCATATTCTCTGATTTCCCTCAAGAATCGGAGCACGTTAACGGATAGAAACTCTATTGGGTATTTGTGGTCCATGTGAGAGTCTTTATTTTATATGAGGATGTATTAGCCATGAAAGTAGAGATATATGTGCGGGAAAACCGTTTATTTAAGTAAAACGCAATATGCTCATTTATGGTAATACACCGTCATGAAAGATGATTCTAACGTTATTGTGTTATATGATGAAGAATATGTTGTGTGTGATTTGTTTATGATAATGGTGTGTTATGGATGGTTGATTTATTATAAACCTATATGGGTATGTTTGTAATAATGACGGTGTGGTAAGTTGTTTAACGACAACAAATGGATATGATTACGTGGTATGATAATGATCGTGTTGTGAGCTATTTATACGTAGTAAGGGATAAGTGTTTCCATTTTATATGAGTTGATGTGCGCAAGGTTTGTGTATGAGGTAACGTGTATGTAATGATAAGTCTTTAACTTATGCATTTGAAATAGAAAATGTGTGTATTGTCTTGTTGTGCAAATGATTAAGTTGTGAGTCGCGTATTTACTATAAACATATATGGGTGTGTTTATACTAATGATGGCGTGGATTTACGAGAAATGATTGATGGTGAAATCAACGAAAATAAAATATATTTTTAGCCGATCATGAATGGTTAGTGACTCCGGCTCGAGTATATGAAGCACACTCCGGATCGAGTATATGTAGCACACTCCGGCTTGAGTTTATGAAGCAATACTTCGGATCGAGTTTATGTATAATGATTTTCAAAAAGAAATATGCATGCTATAGAATATATATAATGGGATATATATACTATTGGATGAATATGGATAACATAGAAATGAGTACGTTTAGAATGAAAGTAATATGCATGCTATAGGATATATATTATGGGATATATATCCTATAGGGTGAATATGAACAACATGATAATAAAAGAAAGAAAGTATGAATGTCTATATTTATATACTCATGAAATGTGTTCCACTTCAATGTTTAATTATTAGGTGGTGATCTTAATGACGATTGAGCTGAATAAATGATGGGTTATATGGAATTTGGATGCGAATTGTCTAAGTGAGAGATGATAATCATGCTAATTGGATATATGAACACTATGTGGTATAATGTGTTGATTGTTATATGTTTAGTATGATTGATGTTAGACGTTGTATAGGTTTAATACTTTAATGTTATTACTCCATGTAATTTCACGCTACGGTCACCGTAGTTGGTTCTTACTCCCTCTGTCTCTTCTTGTATGTGTTGTGTATTTGAGTTCAGGTTGTGGCGGTAGCGCGTTGGACGCTTGCGGAGAAGAGTGCATGGTAGAGTAGGGTTTTATGTAATTGATATGTTATATGATAAATGTTTATAATATGAGAAATATGTTGAATTATCGATTTTGTAAAATGGAACTCCTCCTAAGTGTATGATGAAGTTGATCTAATGTTTGTATTCAAAGTACTTTTGAGAAAGGGTAATTGTATAGATTATGTATTTGAAAGGAATATGTACTTGGAGTATTTCCGCATTTTGAATTATGAATGGAATTAATATTTGTATTCACTCGTTCTCCAAATATTTTCAACTAACGCCTTTCAAAAGTAATCACTTCCTTTCCGTGAATAAAGTTTTAAAGTTAAAAAAAAAAAATTGGGTTATGAAAATCGGGTCCTTACATCATAAATTCCACTTTTTTATAACCCTTCTCAACTTCATGCATTTATCACATTACATGATAAACATAACCAATGTTTAAAAAACCGTGCCGTGCCGGCCGGTTCAACCGGAAAACCGGTGAACCGGACCCCTAACCGGTACGGTACGTATGTTATACCGCATATGCAATAGAACCGGTCAAAACCGGTAAACCGGTCGGTCTGTACATTAATTTTTTTTTTTTTAAATTTCAAATTTTCAATTCTTCACCAATTCTTCAACTTCAATGATTGATACTTGGGTCATTTATTTGTATTTTGCATTTGTTAAGTGATAATTTTGGATAAATATATGTTTTGTACTTTAGACTTTGATTTTATTAAAGACTTAATGTTGTTTGTTTGTGTGAATTTGAAGTAAATTATGAATATGGATTATAAATATGAATATCTACTTATTTGAAATTTTTTGTTATAGGTTTATATATATATATATATATATATATATATATATATATATATAAGCAAGTATGTCCGGTTTAACTGGCATGCGGTTTAATTACTGAACCACTGGTTGAACCACTGTACCACTATACCAGTACCCTGACCGGTTTGATAACCGGTACGGTTTTAATAACATTGAACATAACCCAAAAACATGCAAATGAAAACGGATCTAACCAATGCCACTCAAAATTGACATGTTTTTTCTGAGGCAAAATCGCTATTAGTGTAATGGGGTTCCATAATAATGGAAAAAGCATCAAACTTTATTATAAAAAATCAAAATTGAAACAATAACTATTCACAACCATAAAACGAAATAAATGAAATGAAATTATTAAATGTGAGTAATTTATTATATGAATGAAATGGAATTATTTGGAGAAGGAATCAAACCTGATGAAAAGAAAAAATGAGAAAGAGATGAAATGAACTCGATGTGAAGTAATTTATTATATGAATGCATGGTCGGCTAAAACATATTTTCCTTTCATCGATCTCCTCATAAATCATTTTCATGCTTCTATACTCAAGTCAGAGTGTATGCTTCTATACTCAAGCCAGAGTGTATGCTTCTATACTCAAGTCAGAGTGTATGCTTCTATACTCAAGCCAGAGTGTATGCTTCTATACTCAAGCCAGAGTCGCTAACCATTCATGGTCGGCTAAAACATATTTTCCTTTCATCGATCTCCTCATAAATCATTTTCATGCTTCTATACTCAAGCCAGAGTGTATGCTTCTATACTCAAGCCAGAGTGTATGCTTCTATACTCAAGCCAGAGTGTATGCTTCTATACTCAAGCCAGAGTGTATGCTTCTATACTCAAGCCAGAGTCGCTAACCATTCATGGTCGGCTAAAACATATTTTCCTTTCATCGATCTCCTCATAAATCATTTTCATGCTTCTATACTCAAGCCAGAGTGTATGCTTCTATACTCAAGCCAGAGTGTATGCTTTTATACTCAAGCCAGAGTGTATGCTTCTATACTCAAGCCAGCGTGTATGCTTCTATACTCAAGCCAGAGTGTATGCTTCTATACTCAAGCCAGAGTCGCTAACCATTCATGGTCGGCTAAAACATATTTTCCTTTCATCGATCTCCTCATAAATCATTTTCATGCTTCTATACTCAAGCCAGAGTGTATGCTTCTATACTCAAGCCAGAGTGTATGCTTCTATACTCAAGCCAGAGTGTATGCTTCTATACTCAAGCCAGAGTCGCTAACCATTCATGGTCGGCTAAAAATATACTTCTTTTTCATTCGTTTCACCATAAATCATTTCCGGTAAATCCACGCCCACATTAGTATAAACACACCCATATATGTTTATACTAAATACGTGATTTACACTCAATCATCTCATAACCAGAAAGTATCACATACTTTCCTTTCCGTAAATCTACGCCTACTTTAATGTAAACACACCCACGTATGTTTATATCAAATGCGTACTTTACGTATCAATCATTGCATAATCAGAAAACTCACATTTTCGATTCCAAATGCTCAATTAAAGACTTATCCTTACCTCAGTGAGTGTTGGGTTTGGTTCTTGACAACTTCTCAAGTTCCACCGACACCGCCTCCAACTTTAGGATCTTTACTCATCCCACCATATAACACAATGTTAGTCATTTATTCCAAATATCACATAAACAACTTATATTGCATTATTTAACCATACAAGATATTCATCATATTTTCAATGTTGCTAAACTATTTTCATCATAAGTTTACAACCATCTAAAACATACATATTCATCTCATATTTCAACATTAGAACGTAAACTCATTTTCTACCTTTACAATTTTACCCATTTTCCACTTTAACCACATTCTCCCTTTAGGGTTTTGGGGTTTTCATGAATCAACCCACAAACCTTTTCCATTCTCGAAATACTAACTCTAAACTAAGAGTTTACAAGAGAAAAACACATAAAACGAACCATAACTCCAAAGGATGAGTTTCCATGGTTTCTCACATTTGGAGAAGAGATCCAACATACCCAAAATGAGTTTAAGAGAGAAGAAGAGAGTTAGAATCAAGAGTTTTACCTCTTCTCAAGCTCTTAGGTGAGTATCAAAACTCCTTGCCCTTGGAAAAGCTCTCTTCTCTCACTTCCCTTCAAAGTTTTTAACCTTAAAATGTGTTTGGGTTTCTATTTTAAAGAGGTGTCGTCGGGTTGTAATCGATTACCAACATGGTGTAATCGATTACAACGTGAAAAATGCGCATATCTGATGCTTTTAATACGATGTAATCGATTACCAGGAGTGTGTAATCGATTACCAGGAGTGTGTAATCGATTACCAGGAGTGTATAATCGATTACACTGTGTCAGATGCACATATCTGATGCTTTTAATACGATGTAATCGATTACCAGCAGTGTGTAATCGATTACCAAAAGTGTGTAATCGATTACCAGCAGTGTGTAATCGATTACCAAAAGTGTGTAATCGATTACCAGCAGTGTGTAATCGATTACACTGTGTCAGATGCACATATCTGATGCTTTTAATACGATGTAATCGATTACCAGCAGTGTGTAATCGATTACACTGTGTCACCAGCCCAAAATTGCCATTTCTCGCCCAGGCGAGACAACTCTCGCTCAAGCGAGGCTTCCAGGACTGTTACTATAATTTTAAAGATTAAAATTTGGGGTGTTACAATAGGTGGGAGATATTATCATGTATCATACAAAATAGATTTTTGAATGAATCAACAATACCCATTACACTTCACAAAATGATATTAAAAACTATAAAATGTAATTATGAGAAAATGTATACTTTAAAGAATAAAATAATAAGATTTTATCTAAATCCAATAATCATTATCTAAAACTTGTATGTTACAATTTTTGATGAATGCATGTTCTAGTAAGCATAAACTTGAAGATCCAAAAAAGGTTACTCTATATTAATTCAACTAATGTAAACGATAAATATGACAAAGTTGTAAATTAGTTTAAATAATTCATATTGTACTAAAATTATTGGAAAATTGCTTAATTTTCCCAATAAGCTTGATGAGATAATGAGTATGGGAAAATAAGTTTCATTGAGTAAAATTGCACCAAATAAGGACTTATAGAAATGTAGTAAAAAAAGTTCAATGGCTTAGATTGTGAAAATTATGCCTAACTAAAAATGCACAAAGTAAACTTAACCTATAAATAATGCAAACAAAAAATTGTTTTTACCTAGTAAGTTTGGGGGCTAAGCATCTTTATGCATCACTTGTCTAGTGATAATGATAACCTAAATCATGGAACATATCATTTTTGCGTGTGAAAGATCTTAATCTCAGATTGGCTTCTTGAAGTTTTGGATTTAAGTTACTAACAATCTTATATATGTAATTAAAAAGGGTTAGAAAATAAATGATATATACTATATATATATATAACATTATAGCTACCTAACTTTAACTTATGGCAAATAAAATTTTGAATTCATCAATAAACTATTAATATTTTTTATGTTATATTTCTTATTGTTACTATTTTAATACTGCAATAGTAACATTGCAATATTAGAATCGAAACTAAATTTTGTACAAAATATATTCATAATGAGCATTGTTTAAAATTAAGGAATACATATTTATTACAATAAGTATACATATTTCTTATTACTTATTTTAGAATTAAATAATAAATAAATATAAATTTATATTGAGCATTTCCTAAAATTAAGGAATTGAAAATAACATTTATTGCAATTGTATTAATATTTGAATTAACTATTTTTCTAGGGTTACTATTCTATTTGATTTATACTCTAAAAATTAAAGAATACAACAACGTATATGGATTGAGACTACCCCACATATATGAAATTGTATACCTACAAAGTGATATTCACGGTCCATGATTGAGACTCATTATGTTTTATTTTATGGATTTGATTATTTTAATATTATGAATTCATAAAATCATAAATATGAATATTTAAAATTAATTTAAATATTATGACATTAATAAATCAATGAATATCAAAATGTTGACCAAAATATCCCCTTTTCAAGGTTGTCAAATTTTTAATTAATAAATATTTTTTATTAATAGTGATATTCAAGGTTCATTAATAAATATTTTTGTGAGTGACATTTTGGTTGCATTAATATCACCCTAGGTTGCATGCTTAAGCCTTCCATTCACAATTTGCAAGAGTAATCCAACTAAGAATTTGAGCAGTCACACAAATCAATTAAATATGTCCATATAATTTATATCTCCAATGAAAATATTCATCTAAGAGAGTGTCATATCAAAGTCTTTAATCATATATCATAAATTACGAACCTCAAGAAATTCCATGTTTTTTGTCCTCTGCTTTGATTGTTCTGTCTAAAATACTCCCTGATTTAGAATTTGATAAGGATTAAAAAAATGGTCAAATGTATAATTCATTAAATATAATTATGAGATATAAATAACAATGAATGTTATCAATGATAATACTTCACGATGTTGTGTAATATTTTACCAAAGCATTTTCAAGTGCAATAAAAACAAAAACATGATAAAATTGTCAATTATGTAAACAAATAATTGAAGGAAAGATGATTTATCTACCCATGTCCAATCACAAAGCATATGATAATAACATCAGCCTCTTCCATACTATTTTGGTAATAACATCAGCCCATTTCATTCTTATTATGATATATGATCACTTTATTAGCATATAAATCAATTAAAGATGTTCATATAATTTATATCTCCAATGAAAATATCCACCTAAGAGAGTGTCATATCAAAGTCTTTGATCATATATCATAAATTACTAACCTCAAGAAATCTTCATGCTTTTTGTCCTATGATTTGATTGCTTTGTCTAAAATACTCCCTGATTTTGAATTTGATAAGGATTAAAAAAATGATCAAGTTTATAATTCATTAAATATAATCATGAGCTTTAAATAACAATTAATATTATCAATGATAATACTTTACGACACCTTATGTTGTGTAACAATACAGCTCGAAGACATGATTATTATCTAATTAAAGTAATATTTTACCAAAACATTTTCAAGTGCAATAAAAATAAAAGCACGATAAAATTGTCAATTATGTAACCAAATAATTGAAGGAAATATGATTTAGCTACTCGTGTCTAATTACAAAGCATATGATAATGTCATTATCTTCCTCTAGCTTGTTTATTTTATCACCTATTTGCAATGTTATCAAAAGGTTTACACATGTTCTTAGATTTCTGAGTGAATCATCTCAATTTACACAGGTTTTGATACATCTGTCATGTTTCCTATCATAAAAACTTACCCAAAAATGTTAACTTGTTAGTAAAAATCTTACATAGTTAGTAAATGTTCAACTAAAAAATCAAGAAAAATATTGATACAATAAAAATGTAAATAAAAATTCAACAATATATTCAACAAGTATCAGATAACCATAAGGAAAATATTAAACTTAGTGGAGATGAAACGTAAAGGTAGTACACATGGTATGTATTATTGTATGATCAAGTACCTACACCAAGTAAAAATGAAGCAAAATGAGCTTGAAATAAGCTTGATGAAGCAAAAATAACCAAAAAATGTTAACTTTTCAAGTAAAAATGTTATCTTTTTAGTAAATGTTAATCTAAAAATGCAACAAATAAGTTTTGATCCACTGAAAATGTTCTCAACAACATCAAAATAACATGCATATCCAAGATAACACCAAATTTTTTAACTTGAACTCAAAAAACGGGAAAGAAATTTCATGGAGCAAAAATACGCAAAAAATGTTAACTTTTCATGTAAAAATGTTATCTTTTAGTAAATATTGGACTAAAAAGCACAAATTAGTTTGTTCCACTACTTTTTTTCTATAACATGAAAAAAGCATGCATACCCAAGGTAATACTAAAAGTTTTGACTTAACTTTATGATGAGAAATCATACCTGAAAACCTAGAATCCATGGATCAATTTCAAGGATGAGGAAATTAAGAGCAAGAACATGAAATGAAGTTATAAGAAAAATTATACTTGACGTGAAGTTATAAGAAAAATCATACTTGATGTGATGAAGTTATAGGAAAAATCATACATGTGAATGAAGAACTCACCGCCCAATTTCATAGATGGAGAAGGAATGATGAAGAAAGACGTATGAAGAAGAAATTTTTTGGAGAAGAATGTCAACAATGGAAGTGGAAAGAGGTAAGAAAAAAGAATGAATGAAAAGTTTAAAACGGGAATGGAGAGAGAGGGTTATGGAAAATTAATGCAAAATAATTACACTATTTTTTTATTTATAAATAAAAAAAAAATAGTAAAGACAAATTTAACCATTAAAATGTCAAGTGTCAGTAACTTGGAATGTCTATTGTGTAATTACATTAGCCTCATCTATTCTTATTAAGATAGTAGAATAGTAGATATGGGTGGAGATATAGATGGCGGCATTTCCCCATGCCAACCCATATTACCCACAAAAATACGGGTAAAGCATCCATATTTTGCCCATTAGCTCATTTAGCTTGACCCGGTTGCCTGTTAAACTTGCAAGCATTTTAAATTGGCTAAATGGGCAGCCGCAGGCACACAATAAAAGCCCTTAGAATCTTCATTCTTGAAGGTTCAGTCCAAAATCCTTTCTTCCATTTCATATTTTCATTTCTTCTCCCATTCTTAATTTCTTTCATTTCCCAAATTCAATTTTCTTCAATTTCTATTTTTCCCAATTTAATTGTTATGATTATTGTAAACACCCAATTTTGACTGGGGTAACTTAATTTTTTTAATAAAAATAAAAAATAAAAACAAAAATATTGATGAGTGAATAATGATTAAAATGTAGTAAAAAAAAAAGAAGTGACAATTAGACTTGTTGGTGACCCATTCAACAACCCTAATCCTATTTACCCCACACTATAGAACATAAAATTCTAACATAATGAGGAGGGAGCAAAATTTTCAAAAAAATAGAAAGTGGAGGCAAACCTAAACTAAGGAAGAAAGAACACAACTCATAATCCTAGGACAGAGGCAAGACTTGGTTTAGAAAAAGATAGAAAGGAAAAGAAAGGGGGCAATGGGAGAAAATGACAACTCTTTTACATCATCTTCTCCACTAACACTAGAGGTTCATCTTCTTTCTTTTCTTTTATTTTTCTCTCTTTTATTTCATTCTCATTGTTGCATGATTTCCACGGATATCTTTTTGAGTTAGTTGTGAATTTTTTTTAAACCATGTGTTGCCATAACCTTACCTTAAAACCCCAAATCAATTTTAACCTAAAACCTCAAATCAATTTTAACCTAAACCCCAAATCAATTTTAACATAAACCCCCAAATCAATTTTAACCTAAACCCCCAAATCAATTTTAACCTAAACCCCCAAATCAATTTTACCCTAAAATCCCTAAACCAATTCCCCATTTTTTTTATTTATTTTCGTTTTTTTATTATTATTATATTCTGTTTTTTATTTTATTTTATTATTTTTTCTGTTTTTTATTTATTTATTATTATTGCTGTTTTTATTTATTTATTTATTTTGTTTTATGTTTTATTACTAATATTTGTATTATAAAAATTAATATGAAAACAACAATAATAATAAATAAATAAAAATGCAATTGAATGTTTTAAACAAATCAATGAGAGATATGCACTATGGGACTCGTTCCCTGTCGCGTTATCTCAAATTGATATTTTTTCTAAACATAAATAAATCAAGGAGAGATATGCGCTATATGACTCGTTCCCTGTCGCGTTATCTCAAATTGACATTTTTTCTAAACATAAATAAATCAAGGAGAGATATGCACTATGAGACTCGTTCCCTGTCGCGTTATCTCAAATTGACATTTTTTCTAAACATAAATAAATCAAGGAGAGATATGCACTATGGGACTTGTTCCCTGTCGCGTTATCTCAAATTGATATTTTTTCTAAACATAAATAAATCAAGGAGAGATATGCACTGTGGGACTCGTTCCCTGTCGCGTTATCTCAAATTGATATTTTATTTTTTTCTCTAAAAAAAACTTAAATAAATCAAGGAGAGATATGCACTATGGGACTCGTTCCCTGTAGGAATGGCAACGGGGCGGGGCGGGGCGGGGTCGGGTTTGTGCATACTCAACCCCAAACCCGAAATTAAAAACCCGAACCCGAAATGAACGGGGTTTAATATGCCAATACCAAACCCGAACCCGTCGGGTTTCGGGGAACCCGAACCCGAAATTAAAAACCCGAACCCGAAAATATATAAAAAAAATATGTATCTTGAAACCAGTAACAATCCCCATGTTATGCACTGCTGTAAGCATATTGCCCCTTATATTTATTCTTGCAACCCATATGTATCTTGCTGCAAAGGAACAAACTTACATTTATAGAAAAACTATGGCATATAGTAACAAAATTGTATCCTACAAAAACATGCAATTGCACCAATTTTTGCACAACATATAGTAACAAAGTCATCTGATACATAATTCCATTACTTAACAATTTTTATCATTAGATAACAATTTTGAGAGTTTGAGAGGTAACAAAATCATCTAAAACATAATTCCTTCTTTATGTGCCTTCTTTACTTGTTCCGAGAGTTTGAGAGTAGACATATGTGAGTAGGCATCAACTATTAATCTTCAAAATTATAACTCAAATTATTGTTCATCACTTCAGCTGCATTAAAATTTAAGCCAAAATTAAATATACTCATATGATATAGAATTTAAAGCAAATGAAGTATGAAATACCTTCATCATCGGATTCCATTTCATTCAAAACAGTGGCATATTCTTCTCTGAGACTTGAATTCAAATTTCCTAGCAATATTCAAAACAAAAAAAATGATAGTTTAAAACTTTAATAACTTAAATCAGATTACATGAATTAACACTTTAATAGCTTAAAAATTTACCAACATTCTCAGCAGACCATAGCCAACTTCTAGCGCACATCAAAGCTTCTAATGTAGTCCAATTAAGTCGACTACGATGAGGGCTCAATATTCGGCCACTTGTACTGAACGCAGATTCAGAAGCTACAGTAGAAATAGGAATAGCTAACGGGGCGGGGCGGGGCGGGGTCGGGTTTGTGCATACTCAACCCCAAACCCGAAATTAAAAACCCGAACCCGAAATGAACGGGGTTTAATATGCCAATACCAAACCCGAACCCGTCGGGTTTCGGGGAACCCGAACCCGAAATTAAAAACCCGAACCCGAAAATATATAAAAAAAATATGTATCTTGAAACCAGTAACAATCCCCATGCTATGCACTGCTGTAAGCATATTGCCCCTTATATTTATTCTTGCAACCCATATGTATCTTGCTGCAAAGGAACAAACTTACATTTATAGAAAAACTATGGCATATAGTAACAAAATTGTATCCTACAAAAACATGCAATTGCACCAATTTTTGCACAACATATAGTAACAAAGTCATCTGATACATAATTCCATTACTTAACAATTTTTATCATTAGATAACAATTTTGAGAGTTTGAGAGGTAACAAAATCATCTAAAACATAATTCCTTCTTTATGTGCCTTCTTTACTTGTTCCGAGAGTTTGAGAGTAGACATATGTGAGTAGGCATCAACTATTAATCTTCAAAATTATAACTCAAATTATTGTTCATCACTTCAGCTGCATTAAAATTTAAGCCAAAATTAAATATACTCATATGATAAAGAATTTAAAGCAAATGAAGTATGAAATACCTTCATCATCGGATTCCATTTCATTCAAAACAGTGGCATATTCTTCTCTGAGACTTGAATTCAAATTTCCTAGCAATATTCAAAACAAAAAAAATGATAGTTTAAAACTTTAATAACTTAAATCAGATTACATGAATTAACACTTTAATAGCTTAAAAATTTACCAACATTCTCAGCAGACCATAGCCAACTTCTAGCGCACATCAAAGCTTCTAATGTAGTCCAATTAAGTCGACTACGATGAGGGCTCAATATTCGGCCACTTGTACTGAACGCAGATTCAGAAGCTACAGTAGAAATAGGAATAGCTAACAAATCTTTTGCAATTGCTTGAAGTGTTGGATACATGATTCCATTTGTCTTCCACCAA
The DNA here is from genome assembly GCA_009771035.1 of Lupinus albus. Lineage (NCBI taxonomy): Eukaryota > Viridiplantae > Streptophyta > Magnoliopsida > Fabales > Fabaceae > Lupinus > Lupinus albus. The sequence goes on along the minus strand of CM020013.1, from coordinate 1,682,827 downwards.
TTTAAAATGTCAAAATCAGGTGTCCTTTTTATAACATCCTCCTCCAAGTAATGATCCAACTCAGTTTTAACACTTGAACTTCTAGTTTCTCTCCTCCTCTCGATAAACACATCATATTCATCCAAAGGTTCATCATTAGCAACAGTTCTATTTATCAATAGAGAGCTTCCACTAGATATTTTAGTTTGTTGATAATCAGACACTAAATCATAACACACCTCTCGGATTTTGCTAACTTGCGTACATGCATCATGATCATACAACTTATCAAAATAGAATTCAAGTAATGCCATTTTATATCTAGGATCCAAGACTGTAGCAACCCCATAATATCATGAATCACACTCCAATACTTTTCAAACTTAGTCATCATATTCTCTGACATCCTCTTAATGAATTCATTAGAGGAGTTCATCCATTGACTTATTGCTAACTTAATTTGACAAATCTTGGGAAAATATATGTTGGCAGTTGGATATTTAGTACCACAAATCATCTCAGTTATGGAATTAAACAATTTTAGTCGCTCACAAACATCTTCGGCAAATTGCCATTGTGAATTACTTGGCAAACAAGTGTATTGAGTGTCACAGTTTCTTAACCGATTAAATACATCCTTATATAATATGGCAACCTCAAGCATTTTGTACGTTGAATTCCATCTAGTTGGGCAATCTAAAATCAACTTTTTAGTGTAAGGAACTCGCAATTGTTTAGCAGTCTCCTCAAACTATTCGTTCCTATTTGGTGTAGCATTCCAATATGCTACACTATCTCGAATCTTTTCTATCTCATCTTTCACAACTTCTAAACCATCTTTAACTATTAAATTTAGGATATGTGCACAACAACGCATATGAAGTAAAGACACATCCCTCAACAAATTTCCCAATCGCAACTTATCCTTGATTTTTGGAATCATGGAATCATTTGAACTACAATTATCTATAGTAATAGTTGATATTTTTGTGTCAATGTTCCAATCCATAAAGCATTCAACCAGCGCATTAGAAAGTATATCACTAGTGTGAGGGGCAAGAACATTAATGAACCTAAAATGGCAATATTCAACTTCAATATAAATGATAAAATATAAATATATACTGCAGAATATTGAGTTATAAAATATAATTACCTCAATACTCGACTTTGTAAAGTCCAAGAGCAATCAATATAGTGAGTTGTGACTGCCATATACCCCCTCTTTTGATTACTTGAAGTCCACATATTTGAGGTAATAACCACTCTTCCTTCATGACTATCCAACATCTTCATTGCACATTCTTTCTCAAAATCATACACTTTGAATATCTCCTTCTTGATAGTGTTTCGAGAAGGAACTTGAAACAATGGTTGGAGGGCAGCCGAGTACCTCCTAAAACCAACATGATCCACTATTGATAGCGGATAATCATACATAATAATTGCATTCGCAAGCTCCCTTTTCGTTTTTCCGCATCATAAGTTCCAACTCCCAACTCTAGTTTACCTTGTAAGGCTTTAGGAAGTAGAAATGTCTGCCCTTTGTCATGGCCTCTAGTCATAATCTTTTTTTGAACACATAACTCCATATGGTTGTGCAAGTTGTTTGTTCCATTCCTTGAACTTCCGCCGAGTTGTTTCCTACAATATTTGCATCCAGCCTTGTCAACCCCATTCACTTTAATCTTTTGAAAATGTTCCCACACCACACTTCTATGTTTCTTTGGTGCTGGTTGCATTGTTGATTCTGTATTATCATCTTCTCCAACATGAGATTGAGAAGGCTCATGTGTAGGATTAGAAGTACTTTCCACATTTACATGATGTGAGCTTCCTTGTGAAACATGTTGGATACTAGTCGCATCCATATTTGTTGGATTCACTAGATCCATTCTACCTAACAAAAGAAACACAACATAATATAATGCACTATTAGAGTAAACATCATGATTATATAGAGATATATGCAAAAAAAAAAAAATCAAGTAGATGCTAAATTGAAATTATTTACACCTCTACCAAGCACTCCCACACAATAGAAGATAAAATGGTTTAATTTCTATTGTTTTATCTTAAGTGAACAGTTTTAACATTGGCTTGAAAGTCAGAACTTGAGATATTGGGCATGCCCCTGTTCACGTTTTGCTACGCCTTCATTATATAAATCTATATAGCATATTATAATGTTCATGAAGCACATTAGGCATATAAAGCACAACACTGTGAATATGTGATATATGCCCATCATTGAAGCATATGCATGAGGCATTGAAGCATTTTATCAAACACTTGATAGGTTGGAGTCAAGGTATGGTTTTTCTATTTTTATGTTTAAATAAGATATGTCTGGTGAATGAATATTGTATATGTGTGTTAGTTAAAACCTAAATGAACAACAGAACTTAAAATTGAAAACAATGAAACAGTACAAGTAAAAAAAGAAGAGAAAACACAAAAGAATAGTATAAATAAACACAAAGGATGAGTACTTACTAATTGAGAAGGAGAACCGGAGAAGATGGAGACTGGACTGAGAAGAAGAATCCTTGTTCTTTGAGAAGGAGATGAAGACTTTGAGATGGAGAAGGAGAAGGTGAAACCCTTTGTTTCTATTTCTATTCTAGGGTATAGGTAAATAAAAAATATATCCTTTAAATGATTTATATCGGGGCGGGTTCGGGGTAGGGTATCATACATACCAAACCCGAACCCGAAATTTAATATCGGGTTTTACCCGAACCTAGTAACATCGGGTTTAACCCATTAAATTCGGGTTCGGATCGGGCGGGTACCCACGGGTTTGGTTTTCATTGTCATCCCTAGTTCCATGTTGCGTTATCTCGAATTGATATTCTTTTCTAAACTTAAATAAATCAAGGAGAAATGGTGCATTATAGGACTCGTTCTCTGTCGCGTTATCTCAATTTGATTATTTTCAAAACATAATTTAATAAAGACAATGGAAGATAATGCACTATGGGACTCGTGCCCTGTCGTATTACTCGACCTTGTTATTTGTTTTAAAAAAATAAAAATATATATATATCAATCAATCAACTTTTTTCTGAAAGAACTACGTAGCCTTGATTTCTCTATTGCAACTAGAGATACGTAAGAGCAAGTTTTCCCTGTCAGGCACACAAAAATAAAAAATGTTTTTTTTGGTATTTCTTTTTACTTAATAATGTGAGGGTAAAATTAATGTTTTGAATAAATATTCACGTGATTAATCTAGGAACCGTTTTCATAACGGGCGGTATGAGGTGCCTAACACCTTCTTCATCCGTAACTGACTTCCGAACTTAATTTTTATGTGTGAGCAGACCAAATCCTTTTTATTATAAAAAAAAATTGGTTTTTCATGTTTTCCCTCTAAAAAAACATTGATGGCGACTTCATTGCATTTATTTGCACATTTCCCGTCGTACCCATGAAAAAGGGGTAGCGACAGAATGGCGACTTCACTGGGGATAGTTGAGAGTCAAGCCTTAAATGATTAATTATGTGGATATTTTATTCATTATTTTAATTTTATCATTTTTTGTTTTTATTTATTTTTATACTACTCATTTGTATATTTATCTCTTGTATATAGAATTTGTATTTTGTTGTATATGCTGGTTATGGGTGGTTTACGGGTTTTATGCATGTATTTTCGAGTTTTGTAAACTCCCTCACACACTTCATTATTCATGCATGGTTCTTTCGGCCGTCTAACAGGGCTATTTTCCTATTGTTTAGGGATACATTGGCTTGTCTTCATTGGGCCTTCGTGCACATTTCGATATTGCGCTGATGTATCACTCGAATTGTTACTGGATATTTCGGATACGACCCCCATGGTGTCTCGTACATCTTCGTGTCATATTTGTGTATCTTGGTCGTCAACTTCCACAAGTGATGGCAATCCGGGGACCTAGAGGAAGTCTAGTACCACCAAATTATGCATATATGGACCTTAGAACTTCACCTTAGGATGTGACCTTATGGACCCGAATAAACCTTGTATGATCAAACATCATTGTATGGGATACGGGAGTATATATTTTTATATTATTATTTATTTCATATTTTGTCATGAGGTCGGGAAAGCTTCCATCCCGCGATCATAGTGACTCAACATCACATGAACCTGAGTGGTATTAGGGTACCACTGCACTTGGGTAACTTTATGTCATGATGGATGATAAAAGAATTATTTCATAATAGCATGCACATGCTATCATGTATTCATAAAAAAATAAGATAAACAAAAAATCATTTCATAATAACAATACACATGCATATCATGCATTTATAAAAAATAAGATAAAAAATCATATCATAATAGCATAATACACATTCGGATCAAGTACTGGGGCAACCTCATTCTCACTAGTATACGAGATGGAAGTCATTTCTCACATTAAAGTAGAAATTTCCTTGTTTAGAGTCTTGACAGAAGCAAAGCTAGAAGAGTCGAAATGGGACAAGGCTAGGTATGAACAGTTGAATATGACTAAGGAGAAAAGGTTGAAGACCGTTTGTCATAGTCAATTATACCAAGGAAGATTGACTAGAGCTTTTGACACGAAGGTTTGTCCCGAAAGATTCGAAGTAGGAAATTTAGTGCTGGAAAAGTTCCTCCCAGATCAGGAAGATGCTAATGGAAAATGGCCCCAAACTATAAAGTCCCTACATCGTCAAGAATGTATTCTCATGACGGACTCCGGCCTTGTAAGACATAGGTGAAAATGTTTTACCCAGATCAATGAACACAAACGCGGTGAAGAGATTCAATGCAAAAAAAAAACACATACTCGTTAGGTTGAAAACCCAAAAGGGCAACCTAAGCAAAAATTAGGGTATGAAAAAAAAATTGAAAAAAGAAAAAACCCGTTAGGTTAAAAACCCAAAAGGGCAACCTAAGAAAAATTAGGGTATAAATAAAAGTTTGTTTGGTCGAAAACCCAAAAGGGCGACCTAAGCAAAAAAATTTGGGGTAAGAACAAAAACTCGTTAGGTTGAAAACCCAAAAGGGCGACCTAAACAAAAGTTAGGGCAATTAAAAGGCAATTCTATTGAATGTGTACTACCATTTGGGTGAGGCAGAATCCTCCATGTGTCTGCACATCAAGTTGGAATTTCAGAAGTTTCGGGCATTATGAGATGAAAATGAAGTTCTTTGGAGTTTCAAACAAGCTAGATGCAATGGTTAAGTTATCCATTTGTTTCGAAATATCAATTGATAGATAAGCAATGACCTTATACTGGGGCAATTTTTTTGCAAAATTTTGTAACTTCTAATACCTCTCTTAACACAAATATCCATGAATCTTCTCATTAAAATTCCTTGAATATCAATAGAAGAAAGTTGATTCATCTATCCAGTATACATTTATGTGTGCATGTCCACTTAGATAAGTCTCAAGTTATATAAATGTAATGTTCGAACTATATAATAAGATGACTTTTGTCGTGATTTTTCACTAGTGGTTCGGGCTAACTAAACTCAATGAAACTAAGTCCCAAGGTCTGTACCGATGGAGGAAAATTGATAATCTTTCATTAAGAATGATAGACAATGCCCAAACATATTCCAAGGTATATAAAAAAAATATGGTCGATCTCAGCTCGATTTGTAGTTGTCTACCGAGGAAGCGTTAAGGTTTCAAATCAAACAAACTTTATAAAGATAATTAAGTTGTTCGCATATGTGTAACACATTATACATGCATCTTCACAAACATCTTTACATTATTCATGCATCATTTGCATTCACACCATCATATGCATGCATGACCATAGTTTGACCCCCAATGGTCTCGTGTTGTGCTTTTGACCCTTACGTGGTCCCATTTATTTTTGACCCAGAGTTCCTCGCTATTCGTGCATTCTCGTGGTCCTCTTGGCACCCAAACCCCCCAGTGGTCTCGTGTTGTGCCATTGACCCTTCCGTGGTCTTATTTAATCTTTTGACTCAGAGTTCCTCGATATCCGTGTGTTCTTGTGGTCCTCCTTGCACCCAGACCCCAGTGGTCTCGTGTTGTACTTTTGACCTTTCCGTGGTCTTATTTAATCTTTTGACCCAGAGTTCCTCGCTATCCGTGCGTTCCCGTGGCCCTCATTGCACCCAGACCCTAGTGGTCTCGTGTTGTGCCTTTGACCCTTCCATGGTCTCATTTATTTTTGACACAGAGTTCCTCACTATCCGTGCGTTCCCGTGGTCCTCCTTGCACCCAGACCCCTAGTGGTCTCATGTTGTGCATTAGACCCTTCCGTAGTCTTATTTAATCTTTTGACCCAGAGTTCCTCGCTATCCATGCATTCCCTTGGTCCTCCTTGCACTCAGGCCCCTAGTGGTCTCGTGTTGTGTTTTTGACCCTTCTGTGGTCTTATTTTATTTTTGACCTAGAGTTCCTTGCTATCCGTGCGTTCTCGTGGTCCTCCTTGCACCCAGACCCTCTAGTGGCCTCGTGTTGTGTTTTTGACCCTTCAATGGTCTTATTTAATCTTTTGACCCTGAGTTCCTCGCTAACTATGCGTTCCCGTTGTCCTCCTTGCACCCAGACCCCCAGTGGTCTCGTGTTGTGCCCTTGACCCTTTCGTGATCTTATTTAATCTTTTGACCTACAGTTCCTCGCTATCCGTGCGTTCTCGTGGTCCTCCTTGCACCCAGACCCCCAATGGTCTCGTGTTTTGTCTATGACCCTTCCATGGTCTTATTTAATCTTTTGACCCAGAGTTCCTCGCTATCCGTGCATTCCCGTGGTCCTCCTTGCACCCAAACCCCCCAGTGGTCTCGTGTTGTGCCTTTGACCCTTCTGTGGTCTTATTTAATGTTTTGACCCAGATTTCCTCGCTATCCGTGCGTTCCCGTGGGCCTCATTACACCCAGACCCCCCCAGTGGTCTCGTGTTGTGCTCTCGAACCTTCCGTGGTCTTATTTAATCTTTTGACCCAGAGTTCCTCGCTATCTGTGCGTTCCCGTGGTCCTCCTTGCACCTAGACCCCCAGTGGTCCCGTGTTGTGCCCTTGACCCTTTCGTGGTCTTATTTAATCTTTTGACCCAGAGTTACTCGCTATCTGTGCGTTTCCGTGGTCCTCCTTGCACTCAGACCCCCAAGTGGTCTCATGTTGCACCCTCGACCCCATTGGTCTGATTTTCATATCTTTGACCCTCTAGTGGTTTTACTAATAACAATAATAAGCATCACACTTGATACTCGTTTACCACTAAGCTCGAGCGTATGCCTTTTGTGCATGTTAGAGGTTTTTCAACCTTTTGTTACTTCCCGATCAAAATTTGACCTTTTCTTATCTTCACTTCTTTCTCACTATAATAACTTGAATAACTTTTGTTACTCTCGTTATCTAGTAAGAAACAAGTAAAGAGGGGCAACTGTAAACACCCAATTTTGATCGAGGTAACTTAATTTTTTTAATAAAAATAAAAAATAAAAATAAAAATATTGATGAGTGAATAATGATTAAAATGTAGTAAAAAAAAAGAAGAGACAATTGGGCTTATTGGTGACCCATTCAACAACCCTAATCCTATTTCCCCCACACTATAAAACATAAAATTCTAACCTAATGAGGAGGGAGCAAAAATTTCAAAAAAATATAAGGTGGAGGCAAACCTAAACTAAGGAAGAAAGAACACAACTCATAATCCTAGGACAGAGGCAAAACTTGGTTTAGAAAAAAGAGAGAAAGGAGGAGAAATGGAGCAATAAAAGAAAATGACAACTCTTTTACATCATCTTCTCCACTAACATTATAGGTTCATCTTCTTCCTTTCTTTTCTTTTCTTTTTCTCATTATTTCATTCTTTTCTAAACTTAAATAAATCAAGGAGAGATGGTGCACTATATGACTCGTTCCCTGTCGCGTTATCTCAATTTGATTATTTTCAAAACATAATTTAATAAAGACAATGGAAGATAATGCACTATGGGACTCGTGCCCTGTCGTTTTACTCGACCTTGTTATTTGTTTTAAAAAAATAAAAAAAAAATATATATATATATATATCAACCAATCAACTTTTTTCTGAAAGAACTACATAGCCTTGATTTCTCTATTGCAACTAGAGATACGTAGGAGCAGGTTTTCTCTGCCAGGCACACAAAAATAAAAAATGTTTTTTTGGTATTTCTTTTTACTTAATAATTTGAGGGTAAAATTAATGTTTTGAATAAATATTCATGTGATTAATCTAGGTACCGTTTTTATAATGGGCGGTATGAGGTGCCTAACACCTTCCTCATCCGTAACCGACTCCCGAACTTAATTTTTCTGTGTGAGCAGACCAAATCCTTTTTATTATAAAAAAAATTGGTTTTTCATGTTTTCCCTCTAAAAGAACATTGATGGCGACTTCATTGCATTTATTTGCACATTTCCCGTTGTACCCATGAAAAAGTGGTAGCGACAATTATAAATGTTTTTCAATTTATTACTCTATCTTCTTCAATGTGGATTGTGCAACAATAATCATGACAAGTTCTAGTATTGCCTATGTCTGATATATAAATTAAGTTCTAATAATATCATGTTTGAGTTTCATGTTTAGAAATTTACTTAAGAAGGATATGAAGAAAATGGGTTTATAATCACCCTCTTTTTGATGATATGTAGAAATTAGATATATAATCTTTCTTCACTACATGAACTATACAACAAGAAGAATACGAAGAAAACATATTTATAATTAGTCTCTTTTTCATTGTTGCAGTTTGCAGCAATATGAAGAAAATGGGTTAGTAAAACCGACAAGACATGTCATTTTTTTCCCTTAATCATATGTGGGCATATCCATGCTAACATATTGCAGGCACATGCAAAACGTGTCGGGGGACCTGTTTTTTTTTATTTATTTCTAGGTGAAAATTAGGAAAAAGGAAAGAAAAATCTACACACAAAAATTCTGTCTAGAAATATAAATAAAGAAGGAAGAGAATCTGTCAATAATTAATTGGTATCACAATATAAATGACATATGTCTCCCTCTTAGTTAGTCGTTGCTGAATCCTTTAAGTTCTTTTTTGTTAAGTTTTTTTACTTTATATTAAAATAATACTAAATAATTATATTTTTTATAACAATAATAATAATTATTATGATAAGTATGTTGCATTTTTTTTATAAAAGCATATTAAATAAAAAATTAAATAAATAAAGTTTTTAAACAATCGCAATAATTACATCGACACCCCATGAGTTTTAATGAAATTACACAAATCATTCATCTATTTTTTGTCTTTACATGAATCATCTATCCCTCTTACATAAATCACCCCTAATTTTACATATATATTACACTGATCATCCCTCATGAGATATAAGTGTAATATTTTAAACAAAAAACATGTGGTATGTGTAATTAAGTCAAACAAAATATTGTATATTGTATAGACAAATCAAAATAATATAAGAGTCAATGTATCTTCATTATTTGGTTCGTTACAAAATAGTATAAGAGTTATATAAACTTCTCATTAGAATTGTTAATATATTATGTAATGAAACAAAAATAATAAAAAAAACACTCAATTTTGTACTATTTGGAATTATCAATACAATATATAATACTTTGTTTAACTTAATTACATTCATCACACGTTTCTTGTTTAAAATATTACACTTATATCTCATTAGGGTTGATCAATGTAATATATGTATAAAATTAGGGGTGATTTGTGTAAGAGGAATGAATGATTCATGTAAAGACAAAAAAGGAGGGATAGTTTATATAATATCACTAAAACTCAAAGAGTGTTAGTTTAATTAACTCTAAAAATAATTACTAATGTTTTTTAATTTTATTTTATTTATTTGAAAAAACTATAATAATAATTAAATTTCGTTTTTATAATAAAAAAATATTTGTATTTTTATATAAAAAGATTTGGAATAAAAAATAATGAATTAAAATTAATAAAAATTGAACCAACACAAATATATTAAAATGAAGACATATATCGAATTTTTTGTATTGTTTCCTTAATTATTTAGGTATATGTTATTTTAAATGCATACACCAAACTCTCTCTGGTCTCTCACTTGAGCAAGAGGATATCACTCAAGTGACAATTCCAAACTTGAAGACCAAATTCTTTATGGGTTTCTCGCTCATGCGACACTTGTCGCACAAACGAGTTATATAACTTCATGACTAGTTTATATTGATGCCTTAAGATATTTTGTTTAAGTGTTAAATTTATCTGTATTTAACCTCTTAATATATATATATATATATATATATATATATATATATTCTGTGCTTTAACACCTTATGCCTTAAAAACAAATCATGCAATAACCTTTTTTCTTTATTTTCGAATATAAAGGAGTTACCATTCATCTTTAAATATTCGAGGTTGATCTTAAACCAATCTCACAACCACTTGCACACAGGAAAAAAAGACAAGGAAAAATCAAACCAAAAATGCATTTCCCAAAATTCTTTACCATCATTTTCATTTTGCAAGTCCTTATTTTTAGTTTTTGTGAATCCCAGCAATGTGCCAAACCACCCAAGACCATTCAAGTTGATCAAAGTGGATATAAACAATTCAAAACAATTCAAAGCGCCATTGACACTGTTCCACAAGGAAATTCTCAATGGATTCATATCCTAATTTCCCCTGGTGTTTACAAGTAAATATCATGTTTTCTTCGTGTATATTTTTTTGTACTACCAAAGTTATCCCCTCATCCTATGAATAAGAATATAATCTTAGGAATCGAACCCTTACATTTTAGTCGTCCTGCAGATTAGCAGAGTCTTATACCACTAGACCAACGTTAGATATTTTTATCATATGATTTGACCTAAGTTTAATGTTTAGAGTAGTTATTTTATTTTAATTATTAGTAAGAATCCAATTAACAAGCACAATCATCATGTGATAATTCTTGCATAAAATGCAGAGAGAAAGTCAAAATTGACACCAACAAACCATGCATTTTTCTTGAAGGAGCTGGAAGGAACTCTACAACAATTCAATGGGGTGATTCTGGCACTGCAAAACACACAGCTACTGTAGAATTAAATGGAAATAATACTCTTGTAAAAGGCATTACATTCGAGGTGACTACAAAAAATAACACTTATGGAACGTACAAATTTTAGCCAAATGATTTTTTTTAACAAAATCTGAACATTGTTTTAGCATAAGTTTTTATACCTTTCTTTTGTGTACATTGTTTATATCAAATATGAGTTTAAATTTTCTTACCCTATAATATTTTTCCTCAGAATACGCACAACACAATAGATAGTACAAATGTGACTCAAGCCGTTGCAGTTAGGGTTCATGCAGATAAATGTGCTTTCATTGATTGTGGTTTTATAGGGGTTCAGGATACCCTATATGATTCTTTTGGCCGCCATTACTATCATAATTGCTATATTCAAGGTGCAACTGATTTCATATTTGGGACGGGTCAATCAATCTTTGAGGTAATATAAAATTAACTAATTATTCAAAAAAGCGCGCACTCTCAATATAAAGATTTGTGTCATCTTTCACTATTTATTTTTTGAAGAGTCAATGATTATTAAAAAAAAAATGGATTTGTAACTATTGGTATATATAAAACTTTTATAACTATTGGTATATATATTTTCCCTTCATTAAATTGCTCTAATGTATAATTGCATTAAGGAAACCTAATTGTTTGAACAATATTATAGTTTCACAAGTGTGCTCCAAAATTATGCCAGCATTGGCCACAATTTTTTCAGGTGCATTAAACAAATGTAACTCCAATGTAAAACATAGTTCTAATTTATTTCTCTAATTTTATACTTGTTTTATGATAAAATATTAAAGTGGCATCAGTCGCAATTAAGATAAACACAATGTAATGGAGATTTAAAATGATTTTTTAGTTAATTTCTCAAAATCTATAGTTGTTTTATGATTATAAAAATAATTTTATGATGAATATGTAGGATTGTGAAATATTTTTTTCAAATGGACTTGGTTCACCAAAGGATGGGATTATTACAGCAAATGACAGAAAATCAGAAGATGATCCAAGTGCGTTTGTGTTCAAAAAATGTACTATAAATGGGAAAGGTGGAAAGACTAATCTTGGGAGAGCATTAAAACCAGGAAATCCAAGAGTCATCATAGCCAATTCATTCTTTGCTAATGTGATTAGAAAAGAGGGTTGGGCTGAAAAGAATTTCTTTCAAGGCCATGAGTAAGATACTTATATACCAAATTATACATGTTATTATTTTTAGTAAGTCCTACATCACCTACTTCATTGTCTCGGGAATAGTTTAAATACGTGTTGAGTTAATCCTCACATTTCCAATTGGTTTTGAGATGAAACTTTAACATGGTATTAGAGCTAGGGCTAAACTTCTTTCCGATTGTCATAAGTCAAAATATGTCATTTAGTTATGGTTCAAAGGTATTGGGAAGTAAGTCTCACGTCGCATACCTCATTATCTCGGAAATGATTAATATATGTATTGGACTACTCCTCTCATTGACAATTAATTTTGAAAAACTTTAACACACTTTAGTTATTATTATTATTATTATTATACAAAACTAATAGATTTGTTGATTAAATTATTTTTAACTTTGAACTTTGTTTAATAAGAATGTTTCAAATTATCCCCTCTCATTATTTTTTATGTTTAAAACATTTATATAATTTGTTTTTCTATTAACTTTTGTAACTTAAAATTTGTTTTTAAATAACATTGTTAAAAAAATAATGGATGGATAGATTTTGTTAAATTACTATATGAATTTATTAGCATAATAAAAAATGTGAATGTTGGTTTAAAATAGGAGAATGTATACCAAATAACATAGAGGGTGGAATTATTATTACTACAATTATTTGATGAATAAAATGAACATAAATATTGCAGGGAAAATATCACATTTGTAGAGGAGGAATGCACAGGACCAGGATCAGATCTCAAAGGTCGTGTGGCTTGGATCAATAAGTTGAAGAAATCAGAGATCAATAAATTCTTGGATATCTCTTTTATTGACAATGAGGGGTGGATTGCAAATTTGCCAGTAAATGTTTAAAATAAACATTAGTTCAAATAAACCAACTTAGGTGCAGGAAAACTAATGATTCAGTGGAGAGGGATTGAAATAGTTTCTTCATTCTTTATATAACCTACGGAAGCTAAGGGGTGTAATAATGTTGTAAATTTTATGTCAGGGTTTTGAAATAATTTCCTAGTGTTGTAATTTAAATAAATTAAAGTAAATATTATCTAGATTTACAAAAAAACTACATATATAGTAAATTACACTCACACCCCTGAGTTTTAATGAAATTACACGAATCAGTTATCTCTTTTTTGTCCTTACACCAACCATTCATCATTCCTATACAAACTACCATTAGATTTATACATATATTATACTGACTACCCTGCATGTCATAAAAGTGTAATATTTTAAAGAAAAATCGTGTGATGAATGTAATTAAGTTAAACAAAATATTGTATATTGTGTAACACTTCAAATAGTACAAAAGCGAGTGTTCCTTTATTATTTTTGTGTCATTAAAAAATACATTATAAATTTCAAAGAAATGTTTAAATAACTCTTATACTATTTTATAACGAGCCAAATAATGAAGACGTATTGACTCTTATATTATTTGAATTTGTTTACACAATATACAATATTATGTTTAATTAATTACACACATCATACATTTTTTGTTTAAAATATTACACTTTTATATCATGCAGAGGTAGTCAGTGTAACATATATATAAAATTAGGGGTGTTTCGTGTAATGACAAAAAAGTGAGGGGTTGTGTGGATTATGGGTCACCAGGTATCGTAGGAATAACAAGTGTGACTCATAATCCACACCAGCAAAAACTCATGATACTTGGTGACAATCAGAGTAGTTCATCGTACTAATACAAGTGGGACCCGAAATCCACACTGATCCTTCTAAATTAGACCTGTCAAAACGGGCTACCCGAACGGGTTCGGGCTAGCCCGCTTTTCATTCGGGCTAAAACGGGCTGGGCTAAAAAGTCCGGTTATATTTTATGTTGCTAAAAATGAGGCCCAAACCCACCCAAAGCGGGCTGCGGGCTGCGGTGAGTCGGCCCGGATTATTTATGTTGTAATCGATTACGAGTATATTGTAATCGATTACATCATGTAAAATGCACAGGTCTGATTAGTTTATCAGCATCTTTGTGTTCTTATGTTGTTCAAACTATAAAATAAATAACCAAATTTATTAAACTATACATGGATATAAAAAATGAAAAATGAAATAGTTATACAAAATTTATAAAATTAACTTACACGAGCTTCGTATAAGGGTACTTGAAACTTCTTTCCTTTTCCTCCTCCTAATGAAGATGAACCTTGCACTTGTGAAAAGCTCTCATTGGATTGATCATCCTTGTTGACATACTCATCATAAAGTCTATACAAATTCATTTTGATCTTATTCACCTTCTCCACATAAAATGGATCTACTTCTTCATATAAACATTGCACAAAATCAAGTTTTTTAGATGGATCAAGAATAGCACCAAATTCCAATATCATATTATAGTCACTCCAATACTTTTCAAATTTGACTTTCATATTGCGAGACATTTGTTGAATCACTAAATCTTCATTTGTCACTATAGAGTTCAAAAGACACTTTATGGTCCATATTTCCCCCAAATATAAATTTGATGTGGGGTAAGAAGAACCAGATATCAACTTCGTAATATTGTGGAATGGTCTCAAAAAGTCACATATTATTTCAGCTCTACTCCACTCATCTTCTGATGGACACCAAATATAATTTGTATCATGCAAACTAAAACTAGTGAAGGCACGTCGATAATTAATTGCACTCTCAAGCATTATAAAAGTAGAGTTCCATCTAGTGACACAATCAGATCTCAAACCAATTGATGTATCAATCCCACCAACCAATGCAACACAGGCAAAAAATTGTCTTGTTCTACTTTCACTAACCTTAATATATTTCACACTTTGTCTTATTTTTTTCAATGCATCGCTAGCAACCTTCAAACCATCTTGAACAATGAGGTTCAAGATATGAGCACAACATCTTACATGAAAGAATTCTCCATTAAGCAACAAATTTTTTGACAATCCTAAATGTTCTTTCACATGATTTTGCATGTTGTCATTTGAGGTAGCATTATCCAAAGTGAGAGAAAAAACCTTCTTTTCAATTCCCCAATCTCTTAAAAATTCCATCACTTTCAATGCTAATTTTTTCCCTGTATGTGGAGGTTTCATGTGAGCAAATGCAAGAATCTTACTATTTAATTTCCATTCAGTATCAACATAATGAGCAGTCAAAGAAATGAAACCATGATTCGTGCATGCAGTCCAACAATCAGAAGTCAAACAGATTCTACCAGGAATTTCAAGTAATTGTGATTTTAACTTCAATTTCTCAATATCATACAGCTTCATCACATCACTTTTAGCAGTATTTCTAGTAATGAATCTACAATCATCATTCAAAAAATTTTGGTATTTTCTAAATACCCTCCACTCAACAATATTAAATGTAAGACCATGTGAAATAATCAATTCAGATATCATCTCACGATTAACCTTAAGATCAAATTTTCTCTTTTTCAACCCCCCTCCACCACCATCAAGTAGCATAATACCTATATCATTATTTTTAACGGTCTTATTGCAATTGTCAACATGACGGATTAAATGTGAAGTTCCATTCCTAGTTGAACAACTCAATAATTTTTTACACCCTAGACACCTAGCCTTTTCTTTTCCATCTACAATACCAGTTTTTTCAAAGTACCTCCATACATCTGAAGTTAGAGCCTTACCACTTTTTGGTTCCGGTTGAGAGGTTAGAGGTATACACCCTTTTTGTTCTGATTGAGAAGCATTTGTACTTTCTTTCTCTTGTACACTTCCATTAGTATTTTGTTTAACTTCAATAGAAGTTTATAGTATCTCACAGTCACAATCACCAACACTGTAATCCATAATATGAAAATCTGTAAAGAGGAAACAACAAACTATTAATGTAAAGAAGAAACAGAGCAAATTAAGAGGGAAAAAATGGCAGAAAAAAAAATTTAGATTAGAATTTTGATGTAAAGAAGAAAAAGAAGGTTGCCTGGGTGATAGTGAAGTGTCTCTGAAATCTTCAAATTAAGAGAAAAGCGAAAGAAACAAAGCACATAATGATGCGTTTTTTGTGGAAAAGAAGAATGTGAGGAAGAAACACCTAAAAATTTTCCCTCTTTGTGGTAGTGTGTTGGTTTTCTCTATTTTTCCCTCTTTGTTATATATGTGTTCTCTAAAATTAGAATGGGGTAGGAAATTGAAAAGCAAAGGGAGATGGGAAATTGAAAAGCCAAATGAGAGGGAAGAAAATGAAAAGCCCGAACCCGAACGGGCTAGCCCGGCCCGAGCCCGAATTTATTGTGGCCCGGCCGGGCCGGGCTAAAAAGTCCGGTTTACCTAAAATCCTCAAAATTTAGTACCCAAGCCCTATACCTTTTCGGGCCTTGGCGGGCTGGCCCGCTATACCGGGCCCATTTTGACAGCTCTACTTCTAATCTAAATAAAAAATAAGTGAATATGTACAAAGAATAAAGACAATTAATATAAACAACAAACATCAAATAATGTATAGGGTGTTAAATCGATGTAGTTAGTGGATTTAGGCCTAACTTTCTTAAAATCAACACTAAGTAGTTCTTAGACAGAAAAATAATGTGTTGGTTGGGATTATTTTAATTAAAATCTGTAATCCCTACTTGAGTGAAGTAAAAAATAAGCATGTTCTAAAAAATAATGATATTCATCAATTGATGCTTTTTGAATTTTTGAATGCACCTCGTCCCTCCGTAGAAACACTTGATTAATTGAATAAATTTATTTAATTGAACTTTTCGAAGTCATATCATATTCATCAGATTTTCCAAAAGGTAATCTTTCAAAGATATGAATTAATCATTTTGGCCTTTCACATTTAATTTATAAAATCTTTAAACACATCAATTAAAAAAGAAACCTATGGATATGCATTTAATATAAGAAATAATATAATTGAAAGTTTACCTTTAATATTAGGGAGTGTATTTAATTAAAGAGCAAGTGGAAAAAATATATTTTATATTTTAGCCAATTCTAAGCAAATCCAAGTGTTTAATATATATATTTGATAACTTTAATAATAATATATATTGTTGGTAATTTTAATTTTTGTTTGTGATTGTTACAAAAAATTTATATGATTATTTTATATTTATAGTTAATTGCATTCAACTTATTAATTATGATAAAAATATGAAAAAAAAAATTGAAGTACAAATTACTTTAATTATGATTAATTGTGATGAAAAACTAAGCTATGAATATATTAGGTGATGTCCTGTTGTGTTATTAAAAAACTCTTATCTATTGTTAGCTTCTTTAATAAAGATTAGGACAAAATTTAGATATAAATGGTGTTTGTAGCCTATTAAAAGGTGACACGTGTTCATTATCACCTATACTTTGAAGAGATTCTTAATTACAAAATAAAAAAGATTTAATGATATAAATGAACACGTGTCACCTATACTATTTAAAGATTAATAGTTATTTTTTTATGATCGGATGTAATGATTGCTTTATATATATATATATATCTTTCAGGTGATACTTTTAAAATTTTAGATTGTTATTTAACGTTATGAACATGTGTGATTATATAGGAGATTAAACTATTAATTAACGTGAAGATTTTGTTTTTATATTATAATCAATGTATGCGTGATAGGGAGGTTAAAGTATTAATTGACAAGAAGATTTTGTTCCGGATATTATAATCAATGTCTATCTGAATTTAAGGAATTAAAATCTTAATTAACAACTTTTTTCTTTATATTATAGTCAATCTATGTGTAATTTTAAGGAAGATTAATATCTCAATTACTATGATGATGGGAGGGGATCTACTTACTCTATATCTTAGCCATCAATCTACATATTTGTTAAATCAATTGTTGTTATCACGATAAATTTCTCACATTTATATTTTTCAAATATTTTTTTATGACCTCAACAAATTTAAATATTGTTACTACCTTTAAAATTATTGCTTTTACATGTGAGGTACAATTATCCTTGCACTTTTGAACACCTTTTTCTTTCATTGTTTAAATTATTTTAGAAATTAATTTGTATCTTTAATTTTAATTTCATAAGACTAGCTTGTGATTAAAATGATTTCCATGTTAATAAGTTATTCATTTTTTATAATGAATGAAGAAGATATGATTTTTTTAGATTTTATTGTTGCAAAAGAATAAATCATTTTTAATGCAATACTCAAAGTAGATGAAATGGTTTTTATTTTGCATATTGTTAATGCTTATATAAATTTCTACATATTTTTTTCGGTAGGTAATGAATTGTATTAACTCAATAAAAACTTAGATACACAAGTCAAAGTTAATTTTTTTACCAAGTCACCTAACAATAACAATTTTTACCTCATAACAAATTTCAAAAATTACACAAACGTAATAGTTGAGAATCAATTTATTTCTAACTCTAATCTCTAGAGGAATTCTTTATCATTGCATCATGTATTTTTGCTTGTATTTTATTGAAAATTCAAATTTGATTTTTCTTCCTACTATACGATTTTGGTTGTGAAATAATCTTCTATTTGTCTTACTCCACCCATGATAGATACTAGTGGCAAAGACAACATAAATAAATATATGAAATGATCAATAGAAAATTTATTTTAATGAATAGAATAAAGTTTACACCACTTCAAATAGTTGTGAAATTCATGTGTGTCTAATTTATACATTTGATTACTATTTTATAATATGCAAATTTTTAAGTATAAAATATTACAATTTTATCAAGGTATATATTATAAAAAATGATATGTGCTACTTGTTGATATGCTATGTCTTTATTGTATCTAAATAATTATTATATATATCATGCACAAGTGTTATATTTTTATATAGATATGCTTGTTATTATTTAATTGTATTTTTTGGAAGGATGTAAAATTATTAAGTCATATTGGATTTGTAACGCCCCGAAAAATACACCTTAATTTTAATTTCGGAAAAAATGGGTAAATTTTTTTTTTTTGAATTGGTGATGTAAAAATATTGTTTCCTTTTTAAAATGTTTCCTTTTCGGGACATCACCTTAAGTAACATACTATGCGGAAATCACTAACTGATACCTAACGGTAACTGGAATGATACAATACTTCCCTGGAATTTACTTCATCATTAAACAGTTAGTATTTATACAAAATATCTATTCATGGTGGAACATACACATCGCCCAACTAACATATCAAAATACTATACTGCACAGCACCCCAAAACATGCACAACAAAAAGAACAGCAAACCCAGAGCTCAACGGCTAGATACCGCACTGCTAGGAGTGCTGGATAGTTTTGAGAGTCATCGGAGTATGAGTTAATTTTTGGTAGAAATATGTAAAATGAGTTATAATGTGATGTTACGAATATAATATTGATTATGTTTTTGTGTGTGTGAATGGGTAAAGACCCGAAGGTTGGAGGAAGCGGAGTAGATTCAAACAAGCCGTCAAACGCCAACACACACCAAGGTAGGGGAGACGTGTTTCCATAGTTAATGATTTGATGTGAAAGGTAAATGTATTGACATTATGATTATGATAATAGAGTGATAATGGTTATTATATGGAAGTTATATTAATTAGCCTTCGTGGCATAGACTTGCCCTATGTGGTATTGATTAGCCTTCGTGGCATAGACTTGCCCTATATGGTATTGATTAGCCTTCGTGACATTGACTTGCCCTATGTGGTATTGATTAGCCTTCGTGGCATAAACTTGCCCTATGTGGTATTGATTAGCCTTCTTGGCATAGACTTGCCCTATGTGGTATTGATTAGCCTTCGTGGCATTGACTTGCCCTATGTGGTATTGATTAGCTTTTGTGGCATAGACTTACCCTGCGTGGTATTTGAATAATTGCTATTAAATGTGGTTGATAAATGGTAGATTGATAGTTTAGTGTACCTTAACAGTTGAATTATGTTACTGACAGAATTATATATATAAGTATATGTTTGTATTATAATTATCTTATTCTGATGTATCCATACCGATTATCTTGAATTTGTTATCTTACTCCCTTTTGTCTCTTGATGGTGCCATTGGTGATAATCGGTGCACAGGTAAAGCAAATGATTAGTAGATCCAGGAGGCGTGTTAGTGTAGCTCTTTCTAAATTGGATGTAATGGTGATAGTGACATGCTATTTTGTATTATGCATGTATTTGTACCTATTACCTAAACCATTTAATCTGTAACCCAGTTTCTCTAGATTTGATGAATTATTGCTAAACATGTGGGGACAGAATCCCTTTTAATTAGAATGTAAAGTTTAAGGGTTTTGAACCCCAAAATGTTTGAGCAGTTTAGTCCTTTAATGTTGAAGTTGAATTATAACTATAAGGAAAGGAAACTCATGGAGTTAGTTATAAGGAGAATTAATTATTATTGCTTGTATGTTTAGAAATAAACGGACGAAAATTCTAAGGTATAATTTGGGTCCTTACAATTAGCACTCCGTCTGAGAGATGATTCCTGAAATGAACTAGGCTTACAATGTAGGGACCTCTATTTGAGGTAATCGAAAACAATTGATATTATTACTTATTGTTGTTAAGGATATATGTACTCTCAGATGCTTTTCCATTATGATCTTGGTCTCCAGGTATTTTAATGGAAATTGGTTGGTTGACATGCATAAGCATTGCCTTAAAGATATATTAATTGGGATTTGAATATCATATCGTGTAAGACACTATCTTCATGCATATGTTTGACATTGTTTGATTATATTTGTTTTATAGGTTACATTGTTTTAACGGGTTTGTTACAGTTGCAATTTGGATATTCATTCATGAAAATTTAGACAAGAAGAATTTAGTGAGTGTATAGTTAATTATCTTTTCTATGTTGAGATTATTGGCTCTAATATAGGAAAACATCATTGGTCTTTTTGAATTGATTTTTGTATAAGTCACACTTTATGAAAAATATTTATGAAATATTGTTTTTGCACATATAATTCCTTTTATAATTATGTTGGTAAGATTAAATTGATGATTTTAAATGTTTCCTTATTTTGAACTTGTGAGTCAAAAGTTTTAAATTTACTTATATTTTCTAATATTTTGAGTTTACATTTCTTTAATATTTCACCGTATTTTCAATAATAAAATTTTAAGTCCTTACTTGCAAAAATGGGTATTACATAAAATTTGTCCCCTTCATTGTAGCAAATAAAACTCTCTTTTGAAAAATGTATTTTTCCCGCAAGTGCTCTATGACTTTTATTTTTTTTTCTTTAAAGTTTCATATTTAAAATCTAGTATTCGTATAAGTAAATGAATTTGTCAAAAATTATATTTACTATATTTAGATAATCACGGCAAAATATATATATATATTTAATACATCAAAATAAATAATTTAAAAAATATTGTTATATAATGTGTAATGAAAAAATAAATAAATAAATATATATATATATATATATATATAATTTGAAATATTTAACATCTTTCATTTTACTCATTTTCTTTTATTTTTCTTTCAAATCAAATAAATAAAAAATCATCTCATTTTTATTACTTTTCTTTCTTTCAACTTTCACTCTCCTCTCATATTCTTTGAGGAACCATATAAAGCATAGGTTTCATTGTTTAAATTTCCTCAAAAATCATATTTACTATATTTATAGTGAATGAAAATATATTTAATATATTACATTATTTATCTTCAAAAAAAATATTTGTTACCATGTGTAATAGAGATATATATGTCATTCCACTTAGGAACAGATCTATGACCCAAAACAGGATATGCAATATATATTAAAAATTAAAATAATAAATATGATCATATATGAAAAGATGAAAACATTAATGCTAAAGTCCCAAATTATAAATATAGGTAATAAAATAAATTACACACTTCATAATTAATCTCTGCGTGACTTCATATTTTAAAATTGTTGAATGCTCAATTTATTGTCAATGTTGTTGAACATTTCTCGCTCAATATAAGTTATTAAATTCATCCATACATATCCCGTTCCATTATTTTGGCAGTCCTATAATTAAAAAGTAAACAGAAATGGTGAAATATAATATCACAAAAAAAATAGAATATAGTGGAAATAAACAAATTAAAATAGAAACAATAAAATTACAAAGAGTCAAATAGTGGATAGAAACAATGAAACAAACAAAGAATAAAAGTAATGAATATCCTTTGAAGATAATGAATACAAACAGTGTTAAACATATAATAGAAACAATGAAATGAAATGAAAATAATGAAACAAACAAATAACAAATAATAAAAACAAACAACATTTGAAGACAATCAATTAAAGAAAAATCCAAGGTGTGCATCTGCACACTCTCAATAGTATATGGCACTGTCCCTTATTTCACTCATTTTTCTTTCAAAACCAAACAACTAAAAAAATCATCTTAATTTTTATTACTTTTGTTTCTTGAAGTTTCCCTCTTTCTATTTTCTTTCCACTCATTATTCTTTTTTGTCAGCTGCATTCTGTTCTGATATGAACTCAATCATTAACATATTGGTGCAATGCACTTAAGATATATACAATAATTGCTTAGCTAATGTAGCTAGATTCAGATAACATATTCACTATCCTAATTTCATATGCTATTAATTAAAATATATATTTAAATTAAATATTTTTCAAAGATGTGTTCTACTGGTTTTAAAATATGTGTTCTTAGCTCTTCATTAGAATTTTCTATTTTACTATTTTTATACCTAAAAAAACAGTGCCCTTGTGAAGAATCCAGTATATAGCTAGGAAATAATTAATGGCAGTCTGAAATGATATCAGAACACTCATAAAATGCATTACAGATCTATTAAGTAATGTATAGAGGAAATGATAAAAGATTGGACCACTTTTTTTTTTATAGAGAACAACTTAATTAATTAAGCTACTTTTCTATGTTCAATATATAGGTTTTTGTTAACAATTATAGGTGTTTTAATGGTATATTGTTTTAAAATATAAAATAAGTTACTTAATATCAGAAATTTAAATCTAACTCTATTTGATATATTACATACACCGTTATTGAATATAAATTTTGTTTTGTTATATTAACTAGTGGCCATAAGATGCAGATTAACATTCCTCATACATATTCTTCACAATAAATAAATCAACAATGTTAATACATACTTAAGACAATGTTATACAATGCAAAAGTTCTAACTTTTAAGACTTAGCTAGTATACATATCCAAAATTAATATTCATAAACTCATATATTAAATCTGAATCCCAATTCTTGTTCTTGATTCTTAAAAACCAGTTATTCATTAGAATCATTCTCATCATTGGTCGTCATTCTTAATTCTTAGTATTGTCATTCATTAGTTATATGTTTCATGACTGTCATCTCTTAAATACAAGGCCAAATATAATTACTTATATATAAGAATGTAATATTATATAATGTGGACCCAAAGATTTATACAATTATTAATCATTTATCATTCATTTATATAGTTATATTATTTCAGAGCACTAATTAAATATGAATTTTGAATGATTTCTATACTATATATAAAGTAAAAACATATTATAACTACTTAATGATGTAATTTTTTTATCATCTATTTTGCCCTTCTAATTAACTATTATTATAATGTTTACCACATAACAAAAGAAATAACAATGAAAGTTAGAAGAAGTTACGTATATCAAAAATATCAAATCACCAATGTAATTTTTAATATAAGTTTTAATAATATCACAATTCATATTCATATTTTTCTGTTACATAAATTATAATATCATGTACACTCAATACAAAAAATTTGATATAATTATTTAAAATGAAATATATAAAAATTAAATATCTAATACTAAAAATTAAGAATGTGGGTCGGCACGCACGAAATGCTTGTATATATTTATTTTTTTCTATTTTGTTAATATTTTTATTTGAATATATTTTATAAATATAACATAGAATAATATTAATGTATAGTAGTTATCAATATTGAAGAGGGCAGTTGAAATGGAGAAATAGTGAATTGATCTCTTAATCGATATAATATGATAATTATAACGGATATATAATTAAAGTAGTTAAGATTAAAAATACTAGTTAGAATCAGTCAAACTATATCGTAATGTATCAAATGGAAACTGATTTTATTGAAATTGATTTTCACATGAAATTCATATTTTTCAAAACAAAATCATTGAAACTTTAAAATTGTTTGTAACTTGGTTGGTCATTATATCATTGCAACAATTGAATTATATGTTACAAATAATAATATTTATATTTATGATTTTATTATAGTATATATAATTTAATTAATATGGTATTAAATTAATAAACAATTAGTTAAATCATTTTATACTATATAATTATTTTGACTAGTTTGATTTAATGTATTAATAAGTGATCAAGTACTAATATTTTTAATACATTTTCTATTCTATATATTTTTAATTTGAAAACTATGTATATATTTCATGAGGATACTTATTAGTTACCAATAAAGAGGAAAATAGATAAACAATAAAATGAAGAAAGAACCATGTCTTTACTGTCTAGAAGCATTGCAAACAATCATAGCCAACACGTCATATTTATAATATTTAAATATTCAATAATATTTAGAATGAGAAAAGATGTATGTCGATTTATTATTCATTTTTAATTATTATTATCTCATAAATAAAAGTAATACAAATGAAAGTTGGATGATACACTGACTCTGTAACCCCACGAATTTTCTGATTTGGAATTATGATTTTTATGAGTTTTTTATTTTTAGAAAATGAATTTTCTGCACTAATTGGTAAGGAATTTGGCTAAGCCACAGTTAAGTTTTAGCTTTGTTTGATTATTTCCTATTTTATGGGAAATTTTGATAATTTCGGAGACAGTGGGTTCTGGACCACTGTCGGGGATAAATTCCGCTCGATACGGCTCAAAAATGTGATTTTGAGTTCCGTAACTCGGAATCGAATTCCGATCGCTCCGTTGGCTTCGTAATTTCATTTAGAGTCAATCTAGACCCCGAGTGTACCCATATCTATTTTATAAATATTTTCACTCCAAATTCTGTGTTTCAAAGTTCTAACCGTAAACCAAAATCGGGAGATTGTATATTTCCGGACGAAATTATCCGAAGATGCTCGGACACGACTTTTATTGGGAAATTACATCATATCAATAAAGTTGGAAGTCATCATTTCATGAGTCACTTACTTGTTACACAAGTAATGCAAAAGCTTCCAAAAACCCCTAAAACACTCAACAAATCCTCTCACTCCACCACCATTAGACACATCACGTATGCTAGTCTAAAGCTACTTACTTTGCATTAAATTTTATGATTTGATGATGGTGAGGCTCTCCTATAAATACCTCACCTCATCCTCTCTTTTTTACACAAAATTTCTTATACAAACTAATGTAGTCTTTTATTTTATCTTCTTCATCTTCTTCTCATACTTCATAGAAAGTTATGAGCTTTTATTATTTTGTTCATAAAGTAGAGTTTATATTTGTTCTTTAAGTATTTTATGAAAGCATAACTAAAGGGGATGATAATAAAATCATATGAACCTTTATGTAGTTTTTGACTTTTGTAAATCTTGAAATTTCTTCCTTGTTCTTAGATGGAAAAACTATATCTTTGGACAAGGTTAGATGAGTTATTTATTTGGAAATATTAGAAATTATTGTTAGTATTTGAATATGTTTAAAGCTGATGATTTTAACATCAAAGGAACCTTTAATGTGTTTAGGAAAAAGTTTGTATTTTATTCTTGAAAGTTTATGATGTTGATGAGTTGTTGAAAATATTTCATTTTTTTAGAAAGTATTATGTTTTAAAAGTGATTTACATATTTTACTCTTTGATTCCCAAGTTAAAATAATGATTTGAGACAAAAGATGATTTATTAAAGTCTTGACTTCATAAACTTAAAGTGTTATGAAGTTTTAGATATTAAAGTAGTAGAAAGTCTTACCTTAGGATTTATTTTCATGACCATGAAAATAACACTTACTAACCCTTGAGGTTTTTTCCTAAAATATTAGGAGGTGTTAAGATGTTCATGAAAATTTGTTTTAGTAGTATACTTGAAATAATGAGAGTTATCTAAAAGTCTTGACTTTATAAACTTAAAGTGTTATGAAGTCTTAGATGGTAAAATGATTTAAAAATGTTGAATCTTAGTTAAGTGAACTTACTTTAAAATGGTAAGATTTACTTAAAAAGTATTGATTTAAAAATATTGATTTTGTTTAAATTGACTTACTTTAAAAAGGATAAGTCTAGCTTAATGATCTTATTTTAAAAAAAAAAGGTTAGTTTTAGTAAAAATGTTTTACTTACAAAAATAAGATTTATGAATTATCGGAAAAATGCAATGAAGTGGGAATACATGTCTAGAAAGGTTCTGTCTAAGGAAAGACTTGGTATTTAAGGGTGTCTTTATGACCCACCTCTCTTTCCTAGGAACTAGCCTGGTGTATATCCACAGATTATGACATAATTTCGGTATAAGTTTTATTGAAAATTTTACTTTAAAAGGTATTATTTGATTGTAAGACTTTCAATGAGAAATGATGATTCAAGGATATTCAACCTTGAATTGGATGGACGAAAGCAATTAAATTCATTTTAAATCGGAAGTTTTATCTTCGCGTAAAAAGTTGTTTCGTAAGTATAATAATTATCGTCATTTAACTAATTAACATTATTTTGGCATAACGAAGAGTTCGAGAGGAGAACAAATCAAGTAAGCTCACCTGCAAACAGAGAACCTAACGACCCGACACACTCAGGTGAGAGAGAACACATCGCGACATAGTGGTGTCCGAATATGGCACCCGGACCTCCAAACTATCTCAAAAGTTTGGAGTTTCCCTGAGTATTAAGAAAGCTTGTACTTAATCAATTGCATGTTTGTTTGGATTAAGTACAACAATATTTCTTATACCGATTTATGTTATGTTTATATATGCAAATACCATGTTTACTCTTGAATTATAATGTTTGAATGATTATTATGGGAATGATATGTATGTGATAATTTTGAAATACAAGGTTTAAAAACATTTGATATAAATGAGAAATATCGGGTCCCATAAGAAGCATTCCTTTTGGAGCGGACATCCTTTAGGAGATGTCTTAAGATGGGCCGATTATATAAAAGAATGATTAAGAGTTCGGATTTTGCTAACTTCGGTTAGAGAGCATATGCATTATGAATAACGAAGTAGTGGAGAGGAAACATTACAGGATGACTTATGAGCACTGAGATGCAAGGAGGGCGACTTTGTTTGACGGTGGTTCGTCAAAAAAGCCTTGAGGGAGAGTCTAGGTGAGACGAGTCCCTTGTATTCCTAGGAGAGGATATCCTGTTGGATCGGATAGTTCTCACAGCGCAAACTAGACAATCTTTGACGACCCCTCGATTTGCAATCATGATCGATGAGAGGGATGCCCAGAAAGCGTTGCTACGACACCGTCCTGTTATGGACAGTTCCTTTGGAACAGATCGATCATTCATCCTTGCGAGGATGTTATTTATTTTGGTGCGTACAATCGGCTTGGTATGGGACCTGTACTCTCGGTTGTTTCCGAATAGGCTATTTGGGTGGATAATGGTATAAGGTGGATGAAATGACATAACATTCATACATTGCATTGCACGAACGTTTATTTTTATACTTGAGATATAATCATTATTCCTCTTTAGTATTGTGCATGTGAGATCCATGATATATTGATTACGACGATATATTTATACTGTACGATGACTGTATATTATTATGTGATTTGTCAGATGATTGAATTGCATGTTATGAAAAGTATATTTTTGTCTGAGTGTCCTATTCAGAGTAAGTCCACGCCGTCAATGAATTTTGTTCATTAGATGTCTTACTCTCTCTACTTGTCTATTCTTGTACTTGTTTATAATTTGGACAGATGGACGGGAACTCTACGCGTATACGGAGAACCCTTCCCGACCCTCCAAGCTCCTCGTCGGAGCCGATGGAGGATGAGTCAACTGAGATAGAGGTTGAGGCGGATGCTGACGAGGATGGAGTGATAGAGCTGGTGAACATAGAGAGTTCCATCGAGGTGATAGAACTCTCATCCGACTCTGGCACAGGGGAGGATCCCAGTGAGTGTTCTAGCACTCCTAGCAGTGCGGTATCTAGCCGTTGAGCTCTGGGTTTGCTGTCCTTTTTGTTGTGCATGTTTTGGGGATGCTGTGTAGTATAGCATTTTGATATGTTAGTTGGGCGATGGGTATGTTCCGCCACGATTAGATATTTTGTATAAATACTAACTGTTGAATGATGAAATAAATTCCAGGGAATTATTGTATCATTCCAGTTACCGTTGGGTAACAGTTAGTGATTTCTGCATAGTATGTTACTTAAGGTGATGTCCCGAAAAAGAAACATTTTAAAAAGGAAACAATATTTTTACATCACCAATTCAAAAAAAAAAATTACTCATTTTTCCGCATTAAAATTAAGGTGTATTTTTCGGGGCGTTACAGACTCTTATAAATCTTTACAGTATTAATGCATAAATATTATAAATTTGAAATTATTATATTTTATTTTATGTATAATATTCAACGTGTATTACTTTTCTCATCTGCAACAATCAATTTCATAATCATTATATTTTGTCTATATTTTCTCTTAAAGCAATAATCACAATTATAATGACAATGCTTTGGTTTTAAGAGTCTTCCTAATATTGGGACAATAATTATAATTACATCTACTTCATTGGAATTTTGTTTGACATAATCAATTTTTATTTTATTTTATTTTGAAAGGTGACAAAATTTGGGAGGATAATAAGGTAAAAAAAATGTGAAAAGTAGAGATATTGTATGAGTTTTATATACTATTACTGATTTATTCACCATTTATGTTTAATTATAATTCATTTTTTTTTTAAAATAATACAAATCATATTAACAAAACATATACAACACACAACAAAAAATTGCTAACCCATCTTGGTAGAGATTTCTTTTATTAAAATTGAATATCTCATCAACAATATATTGGTCTAATATTGTGACATCTGTTAGATTTTAAAATGATCAAAAAATTAAGAATTTAATTCTTGACATCAATACACTCTAAAATGGATTAATTCTATATCTATATGTTAAGTAAATAACCTTAGTAATACCAAAAAATACAATACCCCATGCTAGGTTGTAGGTGGCATCTTATGTTCACTTTTGGTGACACGTCATTTCCAGATTCTCTTATATATAACCACATAATCTTAGTTTTCCACTGCCACATGTCCAATTCATAATTTCTTACAATTAATTCGTCTTATGTGATACTTGCCAACATACTATTATTGTTAAGTAAGAATCGTAGAGGCAAAAAAAATATTTTTATCTTTTTATATAATGGAATATCAATTTTGCCATTGAAAATATAAAGGGAATGTGGTACTTGCCTCTCCATTAATGGAGAGGATCCTTACTAATTATTGAGTAGGACTCCTCTCCGTTAATGGAGAGGTAAGTGAGTTTTTTATGTGTATTACAAGGGTAAAGATATAATCATCTTTTAAATAAAAAGGGCAAAAGTGATATTGTATCTTTCAATTTCTTTGATTTTTTGAGTACTTGTCTCTCCATTAATGGAGATGAGTCTTAATACCAAAAAATTACTTAGCTATTAATTATTGATTTAAATAACTTTTCAACAATAGCATCAGCTAATATAGAAGGTTTTAAATCTAGTTCTATGATAACATTTAGCAATGCAGATATATATTAAAGGTTTTGGAAGTCATCGAAACTGTATTACAATCACAATGCTCATATCGATCGCAAATACTTACTGTCCTTTCAGGTTTTCGAAGTTTCCGAGACCGTTATTCAATACTATCGTCATATATTTGCATCCATTAGGATTGCTGAAATCACTACTATGTAAATATTCCATGTCCATTATTGTGTGAAATATTGCATATTCTGATTCATTTAATTCCAAGGAAGAATCACGATAATCTTGGAATCTTCACATATAATACTATTCAATTGTATCAAATATTGTGACCCCCCCCCCCCCCCCCCCCAAAGTTTATTTATTTCCTTTTCTATAGTCCTCAAATTTTCTATATAAATAACTCTCTTCTCAACATTTGTTAACAAAGCAAGCAAGGTATTCAATCTTTGTTAGTTTTGAATCATTTCAAGCCTTTTTTTTCTCTTCTGTTCATTTCAACATGGCTCCACCAAATGATTCATTGAATTCTAACTTGGAACTATCTTTACAAAACATTTTTGAATTATCTGATGGAAAACTCAGTGTAAGAGGTATCCCATTACTCTCTGAAGTACCTGAAAATGTATCTTTCAGTTCATTTTCCTCTGTGTTTGAATCCTCTGATGCACCACCTTCTCTGCTTCAAAGGGTCCTCTCTTTGTCTCACAAAGGTGGTTTCTTTGGCTTCTCTCATGAGAACCCTTCTGATATGTTAATAAACTCATTGGGTAGATTCACTGAAAGAAACTTTCTTAGTATCTTTAGGTTCAAAACTTGGTGGTCTACACAATGGGTTGGTAATTCTGGTTCAGATTTACAAGTAGATACCCAATGGGTTCTTTTTGATGTTCCTGAAATTAAGTCCTATGTTATTATCATTCCTATCATTGAAGGAAATTTCAGGTCTTCACTTAATCCTGGCTCTGATGGCCATATACATATATTGGCAGAAAGTGGGTCCACCCAAGTGAAAGTATCAGGTTTTGATTCTATTGCTTATATTCATGTTTCTGAGAATCCTTATGATTTGATGAGAGAGGCTTATAGTGCTGTAAGAGTTTATCTCAATACTTTTAGGCTTTTAGAAGAGAAAGCAGTTTCAAATATATTTGACAAGTTTGGTTGGTGCACTTGGAATGCTTTTTATTTAACTGTGAATCCTATTGGTATTTTCCACGGACTTAAGGATTTTGATGAGGCAGGCTTGTGTACAAGGTTTTTGATCATTGATGATGGATGGCAAAGCATTAATTTGGATGGCGATGACCCGAATAACGACTCGAAAAACTTTGTTCTTGGTGGTGTACATATGAATGCAAGGCTTCATAGGTTTGATGAATGTGACAAGTTCAAGAAATACAAAGGTGGTTTACTCTTGAGTCCTAATGTACCTTCTTTTGACCCAAATAATGTTAAGGCATTGATTGATAAGGGGATTGAACTTGAGCATGTGGAGAAAGAACTTGACAATGAGAATGCTAACATTGCTGAGATTGAGTCTAGGATCAAGAAGGTGAAGCAGGAAATTGATGATCTCTATGGTAGTGATGAAAGCATAGAATGTGGTAGCTTTTGTTGCAAGGAAGAGGAGTATGGAATGAAAGCTTACACAAGGGATTTAAGGACTAAGTTCAAAGGTTTGGATGATATTTATGTATGGCATGCACTTTGTGGAGCTTGGGGTGGTGTGAGGCCAGGAACTACACATCTCAATGCCAAAATTGTCCCTTGCATACTCTCACCTACCCTTAATAAAACAATGCAGGATCTTGCTGTGGTTAAGATTGTTAAAGGCAACATTGGACTTGTTCATCCTGATCAAACCTATGACTTTTATGACTCTATGCACTCTCATCTTGCCAAATCTGGTATTACAGGAGTCAAAGTTGATGTCATTCATGTGAGTTTCCTGATCAAGCCTATGACTTTTATAGATTACATTCAATATATATATGTGAAAACACATCTTAGTATCAAACATTATTTTAAGTTGCGGTCACGATTGTGGTTAGTACGATTGCAGTCATTGCGGCCGCTGTGATATGAATTGCGGACATTGCAGTGTGACTTATTTCATAATTAAATAAATATTTTTGAATTCGATGTGGTTCGATGCAGCTTGAGGCGGTCCGATACGTTGTCACACCACAATTATGGTGTGATATGATTGCGATGGTCACTGCAACCATAATATTGCGGCCGCGTCACGTGATGTAATCATTGGCATCAAACTTGCTAGGGTATCATAACAACTATTCAAGTATTCATTAACTTTGTTTGTACACATGTGTTTGTAAAAACTGCAGACTCTTGAATATGTGTGTGAAGGATATGGAGGTAGAGTTCAGCTTGCTAAGGCTTACTATGATGGATTGTCAAAATCAATTATCAAGAATTTTAATGGAACTGGAATCATATCTAGCATGCAGCAATGCAATGACTTTTTCTTTCTAGGAACAAAAGAAATTTCATTGGGAAGAGTTGGTAAGAAATATATATATATAGACACATATCTTATGAATGTTAATCAAAAAACTATAACCAAAGTTTATTACTTTAGGTGATGATTTTTGGTTCCAAGATCCCAATGGTGACCCAATGGGAATATTTTGGCTACAAGGTGTTCACATGATTCATTGTTCCTACAACAGCTTGTGGATGGGTCAGATGATTCAGCCTGATTGGGACATGTTCCAATCAGACCATGTTTGTGCCAAATATCATGCAGGGTCTAGAGCCATTTGTGGTGGTCCAGTTTATTTGAGTGACCATGTTGGTTCCCATGACTTTGATCTCATTAAGAAGCTTGTGTTCCCTGATGGTACAGTACCTTGCTGCATAAGTTTCCCCCTTCCAACCAGAGATTGCCTTTTCAATAACCCTCTCTTTGATCAAAAAACTGTTTTCAAAATGTGGAATTTCAATAAGGTATTGTATCCTCCTTCTCTTAATATATTTGTTCAATTGGTTTTATATTTCAATGTTTCCTTTTTCAAGAGTACCTTGCTATAGTATATACTCTTTACGGTGAAGTTGTCACATCAGAAGGTTGTTACT
The DNA here is from genome assembly GCA_009771035.1 of Lupinus albus. Taxonomy (NCBI): domain Eukaryota; kingdom Viridiplantae; phylum Streptophyta; class Magnoliopsida; order Fabales; family Fabaceae; genus Lupinus; species Lupinus albus. The sequence goes on along the minus strand of CM020013.1, from coordinate 1,649,882 downwards.
TAATAACCATAAGGTTACAGGTTCAAATCCTGGAAACAGCAGCCTATGTGCTTGCATGGTAAGGCTGCATATAACTAGTCTCCCAAACCCCACTAAGTGAGGGGATGGAGATCACCTGTCCCAAGTTGGTGTCCCAAATCCTGTCCCACCGATAGTATAATGTCACATAATGTTCTAATTTTCATTCAGCAAGGGGAATGAAAGAACATATAAGAATATATATTTTTTAATGGCAGTGTGACATTATACTATTGGACCTTATAGGATTAAGGACGCCAACTTGAGACAAGTGATCTTAATCTCTAAGTGGGAGCCTCATGCACTGAGTCGCCGTATATATCTAAGTCACATGTTTCATATAAGATAGTTAACAATTATTTTGTTAAGACAGTTTGGTGCAGTTATTGGTGCTTTCAACTGTCAAGGTGCTGGTTGGGACCCAAAGTTGCAAGTAATAAGGGGTTTCTCTGAGTCCTACAAGCCAATATCTGGTTCAGTGCATGTAACTGAGGTTGAATGGGACCAAAAGAAAGAAGCATCATATATGGGAAAGTTTGAAGAATATATAGTGTATCTGAATCAAGCTGAGGAACTTCATTTCATGACTCATAAGTCCGAGCCAATAAAATTTACCATCCAACCCTCAACTTTTGAGCTCTATAGCTTTGTGCCAATCACAAAGGTAAGTGGTGTCAGCATTAAATTTGCACCAATTGGGCTAACAAATATGTTCAACAGTGGAGGGACAATTCAGGAATTGGAATATGTTGAAAGTGGTGTAAAGGTTAAGGTTAAAGGTGGTGGAAACTTCCTTGCTTATTCAAGTGAGTGTCCAAAGAAGGTTCTTTTGAATGGCTTTGAGGTCTCTTTTGAATGGGTAGTTGATGGAAAATTGAATCTCAACCTTCCTTGGATTGAAGAAGCTGGTGGAGTTTCTGATCTAGCCATTTTCTTTTAGAATTTTAGTGTCATAATACAAAGGCTTGTTTCTCATTCAATAAGTAGTGTTTGGTTTTGGTTTTATGTTATTAACCATTTACTATATAAAGTGTGATTTCTTTTTTTGTTCGGTCTATAAATTATATATAATACCCGTTTTTTGTTTTGGTTGCTTCACTACTAAGATAACAAACCACCAATGTCATTCTTATGAAGAAGATATATAAGATGGGGAGGGATCCACTTACTCCAAAAAACACCTATTCTTCATCTTAGCCATCCAATCTTGAAAAATTCAATAGTTTAGATGTACTCATCAATTCAAACTATTGGATTTCCAAGAATGAATGGTCATGATGTGGAGTAAGTTTTCCACTTACTCTTGGAGTAAGTGAATCCCTCCGCATATAAGATAGCAAACAAACTTCCTTCGATAAATTCAATGGTTTAAATTAGCGATTAGATTTAAACTATTAAATTTTTCTAAAATTAATGACTAAAATGTGAAGTCAATTTAAAAAACCTAATTGGAGGAAGTGAATCCCTCAATTTCTCTAATGTTTTTTTTATGACAAGTTTGTTGTGAAAAACTTTTTTTAATGCTAAAAAAACCCTACACTTGAAAATGAATTGACAATTGTTTTGAGTTTCAATTGTTTTCCAAGCAGAGAGAGAGAGAGAAGACACAAAAGCTCGTTACTTATCTATCAGTAGCAACATCAAATTTGTGTTTATTTGAACACTTAGCGAAGCTATAGATTCAAAACCACCACCACCACCACCACCACCACAACCATGAATAATAATAATAATAATTCTCACCACCACCTCCATCACCACCCTTCTCCTTTCAACCATGGAAGTGGTTGTAATAATAATAATAATAATAACGTATTTCCAATCCCAAACCCATACTATGATCAACAACATCAACATCAACATGTTAACCATTTCAACAACCATTCGATGCCACCACGTCCTTTCCGCAAACGAGGTTGGCATCAAGGAGGTACATTACTCTCTTCTCTTTTTATTAATCAATTATTACTCTCTTCTCTTTTTATTAATCAATTATTACTCTATTCTACATATAATACTTTCTTTGCCATTTAAGTTTTCGACTCGAAAAAACTATACAACTGTATTTCATTGCTCTTTTATGTTTCCTTTATTACTGACTTCTGAATCATGAAATACACTTCTGACGTGAGTCGTATTGTATTTCCTTTCAAAACTAACTCGCAAATAAGAAAAATTTCATTAGTATTAGTTTCTGAATCCTGAGAGAGGAAATAACATCACTTTAGCCCTCTAGAGCGGAAAAAACACAGTCAAACTACAGTCTTTTTTCAAGAATTCACTAATAAGAAAGGATTAACTAGTTTTTTAGCACTCTGTGGAGTGAAATGAGGTTTTTCTTGTTTATCACTATTCGTTCATTATTTGTAATTTATGAATTTCATTGATATTTTTTATTTATAGATTGGATGAACAAATTAGTTGCTGATAGATGTGAGTGATTCCACATTAGTCTATTATAGAAGAAAAGTCTCATTTTAGTTATCAAGAGTATAAAAACTCAGTCAGATTAGTGTTTCATGAGGACCAATTTGACTCGCTTTTTTTTTTTACATTTCATGGACTAAATTTATTTTTTCTTGTCAGCTTCTATTCGCTCGATATTTGTATTTTATGAATTTTGTTGATGTTGTTCATTTATAGAGTGCATTGCCAAATTAGTCGCTGCTAGATGTGCACAACTCCACAGTTATTCATGAGAGAAGATTATAGTTTCCGAGAGTGTAAAAGACTAAGAAACCCAATTGGAGTAGTGTTATGCAGGACCAATTTGACTAATGGGAAAAAACCATAAAAGACTGATTTGACTGGTTTTTAACACTTTGTGGACTAAAGAGAGGTTTTTCTTGGCGGACACTCTCATTATTTGAATCTTGCAAATTTCATTGATATTGTTCGTTTCATGGTGTAATACCCCTCCCCTTATCAGATTCACTTTTTAATACCCAGTCTAATTTGGTATTTGATGTCCAGTGACATTATAGTTTCATTGTGCTTGTATTGAAAAATAAATAAATAAATAGAAACTGGTGAATTTTATGTTTTTCTTGTGATTCTCCATGAGAATATAATTTTTAGTAATTTTACATTTATTATAAAAGGGTAATTTGTACCGTTAGGTTCACATTTTCTCTTCTTTTCAGATCAAGTGGATGGTTGCAGTCATGTAAAAGTTTATGTTGCACCAGTTCCAAGAACATCAACAGAGGCTGATGTAAGTTTCTTTCCTGTGAAAATCAACATTTCTCTGACTCTTGTTGCGTTTGAATTTGTGGTTGAAAAGTGTGCTTGGTACTTAGGGGATCATTAAATTCCGGTCACTATTCTGTGAGAATGACGAGTCCTCTGTATGGTACACAACAATACTTGGAATGCACACATGCAAATTAAATTCCAGGCCTTGATTCAGCTGAGACTTGAATCACTATGATTTCCTAAGGGGGTGTTAGGAACGTGGTTCCTGAGGTGCAAGGGTCAAATCAGTTTTTTACAACCCTATCTATCTTGATTTTGTTATGTTTATGATTCTATTCCATGATGATTCCTTGTACCAAGCATAATAGTAATTTGAAAACAAACAGATGTCATTCATTCCTTGTGTAACCAAATACTAGAGTGGAAATGATCAATCCATTCCAATCATGTTTCCATTCCTGATCTCACTGTGCTTCCTCAAAAATCTATTCTCTAACCTAAATGTGCTCTATTTGTCATTCTACTTTTGTTTCAAACATAAGTAACACTCGGATATCAGTATTTCAACTGATAAGGTTTGCTATGTCACTCCATTTTATGTCTGCTTGCACAATCACACATTTTGCTTAATCGTAATCCTGTTAAACATAAAAGAGATATCCTGTCCTACTTGTAGATGAATTTTAAGGGCCTTTCCTGTAATGCACAGGTGAGGAGTGTTTTGTTGTGAAGTTCAAGCCACTTCTCCTTGCTCTTCCCCCAACATCAAAAGAAAGGGTTTTTCTTCATTGATTTAAAATTTTCTTTTGACATTTAATCATGCATCTCTTTAAATGAATGCTCGTGTATTTGCTTATTCTTTTCTACAATATTACGTTTATTTTTGTTATAGCCCTTACTCTTCTTTATTTTTTTCGTTTTGATTTTTCAATTTTTCAAAAACAGGTTCGCCTTGTGTTTGAAGTACATGGAACTATTATTGAGGTTGTTCTTTTAAAGGATAAGTTGACTGGTGCACGACAAGGTAATGATTTTCACTTGATGCTCCTATTAATATATGTTACATATCATATCTTCAAGTAATCAATTAGTCTAAATTTTGCTTGACATGTGCAGGAAGTTGTTTAGTGAAATATGCAACACTAGATGAAGCTGACAGGGCAATTAAGGCTTTAAATAATCAGTATACTTTTCCTGGGGTAAGAAGATTTTACCTATGATGAATGTCTTAAGTCATTTCTTCCTGTTATCCATTGTCTTAGTTGAAACTCATTTTTATTGATCTATGTATTTATATTTCCTAGGAAGCCTCTGCCGTTGTTGTCAGATATGCTGATCGAGAACGTGAACGTCTTGGTAATTGTTTTAACTTTCAACCCCCCCCCCCTGAACCTATTGTTTAAAGACTGTAATACTGTATGTCTTTGCCAGGTTTCGCTTCTAAGCTGATTAATTGAGTATCATGAGAACTAATGTTATTTATTATTTTTGAAGGAGTTCAAAGAAACTTAGAAATGAAAGGCCGTTCAAAAGGTAACTTTCTTATCTATTTTCCAACATTGCTCGTGGCCTACTATTTTAATATGTGATTGTCTAATCTAGTTTTTTTTCTTTCTTTTATGCCATTGTTTTTCAATTGATCACTTCTACTTTTAACTTTATTTTATTGTTTCCATTTTTGTTTCAGAGGTGGTGGTGCATAAAGTGTTTGTTGGTCATATCAACAAAGAAGCTTCAAAAAAGGATTTTGAAGATGTATGTTTTCGTCCTTCACATCCATCTCAATATATTTTTCCTTGACCTAAACACCACTTGCTTTAATATATTTTTCATGCCAATGACTCTGTCCAATGTTTTATTTTTAACTTGAGGATGTTCTAACTGTAGAAATCCTAGGTTGGTGGATAATTATTGTTGCCGACATGGCTCCTCTTAAATTGGAAATAGATATTACAAACAAAAATATGGGTTATCATGTGGAATTGTGGATGCTTTGTCATGTTGTCATGCGGCTAACAACCAACCAAATATGTTCGTTGCTAATATAGTAATATGTACATATATCTGTTACCTTTGGCAGCCTGATTCAGTTTAAGACGGCTGATATGATATTTTGTTCTTCTATTATGGCAGCCCTATATTTTGGTTTGATATAGGATATTGTGGAATATCCTTTATAGTCTCATGCAGTGGTGTGTGAGGTATCTTACACTATATATTTTGTTTCTGAGTTTTTTATGCATATTCTCTGCAGATATTTTCCCCCTACGGACATGTAGAAGATGTCTTCATTGCGCACCTTCGTGGTTGGTCCATGATCCTGTCATTTAATGTTTTGCATATGATATCTAAGGCTTTAAAAAACTGGCAAGTTTTTTATTGTTTTTGTTTTAAAATTTCTAGTACAATATAAGCAAAGGATATTGTAGACCTGAAAAAGAAAATTAAAAAGGATGAGAGATAGAGTGATAGGCAGTGGGAAAAGTAAGGATGAGATAGACTCTCTCTTTTGGATCTCATTTAGCTATGTTTTGCTTAAAGAATTTAACTTTTTGAAGAAAAAAGTATGTGTGATGTTAGTCAAGTATTAATATTTTGGAACCTGCACTCATCCATAGTCCATAAACACACAAATACATAGACAGAGAGGATCTTGCCCCCATTCATCATGGACTATTGGTATTTTTGGCTATGGTTTCTTTCAGAACAAGTCTTGTATTTAATTTCTTTCATCAATTTATTATTCATGGTTCTCCCTTTCACTTAACATGATACCTTGGCTTGTTTCTTGATTTCCAAGGATATGCGTTTGTCAAATATTCTAATAGAGAAATGGCATCAGCTGCAATCGAAGGGTTGAATGGAAAATTCACGATGAGAGTAAAGCTTACTTATCATTTGATACATATTTCTCTTTCGGATTTTGAATGCATGCTTAAATTATATTTTTTTATTCATGTAGGGCTGTGATAATCCATTAATTGTTCGTTTTGCTGATCCTATGAAACCTAAGACTGGCGAATCAAGGTTTGCTTTATTGTTTTTATTTTTCATAAGCTCTTTGTTCATCATAGTTTTGGTTTTTAATAGATTAGTGGAACACAAGCTCTTTATTTTATTTTTTTGAGAGTATGGATTAATATTTGGTTGTTGTTTTTTAGAGTAGGGAGGGAATTTCAGTCAAGCAACTATATTTACTTGGTTAAGTGGCAGTGAATCTTTACCTTAACGCTAAAAGGACATATTGAAATCATATTCTATCGTAGTGGAACAATAACATGTAGTTGACCCTACTTGGTAGGATAAAGGCTAGGTTGTTGTTGTTGTAGGTTCTATCATAGATTTTTATTATTTGACTACCTGGCTTAACTGTGCATATTTTCTAGTGTCGTGTGAACCAGACCAGATACCCAAGTGGATCAATGAATGAGGAACCAGTTTAACTCTGCAAACTCTCTTGTTGTTAAAGCTTTTTAGTGCAAGTTTGCTTATTTATGATTTACAGTATCAACATTTAAAAATGAAACATAGCAACAAAAGCTTATTTTGTAATGTCACATGCAACAACCAGGCCTTTTTATCTTACTTGGTGGGATTGACTACATGGATTGAATAATATCATAATGTTCTATCATAAATCATGTGCCTTGACAAAACATTGATATCTAAATCTTTCTCAGTCATTTCACCTATAGTTTTTCTTGATCTCTCTCTTCCTCTATAAATTGACTAACCTTCATTTGATCTACTCTTCTTAATCGGGCTTCTAACAGTATCCACGAGGCTGATCTACTCTTCTTAATCGGGCTTCCAACTTTCTCTCTAATGCACTCATTTCTAGTCCTATTTTGTATAGTGTATCCACTCATCTATCGCAATATTCTTATATCTGTTATATGGAGTTTATTTTCTTGTTGACATTTTACCACCTAACATTCAGTCTCGCGGGTCCTATAGTTGTACTGTTAAGCTTGAGTGGTGCATTTTTATCCCATATGATACCTGAAACACTCCGCCATTTCATATACCCGCTTGAATTCTATAGTTTACGTCTCCGTCAATTTCATCATTGTATTTATGATTAATTCAAGATACTTAAATCTAGTGACTTGTATGGTATGATCTCCAATTTTTAACTTTACACCAAGTTTGTCCACGCTCTTGCTAAAATCACACTCTATATATTCCGTCTTACTTTTATTTATAAGAAAGTCACGCGCTTTTAAAGCTTGTCTCCACCTTTCTAGTTTCCCATTAAATTCTTCTCTCTAGTGTACAACTAGGACAATATCATTCACAAAAAACATGTGTTGTAGCACTGGTTCTAGGATATGCTCATTCAAGACCAATGTAAACAAGTATGAGCTCAATGTTGACCCTGGGCGTACTCATACACTCATGACATTAGGAAAATCTTTTGAGACTGGAAACCCTATCATATGTTCTCACATTGGCGTTGACGTCATCATATATATCAATGATTGCTCGAATATATGCAATTCAAACATTTTCTTCTCTAGACTTTTCCACAATATCTCTCTAGCCAACTTATGATAGGCCTTATTCAAATCAATGAAAACCATGTGAAAGGCCCCTTTGACTCCTTTGGTATCTCTCCATGGTCGACCTTCCCAGCATAAAACCAAATTGATTTTCAGTAGTATACATGTCTTGTCTCAACATTCGCTCAATTATCCTCTCCCTATAGCTTATAGTATGGCTCAAGAGCTTAGCCCCGTATAGTTTACACAATTTTATATGTCTCCCTTGATAAAATAAATTAATATAATCATTTGAAAAATAATATTTAGGAACACAATATTTAGTAATATTTTATTTTTAAGGATATTTTCGATCTATGTAATATAAAATTAATTTAATTCATGTATATAACCATTCCTAAGTCTAGATAAAGGTGAATGTTGTGTTACTCAGTTGACAGTCAAAGTAAAACTTTGTCGAATATGATAATAAGATGAATATATGTTATAATATTGAGTGTTATGTTTTCATGTATTTTTCATATTCGTTATTTTAAAATTTTCTTTAAATATATTCATATATTAAAAATAAATTATTTTCTTAAAAACCTCAGTTTGACTGTAATTCAATCTTAGTCAGACCATTGAAATGTTAACCAGTTTCTATTTCAATGACCAATCTGGTTTTCCATACACTAATGTGTTTGATATTTTGTTAAATTTGTTGATTATCGGAAATATATTTATGTTATGTTCCCGTCTCTCTCTTCAGGGTCAAATATTCATCTGGGAATACAAATTTCGGTCCCGGTTCTCAAGAACCAGCAGCTTGGTTTGTTTTTGTTTCTTCGTCTTCCTCTTCTTCAGACTGCATATTGATTGAAACATAAATGTAACATTCTAAATAACTTTTCTGGTTAATGATTTGTCTCAGGCCACAACCAAATTTCGGCAATTCCAATATTGGAAGGAGTATTCTGCCTACTGGCCCACATCATCCTACAATTCCACACCCAAAAGTTACTTCTCAAATGCAAAACTGGGAACGTGGCGCTGCTGTGGTACAACAGCCATTTCCTTTCCAGCAAGTACATTCACAAATGGTCTCAATGCCCTTGCAGCCAATACAAGCTCCTAATGTGTCATCTCAACCATTTAGTACAGAGGTGCAGAGACAGTCGCATCCAGCAGATTCATCAGCTCAAAATATGGAGCAGAAACTAAATTCACAGGTTAGTTGCTGAAGAATCGATCATCGCTAAGTAATGTTTCTTTCTGGGAAATTTTGGTTGATGTAAATAAGTTTCTATTATTGAAGATTTGAAGAGGTGGATGGACGTAGTTGACGTGATATTATCACTTATTTCACTCTTGCGTATATGTTGTCAGTCATTACAGAATTTAATCTTCAAATCATATTTCTTGTTCTCCTGAAAATTATGAATGTCTCGGGTGCCTTCTGTCCTGTTCAAAGTAGCTGAATCATGCATTAGACTTTTAAAAATTATAAGCATGGGTTATATTATTCCTTGAAATAGTAAGTATCAATCACTCCTTGAATTTTATATTTAATAGTTTTATAGACCTATTTAATTGACAAAATCAGAATTTAGGGACTAATATGACCGGTGCTTATAATTTCAAGGATTAAAAAGGGCGGCCTAGTGCACGAGACTCCCACTTAGTGGGGTAATAGGAGGAGTGTAGATATACCCCACAAATGTAGAGAATGTTTCCAGGATTTGAACCCGTGACTTTGTGGTCACTAAGCATCAACCTTACCGTTGCCCCAAACTCTCTGTCTTCTTTTTTCCTTGTATATCTGACTACTTAATACATTGCAACTGAATGGTCTAATATGACAGGATACTGGTGAAGTATCTTTATTTTGCAGCCTGTACATTAATTTTCTCAGTTTAATGTTCTTCACAGTTACCTACTCAAACTGGAAGCAATCCTGATAAAGTTGTGGACAGCATCCCACCCATTGTGCCTATAAATTTCCCAGATGAAGTTTTTCCAGACTGTGACTGGAGTGAACACTACTGTCCTGATGGTCATAAGTACTACTATAACTGTGTCACCTGCGAAAGCCGAGTAATGTTTCACCCTTTTGATCTTTTGTTCATATAATATGTTTTAGATTTCTATTACTTGGATGTGTGATGGTTACTCTGCAAGTTGGTGCAGTGGGAGAAGCCCGAGGAGTATGTGCTTTATGAGACAGAAATCACAGAAGCAGCAAGGGTAGGAGGACCATAGCGTTCTTCGCTCACAATTGTCATCATCTTCCCCTCAAAAAGTTGCTCAAATACATCGGGTACATTCTCGAATGTATCTCATTCTCTCCTGTTATGCATTTAATGTGCTAGAGGATACTTGTGATAACCTATGTTATTACATAAGTACATAACATCCATATTGTAATCTTGCAGGATACAAATAATGATCTGAAGCAGTCAGAAACAAGTAATGTTATTCTTCTTGTTGGGATACTGCAATTACATATTCTTCAATTATTTGTATCATAAAATGGTCTTCAAATTGCTACAGATTTACACTAAAATTTTCTTCAAGGCTTATTTATTGCAATGGCTATTACTATGTAAGTGTAGGGAATTTGTTACATTATTGATTCCCTCATTAGAAAGTTCCTCTCAAAAGGGATACATTTCAGATTTGTACATTCAAATAGTAGGGTTGATTAACTTTCTTTTAGAGGCAAATTAGATTGAATGCTTGGAACTTAGTGAAGTAGAATAATTTCTGGGTTTAAGTAAATACTTTTCATTTTTTATGCTGCCAGACCATAATTTTTGTTTCAGTTTTTGGATGCTGTGTAATCTTGGTACACAGTTTTTTGTTTTGTACTTGTATTGTTGTTGGTGAAAAGAGGAATGGGAACTTGATATTACCTTTCTTCATTGTCCACTGTTTTTGATTTTACCAACATTTGATATGGTTAATCAATTCATTAGGATCCTTACCTCCAAATTATTTGTCTTGTAGGAGTAAAGGAATGGCATAAATGTAAAAAATTATGGTCAAAGAGCATAGATATCCTCCATAGGATAATCTTGTTTGAATAGGGTATTAATCAATGTTTACCTCTAATGTCAAAGGTCTCATTTAAAGCATTTAAGATAGCTACATATTTAGGTTGGAATTTGAAAGGTGTCTTCTATAGCATTAATCTTTGATGAGCTAAGTAGCTTTGGTGCAACAATAATAGCTCATGTATATGCATAAAGGACATAGTTACATATAACTAAAAACAACTTTTTGTTTTGAAAATATTAAAATAATTCAGGATAATGGTCTCTGATATAATGAAAGTTGACAAGAATCTAGGACAATCACACTAAATAGTGTAGGATTATATCTACACCAATATTTTGTTTTTGTACAATTCATTATTTAACTTAAATATCTTTGACTCTTAAATAAAAATAATCTACATTATAAAAGCAAAGGCCCATCAAGAGCATTATCCCAAAAAGTGAAGGCCCATTAAGAGCGTTAGCTCAAAAAGTGAAGGCCCAAGGCCCATTAAGAGCATTTGCCCAAAAAGTGAAGGCCCATAGAAAACCATGTCGGTTTTCGGTTCATTCAAAAACAGAAGAAAGAGGGTTTCTTCTTCTCCATTTTCTGATTCCACCAAATTAGGGTTTTGATGGGTACTGAGAGAAAGAGAAAAGTGAGCTTATTCGACGTCGTAGACGACGGTGCTTCCAAAATGTTGAAACCCAACGGTGGCGTAAGCATCAATCTCATAAATCCATGGTCTTTAAGGCCTTACTCTCAGAGGTACTTTGATATTTTGGAGAAGAGAAAAACTCTACCTGTTTGGCATCAGAAAGATGAGTTTTTGAAAGCTCTCAAGGAAAATCAGACTTTGATTTTGGTTGGTGAGACTGGTAGTGGCAAAACTACACAGGTTCGTTTCTTTTACCTAATCTCACCTATTATTGATAATTCATTTTTTGTTTCTTATCCATGTTTTTTGTGTTCAAGCATATATATTTATATTATATATTCTTTAGGTTATTTATGTTTTATGTTTAAAAACCTATAGGGAAAATATGAAGATGGATTTAGCTTTAAATAGTTCGATATATACATGATTTGCAGTAGGACATGATTTTGTATTTGTGAACTTCACCTTCTAGGGAAATGTTGGTTTTTGTTGCTATGTATTTGTGGATAAAATTATTCATTTAAGGGATAGATTTTATTTGTAGAGACAAGTGATTTAGATTGCGGGTCGCGTTTGACTCAATTGCGGAAAATTGTCAGACAATGCCGTTGTGGAGACTCATGAAACCGAAATATTGAGGTTGAGGTGTGCAAATTGCTTGGATCACAAACCTGAATGGGTAATCTACAATGAATTTGTTCGTACTGTGACAGACATAAAAGGGGAATGGTGAGTTTTTTTTGTCTGGATCAATATTTATTTACATTTGTCTTGTATAGCAAGTAAAGTCATAAATGCTTTTCATACGTGATGTTAAGGGGAAGCATGATTAAGATGGGAATTTGTGTTCAATAAAAATGTTGAATTAGATCCACAATTTGTGATTATGAATTCCACCATTAAATCTTAGTGGGACAAGATTCAGTACAGTTTGGTGGGTCCTGAGTATCATGGTTTTTCATTAAATTTGATAATGTTCTCCTAATTGCATGATCATGCATTGCATTTGTTATTTGACACAGGCTGGTTGATATAGCACCACATTACTATGATCTGCAAAACTTTCCAAATTGTGAGGCCAAGCGCGTTCTGGACAAACTTTACAAGAAGCGAGAGCGGGAAAAGGATGAAGCCAGGACCTGCAAATGAAGTCCTAAACATTCACAATTTATGGCCCTTTTGACATTACAATTGGATTTTTCGACTCCTGCAACTGAGAAGTACATCATTTCGTGATTGCGGAAGGAAATGCTGGTTCTCAGTAACTTACCTTAAGATTAGTGAAGTTTCCTTGTACCATTTTCTAGAGTATTCGTAAAAACAGGTTTCATGATTCTCTTTGTTTTGTTGTACTTCATTTTAAATTGTTTCTGGTTGTTAGTTTTGTCAAATACCAGATGCCCATTACAAACTGATAGGCTAATATACTAAGCTACCTTTAAAATGAAACAACACTAGATTATTTCTACAATGAGACAGGTCAACTTATGATATGTTTTATTGAAAAATGGTTTGGCATAATTGATGTATTCACACCATTGTTTGTTGGGTAACACTAGTATTTTTATGAACTTTGCCCCTAGGTGATTTGGCAAGTATAGTTAATCAATTGCATAAAATTGTCACTCCTTGTAGTTAACCATTGTATATAATTGGATTCACCATACTTTGTTATATTTGCTCATTGGTAACAATTATAATAACTACTCTATGTTGTTGGCTCAGAACTTGTTATAATCAATTGTAAATGAATATTCACAAATTTTTCCTTTGCTAAAGTAAAGGAAAATGCTCATATTAAAATTTAAAGGTATTCTGCAATTGCTAAGCAACCGGTGAAAATTACAGTTATTAAAAAAAGTGAATTATATCCCATCAATTCTTTTTTCTCTACTCCAATTTTTCATCTTTAGGTTTCTCACCAACTGAAACAAACATGCCAGAAGTAATGATACTTATGCCAAGGGTTACAAGTAATTAAGAATAAACTGAAGAAATATAGGCACATTTTTTTACACCACATTTGGGTCCAAGAATTTTCTACACATTACTAAGGGTTTCCAATTTTTGTTTGAATGACCATGAGTTCATGACTCTCCTTATATCCACAAAGTTCTTCTCCAATTTTAATTCAGTGAGTACCCCAGAACTAGAGCCAGAAAAGGTTCACTCAGGCATTAGCCACTTACAGTTCAGAAACCCTCAATGCAGTGACATTTGATTTACCAGAAACCAATCAGGTAAATAAGTGCTTCACAATTTATCTCTTGAGGATGATCATAACAAACACTCCATATCTGTGATTCTGTGTGCTTTAATTTACCTCCAGAATTGCTCAATGTGGAGAAAATACACAAAAGAATGAGGACTCTTCTTTAGTTGGAAACATTTGTTCTCATAAGTTGCACAATTTTTTTATCACTTTGGCTGAATTAACAGCAAGAGATTATTACCCAACCCAGCTAAATGCCTTCTGCTTTTTCACTTGTCTCTCATTCATCATATCCCTCAATTCATTTACGCCGCTCCAGATTCCTTTCTCGCCCTGGATTTTCGAGAGCATCGAGTAAGAAACAGGATGATTTCTCTCAAGTTTACGGATTTTCTCTGCAGCATACTCCCCAAGTTCTAAATTTGAATGCAGGCCACAAGCTGCAAGTAATGCACCCCACAACACTACATCAGGCTCAAATGGCATATTCTTGATTAATTTTTCTGCTTCATCAAATTTCCCTGCTCTTCCGTATAGGTCAACCATGCAACTATAGTGTGACATCTCTGCTTTGATTCCATACTTGGTCGACATAGCAACGATGTGTTTTTCACCTTCTTCAACAAGACCTCCATGTACACATGCTGATAACACATTCACAAATGTAACTTCATCTGGTGTAACGGCAGCTTTCTCCATCCTATCAAACTCCTCCAATGCTCGTGCAGCAAGCCCGTGTCTGGCGTATCCGCCAATTATCGAGTTCCATGAAACCAAATTCTTATTCAAAATTGACTCAAAAGCATGAGATGCTGCATCCATATCCCCACATTTTGCGTACATATCAACAAGTGAGGTCAAATAGATTACATCTCCTGGTATGCCAGACTTGATAATACACAGGTGAACCTGCATCCCCATTGGAAGAGAGGAACAGCCAGCACACGCGTCTAATACACTCGAAAATGTGAAATGATTTGGGCGAGTCCCCGACTTAAACATCAACAGAAAAAGCTTCAATGCATCAATATATCTCATATTTTGCACATACCCACTAATCATTGTCGTCCAAGAAACCACATTCCTCTCACTCATTTCGTTAAAAATAGACCGTGCTTCGTTAATTCGCTTGTTCCGGATATAACCAGTTACCAAAGTAGTCCAAGAAATGGTATTTCTTTCAGGCATGAGATTAAACATTCTTTGACCATCTTCCACATTTCCTAGTTCCATGTAACCAGCAATCAAAGCATTAAAAGATGTAACATCTTTAAACAATATGTCATCAAACACTTGACACAAACCCTCCTTATCCTTTAAACTTGCATAAGCTCTGATCAATGAAGACCCAACAAACACATTCAAATTGAGCCCCAAGTGCAATGCTTGAGCATGAACCTGTGGGACCAAAATATCCAATACAGTACCTATAACTGCCCTAAGCAATGTGGATAATGTATAGTCATTTGGTGCAAAACCAGATCTACCCATTTGCAGAAAACACTTTAACAACCCATTAGTGTTATTGTTTCTATGAAAACCAGAGAGCATAATGTTCCATGAAACGGTGTCTTTGTGGGGCATTTTATCAAACAGGTCATGGGCATGTTGAATTTGATGGTGTTGGATACATGCCGTCATCATCATGTTCCATGAAACAACATTGCGGGATGAAGGATTTTCGTCGAACAGTTTGTGTGCTTGGATTATGTTGTTGTCGTTTATGTAAGAATCAATCATAGAATTGAGCTTTGTTGCTGTAACAGTACAAGTATTGAGTGAAGATGGCGTCCGAAGCAACCATCTATTTAGGCCATGCATCACGTTTTTTGTTTAAGGAAGAATATAATTAACTAATCTCTTTCGGTTCGGTGTGTCAATGCACTGACTCTACCAACTAGTATCGCTACTTATTATGTTATGTTTATAAAAGTATATTGAATTTTTACGGATAATTGAATACATGTTTATACGGTACACTTCATTTCATTCATAAATCTATTTTTTCACTATAAGATTATTAGTTTTTACTCTTCATATATTATTTTTTAAAGTGGATTTTTTTTAATATACATCATTTTTTACAAAGGCCATTCTTTAAATTTTGTGTGAATACAATTATTGCGGCCTTATTTATAAGCTTAGTCACACAACTCAGAAGTCATATTCACGGGAAGGGGAATGTTAGGGATAGAGCATTAAGCAAAAGCATAAGATTGGATTAATTGAGAACAAAAGAGAAACAAGTAAATGACCAATAAAATAGTACACAAGATTTAACGTGGAAAAAAACTCATCGGTGTGAGAGATTAAAAAACCATAGGCGTTCAAGAGCAAAATTTCACTATGTAAAAGGGAGAGTACAACAAATATAATCCTCTAATATTAATGAGGACAAAGAGCAATATTTTATCTTACAAATACTCTCTCAAATGGAACAAGAATTCTCACCAAAATACACTCAACACTCTTGAGTTTTGTTGATGTTGTTGTGAAGAAGTTGTGATGAATTTGTGATGATTGATGAATGATGCACCTAGCTCTTGCCCTTTTATAGGCAAATGAAGTTGGAGAAATTGGAAGATTAGGAAGCAAACTTAGTAATTCTGACATGCAAGCCTTTGAAGAAGCTTGATAAAGAAGTTGCTTGTGAAAGAAGCTTAAAATGAGAGGCTTGTGAAAGAAACTTAAAATGAGAGGCACATCTCAACAGGGAGATTAAACAAGAGAGTTACAAGCTAAATGGGGATGTGAAAGGGATTATGGGAAATAGGCTAGTAAAAGATAGACTTCGACAAAGGATATTCAATGCAATTGGTTTGTGGTGTGAAGGTCTGATGTAGTCGGAAGCGTAAAGAGGTTGGCAAGCGACAAATGTAGATAAAAAAACAGGTTTGTTAGCGACAAACCTGATAGATAAAGCTGTGGAATCAACCAAAAAGAGAAAATTCTCGAATTTTATTAATGAAAGTAATATAATATTGATGACTACATCCCAAAAATGTTTAAATACTAAAAGAAATAATAAAGAAAAGATAATGAAAAGATATATATATTAAACTGTCGTTTTTGGGCCTGAAACGGACTCGGGTGACCTAAAAAGCCTATACCTCATGGCAAAGCGTTGATTTGTGTTTGTTGATTTGATTCCCTATTCATAAATGTATAATAACGATCATTGTATGACACCAAACTTGCACAAATCCTACCGATCCTTTCCAACAAGTGACTTTGTCTTTGATACGTACAACCAACCTTCCTACATTAGGATCCTTAAATTAGTGTGTCGTGATTGTCCTGAAAACTTGACTTGGTGTGATTGTCTTTAATGGAGATGACTAATTTGGTAATACATTGGGTTTTGTGAGCATCCAATTTTGTCTGGCCCATAAAACATTCCAAAAAGAAATTTAATAATAAGTTAAATTCAAATTGCAATCCGTAATATCTAAAAACAATGTTTAAATTAATAATATTTGGTGCTAAAATGGGATATAATACACTTAAAAAGGAAACAAACCCCCCAACTTCTTTAGGTGTCTTAAATGGGAAGATCCTCCGAAATTATACATTCATCATCTCTTAAACAAATCAACACTCAATCTGTGAAAAATAAAAAGAAATCAAATCATGAGAAGAAATAAAAAAAAAAAATCAAATCCCAGGATTCCAGAAAAATAACACTAAATAAAGGCAGTAAATCATCACTAATAAATCAAGATAATTCCCAAATAGATGGCACCAAAGATATGCAGATCAAGAATCTTGATAAATTAAGCATAATCAGGCAACAATCACAATTAGCATTAAGGTTATAAATAGAGCATCAAATAGTGGTCTCAATAAGGTATATAGAGATTCAGAGTGAAAAACTAAGACAATAGAACATTAAAACCGTGATTCAAAATAGGAATATGTCAACATAAAAAATGGAATAATCTGAAACGCAATAAATTGGGGGATTCAAATCAGAAATTATAGAGGTTCTTCTCATGAACCTCAACCTTTATAAAAAGGCAGCCAAACATACACATAGAGAATACCTACATATCACATATATACCGGCTACATACACATAAAAATACTCGCACTCATTTTTCACCCTAATTCAGATACCCACACCACATTAGACAAAGTTTTTGGCAATCAATAAACACACTACACCTATCTATCTCTTCCATCTCTAATCCCACTCATCATCTCTATACCTATACACATATACATACCATAGATCGATTGCCATAGAGAACACTTTTTCACAAGTAACCAGAGTACACTAGAAGAGATATTATACATCAGTCAGGGATCGTATAATACAAACAATCTTACATTCACCCAATAGAGGAATCAGAAAAGGGAAATGACTCAGTCATCACAACAAGCAGAATAATCCAAATTCAGTAATTCTAGCATCTCCGAAAACAAGGCAAAGGGTAAAAGCATACTCAAGTAAGTCATTTGTTCAAACCATTAAATAACAATGCATTTTTGTGCATCCCGAATACCAAACAGCCACACATATTCAATGGAATTACCCCTACTTATTTGATTTTCAACTATTGATCCAATGTTATATGCTTAGTGTCGCAACCCGATTTTCGGTTTTAAAACCGGCCCTGCGACTTAGGTAGAGGCGAACTCAATTTCTACATCTTCCAATTGTTTTGGAGTCGCCACTACGTTTTTTGCGGATAAAACGTAGAAAACTCTTAATATGCCCAATTTGGATAATTTGGTCTTTCAACAGAGATTCTGAGCTCGGGAGTCGATTACGGGTCGGGGAAGTTATTAGCACCTCATCCGTCCGTATTAAAACGGTACCCTCGCTAATAACATGGACTTTTATACCCTTAATAATTTTTTATTAAAATTCAATAATTAAAGCAAAATGTTTTATTTTTTATTGTTGTATCTGGCAATAGTTCATCTTGCTCCTAACTATCCCTAGGTGCAATAGGGAAATCAAGGCTACGTAGTTATGGTTTGAAAATTAATTAAGTTGGTTTGAATAGTTTTAAAATATGTTGAAGTAGTTAAGTCATACAATATGATTTTTTCTAAAATACTTTTGATAGGGAATTAATAGTTTAGAGACGGTGTTGGTCATTCACCTTCTTCCCATTTTCGGAGAAGTCAGAATCAACTCGAACAATAACCTTACTATAAAAATTCCGTTAAAATTTGTTTAAGTAATAAGGTAGTTTTTATTTAAAACATTTTTGGCATGAAATTAATAGTTTAGAGTCGGTGTTGGTCGCTCACCTTCTTCCTATTTTTGGAGAAGTCAGAGTCAACTCGAACCGTAACCTTACTATAAAAATTCCATTAAAATTCATTTAAGTAATAAGGTACTTTTTATTTAAAACATTTTTGGCATGAAATTAATAGTTTAGAGTCGGTGTTGGTCGCTCACCTTCTTCCCATTTTCGGAGAAGTCAGAATCAACTCGAACCGTAACCTTACTATAAAATTTCCATTAAAATCGTTGAGTAATAAGATAATTTTTATTTAAAACATTTTTTATATTTGGAATTAATAGTTTAGAGACGATGCTGGTCGCTCACCTTCTTCCCATTTTCGGGGAAGTAAGAGTCGACTAGAATCATAACCTTGCTATAAATATTTAAAAATCGTTTGAATAATAAGATAATTTTTATTTAAAACATTTCGGTAAAATGAATAAAGATAATGCATTATTTGATACATGTATCACTAGGAAATTTTAATTTTAGCCAAATGTTAGTATCCATCTCTATAGAGTCAATTGATTGAGACATAATCGTTTCTAAACAACTCAGTAAAAACACAAATACATGTGCTAAGTGTGAACACCGAATTTTGTCCGACCCATAATACCTTCCAAAAAATTAATAATAAATAATAAAGAAATTTTGTCAATTCAGATTGCCATTTATACTGTCTGAAAACAATGTTTTAAATAAATAATATTCGGTACTAAAAAGGTGACATAATACATCCAACTTTAAAAAAAAGGGAAACTAAATTCTCCCTAATTTCTTCAGGTGCCTTAAGAGAAGATTCTCCCAAGTTATATATCCACCATATCTTATAGCTTAAAGCAAATCAACACTCAATCCCTGAAAATAAAAAAAAATCAAATCATGAGAAGAAATCAAAAAAGGAAAATAAATCAAATCCCAGGATTCCAGAAAAATAACACTAAATAAAGGCAGTAAATCATCACTAATCAATCAAGATAATTCCCAAAGAGATAGCACCAAAGATATGCAGATCAAGAATCTTGATAAATTCAGCCTAATCAGGCAACAATCACAATTAGCATTAAGGTTTTAAATAGAGCATCAAATAGTGGTCTCAATAAGGCATATAGTGATTCAGAGTGAAAAACTAAGGCAATAGAACATTAAAACCATGATTCAAAATAGGAATATGTCAACATAAAAAATGGAATAATCTGAAACGCAATAAATTGGGGGATTCAAATCAGAAATTATAGAGGTTCTTCTCATGAACCTCAACCTTTATAAAAAGGCAGCCAAACATACACAGACAGAATACCTACATATCACATATATACAGGCTACATACACATAAAAAATCGACACTCGTTTTTTTCACCCCAATCCAAATACCACACACCGTCATCTTTCTCTATCCACCGCCTTAACCTCATTATCTCTCAATCACCACCTATAACTCAACCCTTACCCTATTCATAGCGTAACCACTACAAAAATATCTCATACACAAACATACACAAACATATACAAACCAAAGATATACATACATTGGTATTTGTTATATACATATGCAAAATTTCATATAACAGAGAGGGAAAGAAGGAGAAGACCTTACCATGTCTCCCCTGTGAGCCGTGACCATTAGCCTTGGTGCCGCCGTCTTCCATGGTTGCTTCCTCTGCTGACACGGATGCTCCTCCATAATCGTTGCCGCTATAATCGAAGGAGAATAGAGGAAGATGGAAGTAAAGAAATGGAGAAGGAAATGCGAGTTTAGGGATTATTTCCCTTGCTGGATGTGAAATAAGGAGTATTACCCCCTTTGCCTAATTTATTCTTAAATGTTTTAAATTCTTTTTATTTATATATTTGTTTGTTTCAAGATTTTGTATTAACCTTTGTGTTAAAATTAATTAGTAGAGTTTATTTTCTATGAACTAATAAGAAATGGTTATATGATTTTACATCAACATAAGATTAATTGAAATATATCCTTTAAAAATAATAACTCAACAATTTTTAATGGAATTTTTATAGTAAGGTTACGGTTCGAGTTGACTCTGACTTCTCCGAAAATGGGAAGAAGGTGAACGACCAACACCGACTCTAAACTATTAATTCCATGCCAACATATTTTAGATAAAAAATTATCTTATTATTCAAACGATTTTTAAATGGAATTTTTATAGTAAGGTTACAGTTCGAGTTGACTCTGACTTTTTCGAAAATGGGAAGGAGGTGAGCGACCAACACCGACTCTAAACTATTAACTCCATGCCAAAAATGTTTTAAATAAAAATTACCTTATTACTTAAACGAATTTTAATGGAATTTTTATAGTAAGGTTATTGTTCGATTTGACTCTAACTTCTTCGAAAATGGGAAGAAGGTGAGCGACCAACACCGTCTCTAAACTATTAATTCCTTATCAAAATTATTTTAGATAAAATCATATTGTATGACTTAACTACTTTAGAATATTTTAAAACTACTCAAACCAACTAATTACATTTCAAACCAGAACTACGTAGCCTTGATTTCCTTATTGCACTTAGGGATACGTATGAGCAAGATGAACTCTTATCAGACACAACAATAAAAAATAAAACATTTTTTTTAATTATTGAATTTTAATAAATAATTGTTAAGGGTATAAAAGTCCATGTTATTAGCGAGGGTACCGTTTTAATACGGGCGGACGGGGTGTTAATACCTTGTCCGATCCGTAATCGACTCCCTAGCTCAGAATCACTGTTCAAAGACCAAATTATCCTAATTGGACATATTTAGAGTTTTCTACGTTTTATCTGCAAAAAACGTAGTGGCGACTCCAAATCAATTGGAAGAGGTAGAAATCGATTTCGCATTTCCCTAAGTCGCAGGATCGGTCTTCTAACCGAAAATCGGGTCGCGACAATAGTGATACTTTATAAAGTCTTAGTGAGTATTTGAACTTATTATTTGTTTGATTAGGATAATGTCACATGCAAACTAAAATAATATCTAATAAATTAAATATATTTTTAGATGGAAGGAATAAAAAATATAAATCCTAGACAAATTGCATTGATTATTAATAATCAGCATGTCACGGATTTGATACTTGGTTTGTGTTGTAAGAGTAATTTGTCATATTTGATTACTCGGGAATAAATTCATATTTAAATCTATACTATCTAAAATATAATTTAGGAGAAATGAATGGAAAAAAATGAGAAGTACATCAACAACATTCTTAATTGGGATTACAAACAATTATCACAACAAGGAGTAAGGATTTTCTCCATTAATTGAGAGAATAATGGATAGAGAAGTACTACAAAAAAAATGAAACAATAATATAGTAAGACATTTTTATCCTTTTATATATGGTGGAATAACACTTTTGTCATTGAAAATATAAGTAAAATCAAATACTTATCTTTCCATTAATGGAGAGGATCTTTTTCCACTGAAAGATTAAGATTTCACAATACAATGTATAAGATTGAACATGAATGGTCTCAAATATGTGGCATATATGTTAATAAGTTAAATAGATTGATAATAATAATAATAATAATAATAATAATAATAATAATAATAATAATAATAATAATAATAATTATTATTATTATTATTATTATTATAATACCGACATAGAGAGAGAGATATTTTGAAGTGGAAAATCTCCATTAATTGCATAAGTTGTACTATAAAGAAAGTGAGAGAGAAAGAAAGTAGTTGAAGAGTGGGGGAATGGATGGGGATCACGTGTCCGTGAATAGTGTCCAAAACTCTGTTCAGCCAATAATATTGTGTCACATTATTTAAAAGTCTACATCACTTTTCATTAAAAATGTATTCCTAAGACTTTTAATTTTCATTTTCTAATTGACTGGGATAGAGTTGGAAACACTATTTTAGGACAGGTGATCCCATAGTAAGGGAATGTGACCAAAAATTGGCCAAATTTGGCATGATGTTGAGAGTTAACACTTTGTATAGTGGCCATGACAAGGTACACATGGGTGACTATGTGACCCACCAATTTGATGCCATGGTCCTATATATGGATCCTTTTATAATCACCTATGTATTCAAAGATGGCCCCACTAGACCAAATTATTAATATGTTTCATATTTTATATATATCTTTGAGATATTTTACTCAATACCTATTTTGGTCAAGAATGTTTGTTTGTACTATATTTGTTTATGAAGATTTTAAATTTTAAATAATTGGTCATAAAATTTTAAAGCTTAAATCAAATTAGTGTTTTTTTGTCAAATGAATCATTTTTCAAAACACAAATTACTTTGAAAATATGATGTAACTATCGTTATATTGTAATTTCACTTTCTTATTTTGCTCTTAATATTTTTTAATTTCTACAAGAATACCATATAATCATATGTAACTATTAACAATATATTAATCACCATTTTTCACCTTAATTTAAACATTATAATAATAAAATGTATATAAAGTGCAGCCAATAAAAAATTACAATATAAAGTAAATTCAATACAAAAAGATATTCTACAAAAATAAAATATATAAAATTTGAATACTTAATATCGTGAGCCTTATTGACATATTAGAGAAGATAAAGTATAAAGATATTAGATTTGATTAATTGGAGAAGAGTATAAAGATATATTTTTATGAAGATACAATTTTTCTATTTTTTATTCAAAGGACTTAAAAACCTTAATCTTGATTTTTTTTCTTTCTTTAAACAAAAAGTTTGAATGAATTCGATCTTAGGCTTACTAGATTTATTGCATGTAGACCTCACATATATGAACATCACTCATCAACAAAAAAAAATCTTCATTCTCAAATAAAGAGTGAAATTCTTAAAATGCAACTCATTGGCCAAAATGTTACTTAGATGATTCTAAGTGGGACAGGAAAAGCTTTCAATGGCATAATTTAAAGAGGATAGATCCACTAAAAAAAACTACTTCATGTATAATTTATTTTTGGAAAATCCAGTGATTTGAATTGGTGAGTATATCTAAACCATTGAATTTTCCAAGATTATATAGCTAAGATGTGGAGTAGGTTTTTCCAATTACTCTTGAAGTAATTGGATCTCTCCTCTAATTTAAATATACCAAAAATTAAGTTGAAAAACTCACTTCACATTTGAATCATTCATTTTTGAAAATTCAATGATTTATATGTACTCACCAATTTAATCATGAAAGCTTTTTTCACTTACTTGAGTAAGTGGATCCATTGCTAAAATTATTTAAAGGAAATAAACTTTATACTACTAGCTAGAAATAGCAATATATTTTTTTACATAAATTGCAATTATATTTCATTGGATATAATCTTAGCACAAACCGACTAAGACCTTCATAAGTAGCAAAACTTTTATATCAACTAAGTTTTGAATTGTTGTGAATGTTTGAAATATATTATTATATTAGTCTCACATCAGCTAGTATTGGAATAAAGTAGAGTAACCAATGTTATATATTGGACTCAGGTCCCTTGTTGTAATGTGCACCAGATATAAGCACCAAATAGAAACACCACATGGACACTTGGGCCAATGAGTGTAATAGGGTTTGTACTCCTTACTCTAATAATATTTTGATAGTCGCTCAACGCTCTCGGGGACGTAGGCACAATTGGCCGAACCTCGTTACCAAATTCTTTATTTATTCTCTTCTATTTATTCTATGCACTTTATTTGATTGCTTGTGATCAACGTTGTGCAACGATCGCTTCCGATGCACCAACATGAATGATGTCATTAAGGGTGAAAACTGGTCAGGCCGCCTACCAGGGGCCTATTACCTGACCTAAAACAGGTCAGGCAAAACCAGATTTAGTAAACAGGTCAGGCTTAGGCTTCTCCAAAAGCCTATTTAACCGAAATAGGTCAGACCCAGGTCTTTTAAAAAGCCTATTAAGTCTAACAGGTCGACCTATAAAATGTTATTGAATTTTTATAAATTATTTTTATAACATGTACAAAAAACAAAAAAATAAATTTTGTACGTAAATTCAATAGGACTTAGAGATTAGACTATTTAATAATTGAATATTTAATTGTTGAGACTTGAACTTAAGTATATAACTCAACTCATGTTAAATATTAGAACAATATCATATTTTATTATGATATTAAAAGACATTGTTTTGTATATTCTAACCTCAAAGGCACCACAAATCCTAATTGCTAAGTACATAACCCTAATGATAAAAATAATTGTGATAATAATGTACAAAATTTCACACTATTGCTATAACTATAATAATTTTTTCTAGTTTGTACATAATGTGTAAAAATATTTAGCTTAAAAGGCCTTTAACATGCTAACAGGTCAGACCAGACTTTTAAACAGGTCAGACATAAGCTTTGAAATTTTTTTAAACAGGCTAACAGGACAGACCCAAACTCCTATATGCTATATAGGTTCGGCTTATTTAAGTCAAAGTCTGGTCTGACCTGATCTGTTTTCACCCCTAGCTCTCATGTTTGTATGAACTTGAACTTGAAATTTCTAGTTGAACTAAAACAACATTATATCAATTAATCTCCACGCTTAGACCGGTAGTATAATGTATCTATAAAAAACATCAAAAACAAATATGTTTTCCTTCTTTATTTTTTCTTCTTGTATTTAACGGAACATACACCTATTTGAAGATCTAGGGCAATTTTATTTAAAACTTTTACTTCCCTTATTTATTTTTTTGCTTAAATGTATTTTTGTCTATATAATTGCTGTTCAATTTGAAATATGCCCCTATAGTTTGTTTTATTTATCATTTTGATCTTTAACTATCTTTTTCCATTTTTGTTGTGGTCTCTACAAAATTAGTCAATTAAATTATCAAATTAGGTCACAAATAAGTGTACAAAGTTATCGAATCACAAAGACTTATTTGATATTAGTCTTCAACCAAAATTGTTGTTGTAAGTTGATTTCAAATTGGATTGGTTGGTTTGTTTAATTATACTATCAATTAAAATTTTATTTAATTAAACAATTGGAATAAAGATGTTTGAAATTTAATACTCATCATCAATACACACTTGATTCAACAACACTTATTAATCTAGCTATGATTCTATCAATCT
Source organism: Lupinus albus (assembly GCA_009771035.1). NCBI lineage: Eukaryota > Viridiplantae > Streptophyta > Magnoliopsida > Fabales > Fabaceae > Lupinus > Lupinus albus. The sequence goes on along the minus strand of CM020013.1, from coordinate 1,623,969 downwards.
AGTAGCTTATGAAATAAAGCTCTTTGTCTAGCAAATATAGTCACAAAATGAAGAACTATGATCCACAAAACACACTTCTATGTGTAGCAATCGTGCTTGTGAAATTGAGTTTTAATGCAATACCTCAAATACACTATTCGTCAATGTCTTTGTCATATTTTTTGTTTATTATTATAGATCTATGTCTAGTAATTACACTAACAAGATGAAGATTTATGAACCTTTAACATACTTCTATGTCTAGCAATTATGTTAACAAATTTGAGAATTATTTATTATTCATATTACTCTATGTATAGCAACCATATCAACACATGCATAAATGTGACAAATTAGTATAAATCTTCGTCTAGAAATCATACCAATATGATGAGCTACTTATTTTCAAAATCTAGAATAAGAATTTCTTCATGCACTCATAATCTCAAAATCATACAAAAGGGGTTGTTAATCTCTAAGGAAACATTAAACACAAAAGATAAGTCATAAAAATCTAGACTTAAAAATTAAGTATAAATTCGGACCAAAGTGTATACATAAGTGTATATTACATCAAATCCTAACAAAGGAGAAGTTTAGCTACATATTTTCATGATAACTAGAAACAAAGATACAAAAAGAAAATTATAACTCATAGGAGAAAAGAATTCCTCCTCAATGAGCTTACATCAACTCCTCTAAGCTTTCCTTATTGCTTTTACATCTTATTTCTAGCTAAACTACCCCATAAATTAAGAGAAATCAGGTACATAGTGTATTTACTCAAATTTGCTACCTAAAATATTCAAGTTGATCTCCTTTTAAGGAGTCTAATTTTTGCACGATTCGCCCAGCACAGGGATTCCATTGGGCGTGATCTTTCGCCTGGTTAAGGCTCGACCTTTTAGGTAGTGAAGTTGTGTTGGACACATGCACCTTGATGCATTGGGCACAACCACATTGATGCGTTGTGCACATGCTTTGAGCTAGGTTCAACTCCTTTTCACCAATTTAAGCTCCATCTTTGCTTCAACTTGGAATGACATAAAAAAGTGATAGGATTTATACAATAATTTAACTAGATAGATAGTATGAATAACATCTATTTAACTGTTAGAGTTAAGGAGTACTCGATCATCCTTATTATGTAAGGTAATTTTTTGCACCTAACATTAATTTCAGATGAAAAACATCCACGTCGATGAGACATCCACGTCGATGAGACATCCAACAAGAATGAGACGATAATCGAAGAATGGTGATTGCGAATCTGAAGTAGTGGTTGACGTCCAACTAGAATGAAGAAGCCAAAACCAAATCGATAATCGAAGGATGATGATGATTTTCTCTTAATTAGGTGAACAAAAAATATTAACATACTAACATTTGCCGATAAAAAATTAGGTGAACGTGACAAAGAATGACCCATCAATTTCTGGCATAAAGAAGTCAAGAGTATTGGAGATGAAGATGATACTTGCTTAAAGAAGATAGTGCTTATGTTTGTTAAACTAAATGCTATTACCAATATGCTACTGCGGTGACAAAACACTTATTTTTCTTCTTCAGTTCATACTCAACATTATATCATAAGATTTTAAATTTTTTGAATAAATATTTTATATTATTAACAAGGTCCTCTTTTTTTTTCATTATGTACGAGAATACTCTATTTATGAAATATTTGGGTCCTTCTCGGTAAATGGAGATCACCTGTCCTAAAATGATGTCCTCAACTCTAACTCAGCCAATAATATTGTACCACATCATTTAGAAATCTACATCACTCTTCATTAAAAATATATATTTATGTGACTTTTCATTTTCATTATCTGACTAAGACAGGATTGAGGACACCATTTTGGGACAGGTGATCGGAAGAGGATCACATGTCCTGAACGATCATATTATCATATGAATAAAAAAATTAAAAACAAAAGGTAACATTCTTATTAACTCGAGACAGGGATTGAGACACCATTCGGGACGAGTGATCTATATTGCAGTTGATCCCATCCCCTTTCCTGTGTCTTCCACAAGATGGGCACCGTTTCAAGAATCTTCACGTAACAGGTCGGTCACCGTTGGATCATCCAATTGGACACGTGTTCAACACACAATCAATGATCATCTCACCTTGCATGATAAAACGTAACCACAATTTTCCATATATATACAACACAACACTACTATTCATTTTACTCTCAACAACATTCAACAATAAACCTAAGCCCTCTCTATCATATTCTTCACCTCAACAAATGGCACCACCTCAGTTTATTCAAACCGTCGCTAAATCTGCTTTACCAACGCTTCCACGCCGTGCCTACGTCACGTTTCTCGCCGGAAACGGTGACTATGTGAAAGGTGTTGTCGGTTTAGCCAAAGGGCTAAGGAAGGTTAAAACTATCTACCCTTTGGTTGTGGCGGTGCTCCCTGATGTACCCAGAGAGCACCGCCAGATTTTGGAGTCTCACGGATGTATAGTCCGTGAGATTCAACCGGTTTATCCACCTCAGAATGAGACTCAATATGCTATGGCATATTATGTTATCAATTATTCTAAGCTCCGTATATGGGAGGTACTTTATGTTAAACTCCTTTATTTTTTTTCTTCTCTCTCATATCTTTCTTTCTAACACCTAGATTATTTAGTACTTTAATTTTCTGACACGTGGATTCTATACAACACTCCCTTGTGTATATAATTATAATTATCTTAGTTTCATAAATAGTAAGTTATATTTCTATAGGCAATTCAGTGTTTTGAATTTTTTCTGGTGAATCGGTGTTTTTACGATATAATTTTATTATAATATATAAAAATACAAGGTATAAGAATGCTGTATTTACTCTTTGTTTTCAATGACAGATTTTATTTCATTAATTATAAAATGATAGAAATATCTTATTATATTGTTTTTTGTAGGCTTTTTGTAGGCAAATGTTAATATGTTATTATTTACGATTTTATTTCACTAATTATAAAATAATAGAAATATCTTATTATATTGTTTTTATAGGTAAATGTTAATATGTTAGTATTTTATGATTGATGTGATTTGAATCTCAACCTCTTTATCACTCAACTACTTAAGTTTTCGGATGAGGATCATCTGTCCCGAACAGTGTAATATTTACTGTCCCAGACTAATGACATATTATCATATGAATAAAAGAAATTTTTTAAATACAAAACATATTATTCCTATGAGTTCAGGATAGAGATTGAGACAACTTTTGAGACAGATGATCTTTGTCTAAGTCTTTCATCGTATCATTTCATCATTTTATGACTCCCCATATTACTATATTATTTTTCATTTATTTATGTTGTATTTGTCATTCTATTAATATCTTACTTATTATATGATTATCTAATTGAAATTGCAGTTTGTGGAATACAAGAAGATGATATACTTAGATGGAGACATTCAAGTATATGAAAACATAGATCACTTATTTGACATGCAAGATGGTCATTTTTACGCAGTAATGGATTGTTTCTGTGAGAAGACATGGAATCACACACCACAATACAAAATAGGGTATTGCCAACAATGCCCAAACAAGGTTCAATGGCCTATAGAATTAGGTCAACCACCTTCCCTATACTTCAATGCTGGAATGTTTGTGTTTCAACCTTGCATTCATACTTACTATGACCTTTTGAGTACCCTACAAGTTATTACTCCTACCCCATTTGCAGAGCAAGATTTCTTGAACATGTACTTTAAGGACATTTATAAACCTATTCCATTGGTTTATAACTTTGTTCTTGCTATGTTGTGGCGTCACCCTGAGAATTTTGACCTTCATAAAGTTAAGGTTGTTCACTACTGTGCAGCGGTATGTCACACTAACTTCTCTTTACTACCAAGATTTTAAATTGATTGCATATATAATTACATTACTATAATTCGTTGTCTAATTCAACATTCAACAATGATCTTATGTTTCAAATCTTGTTATTGGTTTTTAACATAATTTAATATATGAATAAGGAAGAAATGAATAAGTTTAGATTAGGAAAGATTGGATATTAATGCTTCGTATATTTATAAATATTATTTATGATTAAGGTTTAATCACTGTTGTGTAGATGTGATGTTATGACAAGTAATTTAAATTGTAGAGAGTAGAATTAATGCCAAATACCTTGAATAATATAAAATAAATGGTGGACTTATGAGGAGTGGTGTAGTAAGTATGAGGTACCCATATTTGACATAGGGATAATTAGTTTATTCAAGTATGAATTCTAGTTCAAGACAGGTCTACTCATGCCTAAGTGATAATAGAAATTTTCGGTCCTGTTCGAGGTTTCCAATTCGTCACCCACCTAATAATATGAGATAATAATATTGTTGTTCAAAGTAAATTAATCAATCTTTATGATTTGTGAGAATCTGATTCTTCTCTAATACTGGAGATTTCAGTGTATAAGTAAGATTATGACACATATCAAAAATAAAATTTTAAAATTTTAAGGGTACACATTTTTTTTATTTAAATTAAATATTTTAAGAAACACCCCTTCATATTTCTGGCAAGAGATTTCAGTACAAGAGAGTCCAATACCGGAGAGGAATAGTGTCGTCAATTGAAGTGGGTTGTCTTTGTTTAGGGATCAAAGCCATGGAGGTACACAGGGAAGGAAGAGAATATGCAAAGAGAGGACATAAAGATGTTGGTTAAGAAATGGTGGGACATTTATAATGATGATTCCCTTAATTACAAGGAACCATTGAGTGAGAATGAAGTATCAATAGTTGGTGTTGAAATGGAACCATTCTCATCACAAGCTATATCAGTGGTTGGCCAGGTTCAATATGTAAAAGCACCCTCAGCAGCTTAATTAGATTATATTCAACTACACTTGTGTCTTGGACACTTGCAACATAATCAAAGACATAAAAAGGAAAGTTAGAAAATGGACATGTAGGTGCAATGCAAGATTTTGAGGTCAAAAGAAGGGAGACATATATGGGACATGGGTTTGGAATCTGTTTTTTATTTTTGTATAATATGTTTTTTTGTTTGTTATTATTTTCTTGTGGTCGTTTGTAACTTTGTATTAAGGTTTGATGGGTATATTGATATGAGTTTTGGGTCTTTCTTGGTTTGACTTTGCCATTGTAAAATTGTGAGGCAATGTTATGAATAAGGGAATTGCTGAATTATATAACATCATCCTTTTTTGAAAGAGATTCACTTCAGTCCCATACATTACATAAATTCATTTTTCTTTTGTTTTTAGTGGCAAAAATATAATTTTATTGTACATAAAAAAGTATTTTATATTTTTGATTTTATATTTTTGGAGGGGAAACAAGAAAAATGGAAGGCTTTAGAGTCATCAAATATACTATGAGATGATTCTGAAGTTTTCTTTTTCCCTCTAAAATTCAACTCACAAAGAGACTCATCTTTAACTCGATTAAGCTCTCTTCTCTATATTCTTGAATTCGTGAGAGTTAAATTTTGGCTTTGGACCAATGGACAGATGCACAATGACTCTATTATTTATTTCGATTGGATATTTGCCTCAATATAAGTAAATTTTAATTATTTTTAATACAATTTTATCTTTGCCCATAAAAAAATCATTAGGGAAATAGTTCAACCTTGCCACTACACAACTATCAAGTCACATAATTCAACACTCAAAGAAGCATGCTCAATAGTAAAATCCTGGCAATCACACAATGGTTTTGCTACTTTTCAAGTGCCAACATCCACAATCACATTCAAAAGTGCATCTTAAGAAGTTTAGTTGAATGACAAACCACAACAAGAGCAATAAGGGGAGAGAGAAAAAAAAGAAGTTAGAAAAATTGAAGTATGGGAGTTAAGAAAGAAGTGTGTTATACCAAAGGGATATTATTGGTATTCTACCATTTCCTTGACAAAATGGCAAATGTTGGTCTATGTGGTGAGGTTTCAAAATTGGGTAATGGATTCATTAGGTTGATTGTATTCCTAATGAAGAGGAACAATATCATGGCAACTATAACTACAAAAATGAAGACTCCTCTTAATAAAAAATTTATATACATAAATATAAAATCAACACCTCCTATGTGAAACTTCACCTTAGTAAATCTTAGTCTTGAAATGTTGGTGTTAGTAAAAATAATATCAAATATTCCATTTAGAATTTGCATATTTCTACTATTAAAGGTATATATCTACCTTCTATTTTATGTACCATCTATGCATAAAAAGAATAACCTCCTTGCTTAAAATGAATGAAACTTGAAGAATGAAATGAAAAAAAAAACTAACAAATTAGAAGCCAAAAATGATTATCATTCATCTAAAAACCTAAAGAGAAAGACATTATGAGTAGTTGGTCACATAATGTTGCAACTTGGGTTGTTTGGATCATATAATGTAGTGGTGGTGCAGTTGGTGATGGAAGAGCTATGAATCTATAAGGATCATGTTGGATTAAGGGGTACCCTTGTCCTCTTGGTTGGGATTCATAATATGGGTATGTGTAGGGTTCCATATTTCCATAAATGTTGTATATGTTGTTGGAGTTAGAGTGTGAATAATGTAAGAGTGAGTATATCCACAATGAGCTTTGATTAATATTGCATGTTTCTCAGCTTTTTTTAAGTGAATGAATCAATAACTTGTTTGGATCTATTTTCCCACAAATGTGGATAAATCCTTGTGTTGCATTAATGCTGTAGAATACATCTGCAAATCCCAGAATGTATCACTTGGAATTGAAGAGAAGCATAGAAGATGTTAGATAAAAAGAATAGAATGATAATTAAGATTGAAGTTTTTTCCACATGTATCTTTTATTGGAGACAATCCTGATCTGTGGGTTGCAAAATTTTGCTTTTAAATATTTAACCTAATTGTGTACCAATAGCTCAAACTTGAGATTAGTGATTATGTTGGATCATAAGCTAATGCATGTGCCAATGATTCTAAAATATAAATTTTAGGTGGACTATATAATAAAATTGGGTGGGATTCACTTACTCCAAGAGTAAGTGGAAAAAATCTACTACACATCTTAGTCATTCATCGTTGAAAAATCCAATGGTTTAGATGTACTTACCAATTTAAATCATTGGATTTTCCGAGAATGAATTATTATGATATGAAGTAAGTTTTTTTCACGTACTTACTCTTAGAATAAGTTTATCTTTTCCAGGATAAGTTTATGCATTAATTACCAGAAGCGTCAATAACATAAGATTATGAAAAGAATAAGTAGTTGAATAATTTACTAATATCTTGACACATTTAAAACCTTGATTACATGTAATAATTATAAAATAAATTGGTATTCTTTGTTGGACGAACAAACGAGGTAAATCCTCTTGAGCAATTGAGTTAATATTGTATTTTTGAATTAGTCAAATATTCTCAGATGAGCAAAGTATATCATTTGGAATAATGGTGGTAATAATGTATTTGACAAAGTTATTCCATCTTACATGAATGCACATCAGATAACTTATCTCCTCCGACCATGTCTCAATCCAATGAAATTAATTGTAATATCTATTAGGAAAAATTAAGTAGTGGGAACTATACATATTAATTTTTATTTGGAATCAAAATTTTATTCGAGTGAGACGGATTAGAAAGATGTTTTTGGGACAAATGATCTTCATTTATCTTATTATATGAGAACGATTATATGTTGTCCCAAAATATATCTCGCACCAATAAAAATATGTTATGTTAATTAAAAATTCATTATTTTTTTGTTTTTACTTTATTATCATTAGTGTGAGACAAGATATGAGATATCTGATTAGTTATATGACTGAGATATAAATCGTTTTGGAGGAGTAAGATAACATTATTAATAATTGTCCTAGAAGTGAGTAAACTCTTTAGATAATGTCTACTCAAGGTTTACGAGCTAAAGAGTTAATAAATGGTCTAACTTAAATGCATTCATTTGATAGAATGTCTTAGGGATTTACAAGAGGAGTTTGGGTATTAAATATCGTTAGGTTCTCTATGCTCCAATCATACATTTCCATTCTAACAATATCAAGCTAACATGTGTTGCTTTGCCTCCAAATTGTGGTTTTTTTAGAGAGACAAAATTACTTTGGTGATTCTTATATTTAGAAGGTGATTAGTTTCATTATCGATTAAATGAAACTTTAATGCATATAAAAAAGTAGTTTATTAACCTATCGTATTAGTTATCTTACCGGTGGTGATATATTAGTTCAATCGGTAATTTACTAATTAAACTGTTTACCGGTAAAGTTACATATTAATACATACTATATTAAATTAAGGTTAAAAAATTAATAAAGAATATGATAAAAATTTATATTTACCCCATTTGTTAAAGCAAAATGTGTAACTTAGTGGTAGATCATGTATTATAAGTATAAATAAATGTATTAATCGTGTGTTTGATCCTACATAACACCATTTTGATAAAAATAAATCATTTCATAAATATTTTGTAATTTTAAATAAAAATCGGCCACCAAAATAGTTTAGATGAAAATTTGTCAGTGTTACCGGTTTTGACTAGTTTTGATCGGTATAATAGTTGTATCGTACTGATGTGCGGATCGATTTACTAGTTGAACCGACTGATACGTATGATACAATTTTTATAACAATGCAAAAAAGAATAAAAAAAGCTTATTAAAATATAGCAAATTACAATTTCAAAAGTAAAGACATAACTAAGCAACTAATTGAGTTAATCACAAGACATTCTATAGGACCTACCACTTTGTCAATGGTTGGGATTGAATATGGCACCATCTCCATTATTTGTAGGTTCCACCGTTCTTTATATTCTTCAGAAATCTTCAACCATGAGTAACAATAATAGTGTTAGACAAAATCATTTCAAGGCTAGCAATAAAGATAATGTAGGAAAACAACTTTTGAGGGCAATTTTTGTGTTCATATATATGAACCTTCCCAAGTTCTTTTGTTTGGTGTGTCTATGTGAGCAATAATGACATAAAGTGTTTTTTTTAAGGGGTGACATAAAGTTTTTGAAATATATATTGGAATATATGTATGCTTGTACATAATAAACAATAATACAAGTTCTTCATTATATTTTCTATGTATTTCTAATTTTATGTCCACTTTATTTCATTGTAATGCGCAATGCTTTAAACAAAAAGTAACAATAAAAAATATTTATGATAGTGAGGTTACTAGATAGTGCGATACAAACTTTCTAATAAACATATTTAGGATACTCTTATTAATTTATTTATTGATACTTTGTAGTTTGTACAAACAAAATAATAATAATAATAATAATATTATTATTATTGATCGTATATATTTACATATATATGCTAAACTGGAAAATTAATAACAAACTTGAATAACATAATAAAAGAACAAAAAACACAATTGAATAAAATTGATATCAGAAAATAGCTATTACGATGATGACATTTCAACATGATTATTAAAAAGTTGTAAATGAGTGATGGAATATTCAATTAATTATTAATAACAACAATTTGTACCAATGGCAAAGAAACTCTCCTTTATATGCTTTCTCTCCCTAACCCTTTTCTTGTTCTCATAGATTTAGTTTGTGGCAACAAGTTTGTACTAAGCCAAATTAAGGTAATAATTCCTATAGATTATAGATATCACAAGTTCTCATAAACTAACATAGAATATAGAGAAAAGGAAGGGATGGATTATTAAACAGAAGATGATTGATTAACAAACAAAGAATTGATCTACTGGTGTAAGGTCTCGTTAAATCCTATGATAACTAAAAGGTCAAGGCCGATTCCTGTGAACGACATTTGTTGAAAGAGATAATCATACACCTTAAAAGGAATTAGTTTCTTATCCATAAAGTGAGAGATATCGTTGGTAGTACAAAAAAATAGAAGATAATCATATCATCTAATTCTTCTTATCCTCCAAGATTGAACTCTAAGAGTCCATACTTTAGATAGAATAGCTACATCATATCATCTAATAAGGTTTCAAGACATATATGCATGTAGAGATAACCAATAAAATATTGACAATACATTAAAAATTTAATTTTAATTAAAATTTAGTCATAAATAATAGCACAAAAAAACATAAATATATTCGTCTCCATATATAATGTGTTATATATGTCTTTATACAAGTTTTTCTGTGAGGTTCTGGAAGAATTAATTATAGTTTACTTTTTAGTTTGGTTCAATGAATTATCTATGCCATAGAAGAGGTTCAATACTTTAGTATGTACTTAGTATAAATTGTAAACATTTGTGTCACATGTTAATATCTTTTTGAAAGTAAAAAGTATTGGATTTCTCCAATATCTAAGGATTCACGTTCACATATAATATAATGTATTTTAAATTAATAATTTATTACTTCAAATATTATTGCATTTATTTATATCAATTTTAGTTATTTTAACATACATATATATATATATTATAAAACTGACGTCACCTAATAAAATAAAGATTTGTTCATTATTACTGTATATTTACATTACAATAAAATAGTTTTATTTTTTAATTCTATGATATAAATAATATTCAACTATCCTTCCAATATATTTGGTGTGACCTTATTAGATTGGGTGCATGATCACACTATATATTATGATTTGGTAAAGCTGATATACATGCATATTAAAAGTAGCAACTATTGCTTTTCTTTTTTAAAGAAAGAAAGGGGTTTTAAAAAGAAGAATCTAAAATACATACACAAGGGATGTATTTTATAGGACATGAGATAAGGATTATATAAATAACAATTAAATAAATAAAGAAGATAACAAATTGTGCAAAAATGAAATGCTATTGATGTTGACCAATGATATCTTCTCCCCATTTTATTTATAGATAAAAAGAACATTCCTTATTTAATGTCAAGGTTGGGCAGCCCAATAGACTTTGGCTGCGTAGGGAGGACAAATATCACCTGTCTCATTTCCTGTCCCGGACCAATCAATTTTTTATTTTTTATTTTATGTAGCAACATTGTCATTGGCTTGATACATGGAGTGTGACAAGAAATGAGATGGGTGATCCTTGTCCGTGTATGGAATAAAAACATAAACATGGCAAGTTTTAAATTATCTTCTAATGGAATGTTATTTCTTGTATAACTAAGAGTATCTCTCACTCTATAATTAAAGAACTAATTACTCTTAGAGCTCATGGCTGACCCTTCTAACAAATGTTGTTTCCATGAGTTGAGCATTGACCTTTTAATTATTCTAAAAATCTAGCATATTACATCGCTAGACTAATCAATGTTGTGAAAACCGAGCCAGACGTCAAGCCGAAAGATCTTCTGTATTAGGTCTAACCGATTTAAACAGTTAAGCCGTCCGATCGGACCGGATGATTTTAAATATAATTAATAATTTGTATCTATAAATATATAATTATATATAAATGTAAAATTTTATAAAATTAATAATTTTATATAAGTATATTGAAGTAACACCTCTCTATCTTTTTTGGGCCGAAATAAAACAAAACCGTAGAGTAATGTTCCATTTTTAAAAAAAATTAGTGAACCGTCTGATTTTTTCCCGGGTTATTTCAGTTTAATCGGGTTTAGCATGGTCGAACCGGAATTTATCCGGTTCAAAACGGTCCAACTACTCATTCGATTAATACTAAATGGAGTCGTTTTCAAATCTGGTCAGCGATCGAACTGGTTAGACCGTCTGGTCTGGTTATCTCAACACTGAGAGTACATTGTTGATAAATGAATTATTGGGTATGGCTGCAATTCCTTATCGAGAATTAAGCGGGTAACTTGTCCTGGGAGAATTAATTATCTCATTTTGGCAGTTTTTGTACTTTTTCAACTATCTTATATTTTTTAATCGGTCAATAAATTATTAGAACACATTGAGTGATAAAAAATGAAGAGAAATTGAAAAACGCTTTCAATAATATGTTTATCAAGTTCACTCTTTCAAATTTTAATAAATAAAATTAGTTACTCCTAAATAAAAATTATATTATTTCTTTATGGTTTCTAATTTATCTCTCACCTTTTTAACACTTTATATGTGTTTAATATAGGATTAATTAGAAGTAAAATAACTAAAAAATAATATATTACATGTCCAATTAAAATAAATGGTTAAAATTTGATTTTAATTATTTTTTATTTAACTATTCCATTTTCGTAAATAACAGGTAAATATTGTATATTTTTTAAGTCATTTTTCAATTCTAACTAGTTTCAAATCTAATTTAATTTAAGAGATCTAATTTAATAAGTTACATACATAACTATAAGTTTTTAGGTACATTAATATATATGGTCTACAATTTCATAACTATAAACTAGTTTTGTTAATCAAGTCAATTATCTCTTAAAGATTTATGATTCATTAAAAAATTATTTTCTTTAAATTACCAATTGAATATGGAATGTGATATGTAGAAACTAGAAAGTGAGACAACATAGTTGATTTCAATATCTCATCTCTCATGTTTGTGAGACATGAGAGATTTATTTTAAAATATTTTCCTTCCACTAAGCTTTTAAAATCACATGATTAATTGTCTATGACCTAAAAGATAAGGATATTTTTTGACACATGACAACCAGAAACAAATTGAGCTCAAATTTTAATATATTGTTAAAACTTCATATCAAAACTAATTACCAACATGACTTGATCGTAACTTTTATTTCTTATAATCTCTTCCATCTCAATAATATATTTTATATACACTTGACCATAGGGATATTGAATACATATGTTGTTTATATTTGGTGTTTCTATTTGTTGTATATAATAATAAGGGATTTGAGTCCAATATGCAATAAACATTCAATCCTGGTGTGTATTTAGAAAACATTTTTTTAATAACCTCCATGCATAGAAATGAATTAATCTTGAGAAAGAACATCTCTACTACATATCAATATATATATATACGTGTGAATTCATTATCTGTATTTCTTTTCATATGAATTCATTATCTGTATTTCTTTTCATATGAATTCAATAACTGTATTTTTTTATATATGGTATTAACTATTTATGTTATAAATTCACTTTTTTGTTTATAGAGTAAATTACACTCACACCCCCTGAGTTTTAATGAAATTATACAAATCACTCATTCATTCTTTGTCCTTACACCAACCACCCCTCCCTCCTACACAAACTACCCCTAGATTTATCCATACATTATACTGACTAACCATGCATGTTATAAAAGTGTAATATTTTAAAGAAAAAATGTGTGATGAATGTAATTAAGTTAAACAAAATATTGTATATTGTGTAAAACTTCAAATAGTACAAAAACGAATGTTTCTTTATTATTTTTGTGTCATTAAAAAATACATTAATAATTTCAAATAAATGTTTAAATAACTCTCATACTATTTTAGAACGAGCCAATAATGAAGACGCATTGACTCTTATATTATTTGAATTTGTCTACATAATATACAATATTTTGTTTAATTAATTACACTCATCATACATTTTTTGTTTAAAATATTACACTTTTATATCATGTAGGGGTAGTCAGTGTAACATATGTATAAAATTAGGGGTGGTTCGTGTAAGGACAAAAAAGTGATGGATGATTTGTGTAATTTCATTAAAACTCAGGGGGGTGTAAATGTAATTTACTCTTGTTTATATAATAAACTTCGTATAAGGATAACAATAGTACCCGGACCCGCATAAACTCATCAGTAATGTCTGCAATAATGGGCCAGATCCATATTTTTTAACCGAAGATTTTGAAACTCGTTATTAATCGTATTCGAATTTAGGTAATGAGGTATCCAAACCTAAAGTACTATTCCAAATTGTTTTATCCCTAGCTTCATATTTTGGTGATTTGTACCCGCAAAAAACGCTCGACCTTCCATTTATTGGTTGACTTCTTTTCTAACATATGAGTGCATGTGGTATACAATTGACCTTTATATTTGTCCTTTTTCATTCCTTTGCATGATTTTTGTTTATCAGCATGTTGTATTATTGAAGCCAATGATTTCTTCATATGACCAAAATCACTTGATGTTAAATCTCTTTTTTGAACCAATCATGTAAGGAAAGCAAAGAATTCTCTGTAAGACAAATTATGAATGAACATTCTAGTTTACTTTAGAAAGGAGTTAATACCAATGTTGTGATAATCAGATTGGATCGGACGGTCTAACTGGTTCGATCGTTGACCGGACTTGAGAACAACTTTGATTTATGGTCTTAATCGAATGAGTGGTTGAACCACTTTGAATCGGAGAAATTCTGGTTCGACCGTATTAAACTCAGTTAAACCGGAATAACCCGGTAAATGAACCAGACGGTCAATTTAAAATTTAAAAAAATGGAACATTCCTCTAATGTTTTGTTTAACTTTGATCCAAAAAAGATAAACAAATGTTATTTCAATATAGTTATATAATTACATTTAATGAGAAAGCATCTAAAATAAGCAAATAACAAAATACTCCCAAGAAATAAGCATTTGTTAGATTTAGAATGAAAGAAGATATTATTTGATGTTTTACAAAGTGAAGGAATATGCAAAGAACTTGTATTAATATTTTAATTTGCGATTATTATTATGTTGAAAAAATATCTTATTACATTTGTACTTATCACATACGTATAAAATGGTATGAAAATACATATCAATAATAAAAGTAGGAGTAAATTACAGTGACACCCCTGAGTTTTAGTTAAATTACACAGATCACCCTCCATTTTTTACCTCTACAAAAAAAACTCTGATTTTTGTTCATACATTACACAGACTACCCCTGTATGTAAAATAAGTGTGATTTTTTACACAAAAAATGATAATAAGTGTAATGAAGTTAAACAAAATATGATATATTGCGGAAAAAGTCCAAATAATATATGAGTCAACATATTTTCATTATTTTTTGTTAGTTATAATATCATATAAGAGTTATTTAAATAATATCTCTTTATAATTATTAATACATTTTGTAATGAACCAAAAATAATGAAAATGTATTGACTTGTATACTATTTTGACTTGTTTATACGATATATCATATTTTGTTTAACTTCGTTACACTTATCATCTTTTTTTTATGTAAAAAAATCACACTTATTTCACATGCAGGGGTAGTCTGTATAATGTATGTACAAAAAACTAGAGGTTTTTTTGCAGAGGTAAAAAATGGATGGATGGTTTGTATAATTTCATTAAAACTCAAGGGGTGCGAGTGTAATTAACTCTAAAAGTAATATTATTATAGAAATTCTTGAAATTATAACATTATGACCACAATAATGAAAATTATAAGGTTGTATGATGGTTAAGATGAATCGTTTAAAGAATTGAATAAAATAAATTGAAAGTTCGAGTCCCATTCCTAAAAAATATTAATATAAAAAAAACTTCACAATCCCATTTTTAATGTGTTGTTTATTGATTGATTGTACCTAAAAATGGTGTTAGGTTAGTGTGTTGTGCACATATAAAATTTACTAAAATTTGATAAACACATGTTTTGATTCTTTAACTACATTTAATAATGAGACTATTCTTCAACACCACGCAATCTTACTCAGCCACAACTGGCTCTAAAGCTGATGGATAAAAAGTTACATAAAATAATACAGTCAAACTAATTGATATGTATCTTAATGATATCAATAATGTGTTGGTTTAGTGATGTAAGACTCAACTAAATTTTTATAAAGATCAAAATGTCAAAATTTTGATTCATGTGTGCGACACTTATTGGGAGAACAACCACACATCACAAAAAAAATTATTTCCTTACTCAGTAAAATAATACATTTAATAAGCAGTCATTCATAGGGATTTCCCGTATATAAACACTATATTATTTTTAATACTTTATTGTCTAAACTTGTATAATTTGTTTTTTATATTTTGGGTAGAGTTTAATATCTATGCAATAATGTAAATTTTTACATGTAAATTATTTATCATTGACATGTATTATTTTTAAAAGTTAAAAATAACTAAAATATGAATTAAATATGATACATTATTAAAAAAAAAGCTCTCTTCCATGAGTTTTTAAAACAAATATGCTTCTGAATTCTGACTACTCATTTTGCCCCAACATTTTAACATTATCTTGTACATTAATAATGAAATACCTAAATAACTTTGTCTGAATGTTCCAATTTTCAGTTCTTTTAAATTCAGTGTTGGTCCCTTAAACATTGTTTATTTTATTGAAGAATCCTACATAATTCAGTGGGTCAGGATTATTGGTGGTGCTGACTTTTGGCAATTAAAGTATAGTAATTTTTAAGTTGTGCTCTGATTTTTTGCATGAACTTTTATAGATTAATACTTTTTCGGTACTACTGAGAGTATTGTGTGATTGTCTCTTCTAACAAGTGTCAGTCCTAGAAATCGAATTGTTAACATTTTGGTATTTTTGATGATTTTATAGATACATATAGAAATTAAAGATGTAAAACAGGTAATGAGAAATAAAATAATATAATTTGTTATAAGAGAAATTGTTAAATGCTACTTGTACATATAATATTACTTGTGCATGAAAGGCTATATATTTAACAATATAAAATTATTCACCCATAAGTTTTTAGGTGAGTTGTATTTTTAATAACAACTTTGCTTGTATTTTTAAAAAGCTTATAAAAATAATCACACCACACATTGACATACATATGATGTTTGGATGTTTCAGCCCCAGTAATAATGAAACAAAAACAACAACAATAATAATGAATGTTTAAAATTTTTATCGACATAACATGTTTTTATTGATACGTGACATCATATGGGACAGGATCTGGGACAGCAGATATGATGGCGAATAAGTGTTATTTGGTGGTGGAATTGACCAATAACAGCACCAATCCTAAGTTTATAAATATTGCTTTTGGTACATCTGGCTTATTAGCATATTCAAACCATTGAATCTAAAACTCACTCATATGTTTCTTTAAGCCATGTTGCACTATTCATGTTCTCTTGTTTAATCTATCTCCACATTTTCCTATCACTTTCTAAGTTTTCTAGTTATTGAATCTTATTCATACATCTACTAAAACATATAGAAAACTAGAAAATCATGTAAACTATACTTGGTTGCTTTTTGTTACAAGTTATAGTTCCAATGGCATCAAAGTAAATATATGCAGATACTCAAATAGTACTATACTGGTTGAGAATTTGGTATTCATATTCTGTTGATCACTTTTTTGGGTTAGAAAAAGCTATGGAAGAAACATTTGTACCTTTGGAAGGAATCAAGAATGATCTAAGAGGAAGGTTAATGTGTTACAAGCAAGATTGGACTAGTGGAATCAAATCAGGCATAAGGTATATGCTTTTGTTCTTTATTCCTTTAATGGTTTATGTAGAATGTATTGAAAAGATTATAATGTTTTGATTGTTTTTATTTATTGTTATCTGACATATTCACTATATTTTCTTCTCTTTTATAGGATTTTGGCCCCCACCACATACATATTTTTTGCTTCTGCAATACCTGTCATTTCATTTGGTGAACAACTAGAACGAGATACCGGTATGAAGAATGTTTTAATTTCAGCGTAATTATCTTTTTACTGAGAAAAGTACTAGAAAATATGTTTTGAACTGTGGTTGCGGTTGTTGTGAGGTAATACGAACCAGTGTGGTCCGTAATCACAGCCTAATGTGGCTGTATTGTATCGGTAATCGCAATCTAGATGTTGCAGCCTGCAATTTAAAACCTATTAGTAATAGTACTACTACTATAGCACTGTACTATTAAGGCTTGATAACAAGTACCAATTGTTTTCAGAGGGTGTTCTAACGGCTGTTCAAACATTGGCATCGACTTCGATATGTGGCATTATACACTCGATCATTGGTGGTCAACCCTTACTGATTTTAGGAGTGGCAGAACCTACTGTGATCATGTATACATTCATGTTCAATTTCGCGAAAGAGAGACCCGAGCTGGGTCGAAATATGTTTCTCGCTTGGACTGGATGGTGAATAATTTTTCCCTTGCTGTTTTTCAAATGGAGACCTTATCCAATTATGTTCTAGCACTATCTGCAATGATGTGCCTTAAAATTGTCCACTTTGATTTTGTAGGGTATGTGTCTGGACTGCAATACTGCTATTCTTACTAGCTATCTTAGGGGCATGCTCCATAATCAACAGGTTTACGCGTATTGCGGGAGAGTTGTTCGGTATGCTTATTGCAATGCTCTTTATGCAGCAAGCTATCAAGGTAAGAAAATTTACCAAAGTCGGCCTATGTTATTTGTTCTTTCCATTCGATCACCAATGCTGTTAATTTGTTATAGATGTTCTTATGTTCACATGAAGTATTTGTACCTGAATTCTGATACACTTAAGCCCGATATATATTTAACATACTATTGGTGTCATTGTCTAGGGACTAGTGGATGAGTTTCGCATGCCAAAGCGAGAAGATCCAGCATCAACTCAGTTTTTACCTTCGTGGAGGTTTTCTAATGGAATGTTCGCTTTAGTCCTTTCGTTTGGCCTTCTCCTCACTGCATTAAAAAGTAGAAAAGCTAGATCATGGCGTTACGGTAGTGGTAAGTGTTTTGATTTTCATCAAAATCCAAGTACATAGAACTGCTCAAGAATTTAGTCCCTTTTAATCATTTGATTAAGCAATAAAAATTTGTGTTTTGTAACAGGTTGGCTTCGCAGCCTAATAGCCGACTATGGTGTTCCCCTTATGGTCCTAGTTTGGACAGGTGTGTCCTACATGCCATCTCGAAATGTTCCACATGGTATCCCAAGGCGCCTCTTTAGCCCAAATCCGTGGTCGCCCGGTGCATACGAAAATTGGACTGTTATTAAGGCATGTAAATTACTAACTCTCTAAGGGTGTCATTGTTGTTAATAGACATTATTGTAGTGATTTGTTATGGCAGGATATGGCGAATGTTCCCGTTGTCTACATAATTGGAGCATTTATCCCAGCGACCATGATTGCGGTGCTGTATTATTTTGATCACAGTGTAGCATCCCAGCTTTCACAGCAGAAAGAGTTCAATTTGAGAAAGCCATCTTCTTACCATTATGACTTGCTCCTTTTGGGTTTCTTGGTATGCAAGCAATTCATTTTTCTTCACAACTTCAACTTTTAGTACAAATTGAATTTCGTTAATTTTGTCGTTTACTCGTCGTACTTGAAATGATTTTCTAATTATGAATTACAATGGAAGACCTTAATGTGTGGCCTTATTGGAATCCCTCCTTCAAATGGAGTCATACCGCAATCACCTATGCATACGAAGAGTCTTGCAACTCTTAAACATCAGGTAAATCAAGTTATAGATGCATCACTTGATTATATTTGTTAGTAATATGAGCATGTCTTACTAAAAATGTGAAATTATGTTACAGTTGCTTCGTAATAGACTAATGTCAACCGCACGAAGAAGTATCGCGAAAAATGCTAGTTTAGGACAGTTATATGGCAATATGCAAGAAGCCTACCATCAAATGCAGACACCTCTTATTTACCAGGAGTCCTCTGCTCAAGTAAGTCTGCTAAATCTTCTCTATTTTTCGTCTTTTCGGTAAGTTTTCTTAATTTGAGATTCAAGCATGTAATATGTAAAACTTTATATGCTTATGATAGTAATTGTTTACAATATGTTAACATTGGATATATAAATAGAACATGATAAAGTTACTTTTTGTTTAGGTCAATGTGAACATTATTATTTATATGTAACATCAATATATATATTGATCAGGCACAGGGACTAAAAGAATTAAAAGAATCAACCATTCAAGCAGCTACAAGTTTAGGAAACATGGACGCCCCGGTAGATGAGACGATGTTCGATGTCGAGAAAGAAATAGACGATCTACTACCTGTCGAGGTAAAGGAACAGCGCGTCAGTAATTTGCTTCAATCAATAATGGTAGGAGGATGTGTTGCAGCCATGCCGTTCCTCAAGAAAATTCCGACCTCGGTCCTTTGGGGCTACTTTGCCTTTATGGCTATTGAAAGTTTACCTGGAAACCAGTTTTGGGAAAGGATCCTATTACTCTTCACTGCACCAAGCAGAAGATATAAGTAAATAAACATTCTTTTTCTTTTAGTCATATAATGCTAATGCTAAAACTTCTATTTCAAGCACATATATATAGTGTTAAACAAATTTCCTCTTCTTGCAGGGTGCTTGAGGATTATCATGCAACTTTTGTTGAAACTGTTCCTTTCAAGACAATAGCAACATTCACCATTTTCCAAACACTTTATCTTCTTGTATGCTTTGGACTAACTTGGGTTCCTATTGCTGGAGTCATGTTCCCTATGATGATCATGCTCTTAGTTCCGGTTCGGCAGTATTTCCTGCCGAAATTTTTCAAAGGGTTACACCTTCAAGACTTGGATGCAGCAGCATATGAAGAACAAACTGCATTACCATTCAACCTTGCAACAGTAAGATCTCTTTTATCCATTATGCTTGCCTTAGTACATAAAACATTACTATACTTTATACTAAATTTGTGTCTAATGTCCTAACAGCAATCAGAATTTGGAAATGGTGCTTCTCAGATTGATGAAAGTGAGATCCTAGATGGTGTTATCACTAGAAGCCGTGGCGAGTTTCGGCGCACTAGCAGTTCAAAGGTCACAAGCACAACTCCAACACCAGGAAATGATCACAAGAGTCATCAGAGCCCACGACTGTCGTTCAATTCTCGCCCTACTGAGCTAACAACCGAACGAAGTCCTCGGTCGGGCACCCGAAGTCCCTATAGTCCAAATGGTAGAGAAATGAGAGTATCAAACCTTGGAAGAAGTCCTCTTAACCATGATTCAAACTGCAGGACTACAAAAAAGTAGTCACATTCCTTATAAGGATTTAGAAAGCTTATGGTATTGCTTCATTTCCAAATTTTCAATGTTAGTTTGGTCTTTAATTTTGTTTGGCATGGTTGTAACTTGTAAAGTCTTTTCCATATCCTATTTACAAGAAATATGTAAGTAGAATGTGGCACTTTCCTATGTATAATGTCAACTGTATTAATGAATGTTATTATTATATGTTTGCATATATATATCATCACTAAGTATGAGTCTCGTGCACTGAGCTATCCTTTTTAGTCTCGTGTATAAGCTTGAATAGTGTTGTACTCGTGTTTTATACAATTCAACAATTGAATGGTGCTGAAAAGTAATTCTCACATCGTCTACCCTATTGTCTCTGGAATTGTTTAAATATCTATTGGACTACTTTTTTCATAGTCAATTGGTTTTAAGATTGAACCTTAACATGGTATCAGAGTCAAAACCCAACTTCTTTCCGATTATCATGGGCCAAAAGATGTCCTTTAGTTATTGGTCAAATGTATCCATCCGTCTTATCCTGCAAGCTTATGTGAAGGGGCATATTGGAAAGTAAGTCTCACATCGCTTATCTCATTGTCTCGGTAATGTTTTAAATACATGTGGGGCAACCTCAACAAATGGTTCATACTTCATAGTCATTCATCACTTGCTAAGATATCACTCTTCAAACTAAAGCATCCAAACATATTCTTGATGTTTAATATGTTCTATATTACTTTTACATATATTTTTCTTCAGTGAAACTCACTTGGTCTTATGTTAATGGATGTAGTGAATTATTCTATTATTCATTTTACTTTCTAGGTAGTTAAATAGTTATTAGTCGGTTAGTCTTTTTATTTTGTTTGTTAGACTAAGTTTCTTACTAATATAAAAGGGTTGTTCTTTTATAAACTCATTCAATGATTCACAATCAATTTTAACAAGACCACACTTCTTGTTAGAGATAAGTGTTAAGGTTCCATATTAAAACCAATTGACAATAAGAGAAGTAGTCCAACAAATATTTAAATCATTCTCGAGACAATGAGGTAGGCGATGTGAGACTTACTTCCTAACATGCCTCCTCCATATAAGTCTGTCGAATCAGGCGAAGGGTTACCAATAACTAAAATGCATCTCTTGACTCATGATAACCGGAAAGAAGTTGAGTTCTGGCTATATCATGTTAAGGTTTCATCTCAAAACTAATTAGTAATGAGAGAAGTATCTCAACAGGTATTTAAATCATTCACGAAACAATAAGGTATGTAATGTAAAAGTTAGTTTCCAATATTAAGAAGATTCATCCCCTTATTGTTGGTCAAAATGGCTATGATTGGAACATGAAAACAAGACCACACTTGACCACCAATTACTTGAAAGTTATGGCTTTTAAAAGTGAGTGGAACATCATTTATATACTTTGGACCAAAAAAAAAGTGAGGGTAATAGAATTTATTTGCCACCACATATCTAAATTAAAAGAAGAGGTAGGTCCCACATTCACAAATCACAATTAACATGAAGTAAGCATGGGTGAGTGAATAGTGAACTAGTGGTTGGTTTTCCTTAGTGAGGTTTATTCATATTGTTTAAGGACCTTACATCTCTATCAAATGATTATGATGTCTTTATAGCAAAAATAAATGAAAAAAAATAATAGGTTTGTTTATGTCATGGATTGGGTGAGGAATTAGCGAGGACCATGATCCTCTCCAATATTGGAGAATCCAATACTAAATGCAGATTGTGACACGTGAAGAACAAATTTTTTTTTAAAGTTTTTTAATAAAAAGTTAAAAATATTTATTTTCTTCTGATATTTCAGTATTGAAGTGGAGACGAGATCTAAGGAATGCAGGACATATATATATAATCTATAACATTAAAAATATAATGTTTTCTATAAACAAACATATTAATCATAAATATATGAATATACAAGAACTTTTGTGATAATAGTATAGTGGGATGAGGATCATTTGTCCCAAAATGGTGTCCTCAATCATGTCCCAGCCAATAAGATAATGGAAATGAAAAGTCGCGGGAATAAATATTTTTTTTAGTGAAGAGTGATGTGGATTTTTAAATGACGTGTCACAATGTTATTGACTAGGACATGGTTGAGGACAACATTTTGAGACCGATAATCTCCATATAATTTCACATCAAAATGTTAAATGCTTTATTTTGTGTTTTCAAACATATCTATTCATACAATTAACCAAACAATTACTCAATACTTTCATCTCTCATATAATATCACATCATATTTTTGCTAATAATCATTGTAGAAAAAAATTCTTTCAACTATTGCAATCATCACTATTAGTATCAAAGTTAATTCTAAATGCAAAAACACTTATAGATATGAACATATAATAGAGGATCACATCCTTAATAGGAAATAATGTTTTTATTAAGGGGAGGGATCCACTTACTCCAAAAAACACTTACTCTTTATCTTAGCCATCCAATTTTGAAAAATTTAATGGTTTAGATGTACTCACCAATTCAAACCATTGGATTTCCAAGAATGAATGGTCATGATGTGGAGTAAGTGTTTTTCCACTTACTCTTGGAGTAAGTGGATCCCTCCCCTTTTATTAAATATATTTTTTCATATAACATAACATGGTAAATAATCATGATAAATATTTATTTAATTTCATTTAATTATTCAAATATAAGTAATATAAGATGTCTCTTCCTTAGCGAATATGGTTTAATTATCACCTTAATTATTAAACATTTAACACAAACAATATCAATGGTTACCATTAAAGTAACTTTAATAAAGACTTCATTATCTTTATCTTTTTAAAAACTACTTTTTATATCATTTGTTTCCATTAAACACATCCATTCACGTCTTCATCATAGAACAGAATTTAGATAATTCAAGAATTGACGCATCAGTTATTGATTTCATAAAAGTTTCATCTCAAAACCAATTGGCAATGAGAGAAGTAGTTGAACAGGTATTTAAAACATTTTGAGATAAGCGATATGGAACTTACTTCCCAACATGTTCCCTCCATATAAGTCGGCTGGATAAAGAAAAAGGTTACCTTTGACCCATAACTAAAGAGTATCTTTTGGCCCACGACAACCAGAAAGAATTTGGGTTCTGGCTCTGATACCAAGTTAAGGTTTTATCTCAAAACCAATTAGCAATGAGAGGAGTAGCCCAACGGGTATTTAAAGTATTCCCGAGATAATAAGGTAAGCGATGTGAGACTTACTTCCCAACACTTACAACAAAAATAGATAATTCAAGAATTGACACATAAGTTGACCATGCACCACTACACACAATGTAAAGTTTTCAAGGAATCATATTTGAAAGAAACTCTATCAAATTTCATATCCACATGCTTTCCATCTAATTCAATAACACCAATTGCATCTTCAACTTTCTACTAATTACGTGTATGAATTAATCATCATTAACCCATTCACACTAATAGCAAAATGCAACATAGAACTTACGTAAAAAATACTCTAATATATTATAATGATTAACTTTAAATATACATTCACATCACCTAACTTCTATACGTTTGTTTTCACCTAGACACATATCACTTTTTGTATAGTTATATTCCCATTTTGTCACCTCAAACCAAATAGATTTAAAATAATATGAATACTAAATGTGTGTAACGTTTTTTCAATAATAGAGACATCACTAGCACAAAGCAAATTGAGACATGTTCACTTGTAGAGAAGTGAAACTTATATCTATTCAACACTCACGATATAATCAAATTAGTTGACTCATTACACAAGACTCTTATTTATAAAGTGACTTGTCTTAACTATTGAATTGGCCTAACTACTATATAAGCTTATATTCTATTTTGTATGATATTTGATTATTTTGTAGTGGTGACCACTAAGATAGTTAACCTATTATAGGGTAGGTATTTCCTAATTTTTAAGACTCCAATAGTCCAAATCCTAATATATCTATGATAAAGTAGGAATGTTTATAAGTTGATGAGTATAGTGAGTAATGAAAAGAAAATAAAGCAAAAGCTACATTCATTATGTCGTTTCCTTTTATGATCAATTCTCTTATCACCAATACTAAGTATAAGAAATTATTATATTATAGTATCTTTCAAATCATATCCTTAACTAATGAAAATACGTAATATCAATTAAAAAATTAAATATTTATTATGATTTTTTATTTTTCTTTCGTTATCATTGGTTTAAGACTCCTCTCCCACACTTTCCAGCAAAAGTGAAGTTATAAGTATGCATTCACTTTAGTTTAGTCACTCTAGCTAACTATTACACTATTATCATTTTTCTTTTTTTGCTTTGATTTGCATAATGCTATATGTTTTCCTTAGAAATTGGGTAAAAATATGATTATGCAATAACAATTATGGAATTTATATAGTTTGTAAATACATTCTAAAATATGGAATAAGTGAAGTGTGACATTGGTTGGCATGGCAATTATATTCAAGTCTCATTGGTTTCAATAATAAATATATATGTATAACAAAATTTGTACATTAAATTTATAAGACATGTGATACCAATATTATTAATATCATATTGGTTATTAAATTGAACAGGGTACTGATATAATGATATAGCAGCTCAACCAGTGATTTATTAATGTTAAAATAGCTGAAATTTTGTATGTGATAATCGATTAACATTATGGTAAATCGATTATATAGATATTGAAATTGTTATAATTCTGTTAGAGTTAATCGATTAACTAGTCAGTTAGTTAGGTTTGTATTAGTTGCTTGATTTACAAGCTTTCTTTTTCTCTTTCTTCTCTTATATAAATAAGTCATGATAGGCTTCACTTTTTACTAATGAGAATAATATAGATTTTTAAATTCTCTTATTGCTCTTGATTTCTAATAATTAATAAATTGTATTTTGGTGAAGTTAGATATACATATATAATAAATATTGAAAAATCAATAAAAAACAATATTTTTTATTTTTATTAAATATTAATTTTAAATAAAAAATCAGCTGGTATAACCGATACGGTTCAATTGAAAATCGGCTCGTATGACTAGTTTTAAGCGATATGATTACAAAACCAATACGATTATTGTACCGCACCTTATATTGACTAGTCACGCGTAATTTTACACATACCACCTTATATTGATTTTACTATCTCATTTTAATTGATTTCACCTTTTATTTTTAATAAACTAAATTCATATACTGTCACTAACCTTGTCTTCTTATATATAATGGTTGGTTGGTGTTGATTTAAAGTGTAACTTGTATTTTTGTCTAAAATACATGAATACCAACCAAAATTTAATCATTCTAATCAATAATTTCATTCAAATGCACAAAGTATAGAGCAAGTACGCCACACTACATTAAAATATTGATTTAATATTCTTTATATGATCAATGCATCATTTGTCGAGGTTCATCTAAAACCAATTAATAATAAGAGTGGTAGTTCATAACTAAAGGATATTTTTGACCCATAACTAAATGATATTTTTTGACTCATAACTAAAGGAGTAGTTCATTTGTCAATGGTTAACTTTGACACATAACTAAATGATATATTTTGGCTCATACAACCGGAAAGAAGTTAGGTTATGACTCTGATATCATATTAATAAGAAGAGTAGTTCAACAAGTGTTTAAATCATTCACAAGATAATGAAACTTATTTCCCAACATCATTCACCATTCGTGTTAATCATAATAATTATAAATTCTTTTAAATAAAAGTTATACACATTCTTTGTATGAATTTTATTTTACAATCAATCTTTCATAGATATTAATCTCTTAAATATTAATTTCTTCCACCCACATCATCATCATCTTACATATATATAGTTTTTATCATGTGATTAAAACTAACATTATTGTCTTATTTTTACATTCATCTATTCTAATTTTGTCACATAAACATATGCAAGTGATGATGTATATCTAACTTTTTAGAGTACATGAAATAATGTTGTTTTTTATTTTGCATAGTTTACACCAACCAATATTCTTTTATTACATGGTTTTGCTTATCAATACTGTGTAGTAGTAAATAAAAAATTAAATTCATGCAAAAAAATAGTTATATCACTTCTTAATATTAGATATATCACCATTTCATTAATAAAATTAATTTTATTAATTCCTTAACTACTTCTATAAGAAACTGGTTTGCTAGCATTATTTGTCTTTAATTATTTTATGGATTCTAAATGCTCTTCTCAGGCGTAGAAAATATTGTACATACCTTTTAAACTACATTGCCTCATGAGTGTTTTTTAGGTATTGAAAATATGGGGGAAATAATTAAAAGAGAAAATATTTAAATTTAAAATAAAATTCTTAATTATATGAATTGGATCTCGGATCCAATGTCTATCCTAATATAATGGTATTATCAAACTATATATTGTTAATATATGATTATATTTGTATTGTAGTACAAAGTATTATCTCACCTTTTAGGTAAGAAACTAATATTTTTTAGGTGTGTGGTTATCTCTTCCAATAAGTATCACTCATATAAATCGAACTTTTGACATTCTGATCTTTCTGTGAATCTAGTAAAACCTTACACCACTAGACCAACACCTTGTTAATATATATAATTATGAATTCTGGATCATAAGGAAAGGACCTCGCAAACTATATCATTGTGTAAAAAAATTCCAATGTAAACATTATCGACCTATTATTTATATTTAAGAGTTAATAATAATTAACACATAAATAATGTACCTACATTATTTTCTCTTTTTTCGTACCAGGAGATATAATAATTTAAATATGATATTAAAGCATGTCGGCACATACTTACCATAGATGAATAACCAATATTCACAGGAATATAAGAATACATCACAAAATTGATTATGTTTATATACTTGGATTATATATGATATAGATAAAATAATAATAATTAGTATTATTTGAATTAGTTTTAAAAGTTAACAACTTCAATAAGATATGATAACCATTAAATAAAAATATTGGCAATGAAAAGGAAAAGAATTAAATAATATTGTAAATGATCATTGAATAATAATAATAATTAAGAACATGGAAAACAACATATTAACCACCTGAAAGAGACTACATACATGTATATATATATATATATATAACTAAAGAAGGTTGCTTTATGATCCAAATATGGTGCATTGTTTTCTTGCATGAGAAGGAACCAGCTTCACCAGCATTTCAGCAGGAACTCCCTTAAGCTCTGCATGAGATCACCAAAATCATCATTATTATCCAAGAAATTCAATGTTGTGAGATAAAATAACAATGTTTATCTGGGAATTAGTTCTTTACCACTGGCTTTGAAGTTAAATAGTGGAGGAAGGAAACGCCCATTCGGCAACCGGGTATTTGGATCGCGCAGCTCGTCATAGAACGGATGAACCAAAGCCTCCAACTACATTGGACAATGCACAAATGATTTTAGTTTAAGAAAATATTCAATCTGGAGGGGTTGCATGTTACATTTGTATAGGTTTACACAACATGACATTAAGGTCGAAAACCGAAAAATTGTCTTTGATAGAATTATATACTCACAGCGGTGCTTCGAAGATTTGGAGAGTATTGCAATAATCTTGAAACAAGGTCCACAGCTTCAGGTGGCATCCTCTTGTAAAAGATCTGCCGATGAAGGATCGTATACGGATAAATGTTAACAGTTCAATGATTGGTGTTGAAGTATAAACAAAATAACATTACAATGCAATACCTTGTGCCATGGATGAGCTTTAATTTGAGGAAACTTGAACTCTGTGTAATTAGGATTCATACACTTGATTTCTTCCCTTGTTGGGGTACCTAAAACCTGAAGGTGTATTCAATGGATCTTCATGTGATTAAACAAACATTATGCAGAAACAGAAGACGGCATTTATCAGAGCGATTGGGATGTTTAAAATATTAACATATCTTACTTTGATAATTTCCACAAGCTGGTCTACTCCACTCTCACCGGGAAAGAGGGGCTGAGAGCAATAGAAATCCATTATCAGATTCGGTACATATACAAATTCTAAATATACCAGAACCATAAATACTCGAAGAAGCTAGATACCTGGCCAAGCAACAATTCACCAAGTACACAACCAGCTGACCAGATGTCAATGGCTGTGGTGTACTCGGTTGCGCCAAATATAAGCTCGGGAGCTCTATAGTACCTAGAACAGATGTAAGATATGTTTGGTTCTCCTTTTACCTGTGAAATATACAAAGCATATGGTAAGGAATAAACATCAGATATAGTCGTTGAAAATAGACAATAGGGTTTCGGGTTAAGAATAAACGAACCAAGACTTTAGCACTTCCAAAGTCACATATCTTCAGCTGGTGGGTGTGAGGATTCACCTGTTATGAGACAACATCATCATAAATTACTCCATTGTATAAGGAAAGTTTGTTGATCCTATAAATGAACGGAAAAACCTAATGCTGATCTAGAACTGCTGCACAGATTTCAGTTGATGATGCATGCATGCATCATTTTATCAATGCCTTTAAGTTTAAATATTCAAAAACTTTGCTGTATATTTGCATATTCATAGATTTTTGAAATACATACGCCTTCCATTTCTAAACAGCCGATTCTTTTGAGAATTTGGTCTTGTTCCATTTTTTGATTGACATTTCGAAAGATCAATGAACATCTACTTATTACATTTTTATTTAATTATACCCGTAAGAAATCATAACAGAAAAGTTACCAATATTTGCAACATTTATGAAACGACTGCAATATCATGAATGGTATGTTGACATATATTCACTTCAAACAGTATAAAGAAATAAATGAAACAAATTTCGATGTGAACGTACCAGCAAATTTTGAGGTTTTATGTCCCTGTGACATACTCCGATAGTGTTGTGAAGATAAGCAAGTGCTCTGCATATCTACAAATTACGAAAGAAAAGAGATGACGAGAACCAACAAAGTGACATTTACAATGACTTTCATAATTTCTAGTTAAAGCTTCAAGTTACAAAATAAGAGAGAACCAACAAATGAAATTTGAAATATTAGTCGGAAATATACCTGGTAAGAATAAAGTTTCACATAAATCAATGGCATCCTTTGATTCATTTTGTTGTAGTGTCTGATCACCCGATTGACAGTCTCAGGAACATACTCAAGTACCAAATTAAGATAAAGCTCATCTTTTTCGGTTGTTGAAAAGAAACAATGCTTCAACGACACAACATTGGGGTGATCCAGAAGTCGCATGGTTTGCAATTCCCGATTCTTGTACCTCTTATCTTGAAGAACCTTCTTTATGGCCACAGTTTCACCTGTCTCCAAGCACTTTGCCTGCATAGTAAAACAAGAACAACAAATACAAATCAGTATCGCAACAAAGCTTCAAGCATACCCAATTAAAAGCTAGCAACTAAAGAATATACAAAGAACTAACCTGAAAAACTACACCGAAAGATCCATGTCCAACAACGCGCTCAGCCATGTAACTTATTGTCTACAATCATGAAAATAACCATTCAAGTCAAAAGTCTTCATAGCTGTCCAATTATCAAAGACAATAAATCAGACACAAACCTGCTTCGGCTGTCCGTTTTTACCACCAATGGTAGTAACAATTATATGTCCTGTTTCAGTCCCGTTTCCATCTACCACGGTAGCTTCCATTTCCTGCATTTTGTTCACAAAGTTTCGACATAAATAGACTCCGTATTTAATCATATGTTTCTTCAAAAAAAAGTTATTTTTACCTTCTCATCCCTGATTTTCATGTCATTCATCTCATCGGGTAAGTCCTCAACACCAACTGAACTTGCATTCATATCAGTTAATCCAGAAGCAGGTGCTACACCCGCCGATGCCATCGCCTACTAAAAAAGAATAAGATCCTTCTTCACTTCTTCCTTATATGTTCTTATTTTTATGGTTTTGCTACCTCAAATAACAGGTCTTAAAAACCTTCAGATTCAACAACAAATTTGACACCTCAAGCCTGCAAAACAGATCAAAAACAAATCAAAGACCATCAATTTTGATAACCCAGTAAGAGAAATACACATAACTAAACTGAATAGTACACAAAATCTACTTTCAGAACAAAATTCAAAACAAAAATTAAATCTTTATGGGAAAAAAACCAACTTTTGATAAAATTTTCAACACCCATTAGAAGGTAGAACCTAACTATTAATTTCAACAATAATTAGATTAAATTAGGAACTTGAAAATGATTGGATCCAGAGATCAAAGCCCAAACGTAAGAAAACACTAAATGGGTAAGTCCTAACAATGATTGATTCTAACTAACACGTTATCATCATATATATGAAATGAAAAGGAAAATAGAAACACGAAAGTACATAAGAGAGAGAAGTTAAGAAGAAAAATAGAAACTTACCCAAAAGTGTATTGTTTGATAGGATCTATTGGAATGAAAAGAAGAAAAGTGGGTTTGAGTTAATTGAGAAAATGGAATGTTAGATGAAGAAGAAGAAGAAGAAGAAGAAAAGATGGAAAGAGAGAAATGAGAAAAACAATAATTGAAAGAAGTGTTGTGTTGTATGAGTCAACACAAGAGCCCAAACATCTATGTATTGCTTTTATTGTTGCTTTTCAATCAATAATTCAATATGCTCTTCGCCCTCTTCCCTAAAGCAAAAGTTAAAAGTTTGATTTTCGATAACAATATTTATTCGATTAAAAGATATTAGTTCCTTATCCAAAATATAAAAGTCATTGATAGTACCAAAAAATCAAAAACCAATGTTCACTCTGAATACTTGAAAAATCAAAAAAATGAAGGGTTTGATTATTATGATTAACACTTAGTTGTGAAGAGCGGTGACGAATCTCGAATAAGATTAGTTTCTTACCTAAAAAATGAAAAGATACATTTGTAATCCCAAAAAAATAAATAATTCAATATGTTTCTTTATTCCCAATGCAAGGATAAATATCTGGTGGAGATAAGTTAGTTTCTATATATATATATATATATATTAATCTATTGAAATAATTACGCATGGTGTAATTTTAAATTTCCTATTTTGCCTTTACATTTTTTTAATTTCTACAACAAAAATCATATAATCCTAGGTAACTACCATTAGCACATTAACCACATATCTCACCTTAAATTGAACATTATAATAAATACATTTTTTAACATAAAATACTTTTAGTACAAAAATATTCTAATTATATAAAATAAAATGTATAAAAATTGAATACTTAATATAATAAAATAAGAATATGGGTCGGCAGACACGAAGTGTCTGTGGACACACTGATATTAATAAAGTCAAAACCCAAAATAACTATCCACTATGGTGTAGTTAATGATTTCTTATTTTGTCCTAACTATATTCTAATTTCTACCCAAAAAAACTCATATAACCAATGCAAATTATAATATATTCAATGGCAAATTATAATATATTCAACTACAATTGTAATATATAACAAAATTCATTTATTACATGTAGAACACACTTTACAAATGATATAAAAGCGGGTTGACAGACACGAGTATCGGTCAACACGCTAGTATATATAGTTTTGATGCAAATATAACATTTAATGAAAGAACAAATAAGACCTTATTGTATTTTCAGATGATATAAAGAGATAGATAAAAGGAGAAATAAAGTATGATTAAGAGATTAAATTTCAAATTTTGGATTAAGGATACTCTTAATACAGACATGAAGGAATATACTATTTTTAACTAATTGTTCAAACTTATTGAAATTATGTATAATTTATAATAGAAACTTCAAAATTATGATTGGTTTGACCAAGTGGTAGATGGATAATTAAAAATCTCAACTGTTTATATTATTTTCAAATTCAATATAAATATTATTAAATGGACCCCTTTTTATTGGATAAAAATTGATGAGTCATGACCTAATAATTAAAATGGTGTTGTTGATATATTCAATTTAGTCAAACTTGGTTTAATCACTTTATGTGTTTTAGATTTTTGGTAAAACAATTGATTTTTTCTATTT
This sequence comes from Lupinus albus, assembly GCA_009771035.1. Classification (NCBI taxonomy): domain Eukaryota; kingdom Viridiplantae; phylum Streptophyta; class Magnoliopsida; order Fabales; family Fabaceae; genus Lupinus; species Lupinus albus. Next base: position 1,591,164 of record CM020013.1, on the reverse strand, counting down.
ATAATTTCAGATTCTATGTGTATCCTTGAAAAGTCTAAAGACACATGGTTAAAAACATTTCCAACTATTCTCCTCAAACCACTCTTTATAACATAAACGTTACACACACAGAATTCTCATACATAAGTACATAACTCTCATATAGTAAATGGTATAAAATTAAAAACTTAAATTTCTCCAAAAAAAAATTCACCCAATCATTGAAAACATATCCCAATCTGTGTCCTTGTGATTAAATAATGATTGTAATATTTATACAAATATTTATGCACAACTAGTACATCATTCATCGTTCATTTGTATTATTTTTAATGAAAAGTGAATGATGATTAAATATAAATGATGAATGATAAAGTAATAGTATTTAAAACTCATACATTGTTAGTGCATACATTTTTTCCTCTTAAATAATTGATTGGTGAGATTAATTATGATATTTGAGAATTATATGTAATTTTTTGGTAAAACAAGTAATTTGGGAAGAAAGTGACATATGTCTTCCATTTTTTTGTATAATCGGATGTATTCTCTTACTTTATGGGTAAAGAACTAATAAGTATCTAATAAGTATCGCTATCAAGAATCAAAATTTTAACCTTTTAATCTATCTAGAGATCCATTATAACATTGCATTACTCAATCAACACCTTGTTGGTAGCTTATCTTATTAGGGTGAAATGTTTATTTTTTTTGTATAACTAATGCCTTCTAAGGTATGTAGTAGGGGTGAGCGGGACCCGACCATACTCATTCATCCGGTATGGCTTAATCATGATCGGATCTGAAAAGAGTTGGGTCTCATCGAGTCTAGGGTCATGTTCGGGTTCAAAAAATAGATCAAATCAATATTTAGGGTTGGGTATGGACCAAGCATGACCTGACTCGTCCCATGGTCACTCACTCATGATGTTTGTATGTGTATCTATTCAAATATATACAGAGTAATGATATATTTTTGTCGAAAATATTATTGATTCTCTAATTTTTCATCATATATACATGCTTAATAATATATATGCACATATATTATTTTATATATCAAATTACATATTCATAATAATAAAAATATTTATAAGACTTTATGTAAAATGAATATATGTTATATTTAATCGGGTCTAGGGTCGGGTTCGGGTTTAAAGGCTGACCCTGTAAATATTTAGGGTCATGTTAACTTTAGGTCTAGGGCCGAATCCGAGTTCAGAAAAATGACATGAACAACATTTAGGGTCGGGGTAAGGACAAGCCTTAACTCGTCCCAACCCGGCCCACGCTCACCCCTAATATGTTATTGTTTCTCATAACGTCTTATTAGTCTATTTTAAAATCTATTGTGATATTACATTATTATATCAACGCCTTGTTTGTAACTTATATCATTAGGAAGATATAATATTTTTCTTAATTTTATTATCTCTTTCATTCATTGACTCAATGATTCTGCATATTAATTATTTTAGACAAGATGAAATAATGTGGGCACCATGTTATATTGTAGTTGGTTATTATTCATTATATTTTTGTGTATAATTTGCTTTAATAGTTTGTTTATAAACATAGATGCATGGAGGAAGTTGTCAATGTCTCATTGATTCTCCACTTTAGGGGACAAAACAATTTATTTAATTATTGATATTACCAATTTGATATTCCACTTAATGTATTAAGTTAATAACAATGATGCTACATGAATAAAATAAAAAATTTAAAAACAAAAAATAACAAAAAGTAAAATTTTGATTGACTTGAGACAAAAAGTGTGACAGAGAATGGGACAAGATCTTTGTCCAACTTTGAACATTCAATTTATCTCTCTATCGTCATCTTCTAAGTTCCAATGTCCACCAAGGGTTGGGAAAACAAATTTATTCCTAGCCTTATTGTTATAATTTTTAGGCTAAAATGTTGTTATAATTTTTAATCTTTATTTTTAGGTTTTAATTTGGTGATTTAATAAATAAAAAATATCAAATCTATCATCTATCTTTAATATTTTTCAATTTTATCATCCTGCCAAGAAAATTTCAATTGGGTTTAATCCAAAGCACATTTAATTATTGTCTTCAACTGATAATATATATTTTTTGATGGAGGAAAATGAGCAGATATTCTAATATAAATCTAATTAAAATTTTTAAAAATACTAAATTGATATCTTAATTTTTTAAATGATGTAATTGAAACACAAAAATAATATAAAAATTTAAATTCACGCTTTACTTTGTTATATGACCAAATTGAAATTTAAAATTAAGGTAAAGGATAAAAATAATTGTTTAGCCCCTTTTTTTATAAACCATTATTATGTATGTTTTCACTATAGCATTCTAACTTAGTTAACAAATCAAGTTTTATCTAAGTACAAATATTTTCCTACTGCAAAAATATGATATTTGTTGAAAAACATCATATAAAAATAGTAGTTTACTTCGATAAATTAAGTTATAAAAATAGTAGTTTTCTTCAATAAATTAAGTTATAAAAATAGTAGTTTACTTCAATAAATTAGATTGTATTTCAATAAAAGACTAAATGTAGTTTACTTCATCATGTAAATTAAGTTACAAAAATAGTTCTAAGTTAAATTCCTAAAACTGATATTGAAATAATGAAATTCATCTTATATTAAAAAGTATAACAATTAACAGTATTATAAAATTACAAGTTTAATAATAATAATAAAGTAGAAATGAAAAATCAACATAAGAAGAAAAAAACAAATTAAATAATAGTATATTATTCTACATATTATATTATCAATAAAAAGAATAAAAATATAAGTAATATAATGCCATTTCCTGGTCTAGAGCTTTGACTTGAATGAAGACTAATTGGCTATTTAGATAACTTTTTATTTTCTCTTTATTGGAATAATTGCTATTTGTAGGGAAACTCATTGGTCTTATTAATCAGATTTTCTATTAAAACTCCATTTTGGTTTTGGAATGTTTTGAGTAAAGTTGTAATTGGTCATGATATAATAGTTTATAATTCTTTATGTTAAAGCATTACTATTTGCTTACTAAAGTATTTATGAAAATTTTGAAATTATTGGTAAAATGGATAATACTCAATTCTTCTTTTTAGTAGAACACAAATATCTATAAGGGACACAATTATATTTGAATAATGAACATCAAATATAATGAACATCTACAACATGGACTCACATATATATACTATTTAATACTTATCATGTTATTTTATTACAATCTTATTTAATTTAAATCTGTCCAAGGCTCCGAGCAACAAATATTTTTTTCGCTTTGGGGTCTGAAATTGAAAAAACTCACAAGTTCTACATGAGAAGATTTTGGAAAAATCTCACAAGTATCACAAATGAAGATTTTGGAAAAATCTCACAAGTAATTGGCACGGATAGCCATACTGTGGGTATTTCGATATTTGGTACTGGTAGCCATATTATGGTGGGTGTATTCAAGATTGGTTCTTACAGTGCATGTAAGAATTTCGAGATTTGGTACTGGTAGCCATATTATGGTGGGTTATTCAAGATCGGTTCTTACAGTGCTTGTAAAAATTCAATAACAAAGAACTAGACTGTTTTATCCCGATGATATGGTTGATAGTTTGCTTGCACATTTTTGACATTACCATAAAACGTCTTAAAGAGAACGACTTGATCGTAAGTCAGTCAATAAGTATCATTTCGTATCATTTAGAATTGTTGGAAACTAAGTTAACAAGTTAATGAATTTAACACTCATTTTACTTAAGTGTATGGTACCTTTAGAAAACTTCAAGCAAGGCATGCCAAAAAAACTGATCTTTAAATAAAGACATTGTATAAAATTATTTGCTATTTATTCATAATATTTTGAAAACAATGACCATATAATATTTTTAAAGAGGAGAAATTTATTTACTCTACATCTTAGTCATCAATTATAGAAAAATACAATGATTTTAATTCAAATAATTGGATTTCCTTAAAATTGATGGCTAAGATGTTATGTAAGTTTAAAAAACTTACTTTTGTCCCCGTTTTTAATTTAAAGGTGTTATATAACATGGCTGGAGAAAGAAAAATGTATTAATAATGTAGCATATAGCTTATACTAGTTGGAATAATTCACCACTTGACCTTTCAAATGTTACATTAAAAGCATTATGATGGCCATGTGATTGAAACAGAGTGTAATGAAATTTTTTATTTGATACACCAACTTGGAAACGTGTATTTCACATAAATAATGAAATGTATTATACCCATAATCTGGAAAATGAAGACAATGAAAAAGTGTTAATCACAATTAGTTTGAACACTTGCCATAACAAATATCTGATTATGGGTATTTTTCCAAATATAAGATCAACTAGACAAGTAGCCTATACTTTATGATTGTGATTATTATCAAAATTTGATTTTTTTGATTACCCACTATTTTTTATGGAGCTTTGCACTCTACAAACTTTATAAATATAGGTCATTATATTAAGGGTATACTTACAAAATATAAAGGTCACATTCAAGAGCCTTATTTCCAGGTTTTAGGAACTTTCAATATTTGCAAATGCAGAAGCAAAGGTTGCCCTAGTTAGATCTCTCTATGGCCCTTCCTTTTGCACTTAATTTCATTTTGTAACACCATATTCTTATAGTTATTCTTAGTTTTTTTTGTCCGAGTTTTATGTGCTTGCCATGCTTCAGGCATGACCGTGCCAGACTGACCATGCCAACCTTAGCTCTTGTGTGGCCTTGATTCGTGTCAACTTTCGTGCCACGGCTCTTCCTTGGCGCATCAGGCGTGTTGGAGCTTGGCGCATTAGACGCCTTGGCAATGCCAACCTTAGCTCCTATGTGGCCTTGACTCGTGTCAACTTTCGTGCCACGACCCTTCCTTGGCACATCAGGCGTGTTGGAGCTTGGCGCATTAGACGCCTTGGCCGTTCCAACCTTAGCTCATGTGTGGCCTTGACTCGTGTCAACTTTCGTGCCACGGCCCTTCCTTGGCACATCAGGGGTGTTGGAGCTTGGCGCATTAGACGCCTTGGCCTTTCGCGCATTTGGTGCCATTTCTGGCTCATGTTGCAATGTCTTGGCTAACATTTGATTAGTTGTTTTTTCAGGTTGGAGGGTAAGGTAGCTCTAATCACAGGGGCAGCAAGTGGAATTGGAGAAGAGACAGTGAGAATATTTTCTGAAAATGGAGCACTTGTTGTTGCAGCAGATATTCAAGATGAACTTGGTGAAAAAGTTGCAGCATCAATAGGCTCAGACAAAGTGACTTACAAACATTGTGATGTAAGAGATGAAAAACAAGTTGAGGAAACAATCAAGTTCACTTTAGAGAAACATGGTCATATAGATATCTTGTTTAGTAATGCTGGAATTCTAGGCTCCTTATCTAGCATCTTAGATCTTGATCTCAATGAATTTGACAACACTATGGCTACAAATGTTCGCGGCGCGGCCACAACGATTAAGCATGCAGCTAGAGCCATGGTTGAGAAAAAAATCAAAGGGTCTATTATATGCACAACTAGTGTATCAGCCTGCATTGGTGGAACTGGTCCTCATGGTTATACTACATCAAAACATGCACTTCTTGGACTAGTAAGATCAGCATGTAGTGAACTTGGTGCATATGGGATTAGAGTTAATAGTATTTCACCTTATGGAGTTGCTACACCACTTGCATGTAGAGCTTTTAATCTTGAACCTCATGAAGTTGAAGCTAATAGTTGTGCTGAGGCTAATCTAAAAGGTGTTGTTTTGAAGGCTAAGCATATTGCAGAAGCAGCTTTGTTTCTTGCTTCTGATGCAGCAATTTACATTAGTGGTCATAACTTGGTGGTTGATGGTGGATTCTCTTTGGTTAATAGGAGTACTAATTGTTTTGCACCTGTTTACACACAGAATCAATATTAGTTTATCATTATCTTCTCATTGTAATTCAGAACTTCATGCATCAACCCTTGTTTACCGGATCAAAATTACCTATCCCAAGTTGGTGTCTCCAATTTTGTCCCAACCAATAGTATAGTGTTGCATAATCTTCTATTTTTGTTTCATCAAGGAGAACGATAGGACACATAAGAATGAATATTTTTAAGGACAATAATATAAGTGCTAGTGGTACAGGTGACCTATTAGAGGATGACACGTTGACCTTTTTGTTTACTTTCAAGGAAGGAACATTTATTAGATTTATAATCAATCATTTTTTACTTGAAAGTAAACAAAAAATTTCACTTGTCATCCTCTAATAGGTCACCTGTACCATTAACACATATGATACTTTACCTATGTTTTGTCCTATTTGTAATGACATACATGATATTATACTATTAGATGAGATATGATTGGAGACACCAATTTGAGATAAGTAATCTTTTGGTTGGTTACTACAACTTTTCATTTGTTTAATCTTAATAATATGTAATGTTTCTCTCTCTCTTTTTATATATATTTTCAAAATCATAAATTCATCAACTTTGTCTACTTTTGACCCAATTCTACTTGTTACTTAAGTTAAATGTTTCACCCTGCTGATTCTTTATAATTCTTTTGTTACATAAAGATACTCCTACCTTTGTGATTTATCTCAATAGGTAAGGTCGGCTACATAAATCGAACGATTTTATCATGTTTTATCATAAATTATATTAGTTGACAAAGCATTAAGTTATAAGTCTTTCTTGATCATTTCTCATATGATTTTTTTTATCCTCATCAACACATGTCCAAGTCACCTAAGACGCGATTCTACCATATTTTCTATTATTAATGAAATAGGGATCATACCCTTTATATTTAAGCAAGAATTTGTCCTTTATGAATGGTCAACTTGTTTGCCAGCTATATGAACTTCATTACTAATCATGTACATTAATGTGGCACCAAAACAAGGATACATTGGTCATGTGGTTCTAGATATATTAATTAATTGCAAAATTCAAAGCCATTGGGAACTACAACATGTCACACTGCAGGGGTCACAAATCGCATATTCAGCCTCATTCCTAGCCTTATTTGTTCTCACTTATTGGGCTTGGATCCTTTAAATTAGATTAAAGTGTTAGTTTCTGAGGAATTAATTACTATACAAGATTCCGAGTTTAAGAAAGTGAGTTTGACTCAAAGGTAAAGTTATTACTTAATGAGTATAAGATTATATGTTCAAATCCATGGAATAGTTAAGACTGTACAGATCTACCATTCTTGTATCTCATTAAATGAAAGTCTCGTGCCAGAATAAGATTTATTTCTCTCACACTAACACGTTGCTACCCACCATAGTTATAAAAACTGATTCATGTCGGTTCATTCAACTGGTAAACCGATCACAATACCGGTACGATACAACAATTCTACTGGTCATACAACTATACTGATCAAAACTAACCAAAATTGGCCGATTTTCAATTAAGCCGTACCGGTCATACCGGTCGATTTTTATTTAAAATTAATTTTTTAATGAAAATAAAAATAATTATTATTTTTTATCGAGTTTTCAACATTAATATAAATATATTATATATGTATATCTAACTTTACCAGTATGCGATTTAATTAGTGAATCATTAGTTGAACTGTTATACCACCCTATTAGTTTAACGACCAATATAGTATTAATAACACTGCTCCCCACCCTTTACCCTTCCACCACAATCACATGTGATAATTATCGAAGTGAAAATAATCTCAAACACCTACTAGTGTTAGTGTATATATGAAACACAACACATGCAACAATATCATTCTAATTTCGTGTTGAGCCAATCTAAACTTTGAAGACAAACAAAAAAATTAAAAAAGTGAATTATTATTCAAATGGGTGCAGCATGATCCAAATACTAGTTGCATAATAAACAAGTTCACAACAATACCCATGAATTCAATGTTCTTTCCAAACTAATACAATAACCACATTCACCATTTAAATGTTGAATTATACCGACCCAGTAAGTATGATACATTAATAAAACTAATTTTAAGTTCGGTGTATGAACTCATCTACTTATATTTTGTGTTTTAGTTTGATATTTTTGTAATTGGATTTAAATCGCTACTAGTACATGTATAAAATGTATGAGACTCCTCTTTATTAATGGAGAGATAAGTTGTATGAAAAAATAAAGAAAATATTAAATGAAATGACACTTATAACCTTGTTAATTACATTAAGATTATAGTTTTACCCTTAAAAATCAAATGAAAAATACTTTCATCTCCATTACTCGAGAGGGGTATCACCTGCAAGTTATATAAACGGTTTCTTCAAACTACCCGTAATATATGTGGACATGGATACCTTTACACACAAGTAACTGCAATATTGTTGGTTCACACGATTTAATTTGGTAATGCACACTTGAATCACACACAAGTAAAATTCTCTCATAGTTTTTTCAATTTTTTTAAAACAGCTACCATGTATATATAGTTATATGTTTTATCTGCCACCACCTGCTAAAACCCAAAAAACGAGTATAATACGGATAAAATTTGAAGAGAATAAAGTATTTCCTCAATCAGGGAAACTTATTTATTTTCCAGCTAATAAAAGAATGACATGTGTATTGTTTTGTTTTAGAAATATTTTTGTAGAAAATGATTAAATAATACATATGTTACGATTTTAGTGTCTGTAGGAGATAACTTATCTCATTATACGAGGAAATACATTATTCTCAAATTCCATAGTCGATAGCTACTATCCCTGGGGGTGGCAAAACGGGCTAGCTCGGCTCGGCCCTCCTTTGGCCCGCCAAAATATGGGCTGGGTTGGCCCAGCCCTTATTGCTAAAGGGGCTCAAAATGCCAGTCCGACCCATATTTGGCAGGGTTGACAGGCTAGCGAACTGACCCGTTTTTTTTCATTTAAAAAACACATTTAAATTATACTGATATTTTATGAGTTTTAGTGAAATTACACAAACTATCATTCCATTTTATACACTTACAAAAAACCCTTAATTTATAAACATACATTACATTGATTAACCCTCTATGAGAGATGTAATTTTTAAATAAAAAAGTAATAAATGTAATTAAGTTAAACAAAATATGATATATGATATAAATTAAACACTGATATGTAAATATCTTGTATTGTATATAATCTAAATTACATTGATAAGTAATTTACTCATAAATGTGTTATATATGAATAATAAATTAGTTGCACACGGTATGTGCAAAATGATCGGTTGAAAAACAATATTAAATTGACTAATTATTGGAATCACATGTAACCTTAAAATGGTAAATCAATATTAATGTTAGCCCGCCGGGCTAGCCCGGCCCGACTCGACCCGCCGTGACCTGTCTAAAAAATGGACTTCTAAACCGGGCTAAATATGAGCTTTTGGGCTAAAATCTCCAGTTTGGCTGGCCCGTCGGGCCAAACCCATATTGCCATCCCTAACTATCCCCGCCGTTGTCATCCCTGATGCTCAAATTCTTGTGTTGGATTTATTTATGTGTGATGTGGGGTCAATAAAAGAGTTTATAAGTAGAAAAAACTCATAGAACTAATGCCTTATGCTTTGTTTCAAGACTTAGTATTTCGTTTGTGCATCTCCACTCTTCCCATACCTAATAATAATAGAACTCCTTAGTAGATATTAGATATGTAGGAAAGTAAAATAGTATGAAACTAAAATAGATATGTAGGAAACTAAAATAGTTTCTTTATGAAAAGATCTATGCAACTAATGTCTTAATAGTTTGGTTCGTGGACTCTTCCCATACTGGTAATAAACTACCCGGTGGTTGGAGGTACGTGGCAGTCTGGTCCAACGCCTTGGTTGAACTTTCATCCTCTTGGTCTTGGTCATCATTTGCTTCAGCCCCACGCACCTAAAAACTCCAACACCTTAATATTTTAATTTAAAAATCAAAATCACAAAATCAACAATTTCAAACCCTAGAAACCCTTCCAAACCTAACATTGTGATCTTCCAATTAGGGTTCCTGTGTTTTTGGGGCTTCAATTTCATAATCTCGAAGCAAACGAAGAACATCGAGAACATGGACGATTGTTGTGCCGTTTGCGCTGAACCCTTGGAATGGGTTGCGTATGGACCCTGTTTACACCGCGATGTGTGCTCCACTTGCGTCGCTCGCCTCCGTTTCATTTGCGATGATCGCCATTGCTGCATATGCAAGACCGATTGCAACGTCGTTTTCGTTACCAAGGTATATTTTTTCCAATTTGATCAATTATACCATGTGATTTAGAAAAGAGAGGGAGTGGATTGGATAAATGAAGAACTTTTTGCTATTTTTTGTGTTTGAATTTGAAGTGAATGAGTTTAAATTTTAACCCTGCCCAAGGTTTTAAATTGCGGTCATGGTTTCAGATATCATTATTATTGTGTGAAAATGCGGCTGTAAAATTGTGATTGCAATGTGGTTTTAGAGACTCGGAAAACCTTAAGTTGCGCCTTCAATTGCGGCTGTGAACCCAGTTTTAAAACTTTTATTATGCCACATTGACATGTATGGTTTTATTCTGCTCTAATATGTTTAATTGCATAGTAATTTAAACATGGGATGCTTGTTTTAATTTTGTCACTGAACTTATGTAATGATGAAGTGTATGTGTGTTATTTTAAATTGAAGTATTTCTTTATTGTTTGAGACCCTGAGGTCACAATAGTTCCTGACTCATCGGTGTAGAAGTCAGAATCGAAAATTTGGTGGCAAAGCTCTCCTTGTATCTATTTCATCCTTTCACAGGACTTAAGGCTTGTGGTTGAGCATTTGAGCTCCTTGCAACTTTCTTAATTTAACTCAAAGTATTTTGCTATGCCTTATTTATTTTTTCTTAATTTGTTGTCTTGCTGGTTGGTGGTAATGCATTCAAGTAACATGTTTCTCTTTGAAATTACTTCTGAACAACTAAGCTAGTGCATGAGTCTTGGTAAACTTAGCTTGTTAGGAATGCCGTTAGAGTTTTGTTATCAAGTTAAAACAAAATTTATACAAATTGGGATGGGCCAATAAGATTTTGCGTTTTGGCGGAAATCACGATTGGTTGTGGATGGGAGAGAGAAACATGTTATAACAGCAGAGCTCTAATACCATTTGTGCATAAAGTACAAATTTCACTTTGTTCTGAATAGCATTTCAATGCCTTTATTATTCTACTATGTTTTTTTATTTGTGAATTCGTAGTTTTATTTGAAAGTTACATCCTCAAGCTTGTCTTGTTTGCTTCATTAAAATATTTAATTTTGTATTATTTTAGTTGTTGCTATCTTTTGATATTCAAATTGGCTGCTATACTTCCAGGCTCTAGGAGATTATACAAGGATGATTAATGACTTTTCAGCCTTGCCATCTACCGTAAGAGAGGGCAAGGCTGGATCATATTGGTACCATGAGGATACAAATGCATATTTTGATGATATGGACCATTACAAGATGATCAAGGCTATGTGCAGGCTTTCATGCAGTGTATGTGACAAGATAGAGGAGCAACCACATGATGCTTCAAGGCGACGTGAAAGGTTTAGAAATATAGGTCAGCTGAAAGGCCACTTATTCCACCGTCATAAGTTGCATATGTGCACTTTATGTTTGGAGGGAAGAAAGGTGAAATTTATATTATTAACATTCTATCTGAATCTTTTGGAATTTGTTGTGTTTCTTTGCGATTAATTCTGATGATTTTTAACCGTTGTTTCTATGCATAGGTATTTATATGTGAGCAAAAACTATATTCTAGGGCACAGTTGAATCAACACATAAACACAGGTGACTCTCTGGTGGATGGAAGCGAGAGTGAGAGAGGTGGTTTTATGGGGCATCCTATGTGTGAATTCTGCAGAACACCATTTTATGGGGACAATGAACTATACACACATATGTCTACAGAACATTACACATGTCATATATGTCAAAGGTAAAAACTCAGCTAACCATGTGCTCAATAGGTATCTTTATGTTGATCTGAACTATTAGAAATGTGAGGTTCATGATATTTGCAGGCAGCACCCAGGACAGTATGAATACTATAAGAACTATGATGATCTAGAGGTAAGATATTCACACTATGCTTTTCTTTTACTCTTGTTTTAACTAAATGGCTTTGATAATTCTTTTCTGTTGTCAGATCCATTTCCGTCAACAGCACTTCTTATGTGAAGATGAGGCTTGCCTTGCCAAGAAATTTGTTGTCTTTCAATCTGAAGCAGAAATGAAGGTGATTCCTTATATAGCATGGATTTTTTTCTTCTGTTTCTTCATTTTCTTAACGAAACCAGTTGTAGAAAAATACTTAAGAACCAAATGACCTTTTTGTAGACTTGGTTTGTGACAAAACACAATAATGTCGATTGATCCATGTATCCAACTCCACCAAGGTTCTAAATAAATCAGACCAGTCATTGAACCAGTGAAGGAACTGATTCACAGTTCAATAGTTCAATCGTGGATTTAATATTTAGTTACAATTTTGTAATATTTAATAATTTACTATCATTGTTTTTCTTAGAAATGAGTTTAACATTTAATTTACTTCTTTTATGAAAAATGATATATCCTCCTACAAATCAACTAACAAGTTCTCCTACACCACAAGTTCTTCATGTGTAGTACATGCACCTGCTTAGTGATTTCCCATGTTTGTGCATTTGGATGCTCTACTACTTTTTATACTTGATAATCATTTCTTAATCTTGTGGGGTTTATCTCTTCGTTGTTGAAGCTCTTTTTCATTGTTTATATTTTAGAGGCATAATACTACTGAACATGGAGGGCGTATGTCACGGTCAAGGCGTCATGCTGCTCTTCAGGCATGTACAGACTTTTTTTTAATCTTGAATTTCGTATCAATTGGTTTTGCTAGTTGTTGATGACAAACTGTTTATCTTCCATATGCTTCACTCCCACTCCCTTACATTACTCTTCTTTGTTTCTCTACAGATACCGACTAGCTTTCGGTACAGACATGGTAATGAACAAAACCAACAACGTCGTGGAAGAGCTCGCACATTTAGTCGTGATATGTCTGAAAATCAACTTTCTATGGCCATCGAAGCCAGTTTGGAGACAGCTAATGCAGAGCAAATGTTCCATGATTCATCAACATCAAGTAGTGGACAAGCTGGTGTTGATGATGGGAATGCTGATGTTGATTCTATCGTTCCACCATTTGAATCATTGGCTACATCAGGTTCTGAACAATCTTCAAGATACCTTCAAGCATTGGGACACAGCTCAAGAGGTGCACCTTTGCAAGATTCTTCGTTTCCTCCGCTCGCCACACCTTCCATCAACGACCAGCAAAGTTCCAAAAATGAGTTGGAAACTTCATCCATTAACACTATGGCAGCCCGTTTGCGTCGGCATGGCAACAGAAATGTATCTGTTATTAATTCTGGTAATGCTTGGCCTGCAGCAGGTCGGGGACTGGTACAAACATCAATTATCCCTACACAATCTAAATTGTCAACAAATGTTGCTCCTGGAGTGTCGGCTAATTCTGGTCAGGTGAAGACAGAAATTAAAAGTGGGGCTTCACCCTCAACTTATGCTAGTTCTATTCAGGTTACACAGAGAACTGGACATGGACAATGGCCTGCTGGTTCATTGCAGGAAAAATGTGACAATGGTAGAACTGTTCACTCTATATCTGCTCCAAATCTCACTAAGAGCAACCCTATTGAAGGTTCGATTTCAGAGTTTCCTCCAATTTCTGCTGCACAAGTGAGCAAGTTACCTGCAAGCAGTCAATCCCAGTTGAATGTGGAGGATGTTCACTCTGCTAACAAGTCTTTAGTCGAAAGGATTCGTGGTGCTCTTGATTTTGACGAAGATAGATACACACTATTTAAAGACATATCTGCTCAATTTCGCCAAAGCACAATAGATACAGATACGTATCTGGATTATGTGCAGCAGTTTGGCTTATCTCATCTTGTACTTGAGATGGCAAGACTGTGTCCAGATCCTCAGAAGCAGAAAGAACTTATTGAATCGTACAACGCTAGTTTGCAAAGAAATGCTTTACAAGAAAATAGCAGGGTTCATGATATCACTAGCACCCATGCCAAAGACAGTAATATCTCCAAGAAAGGTAAAGGTAAGTCTGTAGATGCTAGAGGGAGTAACTCCACAGAGAGATTAGCAGATAGCTTTCTAAACACTGTACATCAACTACAATCAAGTTATAAACCTTCAGAAGAGAACTCGGAGGTACTATCAAGGGGTGATTACCGCACCAACAAAGGCAAACTAAAAATCGAGCAGCCGATCAATACAAATTCTGGTAATCAACCTATAATGAAGCTAAATGGGCAGGGTGAAACATCAAGTCGCAGTTTACCTAATCAAAATAGAGAGTATAGGGGTGGTAGGAGCAAGCAACGCAAGAAAGCATCCGAGTTCCTTAAAGTGCGCCTCGGTGATGGTTCTGTTTCAGCGCTTCTAGATCGTGAAAATTCATACACCGAATCAGATCCTGGAATAACAAATGGTCTAGATGGTGACAAGAATGGCTCTGGAGGGTTGCCTGCACGAGGTGTTTGGCAAAAAGGAGGTGCTCAGAAACTCTTTTCCTAAGTCTGTTTCTCCAAAGGCTTAAAAAATGTGAAGATTATCCTACAAAAGTTGAGCTGGAATATTAAACAGAATTGCAGAAAGAGTGCAATTTTAGCTTGGGGGAATGATGATTTCTGTGTGTCCAATTTGTATGAGATTTGGTGTATATAACAAGCTGGGATGTGAATTTTGTGGTCATGTTGAAGGGCTCATTTTGTTTGATTTGAGGTATATTTTGGTAAGTATTTATAAGTATGTTGTCAGGTGAGTCTTATTTTATATACAAACTCACTTTACAGTATTTTTAAAATATGATTATTATTTTTTGGTGCATTGGTTTTAAGATTGGAGAATATTGGATATACTACCATTGGTTGGAATCTCTACCTACCCTAAAAATTGATTTCGGTAAATAAGTGAGTTAAACTTGAGTTGAATGTAATTCGACGTTAAAGTATTATATATATAAATAATTTTTTGAAAATTATTATATAATTATTTTTATATTAGTATATTTATATATTAAATTTGAAATTTTGTGCACAATTAAAGTGGAACTCTATGGAATATTATTATCACCCTTGGAGTATCAAAATCAAACTCCCATCTAGTTTAAAAGGTGACATTGAACTCTCATATGTTATATTATGTGCTTTAACTCACTCTTTAAGAGATATTTTAAAACTAATGAGATTCTTTTTTATGACTCACAATAACATATGTAACACAATTTTTTGTTAGCTGTTCATGAAGGAAAGAGTAAAATTAGTATAAATATAACTTCAAATGAAAAATAAGAAAAATCAGTGTTTTAATAAATGCAATTTTCTCTGTTATTTTATTAATAGTGAAAACACATAAGTGCTGATAATAATTAATAATGATATCAAAATTAACCCCCTAAGTGTAATTTATAAGGATTTGATTAGCATAGAACATGAGTGTAATTTCTTTTTGCACATATGTCAATTATACATGAGTATATGATTAAAAAATTATTTTCATACTAATATGATTAACTGATATTGAGACCATGACCATGGAAATCTAGCCATTTGGAAGACTTATATAGGTACCTATGCATATATTTATATATTTTATAATTGTCAACATTTAGAAAAATAATTGTGACACAAATAATATCATATACAATGACATTCTCTGAGTTTAAGCGAAATTACACAAATCACTTATTTATTTTTTAAACATACATAAATCAACTCTAATTATATAGTACATTACAATTACTACCCTATAGGAGAGATAAATACATTTTTTAAACAAAAAAATTATGATAAATGTAATTAAGTTAGACAAAATATGATATATTGTGAAGAGAAGTTCAAATAATATAAGAATAAATGTTTGTTCATTATTTTGGTTAGTTGCAATACAATATAAGAGTGATTTAAACATCTCATTAGAATTATCGAAGCAGATTGTAACGAACCAAAAATAATAAATAGACAATGACTCTTATATTATTTGGATTTGTCTTCATAATATATAATATTTTGTTTGATTTAATTACACTTATCACCATTTTTATTTAATAAATTATATTTATCTTTCTTAAAGTAATAGTAAATGTAATATACGTGCATAATTAATGGTGGTTTATGTAAGTTTAAAAAGTAAGTGATGATTTATATAATTTCACTAAAACTCAATAGGAATTAGTGTAACGTAATGTAATAATAAAATAGGTTATATATAATCAAAAAATTATAAAAACATATATTTTTTGAATACAGCAAAACTATTAATAATTGTTCTCACTCCATTACATGTATTTGTGTACGTCAATACGAGCACTTGTATTTTAGTTACTCATAACTGAGACATCATATCGTGAACAAAAATATTAAGTATGATTTCATAATTATTTTTAACCTATAAATTCACTTATTTCATCATATCTACTTTGCAGATATCCACAACACATCAAAGTTTACATTTGTCAACAAAGTTTCACCTCATATATATATTTATATATATATTTATATATATATATATATATTTAGGTGAGAATAAAATAACGTATGAAATTAAAATCATTTTGGGCTTATAAGTTATTTGCATATATATTTTTGTTTCAAGTTAATTAAATTCTTTTGAAGTTATTTCAGGCCTTATAAGTTTTTTCTTCTTCATTGCTTTAAATTTTAAAATTAATTTTTTAATTCTACAATTTTAGAAATGTAAAATAATCATTCATAGATATTCTCATTCTTAACTCAATTATACAAAAACTATGAATTTTAGTTGAAAATGGAGTAAACGTGAAGAAAAATCTACACTAATAGGACTAAATTAAAAAAAGTCAAAGAATAAAATTGTAAATAAAGAATATATTATAATAATTTTGCAAATTCCCCTTTATCTTATAAGGTAATAAATCAGCTATTTGAATTATATAATAAATCAATTGACCAAATAAAAGAACAAAGAAGCATATAAATTAAATGTGTGAGAATTGTTACTATAATTTAAATATTAACTAGAATTGTTACATGTTTCAATAATTTTATAATCATTTTTCCTAGCCAATATTTCTTCATTCAATTTTGTTTTCAATCTTCTCTACCTTTCTTGCTTCACATTTTTTTCACTTTCTCAGGTACTCTTATATCCATTATTCTAATTTTTATTTTATTTTCCTATTTTTCTTGCTCTGATTGACAAAAACTATAATTTTTTTTCCAATTATATATGATGTAACATTTTTAGGAGTTAGGTTATTGCATAATCTATTTAATATAAATCAATTTGTTTGTAGCATAATGCATGGTTATGTTATGGATATGAATGAAATTGAGATTTAATCACTTGTTCTGATTATCTATTTAATATAAATCAATTTTTTTACACATATGTTAATCATTATATCATCACATGATCAGTAGTATAGGTTTAATCACTTTTATCTTGTTTTTTGTGTATATATTTTGACCTGTTGAAAGTTGCAATAGTTGCAAATTTGTTATGATATAATGAACATAGATGTGGAATTAGTATAAAAAAATTGCGGAATTACACCGACCTCGAAATTTATCAAAATTACATTGACACTCCCTGATGCTTTGTAGTGGTAGAAGGTTAGTGTGATCAACTCATAAATCTATCTCAAGTGCTGTAGATGTAATTTCAAAAAGGAGGGGTATTAGGTGTAATTTTGACAAGATTTATTGTAATTTTCACTGTGTTTTTTTAGTTTTTTTATTAAATCTTAAAAGTGAACTATATACTAGTATGAACTGATTGGGTTATGAATTTTGATAGGGGAAAGAATTATGGGTTGTTTCGGCTGTTGTGAAGATGATAATGGGCATAAGGCTCCTGAAACTGGAGGACCATATGCTGCAAAAAACTCAGCAGGTAATTTTTTTTAAATTACCAATGTTATGAAATCCGAATTGGACGTGAAATCGGGAGAAGTCTTGTATTAGGTTTAAATAGTTAAACCGTTTAGTCTGACCGGGTGATTTCCTACGTAATTAATAATTTTTATCTATAACTATATAATTATATATAAATGTAAAATCTTGTATAAAATTAATAATCAAGTATAATTACATTGAAATAACATCTATTCATATTTTTTAGACTTGAGTAGAACAAAAAATCAGAGTAATGTTCCATTTTTTTAATTTTTAAGTGAACCGTTAGGTTTACTTCCCGGGTTAATCCGGTTTAACCAGGTTTAACACGGTTGGGCCGAAATTTTCTTGATTCAAAGCAGTCCAACTCTCATTCGGTTAAGACTTTAAATCAGAGTCGTTTTCAAGTCCGATCAGTGGTTAGACCAGTCGGACCGTCCAGTACGGTTCGGTTCTCACAACACTGATGTAGAGGAATGAACCATCAATGAATTATGAGGAAAAAATGTATGCACTGACAATGTAAAAGTTTTTTACACTGTTATTATATCACCTGAATGGTGGATGATATTTTAATTGTGTATAAATCTTTGCACTGTGTATAAATGTTACACTCATTGAATATAGTAATCACATCTTACAATTGTGAAGCAATCAAGCTTCTTTAAGTGACATTCACATTAGTAGTATGGAGTTTAGTCATTTAGATACTGTTTTTTTGGTATAATCAAGGGTATCCTCTTACCCTATGAGTACGAAACTAATCTCTTTCAGGGTGTGTGGTTACCCCTATCAACATGTATCACTCACAGGAATCGAATCCTTGACTTTTGGTCTAGTACGATATTGGGGATCCAGTGTGGCATTGCACAACTAGACCAACGCCTCATTAGTAGTCATTTAGATCCTGCATTTGATTGTTTGTTGTGGTAATTTGTTTGATGCTATATTACCTGAAACTGAATTTGAGGTAACTAATGTGATAAGTTGTATCATGCAGGAAATGGTGGAAATTTTCATGCATCTCAAAGTGCAAAGCAGGAAGTTCAAACTGTTAGAATTCAGCCCATCGAAGTTCCTGCGATTCCGGTAGATGAGCTAACAGAAATTACAGAAAACTTTGGAGAAGATTCTTTGATTGGAGAGGGATCTTATGGAAGAGTATATTATGGAGTTCTTAATAGTGGGCACCATGCAGCAATCAAGAAGTTAGATGCCAGTAAACAGCCTGATGATGAGTTTTTAGCTCAGGTATATATCATGACATTGGCTTACTTTGAGGTCACTCAGGTTGTTCAAATTCGATTAATTGCTCGGTTTTTGAACTTTCAGGTTTCACTGGTTTCACGGCTTAAGCATGATAATTTTGTTCAATTGCTCGGTTATTCTGTCGATGGAGACTCCCGTATTCTTGTTTACGAGTTTGCAACTAATAGATCTCTTCGTGATATCTTACACGGTATATGGTTTTGACCTTTAATTGGTTGAATCAGAAAACTATAGACATTTATGAACATTTGTAGATTTTTTTCCTATACTAGAAGAAGCAAGAAGATTACGGATTTTAACATTAATTTTTTTTTATGTCTGCCATGTTCTTAACTCTGTCATTCACATACAGGAAGAAAAGGTGTTCAAGGAGCACAGCCTGGTCCTGTTTTGACATGGACACAGAGAGTTAAAATTGCTGTAGGGGCTGCAAAAGGGCTTGAGTACTTACATGAGAAGGCTAATCCTCAGATTATCCACAGGGACATCAAGTCCAGCAATGTATTAATCTTTGATGATGATGTTGCTAAAATTGCAGATTTTGATTTATCAAATCAGTCTCCTGACATGGCCGCACGACTTCAATCGACTCGCGTCCTTGGAACCTTCGGTTACCATGCACCAGAGTAAGATATCTGCATATCAATTTTTTTTACCTATTCCACATTGTATGCCATGGTTTATTTTAGGCCTATTGGTTTGATGGGCATCTTGATTTTGAGCATAATTGCTGAAGAATTGATGGAATAGCAATAGACAAATTTCCTTATTCCTGCATTTGACTGCAAACCACTATGAATTCCTATAAGTTTATTGTGTGTTTCTTTGTCAAGTTTAACTAAGAACCAATTTGGAGAAATAAAACTATTCTTTTATATTCAGTGTCCTGAAAAGTATTCATCTGCACTGCTATACCATTTATCTGATCTTTTTGGATTCAGATATGCAATGACTGGGCAATTGAATGCTAAGAGTGATGTATATAGCTTTGGTGTTGTCCTTCTTGAACTTTTGACTGGAAGGAAGCCCGTCGATCATACACTACCTCGTGGACAGCAAAGCCTGGTTACTTGGGTAAATCCAAACCTCATTATTATGATACAATGTTTAAATTGCAGTTGCGATTACGGTCACAAATATTGTGATTGTGACCATTCTGATGCGGATTGTGGCAATTGCGGTGTGATTTTTCGATTAAGAAAATATTTTTGAATGTAATGTCATCCAATGCGATTGTGCCTGTGGCCCGATGCAGCTGCATCATTTTGATTTGGGGTCACATTGCAATTACAGTGTGATGCGGTTGCAGTGGTCACCACAAAATTGCAATATTGCGACTGCATCAGGTGATGTGGTCTGCAATTTGAAACAATGTTATGATATAATGTCACTCTTGTCCTAAAACTTAGTATGTAGGACAGTTAGCTTATCATAGCAACTGGTTTGTTTCAGGCTACACCAAAACTTAGTGAGGATAAAGTCAAGCAGTGTATAGATGCAAGACTTGGTGAAGACTACCCACCCAAAGCTGTTGCTAAGGTTCTCACTGTTTTTATTATATTTTTCTTCTCATTATTTTTTATTCTACCATTTTTGCTTGCTGAGATATTGTGGAGTGTGAACTGTTAGGGAAGTTGTAAGTATCATACTGCAACTAAGAGGGGGTGAATTAGTTGTCTTAAAATAATGGCCACTTTTTCTGCAAAACGAAATATTAAAGTGCAGCGGAAAAGTTATGTAGAAAATGATAATGAAAGAGATAAGGGAGAAGAGAATACACAGAGATTTTTATTAACAGAAGTGTGTCATTGCAGAATATTAAATTTTAGTTGTTTGAAATACAGGACTATGAATTAGCAAACAAATTAAAATTAGCTTACAGAGATAGAATTCTTATATCTTTTGTAGTTATTAAATTTTATGCAAATTTTGTTGTGTCATTTCCCTTAGGAGGGAAATTAATTTGTAGAAGAATTGGAATGCTATGGCCTTTTCTGCATAATTATGGTCTCAGTTTTGTAAGTTTTAGACCCATTAACAAGTATGGTTTGGTAAGAAGAGAAAATACCTTTTTTAGGAACCATAAGCACTCAAGATAACTGGCCTTAGATAGATCAATTATTAATGTACATAGAACATATATTTATGCCAACAAGACGTTGGTCTAGTGGTTAAAGGCTCCGCTAGATCCCAGAAAGACGAAAAGGTCAATGATTCGATTCCTATGAGTGATAATTGTTGGGAGGGGCAATCACGCACCCCAAAATGGATTAGTTCCTTACGCATATTTATTAATTTATAACTGCATGATAGTTGGTTAATTAATTACAGATGGCTGCTGTTGCTGCATTGTGTGTGCAATATGAAGCTGATTTCAGACCAAACATGAGCATTGTGGTCAAAGCACTTCAACCTTTGATGAATCCAAGACCTGGAGCTGTTAATGAACCAACATACTAATCTTTCTATGTGTATTTGTGAGGTGCAACATAAATCTTCTAGTTGATAAATTGGACACACAAATAATTTCAAATTGATTATTTTTTTATATGTGCATATTTGTGCATGCAAAATATAAGAGAATGTTTCAAAAGATGGTAGATTGCTCAAACATGGTTACATAACTTAAACATCCTCAAATTGTTTACAGTACATTCATTTTGTTCATAATTCATGAGGTTCTTTGAGGTTTATTTGGTTCTTTTATTGTAAGTTGTTTGCTCAATTTCCCTTCTTTCTATATCCCTTTTTGAGATTGGATTATTTTATAACAATCGAATATTTCTTGCTTAAGTTATTTCTTTCGGTTACTAAAATTATGATATGTGTCCTATTTTTTAGTTTTTATAAATATTTTTTTAGGAAATGGTGAAATATGATATATATAATAGTTTTAGTGGCGGGAGAAGATAATACTTTGGTTTTGGTTTCTTTAATAAGAAGTGGATGATTAGAATTCCCATGTTCTTTGGGACACATTGGAGTATAATTGAAAAGAGTTTTTCTTTATCATCTATGAGAGTAGTTTCTTATCAAATACAAGTGTGGGACTTCACATTTTACGATCGATTTTTTTCTTATAATAAACCATATAGAAAGTTTTGCTTAGACCGCAAAGATATATTTGGAGAGAGTTTGACGACCCAACACAAAGTTTTGATTAAGGATGTAAAAGTGAAGAGAAAAAATGCAATATAGAGTCTCAAGAATTAAATGGTGGAAATTGAAGGGACATGAACATAGGAGTTTCAATCAAAGAATTTTGGAAGACACAAAGAAGGTCTACTTATATGTGGGAGGAGATGACCAAAAGAATTAGGAAGATAACAAATGTGATATTAGGCAGAAATAGAGACTCTAGACTAAAGGTAAAGAATCGTGGTAGTGAGACAAAAGTGTTTAAGACAACTTTAAGGTGATAATGGATGTTAAAAATCAAGATTATTGTGTAAAAATACTGAAAGATAGGAAAAATATAAGGCAGCTAAGAAAGAGACCAAGAAAGTGGTGAGCGAAGCTAACGATAAAGTGTATAATGTGTTATACAAATTTTTAGGTACCAAAGGAGGGGAATAAAGTATCTACAAACTTACAAAGTGTAGAGAAAGAAAAACATTATACTTGCACCAAGTAAAAGGCATTAAAGATGGAAAAGTTTTGGTCAATGACAAAGATATTAAGTAAATATGATAGAACTATTTTCACAAGTTTTTCATAGACAAAATAATTAAGAAAAATTGATATTAATATTTTATCAATAAACATGATTTATTTATGTAGCCGAAGTTAAAAGTTGATTTTTGTTATATGGGAGAAAAATAACATGTCCTTCTATGTAAAATTGGGAAGATAGGAACATTGAATTCTCACATTTTTTAAATAAGAATGTTAGTGACTTGGATTCTAATGTGAATAGATTTTTAGATAAAAATGTTTTTATATCAACCAAACCAAATATGATAATTAAACATGAGAATGAAAATTTTCTATACCTAAGAAATTGGCTAAAGAAAAATAGTTTATGCATTAACGATGTTAAAAAATTATATTATCAGTATATCATTATGTTTATTATCATTAACTTTTATAATATATGACCGTATAAGAAATTAAATTAAAAGAATGATCATAAGGTTTGAGCCAATGCTCATTTATGTTCCTTCTCCGTGGAAATAAATGATCTTAACTTTTGATCTTAAGGTTGTTTGACATTAAGATTATGTTTGGTTGCAATAAACTTAAATTTAATAAGACTTGTTTTTTTTTTTATCATTTTCCAATTCATTTATTATCATATAATTAAAGAATCATTTTTATTAACTTTTCTTTCTTCTATTTTCATTTCACTCATTTTTTCTTCTTAAATCAAATGTAGTGTAAATCAAATTACAACTTTGTAAAAATAATTAATTTATTTCTGATATCACATTACAACTTGGTAATCAAGTGAAGAAAACGAATAGGGATGACAACAGGGTAAAGTTAAGTGCGTGTAGTGCTTTTTCGTGCTCATACCCGCACCTTTTGCAGGAAACCATGAGGGTAATAGCTACTTATTGGTATCCAACGAGTTTTAAAGTGTAATTATATAATTATATATTTTGTAATTATAATATATATATAAATACTTATTTGATGATAATACCGTTGAATAGCTAAAATTTATTACTAAATAATAAAAATATAGATAATATATAATATTGTACAAAAATTATAATATATAAAATATTTATTTAAAAAATAAATTTATAGTTATGCAGGTACATACGAGACGGTTATCATGATACTTATACTCATTCATAAGTTATTATTACATGTATTTTTTTGGGAACCTACATGTCGAATATTTTTATCATTCCTAAGCAAATCAATATAATAATATGGCGAGACTTATATTTTTATCTTTCTATCCATGTCATTTTTATTAATTACAAATGTATTTTTCCTCTCCATTTTCTACCATACAAAACAACTAAAAATTCACCATATTTTTTACTCATTTTCTCCTCTTAACTTTTCTTTCCTTTAAGTTTTCTTTAATAAATCAAATATAGTGTAAAGGTAGTAACCATAGGCAAGTGTGTTGTTGTTATTGATTCATGTGGCAAATTGAGCAAACATGTGGTGACTCTACTTAGAATATTATGTTTTTGGGAATATCATCCTCTACCTTACCGTAAACGTAAATTCTTTTTTCTTTTAGTTTTAAGGAAAAATATTATGTTAAAAGAGAATATAAGTGTTGTTGTATTAAATTTGATATGTTCTAACTCTGCCTTAGCTTGTTACAGGAATTGCCCAACACAAATGGAGCCTGGCTTAGGAATGGTGCATCGTGGCTTAGGAGTGATGCAGCAATGCTCAGGCAGGGTCAGTCTGACTTGAACATGGTGCAGAATGACTCAGGAATGGAGCAGCTTGATCTGGCAGACTCGGTCAGAATGAAAGGCATGATGCATCAGACTTGGCACAGACGCAGGCTCCTCGGTCAGAAACTTGCATTGGCTTGGTGCAGGCCTAGGCGTCTCGGTCAAACTTGGCCCAGGCCTAGGCGTCTCGGTCAAACTTGGCCCAGGCCTAGGCGTCTCAGTCAGAAATGCATCAGAAGCACACTCTTCGGTCAAGACATGACTCACGTTGGCAATATTAATCAATCCACGTGTTGGCTTGGCAAACTTAGTCAAATTAGGCCTAGCTTAGGGACATGTGCTGAATTAATTGTATGTGGCTTGTTATGGATTAGTTGGGTTGGCTTGAATTAGTTAAGTTAGTTGGAGTTTGTTGCTTGGATTTTGCTATTTATAGCAATGACTCTCTTTGTATTGATATCAATGAATGAAGTATTTTTCTCAAGATTTCTTGCCATTTACTTCTTTAATCTTTCATTGCTGCAAATTGTGAAAAGTGATATAGCATGGCATCATCTTTTCTAAGATGTTGTATTTTGTTTTTTCACAAGATTCTAACTCATGTTCTCCTTTTGCAAACAAGTCATAATATCAATGATGGGCCACATGTAAATTCTGAAACTCAATACCTACACTCTATCTTCCTGATGAATATATATTATGATTTGGTACACAAATTCAAAACTAAGACTCAAAACTCATTCCACTTCTGACCAATATACTTTTACTTACGTTGGTCTAGTAGTGCAAGGTCATATTAAATCATCATGTATCATAATAAGTTAAAGATAAAATGTTTAATTCCTTATAGCGACACTTATTAGCAGAAATGATCACCCCGAAAAGATTAGTTCATTACCCACATGGTGAAGAAGGTATAAGTTAGTTATACAAAAAAAAAAAAGTAAATATAGTTCTCCTGGCCATGTGGGAATGAAAAATCTATGACATTTTTTAAGTAACTTAAGGCATTTCTTCAGATAATTTTGATCCAATAATATCAACCTTTGTATGCAACAAGTGTGGGTATGAATGAAGAAATTGAGTGAGATTCTGTTTCTAATACTAATTTTGATGAAGAAGTGACTTTAGTAACACTCTTTTTTGGCAAAGTTGGTTTCTTTTATGTTCAAAGTATTCATTTGTGAATCAATTCATTCTTGTATAGGCTCGGTTTTACAATGCAATGAAGGTTTTATTTCTTCTTCATCCACCTCCTATAGCTAATCTTCACCTTTATCGACACTACTTTAATATGAATCATTGGATCTTACTTGAATGATTATGGTTAAAGGATACATGCACATGATTTTCTTAAATGATCATGTGACTAATAACTAACTTTTAATCATAATCATTCATAATTGATTGTAAGGTCTAAATTTATTTTTCTCGTAGTTTTTATATGAGTTGTATGTATATATATTATGCTTCCTGATATAACCTTTTTATTTATTATTGCATAAAAAAAAATCAACTTTGTTTGTAAAATAGTGGAAAGCCATTAATGCAATTTGCCACAAAAAATGATCTATTGTTGGACTTTTTAGGCAACTGAAAATTATTAAACATAGTCTTATATTTTACTCAATAAAACTAGTCTTAGAAGCATATAATAAGGACATTCTGAGTTTGAAACACTCAAAACCCAAAAGTCTAACATGAATATAAAGGAAAATTCAACTAGAATGAAGGTCAAAAAAGAAAAAAAAACAATAAACCAAAACCTTAGGTAATAATAGGCTTTGTTGTGTTTGCTTTGTTGTGAAACTAAAGCTCTGTCTCAACAACAAAACAATAAAGAATTTGATAGATCCCATGAAGTTCATGTCTTGTCTTGTACTCCAAGATTAAAAGGTTGACATATACATAAGTTAGGTGACACAAACATGGTTGGTCCTTTTCCACTTTTCAAAGTTCTGCATCAATACAATACAATACTACTTGTCCAAAGAGAGGTGTTATTTTCTGCCTTAACTTTACTCTTTATAACACATATTACTATGCAACATAAAAAGTGAATATGGTTGTTTTTGAGTAATGTCCAAGCCACTGAGATTCCACTCTGCGATTTGGCGTGTGTTCGATTTTACGCTGAGGAGCCTCAACGCAAATTTGAGCAACAACGTGGGCGTTCGAGAGGTTTCGGTATCAACAGAAGACAATAACCCTACAGGTTGCTGGGCATTAACTGGAGCACATTAACAGTTATAAGTCGCGAAATTTGCAGTGTCATTTCGATGAATATTCCTGTTGCTTGAAGTGATATGAAAAAATGTAACATGTGAGGCTGCACTAAGCTAGTGTTTCATTGATTATCATCTCACATATCTAGTGATGCATTTATCTTCAACCAGCTACCTAGGAGTGAAATCTCACCCTCTTTGGAAGTGCATCATACGTATTCGGAGTATGAAATTTGCAAGACTAGATAATTACAAGTGGCCAACATCGATATAGACTCTGATACTATATTAGAATAACTGAGTACGAAACTTGATACTTAACGAGAACAGAATAGATCTCTTTCTCCACAAAATGTTACTCCAAATAATTCAATTATTCACATTCCTACAGCTACAAAGCAAGTTAAAAAATACTTATATTTATCCTATACATTTTGCAGTGAGGATAACTATCTACTTCTCCATTTTCTTCCTTGTGCATAGTTAATGCCTTACCAGCTTCTTAGCTGAAACAATCATTGTGTGTGTTATCTTCCCGCAGTTTGTCGGGTCGAGCCTCCTTGAGATGTATACTTGACTTACTTTTACTCTGTCATGTGCCCTCCAAGAGATGAGGTAGTGTTATCTTCCCGCAGTTTGTCGGGTCGAGCCTCCTGAATTGGTCGCAAATTTGCAATATATCTTTTTCCTGTATTTTACCCATCTCTTTCAGCTTGAAAATTACATACTCAGACTTACTGAAACAAAACAAGAGCAGAGACAAAACTCTGGTTGAAAAATAATCTAAAGAAATCAACTTGGTAAAGTTAAGCATTTAAAATAATATCAAGCACATAAAATACTTGCATAATGCATACATTATTGATACTCTTATAAGCAACAAATGATGAGAGCTAGTTGTACTTAATTATCTTGAGGAGCATGCCACGTGATTAGAATATCCTATTTATGATATGAGGAGCTATTTTCTTTCCTGCTTAGAGGAGATGCCTGGAATTGCTATCCGGTTCGGGCTCCTTACGAAAAAGCCTTCAGGGTCCTTTTAATCTACTTAGTATTCAGTATCAAGGTTTTTAAATCTAGGTCTGCTGCAACAATTGAGGCAGCGACGGTGTGATTTTAGTAGCCTTCACAATGGTGTCAAAGCCACAATTGCGATTGCGTCAGCCGTATCTTCCCGTAATATAATGAGCTATTGCGGAAAGTGTACCGTAACATCAATCGCGACCACAGTTTAAAATCATGCTTATTAGTCAACACTCTTACTAGTTAAATTATATGTTTTCCTGCATAAATTAGATGCCCGAAATTGCTATCAGATTCAGGCTCCTTACAACTTAGCCTTGAGGTCCATTTAATCTATACTCATTACTCAATAGTCAACATCACTCTCACTACTTAATGGTTTAAAGCAGGGCTGCCGTCACAATTGTAGTTACGTTACATTTACCGAAATTGAGGGAAAATAAGACCACAATTACAATCATGACGCGGTTGTGGAGGCTCCAAAAACCGCAATATTACAGCCGAAATTGTGGTTGTGGACCACGATTTAAAACCATGCTACTTCCTTATACTACTTTACTATTTGCACTATTATAGACACTTAAGACAATGCCCACACCCACATTTTGATATGATATGCTTACTCTACTTCAAAATTCGGGATAACCTAATCACACTCACGGGTGTAGTTCGAAAAATGTTTTCCTTAATTCTAATAGGCAGAGTAAATTAAGATGGCAAATTATCAATTGAGTGTGAACAAAAGAAGCAAAAGATTTGGCCTAAAAGAAAAGAAAGTTACCTAATGAAACCAGTGTTGTTGATATCTGCAGCAAGCAAATCCTCAACAGTGATTTCTCTATGCAAAACCTTCTTGGCCATTCTCCTATGCCTCCGATCGATTCTGGCCTCGGCCAAATACAAGAACGCCCTCGCCACCATCAACGTCGAAAAAAGCAGCCAAATAGCTGCAAATAACCTCCCAAAAGGGGTCTTAAAGGCTCTATCACCATACCCAACAGTTGTAACAGACATAA
Source organism: Lupinus albus (assembly GCA_009771035.1). Classification (NCBI taxonomy): domain Eukaryota; kingdom Viridiplantae; phylum Streptophyta; class Magnoliopsida; order Fabales; family Fabaceae; genus Lupinus; species Lupinus albus. Next base: position 1,562,364 of record CM020013.1, on the reverse strand, counting down.
CTGATAAGTAAATAGAATCAACCCAATCCAAACCCTCAACAAAATACAACACAAAACTTCCAATCCCAATACACATAACCACAACACAAAGTGCTAAACCAACTTTTAACCTAATCCTCATTCTCCCTTTTGCAGCATCAACTATGTAATTCCTTGCAGAAAAACCTTCCCTTGTTCTTGGTCTAGTTCTTATTGGAGCACTCATTTCTAACCCTGTTAAAATCATGTTCTCTTGCATATCCAGAAAATAGTTAACAAGCCCACTAAGGAGTATATCAATAAAACCAAAACCCACCAACACAAAAACACAAGCAAAAACTTTAGTAACTGGGGTCAAAGGTGCTATATCACCATAACCTATGGTACACATAGTAACAATACAAAAATAAAGCGCATCAATAATAGGGTGTGTTTCAATGCCTGAAAAATGTTCGGTATTGAAGGTATATATTGCAACACCAAAACAAAGATAAATAAAAAGTAAACAAATTCCTTGTCTTATAATTGAACTAGATGATGAATCAGGTTTAGAGTGTTGTGGTGACTTTGGTTTAAGGTGTGGCATTGAAAATATAGAAGGTGCTGATTTTGGACGACCAAGTTTTTTCTTAAAAATCTTATTTTGAATCAATGGTTGTTGTTGTTTTTGGTTTTGAATGAAGGGTTGAATTTCTGAGAGTTGTGGTGGTTCTTGTAAAGTGGTGAAATCATTGAAGGATTTAGAAGCATGAAAGGGTAGATCATGGTGTTCAATGGTTTGAGAAGTGATGAGTAAATGTTCATCTTCCATAGGTCAAAACAAAGAACAAAGAGAAAAACAAGAACAAAATATGATAGAGAAGAACAACATTAACGTTTGAGTTTGAGATTTTATGTGGACCTACCTAACATGTTGAGCTTCAATTATTTACTGCATTATTGTTATTAGCGTGCTAATATACACTCTCGCGTTTATCAATCCGTTTTTATTAATGTAAACTTGTTTTCAGTGAGTATATAAATTTTAATATAATAGAAATTTAAAAATATTAAGGCCAAGTAGAGAATTGGAAATTAGTTTGTGGCGGTAGTTACATCATATTTTGACTTTATATAGATTAATGGATGTTCAATTTAATATGTAAGAGATGGTTAATATATCGGTGGTTACATATAATTATATGGTTTTTTCGTAGAAATTAAAAATGTTAAGGGCAAAACAGGAAAATGAAATTACATCATGGTGAAAGTTATACTGTGTTTTGATTGTATAGATTTATATATAGTATAGATGAGTGTAAACATGTCATTCTTATAACTTATTGTTTAACTTAATAATATATTAGGTATGGTTAGATATTATTGATTCACATATCACACTAATATTTTTCAAAGATTTATGTCCTATTCGATCTACTTATGATATTATATTATTTTAATATAATAAAACTAAATTTTCAATATAAAAATACATAAAAGTATAATGTAATTGTTAGTGTAGAAAAGCTGAGTTGTAAACCTTTTTAAAGATGTGTCTGTTAGCTTATTTAATTACAATGTAACATATTTAAAATGGTCTTATAAATCATGCCTAACTTTTATATAGGATTATATCCAGAAATTCAAATAAATTAAACATTTCAAACTTAAACTACTATATATTATATAAGTTGATAGAATTTGGGGAGTAATATAAAAAACCAAAGAAAAATCCAAATAGAATGATAATTGTATTATTACTAAAAAAAGAATAATACTTGTATCCTTTTATTTTTATTGAGATTATATTTTTACCTGAATACAAATTCTGGACTAATTTATTTTATTTAGTATTAGTGATCCTAATAACATGTTTAAAATTTTTAATCCTCTATTAATAATCTCATTCACACTAAAAAAAATCATTTGTCCTTTGGTTGATTTAGTAAATACAAATTGAGTAAGAATAGAGGGAGAGTGAGATAAAGAGGTGGCAAAAATATCTTTAAGGGTGTCTCTTCTGGACCAATCATATATTATCACATAAATAAAAAGAAAATTTTTAAAACAAAAAATAATTTTTATAATTTATTAAATTTGATTAGTCGAAATAGGAATGAAACATCCTTAGAGATAAGTGATATCTAACCAAAGATGAGGGGGAAAACTCATTTCCAATATTGGAGAGAAAGTTATAATTTTTACATGTAGCTTCAAGAATAACAATATGATATTATTATATTTAAGAAGATAATAAGGTCATTTCAATTGTATTTTTCTATTATTTTTTATATACTCTCCAACCTTAACCACCTGAGCTAATTGTGACAAAACCTAAGTCACCTAATGAGGTAGTGGTAGTTTCATTTCATATTCATTAAGCTACATGTAACTTGCAAACAAAAAGTGCCATGTCTACTAATCTACTTTTGTAGTTATATTATTTTTATTTTGGATCTCTTAATTATTTTTTCCAAAAGGATTGGAGTTACCAATAACTATGTGAATTCTCATGTGTCTTATAAGTTTGAAGATCAATAGTTGATATCTAAGAATAATACTTATTGAAAAATATATCATATATTAAAAGAGATATCGTTAATAAAAATAAAAATAATGATTGACATGTATATTTTTTAACATATCTATTATAATTTATGATTTTCTTATGACTACCACTATAGTAATCACGACGACCACCGACAAACCATATATCACTAACGAGTAAGGATGCTCTCTTGTATTGGAGAGTCCAGTACAGGCTGAGATATTGATATGAGACTTTGTAAAAAAATTAACGATGTAAATTTTAAACTGTTTTCAATTAAAGTTTTTTTTTTAATCTTCAAAATATTATGGGTCTCACATTCCAATACTTGACTGTCCAGTACTGGAGATGATCTCAACCCATCACTAACACCTCAACACTAGCACCACCACCTCGCCACCCCAAACCACCACTATCCCTACCCACTACCATTTTGTTCATCCCATGACCACCACACCATCAACCTAGCTACATCCTGGTTATCACAACAATTGCCTTTAAGCCAAATAAATATATTACCAATTACATCAAATTTAAAATAAGGATAATATGATTATTTTCATAAACATATATAATTCATAAATAGAGAAATTCAATATTAAAAATATTTTGCGTTTAAAACAATACATTAAGGGGAGAGATCCACTTACTCCAAAAAATACTTACTCTTCATCTTAGCCATCTAATCTTGAAAAATTCAATGGTTTAGATGTACTCACCAATTTAAACCATTGGATTTCCAAGAATGAATGGTCATGATGTGGAGTAAGTGTTTTTCCACTTACTCTTGGAGTAAGTGGATCCCTCCCCATACATTAATTATTCTTTCTAGTGTGATAATCTGCGCAACAACTACTAACTATGTCTGATAAGAGCGAATCATTCTAATTATTCGAAATAGAGAAATTTAATATTAATTGATTCTGCAATAAAATCAAGTTGGATTTGTTTAATTATTCAATCACAATATATTAATTGATTGAATTAGATTTTAATGTTTTAATTTCAATTCTTAAGGTTATAAATTTGTGTTGGCTATAATTAAAGACAATATAATATTAATTGATTTCATTAGAAAATTCATCAATACCTTAATTGAATGATATATGATTGCTATTATGTAAAACAAGAGAATTCAAAACAAAGTTAATTCCATCCAAAAACAATTATTTAAAACCGTGTAATATTTATTATAACCAATTCAGAAACCGTGAATCAAGGAATATTTATAGCTATTAAATTATTCTTTATTCCCTCTCTTAATAGTTAATTCCTTAATACTTCAATTATTTCCTTTCAGAACTCAAATAATAATAAATGTCTTTAATAATTAAATGATATTCTAGTATTAATGCCCTTATACTGTCTTTAATTATAGCCAACAAAAATTTATAACGTTAACAATTGAAATTAAAACATTAATTGTGATTGAATAATTAAACAAATACAACTTGATTTTATAGCAGAATATCTTCAATATTAAATTTCTTATTTTAAATAATTAAAATTCTTCAAAAAACCATTCCAGTTAAATTTCAATTATAAGTTACAGGGTATGAAAATTAAATTATGAGAATGATGTTAAAATAAATAAATTTCTCGGTTACAAAACATTTATGTTTATAATTTGATGATTTTTTTTGGAGATAAATTACTTAGAAATTAAATGATATTACAATATTAATATTCTTCCACAATTTAAGGAATTTGTTTCATTAATAAGTGTTACATATTATTATGTCAATTAATATTTATTTATGCATTCTTTCATGTATAATGTATTAGTATCACAATCACCATCATTCAAAGGATTCTAATTTTGTTCCTTATCAGTACAATCAGTTAGTGTCTTTACTAATGGAATTTCAACATCCAACTCCAAATCATCCATTTCTCTTCTCTATATTCACTTAACCTTTCATTCATGTTATCTTCAAATGTAATCTTCATTGCTTTCTTCCATTCAAGCTTTAAGTTTATTGTTAGTGAACTATAATTCTTCTACTCATAGGGTTCAAAATTGTATAACATGCAAAAATTGTATCCCATAGTCATGAGTTCAAGATTCGTTTCTCGATTTCGTGGATAACAGAGACAAATGAAAGTAAAATCATGCATGGGAAGCACAAATTCTCCACAATCTACACCTCCCTCATAATTTTTCACTAGAATACTTGCATAAACTTTCCTATACTCTAATCCATATTGAGTTGGAGGACCAAATGATGGGAAATGAACTTTAGTTTATTGTCCTCTTATTGGAGGCAACCTTATTTCATATTGGTGTAAGAAAGAGAATAGTGGGTTGATGTGATGGATATTACCGATTAATCCTAATCGTATCCCCGAAACCGAATGATTAGGACATTGTTCCGAAACCAAATGTTTATGCCCATACATAAACCCTTATGGAACAATCCTAATCCAGACCGAACAAAACCCCAATTGGTTTCATAGTGAAGAAGAAAATGCATACCTTGGTTTGCCATTCCGAATGGTCCGAGGTATGTGGGTTGTAGGATGTTCCGGTTGCTAGAGCCTGATGGTTTTCCGTTCGCTCCGCTAGAGGGGAATCCAGAGAGAACGAGAGTGCTCTGATGTTCTGAATTTCTTAAGTGAAAAGTGAGAGTGCTTCTTGGCTTAACCTTATGCCTTTCCCTTTTCCTTTATATATCCTTATAACATCAGTTACTCAATAAAACTCGTTGCTCTGCAACTGGGGACCATAACCCATAAAGGTAACACTAACGGTTACCACTTAAGTTGCAATATTCTAATTCAGTCCCTTCATCAAACTAGAAATTGCCCGAAGGTATCTACACTCATAATATTTCATGACACATATGCCCTTAGCCACCAAATTAATCCATAAGACCATTTTATATATATTGGCTAAATACATAATGGCTATAACACAATTATAGAATTATATTTGTGACCCATAAATTGTTAGAAATTCCAACATGATGCATAAAACAAAAACATGACCTTTAACATCTTCTATGAGAGTTAAAGAAGCTTATTTGTGATAATTAGATAGTTTTGTATATTACCTCTAATTTAATCTTAATAATTTTGTATATTACCTCTAATTTCTTTTTTCATTAATGGATGAAACACATAAAGATTAATTATGATCATATTTGGGCTTTAAATCGTTATAGCTCTAACAGTACAACTCCAATCACATACAAGAAGAAGACTCATAGCCCTAAAGAGAAAAGATGAGGCAAGAGACAAAAACTAGAGAGAGACAAACATACATAGGAAAGAAGGACAAAATATTTATGTATTTTAATAAAAGTAAAATAATTTAGTTAGTTAATTATATTTAAAATTTTACAAATATGATAATTATTTAGTATATTAAAATGTAAATGAATCTCTTTAATAATTGGAATTGCCTATTTATATTTTATTTTAATAAAAGTAAATGAGTTTATTAAGTTAATAATTTATTTAATTGTAAAAAATATAATAAGCGTTCATTTCACAAGTAGATAAAAAAAGAGTATGACAACTAAAATATGCAATGAAGTTAATATGCAATGAAGTTAACTATTGCAGTACTACTTAATGTACCATGTATTTTGATAAGCAACTTATTGTGTGCTAAAATATATTTTGATATTTTAGGTTAATATTATACTGAATTATTGATTAATTTAAAGTTACTAACATTTTGCATATCAAATAATTATTTTAAATTTAATTTCTATGATTAAAATATTTGTAGAATAAATTAGTTAGTTAATTATGAGTTAGCTAGAGATACGTCTCTTGTATTTTCTATATAATGGTCGAAATTGGTCTCCCTATATGTACACTATGGCTAGATATACCGGTTTTTCGAGACCTTAACTTAACTATCCATTATGGCAAGGTAAAGTTTTAAGTATATTTATTTTAAACTCTATTTAACGTAACCAAGCAACTGAAATGCATGTTGCAAAATTAATGTTCCTAATCAAAATTTGTTGTTCTAGACATTGGCCCTTTTTGGTGAAAGTTGAAAATCCACATTGATTTCATTATTACAAAGATTTTATGACCCTGATTCAAGTTTTTTAGCATCTGATTCTAGCAAAGTCAATAGTCAGTGTTGTTCAGTGACACCATTCATGCTAATATTGCCTATTGACAAGAAGGTAATGCAACTGAAGCAAAAATCAATAGCTGTAGTAGAACTAGCCAATGCCTATAGGTTTATTAGTTCAATACAATGATAAACATTTTTTATGTTGAGAAATCCTACCTACACACATACATATATACATGCAACTTTTACATAAACCCAATTTTCAACATGTAATTATAATTAGTCATATCTTGATTTTTTTAGAGCTATGCAACGGCAAGTTTGCTTACCTTGTGACCAGGGGGTCATTTATCAAAATCCTGAAAACAGTATCTTCGCTTGCAATGGTAAAGTTGTGTACATCTACCTTCCTCAAATCCTATTAGGTATGAGTCTCGTTCAATGGGCCTCCCCTTTATACGTGCAAAGAGTGAGCATCGACATGATAGAATGGTGATCATTGGCGCAACTGTAAGGTTATTTGCTTTGTTACCTGGAAATCATGATTTAAATCTTAGAAACAACCTCTTCTCCCGCGATGGTAAGATTGCACATATTTACCCTTCCTAGATCCCACTAGGTGAGAGTCCACCTTGCACATTAGGTCACCCTTTTTATATAACAACAACCTAACATTTATCTCACTATGTGGGGTCGGCTATATAGATCGAACGACATTATAATGATCTAACATAAATCATATTCATCTACAAAATATTAATCTCTAAGTCTAAATTATTTCACCTATGATTTTTCTTGCTCTCCCTTTCCTCTAAGAATTTTGCCACCTATACATGAAGTGAAGGAGTGTGCACTAAATTTAATATATTTCATTATTACCCTTCATTACAAGGTTATGATACTGAGAGAGGGGAGTCCAATTATCTGGTGGACAAAAACAAAGGATAGCCATTGCATTTGCTATTATTAAAAGTCCAAAAATATTACTATTAAATAAGAACACAAGTGCATTAGATGCTGATTCAGAAAGAGTTGTTCAAGATGCATTAGAGTTATGGTGGATAGAACTACTATAGTTGTAGCGCATTTTTAATCTACTATAAAAAATGTTGATGTTGTAGCAGTGGTGAAAAATGGAGTTATTGTGGAGAAGGGAAAGCATGAAATACTCATTCATATCAAGGATGGATTTTATGCTTCCTTAGTCCAACTTCATCCAAGTGGTTAACGAGTATGATAACTTAGATTATTTCTTTCCCTTTTTATTTCCATTTTATAAATGTGTAATTGTTGGACTCAAACGCGATCAAGTAAGTTCTAACCCTAGAGAGTCTTATAAGACATCACATCTTGACCATATATTACGGATAATGTTCTTGTTCACTTCCAAGAAATGTATATACAATTGCAAGTTGCATTTGGAGAAAATCAATGGGACTATTCTTGTTTTTTTGGGAGAGAAATATTGTGACTATTAGAATATCAGTTGCATCAATGGCCACTGCTACTGATCCTTCCTCACCCCATGCCCTGCTCCTCTAATAGCCCTCTCTCCATCTCTTACTCTCCCTATTCCTTCTTCTAAACTCAGTGAGAAAAACAATCTCACTTGGAGTCAAGTCATGATTGTTATCCTCAAGTCCAATAGGGCCATACGTTTCATCCATCATCATGAGATTCCACCAAGATTTCTTTCTGATTCAGATAGAGAGAAACATTTGCCTAATCCTTCATTCTTGAGTTGGGAAGAGCAAGATCAAACCATATTTTCTTGGATACTCAATTTCATCTCTGAATCCTTGCACACTAGAGTCCTTGGATGCATTTCCTCTTGCCAAGTACGGGAAGAACTCCATATTTTCTGCAGTGCTTACACAAAAGCTAGGAGCAGGCAGTTAAGAGCTCACCTTCGCACCATTTCTCAAGGATCCAGTACTATCTCATACTATTTCTCAAAGATAAAAGTCATCACTGATTCTCTTGCCTCTATGGGCACTCCAATCTCCATAGTTGAACATGCTGACTGCATTCTTGATGGCTTAGTAGAAGAATTTCAGTTTGTCATTACAACTATTGAAAGCCAGATTGAGCCACCTTCCATCAATGATCTTGAACAATTTCTCCTAACCTTTGAAGCAAGACTTATCAAGAACAGAAACAAAGCTGTTTCTGATGCTCTATCAGCCAACATTGCCACTGTTTCAGCTCCTAATCAGTCTCCTGCCTCTGTTTCCAATTCAAACAGCTTCTCTCAACACTCATGGCAACCAAAATCATCCACCCCCAATACAAGATTTGACCATATGCCATCCTCCTTCAATGACAGAAGAAGTGGCAACAGGTTCAACAGAAGAAGTGGCAAATTCTCAAGGGGTAGCAGATACCCATATGGCATTAGAAGCAGTTTCTTCTGCATTCATTGCAACAGGCCAGACCATGATATCTAATGGTGTTATTTTGCCCAATACAACACACCTAATCCCTACTCTACCTACCCTTATCCCTACCCACCATCCTACTTCACCAACAATCATTCTCACCCTTCTTACTCAAGAAATGGCAGACCTGACCCTAATCCATCTAAACTAAGTAACCCTGATCCTCAATACAACTCATATCCTCTTACCAGCCCATATTACCCATACTACACACCCCTAATGCCTAGACCTCATTATCCACCACCTCAACAAGGTGGCCCTCAACATCAATCTCTACCAGGACCTCCTCCCTATGCTATGCATGTCACAATTGAGGATTCAAATTCTAGGCATCAACAATGATACCCAGATTCAGGGGCTACAAACCACATAACTTCTGATCATGCTCTAGTTCATAATCCAGTTGAGCAATTTGGTCCAGAACACCTCTATATAGGTAATGGCACAAAGGAACTCATTTCTTACAGTGGAAATACCACATTTTCTTCTCCCTTTCACTCTAATATTTCTTTATCTCTTAATAATCTTCTGCTTGTGCCCTCTATAACCAAAAACCTTCTAAGTGTCTCTCAATTTTCCAAAGATAATGCATGTTATTTTGAATTTCATCCTAATGAGTGTTTTGTCAAATCTCAGGGTTCTAACACAATTCTTCTAAAATGGTTCCTTACTTCAGAAGGTCTTTATGTCTTTCCAAGCCTATTTCCACAAAAATCAATCTTTCATGCCCGTGCTGCTGTTCCAGAGGACATACTCAAGTCCATTAACTCAGTTGCTCCTAATTCTAGACATACTTTTTTTTGTGGCATTGTAGATTAGCTCATGCTTACAACACTGTTGTACATTCTGTAATGTCACACTGCAATATTCCTATTTCAAATAAAGTTGTTTATACTTTTTGCAATGCTTGTCAACTTGGTAAATCCTACAGATTACATTCTCCTCCCTCTACTACTATTCTTTCTAATGCTTTTGACTTACTTTACCTAGACTTATGGGGCCCTGCACCTATTGTTTTTGTTTCTGGTTTTAAATACTATCTTTCCATTGTTGATGCCAAAACCAAACATATATGGCTTTATTTACTTAAACAAAAGTCTGACACCCTAACCATTTTTAAACAATTCATCACTCTCATCCAAACTCAGTTTAAAACCACAATCAAAGTTGTCCAGAGTGATGGAGGGAGTGAGTTCAGACCTTTCACTTCATACTTGTCCAGTTTAGGCATCATACATAGACTTTCATACCCTCACCCATCACCAACAAGATACTGTGGAAAGAAAGCATAAACATATTGTGGAAACAGGTTTGACCATACTAGCTCATGTTAACCTACCCTTCAATTTTTGGGAATATGCATTCACTACAGCAATATTCATCTTTAACAAACTTCCTTCTGCCACACTCAACAACAAATCACCCTATTTCCTTTTGTTTGGCACTAATCCTACCTACTCAACACTTAGGATCTTTGGGTGTGCCTGTTTTCCCTTACTTAGACCCTACAACACTAACAAACTTCAATACAGATCAAGTGAATGCACATTCTTAGGGTACTCATCACAACACAAAGGGTATAAGTGTCTCTCAAAGGATAACAGATTGTACATCTCCAAAGATGTTACCATTAATGAATATGTTTTCCCCTACAAAACCCTCAATCAAACATCCAATCCTATCTCTTGTGAAAATCAGAGTCAACTATTATCCTCACCTAACCACACCCTTTTCACAACCACTACTGACATACCTTCCACCATATACCATCAAAACAGTACACCTCAACCACTATCAACAGACTTTACTGGTTCCACCTCACCCTCTCCCTTCTTTGTTTCTGCCTCAACTCCTCACCAAAATGCAACTACAACCTCCAATGACTTACCTACACAAGACTCTCTCATGTCATCATCTATTGACCATACCTTATCATCCTCAACTTCCTTACTTCCTCTACCCACCCCTTCACACCCTATGACAACAAGGTCAAAGTCAGGCATCACTAAGTCTATCCTACCTAATCTTGCAAGTTTGTTTTTTGTTCATACAGAACCATCAACACCTAAAGAGGCTCTCCTACATCCTGTCTGGAAATATGCCATGAAGAAGAATATGATGCCTTACTCCAACTTGGCACTTGGTCTCTAGTCTCTCTTCCTCCACATAAGAAGGCTATAGGCTGCAAGTGGGTGTTCAGGATTAAGGAAAATCATGATGGATCCATTAACAAATACAAAGTCAGGCTTGTTGCCAATGGCTTTCATCAGTAACAAGGCATTGACTACAATGAGACCTTCTCATTGTAGTCAAACCTATCACTATAAGGATCCTCCTAACTCTAGCAATCACTTATGGATGGGGCATTCAATAACTTGACATTAATAATGCATTCCTCAATGAAGACTTATATGAAGAGGTTTACATGCAACAGCCTGATGGCTTTCAGATTGGTGATAAAAACACTGTATGCAAACTACACAAGGCCTTGTATGGGCTTAAACAAGCCCCTAGGCAATGGTTTGAGAAGTTCAAAAGCGCACTAATTCAATTAGGCTTTCAAAACAGCAAGTGTAACAACTCATTGTTTATTTCTCTTACTAGCACTTGTCAACTATTTGTCCTAGTCTATGTTGATGATATAATCATCATTGGTTCCTCAAACTTAAAGATTTATGCCTTGGTTGACAAACTCGGTAAAACTTTTGCTCTCAAAAAGCTAGGAAACTTGGAGTATTTTCTGGGAATAGAAGTTAAACATCTTCCTAATAACTCACTATTTTATCTCAAGCCAAATATTTCAAAGATCTCCTCAAAAAAGTCAACATGGACTCTACAAAATCTAGCATCACTCTTATGGCAACCACTTGCAAAATTTCTAAAACAGAATCAAAACCTTTTGATAACCCTACTCTATTCAGATCAGTGGCTGGAGCACTTCAGTATGCAACCATCACCAGACTTGACCTAGCTTATAGTGTTAACAAAATATGCCAATATATAAGCAATCCTCTTGAACAACATTGGGTGGCTGTTAAGATGATTCTAAGATATCTACAAGGCACTCTCACTCTTGGCATACATCTCAAAGTTGTTGTTTTTGCCTCATCTCTTCCCCTCACTCTAACAACACTTTGTGATGCAGATTGGGCCACTGACCTAAATGATAGGAAGTCAACTTCAGGGGCTTGCTTGTTTATTGGACCAAATTTAATTACTTGGTGGTCTAATAAGTAGCAAACTGTCTCTAGATCCAGCACTGAAGCTGAATATAGTACCTTGCCCTTGCCTCTCAAAAAATGATTTGGGTGGAGTCTCTGCTATCTGAACTTAAGGTTCCACACCAAGTTCATCTGATTCTATGTGATAATCTCAACACTGTGGCTATGGCTCATAATCCTGTTTTGCATAAAAGGACCAAACATATAGAACTTGACCTATTTTTTGTGAGAGACAAGATTCAGAACAAGTCTCTTCAAGTGAAACACATCCCTTCTGAGTTTTAGATAGCTGGTGTGCTCACCAAGCCCTTGGCCACTGCAAGGTTCCTTCAACTGAGAAAGCAACTTAGAGTTGTTGACCTCACTTCCTTGGTCAACTACCCTCATTTTCAGGGGGTAGATTAGAATATAAGGCTTAGTTAATTAGTTACTATCTTGATTAAGTTGCTGTATCACATTTAACACATGTGCAGATTTGCTGCACATTTAACACGTGTTCTTTATTAAGCACATGTGCAGTAACTGATTCAGTTACTAGTTTAGTTGTTAGCCTAGTTGCTTGCTGAGCTTTCTGGTTATGTTTTCTTAGCTATATAAAGGACTATACCATTCTTTGTATAGTTAAGTAAATTCAACAAAACAAGAGTTCCTTTGTTTACTCTTCTTTCTCTTTACCCTTTTCTTCTATGTTTTAATACTTTACAGTAGTAATTTTTACTTCAAGGTGTAGGAGAATGTTTCTTAAAACTTGTGGGCTTGAATTATAAATGATATTTTTGTTTTGGAAAATTATTATACAAGGAAATAATTTTGATTTTATTCACTAAAATAACTTTATTTCAATTATTCAATTTAATGTTGTTTCTATTGCTTTTCTTATTAGTCAAGATTTCATTCATAGAATCATATTTTTTTAAAGTTAGATTTGATATTGTCAATCACATGTTATACTAAAGATTCATTTTCATCCATACTTAATATAATTGGAAGATATTCCATATTAAGTTCAATCAATTTTAATGATTAAATCGTCTGACCGAGTGATTTCATATATAATTAATTATTATGTATAATTATATTGAAGTAATATCTCTCATTTTTTTGTTTAGACAAAAGTAAAACAAAACATTAAATAAGTGTTTCATTTTTTTAATTTTAATAAAATTGTCTGGTTCATTTCCCTTATTATTCCGCTATAACACGGTCGAACTGAAACTACCAAAGTCGTTTTAAATTCCGATCAACACTTATTTTAAGCCATATTTCATTATGTGAATTTTTAGTTTTGGATTAATCAAATTATAATTTATAAGGTTTATTGAAAGTGTAAGAAGGAGAAGAAGTATCTGAAAACCTAGCCGCCGAAAGCGATTATTTGTCGAGTGAACCCAAAATCGCTTTCGCACGCTTATCTCATCTTCGTTATCTCTGCAATCGGTAACTGAATTTCTCTTTTTCATTCCAAATTCAAATTCAAATTCACTTCCTCACTATTTCATTTTCACAATTCTCATTTCTCGTTTCAGTTCTTTCGCAATGGCAGGGAATCAAGTCAAAACCAAAAATCCTTCACAAAAGCAAAAATCTGGTAAAATCGATTTTTACTTCTTTTCAGCTTTTTTATTTACCGTTCATTTTAACGCTGATTCTTCCTTTTATAGGCGGTGGTGGTGGTGGTAAGAAGAAGGAAGTGAAGAAAGAGACTGGTTTAGGACTTACGAATAAGAAGGCTGAAAACTTTGGAGAGTGGTATTCTGAGGTATTTCTTTTTTATGATTATGATGATTTTAACGGTTTTTGTTAGGTCAACGTTGTTTTTATTCAGATCTGATATTGTTTGATGAATTGGTCAGGTAGTGGTTAATTCTGAAATGATTGAGTATTATGATATTTCTGGATGCTATATTCTGAGGCCTTGGGCGATGTCAATATGGGAGAGCATGCAAGTACGTTTGTTAATTCTTCTTACATTACATTTGTTTCGCTATATTGTTTGTTTGTTTGTTTTCTGTGCTCTATATTGCGGTCGCGATTACATCGTGTTTACTTCAATTGCGATAAAATGTGGTCGATATGGTCGTGATACTGTTATGGGGACTCCCGAAACTGCAATAATGCGGCCGCATTTGTGTACGCAGAGTGTAAATTAAAACACTGGTTTGTTTGGTCTTGATGTAGCCGATAAATAGTAACAGAATGCTTGTTATAGACTGAAATTTCTCTCAATTAGCTTTATTGTCAATGCACAAGAGCATGTTTTGTTTAGGAGTAGTTCTAGCATTTAAGCGCTTGTTTGGATGGGTTTTACTAAAAAGGAAAAGCTTAAAAAGCTGAATTTCAGCTTCCATGAGAAGCTATATTTTCAGATTCTCATAAAACAACTATTTTGAAAAGTCACTTTTTAAGAGTATATTAGTATAACTCTTTAAGCCTTAAAAATGGGCTCTAAAAGTCATTATTTGTGGATTTAATCATTTGAAGTTTTTCATAAATTTGTTGATTAAAATTCTGTGTCAACGACAATGTGCAGGCATTTTTTGATCCAGAAATTAAGAAACTGAAAATTAAGAACTGTTATTTCCCTTTGTTTGTGTCTCCTGGAGTTTTGGAAAAGGAGAAGGAACACGTTGAGGGATTTGCTCCAGAGGTGAGATTTTGTGAATTTGTTGGGGCTATCAGCGCACAACTCCATTGCTTTCTGGAGGACATAATCGCGGGAAAAAACTAATATTTTTTTATCTCACGTCTTATTCTTTCCAGGTTGCTTGGGTGACAAAGTCTGGGAAAACCGATTTAGATGTTCCAATCGCCATTCGTCCAACTAGTGAAACTGTCATGTATCCCTACTTCTCTAAGTGGATAAGGGGACATCGTGACTTGCCATTGAAACTTAATCAGTGGTGCAATGTTGTTAGATGGGAGTTCAGCAATCCCACACCATTCATCAGGTACCAAGTAGTTTTTTAACCTTATTTCCCTTTCCCTTGTATAATTTCAAATTTGAATTTAATTAAGAGCATGCAGATTTTCGAATCCCATGCCTTCATTTGTATTTCTTATGTAATGCCTTAACAGTCTGCATGTTATCTTTCTGAATGGATTTTTCTCTTGTGGTACTTCTGTTGATTTGTTCATTGTGATGATTGAAGCGGTCGTAGTGGTTACTGAAACGGGCTTGTCCTCCATTATTATTTTGATCTAGTAATTTTATCTTAAATATACAAGAAATAGTACTTGTTTTATATTTAGTCTCTCTCTCTATTGATTTTGGCTTTAGATATTGTTGCTTTCTTGCAAATTAGTTCATTTATATTATTATTATTTGCTATGAAGCTTGTTAATTAGTCCATTTTGTTGTACTTATAAATAAGTATTTGATTACAGGAGTCGTGAGTTTCTTTGGCAAGAAGGACACACTGCTTTTGCAACAAAGGAGGAAGCTGATAAAGAGGTATTGCATCAAATATTTATTTTAGGAATAACTCTTTAATCTTATTTGAATAACTAGTTTTGTTATCTTTTTTTTTTGGCATGTTTCTAAGAGGTGTTAGTTGTGCTTTTTAAAATACAAATATGGTGCTTTATGAACAATTTGCTTTGTTTTGTAACCAAAATAATGTAGCAATGTGTTCCCGTTTCTTGTGGTTTTATACAACTTTCATTAGCTATAAAGATTATATTTTTAAATTTTGTTTTGAAATTATTCTAAATCGTCACTGTTTCAGGTTCTTGATATTTTGGAGTTATATAGGCGAATTTATGAAGAGTATTTAGCGATTCCTGTCATAAAGGGTAAGAAAAGTGAACTTGAGAAGTTTGCTGGTGGACTTTACACTACCAGTGTTGAGGTACGTGTCTGACATTCTTGTAAGAACACCTTGTTTGAATGCTGGAGTTTTGTTTATAAATAATGGTGTTCCTTTTGCTAGGCATTTATTCCAAACACTGGTCGTGGTATACAAGGTGCAACTTCTCATTGCTTAGGCCAAAATTTTTCTAAAATGTTTGATATAGAGTTTGAAGATGAGAATCGAGAGAAGGCAAAGGTCTGGCAGAACTCATGGGCCTATAGCACACGAACTGTAAGGATTTGAGTTCTTGAATTCACATCCAGATGACGATTTCTATACATCTGATTTCATTTATATTTTTGCTTTTTTTGAACAGATTGGGGTGATGGTGATGGTTCATGGCGATGACAAGGGATTGGTGCTGCCTCCTAAAGTAGCATCGATCCAAGTCATTGTGATTCCCGTGCCTTACAAAGATGCTGATACACAAGGGATTTTGGATGCCTGTTCTGCTACTGTTAATACATTAGTTGAAGCAGGTATTCGTGCAGAGTCAGATTTAAGAGATAACTATTCTCCTGGTTGGAAGTATTCACACTGGGAAATGAAAGGTGTTCCCCTAAGGATTGAAATTGGGCCAAAGGATTTAGCAAATCAGCAGGTCACAACTTTTTCATACCGTTGCGTCAATTCTCATATATGCCATTTTGCTTCTATGTTGTCAGTTTTTCATAGAACACCAATTAAATATCTTCAGATTATGCACAGGTCCGTGCTGTTCGACGTGATAACGGAGCAAAGATAGACATTAAAAGTGTTGATTCGGTCGAGGAAATAAAAAAGTTGCTTGGTAATATTCAACAAAACCTGCTTGAAGTTGCAAAACAAAAACGTGATGAATGCATCCAGGTCATACATACTTGGGATGAGTTTGTTCAAGCTTTGGGCCAAAAAAAAATGATATTAGCTCCTTGGTGTGATGAGGAGGTATGAATTGTGATTTTCATACAAATTCAATGTCCCAAGTGCCTTGATGATACACTTTCCAAGTTTTAGTTCTTGTTTTTTCATGGTCTAAACTTAATTCTATTTTTATCAATCTCACACCACTCACTTACTGGGTTCAATCATGACTATGCAGTATGCACTTTGTTGCAAAAAATATGTTGGGGTCAAAACACTTTTTTGTTTCAAAACTTCCAGTTTCTTGGTGCCTGTAGACTGTAGAGAAGGTCTTTCTTTATTAACAAAAAATAAAACATTTGGTTGGGCCTAAGTAGTCAATAGCACGCTATCACACTGAGATAGTGGCGCGGACGGTTGTCGCGGCTGTCGCAGGTGAGAGAACAGTGATTTCACGGGCCAAATTGCAGGTTAGAACCCGCTCCAACTAGGCTGTTCAATGAAACCCTAATTTTTAAAGGGGAAAACCCCTTTTGCCCGTATTTTTTAATATGGGGTAACAAGGCTGTGTGGAACTGGGAAATGTCTTATCAGGAACCCTAGTTTAAAAACCCTTTTTGCCCTTATTTTTTAATACGTGGCATGAATTTTTAGGGTTTTGGGTAATTTACCCCTCCCTCTTCTTCTCTCTTCTATGAATATGTGAACAACAATAGATCATTCTACAGCAGAAACGTGAAACCCTCGTGTTCCCCTTTAGCTCTTTCTGCAGTAGAAACATGTGAACCCCTCCTCTCCCCCTTCTTTCCCTCTTTCTAGAGCCCCAACGACTCTCATGTCAACCTCCAACATACTACACATTTCTAAGGCAAAACTTCTTCCCTTCACTTCCCTTCTCACATACCTATTTATTTCACAACCATGGCCTCATCTCAACTTCTAAGTTTTAAGGTTTTCAATTATCCCTGTTTCAAAACTTAAAAGAGTACAAATTACTTAAACTTTTAGTCTTTTAAAACATTTTTCCCTTGGCTGTAGCAGTCAACCCGCAATCCCACTATAATGGTTTTTGGGCCAGCCTCTATGCTCCGCCATCCGCAATTGACTACCTAGGATTGGGCCAACCTAAATATTTTCCATTTCACAATTTCCTTTCAGATTGCACTTCATTTGCTTGAGTTATCAATTATCTCCTCTTTGTTGGACAAATTGACATTGATGTTGATATTTTGGAAACCCAATTGTATAATATATATGTTTCTCTCATGGGATACTACTTAGCCCTTTTATGCACAATATTGTAAAATGTCTGGTTATGCATGCTGTGTGGTTTGGTTCTATCTTGGTAACATCTTTGTTCTACAATGCTTCAGGAGGTGGAGGTAGATGTGAAAGCAAGAACAAAGGGTGAGACCGGAGCAGCTAAGACTCTTTGTAGCCCCTTTGAACAGCCAGAACTCCCCGAAGGTATATAATCCTTCTCGTTCACATATCGGTATTATTATCGTTTGAATTTAACTTTGTTCAGTGTCATTGCAATTCTTTTGCACTTGCATTCAATGTTTTGTATGACAACACAAGATTGGCTGATACTGTAAAATCGTTTTACATTAACAATGCATACAAATTAAATTCTTGCAACCCGCCCTTAAAATCTATGTGCAGCTTTAGCTGCAATATGAGTAACATACTATCAGCTAGTGTTTTATGTTGTTTATTTTATTTGTATATATACTCTAATGAATTATTTTCTGTCTATTACATTCAATGATGATATTGCTTATTAAGACATTATGTGGTGGCTGTACATAGGTACCAAGTGCTTTGCGTCAGGAAAGCCTGCAAAGAAGTGGTCATACTGGGGCAGAAGTTACTAGATTATAGGTATTATTATTAATGGTGCTAATCTGGAATTGTTGAACACACAAATATTACTTTTCATTTGCTTGGATCTTATTTTGCAACTCATTTCTACTTTGATTCTCTATGCTACATTTTTCTTGGATTGAAAAATGATAAACCATGTAAGTTCTAAAAATAATTTTAAATTTATGCATTCGGATTTCTATTCTTATTCCTCACTGTATATAAATGTCTCACACCTAGTTTGGTTCCTTAGAATTTTTGCCCGTACAAATTTGGTTCCTTTTAAAAAACCTCAATTGTATCAAAAAAAAAAAAAAAAAATCAAATGCAAGTTAAATTAGTTATTTTTAGCATTTTGTTTAATGTGTAATAAGGATTATTTTGAGTCATATTTATCATTTTAGTAATTGAAGTATTTAGTGCATTGAATCACAGAAAAGGGTGTTACATGTATTTAGTTGTAAGTGGCTCTAAAATACATAAACAAGATAAAAAGTAATCCTTTACCTGTATCTTTATTACTGGTAAGAAGCTTCCATCTAAAATGTCTTGTTGATTCAATCCCCTGTTTCCCAGAATAATCACTTTTTATTATTTGTAATAATACTTAGTTTAGAAATTACATTAGATACCATTAGATTTAGAAAAGGTTGTTAAGTTAAGCAGCTGACAACTTTAGAAAGTTTTTGGTATAAGGGTTGTCTTTTATCTCTATGGGTAAAGAACTAATGTCTTTCGGGTTATCTGATTTCTTCTTTTAACAAGTATTGTTATCAGAAATCGAATATTTGATGTTTTGATATATTTGTAAAATTTGGAGAACTTTATACCATCATACTACTAAATATTAATGTCTTTCTTCACGCTTTTAGAAATCTGAATTCGTCCCTCCACTTCCTTTCAGGAAATGTTTAATCAACACATGGTGCGAAGTGATAAAATAACAAATCAAAGTGTTTATCTCTTTATTCATTCATTGGTAGAAGAGAAGAAGAATAAAAGTTAATAGTAGATATTAAACATCCCGGTTTAATGTAAATAACCAAGAACAATGTGATTTTATAATCAGAGTGTGGAAAATATAATTGCACCTTTTAATGCGAAGTAACGGAAGCAAAATATTATTTGCTTGATCCCACGAAACTAGGAAAGATACCATAACTAAAAGGCCTTCCAAAAAAGGGAATGATAACTAAAGAGAAAAATGGTAATTAAATATGATCCCGATGATTATCTCTTACACTATAAGTGCATACATTATTTCTGAACATAATAATGTGGACAATTATTAGAACCAACTTGTGAAGGTTCAGAAGCAAATAAACATAATAATCTCAACATCCTTAATCTCATTCAAAAGAAGAGGCAATAGTCATTGTATTACATGTTTCTTAAATGTATTTGCCTATTAACCTTTTGCTAACATATCATTAATCATAAACTTTGTTTGACATGCTTATAGATTACTATAATTCCGACACCTTCTAGTATTTGTGGCTCTTAGAGAACACACACTTCTATGAAATTATTAAAGTTCCAATGCCTTGGTAACAACACTATGTTCTAAAACAATTTTTTTGCAGCCATATCTAATTTAATAATCCTAGCTACAATTCTGCCTTGTGAATGATGCAATAACACTTTTCTATGATATGGAACCTTATTCAAAGAGGAATAAGTAGCTAAAGATAGACTTTCTAGTATCAATACATTAAATTACTTCTAATTCGTTGGATCTTGTGAGTATGTAATCCTTGATTCCGAAAGGTTTTATTTGCAACTTTTTATCCAGTCAACAATCAATAGCGAAATTACTTTGATATTTGTCTAACATTTTGACAACAAATTGAATATTCGGTACTATAAACTCTTATACATTAGTGTGTAATGAAGGTAGGGAGAATACAAAATTAATGTGTTTATCTCTACCTTCATCAACATATAAGATTAACTTTTATTAGTGATAATGATCATCATTATCTATAACAAAGTAGTTATCATTATCTATTACAGAATTTTTATCAATATCTTAAAAAATGGTTACATCAAACATTTTTTGCAAATTGTCTAATGTTTCATCCTACCATGTTAGAGTGAGTTATGGTTTCATCCTAACTTGTCTCTTATAATTACAATCCACTCATTCAATTTCATGTATGTTAGGAGTGTGTCGGGGGTTGGGTAACTCTATCATTAATCACACTACCAAAACATGAAATGCCCAGCTTATTTTTTTTTTTTTTTTTGGTAAATGTAAGGAACTAATCACTTTCGAAATGCGTGATTGTTTCTCACAATAAATGTTAATCTAATGAATCGAACATTTGATATTTAAACACATGAAGATTTAATGAAGTTTTACAGCACTAGACCAATGACTGACTTATGGATAAAATTCACCTTATTTAAGTCTTACTATTACCTACAAATAAAATAAAATAATACTATTTGTACTAATAATGCTTCATAAGATTGTTGAGTGTAATTTTTCTTTGCATAAAATATAATCACAACAAACTTTGTGTATGTCTGGGGTGGCTGTGGGGTAATAAAAGGATAAAATACACCGTTGTGTTTTAGCACATTTTATAATATTTTTTGGGTTACTATCAAAGATATCTTTTTACTCTATGGGTAAGAAATTAATATATTCATGTATTCATGGTTATCCCTCTCGATAAATGTCACTCATAGGAATCGAACCATTAATATCTTAAATAGCTAACAGACTAATTAATCATGTAACTTTGCATGATTAAATATGTAACACAAACATGAATTGGTCTAGAGGTTAAGGAAGTGTATTTCTTATTAATTCTTACTTCAAGTTAATGTAATATAATAATTTGTACTATGTAAGAAAAGCTGAAAAGCTGGGTTAAATGAGAAATGCTTCATGATATTAGTATTAGCTAATAAGTGTAAATGAATTAAAACTCCTAACTTAATTAAATCAAAGATTACAAACTATGAGTTTTCTTTTGTTTTAAATTTTTTTCTCCCTAACCAAACAATGTTGTGAACTTATTTTTACCAGTTACCTAACTTTTAAACGATTTGAAAATATCACCGAAGATATAATATTAACTACTCCAAAACATTTTTTCCCTACATGAAGGAAAGTGATTGGAATTTGATTCTCACCCCATCTCAATATAAATGGAATTGTAAAAAGAGAGGGGGAAGTTTTGTGTATTCAAAATATGAAGAAATAAATGAGTTGAAATAATATAAGTGGATAGACCTATAGACTTAACGTCTTGAAGTTTTGGGTCAAAATGCGGTGTTAAGCTTCCTTATACGTTTCTTCTACTTAGCCCATGGAAGAATGATATATATCTCATAGACGAATATCTCCTAACAAGTGGTATCAGAGTCGATGGTTCGACGACTCAACGAAGTATTGAAGCGACAAGTGGTCGATAGATCCATGCGGGGTTCTTGTGTTGAAAGTCTTCCTTGTGAGAGGTCAATGCGGCGTGTTCCGTTGATGAAAGGACAAGCCAACATCGATACAAATAAATGTAGAATTGAACTCTATTGTATCCAGTACTCGAATAGAAGTAACTCACACTTAAAATACCCAACATATTTCCCTCAAGTGTGAAGAAAAAGTCCCACATTATGTAGAAGTGAATGAATTAAAAATCATATAAGTAGGTGGGCCCATAAACCTAATACTTTACAAATTTTGGTTAAAATATGGTATTAAACTGACGTATTAGTTTAGTGAGACTTATTGTCAATTATGATATTGAAGTACCATATTATACATCTTCATAACATTATGTACTAGAATATCCATTTATTCCACGAGGGAGATCAATCTTATAAGATAATATCCCAATTAAAAATTCAATTCAAATGTATTTTTAAATACACATAAATTCATGATTCTAATCAAAGTGTTATATGCTTAAAAAACTCAAACATTTTTCACATATTGATATTACTATATTAGCATTGAAGAGTTTCCAACGAGAAAGGCTTAGGAATAAGTTGGCACTGAAATTATTGGCTACTATATTTAAGTCAACTGTCCATGAAAAAATACTTCGAAATACAACTTAGCAAAACAATAATAACATGAATTACACAAATATTTAAGATAAATATAATATTAATGTACTGTTAATATAATTTTTTATAGAGTCCGTATATGATTTATTATTCATTTTATATTAATTATATTTAAAAAATCAATATTATAGTTAGATATGAATGATAAATAATATAATTACAATATTAAAAACTCTCCACATAATTTATGTGTGATGTACTTCTCAACATGCCTCATTCACATAAGCCTACTTGACCATAAGATGGGTTAACTTTGACCCATAACTAATGAATATCTTTTGGTCCATGATAACCGAAAAGAAGTTTGACTCTGACTCTGATATCATATTAAGGTTTCATCACAAGGCCAATTGGCTATGAGATGAGTAATCCAACATGTATTTAAATCATTCACAATACAATGAGGTATACGATGTGAGACTTACTTCTCAACAATTTTGTACTTCTTTATTATGTGGGGTAGTATGTACTTTAGATTTGAGTTACCGTTTGGTTTATTGGGCATAGGATACCTTAACTTTTCATATTGCAAATGATGTGATTTATGACTTAACTTTAGGTATCTCTTATTGTCTCTTCTAGGACCCTGTCTCCTTCTTTCTTCACATTTTCTTCTTCTTATTATTATACTCATCACATTAAAATACTAATATTTGTTAAGTGTATCAATTATTTACCATATTAACAAATCATAAATCCCCCTTCTATGTTTGTTCCTCTATTTATTAACAATAGTTGAGGAATGTGACATTTTCTAATGTAATTTTTTTGGGCTCTTAGCCCTATTGAATACAAAGAAAAATAAATTAATAATATGTTAATTAGTTAATATATTAAATTCTGATAATAGTAAAAAGAAGAAGCTCATCTTCTATTATACTATTTTTCATCCAAAAATTATTATTTATAAACACATTCTTATAAAGTCACATACTACCATTCATCACACATGTATTATGAATATTTATAAAGTTAATAACAACGGAATGAATATAAATGATAGATAATACGTTAAATATGTAAAAAATTACATTTTTGGTATATACACTTTTTTATTTAACAAAAATTATTATAGTAAATTTTGAATTATAGACTAGTTTATTTTCTCTAACAAAAAGTTCTAACTTATTTATTTACTCAATCATTTATTTGTCCTAAAATTTGGTTTCTCAATTTTTTTCAATCCTATGATTTTTTGTTTCAATGGCCCCAATAAAAAGACACATACTACACTTACACATGTGATAGGATTAGAAGAGATACCTTATATAATAGATTCAAATGATAAAAATAATGAAGGGACCAAATTAAAAAATAAAATAAATAAATTGAGGGAGGAAAATAAGAATTTATTAAATTTTATATGACAGTTGTAACATGATGTTTCAGCAATTGAGCCAGGCATGGTGATGTGACACATGACTACAACAACATTTCCCCATAATTCACACAAACATAACCATGTTTTGCTTTTTATGGCTAAATATTTTGTCTCTGTCCTACTCTTCTTTTTAAACTCCACTCCACAACAAATCACAAAGGTTAAACATTAAAAAAAAAATATGTCGTGTAAAAAATTTGTACACTATTACTCTATTATTTTATATTTAATTATTATCGATTATTTAATGTGTAGATATTATATTAAAAATAAGAAATTGACATTTTTTTTAGAAAATCTACCACCCCAATAAAATCAGAAAATCATTTGACATTTTTTATAAAGAAAAGTAATAACTTTTTAATGTTTTTATGTCTTGGTGTCTAAGATGACAGAATCATAGAACAAATGATTAGTAGCATGAAAGTGAATAAAGATAGATAAACATATATCATGTGAATTTGATTTTGATTTTGACGACCGTTAAAACAAAGTTTGTTGTTTTATTAAAGGTTTTCTTAATATCAAACATACAAACATTATATATTATTGAATAGAATTGTTTTGAATATCAAAATAAAAAATATAATAACACTTTATTTTTAATAAATTCCAATCAAAACTTTCATTTTTGTATCTTTATCATCCAACTCTAAAACCAAAAGTAGATAATTATATCATTTTTATAAATTTATTTTACTGTTTGCATTAAAATTAAATATCATGTCAATTATTTTACTATTACTCATAAGATAAGCCAGTCGAACAAGGTAAATGATTATTTTTGACCAAACTAAAAGATATATTTTGACTCATGACAATTAGAAAGAAGTTGGGTCCATCACAACTAGAAAGAAGTTGGGTTCTGGTTCTGATATCATTTAATATAAAAACTAATTGACAATAAACGAATCATTCTCGAGAGACAATGAGTGAGGCGACATGAGACTTAAAATAGATTAACGGTGGTCCTGCATGCAAAACCTGAATTATGTGCAAAGAGCTTCAGTTCTGTTGCAAATCACACTGTCTCTAGTACTTTTAGCATTACAATCTGTGACAAACACTACACAACACCATTTCTCTGCTAATAAATCCAGAAAAACTAGACCCATCATCAAAAATCATTTCAATTTTGTTTTTTGATGATAAATTTCCAAACTTGTGAGAGAGAGAATGTAAACGAAGTACATAGTGTGAATGAGTTGAGTTGAAGAAGAAGTAGAAG
Organism: Lupinus albus; assembly: GCA_009771035.1. NCBI lineage: Eukaryota > Viridiplantae > Streptophyta > Magnoliopsida > Fabales > Fabaceae > Lupinus > Lupinus albus. The sequence continues at coordinate 1,536,911 of CM020013.1, read as the reverse complement.
AAAAAGAGGGTCCTACTCCTTAATTTTTTGGAGGGTCCTTATCAATGATTTTTACTTTGTTGATGGTACTATTGTAGTGTTTCTCTTATTGTTTCTGTGGATTTTAATCAATAAAACAAACCAAAATCTCATCTTCTACCTCTCACTCTTTTCTTTTCACACTCTTCTTTTCACTTTGGTGTCATTTTCATCACTAAAAGCATTTGGTATTGGAATAAAAAGTGAAGCTAGATCTTAACATATGAAGAAGGATTCAACAGTGAGTTCTCTTTCATTGCTACTTTCTCCATCATTTTCTGTCCCAACCCATTTTTGCTTTTACGTCTAGTTCATTAGTAAATGGAGAAAGATGTAATTTTTACTTAGATCAGATCAAGAATCATCCAATGTTCACCTCAGTTTAATTTGAGTTACTTTTTTCCACTAGTTGTTAAGGAAGTGTGAAAATTTGTTGGTTTTGTACTCTTGGTTGTTCCTTTTTGTGATATTTTAAAACTCTTCTTGAAAATGTAGTTGATCTGAGTATAATTTCAGCTCCTCAATTTGAAATGATTGAATTGGTTTATAGCACTATTTAGATCCTACTTGGGTTTCAAAGATATCATGGTAACTACATAATAATGTTGAAATGTTTGTTTTGCAGCTTGTGGATGTGGTTCTGGTACTTGCATTGTTCTGTTGCAGCACATGGCCAGTGTATAGCAGCAACTCACTTTGCAAACACACAAACTTTGACGAAATTCGAAGGCCTCATAGTGTTAGTATCACAGAATTTGGTGCAGTTGGAGATGGAATTACTCTCAACACAAAAGCATTTCAGAATGCAATCTTCTACTTAAACTCATTTGCAGACAAAGGTGGAGCAAAGCTTTTTGTCCCGGCCGGTCGGTGGTTAACCGGTAGTTTCGATCTCATCAGCCATCTAACTTTGTCCTTGGACAAGGATGCAGTAATTCTTGGATCAACAGTAAGACACTCTTTTTCTTGTTCTTTCTACTCAATGAAGTGATTGATTGGTAATTTCTGAGATATATGTTAACTAACCATGAAAGAATTGTATTTTGACATTTAAATTTGAGGCTAAAGTAATATACATTTCTAGTTTGTGTTGGACCTAACACTTAGCACTAGGCCAAAACTTAGCTTCTGGCAAGGGTTCATCCATGCAGCTTTATTTCATTATAAATCTTAACAGAATTGCATTCGATTTTCGGGGCTGTAACCTTTATAAGCGCAGCAGGGTAGGATACTATGTTCATAGGATCCTAAGGGAGGAGTTGATCAAAAGAAGTCAACAATCCCCTAGTCTCACCTGCAAGATTCGAACTCATGTCATTGCTCTGATACCTTTTGTTGATCGAACGCTTAATGCATATCTTGCTTGTTACAGGATATCGACGATTGGCCAGTTGTTGATCCTCTACCATCATATGGGCGAGGAAGGGAATTGCCCGGTGGAAGGCATATGAGCCTTATTTACGGCCGAAATTTGACTGATGTCATCATTACAGGTTAGCATATATTCAATAAAATAGTTATCTTCTATGCACATAGTGGTTTATTAATGCCATCAGTGTCTCAATGAAGGTAATAATGGAACTATTGATGGTCAAGGGAGTATATGGTGGAGCCGATTTAGGAACAAAACTTTGGATTACACGCGTCCGCATTTGATAGAATTGATGAATTCAACAGGAGTTCTCATTTCGAATTTAATCTTCTTGAACTCTCCATTTTGGACTATTCATCCTGTATATTGCAGGTTTGTCCCTTACATAAGGATTGAGTTTATCCTTTGTTCCTTATTTTCTGTACTTCAATTACTTCCATTAGTCTTTTAAAACATGTGCAATAGTGAAGCTTTCATGATTAGAGGGACATTTTAGACTCTTTTTTTATGGATGAACAGCCAAGTTACAATTCAGAATGTCACCGTCCTCGCGCCTCTTGATTCGCCAAACACGGATGGGATCGATCCAGGTGAATTTTCTTCTTTGGGCTGGAATGCCATACACTGAAAATTGACAACTATCATAAGGGCATGTTTGTTTAAAAAAAACTTAATTAAGCACTTATCACATTAAGGCTTATGTGACCTTCCAATAAGCTCTATTTACCTTATTTCATAAAACTTCTTTGATAAGCTTACTACAATAAGTTAAAAAGGTCTTATAGGAAGAACATAAACAATTTTAACAAGATCTTGCAATCATATGCTAAAGTACTTCTATGATACATATATACTTTTGAATTGTGTTCAGACTCTTCAGATCATGTATGCATTGAAGACTGTTACATAAGCACAGGTGATGATTTGATTGCCATAAAAAGCGGGTGGGACGAGTACGGCATCGCGTTCGATCGACCGAGCACAAACATAATAATCCATAGACTCACAGGGAAAACTCAAACAAGTGCAGGGATTGCAATTGGAAGTGAAATGTCTGGTGGTATATCAGAAGTCCATGCAGAAAACATTCACTTCTATGATTCATATAATGCTATCAGAATAAAAACTTCTCCTGGAAGAGGTGGTTATGTTAGAAATATCTATATTTCTAACATGTCTTTGGTTAATGTTGATATTGCTATTAGATTCACTGGCTTATATGGTGAACACCCAGATGAATATTATAACCCAAATGCACTACCTATAATAGAAAAGATAACAATTGAGGATGTTATAGGACAAAATATAAAACATGCAGGTATTATAGAAGGCATAAAAGGTGACAATTTTATCAACATATGTTTATCAAACATTAACCTTAATGTGACATCAACATATCCATGGAACTGTTCCTATGTTGAAGGATTCTCTGACTTGGTTGTGCCTCAAGCTTGTGAGTCTCTTAAGGAAAGAATGTTCACTGATCATTGTTCAGATTGTTACAATTTATCAAAATGCATAGCAAGTTGGTAAATTGTGGAGTTTATAGCATTTACTATGCTACAAAAAATCACTTATAGTTTCAATTTTGATTGGTGCATTTTTTTCAGAAGGAGAAATTTCAAGTGACATAAGAAGTTGAGTGGAGTTAGTGATCTTTAGAGATAATTGTTTCTTGTAACTTGTGTGTAGTAACAAATAATTGAGTGATTTATCAGAAATACTAGTGAGTTTTAGTACTTTTTTTTCATTTCTTGCTTATTTAGCTACATATTATGGCTTTTGGAAAATTAAAAAAAAAATTGATTTTTTTTGTGTGTTTTCATTGATTCTAAGGGAAAGAATGTGTTTGACTTAAATACCCTTTTGCTACAATGTTATTGGATAATGAAGATTTTGCAGAAATCAGAGTCAGGTGCTTATTGGCTTTTGCATAGTTGAATAGTTGAATTGAATGAAGAATCCAATAAACAAAACTTCCTAGAAAGACAGAATCTAATCAATTCAATGTCTCATCTTTTATAGTCAAAAGCACATCATAAAGCACATCAATAGAGGAATAGGTTACATAACACATCATATATGTTACATATATTTGGATTCATAAATAAATAAATATGTTATCTTAGATTAATTAGTATTTTTTATTTAAGTTATGTTTACATGTTGTTATTATGCTGTCGTTTATAATAGTTTTTTTTTTTGCTTATATAATAAATTATTTGGACTGATTCAAATAAACAAACAATGCTCCAATATAGCAATTCACTTTCTTCATTTATTTATATATGGCAATCTTCATGCCGATGATCATTCCGATAATGTCTTTTTTCTCTCATTGGTGAATTATGTCAGTAGTGGCTTCTTTTCACATTGATAATCATTAGGATGATGATTATACCAATGTATTCTACTTTCATCAAAGATCATTTATATATATATATACACATATATGACGTGACTAATGTGAGAACAATTGTTATTGTAAGAAATAAGAATAATTAATATGAATTATTGGATATTATTTGAATGATCAATATTAAAAAATAAAAAATAAATTCATATGACTATCATGTGACCAATAACTAAATTTTATTCATAATCATCCGGTTGTAAAACTCAAATTTATTGTTTTCACAGTTTTTATATGAGAACTATATATATATATATATCATGAACATCGTTTGAGCTGATGAGCATATAAATTTAAACCTATTAATCCGCTCGAAAGTTCATAAACTTTAATTTAGTCAATCCTAAACTGAAAAAATAGTTTACAATGAACTCGACTTGTACAACTCCTTAACTAGTTAGTTGAGCAAATTCAAACTCAACTCAACTAGGCTACCCCTCAACCCAAAATAACAAATTATTCAAGTGTTGTACACTCTAAGAGAAAGTCATTGGCTTTGGTTGCTATTGCATAGGCTCCCTTAACACATCGTCCCAAAGACACAATAGACACATAAGTTTCTCGGCAATGATTATAATTAGCTTAGTTAGTGTCCCCCTTGCCTATACAAAATATTTAAAAAGTGTGGAATAATTTGAGGTGCTAATTTTTGTGTGTGAAGAGTCTCACAGTGTGAGAAATAAACTCAGTGTGATATGTAAGACACGAGACTCTCCTACTTATTAGAATAGTCGTTTGGGTTGAACTCTTTCCAATATTTTAGTCCTAATAATTGTTATCTTTCCTTGAGACTCAAATAAAAAAATGGATATCTATAGACTAAATTGTATATTACTGAATAATGACAGGTGAACAAAGTTATAAAAAAGAGAGCAAATTATCAAATAAATGAAAGTCATCATAGTCACCGACCCTTGTTAGCGATAACTTAAACATACTTTTCACACTCCTCTTGTACTCCAAACAACACCCAAGTAGGGTTGAGATGAATTTAGATATTGGGCTCCTTGTACATTTGGGCTAAAAAAGTAAGAGGAATAGAAGAGCCCATTAGTAAGTTTAAGACTATGTTAATGGGCATAGCCTTAGGATTTTGAATCTGAAAGTGATTGTATTATCATTGAGCTGGAGGATATAGTATTTATACCAATCCATTTGGTGATGTTGAGCATGAGTATGACAAATTACATACACATGAAGGATCTCATGAAAATGATGGAATGATCATAACATTGTTGTACTTATGTAGTTTGTTTAGGGAAGGGGAAAAAAGAAATGCATAGTGGGGATTTAAGCTCTTTATAGCATTATAAATATATCTCATATTTATTTTATATTTATGTTAACCTCATTCCTAGGAGATAGAATAGGAAGTTAGATTAAGATAAATGTATGTTAGTAAACCAACTTCATTAATTCTTTAAATAATAATTTCATAATTTCTTGTTGGAATGTTAAGGAAACTTCAAGAGTATTTATGAGCATCGAATGAACTCTTGGGTATGTTCTCAGGGATACAAAGGTTTTGTGGTGGGTGGAGACACATGCAACCAACTCCCACACGTCAACACACGTTGCCAACATCTAAGGGATGAGAAGAGAGATCTGATCAATATGGTTGTTGGGGCTCCGTACTTGTAAATAGAGGCGTCCCTCATTCAGAAAAAATACAACACTTGAGTTGAGACACATTTCCTCAACTTTCTTCTCCCCATCTTTGGTGAAACATTTTCAGCTCAACCAACCCCACACGCCAGCACACTTTGGCAACATCTAAGGGATAAGAAGAGAGACCTAGTCAATATGGTTGTTTGAGATGAGATTTTTTTCTTGGCCATCGAATTGAAGTGGTTGTTGGGGCTTCACGTCTCTTTATGTGGTACTAGAATTGACATGGGTAACCATAACTAATATAATTCATCATTGTGACTAAATGTGACACCATAATCATCGTTAATGAGAAGAGAACCCATTATATATAAAATGAAGAAAATGAAATTTTCTTAGTTTATTTATTTGAATTATCTATAATTTATGTTTATTTTGATAGCTATTATTTAGATTGTTATTATCTTATCATTTTTAATGACTTTTATATAAAAATTATTTGAACTAAGTCATATTGGAGATTGACCAATATTTATCATCATTAAAATAGCTAGAAAAGTAATAAGTATGAATTACTTTGCAAATTTATACCACAAAAAATTAATTAAAAAACATTTATATATCTAATTGAATGTTATTAATACCGTATCGGTCATTAAACTTGTAGGGGTACTGGTACTGTAATATAATGATTTAACCGGTGGTTTACTAATTAAACCGCATATCGGTAAAGTTAGATATACATATATAATATATTAACATTAATGTTGAAAAATCAATAAAAAAATAATAATTATTTTTATTTTCAATAAAAAAATTAAATAAAAATCGACCGATATGACCGGTACGATTCAATTGAAAACCGGCAGGTATGATCGGTTTTTACCGATTCAACCGGACGACACGAAACAGTTTTAATTACTGTCCCTAATTCCATTCTGTGAATTTTATTAATGTTTAAAGTAATTACATCCACACCTATTTGAATTCAAGACGTCCACTTAATTTATAACAACCCTAACATTTAATTTATAAACATGATTATATTCCATTCCCTGAAATAACCATTTGTTAGATAGATATATTAATAAAAAAAATAATGTTATTTTTTAATAATAAAAAAGAAGACTATTTTGAATAACCATTTTATATATTTAGAAATGTAAATCGATTGTTTTCTAAGAATGGAATTAGGCATATGCATTATTATTGTTGTAAAATGTAAACTTGTTAACTAATTTATGGTTGTTTTGATGTTTTAGTTATCTTATGATATTACATCTAAAAATTTTGGCATTAATTAAAAACATTTTTCGATTGAGAATAAAAAATTAATTCATTTTGATCCAAGTGAGTAATAATTTTTTATCATACCAATTCATAGAAATTGACCTTGATAAATCTTTTAAAAATAATCTTAAATTTCTGCAACAACTATTTTTTTACACAATTTGTAAAGTATAACAACCCTAATTTAACCTGGGTAATGTAAAACATCATTAATGACTGGGAAATGCAAATAAACATTTATATAGGTATATTTAGGGGTGGCAAAACGGGCCGACCCGACCCTGTCCGGTTCGCCTTTGACCCGCCAAAATATGGGTTGGGTTGGCCCGACCCTTATTTAGCCGGGCTGGCAGACCAGCAGACTGACCCGTTTTTCTTTTTCTTTTCAAAAACACATTTAAATTACACTGATATTCCATGCGTTTTAGGGAAATTACACAAATTATCCTTCCATTTTCTACACTTACAAAAAACCCTTAATTTATAAACATACATTACATTGATCAACCATGTGTGAGAGATGTAATCTTTTAAACAAAAAAATGATAAATGTAATTAAGTTAAACAAAATATGATATATGATATAAATTAAATATTAATATGTAAATGTTTTGTATTGTATATGATATAAATGACATTGATAAGTAATTTACTCATAAATGTGTTATATATGAATAATAAATTGGTTGCACACGGTATGTGTAAAATGATCGGTTGGAAAACAATATTAAATTGACTACATTATTGGAATCACATGTAACCTTAAAATGATAAATCAATATTAATGTTGGCCCGTTGGGCTAGCCCGACCTGACCCGCTTTGGCCTGTCTAAAAAACGAGCTTCCAAACTGGGTTGAATATGGGCTTTTGAGCTAAAATCTCTAGTCCGGCCCTCCAAAAATGTCGATCAAAACGGGCTGGCCCGACAAGCCAAACCCATATTGCCATCCCTGGTATATTATTATTGTCCTGATAGTCTCACCAATACACATAATATAAATTTTGACGATACTCTTCAATGTTTATTCTTAGTGAGGTGTAATTAAATTTCAGAAATAATATGTGTTTTCTTATCAATTTGAGAAATAGTCATTATTTGTAAAACACAATAATGTAACAATTGAATCACACATTCACATTTTATAAATTAAATTTAATTACCTTCCATGCATGTTATATAATGTAAAATATAAAAAATATGGATATTTTGGGTAGGTGTAAAAAAGATGTAATATATGTAATTTCATGTTTTTACTTATCTTTAAGATTCATAACATTTTAATATCTATTAATACCAATATTGTGAGAATCGGACATGACGATCCGACTTGTAGTCGGACTTGAAAATGAATATAGTTTGCATTCTTAATCGAATGAAGGGTTTGACCACTTTGAACCGGAAAAATTTCGGTCCGACTGTGTTAAATTCGTTTAAACCGGAAAGTAATCTGAACAATTCACTTAAAATTTAAAAAAATAAAATCGAAACACTAGTCTAATGTTTTATTTTATTCCAGTCAAGAAAAAAGACAAATATATATATATTACTTCAATATATTATACATAACTATAAGCTATACATAATTTTAAATGATTAAATCACACCTAATACAAATTTTTTTCCAGTTTCACAACATGTATCCATATCCAAGTAAAATTATTACGTTGTTCCATAAAATATGAAGACCATTAGATATCTATCATTTGATGTTTTTTAAAGATAAACTTTAAATGGATAGTTATAGGTAATATTAGATTAGTGCTCGAAGTTATTTATAAATTAAATTTAACCCTATATTTTGGTTCTACCAATAAATTTTAATTTTCCTCACAACACTCTCTATCCTCAACTACAATTTACAATTTTAGTTGCGTTTTTTGTGCATGTTTTTTTTACAATGGTAACAACAATTATATTGTTGACAACTATATGTAAAAATAGTTAATAGTTTTTCGGTTCTGTTCATTAACTTTTTTGATGTGGTGGTTGGTGTGATATTGGTAATTGGTAACAAAATATATTTTTGTCCAAATGTCAATGAAGATATTTATAACAACGAGAGTTAGTATAATGATGTAATGCTTTATTAGATTTTCAGAAAAATTAAAATATAAAAAATGTGATTCTTGAGAGACACGTATTAAAAGATAACTCCAAATTCGAAATTGATTAATTCCTTGTATATAAAATGTGGAAATATTTTGATAGTACCAAAAAAAAAATTATAAGGTTTGATGGCACAGTAGTGGAAGGTAAAAGTAATATTGATAATAGTTGATAATAATTTGTATTTTATTGGTAACTACAATTTAAAAAAGTTATAAGGTTTATATCCTATTCATTACTTTAAAAATAGAAGACAAAAAAACCATAATATAAAAAGAAGGTGTCCCATATAAATGTTAAAATGGTGGGGTCAAAATATAAAAAAGTACAAAGACAAAGTGACACTAGGGCACGTGAACCCAACGTGATATTCACGTGTATGTAGGAGACCACTCACTCTTTTATCTTCCTATCATTGAAAAATGTTTGATATGAAAAAGTGTAATAAATATCATCTCTACTAATGGAGAGTCAAATATAAGTTTTTTCTTATATTTTTAATGATAAAAATATTATTTCAATATATATAAATAGATAAACATATCTTAACACATTACGTTTTTTATATTATTTATCTCTCCATTAATGGTGAAGATTTTTACTCGAAAAAGTGAGGGATTGGTTTGGTTCCATTAATGTGGTCGAAATCTTCTTAGCATACCAACAAATTAATTAGACCTCACACATTTCACCAAAAAAATTAGATTCCATATAGTAGGGTTTGAATGTGACAACTCTCATCAACAATTTTCATCTCTACACACAAAATTCTTATGCTATTACCTATCATATATATTATATATATTCAAAAATATGATTATTTAACACGTGTAGGGATTATGATGGGTTAGTTTTGGACAGATAGTAAAGTATTCATTCATATATATTCATATTCAAATTTTATAAAAAAAGTTAGTTGCGTATGTCCCCATACCTATTCTTTAATGTTTAACCTATTCAAATTTGGGTAGGGCAATAATAATTAAGAAATGCAAAATATTTAAATTCGACTTAATAAAGATTTTTCATTTTTGGTCCCTTAACTTAGAACAATGGTTAAAAGAATGTTACAAAATTGTGTTCATATTTAAACTATCTCAGCTTCATCTATGAATAAGTAAAGTCTATAAGTTTTAGCCTTCCTTTCATTTGAGAGAGTAAGGAGAGAAAGAAGATAAAAGGAGAGAAGTATGAGAGAAAATGAGGTTTCCCTGTCTTTGGTTGAGTAGATTTTTGTTCAAAAATGAGGAGAAAGATGAGTGAAGGTGATATATTTTGTAAAATACCCAAAAAACCATTGACCCAATTTAGTGGAGCAAAAATAATTTAATTACATCTATATATATTAAATAATTTTAAAGTACTATTATAAAGTTTAAATAATTATTAATTAAATATAAAATAATTTTTTTTATTATAATATGGATTTTAAAATTATTAAAACTAATAATTAAAAATATAATAATGTTTCTCCCCTCTTTATTATGAAAGGGTATTTTTGTCATTTACAATAATATAATTTCTCTATTCTCTTCTCTTTCTTTTTCATTTCTTTCCTACCAAACACTATAAAAATCAACCCTCTTTCTCACATTTTTCTTTCTCTTTATTTTCTCTCTCACATGTTTCTTTTTTCTCACATTCTCTCCTAAACCAAACAAAGCATTAATGTATTAAGCTTGTACAAGGAGGTTACTAAGATAGGTATATTACAATAAAAACAACTAGTTAACAAGGAGTATGAGAAAGTAATACTTATGTGTTGATTGTCCCTCCCGACATATAATCGACATGAATAATTATAATCTCTAAAATGATTAATTACCCATGGGTAAGGAGATACCCTTAATAGTACCAATATATATACTTTTGATGAAGAAATGTTGATTTGTGGTTCATATAATATTTAAATGAGAAATGATTCATTTACTCCAAATAAGTTTTTTAAACTTACATCACATCTTAGCTGTCAATTTTAGGGAAATCCAATGGTTTAGATCTACTCACTAATTTAAACAATTTGATTTCCCTATAATTGATGACTAAGATGTGAAGTAAGTTTAAAAAACTTACTACAAGTGGATCCCCTCCCCATTTAAATATATGAACCCATTTTTATCTCTAGTACATATTATCAACCACTTGGTTTTAATATTTAACAATTTAGCATATCTCACCCACAAGATTTACATAGATAGTAGACCTTGTTGTTTGGGGTTAAGTCCAAGGAATGTTTTTAACACATTTAATATGATATTGGTTTGTGAATTGTGGATAAGTTCCCCTTTAATGCTTGGTTGTAATATTATTTGGTTGATAAAAAATATATTTAACCATTACTATTCATTTTTTAAAATATTTTTAATTAAAAATAACCTAAAAAGGTTGAATTCAACATTCTTACTCCCCTTATAATTTCATATTTAATTTCTAGGAATATTACTTTTTGGATGGTTAAAAATTTTTATGTGTGCCAATTTGGTCTCCGAAAAAGTAAAAGTTCAAATTAGTACTCAAAGATTGTGAACGTAAGTCAAATTAGTCTCTATTAGTAGTCATAAAAATATTAAAAATGACTAATGTAACCCACATTTAATATTTATTGGGACCATTTTAGTTTTTGAGGAACCAAATTGATGCACACACAAAATTTGAAGGACCAAAGTAGATATTTAATTTTTTTATACTGAAATAGGTGCTATATTGGATTTGAATCAGATTTCGGATCAATGTATATTGATTAACTGCCTTGATTATGTCCTTCCAAATACCATTCTAGAGAATTTTACACTTCCCAAATAATTTTTTTGGTAAAATATTATTATTATATAAAATGTCACCTACTCACCTTAGTATGATGTTATGAAAGTATAATATCAAAAATTAGCCCTATTTATTTCCTTCCCCTTTGTTCCTTTTGGGCCTCACAAGTCTCAATTGAAAGCATACTAATTATCAAAGCCATAGAAGCTCATTATAATTTAGCTTATTTTGTGAACACCTAAGTTTCACATAAAAGTTCATATAATTCAATGACTGAGAACATGTTTGACTCCACCCACCAAGGAATGACAAGAAGCTCCTCCTTGTAAGTTACCACTCTCTTTTTTTTGGTATTACAATTAAAATCTATAAGCTTTGTTGTCCATTGAGTTGATGAAGTTAAAATTTGCTTGATTAATGGATTTTCATAGGCTCAACACTAAAGTCTTTCAATATGTCCACCAATTTAAATTGCGGATCATGTCACCTGATTCGCCCCGTAATATTGCAGTTGCGGTGACTGCGGCAACCGTATCACACTGCAACTGCAGTGTGACTTCGAATCACAATGATGCGGTTGTATCAGGCCGCAACTCAGTCACATCGGACCGCATCAGGCCGCATCGGATTCAAAAATATTGTTTTAATAACAAAATAATTCATACCGCAATGGCCGCAATCCGCATTGCAATGACCACAATGACCACAATCGTTGTAGCCACAACGGTTACCGCAATTGCAACCGAAACCGCAATTTAAAACACTAAATTCTTTTTTTTTTTTAGTTTCTATATATTCAAAGAGAGTTTATTTTATTTCAGGTATGGAAGGGATTTCCTTGAGCTAGTAATGGAAAATGGTGAAATTAATGAACAAAGAGGTTCATCAAATAGAACACCAAGTAACCCTTCATATAGAACAAGGTCAAACACAAACACAAACACACCTTCCAAGGATTCTGACTTGAGTTCTTCACATTCACATCAAACCAATGATCAAAATAATTTGCAATTCTCACAATACAAGAAACCAAGAATGGATGATTCATGTAAAGCAGCAGCATCAAACTCAAAGAAACTAAAGTACTTGAGAAAATGTGATAAAAAACCAGCAAAGTTGAACAATTTCTCCAACTTTTTAGTACCTAAAGTGTTCATCAAATCTACCCAGCAAGCAAAAAAATCATCTTTGGCAGAATTGGAGGAGATTGAAGTAGGAAAAGGATCAAATAAACATGTTTCCCTTGTAGCAAGAAGTGATGAGGATCCACCACTTAATGAGAATTCTGATGCTGTTGATCATAACATTGCTATTCTTAAACCGAATCGAAAAACTAATAGTACCTTATATAATGAGCCATTGTTGCTATCTTCTCCTGTATGCTCGCTCGAAGCCTCGAATGATCCGAATTTTTGTATCAAGAAACATGAAGACAGTTATGAATCAACTTATTCTAGTGATGTAAGTGCAACCCTGTTCTACTTTTATGTTAGAGTAAACCTCCGGTTTAGTCTTCGAAAGATTACGATGTTGTTCGATCGGTCTTTGAACTTCGCGAGAACTTAACTAACCTTCTTACATTGATCTAATGCAGAGTAATGGAGAGGCAGAAGCAAAGGAAAAACCATCCCAGGAGGGTAAAAGTATTAAGAGAGGAAGGAATGTAAAGAATCATAATCTATATGAAAAGGTAAAGATATTAAGTAAACATGTTACTATGAATGATGAAAAAGATTTAACAAGATATGAGAAACTTGTATATTAATTTCATTCTCTGATATAGTTGTGGATTTTTGCAGAAGGGTAGGGATAAAATGAACAAAAAGATGCGTATATTGAAAGAGCTTATACCCAACTGCAATAAGGTGTGTGAATGTGTGTGTAGGTACATAGTTTTTTCAATGTGTATCTAATTTTTCTGCTTAGGCCTTTCTTGATTACACTGTTTTAACTCTATATTTGTTATATATTTTTTGTCTATTAGGTGGACAAAGCTTCATTGCTTGATGATGCCATAGACTATCTTAAGAACCTCAAGCTTCAATTACAGGTAAAAACTTTAGTATATATTTCTAAATTTTTAATTTAATGATTGATGTTCACTAGGAATGACAACGGGGCAGGTCTGGGTCGGATTTGTGCTGACTCAACCCGAATCCGAAATCCAAAACTCGAACCCGAATTAAGCGGGGTTGAAAATAATGATGTCATCCCAAACAGTCGGGTTTTGGGTAATCCGAGCCAGCTGAAAACCCACCCGAAACATATGTTTATATATATATATATATATATATAGGTTCTATATACGTCAAATTTCTATATATATAATTTTTCTATATATATAATTTTTATGTATGTATTTATGTGTAATTTTATAGTTATACATATATTAATCGGGTTCAGGGCAGGGTATCAACTATACCAAACCCGAACCCGAAAATTAAACTCGGGTAAAACCCGAACCCGAACACATTAGGTTTTCCCTGTTAAATTTGGGTTGGGTTTGGGTGGGTACACATAGATTCGGTTTTCATTGTCATCCTAATGTTCAGAGATATCTAGTCTATATACAAGGTTTATTCTAATACTAGACAGTGCAGTGAAAGTGTTGTTAACATTTTCTTATATCTATAATAGCTTTGTGAACCATTTTGTTTCCTACCTAAACTACATTTTTAATGTTACATGACAATCATTTGAGTAGTGATTTCAATATCTTAAGGCTAGTGTTTATGATGCAGATTATGTCAATGGGTAATGGACTTTGCATGCCACAAATGATGTTAACTCAATTATGTGGTGCTATAGGCATTAATCCTTGGAGCATACCTCAATTCACTATTCCACCACCATTGTCTAATATCAAAGACAATTCACTTCAGAATATGTTTGGTAATTTTTCCAACCAAATGCAACAGATTCCAATACCTCAACATGCACCTAATAATTTCATTCCTATGATGATTGAAAACAATTGTTCTACACAACTTGTGCCAACTACCTTCTATTTTCCCACAAATAAAGACGAAAATAAATAATGGAAAGTGTTTAGTTTATTCAAGTGTGAAGTCCCACATTGGATATGAGGGGAGAAGTGAAATAGTTTATAAATAGAAAAGGCTCATAAAACTAATGCTTTAAGGTTTTGGTTCAAGATGTAATGTCTAACTTGTGATTCTCTACTCTTCTCATACCCCATTAACAAACTAGAATTGCAACTTAGAACCTATTTTTTTTGTAAGTAAAATTTTTATTAAGAGATTGAAGTAAGTAGATTACTTCATATAAAAAAAGGAATACATTGAAAATGAACAATAGGATAACCAGTCAAAGTGTTTTGTAATGAAATCCTCTTTAGTGAATCCTTGTTTTAAGAACGTACAATCAACAAACAATGATAGTGAATCCCAAATTCCCAATGGGTGAAAAAGTATATGTCAATGAAGTAAATATACATAACACAATCATAAATTTGAATATGTAAAAAGCTAAAACTAAATTTTGTTTGCAACATACATTTCAAAATAAAAAATATAAATATGTAACTAAATGCTAATGATTTAAGTGGAGAAGTTTTTTTCTTATAAATAATTATATAACAGTATAAATTTAAAAAGAATATAAGATACCGGGACAAGTTAGAAGAACTTAACCCGACTCGTCCCAAAAGTACAACTTGTATTGTTGGATTTATTCAAGTGTGAAGTTCCACATTGGATATGCGGGGATGAATAAAAGAATTTATAAGTAGAAAAAGTCCATGAAACTAATGCCTTAAGGTTTTGGTTCAAAACATGGTGCATCACTTGTAGGGTGGCAATACGGGCCAGCCCGGCCCTGTCCGGCCCGCCTTTCACGCCAAAATATGGGTTGGCTCGGCTCTTATTGCTAGCAGGGCTCAAAATGTCAGTCCGACCCATATTTGGTAGGCCTGACCCATTTTTTTTCTTTTCAAAAACTCATTTATAACCAATTCAATCACAATTTCAAAAATAAATAATCATAACGTCACATAAATATCTTTTAGAACAAAAATCACAAACTAAAGTCCACAATCTCATAATGATATATCGTCTTAGTTTAAAACTTGTAAGTTCTAAACAACTAGCCAACATGGTCTTAAACTTTTAGACTCATAGTTCACAATAAAGCTTCAAGCTCCTAAGTTTTAAACATTAGATACTTTGTTGGAAGAATATGACTCTACTTTTCTATGCAAAAAATATTCTTTTGAGAAGGCTTGTATATGAGTACTAACCAATTTAAAGAGTAAATTATACTAATAAGTAAATGTCCTGTATATAATATAAATGTCTTTATATGATATAAATTACTTAGCAATTATAATATTACATAATAGTATAACCAATTTAACGTGTAGAACCTTTGAAAAAGTTTATTAATAATATAAATAGTAAATTACACTTATATTCTATGAGTTTTAGTGAAATTACATAAACTATCATTCCATTTTCTACACTTACAAAAAAAAACCCTTAATTTATAAACATACATTACATTGATCAACAATGCATGAGAAGTGTAATTTTTTAAACAAAAAAAGGTGATAAATGTAATTAAGTTAAACAAAATATGATATATGATATAAGTTAAACACTTATATGTAATTGTATTGTATATGATATAATATTTGGTTGCACAGGCTAAGTGTAAAATGTTCGTTTGAAAAATAATATTAAATTAGCTACATTAATGGTATCACGTGTAACCTTAAAATACTAAGCCAATATTAATGTTGGCCCGCCGGGCTAGCCCGACCCGCCGTATCCCGTCAAAAAACGGGCTTTCAAACCAGGTTGAATAAGGACTTTTGTGCCAAAATCTCCAGTCCGACCCGCTAAAAATGTCGACCAAAATGGGTTCGCCCGATGGGCCAAGCCCATATTGCCATCCCTAATCACTTGTGGCTCTGCACTCTTTTCATACCCCGATAATAATGGAACTCCCCGATGGTTGGAGGCTCCCCGGTCATAGTCTAATCCAACCTGTATAATTTCTGAAATTTGAACTTGTCACAATAAACTTGGGGTCAAGACAGATTAGAGGTACGATTTTTGTTGAATAAATGAAATTGTACTATATATATCATCTAAATAGGAATAAAAATCCACCTTATGGTAAGCAAAAAGTCTGATGTATATTATATATAAAAGTTGTTTAATTCAATTTGTCACATAAAAGTCGATTTTCAAATTTGAAATTGAATGTAGCAATATGTGTTACTCACAATAATGATGGTAGTGGAGGGTGTGTGGTAGCAATGGTGCCACCCAACATTGCCAATAATACAAGATGCATTGCTATAAATAAAAATTGTGAGTTTCACAAGTTTTTAAAATCCAAATTAAACTTATAAAACTTAAATCAATTTAGTACTTTGTTTCAAAAATTAAAGTAAAAATAACTAATTTTTTTATTACAATTACAAATATCTCCCTTTAATCTATTAAATACTCCACTTCTTAATAAATATTATATTTTTATGGGTTATTTAACCATTGTCCCAAGAGCAATCATTAACAAAATCAAAGTTTGTTTCATTAATTTTTGACTTAATTATACTCACACCCCCTGAGTTTTAGTAAAATTACACAAATTACATTTTTTGTCCTTACACAAACCACCCCTCACTCTTACACAAATCACCCCTGATTTTATATATATATATTACACTAACTACCCCTGATTAGATATAAATGTAATATGTTAAACAAAAAACGTGCGATGAGTGTAATTAAGTTAAACAAAATATTATATATTGTGTAGACAATTCCAAATAGTACAAAACTGAGTGTCTTTTTATTATTTTTGTTTCATTATACAATATATTAACAATTCTAAATAGATGTTTATATAACTCTTATATTATTTTTGTAATGAACCAAATAATGAAGATGCATTGACTTTTATATTATTTGAATTTGTCTACACAATGTACAATATTTTGTTTAACTTAATTACACACATCACATGTTTTTGTTTAAAATATTACACTTACATCTCATTGGGGGTGGTTAGTGTAATATATGTACAAAATTATGGGTGGTTCGTGTAAGGACAAAAAAAAGAGGGGTAGTTTGTGTAATTTCACTAAAACTCAGAGGGTGTTAGTATAATTAACTCTTAATTTTTTCTCTCTATGGCTAAAAACCTTAATGTTAGCCAGATGCTTTATTATTAATAGTTTATTTTCTTTCTCATGCATTCATTCTTTTTTCTTTCTATTTTTTATGATATTTTCTCTTTAAGTAATTTCACTCATATAATTATTAATTTGAACATATTTAGTGCAAACTTTGTCCAATAGCTCAAATATTTAGACTATGAAGTCAACAACAAAACAGACTTCATCCACTCATTCACAATTTAGAACTAATGAGAAGTCAATGTATTTGGGTTGTTTTAAATTGTTTGGGAAAATGTAGCAGATGTGCTTATAATTGTGATAACAAACTTGTTATATTATTAGGAAGATTCCAAAATTATAATATTGAAGTCATAATTATAATTGACAAGTATAATTTAAAACATTGTGATGAATTATCGATAAAATATTAGCAGTAAGATTAAATTCATAGAGTATATGAAATTAAGCTGAACTTTGGAGGACCCAACTTTATTTTCAACATTGGGTCATCCTTATATTCAACCCATATAATAAAACCATTAATTGATCAAATAATCACTTAATTATTGATAAGTAATGGTGGAAATATATTAGGTCAGATCATGTCTGAGCTTAAACATGTATGGTGTGTTTAAAATATTAAAATCTAAGTCTGACATGTTTGTATATTTAAGTTTTTTTAGGCCCATTGAGCTGTTTAAAAGTTTGATCTAACCTATTAGTCTATTTAAAGTATAATATAATACATTTAAATAGGCTAATAGACTTTCAAATGGCTAAAGTTTGTTTTTGAATAAGATAATATCTCAGCCTTAATTAACAAATCTAACATCCCAATGTCAAATTGTCAATATGATTTATATATTTTATATTTATTTCATGTATATATTATATAAAATAGTTAACTTAATAAATAATAAAATCATATAGGACGACATGTTAGGTTTAATGGGCTTTTGAAAAAGTCCATGTATAATATATTTAAGTTAAATAGACTTTTTGAAAAATCTAAACCTGTTTATAAAAAATGTCTAGCTTGACCTGACCTATCATAGACTAGATATTAGGTCTCTATTAGGCAACCTAGTCTATTTCCACCCTCGTATAACTTCAATTTCTTCCTTCAATAGTTCCACCATTGTATAACTTCAATTTCTTCCTTCAATAGTTCCACCATTGTATAACTTCAATTTCTTCCTTCAATAGTTCATATTAAAGCTAATTGGTAATAATGAACGTTTTCTATTCTAAACCTCTCATTAGTGTTTTATCTTTATTTTCTTCTTATGCCCATCAAACTTTACTAGGCACAATACATTACTCATCAAAAAAAGTGTTGTTCCTTACTCTCCCCTTTTCCAACATCTTTCATTGTAAATCATAATCAACTATGGGAAAATTAAAAAACTTGACAATATTGTAATGATGACATAAGGATGATGAGAGTTATTAGATAATATTGGTATTTCACTTATCATGGTAGCAATTGAGTTTATATTTAAAAAAATCAATCCAATTCGGATTTGATGCATTGAACATGAACTTGGGTTTGTTGTTCTTTTTTCTTAATTGCCAACTATGTCTTGTCATATAATCAAATTGCAAATCTAAAAAAAGTATCAATGCTAAGATGTATGTACTAATTAATAATAATGTCAACTCTAATGAACCTTCATTTAGTGGGTTACAACTTATAAGGGTTTTCATGAATTTATAATTACTCAAAGGAACATGGGGTGCTTCCAAAAAATAAAATGTGGGTCTTGAGAAATGGTGATTTTTTTGGATGTTAACATCAAAGGGGTCCATAGTAGAGGCCATGGACCAACCTAGGGGATGTTAAATGTCCAATAAGGCAATAACAAATAAGATATTATTAGAAGTATTAATGAAAACTTAAGAATAATGTCTAATCTCATTATCCCAAGTTGATGGTTGATGTCTCTTGTCAATTGGTTTTCATAATTTGTGAAAGGATTGGGTTAAAGATAATGAACCTAGGCAAATGGAGGACCTCACACTTATTTGTGTTCAAGGAGGGAGTAATAGTGACCCATTTGGACTTAACCTCTTCAACTAAACTCTTAATTTCAAGTAATTATGTTGATATACACTCATATAATAAGTTTAGTTTGTTTTATAATACATAATTATTTTATATATATATATATTCCTTAGATTTATAAGATCAATTGCAGTCTTTACAATTTCACTGAAAAAAGATTTTGACAAATTGACATCTTATAATACAGTGGGATCCACTTACTCTAAGAGTAAGTTTTTTAAACTTATTCCACATCTTAGCCATCAATTCTAGGGAAATCCAATGATTTAGATCTAAGATGTAGAGTAAATTCTTAGAGTTAACGGATCCCTCCTCCTTATAATATGCATCTCATTTTTCTTGAATTTTGTGGTTAATCTTCTGGTTACTCCATTCAATTGAGGAGTCTTTGTTGGTGTCTTCTCCGATATGATGGTATAAGCCTTACAATAGGCTTCAAATGGACCATGGTACTCTTTACTATTATTTGCTTTAAGATACTTCGGGTTCTTCTGAGTCTCAGATTCAACTAGAGTATGACATTATTTGAATGTTGATAGTACTTGATCCTTGTTTTTCGTCAATTACACTCATTATCTTCTTGGGTAATCATTAATGAATATGACAAAGTAATGGACTCTTCCAAGTAATCTTTCATATGGTGGGCAAACATATGAATGCACAATTCAAGTACCTCATTTCTCCTTGAGAGATTGTCCAAGTGATCTTGCATATAAAATTGTGTTCCATTTTCACAGTACCAAAATCATCTTTATTATAATTTGAGAAAAAACCTTCATGTGGACTTACATAGAAAAAGACAACTATCTTTACATCTATCTTTGTCAATTGATTAACAAGACACTTGAATGATGTTATTGTTAGAAAACTCATAACCAATTTATCTCATTTGTGTGATGCAAAATGAACACTTCCATAAGCACCAAGCAGATAAATAAAATAGATCAAAAGTAGAAGAATAACACCAATTATTTTAATATAGAAAACATCCTAAAGTTGAGAAGTAAAAACAACTAGACCTAGTCCAAAAATGTCTATACTATATAAAGGAAGATTGCAATATTTGTTTCACTCACACTAAGATGATTACACTTAATCTCACTCAAATAGAATGAAATACAACATCTCTCTAATCTCTCACTAGGAATAGTCTAGCCTCTCACTAAAAATAGTCTAGTCTCTCACTAGGAATAGGATAGTCTCACACTATGGTGAATATCAACTTTATCATTCTTTCTTTGTTGTTCTTCTCACATGCTTCTCAAATCTTCCTCACAAGTCCCCTTTTTATATATATATATATATATATATATATATATATATATATATATATATATATATATATAGTGAAAGGGGAAAGCTTCTTCATGAAGAAAAAGTAGAGAATTAACATTTGTTATATTTTCAAGAAATCTTAAAAATGGTATCTTCAACTTTATAGGTTAGACTTCACAGTCTTCATGAGTCAAGAAACAATTCTATGATTTTGCCAAATTTTTAAGACACCTTAAAAATGTTATCTCCAACGAATTCAAAGTTTTCAAGAGCTAAGAAATAATTCCATGACTTTAGAAATGGCATCATCATTGAAGATTTTCAATGAATCGTCTATCAATGTTCAATGTCATATTATCATATTCAATTGATCGCATATCAATGTTTAATGGTCAAATTCTTCCATCAATTAGGAAAGTTTCCCAAAAAAATTTAGTCTTCCTCGAACAATTGAGGAATATAACCAATCGTGCTCCTTTACTATTGTTTGTAAGCTTCTTGACTAAAATTGCATTGGCCAACATTTTAGACGAGTTGTCATTGGTGTAACTCTTCTTTATCTGTAACTCGTCATCCTCCAAAACATTTCATATCTAATTATATTGATAATCAATAGGCTTTGTCCGAGAGTGAAATATATGATTCTTAGTTAGGTATATTCTACTTTGATTGTTACAGTATAAAACATATTTTTCTTGAACATGACCTAAATCATGCAATATATTTTTCATTTATTTTACCTCTTTGTCAGCTTTAGATACTACAATGTACTCCGCTTCAATTGTTGATAATGCAACACATTTTTGTAACTTAAATTGCCAAGATACAACTTCCTCAAAAATAATTAGATAACATGATGTGAAATTTCCAGAATCTACATCTTCATCTTCAACTACATTTGTGTAGGTATATCCTACAAATATCATATGCAAATTCACAAAATAGAGAGCGATTTCCATACATGGTGTTCAATATGCACATCTTGTTAATGATAGTGTAAGCATTAGAACTAATAATAACAAGAAGAATCAATTATTGTTGTTACCCTCAAACACATATTATATATTATCATCGCAACATTTGAATTCTAAATCAAGTATAAGCCTATATGCACTTTAGTAAAACCAGATCCTAGTTGAGAGCATGGTGAACTTAATAATGATGAGATGCATATAAAGGTAGCAGTTTGAGGAAAGTTCAATTTGGCATCAATTGCATGGTGGAGATTGATCCAACTTCTTAGTCCTTAAAAGTATCAAACATTATCAATATCAAGAATCTTGATAGTGAATACATAAGACATTGTCATCATGGCTGTTTTTAATTAATTTATATATAAGATTGTACGTACCAGATTGAGGTTTAGTTTTTTATGATCTCACCTTTCATATTTTCATATTATTAATGTGATTATAAAGTGATTGAACAAAAATTCTCTATACCTAATAGAAATCAAATAACAAGCAAAATATATACATATATATATTTAATGAATTGAATGAATTACAAAGTTATATAAAAGCTTTATATAACTGGAAGGAAAACTAACAAACATAATAATTAACCAGACCTAACTAAATCAATTAAAAAGTAACTGAGTTTAAACTAATTATTAGCCCAAATAAAATATTTACCTAAAATACCAAAAAATATATTTCAACAATACCTATTATTACTACTATTATTATTATTATTATTTTATGTTGTCACTAGTAAGAAGTAGTTACTTTGATGAAAAGATAAATTAAAATCAAGTTATTGGAATTTTTAATGAGGCGATTATTTTCTATTAATACATATATCTATATATATCTATACTATTATCTATATCTATACTTCTATACTATTAATAAAGGCAAAACTTAAAATAACCACCTCATTATGGTGTAATTTCTGGTTTCCAATTTTACCCTTACCATCTTTTGATTTTTACAAAAAAAATCATATATTTCATTTCATCATCATGACATTATTATATAGTATATACTTATATATTTATCTATACCATATATTTATATTTATACTTCTATACTATATATTTATGATATGTATAAAGGTAAAACCCAAATTAACCACCCAACATGGTGTAATTTATTGTTGCCTATTTTTGTCTTCTTTATTTTATAAATTCTACCAAAAACCATATATAACCCAATATTTATCCATACTCAATGCATATTTTATGCTATTTTTAAACAATGCACCATTTTTATATAAATTATATACGTATGCTATTTTTAAAAAATGCACCATATTTTATATAAATTATATATGTATTGTTCCCTATTTATTCATCACATATTATAAATTGGTAATCAAAATCAAAATAAAAGAGTTATAATTTTTCTAACCACAAATGAGACGACACATATTATAAATTATAACTTTCAATAAGAATGCACGTCGGCAGATATGAAGTTCCTATCGACACGCTAGTTAACATAAAGTAATAACTATAAGATGTTTATTTAAAAGGTTTGATTCAATGTGAGGCACACAACTACTTTCTTTTTGCTTTTTAAATTAATCCTATATATGTTTCTCTTTTTCATATTTTAATATAAAATACATTATGTTATTGAGCTTTGAGTTGCATATTAGGATAATGTTATTATACTTTCTAAATCTAGATTAGTTAACCTTGAGCTTGCAAACTATTCTTGTATGGGTTTCAGAGTAATTAAAGGTAATAAGAAAGTTGTAGAAAGCATCAATGGAGAGAGGTCTTAAGCTATAAAGAAAAAGAAAAGAAAAAACATTGGAGAAAAAAGAAGGGAACCCTCTATGTTCTTTACCTTTATAAAATATAATTAAATAGATATACATGCTTTGTAATTGATGTATATATACACATCATAAGATGATAGCTTTGTGTAACTAACTAACTATGCTTTGTTCTTTTCTCTTTTCTTTTGACCTTTCTCTTTTATCTTAGGCTGATTCTCAATTAAAAAATTTAAACATTTATTATTATTATTTTATCATCATTAACACAAAACAACATATGATATAAAATCTAAGATAATATATCTTTGTTCGACCTGTCCTAATGATGATTAATTAAGTTTGATACCTCTTACTATATCAAGTTCGTGATTTGATAGTCCAATTAAATTGTTTGATGCTAAGAACACTATCCATAAATATCCTTAGTTCAGTATTATAATTAACAAGAGCTATAATACATAAGACTATAGTATGTACTAAATAGATGTGCCATGAAAACTATAGGTGGATAGTTATGAATTATTATAAAATATGAATGGTTGATAATACACTGATAGTGTGTAAAACTCATATACTGTTTATGCATACATTTTCTTATCATAATATTATTAAAAATGAAGAAGAAGTTAGTATTAACAAAACACAGCACAATTGTTGAGTTTGTTAATTGATTTGTTCATAATTCATATAAAACAACATTATTACACCAACAAGGCTTTGTCTAGTGGTATAAAAACTCGCTAAATCTCAATGATGATTAAAAGGTTAACTGCTCGACGTCTAAGATTAATACTTGTTGAGATGACAATTATACACCCAAAAGGGATAATACTTACCCCATAAGATGAGGGAATAACCTGTGTAGTAGCAACAAAAAAAACACATCACAATTATTGAGATTGCTAATTGATTCGTTCATCATGCATATAAAACAACTTTTTATCTACTTGTTTAAATTCTCTTTTTATCATGAATGATTATTTTTTTAGGTACTATCAAGAAAATTTCTCACCCTTTTAGGTAAGAAATTAATCTCTTTTGGTGTGGCTGCCCCTCCCAATAAGTATTGCTATCAGAAATCGAACTCTTTACCTTTTAGTCATCATGAGTATCTAAGGGGTCTTACAGTACTAGACCAACACCGTGTTGGTGGTGAATGATTAGTTGTTAGGTTAAAGGAAATAAAATATATATATAACATTTAACGGTTTCAATACATTGACGGCTAATTAATGAAAGATAACATAGAAATTAAAGTTTTGAATCATATTTTTAGAGAAACATCAAATATTGTACATTTGATGCCCATACATGCCGGTGGGATGGTTGTGGAATTATTATAATTTAGTGAATTAACTAATGCGCCCAATTTTTAGTTGTTCATAGTTAAAGCTTTGCTTAAAAGTAGTAGGTTAATCATTGAAAAAATGATACCTTGCAAAATAGAGATAAATTATTCAAAATGTTTAGCATATAGGATACTAATGATAGAATGTTTTTCATATTTTGCATCAGCTACTATATGCCTCTAGTAATTATCAAGCCAAATGTCCCAAAAAATTAAAAATAAATAATGGAAAACAGGTAGCCTGAACTGCCCGGGTAAGCCCGGTTTTAATATAATCTAGTCGGACTAGGCTAAAATGTCTGAATTCAATGAAAAGTACCTAATATAATACTCAAGCCTTATAAATTTTCGGATTTTGACGGGCTGATCCAATCATGTCCGCCCATTTTAACACCTCTAGTCTTCGGGGTTTCAAGTAATAAAGGTTAACTTGCATTATTTCTGATTAAAAAACAAAAAAAAATTTGTTCATTCCAAATAATGATGGAACTTTTCAAAGAAACCATGTCATGGATGAATTGCACATCATTCACATTATTTGAATAATTAATAGGAACAACTATACATTAGAATATTCATACTTTTTAATTAAAGTTATTAACTAATTATAATATTCATTAATCACTGTGCTTGAGTATATCAATAATATACTCATCATTATATACTATTATCACCTTGTTAGTACTAACTTCATTTAAAAAATAAGCTTATACAAAAACAATTGTCCAAATTATTACAAGTGATTCTTTTTCTCAATCAACTATGATTTGCCCTTGTTGTACAACTTTTTCTTATTTCAAATTTGTAATAGCTCCAAGAGTAAAGAAAATTAGTTGCACATGAATGGAATATTTTGGAGAAGTATATAATATTTTTCCTACAAGAGACATCAACATTTAACATTGGATGAGACATGTTATATTGTTTATTAACCCTTTTTTTCACCTAGTAAATACTAATCTTCCTTCACTCTATTTTCATCCTATATATACATAAATTATGTATAACAATGTTTGATTAGGGAATGATTCAAATTGTGGACTGTGATATGGTTACAATATTACAATTGCGATGGTCGTCGTGATCGAATCACAGTACAATTGTGGTTCGACAACAAATCAAAATGATATAACCATATTGGGCCACAATTGTGGTTCGACAACAAATCAAAATGATATAACCATATTGGGCCACAACGCAACTGCATTTGGGCTGTATCAATTTGCATCACATCGAATTCAAAAATATTATTTACAATGACCATAATCTGCATCGCAACGACCACACACAATGACCGCATTCACAATACCTACAACCATGACCTCAATTGCAACCACAACCACAATTTAAAACAAAGAACATGGATCGAAAAACTCCATCATCATATATAATAATATACAAAAAAAAAAATAAAATAAATAATTTAATAGAAGGAAACTTAATGATTATGACTTGTATGATGGGGCCTAGCTCTTATATTAATTCAACTCCTTTTCTCAGCTGCAACTTCATTTTCTTCCTTTCACATCATCACTCTCTCACATTCACCTTATCATAGTTTTGATTCAGTGCCACTTTTGCTGAAAATTCTCTCATAGAATTCAAAATTTTCATTATACAAGAAAGGTGCAACATATACATAACAAACACTACAAAATGGGAAGACACTCTTGCTGTTATAAGCAGAAGCTAAGGAAGGGTCTATGGTCACCAGAAGAAGATGAAAAACTTCTTAGCCATATCACAAAACATGGTCATGGATGTTGGAGTTCTGTTCCTAAGCAAGCTGGTATTCCATTTAATCACTTTTATAATTTAATCAGTTTAAGAAATTGTAGCTTTTTGTTACTATAAATGTTGTTTTTTTGTGTGTCAGGTTTGGAGAGGTGTGGTAAAAGCTGCAGATTAAGGTGGATTAATTACTTAAGGCCTGATTTGAAGAGAGGTACATTTTCACAACAAGAAGAAAATCTCATCATTGAACTTCATGCAATGTTAGGGAATAGGTAACTCCAATCTAGAATCCCATGATAAAAAAATCACTTTTTTTTATAATTTTATCCTATGGTTGGTTTTTCATGCTCATAATGACTTATCCTATGTAAGTTTGGTTAAATTTTTTTATATATTTTCTTGAACATGGATATATCATGTGATTTCTCAGATGGTCTCAGATTGCAGCACAGTTACCAGGAAGAACCGATAATGAAATAAAGAATCTGTGGAATTCTTCGTTAAAGAAGAAACTAAGACAAAAAGGTATAGACCTTATCACTCATAAACCACTTTCTGAGGTTGAGAATGTAGAGAACAAAATAAGGGAGCAAAAGAAAGTAGCAGAAGAGTTATCTAATGAATTGAACCTCATGAATTCAGAAAGTTCCAAATCAGATGGAGCTTCTTCAATTGCAACAAAAGCCTATGCAATTGAGATTGAAGGTTATAGTAGCTCCAAGATTATGATGACAAATTGTTCAAGTAAAGATTTTTTCCTAGACAAGTTTATGTCATCAAATCATGAGAACTATACAAATACTTGCCAACCCTTAGATTTGATGGGAAATTACCCTTTTCATATGGGTTATGCATCATCATATGTAAACCATTCCCGAGACAACGAGGTAGGCGATGTGAGACTTACTTCCCAACATAGCCAAAGTGGAAAACTCGATATTAACTCAGAATTTACTTCAAATTCCATCAATGTTATGTCTATTATTCCACCTACAACAACCACCTCATTTATCCCAACTTCTTTTCCCTACAAGCCATCTCTTCATGTCCCCTCAGACGATATATCGATATCGACGCCTTCTTTCGCTGCGGCCGGATCGTATTATTGGGAAGCTAGTACCTCTAACAACAGCAAAAGCAGCATTAAAACTAATGGAAGCAAAGAGTTGACAAGTAACAACACCTTCATGGAAAGCCAAGTAGAAGAAGCCAAATGGTATGAGTATTTTCACAGTCCAATGTTAATGCTACCTTCTGTGCAAAATCAAAGTTCTGAATCTTTATGCGGTGAGATAAAGCCTGCAACACATTTGGTACCTGATACTTTAGGTGCTATGTTACCTCATTCAACAAAGCAGCAACAACAACCATCCCAAAATATTAATATCTTTTCCAAGGATATGCACAAGTTAACATCAGCATTTGGACATATAGAGTAGCATACAACAACCAAGGAAATGATGTTCTTAGATTTTGGTCTTGTATATAGAGCAGAGTGAGTCTCGATGCAATGGTAAGATTGCTACCTTGTGACCTGAATGTCGTAAGTTTAAATCATGAGAACTATCTCTCAAATTGTCTCGGGCACCACTAAGCGAAAATTCGTACATTGGGTCGCCCTTTTTTATAAGGCCTTATAGAATCAGGGTGTGGTAGAAATAGAATTGCATATTAAGGATTGCTATGCTTTGATCTTTCTACTCTTTGTCTTTGTTGCTACACTCTAAGTGCATTACAATGGTGCATTTCCATATCTATGCCATATCGTTACATCGTTTAGCCTAAGTACCACATATACAACATATCACGTATCAGATTCATCGTAAATAAAGTCTTGTAAAAAAGTATAAAAAACGATGAACGGTTTAAAATTGAATACCAATATCGCGTACTAGGTAATAATGCTTTAACCAATGAAAGGTTCTAAAGGGGTTGGCCATAAATTTTCTTGGCAGAAGAATAATTTATTAACTTCCATAATAGGCTGAACACTTTCCCCAACTATGCAATTTGATTTTACTTGTAAAATGAGATGGTTGATCTTGTACCCTCTATGAAACTAAAGTGACAAATTTTCTTTTCTCACCAAGAAAAGGACAGGACCAAAGATTAAATGTTACAAAACAAGAAAAAAGATGTCTAGGGATAACCTTTGACATTTGTGAACATTTTGCTTACTTTACTTAATTTTTTAGGCTTTGCTAACCAATGTCATAATTTCCTAATGATATTCATTAAGGAATTAATGATAGAAAGTTTTACCAAGAAGATGCTAGTTAATAGCCAAAATTTTCAAGAATCTTAATAAAGGTTCAACTCCTACCCATAAGGCTTTCTTTCAGGACAGAGATCCTCTATCCCAAAATAAATATGTATTTTTATCTTTAGCCGATCAAATTCTATCAAATAATATAAAAATGTTTGATTCTGTTTGTATGACTTTTTTTTTAATTAAATGACACTTTTCAATTCGACAATGACACAAATGTGGACTAGAATTGAGATAATTGATCTCCATTCTTATTTGAGGGCATAGTACACTTTAACAAAATAAATATAATTCCTTAGGTAATATGGAAATGCTTAGTATTTGCCTTGATTTTTTATGATTCCATTATCTCTCTCACACAAACAATTAAAATGATCATGTGGGTATAAGTTAAATAGCATCATTTGAGTCCACTAATGTTGCTCGCTTTGTGTCCTTACAATTAGACAAAGACCCTTAAGCTAGTAAGGGCCATATATGTGTGCCCTTGTCTTGTAGCACCTTGATCACACTTCAAAAATTATCACAAATAACACATTGCAATTGGGTAACTTCCAATTCCAAGAGGCACTACAAGTTTTAACTCCATAGTAATTTCAGAAACTTTATGGCTAGCCACTTCCCCACCATAGGTGGCAACATCAATATTTTGGGTACCCTACACTCTAAACAGATTCCTCCATATTTTGGGTGTATTACATTCAATAATTCACATATTTGCTAAAGTTAATTTAACATTTTATGTTTAATATTATAATATCCAATGTTATGACAAGATCACTTTTTTTTTTTTGTTGGTTTTATGGTGTATCTAATCTTGTTCACACACGACCACATAATATGATTGACCTAAAAATAATGTACCTCGAATGTATAAGTGTATTAAGGTTTTGGATCCTTTCCGGTTAGAGTTCTTTCCCACGTCGAGTGGGATGATGTATAAATAAAAAAGATTTATGATATACATCATTTCTTTTATGGAATCGTGACTCCAACCGACTCGAGTACAAGTTGTCTATGTTACTTTTATATGTCATTTCTATGTGGCACAAATTACAAACTCATATATATGCTTTGTTAACTTTTGGTTAGTTATTATAGTGCAACTTTAATTGACGTGACAATTTATAATTGGTGGCACGTAAAAGTGGCATATACAACTTGTGCTCGCAACTACTCCAAATTTATCTATTAAATTCAGTGTAACATGTATAAACTCTAGCTCTTATATTACTTATATTACTCATATCGTTAGCAATAATCGCTCTTGAGCGAGTTGTTTCTTTATATTTTTGGGTTGGTTCTTTTTTAATAAATCTTTTTGCTTTATCGAAAAAAATTAAACTCACCCTAACCTTATTTTGCTACAATTCTATTAATAACAAGCTTTGGTACAATATTACTGCAAATGCATTAACATTTGCTATTAAACATTATCATAAATAATACATGAGTATTTCTTTATGATATTAAGCAAATGTAATGAGTACAATATTACTGCAATCAAAATGCACATTTTCTGAGGCAAGTACAACACCAAAGTGAATATAAAACTTGAAAATCAATTAGTTTAAAGGCAAAAAAAGTACCTATCTAAATGCTGAAATATAAATTTCACATGATTATACTCTAGAGGCATAGAGCCAAATAGTGAGGCATTAAGTTACAAAGTCAATTGTTGAAATATTTATTTATATATGGACATATCATTTTACAATTCAAATTGGTATTTTATGATGTATACATTAACATTCCAATTTCTACCTTAAAGATTTTAGAAGGTAAACCTTAATACAGACCAAACCAAGAAAACTTTAACTTAGAGTTAAGAGTTCATTATCCAAATAGCTCAAAGTTAAATCATTTGGGAAGTAAGTCTCACATCATCTATCTCATTATCTCGGGAATGATTTAAATATTTGTTAAATTACTCATCTCATTGTTAATTGGTTTTGAGATGGATGATAGATCATTAACATGGTATCAGAGTCAAAGTTCAACTTCTTTCTCATTGTCATGAGTCAAAATATGTCATTTACTTATTGGTCAAATGTAACCCTTCGTCTGGTAGTAGACTTATGTGGAGGGACATGTTGGGAAGTAAATCCCACATCACCTACCTCATTGTCTCGGGAATGATTTAAATATATGTTAAGTTACTTCTCTAATTACCAATTAGTTTTGGGATGAAGCCTTAACAAAATCAAAGTATGGAAAAGCACACTATGTCGTT
This sequence comes from Lupinus albus, assembly GCA_009771035.1. Taxonomy (NCBI): domain Eukaryota; kingdom Viridiplantae; phylum Streptophyta; class Magnoliopsida; order Fabales; family Fabaceae; genus Lupinus; species Lupinus albus. The sequence goes on along the minus strand of CM020013.1, from coordinate 1,505,540 downwards.
TTATTTTTCTTTTAATCAGGATAACAATTGTATGGACAATGTTTTAAATAACGGTTATAGTGACAACTATATTTAATTATTGAAATTACCAAAATCACAAAAACAGTTTTGGAGACTACTTAATTAACTTTAACAACTTTAGTACCATTGTAATTGTGGACCCAATTTTAATTTAAAACCATGGGTTAGGACCTAAAAGCTATATAGCAGAAATTTTTTGTACAAACTAAAAAGCATGTGGCTAATAATTGTGTAGCCTATTAAAAACAGATGAAGACATAAAATCATTGTTAAGCTTTCAGGTCCCATTGTATGAGAAATCATTGAAGAAAGAGAGAAAATAAATTGTACTTTTCCCATAAATAAATAAAAAATTGTACTAGTGGCTTTGTCTTTTCTGAACTGTTAAAACTGTTAATTCCATTTAGGGGAATGGTTTCTACTTTCTACTTTCTAGTTTCATTAATAGTGTTGTCACTGTGATTGTAAATAAAAGCATTGCTTCATGAAAAAGAAGCAATGGGCAATGAGGAATATAAAAAATTGAACAAGAGAATATAAATTGATAATAAATTATTGCATAGGAACCATGATGTGAAGAATTAACATTTATTATATATTTAGTAATTCATATAAAGCCCATTTATGAACTATGATGGATCAGGTCCTATGGAACTTGGTGGCCTTTGAAGTATGAAGGAAGGCCTAATAGCCCAATGCATAATTTTTCTATTTTTGCCTGTTGCATAATGTTATTTTTAATATTAACTATTAGGATACTCGTGCATGCTCATGGGTAGTAGTGTTTTTTGAATAATTTATTTAAAAAAATGGAAGTAAATATTAAATTAGAAACATGGTAATTATTAAGTCATTTGAAGTTATTTTTATGTATCATTTGTAAATTAGAGATATTGACAAATATGATATTGTAGATAATTTTATATCAATCAAAAAAAGTTAGTATGAACAAAATTGTAGATTACAATATAAGAGAAATTATAAAGTACTTGTTATAAATTTTGGAAATCTTCTTTATAAGCTACATTTGTTGTTGACTTCAATGGTTGGAAATCCTTGTCATGTATCAATATCTTCAATCCCTTCTTGCTTTGAACCCTTGAAATAGCTATGTATAATTGTTCATGACTGAAAACTGGTCTAGGTAGATATAAGCCAACACTTTCTAATGATTGTCCTTCATATTTATTGATTGTCATAACATATGAAACTACTATAGGGAATTGTCTTCTAATCATCTCGAAAGGTCATGGAGATTGAGATGGAGACATTGACATGCAAGGAATATATATGATATTTCTAGTGTTTTTACCTGACATGATTTTTGCTTCAAGTACATGTTTTGTCATTCTAGTCACCATCAGTCTTGTACCATTACATAATCTCTTGCTTGATCTAAATTTCTCAACAACAATATTGGAGTTTCAACTTTCAACTTGATTTTATGATTGGGAAGACCAGAAGTTGAAAGTGTGTTTAGAAATTCTGGAGTTAATATGGTGACTATTTCAATGTCATTAACATCAGACATATCAACTTCATCTAAACTTAGATATTCATTTTCTTCACCTATAATTATACACTATAACATTTATTAGTATAATTGTATCCAAAATATTGTATAAGTAATATTAAAATACTAAAGAAAGGAAAATGCCTAAAATTAGAATAGTAATATTAGGAAAATGGTTAATTGAAATATTAATACAATTTCAATAAATTTTATTTGTGATTCCTTAATTTTAGGCAATGCTTAATATAAATTTATACTCATTTATTGTTTAATTATAAAATAAGTAATAAAAAATATGTATAACTCATAATAAATATGTATTCTTTAATTTTAAAAAGAATAAGATATATGTATAACTCCTAATAATAATGTATTCCATAATATTACAGTATGAAAATAATAATAATGAGAAGAGAGAAAAACTATTCAAAATTTTCTATTTGAATAGTAATTTCAATTTTTTATTAAAAAGTAAAGAAAATGTATTTTTTTATTCTCACATTTTGTATAAGATGACACAATTAAATATGTAGTTATTCACATTTTGTAACTGACCAATTTAGACTTTAAAGTATTTTCAAAACTCAATTAAGTATGTAGTCATTGTTGACATTTTAGATTTTCATGGTAATTTCAATTTTTTATTAAAAAGTAAATAAAATATTATTACAGTTTTTATTAAAAAGTAAAAAAATTTTATTAACCTTGAAATTATAACCAACACAATTTATAAATTTTAATATATGTGTGTAATTTTTAATTCCCCCTGCCAATTTTATAAGTGATCAATTGAAATTTTAAGGTAATGAATAATTTGATATGATTATACCAAAAATTAGAATAGTAATATTAGGAAAATTGTTAAATCCAAATATTAATACAATTTCAATAAATTGTATTTTTGATTCCTTAATTTTAGGCAATACCTAATATAAATTTATACTCATTTCTTATTGATTATAAAATAATTAATAAGAAATATGTATAACTCATAATAAATATGTATTCTTTAATTGTTAATTCAAATTAAAATAGTAATATTAGGAAAATTGTTAATTCAAATATTAATATAATTTCAATGAACAACATTGAAATATGTAAGAAATCCATTATTTTTTAGCAAACATCTCTCTCTCCATCCGAAACACCCTTTAAGACACATTTTTCCTCTCAAAAAATCGAAAAAGATTCAATATAACATAAAGATGAAATAAATAAAGATGAAAACTTTATAATAAACGTGAAAAGGAAATGATTTGGAACAAAAAGAAAACGAAATGATTTCGAACAAAAATAAAAGAAAATGATTTGGAACAAAAAGAAAAGAAATGTAAAAAATAAATAGTTCCATCGTGAGCCTGAGATGGTTACCTCTGTTTGTAATCATTCGTAAGTGATGAGAGTGATGGTGGTAGTGAGCATACACAATGAGAGTGAGAGTGTGAGAAATTGGTTACAAAGTGAAGAGAGATGTGAGAGTGAGACTATGAGAAATTGGTTACAAAGTGAAGAGGAATGTGAGAGTGAGAGTGAGCATACAAATTGAAGAGAGATGAGAGAGTGAGATTGAGAGTGAGAGTGAGATTTTAAAATACAAATTGTCAATATTTTTAATTGTTAAAATAAATAAATAAAAATGCTCAATTACATATTTGACCTTGAAAAATTCAGGTGTCACAAATGTGGTAGTCTATTTTAGTAATTGAAGAGACATTTTTATTCTTATATAGATATAGATTAAGAATTAAAAATAAATATTACAATAAAGATAATATAACTATCATCATGGATGCAAGACAAATAATCTAAACATTTATTATTATTATTGTTTTTTCTTCTATTATTGGTTTGTGATATGATTAGAGACAATATATCTTTATTTGTGATATTCCTCTCCTAACAAATCCAGTAAGCTACAAGTATATAAATTGGCGAGATAATCTGGTGCATTTTCTTGTTCCTGATTGTTAAGATTGGGTGGTACATAGAATGTGAGGTCTTCATCTAAGGGTGAGGTAAAATAAACATATGAATGAGTTTTTTTTTTTTTGTATAATCAAGAGTATTATCTTCTCACATTTTTTGGTACATGAATGTTCTTCCAAATAAGTGTCGCTTCGAGAAATAAATTGAATATTTGATATAATATAATACTTTGAGATCTAGTGTGGTCTTACACATCTAGACGAACACTTCATTAGTAAACAAACTATATCCCAGTCACTAGACCAGAACAACTTATAGGAAGCATAAATGAGCTGTGTTTTTTATTATTATTCAGTAGCCAAATATGAAATATGTGTTTAGGGATTGATCCTTCATACATATTACCTTAGAAAGTCTATAATTCTTGTTGGGCTCGCAGTTACTGTAATTATTATGATTGCGGGTCATTGCGGCCATTGCAATGCGAATTGGGCCGTTGCGGTGTTAATTATTTTGTGATTAAAACAATATTTTGAATCTGATGTAGTCGCCTGATGCGATTCAAATGTGGTCCGATGCGTTTGTATTATGACCCGTTATGACTCCATCATTGTGACTAGAAATATTGTAGCCTTAATAGATACTACCGATTGGTGTTATAGTCCAGAAATATGCATGCATTACTCTAATTTTTATTTATTTTCTTAAAAAAAATTCTAAGTGTTAAAGATATACATGTAAGAAGGAAATAAAACATTAAAACTTTATTAAGAAACTTATTATTTAATACATTGAATAAGTAATAGATTTAGTTTTTAAATGTTTTTTTAAGTCTTTATTATCCTCAGCTTTCTGGTTTGAAGTAAGAAAACCCTATTTCTGACATTATACGCATACAATGATCCACAACAAAAAAACCTATATTTGTCTAATACTAACCTTTTCAAACAACATAATTCTATATAAATTTGTGTGAATACCTTATCTTTTATATTATTAGTTGTAAGAAATAGATTATCAGACTCAACATGTATCTTGATTGTTAACTGTCTAACACAACATTCATCTTTTATTCAGATTTATAGTAGAGTATGTATAGCACTAAATACATATAGATATATTTTGAGATACATCGATCATAATCAACATGCAGGCTCGATTTGAACCTAAAACCTATAAGGTCCTAACAAAAAGGGATAAATTAAGAGTTGGTTGTTGTTGTAAGAATTACGAGTAGGGATCATCTTCATTAATGGAAAAGCAAATGAGGTTATTACACTTGATTTTATTGATTTTATTACACTTCAACATGTAATATATAGAATGATTGAATTGTCTTTTCATTTTGCATTGTTTTACACCTCACTTGCCTCTCCATTAATGAAGAGGATCCATACCCAAGAATTACATATGAGCTAGTTTCATGCTCACCTAACATGACCCATCATCTTCTAGAGACTACCATGGATAAATTAAGAGACCAAAATAATGACATAGTCCCATAATCATGTTTATGAGGTTGGAGCCTTAATTTAGGTCAAGTTGATAGTTTAAAAAAAGATTTATTTTAAGGGAGCATTTTTAAGTAAATATAAGTAGCCATTCACTCTTAAATCATAAGTAACCGAAATCTTCATACACTTTTAAACCAATAATAAATATATTGTTATTTGATATTTTGCTCAATTTACAGACAAATTCATTTTAATTGAGGTGAGTCTTATATGTTATAGTTTGAATGTTTATTTGACTTTTTAAAAAATTTATCTTTCATCTAAAAATTTAAAATTTTTAAACTAATATACTTTATTCTTCATATGAGTGGGGTGCAACTGCAAAAGACATTTTTTTCTTGGATATATATATGTCCAATAAATGAAATATGTCCTTCTTTTAAAAATATTGTCTGCAATTATATATTATCGTTGTTAAAGAATATATTATAGACAATGTCTATTTTAAACATAACCACTACTCTTAACAAAATTTGATGAATCTTCTTTATATGATTTAATTATTGGTGTTGTATCTTTCCCAATATAATCATATATACCAAACTCACCTTAAAATTTGTATTTATGTAAAAATATCCACCCTTAATGTATATATATTTTATAGGAAGATTTTTTCTAAAATAAGGAAGTGAAAAGAATGCAGCTACCGAAATTTAAAAACAAGTACTTATATATTATATTTCACAACTTTATCAAATATGTTGCATTTTGGGGACTATTACTTATATTTTAAAGTCTTTTTTTTTTACTTCTCTACATATCATATATCACAACTAAGCAATTTATTTGACTAGTAGAATTGTATTATATGGAGTAGGAGTGAGCAGGATCTGACCCTACTTGTTTATCTTATATGACTCGATTATGGTCGGACCCAAATAGGGTCGGATCTCGTCATGTCTAGAGTCAGGTTTGGGTTTAAAAATTAGACACATACAATATTTATAGGGTCGGGTATGAGACAAACATGACTTGGTCGAACTCGTCTCATGATCACTCATTCATCATGTTTCTATGTGTCTCTTGCAAATGTGCATAGAGTAATAACAACATACATCTCTTTGATTGAAAGTATCATTGATTCTCTAACTTTTCATCATGTATAAATGATTAACAAAATATATATATATATGATTTCATATGTCAAATTACATATTCATAATACTCAGTGAAGTATTGAGAAGATTTTATCCTAAAGATGTATGTATTATATTTAATCGGGTCTAAGGTCAGATCAATTTCAAAGGTTGTCATAGTTGATATCTGGGGTCGTCTTAGCTTCGGATCTAAGGTCAGATCTAAGTTCAAAAAATGACTCTACCAACATTTAGAACTGAGTAATGGATAAGTCTTACCTGACCCAACCCAGCTCATCCTCACCCAGAATAGGAAGAAGAAAATTAGCACAAAGACCTGGTCTTTCGAATTGGATTTTTCATACCACAAAGGGGATAAAAAAAATGAAGGTGTCACTCTCACCAATGGCATTACCCACTAAACCTTCTTATAATATTTCCCAAAGATGACGTTTGTAATCTGATTTTTATGTTCACGGATCAGAAATGTCATGCACTTTCCTTCACCGTCCTAAAATTTCTATAAGACTTTTTTCTTTTTATTAAACTTCAAAAGCCTTAAACTTAAGGTTGCATTATATATGTGGATGATTTGTTAAGCACTTTCTCTAACTAATGGTGGTAATGAAAATTTTAGTACACCCCTTTCTTATCATTATTAGAACTACCTATTATGTTTTAAATTCTTAATCATACTATGTACACCAGAAATCAATAAAGTGTTAGTCTAATGGTGTAAAGCCCTGCTAGATCTTCTGAATGATCAAAAGGTTAAGAGTTCGATTCCTGGAAGCGACACTTGTTGGGATGGACAATCATGCACCCGAAAGTGATTAGTTTCTTATCCAAAAGGATGTGGGAATACCATTGATAGTAAAACTATATACACCAGAAATTTTTTCTTTACTGGTGTTAAAATGAACCAATGAATCTAATGATAAATTGACATACAATTTTTTTAGTACAATCAAGGGTATTTGTCTCACTCAACTGTATCGCTTCTAGGAATTGAATCATTGCCAATTTAATTAATTTAAAGATCTAGCGAAACCTTCCATCAATAAACCAACCCCTTATTAGTAATATAATGCATGCTTTTTTAATTTTTTTTTTTTTGGAACATTAAAGTTAAAGTTTTTTTTGGAACGTTAAGATTAAAGTTAGATACAACTACATGACTAGTTAGACATAAATTATTCAATAAAAGTTTGGCAGCTATTGTATATCAATATACCTATTTTTTATCAATAAATATTGTAGACTTCACCATTAAATTTTTGATGTTCCTGTGTGTGGTAATGGACAAGTAGCCTTAGAATCACAAGAAACGTGGGTCCCTCTTAATATATGATAGCTAATTAGAAGTTCCAAACCACCACACAATATATCTTTCATATTTTTTTTTTGGTTTCTAGCTACTTAATAAAATTCTTATGGTTTTTATTAGCTTTGACAACTCAAATTCTATTATAATTGTCTCACAAAGATTGGAATACTTCAATTGTTTAATAAAATATGACTTGTTTTATGCTTTCAAAAGCATTTTCATATATGTCATGCCAATCAACAAACAATTTTATCATTTATAAGGTATTAATCAACATACAAGTTTTGGAAGTTTTCCAAAATATTATATAGTTAGTAATAATTTATTCTATCTAGCTACATAGAAATAATATTATCTTCAACTTAGCCAAAATGTGGTATCATAATTAAGTTGTGAAGTCGTGGCTATGTGGTATGGATTGTTGGCAAAGGGCATATCAACAATATCCTATCATGATTGAGTTGTCAACCCACTCCAATGTATTTTGAAATTGTTTTGATTTCACTTACATCTCTTAAAGTCATTATCTCCTTATATTTTTTTAGTTCTCACATTTTTGCCTTTTACTACTATAATATTTTGTACATTTACTACATCTTTAATAAAATTATATTTTGCCTTAAAAAATACACACAAAGTCAAAGGCCAAAAAATTGTGTATAACCCCAAGATTAAGGTTACAAACAGGTCAAAATATGTCAGACTTTGGCTTAAATAGGTCAAAACTATATAATATATAGGACTCTGGATTTGGCGTATTATTTTGTTTAAAAATAATTTCAATGCTTAGGTCTGACCCATTTAAAAGTCTAATCATGTCTGTTAATTTGTTTAAATGCCTACTATATTCTGTGGTCATGAAATAAGCTATTATTTCTAAATTTAAATGAACTAATAAGCCTACTTTTAACTAGGCTCATCTAACTCGAATAATTAAAATATATTTTTGTGTAAATTTTTAAATTAAAATTACATTTATAATAATATTACTTATAATATTGTTATATAATATATATATAAGTAAATAGGTCAGTCTGTTAAGCTTAATATACTTAACTTATTAAGTTAAATAGACTTTTGAAAAATTCTTGGTATGACTTGTTCATGAAAAAAATCTAATTTAATCTAACTTATTATAGGTTAGATAATAAACAATTGATAATATCAAGGTTATGCATAACACGTCAATGTGTCAATATTCCAATACTGAAGAAGTGGCGTGAGCGTGAATAGCATTTCCATATGAATAGATAGATGTGTTTATTTTTCTGAAATTTTAACTATTATCTTTCGAAATGATTGAGATGCTTAAATGACGTACATTATTTAGTATGAGAAAAAAGATTTATGTACATACACATATATCTTAAAAAAGATATATAAACTTTATATATTATTATTTAATTATTGTTAATTTTTTTTAAAAAGTAATACAAATAAATTGCAATGTTTTAAAAACCGTGGCGTACCGGCTGGTTCAACCGGAAAACTGGTGAACCGGACCCCTAACCGGTACGGTACGTATGTTATACCGCATATGCAATAGAACTAGTCAAAACCGGTTGAAAACCAGTCAAAACCGGTGAAAATCGGTAAACCGGTTTAAACCGGTCGGTTTGTACATTAATTTTTTTTTTTTTAAATTTCAAATTTTCAATTCTTCACCAATTCTTCAACTTCAATGATTGATACTTGGGTCATTTATTTGTATTTTGCGTTTGTTAAGTGATAATTTTGGATAAATATATGTTTTGTACTTTAGACTTTGATTTTATTAAAGACTTAATGTTGTTTGTTTGTGTGAATTTGAAGTAAATTATGAATATCTACTTATTTGAAATTTTCTGTTATAGGTTTACATATATATATATAAGCAAGTATGTCTGGTTTAACCGGCATGCGGTTTAATTACTGAACCACTGTACCACTATATCAGTACCCTAACCGGTTTGATAACCAGTACGGTTTTAATAACATTGATAAATTGTGAGTAGTATAATAATTAAACATGAATAATAAATAATACATTAAAAAAATATAACTTGTGAGTACTATACTGATTGTATATAATATTTTTACAATAATACCATTACACTTGTTTAATATTTGATTTAAGAATAAATTACATTGACATCTCCTGAATTTTAGTGAAACTACACAAATCATCCCTTCATTTTTTAAACTTACACAAATTGTCTTTCATTATATACATATATTACATTGACTACCCGTATATGAAAGATAAGTGATTTCTTAAACAAAAAATGGTGACGAGTATAATTAAGTTAAACAAAATATGATATACTGTGAAATTAAGTCCAAATAGTATAAGAGTCAATGCCTATTCATTATTTTGGTTAGTTACACTATAATATAAATGTGATTTAAACATCTTTTTATTGATGTAGTTTATAACAAAAAAAATAATGAACTTTTATACTATTTTGACTTATTTACACATTATACTATATTTTGTTTTATTTAATTATATTCATCACCATTTTTGTTTAAGAAATTACACTTAATTATCTATGATAGAAATAGCCAATATAATATATATAATTAGACGTGATTCGTATAGGTTTGAAAATAGAATATTAATTAGTTTATCTAATTTATTTAAACCAAAGATATCACTGTAATTTCGTATTTAAAGACATACATACACCATTGAACAATTAAAACACCTCAAAACCACTCTAAACTATGACGTGCTAACAATCTAATGCCATAATTGTTATTATCAACCATTGGAGTTCCCATCTCAACAAAAAAAAAAACATGCTTTATTTACTATCAAATGATTTTAACAAATCATTTCAATTTTGTATATTTTTCCCATCTTTCTTACTTACGTTTTTGACACTATAAATCACCTTTCCAAAAAAAAAGTTTCCCTTAAATATAACTTTTTTATAATAAATTTTCTTTTCTTGGTGTAAAAATTTACACAAATTCAATAAATTATACATCATTTGTTTGTATTACTTATATTGAAGAGAAAGAGTCAATAATAATTAAATATGAATAGTAGATGATATATTGAGTGTGTAAAAACTCTTAAATTATTAATACATACATTTTTTCTCTTTAAATTTTTTTGGTATATTTATCAAAATTATCCTTTATATTTAATACCTAGTACATGTCTAAAAAAATCACTTCTCCATAAATGAATACAGAAATAATGTAGAATGTTAATATAATTTTTTTATAGTTATAAATATTTTTGTATATTTTTATTTTATGTGTGGATGAGAGAATATGTTTTAAAAGGAGAGTTGAATTGAATGCCTAAACTCAACATGATTTTGATTGAGTATGACAATTTTTATATAAAATAAAAGAAGTTGTAAAGAAGAAAACGAATTCTAATAGAAAATAACATATATCACGAAATGATCTTTATTTTACTAATCATTGATTTATAAATGAAACATATCATTTTTATAGAAATATTTAATAGAAAAACAATTGTGGGTCAATTATATCTTCTATACTATATATAAAGTCAAAACATAAAATAATTACCTCCATGGTGTAATTTTATTTTCCTATTTTGCCCTTACATTTTTTAATTTCTACAAAAAAACCATATAATCCTAATTAACTACCATTAGCACATTAATCACCTCTCACATTAAATTGAATTATAATAAATACAATTTTAATATAAATTACTCTTAATACAAAAACATTTTAATTGTATAAAATAAAATATATAAAAATTGAATATTTAATACAATAAAATATGAATGCGAGTCGACAGACACGAAGTATATGTCGACACGCTAATGAATTATAAAACACAAACACACAAAAGTTTATAGGTGGGACCACTTTCTCCCATGTACACTCACATTCACATCTTTGTTGGTCCCAAGTATATCTATCAATTAATTGAGAAAGATTTGTGTAAGATTTGTGTGGAGATGAATGTATATAACCATAATTAATAAAATTTTAAAAATATATTAAAATTTTACTTTTAATTAAAATTTAGTCATTGATGACAGAACAAAAAAAACATAAATACATTTGTCTTGTTTTCAAATATGATGTGTTATATATGTTTCCATAAAAAAAATTATTTCCATCCACAAACCTTGGATGCACTTATTAGTGCCACGTGTACACATGTATCTATGATTCAAAAAAAACTTATGTGAAAACATTATATTTGGAAATAAGTGTAATTATGTTTTTTAAGCTATCATTTAATAGTAAATTTAATTATAAAATTTTAATATATTATCCAGTTAATTTTATTGATTTTCTCTGCATAAATATATCTCTAAACAAATATTTGTGAAAAGCCTGTCTCTTTTCTTCATCCGATTAGTATTAAGTTAATACATCTAAGATATAATCAATGATGAATGCACTTTTACTTATTTACTTAATATATTTGCTCACTCTAGAGGAATTATTTCCATTTTAAGGGTCACTAATGCACATTTTTTTAGGGTTATGTTTGTTAATAAAATATTTGTCTCACCCGCATAAGCTAAAGAAAAATTGAGTTATAAGCTTCTACTATATGCTTGCACGTTAGGTTTCAGAATATGAGAAATAAATGTATATTTTTTTCAATGGTTAAACATCTTATCAAATAAAACAGAATCACTTAAAAAAAGTTTATGCCCGAAATTTATGGCCACAAATACACTTACTGTTAAATTATATTACTTGGTCAATTTAAACTTTTCATTTAACTAACCCCCCAAATCTCTTCCTTCTATTTCAAAGATTTGTCCAATGTCACAATATATCATATCCATGTGATGTGAGCCAAAATATCATATAGTGTGAATATATTTTAAAAGGTGAATTATTATATTATATGTTTTTGGTACAAAAAAAAATATTACAATATTTACCCATATACACTATTATTATAAATATTTATATATTATCATTATATCATTTGAAAATTTATAAATGAATAATGAATGATAAACTGATAGAGCATAAAACTCTAAGTATATCCATTTTTCTCTCTAAAAACGAAAGAGATTATATGTTTTGGCATAACAGAATATAGAATATAGTATCTTCTCATACCAGAAGATAATTTATCTTCTCCAGCTACTAAAAGAATGACATGTGTACTGTTTTGTTTAGTTTTAGAAATATTTTTTTTAAAAATGATTAAACGGTACACATATCACGATTTTAGTGGCTGGATGAGATAATTTATCTTCTTATACTATAATATACATTATTCTCATGGCATAAATAGGTTAGTTAAATGAAGGTGCCTCTCTACTTTCTCTTCTCTACCTTATCATGAAAATCAGAAACCAATGATTCACATTAACCAACACTATATGCCTCTCTAGCTTTCTTTATTTTCAGCACCAAACACTTCCTCACTTCACTTTCTTACTTTCTTTCTTTTTTATCAAACCAAAAAGATACCCTTTTTGTTTTTGATAAATAGATATAGTACTATGGCTTCAGAATATGAGACCATAAACTTTCAATCTACCCTACAAGATGAAGAGTTTGATGATAAGAATCATAATCATCATCATACTCAAAACTTGTCTAGGTTTTCTGTTTGTACAAGCAGCACCTCTTATGATGTTGTTGATGATGAACATTATGACCATGATGTTGGTGATGATGTTGATAATGCTATGTCTTTATATATGTCACAATTATACATTGAGAGTTTTGATGCTGATGGTGAGTTTTCAGACACCAATGATGAGATAACACAACAAGGGTTAACTTTGTCTTCTGAATCTGAAAATGAAGTTCTTAGTTGTTACACTTTACCACTTACTCCTCCAAGAAGGAGGAATATGATTAACCATGTTGGTTTTGCAAGTAACAATATTGAAGAAGCACAAAAGGGTTGTTGTGTGTTGAAAACAAAGAACAACGATCCATCGAGGAGCATGAGTAGGAGTAGGAGAAGGAGAACGAGAACGAGAAGGGATGATAAAAAATCGGGTGTTAAAAATAACGATAGTAGTAATAATTTGGAGAGTGATGAAAATGGGTTAGGGTTTATGGTTGTTACTAGGCCTAAAGGTGGTAAAAGGTGTTTGTGTATGGACTTGGAAGAAGTGAAAGCTTGTAGAGATCTTGGGTTTGAGTTAGAGCATGAAAAAATGTTTGATAAATTTCCTTCTTATGTCTCTTTCTCAAATTCAACATTTGACACTAGTAGTGGTGGAAATTCTCCCATACCCAATTGGAGAATTTCTTCTCCAGGTATATTTATCATGTTAATCATTTCTATTCATTTTCATACTTTCCATAATCACTTTATGTTGATGTAAGTGTTAGTTGATATCAAGATAGAATCAATATACCGAATGAATATCAGGGTGTTCGAGAAATATGTCAATTAGAGGTCAAATCTAGTTATATAAATAACCGAGTTAGTATTGAAAAATGAGTTATTATCACTATTATCCTATGTTATTAACTTATACCTATATGTTATGGTAGTTACTAGACAAATTCAGGGATCTTCAAACATTATGCACAATACATTTCATTGTAAATCTTACTAACAAAGTTTGATAGTTATTGAATGCTATTGTCAATGTGCTTGCAGCTAAAGCCAATTTCATTTTTATCTATTTTAAATGTTGCTTGAAGAATGACATAATAGTTTATGATTTGTTTAAACAAAGGAAGAAGATTATTTCAATTGACCCCTCTAATGATCAAAATTATTTCACCCCAAATTTGTGATTTAGGTGATGATCCAAAAGATGTGAAGGCACGACTTAAAGTGTGGGCTCAAGTTGTAGCTCTAGTATCTACCTCCAAATATGGCACTTGATTCCTAATTGTATCCTAACTCATACCTACTCCCCTTTCTGTGTTTGAGACTATATAGAACTAATATGTTACTCATGCATTCGCACGGGTAGTAATGTGTATTGCATTAATTTAATTAAAGAATGATACGATAATTTGTGAATATTAAAAATTACTTCCGAAATTATTAATACAAAATTAAATGGACCGTGACTAATAGTTTATATCTTACAATTTTAACTTTATTAAATGAAATAACTATGTACAATCGATCGTGACTGAAAATTCGTCTAGGTAAATATAACCTCAAACTTTCTACTGATTGACCTTGAGATTTATTGATTGTCATAACATAAATATAAATGCACAAAATTGTCTTTCGATAAGTTTGAAAGACGGTAGAAATTGGGATGAAGACTTGACATCAGAGGACTATATATGATATTTACTTCAATTACATGATTTGCAATTTTAGTTACAACCAATCTTGTATTATTACATAATTCTTCGTATTGGTCTAAATTTCTTAATTAGATTATTGGAGTTAAAACTTTCAACTTAATCTTATGCATAGGATAAGACATAGTCTTTGTCATATGTAATAATGATTTTGGTTTAGCCTAGAATTAATATTAAATTAAATATCAACATAAATCGAAAAGTCAAAATAACATTAGCCTATTCAACATAAATAAAAAGGTGTAATTTTTCCGAAATTAGATAATATTTTAGGTACCAAAAAATAATACTTTCCTGGTGATTTATATGCTACTTATAATAAATAATGCTAGATTAGACACAATATTACATGAGAAGAATGACCCTATTTTATCTCAATCAACTTTCCCTTATAGTTAGGGTTTTACATATCTAATAATGATTTTGAAATTTGTAGCATGACAATAAAAATATACTAAGACTTTATATACCCCTGCATTCACACCGGTGATATTGTATTTTGCATGAATTTAATTAAGGAATAACAACATAATTTATTAATAAGAATATTATGGATGGTTACCTCATAAAAGATAATTTATATGTATTTTACCGTTGATGTAGAGTTGTTAACAAATGAGATAGTATTGAACTTGTTATATTAAATAAATAAATAATTGTTATGATAAAAAGTTTGGAACATGATGTAAAATAAATTGTAAAATATAGGTTAGAGATTTTGGAAAACATATTTATAAATGTCATTTGTTGTTATATTTAGTAGCTGACAATCCTTTATAAACGACATAATCATTCATATTGGTCTAAATTTCTCAATAGCTTTATTGGATTTTCACATTTCAACATGATATTATGATTTGGAAATACCAAATGTGGTAAGTGAGTTTAAAAATTTGCGGGTTAGTATATTTCACAATAGAGTAAAGGTTGTAAGTGAGTTTAACATCACATTTGTGGTCAACATTATTTGATTGTATCCATTATTATCTAATGAGTCAACTTCTTGTCATGGGCCAAAAGATGCCCCTTAGTTGTGAGTCAAATGTAATCATTCTTATGGTACGGCATACTTATGTAGAGGGGGCATATTGGAAAATAAGTCACACACAATAATTTGACCAACATACCACTTTGTCATGAACCTAATTGGTACAAGAAAAAATTGTGAGATACCAAAATGAGTCTTTCCTCTAAAATAAATTTATAAAAATTGTCTTCATTGAAGCTATTTTTAGCTTATAAAATAAAATTGTAAAAATAGTTTATGAAATATAGGACATTGAAGGAGACCACAACAAATGATACAATCCCCCAACATTTAAAACCATAGGTCCACATAGTGGTTATGCTTAAACATGAGAATCATGTAATTGGGATCATGAAAATGGATAGGTTAAACACAAGTCTAGTAACACAAAATTTGACAAAGATAACACAAATGCATTAACATGATATATAAGAGACAATTAGAAGACTTAATATCGTACTAACAAAAAAAGGGCAGCCCAGTACACGAGACTCTCACTCAGTAGGATCCAGATCAATCATCGTTAGCCAATTCTCCACAATTGACAATTCTGCAAGGCTTCCGAGGGATATCTAACCGGCTTGTCTCCTGGGATTCAAGAGTCTTCACAACATCCAGACCATCGATGACATGTCCAAACACAACATGGCGATTGTCTAGCCATGGAGTCTATATCATAAAAAACATGACACTTCATTCGTATATAAAATCGAACATATAACATTCTTAGATCTGAAAACCGACTTAACGAATATAAGTTTCGATAGTGAGTCATTATTAATCTGTGGATATAGACTTTTGATCCTTTTAGTTTCATTGAATTATATGGTAGTAACTTGTAAAAATTAGGATAATTAGTACATGTGTGGTGTCTCTCACCTTTACAGTGGAAATGAAAAATTGACTGCTATTGGTATTAGGACCGGCATTAGCCATGCTCAAAACTCCGGGACCAATATGCTTCACTGCAAGAAAGTGTTGAAACTAGAACTTTCAGAAGATTAACTAACCATTTCAAATTGGAATAACCGTCCAAGATCGAGAATTTAGAATTGAATATTACTATACAAAAGCAGCAACAGAAACATACACGCAAAACTCTCGTCTTTAAAACGAGCACCATAGATACTTGTGCCACCAGTCCCCTGCACCCAATAAAAGCATATTTTAAGTGAGAACAAACATTATCACGGCGAGTGATGCATATGCATGGAAGTGTGAAAGTAAATGCACACAATAAGCAAGCATACAAACAAAAATAATATAACTCACATTTCCTTCAGTAAAGTCCCCTCCTTGAATCATGAAATCTTTGATTATACGATGGAAGGAGCTTCCTTTGTAACCATATCCTTTCTCTCCTGCACATAGTTTATTCAATTTGATCAATAAAATGCCGTGTAACACATTCCATTTCGTAGTAGTAATCCAACTACAACAAGAACAATGCTGTCGAAAAAATTGATTGCTTGCCTGTGCACAACGCACGGAAATTCTCAACCGTCTTAGGAACGACCTCACCAAACAGACCCAAGACAACCCTGCCCACAAGTTCACCACCAACTTCTACATCGAAGAAACACTTGGTTGTCACTTTCGCTTGCAGCTCTACAACCTAAAGGTACCAGAAAATGTAAGATAATAATCCAACATCATAATCACAGGAAAATTTATCATTGAGCATTGCCCAGAATAATGTTTTACGGTTAAAACAATGAAAATGATTACAAGCATGGAGATGTAACATTCAACAATCCAAATATTAAATATTAAATGATTCTATAATTAATAAGCAACCCAAATTTCTGGAATCATTTATTAGTAGGATTAAGTTCAATACCAAGTTATCCATCAACTCTTTCACCATCCCGAATTGGCTAATGAATTTTTTGTAAACAAATTCAAAAACCGCAAATTTTATAAAGATTCTGTTACACTTACATTGTCCGTAGCATTGACACATGTCATTCTCCTATATTTGGTTGACTTCGCTATAGATTGTTGTGTAGCAGAAAGCCTTAATACATTATGTGATATTGATGCCAATCCCTTACTATAACCAAACTGTGATAATCTGGTACTGCAACATACCGTATGAGATCTAACTCGGCTACTATTACCCTGAAAAAATATGTAGCAAAAGTTTCCAACTATTAGCGTACACCTAGGTAGCACAGATACGACACGAGACACAGGATACAACGAATTTCGAAAAATTATAAAGCATGACAGGACTATGATACAAGATATAAAATTACTACTCTCTATAAATTACAAATTTTTACTATCTTTATGAAACAGAAGGAGTTTAAAATTAACATAAAATATCAAATCTTAAACATAAAGATATAAACAATGTTATAAGATTAAGTGTAAATCATTATACAATAATAAAATACTAAACTTTTTATAATTATTGTGATATTTCTATTCACAATAGTATAACAATTTTAAAAAGCAAATCTAAGAAATTGTAAAATACAGTTAGGATAATAACCACAAATCTCCTCTACCTATAAGCAGCAAACGGGGACAAGTAACAATTTTGAAGTGTCAATCTACAAACAACACAGGTAACCCAAAATCCGAAATTTTTGGTACTGTCAAGGTATCCTCTCATCCTATGGGTAACGAACTAATCACATTCGGAGTGCTAACTATCCCTCCCGACAATTATCGCTCACAAGAATCGAACCCTTGATCTTTAGTCAACAGAGCCTAAACTACAGACCAAGAGCACAAGTTGTCTATGCCACTTTTCTATATCACTCTTATGTGCCACCAATTATAATTTGACACGTCAATTAAAGTTGCACCATAATAACTAACCAAAAGTTAAGAAAACATAATTATGAGTTTGTAATTGGTGGCACATAAGAGTGACATAGAAAAGTGGTACAGACAACTTGTGCTCCTAGACGAATATCCTGTAGCTACCCAAATAAGAAAAGGTATTAACTTTATCACTTAGGACCATATATATAAAATAAAATAAAAATACCCCCTTTATGCATTATAAGTATAGAGATTATAAACATTTGAGCTATTGTTAAAACATTGAAGTATAATAATTTAGGAACAGCATGAAAAAATGATGAACAGAAGGAAGTAGTATTTATTAACCTGGAGATGAGGAAGTGGGTTCTGACAGTGAAGCAACTGTGTTGAGAATGAACACGCCATGGCTAAAAGAGTAAAAGCTTTCAATCGCTATAAAATATGGGTTTGTCTCTAAGCTTCTGTTATGAGTGTGAAGGAATGGATAAAAGGGTTCTAACAATTTTCTTTCCTTTTTGCTTTCAAAAGAAATAACTAGAGTTAACATATAAAATTGTATAAAGTAGTTGAATACAAAATTTTAAAAAAAAAACTTTGACATATATAAACAAATCATAATTTTTTACATATTAAATTATGGGAAGGGATCCACCATGAAAAACCTATTATATATTATAGGCATTTATTCTTGGGAAATTCAATAGTTAAATTAATAAATAGATCTAAACCATTATATTTTTCAAGAATGAATAACTAAGATGTGGAGTATATTTTTTCAAAGAGTAAGTAGATCCCTCCCTTAAATTATAGTTTATTTCATTTTTTCTTACACTAATATATAGGTTGCTTGTATTGTCCAATAAAAATGCACATATTCGACCCGCAAAACTAAGAAAATTTGTATGCACTACCAGCTGATAGGAATAACAATGGGGTGGATTAAGGTCGGGTTTATACATACCAAACCTGAATTCTAAATTCAAAACCTGAACTTGAACTCAACAGATTGAAAATAAAGGTATTATCTTCGAACAACGGGTTCGAGTATCCCGAATATGAAGGAAAACCCGAAAATAATGAATATATCCAAGGAGAGTTATAGTATCATTTCATTTTTCTCTAGTATTTCTATTTTCTCATGTTTTATTTCATTTCTTTTATATTTGAAGAGCCAATAAAATATAAAGTTAAATTCGAAATTAAGAAAATAAATATATGATAAAACTTTCAATTACAAATTAAATTACATTACTTCAGAGTAAATTCGGAGTAAAGTCTCTATAAAACTCGAACCCGAAAATTAAATCTCTATACTCGAATTGCTTGCATTGCTATCTATAATTGTACCCAATGATTTAGAATATTTATTTTATATGTTAATTTATTACATGGAAAGAGGATGTGCTGAAGAATATATTATTCATTTATAAAACTTCAATTTCTTTCTTTTCTATGCTAAGTTTTTACCTTAGATTATCATCATTATCCATTTCATAATTTTAATGTTTCTTTTTGAACATTTTTTATTTAAAATCAGTCCTTCTTTTTTTATATTCTTTTCATTTACAAAGTATTAAAATCAACTTCCAAATTTAAAATCAGTTCTTATTGTTTTGTGAGTCAATCTTGAGATAATGTAAAACTCTTATTTATATTTCATATATTTAAGATTAAATGATAATTAAATATGAATATGAATAAAATAATAATAATAATGTAAAAAATTCTTCTATTTTCGCCGTATATATTTTTCTAATATAAACTTTAAATTATCACGACGTAAAATAAAATAGGTTAAATACTTAAATATACCATTTTTATTTTTTTTATGTTTTTATATTATAATTGGATCATTAACAATATTATGTTTAACCATTATAAATGATATATGATTATAAATGAATGTGTTAGAGAAAAAAATTGAAGTAGTTCTTATTAAACAAATTTTCTATACTAATATATATTAACACTTTTATACTAATATGTAATGGGAAAACATAAAATAAATACTCATAAGTTAATTTTTGTTTGCCTAATTTACCCTTCACTATTCTAATTTCATATCTATCTATATTAACTTATAAAGACAAAATATTTGTTAACTACCCATATTGTAATTTTGTTTTTCCAAATTTACCCTTTAAGCCATAATAATTAAAGCTAATATTATAGTTTATTAACATTTTTTGTTTTTCTGTTCATATCTATAGGAATTTTAACATTCATTATAGTAGAACATTACGACTTTAATATTCAATAACAACACTCTAAAAATATAATGTTTTTCAATTTCATCATATCAAAGAAAAATCATTATTCGATTTATCATATCTACTAATTTATGCGATCATTATTAAAGAATAAGAATGTTTTGACAAATATTTGATGATGATCTTACTTATTAAGTTCTAAACATGATATGTTTATTTCAATGGTTATGCCCGAATTATGTACCTCCTCTATAACAATAATTGTGAGTGATTTTCAAATGCAAATTACAATATTTAACACAAGTTATTGTATTTCACATTTATAACATGCAGACATAGATATGATAAACCATTTTCCCGTCGTATTTCACCGATGTATATAATGAACAACAATATATTATTAAACTAGCAAGTGAGCCGTGCATTTGCACGGGACGATATTTTGTTGTTGTGTGATTCAGAACATACATTACATATGCATTCATATGGTTAAGAACACACATTATTTGTGCATTTGCATGCTTAAAACACACATGTTACGTGTGCATTAAGAAGACACATGTGACCAGTGCATTCGCATGGTTAAAAACACACATGTTATCCGTACATTCACATTGCTAAGAAAATACATGTTACCCATACACTTTTGTACTTTATTGGTTGATTTTCATGCTCTATAGTCTATATATTTGGCTAACTAATAAATATAATAAAAACTTATATTGTTCGTTATTAATATAGACGTACATATGGAGAATTTGTTTAATTTTATGATTTATTGTGATAATTTCTTAATGTAACTTGTTTATAATTTATTTTACTTCTAAGATATTATTTCTTAGTAGTTGTTAGTATAATTGATTTATTATTCGATATTTTTTTAATAAGTAATTTAATGATTAGTACTTTACGGGTTTAATGATTTAGTATAACAACTTCGAAAATAATATTTTAATAGATAGAAATGAAATTTAGTAATAAATGGTCATTGAAATAGAGAAGTTGTAATTGTATAATTCGGTTTTTTTTCCTCAAAATAATGGAGGCCTAAATTATTTAGGATTAAAACCGTTAAAATGTTTTAAAGATAGTAATGAAAATGAGAAAATTATAATTAAATTTTTAGATTTTTTTTAAAATAAAGTAGACATACTAATTTGTATGTAGTGATTATTATACATTATTTTTCACCTTTAATAACATCATCGATGTCACCCATAAGCATCACATTACATAACAATATGTGTCTCTATTTCCTTATTTTCACCAGTTTTATTTCTTTCCTAATGGTCGACGATATTTATTCAAAGTAATTATTAATTGTTAATTATTAGTTTGCAACTGATAAAGAATATTTATTCACTTATTCGATTACAAATTACAATAGTATAACAAAATTTATTGTCATTATTCACCTTTGCAGTTTTTATTCTCTTATGAATTTTCCTTTATTGTTAGTTTTCTACTATGTATTTTTATATTTCATTGTTCACATTAATTACTATTAAATATCGAGAGTAATTCTCTCCAAAACCGTTATTATTCCATAACTATCCACAATTCATATAAATGATCATTTTATTACTTGAAAAGTTTGTCTAGATGTAAAAAGAAAAAAAACAAAGGTTATAATTTATGACATTTTATTATATTTAATTAACTTATACGATACATTTGAGAGATAATTAAAAAATTATGGTGTCATTTTCTAATAAATATATAACATATGTAATGATTCATAAATTCAATAAAAATAAATTGTATTCATAGTATATTTTAATTTGATAACAATAAATTTTTTTTTACCATAATATAGACTCAAAGATAAAAAAATATATTAAGTTAATTTCCATGAAAAGTTGTACATATCTTTTTAGAACAATGAAGAAACATTATATTTTTGACATTTGAATTATTTAAAGATACATGATCAAATATCAAATATGAGAAAGAAACTTAAATGAAATGAACATGTATAGATTGACGAAGGGAAATGAAGAAAACAAATTTGGAGGGAAAATAGTGATTGTGATAATGACACATGTCATGGTTAATGTGACAAAGACTTAGTTTTCTTATATGTATATAGAAGTATATAGATATAATAGTATAATATCATCAATGCAAATTATAATATACTATTAATAATATTAATTAATCTATATCCATATTTATATCTATACTATTAATGAAGACAAAACCTAAAATAACTACACACCATGATGTAATTAATGATTTCATATTTTGCCCTTACTATATTCTAATTTCTAAAAAAAAATCATATAACTCAATGCAAATTATTATATACTATTAATACTATTATCTATATCTATATTATTAATAAAGACAAAACCCAAAAATAACAACTCAGAATGATGTATCTCAATTCAAATTATAATATACTATTAATACTTTAATCCTATTAATAAAGGTAAAACCCAAAATACCTACTTACAATGGTGTGGTGTAATTAAAGATTTCATATTTTGCCCTCACTATATTCTAATTTCTACAAAAAAAAAAACTATATAACTTAATGCAAATTATAATATACTATAAATACTATTAATAAACATAACACCCAAAATAATTACTCATTATGATGTAATTAATGATTTCCTATTTTGCCCTCAATGTATTCTAATTTCTACAAAAAAAATCATATAACTCATTGCAAATTATAATATATTCAACCGCAAATTATAATATATTCAACTGCAATTATAATTATCTAACACAATTCATTTATTACATGTAGAACACACATTACAAACGATAAAAAAATGGGTTGACGAACACGACAATGTCTCTCAACATACTAATAATAATAATAATAATAATAATAATAATAATAATAATAATAATAATAATAGAACATGTATACATGAGTTTAAGGAGAATAAATTAAAGGAACTTGGGTGCTTGTTATTTGTTTGAATAAAAAATGTAATATTTATAAGGAGAAAATTCATTTAATTTAAGAGTAAGTTTTTTAAATTTACTCCATATTTTAGCCATCAATTTTAGGGAAATTCAATGATTTGAATTAGATTTTCCTAAAATTAATAACTAAAATATAAGTAAGTTTAAAAGATTTACTCTTAAAATAAATAAATAAATAAATAAATATATATATATATATATATATATATATATATAGTTAGAGTAAAAATTTACAATGCAAATTGAGAGTAACTAACATTTGCTAACATAAATAATCTGCAAGAGAGATAGGTAAGTTTGAATTAACTACTCGTAATTGTATTCCTTTTAAGACAGAACAATTAAATATGGATGGTTAAATATTGCTGCAAAACTCTTACACCATTACATATTTTCTCAACAAAAAAAAAAGAATAAGGAAAGGGTTAATATAGCAAGTGACATGTGGTGATTATAGTGCTTATTACATTCGTTGAGCGATTCATGAGTTTTTATATATTTATTTGATTCTATATTCCATAAATCTGAACTAGTTTCTGGAATCGATCACAGAAGAAAATGCTTCGATTGAAAGTGTTTCGACCTACGACTGATAAAATCGTTAAGATCCAATTGCATCCTACGCATCCATGGATGGTAACTGCTGATGATTCAGATCGTGTTTCCGTTTGGAATTGGCAACATCGTCAGGTACATTCTCTTTTTCTTTTTCAATTTCCTTCTTATTATTCCGATTCTCATTGAAACGTCGTCGTTTAGGTCATATATGAGTTGAAAGCTGGTGGAGTTGATGAGCGACGTTTGGTTGGTGCTAAATTAGAGAAGCTCGCTGAAGGAGAAACAGGTTCCACACTTTTTCACTTAAATTCAAACAATTAATGATTCTATACATTGTTTTCGTAATTGTTGTTTTATTATAGATTAATATGAAAATAATGTTGACTGTATCGCCGGATGAGGCTGCAATATTCGATTGCAGTGTGTGGAACCGAATCACAATGATGTGGCCATGTCAGACTGCTGCAATATTCAATTGCAGTGTGTGGAACCGAATCACATGATGTGGCCACATCAGGCTGCTGCAATATTCAATTGCAGTGTGTGGAACCGAATCATAATGATGACAGTAACTCCACTGCATTGGACCATATCAAATTCAAAAACACTTTTTAATCACAGTAACTGTAAATTAAAACACCAAGGATACATATTAGATAGATACTGATTTAGCAACCATTATGAAGTATTAGTGCTATATGGACTATATAGACCTGATGAATTTGCGTTTATCTTATGGACTTGAAAATATAAATTTCATCATTGTTACCAGGAATTTACTATTCTTATGCACTTTTATATGGAATTGTCACTGTTACTTTGAGGAATTAGCTAACTACTATTTGTGTTTGCTGAATTGTTTCATTCTTGGCAGTGAAAAATCTTTGATTAGGTGTATTTGCATTGTGAGCTTGAATGCTATGATAATTTATAATATCCAGGCATGGTATTGTTACTATCGGATTTGGACCATTTTTTTCGTTCTAGAATGCAAGTTTTGCCATTTTTTGATGATCTGATAGCAAGAGTTGTTTGAACTTTTGTTAATCTTAGTCATTGGTTAGTTTTGGTGGCATACTTAAATTGCGTGGTTGAATTTGTTGTTACTTGATAATGTTATTATTTGTTGGAAACTCTAACAAATGAGTTTCACTATGTGCACAAAGAAAAAAAAAAGCGTAATGAACTGTTTCTTAGAACATTATCGACGTCCTTCAACATTTCTTTACTGATCTAGTAACAAAACTTGATGATTTTATGTTTTGTTTGGTAGAGTCCAGAGGGAAACCCACAGAAGCCATTCGTGGAGGAAGGTAATATACCTTTGCTTTCTGTTTTTGTACCATTTTCTGGCTTTTATGGTTTCATGTATTTACCATGACTCTTTCTTTACCTTCCTTAAAGTGTTAAGCAGGTGACTTTTTATGATGATGATGTACGCTTTTGGCAACTTTGGCATAATCGTTCTTCAGCCGCAGAGGCTCCGACAGCTGTTCATACTTCATCTTTTAGTTCTCCTGCCCCATCAACAAAAGGGAGGCATTTTCTAGTTATATGTTGTTTAAATAAAGCTATATTTCTGGATTTGGTGACGATGCGTGGTCGTGATGTACCAAAGCAAGAGCTTGATAACAAGTCCCTTCTCTGGTAAATTTTTGTTACATTGTTTAATGTTATGCAACTCTGGCTATCATTGATGTTAACATTTTACGGACTATCTAGTTATGCAGCACGTATTGGCTATCAGATAGCTATTGTACTTTTGTGGCAATGCCTAACCCGATCATCCCTTTTCCACTTCTTTTAATTGCTGTACTCTAATACATTGGGTGGCACTTCTATGTTGTACCGAATTGTGCCAGTTGTTTGTTTGATGTCAATTGTGTTTTACTCTGAATAAAAACAATGAGAATAGTTACTTTCTGGTGGAGTCATCCATCAAATGCTGTAGGATTCCATAAATCCAATCATTTCAAAGATTATGGCCATTTTCCCAGTAAATTAATACTTATAAATTGAATTTTAGTTTCACACTTCAACTGCCTGGGCTTGTTGCCTTCCCTAGTCCCAAATATCTCTCTTTATCAGATGCATGCATGTACAATCATCGAGAGATACATATACGTATATACTTGTACACACTAAATTTTGGAAATTCCAATGCAGTTCTCTCTTTAGGCAGTCATTTATTTGCCACTTTTTCATTGGTTTTCTAATTATTTTGTACAAATTACAGTCCTTTTGTTGAAAATTCACCACCTTTCATTTCAGCTCACCAATTTTTTGCTTCATCCTTCATCTTGATTCTTGATGGAAATTTGGCATCACATTATTCTATGTGCTTCATATGACAATTTTGTATTCAAGTCATAAGTTAATTGCCAAAAGCTCATGTTAATTTACCATTTTCATTTTTCCTTTGCAATATTTTTGTACACTGTATAAGTTGTTTTTCATTTTCCATTTTTATCTGCTGTTACAGCATGGAGTTCCTTTATAGATCTGGGGTTGCTGATGGTCCTCTTGTTGCTTTTGGTGCATCTGATGGTGTCATCAGAGTTCTCTCAATGATCACATGGAAGGTGGGTTCCTAAAATGCTCTTCTACTTACAACTATTAGCATGTTATGTGATGCTTCTGTTCCTAGCAGCTTGTGCGAAGGTACACTGGAGGTCATAAAGGATCAATCTCTTGCTTGATGTCGTTCATGGCGGCTTCTGGTGAGGTAAATCTGGATTACCTGATGAAGAGCTTATGCTACTTCATTATATTTTACTGGCATTATTCCTAGGATGTTAGGATTATGTTGCACTCCTCATATTTGCTTTAACATTTGCAGCTTCACACTTTTCCTATATTCTGTATAGGTAGCCATTGGATCAGACTTGTGTAGGTGTTGATGTGATGTAACAGCCCTGCACATATCTAATGGCTACCTGTGCAAAGTGAGTATGTAAGAGTAACATTACTTATTTGGTAAATGCAAGTTTGTGAATATGAATGGACCTAATTCATGGATTATTTTGTCAGAACATTCAAAGTTAATAATTCTATGCCATTGTGGATACTTCATTTCTTCAATATGAGATTTCACTTGAAGGGAACATATGTGGAATCCTATTTTTTTCTGATAAAAGAACAATTCATTAAGATAGAAAGAATACAATGCTGGAGGGTTTAGAGCAAATTGCTTGAAAATCTGATTGGCTGAAATCTACAAAGTCCTACAACACAAGCCCTATCCATCAAAGGTGACAAATAAGAGACCTCTGACCCAACCGCCCAAGATTCTGCCATCACTCCAACCAAGTACATCACACTCTTACCAAAAAGAGTTAGACATTAGAACACCTTATTCTCTTCAGCACTACTAAAATTTATAGAAAAAAATGCCTCCATTTTCATCAAAGATAACCACTTTACCCGAAACAAAAGAAACAACTTATATACATAAGGGATTGTACATTCAAGGAGACGGGGTTGTTTTTGTGAGATGCTTTCAAATTACTGAATGTTATTGCTGCCTTGCTATGAATGACTCTTTTATCAGCTTTTCTATTTTTGGGATATATGTATATTTGTACTAGAATTACTAGTTTCGATACTATTTACAGAAGTTGCAGTAGCATTGTACAAGATAATTTATTGAGAGATTACAATTTGTAGTTATTCTTGTTAACGTGCATGCTTTACATGCTTGATTATCTTTTATGTTTGGAAGTAGTTGTTGTACTTTAGTGTGAGGTTTCAATTTTTAGGTCTGTTGGCTTTCAGGCTCTCCTGGTTTCTGGTGCTAGTGATGGATTGCTCATACTTTGGAGTGCGGACCATGGACAGGATTCACGTGAACTTGTACCCAAGCTGAGTTTAAAAGTAGCATTCTTTTTCACTTACCAAATCCATTTTGTCAGCTATTTCAAAAACTGTTGAAAGATGAATCAAGTTGCTGCTCATTATGGCTACAAAATTAGATAAACCATCATTAATTGTGACTTAACTACAGTTGATATTCCTCTCTGGTTAAGTAAGTGAATTGACTTCCGGTTGAGTTTGGTATGTATGTGAGATGTATAACTTACTGTCATAATAGAAAAGAAAGGCACAATGTCCAGGCAGAAGTTGGAACACAAAAATAAACTTACGCGAATGAAGTTAAATTTTGATCTTTTTCTTCATAATGTGTTTCCTGCTCATTTTTCTTTCCCTTTTATTTTTACACCCTATAATATTTTCTGTATAACTTGTAACTATTCTGCACATACACATTTCATTGGTTTATGATGCCATGTGATGCATCTAGGCACATGATGGTGGGGTCGTGGCAGTTGAGCTATCACGGGTGATGGGAGGTGCCCCTCAGCTAATTACAATTGGTGCAGATAAGACATTAGCTATCTGGGACACAGTCTCCTTTAAGGTGTGGTGGTGGTACTAACACTTGGATATTTTTATTCTGCGAAAATTCTCATGGTGAATAAGAAGAGTTGGGATGAATTATTAATTATTAATTATTATTGCTGTTTGCTTATTCTCAGGAGCTACGACGTATAAAGCCAGTTCCAAAATTGGCTTGCCACAGTGTGGCTTCTTGGAGCCACCCTAGAGCTCCAAACCTTGATATTTTAACTTGCGTCAAAGATTCTCACATATGGTATATGGTTGTGTTTCTCCTTTGATGGCTTTAACCTTTCTATTTGTTACATGATAGTGTGGTGTTGAAATAAATTCATTCTAAATTTGAACTTTTATTTTTTATTTTTCTTAGGGCAATTGAACATCCCACTTATTCTGCGCTCACAAGACCATTGTGTGAATTGACCTCAGTTATTCCTCCACAAGCTCTTGCTCCTAATAAGAAACTAAGGGTATGTCGTTAACCGATTATCATTTAGCTTTTGTTTTTAAATTTATAAATGTCTGATTTTGTTGAATCTGTAAAACCAAGAAGAATGTATGGATATAATCCATAACATGTAAATAATTTGGGAATGATAATTTCAACCACCATTCCCGCGTATTGCTTATGTCGCAATAACACCCACCAATACTGTGCACTTATTCAATTCACCCAACCACCCTCAAATATCCAACAAACACATTTTCACCAACAACGCCCAAATAAAAACCAAGCCCAATGCCCTTGGCCCGTCCAGAATCCATACCTCATCCAAAACACAAGCAAGATCCCCAACCAAAATTGGAATTACCTGAACCAAAAAAGGGAGCTAGTAACCTTTGATCCAATTCCCATGTCTTACTCTGACCTCTTCGCTTCCTTCAAAACAAGGGGTGTTAACCCTTATTCTCATAAGAGTTCCTGAATCCCACGATGCATGATTTTACCCGAATACTACTAGTGCTTTTCATTCTGGCATTGTGGGACATTTGGTAGAGAATTGCAAAGCTCTCAAATATAAAGTGCAAAATCTGTCAAACTCAAAGTGACTCGACTTTAAACATACCACACCAAATGTCAATGGAAATCCCTTACCTAACCATGAGAATAGGGAGTGAACGCGGTTGAAGGAGCCAAAGATGAGGCCTTTATAGAGAAAGTGTTTGATGTTAAAACCCTAATGAGGTTCACATTTCAGGAGATGTGCAAGTGGATTACCGGTTGTGGAAGGGTATATGGTCCTCTTGAAATAGGGAAGAGCCTTATTGTTAATGCCATAGGAAAAGAAAAGTTTGACAAAAAGTAAGTATCCAATGAGGAAGCCTGCAAATTTCTAGAATTCATCAGACAATGTGAATATCGGGTAGTTGATCAACTGAATTGCACTCCAACCAAAACGTTTCTACCCCAAAACTATGCAGTGTTGATTTTCCTATTGCACCTTGGGATTGTAGGAGAAGGACAGATTCTTGTTAGACGCTCTAATAGAAAATATTCTTTTGTCTTTTGTTTTGATAATTAAATGTTTAATCAAACAATTTTAGGCTATAATTGGGTCTCTGCAATTAACAAGGGTACCGTTTTAATACATGCGGACGATATGGTAAACCTTACCTGACCCGTAATCGACCCCCAAACTTAGAACTTTATGTGAATAACCATGCTTTCCAAGATTGTGCATAAATAGGGGTTTTTGTGTTTTGTCCGCAAAAATGTAGTGGCTACTCCAATCTTTTAGAGAGGGTGGAATCATCCATTCCTATCTCTCCCAGGTCGTGCATTGAGAAATCGGGTCGCAACAATAGAGGTGGGGATTTTTTATCAAGATTGAGTGTAACAAAATCTGTGTAAAGCTTTAACTATGAAGAAACTGAACTTCAATCCCATCTTACTCCATCACTTATACTACTGCTTTTGTTGTCTCTACCTGGTAATGTGTTTGGTCAAGTTTGACATCGATTTTTGCCACAGGTGTATTGCATGGTTGCACATAGTTTGCAGCCACATCTTGTTGCTACTGGAACCAATATTGGCGTTATCATCTGCGAGTTTGATCCCAGATCTCTTCCCCCTGTTGCTCCCCTCCCAACCCCATCAGACAGCAGGGAGCACTCTGCCATATTTGTAATTGAAAGAGAGCTAAAGCTATTAAATTTTCAGTTAAACAACTCAGTAAATGCATCTCTTGGAAACAATAGCTCCTTGTCAGAAACAGGAAGATCCAAGGGAGATTTTTTTGAACCATTACCTGTCAAGCAGGGCAAGAAGCACATTAGTACACCTGTTCCTCATGATTCATACTCAGTTCTTTCTGTGAGCAGTTCAGGAAAGTAAGTCTTCCCTGATTCTTGCTACAGTTCTATTGGTGTTGAGTTGAATAAAGTAATTTGTAATTACAAAGATAATGTTATTTTTCTTCAAAATGATTTATTGGTCCTTCTTTTCTTTACAGAGTAGAGAACACACAAAGTTCTAACTTTTTGTATGCCACATATAAGATTCACAACTCACAATGACTATTTCATTTAACCGCACTTTTGGTTTATATGCTGTAGAATTTCTGTGTTTAAGTTGCCACCTCTTGTAGCATATAATTCGAGTGCCTTTTCTGTACTGTGGTTGCTTTCTTACTATATCATATATTTGCAGGTACCTGGCAATAGTTTGGCCAGATATTCCTTATTTTTCAGTGTACAAGGTTAGTAATTGGTCAATTGTTGACTCCGGAAGTGCAAGGCTTCTTGCTTGGGATACATGTCGGGATAGATTTGCTATATTGGAATCATCAGTAGCTCCTAGAATTCCTTTAGTTCCCAAGGGTAGTTCATCAAAAAGAGCGAAAGAAGCTGCTGCAGCACAAGCAGCAGCAGCAGCTGCTGCAGCTGCTTCCTCTGCTTCCGTTCAAGTTCGCATCTTGTTAGATGATGGAACATCAAATATACTAATGAGGTCTGTTGGTGCACGCAGTGAACCGGTAAGACTCTTCTCAGTTTAAGGTTTTCGTAAACAATTCTCGTATTCTAGAGTGGCCCTGTTTACGAGGCTCCCACCTAGTGGGATCTGGGGAGGGAGCTTGATATTGACCCGTGATCATCAGGATTTGATTCCCTGTCAACATCACAGTAGGCCTGAAGTGAGTGTGGTTGATGAGTCTGAGAACCAGTAATCCATAGGTTAATGATGCTGAGAAAATTGCAGTAGTAAGCCATAAGATCTGATGCGCCCATATTAAACATGGGTCTAGAATTGTCTAAAAGATCTAGAAGCTAAGATACTAAGATAACATAACTGTCACCAGTCGCCACTGAACGTTCACATAAGTAAAACAACACTGTAACATAGTCTAACATTAGGACCTTCTATGAATGTTATTCTTCTAAGGGAGTGTCATTCAAACGGGAATAATTTGAATCCTAAGGTGCCTTTCTAATTCATGTATCTATTTTTAGGTCATTGGTTTGCATGGAGGGGCATTGCTTGGTGTTGCCTATCGAACATCTAGGAGAGTCAGTCCCATTGCTGCTACAGCTATTTCAACAATCCAGTCTATGCCCTTATCAAGTTTTGGGGGCAGTGGCCTTTCTTCCTTTACTACTTATGATGATGGATTTTCTTCACATAGATCATCTGAGGCGGCTCCTCAGAACTTCCAGCTTTACAGGTCAAACTTATAATTGCCGTGCAATGAAAAACTATTGTTTTAGCTCATAAAGTTCCCTTATATTTAGCGCTCTTCATTTCTTGAATATTTAATGGCCTTCTAAATAAAGAAAGTATTGCCTCTTTAAGGGTAGAATACTCACATGTATTAAGGGTGCTTGAAGGAGCAAATAAACTTTAGGTGTATACTAGCTTAGTAAGTCTAATTCATCAATCCTACCTCCTTTGCCTAATGGAATGTCTTCTGAGAATGGTTGCTGAAGTCTGTGGTAGTTCATTTTGTAAACAATGACAATTTTTACCACAATCATATAGTTTAAAGCAGAATTGAGGATCCTCTGAAATGACGAAGTCCGTTCCACTATCTTTTTCCTTACAAAGCTTAAACTATCTCCTCCTATCCCCTGCCTTCTCTTGCCTACCTGCTACCTGTTTGGATATTTTGTACATACAATTTTTCTATTTTATTCATTAGTTATTCATAGCATCAAGCCCTATATTTATTTTTTACACTTTGTCAGGTTTCTCCTTTCTTGAAATTTCACTGTTTAAGGAACTGATAAAAGAGAGCCGAAAACCTTGTTTGTTCTTGGGTGAACTTGAATCTTTCTGTGGTGCTGTTTTGTTTTATAGAAGGGCATATGCTCTGTGTTACTCTGGTTCCCTTCATCAATAAATCCCTTTTTCAGTTCTTTATTTGAAAACCAACTGTTAAAATTTGTCTGTCCGAGTTTCCTTGCTTGTAAACAACTTCTTCGCTTGCGGGGGTAAGGCTATGTTCAAATACCCTCCCCAGACCCCACTAGGTGGGAGTCTCATGCTCTGGGACATCCTTTTAACCAAGTTTCTCTTTGGAAGTTAAGGCCTTCTGAGATGAAGGCTTCTTGTTGGACAATGGTTCTCTGTATAATTAATAAGACATATCTTTTACACTGTGTACATTTCAGTATTTCACAAGGCTATTTCTACTGATGATTCCATTACATGTTATTATTGGAGTTCAGATACAAGAGCCATATTCTTTCACACATTGCTTGGCATCTATGCAATAGGCCTTTTTGTCAACAAACTTGCTTGACCCTTTAGGGTGGTGCCTATGTGAATCCTCCCCCTGAAATACCTATCAGGATTTTGTCTAAATCATGGGATAAAATTATTTTTATGTTGCGGCTATGTGATGGGCTTTAATCTCTTGATTCACATCACATTCATATCAATGTGAATGCCATTATTGCTTTAATTCATTAATCTATAATAGTGTTTGAGGGTACATTGTTTTTTGGTTTTCTTTAGACTTAATATTGCATTTGATTTTGTATTCAGTTGGGAGACATTCCAGCCTGTGGGGGGTCTACTTCCTCAGCCAGAATGGACTGCTTGGGACCAAACTGTGGAGTACTGTGCATTTGCATACCATCAATACATAGTTATGTCTTGTTTGCGCCCACAATATAGATACCTGGGAGATGTTGCAATTCCATATGCTACTAGTGCTGTTTGGCACCGGAGGCAACTGTTTGTTGTTACACCAACTACTATAGAGTAAGATGTGGCACTGTCTAGAATTATATTCATTAAACCGAGTTTCCAATTCTTGTTTTATTGGTCTATTGTTTTCTTATTTTGCTCTAGTTGTTTAAAGGTGGAAATGACAAACTATGGTTTACAATTTTAATTCCTTGTGTATCTGCTAATAGGCCAAAAATACTTCCTGTTAATTGTGGCCAAAGAAAAAGGAGGGGGGCATATATCCACTTGAAGTCACTAATAATGAAAAAAACATATAAAAGGAACTTAATCAACCAACTATCACCACTGCATAAGTTGTTAGGTGAAGATAAATGAATGGTTTTTTATTACTATTTTCAACAGTCAAAGTCCGCACCTTTACCCCTTATATGGTTTAATTTTCAGAATTGTGTTTGTGGATGCTGGGGTTGCACAAATTGACATTGAAACTAAGAAGTTGAAAGAAGAGCAGAAATTGAAAGAAGCACAGGCAAGAGCAGTAGCTGAGCATGGAGAGTTAGCATTAATTGCAGTAGATGGTCCCCAAACTACTACTACAGAAGAAAGAATGTCGTTGAGGCCACCGATGCTGCAGGTTGAAAAAACCTCTCAGCTTTTATCATCTTTGACAATGATTCAACATTTTCTTTTGTATCTAGAGTAGATATTATGATTGATGGATGTTGCCCAAATGAATTCAAGTTTATTGGGAAGTTTCTCTTTTTATGTTGTTACCTTAGAACTTTTGATAGTCTAGGGCTGAAATGTTATTATGAACTTTTGGACTACTCCTCTCATTGCAAATTGGTTTTGAGATGAAACATTATTATGGTATTAAAGTCAAACTTCTCTCAGGTTGTCATGAGCCAAAAGATACCCTTTCGTATTAGATTAGAGGTAACCCATTGCCTGGTCCGACAGGCTTATGTATGAGGGAGGATGTTGGAAAGTAAACCTCACATCGCCTGCCTCATTGTCTCGGGAATAATTTAAATTTTTGTTGGGCTACTCCTGTCATTTCTAATTGGTTTTGAGATGGAACCTGAGTAAATACAATCCAAGTGTATGGTTCTAGTTTTATGTTGAACTACTGTTTAAATCATTCAACATAATGTCTTGTGAGAAATTTGAGAGCAGAGGTGAGTTACATTCTTTTTGGTTATATATCTGGTGTATAGTTTTTCATCCTTCCTTGGAAATTAAAGTTTTAGTTTTCACTTCTTAGGTATCTTACCCTCTGACTTTGTTGTTTTTCAATTATTCTTATATAAAAAAAATATTTTGTTCTTGTTTCAAAATGTGAAGATGTTTCTTTCTTGTTCTCTAGGTGGTTCGGTTGGCATCTTTTCAGCATTCTCCTTCAGTGCCACCTTTCTTAACATTGTTAAAACAATCTAGAGTTGATGGTAATGACTCTTGGATGGCAACAGAAGAGAGAAAAGCCAGTGAGGTTGCTGTTGGTGGTGGGGGTGTGTCTGTGGCAGTTACTCGTTTCCCAGCGGAGCAGAAACGCCCAGTTGGGCCTCTTGTTGTGGTAGGTGTCAGAGATGGAGTTCTTTGGCTAATTGACAGGTAATTGGGACTTCTCAGATTCTATTGTATGTTTACTCCATCTAATTCTATACATATTTGAAGTTGTATGTCAACTATTTTTTTTCCTGCCATTTACCATTATTTTTCCATCCTTTTAATGCATAAAACGCAGACATGCATTGGCTTTCACACTATGGTAAATTATGCTTATCTCCCTTGATGCTGTGATTAAATTACACTGAGTTCCCTTGAAATTTCAGAAATTACACAGCCACCATGAGTTTTAACTATAGATAATACCCTTTGTATGGAGAATGTTTGTGGTTACTTCATAGGTGGAAAATGTTTCAGTTTAATGAATGAATATACAAGAAAAGACAAGGAGCAAAGTATTCCTTCCAGACTTGGGAGACAGTCGGAGTAGCACTTATTTAAATAAAATATTTCGGATCAGAAACTAACCTAAGCCTATGTTTGGATATGGGTTTCAAAATTCCACATGCTAATGTGGTATTTTAATCAAATACCTCTTCTTGGGTGAATAAATAGCTGACTAAATTCCGCACAAATTTTAAAACTCTTTGACCAGAAGCAGGATATATAGAAAAATATGTTAAATACCCTTGTCAATTACATTTCCCTAAAAATCACTTTTCCAAACACACAGAAAGTGGTTTAGGATAAACCATTACATAAAGACCTTGATCTAAATGGCTTCTCTGAAAATTTGGTTTTTGATGAAGCACAATGGCTTTGTTTAGTGGGATAAGGCTTGGTTGTTGTTTTTGTACTTTGTTGGGGAAGTGGTTTTTCAGTAAGAGAAAGGGATGCCTAGTTTGGTATTTATGTTTCTGTATTGTGGAGCCAACTGGTCCAATTTAGAGTTGACTTTTTCCGTGTTAGCTCTGTGTAGCTTGTGAGCGACATAGTTAACATGCCATAATGGAGGTCTACTTTAAGGATTCATCTGTATAGCTAACATGTCATTTCCAAGAATGATGCTACTGATACCTTTCTTGTGGTAGGTACATGTGTGCTCATGCCTTGTCCTTAAGTCATCCTGGTATCCGTTGCCGATGTCTTGCTGCTTACGGTGATGCTGTTAGTGCAGTAAAATGGTATTGTTTGCTGTCTCCTTTTCGTAATCATCACCTGCTAATTCAGATATATATGTATGTCACATTACATTTTTTTAAACAGGGCAAGTAGGCTTGGAAGAGAACACCATGATGATTTAGCACAGTTTATGCTTGGAATGGGCTATGCTAATGAAGCACTTCATCTACCTGGAATATCTAAGAGGTATGCTGTATGCTTATAGCCAAGAGCTAGCAATCTTAATCAGCATTTGTATGTAATGGCTAGACCTTAAACATATTAGGTGTTTACTTTCTGCAGGTTGGAGTTTGATTTGGCAATGAAGAGCACTGATTTGAAGAGAGCTCTTCAGTGTCTCCTTACCATGAGTAACAGCAGGGATATAGGATATGATAATACTCCTGGGCTTGGTTTAAATGACATTCTGAATTTACAACATCAAGAGAAAAAACAAGATTTAGCTGATGGTGCTGATGGTGTTGAGGGTATAGTGAAATTTGCGAAAGAGTTCTTGGATCTTATTGATGCTGCAGATGCTACTGCACAGGGTGAAATTGCTCGTGAAGCTCTCAAGAGGTTAGCTGCAGCTGGTTCAGTGAAAGGTGCCTTGCAAGGTCATGAGTTGAGAGGATTAGCATTACGCCTTGCAAATCATGGAGAACTGACACGGCTAAGTGTAGGCAACTTTCTCAAATTTTCCATTTCTTGTTTAACTGAACATTTGCAACTTGTATTTAATGTGACGGTTTGAGACAGCGTACATTCTTAGTCCTTTTGGGATTAACTGGTCTTCTTTATCTTCGTAAATTCAATATTTTGTTTTTGTTTTCATTATGAGCAAATGATTACATTTGTTTGCTGCAGGGTTTGGTAAACAACTTAGTCACACTTGGCTTGGGACGGGAAGCTGCATTTGCTGCTGCTGTTTTGGGAGACAATGTTCTAATGGAAAAAGCATGGCAGGATACTGGAATGCTGGCGGAGGCTGTGCTTCATGCTCATGTATGATTAGTTATGTACACAACTAGTTGATCCCTCAATTTTAGTACTTGTAGTCTGACCTTGTTATATGCAGGCACATGGTCGTCCAACTTTGAGGAACTTGGTTCAGTCCTGGAACCAAATGCTGCAGAGAGAGATTGAGCCGACTCCATCACAGAAGACAGATGCTACAGCTGCATTTCTTGCTTCTCTTGAGGAGCCTAAACTTACAAGTTTGGCCGATGCAGGGAAGAAGCCACCTATTGAAATCTTACCTCCTGGGATGGCATCTCTTAATGCTCCTCCTATCTCCATCCAGAAGAAACCAGTTTCTGCTGCTCAGAATTCACAACAACCAGGCAAGCCATTGGCAATTGAAGCACCTCCTACTGCCACAGCAGTACCAGAGAGTGCTACACAGACACAGCAGCCTGAAGCCACTGGTGCACCAGTACCCGATCCATCTCCACCCGAGGTTACTTCAGAGTCCACACCGGTTCCAGAGGCTACTCCGCCTAAACCAGAATCGGGTGAAACCATTGTAGATGATGGACATCCTACCTTTGCATCAGCAAGTGATGGAACTCCAACTGTTAATGGGGAAACCGTTCAAGCAGAGTCTGCGAGCAATCTATCACCACCTGAGGTCCCGTCACCGGTAGTAGAAGCTCCAGAGGCTAATGCCCCAAGTACATCTACAGTACCCGCGACTAATGCCCCAAGTACATCTACAGTACCCGCGACTAATGCCCCAAGTCCAACTACAGTACCCACAACTAATGCCCCAAGTCCAACTACAGTACCTCCTACTCCTACTGACCCATTCTTCCTATGATTGGTAATACCCACCGCACACTGTTGACATGGGCACTTGAAAAACGAATTTAATTTACAAATCAAGTATTTCATTTGCAAAGAAATCATTCTGGATATGTAGGAAGTCTAATATATTATTTTGTAACAATCTAGACTCCAGAGGTGTAATTCTATGGAGCAGCTGTATTTTACCCACTTTCTTCTCCATTTTTTGTAGATTATTAATGTACCTGGCTGAAGGTGTGTTGTGTTGTATTGTGATTGTGAAATATGATACTTGTGAGTTGTTTTCTTTTCTATTTCTTCCTATTTCCAGTTTTTGTTGACTGAATTTGAACATTTTCTGTTTGAAAATTTTACATGTTGAATGCAAGTCATTCTAGTTGGTTGGGAGTTTATGAATATACGATTGTGTTTATCAGCTGCAGTGTTTTTATATATCTTCACTCAAAATTTTCCCACAGTTGCCACAAGCTTAAGTGTTGTTGCATGTATTTTTCATGACTTTCTGTTTTCCATGGACATTCGTGACTGGCTTCACCTATGTCCAGTTAAAAACTTCAAATGTAAAAAAGAATACCTTTGCATCTTAAATTCCATCTAGAACTATAAGGGTCAAAATCCTTTGCATAATACATCAAACAATGCAAGGGTGGTATTAATTTGCATTAGGATATGCTACAGACACCATTTAAGTTTGTATGGCAAATAAACTTAAAGTATTGGTGATTTATAAGTGATTGATAGTGCACAATACATCAAAATTAAACTATAATTGCTTTTAAACATTTACTTACTCATCCTAGGTTACATATCCATCAAGTACCATAAAAGTTCCCAATCATTCAACCAAACAAATGTTAATTACTTAAAAACATAACATTATTAAATTAGAAAGAGTGTCTCTCATCCATTCCTCATCAACATTAGCATCAAAATTGTAAACACCAAATAATAGACAATGGAAGAAAAGTGAGTAAAATGGGAATGGATTGTGAAGGGTGGAAAAGTGAGAACACAAGAGATGATAGAATCAAAAGAAGGCCTTCCCTTCAATTTATTATTATCACATCTTATATTTCTTTTCTTTTCGGCCTATGTTTTTTTCTAAAATAATTGCCACAAAACAAAACTATTTTATTTTTGTTGTAAACTTGTGTAGTTATCATGTTTTGTGGATAATTATATACTTATTATGTAGTGAATGATTATGCTATTTTCAGTTAAAAGTATATTAGAAATAAGACTTTACATAACACTGGCGTTATTGTAGTGATTAGGCAAAACTAGATTTCCAGATAGTGTATAAGGTCAAAGATCGGAATTATTTCCCTAAAGTGACATTAGTTAGGAGAGACAATCATAATACTCTAAAAGAAATTAGTCCATATCAAAAGGCGAGGAATACCCTAACATCTAGGAATTTTCTATATGTGTAAATAGATTCCCTTAATGCTATAAATCATGAAAACAATATTAGAGAAGAAAACCAAGTATCCTATATGATCACTCAAATATAATGATGTGACTTTGACATAAAAAATATTGAAGAGTGCCTTAACATTAAGAACCCATTATGCATTTAAATAGTACAAACTAAAGATATAAACACTTATTTTTATTGGGTAAACTTGTGAATGTATTATTGCAACTTGAATTCAGCTTATAATAATTCAATCTTGTGTGCTACAGCTGAAAAGCTACAAGTCTACAACAAGCTATCCATCCTAAGAGACAACAATTTTTTAGACCAAGTGATAGTCATTTAAATAAATAAAAAAAGTGTCCCAGTGCACGAGACTCTCACTTAATGGGGTATGGGGACGGTAGCTGATCATGCTTATGATCCATCCTTAATGTATTGTAGTGCCAGCCCTCCAGTTAGATTTGTCCTATGAAGCACCGATACATCGATATGCACATCACTTAATGAGTATGTATCTATGAAGTATCAGAGAGTCTGGATATCATATACATATTGGATACGATACGTGAAGGTTATTGAAGTTGCGGTTCTTGATAGGATTTGAGAACATTTTTGGAGCAGTATATGATTCTACATAATCTAAAGCAGATTATATCAGAACTTAATGAGCAATTGAACATTGATATGAGGTCAGTTTTCTGAACTCAATTCTCTTTGTAATTTGTTCCAATCCATCTTACAAGTCTGTGAATGAATTGAATCAACAGAATATGCCTAACATTCAAGCTCTACAAGCAAATATGCTATCAAATTCTCAATATCATCCTAAAAAAACATGGTTTTATAAGAGTGACAGAATTATAGGCTTATCTATTCTCTGACTCCATTATTTGTATAGCTGAATTCACACTAATATCAATCAATATATGGTGTCTTTATGGGGTTTCAAAACCAATTGTTCAAAACTAGAGTCTCTAGCATTTCTCACATGTTCAGTATTAAGCATCAATTTCCTCACCCTTTCAACCTCTTCCAACTTATCACCCATAACATATAGATCACAAACAAGGTTATAAATCCCTCTATCGTTTTCTGGTTTCGCCATTGTCAATACTTGCTCAATCACTCTCTCGGCCATCCCAAATTGCCTATGCTCCTTACAAGCCGACAAAAACGAACCCAAGACAACAACATTGGGCTCTAGTCTCATTGCCTTGATAATATCATAAGCTTCCTCTAAATTCCCTGCTTTTCCAACTAAATAAACCAAACACGCATAGTGCTGAATTCTTGGTTCCATTCCATTCTCTTCGATCATCTTGAAATACCTGCGTCCTTCTTCATCCAACCCAGCACGAGCACAAGCACTTAGAACCGCAGTGAAAGTGAGTTCATTAGGTTTGACCCCGGAAACCACCATCTTCTCAAACACTAACAATGCTTCTTCACTGAAACCATGTTTTGCTGCACCACAAATCAAAGCAGTCCATGACTTCACATCTCTTTCACTCATCATCTCAAAAACCTGTGCCCCACTTCTCAAGTTTCCACATTTAGCATACATATTGACCAAAGCATCACCTATCTCCACATTCAATTCCCACCTATTTTTCACCATTAAACCATGAACCGATTTTCCGGCCAACAATCCAACACACCCCATTTTACCACAAGCTGATAAAACCAAACCAGCAGTAACTTGATCAACTTTTACCTCCTCGTGAAACATCATTTGTCGAAAAAGTAACAAACCCTGCTCAAAATTTCCAACATTGTTATAACCAGCAATCATGGAAGACCATGATACAATATCTCTACAAGGCATTTGTTCAAAAACCTCACGTGCCCTCCGAATATCATTCCCTGATTTTGAATACCCCATAATCATGGTGTTCCAAGTAACAACATTTCTGTGAGGCATTTCGTCGAACAAGAGGCATGCATCAAGAAAAGAGAGTAAAACGTAGGCGTTTAGAAGAGATGTTGAAATGTAAACGTTAAAGGTGAAACCGAGTTTGATAATATGAGAATGAAGGTTTTGAATTATGGGTAAGTTGTGAAAATGGGTACATGATTTTAAGGTGAAGAGAATACAGAAGGAATCAAAAGGGACATTTTTTCTGTGCATTTTGGAAAAAATATGAATGGCTTTATGAGGAGAAGAAGCGTTTTTCAAAGATAAAGCCCATGAATTGAAGCTTCTTACAAAACATGACAACACTTTATGTTTCATATGTTGTTATGTTCTATTTTTTTGTTCTCTTTAAAATACAAATGTGTATAAGTAATGTTGAAAATGAGATTTGAACTAATGAATTTAGTTGATTGTGAAAGTAGTTCTTGTTTGTGGTTTGATGTTCAAGTCATATTCTCATATTAGACATCATTAATTCAAATTGGATTATCTCTAATTAATGTTGAGAATATATAAATCCAAAATGAAAATAAGAAAGAAACCAAGTATAGATGCTTTGAAACATGTTAACATTAATGGATTATCTCCGTGTTAATGAAGAGACTAATGATATTATTACATTTGGTTTTAAGGACAAAAAAGTTATTATAAGTGTAATAGAAAGATTTAATTGTCTTTTCATTTTTCATTTTGGATTGTTTTAAACCTCACTTGTCTCTTCATTAATAGAGAGCATCTATCCTCATTAACACTCATTAACATGTTGGGTTTTGCTTGTTGATATATAAAAGAACAAAAAACACTATATCCGGCTTTTACTAACAATGTGTTGGTCTAGTGATGTATTGTCCTACTAGATTCCAAAAAGACCAAAAATATCAAAGATTCAATTATTGAGAGTGACACTTGTTGAGAAAGATAACCACAAACCCCAAAATGGATTAGTTTCTTACCCAAAAAAAGATGAAGAGATATATTAGGAGTACCCAAAAAAAATCATACAAGCTTTTAAGTTAATTAGAATATGCATTAGCCATTCTATTGGAGCTCCTCTTCCATTCAATTTCTGCATATAGTTTTCACTTTTGAACTTTATGATGCACTAACAAATTAAATGTGAAGTTCAATATAAAACCATTTTGAGAACAAGAGAAGGAAATGATGGAAAAAATATTATCCATCATTCTGATTTTTGTAACAAGTATACTCATGTATTGCAATCTTCAAAGCATACTTTGCATAAACCTTTGAACTTTCACATTCACTTTTCATTCACTTAAAAGTTAATAATATTAAAGTACAGAACCATACATCAACCAACAACAACAACAAAAGATACAAAACCATAGTTAACTGTTCTAGTCAAATATCACTGCCTTAAATAGATTACAGATTATATATCAAGACTAATAATAAAAATGTAGGACCAAAAACTGAGACCCTATTGAGTTTAATGCCAATATGAGAGATGCAAGTTAATATTGATTCTATAATTCTTGAATTTCCCTCAACCTGTTAGGCCAACAACAGTGGCAGTAGCTCGAGTCTTCGGAGAAGGCAGTGCCGAAAATCGTAGATGTCGAAACTAAAAAAAGCCTCCATTGCTTGGACAATCTGATGCTCTATGTCCAGATCCTCCACAATTGAAACAAGACCCTCCAAAGCTACCTCTGAAATGCACACATTCAAATAACATGTCAGCTACACAATACAAGTATACATAAACTTAGGGGGCATTTGAAAGAGTTTATAGAAAAGCTTGTTTACTATATAGGTTTATCATATTATCATGTAAGCACTTAAGCATGTGTTTTCAAGAGCTTATAAAAATAGGTTATGACCTTCTTGTAAGCTCTTTTTAGCTTATTTCAATAAGCTTATCAGAGAAGCTTATGAAACAAGTTAAAAGGAAGAAAATTACCAAACAAGATAAAAAATGCTACTTTAACCTGTCTGATGATGAAGACCTGCTTGATTGTCTCCCTCCACCAAGTAGCCAACCATCCTCACTGCTTTTTCCTGTCCGAGACCGGCTGCTGCCGCCGGGTCTATTACTTCTACCACCTTTCCTAAATGGATCACCAAAATCATTTTCAGAGCCTCGGCCACGGCCACCGCTCCCGCCCCATCCC
The DNA here is from genome assembly GCA_009771035.1 of Lupinus albus. Taxonomy (NCBI): domain Eukaryota; kingdom Viridiplantae; phylum Streptophyta; class Magnoliopsida; order Fabales; family Fabaceae; genus Lupinus; species Lupinus albus. The sequence continues at coordinate 1,461,939 of CM020013.1, read as the reverse complement.
CGTGAGGTTTTAAAACCTCTTTGATCCCTATAACCTCTTCGGCTACTTCGATCTCTGTCAGAAAACCTCCCATAGGAGGCACTTCGAGGCCCATCATCTTGCAATTGAGGTAACTGCCAATACATAGCAACATATGCAGTCAGTTTACAAAATCAGTAGTGCAATAAATTGTTAGAAAAATATGATACTTAAGTTCAGGAAAAAGATAGAATCTTATTCGACTGGATAACTTCAACTGGAAATATACGCCTCCCTTTACCAGTATACCTGCTTGTGGGTGATAAGAGACCGAGATGATGGAGGTCGAGAGAATCCACTCAGTTCTGCTAGTGCAGCTGCAAGGGCACTTGTTCCTTGTTCTTCAATCAGTCTTTCAGCAGTTGGGGTGAAAAACGCAACAGACTCGGGATGAACTCCATTAAGTGCGGTAACAACATGCTTAGCCGACGACTCCAAAATCTCTTCCATAGCTGGTGGACTAACAAACTCAAATTTGCAGCTTACATCATGCTCAAGGGATCTAACTGTTCTCCTCTGGCTACTGGTATACAACAGTATGGCATTACCTTCTTTTCCTGCACGCCCGGTACGACCAGAGCGATGCACGAATGTCTCGGAATCATTGGGAAGCTCATAATGGATTATCTGAAGGAAACAAGTAATACCAACAAGCTTTTCAATATGTTGAGAATAGAGTGCATTTTAGTACTAAACCAAGGCATACATAAGAACCTTCTAATACAAATATTGATCTTAAACTTCTATATGTTCGGCGGAAAACAAATTTGAGATTGGGAAGAAATAATTAAACAAAGTGAACATAATATATTCATGTGCACCACTCACTTTTTAGTGTTTACACATTTTGTCAAACATAAAATTCTAAATCTTGTGTCAGATGGAATAGTGCAATGCATCCTTTGAACTTACCAAATCAACATTGGGAATATCAAGTCCACGAGCTGCAACATCGGTGGCAACAAGAACTGTGAATTTCCCTTGCCGAAAACCATTTAATGTTCTCTCTCTTTGATGCTGAGATATATCACCATGCAGTGCTTCAGAAGTTATACTATTTGTTAATGACAATGATACTTCATCAGCGTCTTTTTTCGTCCGCGTAAAAACTATAGTCTTCCCACCCTTTGCATAAACCTAAAAGGCATAGTAATATTTGTTAATAATGCATTGTTCATTAGAGACAACAAAATGTACTAAACAAAACAGTGATAGTGTATCCTAGTTGAAATAACTTTTGGTTAATGAAACCAGTAATAGTAAGTTAGTTAACACAAGTTATATTACTCATTGTAATGACTAAACAGAACCCTCAAAGTGAAAATTGCAGACATCTGTACATCAAGCTATGAAGAAATTTAACAACTACCGACTTACGGTTATAAGATCAGAAAGAATTGTTCGTTTTGATGAGCCGGTGGCTAATATAGCATAAAGTTTTATCCCTTCAGCAAGCTTTTCTTCATCATCACCAACCTTTGTAAAAGGAAACGAGAAAATCGTCATCATAATCATGATTTATTGTTTTTGGATTAAAATGCATCATAATCAAGTTTCAATTGTTACTCTACAGCAACAAAAAATCTACCAAATCAATTGTCAATGGTTTATCCAAATATTTTCTAGCCAATTTCTTCACCCACGCTGGCATTGTTGCGGAAAAAAGCATGCTCTGCCTCTCCGATGGTAGCTTTTCTAAAATCACTTCCACATCCTCCTCAAACCCAACAGCAAGCATTTGATCAGCTTCGTCGAGGACTAAATACTGAACTTTGCTCAGTTTAAGGGTGTTACCGTTTATCAGGTCAATTATTCTACCAGGTGTACCAACCACTACATCAACACCACGTGAAAGCGCGCCTTGTTGAATACCATAAGAAACGCCTCCATAAACGCAAACTGTGTTTAGATAAGGCGCGGATTCTTTGATCTCTTTCTCTACTTGCTTTGCTAACTCCCTTGTAGGTGCAAGGACTAATGCTCTAGGAAGACGACTAGATCGGCTGCAATAAAGAATGAAAGGCATAAAATGTATATCAAGCAAATTGAAAACCTGAATTATTATTACCTATGAGGGATACCATGTTCATCTTCAGTAATGCCTTTAATAATCGGAATCCCGAATGCTAATGTCTTCCCTGTTCCAGTCTTCGCCCGAGCAATGATATCTTTTCCTTCTAGTGCAGGTATTAACACAGCTCTCTAATCACCAAAAAAATCAAGGAAGGTAAATTTGCAAGAAGAAATTTATACTCAAATTCCATAATGTGGTTGTGGTACAAGTCAGAAAATTCACATGAACACTAGTTACTACAGTGAACAAAACTAAACAAGTGCAACTCAAACAAAAAATGTAACTTGAACAACTTGATTTGGATAACTTCTAGACTCTCATAATACATGATAGTTTATGAGCAAACAATGCATGCTTTATCTATAAAACTCTCTAGCATCTCGATTAAGTTATCCGAACCACTTGTCCCGCTCTAGACTCTTATGCCTAAGGGTCTGTTTTCCGAGTTGGGTTTTGACTTTTGAAGAGTCATCTCATAAGTGTATTTCATGGCTCTCAAGCATTTCCCTTCCCTCTATTACCCTCCAAAAATCAACTCACAAACACACCCTAAAAGTAGAAATGTAGAATAAATAACACTATTCGAAATGAAAAGTATAACTTGAACAATTGATTCAAACACCTTCCTGCAACACCTAATAATTTATCATTATGAGCTAATAATATAGGGCCATCTCAGGTAAACAGCTTAATGAACCACTTATTCAATAAGTTTTTTTTAAATAAGCTAATCCCATAAGCTTGTTGAAATAAGCTAAAAAAAACTTTTAGGAAAATTGTATACCCTTTTGATAAGTTGTTCTGAAAAGCAAAAATAATCTCTCTATACAACACTTGAATATTTATAACTATAAGCAAAGAAAACAAGCATGTATGTGCATTATATTAAAATTTTAACTAGAAGAAGCAACAAGCATATGTAAGAGATATAAGTAACTAGAACTATGTTATGTAATGTTATATATATATATATAGAGAGAGAGAGAGAGAAGAAAACAAAAAAGGGTACCTGAATGGGGAAAAGATGAGTAATCCCACGTTTATAAAGGGATTCCACAAGGCGAGAAGGCAAAGGAAGCTTTGAAATATCAAGTTCATCATTTTCAACGTTATCATCATAAGACATGTCATTGTTTTCAAAGTCATTATTTTGGAGTATCCCTTTGAAAGCTTCTTCACTGAGAAGAGAAGAGGAAGAAGAAGAAGAAGCAATGGCAGAAGGAAGAAAGGTAAGTGTTTTGTTAAAGTGAGAGTTAGTGTGTAATGAAATGGAAGTACAAGTTGTTGTTGGTTTGTTGTAGAGATGAAGATATATGGAAGAAACAGCAATGATTGAAGCCATGTCTTGTGTTTTGAGTTTCAGAGACAGACTATAGAAGATAGATGATAAGCCCCTACATCTAACCTCAACCAATGTTATAGCGACTGATATGTATATTGCTACATAATTTATTCAATATATTCTATGATAACTATTCTAATCACTCTTGGAAATTATAAAGTCTAATTCCTGAAAATTATGAAGTGCAACTTACGAAGTTGGAGTAACATTTTTCAATGTATCTTGGAGGTACGAGAACAATTGATCATTTATTATGTTTTTATGATGAAGAGATCCACAACTAAGTGAGAAGAAAGAGTAACATAGAGAGAAAGTGAGAGAATTTGTATTCACTTAGTGCAAGACTTGTATTCGTAATGAGATAATAAAGAAAGTTTGAATTTGGACAAAACTTAGGTAAACTACCTTATGTGCTAGTGGTACGGGAGCCTATTAGAGGATAACAACATGACTTTTTTGTTTATTTTCAAAGAAGAAACATTTATTAAATTTACAATCAAACATTTTTTGGTGTCATCATCTAATTGGTCACTTGTACCACTAGCACCTATGATATTTTACCTAAGTTTTGTCCTTTAAATTTCCATCTTTTTTTTTGTGAGATTGAATATTATCATCCTAAACAGAGAGTCAAACATTATAATCATACTTTCTATAGTATAAATGTTTTCTGGACCGGATTTCATAGTTATTTCCTTCTCACATTGAAGGGGTTTTTGCATGTTAAAATTTTTTGGTGTCACAAAGTGGTCTAATAGTTAATGTGAACTGTTTAAGGAATGAAGTGAAGTAAATTGTGAATTCGGGTCTCACATATATCAAATTTAAAAAAATATAAAAATTGAATTATAAAGTGACTTGATAGTTAAAGAGAATGAGTGAAATGGAGAAAATTGAGGGTTCTGAGTCTCGCCCACAATAAATACTAACATGCTGATAAAAAATATCACAATAAGATAAGTTTGAAAAAAAAAATAGGACTTTTAGGTAGTAAAAAATTACTTAAAACATTAAATTTATCAAAAATTATAAAAGTGTTGTTTAGGTTGCTGATTTCTTTTTCTTTTTTGTTAAAAGAAATAAATAAAATCATACAAAAAAGTTGATAATCGTCATTGTATTCATCCATAGTTAAATACACGATAAAAGATTTACTAAACAATAATTTCCAACTTATTTATCAGCTTCAATTCTCAGTAATAACAATGTATAATTAGTAAGATTTTAAGAAAAGAACAAAAGTTGGAAAACACTCCTACTCCATATATTACTCCATATATTAGTAGATAGATTATGCTTCAAATTAAAACTACAATTTTACTTTAATAAGTTGAGAGATATTTTTTGTACATTGCTGATTAATTTTTTTCTTCTCCTAACTAATTGATCTACTCACTTGTTGTGATGAATTATGATTATGATAAATGTAAGATTTCTAATTGAGAATTAAATTAAAATTTCAGATTTTAAATGTGAATGATATATCCTATTTTTCTTCTATTACTACTATCCCTATTTTGACATCTTTTTTCTAAAGATTTTAAGAAGTTAATTTAAATCTTTTAAGACCCAAACATAAAAAAAACAGAAAGATTTAAAAATTTAAATTCGAATAATATCTTCATAGATTATTCTTATTGATACAATACAAATACTAGTATAAATATATATAAGACTCATAATTTAAATGCTAATTTATGTTATTAAATTTTATTAAACTTTTCAGGGTTCTTTCTCTTTTGGTGCCATGTCTATGATTAATGAGAATTATAATAACATTATGATGTTGAAGAGGCAATTGTTTCTGAGAAGCTATAAGTTCAGTAGAAAGAAGAACATCACTGAGAAAATTAAAGGGTCATTAGCACTTGTTAAGAAAGTTTTGTGGCCAACCCTAAAATCTTCTAAGAAATTTGTTCTTTCAAGGTTCAGAATCAAATGTGGTTTCAATTGCCGTAGAACAAGGTTTTCAAGGCTTTTAAAGGGTCACAAACACAAATTTGATTCTTGTTCCAAATGTTTCTGCTAAACAAAACTCTTGAGTTATATATTGTGATGAACACTACTTTACTGTGTTTTATTTTTGTTATATTTTATATCTTTTTGTGTTACATGTGATTCACAAGAAAAACACATTTACAAGGGAGAAAACCTTTTGTTCCTATTTATTTCATGATTATACATCAATTACTTAGCTTGCAACCGTATATATATATATATATATTATTAACTTCTATGAAGACAATGTGGAACTAGTAAAATTATTATTCCTTATTTGTTATCATCTTTTTGTTTAAATCTTTCACGCTTGTAATGTATAAATATTACATTCTATTTATATAATTTAAAAAATTATTAAATGATATAAAAATTTGATACAACACTAAAGAGAAACCAAAAGTAAATAAAGGATTTATAATAAGGATATAGTTGAAATATTATCCTTAACCCCCTAATGGGCATTATCTAAATTTTAATTTAGTTTTTGGCTTATAATGGTTTTCATACATATTGTTAAAATTAGAATTCCAATATTATTTAATGTTTCCAAAACTATATATGTATTACAAAAGTAACGTTTATAATCGAGTTGAGATCCTCTCAATTATTAGAGAGAGATATTATTTGTGTATTTTGTTTGAAATATAAAAATGTTATTACAAATATAAATAGAATGAGATAATTGTCATTTCATTTTGTTATCGGGACCAAATGCAATGAACCTAAGAGCTTCATTATTAGCTGCTATAATTTATGTGAGTTTTGAATTGTTTGAATAATTAAGTTGGAACTATCAATGGGGTTTTGGATATTTATAGTTAGAGAAGATAAGACTTAAAAGGGAGACATAATAATATATGAAAAATGAATAAATATTATTGAGTTTTAAAATATGCACTTGCAAGTTCTTCAACTTAAAGAATAGCCATAGGTTGAGGTTTTGGACTCCCTTCCTATGTGGAGAAAGGCTCAATATGAGCAACCTCATTGGTATCACTTAATTAGGTCAAGATAGATCTTATTTTAGCCAGAGAAGAAAAAAAGAAAAGTAAGAGAGGCAAAAAGAGAGGCAAGAGAAAAGTGAGAGAGAAGAGAGAAGAGAGAAGAGGATTTACGGTTCTTCATTGTTCTCATTTTCAAGTTTATTGCTCTATTGCTTTGTACACTTGTTGAGCACGAGTTGTGCTGCATCTTGATATTCTCTTGTAACTTGATTTGATTATAGTGGAGCTTTATTACTGGCTTGTGTCCGTGGTTGTTTACTTCTCACATTGAGAAGGTTTTTCCACGTTAAAATCATGTATCTCTTTGTGTTTGTGATTTTTAGTTGTTGTCATATTTGTTGATTGCTCCTCATAGATTCTTGCAAGTAGGAGAAATTATTATCCTCTGCATATTGCTCTTTTATAGATTGTGTTGTTATTGTGTTGAATTTCACATCAGGATCATCATCCTAAACCCTAGTCAAGCTTTGACCCACTCATAGCTGAGTTCATGTTATGTTGGAACTATCTTATTAATATAGTGACTATACATAAATCTTTATATTCACCGTGCATAGATATTATACCCGAATAAAATTTACATATATGTATCAATAAAAAATAAAGTGTTAAGTATGAAATAGTATGTGACCAATCACCAACATTAAGTTTTTGTACAATTCCCATGTGGTTCGATTTCGAAAATCCACTTTATCCAATCTGAAGAGGCTTTTTTCACCAGTAATTATTGATGAATATGTAAAAATATGCAAAAGTTACTAGAGCATTTTTTTTCTATTTATAAAGAAGAGTACAACATAACTGGTGAATTATCTTTCATCTTTAGTATACATAAATAATAATAATTGAAAAAGATTATATCAAACTAGAGTTCATCAAGTTAGTAGGATTAGAATTAAGTAATCCAAACTCATCAATGCTACATTCCACATTAATACCATATCTCTATCCAAACTTTTCATCTTCCAAAGTTTTTGTAAAAACAAATTAAAGAAACTAAGATGAGTGTTAGAGAGATATCCAAATCAATTTAATTAGAATGACAGGATTGAATTGATGCTAATATCCTAATACTAAGTAGTAGTTGAAATGAAATGTTATATGTATTATGGTACATTTGGAGTAGGGTGTAAAGTTGTAATCTAGAAGAAAATTAATGGGTTGGTCTATTTACCAAATTTGTTACAGATTTGCAATGACTAGGACATTTTCACACTTCACTAATAGAAACTGTAGTATACAATTATGAATAACTAATAATTTAAGACTCAATTAATAGCCTATGATAAAACTAACTTAATAAGTTTAGGTACTTAGTTATAAATGATTAATAAATTTAAAGGCACAAATTTAAAGTTTCTTATTTTAGAAACCTATTTAAAAATGCTTAAATAGTTATTAAAACCATTATGTCATACGCATCCTCCATGACCTTAATTAGCTTCTATTTAATAACATGAATAAAACCTGATAATATAAAACTTCATAATATAACACCTTATTCAAACTTGAAAATAGAGAAATCACAATGTAAAGAATTAGGTCTACATGGATATTCTATAAAATTCTATAGGCTGTGAAAAAAATAATTGTTCTTATTTATCATAAGAAAATAAATAAAATTTGTATGTTAACATTTAAATGAAAATGATAATTTAAAGCAAATCATGAGGGCAAAAAATGAATATTTATTCATAAAAAATAATTTAATTACGTAAAAGAATTTATACTAACATTTTCACAAAAAAGATCTTTTAAACGGAAATCTTGAAAATGTAGGACATATTTTATTTTCTTATTGATTTATTTTTACTACTTATTTCGAGTCCAACATATTTTTTATTTATTTTTTGTCACATTCTTAATGGAACTTTGAGAGATCTCATGTTTTGTCCACATAGATGAGCCCTAGTTTTAACTTTATATCAACTATGATAATATAATATAATATAATAATCACAACAATAAACAAAATATTGAATAAATTTGTACATAGAGGATAATACTTAACAAATATAAGAGTGAACATGTTCCACATAAATAAATCATTTTGTATAAGAATAAAATTCATGAATGATAATTTTTTTGTAGAAATAAAAAAAATTAGTGCATCTTTAAACATTGGTATTATGAAATATACTTGTCACACATGCTTACAAGTGGGCCTTGGCATGATAAGAAATAAGCTATATATGGATCCATGATAAGAAATATTTTATTAATGTCCTATAGCATGATAAGCACATTTTTTTGATATTTTTGTTGTTGTATCATAAGCATTGATATTACCATTAAAACGTTGGTTTAGTGATGTAATACCTTATATATTTCTGCAAGTCTTTTGCTATATAAATATATATATCTATATCTGAAGATTGATCAAAAGCTGAATATCGGTTACAAACTGTATTAGAAAATGTTACAAACTTCTATAGGTTAAGGTTTTGTGAATAGCCAAAACCACAGCCATATGAAATCGCAACCTTAATGTTTTAAAACCTTAGCTGCATGATATAGTTGTTGTTCCAAAAAGTACTTGCCTCATCTATTATGAATCCTGGTTCTGGTTTAATAACCTCATCACTGTAGAGGTAGGTTTGAATTTGATCCTGCACTGTGTTACTATTTCCCACAGAAAACAGTGTTGTGTTGAAATACTCACACAATTTATCATCAGCTTTTGCAGTTGCAGACTCTGCTAGACCCCACGTAGTGTTAAGAAAATCAGTGTTGGTTTGTAATTGAATGCTGCAGCTATTAATGCTTCCAATGCTGTTAATTAATTCCCAGTTTTGAATCCCATCAATGTCACCAAAGGATATAAAAGAAGCATTATTATTGGTGTAGTTTAGGTCTGATATCATATGAGAAGAAGTGTTATTTGGCATGAAACAAAGAGAGGTGTTGTGATTTGAAGTAGTGATGAGGTTCAAGTTTGGTTCATATAAAGAGTAAAAAGATTCTTCTACTATATCATAAGGTTTGCAACTAATGATGGAGTTGTTATGAGTATTGATATCATATCTATTATTATGTAGGAATAGTTTGTGGTTGGTGCTTTTGCTGTTTGGTGAGGGTGCCTTATCATACTCAACTTCAAGTAGGGGTTGGTGAGTGTTGGGGTCAATGCCATTTTGCTTAAGCTTCTTCTTGAGCCTTGAATTCCAAAGATTTTTTATCTCATTGTCGGTTCTTCCTGGTAACTGTGCTGCAATTTGAGACCACCTGATAATATAAAGCACCAAATATTTAACCAGATATAAAAACATATAGAACAATGTCAAAAGAGTGTAGTGATAGTATAAGGTCTTACTCGATCCCTAGATATGTCAAAATGTCAAATTTTCGATTAATGGGAGCTATAATTGTTGGGAGCTAGGGTTATCCACACACTCTGAAAGTAATATTTCCTGAAGGGAAGGGATCCACTTACTCCAAGATTAAGTGAGAAAAACCTACTCCACATCATAGTCATTCATTCTTGGAAAATCCAATAGTTTGAATTGGTGAGTACATCTAAACCATTGGATTTTCCAAGAATAGATCGCTAAGATGTGGAGTAGGTTTTTTCCACTTACTCTTAGAGTAAGTGGATCCTTCCCCTTGAAATATATAGTTACATTCTCAACTAAACTATAAGTCTAAACAATTACCTGTTGCCAAGGACTGCATGTAGTTCAATTATTAGATTCTCTTCCTTATGTGAAAATGCTCCTCTCTTCAAATCAGGTCTAAGGTAATTCATCCACCTCAATCTGCAGCTCTTTCCACACCTCAACAAACCTGACACATAATACACACAAACACATATTAAGAAAAGGGCGACCCAATACAAGAAACTCACAACTAATATGCACCAGTGGAAGGTTAAAAATGTATGCCGACTAATGTCGCAAGCAGAAAGATTGTTTCTGTGATTTGAACCGTAACCTCGGAATCATAAACATAGTAATATACCAGCTAGTTTGGGAACTGAACTCCAACATCCATGGCCATTCTTGGTGATGAAATTCAAAAGCTTCTCATCTTCCTCTGGTGACCAGAGACCTTTGCGAAGCTTCTGCCTGTAGCAGCAAGAGTGTCTTCCCATTTGCATTACTATAATAATTAAGAGTATAAGTGGATATGAAAGAATGTATTATAGGGAAGTGTTAAAGAGTTTAAGAGGTTTTGACAAAGTAAAATGGTACCATTTGTACTATGAATGAGGTTATTGGACAGTACCGTTTTCAATTTATATATGAGTTTCATGGACTTTTCTTTTTTGGGTCCCACTAGGGAGTAACAAGGATCGGACCATACTGCGACCGGGGAGCCTCCAACCACCAGGGAGTTCCATTGTTACCGGGGTACGGGAAGAGTGCAGAACAACAAGTGATACACTATGTCTTGAACCAAAACCTTAAGGCATTAGTTTCATGGCTTTTTCTACTTATAAACTCTTATACTCTTCCCCGCATATCTAATGTGAGACTTCACACTTGAATAAACTCAACAATTAATTGTCCGAAAAATCACGACTTACATGTCTTAAACCAATTAGTTTATACCAAGTAATGTAAAAAAAATATTTTCTATTTTTTTTAATTTTATTTTCAATTAGGTGACAATTTTTAATGGAATTGTGACACTTGAGACACCAAAAATGAAACGAGTGATCCCCATTCACTAAGAAACACATCTTTTATTCTATTCGAGAAAATATTTCACTTCTTATGTTACTTGTTGTGATTGGTTGAAAAATATTATTCTGGTGGTAGTTGCTTATGAGGGCCATCATCTTTGGATGGCACTATTTCAATTGATCTTATCATCATAGGACCGAAGAAAATCATATGGTTTGACTTGTATATAAATGTTATAGAAGCAACCGAGTAGAATTGGGTATCAAATCTCTTCAATTGTTTTTAAACATGTTGTTACTTACTAAATTGTCAAAATGTTTTGAGAAACTTCTTGGATCTTGTGTCCAAAGCTACTTCAATAATCCGATTTGTGTTCGGATACCTATCATATGTGCTCAATTAATATGAGATATAGTATAATATGAGTTTGGATCACTTGATTTTGAAGTTACTAACTTAATGAACCTAAGCTAAATGTTATCTTCTTGAACAACCATGATGATGATCAATAAGGGAAGAAAGGTTTTAGGTATATTAAAAATAAAATGATAATTCATATGTTATTTTGTGATCTTTTAGTAAAAGTTATTGTGAATCATATAATTTCATTAGCTTCCTTGCTACTATTAATACTATTTTTACAACTAATTTGTGATTACTTTTAGTTGCTATATTGGATTTTTTGAGATACGAGTAGAAATAACTAAGAAATAAAAATAATCTCTTTTATTGTAAGAATTTTTTTAATCAAATTTGAGAGGTAGAAATAACATTACTTTTCCCTTTGAACATATAATAACATATGATTGACGGATATATGAATGTCCCACTTGCAATGGGAGGCTTTTTCTTTAGAGCTCAAATTTCCATAGGAAAAAAGTACTTACCCTAATAAGACAGTGCATGAAATCTTATTCACAGGTATGTAGGACTATGTCAATTTTTAGCAAGGAACTGCTCTGAAGCTAGCTAGTAACATTTTCACTTCTAACCAATAGTTATATATAGGTAGGAGTGGAAACAAATCGATCAGATTTGATGGTCTGACCTATTTATAGTCTGATCTATTTATAATTTGGTTTGATCGATCTTATTTGATAAATAAAAAAGTTAGGCTTAAACTTTTAAAAAGTTCATATGCTTAAAAATGTGAGCTAGTGCTTTAAAAATAAAAATATATTTGTTACTTCTTAACCTAATCTACATTAGTAATATTTCATTGTCATGATTGAGATTGGAATATTCCTTTAGTAATGTGGATTCATAATACCTATCTTCTATTTTTATGAGTTATTTAAATGTGAAAACCTAAAGAGGTATTAACAGTTAAAGGTCTAATGTACTAATTTATTTAGCTTATTGACATATTTAGACATAAGGCTTATTTTGTTGCAGCGGAAGCGATCGTTGCGCAGCGTTGATCACAAGTAATCAAATAAAGTGCATAGAATAAATAGAAGAGAAGAAACAAAAAATTTGGTAACGAGGTTCGGCCAATTGTGCTTACGTCCCCGGGAGCGCTGAGCGGCTACCAATGTATTATTAGATAATAAGGATTACAAACCATATCACACCCATGTGCCCAACTGTCTATGGAGTATTTCTATTTGGTGCTTATATCTGGTGCACATTACAACAAATGACCTGAGTCCAATATATAACATTGGTACTCTACTCTATTCCAATACTAGATGATGTAGGACTAATGTGGTAATATATTTCAAGCATCCACAACATATTTAATAAATTGATTATAAGCTTTTAATTAAGTGGGTAGGTCACACTAAAACTCAAAATAAGTCCTATTAGACCTTGAAATAGGTCAAGCCAAGCTTTTAAATACATCTTAAAATTTGGCCTATATCAGTGAGTAGGTCATATTATTTTATGATATGTTTTTTAAACTGCTCTAGTGTGATGAACTTAATGTATACATTACCATGTGACCTAAGTATGTTAAAGTTAAACTATAAAGTTGTGTGAAATTTCAAGGAATTACTTGGCCTAGGCTATGATTAGTAATATGAACTACATGGTTTAAGAATGGTAAATTTCTGTTGCAGAAGTAAAAGCCTAAGAGTAGCAAGATATATAAATAAGTATGCTACATTAAATTGAGGATACTTTATTCCCTTAATTTAGTGATGATACTTGAATTTTACAAACTCTATAGCCCTTTCCTTTTATGCCACATACCCTTTGGTAGAAAACTGTCTTTATCTTATTTTTGGGGATAATTTTTCAAAATCATGATAGTTTGGAAAAGTTTCATCATTTGGGTACAAATGCAAATTAAAATTACTGAGCAAGTTAAAGGTAATATTTCTACCCATAGAAATTACTGGGAATTCAACTAATTATCCAAATGATTCATCATTTTTGCAATTTCAAAATTACGTGTCTTTTCAATTTTATGTGAATTTCTTCAATTTCAATATTCTGACTTCACATAAATTATGTGTGTGGAAAAATATTAAAATAGTCGTTTGAACACGAAAAAATAAAAAAATAAAAACAAAAGGAAGTTTTGATAAAAAAAGTACTAAAAATGAGAGGAGTTTAAAATCACTTCAGTTTCAACTTTCAAGTTGCTAGCTTCATGAATCTGAATTAAATGTTATCCTTTTTTATGGTGGTGAAGAATGGGGAGATTCATTAATCCATTTTAAGGGATTGCATCAATGAAAATCAACTCTATTTAATTTTTTAATTAGAACTATAAACACATTTCAAAAACCATTGATTCAATAAAACATTAAAAAATAATTTTTAAAAACATTTTGTAGAAGTGTTTTTAACTTTTTCTAAGAACCACTTTTTAGAGAGAAAAAAATGATTATTTTGAATTTAAAAAATTATTTTTGCAACACTCTACAAACATGTGTCGTTTAAAGTTATATGTGTAAAAAAAATTAATGAATATTTATATATGTTTTGTATTTAAGAGCAAACTTTAATATTAATTAGAATCACATATCCTACCTTTGATCTTATCATCATCTAAGAAATGTTATTAAGAATATAGAGTAATATGATAATTTAATTTAATACAAAATCAAAATGAAAGTGAGAGTTAAGATACTTAAAGAAATTAAAACGCAAATCATATTGTTTGTGAATGTTTGTTTTTTGGATGAATTGTATATTCATTTAAATGAATGTATATATATATATTTTTATTTATTGGTGGATATTTATGGATATAATGAATGAACTTGAATTCACCTATTATAAAAAGAGAAAAAATATATAGACTCACAGTATAAAAAATTTATACAGAGTCAGTCTATCATCTAACTTTCATTTTTAGTTATCATTCTTTTCAAAAATGTAATACAAATAAAAGTGAATTATATAACAAATGTGTATAAATATTTACACTAACAATACATGTATATTACACTCTTATAAAAATTATTCATTAAATATATACATTTAAATCAACTTTAATGATGAGTTTTGATGAATTTAATTTTCTTAGATTTGGATGAATTGTGGATAATATTTCCACCAATAAATGTTCATATCTTTATATTATAGCCTTATGTCTTGGCCTAAGCTATGTCCTAATTCATCAGCCATCCAATATGGCATTTGAGTTATATATAAATTAAGCCTTCAATTGGAAGATGCTTTAAATATATCTCCATATCTCATCAAGCTTATCTTATATTTCTCATATGAGCTGTTTAGCTAATAAGTCAAACTCCAAAACTTTATAAAATATTTATATGTTCCATAAATTTTGCCGCTTCTATACGTCTATAATATATGTCGGCTTCGTTGTTCTATGGATACTCATCACATATTCAAAATACTATAATCAATTGGTTCATTTAATTAGTCTCAAAATTAAATGGAAGTTGGTCAGCTACATAATTGAACCAATGTTTTTAAGTCATTTTATTCCCTGAAATCAAAATTGATTCTTTGTTTCTGGCTTCTGGGTATCAATTAATCTGACAGGAAAATGATTGGAATAAATGGCATAGCATTACTATAATAGATTAAATTTTGAACTAGCTTTAATATAATGTTAAAGTTTGGTATGAGTTATGGATGATCTTCTTGATGAAACAAGAAGTATGAGAGAATAAGAAAGAATGTTTAAAGAATGAAATAATGAGAGAAAGAAAATAGAATGAACAACATCTCATTAATGTGATTATTCTTATTATTATTGAAAATTGAATTGACTACAAAGATGAAGGGAAACATCTTTTATATATTACATCTACTAGAAACAAAAAACATAAATTATTAGCCAAATAATTGATTAACTCGGTTGATTAATTGATTATCGCACACATTTCAACTTAACTAACTGAACAATTAACCAATTAATCAATTAACTATTCTGTTAATCAATTAATAAATACAAATTTACTCAAATAATCGATTAATCATAATACAAATTATAATACACCATATACAACTAATTTGACATACAAATTATAGCCTATGGAGGCAAATATTCTCTGCCAGAACAGAAGGGTTGGGTGGTACTTTAATTAATGCATGTCAAAATAAAAATGTTCAAGAAACCCGCATGTCTAGAAGGACTTGATCATAGCATCTGTTTTTTCCTCCTTCTTTTCTTTCTAGATTTATTATGATTTTGTTTTATATAATGTGTTTAGTTATTAATTTTTAAGCAAAAATAGTTGTCACCACTTCAAAACCATAATTTGTAAATGCTCAAGGTGTTCTAGTAGGGTATTTATAAGTTATTCATCACTTTTTATATTATTATAAGGTAGAGGTATCAAAATGGGTGGGCCCGTGCGGGTCGGCCCGCCACAACCCGAAATTTTGTAGGGTTTGAGTATTATATTTGACACTTTTTAGTGAATTCATATTTTTTAGCCCGAACCGGCCGGACTATTTTAAAACCGGGCTCGGGCCAGACTTACCCGAACGGGTTCGGGCTGTCCGTTTTTCCTTATTTTAAAACTTTTTTTTGGGACCTTTGGCTCGGTAATAAACTTAATGTGAAAATTATTTTAGAAAATAACTTATAATAAAAAATAGATAATAGATGATAAATATTGTGTTATGAGCTTTGAATAAAAAATAGGGTAATGTCTATAACATAAATATTTATAAATTACAATAATGTTATCAAGTTAAACATTATATTATTTTCCATATTTTAATTAATATGATTTAAACACATTAGCAATATAGTGTATCAAATTAAATGAGAACATTAAATCATATAGATTCCATTTTTCTTTTGTTAATTGTATATTTAATTAGATTTAACTTTTACAACAAAAACATAATAAAGAAAATAACTTTTACAACGAAACTTAAAGACAACTTAATTGTTTACCATAGAGAACTTCACACAACCAAATTTAACATAACAGTTCACAATGAAAGTGTTGTAAAGAACCTACTAAAAATATTCATACATAAAGTAAAGAAATATTATGATGGTAGTTATACTTTGACACATATAATTCATTATGAATTTGAGTCTATACTACAATTACTATAAACCAAAGTGATATTTTTTACTGTATCCATTTATTATATTGAAGTGAAGTTACAAATTATATTGTGTCAGATATTGAGAGTCTAATAGAAATAATATATTTAATAAATGAGTTATGTTAATAATCATATACGTACACTTAACATTATGTCTTAACTCAAACACAAGACATTATATCTATAAGTTTGGTTGCATTTAGTATAACAATTGTGTTAAAAAGTTAAGCGTTAATATCAAATGATGTATATATATTAAATATATTAATTTTTTTAATATTATGCGGGTCGGCCCGTCACAATCCGCAACCCACTTAGGGCGGGTTTGTGGTACATTTTGATATACATAAATTATATCCAGATTTTTTAGCCCGATCTGGTTTAACCCGGACCCGATGCGGGTTAGCCCGAACCTGTCCGAATAGCCCGTTTTGACACCTCTGTTATAAGGTATTCTTTATTATGATGAATATATGGTAATGTGATATGCCGTATAAAGTTATAGTATTAGGGGAGATAGACTCTCCTATAATGCATAAAAATTTAAAGGATGATGATACTTATATACTTTTTAATTTATACTGAAATTATATTTTTATACTTAAAAATATTTTAAAAAATATAATTATCATCTCCAATAACGGAGAGGAGTCTGACTCGTAAGATCAACACTAAAAAATTCTTTATCTTTTTCAATAAGGATGTAGATTAAGATCAAGACACCACCAAGTGAAAGAAAATGATTCATCTCCAGTACCGGAGAGTTCAGGGAATGTGAGATGTGGTGGTTTCTAAAATTTTAATTTAAAAAATTAAAAAATTTGGACCATTTAAAATTTGATTTTGTTATGTATCAAAATCCTAACCCAGAAGTGTGGGTAAACTTTGGAGCTGAAGTTCTTAAACTGGACAAACAATGTGTCATCATCAACAATTGAAATTATTCATTAATGGGCTTCGAACTCACATGACTCATTGTTTCTTTCCTTTTCTGTTAGACATGAGGGTTTCATCCATTAAATTATATTTAAAGGGTTTTGCTAACTTAAGGAAATAAGTTTTTTAGTTGGAATAAGTTAGTGTTGTGCATCAAGACTTTTAGAAAAAATTAACCGTCATATTTTAATTGTAATATGTTTAGTTATAAAGGCATTTTCATACTTTCCATTTAATACAAATATTCACCATCATCCCTAACCTTCTTTCCCCTCTCTCGTTAACTTAATTATTTCAAAACATCCAAACCTCCCACTGCAAAACCTCTCACCGCTCCCTGATTCGTTTCCAGAAACTCCGAAAGCGGCGAGGCCAATACGACGTCGTTTTCTTCAATTATTTGAGGTTGTTGGGTGAATGTGATGGGAGGTTCTGCTCTGCCGTGAAGGACGGAGAATTTTGCGGCGATAGCAGCAGTGAAGATTACAACTTCGACGAAGGATTTGAGGGTGTAGAGAACGTGGTTGGTGGGAGGATTATAGTTGGAGGTGATACAGTGGTGACGTAGAAATAAGAAGCGAATAGTGGTGGAAGAGGATAAAGGAGTGGTAGACATGGTGGTTATGGTGGTAGTGGTGGTGGAATTAGGGTTTGTAGAAAAGAAGGGTGTTTGGTGTTTTGAGATAAGTAGATTAATGGGAGAGAGGAAAGAATGTTAGGGAAAATAGTGAATATTTTTATTAAATGGAAAGTATAAAAATACCCTTATAACTAAAATATTACAATTAAAATATGAGGGTTAATTTTGTCCAAAAGTCTTGGTACACAACGCTAACCTACTCCAACTAAAAAACTTATTTCCCTAAGTTAGCAAAACCCATATTTAAAAAGTTAATTGTATGCATGCAACTAAATTAGTTTAACCAACATGGACAATCTATTATGAAATAGTGTAAGGTTTTGTTAAATTCTCAAATGTTTAATTTTTTGGAATGATATATATTTATAGGAAAATTACTTGTTTAACTAATGGGATTGAGTGCTTGATGCATATTTTGCCCTAAATAAATACCCGGGTTTAAGTCTTGTGTATATAAAAAATACTCACTATGAAAGGTAGCCCAACTATATTGTAGATACTAGATACTCTTACTTCAAATAGGATTTTACCTCTGGAAAATGATATACATGACTATACAATAAATTACTTTAGAATTAAATATTACTTTACTACATTCCTAAAAGAATTTTCTTATCCAATAAATTTCTAAAGCTAAAAAATGCTTATCTCAACAATCCTCCCATTGAACATTTAATACTCCCTTATAAATAATATAATATTGGTGTCATCGATTTGATTCTTAATTAAAAGAATTTTCATATCAAATAAATTCCTAAAGCTAAATGGCAGTATTTGGGCTTGATAATTTTTATTTTTATAATTAAAATATACTTGAATATATTTTTAGTCTAAATGATGGGTTATTTTGAGTTACATTCTCACGACATAAAAACTATTTATTTATCCCTTAAAGTTCGAAATGCCTTTTTTTCTTCTCAACATTAAGTTGCATATCTTAACTTCTAATGTGGATTAGGAAGAATCATGACAACGTTCTAAAACCAAATGTGAGCTAATGTCAAAGATCTACGTCTCTAATTTCCATCTTTACATGGATGCAAAACAAAAAGTTTATTATTTTGAGATAAAATTAAAAGCATCATACGGATTAAAAACATATTTAAGTTATTCAAAAGCAAAATAAAAAAACTAAATGAAATTAGTAAAAAATAAGTAAACCCTAATACAAGACGTTTATTAGTATATATAGAATATAAATATGTAATCAAAACAACTGTTAAAGGTACTTATAGTTATTAGATATATTCAAATGTGAAATCTAACATTAAATATGATGAAATAAATTGAAGAGTTTATAAGTGAGAAAAACTCATAAAACCATTGTCTTAAGGTTTTAGTTCAAAATGTGATATATCACAATAGCTCTTTACTCTTTCCATTAACCAGTATCAATGGGACTCCCCGTATTTAGAGGATCCATTATCTTGGATGGGTTCAATAAGTGGTATCAAGCTAAGGCCAATGGTTCCACAGAGACACAATGACTTAAGAGGAAGCTAAGCGAACATATAAGAGTGTGGTATTCATACTTGAGAGGGACATTGTTGGATATACTCATGTATAAAGTCACACATTGGATATGAGAGTGTAAGCGGAGAAGCTTATAAGTTGAAAAGACCTATAAAATCATTACATTAGACTTAACATTTCACTTATGATTCTTCACTCTTTCCATGTCCACTAACAATGGGATACTCATGGTGGTTGGAGGATCAGCGGTCGTAGAAGGTTCCAACATGTGATATTAGAACCGATCATTCTAGTGGGACATGAAAGACTTAAGGGAAGAGGACTGGTAAGTGTGTAGTACTCATACTTAAGGAGAGATTATTGAGTATATTAAAGTGTGAAGCCCAACATTGAATATGAGAGAAAAGATAGTAGAATTGGAAAAGACTTATGAAAAAATTGTTTATGTTTGGCTCTATAGAAATCAAGAGGAAAGAAAAGTAAGAGAATATCATTTTTCAACATTTGGTTCCAACGCTAAATGGAAGGGAAAGTAAAAGGTATGCATGCTCCTCATGAAAAAATTTCATCCCTAGGTTGTAAAGAAATCAATGAAACGAAAGAAAATCATCAAAGTTTTCAAATTTGGCCTTTCATCATGAATTAATTGAAAGAACAATAATTTATGTGAAAAATTGGTACAATGTAGTGAATTTTTTTGTTTATATATTCATCTATATCTATATAAGAATAAAAATGTCTCCTCAATTACTACAATAGACTACCACATTTGTGACACCTGAATTTTTCAAGATCAATTCTGTAATTGCACATTTTTTATTTATTATAACAACTAAAAATATTGGCATTCTTCTTCCTGGAGTCACACGTCTTCTTCCCCAATCTCACTTTAAAGTCTCTTTCTTCTAAATTATCACTCTCACTCTCCTATATCTCTTCACTTTGTATGCTCACTCTCACTCTCACATCTCTTTTCACTTTGTAACCAATTTCTCACAGTCTCACCCTCACTATCACTGTGATGCTCACTACTACCCTCACTCTCATCACTTCCGAATGGTTACAAATAGATGTAACCATCTCAGGCCGACGATGAAACCGTTTATTTTTTACATTTATTTTCTTTTTGTTCCAAATTATTTCTTTTTCTTTTTGTTCGAAATCATTTCTTTTTGTTCCAAATCATTTCATTTTCACGTTTATTATAAAGTTTTCATCTTTATCTTTTTTTTTATTTCATCTTTATGTTATATTGAATCTTTTTCTTTTTTTTGATAGGAAGAAGGTGTGTTAAAGGGTGTTTCGGATTGAGCTATGTTCGCTAAAAAATGATGGATTTCTTACATATTTCCCTGTTGTTTATTGAAATTGTATTAATATTTGAAATGATCATTTTCCTAATATTACTATTCTAATTTAAGGTGTAAGTAATCATATCAAATCATTTATTACCTAAAAATTGCAACTCATCACTTTTAGAATTGATAGGGAAAATTTAAAATCACACATGTATTAAAATTTATATATTATTTTCACTATATCATCTCTCTTCACTTTGTATGTTCACTCTCACATATCTTTTGACTTTGTAACCAATTTCGCACTGTCTCACTCTCACTCTCACTATGTATGTTCACTACCACCCTCACTCTCATCACTTCCGAATGGTTACAAACACATGTAACCATCACAGGCTGACGATGGAACCGTTTATTTTTTACATTTCTTTTCTTTTTGTTCCAAATCATTTCCTTTTATTTTTGTTCTAAATCATTCCGTTTTGTTTTTGTCCAAATCATTTCATTCTCACGTTTATTATAAAGTTTTCATCTTTATTTTTTTATTTCATCTTTATGTTATATCGAACCTTTTTTCTGTTTTTCAAAGGAAGAAAGTGTGTTAAAAGGTATTTCGGATTGAAAGAGATGTTTGCTAAAAAATGATGAATTTCTTACATATTTCTCTGTTGTTTATTGAAATTGTATTAATATTTGAATTAACCATTTTCCTAATATTACTATTCTAATTTTAGGTGTAATCATATAAAATCTTTCATTACCTAAAAATTGCAACTGATCACTTTTAGAGTTGGTAGGGGAAATTTAAAATCACACACATATATTAAAATTTATAAATTGTGTTGGCTAGAATTTCAAGGTTATAATTCTATTTTTTAAATTCTAATATTATGAAATTATATTATTACACCGTTGGAATTGTAATGTTACAATAACTGCACAATGTGAAAATAAAAAAAATATTTTCTGTACTTTTTAATAAAAAATTGAAATTACTATTCAAATAGAAAATTTTGAATAGTTTTTTCCTTCTCATTGTTACTATTTTCATAGTGCAATATTATGGATTACAAAATTATTATGAGTTATATATATCTATTATTCTTTTTAAAATTAAGGAATACATATTTAGTATGAGTTATAAATATTTATTATTAATTATTTTATAATTAAACAATAAAATGAATATAAATGTATATTAGACATTACCTAAAATTAAGGGATTACAAATAAAATTTATTGAAATTATATTTATATTTGAATTAACCATTTTCCTATCACACACATATATTAAGATTTATAAATTGTGTTGGTTATAATTTAAAGGTTAATAATATTTTCTTTACTTTTTAATAAAAACTGTAATAATATTTTATTTACTTTTTAATAAAAAAATTGAAATTACCATAAAAAACTAAAATGTCAACAATAATTACATACTTAATTGAAATTTGAAAATACTTTAAAGTCTAAATTGACCGGTTACAAAATGTGAATAACTACATACTTAATTATGTCATCTTATACAAAATTTGAAAAAAATATTTTCTTTATTTTTTAATAACAAAATTGAAATTACTATTCAAATAGAAAATTTTGAATAGTTTTTTCCCCTTCTCATTGTTACTATTTTCATACTGCAATATTATGGACTACATAATTATTATGAGTTATACATATCTCTTATTCTTTTTAAAATTAAGGAATACATATTTATTATGAGTTATACACATCTTTTATTACTTATTTTATAATTAAACAATAAATGAGTATAAATTTATATTAGACATTTTCTAATATAAAGGAATCACAAATAAAATTTATTGAAATTGTATTAATATTTGAATTAACCATTTTCTTAATATTACTATTCTAATTTTAGATGTAATCATATCAAATCATTCACTACCTAAAAATTGCATATTTCTTATTATTTATTTTATAATTAAACAATAGAGGAGTATAAATTTATATTAGGCAATGCCTAATATAAAGAAATCACAAATCAAATTTATTGAAATTGTATTAATATTTGAATTAACCATTTTCCTAATATTAACTATTCTAATTTTAGGTGTAATCATATCAAATCATTCATTACCTAAAAATTACAACTGATCACTTTTAGAATTGATAGTGGAAATTTAAAATCACAAACATATATTTTGGGACACACATGTAAAAAAGAAACTTCTTAAATCACTTCATTATTTTCCCTCACACAACCCAACATTTTCCTTCTCCTACTCCTAAAACCTTTCTTCTCAATCACCTCCTTCAAAAACTACACATCTTACTTTTTTACACGCACAAAGGAAGGACATTTGTTTCAATAGCTAAACCCCACAGGTGATGACAACTAATTCTTTAAGTCATAAATAAATTTTTCTTCATCTTCCTTTTTACTTTGAGTTCATCTTCCTAAGAGAGTGTTTTTTTCTCTATGTTGTTTTGTATCATTATTATCATTCATTGTTTTTACTATTATAAGAATAGATTTTCCTCCTCAATTACTAAAATAGACTACCATATTTGTGACACCTAGATTTTTCATGGTCAATTTTGTAATTGCGCTTTTTTATTTATTTATTATAACAATTAAAAATATTGTAAATTTGTATTTTACATAAAGATCATTTCCCACATGCATCACTCTACATTTACTAAGGGTTAATTTAGTCTTCTCATTTAATTTTTATATTATAATAATTTGTCATCATTACTTTGATATGAAAATTACTAAAATTGGTACAACTCTTAAACAAAAAGAGTTTCCTGATATTCCTGAAATGGAATATGATTTCAAATTTTTTTGGAGACATCATATCTGGGAACTATTGGACTGATTTGTTAATAGGTAAACTTAAAGTAAATATGGTAGCTATTTCGGTATCTTATTAAGATCATTGTAACTTAATATTTGTTTGTTTTGGTTGACTCAAACATAATTGGTGCTTTTCATAAGCTAATATTCAGTCAGACCGAAGCAAGTTTGAAGAAAATTATTTTTAGTCTCAGGGATTTTAGGTAATTTTTTATGATATTTTTTTCCATATATTCTTAACTTAGTCATTATTACATTCAATGAAAACTTACTAAGATGATTATTCTATTTTTTGAACAATGGTGATGTTATTAATTGTACTTTGTGGGAATCACATGCTGTGAAATTTATGAACTACTACAACAATCAACCTATTCATGAACCTATGATCATTCTCCTAACACATGCGAGAGTGAAGGAGGGACAAGGTCATGTTGCCATTACTAATTAATCGCTTTATTATTTCAAATTTCTTGATTTAATTTCATTACTAATGTTCATAACTTTTATTTGGAAAAAATTTTGTATCTCACATACAATCCTATTATGACTATATTCATTAGATGTATAAAATTAATAACAATTGAAGTAAAGGTTTGCTGTTTTCAACATTGTCATTATTTGTATCTGACATACAATCCTAATATTTAATTTCGCCACACTTAAATAAATCATTCAAAAAACACTATCACTCGTGCACATGCACATGTATCCTACTAGTTTCTATGTGAAATTAGTTTACTTAATATTATTATAGTTGCCTCTCAACTCACAAATAAATAGTACTTGTTTATGCTTAATAAAAATGGAGTGAAAAGAAAAAAAGAAACATAATTACTTAAAATTATCAACAAAATTATCAACAAAATGACAAATATTAAATAAATTAGAAAGACAAAATGTAAATGTGTGAAAGTGAGATAGTTAAAAATATGAAAGTGATTGTCAAAGCCTCAAATGTATGTTATGCTTTCTTTAAATGCATTAGTGGGAAGAACATTCAGGATACTAATATTTTTCATTGAATTTTATAAACAAAATTTTTTATATTAAACTTTACTATTTATGTTACTTAAAAATATTAATAAATATCATCACAAACAAATTATTTATTTATATAATTTGCCATAGTAAAAAAATAGTGCTTAAAGAAATTAAACATACTACATAATATTGTATATTTGTATATATATAATTAGGGCATTTGTATCATTTTAAATATATTATGTATATATATATTCTTTCATCTCACTTTTCTTCTATTTTCAATCACATCAAATAATAAAATTATCATATTATTTTTTACTATTTTTCTTTCCTTCTACTTTCATTACTCAACTAAACATAAATATTTTGCTTCAAGACGTGATGTATCAGTAACTAGATATATGGTTGACCAACAATTGTATAAATAGATATATGTTTTTTTCTTTTTCTTTATTCATAGATGTATAACCATTAATTAGCCACATTTTATGTGCATAAATTTTCAAATGCAGGATTTCTATTATTTTAATCTCACCTTCATTTTAAATATTTTCTACGTAATATAAATGATAAATAAACATTAATGTTTATATGTTTGAAAATGTTTACTGTATATGCGTCTAAAGAGTCAAAAACTCATCCAAGGTTATTATATCATGAGAATGAAGATTATACTCCCAACTTTCAAGTTGATATATGGTGAAATATTATAAAAACTTTTATTATATTCCTTATAAAGAGACTAATCATTTAATAAAAAAGTATGACTAAAAGCTGTTTTTAACAAACTTTTTTATTTCAGAAGAATAAAGTATGACTAATAGCTGATTTTTATTTTATTTTAAAGAGACTAACTTAATAGTTAAGAAAAAATTATAATGGAGAAAAATTGAAATAATCAAAATAAACTTAAGAGGGAATTTGAATTATGTTTACCAACTTGCCATAAAAATTAAATAGTTGGAGAAGTTAAATTACACAAATCATCCTCTATTTTTTGTCCTTACACGAACCACCCCTCCATTCTACACGAACCACCCCTAATTCTGTCTATATATTACACTAGTCATCCTTGCATGAGATATTAGTGTAATATTTAAACAAAATATGTGTGACGTTTGTAATTAAGTTAAACAAAATATTGTAATTGTGTAGACAAATCCAAATAATATAAGAGTCAATGTGTCTTCATTATTTGGTTCGTTACAAAATAGTATAAGAGTTATATAAACATTTCCTTAGAATTATTAAGGTCGTATTTTGTAATGAAACAAAAATAATAAAGATATACTCAATCTTCTATATACTATTTGGAATTGTATACATAATATATAATATTTTGTTTAATTAATTACACTCATCATACATTTTTGTTTAAAAGATTAAACTTATATCTAGGGGTAGTCAATATAATGTATGTACAAAATTAAGGTTGGTTTGTGTAAGGACAAAAAAGGGAGAAATAATTTATGTAATTTCATTAAAACTCAGAAAATGTCAGAGTAATTAAAACAATAGTTTAAAAATTATAATACAGACTCCTCTATTTTTCAGCAGAAGGGATTTTCAAAAAATTAACTCGTCTTTATAAAAAACTTGAATAATAAGATGTTTGACAAAAACATTTGTTGTCAAAGTGCAAAACTCTCAAGGTTAGAAAGTAAATATAAAACTTAAATAAAAATAATTAAAATATAGAAGAATGATACAAATTTTATATTGGTTCACCTAATATAATATGATATGTCTAATTTATTGGCAACATAAAGATTTTAGTATAATCTAATACTAATTACATCAACAACTATTGTTTTCATGAATAATATCTCTAGGATCAAGAAGTTCATTATTTTTTACACACCTAGCCTCTTAGGTTCAACACTGAATAATGCCTTTTGGTTAAAAAAAGGTTGACATCAGTGAAATATATATAAAAGAAAAAGACAACGAATTTAATAGTAAATGATTGAACACAAATGTTGAATTTGGCTTGATCTTATTTAATATAAGTGATGAACAAAATGTTCCAAATAAATGAGAACTTTGGATGTATTTCAGATTATTATACTCTACTATGTGGTTTTCAAATTGTATTCTTAAATTCTGAGACTATTTAGAGATGAGGCAATTAATGTATTTGTTAATGTAGAGTTGAAGTTTTGCAAGAACTTCTTCTTGAAATTAATATCGGTTAAAATATGTGTTACATTCAGCTTCATTTTTCTTGTACTTCTTTAACGCCAATAATGTTTTATAGTTGTTCTATGTTAAGCATTTAATGCTTCATGGGTGTTGAAGAATTCGTATGGAATAGAGATAAGGTGACTAACATACTTCTTTAGAAACTTTCCCTTTTTGCAATAATAAAGTGTTGCAAAAACTATAGAACATTATTTTTCGCAAAAGAATTCATATTAATTAAATGATCTTTTCTTATGGGATAATCAATTTGTGCTTTTTGATTCTAACAAGTCCTCAAAGATGTTGACGCATCATAAACACATACATATATTGAAAATAGACAAGTCTTAAATACAAATAAAGTCAATTTTCACAAAACTTTAAAAATGGACTTCTATCATTGCCTTAATGATATAAATTATTGTAGATGCAATGATTCATCGGTTTAAATATTTTGTTGTACTTATCTGATTTTCTGCACACTTAAAATAAATAGATTTGAATGTTATAATGTAATATTTATTAAATCATTTTGAATCATCAAAACTTAAAGAATTAACACTTAGAATACGTTTCAGACATCTGAGATCTTAACAAAAATGGGTATTGTTAAGTACCAAAATATCATATTTGAACTATCAATTTTGTAGCACTTTAACTCTTTATTGAATCCAATTGTTGGTTAATTGATATAACCTTTATAAAATTTATTAAAGCATAAAATTTATTGAATTGTCAAATATAACCTTTATAATATAATGTTTGTGCATGCCAAAATCGGAGCAATTATTGTAAAAAGCTAAGTTCCAGACAAAAATAAGAATCTTGTATATATTATTCTTCACATATGAATCTTCAATTTTTTGGTCTGATCGGTGAAATATTAAAAATTGTCTGTGCTAAGCATCATTCTTGTTATTAGGGCAAGTTGGAAATTTTTAGCAAAAACATTATGTCACGGATACGCTAAGCGCTAAGTCTATGCTCAGTAGAAAAGGTAGGTGCTTTCAGTGGAGAAAGTGCATTCAACACAAGCCGGTGCACTGATAGGTCATGTCTCGCTATATGAAGTGGTATACTCAACGCAAGGCGGTGCGCTGAGCCTGAGAACCAGAATTCTCACACTGTTAAAATGGTTTAACTTGGGTTTGTAAAGGATATTTTCAAATTGGAACACTTTGTACTCAACTTCTTTTAGTTTTTAGGGTAGTTTGACTCATTTGAGTACTAGAGGAGTTAATTTATGTTCAATTGTGTGTGGTTCTATCGTCTCATGAGTTATCTTTCATTCATATCTTACTTACATTTTGTGAACATGAGTAAATAAGTTTCTTATTTGTTGTGATTGAATATGATACAAGCTTGATGTATACAAATTGATTCATTTTATATTTATTCATGAAGTTTTAATTACTTTGAGTTATATATATGCATTTAATGGTTAATTGAAGTTTGATTATCTTATTGTATGTTTTGTAAATGAAATTCTTGGAGAAATTCTTGTATAATTCTGGCCTATATAACTCATCACTTGGTATAATTGTTAGGCATATAGATTTATATCAAATTGTCATTTCACGCATGTTGTTGTATTAGTTGACAGACATATAGCTAATTCGATAATTTTTATAACTCTCAAACTTGTTAGCATATACTACTAGATATAGATGTATGTTCAACGATTCATATATTTTTATCTTGTTAACTTAGTTGCTAGACATAAAGCTATTTTGATAAGCTATTAAATGAACCAAAACATTGGTGGTTAATACAATTGATGTGTTGCAAGACATTGACTGATAATACAATTGATATGTTGCATTTTACTCAATTTCACATGCATAGACTACTTGACATAGATGTGTGGTTTTGTGAGTCATAGTTCTTCATCTTATGTATAAAATTACTAGGCATAGAGCTTTATTGTATAAGTTACTAAAATGACTAAGATATTATTTTTTAGTATATTTGAGGTCATTTATATGGAAGAATTATTGTCAAATGAATTAGTATATTTGAATCTGTATTTGATATTGAGCAGTAAAATTCAATCTTAACACTTTTATTCCAAAGTTTAAACAATTAGTTAATCAAATAAACTAACGAAAATCTTTTCTTAAACTAACTTAAAATAACAATTTTTAGTTGAAAGGCTAGTATCAAACAAGTCTTTGTGAATTCGACAATCTTATAATTGTGTGACAACCCAATTTAATAATTTAATTAACTAATTTTTCAGGAGGTATGAATTTAATGCTTACTTTTATAATTAAGTTGAATTAAATAAAAAAAATCCCTTTCACACAAAAACATCCATTTTTTAATAAATATTTATCTTTTAATAATATTATTTCAAGACTCGTTCTCTTTTCTTTTCATAATGATTTTAATGCATTCCCATAAATTCAATCTCATTCTACTCAATTAATAAAGAATAAAAACAAATTCTAACAAATGTAAAAAGGAATAAAATCTTTTATACTCACTATTTTTTATTAATCTCTTTGTCACCATGTTAAAAAATAAATTATCATATATTAAAAAAATTTATCAGATTTTTTAATGAAATGTAAATTAACTACAGAGAGTGATACAGTAATAGTATGGACGATTTATGTTCCATATTTATTTTTGAGCTCTAACTATATTTGAAATAAAAATAAAATAAGAGAACTTTGTTGGAAAGTAAGTTTTACATTGTCTATCTCATTGTCTCGGGAATTGTTTAAATACATGTTGGATTACTCCTCTCATTGTCAATTGATTTTGAGATGAAACTTTAACATGGTATTAGAGCAAGAGCCAAACTTCTTTCCGGTTGTTATGAGCCAAAAGATACCCTTTAGTTATGGGTCAAAGACTTCACCTGGTTCGACAGGCTTGTGTGGAGAGATATGTTGGGAAGTAAATCTCACCTAACTCATTGTCTCGGGAATGATTTAAATACTTGTTGGGTTACTCCTCACGTCGCCAATTGGTTTTGAGATTGTACATGCTATGAATATCTTTAACCAAATTTCCAACTGGTAACAATAATAGATGAGGAAGAAAATAAAATATATTATATGTTGTTACTATTTCTATAATACCTTTTTTCCTTCAAACATTAATGTAAATTATATAATATAATTAAATTCTTTCAATAAATGATAATTGCTTATTTTTTTGTTCCTATAATTTGATTTGAACTCTGATTTTCATTTAATTTTTAACTTACAAATTTCTCTTATTTTCTTATAATAAATAATAGCCCACATTTTCTTTTTCCCATTTCATATAAAATGTGATGAAGAGGCATACATTATTATCATATAACATCTAGCAGCAAGAGTCCTTTTACAAAAAAAGAGTGTAGTTGGAACATTGAAAGGAAGAAAGAAACATTTGTGTAAGAGAAAATGGTACAAGAGAGCACAGCCACATGTGTAGATATCCTTATTGCCATTATCCTTCCTCCTCTAGGTGTATTCCTCAAGTATGCTTGCAAGGTTAACTATCTCATAATTCTTTTTAATTTTCATTACTTTTTGTTTTTTTAATTTCTTAATATATGTTTTTGATTCATACTTTGTTGTTTGTTTGTGTTATACAGTGTGAATTCTGGATCTGTTTGGCACTCACCTTCTTAGGATATATTCCTGGAATTATATATGCTGTCTATGCTATCACCAAGAAGTGATCAATTATACCTTCAGCTTTTTGTAAGTCACTTATATTTTTTATATATTTTTTTGTTTGATTTTAATACTTTTAATTTTACATTACATATTGTCTGTTCGGTTCAACTGGAATTAATCGGATTAGTTTGGTTTGGATTATAAACATACATATATATGTTGAACTCTGAACCAAACTAAACTAACCATTTTGTATCGATTTACCAACTTGCTACATTGTAAGTGCACATATAGAAATATGATCTAGAAGATTATTATATATACCTATAAATTTTCCAGGATCCAAGCCTGTGTTTTTACTAGATATTTAGATAATGTATTCTTTTTTTACATTATAAAATGCATTTGAAATTAGTTTTTGGAAAGGATTTAGTCTTGGACCTTTTTAAGATTTGTCTCTGATATATAGCAAGGACAAATTTATGACCGAATATATATAGTTTTGGTGCACCTTTTAAAATATTTGTTTGGTGTAATTTTAGAGAAACTCGGATATAGAAAATACAAGTTTGAGAAAAGTGGGACAAAGTTTTTTAATAATCATGGTAAAGGTCACGACTTCAATTGAGATCACAATACGGTTATTCATTTTTCTAATGAATTTTAAGCCATGCAATGCAAGGACCAGAAGTTTAGAATTCATTTATGAAGTAAATAAATGATTTTCTTTCATAATATTATTAAAAACAATAAAAAAATATATTAATTAAAAAATATATTATAAATAAGATAATATTATTAAAATAATAATGACAATAATATTTTTGATATATATTGTTATTTTAATAATATTATCCTATATAAAATATTTGTTTTTTATTAATATATATTGTTTGTCATTGTTTTTTAATAATATTATCAAAGAAAATCATTTATTTATGAAATTTTAAACTTCTAATCATTGTACCGTTTGACTTAAAATTTATTAAAAAATGAAAGAAATAAAACCAATATTATACTTTCTAGGCACAATTTCAAATGATATCATAATTTATAACTACAATTATTAAAAAAAAAATTACCCATTTTTCTTGAACTCGCATTCCTCATATCCGAGTTTTCTTAAAACTACATCAAAATAATAAATATTTCAAAAGATGTACCACCATCTTATCATTCACTAGAACACTAGTTAAGAAGAGGATCACTCACAAAATTTCAAAGGAAGAAATAATGAAGTACACCTATGATATAAATTTGACTATTTGCTTTTACTTTTTAGTTTTTTTTTTCTTTCAAATTTCTTTGTTACAAGTGAGGAGGATCTTATGCTGATTATGAACATCAATGTTTTTGTTGACAGGTGAAGAATAAACACTTGTCAAGACCTCAAGGGCGTTCTTGTCTTTCAACCCATATATTTTTATGTGTTAATTTATAGCCATTAGATCTTTGATGGATAAAATTCACAATATTTATTTTTAATGTTAATTTTTAATCTTGTCTGTTTTATATAATGTGGTAATGGAAATATGTAGGCCTCTATATTATATATGGGAATAAATGAAAGATAATAAATTATTGTTGATGGATCTGAATTACTGTTTTAAAATGTACTTTGGAAGCATAATAATATTTTTGGAGTCACTACAACAATATTGTTATCTCAATTTTGGCCGCATCAATTAAATTTTCTTATAATTTTTCACAATTATGATAAATAAAACAATGATCGGAAACATAAATTAAATTAAAACATTGTGTCAATATTTATTTTATGCTTGTTTTTCTTGAACGTTTACATTTTATTATGCCAGATATAAAACTAATTTTAAATTATTTAATTTCTTTATATATAGCATATTCCATTTGATTTTTTAGAGCGTTTTTGTTAAGCAATGAGAGATTCTGTATGGACTTTGTTGCACAAGGTGGATAAAGTTATCCATAGATTCATATAATCAACTTGAGAATAATGCTTTATTTTGAAATAGAAATTAATAAATTATAGAATTAGCATGTGGGGTCAATTTAACCAAGAAAATTAGCAAAAAATGTAAATGGTTAGTTGAAGGGGTTGGAATCATTAATGAAAAGGAAAATGCTGATGGAGACTTAGCTGTTGTATACCATGCTAAGGTATTGGCCTCAAAAAGTTAAAGATTTTAAATTAATTGTACAATTAATGTGAAATGTACAAAAAAAAGTTATTACATCGTTGATTTAAATAATTATAACTATATTTTAAATAAAATAGAGTGAATTAGTCATTAAAAATTTGTGTATACAAATTTAATCACGGAAAAAATAAAATTTCAAACTAGTACTCAATTATCTCGAATGTAAGTCAAAATAGTCTCTGTCAGGTACCATAAAATATGTTCGAGAAGGACTAAATTGACTCACGTTTAATCTTTTTTGAGAAACTATGTATTTATTCGAAATAATATATAAAAATGTTAATACTATTAGATATATTTGGATTGATTGAGAATAATCATATTTAAGATTTAGTTAGTTTCATTATATTTGAGTTTATTTGTAAATAATGTTTATCTTGTTATTTATTATTAGAGAACTCCTATCATTTATTACAATTTTTATTTATATAATAATTTTTTTGAACTAACTGATACCATTTATTTATCAATCATAAA
The DNA here is from genome assembly GCA_009771035.1 of Lupinus albus. Classification (NCBI taxonomy): domain Eukaryota; kingdom Viridiplantae; phylum Streptophyta; class Magnoliopsida; order Fabales; family Fabaceae; genus Lupinus; species Lupinus albus. Next base: position 1,428,766 of record CM020013.1, on the reverse strand, counting down.
CCTCTACAAATATAACATATTTTATTCATGAGTTTAACATACACATCAACAATTTAAAGATTTCAACAAGAAAAGAGAAGCAAAGAAAAATGCAATTACTTTTAAGTGAAAAATATGTAGTATGATGTTGAGCAAAGAAAAAGACAAGCAAAGAAATTTTGTTTTTAACTTCTTTAGGAAGCTTTTTTAATTTCATGTGTTTAGATTGGCGTTGGGAGCTTCTAACTTAATGTGATTTTCCTTTTTGACAACCAAACATGATTTTGCATTCAAACTCATTTTTTATTGTTTTCTTTCTAAGCAATGCCCCACTTGCATATTCATATCATTCCCATAATTATACTCACGCCTCCTAAGTTTTAGTGAAATCACATAAATCATTCATCCATTTTTTGTCCTTACAAAACCAACTCTAATTTTGTACATACATTACACCGACTAACCCTAGATATATGTGTAATCTTTTAAACAAAAAAACGTGTGATAAATGTAATTAAGTTAAACAAAATATTGTACATTGTGTAGACAATTCTAAGTAGTACAAAATTCAGTATCTCTTTAAATTCATATATGTGGCCGCAATATACACCAAAATGTCAAGATTTGGGGAGTTGTCGAAACTATATTATGATCACAATTATTCTATCGACTATAATTACCGGTAATTATCTGCAATATGATATATTTTAAGTTTCTGAAACCATTATTGAAATTATTATTTAAAATTTTGATCCTCCATCATCTTGGGTGGGGTATTCCTCAAGTTTGGCTGCAAGGTATTATGCTTTTGGTACTAATGTGAACCCTCTTTTAATTCTGATTATGCATGTGGAATTCTTACTCTCTTTAGTACTCACCATTTTTGGATACCTATGTGGAATTTTATATGATGTTTATGTCAAAAGACAATTTTCATTTTAGTAAGATGTACTAAAGGTACAAGATATTACGTACAATAATGAGCCAAGAATAAAAAAGGCAGTTCAGTGTATGAGGCTCCCACTTAGTGGAGTCTGGGGAAGATAGATATATATAGTCTTATTCCACAAGTAAAAAGATTGATTCCAGGATACGAGAATTAAAGAAGAAAAACAAGGAGATGTGATTTTTTTGATCGATAGAAGGAGGTGTGACTGAGAGAGGAGGTAAATTCACAATAGTTTCAAAAGGCATTCATGAGAGTTTGTAATATAATCAAAGTATAGCATTGTTGATATGCCTTTTTTCAATAATTTATAGTCTAAGACTTCGCATTTGCTTCTTCTGCGACTTATTGTGTGGATGTCATGGTTGAGTTAAAGATAATATCATTCTTAGCTAGCACTACAACATTTTTGACCTATGACAACGGCTAAAAACCGTTGTCTTTGTCATAGGCAACGGTTTTTCAACTGTGGTAGTCTAAGGCGTTGCCTGTTCTTTAGACAACGGTTTTTTGACTTTTGGCAACAGTTTCATAAAACTGTTGTCTAATGTTTAGAATAGGCAACGGTTTTTCTACATTATTAAAAGCAACGGTTCAAACCCGTTGCCTATAAGGTAAGGTAAAAACTGTTGTCGTTGTCCATATAGACAACAACATGAAAACTGTTGCCTTTGGTCATTTAACATAGACAACGGTTCAAAACCGTTGCCTATAAGATAAAGTAAAAATCGTTGTCATTGTCCTCCATTGTTAACACCAACAATTATAAACTTTTTCCTATAACAAAAAGTTTTGGTATCAGAAGGTAATATTTAAAAATCGTTGCCTATAATTCTTAGCTAGTAGTCATAAGATAGACCACATTGTTGTGCTAACCAAATGATGCTCCAAAACTTCTAACACTATATGTTGAACCATGTGGATGATGAAGTTGTTTGTAGGTTCTCGATACTATGCTATGCAAAAACCCTGCCAATTGTATATCATTTGCCAAACTTAATAGGTAAAATCTACAAGAAGAGGAGAGATGTTGAGAAGATTCTGGTTCATCATTGCATAGTCTGCATAAGAATTCTCTTCCCAGTGATGGTATATTCCCCATCAAGTAAGGATGCCATAATTGGCAGAGTGTCACAAAAGAGTCTCCATACAAATACGATGACCTTCAATGATGACTTTAAACTACTATGGAGGTTGTTGGTGCTCTTAGTGTGTTCCTTTTGTTGTGTCTGTTTGACAATAAGTTTGTAACTAATTTAACTAAGAAAACTTTCTTGTAACTTGTTCTCTCTTTTTAATATATCTGGGCTACTGTGTTTTACAAAAAAAAACTAAGAAAACTTTGTTTTCTTCATCCAATATGACTATGATCTCATCAAATTTTAAAAATGGGAAATCAAAGTCATTTTTTTGTTTCAAATCATCATATTTTTAAATACTTGATTTAGGGGCCGAAAATCCAAATTTCAATTTGATTTATTTCGAAAGTTAAACCACAATCAAAATTTGCTTATTAGTAAATCACATATAAGAAGACAATCATATCAAAGATCATAAATTTCATTATGTAATAGCTTAATTACATATAATAATCCTAATCAAAATACAGAACTAAAAAGTAATATGTAAACGATAGTTAAATTTTATTAGAATGAACAAGTTTTAATCAAATAAATAAAAAGTCCACATTTAGTTACGAGTAAGGGTGGAAACACGTCATGTTAGACACTAACTAGCTTAAAGAGACCCAACTTGTTTAACATATTACAACTTAAGTCAGGTCTATTTAATTGTTTAAAAAATTTCTAAACCTAGGCATGTTTAAAAGTCTAATCTGACTTATTAGTCTATTTAAATTATTATTATAACATAAGACATTTAAATAGGTCAATAGATCTTTAAATATACTAATAAACTGGTCTTAAAATTGATAAATCTAGCCTAATGCCAAATTATATACATTTTTTATATTTTTATATATTATATGAAATAATTAATATAAATAATAAGTTAATCTGCTAGGCTAATAGATTTTTTAAGAAGCTCGTGACAATATTTATTATTAAAAATATTTGGTGTAATTTGACTTGTTATAGGTGAGATTCTAAGTCCTAATAGGTAACCTATCCTATATTCCACCCTTAATTTGATCGAGGATCTCAATGTATAGTAGGGTACTCCCAATGTTGAGTTGGCTGCCAAACTACCATGCATGAGAAAAAACAAAAAAGATGCTTATAGAAAAGTACAAATATAATAAAGTTGTTATGTGTAATAAAATAATTCATAATCTACTTTATTGGAGAAATAAAGAAAACTAAAAACTTGATGATAAAAATGGATTTTTAAAAAAATTATTTTTGGAAATAATTACAAAAAGTGATTTTTGAAAGAAAAAATATTTTAAAAATACTTTTTTGGAAAAGTATTTTTTTTAAATGTGATTTTGGTTTCAATTTTTATATAATTAAAATAAATTAATGGATGAAAGAAACTTATTTAGTAAGTTTGGATATATAAATTAAATAATTTATTTTAAGTACAGTTTAACTGATTTCATATTTTCATCCATCTATATATCTATTATTATTAGAGGTAAATGGAGCACCACCTATGACATTCTACCAATCTAACCAAAACTCTGCCATAATAATAATGGGGGTGGTCACCACCATGATAAAAATTAAAATATTTCCTAATCATGCCACCTACTGAAAATCTCACAAGAAATCTAAACCCATGTTAAATTATACTAACATTTCCTAAGTTTTAGTTAAATATATAAATCATCTCTTCCTTTTTTATATTTACAAAAAAACCTCGAATTTATAAAGAGGAGAACCCACTTACTCCAATAGTAAGTGGAAAAAACATATTCCACATCATGATCATTCATTCTTGAGAAATCCAATTGTTTGAATTAATGAGTATATCTAAACCATTGGATTTTCCAATATTGAATATCTCCCCATTTATGAATATAGGTTACATTGATCACTCATGCATGAGAAACGAGTGTGATTTTTTAAACAAAAAAGAGTGATAAATATAATTTAAGTTAAAAAAAATATCGTATATTGTGGAAACAAATCCAAATAGTATATGAATTAATACATTTTCCTTTTTTTTTGTTCGTTATAATATAGTATAAGAGTAATTTAAATAATATCCCCTTAGAATTATTAACTGATCCATTTTTTAATGAATCAAAAATAATGAAAATGTATTTATTCGTATACTATTTGGACTTGTCTACACAATGTATCTTATTTTCTTCAACTTAATTATACTTATCATATTTTTTATTTAAAAATCACACATATTTATCATGCATGAGTGGTTAGATTAATGTATGTATATAAATTAGAGGATTTTTGTAGGTTAAAAAATGGATGGCGGTTTATATAATTTCATTAAAACTCATTCGTTGTGAGTGTAATTTACTCTAAACTATGTTTAATTATACATTGTTCTGGCTACCCATTTTGATTCTCTCTCTTTTTATAGAGGTTACTTTTATACCAAAATAGATAATAAATATTAGGATTATGATATGAACTTTGAAAAAATAAAAAATTTATAACATAAATATTAAATTATAATGTTATTCTAAACTGGATTCTATATGACCATTACTAAAAACAAATCAGTGTCCACATGTTTATATTAAACTGAAGTCGCAAATTATATTGGGTTAAGAAGTGAGAATCTAATATGAATAAAAGATTTAATAAATAAGTCATGTTAAAAAATATATAAGTGGACTTAATATCACATTTTAACTCAAATTTAAGGCATTAGATTTATAAATTTGGTTGAATTGGAAATTATAAATGTTATACATTAAATTTTAATTTAGTATGGTTTAGCCCGAATCACTCCAGGTAGCCATTTTTTATCAGTTTAGCAAATGAAAAAATAATCAATAAAAGTATATTAAGTATGTAAAAACATAATAATATTTTAGCTATTTATTTTTTAGTAAATAGACAATTTGGTCCATAATAATATAACTACGGGTAACTTAAGTCATTGGAATAATAAATTATAACTCATAGTTTCGTTTTTCCTTTTTTAACATGTATGTGTTACAAAAACTTGATATATTTTTTATATGAGTAGTTACTATTATCCAATAAATTTATAATTTTTTATTTATTAAAAAAAATTATTGATCACCTCAACGAGTGAATCAATATGTTCTAAAAAGTATGGATGAGCAAAATCCTATTCTACCCACTTATCCAGTTTAATTGGTCTTCAGTGGACTCGCATGTGATCGAGTTTAATTTTATTGGGTCTAAGTCGGGTTTGAGTTCAAAAATTAGACTCATTTAATATATTGGCTCACATAAGGGTTTGTCCCTTACTCACCCAACCTGACTTTTGCCCTCGCTTAACTTTTGTTTATATGTGCTAGTAATTGTTTATGTAATGAAATCTCTTTAACTCATGATACATATTGCATTTGATTTCAGTTACATATATACTAATATAATGTAATTTTTAACAATGTTTTTTAATTGATTTTGAAAAGTAATTTACGGACCTATTTCATTTCATAGTAATTTACGGACCTATTTCATTTCATATGTATTGATTGATTCTCAAATATTTCACCATACAACATATATTCAAATGTTTCATAAATTATTTCCGTATTTATCATATATAATATATATTGCTTCTATTTTATAATTCTTGTTTGAAACCTTAATGTAGTCTTTCTCATTCTTTTATAATTTTGCTTCTCTCTCTTTTTAGTATTTAGTATTTTCTATCAATCTCATAATTTCATATTCTATGCAACAATCATCCAATCAAATATTTATACACATTGGGCCTATAGTCAAGGTGAGGAAAAAAGCAATAGGCTCTTAGACTATTTAAAGTTTTGATTTATAAATGATAATAGAGTTCTCTTAACATTAATCCTAAAACTTAGAAACAAATATATTGTTCACTTTCTGTTCCACCCTATATACCTTTCTCTTTTCATTATTAAAAAAAGTACAGAATTTGAAATAAGTATATACTAAGTTAATATTTTTTATCAATAATAAAAAATAGAGATACATGAAATGAAAAGCAAAATGATACATCATATTTTCTCCCCTGAACATTAGCAATGAGGATATGAGAAGTAAAATGAGTAACTTTGCTAGAAAAATTAGACACAACTTTTTTTATTTAAATACATTATTTTAAAATATATATATATATATACATATATATTATATTTTACAGTCTTTATCCTTAACAACAATCCATATAACAATATTAGAAATTTTAAGATAAAATTGAATCCAAAGATAGCAGTTGGTATATATTAGCACTCTCCAAAAAAAAGGTGGAAGCATGATAGATAAAAATCATTTAAACCTTATTAGTTATTGCAACGTGGAAGTGCAAAAAGAAAAGAAAAGAAAAAGAAAAAAAAACTCAAAGAGATGTCGGCAAAGTTAAATATTAAAAGAAAGATAAACATTGATATTATAACTTTAACCTTACAACTATGTGGTCCATTGACATTGATATCTACACTTGTAATTCACTCAAACCATATAATCCTATAAATATATTCCAACGCATTACACCACCTATGTTGTATCATTTAACATCTTACACTATCAACAAATTCATAAACTTCCATTATTAATATTAATATATATTGAGCTCTTATTACAACTTTGATATAAGCAAAAATGTCTACAGCTACCTTCATAGATATCATCCTTGCTGTTATTCTTCCTCCACTTGGAGTATTCCTCAGGTTTGGTTGTGAGGTATATATTCATGAAATGATAAAATTCATTATATTATTATTTTGTTGTTTTTTGTTTTGTTTCTTATTATGTGTGTCTTATATATATTCATTAGTTTTGTTACTGATATATGTTATATTCAGGTGGAGTTTTGGATCTGTTTGGTTCTCACCTTCTTAGGATATATTCCTGGAATTATTTATGCTGTCTATGCTATTACCAAGTGATGATAACAGTAATTCAGTTTATGTAAGTTTAACTTTTCTGTTATTAATTCTCTATTATTTTAAGATCTATCTGTTCTTTTCTTAATGAAGAGAAGAAAAATGTGATTTTGTTAACTTTTTTAAGTTCTCAATATATCATGTTGGTGTGTGTAACTTTTGCTTAAAATTTAATATTTTTTAATATGAAATATGAGTGATTCATGATGTATGTTTAACCGTATAAAAACTGTTACTATACAGCATTAACATACGTGGAATACACATAAATACATGCTCTAATAGGTTATAGGAATATAATAAATAGAAAAAAGATTAAGAGCAAGTATATGTTTTTTTTATTTGATATTTTATAAAATGTATTATTCTTTTGATATTTGATTCTGGAAAGGGAATATAATATTTCTATAATCTTCAATTTTCTGCAAAGAAAGAATGTGAGAATTTGAAAAGGACAAGTGAGTCTCTCTCTCCCACTAATTTGATGCTTTTTTTTTGTTGCTAAATAGTAAGTTTGATCATAAAATATTTGATTAGGATAAGATGGTTTAAAGAATGAAATGATAAGAAAATCGAGCATTCGAGTCTCACTCATTTCAAATATTAATATACTAATATTTACATTTGATTGGTGTTTAAAATATTGCCAAAACTTGTTGTATAAATAACATAAATACTTGTTATTTAGAATTATTTTCCTTGGTTAACATGGTAGTTAGAACTTCTCTACCCACTACTGAATAATTGTACATTTGTTGACAGGTGAACAATAAACAGTTGTCAAGGGCATTCAAGTCTTTCTTCACAGTTATTATTAGTGTCAACATTTATTTGCAATTTTATTGTTACATGTGGCATTGGTCTTATGTGAGGATTTTATTTCTCATCTTTGTAATGTTATTTTCTAAATATGTGAGTATTTGTCTAATGTGAGAATGAAAGTGTGGACTACATGGACCTTGTTCTAGACTCTATATATTACTTCCATCTTTAGTTAAATAACAACTAGTAGCTATAATTAAAACTACTATAACTAACATGTGATATCTATTAATTAAAAGTTACTAATTATAATAATTAACTAATCTTCTATAAATATCTTAAGGAGTCTCCTCATCCCTTTTTCACATACATAAAAAAATATTCTATATAAATATTTTGTTATATTTTGACTCTAGTTCATAAATACACAAATCCTCACGTGTTGTTAGGTGAGGGTAATACTAAGATCAATGACATCGTCCGAAATTCTCATCTTGTGTTGCACCTTTTTAAAATCAATAAGAGGTTTAGTGATGTAAGACTATATTAAATCATTAAGTATTATACTAGGTCAAATGTTAGATATTGAATTCTTGTGAGCGACATTTGTTACGGGCATAATTACATAATTTTAAAAAAGATTAATTCATTCATCCATGAAAATATTTTGTTTGTTATAAAAAAGGCATGATAAAAAATTATAAGAGGATGACTTTGACATTTATTTTAAGATGTCATTGAATTATAATGGAGAGGTTGATGGACTAAATGTTTTTTTTCGATTTATGATCATACACTAAGTAGACTACATCACATATGAATTAAATTTAAATGATAGATTACAAGAAGAGAATAAAGTATCTCCTCATAACATGAGATAACTTATCTCCTTCAACCAGTAAAAGAATGACATGTATATTGTTTTGTTTAGTTTTAAAAATATTTTTATAGAAAATGATTAAATGGTACACATGTTACGATTTTAGTAGCTGGAGGAGATAACTTATCTCCTTATACCAGGAGATACATTAATAATTTGAAACCCAAAATAAAACTAGATGATTATTATTAGGCATCACATTTGGAGCCAATAAAAGCATGCATCTAAGGATAGCTATTGATACAAAAAATATTGTCCACGTTTTTGGTATTTCAAAAATTTTAATAAATACAAATGTTTTGGCATCATTTATTAGAATACAATGATTGAGTGCTAGAATTGTTTTTTTGTACTACCAAAAATATCTATATCAACCTATGGGTAAAGAACTAATCATTTTTGGGATATGTGGCTACACCTCCCAACAAATGTCGCTCGGCTCTAGTAATCAAACTTTTGACCTTTTGGTCATCCTCAGGATCTAGTGAAGCCTTAAACCACTAGACTAACTCATCTCTTCTATTAAAAAGTATAGTAAATAAGAAAGGGGGAGAAGCAGAATATAAATACAGCTTTAACACAGAAGGATATGAACACAACACAGCACTTCCAAGTGTATACTTTCAAGTGCATAAATAAATACACATAGGAATACATAGAGTAATACTAGTTGTAGGTTATAAAAGCTTCTTTACAACACAATTATTAAAATGCAGTTCTTTTGAAAGTTAGTTAGGCTGAGAGGGCAAAACCAACTTGGACATTCCCATAGTCAAAGACTGTGTGATATACCCTCATGAAAACATCACCAATAATCCTGCAACCATATAGTAGTATCAAAAATAGTGAGAAAGCTTGAAATATTTTGATGTGATTCACTTCGTACGGTTAAGCTTACATCTTAAAACCAATCGGCAATCACAATAATAGCCTAACAAGTATTTAAATCATTCTCGAGATAATGAAGCAGTCGATGTGGGACTTACTTCCTAACACATACATGTTTGTTTAGTAGCATGCAAGTTAAACATATATATTAGAAATTTAAATAAAATGGCAGCCCGATGCAGGTGGCTCTCACCTAGTGGAGTCTGGAGAGGGTCGATATACGCAACCTTAAGCTAAGAGGTTGTTTCCAGGATTTGAATTTATGACCTTCATATCATAGGGAAACAACCTTACCGATGCGTTGGGCCTCACCCTCGTATTATAATTGAAATAAACATGACAAAAAGGTAATATACCATAGTGGACCCCGCGGAGCCGGAACATCAAGAGCAATAAACCCACTAAGGCAGACTTCAGTGATGCCTTCTCCAGTTCTCAGAATATACTGAAAGTACAAAAGCATTCTTAGAATCATAACAAAAACATAAATCACAAGTTAGCCTTCATCTATAGATAAATACAGCAATCTTTTGTAGTTCAATATATGCTATTTGATTCAATCATGAGTCGACATCACGATGCTCCCACATGCTAGCATTCGGGAGGATTACATAGGAAACCTTACCTCTACAAGCGAAGATGATGTTTTCAAGATTTAAACATACGACGTCTAGATCACAGCCTCACAGGGCAACATCCTTACTATTACGCTGAGGCTAACCCTCCTCTTTTGCAAGGAGGTTATCACTACACTATATTTTTCTTTCAACTTCAATAATTCAACATATTTTTTACACGAAAGCCGAAGTGTTCCAAACATTATGAAGGGAATTCCTAACCCGAACATTCCTTTGACACTCGTGGTACATTTATGAGAGTATAATCAATTTTTGCAGCCTCAATGTAATTGAATTTATCGAAAAGCTCAAAGCTAACCTGATCCGGTGTGAGGACAAAAGGTTTGTCTCCGATAGTGAACGTAATGTTTGGCATCTGAGAAAGACTATTACAGCTTATCACTGACTCACCAGCTGGACTTGGAAGACTCTCACATAGCTGCAAATGATCAAAACAAACACTAACTATATGTCTACACTATCATCCATACACAATATAAAATACAACTCGAGATTATGGATAGGATGATACTAAAAGCTTACTTGGTTCACATAGCTGAATACTCTTTCCTTTGTTGCCTTTTGTTTTAGTTGATTCTGGATCCAAATCACAAGCATTTGACAAGATGAACACAAAGGAGTATCTCCTCTAGCTTTTGACTCTGCCTGCTCCTTTTCGGTCACCATCTCGATCCCAGCGCTGCACAATAAAATAGAAGTCAAAGTAAACTTAGAGGTCTGTTTCGGCCAAAATATTGCAGTGGAAGTAAGTGATGTGAGGGCCTTAGTAAGCTAGTGATTGTAACGGATCTTCTTCAAATTATTACAAAATTGACATCGAATGGAACAAATATGGTGAAGTAAGCTGTTAATATATAACAGGCTCGTCAAATAAAGAACTTGCTAACCTCTTAGATAGATCCTTCTTGAATGAGCATAACCCAACTTGCGAACATATGTCAGCAGGTTTTACCTGGATATCAAGATCAAATTCACTTAGGTCCAAGGAGTGGAAATGCGAATGAGAAAGATCAGGATCCGGAAAAAATGCTCAATAGAAAACTCATAGCAGTGTTTTAAAATATAGACTGAAATGGTTGGTTGAAACAGTTAAACCATGAACCACCGATGTCTACGATTCTTACAATATCGGTTCAACTATAAACTTAATCATTTGAACCATGACCTGGAGGTCTTGCCAGTTCAATCTCCCGGTTTTAAAACATTTCTTTATAGAGAGTGAAGGGAAACTTACCCCTGATACTAAGAGATCCCATATCAACTCTCCATATTGAGAAACAACATCCTTACATTCTACACTTAGAACTCCTTCAGCTCCGATAGCATGGTTGATTTCAGCAATAACAGGCTGGAATTAATCGACAGTCAACAAAGATTGTAAATGAAAATCTATACAATTGTTCACTCAAGAACCAAAACGTTCAAAAGACCATTTCGATCTAAATCATTTCCAATGGTTTCGGTAAGAGTTGTTGGCCTTCTACCTCTAAGCAAAAAATCTATAACGAAAAACTTCACAGAAAGATTGAACCACATACAGTTGGACCAGCGAGCAAGGATGTTCCTGAATCCACAATAACAGCACAGCCACCCTCACAAACACCTAGAAATAATGTCGATATATTTTAGAATTAGACGCGCTTCTAAATCAAAAGAGTTTCATATTGTTGAGGAACAATTCAGTTACCTGTTGAAAGACCTCCAATGAGAAAATCTCCCATTTCAATCTGAAAAATAAATTTTTTTGTAAAAATTTCCGGAACTGAATTATTATAAAATTCAAAGGAATTCTTGATCAAACAAATTTCTGTTTCGCTAACCTGCCAATAACCTTTTTTTGTAACTGGAACGTAAGTGTGTTCTCCTTTGAAGTGCTCCGGGTCAACACCACCAAAAACTAATTCACCACCCTTTTTCGCATTTGGATCCCCGTTGAGCCAAAAAGAGAACACTTTCTCAGTTACAAGATGTTGTTCCACAAGATTGTACCTGTGATGTAAAAAATAACCAGTAAATTAAGGACACAGAAAAGATTCACAATACTTCACTACATCATGGAAATCAGATACCAATGGAGCACCAAAATACAGGTCGAAACATACCATACTGGCACAGCATCTTCAACTGAGATCTCCTGAAACCCAAGCCCAAGTATTCCATCAAACCTTCCTGCCAGAAAGGAAAGACTTCCTTCTCGGGTAGCCTCGATGAAATCCTATAGTTTACAATAACGACATTTGTAAGTATAAAGACAAATCTTTACAATCTATGTTAAAGTGGAAGCTTGTAAATAATGTATTCACCTGATGCTTGACAACAACATTACCAACTTTAACATTATCTTGACTGAAGAAACCCGATATTGCTCCAGAGCCATAGCTTATCTTACATGACGTTCCTGAGTTGATAGCCATATTTAAACTTATATTAAATGTCGTATATATGATATACTGTATCATGTAGTTTATTTTTTGCATATATTACAGTACTGCTATGCTGGGATGAATAAATAGAAGCCATCTTTACCGTTTTTGGTATATGTATTTGATTTCTTTGCCTTGTACCGATTATGAGCATAGCAGGCAATCTGCAAGAGAACATTAGTCATTAGGAAATGGTGCTTATATGCAAAATGGCTGTGAAGACACAAAAGTTAGGTTGAACTCACAGAAAAGTAGCATTTTGATGACGGAACCCAAAGGTTAGAACTACCGGTATCGAATACGACAGTAAATTTCTGTGGAGGTGTACCAATTCCAACCTCACCAAAATATTGAGCATCCAAATAGTTACTCAAAGGCACTATATCTTCACCTTTTGAATTACCAATATACTTATCATATACACCCATCATTGGTCTTCCTAACCTCGTATTTTCTCTTGCCTTTTTAGAAGCATAAAGACTCTGAAGATCAAAAGGTTTCTTCTTCAAACCAATTCTCAAAAGTCCATTTGAGAAAGAAGGAAGAAAGGAAGATGTTAAAGCCCATAAACAGAAAGCCGCGAAAAAATGCTTGTGCCCCATAGTCATTGAATATAATCCTAATTCTACAGAGAAGGTAAGTAACAATATATCAGGGAAGATTATATTTGTTAGGAACAAGCGAACAATCAAATATTAAAAGAACACCAATAACCACAAACATAAATCTTTATTCTCTAATACATAGTGGTAGCATCTCAACATTCGCAGTGATATTCCACAATCTTATCTTAAAACCAATTGGCAATGAGAGGAGTAGACCAACATGTATTTAAATCATTTCCAAGATAATGAGGTAGGCGATGTTGGGACTTACTTCCCAACATGCCCACTCCACATAAGTCTGTCGGAAAGAAGTTGGGCTCTGACTCTGATATCATGTTTAAGGTTTCATCTCAAAACCAATTGGCTATGAGAGGAGTAGTCCAACAGGTATTTAAACTATTCATGAGACAATGAGATAGACGATGTTGGGACTTACTTCCCAACACACACTACCAGTACCATAGATGAATAAAATATATAATCACATAAATAACAAGAAGATAAGTTAGAACTATTCTGTGATATTCATTTTTTAGACAGTAATTAGTTCATCATTCCTAGCATCACAGAATTTTGTAACAGAAAGTTTTGATAATTCAAAAAAAATTAAAATGAAAAACATGCATTCAACTAAGAAATACCTATGTCAGATTTGGTCAACAAGACAGAAAGGAAAAGTTATAGCTAAGATCTTCATTACAAAGCTTATAACTATAGACAAATAACAAAGCTTATAGCTATAGACAAAAAGGGTATTGAAAACCAAAAGGGGGAATTTATAACAAGTTCACTCTACTAATGTTACAACTTCATATAGATCCATAGCCAAATAAACAAACAGATAGAAAAAAAAGGAAACCCAAATACACATAAAACATGTTTACACAAATAATTAGACACAAACCAATTACAGTACAATTGAAATCTAGTTAAAAGGAAAAACAAATATTACTATATAGGACCAACCGAATTGAACATACTATGTTTCAAGAAAAATAAACCAGAAATAAACCAAGTATATGATAGAAACCAATTGGGTTGAGGTCACTATGATGATGAAATTATCAAAATAAGAAAAAAATGAAACCTTTCTAAGATTGAAGAAGGTACAAGATAAGTGTTGTTTGGTGCTACCAAGGTCCCAAAAGCTGGTAAGTGAAGAAAACTCAGTTGAACTCAATAATATAAGAACACACAAAAATTGGAATCTTTACTTTTAACTTTACTTTAATGTTAAGACAACATTTGGAAGGTTGTTAACCTTCATTACTATAGGTCACACAATAAATCTCTCGTATAAAAATTTATACACAATTAATTGATGAGTGAAGATCATTATCCCAACATAATAATGTTTATATAATATAAAAAATTTATTTTTGTATTTTTATAATTTTTTTAATGAAGTAACACTTTTTCCTTAGATCATGGTAAGATTTTGGGCCAGAAATGGGGACAGGTGATCATTGCTATCATTCATTTGTATTATTTTTTTTAAAGTCAATAATAATAACAAATAAATGGTGAATGGTGTTATGATAATATATAAAAGTCATACAGTATCAATATATACTTTTACAATTAATAAAACTTCGACAATACAATAAAATTTTAATTTTAATTAAAATTTTGTTTCCCAAGAGAATTTTCTGGCTATTACTAAAATAATGGGGAAGAGATAAAAAAAATTAAAATTTTCATTTATTTAATTTAAGTTAAAACTAAACTTGGACCCTTAAATTTTTTTGGTGTCATGTGTGAGGATCTAGGTCCGGTACTAAACTATCTAATTGAGGAGGACCCCTAACCCCTTAAATATAGCATCAACTAAGGTAATTTACATAAATGCTATAACATGTACCATATGTTTTAACACAAAATTTCCTCATGAGTAGGAGAACTTGGTTTTTTTCTAATAACCATTCATGAGAACATAATTGCTTAAAATGTATAATGGATTAGATTAAACTATTTCAGTATTAATCATATATATAATTATATTGATATAGTATATTTTACTAGAATAAGTTTTTTGTTTATATATTATCTTTTGCTGAAAAGTTGTTAGATAATTTTGCATGTAAGTTTATTTGTTTAAATAAATAATTTATTATTTTCATGGTTAATTTTGCAAGGATAGTAAGAAAGAAAAAATGATAATACATATTAGAAGAAACATATTATATTACTCTATATTTACGACATGTTAGGGCATCCATATCAATAACCTTGGAAATGAAATCAATTATTATCACCTAATGAACATTGGCTTCCATTTCATAGGTGTAAGTTTTTCACATGAACACTATTGGTCATTTATGTATTAATATTATTAATTATTAAATAAAAATAATATATGTGAGTAAATAATATATTACAAAAATTACAATCAAATCTTTATTCTACTATTTGAAGTCGGTTACAATAATTGGACGACATTATAATACATTATCATAAATAATGTATACATAATCAGTCCTAAACCAATAAAACATGAAAGTTGTATCAGACATTAGATAGCTAACATAAAACTTTGTTGAAACTGTATGGGTAAACAATTAATCATGTATAAAATATTACGCAAAAGATGCATAAATGTCAAAAACATTTTCCTTTTGTTGGCTTAAGTTTATACTTTCCAGATATTATTTCCTAACTTCTTAGTGGTAGATGCAACAATGAATTTAAACACAACATTAAGATGACATCATATCCCTTAAAATACTGAATTGAAGTGCAAAGTCTTTTTTCTACCAAATGACTCAACTCAAATATTAACTAGAATTTAAAGTTCATAATGGAGAGGACAATGTATAACTAAGATTATGACACAAGACAAAAATAAAATTTTAATAATTCAAATTTTTATTTTTTAAATTAAATATTTTAAAAAATTAATTCTTTTAAATTCTAGTACTGGAGAGTCAAATACTAGAAATGAATTCTTTCATGTTAGGGCCCATTTTATAGTTTACACCAAAATGAGCTTATTAGGCAATAGATATTCATAACATAGTGGCATATAATTCTGGTAATCATTAATGAACAAACGTGTATATCAAGCACTGTGTTAGTCTCAAAAATAATTCCCATAACAAACAAATAATGAAAAAAACAAAAAACAAAATGGGACCACTTTAAAGGTGTATAGTGGTTCAGTTTTTATTTGAAAAACATAGGTAAAGCAACCAAACATAATGAATTATCCTCATTCAATCATAAGAAAAGAACAATTTATTACAACTTGTGTTTTGGAAATTATGAAGTTAGGTTCGGTTAATGTAGCTAGTGAGTTTCGACTTCCCATAAAATTACACTATAAATCTTCCTATATCATAACAAAAATTCACATAAATTACTCATAAATCAATTACTAATAAATAAAATGTTATTTTATGATATATTTTACTTTTCTTAAGAATATTTATAAGAAGATTTATCGAATAATATATAATTTTTTTTGGGATGATGCTCCTATATGTAAGTCTTATCTAGTGTCCAATACTCAAATAGAATGAGATTAATTCACCCATTATGATGGACGAGTGTGAATCAGTTGTCCCAAAATTAATATGTCTTCATGTTTTTATCCAATCAACTTTCTCCAAGTAATATAAAAATATTACTTTGCATTTTTAGAATTTTTATTTTTAATAAATTGTCACTTTTTTATTGGCCTGATACATGGAATTAGAACAGGAATAGAGACAAGTAATCCATATTAAGTGAGTGTCACTTATTTTTCCTAATCTCCCCTTTATGCTTGTATTTTATATATAATAAAGGTTGGTATTTATACATGTATGATAAGATAAAGCTAAGTAGATTGTCAAAGGCCATTCATGTCAATGTCATTTCATAAGGATTTGTCATATAAGATAGTGTTTGGGACTTGGTAAACAGCCAAAGTTGTTGAATTTGTTTTTGTCTTGATAATGCTTCCTTCATAATTCCAATTAGTTTCAAAAACTATAAAATCAAACCAACTATAAGTAGTTTCACAAGAGAAAAAAAACAGTAAATGCACACATTTGTCTTTAATTTTTTTTTCGGTATATACCATTTTAATCTTTAAAAAATAAAAAATTCAAACTAATAATCAAAGATAGTAAATGTATATCAAAGTGGTCCTTGAGAGAGGCTAAAATGTTACAAAAATAATCATAAAAATACTAAAAATGATTAACTTACCCCACATTTAATATATGAAACGATTAGCTTACCCCACATTTAGTATTTCTGAAGATAATGTTAACTTCATAGTTCCAATTACTATTTCAATTTAGGAGCTCGGGTAAGTTATTGTATAGAAAAAATCAAACAAAATTGTGAAACATTTTTTATTGTGGACGGCAAATGTATTTATTAGATCAAGTTGAATTTGGATTATAATAGATGAATGGAAAGTCATCCGATATGAATCATTAAATCATATTTTAAACTACTCAATCTATTCATATTCAAACTTAATGGATGAATTGAGATAAATATGTTCTTAAAAGTATGGGTAAGCAAATGTCAAGTAAGGTTATCATTTACTTAATCCTAAGTATTGATTATATTGTTTCTCAATATTATATCTAATTTGACATATGAAATGATATATATGTATATATTTTGTTAATCATTTACGTATATCAGTTATGATCTTAACCCTAGCTTTTAAAACACAAATGTATTATATAGTTAAAACATAAATGTGGAAGCTACATTGAAATATTTGCTCTAATTTAGTTACAACCAGTTTTTTGCATGAAAAGAAATTACCTCTTATTTTTCTAATACATCTGAAAAATAAAGAAAGCCTAACACCTACAATAATTATCTCTCTTCTTCACTTTCCTCTACATCCCTTCTGAACCTATATATATATTTATATATATATATATATACTTAAACACCTCATGTAATAATATTATAACTCTATGGCATAGCTGGAGTATTGATTATTGATATCAGAATAACCATGCAGCCAATAAATGGTCTCAGACCAGATGAATGTGAGGTATCTACACCATTTGGTGGAGGACTTTGGTATCCAATAACTGAGCTTGGGCCATTAGAGCTGCAAAAGTTTGTATTATACAATACCATTATTAGTAATATAATATTGTTTTCAAAGGCTAATATAAAAAAACTACGGTTTAGCGCACAAGGTTCCCACTTAATGGAGTATGGAGAGGGTAGATGTATGGAGTCTTACCACCTCAAGCGAAGAGACTGTTTTCAGAATTTAAACTCGTGACCTTATAGCCACTAAGCAACAACCTTACTGTTGCGCTAAACTCGGTCTTTATAATGTGGTACCAAATAATTGTTAGGAGTAATGAAAACATAATCATTTCACTAACCTGGATGTGGCTGCTCCTGAAGATGATGTGTAAATGCAAGATCCTGAGCCTAGTCACAAAGTACAAGAGTTCTTTACAAAAGCATCTTTAATTTTGTGAAACAAAGTAAACAAGGAAAAATTGTTCATCTCACACTAACTTTTTCAACATCACTTCACATGAATTAACTAAAAAGACTAATAAGATCTCTTTAATATCTATATATATATCTCTCATCTACATAATGATAATGATATGGGAAAATATTCCTTCTTTAGAATGTTATTTTTTATTGGATCACATCTCATTATACCTAAAAAAGGGTGGCCAAGTAGGCTCCCACTTAGTAGGGTCGACGAAAGATAGAGGTAAGCAGAGATGTCGTTTACAGAGTTTGAATCAGTAAGCTCACCATTAGATGGTCACTAAGCAACAACATTACCGTTGCGCTAAGCTCACGATCTATCTTATTCTTAAATTATACTTTAAAAAGAGGTGTTATGTAAAAAGTCCCGAGATTATTTTTGGGGGATAACAATCGTAACAAGGTTTGAGATAACCTAGAAAGCACTATCAACTTTTTTTTAGCATACTTGGGTATTTATAGAATTAGGATATTGAACCATTAAGATCTTACTTGGATTGGTGTTAACTAAGGTGGCAACCCCTCCAAAGTCACAGCTTGTTGGAGCTGGATTCTTCTGGTAGTAGCTGTTAAAGGCAACAGAAGCATGGTTCTGTAAAGAATTAGGATTGTAACAACTCCCACCTTGCTGTATTTGTGAACATGCAACACTATCCATTCCACAACAATAATCAAGTGCAGTTTGAATAGTACTTTCTGGAACTCCACTTTTTGCCACACACCAAAACTGTCCAGGAGTATTTGGTGCATTTGTGTTTCCTAATGGAGATGGAATAGTAGTAGTAGTAGTAGTAGATGGTGGTGGTGTCCCTAGAACTGAAGTAGGAGCTGTTACTTGTGAATTTGCTGGGTTTGTAGGGCTTAAAGGAATAGGTGTTGTGGTAGAAGGAACTGTTTCAGGTATTGAAGTTGGATTTGTTGGTGAAACTGTGACAGAATTGGTGGAAGGAACTGTGATCTTTGGTGTTGGATTTGTGTCATCTAGAATTCTTCTCATATGGAATTTTCTTAGGCTTTCTCTTTTGGACAAAATGGAAGATTTTGCACAGAAAAAGCAGAAAAGCTGAATCTGAGTCTTGTTTTTCTTTAGGAATGTGGTTAAGGTATATACTGAAGATGTAGTGTGTTCCCTCTCATGATTAGAAAAACCGACCATAGTACCTAGTAAGAATGAAAAATAGGATTAGAATCTAAAAAACTCCATCTAGTTTTTTTCGCCAATCATTTCTGATAAGAGGCAGATGCTTCAAAAATAAAAGGAAATACATCATATTACGACACACTTTTGTCATTGAAAATAAATAGAGAAACAAAAACTCATATCTCCCGTACTAGAAAGTATCGTTCCTCGAGTTTGAGATGTGTTGGATGATTTATACAAGCACATAGTGGGGTAGCGTAAATAAAACAAAAGACAACAAATTGAAATGAAAAAAAAAAAACATCCTAGTAACTGTTGCAGATTCAGAAACAAAAGCAAATTGAGGAGAAACTGTTAACTTTGACTTTAACTGAAAATATTCATTAGATCAAAAATATTAGTGAGTGATACTAGGTAGTAGAGGTACTTACTAGAACAGAAGATTATGAGAAAAGAGATGAATAAAAGGCACATATAAGCTTCCTTGGCCATTTTAAGAGAATTGTATTGTAATGGAGTAAGGTTTGGTTGGAATATTAGTGTGACACTGTGATTCAGAGTGGTATTTCTTTTAAGAACATGCCTTGCAACTTAAGTCTATATTTATATAATACTAGGGAAGGTGTTGGAGACAAAAGCATAAAGCCATAATAACAAACAAAAAAAATATTATAAGGGTTACTTATCAAGTCACGAGTTTAAATCCTGAAAATAGTTTATTCATTTGCCAAATGAAGTTTTATATATCTACTTTTCCTAAACCACATTAAGTGAAAGTATCGATAAATTATCAGGAGAATCAACCTGAGCAAAGTTATAGAATGGTATGGAAAAGTTCAGAGCCATAAAGATGGGGAATGAAAAAGAAGAGAAAATAATCAAAAGAAAATGGCCGACTTGTAATGAGAAAAGAGATTACTTTGCAACTAAGAATGATGGGGTTGGAAATGTTTTTTTTTTTGTCTAAATAACAGTGTTACTGTAGGAGGAACAAAGTGCTTTTATTGCATCTTTATCTTTTCCAAAAGCACTTTTTTTAAGTGCAATGTCTAGCTGCATATATTCCCTAAGTGACAAAATGTACCATATTCATTTACATATATTGGGACACACGTCCCTTGTTTCTTTGTTAGGAGGCACTTTTGCTTAAGGGGAAGGAAATTTGAGTTTAATTTAGATTATGCCCATTGTATAACTATGTTGTGATGATGCGTTCTCTAAATATTTATATATATATATATATATATTATATAACATTCACTATTTATTTGTATTATTTTTTTTGAAAAATTAATGATAATTAAAAATGAATAGTAAATGATTAACTGACAATGTATAAAACTTTTACATTGCATGTACATTCATTTTTTTCTCCAAAAAAAAATACCTCTTTAAAAAAAGTTTATATGAAATGAGTAAATATTATTTAGTAAGGTTATATGGTGAGTTATAGGATAGTCACTTAACTTCTTTGACAAAAAAAATAAGCTATTTGATTGTATTTAGATAAATGACTTCTAATCCATATTTCATAAGCTACTACATAATGACTTATAGCTTATATAAATTAGACTTATTTCATTTTTCATTTATCAACAAGTTTATAAATTAATGACTTTTGTGATATTTGGTATAAGAGAAGAAGAAGAAAAAATGAATAGATATAGATATTTTCTTCTCTTACTCTTTTGTTTGGTTAGATGAAAAATGAGAAGAGAGACGATGTTAGGGTTAAAAATGACAAAAATATCCATAAAATAAAGAAAAGAGAGAAACATATTGTTTTATTATTAATTAAAAAATATTATAATTTTAAAATATATATTTTATTCAAATAACAATTAAAAAATTTAATTGATATTTTTTGTATTCAAAAGAGACTTATGTATATTAGTAGTATTTAAAATCAATAAGTAGAGAAAATAAAAAAAAGGGTATTTTTGAGATTTCATCCCAAATTTTGATTTTCTCTTCACTTTCTCACAAAAGTAAGAGAGAAATCATTTATGGTGGGTCTCATCCACTTTTTCTTCTTTTCTTTCCTTCTTTCTTCTCAACCAAAGGAGAGAAAATTTCTTTTTATCTTCAACCCCTCACCACTACCAAAGAGAGGCTTAAGATGAAATATAAGCTACTTGGTATGGTGTGAAACAAAATATATGAAAAAGAGAATAAAATATCATCTCATATCAACATATATAAGTTATATTATCTAGCCACTAAAATTATGATATGTGTCGTATTTAATCTTTTTGTACAAAAATATTTCTAAAAACTAAATAAAAATAGTGTACATGTCATAATTTCAATAGTTGGAAGAGATAATTTATTTCCTGGTACGAGAATATACTTTATTCTCTAAGAAAAAATGGGTTTGGGAATTATCAAAAATAAGACAAGCATTTCATCACAAACTAAAACTATTATTTCTGGATTCTTTAAACTTTTCAAATAAAAATATTTTGTATTCTTTGATTAGGGCACTAAGTCTTTGATTAATCAAAATTTTCACTCACATTTTAACTTGGGTTCCCTTATTGATAGAGCACATGAAAATTTTCAGCATAAACTCTTGTATTCTCTCTTGACCTTGCATGAATGGGTTGCCTTCAACTCTTCTTTACCAAGAATAACTATATCACCAATTATTATTATTCTATACTAATATAAAGAGAAAACACACAATAACCATTTATGATGGTGTAATTTTTTTTTTCCTATTTTGCTGTTACTAATATATATTTTATACCAAAAAATCATATAACTTATTTCCTCATTTTATGTTTCATATTTGTTTATGTAACTTTTACAGTTTTTCCATTTGCACGCGACAGTTTTTCCCCCACATGAATCAATGCAATATTTGAACACGATAGTTTATCTTTTTCATTTTTTAACATGCAAAATTATAATTCATTCAATAGAAAAACGGGTTGACAAACACATGAGTGTCTGTCAACACGCTAGTTAATATAATGACCAGCTTTTGCAATGAATTGGTGATACTTTTTAATTGTGAAATTAGCTTTGCTTATTGATAATTAAAGGAAATTTTATATTTTGATTATAAGAAGATAGAAAATGGTTGTACTTTATTTCAAAGATGATTTCAGATGATAAATCAATTGGTGCAACTCAGACTTTTATTTTTCAAATATCTAAAGTTGGGTAGGTGGGATTAAAGGTTTATATCAAAGGCAGTCCTCTTCCCTCAGCAAAAAAAAATCCACTACTAATAGTAAGAAGCACATTATAATTAATATATGATTAAGTTTCTTAACCATATGAGAGTCCATTCCTTCCATATATGGAAAATGTTTTAGTGATAGGGACAAGATTAATTTTAGTAATCTATATGTCTCGAAAGAGATTTGTTGGAAAGTAAGTCTCACATAATTTACTTCATTGTCTTGTAAATGATTTAAATACATGTTGGGTTACTCCTCTCATTGTCAATTGCTTTGAGATGAAACTTTAATATGATATAAGAGTCATAACTCAACTTCTTTCCGGTTGTCATGAGCCAAAAGATGTGCCCTTTAGTTATGGGGTCAAATGTAACATTTCGTCTGATTCGGCAGGCTTATGTGGAAGAGACATGTTGAGAAGTAAGTCTCACATCGCTTACCTCATTGTTTCGGAAATTGTTTAAATATCTATTAGACTACTCCTCTCATTGCCAATTGATTTTGACGAAACCTTAACAAAATTAATCATTCTCTGGTGGTGATTGAAGGATGTCTTCTTGCATAAAAATTCTACTGCAAATAGTAATAGCTAGATTAATATTTAACTACAACTGCCTTGATGGAATTAAAAGAAGATATTACTTATTAATAAGTGGATTATGCCAAAATAAAATTTCATTAGTACAAATGTTTCAAGACTATGAATGCAACACTAAAAATAACTATATCTTAGTACATTGAACAAATACATATTCAACCGTTATGTGTAACTACGCTTGTTTGGGTGATATTGTCTTCATCTATGATTTATCATTTGTTGTAACAAATATAAATTAGTAAAGTATATCTATACTTATGTATTAATTCCAATCATTTTTTATATTACATGAAGTTTGTATCTTGTGAAACACAATTAAAAAGTTTTTGTTTCACAGAAGATGCTAGTAGCTTCAAAAAACACCATTCTATAGAAATATATCACTAAGTAACATTGTAAACTTTATATTAGAAATAAACATTAGTTTATCACCAAGTTAAAACATGAATGAAACCTATTTCTTGTTGGGAAGTAAGTCACACATCGCATATCTCATTGTCTCGGAAATGATTTAAGTACATATTGGACTATTCCTCTCATTGTCAATTGGTTTTGAGATGAAATCCTAACATGATATCATAGCCAGAACTTAAATTCTTTCCGGTTGTCATGGGCCAAAAGATGCACTTTAGTTATGGGTCAAAAGTAACTATTCGTCTGGTCTGACAGACTTATATGGAGGAGCATGTTGTGAAGTAAGTCTCACATCACCTACCTCATTATATCGGGAATATTTTAAATATTTAATGAGTTACTCCTCTCATTGCCAATTAGTTTTGAAATGAAATATTAACATCTAACAATTTAACAAAATAAATCCTCTTATATTATTTTAAATTATTTTTCAATAAAATAAATTTACAAATTAACAAAATCCTCTTTTTGCATTATCTGTACTCACCAATATATGTTTCTACTATGCCATTATAGCCAAAAGTATAAACCCTAAGGTGGCAAACATGAAAAATATGGTACGTTAAGTGGTAAGATTGGTAAAATTAAATAAAGGTCAAAAAGAATAAATGAATAATATAAAAAAAAACTTTGTTTTCCATTAAAAATGCTTTTTAAGAAGAAACTTAGAATTAATAAATAATGTACTTACTCATTTGATTCTATGAATGTTCTTCATAAATAATGAAATAAAGTCATATATATAGTTCATTAACTGATTAAACAACTATACTATTAAATGTCCATGAACACTACAATATCCACACCAAGTTCATATTAAAGTTAAGAAATTAGTCATAAAGGTGTTCATTAAAGACTAATCTGACTGTAGCAGGGAAAATATGGTTACATTTGAAAAATAACTCCTAGGAATGTTGAAATTTGATGTCAATCCCTAAAGTAGGGACTAATCTAATTTAAGCCTCATATATTCTTTTAAGGAAGTTAAACTCTTCATACACCTATTTTTCCCTTTACAACTAGCAAAATATAATGCACGAGTTGATATTTTATGTTGTATGATTAAAAACATACAATACACATTACATGTGCTCATATGGTTATTAAGAATACACAAGTTGTTTGTGCATTTCAATGATTAAAGCACATATTACATGTGCATTCGTAAACACATGTTACCCATACACTTTTGTAATTTTTTAATTGATTTTCATACTCAATAGTCTATATATTTGGTTAACTAATAAATACAATAAAAACTTGTATTCTTCATTCTTAATATAGACATGTACCCATAAAAAACTTATATATTTGTTGATATTTTATTTTATTTACACAATATTATTTCTTATTAGTTGTTAGTATAATTGATTTATTATTTATATTTTTTAAAAGATATACAAAATGGGACATTATAATTAATTACTTAGTTTTTTTTTCAAAATAAATACGTGTTTAATCATTTAATATGACAAAATAAGTACCAACCCGATGAATGAAACCTCCCATTGTAAGTATGGGAGAGATGAAAAGGTAGAAGATAGGTAGGGGTAGAAAAAAGTAGTAAAGAAGATGACAATGATAATATTTAAATGAGCAAAGAAATGATTATTTTTAACAATTAAAATTAAAATTCAGAAAGAGTTATTAATCATGATTGCCCTTTGAATGTCATTTATTCCATTTTTTAAATTAATTAGTTGTTACTCACAATTAATTTTGGGATTTGATTGATGATTGTGTTTTGGGTTGAATTTCTCTTTAATGTTTATTAGACATGATTGTCATTAAATGCCTTTTATTTTGTTTTTTTTAAATTAAACAGTTGTTCCTCGCAATTAATTTTGAGATTTGAATGATGATTGTATTTTGGGATTAAATTTCTCTTTAGTCTATATTAGACATGATTGCTCTTGAATGTCTTTTATTTCATTTCTTAAAAATTAAAAATTTGTCCCCACAATTAATTTTGGGATTGATCATATTTCCAATTTTAATTAAAAATGTGTTTTTTCAATTTCAACATTTTTTAGTCAACTCCTACTAATTTGTTCAAATCACAACAACGGAAGTGGTTGTCTAAGGAGTAACGTCTTTTAGAATTGATTTTATTGTCCTAAATGAATAAAATTAGCAACATATCTCTATTAATAATATTTTTTTGCAATCATGTTATTCTTCAACCCATACTTAATAGTTTAAGAAAAATAAGTTGACACTCATCAAATAAAATAAATACGGGTTTAATAATTTAATATGACAACTTTGAAAATAATATTTTAATAGATAAAAATAAAATTTTAGTAATAAATGACCATTGAAATAGAAAAGTTGTAATTATATAGTTCGATTATTTTTCAAAATAATGGAAGCCTTAATTATTTAGGATAAAAAATGCTAAAATATTTTAAAGATAGTAATAGAAATGTATGGACAATATTAGTAAATGGAAATGAGAACATTATAATTAATTTTTTAGTTTTTTTTGAAATTAAAGGAGACGTACTAATTTGCATGTAGCGATTACTATACATTATTTTTTAGCTTAAATAATATCGTCGATCTCACCAATAAGCACCACATTAAATGACAATATATGTTTATATTCCCTTATATCACTTTTATTTCTTTCATAATGGTCGGCGATATTTATTCAAATTAATTATTAATTAGTAATTATTAGTTTACAAATTATAATTGTGCAACAAAATTTATTGTAATTATTCACTTATGCAGTTTCTATTCCCTTATGAATTTTCCTTTATTGTCATTCTAATGAAGACAAAAACACGTCATAAAATATCATAGGATGTGAATATGATTATCACGTCAATAGTGAGAATATTATTATGAATATTAATATGTGAAAAATAAATTTGACATTAATCGTTTTGACAACGTAAAAGTAAATCAAGTTGTGATTTTTATAAGATCTTAGTAAGATCTACACTTAAAGAAGTGATTTTTATAACATTACAAAAAAATACGACAATGAAGTTCCATTAGAGACCATAATTAGTAAAGAAAAATATAAAAAATGATGAATACAAAGAAAAATATATAGGAAAATGATGAATATGTTTACCTTGAAGAAGATGATAAGTCAGATCTACACTTTAATATATGAAGTTCAAATGGAGTCCATAGTTAGTAAATAAAAATATAAAAAATGATGAATACAAAGAAAAATATAAAGGAAAAATAATGAATATGTTTACCTTGAAAAAGATGATAAGTCAGATCTACACTTAATACATGAAGTTCAAATGAAGTTCATAGTTAGTAAAGAAAAATATTAAAAAAATGATGAATACAAAGAAAAATATAAAGGAAAAACGATGAATACATTTAAATCGAAAAAGATGATCTAAAGATTTGAACAAAGTAGGAAAAAAGAAAAGAGATAATATGATATAGAGAGGAAAGATGAAGAAGAATAAAGAAAAATCTTCTTTGGAGAATAAACTCAAGTTCGTATTTTGAAATCGGGAGATAATGAAGTGTTGGAGAAATTAGTGATGATGAAGATTTTGGTGAGATGAAAGAAAATGAAGAGTTTGAAGTATTAGGGGTGAGAAAAGTCAGATGAAGTTTGAAGAATTGGGGATAGAGAAGTTAGATGAAATGAAATTAGGGTAAATGGAGAGTTTGGTGGATTTGGAGATAATGAAAAGGTTGGAGAATTGTGGATGAAAGACATGTGGATGAGCAGTGATCAACTATTAGGATGTGAGTGTGTGTTTAGGCGGGGAAAATGAATGAGGAGCTAACACGTGGACAATAAATAGTGTTTTGGAACATCTTTTTCTTATATAGTAATAGATGAGTAAAAGTTATAAATTATAGCATTAATTTAAAAATTAATTTTATGTCACTATACTGTCATGTTTTTTTTTAAATTAAACATATAATAGTTTGAAACAATTTAACATTAGATATTATCCAAATCCAAAGAAAAATTAAAACAAAACACTTAATAATTTAACACATAATGCAAATAGACAACCTCTCATTAGAAATGCCCATGCATGGATAAAATAGACATTTTGAGCTATTAGACTGATTTTCCATACCATACTTATTGTCCAATAACTACTTGCCATGTGTAATGTCTAAATTACCAATGATAGTTATTGGTAAAACCTTTAAGACATAAAATTAATTTTTAAATTTTGTTTAATTTTATGTACTTTTTATTAGTTTTTTATCTTTAAAATTTTATAACAATAAGTGATCCACAAGTTTGCCTTGTCCATATTTAGAGTAGGTAGGGTATGTCATTTTCACAAATGGACATGACAATTTCTACTCTAATTTAGACGGACATATGAGGATACAAACAAATTGCAAATTCTACCCATAACACAAAATTTGTGATTAAGGTTATATACCAAATAATATTTGGAACATCAATTTGACCATCAAAATTGCATGCAAAAACTCATTTGAAATCAAAGAATCAATATTTGACAAATATCCCAACTTATACCTTTTATTTGCATCACAGGACCACTACCATCTACCCAAAACTCATACATGAATAGAGAAACTATCATTCATTAATTTTAATTTAATCCAGTGCTTCAGATGCCACCACTTTATTACAAAATCATTTTTATTTGTAACTATGCATTTGTATTTTTCCAATTATTTCTATGAAAAATATTCAATTTTTGTTTTAAATTTAATTAATTTAATAAATTTTTGTTATTTTGGTAGTTGATGTGCAATAGGTTTAAGCTTTACTCTCTTACATTGCCAATATTAGCTTAGCAAACAATGATTATTTTCCTCTTGCTTTCTAACCTCCTATGGTATTCACATTCATTTGAGCTCCACGTTATAAATATTATGTCTTACAGGACGATTCATTTGGTATCATGGTCCCGCAATATAATAATTCTATCATACATATAATTAAATTAGTCAAAATTAGAAATATCGATCAAGTCGTCTTATATTGTATTGATCAAAATCGATTTGCTCATTGAAATTAGCGATTCGAACATTGAATCGAATAGTTATTTGTAACATAATTAATCATTGAATCAATTCAATATTAATTAAGTTAAATGTTACAAATAATAGTATTTATATTTATAAATTTATTATAAAATATATAATTTAACTGATATGTAATTTAATTAGTAATACTGGTTTAACCATTGTACCACATAATAATAGTTTGAACGATATGATAATCATCAGTTACAATATTAATAACACTTTTCATATCAATTTACACAAATCAAACCATTTTTCTCTTTTCTTTTTTAAAAACATCTCCTTTTCATAATAAATGCATGTAAAGCAAAGCTTGGTCTATGACTATGATGTTTAGGTTCATGACTTGCTTCTTTTAACCACATAATGAATATCAACCACACAAATATATATATATATATATATATATATATATATATATATATATATATATATGCTATGCGTGAAAGAACTTAAGACCTTACTACACCTTTAAGAATTAGTTCACAAGGATTAGAAACATAGCTGAAAAATATGGGTGCATGCCACCTTCAATTAATTATTAGCATCTATATATGTATTTTTTGACCTACCAATCTACCATTAATATCAAGGTTCCATGCTATAACCACTTTCTATAAACTAGATTAGGCCATGCAAGAATAGTTATGCATAGAAATAATGTCCATTATTGTGAATAAGGATAGCATGTTCCAAAAATTCATGTCTTCATGTCTCAAACCAATTATATTATACCAATTAATAAAAGTAAATTATTTTCTGTTTTTATGATTTTTCTTAATTAGTTGACATTTTTTGATTGAATTAGGACATAATGAAACATCAAATATTGAGACAGATGATCTTTATTCCTTCTTATGGTGCAACTGTTTCTGTCAAGGGCTGTCCTAAATTTTAGAATAATGTTTGATGTATATCTAAAATGGGACATCTTTGATTTAAAATGGTTTTTTTAATATGTATAAAAATAAATAAGAGTTAATATATATATATATAGTAACCGATAGGTGGTTGTTTCTTGTGGTAGAGATAACAGAATTCATAAATTTATAAGCATATATGATTATTAAATATATTGAAATTAAAACTTTAGGCACCCATCAATGTATTTGCCCTAAAAAGGGAAGACGTGATGTCCCTCACGGGATTAGTAATTGTATTTCTTGTTTCTTTTTAGATAAAAGGCAGAGTATAAGAATGAGAATGAGTAAAGTTAAATTTGACTTAGTTCAATTTGTTAAAGATTGATTTGAGTCAAATTTTAAAGACTATAACATTAATTATTTTTCAACTAAAAACGATTGAATTAAAATTTATGAACTCTTGAATAGATTAACTTAATTTTATGTTCATATGCTCAAATGGTGAGCATTAATATATATATATATATATATATATGTGTGATTATTATTATTTTTTGGTCGGCGTGTGTGTGATTATTAAATAAAGAGTTATAAAATGATCTGATAGTTAAGGTGAAAGGTTTAAGGAATAAAGTGAATGAAGTTGTGGGTGAGACCCACAACAAAATACTATTATTTGTCGATAAAAAAGATTATATATAAATTTAAAGATTCTCAATATATGTATATATATGAAATATATAATTGAGTTAGCTCATGAACCTAATATTAATATGATATCAAATTATATTTGATTCAAGTTTGACTCGTTTATTTAACAATATTAATTTTTAATTCAAGTTGAACGTATTTAGTTTATGAATGGAGTTACTTTGGTTGATTGCTAACCCTAGGAAAAACAAACAAAAAGAAAAATAGATGTATTATAGTTATTGTCATTAAATATAGTTTATTGATGGCCTAATAAAATCTAATTACTAAGCCCCACGAGATTATTAATTGATAAGGAAAAAGACTTTAACCACACTTGTAAGGTAATTTGATTTTAAAATAATTAATATTGATCTAACCGCAATAAAAATGAAGCATAATATACCGTTAGTGTAAATATTTATACTCAATCAATATAATATATTTTTTATTTTTTTTAAAGAGTTAATAATAATTAAACGTAAATAAAAAATGATACAGTAATAATATATAAAACTAATACATTGTTATAGTATAAATTATATTTTCATAAAAGTGGTGGTCCCAAAAACATTATATATGAAACTGAGATAATTATGATGCTTGAAATAATACCTAAATGACAGCAATAACTTCTTTTTATGTTCTGCATTGGAATTTATGTCTATGATTATGAGAACATGAGAAATTTGTTTTTTCTCTCCATTTCCTGTTTTTGAAAATGATTGAAGCACGATTTGTCACTTGTCATATATAACATATAAATATTGTCCTTTTTTATAAAATAAAAATATACTATTTCTAAGGAATGTTATTTGCAGAACTATTGTATAGGCAGTGTTTTTTTTATTATAACAGTCAGTAATTGTTGAAAAATTTCATCAAATTAATTATAAAAAATGCTCCTTCAACTAAGAAAATTAAAATTTCTTAGTAGATTTAGTTTATGGAAATTGTGTATTATAGTACGCAGTAGATAAGAGGGGTAAAATTAAATAAATATTGATTAATTTTGTGAGTTTATGGTGAACTTCACTTGAATATATTTTGGGAATATGCATTGTCCAATAAATTATTTGAGTTTGGTACATATACTTACTATATAGCATGGATAAATTGATGGGAAAATCTTATTTTAAGATTATTATTTTGTCAGTTTTTTTCAAATGACTTTCTCAAGTTTTAAATATTCAATAAATAAATATCATACATGACACGAAGAAAACACCATTCATTGTTTTCTTCCCATCTTTGACAAAAAAATAATAGAAGATGAATAGGAATGACGAAAAAACTCGGACTCATAGGTATTCACCAATAAAATTTAATGTGAGTATGGACATAGTGGTAATCATATATGCAGGTACCTACAATATATGAAATTAGTATCTTGTGGAATTTGAATTTTTAAATTTGTATGATTTAATTTGGTGGTGCACATTGCACACTTAATTGAAGCAATGTTGTTTTGGTTGTTTTTTTCCGGCTAACAAGTATGGAAGAACCTAACATACAAAATGTCTAAAAAGTAATCCTCATATAAAGTTTTTTTTTTTCAATTTTTAAAGCACCTAACATATACTTGTTGGTATTCGTTTTATATGTGAGTACCTGCAGAAAACCCACAAGCAAGTGCCCGTATGGATAGAGGTAAGTGATGGATAAAATTCTTCAATCTATTTTCGGCCAAAACCTAAATTGAATATTGTGGACAGGGCTAATAATGAACTGAACCAATTCGATATTCATTCAAAATTCGACTCATTATTTAGCTCGATAAACTTTATTTATGAATCAAATGAGCTGGAAAATGAACTCATTAAATAAACACCTGAACTTAAATTGGATATAGTTTAATTTGTTTGAATTTACATCGCTTGAAGTTGATGCAAATACCTTTAAGTGAATCAATTTGATGATATTTGAAGTAACTTTGAAATAAATTTGTGTTATGTAAATTTGTTGGGCCCTAAAAAAGAGAAACTATTAAAATGTTATAATCCAAATAATAATGTATTTCCTTCTTCACATAAACATACTATGTATAAAACATTCTAATCTAAATATGCAATATTTCTTTCATGTCGAGCTACTTATTTGCGTTACCAACATCAATCAAAAATCCAAATAATATATTTGCTCTTTAATGCAATTAATGATGTTATTAAATGTGAGAATTGAAAAATCAATAATGCTAACTATAAAAAAAATGTTGTTGATTTAATTAGAATTAACAATATTTTTTTACACAAAGTACTATTAAATTTGTAATCCAAATATTCGCCTAACATTTAACAACATTTAGGCACATAAATATTATTAAATATATGTTGTGAAATCTCAATTATTACATATTAAGAATAAGCTTCTAATCAAGATATCAATCTAACCTAAAAGAACATGAAATCTAACATAAAATGTGAATTCATCTTGGATAGCTTTAAGTTAAGACAAGTTAGGATAAAACGGTAATTAAACACACAAAAATAATGTCATCATATTTATCCATTAGGAACAATGAGGTGAGTCAAGAACATTTCATGCATACCTTCTAATTAAAAAGGGTATAATATTTATTCATTGTTAGTGTAAAAATTTATATAAAGTCAGTATATCATCCATCACTTATTTATATTTTTTTTTTTGAAAAGTCAATAATAACCGAAGATAAATGATGGCTAATGCAATGACATTATATAAAAGATATACACTAATAGCGTTTATATATTTTTCTGAATGAGAGATGTGTATATTGCTCTTATATGAGATTGTACTCTTATTACTCATTTATCATGTTTTGATACATTTTGTAGAACTTAATACAATTTGCATACTTAACCCTAGGTCATAAATCTGCCACTAAATATGAGTTATACAATTATAAATTAATGGTTAGAATTAAAAATTAGTAAATAATCATATGACCATTTATATACATTTATATATAAATCTTAATTATTTAAATAGATTCAAGGTTCTATATTAATTATACATATTTCTCCTAATAACAATTTATCTCTACAAATAACCTATAATTTCAAAGTGATAAAAATGTATATACAATGAACTGAATATTTATTATTACTAGCGTGTCAATAGAGATTCACATGTTTGTCGAATCTTATTTTTTAAAATATTTAATTCTTATATATTTCATTTTAGATATTTTTTATTATGTAAAAAATATTATAATTTTAATTAATTAAAAGGATAAATTATGTAAGAGGAAATTGTTATAAGAAATTTTGATTTTACATATAATACATATAACAGATTCATCTGCAATAATGTCAACAGAGTATTATAATGGATATTCATATCTAGCTTAGCTACATACATTAATATCATTCATTCATTACCATTTATCAAAATAGAAAAACTATATAATCTATACTAAAAAGGGAAAATACAAAATAACCACCTATGATGATGTAATTTTTGTTTCTTATTTTGCCCTTACATTTTTTAATTTCTACAAAAAAACCATATAATCATAAGTAACTACCATTAACACATTAACCACCTATCTCACCTTAAATAAATTATAATAAATACATTTTTAACATAAAATATTCTTAATACAAAAAACATTCTAATTGTATAAAATAAAAATATAAAAATTGAATACTTAATATAATAAAATAAGAATGCGGGTCGGCAGACACGAAGTGTCTGTCGATACACTAGTATAAATAACGGTAATCTAAGAATTTAAAATAACAGTTATTAATAACATGTTTCGAATCAAAGTGGAAAAAGTAAAATAGTGTACGTAATTACCCATAATGATTAATTCATAAGAGACGAGGGAAATTAATCACAGTATTAATATTCCATGCTTGAGTTTTACTGCAATGGAAATTTGTTTAGAATGTGCTATAATATTCAAATGTTATTTTAAAATTTTAGATAATACTCAAGACAATAACTTAAAAATTCACATATACTTTCTATTTTATATTAAACATGCATGTATTATATTTATTTTCATCTGTATTTAGTAAATCAAATATTAATTTAGAAATGTTAAAATAAAATAATATCTTGATACAGTAAGACTAATACCCTTTTCTTACGGTCTCTCTGTGACACAAATAATGTCCTTTTTGTTGTTAGTTTTAATATATTTTTGGAATATGTATATTTTTTAAACAGTAATGTATACATTTACATTTCATATTTCACGATTTATATTTAATTATCATCGATTCTTCAAAAAAATGTAACTCAAACTAATAATAGATGCCATAATTTTAAAGTTCCAAAAAATGATCTTTAACAAACTGAATTATTTATTAATTAAATGCAAATAATATTGTATAAAAGTATACTACATAAAAATCATACATTTAGATACCTTAGTGTATAATTAATCTTTTATTCATTTATTAATTCTATAAAGTAATAATTCACCTACCACTGATATAACTTCATCTCTTTCTCTTTATCATCATTCATAGCTGAAATTTTCATCTATGTCCCTTTGTTCAAAACCACACCACAACCTTAACCTTTGTTTGTTAATGTTTTTTGTTCTTCACATTGATATAGCACACCCTCCATCATATATTTACACTCACATTTTCAACATTCTATTTTGATTCATTATTATTACTTGCTTTTTTCCTCAAAACTTCACTGAGATTCATAAGTTCCTTCCTTTACCTCAAAGATCTGTTCTTTTTGCCTTGTTCTTTTGTTTGAGCCTGAAAAACTGTTATGTGTCAGTTTCTGAGATCTGGGATTTGAGGTTATATAATAGGTAAGTTTATAAGTAAGACCATGTTTTCATTTTTGTTCATTTGAGTCATATTCTTAATCTTATATTTTTTGTTGCATGGTTCCTTGTAATTATAATCTGTTTAATATTACATTTTCTTGAAATGGTAATGCAAAAGTGCTTAATTTGATGAATAATTGAATATAATATGTAGAGTTATATATGTAATTAATTGCTTATGTCTTTGTATTTGATATTGTAGGCATTGAAGGCTTTGTTTTTAGTAAGAGATATGGGTATTAGTGATGAATTATCTAAGAAAACTTCAATCTTTGGTCTTAAGGTTTGGGAAATAATTGGAATTGTAGTTGGGTTGTTTATTGTTGTAATCCTCTCTGTGCTCTCACTTTGCCTTACTTCAAGGAAAAAATCTAGAAAAGTGATTAAGGATAACAAGTTTCTTATTAGTCAAATACCGAGTTTCTCGAAGGAAATCAAGGAAGTGAGGGTTGAGCAAGTATCAAGTAATGAATTTACTCCTAGTGATAGAATACTAGTTAAAGTTCATGATAAATCCAATGACAAAGAATCGGATGAAGTGATGGTTCATTTAGGTGTAGGGAAGAAGAAGAAGAAAAATTGGGATAGTGCTAGTCGTTCGGATTCATTTCATCGCATAGAGAAAGATGGAGGAGGGTCACAACAACAATCGGGCGAAGAGGGTAGCTCTGGCACGGTTACATTGTACAAGCACACTTCTTCATCAGTCCCGACAACAGCTCCTTCACCTCTCTCCGGCCTTCCAGAATTCTCTCACTTGGGTTGGGGTCACTGGTTTACCTTGAGGGATCTTCAACTCGCTACAAATCGGTTTTCCAAGGATAATGTTGTCGGCGAAGGAGGGTATGGAGTTGTTTATCGCGGACAGTTGGTGAATGGGACACCCGTAGCAGTTAAAAAGATACTCAACAACGTGTGAGTTCCAGTAAAATGTTCAGGCTACTTATCTTAATTGTTTTGTTCTTATTGCTCTCATTTTTGCTGAAACTTAACTCGTAACTTTTCTTTAGCAGTGGTCAAGCAGAGAAAGAATTTAGGGTGGAAGTTGAAGCTATTGGCCATGTTCGACACAAAAACTTGGTTCGCCTTTTGGGATACTGCATTGAGGGTACTGACAGGTACCATAATTCACAATTACGATACAAAGTGTCATCTCAACATATACGATCTCAAATATTCTGCTTAATTAATGAAATTGTTGTTAGCACAATAATGATAATTTTAGGAATATGACTTGTATGCTCTTAATATGATGTATTTTCAGGATGTTAGTCTATGAGTTTGTCAACAATGGAAACTTGGAGCAATGGCTTCATGGAGCAATGCGTCACGAAGGTTATCTTACCTGGGAAGCACGTATAAAGATTCTCCTTGGCACGGCCAAAGCGTGAGTCTTTGCATCTATGCTTCTTATGGCTTTATCATTCCTCATTTAAAGCATTTTACTTTTTCGGTGAACTAAAGTGTTGTAATTGTTTTAGGCTTGCATATTTGCATGAAGCAATTGAGCCAAAGGTGGTACACCGAGATATCAAATCCAGCAACATATTAATTGACAGTGACTTCAATTCCAAGGTTTCTGATTTTGGTCTGGCGAAGTTATTGGAAGCTGGCGAGAGTCACGTCACAACGCGAGTTATGGGAACCTTTGGGTTAGTATTTCCGTGCTCTCCACAATATTCAAATTTTATTCGAATGAATGATTCTCATATTCTTTCTTTTTTTGCTCTAAATATTTCACAGATATGTGGCTCCTGAATATGCAAATACTGGCCTTCTGAATGAAAAGAGTGATGTTTATAGCTTCGGTGTTTTGCTATTGGAAGCAATAACGGGAAGAGATCCAGTCGATTATGGTCGTCCAGCACATGAAGTGAGTAAACTTAATTTTATCTTCGGAACAAATCCAGCTTTAAGTATTTGTGTTTGTTTTCACCAAAATACCAAATAACAATGAAGCATTAGCTGTAAGTTTGATCAATTCCGCCGATAGCTGTAACAAAGAAGTTGCATTGTTGTCTTGTATATCTGATGTTAATCTTTAACATATGTTTTAGATAAACAACACCTCTGCGTAATTGCCTGAACTTTTCTAGCTATAGACGCTTTTAACGTTAGACTTATTCGTAGGAAAATATAGCTCATACTACTTTGTCTTCATTTGTCTGATGCATGGCTGATCCTATGATCTCTAAGTAAAAAAAATCAATCTTCACTTCTTAATTGACCCCTTCAGAAAAGGTAACATGAATAACATTAACATTCTCAATAATGCTATTACCTAATTTATCTGCATGTTTTTTTTATTGTTATTTATGATAGAGAATTATGACGTTGTTCGATCTATGTAGCCGACTTCACCTAGTGGGATTAAGGTTTGGTTGTTGTTATTGTGATTACTACTGCTGTTATTTACATATTACGCAGAAAAACCCTTCCATGACGTAAAATCTGTCACCCTTCCCTTTTAAACCTTATTACCAAATCCCAGATGTAGAAAATGCTTCAACGCCAAACACAGTTGGTCTACTTAAATTTTTGGATATAATTTGAATAGTTCATGATCACGTCCATTTTAACTACACACAACATATGAACTCTGGCTTGGAATTTGCAAATAAGAGGGTTCTTGTGTGTTACATGTGAGTTTTGACGAAGGTTTACAATGAAATTGCAATGCTTTCAGGTGAATCTGGTTGATTGGTTGAAGATGATGGTTGGAAACAGGCGATCGGAAGAAGTATTGGACGTAAACATCGAGGTGAGGCCATCAACTAGAGCT
This sequence comes from Lupinus albus, assembly GCA_009771035.1. Classification (NCBI taxonomy): domain Eukaryota; kingdom Viridiplantae; phylum Streptophyta; class Magnoliopsida; order Fabales; family Fabaceae; genus Lupinus; species Lupinus albus. The sequence continues at coordinate 1,390,721 of CM020013.1, read as the reverse complement.
TTAAAAAGGGTTCTCTTAACAGCTTTAAGATGTGTAGATCCTGATTCTGAGAAAAGGCCTAAGATGAGCCAAGTTGTACGTATGCTGGAGTCAGAGGAATACCCTTTACCAAGAGAGGTTTGTTTTTCTCATGATTCTAACTCACCATCTTTTTCTTTACCTTTTTAGTCGTTTTTGCTGCTCTTTACTTTCATTAACACCCTCATTTTGTTGGTTTTTGGGTAATAATTGGGGAGCCTCCAATTAATGGGAGTTCCACTATTACTAGGGTATGGAAAGAGTGGAAAGCTATAAGTGAGACATCACGTCTTGAACCAAAACCTTAAATCAATTGTTCCATGTAGGGGTGAGTCGGACCTTACCCTACTCGTTCACGCGACTTGGCCTAATCATGATCGGGGCTAAATAGGGTTGGGTCTCATCGAGTCTAGGGTTGAGTTTTGGGTTCAAAAATTAAACTCAGACAATATTTAGTGTCGCGTAGGGAATAAGTATGACACGGCCCCGACCTGTCCCATGGTCACTCCCTTGCCATATTTGTATGTGTCTCTATTCAATTGTGTATAGAGTAATGACATTTATTTGGTCGAAAATATCACTGACTCTATAATTTTTCATCATATATACATGATTAACAACATATATACATATATTATTTCATTTGTCAAATTACGTATTCATAATACTAAGTAAAATATTGAGAATATTTTATCTAAAAGAGGTATGCATTATATTTAATCGGGTTCATGGTCGGGTTCGGTTTCAAAGGTTGTCTCATTCAATATTTGGATCGGGTTAGCTTTGGGTCTAAGGTCGGGTACGAGTTCAAAAAATTACCCTGCCATATTTAGGGTCTGGTAAGGGACAAGCCTTACCCGACCCACGCTCACCCCTAGTTCCATGGGCCTTTTCTACTTATAAAGTATTTCACTCCTCCCCTCGTATCCAATTTACGACTTCATACTTGAATAAACCCAACAATAATGAATGGTAAAAATCATTAAAAGCTCAACAATAATTTTGTGCCAATTTCTTAAGCTAAACTAGAGTAGCTTGTGAAACCAATGGAGGCATGAAATCAGTGCAAGTGTGTAATATTTTGAACTATAGAAAGAGGATCCAATATTTTATCCATAATATACTTTTGCTATGAAAGTATATTAGATCAATAAATGTTAGAGATGCTAGTCCAAGTAATAAGATTTATGACAAGAAGTAACATAAAATGAATTAATGTTTTGCTAGTTATTTATTATTTTATTTGCTACTTTGCATTTATTTCTAGCACTTACTTTCCTAGTTAGATAGAGTAGTTTAAGTGTTCAAAGACTCATTTATTTTTACCTATCATATTCTTAGACAAAGGGGAGAATAATTTGGGTCTTGTGATAGAGATGTTTGGATCCTCTCCACCCAAAAAGGAAAAGAGATAGCAAAAAAAAACCACTTAAGCATTCTCTCGGTAGATCGAAATTAGGGCAATAATCGGATTAGGGCTCCAACGTATTACACCAGCACGGGTACATATCGTGTATGGGGTACGTACGAATTATGAGTATGTACCAAGTATCGGGTTCAACATTTTCTCAAAAAACTATAGTACCTTGATTGAATATGGTATACATGCTGCTATGTTGCACGATTACGGAATGGTAACTGTAACGACCCGATTTTTTTTACCCTTGAAAATTTTTCATTTATTTTAATCTTTTCTTACATATAGTCGTCACCTTCATTGAAAACTCTCAAGTATCACTCTTTGAAAATACCCTTTACCCTATTATATTATCATACAAATTTATGTTGCGGAAAAACATAATTCATTTAGATAACATTTACCACATACATCCAGTTACGGGTTTTCCAAGGTTATAACGTCCATAACTACATCCATATTATCCTAATCAGATTACATTTATCCCAAAATGCTATCGAATCAACTACAATGTCGAATAGCAATAAAGACACTCAAGTAAATAGACACAAAGACTTCCTATTTGAGTTTCATCCTCAAAATCCTTCATTTACCTATAATGAGATTATCAGAAAAATACGCAAAACAAAATGGAGTAAGTCATTAGTTCAAACTAACATCACATGATAATCCACATTCAAATACAATAAAGCTTTGATGTAATTCATAAACACACATACGAAATTATAAGCATTCAAATCATATTCCTTTAATTTCCACTTTACTCATATTCATCCTATAGTATATATCCCATAATATATATTCTATAGTATGCATATTACGTTCGTTCGAAACATCATCGGTCTCGTTCTTCATACCCACCCTATAACATATATATCCCATAATATATATCCTATAGCATGTATATTACTTTCTTTCTCAACATCTTCCTTTTTATCGCTCATATTCACCCTATAGAATATATATCCCATACTATATATCTTATAACATGCATACAGCATTCATGTCATTTCTCGTCATTCATATTCACACTATAGAATATATATCTCATCCTATATACCCTATAGCATGCATATGACTTTCATGTGACATTCACGTTTCTCATCATTCATATTCACCCTATAGAATATATATCCCATACTATATATCCTATAGCATGCATATGACTTTCATTTTGACATTCAGTTCTCATCCTTCATATTCACCTTATAGAATATATATCTCATACTATATATCCTATAACATGCATATGACTTTCATTACTCCGAGTCATCTTTTCATTGGGCCTCCCCCAACAATGTTACTTTCAATTGAATCATCTTTTCATTGGGTCTCCCCCAACAATGTTACTTTCATCGGAGTCATCTTTTCATTGGGCCTCCCCCAACAATGTTACTTTCATCGGAGTCATCTTTTCATTGGGCCTCCCCCAACAATGTTACTTTCATTTGAGTCATCTTTTCATTGGGCCTCCCCCAACAATGTTACTTTCATCGGAGTCATCTTTTCATTGGGCATCCCCCAACAATGTTACTTTCATCGGAGTCATCTTTTCATTGGGCCTCCCCCAACAATGTTACTTTCATTTGAGTCATCTTTTCATTGGGCCTCCCCCAACAATGTTACTTTCATCGGAGTCATCTTTTCATTGGGCCTCCCCCAACAATGTTACTTTCATCGGAGTCATCTTTTCATTGGGCCTCCCCCAACAATGTTACTTTCATCCGAGTCATCTTTTCATTGGGCCTCCCTCAACAATGTTACTTTCATTTGAGTCATCTTTTCATTGGGCCTCCCCCAATAATGTTACTTTCATCGGAGTCATCTTTTCATTGGGCCTCCCCCAACAATGTTACTTTCATCGGAGTCATCTTTTCATTGGGCCTCCCCCAACAATGTTACTTTCAATTATAACAGAAAAGTCACGCATTTTCCAACATAATGCATAAATTACAGACGTATCATTTTAAACCATTACCCCTTTCACATACCTCATTCATATCAGTAAGTATGATTTAGAGCCACTTATCCCTTACCTCAGTGAGTTTTGGGATCGGTTCCGAGTAACTTTAAAAGTCTCATCCGCGATTTCCTCAAACCTTAGGATCTTTCCTCATTTTCACCAATAACAACAATGTTAGTCATTTATTCCAAATATCACATAAACAACTTACTTTGCATCATTTAATCATACAAAATATTCATCATCAATATTCAACCATCTAAGACATGCATAACACCTCATATTTCAATATTTCCAAAACTACTTCAATACAAATTTCTAAATATCAAAGCATACATGTTCATCTCATATAACAACATCAAAGCACTACTCATTATCCACATCTAACATTTCATCTCTTTCTCTTTATACTTATATTCTCATTTTGGGGGGTTTTTGGGGGTTTTTCATGAATAACCCATAAAACTTTTCATTCATCAAATAACAATTCTAAACCAAGAGTTTACAAGATAAAAACAACATAAAACGAACCATAACTCTAAAGGATGAGTTTCCATGGTTTCTCATGTTTTGAAAATAAATACAACATACCCAAAACAAGTTAGAGAGGAAGAAGAAGAGTTAGTAACAAGAGGTTTACCTCTTCTCAAGCTCCAAGATGAGTCCTAAGGCTCCTTGCTCTTGAAAAGCTCTCATTTCTCTCTTCTCTTCGAAGTTCTAACCCAAAAATGTGTTTTGGGTTTCTATTTTATAGACACTGCGATAAGTGTAATCGATTACAAGTATAGTGTAATCGATTACACTGTGTAAATTATAGAGGCATCGTCGCTATGTAATCGATTACCAACATGGTGTAATCGATTACATTAATACAATGTAATCAATTACCATAAGTGTGTAATCGATTACACATTGTAAAATCGTCGCGATTTAATCGATTACCAACATTGTGTAATCGATTACCAACATTGTGTAATCGATTACACCATATGATCTATAGATTCCCCAGATATATCCAATCCCAACATGGTGTAATCGATTACATTGTGCCAGATGTACATATCTGATGCTTTTAATACGATGTAATCGATTACCAGGATTGTGTAATCGATTACCAGGAGTGTGTCCAGGCGAGAATTGCCATTTCTCGCCCAGGCGAGACAACTCTCGCCCAGGCGAGAATCCTCCAGTATAGTCCAGGATTTCACCCACCCAGGTGATCCTTTCTCACTCAGGCGAGAATCTCTCGATCAAGCGAGGCTTCCAGGACTGATACTATAATTTTAAAGATTAAAATTTGGGGTGTTACAGTAACCGTACATAGTATGAAAACAGGTATAAGATACAACAATTTTTAAAATCGTACGGATACGCCAATATAATTAGGTACAAGTGATCGAAGTTAGCACTAGCATAGGATGCCAGACAGGCTTCAGGTGAGAGGTTGAAACCAAACATACTAGGTACTTGTATTATTTTCACCAAAAAATAGTAGTTGTTATTGTTATGATTATCCTTCATGAGGTTGAATTTATTGTCCTATGTTAAAGCAAACATTTGATTTCATGGATTGTATTTATGTTCAGGATCGGCGGCACCGAAGAACTAGAGGAGGAAGTGCAGAGATTGAATCCTTGAAGGAATTTTCTGACATAGAGAAGAGTGAGAGTTAAGGTTGATAAAGGAGCAGAAGGAAGATAAACAACATACATGACTCAAACACTGATTCTTTATTAGGATCAGTGGGTTAATGTGATGTATAAAGTTGTAGGGTATTGTTATTTTTTCTCAAGGTTTTTAACTATTATTACATTGTTGCATGGGCATTGTGCAAAAGGGTTGTGGCACAATTTGAGAAAATTTAATTATTTTATTTGTTCCTATACTATGCTTTGTTTTTTTTACTTTTTTATTTTTATCCCCTTTTTGTGTTTAGAAATATAGATATTGTTTGTGTTTGAATATAGGGTGTTTATCATTCATACAACTAATCTTCTCTTTTGAGAAATCCTTCTTCAAAAGTTGAGCATTTTTTTGAGCTCAAACAATTCATTAGATCCACCCTTAGTTACTGAAATATTTGCCAGAGTCAAAAGGTTAAATTTTCAAAAGCAGCATAGTTATCGAGTTAAGGATAATATTTGAATTGTATTTCTTCCTTGGATCAGAGGACAATATCCTAAAATAAAAATGTGTTAAGATATACTTAAAAAACAATTTTGTGACTATAATTTCAATTGCTTCATTGCAGTGTTGTGATAACCGGACGGTCCACCGGTTCGATCGATGACTGGACTTGAAAACGATTCCATTTTGCAGACTTAACTGCATGAGTAGTTGGACCGCTTTGAACGGGAGAAATTTCGGTTCGACTGTGCTAAACCTGGTTAAACCGGAATAACTCGGGGAAAAACCAGACAGTTCACTTAAAATTTAAAAAAAACGTAACATTACTCTAATGTTTTTTTTTATTTATGTCCAAAAAAGATAGATATATGTTATTTCAATATAGTTATATAAAATTTTACATTTATATAATTATATATTTATAGATAAAATTTATTAATTATATTTAAAATCATTTTGTCCGATTAATCAACTTAACTTTTTAAACCAGTTAGACATAATACGGAAGCTCTTCCAGCTTAACAGTCCACTCGAGTTTCACAACTACATACGGATAAAGCACTAAGGAAGCATATTAATGATTAAGAAGTTAACACCAAAATACATATCTAATGGGTCTTAAATGTAGAATACCATAAATAATGAATACTAGTAAAGACCTTATTCAAGAGTTATTGTTTCAGGTTGAAAAAACTTGAAAACTCGAGACACAAACATTGAAGGTTAAGAATAGAACACAACATTAGCATTTAAATAGTAATATAAAAATACAACTTACTACACTCACTCATGTGAATGATGTTTACTAAACAAAAAAGTTTTAAACAGTATAAACCAAATTCATTCTCTTTTTGTGTATATCTTGTATATTTTTTAGGCATGACCATATAAACAGTAATATAAAAATTAAGCTAATTTAGATATAAAAACATATATACTCAAATATAATGTTATTAAAACTGTACCGGTTATCAAACCGGTTAGGGTACTGGTATAGTGGTACAGTGGTTCAACCAGTGGTTCAGTAATTAAACCGCATGCCGGTTAAACCGGACATACTTGCTTATATATATATATATATGTAAACCTATAACAAAAAATTTCAAATAAGTAGATATTCATATTTATAATCCATATTCATAATTTACTTCAAATTCACACAAACAAACAACATAAGTCTTTAATAAAATCAAAGTCTAAAGTACAAAACATATATTTATCCAAAATTATCACTTAACAAACGCAAAATACAAATAAATGACTCAAGTATCAATCATTGAAGTTGAAGAATTGGTGAAGAATTGAAAATTTGAAATTTAAAAAAAAAAAAAATTAATGTACAAATCAACCGGTTTTCACCGGTTTACCGGTTTTCACCGGTTTTCAACCGGTTTTGACCGGTTTTCAACCGGTTTTGACCGGTTCTATTGCATATGCGGTATAACATACGTACCGTACCGGTTAGGGATCCGGTTCACCGGTTTTCCGGTTGAACCGACCGGTACGGCACGGTTTTCAAAACTATGCTCAAATAGCTCTTAATATATTTTAAAAGCATTTGTTAAATTAAAAAAAATGCATATGCTACCTTAGTTCTGAAGTATACTGATGTCCTAAGTGATTTTAGATTATTGTAAAATTTTATATATGAGATATACATGAATTCAGCTTGTGGATTTTATGATAAACTTGCCCAATCAATTCAAAAAGTCAATTTGTTGCAAACAAATTTGTACAATGAGTAGAAAATTAATATCTTTTTGAGACAGCTGACCCTCCCAGCCACAAGAATCAAAAGAGAAATAAGGCTTACTCTTTTTCCAACTCGAACTTGGTTTAATTGAATTTCATGAGCAATTCGATTTGACTTGTCAACTCAGATTGGTTTGATTATCAATATTTTATGAATTGTTTAGTTTAACTCATTAGCTTGATTGATTATATTTTATCAACTCTAATATATGATTATTTACTCAATATATATAATTTAAAGATTTTCTACATATACACATATGTATATACAAATTAGGGATGTTCGCGATTTATTTAATAAAATTTAGATTAAAAAATATATGTAGTGGTAATGTAAAATTTTTATATATCGTCTGTGTATATCCATTATCATATTTAATTATCATTAACTTAAAAAATAAAATAAATGAATAATAAATAATAAAGTGAATGTGTCTAAATTTTTATATGAATGCAAATATATTAGACTCTAAAATTTAAAGCATGTGCCAAAAGAATTCTAATTTATAAAAGAACGTAATATCTATGTACTAATATTGTACAAATTTATATATAATTGATACATTATTTATCATCTATTTAAAAATCAATAATAATTAAAAATAAATGGTAGATGATATAACATAACTTAAAAAAACTCTTATCGTGAGAGTCTATATAAATACGTTTTATCTTTCTAAAATCCAAATCCATGTTATTACACCTAATAAAAGATGGGCTTAAAATTTAAATCCAATTGAATAGCTTCTCCAACAATCCAAAATCCAATTCCCATATGTTTTCGTTCACAATAAAACGATGCCGTGTCAGGTTTTGTTACCGATAATAATAAAAAAAAGAATAATGATAAAATATAATATCATATATCTCATATAATCACTAAAATCATGACATGTATACTGATTTATAATACAAAGAATGGAGAAAATATAATTGCTCTAAGAATAAAATTTTTAAACTTATTCCATATATTAATCATTAATTTAGGAAAAATATGTGAGTATAAACTATTGGATTTCAGTAAATTTAAACCGAGTCTACAAAGAAATACTATTGTTATAGGAAAAAAATAATGAGAGAAAAAGAATGATGAAAAATTCTGATTAGAATATTGTGATCTTATTATTATTATCACTGAATTCCAACAACACATAACGATTCATTCAGCATCTTAGTCTCCGATCCAATTCGGGAACTCGGTGAGTTTTCTTCTTTCTCTCTCGATCTCTCATACTTCACAATAATATCTTAGAACCCTAACACTTGTATATCTATGCATATATGAATCTTTTATGCACTATTTATGTTCAACTATTTTATACTCAATTCTATTTTTTATTACTGTTTTTGTTACTATTTTTAATTTATTATTCGCCAATTATTCATGCAGGGTAAGTTATTCAGCACTAGCTATTTAACTATAGAAAATTGAATATTATATTTAGGGTCGCCATGCTAAATCTTTAAAATTATCATATTGTTTGCGAGAAATCACTCTTTCATGTTATAATTTCGTAGTAATTTATAGAGATAGTAATGTTGTTGCCTTGTGACTGGTTCAAATTCTGGAAACAGTCTCTCGGTTGGTTAGGTTAAGATCGTGTACATCAACTTCAGACAGTACTAGGTGGGAGCCTCGTGCGTATCATTTTTATTTTTAATTTCCTAATGATTCATCACATCGTTCATAAAATGTGAAAAATGTGTGCCCGTAAATGAGCTCTCTATATCGTAATGATTAAGGGAAAATAAGGAAGATTAAGTTATCAACTAGCACACTTAGCCTTTGAATTCTTTATTCTTAATCTTTCAGTATTGTGTCATCAGGATTTTATTATGTTAGTTTAGTTCTCTTTCTATCGTCATCTTTAATATTTTTCTAGTTTGATATCAAGTTTTATAGTTTATAGTTCTTTTGATGTAAATAAGGAATATTTGCTCCAAAAGGAGTCACTCCAAAACAACTAGCATATAGTGCACATCCTAAAAAGTTCCATTAGTTGCATTTATAAGCAACCTTGTCATGTGGTAGAATCCCCAACTAAATAATTCACAATTGATTAACCATTGCTTTATGTAAGGATATGTCTCATATGATGCCCCCTCATCAATTACTCTTGTATTGCAAGTATTGAGAATAATAATGTCAAAGTTATGAAAAGAACCGTGTTATGATCTCTGAACTGCAATGCATCTGGTTGTTTTGTCTCTCTTTATCAAGCATGGTATGTATCATATTCATATTGGTTTTTATGACAGGCTTGGTGATGGAACAAAGGTTTTGATTCAATATAAGCCAAGTAATCTTGTTATCGTGTGATAACAATCTATACAACAACAACCAAGCCTTAGTCCCACTAGGTGTTATAATAATCTATGGGGACTGAAAATCCTGGTCGTCCGGGCTTCCCTGCAAGACCTGCTTCCTCACCTTTTGCTGCTGCACAGACACCTTTTTCATCAACCGGTCCGGCAGCTGGATCAGAGCCTACTTCTTTCCGACCTACTCCTCCTGCTCCTCCTCAGACGTCTACACCATTTTCATTATCAGGAGGACCTGTGGTGAGACCAGGGGTACCGAGTTTTAGGCCTGGACCACCTGGCAGGTTCAATGACCCATCGGCACCTCCTCCTCCTTTTCCCCCAACATCTAGTGTCCTCCCACCTGGTGGACCTTTCCAGCGTTATCCAGCACCACAGTTTTCCACAACATCACCACAAGCACCTGTGCCACATGCTCCGCCCACGATTGGGCAGCCATCATTTCAACATTCTACAATTCAAGCACCATCTTTTACAGCATCACTTCCTCCTCAGTCGCAGACACCTTTTGTTCCAATGGGGTCTCCCCCACCAAGTGCCACTCCCGCTCCTTTGGGTTCGAATGGTCCTCCTCCCGTGTATCAGCCATCATTTCCAGGATATTCCCGTCCTCAGGCTGGTCCAGAAATGCAAGCTCCTCCACCTATGCATTCCTCTCCCCCTGCTAATCAAGGAAATTATGGACTTGTTCTGCCTGCAGCATCTTCTCCTTTTCTACCTCATCAAAAACAAGGAGGCTATGTTCCATCGCCCTCAGTGGGTGCTCCACTAGGCATGCATCCAATGCAGCAGCCAGGATCTGGACCCCCTATTGGTGCCGTTCAGGGATTGGCTGAAGACTTCAGCTCACTCACAATACAAACTCGTCCTGGAACAATGGATCCATTATTTGATGCTAAAGAACTTCCAAGGCCATTGGATGGTGATGTGGAACCAAACAATTTAGCCGACGTATATACCGCAAACTGCCATCCTAGATTTCTTCGACTCACAACCAATGCTGTTCCTAGCTCCCAGTCCTTAGCTTCAAGGTGGCATCTGCCTCTTGGAGCGGTTGTATGTCCACTTGCAGAACCTCCTGAAGGGGTCTGTGCCTCTTTACCCAGTTTGGTGAGCAGTAATATACTGGTTTTGTTGTTATTTCACTTTGTTCATCACTGTTCTTTGTTTTCAGGAAGAGGTACCCATAGTTAGTTTTGCACCAGCTAGTGTTGTACGATGTAGAAGATGTCGTACATATGTGAATCCATTTATGACATTTACTGAAGGTGGAAGGAAGTACCGCTGCAACGTCTGCACCTTGCTTAATGATGGTACTTTTTAGTTCCACAGCTTCTTCCTTTTGCTTTACTATTTTAAAAAGTCATAAAATATGAAAATAGCAGGAACTGAGTCTATGATAAGGAGATATGAATCATGTTATTTGAAAATGACTAAAGCTTTAGCCAGCACATTTTTTAGTGGGAAAATATTTGGCAAAATTGCACTTTTGGTCCCTTAATTCTTTCTTCTCATTTTGGTTCCTCATTTTTTTTGGTCTAATTTCAGTCCTTTAACTTTTTCTCTCTCGTTATCATGTTAGTCCATATTTTAAATTTTTGCCACATGTCTCTGTCAAGTCGTGCCATGTTGATAAGTGTGGCAGATGTCTCTTTCCAGTTATTCTACGTTAGCAAAAAATTAATGGAGGGACTAACTTGATAATGGAAACAAAGTTAAGGGACTGAAATGAGACAAAAAAATTGGAACAAAAATGAGAAAACAGAATTAAGTTAAGGGACCAAAAGTGCATTTTTGTCAAAACATTTTAGTGGTTCTGAAATTTGATTATTGTTCACATTCTTTTGGATGTGCCCAGTAGCCTAGAGGGGCACTTGTTGAAAGAATGCATATACCTGGCTTCTTTACCTTTATAAAGTGGATTAAGACATTAGTGTTTTGGTGGCTAAACTTACTGTCACACTTTTGTGGATCTGTATGTTCATGTCAGTTGTGCTGAATGTTTATTACTACCATGATAAATGGACCATAATTCCGCTATATTTTGAAACAAGACAAGTAACCTGCATGCATAATTAAGAACTTCACTGATGAAAGCTACTTGTTTTCATAAAATATATCTTGCATATAGTCATTAGTTTAGTATTATATTTCTTATGATGTTAATATTGTTGAGTCTTATGTACAGTTCCTAGTGAATATTATGCCCAATTAGATGCCACTGGTAAAAGAGTTGATTTGAATCAACGACCTGAGCTGACAAAGGGAACTGTAGAATTTGTTGCTCCTGCTGAATATATGGTGCGGCCTCCTATGCCCCCAGTATATTTCTTCCTCATCGATGTTTCCATATCTGCAGTTAGAAGTGGCATGATTGAGGTAAAGCATTTACCCTAAGCAATAGTTGTGCTGTAATGTATTTTTTTTGTCTAAGGTTAGTTTATTTAGATAATAAAGTGGTCTGCTCACCTAAAAGCTTGTTTATTTGTTTTTCGTTAAACTAAGACATCATATCTTTTAGATGATTTTATGGATTCATTTTTCCTTCTGAGTAATTTACTGCAGGTGGAGTTTATTTATCATGTCTATCTGGGGTTGTATGTTTCCTTCCCATATTACTTATGATTATGTTTGGGTAATTTGTATAGAATTTAGTTGTATAGAATAAATTATATATTATGAGAGAGTTACTTTTAGAAGAATGAGTTTTATGTTGGGAACCTTTACCAAAAGAAAGCTTGCAGGACATGTTTTTATTTCCACATTGCAAGGACAAAATTGTCCAATTATACCCAATTGTCAAATGTTGAAAATGAAATTTGCCTGGATTCTGGGAAGATACGTGTGACTTGGAAAAATGTTCCTCTTGCTGAGGCGTATCCAAGGCTTTTTCAGATCTCCTCTCCATAATTCCCTTGTATGTCATTTTTACTAGTCTTCTTTTTCTTTCAACACCCCTTGGACTTTTCACTTCTTTAGAAATTTGCGTGATAGAGAAGATACTGAACTATATCCCTTTTGGTTTTGCTTGAACTTATCCAATTCTCTACCGACAAGGATAAAAGAATGTGGTCTCTTGATTCTCCGGGAGTCTTTTCTTGCAAATCATATTGTCAACTTATCACCTGATCTCCTAATAGAGAAAGATTCCTTTTTGATAAACACATGGAAATACATCCCCCAAGGTCTACTTATTTGTCTGAACTGCTGTTCTTAACAAGTTAACACTAATGGCCCTACACAAGTGAAGAACTCTCACTGGTTTTCCCCCTAATATGTTTGTGATGTGCTGCTCTAATTCTGAAAACAGGGCTCATCTCTTTTTCATTGTTCAGCTACAAACTCTGGAATAAGCTTTTCAGAATCTTTGAACAGGACTGGGTCTGCCCTGAGGATTTGAATTAGTTTCTCTCACTAATTTTATAGGTTTTGGCTTCTGTAAAGATGCTAGAATTATTTGGCTGTGCTTGTGTGTTGTTTGCCGTGCTTTGGTGCCTATGGTTGGAATGGATTGCCAGAACCCTCAAGGGAGCTTCTTCATCTATAGAATAACATCTGGGATAGGGTCATTTTGGTGGATTGCTTGTGGTGTTCAACCCACAGTTTCTCTAGAGGTGTTTTTTTATGAATATGCAGAGAGATTGACATTACATGAGACAATATATATGTTAGCTCCTAAGTGCTTCTTTTTTGTTTTCTTAAGAATATATGCGTAGAGATTTGGATCTGTTGTGTATTGTTTTTTTGGGAGCTTTTTGGCTGTTCTTGTTTTTATATGTCCCTGTAGTTTTCTTTTTGGTGGAGGATATCCATTCCTCCCCTCTAGTAATCCTGTTCCTTCTTAGTAAATTCTTTTTGTATCAACCAAATCTTTTTTGGCCCGGAGTAATATTTATTTGTCAGCAAACATCTTCTGGGCAACTTTTGGTTATAGATTGCATTTTGCATTTGGGGTTACCAAACTTGCACATCGATTCAAAATATTTTTTTACAGCGAAAAAACAAGGTTTCAGCTTCTGGATGCATTTTGGGGGAATTAACCAAACATGCAATTAATCTTATGTGATGTTATTGTTAATACAGGTTGTGGCCCAAACAATAAAGTCATGCTTAGATGAGCTACCTGGCTTTCCACGAACACAAATAGGGTTCGCAACTTTTGATAGCACAATACATTTCTATAATATGAAGGTTTGCATTACTATTATTGTTACCGTTCTTAATATATTTTCATTTTACCCTTAATTGACAAGATTTATTCTGATAATTATGTGCTTATGCTTTTGCAGTCATCTTTGACACAGTCACAGATGTTAGTGGTCTCCGATTTGGATGACATATTTATTCCACTGCCAGATGATCTTCTTGTTAACTTGTCTGAATCAAGAAGTGTGGTAGAGAACTTCCTAGATAGTTTACCATCCATGTTTCAGGACAATGTTAATTTGGAATCAGCTTTTGGTCCCGCTCTTAAGGCTGCATTTATGGTTATGGTATGTTAGTCCCCTTTCACCTTCCATGGTCAATTTTAGTATCATATTTTCGTATGCTAGTTTTCCCCCATAAGAACTGAACTTAATACAATGGAATTGGATATAATTCCCTATTAATTGAAACGGAGTCAATATGATTCAGGATATTGTTTTTCATGGTAGAGAATGACTGGATTGGTGGTATTGAGTGTAGCAATAGCAAACTTAGTTTTCTTCAAAGAAAAAGTTTAAACTATAATTGGAACTTGGAAGAAATATTGTCTCACACTTTAAATATTTTAAAGTAGTATTTATGTGGATCTGTTGTTTCCAGATACTTTAAAATCTATTAAGAATTGTGGTAGGAATTGGATAAGACCTGTGCTAGTTTTTCTTTTCATTTCTTAGTAACTGTGGTAGGGAATTCTTAATCTAATTCTAGGAAGAAAATGAAACTGGAAGGTCCTATTTATGGATTTGTGAGATTTTTACAAGGCATTTTGTGGCAGTCATTGAAAGTCTCTGCCTAGTAGTTTTCAAGTAAATTTGTTAATATATTTGGTATTTGAGGGTTTATGGTTTAAATGGTATAGCAACTAAGTGCATACTCCCCTGAATTGGTATTTGAGGCATTTCTTAGAGTATTGCTGGGCATGCTAATTACAAATGTCACTTAATAAATCAGATAGAGATCACAGAGAAGCAAGTTACATGCAGTTTGGTGTGAGGTGTGGATAGCTGAACTTAAGGGGCACCATCCACTTGGAATGTTTTCCCGTGCATTTAACAATTTCATAGATTTAATTCCTTAGACATTTACAATTCCATTATCCAAATGATGGCCTTAGAGTATTACTGCTGGGCGACTAAATTACAAAAGTCACTGAATAAATCAGATAGACCACAGAGAAGGAAGTTACATGCAGATTGGTGGGAGCTATGCATAGCTGAACTAAAGGGGCATCATCCACTTGGAGTGTGATGAATCTCATTGCATGTTTTCCTGTGCATTTAACAATTTCATTTCATTATGCATTACATTCTTTGTAACCTTTTCATACCTCTGTGCAGAGTCAACTCGGAGGGAAATTGTTGATTTTTCAAAACTCACTCCCATCTCTTGGTATTGGCCGCTTGAAATTACGTGGAGATGATTCTCGTGCTTATGGGACAGATAAAGAGCATGGGTTGAGATTGCCTGAGGATCCATTTTATAAGCACATGGCTGCTGAGTTTTCTAAATACCAAATCTCAGCAAATGTGTATGCATTCAGTGATAAGTACACCGACATAGCCTCTTTAGGTAAATTTTTGCAGTTTCTTCTAACTTCACTATGCCATACTCTTAAAAGAGTGTGAAACCTGGTGCTTTGGATTAGAAGACTTCTGATTGATATATCTGATTGTTCTTTGTTGACACATCATTGTTTTATGATGATTTGTCGCCATGATTTTATGGACTTTAACTTAGTATATTGACATGTTTTTGGAGTATTGCAACCTTGCAAATTAATGTGATTGAGTATCTTTTTATTGCACATGCACGATACTTGACATGCTAGCTTCTGGTATTGTTTTGTCAAGTTTTGTACATTGTGAGTAATTAGTTAATCGCTTCATTTTGACTGTTGAATAAATTTAATTGAGTGGCTACCATATTTTTCCTTTGATGGTGTTATGATTAAGGATTTGTGGAATATTAACTCAGTGTATCACTCAATGATGTCTTTGCCTAAAGGGTTATCCCCCTCCTTCCCTACTTTCCTGTAAATACTTATTTGAAATTAGCAGTTTATGTTGTTGTTGTGAGGATCCTCCCTGTAATCTGTAGATTTGATTCTCTCAGCTAATGTGGTCCTCTAAGCACATTCTTATATGTGATAAGTTGAATAATGTATTTATAATTTATTGTCTGCTAGGAACTCTGGCAAAGTATACTGCCGGTCAAGTGTATTACTATCCAGCTTTCCAATCAGCCATTCATGGGGAGAAATTGAGATATGAGTTAAGAAGAGATCTTACCAGAGAAACTGCATGGGAAGCTGTAATGCGCATTAGATGTGCAAAAGGTATGTGCATTCATTATGTCTTGAAAACTCTTACCTTCTCTCCCCTTTCTAATATTTTTTATATCTGACATGTCTTTCAGCATACATATAATTATATCTATGTACAGTAAACATACAATTGCTGATAATTATTGTTGTTTCTAGGTGTACGCTTCACAACTTATCATGGAAACTTTATGCTAAGGTCCACTGATTTGTTAGCACTTCCAGCTGTAGATTCTGATAAAGCATTTGCCATGCAGTTATCTCTTGAAGAGACATTATTGACCACTCAGACACAGTATTTCCAAGTTGCATTGCTGTATCCTTTCTTCAATAACTCTTGAGATGTTCAAATGTGTGGAGAAGTTTAATTATTGATTATTATAATAGAAACATAACGACATTTTTACTATATG
Organism: Lupinus albus; assembly: GCA_009771035.1. Classification (NCBI taxonomy): domain Eukaryota; kingdom Viridiplantae; phylum Streptophyta; class Magnoliopsida; order Fabales; family Fabaceae; genus Lupinus; species Lupinus albus. Next base: position 1,374,183 of record CM020013.1, on the reverse strand, counting down.
GGCATCTATGTTAATCAATGGACTTTTATTTAGTATTAAGAGATTCACTTTTATCCTTGGAATATGTTAAGTTATCCACCCACTGCAATTTTTAAAAAAAAAGAAAGTAAAATATATTATTATCTCTATCTGAGATGCTATCATTGGAAAGTCAGATATGCTTTTAAAAAGAGTTCATACATTTTTTTGGTTCTTTTTGGTGTTGCACATGAAACGACAAGAAAACATAATTATATGTTTTTATTTATTTTTTAATAACATTTGCTACATCTTATCATGCTTATTTTTACTATGTCTTCTCCACCTTTTGACATTTTCATTGATATTCAGTTAAGTTTGTTAACTCTTGATATTTAGAATGATTTTTTTTAAATGGGTTGCATACCTAACAATACATTAGATATACTGCATCTTGTGGAGAAAGGCGTATCAGAGTACACACAATGGCAGTTCCAGTAGTTACAGACTTGGGAGAGATGTATCGCCTTGCTGATACGGGTGCAATTGTATCTCTGTTTAGTAGGCTAGGTAGGTTAAACAGGACTTCTGTAATAGGGAATTTGTATTCGATTATAGATCAAAGTTGCTTTCATCTTCTGTAACAGTTGCTTCATATTTGCAGCAATTGAGAAAACATTGTCCCAAAAACTTGAGGATGCACGTAGTGCAGTGCAACTAAGAATTGTGAAAGCCCTCAAAGAATATCGAAATCTTTATGCTGTGCAACACCGCTTGGCCAACAGAATGATATATCCTGAGTCTTTAAAGTTCCTACCACTGTATGGATTGGCTCTTTGTAGATCAATGCCTCTCCGTGGAGGGTATGGAGATGTTTCATTGGATGAACGATGTGCAGCAGGACACACAATGATGACTGTACCAATAAAAACACTGTTGAAACTTCTCTATCCTAGCTTGATTCGAGTTGATGAACATCTCCTGAAGGTATGCATCACTGCTTTTGAAAGTTACCAATAAAATGGTTAATCTGTCAGATGCTTCAATTATTTCTGCCTGTATGGTTTCCAGGCATCTGTACTGACTGATGAGTTGAAAAGTATTGAGAGAAGGATACCTTTGACTAGTGAGAGCTTGGATTCTAGGGGTCTTTATATATATGATGATGGCTTCCGGTTCATTATATGGTTTGGTAGGGTGATTTCACCTGATATAGCTAAGAATTTACTCGGGGCAGACTTTGCAGCAGAATTATCGAAGGTATTTTATATTCTTGTTGTACAAAACTTGGGTTCATAATAGGTGTTTTTTATGGCAAAAAAGGAGAGAAGGCTAGAGATAAAATTGGTTTATAAAGGATTGAGCAGCTTCATTTTTTTCTTCAAATTTTATCTTCTCGATTCCAAATTTGCCTTGGTGGTGTGTGTGTATCACATGTCTTGCTTGCCAACTTCGTCATTGATATTTGTATAGTTAAATTGAAAAGAATATTGTTAACATTTTGTGTGAAAGTCATCCATTTACCAAGTTTATTTAAGATTGACTTATATGTTGTATAGTAGAGATGTTTGTGATGTATTCCTCTCCTCCTTTATTTATATTGTTTAACATAATTTGAGACCTATCTGGTGTTGTATGTTTTGTTTCCTTTGACAGGCTACTCTCAATAAGCATGATAATGAAATGTCAAGGAGGTTGATGAGGGTACTCGAGAAATTAAGAAGTACTGATCGAGTATATTACCAGTTGTGCCACCTTGTGAGGCAAGGTGAACAGCCCAGAGAAGGGTTCCTTCTTCTTGCAAACCTTCTTGAGGATCAGATGGGTGGTAATAGTGGGTATGCTGATTGGATGCTACAGATATCGCGAAAAGTGCAGCAATCCTAATATATAGGTACTGATTGCGATATTTTATCAGCAACTTTAACCTAAACCTGGAGTGTTTTACAACGCGATCAATGGACACTGCATATTTCCATATGATATCTTATTGCACGTTCAGTTCCACTAGTAAAATAAATATAGTGTTTGTAGCCATTGTCCTTAAAGTTTAAGTGAACTTTCTGTTTTTTACAGTGGTTTGAAGTCAAGGTGTGTGTATTTGATTATAATGTGAGCTATTATTTATTCTGACATGATCATATATATATATACTGATTCGCCTTTGACAGTTTCCGTTCCTAAATAAGCTGTGTTTTTGTCGGGCTTGTTATTCGTCTCACAAGTGAGGACTGAGGACCATCACTTTCTACATTTGGTAATAAATTGAATCTAGCCTGAACGGTGCATCGTGAATCACGGATTCTTGACATGGCTAAACTGGTCGCGATTCGTGAGAAGGATGCTTTAGGTATGCTGTTGATTCATCCTGGATGTATCAATTAGGTGAACTTTATCATAGTGATTAAGTTCAAGAATGCTTTGATGTCTTATAGAGAGAAACAACCTATTTTTTTCTTACTTTTCCATTCCACTTGAGATAAGTTGTCATTTTGTCTAAAGTTTCTTGTTTTGTTATGTTGTTTATTCTTATGGATGATTCATTCATTGTAGAAAAAGAAAGTACGCAGATTGAAGAGAGAAGTGATGACATGTCAAATCAGTTGAATTTTGTTTGCTGACTCTTATATTTCTGATTCTGGTATTTATTTAAGTTTGGAACTTGGTTTTTATCCCCATAGAATAATAGCTTTTTTCTCATAAATTCAGAGATTTTTTAGGTTAGTTGTTATCCCCAGAAAACCAAACCTTGTGTTGTCATTTTTATGTTAATTCAATAAACAATTTTGCACATTTTGTTTAAGTTTACATTCGTTAATATATAATTCCTAACGAGCTCATTTTATAGCTTAACTTTAAATCACTATTATGGCCTCATTTTATAGCTTAACTTTAAATCACTCACTAGCAGCTTTTGCACACTTATCATGTCTGAGTAAGAAGTATATCAATACAGATATCACAATATATCTTAGCTAGGGATTCATTTACTCAAAAACTTATTTCACATCTTAACCATCAATTCTAGGGAAATTCAATTGTTTAAGTACACTCATTAATTCAAACCAATAGATTTTTCTAGAATTGATGACTATGGTTTCGAGTAAGTTTAAACTTTGAGTAAGTGAATCCCCTTCCTATTAAAAATAGTAATACAAATATCTTTACATGTTCATTTAAAGCTACACGTTGTAAGATTTGAAATTTGTTAAATCATGCTTTGTGGAGAGTTTTGTTAGACAACAAATAAGTTTATAAATGCTTGAGCCATTGTTTTGAATTACTCCCTTTTTATATTATAAGATATTTTCTAAAAAACATTTTATGATATTTTTAAAGATGTTTCACATTTTTATGCAATATTCCATTGTTTATATTAAAAGTTTTGATTGTCTATATTTTTTATAATACTCAATAAGATTCTTAATCAATTAGCACTATTAAAAGAGGACAATCTTGTAATATTTAAAAAATAAAAATAACTATTTTTAACAATAATCTAATTAAAAATATATGATATATAAGTAAAGTAAATATAAATTTAATATCTATATATTAATAATGCAAGTGTATTTTTACATTATTAACATCATCATTCATATATGTAAATACATATATATTAAACTCTATAAAAAGTGAACATTTTGAAGTCAAAGAATACAATCCATACCTTTTTATATTTTGTTTTTTTCCATGTAATTCCAAATATTTTAGAAAGAAAATACACAAATCATTTTACTTTCTATTCATGTTATCTATTTCTTTTCCTTCTGAACCCTTATTTCTCTATCATCTTTTAATTCAGTTTCTATTGTTAAATGAGAGTATTTCAGTCAAAATTATATCAACTTTTATATTAATTATTGAGTTCTATATAAATGTGTATATTATATTCAACTTTTATATCATTTATTGATTTCTTAAATTGTGTATAAAAAGAGCGATAAATAAAGAAATAAAAAAATGGTGAGAGTGAGTGTGTGACATAGGCATTATAGTACGACACCAATAGCATATATAAAAACAGAAACACAGTTTCTTTCGTTGTTTGTCACTCATTCACGAAACACATGTTCATTTTCCTACTTTCATTTTTTTGCTATTCAATGTACAAATATATTTTCTTTTTTATTCTCTCAATTTCTTTTTTCATCCCCTCTCATATAATAACAACTTTTTTATAACATCTTTTTTTGTTGTTGTTGTAGTATTTGGATCTGTTTTATTATTTTTTATCATGTTAATTTTACATTTGTTTTATAATTATTATTTTAATCTAATTTTGTGTTATCCATGTATAGATCTTTGATATTGTTTCATTATTTTCCTTATATGGTTATTTTATTTATATTATAGAAACAGAACAATTGGTTTTGCTGCTTTTTTTGACTTATGTTTTCTATAAATTTATCAATTTATTTTCCTCTAAGTTTTGTTTCTGATTTCAGGAAGTAAATGTATGAATGAATGGATTATAACTTTTTAAGCAGTTGAAAATAGTGGTGGAAGATCAAGATGGAACAAACATCAAGATTGTTGAGAGAATCCAGTGATGTTGATAGATTGCCAGAAGAAATGAATGATATGAAAATTAGAGATGATAAAGTATGATACACACTGTATTAATTTAGCAGCTTATTTATTTAGGCTTGAAAAAGTGATTCTGGCAAAAGTGATTTTTTTCAGAACCTGAAAATTTTAGCTTTTTTTGGTGCTTCTGTTTATGAGAACCCCATTGTCCAACCCCGAGGAAATTTGCAAGTGCTAGAAGTGATCTTTTATCAAAATAATCACTTTTTATTTGTTTAAAAATCCTAGTATATTTGTTAACCCAAGCATTAGGCCCTATTTCTCTATTAGGGTTAATTTCTTTATTTGGGTTAATTTTATTAGTTGTTTGGTTTGAAGTTTCAGATTTAGCTAGTTAGTTGCTTATATCTTGTTTTTCTGGTAGGAAATGGAAGCCATAGTTGTTGATGGTAATGGAACTGAGACAGGACATATTATTGTTACAACCATTGGGGGTAGAAATGGTGAACCTAAACAGGTATTTCTTCTCCTATCTTTTTTCACTAACATGTATTGACTTTTGCTATGAATGTTGTTTGAAATAATTTAACATCTTTGTTGTAACACCCCAGTCCTGACATGCGACCCCTCCCGGACCCATGAATACACTGAGCGTGTTATCCAACAGCTTAAATACCCATGTTGTATTTTATTCCCCACAAAGGGGAGCCTCCCGCGACTCGAACCCGTGACCCCAGGGACAAATAGTCACTATTACCATGAGTCGCTACCATTAAGCCAATAATGTAGGGTTATTTAAGCTGTTGGATACATTTGTTGTATCACTTGCTTGATGAAATTCAGTTTGGATGTTGTTGTTGTTTGTTTGAAAATGTTTTTTCTTTTGGGGGAATTTAATAGTATCACTAAGTATGTCTTTGAATAAGGGAGTTTAAAATCCTAAGAAAAGAGTGTTGAGATTAGAGGTTCATGGATGATTTCAAAATTTCAGCTCTTAATATGGTACTTCAAATACGTCATTATCGGTAAAATAATAGTTCAAAGAAATTTTGGAATTCTTTGACTAGAAGCAAGATGTACAGAAAAATATGTTCCGTATCCCTCAGACCCCACTAAGTCAGAGTTTTGTGTACTGGACCACTTTTTATAAAAGCCAACGTAAAACATTGTCCAATCTCTATGATATGAATCCCGGTCAATCACATTCCTCTATCCAAACACACTGTGTTATATGTGATCCTAAGTGATGTGATGCAAACCATGGTAATTTAGTTGTATAAAATGGTTATACCATTTGTAGCAATATGCATTTAACCATTTTATACAATTGAGTGAATCATGATTTATATCACATCACCTAGGATACCGGCTAGGTAGTTCAATCCCAGTGGGATCCCGGGATCGTGTCGCAGTTTCAGCTCGCATTGGGACTGGAAATCTGCTAACGTCACATTTTCTAATCCCAGCCGTAGCGGCCTCATGGAAATTGTGGTGGGGTAGGGTCACGAGACAAAATCCCTAGATTGCCCTTTGTTTTAAACTGTTTTATCTCCTTTTTTGGCTTTTCATCATTTTGCACCCCACCCCAACCCTAGTTTGAACAAAAAGACGTAACTGAATTCTTCTCAACCCATTCGACTAAAACATAGCACCCCCACCCTTCTCTTTGCGGCGAGTCGGTACTTCTTTTCAGCCCCTTTCGACCAAAACACGGTCACCACCCTTTTCTTCTTCAACCACCTCCATCAACCATGGCATCATCGTCTCATGCACCACCTTCTCAGCCACCAAACCCAGTGAGCACTATATCATGTGCTGCCTCTTGTATTGGATTTGAGTTATGCATTTGATTTTGTGTAGTTTTCTATTTTTGAGCATTTATATGTGTATAATATATACTTAGTTTCCTTATGTTGAGCATTTATATGTTGTATCCTGGACATCACGCTAACCGCGATCAATTTTTGTGGTCGACTGGGATGCTTCGCTATCTGAGATTGACTAGGGAGTGTGGTTACCCTTTAGAGTACCACAGTGTGATCCAATTTCCCCTTTCTTCTATAGCTGCTGTGATTGAGAATATTGAAATTTGATGATAAAAAATCCTATTTATCCTTGAAGTTAATATTTGTTTCTCAAGATTCGGGTTTACTAGACCAGCAATACTGCCTACTGAATTGAACCTTTATACAGTGAATTGCGCAACTATTTGCTGTCGTCAACATGTTTGTGTTCTGCATTGTTATTGGTAAATATCTCACCAATTACTTAGTAATTGGTGGAGCTTTATGCGATATGATAGGAATAGGATATGGTGATATCATATAGTAGGATTTTATCCTCATCTGCATATTTATTTTTTTAACCATATGTTGTAATTCATTTTATAATTTTTTATCTTTATCGTTGTTGACTAATTGAACTTCTTTCTTAACATTTCAGACTATAAGCTATATGGCAGAGCGGGTTGTCGGGCATGGATCATTTGGAGTTGTTTTCCAGGTAGGGGTTTGTGTCCGGTTTACTGGATATTGCGTCAGTTTAGCCTTCCAATCATAGTCCATAAGATGCCTTTAATGCTGATAGGCTAAGTGCTTGGAGACTGGTGAAACTGTGGCTATAAAGAAGGTTCTTCAAGACAAGAGGTATAAGAACCGGGAGCTGCAAACAATGCGTCTTCTTGACCACCCGAACGTTGTCTCTTTGAAGCATTGTTTCTTTTCAACCACTGAAAAGGATGAACTATACCTTAATTTGGTACTTGAGTATGTTCCTGAAACAATTCATCGTGTGATCAAACATTACAACAAGTTGAACCAAAGGATGCCGCTGATATACGTGAAACTCTATACATATCAGGTATGCTCTATGATCACAAACTAGTTCTTTCATGTCTAATTTGTGGTTGGCTTAAGAGGGTGAGCATTGACACAACAGTAAGATTGTTTGCCTTGTAACCTGGAGGCAATGAGTTCAAATCCTGGAAACAACATCTTTCCTTGCGAGGTAAGGCTGCGTGCATCTACTCTCTCAAATAACAGTAAGATTGGAACGTCATGCATTGAGCCACACTTTTTTTGTGTGGTTTTCTTAATGTTTCAGATTATTTTCTTGCATTATGAATTATCTCTCAAATTTTAGAGCATGCACATATCATATACGGTAAATTTTAAAGCTTATAGTTTGGTCCAAGTGGTGCTAATTCTCATGTTACTTACTTTTCTAAGGGTTGCTGCTATCTACCCATGATTGACCCTAGTTGCTTAAATTGAGTACTAATTGTATACAACACTCTGCTTATTTAAATCTATTGTGCGTTGTGTGTGCATTAGTTATTGTGCTATAGTGAAAGCAAAGTTGGCTTGGTTGAATTTAATGTAGTGATCTATAAATTGTGTTTCTGCATTCAGTTCTCATCTATCTTGTGTTTGACAGTGTTTATGTTATATTGCAGATCTTTAGGGCTCTATCTTATATTCATCGTTGTATTGGAGTGTGTCATCGAGATATCAAGCCTCAAAATATTTTGGTATGTATTTCAGTTCTTATCCTCTCATAGTTGTTTTCCCACTTTTTATTGCAGTTCTGAACTTCTAGTGTTTCTTATCTATGGTTGTGTATGGAGTGGACAAAATACGGGAAACTGCTAATTCAGACTCTGGAAACTCAACACTGTTAGTTATAAAATACTAACTGAAAGCTTTTCTACGCAGGTCAACCCGCATACCCACCAGGTTAAAATATGTGACTTCGGAAGTGCAAAAGTCTTGGTATGTTTTATGTGTGTCCTTTCTTCCTTCAACCACTCCTCATTGAACTTCATTTGTCCTGGTCGAGGTCGGATTTTATTTTTACATTGTGTGGTCTAATCTTTACAGATAAAAGGCGAGCCAAACATATCGTACATATGTTCTAGATATTATAGGGCACCCGAGCTTATATTTGGAGCAACTGAATACACCACAGCCATTGATGTTTGGTCTGTTGGTTGCGTAATGGCTGAGCTTCTGCTTGGACAGGTTGGTGGTTATTGTCGGGATCTCCTGCGATTTTGTGTTTTAATATATGTTAATTAAGTTCGTTTCTTTTTCTTTTTCTAGCCTTTGTTCCCCGGTGAGAGTGGAGTTGATCAGCTTGTTGAGATCATCAAGGTAACCTTTCTGATTCGTGTATTTGTTGTTGCCACTGCTGCATGTTTTTCCATATTTTCATTGATCTTTGAAATGCGTGGTTCAGTAAACTCAATTGTAAGTTGGAACAACATAATACAATGTCTTTTTCTTTACCTTTTTAAGGTCGAATTGGATTATTCCGTGATTCTGTTTAAAATTTTGATTCTCTTCCCTAATCAATTTCATCGGTAGCCTTGTTTATTCACGCAATGCAAGCATTTTTAACAGGCAAATAAATTATCCACTTGTTTTGATAGGTCCTGGGCACCCCAACAAGGGAAGAGATTAAGTGCATGAACCCTAACTACACAGAATTTAAATTCCCACAGATTAAAGCACATCCATGGCACAAGGTATTACAAATAAATTTAGTAGCATTCATGTTTTATACTTCAGCTCGCCATACTAATACATCGATATAAATTTATTGGTTTGCTTGCTCCTACTAGATTTTTCATAAGCGCATGCCTCCAGAAGCTGTTGATTTGGTATCACGACTACTACAATACTCCCCTAATTTGCGATGCACGGCTGTGAGTATATGGCTTCTTAGGAGCCTTTTCTATTCTCTTTCCACCGCTAATTCTGAAAATAATGGTTCTCCAAGTTTGTGCTTCGCAGTTCCATGGTTTTCTAATTCTAATCTATTTTTTCCATGGCTGTTGCTAATCCACTAGTGTTATATATAATGAGTTTGTAATTTATCGGGTGCAGTTAGATGCCGTGACCCATCCTTTCTTCGATGAACTTCGTGACCCAGACACTCGCTTGCTAAATGGTCGTTTGCTTCCACCGTTGTTCAATTTCAAATCTCATGGTATGATAATTTTGGAAAAAACTATTGTGTTTATGTAACTGTAATTGTTATCGCCGATTTTCGGTCCATACTTTATATGTCTGGATTTGTGGTTTACCTTAATGGATGTTATTGCTGTCTGTGTATCAGAACTGAAGGGAGTACCCATTGAGATTTTGATGAAATTGGTTCCAGAGCATGCAAGAAAGCAATGCCTATTTCTTGCTTTGTGATATGCAACAAAACTGAAAATGCTCTTATGTCCTATATTTATGATATGGAATGTGTTCCTTTATCTATCTTTGTTGTATTTGGATGTCTTGTAAAAACAGACTGAGAGATATTATTATATGAGAATAAAGTATCTCCTCATACCCGAAGATAATTTACTTCCATTAGCCAGTAAAAGAATGACATGTGTATTGTTTTGTTTAGTTTTGGAAATATTTTTGTAGAAAATGATTAAATAGTGCATGTGTCACAATTTTAGTGGCTGAAGGAGATAACTTATCTTCTTATACGAGGAGATACATTATTCTCTTATTATATATGGTACTCAATATTTCATGTATAATAGAAGATTGTAACATGGTATAGAAGATATGTGTCATAGTATCTTATATCGGTATTGATATTTGTTGATAGTTGCAATGTTGATTGTGTTTGTATCTGCATTGCATTTTATGTCTATAAATCTTTAGTGAAATGTAGTCTGTTTTCTTTATGGGACATGAAAATTGCATTTTTTTTATGATAGAGTATTATGATATCGTTCAATCCATTTAGCTAACTCCATTTAGTGGAATAAAGGCTCAGTTGTTGTTGAATGCTTATAACTAAGGGGTGAACATGGGTTGGGTAAGGCTTGTCCTGTACCTGACCTTAAATGTTAACCGAGTCATTTTTTGAGGTCAGACTCAAAACTAATCTGACCCTAAATGTCGATTGGTTTACCCTTTGAATCCGACCTAATTCTAGATCCGATTAAATATAATGCATATTACTTTTAGATAAAGTATCGTCAATGTTAGTTATTATTATGAATATGTAATTTGACATATGAAATGATATATATTGTTAATCATGTATATATGATGAAAAAATTAGAAAATCAATGATATTTTCGACCAAAAAAATGTCATTATTTTGTATATAATTGAATAGTTACATAAATATGATTAGTGACTAACCATGGGTTAGGTCATGGTCAGGTCATGTTTGTCTCATAACCCAACACTAAATATTGTTTAGATCTATTTTTAAACTTGAATCTGATCTTAGATCTGATGAAACCCTATTTAGATCGAATTATGGTCGGGCCAAGTCAGATGACTGGGTAGAATTGGATCCTAGTCACCTCACTCATAACATTCTCCTTTCCTCTCATCTCCTCACTTTAATTAACAATTCTTTTTTCTCTTCACAATAAATCAATAACTAAGTTCTGTATTATTGACAAAAAATAATTAATATTGTCCTGAATTTTATGAACAATTGTTTAATAAAAACATATTTTAGTAAAGAAAATACTGTTTACAAAGATGCAAATGAATAAAATGAAATAAAATCAATCAACCAAAACATGACTAAAATTTATAAGGTGTTAAAGATATAATTCTTCTGTATCAATTTAATTATGACCTTTAAGATAATACACATTAAAATACTCGTTGGAACCATTAATTATCATTGTAAAAAAGTATGTTGACACTAAAATATTTTTAACAATTATGTTGATACTAAAACATTTTATAAGGTGTTAAAGATATTCCTCTGTATCAATTTAATTATGGCTTTAAGATAATACAAATATTAAAATACTCATTGGAACCACTAATTATCATTTATAAAAAGTATGTTGACACTAAAATATTTTATACAATTCATACCCACCATTATCACACCTGATTTAGTGCAATAAGAAAAAATATAACTAGTGCTTCCTTTTCTAAAATAATAGATATTAAAAGGTAAAAAATGCTGACATAATAATTATTTTTAGACATTATAGTATTATAGAATGAAATTAAATACTTAAATGATACATTCTTTTTTCTTTGCCATTGACATTGTTTTTTATATGATCATCTTTGAAATTTCAAATTACATGAAATTAGGGGTGAGTGTGGGTCGGGTTAAGACTTGTCTTTCCCTGACCCTAAATGTTGGTCGAGTCATTTATTTACAACCGAATTCGACCATATACCCGAAGTTAATTTGACCCTAAATATCCACAGGGTCAGCTTTTAAACCTGAACCCGACCATAGACCCGATTAAATATAATGTATACTCAGTTTAGATAAAATCTTCTAAATATTATTTATTATTGTGAATATGTAATTTGACATATAAAATAATATATGTATATATATTATTGAACATGTATATGTGATGAAAAATTCGAGAATCAATGATACTTTCGACCAAAAATGTATCATTACTTTGTACACATTTGAATAGACGCATACAATCATCATGAGCGAGTGACCATGAGATGGGTCAAGACGAGTCATGTGTGGTCCCTACGACCTTAAATATTTGTTAGGTCTAATTTTTGAACTCGAACCTGGACCTATACCCAATGAGACCCGACCCTATTCAGATTTGATCATGATCGAGTCAAATCGAGTGGGGTCATGCTAACCCCTAAATGAAAAGGTAGAACATTGATATTTGAGAAGGCGTAAAACTACCGAGAGATACATTATAATAGCCAAGAAATCAAACACAAAGAAGCAACAAACTTATAATTATTCATTAAATTCTAGAATCTAGAATCGAATCTATGATCTAGAGAAACATTTTTGTTGCTACAAATTAAGTACTAAGCCACACATTTTGTGTTGTTTGATACAAAGTTTTTGAACATATTTCATTGCACTTCTTAGTACACACATCTTCAGCAGTTCCTGCACCAAGACATCTTGAAAGACACACTTTAAAGCATTCTGGGATAATTATTGGTTCCTCTGAAGTGACTACACCACAAAACATGATGATCATGGCTATGATAACAACAAATGCAATTCTTTTGGATTCCATTACTACAAAACTTTTAGATTACTTCAATAAAGATTGGAAAAGATTTGAGTCAGAGTGTAAGATTTAATCCATATTTATATTAGTCAAGGAAGATGAATAAGGAATCAGAATTATATTTACAATCAACAAAACTTAGTTAAAGTACTATAGGTATGCTAGTGGTACATGTGATCTATTAGAGGATGACACGTGAATATTTTTGTATACTTTCGAGGTCAAAAAATGCTTGATTATAAATCTATTAAATGTTCATTCCTTGAAAATATAGAAAAATATTCACGTGTCATCCTCTAATATGTCATATGTATCACTACCACTTATAGTATTTTACCTAAGTTTTGTCATTTTATAATACACTTTTATTTAGGGGTGAAGGTAATAAGTGATACATGATATTTGGTTTAACAAGTGGTTCATTGATGAAATCACCACATACTAGTGAAGTTGTATATTTTATAATGAAATTATAAATATTATTATTTACAACATATAACTTAATTTAAAATTATTCAATGATTGACCATATTAAAAATAACTACCAAATTGAAGGTTTCAATCCTTAATCCATCATTTTTTAAAATATAAAAAAAATTCATGTGCACACTGTCTTTGACCGGTACGATATAGTTTGATCGGTATTTATAAACATGGTGGGCAATGCTTATCCATGTCTCTACACTCATCTATTTGTGGTTACCAATGCAAGTAGCGGATATTCACATGCATTCAAGTGGTTCAACTAATTATGAGTTTAAGTGTATATCTATATATTTTGTAATAATTATTATATATATAATTGTATGAAAACTAAAATATGTATATTATAATTATTTATTGTTATAGTTTAATCACCGAGATTTATTATTAAATAACAGAAAATAGATTATAATTGCTTACCATTATAGTTCATCGTATTTAGCTGATTAGTTCAAAGTTTTATGTATAAGAAATAAATTGCTATTAAAATAATCCTATTTACTCAAACAATTTAATAAAAATAGAAAATTATTTAATTTTTTTTTGGTGAATAATATATTTGATAAATGTAACAAATTTAATTGTAGTTTATCTTTAATTAGTTAAAATGAAACTAATCTTATAAAAAGGACAAACGTGGTATAGTTTAGAATTAAAATATTAATGATGATTGCTATAATTTAAATTTATTACCTTTTAAACTTGGGATGGTGAGTAGTAATAGGGATGACAATGTATATCCAAATCAATACGTACCTGTCGGTAATACCTATAACAGGTTAGGTTCGGATCCATGATTTTGGACCCATTGGTAGTTGGGACCAAAGAATTTGAAATTCGCTATTGTACGGGTCCAGGTCTGGGTAATGAGGTATTCAAACCCGCAATTCCTAGTTTATAGTTAGAGTAACATAACTAAACATATTTTCTTTCATAATTATGATGTTATGTTGTTAATCATTGATGTTATATTTGTTACTTCATAACTGTGATGTAATGTTATATTAATTGAGAGATCTTAGACGTTTCATATGTTTTACTATCTTATTTTAAATTATATTTTGTAGTAACAAAAAATTAGATTTAACTGATGACAATATAAAATTGTGTACTTGTATTTTAATTAAATCTTGTAATTGTTTTTATATATTTTTATTCTTTCAATTGTCTAAAATATCACACTTGACTATATGAAGCACATGCACAAATATATAAATTATTTGAATTTTTTAAATATTTTCTAAATTTATGGGTAGCCACAGATCTATTAGGTACTAAAGGACCTGCAACAAGCAACTATCGAGTATCTGCTCGGATCTGGGTCTGAAAATAACATAATGTGATAGGTTTGGGTAGCGCACTAACTATCTGGACCTATCTAGACTCATTGTCATCTTTAAGTAGTAATTTTTTAAATTGTAGAGAATTTGAAAATTGACCATTGAATTGGAAGTATTAATTATATTTACAAATAAGAGCATTAAATAATTATTGTAAATGTTCAAATAAAACTTTAATAAAAATTTGACCAATAAAACAGAAGCACTACATAATTTATATACTAGTGGAAAAACACTTACTCCACATCATGATCATTCATTCTTGGGAAATTCAATGGTTGTAGAGATTTTTCGTTGATTTTTTTATTTATTTTTTAGATTTATTCTTATTTTGTATATCTCATATTTAAATTGCATTTTTTATTTATCTTTTGTTCTTATTTTGTGATTTTGTTCTTATTTTATCATTGATTTTTGTTTATTTTTAATTGATTTCCTTATTTTGTCCATGTGTTCTAAGTGATTTCATTATTTTGTAGACATGCTCTTCTAATAGTTATCTTTGTTAGCTTCTTATAAACAAGAGTATCATTCACGAGTATGATCAAACCTTCAAAATCTATAGTTGTTGGTTGTTTATTTGCTTTTGTTATTAACCTATTTATCTCTTCATCATATATCGTTGTTATCATTTTCTCTCATTATTTGCAGTTTGGTTATCCCTTTAAGTTTTTTTTCTCTTAATCTCTAATTTTATTTATATATATTTTATTCAAATATTCATTACTTTTCTACAACATATTTATCTCTTCATCATATTTTACCGTAACCATTTTCTCTATATTCATCTCTTATTTTATTTTTATACATTTTCTATTCAAATAATTAGTATTTTCATTTTTTGTTTTGCATGTTGTTATAAACACCTAGAGTATCATCCTCTTAAATTTATTTTGATATAAGTTTCTTCCTCATATGTGATATTTGATTATGTGTCTTTCAATAATTCAAATGTCAAAAATATAAAGTTTCTTCATTGTTTTAAAAAGAAATGTGCAACTGTTGTTGGAAGTTAACCTAATCATATTCTTTTACCTTTGAGTTTATGTTATGGTAAAAACAAAAATTTATTGTTATCTAATTAAAATATACCATGAGTACATTTTTTCTTCATTTTATACTTTCATTGAATTTATTAAACTCTAATGTTATGGCACAATAATTTTTTAATACCTAAAAAATTCTAATGTTTGGATTTCCAATAGACCATTTCCTATATCACATAGGTGAATTTTATTAATTGTTAATTAAATATAATAAAATGTCATAAATTCTAACATATTGTTTTCTTTTCTTTTTACATACACAAAAAATTTTCAAGCATAGTTATTAAATCTGTTTCGTGTCGGCCGATTGAACTGATATCAATACCAGTATGATACAATAATTATACTGATCATGCAATTATACCGCTAAAAACTGGTCATACCGGTCGATTTTTATTTAAAATTAATTTTTAATGAAAATAAAAATAATTATTGTTTTCTATTGATTTTTCAACATTAAAATAAAAATATTATATATGTATATCTAATTTTACCGGTATGTGGTTTAATTAGTGAATCACCTGTTAAATCGTTATACCATTGTACTAGTACCCCTACCAGTTTGATGACCGATACGATATTAATAACATTGTTTTCAAGTTCTAAAATGGTCATTTATATGAGTTGTGGATAATTATGGAATAATAACGGTTGGAGAGAATTACTCTCGAGATTTAAGAGTAATTAATGTGAATAGTGAAAGATAAAACATAACAGAATGACAATAAAGAAAATTCATAAGGGAATAGAAACTGCATAGGTGAATAATGACAATAAATTTTGTTATACTATTGTAATTTATAATTGAATAAGTGAATAAATATTGATAGCATTGAATAAATTACGCCGATCAGTTACAAACTAATAATTAATAATTACTTTGAATAAATATTGTTGACCATTAAGAAAGAAATAAAACTGATGAATATAAGGGAATAAAAACATATATTGTAATTTAATGTGGTGCTTATTGGTGAGATCAATGATAATATTCAAGTTGAAAAATAATGTATATTAAGAATGATCAATATAAGTTTTTATTGTATTTATTAGTTAACAAAATATATACAAAAGTATAAAAGTGTATAGCTAACATGTCTTCACGAAACCATGCAAACGCACAAATAGCGTGCATGTTCTTAACCATATGAATGCACATATAATGTGTGTTCTTAAGCATACGATAAAAAATATTTTCCCGTACAAATGCACGAGTTACTTGCTAGTTTTTAAAATAAAAGTCAAAGTAAAAAACTATGATGTGTAAAAGTTATATAAAATGACATTAAAAAAATTAAAGGATATGTAATTTATGATGAGGGGTAATGAAAAAAAATTAATTTTAGAACTATCATAATAAGTTGTAGGTAAATAAGTTATATAGATACTTAAAGACATAATGCTTTAACATTTAAAATTAAAATATGGGGAGCGATCCACTTACTCTTGGAGTAAGTGGAAAATACATACTTTTCATTTTAGTCATTCAATCTTGAAAAATCCAATAGTTTATATGTACTCACCAATTCAAACAATTGGATTTCCCAAGAATGAATGATCATAATGTGAAGTAAGTATTTTTCCACTTCAATTTATATGATATGAATCTCTCCCCTTAATATATATCAAACTCATTTATATCACTCTTCAATTAACTTATCAAATTTTATTTGGCTTATATTATCCTAAATCCTGACATTGATAAATCATAAAGGACATAAAAATAAAATGGAAACAAAGAAACCACATTATATAAACTTTACTATTATATATACATTTTTTATGTAATACCCCGTTTTTCAAACTAAAAGATGGGATCTTTATTATTGAAAATATCATAAAAATCAAAACTCTAAAAGATTAGAGTGAAATTAAATTCGTTTGATAGATAGGTCCAATGTGCAGAAAAAATCAAAACTAGGTGCACTCCAAAAACAAGACATTAAATTTAACCTCAAACCAAAATTAATATAAAATTTCGTTTGAAAAGTGAAAAATTTACTAAATAATTATCTTGAACTCACAATGATAATTATTATTAAAACATTGTATATGGATACAAAATGAAAATTGGGAGGAGCTAGGGAGTGTGCAAAGTGTATTTAATTTCTCAGTTTTCAAGTTGTTTCATATAATGTTTCAAGTTTAAATCATGTTATTGGCAGCAGACTATTAAGCGCGAAAATTATGTTAAATAATAAGGATAATTGAACATATTTTAACTCTAAAACTTTACATAAATGTAATGTAATTCATAATATATATTGAGTCAAATATTTGTATCAATCATCCTATGATATGCTTTTATGCTATTTCACGTGATTAGATGCTAAAAGGAGCAAAAACTACCAAAGATAATGATTCGATAACCTAATCCTAATAAAAATCTTTGAAGATACGGACTCCACCATCCAATCATAATCAGAAACTTTGAAGGTAATGACCGAATCAACTAATTCTAATCAATATTGTGGAGAAAAGGAAAAGTTATTAAAGATTGGAATAAATTAGGAGAATAGCTAATGATTGAACTATTGGTGATCATCATAAATAATCACCACTAATAGGCGAAAATATGAGGATTGAGACAACAACCACTCTAGGAATGTGGAAAGAAGAAGAATATCAACCAAGCAAATGACTATAGCTTCCATGGAAATAAGTAGCTAAATCCTTCTATCTTAAGTTAGATATAATTATTTGAACTCGATGTATCGAGCATGACTATTTAATTGTTTATTATTATTATTTCATTGTTCTTCTTTGATTATTCTTATTCTTAACGTTGGTTTTGATTTGATCACCCAATGCATGAACTAAGGTTTAAAGAAAAGTAATGAGAATTTTTACTAGTCATGGAATATATCAACTACTAACATATTGATGCATATGAATATGATTAATTGAACTAGTCATTCTAATACACGTATTATCATGATTTGAGAATTAGGTAATTTACTCATTTGATTTGTTTACTCAATGAATTGATAAATAAATAAGAACTAATGATGGAGAAATCATAGGAATAATCATATATTATTAATGATTTTTTTATTTGTTGTAGAATGTAGAATGTAGAATCTAGAATCGAAATGTATAATCTAGATTCTAGAAAGACATTTTTTTGTGCTACAAATTAAAGTACCAAGCTAAACATTTTGTATTGTTTGATACCAAGTGGCGAGCATATTCCTTTGCATTTCCTATTACACAGAATTTCAGCATTCCCTCCACTAACACATCTTGAAACACATATTTCAAAGCAGTGTGGAATATCTCTTGGCTCGTGTGCACTGGCTACTCCACAAAACATAATCATCATAGCCATCATAGCAACAAATGCAATTCTTTTCGATTCCATTACCACAAAACTTTTAGATAATAACTTGAATCAAGTATTGTAGATATTTGAGTCAGAGTGTAAGCTTGACCCACCTATTTATATTAGTGAATGAAGATGAATAAGGAATCATAATTTCAAGTAAATATGTAATAGCATGTCATATTATTATACGTTTCATCTTAAAATTAATTGGCAATGAGAGAAGTAGTCCAACATATATTTAAACCATTCTCGAGAGACAATGAATTAGGCGATATGAGATTTAATTTTCAACAACATTTAGGATGACAATGAGACAAATTGTATATGGGCAGTAGCACCATTTAAATTTTAAGTTCTGCATAATATAATTTCATTTAATTTTTTTATTTTCACATCTATTTCACTTTTTATTTTATATATTTTAAATTTATTTTGTTTATTTTTTAATATTTATTTATTTATTTTATAATATAATTTATAATTATATTAGTTCTATTAATAATTCTTTAATTTTTGTTACTATATTCACAATACTAATTTTCATATGCCTTTAATTATTTTTTAATATTGAAATTATTTTTTAATTTTTATTTACTTTAACTTTTTGTGTCATATCTTTTTTATAATACACCTTTTTAAAGTATTAGTTGATTTACATTTTATATTACACTTTTTTTTATCGGTGAGAATACTAATGTAGTGATACATCATACATAGTCCAACAAGTAATTCATTGATTAAATTGCATACCTATTTTATAATAAATTTATAAATATATATGTTATTATTTGCAGCATATAATTCAATTTAAAATTGTTCAATGATTTGACCATATTACAATTAATAACTACTAAATTGTAGGTTTGAATCCTTAATCCGTCACTTTGAAAAATATAAAAAAAAATCACTTCTACACTAGTGTTGACTGGTAGACTACAGTTTAATCTATATATTTTTTTTTTTTTGATAACTTTCATTATATATAGAATATAATTGACATAGTATACTTCCATGGGGATCGTGTCTCATTCTCTGTCCCAGACTAATGATATATTATCATATAAATAAAAGAAATTTTTAAAAAACAAAAAGTGAGATTCTTATTGGTTCGGGACACCGTTTGAGACGAGTGATTTGTATTCGTGCAATATAATATTTATAAACATCGTGGAAAATGTTTATCGATGTTCGTATGCTAACCTATTTGTTAATACTCATGCAGTTAGTAGATATTCATGCACATTCAAGTGATTCAACTACTTACCATGTTAAGTATATATCTATATATTTTATAAGTATTTTAAGATTTATTATTAAATAATAGAAAAGAGATTATGTATAATCTCAGAGTAATATAAATGTAATATATAGATATATATATATATATATATAAATAAACTTTGAATACAAAGATACTCATAGAGAGGATACTATGATACTCATTCATGTAATGTTTTAAAATAACAATAACTGGTATCAAAGTGAATGAATGGGACTCTTATTATTATGATTTTAACACTTCAAATCAATAATGTTCTAAAATAAACTTTGAATATAATGATACTCATAAAGAGGATACTATGATACTCATCCAAAACCACTCCTATAATTATGTATATCTTTGGGTATGTAGCAGATATGCACGTACTCATAAAATAAAAAAATATTTAAAAATAGTAAATAATTTATATATTTGTGCATATGCTTTCTTAATTGTGTGCATTATTTTAGAAGAAAAATGATAATAATAATTACAATGTGTAATTAAAATAAAAGTATACAACTTTAAATTTTCACTTAAATATAATTTTGTGTTACTAAAAAATATAATTTAAAATAAGACAATTAAACATCTCAAACCTATAAGATCTTTTAATGAACATAACATTATATCATAGTTATGGATTAAAGAACATAACATCGATGTTAAACAACATAACATCATAATTATGATAGAAAATATGTTTACTTATGTTAATGTATTTATAGATTTAGGAATTGCGGGTCTAGGTACCAACGGGTTTGGGTACTTCATAACCCAAACTCTGAT
This sequence comes from Lupinus albus, assembly GCA_009771035.1. NCBI lineage: Eukaryota > Viridiplantae > Streptophyta > Magnoliopsida > Fabales > Fabaceae > Lupinus > Lupinus albus. Next base: position 1,353,446 of record CM020013.1, on the reverse strand, counting down.
CTATTCAACAATATATTTCAAATTCTTTCGACTCCACTATCCACGAACGAAAAAACATGAATCCAAATTCAATCTGTTACAAGTACTACTGACAGGTACTAATAATAGATAGATAAAAAGTCATCAAATAATCTATATATTCATTTAAATCACATTTTAAATAATTCAATTCATATATGAACTTAATGTATTGTGGATACTAATCCATCCATAAATTAATTTTGATGGATGAATACATATCCAATCTATTTGATTTTTTTTAATAGGAAGTAAAAATAGTTTTCAAAAATCATAATTTTGAAAATTATTATTTCAACAAAGCATTTTTTAAAATGATATTGTCATTAAAAAATCACTTTTATTCATCATTTAAAAAATCAATATTCTACAAGCATACGACGTATAAGATTGTAACGATATTATATTCATAAAAAAATGTTCTCATTAAAAAAGAAACAATTAGATATATTGGGTAGTAACATTGATTTATTCCTTCATTGTAATTTTATTGTATTTCAAGATAGTAAATCTAATAAATAAATTATATTTATCAAAGAAATATCATCTCTAGATTCTAAATTTTGTACCTACGTTTAAGAATATATTACTTAGCAAACACATATTTTTTAGTCATATTAAATGAACATTACTTAACATAATATATGACTAATTGATTATTATTGAATTTACATTCTACCTTGTTTTAGAACATTATTGATGTGAATTGTTAAACACTTAAATACACAACTTTGTTTGTGGATATTCCTAAAATGTCAAATTAATATCGTACAATACAGTTTGGATCAGTCTTGTTCCTAGATTTGGATCAAAAAACTAATTAGAACTGACCACTTTTAAAAAATCATTCCAATACAATCTAATTTCATTCGATTTTTTAGATTTTCGTTTATTTTGGAACAATTTCTAGTTTTACTTTTTACACCATTTTTTATTTGAACACCCTACTCTATATCACACTCACCCTTTGATATGGGAATACCCTTCACCTTTGTTGACATTTCAAATTTTAAATTATCAATCAATTTAGAAAATCGGTAAGCATTAATTGCACCTTTTCTTTTCCCTTAATGTACTAAATTTGTTTTGATAGTGAATTAGTGATGAATATGATTTTTGGTCTAATTACATTATTTTATATTGGTAATTAGTACTCTCTTTTGATTATCTTAAAATGACAAATTAAAGTGATACAGAGAATAATAATTGTACACCTTAGAAAATAATTTTTTTAATATATACCACAATAGATGGCACGTATAATATGCTCATTTATTATGAGAACAATTATATAATATAGATTTCTACTTTCCTTTTCATTTTAAAGTCATTTATAATTTTTATCAATAGATACTTTTACATACGTGAAATATTGATTCGTGAACTGTGTGGAGAGTCATATAAGTGAATTTGATATCATATATTGACCCAAAAGCTTATATATTATATATTTATTTATGGATGACAAATGAGTGTATTTGGATTTGTACTCTAATAGATAGATGAAAAGTCAACAACCAATTCATATATATTCATTTAAATCATATTTTAAATAATTTAATCCATCCGAACTTAATGGATAGTGAATTCTAATACATCCATAAATTAATTTTGATGGATTGGATGAATACATATCCAATCTATTTGATTTTTTAATAGGAAGTAAAATCAGTTTTGAAAAAATTATTATTTTAACAAAGCATTTTTAAAAATGATATTTTCATTTTAAAAAATCACTTTTACTCATCATTTTTTAAAAAGCATTTTTTGAAAGTATTTTTTATTTTTAAGAATCTTTTTATTCAAAAAGTGATTTATTAAACTTAAAAAAAATTAATATTCAACAAGCATTCGACGTTTATGATTCTATGTTTAAAATTATATATAACGATATTTTAGGTATTGTATTATATATAACAATTAGGTATGATCTCATTAAAATTATATATAACGATATTTATTCATTCATTTGATTATATTGTATTTCAAATCTAATAAATTAATTATAGTTTTCCAAAGAAATATCATCTCTAGAGTCTAAATTTTGTAGTTATGTGTTAGAATATATTACTTAGCGAACACATATTTTTTTAGTCATATTAAATGAACATTAATGAACATATCATATGACTAATTGATTGTTGAATTTACATTTATCTAACTTGTTTTAAAACGGTCTGGTTCCTAGTAAGTCAAATTAATACGGTCTATTTGGACCTGTCTGGTTCCTAGGTGTGATCAAAAAACTTATTCGAACCGACTGCTTTTAAAAAATTATTCATCACATTCCAATTCTATTAGATTTTTTAGATTTTGGTTTATTTGGACCGATTTATAGTTTTAATTTTTGCACCAGTTTAAATTTGAATACCCCTCTTCACTACCATACTCACCCTTTAATTTGGGAATGTCGGTCACCTTTGTTGACATTTCTGCGTTGTTTGGTTTAGGGAAAAAATGAGAATTTTATTCTCATTTTTCTATCTTCTTATCTACTTTCCTCTTAAAATCACCTCAACCAATTTAGAAAAGTGGTAACCATTAATTCCACCTTTTTAAATTCAATTACCATAAAAGTTTTACATTGCTTAATAAAGTATTGACAAATATTTGAGTAAGAGTATAAGCTTGAATCCCTTATTTATATTAGTAAAGGGAGACAAATAAGGGAAGATAATTTTTTTCATAGTTACAAAATATCATCTCACCATACTAGTAAGGAACTAATCATTTTTAGGATGTGTGGTTGCCTATCTCACAAATATCACTCATAAGAATCAAAATTTTAACTTTTTAATCATCCTAAAAATCTAACATGGTTTTACATCACTAGATCAACGTCTTGTTGATAAAAAATAATAATTTTTAAATCAATTTATAATAACATATCATATTACATTTTAGGGTACTTATATAATGAAACATGATTCAAAAAGTTGTTAAATAATTATGTCAATATTTATTTTGCATCAAAATTAATATATGTATGTTATATTTTTTTATTATATTTCAATCACTAAAATTCATTAAATAATAAAAAATAGATTATGTATAATCTCATAGTAATAACATGTAATATATATTAAGTATTTACTAAAAATAATCTTTTGAATACAGAGGTACTCATAGGGAGAGTATTAATGTTATTATCATTTAATAATGTTCCTTAATTAATAGTCTTATTCAAACCAATAATAAAAATAGAGATAATTAAAACATTTAATAACAGCAAATAGGATAAAATAATAATAAATGTTACCTAGAAAATGTATAATATTTTATAATTGTTTTTAATAGTATTAATTATGCTATTGAAATTTTAAATGAAAATCCTAAAAAAGCTATTGAATTTTCAATAGTGTTAATTATCTAATATTTTAACTATTGTTTCCATTTTCTATAAGATATTTTGATGTATTTTTTCATCTTATTTGTATGAATCTTTTCAAAGTTTTATGCACGATAATACAATTTGATACAAAAAATACTCCTATTTACTCGAAGAAGTGGATACCTAAATGGTTGACCTAAAAGGGTTTGCAAAACAAGTGAGCTAATTTCTGACAATCCATATGACTTCTAAAAATGATAACGGATATGAGCTGACCTATAAGGGATAATAAGAACCCTATAAGTTAACACACATAAGGAACAATTATGGTCCCCAAGACGTCGAATCAAAAATAGTTTTTACTTATCCCCATCAGAGAGAAAATGAATGTCCCACAAGAAATTCAGGATTTGGTTGAGTAAGATCATCATACCAAAACTCTCTAAAAACAAACAAAATGAATAGATATGATAATATGTATTCATATATGACTTTGCATCATTGTTTTTATTATATATGAAAATCATGATATTCAAAATCCTTAGATTGATATTTCACTGATAATAAGGAAATTCTAGGTTAACTGACTCAAATCTTTCAAAAGACTTTGTCAAGCTATCTAAACTTTTGTGATAATGGACTCCATAAAAATAGTGGTTGTTGCTTTCATGGCCATAATAATCATGTTTTATTCTATTGAGCATGGAGAAGCCACTCAAATCAACCAAAAAACTTATCAACCTGTAATGCTTGTAGAAATGTGTTTTAAATTCTCTTCAAGGAAGGAATACTATATATAGATTTATGCACAAGCAATAAGTATATAAAATATGATGATATGTCTAGCTTGCTACTTTTTTTTCAAAGGAAAAGGAAAGATAAATTCATTAAGAAAACATGTTAACCCAACAAACAATTAACGATATAAAAAAAGATCTACACACCAATTAGAAAAGGTGGTTAGAAATTCATAATTTTTAATTAAGGTGGGCATCATGTATTTATATAATTATATCGGCTATTTATTTTATGGGTCATAAAATAAGTGATCTTATTACTGACAACCCTTATGACTTCTAAAATAAACTGAAAATGGATATGAGCTTCATGAGTGAATAGTTAACTCATAGGAAATAATGGGAACCCTATTGACTTCTAAAATAAACTGAAAATGGATATGAGCTTCATGAGTGGATACCTAGAGTAGTTAACTCATAGGGAATAATGGGAACCCTATTAAGTTAACACATCACGAAGGTTATGGTCCCCAATACACCAAATCAAACACAGTTTTCATCTCTCCCCATCAGAGAGAAAACGAAGGTCCCAAGAGGAATTAAAGATTTGGTTGAGGAAGATCATCATACCAAAACCTCTCTACGAAGGCATACGCAAAGGAACAAATCTGAGAACATGGATTCAGGTATGACTCTGTATCCTTGTTTTACATAATGTGTGAGAATCATAAGATTCAAGATTCTATGATTGTTATTTCACCAATTAATAGAGAATTCTAACAAGTAGTATCAGGGCTCAAAGTTCTGAATTTTATGATTCTCCATTAAAGGTATTTTTTCCCCAATTTTTATGAACCCTAATTTTAAATTTGAGAGATTTCATGCTTCCGCTATGGTTATGAAAATTGGGTTTTTTATGAATAATGAAGATAACTCTTATATGCTTCCACTTATTTGAATCATGAGTAATTTGTATTATGAATCTGTGTAACATGTGTTGAAGTATATGTTCAGATCTGTGCATGGACATTGCATTAACTTTTATGACTCTGTTATGCAATATGTATATTATATATGCACTAACGCCTTACTGCTAGACATTGACTTTTGTCACTTCACAATTTTTGCAATTTTGTAAAGTATATTTTTAAGGTATATATGGGTTAAGACGTGTTTTTCTTTTATACATATGCAATCTGGAATTCATGGCCTTGTATACATATTGCCAATTGAAATGTACATATATACATATATAATTGTTTCCAGCTTGAGGTTGTTGTGATGTCTAGAATTACCGATTAAAGTTAATATATATATATATATATATATATATATATATATATATATATATATATAAAATGGTTACAGTTGATGCTTAAAATTATATATACATTTACTACGTTAGAGTGTGAAAGTGTATATATATATAGTGTTACCTATATGTTTTAAGATATTAATGATCATATTAGATTTGGAATTTTCGATAATGATTTGCATTTATTATTTTTTATGCTTTTCACTTCATATCTATTTTGCATTTGATTAAAATTACATCCATTTTTATGCGTTGATATATATGTAATATATCTTCTTTTTTTATTTGGAAATATATTATGATATTAAATTTTTTATCATTAAAAAGATCAAATCTTAAAGTTTTAATTACAAATTGTACCCTTATAATGGACCCACAGTGTTTTGTTTTGTCTGGTAACTATTTAGAATCAGTTGATACAATATGTTGCCAAAGTAACCTCTGCTGTGGAAATTGATTAAAATTACACAGTATGAGATTATTTATGCGAATTGTGTTTGGCACAAAGGAAGACACAATTTGGCCAAATAATAACATACATGTGATGATAAATGTGTAACAATTATAAAGATTTTTCATGTGAATAATAGTTGGTCCAAAGAAAGGCTATTGTTTGACAAAACTAATTGTTAATATTTGATCATTGCACTAAGAATACCACTTATAAATTGATTTTCTCTTTCCAAAGACTAGAAATTGATGTTGTGTTAGGTATCTTGTGATGAGTCTATTATGTGAATGTCTTATTTTATATATTACATGACTGTCTTTTTTGGATTATAAGATTGTTTGACTTTTTTTTAAGTGAACCTATAGAAATAAGACGTCACCAAAGTGAAATATTTTCTGTAAATTGTTCATAATAAATGTCAAATGGTAGTGCATATATATATTCATGCGACTATTAATCGGCCCAAAGGAAGATTATTATTTGGCCGGATTATATACACACATATGATGGTAAACATGTGATAATTATAAGGTTGCAAATGTGAATTACATCAGTCCAAATAATGGTTTATTATTTGACATGCATTAGGATCAATGTTTGACCATTACAACAAGAATTCCATTATCAATGAATATGGAATATCAAGCTAATTGTATGTTTGCATTTTTATGCGAATAGTGATCTGTCCAAAGGATGACTACTATTTGGCCAAAATTATAAACATACATGTGGTAATAAATATGTGATAATCATATAGTTCCGCATGTGAATAGTAAGTTAGTCCAAAGAAATGTTTATTGTTTTACAGGACTGATTATCAATATTTGATTACTACATTGAGTGTATCACTTACAAGTTAATATTTTTTTGTCAAAAGACTGAATATTAATATTGTACTAGGTAACTCGTGATGTGTCTCATTAGATTTTAAAGGTTAAACTTGATGTGAGTTTATTGCAAGAATGATTGCAATTTATTTTGTTCTCTGATCTACTTGATTCAGTGTCTTTTATCAGTGTTGCAAATATTTCTGCTCAAATTAACAACATCTCATTACTGAACGGGACAAATTTTAAGGTCTAGAAGGAAGCCGTAGAGATTATTATCGGCTGTATGGATTTAGATCTGACACTTCGTTTGGAGAAACCTATTTCTACTCCGGAAAACCTCGATGAGGTTAAAACTGAGAAATGGGAACACTCTAATCGAATGTGTCTAATGATCATGAAACGCTCTGTTCCAGAAGCGTTTCGGGGCTCTATTTTTTGGGGTCAAAATGCAAGGAAATTCCTTGAATAAATAGAATAGTGTTTTGCCAAAAAAAATGAAAAGGCGGAGACGAGTAGCCTTTTGGCTAAACTAATCTCCATAAGGTATGAAACAAAGGGAAAACAAGGGAGTACATTATGGAGATGTCTAACCTTGCATTGAAACTCAAGTCACTAAAGTTAGAGTTTGATGAAGACTTGTTCGTTCACTTGGTTTTGATCTCGCTTCCTGCACACTTTGGGAAATTCAAAGTGAGATATAACACTCAAGAGGGAGAGAGGCTGCAGAGAGATAAGACTGAAAGTGCTCATTTGATTATGACCTCTCAAAATAAGAAAAGAAAGAACAATAAGGATGCTGTGAAAGAGTTATTTGCATTTTTTCCTAAGAGAAAATGGAATTGTTCTGCAATACACTATGCTAGACAAACCTATCATGAATGGTGTTGCTGAGTGACTAAACTGAACTCTTAAGGATATGGTGAGAAATATGATTAATCATTCTTCCTTACCAGAATCTGTTTAGGGAAAACTTTAAAGATTACAGTTTACATCCTTAATAGGGTGCCAAGTAAAGCAGTTAACAAAACTCCATATGAGCTTTGGACTTGTAAAATATCAAGCTTAAAACACTTACACAATTGGGGTTGTCCAGCTGAGGTGTGGGCCTTATAGGCCATATGAAAGAAAATTGGACTCAAGAATAGTTAGTTGTTACTTTGTTGGTTATGCTGAACGTTCACGAGGCTATAAATTTTATGATCCTACAACAAGACTTTTCTTTGAGACGGGAAATGTGAGATTTCTTGAGGAAGTTGATTTTGGGAAGAAAGAGAACATAAGGAATGTTGTCTTTGAGGAAGAACCTGTCACTAATGGTGAACAAGTTCTTGTTCCTATTACTATTCAAGGAACAACTTTGGTAGTAGAACAATATGTTCAGAATATTGTTCCTAACAATATTCCAGAGCAAGACAACAATGAGATTCTTGCTGAAGTACCTTCGGAGCAAATTCAACAACCTCAAGAAGTAGAAGTGTCATTAAGGAGATCCACTAGAGAGAGGAGAAATGCAATTTCAGATGATTATATTGTATTTCTTCAAGAACGTGAGGATGACATCAGGTTAACATAGGATGATCCATTGAACCTCTGTCAAGCTATGAAAGGTTCTAACTCTCAAAAGTGGATTGATGTCATGAAGAATGAGATAAAGTCTATGCATGATAATGACGTTTGGGATCTTGTCGATTTACCTGATGGTTCAAAACCTATTGGTTGCAAATGGATATTTAAAACCAAGAGGGATTCAAAAGGTAATATTGATAAATATAAAACGCGTCTAGTTGCTAAAGGCTACACTCAGAAAGAAGACATTGATTATAAATAAACCTTCTCTCCAATATCTTCGAGGATTCTTTTAGAATAATATTGGCACTAGTAGCTCATTTTAATTTAGAGCTACATCAGATGGATGTTAAGACTGCGTTTCTAAATGGTGACATTAAATAAACAATATATAGGCTATAACCAGCAAACTTTGAATCAATTGGCTCAAAATCTATGGTTTGCAAATTAAAGAAATCCATCTATGGCCTTAAACAAGCCTCTCGTCAGTGGAATCACAAGTTTCATCAAGTTATTACCTCGTACGGTTTTGAGGAAAATAAAGTTGAAGATTGTGTGTACCACAAGTTCAGTGTGAGTAAATTTATATTTCTGGTATTATATGTCGATGATATACTGCTTGCGAGCAGTGATATGAGACCAAAAGATTTCTAACGAAGAATTTCGAAATGAAAGATCTTGGAGAAACTTCTTTTGTATTAGGCATTCATATACTAAGAGATCATTCTCAAGGTATCCTAAGGTTGTCACAAAAAAGCTATATTAAAGTCCTAGATAGATTTGGCATGAAAGACAATAAACCAGGAGATACTCCTATAGCTAAGGGAGAGAAGTTTAGTCTCGAACAGTGTCCCAAAAATGACCTTGAAAGATACGAGATGCAAAAGACTCATTACATCAGTAGTAGGAAGTCTAATGTATGTTCAAGTTTTCACATGCCCCAACATAACATTTGTCGTGGGAGCTTTGGGAAGATATACGAGCAATCCTGTAATGCATCACTGGAAGACAGTCAAACGTGTTATGCGTTACTTGAAGAGAAAAAAGGAATTCATGCTCACTTTTCGGATGTTTGAGAATTTAGAGATCATTGGGTATTCGAACTCTGATTTTGTTGGATGTTAAGACAGCAGACGCTCCACATCTAGATATGTGTTTGTATTGGTTGGAGGTGTTATCTTTTGGAAATATGCTAAACAGACACTCATAGCTCCTTCAACCATGGCTGCAGAGTTTATGGCTTGTTTTGAGACATCAGACCATGGCATATGGTTGCGGAATTTTGTCACTGCTTACGTGTGGTCGATGGTATTGAAAGACCACTGAGGATTTATTGTGACAACAAGTCCGCAGTTGTTTACTCCATTAATAATATGAGTTCTACAAAGCCAAAATTTATTGACATCAAGTTTCTAGTTGTTAAAGAAAGTATTCAAAATGACAAATTTCCATAGAACATATGGGGACAAATTTTATGCTAGCTGATCCACTGACTAAGGGTCTGGTACCTAAAGTTTTTCATCTGCATGTTGCTCATATGGGTGTTGTTCCTTAAGATACCTTAGTTCAATGGGAGTCTATATGTTTTATGATTTACTTTAGTTGTTATATACATTTTTTATGCATAATAAAGTTGATGGTTTGTTATTCCATTTTGAATGTGTTTATTTAATTGTTGTGTTGCAATTAAAGACTTTTGGATTGATCTCACTAAAGACTAAAGAAAGATCAGTTGGAAATAGACATGTTTGAGATCACATTGCATGAAATTTTTCATGTCACTCATCCATATTTGATCCATGTCATTAAGTAAATTAATGTGGTGATCATCGTGGTCGAGTCACGCTTATATGTGATGAACATTGCGGTGGTTCCATAATTGATATATAAGATGGACCATATTGTATTAAGGAGAAATCTAAATATAAATAGCATATGGAAGCACGCCTAAAGAATATGTGATATAATTGGTTCAAGAAAATATGAAGCCCAAGTGGGAGATTGTTAGAAATTCATAATTTCTAATTAAGGTGGATATCATATATTTATACAATTATATCGGCTATTTATTTTCTGGGTCATAAAATAAGTGATCTTATTAACCCTGTGACTTCTAAAATAAACTGAAAAATGGATATGGGCTTTATGAGTGGATACCCAGAGTAGTTAACTCATAGGGAATAATGGGAACCCTATTAAGTTAACACATCATGAAAGTTATGGTCCCCAATACATCAAATCAAACACAGTTTTCATCTCTCCCTATCATAGAGAAAACAAAGGTCCCAAGAGGAATCAATGATTTTGTTGAGGAAGATCATCATACCAAAATCTCTTTACGAAGGCATACGCAGAGGAACAAATCTGATAACATGGATCCAGGTATGACTTTGTATCCTTATTTTACATAATGTGTGAGAATCATAAGATTCAAGATTATAAGATTGATATTTCACCAATTAATAGAAAATTCTAACAAATGTTACAATCATATTTAGTGCAGAAAACCACAACTAAGACCTAAACTTAATCAACTCCATAATTGTCAAAAAATTACACTAAAGCAAGTAAAAGTACAGAGAGATTTTATATATATATATATGACTTTATAGAAATTCGAAAGTATAACAAATAAAAGAGTAAATAATAGTTACAAGTTTGTTGTTTATGTGTGTGCTATTTCTTGTCTATTACAATGTATCCCTTAGTTTTATGTCTTGTCAAAGTATTTGATATTGATAGCTTATATCTAATATTTCTTCATACAGACATTATTATAATTTATTTCAAGTGATTAATTATTGAGAATAATAAAAACGTTATTCTACTATTAAAATATTTACTATTATTTACTAAAAATGAAATTTCATTTTTTGTGGATTGGCTGGATAACTTTTTAGATAGAATTAGGTTAGCATATAATGAAATTTCATTAAAATATCTAATGTGACTCTTTCTAATCACACATCATTGAATATTATCAAATAATAATGAATTCAAATTTGAGTTATAGTGAGTTGTATAATTGGTAGAGTGGTAGAAGTAGATTTGTTAGCACCACTAATTCCATTCGTCTTAGGATTAGTCAATGTAGTTAGTTGAGAACGCCATGGACGATTTGATCTACTAATTTAGCTAACCAATTGGACAGTCCAATTGATTAATGTGAAACATCCACTCATACCAACTTAATGTGTTCCTTTTCATTAAAAACGTCACGAGCTCGAGGCATTGAAATGTGACTACTTGTTACAAGTTGAAACATTGCTCTGCCTGAAACAACCATTCTTGTAGTTTCGTAGCATCAAATGGTTGCAGTTGTAATTTCGGAGGCTTAATATTACCCGGTGGTGGAAAAATTGGCTCCATATGGGGGTAATGGTTGTGGTTGTGGTTGTGATTGAGAACCATATGATAATAGTGATGGTAATCGTGTTTTGCTTGTTGTCAACCTCGTGATCTTTTTCAATAATCCATTAAGGACACTTTCCATGCGAGCTTCCATGGATGCCTATAAGAGATCTTGGCATCTATTAATATTTTGCTGCATGACACCCAGTTTTTTCCAGAATCATCACATTGGAAGTGTCTTCCATGGTAGTGTGCGTGGATGAAGAAGACGAAGTATGTTTAGGAGACATTTTAACCCTAACAATTAAGGAAATTGAAATTCTAAAGAAATTAAGAAATATTAAAAGAAAGGTCATTTTTATTGATACCACTGAATTAGAGATAAAAATGCTTAAATAATGTTGAATGATACACTTTGGACTTTTAAACCTAAGCCTAATCTATTCATTTGAAAATTAAATATGAAATATTGTAGAAATAAATAATATATCATTCCTAGTTATATAATATAGTCTTTAAATTTAGGAATAAACTTTATATCTCTCCTGAGGCTATTTTTGTGATTGGACTCAGAATAGGGCCCACACTGGTCCAACAAAAAAACAAACACATGAATTAGAGCAACATGACAAATGGATTATGTAATGTTTAGGGTCATAATAATGAAAGTTTTTTAAATAAAATTATATCCTAATCATGTCTAATATGAAATGTTGGGCTTACCCAATGAGGCGGTTAAGGATAATCATCCCCTGCAACCAAAACCACGAAATCCCTTTGTATCTGTTCTTCTTTTCACTACTACCTCGAACATGTCAAAAATTGATGTCCGAAAACGAAAAACGAAAAACATAATTCAATTTGAAACAAAGTCATAGAAATGTCACTGTCTCTTTCTTCAACTTCTGTGTCGTTCTCAAAATCTTCGTTCACAAGACCAATCCATCATTGTAACCGAATCAATGTAAGTTCAGTTTAGTAACTATGCTCATTCCTTAGTCTTTGTTTTTTTTCTTAACCTGAAATTCAATTGTTTCAGAGTTTATCTAAGAGTTTGAATGTTGGAGGTGATAGTTTATGTCAAAGATTTCGTGTATTGAAACTGTGGATAGTTGAGAGGTTCAATTTTGAACCAATAATGCAGTTTAAGAGATCAACAAATCACTTCAAGAATAGTTTGGGATCAGAGTTATCAAATGGAATAGGATCGTTGTTTTCTGATGGTTAGTGAAAAAATTTAGTTACTATTAACTATTTATCTTTTATCTTTTAGGCTTACATGTAATTGTTGAAAAAAGCTTGAAAATGTTTCTGACACTGGAGATGTTTTCTGATGACTTTGAAGTATTTTATCACTGTTCATTTCCTTCGTTTGCGAGTCGAGTTTTGGAGGATAAGGGAGGGAAGAGGAAGGCTTCCCTTTTCACCATGTTCTCCAAAATTCGAGTTGCAAACGGACTCGAATGTGTGTTTGGGAGTCTTGTTTTCGAGGGGAGGAGAAGAGGAGGGGTGGCTTTGGGAAATGGCTCTCTTGTTCAGGAGTTGGGTGAAAGAAAGGGAAAGGTTTTGAAGATTTCATGAGTCGTCTAAAATTCTTCATATGCTCATTTTCATGGTTCCCCCAATATCGGGTTTGGTTTTTTCTGGAGATAAACATGTCAAAGTAACTAAATATCGTTACTAAAATTTTATAATTACATTCATGTCCATTTCTCATTGTTAACCAGATTTTTAGAGGAAGAGTAAAACAATATTCTTGCATTAGAGAGGTTTATTCCCTTCCTTCTCCTCCAAAAACAAACTAACAAAGTGACCCTAAACTCGAAGGTGTACTCCTCACTTTAGAGGAGGTAACTGATCAATTAAAAATTCCAAAACTACTAGATTGGCCCTCTAAGTTATTTTTTGTTTTCATATTGGTCCCATAAGTTTTTTTGGTTTCAAATATGTTCTTTAAGTTTGTTTCTGCCTTCAAATTGGTCCTATATTTTCAAATGGGGATTCAATGCATTTTATATTCCCAAATATTTCTGAAATATTAAATTTATTTACTTGAGGATTTGTTGTAGGGTACAAGTATAACAAATTTCTTTCAGTAAAAGGAAGAAAGTGATAATTTCCAAAACTATTTTTTACTCAGTTTTCAATTTCTTTAAAAAATTTCCCTACAGAAAAAGTTATTTCCGGGGAGTCTTCATCGTTGCTGAAAACAAGTTCCTCAAGCTCTTTCGTGGATGATAGTAGAGGACCCTCACTTTCCATTATTATCATTGGAGCTACTGGTGAGCTGGCTAGGAGCAAGATTTTTCCAGCTTTATTTGCTCTGTACTACAGTGGCTTCCTTCCCGAGGTGCAACGGCTTCATATGTTTATACTCAATACGAATGTCCTAAAATCGGAACAACATATCAAGATTTCCACTTCATAATGAACTATTGCCTTTTTTATTATTGAAGAATTTAAATTTGCATTTCTATGTTTGCAGAATGTAGCCATTTTTGGGTATTCAAGGAAGAATATGACTGATGAAGACCTGCGATCCATTATAGCTTCAACGTTAACATGCCGAGTTGATCATCAGTATGTTTCTCATATCACTTCTGTACTTATCACCTTCCTTGTTCTGCCCATTCATGGAAAAAATCTTTAGTATTGAGTCTTACATATTGTAGCCTCATAGCCCGGGAAAGTGTTTGCTAGGCCATGGTTTGTGAAAATTTTCTCCCGACTTATAGCAGATAAAATCTCCTGTAAATTTATTTATACATGTGAACGTTTACATGCGTCTAGTTAACCAATTCTGAAGGTGCAATTCAATTTGTTCTTTTCATTTGAAACAGAATGTTATACGGCTTTCTGTTCTGGCTTAAGATTGAAAGAAAATGTCTGATTGCATACATGTTTGTTCTGTGCTAAGTTAATATTATATGATATTCTGGGATTTTTAGTGTGAACTATAAAACTTTCAGACAGAATTGTGGCGACAAAATAGATGCTTTCCTTCGTAGAACATACTACATTAATGGGGGCTATGACAATATATCTGGAATATCCTTGCTGAATGCCCGAATGGAGCAGATCGAGGTAACTCCGAAAAAACCTCACCAGTATATATGAAAGTTATTTTCTTCTGAAATAGGTTCCTTAATCTGTGTTTCATAAGCTGCATGTCCTTTGGTATTTGATTCTATTACAGCTTATTATCTACCTCAGGGAAGATCCAGAGCCAACCGGATATTCTACCTTTCTGTGCCGCAAGAAGCACTTTTGGACATCGCATCATGTCTTGCTAGCGGTGCTCAGACAAAAAAAGGATGGAATCGTATAATAATTGAGAAGCCGTTTGGCTTTGATGCACTCTCTTCCCATAGGCTGACCCAATCTCTTCTCTTGAAGTTTGAGGAAAAGCAAATATACAGGTGTTTATACCCTCCTCCCCCATCTAACTCACAAGCTAATGCACATACGCGGATACAGATTGATGAACCACTTGAGTAAAAAAAATAATGCTAAAGAAATTGATGATTCATGTCAATCTGCTGTCAGGATTGATCATCTTCTGGGAAGGAATCTCATTGAGAATCTCACGGTTTTAAGGTTTGCAAATCTAGTGTTTGAGCCACTTTGGAGCCGTACTTACATTGATAATATACAGGTCAGCCTTGTTTAATCAGATTAGCGTGCCTTAATTTCTAGATTTAATGAAAATCCACATCACTTATGCAATTTTATGTTTGTAATTGACTTGTTCAATTGAATTATTGTAGGTCGTATTATCAGAAGATTTAGCCGTGCATCCAGGAAGGTGAGCATAGTATCTATTGTCATTTGAGTAAATATAATGCAATGCATCATTATGTACAGAATATGTGTGTAAAGAACCTTTTCCTCTATCATATGATACCGGCTTAGTCCTTTGTCACCCATGCAGGTATTTTAGTGGCTATGGAATTATCCGTGATATTGTTCACAGTCATGTGCTCCAAACAATTGCATTGCTTGCCATGGAACCACCCATAAGCCTTGATGGAGAAGATATTCGGAATGAAAAGGTACACATACAGATTACAGATTATAAACTCTAATGCGCCAAGTAGTATTAGACTGTTGGTAACAAACTTCTTTTCAGGTCAAGGTTTTGAGGTCGATTCGCAAATTGAAGCCTAAAGATGTCATTCTCGGCCAGTATAAAGGAAGTAGTGGACAGAAGGTTGATGTGAGCTTAAATGGTCTGGCACCTACTTATTTCGCAGCTGCACTCTACATTGACAATGCGCGATGGGATGGCGTGCCATTTTTGGTTAAGACAGGCTTGGGCCTCATGAATCACCAGTAAAACTCATTCTCTTGTGTCATACACACACACACATTGAGTTTAGGTTTTTACTTCCATAGCATGACTATCCCTGTTCCAGTAATTTCTACTTACCACGGTGAAATTTAGGCTCTCTTCTAGCCAGAGATTGTATTGAGCTTGAAACTATAATGAAGTTTACAATATTATATTCTTAATAACCGGTCCCGATAACGGGGGAAATGATTCTAAAAGATATTAGTTATTATTTCACGGTCAGTCTAGGAAGCTGAATAGGACAATGAGTTTGCTTCCTCCCTTCTAGATATAAGAGTTTCCTTTCGATATGTTTCCGTGCAGGAACTCCGCTTATGTAGTATAGGTCTGTAAAGTTAGTGTTCTAGATGTCTTGTTCTCACCCAGGTTAGAAAATATAATGCAGGATGGAGATACGGATTCAATTCCGTCATGTTCCAGGAAACGTTTACCATGAGAAAATCGGGCATAATTTTGAACGTGCCACAAATGAGCTCATTCTCCGTGATGTTCCTGATGAAGCTATTCTAGTGAGAGTTAACAATAAGGTTCCAGGATTGGGGTTAAAGCTTGACTCTTCAGAGTTAAATTTGCTTTACAAGGACAAGTAAGCTCTTAAATTTTGGATTACGCATTTTGTTGGGAAGTAAGTCCCATATTGCATGTCTCACTCTCTTAGACATGATTTAAGTACATGTTGGGATGTAAGTCCCACACTGAGATGGAACCTTAACATGAAACCTTAACCTTAAATATCTGCCTCATTTTCCTATCCTCTGATACCATGTTAAAGTTTTATCTCAAAACCAATTGGCAATGAGAAGAGTAGCCCAACAGATATTTAAACCATGAATAGGAGAACAAAGCATGCGATATGGGACTTACTTCTTAACACATTTATATGCTTTATTCTTACATCCTCAATTTTACATCCATGTATGTGTGGTTAGTGATTTATAAAATGTTTGTTTCCAACGTTGATCATATATGATGTCGCGAGATACGATGTCATGTGGCTGATGTTCATAAACATTATCGAAATGTGGCTGATGTTCATAAACACTAGTGAAATTTGATACACCAAATGATGTTAGTATAGTAATATAATTTATTTGCCTATTGATTGTTACATTAAAGGTACAACATGGAGGTACCAGATTCATATGAGCATCTTCTACTTGATGTCATAGATGGAGATAACCACCTTTTTATGAGAAGTGATGAACTTGCAGCTGCATGGAACATTCTAACTCCAATTTTGAATGAGATGGACAAGGACAATATATCACTAGAGCTTTATGAGCTAGGCGGTCGTGGTCCGGTTGGAGCATACTATCTCTGGGCAAAACACGGTGTCCGGTGGGTGGAGGACTAGCACTTCCCTCCTCATTTCTTCCCAGAACTTGTTACTGTGTTTGTATATTTTGCCTGACTCATAAGGAGTTCTAAGAGCTTTGTAATATGTTAAATGTAAAAGAAACTTTCACTGGTAAACTAGAGTCTTAAATGTTTTTATTATGTTGTATTGAAAATGAAAATCACACCTATGGTGTCACCATATAAGTGTTTGTTATTGATGCTAAGCAAATATTATTCTTATAAGAAAAATAAAATGGAAATATTATTTGGGAATATTTGGTTATATTTACTTGACCCCTTCTTATAAGCCTTACCGTCAATGTTATAAAAACCATACCGTACTGGCCGGCTTAACTAGAAAGTCGGTGAACCGGACCCCTAACCGGTGCGGTACGTATGTTATATCTAATATGCAATAGAATCGGTGAAAACCGATTGAAAACCGGTTAAACCCAGTGAAAACCGGTGAACCGGTTTAAACCGGCCGATTTGTACATTAATTTTTTTTTTTAATTTCAAATTTTCAATTCTTCACCAATTCTTCAACTTCAATGATTAATACTTGTGTCATTTATTTGTATTTTGCGTTTGTTAAGTGATAATTTTGGATTAATATATGTTTTGCACTTTAGACTTTGATTTTGTTAAAGACTTAATGTTGTTTATTTATGTGAATTTGGAGTAGATTATGAATATGAATTATAAATCTGAATACCTACTTATTTGAAATTTTTTGTTATAGGTTTACATGTATATATAAGCAAGTATGTCTGGTTTAACCGGCATGCGGTTTAATTACTGAACCACTAATTGAACCACTGTATCACTATATTAGTACCCTGACCGGTTTGATAACCGGTACGGTTTTAATAACATTGCTTACAGTCCGGGCTATAAGGGGAACTGTGTTCGCCTTTCATACTATTCAAAATCAATTAGTTATGTAAGAAGTAGTCTAATAAGCATTTAAATATTTTTTAAGACAATGAAATAGACAATGTACGTCTTCTTTCTTCGTACATAAGCCTCTCACATCCATTGGGGACCACAACAAACTAGATGAGTTGGTGTTGCATGCATCGAATACAAACAAATCTGATTCAATTTCCCTCATTAAAGTCTGAGTGGGGTTCTGATCCTCACATTATTGTATATTTAAGGCTGTATCATGGTAGACAGTAGACTTGTGACTTTTGTAATGACTATGTCATTTTGCAGATTGTGGTATAATGGTTTCAAATGATAAGACAGTAACAAAATGATACAT
Source organism: Lupinus albus (assembly GCA_009771035.1). NCBI lineage: Eukaryota > Viridiplantae > Streptophyta > Magnoliopsida > Fabales > Fabaceae > Lupinus > Lupinus albus. The sequence continues at coordinate 1,334,891 of CM020013.1, read as the reverse complement.
TTCCATTATAACTGTGTTTTTGGCCGCATCAAGCTGCAACAGACCATTTAAAAAATCAAATTTTGATTACAAATTTTTTTACCCCTCAAACACAATCTACTCTCATAGGATTTCCAAGAAATTTTTCGATTTCTTCCGGAAGTAGATGATTATTCATCCACATCATAGTGACAAGAATATTTTCAATTGCAGTGATCATAATTATACACTCAACAATGAGCTTAATCACAATTTAAAATCATGTTAACACAGTAGATACTATGATTCAAAATCCTGTTGAATGAAACCATTTTTGCGTCTGAATTAGAGGTATGATATTTTTTAGAGTTAATTACACTGACACCCCTGAGTTTTAGTGAAATTACACAAACCACCCCTCATTTTTTTGTCCTTACACGAACTACCCCTCCCTCTTACACGAATCGCCCCTAATTTTGTACAAATCCAAATAATATAATATTCAATGCATCTTCATTGGTTCATTATAAAATAATATAAAAGTTGTATAAACATATCATTAGAATTGTTAATATATTGTATAATGAAACAAAAATAATAAAAAGATACACAGTTTTGTACTATTTGGAATTGTCTACACAATATATAATATTTTGTTTAACTTAATTATACTCAACACACATTTTTTTTTGTTTAAAATATTACACTTATATCTCATCAGGGTGGTCAGTGTAATAAATGTATAGAATTAGGGGTGATTTGTGTAAGAGAGAAGTGGTTCGTGTAAGGACAAAAAATGATGAGATTATTTATATAATTTCACTAAAACTCATAGGATGTCAGTGTAATTAATTCTATTTTTTATATGAAAAGCTAATAAATTTGTAACAAATGATTTAGTTGATTAGTTGGTTATTAAACCATTGATTGAGTCAAGTCATCATAGCAGACATGTTTTATATCTTTATCTTAATAGAATTACCATCCTACCCTTGCTCTAGTTTAGTCATTTCAAGCACGCGGGGTGTTCTTATCAAACCACACCCTATTGACCTCTGTTATGTGGAGTCAATTAACACGCTTTTCTTGACATTGATGATTTATTAATTAAATCAGTGAAACTAGAAAACTACGTATATAATATATTAACATTAATATTGAAAAATCAATAAAAAATAATAAATTTTTATTTTTATTATAAATTAATTTCAAATAAAAAATCGACTGGTATGACAGATACAATTCAATTGAAAATCGGCTAGTATAATTGATTTTGACTGATTTTGACCAATATAATTATATAATTATTGTACTATACTGATATTGGAATCAGTTTATCATTTGAATCGATCGGCACGAACCGTTTGTTTTGGATCATTCAATTAACTCAATGATAAGTTTGTATGTTGACTATAGCAAAGTCCTCTAACACTAGCTATCACCCTATTTTTGGGAGAACATTTGTAACCCCCTAAAAGTTTGATAATTGGAACATGGTGAAACTCAGTCAGTCTGGGAGCTACTGACTGATTCTCGCTTGAGCGAGAAAGTCTCGCTTGGGTGAAGGCATCAGTATATCTCCCAGAATTTTATCTGGGAGCCTCGCTTGGGCGAGATGTGGCTCGCCTGGGCGAGAGAGAGTATGTTGACACTGTGGGATTCTCGCTTGAGCGAGAGCGTCAGTGTTTGAAAATTTAAAAAGGCGGGATCTCTCGCCTGAGCGACGTATTCTCGCTTAGGCGATAATCTAAAATCCTGAAACCTAAAATAGAGCCCCAAACACGAAAATGAGAGGGGTTTTGAGAGAAAGGAGAAGAGGAAGCGATTTTCTTGGCTAGAGCTCGCATAAAGGCTACAAGAAACTAGAGAAGAGACCCTAAGGTTGGAAGAAGCGGAATAGATTCTAACAAGCCGTCAAACACCAACACACGCCAAGGTAAGGGGACGTGTTTCCATAGTTAATGATTCGATGTGAAAGGTAAACGTATTGGCATTATTATTACAATAATAGAGTGATAATGGTTATTATATGAAAGTTGTATTGATTAGCCTTCGTGGCATTGACTTGCCCTATGTGGTATTGATTAGCCTTCGTGGCATAGACTTGCCCTATGTGGTATTGATTAGCCTTCGTGGCATAGACTTGCCCTATGTGGAATTGATTAGCCTTCGTGGCATAGACTGCATTGATTAGCCTTCGTGGCATAGACTTGCCCTATGTGGTATTGATTAGCCTTCGTGGCATAGACTTGCCCTATGTGGTATTGATTAGCCATCGTGGCATAGACTTGCCCTATGTGGTATTGATTAGCCTTCGTGGCGTTGACTTGCCCTATGTGGTATTGATTAGCCTTTGTGGCATAGACTTACCCTGCGTGGTATTAGGGACAATTGCTATTAAATGTGGTTGATAAATGGTAGATTGATGGTTTAGCGTACCTTAACGGTTGAATTATGTTACTGATAGAATTATATATATGTATATGTTTGTATTATAATTATCTTATTTTGATGTATCCATACTGATTATCTTGAATTGTTATCTTACTCCCTTTTATTTCTTGATGGTGCCATTGGTGATAATCGGTGCACAGGTAAAGCAAAGGATTAGTAGATCCAGGAGGCGTGTTAATGTAGTTCTTCCTAATTTGGATGTAATGGTGATAGTGACATGCTGTTTTGCATTATGCATGTATTTGTACCTATTACCTGAACCATTTAATTTGTAACCCAGTTTCTCTGGATTTGGTGAATTATTGTTAAACATGTGGGGACGGAGTCCCTTTTAATTAGAATGTAAAGTTTAAGAGTTTTGAAACCCCAAAAATATTTGAGCAGTTTAGTCATTTAATGTTAAAGTTGAATTATAATTAAAAGGAAAGGAAACTCATGGAGTTAGTTATAAGGAGAATTAATTATTATTGCTTGTATGTTTAGAAATAAACGGACGAAAATTTTAGGGTATAATTTGGGTCCTTACAACATTTCCTCTTAATAGTTGGTTGAAGATGATGATAATAACCAAAAAAATATCTAAAATAATTATGATTTTAAATTAATTTTTAATAAAATAAATTTAAAATTTAAAATTAAAATTTTATATTATAGTGTATTATAGTATTGGTTCTAGAGGTGTCAAAATGGGCGGGCTCGTGCGTGCCGGCCTGCCACAACCTGAAATTTTGTAGGGTTTGGGTATTATATTTGTCACTTTTAGTGAATTTTAGTTTTTTAGCCCAGACCAACCGGACTATATTAAAACCGGGCTTGGGCCGGGCTTACCCGGGCGGGTTCGGGCTACCCGTTTCTCCTTATTTTAAAACTTTTTTTGGGACATTTGGCTTGATAATAAGCTTAAAGTGAAAATTATTTTACAAAATAACTTATAATAAAAAATAGAGAATAGATGATAAATATTGTGTTATGAACTTTGAATAAAAAATAGAGTAATGTCTATAACATAAATATTTATAAATTACAATAATGTTATCAAGTTAAACATTATATTATTTTTCATATTTTGCTTAATATCCTTTTAAGCACATTAGCAAAATAGTGTATCAAATTAAATGAGAACATTAAAACATATAGATTTCATTTTTATTTTCTTAATTGTATATTTAATTAGATTTAACTTCTACAACAAAAATATAATAAAGAAAATAACTTTTATAACGAAACTGAAAGACAACTTAATTGTTTAACATTGAGAACTTCACACTACCAAATTTAACATAACAGTTCACAATGAAAGTGCTGGTAAAGAGCATACAAAAGATATTCATACACAAAGTAAAGAAATATTATGATGGTGATTATATTTTGACACATAAAATTCATTTTGAATTTGAATCTATACTACAATTATTATAAACTAAAGTGATATTGTTTTTTTTTATTGTATTCATTTATTATATTGAAGTGAAGTTACAAATTATTTTGTGTTAGAGTTTGAGAGTCTAATAGAAATAAGATATTTAATAAATGAGTTATGTTATGAATCATATACGTAGACTTGACATTATGTCTTAACTCAAACACAAGACATTATATATATAAGTTTGGTTGCATTGGGTATAACAATTGTGTTAAAAAAGTTATGCATTAATATCAAATGATATATATTAAATATGTTAAAATTTAAATAATTTTTTAAATATTATGCGGGTCGGCCCGCTACAACCCGCAACCCGCTAAGGGCGGGTTTGGGCTACATTTTGATATGCATAAATTGTATTCGAACTTTTTAACCCGAACCAATTTTGTCCAAACCCAATGCATGTTAGCCCAAACTCGTTCGAATAGTCCATTTTGACACCTCTAACCGGTTACGAGTAGAGCTCTAGTCATTATTTTTAGGTTCAATCCTATTCACATGTTGCTCCCGTCACTTTTGCTTTCTCTTTTGTACGTCATCAACTACGTCATTCACCAATACATCACATATTGGTATATGTGTATGGCTAAAGAAAGAAAATAGATAAAGTTGGATATAATCTCTATAAACTTTATCTCTTTTTTAAATAATTATGATAAATTATTATTTCTACGTAATTATTTATTGAAATTTTATTTTTAGTAGAAATGACATCCGTATAAAAATAATATTAAATCATTAGGAGACTAACAAGGAAACTGTTATTATGAGACTCACTATAAAAATAATCTCACTATTACAATAATAATATAAATATAAATTGATTGGAAAAAGGAAAATAACTTAATCTAAGAATTAAAATGGGACAATAATATAGTATTGGTATATATAAAAACTAAAATTACATAATAATGAGAGGCGTAATTAAAAAATGTACTAATGAGAATTTTTCATCAATTTTATCGACACATAAAGTTTAAGAGACAATTAGAAATAAAAAAAAGATCAAAATAGTTACATGCAAAATACATAAAATTTAAAATGATTTTGTGGAATTTTCCAACAGAAAAAAATATATATTAAAGGGTTTGAGTTATAACTTATCATTATCTTCGTATCCTCTTCCTCCTCTACTTATATTAATCTCTCTCTCACTCTCTCTCTCTCTATCTCTCTCTCTCTCTATATATATATATATATATATATATATATATATATATATATATATATATATATATATATGCTATTAGTAGCTATAGTGTTTTGAGATATTAATCAAGAAGCATTATGGAAGGGGAAAGAAGGAAGAGAAAAATAGAGAATGAAGAAGAAAATGAGGAAGAGAATATGGAGAAATTCTTTGCTTTAATAAAGAGTACAAAAGATGTAAGAGATCTAATAGATAAGAAGTTTGATGATGATGAGAAATCAAAGGGTACTTGGATTCCAAAGTTTCAACCACAAGATTTCATTGATTATGGAGAAATTGCAAGAAGAAGCAATAATATTATAACTCCACCATCACATGCAACTTCTACTTCTTCAGAGAAAGAAAAAGGGATTATCATAGAAAAAGAATATTTACAAGAAGTAGTAGCAACTACTGCAGAAGCAGCTCAAAGTGAAGTTAAAGAAAAAGCTGAAAGTGATTATTTAGACTTAAATCTTTCTTTATAATAATATTATTACTACCATGTTATGGATTATATTAATAATTAATCTATTTTCCCTCCTATTTCTGTTTTCCAGATTAGCATATATATAAGTTTGTATAATGGAAATGGTAATCAAATTGTAGTGACATTTGTGATGTGTTTATTACAAGCATTTGATGAAGGATTAATTATAATTTTGGTTTGAGTTCTTAAAATGATTTTTTATTTGATTTTGTTCCTTGAATATCAAAAAATTGATTATAGTCCGTGTTTTGAGTTAAGTAATGACACATATCAATGTCATAATTAGTCATCATCTTACTAAATAGTAGGATTGACCAGAATTGTGGTGGTAATTTGGCATGATGAAGAAGCGTTCTACATGTTTCCACAATATGTCTATGGCGTTGCTCAGCTGTGCCATTCAGTTCTGGAGTATGAGGAGGTGTTGTGTATTGGGTGATACCATGAGAAGCTAGGAAATGTCTTAGTTTGATGAACTCACCACCATTATCTAAATATAGTGCAATGAGTGGGAAAGAGAAGAACTTTTCAACAACCAATTTGAATTTAGGAAAAATGAATGCAACATCGGATTTATTTCTTAAGGGATACATCCAGACATATTTAGTAAAATGATCTACGAAGATTACATAATATAAGAAGCCATCAAAAGATTTTATTGGTGCAGGACCCCAAACATCAGTGTATACCAGTTGAAGAGGCTGTGATGTTTGAATGTTGTGATTCGAAAATGGCAGCTTGTGACTCTTAGCACATTGACATAAGGTGCAAGTTGCTGATGCTGAGGAATTTATTAAAAGAGAATGCTTAGACTTGAGATGATGAGGAGTCCGATGGCATGGGCGTCCAAGGATGTGGTGCCACGGTCTGGAAGAGGACGTATGGACCGTATTTGCTTGAAACTGAAAGGAAGCTAGAGAAGCTTTGCTGGACGGTGAAAGAGAGCAGGTGTAGAGATTATTGTGGTGATGTCCTTGCATCAAGACTGTTCCTGTCTTCAAGTCCTTTACCAAAAAATGTTTTGGGAAAATTCAACAGATACACAATTAGTTTTGCAAAGCTTGGAGACAGATAACAAATTTTGCTTAATGGAGGGCACACACAATATATCAGCTAGTTGAAAATGAGAGGAGGGTGAATGAATGAAAGATGTACCAGTATGACTAATATTCAAACCTGAACCATCTCCAACTAAAAGCTGATCAGAACCTGTGTATGGAGTATTGAAGGACAGGTTTTGCAAGTCATTTGTGACATGATGAGTTGCCCCAGAATCCATGATCCACTTAGGAGAAGAGTAGGTGGAAGTGTTTTGAGCATACATGGCAGCTGGGGGATGAGTGACATTGTTGATGGTGCGATTGGGATAACCATGAAGTTTGTAACAAACCTTCTTTGTGTGACCCGGTTTGTGACAATATTTGCAAATGACACGCTTATTGGAGTGAGGTCCAGACTGTGACTTAGAGGGAGGAGTCCAGTGAGGGGCTTTGGTGTTGGTGTAGGAAGGTATATAACGTTGAGCAGCATGAGCAGTGGGTATCACGTTGTCAATGGACTGAGCTGATCGTTTGATGTATGTTTCAAAGTCCTCTAATTTTTCATGTAATTCCTCAAAACTGATGGGAGTATCACGGGCTCTAATGGCAGCTGCCACTTCACGAAACTCATCACCAATACCATTGAGAGTGTACAGCACTAGATCTGTGTTATCCAGTGGTTGATGGATAATGGCAAGCTCATTAGACAAAGTCTTGATTTGTTGCATATACGCAGTGATGGAGAGGTCTCCTTTGCTGAGATGTGACAGCTTCTCCTTGAGTGATAAGATGCGACTCCTAGAGGAATTCGCAAACATGGTTTTCAGTGTTTGTCATGCGTCTTTGGAGGTTTTCACACCACCAAGCATGTTAGTGACCGTGTCAGCAACTGAACTGACTATAGCAAGTACAATCAACTGGTCTTGGCGCATCCAGTGAGTGTAGTCAGGATTGATAATAGCGCTGGCTGTTTCAGTGTGTTTTGGAGGACAAGGGTGGGTGCCATCAACATATCCTATAAGGTCATAGCCTACTAATAAGGCATTGAATTGGACTCTCCAAGCAGGATAATTGCTGCCTGATAATTTGGGATGAATTTGGGTGTCAGCATTAAGAGAGATGAGAACATGGGAGTTATTTGATGGAGGATTGGTAACAATGATAGTATTTGGAGATTCGAATATTGAACTCATGGTGAGCACAGGTCAGGAAAGAGAAAAAAAAAACTGTTAAGCAGAAGCTCTGATTACCATAAAGAGTATATAAATTGCTTGCTTTTGTATTGATATGAAACACATATATATATAGTTACATGAAGTGAATGAAACTTTGTAACAGATTGTAAAGCTGTTCCTAAAGTATAGCAGCTAGAGATAAGGCTATACTGTTATAACTGCAAGATAATATGGCACATATTGTGGGTTGTTACAACAACTAGATAATGGGAATCCTTATCCTTTAGTATTAACGATTAGGAAGTAAGTCTCACATTCTCTATCTAATTATCTTGGGAATGATTTAAATATATGTAGGATCACACCTTTCATAGTCAATTGGTTTTGAGATGAAACCTTAACATGATATCAAAGCCAAAACCCAACTTCTTTTTAGTTGTCATGAGCCAAAAGATGTTCTTTAGTTATGAGTCAAAGGTAACTCTTCGCCTGATCCGGCAGACTTATGTGGAGGGACATGTTTGGAAGTAAATTTCACATTGCCTACCTAATTATCTCGGGTTAGAAATACTTGTTATATGTCTCAAGTATGATTGTGACTAGAGGGAATCCAAGTAGATAAAAGTAATTAAAGATGAAGAAAACTGAAATGATCTTGTGAATCAAAGGATTAGAGAAGAGAAGTGAGAGTGAATGAATAATAAACTCTTATTGAGAATGAGATTGCACTTTGATTGAGAATGAAAAATGGAAGATTGGAATTGAATTACAATAGTGGTTAAAGGTCTTATTTATACAAATTAAACTCTTATAACTAACCTAACATCTAAGGGTCACAAACTGTCCTTGAACAATTGATAGTGTGAATGGATTTATTGAGGTTGCTTGATCTTAAAGCAACCATGTTTATTGGTATCACAATCTGGTTTGGCTAGATTTGGCCGAGACGAGTTGGCTTGTGTTCCTTGGTCATATTGAATGAGGATGTCTCAGTCATGGCCCATGTGTGATGCGTTTTTGCCCGGGTCAGACCTTACTTTGATGTCTCGATCAAATGCATATTTGCCTTGGTTAGACCTTGCCTTGGTGTCTTAGTCAGATGTGTTTTGCCTCTGTCATGCCTTGCCTTGGAGTCTTGGTCAGTGTATAGTTGTCTCAATGAGACATGGCTTGCTGTCTTGGTCAGATGCACATGTGTCTCGGTCAAGCCATGTCTTTGTTAGGTGTATAGGTGTTTGAGTCATATTTTTCTCGATTAGGTGGCACATGATTTTCTTGGTGTGGCACATGGTTCTCATATGTTTGGCTTGGCGTATGATTTGGTGTATGGTTCTGTCGGTCATATAATTGGCCTAGTGCATGTTTCCCTTGGTCAGATGCTTGGCATAACGAATGTTCCCCTCGGTTAGATACTTGGCTTAACGCATGGTTCCTTCGGTCAGATTCTTAGCCCGATGCATGGTTCCCTCGATCAGATACTTGGCCTAACGCATGGTTCCTTCGCTTAGCTGCTTGGCCTGGTGCTTTAGTTCCTTGATCAACTGCTTGGCCAGGTGTTGTGGTTCCTCGATCAAGTGGTTGGCTTGGCTTGCGGTCTTTGTCGAATATAAATAACAGATGTATGTCATTATTGTAGAAAATATCATTATGTAAGTGGAAGGGCAAGGCATTGGTGATGCACTTCTTTGAAGCCTATAAATTATGAGTGGAATTGGAAAGTGAGAGGTAAAAAAGAAAAATGAAACTTAAAACATACTTTAATTTCTAAAATATTGAAGTTGTTTACGAGTTGAGTTTTGAAGGAAAATAATGAAAATAATAAAGAAACTTAGAGTTGTGAAAATTTAGGGATGACAAAAATATCCGAACCCGTGGGTACTCGTCAAAATACCCGCAAAAATAGATCATGAGTGAGAACGAGTATCATGATACCCGCCCCGCGGGTACCCACATATATATTTTAATTAAATATTTTATATTTAGTTATTATTAATTTAATATTATATTTGTTTATTTTATTATTACTTCACAGTAAATTTTAGTAATGAAACTATAATCATAAAATTATCATATACATATCATATTATTTAAATAAAAATTATTTTTATAAATTAATTATTATAAAATATATAAAAATATAATTAGAGTTGAAAACCCGCGGATACCCGGTACCCACACCAGTACCTGCAAATAGTATAGGTACGGGCACGAGTATGCACTACTCGTGCTCGCCCGTACCCGTAGTAATCCCTATGTGAAATAGACTTCCGAAAAGACTTTGAAAGCTTTATTTTTTTCATTTAATTCCAAAAAGCAGCTCGTAAATAGATTATAACATGCTACACATTTCATTTATTTTAATGACACGTAGACAAACATCTCCCCGGTAGGTAAAGCTCCAATTTGATGGAACACAATAAAAGAAAATATATATGTAGGTTACTAAATATAGTAGTTATGAAAATAAAATTTAGAGTAAATTACACTGACGCCCTGCGTTTTAATGAAATTATACAAACCAACTCCCATTTTTTATACCTACAAAATCTCATAATTTATAAAGATACATTACACTCACTATCACTCCATGAGAAACAAATGTGATTTTTTAAACAAAAGAAAGTGATAAATGTAATCATGTAAATAAAATATGATATATTATAGAAACAAGTCTAATAGTATATGAGTCAATATATTTTCATTATTTTTTGTTCATTATAATATAATATAAGAGTTATTTCAATAATATCTCATTAGAATTATTGATGCATTGTGCAATGAACCAAAAATAATAAAAATATATTGATTTGTATACTATTTGAATTTGTCTTCACACTATATCATATTTTGTTTAACGTAATTATACTCATTATCCTTTTTTATTTAAAAAAACACATTTATTTCTCATGCAAAACTGGTGAGTGTAATATATGTACAAAAATTAGGGGGGTTTTGTAATGGTAAAAAATAGACATGTGATTTATATAATTTCACTAAAACTCAAGAAGTGCTAGTATAATTTACTCTAAAAATTATTCAGTGGATTTATTATATTAAAATAGTGAACATAATACTTGATTGCAAATGAATTATAGTGAGTTGTTATAACTTAATCAAATATTTCAAATTTTAGCCACTTAGGATGTAGTAGTGTTTGGTAGGTAGAGTTTTGCCATAATTATCCATATCCCATTGATGGAGGATACTTGTGCTTTAGATAAAAAGTAAATCAATATTCATTAATCAATAAAGAAATTAGGAGCAACATTTACTTAAAGAAATTAGTTTATGGGAATAACAATCTTCAATTTCATTATGTTTAACTATCATTGAAATAAAATAATATTTTGATGTAAATAATAACATAATAACACCAATAGAACTTTATCCCATAGTGCTATTCGTTTTTTTAACATTTTGAAAACTAATAGGACTTTCGGCGTCAAAAATTTATAAGAACAAAAAAACCATGGTAGTGCAATAAGTTGTATATACTATATACAAATAAGTAAACGTTCCACACAACTAACATCACACATTGATATAGTAGTGTAAGGTCTCAATCATCTGATCTTTGGAATTTCAGTCAATTTAAAAGAAATTAATTTCTTACCGATAATATGAGAGAAAAACTAAATGTATTTGAGCCAAGTGTCTGGGCCTGGCCCTGGCCCAATTGAGTGTAGGTAGCATAGACTGAGAAGAAGAATCTCTAAGATCTGTTTGGTTATGCTTATGCTCCTTTGTCTTCTCTATAGTAACAATCTTTCAGAAGATCCTAAATTCTCACTCAATGGATTTCAGTCAGGTAATGATAACTCTTCACTAATTCTACGTTTTTATTTCAATTTTTTCAATTTTTTTTTCATTTTCATTGTTATTAGATCTTTCAGTTTCTTCTTCATCCATCATTTTTTTCTCTTCTGATATTCATATTTTCTTTAATGTTGCTTTTATGATTCAGCACCTATTACTTTTCTTCTGACTTTTTATTTGTGAGAGTAGTTGCTAGAAATGGATTATATGCGTAATTGATTATTGTTATAAACTTATAATCCACTATTGTAGAATCAATTTTACATATGAATATATTTGCTGCACCATGGTTTTAAGATAATCTAATTTGTTTAGGTTGTGTAAGAAAATAACAATTAGATAGTCAATTACAGAAGGTGTAGGAAGTTATTTGTTTAGATTAATCATTTTTATTTGTTAGTTAATTCTGCAAGGATGAAATGAGAAAAATGAGATCAGTTTTCAAAATAGCCAAATAGCTTTTTTCAAATAAACTTGAAATTTCCAGTTTTTATGAAAATCGTGTTTTCATACTGTAATCAAAATTACTGGATGTGTCAAATTGAACCTAAAACATCTCCGGTGTTTTAAATTGCAGTTGCGGTCGCAATTGCGGTAACGGTTGTGGCTACTGCGATTGCAGTCATTTTAAAACAACATTTTTGAATCCGATGCGGTCTGTTGCACCTGTTGCAGCCTTGTGCAGTCCAAGTGTGGTCCGATGTGGTTGTGTTGCAGCCCGATGTGGCCGCATCATTGTGATTCGGAGTCACACCGCAATTGCAGACTTGCGGTGTGATGCAGTTGCGGTGGTCACCGCAACTGCAATATTGCGGCCGCATTAGGTGATGCGGTCTGCAATTTAAATCAATGAACAACTCTTTTTTATTTCTGAAAAAGCTTTTGAACTGAGCTTTAATTGATCTAATATTACTTTAGTTACAGCCTGTAGGTGAAAATTACGCCAATCCGAAGACTTGCTTCTTTCATGTTCTCTTCAAGGTTTAGTTTCTCTAATTGTTCAATTTCGATACCTTTTTCTATACGAGTCTTATTTTTCTCTGTGTTAAAAGTAATGTTTTTGTGTCTTGCAGGCTGCAGCTTTAGCATTTTACATCCTCTTTGCCCTCTTCATTGATAATTTTGTCATCATTTTTGTGGTGACTGTACTTCTTGCTGCTCTTGACTTTTGGGTAGTCAAGAATGTGAGTGGAAGAATTTTAGTGGGGTTGAGGTGGTGGAATGAAATAAATGATGAGGGTGAGAGTGTTTGGAAATTCGAATCTCTTGACCAAGAGGTAGGAGTTACAGGTTCTGATCAGTGGCAATTTTTGGAATAATATCTCTATCATATAATGTTTCTGCCAAGTTTCATAAACCATAAGGTTGCACTTGAATCGCATTCAAGATACTTGCATCTTACTATGTTGTTTGATTTTCCTCCAGTCATTGGCTCGGATGAACAAGAAAGATTCATGGCTTTTCTGGTGGACTCTTTACCTTACGGTAAGAAAACATGGATTGGTTACAACATGTGAAGATATTTCATTACTTAACGCCCTTTACTAATTTGTGATAATTTATTGGAAATTAACTAAAGGGGATAATAATACATCAAATATTTTGTCCAGATCAGGCCTATTTGGATGATTCATGGATTGTTTGATGCAAATACTAAATAGGTATTGATGTTCAAAATAGTGACTAATAAAATGAGAAAATAGTGGTGCATTGACAGTGTACTAGTTTTTTTACACTACCGATACATCATCCACCATTCAAGTTTTAATGGTCATCGACTTTTAAATAAAAGTAATGCAAATGAATGATGTGCTGGCAGTGTAAAACATTTTAGACCGTCAATGAACACCCATTAAACTCATTCTAAATTTTGGATCTGGGTGGAGAATTCTTTGTTAATTGGCATGGCCAAGTTTTGTTTCTGCTTATAATTGAAGCGTACGAGTACCCTCTATTCCCCTCCAACAAAAGCACATCTATGTTCTCTGATAAAGCAGCATTGAAAATATTTTTTTTTGTGTATTCATATATAGGCAATTGCATGGATTATTCTAGCAATATTCTCTCTCATAAGGCTTCAAGCTGATTACCTCCTTGTCGTAGGAGTTTGTTTGACCCTCAGTATCGCAAATATTGTCGGTTTTACCAGATGCCAAAAAGGTATGTTAGTTTTTCTTCATGTTCTTAAATTTCTATAGCAGATGCCAAATATTGTTGGTTTGACCCTCAAAATGACTTTATTAATCACTTAATCATGTTTTGTTATGGTTGGGTATGTTATCTAGGTCCTCTAAAGTGAACTGTGTGTAAAGTTAGCAAGTAAAAGTCAATTCATCCTTAGATTATTAGCTTATTAAGATTTTAACATAGTTTAGATTAACTTAGGTGTAGTTACATCAATACTTGCTCACTCTAGAGGAGCTTTTTCCATAAGGGTTCCTTTTCATCCTACATGAATATTCTGTTTCATCTGGTAGTGCTTTCATTACATGTTATTAAATGGACCAAATCGCAATTTATAACACTGGTTACTTACTTGTCTTTCACTTTCAGATGCTAAGAAGCAGATTCAACAATATGCGTCTCGGACAATTGCGTCGCAGTTCTCGTCTACCTTACAGTCTGCATTCAGTGTTGTATGACTTCCTATTGAACCTGGTAACTTGGTAGTGTTTAAGATACTGCAAATGCAAAATTTTGTACCTTTTGATGATGGCTTCAGTAAGACTATGATAATTGAATTACATAGTAAAATAATTTCCTCGTTTTCTGGTGTAAATCTTTTTTTATTTTTTGGCATTGTAGGTCTAAATAATTATATCTTTGTTTGTCATGCCATGATATTTATGCATGGAAATTGGTGGGTTATGGCTTATGGGTATATGAATTATGTTGTAGCATCATGATTAATTCCAATGCTTGTGCTAGAATAGTTTGATGGGAAATGGGGATAATTGTAGGAAGTTGTGTTGAGTGAAACGTAAATTTAATCCTTAAAAAAGCAATTATTAGAAATGTTTCTGGCAACAATGATTAATTTAAAATCTGAAACTATTAAACATCTGAAAAGTGATTCTAGCTGCTCTTCCCTTGCTAATAAGTAATGTTTTGTCATAAGCTAAAATGCTTAGTTTCTACATATTTTCACATAATAAAATTATTTATATAAATAACAACTCTAACCAAATGCAATCGAACTCAATACTACAAAATCTAAAAAATGATTAAGTAATCTTATATTATCAGATAAAGAATATGGGAGGGATCCACTTATTCCAAGAGTAAGTGAAAAAATACATACTTCATGTCATGATCATTCATTCTTAAGAAATCCAATGATTTGAATTGGTGAATATATCTAAACCATTGGTTTTTCTAAAATTGGATGACTAGGATGTGGAGTAAGTATTTTCCACTTACTCTTAAAATAAGTGGATCCTTCCCATAAAGAGTAAGTTGTTTCATTCCTCCAAAATTGTTTGTAGCAAATTAGGTGAAGCTTATGTAAGTATTTTATCAACATGAGAGCTACATTTTAAATATTGTTGGAATGTTAATGTAAAGATTTATATACAGATATTACATAAATAACATTTCATTTGAATTATTTTTTTACAGAGTAAATGATGATTAGATATGTACGATGGATGATATAGTGACAATGAAACTCATATATTGTCAGTACTTATATTTTTTTTCCCTCAAACATTTATGTACTCATAGTTGTAAGAGTTTTTACACTATTGTTATTGTATCTTTCATATTTGATCATTCTTAAATATAATTAATACAAAACAAATAAGTGGTGGACCATTATTCATATTTAGCCCAGAGCATTTAAACTGGTCACACTATTATTTATTTTTTTGCTTATTCCAAGAGTTCTCTGAACTTCTCTAAGCAAATGTCTAAAGAACTCTTTTTCTAGTGGTCTTGATAGGTTCCTCAAAAAGTAGGATTTTTCTCCCAACTAACAAAGAGGTCTTGGTGAGAATATTGGATAGTTATTGTTAAACTTGGTAGAGCACTTTATGAAATGGAGCTGCAAGGTACATTGGTCAAAGTTTTATGATTACTTTATCTATACAAATTGTTTACCTATAACTATTCAATATCTTTATGAAAAATTAATCAGATTAGAACGTTTCTGTGGCAAATATATTTTGAATTTAATAAATACATTACACTACAAATATGTCTTATTACAATAAGACATATATTTGGATATTTCCTTTCAACTATTTATGTATGTGAAATAAAATAGAAACAAACTAATCAAATTTTGTTAAGTGGAAGGGAATTCTCCTAAAAGAAAAAAATGAATTATGGGAGTGTGTGACTTGAATTATATATATATATATATATATATATATATATATATATATATATATATATATATATATATATATATATATATATATATTATCTACCACATTTAAATTTACAATGAAATGTGTCTTTGTTCAAACCTCGTGCAAGCCCCTACCTACAGGCAGAGGATATGCTGGTTCCTTTGAATAAAATATTTTCCATGATCAGACTCACCCTTTATTACTTTCTCGATCAGCGCCTATGGGTTCGATGTACTTTTATCATCAACGAATAGTGTTAAAAATGCATAATTTCTAATTAAAGTGGACATCATATATTTAATAAAAATATATCGATTATTTATTTTGGGTTATGATAAAACAATTGATCTAATTTCAAACTTAAATGATTTAAATTCAAACTCATTTGAGGGAACACAAAACAATAGTGCCCATCACCATCCAATCCAAATCCAATCTTTAACTCTAGCTATATTATTTTGTGTTACAAAAGTATAAATAAACAAAATAAGATATAGTTGTTTACCAAAACAAAAAAGAACAGAATAATATACCATAATTCTTTACTCGAATAAATAAAACTAATAAGGTTATGCTTGAAGCATATTGTAAATATAGCTTTTTAAACACAATAATATACCACAATTTAAACAAAATTCTTTTTATAACGGTTTAATTCTCATTTAACAGTTTAATGTTTAACATCATAAATGTTTAATTCAAATTTAATTCTTGGTTTATAATTTTTAATCAATCTGGGATTGTGAATTGTAATGAAACTTGAAAGTTAGAACATTCTTAATTAATATTGATGAGTTTAATGTCTTGATTCTTTCCATTGTATTGAAATGATTTTTTATGTGGCTTCCTCCAATTCTCCTTGTTATGATTTCTTTTATCTAAAAATAAGTCATTCAAAAAATCAATGATAATTAAACATAAATATTAGATGATACAATGACAATTAATAAGGTTAAAAAGATTTAATTAAATGTATCACTATTTATAAATACAAAGTTAAAAGGATTTAATTAAATGTATCACTATATATAAGTACAAAGTTAAAAGGATTAGGTTATGGAAGAAAAACTTGGATTTGAGTGTATATTATCCATCTTTGGAATCATTTAGTAAATTGGATTAAAACTATGATGTCATTTTTCCAAATGAAATAGTGATACGTTTATATGCTGAAATTAAGATTGAGGGATTCTTCTCTTACGTTAAGATTTGATAAAAACAATGTTAGATACATTTTTTTAATTTTCACTAAAGTGGTGATAATTGAAAATTAATTATACCAATAAAGTATTTGATAATTAATAACAAAAACTGAATAAGTGATAATAATGGCTCAGGTAACATCTACCATTATGATTAATAGCATTAAGAAGAAGAAAAAACACATTTTTATAAAGTTGAATGCTTTCTTATATAAAAGAGCAAAATAAACTACAATATGTCTAATCCAAAAAATGAGTCATTCAGAAAATGTTAAAAATTATATTGACTCATATTATATTTATTATTATTTTACATACATTTTCTTTTATTTTTTTAATCATTAATTTCTTACACAACTTACATGAATTAAAAATATATAAATAAGAGTCAATATAAAAAAATAGATTAATGCACTATTAAACGGAGGATGAAGTCAGAATCAGCGTTAGTAAACATGGAAATAATAAATCTTATTAATATCATATTGTTGTCTCATAGTATCAATATAATTGTATACCGGTGATTTAACATAACATTAATCTTAAAACATCAATAAAAAACAATAATTATTTTTTTATTTTCATTCAAAATTAATTTTAAATGAAAAATTCGATGGTATAACAAATACTGTTTAATTGAAAACCGAACAATATTATCAATATTAGGACCAATTACAAGAGTAATAATCAATACATTTTTATTCCATTACAAGAGAATAATTTATTAAAAGAGGTGTGAAACATGATAAAATAACAAGTAACAACAATAACAACTTAGTAATTGGTATTGAAAATCTTATCCTAGGAATTGAAAAAACAAACCAAAATCAAACCTCCTTAACTCCCACAGATTTATCACTTTTGTCTTCAATCTCAAAAGCAGAAACTGGAAATGTCCTATATAACCCTGTAGGTGTTTTGAAAGTGATATTACCATTTGGTGGATCTTCAACAAAAATCTCATTCAAAGAAATCCAAAGCAAAAGCTCTTTTGTCTTAACACCAGACAGCTTTTTTATCCTACCCTTCTCAACAAGGGCGGTGACCTCAGTTCCATAGGACACTAACTTTCCAATCTTCTCAAACTTGTGTGTATAGCTTTTCTTTTGTTTCAGCCACACATGCCCACTTTCCCTATCATAACCACATTCCTCTATATCTTTTAAGGGTAATAGCCCATTGGGTAGGGCTATTTCCTTAAGAAGTTCCTTAGATTTCACTTGACATACCTCATCTCCATGGTATATCTCTGCCCTAGATTTTATTTCCTGTGTCAATGTTGACATTTTTTATATTTGGATCTAACTTTGGTTTTTCTAATGTTTATGATTGATATTTTTTGTGGAGATTTGTAGGGTTTATATAGTTCTCAATCTATGAACTTGCCCTTATATGTCTCATGAAATCACACAAATGCCATTGTGGATCCTCATTAGGTAATAAATCCTTTAAACCCTTGACTTTATTTTTTCCAAAAATGAATTAAAAAAACAATGCTTGTAAAAGAAAATAACTTAATATTTATTCGTGTAAAGATTTTTATATGGAAACATATAATTTATCATTCATTAATCTTACTTTCCTACTGTATATATTAACTCAAAGAAAAATAAGAGAAAATAGTTTATACACCAATTATGTAATAATTTTTAAGTATCATCTCGTCATTCATAATTGTTATTTTGATCATCATTCATTTTCAGATGAAGGTAATATACATAAATCGTAATTAATGTATTGATGATACAAAATATATATTAAAATTGTATAAATATTAAATTAAAATAAAGGAGATACACTTGTTTTTTCAAATATTCTAACTACAACAAATTTAGTGCATAAATATTGAAGTTTTGTAATTAGATCTAGTTTTGGTGTTCTAATGTCTATGTAAATTTATTGTGGAGATAGGTAGGTTCGTATAAATTTGCCCTTATATGAAATCACACACAAATGCCATTGTGGTTCATTGACAGGGAATAAATTTTGCTAAATGCCTTTACTCATACTTTTTCCAAATAAAACTACTTGGATTAGGAATATGGATCATACTAAGGGGTCCAGCACCGACAGAGATTATGACATGTGTTATTTAAATAAATTTAATATTGCAAATTTTCAATTATTTTCAATTAAAGTATTTTTTAATATTCAAATTATTTTGGGTCTCACATTTCAGTACTGAACTATCCAATACTAGAGATGATCTCAACCCATACATTAGACTGTGAAAAAAAATAGTCTAGTCTTTCTATACTTGTATGTAATTATTAATATAATATTTTATTTGAGAGAGGAGGATGACTAACCTATTAATTATAAATAATATTTTAATTATTAATATAATATTGGACTGTGACTAATATTTATTTTATTGTTTATTTAAATAAGTGTATAGTTTTAAATCCAAATTTTGTATCCTTTAGTTTAATATTATATTTATAATTAGATATCCAATATTTTATTTATTTATTTTCATATTTTAATTTTTAATTTTTTTTGTAATTAAGTTGTATAATTTTATAATTTTTTCTACAGTTGACATATATCTCATTAAAAAGATATAGTATGAAAACAATTTATATAACAATTAAATATAAGAATAATTTATACATCATAAAAAATCTAATGTGATATCACAAAAATGATAAGGTTTTTAAATTTTGGATAACTAATGTATTTTTAAATTTTCGAAAGGTAAAATTGATAAGCGAGTTATTGAAAGATAATTTCATATTTTAAATGCTACTTCAAGTAGCTTTCTGAAAAATAGATTTCAACTACTGCAAACTTCTCTTTTAAAGTTACAAGTTCTTTTCAATTTTTGTTTATCGAATGACTCTAATAGCTTATTGACTAAGTCAAAAAAACTATAAGCTACTTGAAAAATCACAAACACGTGTTGCCAATAGTGTAAGTGATAACAACCATTAGGGGTACCTTTCAATTTGAAGGACAATCACTTGTCAACTAACAGAATTGTAATATTGACACACTTTTTAAGTTACATTTAATAAAGTTGGGTCTTTTATCCCACAAGTAGTTTAGTTTTTTATTATTATTTTATACTCCAAATAAACACTTATTGTATTTGTTTGGTTGTTTCTTGTAATAAGGCCTTAATGGCCGAAACATTCTTCCATATTTGGCCATGTACCATGAAGAATTGTTTCCATATGGGGAAGCAATCTCTCCATTAAGTGGCTCTGTGGTACCTTACTAAACTCAAATGCATGACATGATTTATTTCCATATTGAGAAGCAATCATGCGAGATTCAAATCAAGGGATCAATGCTCTCCAAACTTCAATTACATGGTTTGATTATTTCCATAACGGGAGCAAGGCGTGTAGTAACTTTCCTGTCAAGAAGATGTTGATTCAAATTCAAATGAGAATAATGTATCTCCTATAAGGGGATAAGTTATCTCATCTAGCCACTAAAATTGTGACATGTGTACCATTTAACCATTTTTTACAAAAATATTTCTAAAACTACACAAAACAATACACATGTCATTCTTTTACTAGCTGGATGAAGTAAGTTATCTCCTGGTATAAGGAGATACTTTATTATCAATTCAAATTAATGTAGATATTACCTTCTAAGAAAGCTCAAGGAAACCTTATGGTATTTCCTTGTTGGTAGAGAGACATTAAAATGTTTCTTTTTTAGAAAAGGAAAGTTTGAATTCCACACTAAAGTCGTGTGGTAACATTCGAAGTTGAGAATATGAGTGTGATTTCTTTCCTTGTGAGGATAAATTTTAGTATTGCATGACATTGTAGCATTTTTAGGAAATACATTGAACCAAGACCAATTACTTGGTCATGTACACTTGTTGGCCGAGCCAACCTAGGAGAGAGACACCAACACATGAGACAAAGCATTACAATGCGTTTATGTTGATTATTTTCGTGGGAGCCTTGACCAGCCCAAACACTATTTGCATGGAACTTTGATTCATGAATAAAGAGAGTTGTAATTTATTTGGATTAACTCATTGTTTAGTTGAACATTGACTCCTAAAACTTAGAACTTATCAAACAACTTTGCTTGTGGCATTCAAAGGCTTGTCATCATTGGTGTGTTGCATTAAGCTTGTTTTTATCGATGATCCTTGCTTGTGGCATCATCATCTTTTAATCCTTATGCATTTCTTTTATCCAACATACACAAAACATACTTACTTCACCCTATATACACGTTTATTCTATATTCATACACTACAATCCTTCACAAAAATAAACAAATAAACAACAACAAAAAACGTAACAACTAAATTAAAGTATCATTTTGTGAAAAAGCTAAGTTTCAGGCAAGAACGGCCAAAAAGACAACCACATCATAAAGGTTGTTACTGTAAGAATTTGTTATACTATTATGCACATAATCATTATTCATCATTGACTCTTAAATATAAATACTATACATAAATAATAAATAATGTATTGATCCTATAAAAGCTTTGTTGATAACGTATAAATATTAAAGTAATAAACAAAGAAGAAATATTTGATTTTTTAAATATTTGTTAACAAATATATTCCAATTATGATTTTTTATATTCAGATCCATGTGAGTTTTCTATTATTTATGTTTTTAAGATAAATTCATGTTGAAGTAATGTTAAATAACAATAGAAAATTTACTAAAAATATATAATAATAATAATTAAATGTTAAACAAATTTTTAGTTGAAGCAAAGTAGGAGTGTTTTGAATTTAGTAATGTTTGTAACGTGGTCAACCATATAATATTTATATTATAAATTTATTTATTTAATATATATATATATAAGTTAATTAGTATGCAGTTTAATTTGAAAACTATACTACTAAATACTACACTAATCAGTACAATACAATATTAATAATACTAGTTTTTCTCTTCGTTATTAATCTGAATTTATTAAATGCTGATATGATAGGACTAAATTCAAAACTCTAATATATTATAAGAACAAACTCCAAACATAATACAAGGTTATGGCCAAATCCGAAATGTCAATATATGAACTAAATTCAAAACAGAAATAGGGTAAAAAAGGAAATGAATTGAAATTAAAATAAACAAACATAGAAACCAATTTTTTTTATAAGGAATAAATTCAAAAGAGATCATTCTTGAAAGACTAAATGCATATTTATGCATGATAATAATAATAATAATAAATTTAACACTCAATAAATTTGCTGAAGCTAATTTGTATTTACCAAAGACACATTCTTTTGCTAAAAAACTCAGATGAATAAAAAATTTATCATCCAAATTTCTCACTACTTATCTTATTCAAAATACTTTTTCCATTGATTGTTTCTAGATAAGAAGGTAAACAATAGCCTGGGGTGGGTACTATAATGCTGTGCTTCCACGAAGGAGATAGATGTATCAATAAATATTTATAATTTAATAAAACAATTATAAATCACCAAAAAAAAAAGGAAATGGAATTCATAAAATTTTTATCATACATTTAGCATTTTTATATGCTTCTAATTTTATTTTTTAACAAAGACTATCACTAATCTTTTATATATATATATATATTATTATTCTTATTCAGGATGTGTGATTATTCCTTCTAATAAGTATAACTGATATAGATTAATATTAGTCTTTGACCTTGTAAAATACCTAAATATCCAACGAAATCTTAATAGACTAGACTAACCCCTTAATCATATTTAAATATAGAATTAATTATACATACCTAACCATCCATTACACCATATTAACTTTTAAGATGATTATTCTACGATTCTATAATTTTAATACCATCAAATGACCTTTTAATGTTGTTCATGGGTTATTGTTAATCCATACCACTTCTTAGGAAATACCAATATAATTTTTATGGGCATGTTAAGGAATCAAGAGTAGAGAATGTTTATAATATTATGGGGAAATTGTGAAATTAATATATTGGAAAATGTCATTTTATTTTTTTAATATTTTCTCCTTTGTACTATTTCTAAACAGAGGCCTTCAAAATAATCAATCTAAAATTAATATAATTTATCCTTTCAGAAAAATAAAATTATGGCTATAAGCCACTATTTCTTGGTAATATTAAATAATCTATACTAAATATACTTGTTCATAATTACACTATATATTTATTATTCCCGGCATATTTTAATAAACAATTATAATGACTAAAGAGTAATTTTGAATATTAATATATTTGTTGATAAATCCAAGAGTTGCAACATTTTTACATATTTTTCATAATATGTGTAAATTATTTATAATAGTATTACAAATAGGGAAAATATAGTATTAATGATTCTCTTAACTTAATCTCTACGACTATGGATTAATACCCAGAAATAATAATGTATTCAGATAATAAAATGTTTTATATTTTACTTTACCTAAAAAAAGTTACATACATTTTCTTCCTTATTTTGTTTACATCATTATTTTTTATATTTGAGAATGCTAAACTATTGTCTTAAATACAATTATTAGGAGTGACACTTGTTAGGAGATATCACCACAGATTTCAAAAAAGATTAGTTTCTTACCCATATGGTGAGGGACACCCTTGCTAATACAAAAAAACAATTATTAAAGAATGAAAAGAGAAATTTGAAATGATGAAATTATTGCATTTGGAAATGTTTTTTTTAATCTTTCCTTGTTAACAAGTTTTTTTTAAATGTATGTCTTTAATACTCTGGATTGCATTTATTTTAATTATTGAATTGAAATATAGTCCTCATCACCATGTCTATGTGATCTATATGGTTGAAAACTTTATGGCATGATAAAGTGTGAATCGTTGAATTTAGACAGATAGTTATGACAATACTTTCGGGGTGTAATTGAGAAATCACAGGTACTATTTATTAGGGTCCACTAATGGTTGAAAATTTATTTCAAGATGACACTATCACTATTACATTTTATTATGATGAACTGTCACAACAGTGGTTTTGTAATGTTCCATATTCCAAGTGTAAGAAGAAATTCTATATTCTATAAGTGTATGAGTTGAAAAACATAAGTCTAATACTTTAATGTTTTTGGTCAAATATGTTTATTTCACTTATTCAATTAAGAGTAAATTACACTCACACCCCCTGAGTTTTAATGAAATTACACAAACCACCCATCTCTTCTTTGTCATTACACAAATCACCCCTCCCCCCTACACAAATCACCCCTAGATTTATACATACATTACACAGACTACCCATGCATGTTATAAAAGTGTAATATTTTAAAGAAAAAATGTGTGATGAATGTAATTAAGTTAAACAAAATATTGTATATTGTGTAACACTTCAAATAGTACAAAAGCGAATGTTTCTTTATTATTTTTGTGTCATTAAAAAATACATTAATAATTTCAAATAAATGTTTAAATAACTCTTATATTATTTTATAACGAGCCAAATAATGAAGACACATTGACTCTTATATTATTTGAATTTTTCTACATAATATACAATATTTTGTTTAATTAATTACACACATCATACGTTTTTTGTTTAAAATATTACACTTTTATATTATGTAGGGGTAGTCAGTGTAACATATGTACAAAATTAGGGGTGGTTCGTGTAAGGACAAAAAAGTGAGAGGTGGTTTGTGTAATTTCACTAAAACTCAGGGGTGTGAGTGTAATTTACTCTTCAATTAAAGAATAATGTTATAACCCATGAATGAATGTAATAGAATAATAAGTAGAGCAATTTAATTTTTGTTTATCAGTAATTATTTTTTGGACAACTTAAGCAATATCATAGGTGCTAGTGGTATAGGTAACTTATTAGAAAATGATACATAATATTTTTTGTTTACTTTCAAATCAAAAAATGTATCATTTATCAATACATAAAGAATGAACATTTATTATATATACAATAAAATATTTTTTAACCTTGAAAATAATAAAAAATGTTTACGTGTCATCATCTAATAAATCACTTGTACCAGTGCTCTGTCCATTATTTTTTTGGTTGAAAAAGACTTTGTTGTTAGTTGGCTACTCATATTTGTTCTTAGTTCAAATATATGACTCTCGAGAGTGTGTTTTTGGATTTAGTTTTGAATTTTTATCATTTTTCTTCCATGTATATGAATTAATCTAGACTCTATTGGGCTCACTTTGTAAACTAATATTAGCATGTAGATGATTTTTTTTTACCTTTTCACTGAAAATAGTTCTATCATTGTTAAGAAGAATATTGGGAACACTAAACGAGACATATTATTAACAAAAGGAAAACATGGGCAATGAACAGACTTGGTTATTTGGATTATTCTCATTAACTGATTTTGTTGTTTTTCTTAGTTTAATCACTTTTAATTTGACTTGCTTTCCTTTTTTATATTATTATGTGATATTTGTCTTTTTATATTCCCTTTTCATTAAAAATAGAAGTTAGGTCAAACATCTACACTCAAAGCTCCATTATTAAAATGAGCTCAATTTTAACAAAGTAACTAAGAAGTAGCTTTCAAGAAAAGCCCTTGGTAGGAGCTTTTTTCCTCCATTTTCCTAAGACATCCCCCAATAATGTTACTAATCCACATAAGTCTGTCGGACCAGACGAATGATTATTTTTTACATATGATTAAATGATATCTTTTGACCCATAACAACCGGAAAGAAGTTGAGCTTTGACTCTGATAACATTTTAATGTTCTATCTCAAAACCAATTAACAATGAAAAGAATAGCTCAACATGTATTTAAACCATTTCCGAGACGTTGAGGAAGACGATGTGAAAATTACTTCCCAACATACCATGTCACTTTAGTTCAAAAATGTGCTAGTGCATTTTAGTGTAACAGTGTGGCCTAGAATATATACTTGAATGGAGCTAATTAATTAATCATATTGGCAATGTTCCTCGACCTTGAATTTATAACAGATAAATTTGGCACAGAAATTGACATGAAAACTCTATAACTTTGTACAAATGCTAAAGAAGTTATATAATACTTACACAATTTCTAGGTTCCTAGAGTATATTTGAATTCATCTTAGCAAAGGAACATTAAAAGCTTTTTATAATCCACACCCATGTTTTAATTGAATGACACCCACACATAGAGATACAAATTATAAGAGTTGTTGAAGCTCAAGTAACAGTTGCTGCTAAGGCATGTGAAAGAGTTGCTATTGATGCAAAGAGGTAAACTTTGAAGAGTATCTGCCTATTATTTTGCAGATAAAATATTTTTACACACCAATAAGCTGATGTGTTGGTGCACATATTATTGATGATATAATTGCTATATCATATCAATATGCAGATTGATTCATTTGTTTTATGGTTGAACCAACTTGTATGGTACAAAATTAACAAAAAGTTGATATAATAGTATAAAATTTTGTTGAAAGGGACAATCATATATTCCAAAACTAGCCATTTACCCGTGCGTACGCACTAGGCAATACATTTTTGTCCTATTGTTAAAAAACGGATATTATATGAGCATTCATATACTTTAAAATATATATGTTACACGTACATTCAGATAGTTAAAAAATATATGTTCTTCGTGCATTTGTATTGTTAAGAACACACATGTGAACTATGCATTCGCATGGTTTAAAACACACATGTTACGCGTACATTCTCATTGCTAAGAGCACATATGTTATGAAATATTTGATGAGAAAATGACAGAATATATATGAAGCAGTGCATTGTGTGATTGTGTAGCTTTTTGAGCGGGAAAAAATTCACCAAACTATTGACACGTGTCCAAGAGGAGCTGTTTGGAATCGGTTAGATGTTTATACCTGACTATAATTAGTAAATTTGGGAAGGTTGAAGAAATAAATTTGTTTAGTCTTATTGAGTTATTGATGAATCAACTATCCAAATTAGATGGTATAATGGTTAATGGAAGAGATGTTAAATTGGAGAGAGAAAAATGCAGAGGATCTTATTTACACATTTAAGAAAAAATACACAAAAAATGATTTTAATTATTTTTTATTTGTTTCAAATCTTAAATGATGCATTAATCATCACTTACAAATTTATTATAATCAAATTGAGTTATTGTCCATTTATTCACATTTAAATTACATTTGTGATTAATTCTCCTCTCAAATTCATTTCATTCGGTCTACATTTTTTTGTTCTAATGATATTAATGAATCATTTGTTTTGAAGGTTAAAAAATTTGAGGTATGTAGAAATTATTCATGTTCTTAAAATTAAAAATTATAAGATTGATAATAGCAATGGGGGTGGTGATGCCTGTTGCAACATCAATTTTAACTTTCAAATATTCATCGTAATAGTAATTTTAAACGAAAAACATGAAAAATAATAAATTTATCGTTTTTTATTTTCAATTCCAATGATAAAAAAAATTCAATTTTTTTGAAGTGACAGTTTACCTTTTTGCATAGATGAACAAAAGGATATGAAATGAAATGAGAGGGATGAAGATAAATAACCGAAAAAACATAAAATAATAAACAGCAGATTCATTGCACGAAAAATATGCAATAATAGTGAGATGTATATTGTTATATTGTTATAATGTGTGAGAGCTCACCATAAGCAATGATCATGTTTTGGAGGAAAAACGTTTATAAAGAGAGTGACATGTATCATGAAGAATATTTTTTCTTATATAGTAATAGATTAAAAAGATTAGTTCATTACACAAATATTTGCAACTACTCTAGGTTAACAAAAAAATAAATAAATAATAACTTTTCTTTTCTTATCTTTATAGATCGGAGATTGTTAATAAGTGATTTTAAAAAATTGTTTAAGAAATAAATAAATTTGTTTTGAAAAATGTTATGTTTAATATCTTATCTTAATAACTTGTTTTCAGTATTCTTAAGAAGTAAGGATGGAACATATTTTTTTTTATATTCACTCTTCTATTATACTACATTTGCCACTTATAAAAAACACTCACCCTTATTAAAAAAAATAAGTTTACTTTCATTAAAAATTATTGAAATTTGTACTTATGTGTGTCTTTCTCATTGGTGCTAAAGAAAGTGACATACAATACTTATCAAATACAATGTCTTGGCTTCCATGATTAGAAAGAGATATGGAGAAGATAAGATTTCATGCTCTCCCTAAAAATTCGAGATGACACAACATTTTTGCAGGCAAAATGTAGAAAACCTTCTTTACGTCCACTTTAGATAACTTTGGTCTTTGAACCATATATCGAAGGTTCGGGAGTCGATTACTGCACAGGAAAATTATTAACACCTTATTCCACTACGCGAGAATTCGTATTTAATAATAGTCATTCAACAACGATTCCTAACACAATGCTGTTAATTATAAGGTGGAAGATAATCAACAACTCTATTTTAAACAAGCACTGTTAAATTTGGTAGGCGGATATAGCTTGAACAACGCTTGCTTCAACGAGTGTTGTTGTATGTTTGCCTAAGATACTCAGCAACACTCTTTTAAGCAAGCGCTGTTGATTTGAATCTATTCAGCAACACTTGCTTAAATGAGCGTTGTTAAATGTGACATATCAACAACGATCATTACAATGAGCGCTTTTAAAAGTCACACATTTAAACAACATTTGTTTTAGTGAGCGCGTTTAAAAGTCATACATTCAAACAATGTTTGTTTTAGTGAGAGAGCGTGAATCTTTGCAAATTTAGAAACAAAACCTCACACATAATATCATTCAGTATTCTATTTCTTTTATTCTTCTTCTTCTCTTAGTTTCTCTCTTCAAACAAGTTATTAGCTAAGGGTGAGCGTGAGTCGGGTTGGGACGAGTTAAGGCTTGTCCTTACCCGACCCTAAATGTTGTTCGAGACATTTTTCTGAACCCGGACCCGACCCTAGACCCGGAGTTAACCCGACCCTAAATATACATAGGACCAGCCTTTAAACCCGGACTCGACCGTAGACCCGATTAAATATAATGTATACTCATTTTACATATAATCTTCTAAATATTATTTATTATTGTGAATATGTAAATTGACATATAAAATAATATATGTGTATATATATTATTAAACATGTATATATAATGAAAAATTAGAGAATCAATGATATTTTCGACCAAAAAGTATCATTACTCTTTATATATTTGAACAGAGACACATACAATTATCATGAGAAAGTGAAAATGGGACGGGTCGGGACGGGTCCTGTTTGGTCCCTACCCGGCCCTAAATATTGGCTGA
This sequence comes from Lupinus albus, assembly GCA_009771035.1. Classification (NCBI taxonomy): domain Eukaryota; kingdom Viridiplantae; phylum Streptophyta; class Magnoliopsida; order Fabales; family Fabaceae; genus Lupinus; species Lupinus albus. The sequence continues at coordinate 1,305,623 of CM020013.1, read as the reverse complement.
GTCTAGTTTTTGAACCCGAACCCGACCCTAGACCCGATGAGACCCGACCATTTTCAGGCCCAACCACGATCGGGCCATACCGGATGAGCGGGTAGGGCCGGGTCCTGCTCACCCCTATTATTAGATATTGATTTATCTATTCGAGTATAAGATGCATCATTGTCTTACTTTACCTCATTTATTTCTCTTTGATTCATTTTTGCTGCATGCATTTATACCTATGTTAACTGCATATTTTATAATATAGGAAATGTCAAGGTCTAATCTAGGTTAAGTTGTTGGTGATTTACTAAACTTCCAATCTTTGTATGTATTTATTGTATTTGATTTTTTTTTTCATACATATTTTCTATGAAAATTTTGATTTGATTCTTATTATATTAAATCTGAACTATGTCTTTTTGTTCTCTTATTTCTTTAGTCAAGGGATAGAAAAATTCATGAATTTTTCATCTACATCTTCATCACTTTCTTCCCTTTTATTACTGCATATATTCTTCTAGGTTAATGGAATTGAACTATGGGAGACAAGTTCATGCAATAGTTTATGAATTGGGTTTTCATAATGATATTTGTATTGTCAATCTCTTGCAAATATGGTGGAATTGGGCATGCTTGTTATGTGTTTGATATAATGTATGAGAAATATTTTGCCTTATTTAAAAAGTAGACATTTAACGGTATCCGCTTTAGTGAACGCCGTTAAATATTTACTTTCTACAGTGTTTCAAAAGTACTGTTGAATCTAACCCTATATTCTACTACGGTCACATAGACAACGTCCGAAAAACGATATTGAATGACAAATTTAAGCGTCATTGTTTTGCTATTCTGGCATAGTGTCTCATGTACTCAGATGACACCCTCATCAATAATATGAATCTATACCTTAAGATAGTTTGGATATTTATTATTTAATTATTATTTATTAAAGGACTAAACTTTTAATTTTATATGTATGTGGACAAGTGTTTATCTCACTTATACGTATCATAACGTGGAATAAGGAATTAAAATTTAATTACATAGTTATTTTTGGGTAAAAAATATTTTGTTAGTTGTGTTGATTTTCATTATATAAAACTTAAAGAGAATAAACATTGCATAATTGCAGTGTGTCATCCTCACTTTGTGAGAGAAGTAACAATATCTACTGTATCTCAACTCAAAGAGATAGAAAACATGATATTGATTGTGTTCCTTCTTCAAAACATTAATTTTTTTATTATTATATTGTTAAAGGAAATCCAACATTTTATCATCATCTATCTACTTACTTCAAGAGAGTGAAGTAACACCCCTATATATGCTGCCACATATAAATTTGAAGGGGTGAAAAATACAACTTTAGTCGTTATCATCCTTTCAGTCCTAACTACACTTTTTATAATAAAAAAAGTCAAGAAAAATGAGATAACATTAACTTTGAACGATCATTTTAAACTTATTAAGTTATTAATATATTATAAACTTTTTAATTTTTATCATTTATTATTCCGTACTTTAATTATAATTCATTAATTTCATTATTAAAAACATTTATTATTATCATCTATAAATTAATCATTACTTAATTATATATAAATAAATGAATAAAAATAATAAATTAATATAAATTGAAAGGGGTGAAAAATACAATCTTAGTCGTTATCATCCTTTCAGTCCTAACTACACTTTTTATAATAAAAAAGTCAAGAAAAATGAGGTAACATTAACTTTGAACCATCATTTTAAACTTATTAAGTTATTAATATATTATAAACTTTTTAATTTTTATCATTTATTATTCCGTACTTTAATTATAATTCATTAATTTCATTATTAAAAACATTTATTATTATCATCTATAAATTAATCATTACTTAATTATATATATAAATAAATGAATAAAAATAATAAATTAATATAAATTGAAAGGTCAGATGAGAGTCATTGATTAGTATATAAGATCTGCGAAAAATGACACTATCACTTTTAGGAACTAACACGGAAAATGAGATATGAGAATTTTGTATATTTTATGATTTATATTTTAAAGAGTAAATTACACTCATACCCCCTGAGTTTTAGCGAAATTACACAAACCACCCCTCATTTTTTGTCCTTACACGAATCACCCCTAATTTTGTATATATGTTACACTGACTACCCCTACATAATATAAAAGTGTAATATTTTAAACAAAAAACGTATGATGTGTGTAATTAATTAAACAAAATATTGTATATTATGTAGAAAAATTCAAATAATATAAAAGTCAATGTGTCTTCATTATTTGGTTCGTTATAAAATAATATAAGAGTTATTTAAACATTTATTTGAAATTATTAATGTATTTTTTAATGACACAAAAATAATAAAGAAACATTCGCTTTTGTACTATTTGAAGTGTTACACAATATACAATATTTTGTTTAACTTAATTACGTTCATCACACATTTTTTCTTTAAAATATTACACTTTTATAACATGCAGGGGTAGTCTGTGTAATATATGTATAAATCTAGGGGTAGTTTGTGTAGGAAGGAGAGGTGGTTTGTATAATTTCATTAAAACTCAGGGGGTGTGAGTGTAATTTACTCTATTTTAAATGGAGAGTACGAGATATACCGAAAAGATGAGGGGTTTTGTGATATGGAATATTCACTTTTAAAAAGGATAAAATTAATAGACAAATGAGGAGGAGTATGATTTATTTATTCAAATTAATAGATAGCTCTTAACAACCAATTCAATTTATGCATTTAAATCATCATACAACTATTAATAATTGGTATGATTTATTCATTTAAATCAATAAATAAGTCTTAACAACTGCTAGGATTTATTCATTAAAGATTAATGATTTTTGTAAAATTATTTTTCAATCATATTTTGGTTTATCCTAAACAAAATTAAGTTTTCACAATTATGATCTTCGGTATGAAACATGACATGAAAATTTTGAAAGTGAAAAAAATGATCAAATTTTTATGTTCACAAATCAATACTCAAATAATAGAGATAGGAAAGGAAGCTTTAGAAATATAGAAATAGAATTAAAATTGGAATTCAATTATTTCCAACTCTCATTTCTTTTATTTTTTTATTACAATAAATCACTTATTTCCATGGGAAGCAGATTTCATTACTATCATCACCCTTTGTACATATTTGATTTTGTTGTACACTCCAATAGCAATTTGTCTTGCACCTTTTATCATCAGTAGCAGCATTGTAAACAGTTACAGAGTGAAACTTACCTTCCCATTGCATGCTGCAAAAAAACAATGTAGTTCCAAAAATGTTAGGACCAAATTCAAACTCATATTCGTTTCCATAGGCCACGTCATGAAAACCAAGGTCATTATCTTTCGATTTACAATGAACTTTAAGATTTATATTGTTGCCAAAGGAATTTCTGATGTGAACATGTTTTTTTGGGTCGTAAGGGGAATTGTCCCTCACTAAGAGTCATGAGAGAGAAAAGTAGTAAAAGTTGCAAGAACATGAAGATATGGATACTAGGTCTAACATTCACCATTTTCTCTAAAGTAAAAAAAAAACTAGAATATAAATTAAGATTTAAGATTTATGTGAAGTGCACTATGTTATCATTGCATATTTATAGAATGAAAATATACAAAGGGTATTTTTGACACATCAACTTATTTTATTTTCTCAATTTAGTTTCTAAACATTTTTTAAACACTCAATTTTTATTCAACCCAAAAATATATTCTCTTAAAAATGTTTCTTTAAATTAAATAATTAACAAATAAAACATAAATAACTAAATAAGAGATCTTGTTTTGAAAAAAAAAATAATGATACTTTCATATTCCAATTCAAAGTTCTCATTTTTTAAAAAGTAATATAATATTTTTTTAATTTAAATACCAAGTATGATTTTTCAAGTGTGATTTTTCTTATAACTCCATTTCTTGTTCTTGCTGTTAACTTCTTCATCCTTGAAATTGATCCATGGATTCTAGGTTTTCAGGTATGATTTCTCATCATAACTTATTTCATAACTCTTGGTGTTATCTTGGGTATGCATGGTTTTTTCGTGTTATTGAAAAAAAAAATAGAACAAAATTATTTGTTGCTTTTTAGTCCAATATTTACTAAAAGATAAGAAATTTACCTAAAAAGTTAACATTTTTTTTGGGTATTTTTGCTCCATGAAATTTATTTCCCACTTTTTTTAGTTGAAAATAACAATTTTGGTGTTATCTTGGATGTGTATGTTATTTTGGTGTTGTTGAGAACATTTTCAGTGGATCAAACTTATTTGTTGCCTTTTTAGATCAAAATTTACTAAAAAGATAACATTTTTACTTGAAAAGTTTAAATTTTTTGGTTATTTTATCTCTATGAAACTTACTTCAAGCTTATTTTGGCCTACTTCAGCATACTGTGTTAAGTGTAGGTACTTGGTCATACAATAATAGATATCATGTGCACTAGCATTACATTTCATATCCACTAAGTTTAATATTTTCCTTATGGTTATCTAAAACTTTAGTTGAATATATTGTTGAATTTTTATTGGATCAATATTTTTCTTGATTTTTTAGTTCAACATTTCCTGACCTATAAGATTTTTACTAGCAAGTTAACATTTTTTGGTAAGTTTTTAGGATATGAAACATGACAGATGTATCAAAACCTGTGTAAATTGAGAAGATTCATCCGGAAGTCTAAGAAATGATAAGTTTTTACCATATCATGTAATAGACATTCAAAAATGATTAAATTTGTCTTTACCAATTTTTGCATTAACTTTCCATACCTCTCTCTCTCCATTCTCATTCTAAATGTTTCATTCCTTTTTTTTATTCATTTTTCTTACCTCTCTCCACTTCCATTGTTGACATTTTTCTCTAGTTTTTTTCTCCCTCAAATGTCTTTCTTCATCCTTCCTTCTTCATCTATGACATCGGGCACTGTGTTCTTCATTCACAAGTATGATTTTTCATATAACTTAATCACATCAAGTGTGATTTTTCTTATAACTTCACGTCAAATATGATTTTTCTTATAACCTCATTTCATGTTCTTGGTGTTAACTTCCTCAACCTTGAAATTGATCCATGGATTCTAGGTTTTCAGGTATGATTTCTCATCATAATTTATTTCTTAACTCTTGGTCTTATCTTGGGTATGCATGTTTTTTCGTGTTATTGAAAAAAAAAATAGTAGAACAAACTTATTTGTTGCTTTTTGGTCCAATATTTACTAAAAGATAAAAAATTTACCTAAAAAGTTAACATTTTTTTGGGTATTTTTCTCTATGAAATTTATTTCCTGCTTTTTTTAGTTCAAGATAACAATTTTGGTGTTATCTTGGATATGCATGTTATTTTGGTATTGTGGAGAATATTTTCAGTGGATCAAACTTATTTGTTTCCTTTTTAGATCAACAATTACTAAAGAGATAACATTTTTACATTAAAAGTTACATTTTTTTGGTTATTTTAGCTCCATGAAGCTAATTTCAAGCTTATTTCGGCCTACTTTAGCATATTGTGTTCATTGTAGGTACTTGGTCATACAATAATACATATCATGTGCTCTAGCTTTACATTTCATATCCACTAAGTTTAATATTTTCCTTATGGTTATCTGAAACTTTTATTGAATATACTGTTTAATTATTATTTACATTTTTATTGGATCAATATTTTTCTTGATTTTTTAGTTCAACATTTCCTAACCATATAAGATTTTTACTAGCAAGTTAACATTTTTTGGTAAGTTTTTAGGATATGAAACATGACAGATGTATCAAAACCTGTGTAAATTGAGAAGATTCATCCAGAAGTCTAAGAAATGATAAGTTTTTACCATATCATGTAATAGACATTCAAAAATGATTAAATTTGTCTTTACCAATTTTTGCATTAATTTTCCATACCTCTCTCTCTCCATTCTCATTCTAAATGTTTCATTCCTTCTTTTTATTCATTTTTCTTACCTCTCTCCACTTCCATTGTTGACATTTTTCTCTAGTTTTTTTTCTTCCTCAAACGTCTTTCTTCATCCTTCCTTCTTCATCTATGACATCGGGCACTGTGTTCTTCATTCACAAGTATGATTTTTCATATAACTTAATCACATCAAGTGTGATTTTTCTTATAACTTCACGTCAAATATGATTTTTCTTATAACCTCATTTCATGTTCTTGCTGTTAACTTCCTCATCCTTGAAATTGATCCATGGATTCTAGGCTTTCAGGTATGATTTCTCATCATAATTTATTTCTTAACTCTTGGTGTTATCTTGGGTATGCATGTTTTTTTCGTGTTATTGAAAAAAGGTAAAAAATTTACCTAAAAAGTTAACATTTTTTGGGTATTTTTCTCTATGAAATTTATTTCCTACTTTTTTTAGTTCAAGATAACAATTTTGGTGTTATCTTGGATATGCATGTTATTTTGGTATTGTGGAGAATATTTTCGGTGGATCAAATTTATTTGTTTCCTTTTTAGATCAACAATTACTAAAGAGATAACATTTTTACGTGAAAAGTTACATTTTTTGGTTATTTTAGCTCCATGAAGCTTATTTCAAGCTTATTTCGGCCTACTTCAGCATATTGTGTTCATTGTAGGTACTTGGTCATACAGTAATACATATCATGTGCTCTAGCTTTACATTTCATATCCACTAAGTTTAATATTTTCCTTATGGTTATCTGAAACTTGAATATATTGTTTAATTATTATTTACATTTTTATTGGATCAATATTTTTCTTGATTTTTTAGTTCAACATTTCCTAACCATATAAGATTTTTACTATCAAGTTAACATTTTTTGAAAAGTTTTTAGGATATGAAACATGACAAATGTATCAAAACCTGTGTAAATTGAGAAGATTCATCCAGAAGTCTAAGAAAGGATAAGTTTTTACCATATCATGCAATAGACATTCAAAAATGAAATTACTAACACTTGGCATTTTAAGGGTTAAATTTGTCTTTACCAATTTTTGCATTAATTTTCCATACATCTCTCTCCATTCTCATTATAAACGTTTAATTTTTTTTTCATTCATTTTTCTTACCTCTCTCCACTTCCATTGTTGACATTTTTCTCTAGTTTTTTTTTCTTCCTCAAACGTCTTTCTTCATCCTTCCTTCCTAATCTATGAAATCGGGCACTGAGTTCTTCATTCACAAGTACGATTTTTCATATAACTTCATCACATCAAGTATGATTTTTCTTATAACTTCACGTCAAATATGATTTTTCTTATAACCTCATTTCATGTTCTTGCTGTTAACTTCCTCATCCTTGAAATTGATTCATGGATTCTAGGTTTTCTGGTATGATTTCTCATCATAACTTATTTCATAACTCTTGGTGTTATCTTGGGTATGCATGTTTTTTTTCGTGTTATTGGAAAAAAATTAGTAGAACAAACTTATTTGTTGCTTTTTAGTCCAATATTTACTAAAAGATAAAAAATTTACCTAAAAACTTAACATTTTTTTGGGTATTTTTGCTCTATGAAATTTATTTCCTGCTTTTTTTAGTTTAAGATAACAATTTTGGTGTTATCTTGGATATGCATGTTATTTTGGTATTGTTGAGAACATTTTCAGTGGATCAAACTTATTTGTTTCCTTTTTAGATCAACATCTACTAAAAATATAACATTTTTACTTGAAAAGTTAATTTTTTTTGGTTATTTTAGCACCATGAAGCTTATTTCAAGCTTACTTCGGTCTACTTCAGCATATTGTGTTCATTGTAGGTACTTGGTCATACAATAATACATATCACATGCACTAGCTTTATATTTCATATCCACTAAGTTTAATATTTTCCTTATGGTTATCTGAAACTTTAGTTGAATATATTATTTAATTATTATTTACATTTTTATTGGATCAATATTTTTCTTGATTTTTTAGTACAACATTTCCTAACCATCTAAGATTTTTACTAGCAAATTAACATTTTTTGGTAACTTTTTAGGATATGAAACATGACATGTGTATCAAAACCTATGTAAATTGATAAGATTTATCCAGAAGTCCAAGAAAGGATAAGTTTTTACCATATCATGCAACTACAGAAATTAAAGTAAGCAAACTAGATGTAATACAATTTTTGCTATTCATTTCTAAGTTTAATTATTTTTTGCTATTTTACATCTTCACGAGTTGCTAAGTCATATTTCCTTCAATTATTTGTTACACAACATAAGGTGTCATAAAGTATTATTATTAATAACATTAATTGTTATTTATAGCTCATAATTATATGTTTTAAATTTTTTAGTAGTGAAACGTTCTCAATTAATATCATTTAATTATTTTTTAAATATTAAAACGCTAAATGGAATATGTAATAATTATGCATTTAAGTAGATCTTAAAACGTTCTTAATTAATATCATTTAATCATTTTAAAAACTTAAATAGTAGGAATTCAATATTATTATTAATATAATGAGGTATGATATTCGAAATGATAAGAAAATATGTTAATATTCTGTCTGACTTAAAAAATGTTTGAGAGAGAATTTATTTCATAAAATAATCATTTAATTATTTTTTAAAACTTAAATAGTATGAATGCAATCTTATTACTAATAGAATGAACTATGATATTACAATTAATAAGAAAATCTATTGATATTGTGCATGATTTAAAAAATGATAGACAATAAATTTATTTCATAAAAATATTTTTTTAATATTAATTAGAAGAAAGGTAAATAGTTCACAAATACTTCTGTTTCAAGAATTAATATTAGTGAGTTATATTATTTGCATAAAAATGTAAACAATAGCTCGCAATGCTATTATTAAATTAAAATATTATAGTCAAATGAACAACACTACTTGAAGAGAGTTGGGTGATAAAACATGTATGTGAATAAGCACATGTTGCATATGAATACAACAATGACACACTTCCAAAAATGTAAAGACATTAATTATATTTTATGTGTCAGAGTTGGGTGATCGTGGTAGAAGAATGAAATAATTGATAAAAAACTTGATTTTCAACCGAACTATAATAGTTAGTATTTGGTGTGACCCCAACAACTCATTTTATTTTTGTTATTCTCTTTCCAATCATACGTAATAAACAATCAGCATTTGTAGGAAATGATTGAGAGAAAATTTATTTCATAAAATAACAATTTTTAATATCATTTAATTATGTTTAAAACTTAAATAGTAGGAATTCAATCTTATTGTTAATAGAGTGAACTATGATATTACAATTAATAAGAAAATCTGTTGATATTCTGCATGATTTAATAAATGATAGACAATAAATTAAACAATCCACAGAAGATAATAAATTAATAGACTATTGTTATGTTTATGTCTTATTTATTTATATTGATGTTTAGTTTAACATCCATGTGAGATTCAATTGATTAATGAGTAAAATATTATCAATAATGTTTGGGTTGTAGCTCTCAGAATGAGATGTATGATTTGATGTTTTTTATATCACAAAATAAATTAACTTTTGTTATTGACTTTGGACACCATGATATAAGATACCAAGAATGCAAGAATGAATGATGAGGTAAACAAATGTTCACTTACTAACTAATTTAGAGTGTGTTGGATTAGGAAATTTATAAGTTAAAAAGTTATTTATGAAGTTTTCGGCCATGCATGTTATTTAATACAAAAGGTTTCACGTCATGATATTCGATCCCAACTCTAATTCATTATTCACTTACATAAATATGATAGTGATGAGGTAATCATCAATAATATTTTAATTTATAAATTATTTTATAGGTTTAAATAAATTCATGTAAAATATATTATCACTCGTGCGAATGCACAGGTAACCTAATAGTTTGAATATTTAAATTAATGGTTAGGTCTAATTTCAAAAAAAATTAAATAATATTGTGTTAATGGAAATTTTTTAATTAAGGACAATAATAAAGGAATTCAAATTTTTATTTTTAAATAATATTGTGTTAATGGAATTTTTTTAATTAAGGACAATAATAAAGGAAACCAAATATAATATTGTTTTAATGGAAGAGGTGCTATATTAGGTTCAGATGATTAAACCATTCGGTCGGATCGAACAGTTTTAAATATAGTTAATAATTTTTATTTATAAATATATAATTATATATAAATGTAAAATTTTATATAACTAATAATTGTGTATAGTTATATTGAATTAACATTTCTTCATTTTTTTTGGACTGAAGTAAAACAAAATATTTGAGTAATATTATATTTTTTTTAATTTTAAGTGAATCGTCAGTTTCAGTTCCTAAATTATTATGGTTTAACCGTGTTTAGTTAGGTTGGACCAGAACTACGTCGGTTCAAAGCGGTCTGACCACTTATTCGGTTAAGATTATAAACCAAAGTTGTTTTCAAGTTCGTTTTCATTCTCATAACATTTGTTGCAATGTCACTATTTAATTACAAAAAAAATAACTAATACAACCAACTTTACATATAACGATTAATCTATAAACCTTAGATACTTTATATATTATTTAAAATTATATACTATAAAACAATAGAATATTTAAACGATAATTAATAACAAGGAATACGTAAGTCTTAATTTAAAAAATGGGTGCATTGCAAATGCAAAAACTTGCACTTGCACCCTATTAGTGGATAATAATATATATTTTCTTTTTTTAATATTAATAATTAAAAACAAATAGTAATTATCTAGACATATCAAATCTTAAATGAAAATATAAGACAAAATAAAACAATTTGAAATTCTTATTCTTATGTTGTGTCCATAACAAATTTAGGGATCATTATAATTGATGTGTTCTTTTTTATCCCTTCGAATCCTAGATGGAGCCAAAAAATCATGTTTGATTTAGTTTGTTGTAAAAAATTTCTATATAATGATTTTATATAACTAAGTAAATAAAAGTAAAGAAATATTTTCATGTGTAGTTTGTAGGCATTGTATTCATCAGATGAAGCATATTTAATGTAATTGAAATAAGAGAAGGAGAAAAGTAAAAATTAGAGATAATATAGCATAACGAAGCGTATCTAGCCTGATTTTCATTTATGTATGTTTTACAACTAAATGAAATTATAATATGTGGGAAAAAATAAAAGTAGAAACTACAAAATCATTGGTTGGATCATTTTGAGTTAACCTATTTTTTCAATTTCTATTTTACCTCATCATAATTTTATTTCCTCACCAACAAGGCATTAGTCTAGTGGTGTAAGGTCAAGAGTTCGATTCATTGGAGCAACACTTATTGATAGAAACAGTCACACGCGTCAAAAGAGATTAGTTCCTTACCCAAAAGGTGAGAAAAATACCCTTAGTAGTACCAAGAAAGAAAAAACTTTATTTCTCTCATCCTTTTTACTCTTCCACCAAACTCTACAACTCTTCATCACCAAACTCCATAACTCTCCGTAACTTTCCTTTTGTGTATTATTTATTTTAAGAGTTGTGTAATTCAAGTTTAACAACTTCTCTGTTTATTTGTGTCATGTTGTTTTTTATATTGATATTAGTTTTTATATTATATTTTATTTGAATATTTTTTTAGCATTTGTTATCCAATATTAAAAATTAAAAAATGTATAGTAAAACTATATATGGTGGTAAATATTAAAAAAATGTATATTTAAAAAATAGTGTAAAAACAATCATAACATAAACAAATAGCATGATACAATTTTCTATAATTTACTATGTAAAAATAATATTTATACCTTATGTAAGCAAAACATATTAGTTTATATTCATTTTTCAGCTAAATTAACCAAACATAAACATATTATAATCTTAATCTCAGTTTATAATCATACAATTGATAAACTGAAATTTAAAACATAATTCATATCAAACACACTAATAATTCCCAAACTTTTTATGCAATAACTTGGACGAGAAAACATAACCTTTAAGAGTGATTTCTCAAATAATTTGCTTTCATTTTTTTTATCTAAATTAAACCTAATTTGCAAATAATTCTTAAATGATATAAGGATAGACACACATTTAGAGAATCATAAAGGTGAAGAATTTAAGGAATGAAGTGATAATTGGTTTGAAAGTTCGAATGACATCCATTAAATAATATTAACATACTAACATTTAACTATAAAAAAATATACTTTTATTTACTCACTTACATAAAATCATTTTATAAACTTTTTTCAACAAACTATATCAAACTTGATTTTTTTTGCTATAAAAAAGACTATTATATGGAGAAAATATCATCAGGAATCCACCTTTATCAAATGGACAACTAAATGGCTATAGATTCTAATTCTACTAATAGACCAAATGGATGCAATCAGCCAAGTAATAAAGAATAATTTTTTTTTGTCTCTAAAGGCATAAATGATAATTACAAAAACCAAGAAGAATATTTTTAAATATAAAGATTTATGCATAATTAATATATACTTACTAATGATTTGTATTATTTTTTTTAAGAATAAATAATGATTATGGTGAATGATCAATAAAAACATATATAAAACTCATAAACTGACTGAATGTATTTTTTTAAACCAACCAACATAAACTCTTCCTATCTTACATAGATATTTTTGAGCTTCCGCTTTCAATTTCCCTTAGTGAGGAGAATATATGCATAATGTTGTCTCCAATTTTTTTTCTGAGGTCAGTTGTATCTCATGTCTTCCACATAAATTTTACACAAAAGACAAACATAATTGAACAAGAATAGAAAAATATAAAGGAAGGGAATAAATAGGTGTCACTGTTTGAAATTGGGGTCACATTTGTGTTTACCATAATCATGAAAAAATTGTATAAAAATGAGACTAGCTAAGATATGGTCATAATAGGGTTATAGAGATTTTAAAATCACAATATTATAATCATAATTAAAATTATGACGAATAAGCACCCTTTAAAAGCAAAGAATTATTTGATTTGAATTGAAATGCAACATTGTCCGCAAATATTGAAGACAAGAATGGTGAACTTCCTATTTTGAGTGATCCAAAGTAAATGAAATTAAATCTATGAAAGTCAAAGCGCAGACAATTCAGCTGTGAGAAATGATTCACATAGAAGCAAATTATTATTACTTTAATTGATGAGCTTAACCAATCTTAAATTTTTTTAGTTGAGAAATGGTGTTGGATTATCATAACTTTTCAAATGTCTAATTAATACTTTTTTTAAACCTAATTCAGAAATATGGTATTTGATCAATACAATTTCTAAATCACATTTTTTAAATATACTCAGAAGTCTTGTTAGGTTAACACAACTTATGAATAACCCACTTTAAGATATATCTATAATAATGAATAATAGATCATTAACTTGTTATTTATGGGTGATGGGCATTATCATTTTCCATCCAAGCAATATGGGTTTGATTCTCTACAAATGATTATTTTTCCCTTTTTATGGTGGAGATTTTAAGGAAAAAATTTGGGAAATGGAAAAGGTAAGCATCAAACCATTAACCTAAACATATTCATAATATAATATTAACTTTTGAACATAAATCAATTCTCGTATGGGATCAATAAGCTGATTAGACAGGGCCATTCAGATTTGGCAAATTAGTTGAGAATCTACAATGCCCTTTTATTACAATCTGTGACCATTAATTCTTTTGTGTTAATATTTTTGTAATGGGTGATAATATTCTATGCCCTTTTTCTTCACCTTTTTCTAGACATACTTTATATTCGTATTGATCATAAGCCCTTAAAAAAAATGAATAAATGATCAATAATTATAAAGAGGTTATGAAAAATGGCATTGAAAAAAGTGAGTACTAGAAATTAAAGTGATGGCTCACAATGAAATTGGATTGTGCCCTAGATGAACTCACCTTCTCTAAGGGGTCAAATATTTAAATTCTTAAATTGTCATTTAAGAAAGAGTTTCTTTTTCTAATCATCATTATATTTTAGGGGTTACTCTCATAACTATATTGTTAAGTGGCTGAAATTTATTTCGGTACTGGAGAGGATTTGGTTTAATTCATTGTTAAGACACCCAATAAAAGAAAAAGGATAATTTTTTCATTGAAATATAGTAAGAGGAACAATGTAATATAGATTAGAATTTAAGAATACATAATCCCTTTATATTTATTGAGAACTTAAGAACAACATAAAAACACATATTGTGCTAGATGAGATACAATAATACAAACAAGACATGCATATAATGATTGAGAATATTAACCATATAAGTTGCTAGTTAAAGACATGACTCAATGCAATTGAAAATATTCCTTGTAGATAATAAAGTAATTCAACGAGTACGCATCCCAAAATATTTAAGTTTTTATCTATAGGATAGAGATATCCTTAGTTATATAAAAAAAGCAATTGAGACACCACTACGCCAGAATGAGCACTGTTGCTTTACGTATCTGGTGCAGTACACTTAGTATGAGATGATCAATTCAAGAATGTTGCTCATCAACAGTCAATTCCTCAATCATACTCCCATGGTTGATGAGTGGGTTATTGAAGACTTGGACTTCAGAACATTTATTTGGTAATATCATTGAACCAATATCTTGGTCAAGTGATGATGTTATAGGCATTGGATATTTTCGTGCTATAACAACAGAATTAATAACCTCATCCATTGGGTGAAACACAGAGAGGAACTCAAATCCTTTAAGGTCACAAGGTTCAACCACTGGGTAGAGGAAAGCACGAGCACCATGAGCACTTCTTAGCATCAAAATTGCACTTGGGGCCATGTACTTAGCCAAGTGATCAATCACATGAATCTTTGACTCTTTGTCCATTCCAACAAGTGCAGCCAAGTAAACAACCTCGTACTCTTCCAATTCATGTGACACATTCAATATATCATTGGTGTGAAAAACCATCCGGTTCGACAAATCAGGGTCACGGATAACCAAATTTTGAGCATAGGAATTAGCTAGATGGTCTATATCATAGTTGTGGAAAGTGGTGGAGAGTAAGTGATTTGATGCTAGCACAATTGAAGTAAGTGGAAGAGGACCTGAACCCACAAAGGCAATTTTGTTAGGGACATTAGTTATGTGTTGGTTAAGGATATTGAATTCAAGGAGACCAAGTTTGAGGTAATTGTTATAGTAAGGGAAAATATGGAGATGATCAAGAGGGTTATCATATGAGCCTAGAATTGTTGAGTAGTGACTTTCTAAGTGACCTTCAGCTACACCACATAGTCTTATAAGTTTGGATCTAATTTCTTGCACATTTTTGTTGAGGGTGGACACATCAATTGGACTAGGTGGCATGCATGTGAGGACAAGTTGAGTGAACAACATGTCCACATTTTTTGAGGGTTTTAGACTCTCTAGACTTGAGATTTGTTCATAGAGCTCACACACCTTTTCAACTAATAGTTGCTCTTCTTGGCAAACCATGTCGACACTATGTGGTTATGGCAATTAGGAAGAAGGTTGCAAAAGCTTATGGTATGCATACATATGCATGCTACAGGTCAATATTTATGCACAGTTGTGGGGTCCACTTTGGCATCTTAAATTTAGAGACTTTGGCTTTGGTGCACATATATATTGTATTTCAAAAATTATTTCTTGATACAAAAATTTGGTTACCATAAAGTTTTTAATGTTTGTTTAATATATATATATATATAGTAGAAGAATGTATACAAAGTTAGATTGTACAAATGAAATTATATTTTGTGATTATGGAAAAGTTATTGAATGAATATGTACTATACCAATGACATGAGATATTAGGTAACCTATGTTGATTTTTTTATAAGTTTATATTAAAGAATAGAAGTAATACTTAAAAAGGAAAACAAAACCTACAAACCATTATCTCAGTAGAAACAATACTATACCCTAACCTACCCAACAATAATAAAATAAGACAAATTCAACTCGATATGTAGTCCCACATAATCGAAGATCAACAAAAGTCATTTACAGTAACAGTAATAGTATAAACTTAACACTAAATTAGAAGTCGATTGAAACCAATATGTATTAGTATGGTTATGTCTTCCTTTAATCCAGATCCAAAACTTAAATTTCATATCCTCCACGATATCCTATATACTAGCTTCCTTATTATTGTTAAATATTAGGCCATTTCTGTTTATCAAAATGGTCTAAATTTCAGTCATCCATATAACATAGAAAACATTCCTTAAGTTTCTGCCTTTTACTAAGTAGTGTTGGAAGAAGTAGGAATTACTATAAGCACAAGGTATATTAAACTGAATAAAGGGATATTAGCCCTTACAATAAATTTACATAACACCAACCTTCCAAAATAATTAAAAGGAGGCATATATTAATCCGAAATTTTTTAACATTGGCAAAACATCAAAAGATATAAATCAATACCAATACCTTATTATTTGAAAAATATTAAACAATAACATAGCATCAAAAGATTCGTGGAGGACCAGAACCATATCCCTGCATAACAAGATAGAGCATGATACACCAATCTAAATCATTGAGCAAAATTTATTATGCTCTTTACCTTGAACCAGCAAGTAGAAATGAGAAAAAGACTGAACCATAGTCATATTATATACGTTGCACCTATTCTTGCATAAAACACCATGCAAAAAATTATGTTTCCAAACACTCCAAATAATTTTTCGAAAAAATAAAATTAATAAATAAATATTTTACTTTTTTTTTCATTTTTACTTCTAAAATTGATATACAAATAAAACCCATATTTACTTCTAATATTATATTTTTCATGTACATACATATAGTAAAACACCTTTTGTTTTTAGGGAAGTGGGTGTACAAAAAAGTAGGAATATTATACCCTAGGATTTATACAAAAATAAAAAAGGTAGTGGATTCTTGTATATATCACATACCTAGCTTTTCCCTAGCTTTCGGTTGTACTATTCCAATTTTATTGATTTTTACATGAGAAAATGATTGCATAAGAGAAGGTGTTACAATCAATCAATAATGGTGAGGCTTGTTGGTTGGTTGTGAATAAAAGTCAAACATGCTTCATACAAATAGCAAAAAGGGTCAAACATAATCTATTTTGCAAAATGCAAATAAATGTGTTGAAACAAGGAGCCACGTTCCCTAGGAATGATGTCCCAACTACTATACATTGGTGCATGCGACAGTACATTAATATATTATGGTCCTAAAACTTGGTTGAGTGATTCCATTTTTGAATTGCATCTTCCAATGGAGAACCAACTAGGCAACCTCAATCAACAGTAATATAGAGGTGTCAAAACGGGTTACCTAAATATGTTTGGATTAGCCATATCAAGTTTGGGCTAAACTGAATCGGACTAAAAATTCGGATACAATTTATGCATATCAAATTGTAATTCAAACTTGCCCTAAACGGGTTACAGGTTTGGCGGGCAACCCCGTAATACTAGAAAATATTTATTTAAATCTACTTAATCTATTTAATATATATATATATATATATATATATTTTTGATATACTAATATATAACTTTTATAACACTCTTGTTATGCCCAATGTAAACAAACTTATAGATTTAATGCATTGTTTTTGAGTTAAGACGATATGTCAAATTCACATATATAATTTTTAATATAATTCATTTTTTAAATATCTATTTTCTATTGGACTCTCACTCCCTAATACGGAATAATTTGTAACTTCACTTTAATATATAAACATTTGGATACTATAAAAAATAATATCATTTTGGTTTATAGTAATGGTAGTATAGACTCAAGTTAAGAATGAATTCTATATGTCAAAGTATAACTACTATCGTAATATATGATTATTATTCTTAACTTTCTGTATGAAGATCATTTGTAAACTCTTTATCAACACTTTTATAATAAACTATTATGTTAAATTTGGTTGTGTTGAGTTCTTTATGATAAACTATTATGTTAAATTTGGTTGTGTGGAGTTCTTTATGGTAAACAATTAGTTGTCTTTTAATTTTGGGGAGGGATCTATTTATTCCAAGAGTAAGTGAAAAAAACCTACTTCACATCTTAGTCATCCAATTTTGGAAAATCTAATGGTTTATATGTATTCACCAATTCAAACCATTGAATTTCCCAAAAGTGAATGATCATGATGTGAAATATATTTTTTCCACTTACCCTTGGAGTAAGTGGATCTCTCTCCTTTAGTTTTTTGTAAAAGTTATTTCTTTATTATGTTATTCTTGTAAAAGTTAAATCTAATTAAATATAGAATTAAGAAAGGAAAAGTGAATTTTATATGTTTTAATGTATTCTCGTTTGATTTGATACTATATATTTTTTTATTCAAAGTTCATATCACAATATTTATTTATTTTATTTTTATTATAAGTTATTTTGTTAAATAATTTTCACGTAAGGTTTATTACCAAGCCAAAGGTCCCAAGAAAGATTAAAAATTAAGGGAAAACGGTTAGCCCGAACCTGCCCAAGCCCGATTTCAATATAGTTCGCCGGTCATGAATAAAAAACTTGAGTTCAATAAAAAGTACCTAATATAATATCCAAACCCTATAAATTTTTAGCATTTGAGTGGCCGACCGGACTAACCTCTACCATAATACCAAAGATATTTATAAGAATTTGTAATGCAAAAGTTTTTTTTACTTATTTCATATATATATATATATATATATATATATATATATATATATATATATATATATATTTCACCCCTTACACAATTGGATAGGTGAACTATGTCATCAATCAAAAAAATATGCCCAAGTGTAAACTTCTCTATAAAGTCTTTTCCTTTCTTACTATTAATTTTAAATTTTATTTATTCCTTATAAAATAAATTAAATAAACAAAATGATAATTGTATTACATAAATATTATATATATATATAAATAAATTAAATAAACAAAATATTATATATATATATATCGAACACATTTAGTCTCATAATAATTTATTTTTATATATTTACAACTTATATATCCCTAATATTAAATACATTATTATAATTTATAATAAATTTTGTATCTTCTAATTTTTTTTTATTTTTTTATTATATGTATAAGTCATATTCATGTAAACATTTATATAATATTAAATTTATTGAATTACAAAAGCCTAACTTAATATGTCAAACTCTAATAAAGTTGCAATACTACAAAGCCTTACACTTGGATAAGAAGATAAGGCTTTGTTTATTTCCATATGGGTGGGACATGAGGCCCATACAATAAGTGAACAAGTTACAAGCCTATAACTTATTAACTATCTCTTGGAAATTGTGATCTTATATGAATTTTTTTTGCAATTGTTAATTTGTTTATAAAATATGGAATCATTGACGTTGTATGAGTTTGATATAATTTCATTGTATCATCTATATTTAATTCTTAAAAATATTATTATAAATACATGATAAATGATATATTATCTGTATATAAATATTCACACTAATAATACTATATATTACACTCTAATTTTTATGCTTACTTATCACCATCGACCACGTGGGCACGAGCAGCACTTGCACATATACAACTGAGAAATAAAATAAAAAAGTAATATTGAATGTCTCTATTCTAAAAAGTAATATTACAATATTTGTCTCTTACTCTAAATTGAATATCAATTAATTTATCCCAAGTAAGATAAAATACAATATCTTACTACTCTCTTACTAAGAATATTCTAGCTCACACTATGGTGGATATCAACATTATCATTGTTAAGTGAAAAAATAATATTTGTTATATTTAAGATACTTTGAAAATATTACATTTAACTTTTTAGCTCTAACGTTATATTCTTCAAAAATTAGTTGATGGTTTGAAGATTTTGAATATCATTATTGAATATATTCAATAAATTATCTAACAACTTAAAATAATCATTGTATGTCATCAATTAATTAAGGAGGAATTCCTACAATATTTAAATATTTCTCCTCTTAATGGCTAAATATAAGTAGATAGATAATAATTGGTGTCAAACCTCTAAAACTCACGTAGTCAACTTCTAAGGTAGAACCTATTAGTAGTTTTTCTTATCAATTGTAATAAAATGTTCTTAACTCGGCATTGTTGCATCTATAAAAAAACACCATATCACCAAAGATATAATGTAGTTCTATATTTCTTTTTTACTTAGTCAACAATTTAAAGTTATGTAAAAAAGCATATGGAAGGTATGCATCATACTTTGTAAACATTAGGTTGAAACAATAATATATTAATGCAACTTAAAAAATTCAACTTAAAATATATAAGAAAAATAGAGAATGAAAAAAAAAGAGATGGCATACAATATACGTGGAGAAAACTTTCAAGAATAGAGGGTAAAAAATTCCATGAGGAAAAAGAAAATGACATTATTATTAATGTCAATGAGAAATAATAGTTATTGTGAACCTAGATACAAAATTTATACTAACCTAAACCTCAATAACTAATGAATAGAAAAAAAATGAAAAATTAGGATATGGCAACAAGTTAAGATATGATGACAATATATTATCATATCTTAAGATAAACTAAGAGAGTAATTTTATTAAATCATCATATATCGTATTTTTTCCCTTAAATAATCTATGAGTGGTTTTAATGTGGGTCATACTAAACAATTAAAAAGATAATTTGAGACAAAATCTAACAAAAATTCAACTTGGCTCGAATTTCAAAATAATGGCATAATCTTTGCCGAATAAGCCCCAAAGGGCAATCAAGAGGCATATGCACCAACCAAGTCAAACAATGTTTGAACTTGGCAACATGAAATGACTTTGTCAAAATGTTGGTTAGATTGTTAGGAGTGTGATTCTTCTTCAAAATAATATCACACTCTCATTGATAAAACTTTTAGCAAAGAAAACATGTTTTAAACCTTACATTTCAACCCATGAATGTCTATAAACCCATGAATGTCTATATTTCTTTTTTGTACACCCACTTGCATCTATCTTTCAAACTCTTCTTGCATAACCACTTTGATAAATCAACACAAGAAATAGCTCCACATTAGTTTTTAGGCTCATTCAAGATCATGGTTAGATATCACATTTGTATCTATATTCTTAAACTTTTTCGCACCTCACCATTTGCATATTGAGATAAAATCCATACCTTCATATTAATTTTCCCATAAAAGTTGATCGAGGTCAATCATATACCACATCGTGTATTTTTTAGTCAAGCTCAAACCTAACGAAATGAATCGATTGTAAAGTAAGTTTTGATGTCCATTTCAAGGTTCAACATTGTGAGGCAACATAAAATATTATCAGAGATAGTTTGTAGACAACATATATTTAGTTTTAACCTTATAATATTTGAAAAATCTCATAATATTTTTATTTGCATTTTCCTTCCCACAAACCATCCAATTTCTCAAACAATTCCTATCTTATCAAACATTATTCTCCAAATGTAAATAAACATATTATACATATTTATGCATTCTGTTGAAGTATATATTTTTTAAATATACATAGTTTCCACTATGTGAATGAAATAAATTAAGGCAAGAAAATAACATTTTGGGATTTTTAGTAAATATTTGAGGTTCAAAATTTAAAATGTGGATCAAAAAATAATATATTTTTTATATAACCAATAATATCTCTCACTAATATGTAATAAACTATTCTCTTGGGTACGGTGAATGTTTTGATATATATGGAAATCTAATATAGTCTTACACAAATATATCAACCTTCTTCGTAAATCTAAAAAAGAATAATAAATATAAAGAAGGAAAAAGGTTCTACATAGTAACGAATACTAAGAGAAGGGCTCAGCTGGTGAGCCCAACAAAAGCCCTTACCGGCTGAGCCAGTCACCAGTCTCATACAAATTTTGTTACAACAAACAAAAAAACCCTAATTCGTACGTGTCTTGGTTTTTGGGTTTGATTGAAACAAAATTAGGGTTCGGATCGATCTTGAAAATAGAATAAAAAGTGATGTTTTTGGTAGATTGGTTTTATGGGGTTTTAGCATCACTTGGTTTATGGCAAAAGGAGGCTAAGATCTTATTCTTAGGCCTTGATAACGCTGGCAAAACCACTTTGCTTCATATGCTCAAAGATGAGGTTTTTTAAATTTTCCCCTTTTCATTATTATTCCTTTTTTGCATTTCTTTTTATTCTTCAACTGGGTTTGATCTCTACCCTTATTTACTTTTTCTGCATAAATTTTGCATTTTTTAATACTAGAAAACTTATCTGGTTTCTTATTGATGTTGTAGGTTTTCAGTTTTCTAGCTTAATGGTTTATTCTGGAGAAGTTTTATATAGATTAGTTGCACATTAGGTCAATTACAGAAAATTGTTAATTTATAGATTATTATCATACTCAATTAATGTAAAATTCTGATTAACTGCTATAATATGATGGGTCTAGTGGACCTAATTTGAGTGCATGATATGATTGTTCCGGTGGAATAGTTTTATTGTAAGAGTTCCTTTATTATGGTGTATTGGTGTAATGTTTTTTATTGTGAGAAATTGGTTTTGCAGAGGCTAGTGCAACACCAGCCAACACAGTATCCGACATCGGAGGAGTTGAGTATTGGGAAGATCAAGTTTAAAGCTTTTGATCTTGGTGGTCACCAGATTGCTCGAAGAGTCTGGAAAGATTACTATGCCCAGGTCGCTCTCTTTTTCTTATTTCCTATTACACACTTTTGTCTACATATTTTCCCAATATGGAGAAGGTGTCTAAATCGTGCATTTTGTGAATTTAAAACATATGGTTAGTCGCCACTAGGCCTTCTCGATGTGTTGATGATTTAGTGAGTCAGATATAAAGCTGTACAAACTTGTAGGCTATGATGTTATTATATGACATGATACAGCGGTATAAGTTACAACTATCCTTGGGAAATATATTGTACAATATTGTTTAGGATACATCATACATATATAAATATGCATTAAAATATTCATAAAACATAATGTATATATAATTGCAGTGTCGAAAAAGCAAACTAGGAAACACTTCTTAGACATTACTAAATGGTAAATACAACATAGAAATT
The DNA here is from genome assembly GCA_009771035.1 of Lupinus albus. Lineage (NCBI taxonomy): Eukaryota > Viridiplantae > Streptophyta > Magnoliopsida > Fabales > Fabaceae > Lupinus > Lupinus albus. The sequence continues at coordinate 1,282,679 of CM020013.1, read as the reverse complement.
GTTAATCGTTGTGCATCTCAATGCTCTATTTGTCCTGTGCGGATTTTACCCAGAAACCAATAAGTGTTCATGTAACTCTGTCTTATGCCCCCCTTTGTCTGTGTCTCCTGCATTATCTAGAAACCAGGAATTGCTCGTGCATTTCTCTGCTTTATGTGTCCTGTGTGGATTTTATCCAGCAACCAGGAAAGGAAGTGCTTGTGCATCTCCTGAAAGAATGGGAGAGCTGTGCGGATTTGACCCAGCAAGCGAGAAGAATCATGCTCGTGCTTCTAAGTTGCCAAGCTTTGCTACTTTGTTGCATTGTTGTTGGCAGAGAAGAGACATGCATCATATGCCAATGTTAGAGGAAACTGGAGTAGATTCTTTGAGAAAACTGAAGAGTTTGTGTTAAGATGAAAGTTCAAAGTCATATTGGAACCTCACAAACCTTATCCTAAAATGTCCCAGTCGTATTGGATTTACTGTATCATTGTACTATCCAAGGATATTGGTATCGGTTACTTATCCCGTGTTAATGTGTGAAGAGAACATGACGTCTTTACTTCATAGCTTGTAGTTCGACCTATTACAACAACAACAATCAAGCCTTTATCCCATTAGGTGGGGTCCGCTATATGGATCGAACAACACCATAATATTTTATCATAAATCATGTTCATTGCCAAAGCATTGAGCTCTAAGTCTTTCTTTATCATTTCCCCTATGGTTTTCTTGGTCTCCCTCTAGGAATTGAACTAGCTTTCATTTGATCTACTCTCCTTACAGGGCTTCTATCAGTCTCCGCCACACATTTCCAAACCACCTAAGGCACGACTCTACCATCTTTTCTACAATAGGAGCTACTCCAACTTTCTCTCTAATGCATTCGTTTCTAATCCTATCTTGTCTAGTGTGCCCACTCAACCTATTAGCTTCGATAAAATTTTCTTCGAATGCTCAGTATAGTAATTTATTGTATTATGATTAAGTTGTTTTAAACTACTCTCTTGTTGTGGAATGTTCTAAAAGACTACAACTAAATTAAAGAATTCATTGCTGTAGCACCTTTTTCACTTGGTGCTGATAGTATCATATCAGACCGATCTGCTTCTGAAGCAATTTATGATTTGGTAACATGTTCAACATTCTAACTAAGAATTTTTTTTCTTACATAGATTATTCATTTTATGATCATAAGTTTCATCCTTCTTTGATGCAGGTAGATGCAGTGGTCTACTTGGTTGATGCTCATGACAAGGAAAGATTTGCTGAATCAAAAAAAGAGCTCGATGCTCTCCTATCTGATGAATCCTTGGCCAATGTCCCTTTCCTTATCCTCGGAAACAAAATAGATATTCCATATGCTGCCTCGGAAGAAGAGTTGCGTTATCATTTGGGCCTGACCAACTTCACCACAGGGAAGGGTAAGGTGAATTTGTTAGACTCGAATGTTCGTCCGATGGAGGTATTCATGTGCAGTATTGTGAGGAAAATGGGTTATGGAGATGGTTTCAAATGGCTTTCTCAGTACATCAAGTAGTGTCTGTTAGTAAGAGATGACTTGGTATCTCATTTCTAGAAGAAGTTTGTTTATATAGTTATGAATTTGTTGAGGTATTGAAATTGCAGTATATTTCAATTTTTACTTTATAAAAGTTATATCTAGAAATTCCTTCCACCTTTGCTTGTTGTTATTTTAGAGTGTTATCATGATTAAAGATTTTTCTTACAATTATGTGATAATGTTCAAAACTCTTCACTTTTTTGATGCCTTGATAATATACTTTAGGGTCATTATTCTTTTTGGTATACATTGATTTACAGTTTCTTTTTAGGTCCAAGTAAAAGTTACATTCTCTATTATAAGATGAGATGATAAACTAGTTTGTATATAATAGTATGATTTAATGGATCTTATATGAACTGTGGGATAGTTTTCATTAATTTATTGGGGTCTTAATACAAATCCTTCAATCCACCCATTATTCTAGCACCTTGTGCATGAGTTGTGTTTTTTTCACTGGTCTATTTTTTTAAAAAAAAAAATTGTGAGCTAAGTTTTAGAGGGGAAAAAAATGAGAGTGATTTTACTAAAATATTTTATAGTTCCCTAGTCTTTTTATTTCTTCTTCAAAATTCAATTTACAAAGAGACCTTAAAAGTTCATAATATATTTATATCTCTACATATTAATTATTTTGTATAAAATATTTCATGAATATTTTTGGATACTTATAATATTTTTATATGAATATTGATGCTAGTATTTTGTTAAGTTTGTAATGGATTGTTCTAACTTTTAAAACATTTATTTTCTTTTCATTTAGAATTTGTTTGTGTTGATTTTATTTACTAACTTTAATGTTTTTGTCCTAAAATTAAGGTATATTTATAAGATCATCATGTTAATGAATATGAGATAATCCTGAATAAGCAACATTTTGTAGATGTAGACAATGTCAAAAAGATCTCAAGCCATGGAACAAGAGAGCTAAGGAAAAACAAGGAAATGATGAAGAAACCACATGGTATGTTGTTAATACCATGTGAGGCTTGTTGACCATGTAGGTGTAAATCATCATCATACAATTAGAACACATACCAATAAACAAAAAGTAGTGTTGATTCGCACATATAGTCCACTCTTTACTCAACACAAGCATCAAATTTTATAGAAGCCATGTGCCAAGTACATCATTTTTAAGCATACCCAAAATATGATTTACTTATATGCTTACTTTCATCAATAATGTTTCAGGCTATTAGATTGTGAGCCAATTACCACATAGGAAACATGTTACATTTGTTACTTGGTCTCAATTAGATTTTCTGTTGCTTTGGCAGTGACTATATATATATACATCCAAAAATACGAAATATTCAAAAATAAAATCGAAAACCGATCCAAAATAGACCGAAATATCAATATCTGAATGTGTTTCGATCATATTGGATTTATTGTTTAAAGATCGATCGGTCCGGTCCGGTTTTCGGTTTCACATCTTAGGTCGAGACTGATCCAGACCAGACCAAAATTGTTTGTGTAACCCTTTTAAGTATTTTTTTCGATGTTTTATGCTTAATATTTTGTCATTTTTTGTAATACACGGTATTTGCATATATTTCTCATTCATTCCCGTAAAATACATTTGGGTTGAATGATAATGATTGCTAGAAAAAACACCACTTCACATGGAATTGTTTCCATTGATTGAATCATTTGACTTTTTTGATGTTTCTAATCTTAGTACTAAGAGGATCAAATGTTTCTTCTCTGTATATGTGCAACATCAGTTTCCTAAGAAAATATTGGTGGAACTTCCCTATAAAAATATTTATGCTATTTTGGGTTTTTACACAACAAATGTAGTAGCTACAATCCTTGGACAAATCGATGATTGAGATGTTCTGGCTGATGGTGTTGTAGTGGGAGAGTGCAATCAATGTTTTAAAAACCGTGCCGTACCGGTCGGTTCAACCGAAAAACCGGTGAACCGGACCCCTAACCGGTACGGTACGTATGTTATACCGCATATGCAATAGAACCGGTGAAAACCGGTTGAAAACCGGTCAAAATCGGTAAACCAGTTTAAACCGGTCGGTTTGTACATTAATTTTTTTTTTTTTTAATTTCAAATTTTCAATTCTTCACAAATTCTTCAACTTCAATGATTGATACTTGGGTCATTTATTTGTATTTTGCGTTTGTTAAGTGATAATTTTGGATAAATATATGTTTTGTACTTTAGACTTTGATTTTATTAAAGACTTAATGTTGTTTGTTTGTGTGAATTTGAAGTAAATTATGAATATGGATTATAAATATGAATATCTACTTATTTGAAATTTTTTGTTATAGGTTTACATATATATATATATATATATATATATATATATAAGCAAGTATGTCCGGTTTAACCGACATGCGGTTTAATTACTGAACCACTGGTTGAACCACTGTACCACTATACCAGTACCCTAACCGGTGGAAAGTTTGTATATGTTTAGGCCTATTTGTAAATGCTTTTAAGTTACACGACTAAGGTCCGCAGTAAAGTTTCTATCTTGCTTTCTCCTTTCAATTTATTGTTCTATCTTAGCCCCAATGCAATATCTTTATGTTTCATAAACTCTGGAATTTGAGTGTATGTCCAATTTTAATTTTTCTATACAAAATATTGATCCAAACTGAACTGAAACCATATAATATTTAGACTGGATTGGATCAGACATCTTAATATAAATAGATCAGATCAGATTGCATGTTAATTACATATTTAGATCGGATAGTTTTTTTTACTTAAAAACCGATTCAAATGCACCACGAACCTCTTAATTGACCAATCAAATTTCAATATTTTCATGTATATTATTAATATTTGTTGGGGTGACCGGTGTGAGAAAAAAATTAGTGCATAATTCAGATCAACCATGGACCAAGAAACTTAGGTAGTAAAGGGAAAAAATAATATACAAAAGTTCAAATGTTTGAAAAATGGTCAAGATAACATACAAACAAAAACGTATAGAAATAGAAATAACAAACAATTAAGTAGGTATATTTCAACCGGGTCAAATATTCTACTGAAGACATTCTCTATGAAAAAGAAATGTCTTCTGAATCAGAAATGATTTGGAATAGAACTTGAAATTCTTTCACTTTCAACAAAATATGAATCTTCCAATGCAATAACTATACTCAACATATAAATAAACTTTTTAACATGAATTCTACTACTTATGAGTGCCTAAAAATATTACTACCCAATCAGAAAACATGAAGGGATCATGAATTAGATTAAATACATTAAGACACTTACACTTTTCTTTCTAAGAAAATTAATGATGTAATTCTTTCCTTCACAAATCATTTAAGGGGTTAAACATGTAACAAATCAGAAACCAATTCATTCATCAAACTATCTAGTATTTCTTGCTCAAACTCTAAACCCTCTTCAAAGGCTTCAACGTCAAAGTCAAGCCATCGCCCGAAACCGATGCTCATGTCATTGTCGACAAGCTCATCTACCATTACCTCCTCTTCGATGTTTATGAATCCAAACATCTGCTTGTACAATTCCTCGGCCAAAACGCTCTTCTTTTGAATTGATATCATCCATCGAGGCCATCCTTTGCAGGTTCCAACAAAAGCTCGACTACATCTCAACTCTAGCCACTCACTCACATAGTCATATACAACCTTCCTTTCAAGCTTAGAGAACTCTTCACAGTTTTCTGTTTCATCAATTTGATTCTCCAACCGATCAAAGATGTTCGGCATTATGATTGTATTGATTTGGCCAATGACATATTCTTCTGCCATAAACTCTGCATTGGTGAGTATATCATGTACATATTCAAGTCCCATGTACCTTGATATTTTAAAATCATCCAAATTTGTCATTTCACTTAGTTGTTTCACAGCCATATTTTCATCTGCCAATACAGAAGAGCTTTGCCCCGAACTGGGTTCCTTTTCAAGTGATACAGATTCATTTATATCAGAAAAATTAGATACTTCTTCGTCTTGAATGTACGAAAAAACTGTGCCGCCTGAAAAATTGAAGAAACTTATAGGCATTACTATTTTGTAGGTAAATGCATTTATATTGAGAAACTGCATCGAATTTCTAGCAAGTTTTCTATGACCCAACATGGGGAAAGATATCTAACAAGTTTGTACTACACAAGCACGGCATAATTGTCAGAGGATACGACATTGTAGAAGAAAAAATTAAATCATAAAATAAAACGCCCGGAAATTATGCAAAATCAGCAAAGTTGTATAAATAATTCAGCAACAGTAGCAAAGTTTGTTCTAGAGTCAACTACTCCCTGCCAATTGCAACTTCTTTGAAAGCTTGATTCAATGTGAGATTTTGCTTTATGTTCTAAACAATTATGCTCATAAGCAGTAATAAGATAAAGATTAAACATTACCATATACACTGTCTTCACTATCCATGTAGCTTTCACTGACAGAAGGACTTTCAAAAACTGTGACAGCTCTAGGATGTTGACAACTTCGATCATTTCCATTGTCACCATAACCACTACAGCTAGTATCTTCCATTACTTTCTGCACAAGAGATAGAGTACTGACATGAGCATATCGGCTCTACTAAGTTCAGAGAGATTAATGAAAATATTGAATAAACTAATTTTGTAAAATTTGAATCTGGAAATGGTTTGTAGAACATATTAAACAAATCCCTTGAAAATCGGAACTAACACATTCTGCATATATTACTTTTCCCAACCTCAACCCTCCAACATATTGTAATGGGTAATTGATGGTAGAAAGTTAGCAAGATGCTAAATCAATAATTAATACTTCGAATGAAAACTGTAAGAGATGAAACTGATAAAAAAAATGAGACCTGAAATTGCTGATTCATGTGACCATCATTTGAATAACGCCAGTCATGCATGTTATCGAGTTTATCACTAAACAGGTAAGGGTGAAAGCTTCCGCCTTGTTCCCCGGATGTAGGGCTTACAAAACTGGGAACTTGGTCTTGCAAAAAAGATCTCGAATCAGCAGAAGACTCCTTGGTGGCCAATGTACACTGAGGCAAATCAATTCTAGATGTCAATTCTTGAAGCTTTTTCTCCAATAAGTAACTTAAACTATCACCATTTATTATAGGTAACCCTGGAGGAGAAAATGATAACTTTTTGGGATAATGATTATCATTATGCCCAAAAGAATCAAGATCGGTTCTATTTCTACTTTCCACCACCTGATCAGCAAAGGACAAGGACTCGGGCGTGCTTCTCCTCAAGGGGGATGTAAATGTGAATGAAATAACATCCTTGCTTTCTTTCATGTTAAATGCATCCTCATCAATACTTCCGTCAGTAGTAACGTTGCATTTTATGGACTTACTTTCAAAATTATTTACAGCTTTATCGTGACCTCTCGCCTCATGAACATCCCGGCTCATATACTTTTTATTTTTAGAAATACTATCGAATGGTGGGATCCCCTTTTGGAAATCAGTTGCTCTAGTGCTTGACCTTTTAGGTTGAATCTTGGCATTTACAGCACCCTCGTTCTTTGTCTTCCTTATTCGAGTAGAACTTTCTGAAGATGATGTTTGAGTTGTAGGCTTGGTGAAATCTGTTTTTGAAGTTGATTTACCTTTGTTGGTTAAACTATTCTGCTTTTGATTATTCTGCCCAAGCACATTGCTATCCCGGCTTCTGCCAGTTTTCTGCTGCATGGCTCGCTGTGTACTTGGTTTCTGGCTCCTGGAGAACTGAATAGATTTTATCTCAGCCTGTCCTTTCTGCTTCAAGTATTTCTTATTACCATTTTCTGTCACTGTATCTCTGCTCTGAACATTGGTTTGGGATTGTATTGAATGTGAAACTGACTTTGCTTTGCTTGATAAGTTTCGAGAACTAGTTTTTCCCAAATCTCTTGAACCATTTAAAGCTGGAGCATATTTACATAAATTATTGTTACTCTCACCATGCTTGCCATTTGCAAGGTTGGCAGTTCTCGGACCCACGAGCTTTTCAGGCATGGCTACAAATTGTGAAGCTTCCAATCTCTCTTTCAAATCAAGAATTCTCAAGGGAACAGATGAAGATCCAACCGAGGACATTTTATTTCTCAAATATGGCCGAGGGCTTGCCTCAATTATCTTGGTAGCTGCCTCCATAACGTGAGCTGCATTCTTTGCGGTCATAAAACCAGGACTCTTGATAGGAGATAACAGCTTATTGTGAGTAACAGGAATGGGTTTAGCGGAACTCGGAGGCAAAATTTCAGTTTGGAATCTCTTTATTGGACAGTTTCCAACCTTTTGTGCCTTTGATTCCATTGCATCCCAAGAAGACCTCACCTTAAGCGGCACGTTTCTGTAGTCCACATGGCGAAAGTTATCCTTTGAATAAAGAGCATTCTCACGACAATGATAAGCACTATGGGAGTTAGAGCCATATAATGAAGCGGAGGAGAGCTCGGTGACTTCGGAAGTTGGCAACGAATCCAAACCCATGAGTCTCGCTACTAACCCAGGGGCCTTACTCACATACCCTTCATCACTATTAACTGAGAGGGCACAACTAAAATCAGAACTTACAATGTTACTCGGGCTGGCTCCATTTTTATCTACTTTTATCTGAAACAGTTGTAATCATCAACCAAAAAAAGTTTAAGAAAACACAATTTAAAAGTTTCGGTAGTATTTGGTAGACACGTAAGAACAAGAAAGGATAGACGACACATGTAGTATCTTCTATTGTTGGTGAATTCTATAAACAGAACAAGACAAAAAAATTGAATTGAAAAATAGAACACTCCAGTTCCTCAGAGGAGTGGAACCAAAGAGAACATGTCAAAAACATCATATTTTGTTTAATTTTGTTCTGTCTGTGCACCAAAAACTGCCAAAAAAGATTAAAAAATAAAAATCAGAATGCAAAAAGTGGAACAAATTCACACCCTATTGGTCACCATTGGCATGTTCTCCACATTTTCCTTTCCATGCTTTGAACCCTCTACAGTTAATGTAGAATTGAAAAATATTCAGTACATGAAACATGGCAAGCAAACAATGACAACAAATATGAACATAAAACAACAGCACATGATTAATAGTACCAGGTAAATTAGGATTATTCCAAAGCAGCTTCTTTCTAGATTTGGAATTCCAATCAAACAAGCTGAAAAAGCTTCCTTTGGAACATTCTTTCTGCATCTCCATTCTTCTTTTCTTATCAGAATAACTATAAAGTAAATATTTTTCCACAATTAGGTTCTCTCAACTACAAAACCCAAATCTCAAAATTCCAAATCAACAAATATAACTGAATTTACTAGCAGAAGCAGAACTGAAACTAGTAAAATAAATTGGAATCTTACCTGAAATGAGAAACCGTTGAAAAAATCAGGAACCCATTGTGGGAATTTGAAGAGTCATTTCAGCAAACACAATGCAATGATGAAAACCAACTTGTTGGTAGAAAGTGATAATAAAATTTGAAACTTTGCGCCATTTTCATGAATATAACCGAAGACCCATTTTCCAAAGCGAGAACTTTATTGTTAAATAATCAAAAAAATCACATCTGAGATGAGTCAAAATTAAATATTGAAGTTTTTTGAAAATGCAAAAAGATAAAGACCTTAAAATGGCAACTCTATAATTTGTTCATGAAACTAATGAGAGAAGGGGAATGAAGTGGTAAGATCTATGAGTTGAGAGTACAAAGTTGAAAAGATCAGAAATCAACAAAAATGTACGATTGGGAATAAAATGAGAGAAATTATGGAATGAAAGAGAGAGAGAGAGAGAGAGAGAGAGAGAGTGTGTCACTTGTGTCATGTGAGTGATTTGAGCTCAAATTGAAAATAATTATTATAATATCAAAAATTAAATATTTTATCCATTTCATTTCTTTTCATGTTTTATCTTTTTCATCTTACTTCAATTCTTTTTTTATGTTTCAACATAATTAAGGAGTTGATATAGTGATTTAAGACTTTATTCAATTTTTATGAGTGCCACTTGTTATGGTAGATAATCACGTAGCCTGACATATATTCATATTTTACTTATATTGTAAGGGATATGATTAGTTATACCAAAAAAAATATTTATTTTATTTTATAAATACTTTATTTATTCCTCTTCATTTTACATTCCATATCTCTCATTTTTAATTTAATTTTCAATGCATATTAAATAAGATTATTTTAATATTGGCCTAGACTCTAACATGTAGCATAAATAAAAATTAAGAGTTCAGATTTTTTTTAAATGAAATTAATTAAAATTTTATAAATGTATCATTCTCTTTAAGTTCTAGTGGATAAGATAATTTCATTCCATCAAAATCATATGTGATTTAATAGTTTCTTATTATGTTTATAACCTCACATCAAAATATAAATAAGGGTATAATATTCCTGCTAGATATTTAGTACGACTAAAAGATTAAAATTTTGATTCATTTATGTGCACCTTAATTTTAAAATTGTAATAATTAGTTGTCAAACTTTTTATGGTTGCTGACTTCAACATTTTGATTAACTTTAATTCACGGTGACAATAAACTACATCGTCCAATAGTGCCTTATGGTATAGTTTAGAGATCATTCGTATCAAACGGTGTCCCAATTTCTGTCCCGAGCCAATAAAAATGTTATGTTTTTTTAAAAAAAAATTTATTCATATGATAATATGTCATTGGTCCAGACAGAGAATGAGACACCGTTTGAGACAGGTGATCCTCATCCTCTGCCTTATGCCTATAACAAGTTCAACTTGGGGCCTCAATCTTTTTTGAAATATGAAATTTAGTAATTTTGTTATTTTTAATGTGATTTAAAATATTTTAGAAAATTGCCAGCAAGATATATTTGATAAATATCACATGTAATATTATGAACCAAGAAAGAGTCTTGAACACCAAGAAATTTTAGAGGCTATAAATATACACACTTAAGTACATTCTTTTTACACCTCATACTATATGACAGGACCAATTGATTTTCGCTAAGAGAATATGTGGACAATATCTTAACCTTAAAGGCTAAACTAACATTTACTTATCTTGATTTTAGTGTATCAAAATATTATTTCATATACTCTCTATAATTAAGTGGAAATGCTTCTTCATTATTATATCTTCAACCTTTGACCTTGAAAAATCTCAAAAGGTTACAATTGTCATATATATAGAATTATTTACATGCATTCATTTGGTATTAATAATGATATCATATATGTGAGTAAAGAACTAATCTCTTTCAGGGAGTGTTGTCTCTCCCAATAAATGTCACTCATAGGAATCAAACTCTTAACATTTTGATCTTTATGAAGATCTAGTGAAACCTTATATCACTAGACCAATATTAACATCTTGAATTACATGCATTCATCTAACATCTTAAAATTTTAGGGGAATTGGTCATTAAGGTGTCAAACTCTCTATTGTCCCATTATCCTTTTTGTGTTTAAATATCAATATTCCTAGATCTAGATGTGAATAAGTATTAGGATTTGTTTGAAATATATTATTATAAGAAGTCTTACAATGTTTAGGATTATAATGAATGAGAAAAAACAATATTATATTGGATTCAAGTTATTTGTTATAACATGTACCAATTAGAAACATTTCATGGGCCTGTGTGCTAAAACTTGTAATTCTCATTCTCTAAAAATATATTGGTAATTATTCAATGTTCTTAATGTCGTAGGAACAATTACTTGAAACTCATTAACAATTCATTTGTTTTTTCTCGTATATTTATTCTTTGCACTTTATTTGATTCCTTGTGGTCAACATTGCATAATGGTCGCTTCTACTACACCAACAATTGGTATTAGAGCCAATTGGTAGATGGTCTTTAACCCAAACATCAAATTCATAATGGATAAGTTCAATGAAACTAGTAACATTGGATTTGACAAATGAGGTTGAATGGTGTGTTGGTTGTACAACGTCTCTAAAAGGTATTGTGAGAACCAACAAGGCGTTGGTCTAATGGTATAAGGCCCCGCTAGATCCCAGAATCACTAAAAGGTCAATGATTCAATTATTGGGAGCGACACTTGTTGGGAGGGGCATTCATGCACTATGCATTAGACTATGCATGATACAGGTGCTCACGATATCTCGCTAGATGTCAAAGAGGATGATCTCATCTTGGATGAAAAGTTGTGTATTCTTATGACATATGGTGAATGATATTAATTGCTTGTAGATCCACAAAAGCACATAGACGTATGTTGAATAACTTTGATGCAGAGTATAACACAGACACTAGCTTGGATGCAGAGTGTAACAAATACATTAGTATAGATGCAAGGTGTAACAAAACCATTGACTTGGTTGCAAGGGTGTGGCAAAGACAGTGGTTGACATTGAGGCAATGTGTGTGTTGTGGATATACTTCTTATGGTAGACTATGATAGTTCTTTTTAACTACGATTGTGAGAGTAGACAATGGTGGTAACGGTTGATACTTTCTAATGAAGCTCTATGGTTGAGTTGGGATGGGTATTGAAGAGTGCAGTTGTTAGTGTACTTTGGTGTAAAGGTTCCATAATGTTGAAAGACTTTCCAACAATAGAGAGCTAGATAGTTTGTTACACTGGATGGCAATATGAGAAGTTGCACTATAACTTTAGAGAGCTAGGCTCTTCGTAACATCATAAATGATATTCAAATAGGCTTATGTTGAACGATAACAAACTCTCATGTGGAGGAGTTGTTAAAAGTGGTAGACATTAAGTATGATAGGATGAGATATTCACTATTGTGAAGATTGTTATGTAGAATTTCCAAGGAACGATATATTTCAATCAAGATAGAGATTGATAGAATTTGCTTGAAATATGTTATTATAAGAAGACTTATATTGCCTCGAACTATAGGGAATTAGAGAAACTAATGCTATATACTGGGTTAAGTCTCTTGCTATAACATGGATAGAAATATAAGCACATATTAGAAATACCTCACGAGCCTTGAGCAACTTTTAATTGTTTGTAGTCAACTTTCCACAATGATCACTTTCATTGCACCGACAATAACCAACAAAAGTTGCTCCAACAAATGCATTTGGTATGTCACTCTCTAGTAAACCAGGTCACCCATTCCGAGTTTCATAACTAAAGGAAAGAAAAAGATGACAAGACCATGCAAAATGGACCAACTAATAATTTAAATTAGAAGTTAAAAAATGCTTCAAAAATATATAAGAATTATTAATGCTGATTATTTGCCTTAGAGACTAGAGTAAAACTTGCTTAGGCATAACCCTAATTAAATATGAGATGAAAGGTACAACCACTCATATTTTTACAGCAAACTAAAATTGTGCCATACTATATTAAATTAAAAAAAACCAAAAAAACCATAATCTTCCCTATTCAAGTTTCTCAATGGGAAACCTCTAATCCACTATCCCGGGTTGATTTGAGTAGAGATTAGGTGTCCCACTTTTTATGTCTCAATGATGTCTTAATCCAATAAAAAATTGACACTTACTTAAAATGAAAATTCATAAAATAAAGAAAGTAAACCTAGTTCTACAATCAAGGCAATCTCAAAACCCAAATTTGGGTTCATTCTAACATTGAAACTACACCAAAACCATGGCTGATGAAACCATGACTTATGTTCCTAGTTCTACAATGTTGTTAGTTGTTACTATATATATATGGGTCTGGAAGCACAAAGAGATTAAACCTAAATCTTTTCAAAAAAAAGCTCTTAAAATGCTTTAGTATTTACAAATACAAGCCAAAGTTTTAATACACGAAAGCCAATAAATATATATCTCGTATGTTAATACACGACTTGCATAAAAAAAAATCATCACCGTTCCATTCACATAAGTGCCTCATAATATATTATGACACAATTTGAATGTGTTATCAAAATATTAATGGTTGTGCCTAAGCAAATTTCACTGTTGAAATTAACCATGGTTGAAAGTACTTCATAAATGTCAATAAAATATCTATATATAAGATTAAATTAAACTGTCTCATGTTGCATTAAAGATTGGTGACAATTTTGATCCATTTGATCTTGATCCATCGAAATCCTTTCTTTATAGAATGCTTGAACTTGCCTTCAGATGCATAAACCTTGTATTTGGCCACTCTACGCTTTCTTTTCTTCTCAGGATCATTCCACCAAAATAATTTCTTTGATTTTGTCACCACTTTTAAACATTCTCTCCTTGGAGATGGGACGTAATAAAAATAATTTGGGGTTTTGTTCTTGGTAGCCAATGTTTTGTTATCATTTGTTGTTCTCGTATTCAAATCTCCTCTTGATGATTCAATACTTGACTCCATATATATCTTCAAGGAAATTAAATGTTATAACAAATGTACCTTTTCGTGTTTAATTGCCTCTCCTTCTCTCTCTTCCTCTAGCCGCTGCTTATAAGCATACCAAAGGAAGAGAGAGCAAGAAAAGGAATTGAAACTCTAGGGCAATAATCTAGGAATCTTTTATATGGATAGTTAGGAAAAAGGTTGAAAGAAAGACAAATTTCCTAATGTGGGATAAGAATGTTAGGGGAAAACAGCTCATACTCATCTTCATGTCTTGTTTTACTTTTTTTCCAACAATAGGAAGCATGTATGTTTAATTAAAGCCAACCTTTCACTAATTATAGTACATATATATAGCATGCCTATAAACAGCCACAAAAAGAGCATTTACAGGGAATGACACTTATGTCCGGTAATAGAGAGAGAAGTGATTATTTCATTTGAGTTTTAAGGATAAAAATGTAATTTAACTTTAAATAAAAAAAAGACATAAATGTTAATACATGTTATTTTTCTTTTGATATTTTACAACACTTCCCTTTCAAATAAGAGAGATGAGTCTCACTCATTTTCAGGAGACTTATATATAGAAATTATTATATATTATATTTTTTCTAAAAGTGTGTTTATGATGTTTTATCATGCATCTAGTCTTGAACGAAATTAACTTATAACGTGTAAATAGCATCACCCTTTCAAGAATCGATTTATCCCAGTAAATGTTCTAGCTACTTGCCTCTAATACTCTCCTTTTTCATGAATAGTTTAAAAAATATTTGTCTATAAAGAATAAAATAATATGTAAGAATGATGCTAAGAAAAATCAAAATGTAAATATTAGTCTCTATGTCTCATGAGAAAGGTAAAAATGTACCAAAAGTCAACAAAACAAGGGAATAAAACAATTTAAATATTTAATGTTTAATTAGACTAAATAATTTACTCCTTAATACTACACACGATTCATTCTATTCCCATATAATTGTAATTAATTGTTGTGATAACCGGACCGGATCGGACGGTCCAACCGGTTCGATCGCTGACCGGACTTGGAAATGACTCCGTTTTGTAGTCTTAACCGAATGAGTAGTTGAACCGCTTTGAACCGGAGAAATTCCGGTTTGACCGTGCTAAACCCGGTTAAACCGGAATAACCCGGGAAAAAACCGGACGATTCACTTAATTTTTTTTAAAAATAGAATATTACTCTAATACTTTGTTTTATTTCGGTCCCAAAAAAAATAAAGAAGTGTTACTTCAATATAGTTATATAAAATTACTAATTATATAAAATTCTACATTTGTATATAATATATATATTTATATATACAAATTATTAATTATATTGAAAATCATCCGATCCGACCGGACGACTTAACTGTTTAAACTGGTTAGACTTAATACGGAAGTTCTTCCGGCTTGACGTCCGACTCGGATTTTACAACATTGATGTATAGTCTATTCTCTCATAAGTCATCAAACCCAATACACCTACACCCTCTTCAAAGCATTGCAAATAAAATTAAAGTCACCATAATAAATAAAATGCTTAGAAATGGTATATTTCGGTGAGTAATGCATTAAATTATGAATTTAATATTTTTATACACCAACAGTGTAATAAGTATTTTACATCATATATTATTAATATGTTAAACATCATCAACTATTAAAAAAGTGCTGATCAAAAGCAGTGTTGATCATTGTTGAAGCCTCACAAATATTGATAATAAAAAAAGAATAGTAAATAACACTAAGATGTCATGAGTTTTGGTGAAATTACACAAATTACTCATTCATTTTTAACACCTATAAAAACCTCCTAATTTATAAATATACATTATATTTATCACTCATGCATGAGAAATAAGTGTGATCTTTTAAACAAAAAATGTTATAAATATAATTAAGTTAAATAAAATATGATATATTGTAGAAACAAATTTAAATAGTACAAGTCAATATATTTTCATTAAGTTAAACAAGTCAAAATAGTATAAGAATGATTTAAATAATATATCCTTAGAATTATTGATATATTTTTTAATGAACAAAAAATAATGAAAATATATTGACTCATATACTATTTTAAATTGTCTCTATAATATAATATATCATATTTTGTTTAATTTTATCATATTTTTTTAATGTAAAAATAACATTTATTTGACAATAGTATTCAAATTCTTCCCAATTTAGGTAAAGACAACTCCCACAAAGTTATTTGTTAAATTGGTGTCCTTAATGTAAAATTGCAGCAGAGTAAACTATCATTCTTACCTTTTAAGACTAACTTTCAAGCATAATGAATCTATCCACTATGGAAGAAAAATCTTTTAAAAAAAAAATTTGGGTACGATATTTCATCACCCCATGAGTAAGGAATTAATCACTTTCAGAATATATGACTGCATCTCCTAATAAATATCACTTACAGAAATCGAACATTTGATTTTTTTTTTGATATTCTAGCAATATATTATACCAGTTCACCAACGCAGATAAAGCTTTTCAAAATGGAACATACTAATATTTCAAAGTCATGAAATTTAGCAAATTTAGAAACCTAGTGTTTGGACATTCTAGTTTAGGAGAGTCAAATAATATAACTACATTTTATCCTATCTTATGTTGTAGACTTCTAATATTCCTTTTTACTGATAAACATCCACAAATTCGATGTCATATGTATATGGAATATCTAAATATTTATACACAGTTAATTTATTATCTACCATTTATTTTTACTCTTTATATTTAAAATCTAATGATGATTAAAATTGAATAATGAATGACACATTTCCCACACAAGTTACCCTTTTATTCTTAACATTTAACGTCCATAATTCGTATCAATTTAATTAGAGAAAATTACATTGACACTCATGTGTTTTAGTAAAATTATACAAATCCACAATTTATTTTTATTACTACATCGACTATCCCTTCATGAGAGATGAATGTCATCTTTTAAGCAAAAAAATGGTGATTAATATAATTAAGTTAAATAAAATTTGATATATTGTGGAGACAAATCCAAATATTATAAGAATATATGGTTGTTTATTATTTTTGATTCGTTACAAAATACATCAATAATTCTAAGAAATTTTTTAAATAACTCTTATACTATATTGTAACGAACCAAAAATAATGAAGATATATTGACTTTTATACTATTTGGACTTGTCTCCACAAAATATTATGTTTTTTTAACTTAATTAATCTATCACTTTTTTGTTTAAGAGATTACAATTATCTTTTCTATCGGGATAATCAGCGTAATCTATATATAATTAATGATAGTTTATATAAGTGTAAAAAAAGATAATTTGTATAATTCTACTATAATTCATAGGGTGTTAGTGTAATTTAACTAAATAAAGAAGATTCTGATTAATAAAGAAGTTCCAAAATTTCTGAGAAGTTTCACACTAGTTGATTTTCTTGGAAATGTGTTAAAGAAGATAAACAAAAATGAACATAAATAATAATTGACTCTCTAACCTGAATTTTCAAACATAAGCTCGTCCATATATTCAATCTCATAAAGCGTGTGGTTGTGGAAGTTTTGATTCCTCACTCCCAAATTTGATCACTCTAACGCGTCTGCATTATTTTATTATTATTATTTCTATAGAAATCAGAGCCATATATATATTATGAACCATCCTTCAAGACAACGCGGTTAGTTATTTTAGTTATCTCTAAATTAAAACCACTGAAATTTCTGGAATACTAAATCAATTATTAATACTAGCATATATCTGTGTTGGTCAACCATCAATTATTATTTTTTCTGATATACAATGTATTATTTTTTAAGAAAAAATAATTTAAATATAAGAAATGAAATATATAAACTCAATAGAGATGGAAGATTTAAGAATATAATATGTAATAATTGATATGATATACAAAAAAACTTTTATAAATTTTTCATTTCGTGTCTCTAATAATTATTATAGAGTTGTTAGATGTTTTTTGTGTTATTGTTTTTTCTTATTGGGTTGAGAAAAAAAGAAGATAGAAATAAGAAAATGTGTGGAAGATTATTGATGTAAAGAATGAAATCAATGTGTAAAAGTTTATAATAGTTATTAACAAAAAAAACTACAAAATGATAAGTTTGAGATATAAAAATCATGTCATGATGCTTACTTTTTACTTTTTGTTTTGGCTTTATTAATAGTATAAATATAATCGATGGGATGTGTGGTACACAAGTTATTTAATTTATTATATAAATTTTGTGAAATAATGTTTATCAATACAAAATATGATTTATAAACGGAAAATTCCATATGACCCTTAACATTTATAAGTAAAGTATAGACAATTATGAATCAAAGTATGATGAATAAGTTGCATTCTTTTGAACGGTTAAGAACTAATTCAATTAAATTAACAACAATCAGAAACTGTTTTGAAAAAAAGCTAGAACAAAAATGAAAACTTCTTCGAATTAGTTATTTAAAATAAAAACACTAGTGTGGTACTTAAGTATATTCAGGTCTTTAGCTTGAATAAACCAATTATTACTAACCACTAACTAGTGTCCAAAAAGGGTGGTTGTTCCTACCTATTTTATGTGATTTTTTTTCATTTTATCCTATTTTATGTGATTAAATATATTCTTCTCCACCCTTATAAAACCCCATAGTGTGTATTCTTTTTGCTTTGAGGTTGAGCTTGAGTATTCCTAGTTAGTTCTAAGAATCAATACTTGTTTTAACCTAAGACCTTGATATCTGAGAATTATATTAGACTTTGATTAATCTCACGTGAGAATATTCATTCGAGGTGGATAAACTCTTTAATTTCCATCTCTATATTTTTTGTTCACAAACTCAAATCCAAGATTCTCAAGAAAACTAAAACCTTTCCCTACTTGAACTACTAGTAGTTGATTTGCTTGTGGGTTGTGAGTTTTAGCAAAGTTTGTGGATAATGGCATCAAAAAGGGGATCTATCGAGGAGGCTAATGATGACATGGATCGTCAAGTTCCTAGTAAAAGGAGACACGGTCATTTGGAACAAGAAGAAACTAGGTACATGTTTATTTCTTTTATGTGTTTATTTTTGTGTACCTATGCACTTGCACCTCTAAGTAGTGTTTCTTCTCTTCTATTTTTGTGGCTATTATAGCAGTAATGCCATTGAAGAACAATGGATGAATGTCATTGCATCCTTATTTCGAAATGTGGTAAGGACTCATATAGATATACCATTTAAATGGTTGTATAAAATGGGAAAGATCAATATATCAAAAAAAATAATGTATCTTCTGATATAAGGAGATAAGTTATCTCATATAACCACTAAAATTGTGACATGTATACTATTTAATCATTTTTTACAAAAATATTTCTAAAACTAAACAAAACAATATACATGTCATTCTTTTACTGGCTGAATGAGGTAAGTTATCTTCTGGTATGAGGAGATATTTTATTATCATATAACAATATACATATGTTATAGAGTAAATTACACTCACATCCCTTGAATTTTAGTGAAATTACACAAATCACCCCTCCCTTTTTTGTCCTTACACGAACCACCCCTAATTTTGTACATATGTTACACTGACTATGCATGCATGATATAAAAGTGTAATATTTTAAACAAAAAATGTGTGATGTGTGTAATTAATTAAAAAATATATTGTATATTATGTAGACAAATTCAAATAATATAAGAGTTAATGCATCTTCATTATTTGACTCGTTATAAAATAGTATAAGAGTTATTTTAACATTTCTTTGAAATTATTAATGTATTTTGTAATGACACAAAAATAATAAAGAAACACTGATTTTTGTACTATTTGAAGTGTTACATAATATACAATATTTTGTTTAAATTAATTACATTTATCACACGTTTTTTTTGTTTAAAATATTACATTTTTATAACATGCAGTGGTAGTCAGTGTAATATATGTATAAAACTAAGGGTAATTTGTGTAGGAGTGATGGGCGGTTGGTGTAAGGACAAAGAAGAGATGAATGATTTGTGTAATTTCATTAAAACTCAGGGGATGTAAGTGTAATTTACTCTATATTATATTAATCCATATAGGTCTTTTTCCAAAGTTGATTTCATGGGTAGAAGAGAAAGACTTCTACATCATGGAATATATTTGTGATATAAGTTTATATTAATTTCCTTTCAAAACCAAGTTCAATATAAAATATTTTAAGGATTTTTATGTAATGTGTATTCCATGGATCAAATTATCCTTCTTGAGAATGACAATTTGATAGAAAGATAGATAGAGGGATGATAATAATTTTCATTATTTAGGTACTAATATAACCTATACTTTATGTTTAGACTAATGAGTCTATTTTCTCTTTTTTCTTGTGTTTCTTGATTAGATGAGAGAGGAGATTCCACGTATACTCCAACAACACCTATCCCCAAGGTTTGTTTAATTTCTCTAATCCAAACTTTGTATTCTCAAGAACAAATTGTTTATTTTCATATCACATTCTAATATTATTTTTTATATTTCCAATTTAGTTATGGATTAAGCCTTAATCAGAAGAATGATACATCTAGAGGAAGAGCTTATCAATTGTGCTTCATAAATCAACTACCTAAGAAAATTTTCACTTTCTCAAAGATCATAGCTGAGGATGGTGCTCCACTTAAAATTGAGCTGCATGATACAACATATCACAACCACATAGTCAATGAAGAAGGTTCATTATTGAAGATCCAAGTATGTGTCCTAAATGGTGATTTTGGATCCAATAATGGAAATGAGAAAATGACCAAAGAGGAATTTAATGCCAAAACTTTACGTCCAAGAGAGGGGAAAGGACCATTACTAAATGGTGATGATACTTTTGTAACATTGAAAAATGGAGTTGGTTACATAACTAAGAAGATTGTGTTTAGTGATAATTCGAGTTGGACAAGAAGTGGCATGTTTCGGTTAGGAGTTAAAGTAGTGCAATCAACTTTCATTGGTGTTGACATTAGGGAAGGCACAAGTGAACCTTTTAAGGTCAAGGATAACCGAGGAGAGGGTAAGCCTTAAACCACTCACTTTGCTTTATTATGATTTGTATTATAATTTTGTTGTAATGATATTGGTGAAATAATTAGTGATATTAAAATATTTAGACCTAACTCAACCCCAAAAGTTAGCTCAAAGTGTAAGCTAAGGGTTATCTAAGTCTTTTGACTATTGGTTTGATCATATTCTCATGTGATGTGAGACTTATCTTAACATATCCCTAACGGGGATAATTGAAACGTGAAGTTTAGAGGACTGCATATAACTATTATATGGCCAAGGTTATCTAAGCCTCGTAAGCATTATTGGTTCGGCCATAATCTCATCTGATGTGAAACTTATCTTAACAAAACAATAATTTCTTTTAAGCTTTTGAAAGTATATTGTTATATGGAGGAAAGAGATAAACACAAAATTAAAATCTTCATCTCTACAAAGATGTTGAAATGTTTTATAATCTTGATCTCTACTTTTGTCCTCTACACAACCACATGATAAGAAGAAGAAAAAACATTAGAATATTAATTTCCATGCCTTGCCTTGACATTAAGTGTGTTTTTTTGTGTGATTTCAGTGTACAAGAAACATGATTGTCCTTCATTGAATGATGAAGTATGGCGTCTAAAAAGGATAGCAAAAGATAGTAAAATCCACAAGAACTTGTCATCTAATAATATAAACAATGTCAAGGATCTATTACGTTTATACATAACCAACCAAGCTTCATTAAAAGAGGTATTATCTTTTGTCTTCATATTCATATTCTCTATATACTTCATAAATTTTTCATCATTTTTTTATACTATACTTTGAAGTAAATATGTTACTCTTATTATTTTTCTAGATTATTGGCAACATTCCAAGGAAGTCATGGGATACGATTATTGAACATGCTAAAGCTTGTAACATTGATGATGATGATAAGCTCTATGTCTATCACTGGTTTTCAGCACAAAAATCAGTATCCATTGTCTTCAATTGCATCTATAAGGTTGTGGAAGTGTCCTTTAATTGGCCAAATTTTCGTTCTATTGAAACTCTGACTTTGGACGAAAAGGTTGGTATTTATATCCTATTCATTTTAATCCGTTTAATTTAATTATCGAGCTTTCATTTTAGTCCCTATAAAAGTATAAATAATTTGTCTATATTCGATTCTTATATTTTAAACCTTTTAGTTTTGACCATTTCTAGTTTTGTGTTGACGTTGCTAAGTGAAATTAAAAGCTTAAAAATATATTTTTTTATAAGAAAGGCTGCAATTTATCGATTTCAATTTTTAGTTCCTAAAATATTTTTAATTGATTTCTATCATTAAATTCTTTATACTTCCGAACTCGTTGTTAAAGTTTGGTATGAGTCATGAAAAAAATCTTCTTTATAAATAAGAATGGTGAGAAATGAAGGCGTAAACAAAGCTTAAAGAAAGAAAAATGCGAGAAAGAAAACTTGAAGAAAAAAATCTATTGAAAATGAATAATCTCTCATTATTATGAACCACATTGTTTCATAATATTGAATTACATCCAAAGATTAAGGGAAAACTCTTTATATACAACAACTACACTAACCCAAAAAACATAAACGATTAAGCAAATAATCGATTAACTCTGTTGATAATCGATTATCGCACACAAATTCATTTCTATAAATAGACATAATAATAGTGGTATAAAGATTGAACTTTATATGTAATTTATATACATTTGTATTTTATTATTGGGTAGTATGCAAGTTCGCCTTGTAGATATTTAAGGCTAACAAAACATGATACTTCATACCCTAATTATAAATAGACATGCTCATGCTCACTCTAATTTAAGCAGACTTCGCGTAAACACGAATAAGGTGATACAAATTATCAATACTAATAAAGACACTTCTTTTATCCGCAGCTTTTGGTGGAAAGAGTGAAGCAGCAAGCTTACACAAATGTTAAGGATAATATGATGCTACTTGAGACAACACCACATAGCTTGGTGAAAACATTGAGTGGTGTACAACCTATGCAACATAGTACTATGGGTCAAGCTTTGCAACAGTTTGATATCTCAATTGCTCAGCAAGGTATGGTATACCTATAACAAGAAAGTAAAGGTTTAGGCCCAAAAAGATATGCCCCCAATTTTTTTTATACCCATGTCCCAAATAGGGATGGCAATGGGTCTGGATGGGTCCAGGTAGTGCATTACCCAAACCTGCGCCGTTACTTCATTTTTGGACCCAGACTCGTGTTAATACCTGCTGGGTATACTACCAATGAGTCATTGGGTACCTAGCGGATCCATGAGTACCCATAAATTAAAAAATATTAAAAATAATTGCAAGTATTTATGTACTTGTGTATTTGTTTCCTACAATCTTATATGTTATTTAGGTAATCATCAAGAGAAAAAATTATAAAACTTAATTTAAAGTTTTAAATGCAACTTAATTGACTATTAAACACAACTCATTTTATTCAAACAAACATTAAAAACAACTTCAACATTGGGATGAAAAACTCTTTTAGTAAGAACTCTTCAATTAACATAATATTATATCATACATATGAATTAACAACATAACATCGTTGTTTAACAAAATAAAAACACAATTTAACAATATAGCTATCACATTTATGAATTAATATGATATTATAATTATAAACTAATATGATATTACAATATAGATTAACATGATATTAGTTGCTATATATATAAATATATATATTTAAGAAGAAATAGCGGGTTCAGGTACTCACGGTTCTGGGTACCTCATTATCCGGACCCAGACCCATCTAACAGCGGGTCTTATGCGGGTTTCAATTACACACGGGTCCAAAACATGGACCCAGACTCGACCCGATGCGGATAATTTTGGCATGTACCCGCGGATCCGGATACTCATTGCCATCCCAAACCAATCAAATTCCATCAAATAATATAAAAAATTACTTTTTTTTATAATTTCTTTAATTAGATAACAACTTTTGATTGAATTGGAACATTATTGGAATACAAAATGTGGGACACTCCTCTCCACTCACTTCATCCTACCCCTTAAGAAAAGAATTTCGGTATAGTGCAAGTTGCATTAGAGTATAATATGCATTTATATATGATCATTATTTTAATAAAAAAATCATCTGTTATGATTATAACAATCCCATGACCTATAAAAAATATATATACACATATGCAGAAAGGTGTTCAAATTTGTGTGAACCATCAACCTCAATATCACATATCGATGAAGCCACACACAGTGACCAGCTAGGTTCTAATCAACACCAAGAGTCAGGAGAAATGCCACTAAGGTGGTTAGCACAAGGAAATTTCAGTACTGGAACATATAATGATGAAAATGAATGGCTAGTTGCTAAATCACAATCACATATTGATCAATTTCCAATTTGTTTTTCACCATGGGAACAACAAGTAAATTTTTTATACCCTACATTAGGTGATGGAGCAGAATCTAGCAACCATTATTGCTCTATCCCTAATACTAGTGTGTATATTTCAAGCAAAGGGAAAGGCAAGACAATTTGGCATAAGATTCGAAGTGCTCTCAAATGGGTTATATTGCATCTATCTATAAAAAGGAAGGCAAAGCTTTTTCACCCTTAGTTTTGAACTCTATGATGTTAGTTATTCATTTATTAATTTAGTTATTCATTTATTAATTTATAAACTTAGTGTAAATTTATCCTTGTGTTGGGTTTATTTAATTATGTCACTTCTGGTATGTAGAGATAAATAAAAAAATTATAATTGAAAAAGATTTATAAAATTATTACTATTAAGGTTTTTGGTTCAAGAATAAATGTTTTATTTATGACTCTTTACTCTTCATATATTCGATAAACCCTCCAAAACTCTTACCTCTAAACTCAAACTACTACCAACAAACCCTATAACCACATATTTCATTCTCCTTCTTTTCCACAATGGCCAAAACAACAATCTCCCCCAAAACCACATCCACAACCAAATTACCTACCATCCCAACACTATTATTCTCCACCTTTTCAACCTTATTATTAATTAACTCAACAATCATCACATATTATATCCAATATCAGCAATACCAATCCAAAAATCATCAACATGAACTGAAGGAAAAAAAATAGAAATAAAATTCAGCGACCACTGGTTCCCGTTATCAACGGATGAAGCGTCACCAACAATATTACCTTAGCGACAGAAAACTACAAGCTCCATCTGAAGAAGTAATCTCAGGAAAAATAGATGAGAGAGAACAAGAGAGTAGTGATGTTTGGGTCAAAAGGTGTTGGGTATTGATAGTATTTGAGGAAATATAGTAGATATAGTGATATAAAAAAGGTTTTAGAATTGATTTAGATAGCAATTGCCAAACTTAATTAGATTGAAATAGGAATACACAATAGATATTTTATTTAGAATAGCTTGGAGGTTTTGGCTACAATTCATGCATTGCATGCTTCACAAATGAAGGGTGAATGCCTATTTATAGGCTTTCTACAACACCTAAGAAGGACTAGAAGGTTCCATACATTTCTAGCCTATATTGTCTCAAGATTTCTAGAGTGTTCTATAATTATTTTTCTACGCACCTATAATGGAATCTACTAGAAGCTTAGGATAATTCTAGATTTAGGATATAACCTCACTACTTGTTTCTACACAAGTGTGGAAGCTTCTAGAAATGTGTATCAATATTTTAACACCACTACTTGTTTCTACACAAGTGTGGAAGCTTCTAGAAATGTGCATCAATATTTTAACACTCCTCCTTGATGCACATTTTTGTAACTCCTAGCAGCGATCGTAGTTGCTCGAACTTCGGCCTTGGTAATGCCTTAGTAAATATGTCCGCAATTTGATATTCAGTCTTGCAATACTCGAGTCTTATTTCTTTATTCTCACTTGCTTCTCTGACAACATGATATTTAATGGCGATATGTTTTGTCCTGTTGTGATGGACTGGATTCTTTGCAATCGCTATCGCCGATTTGTTGTCACAATAGATTGTCGTAGGCTCTGTCACTTGATCTCTCATATCACTGAGTATTCGTCTAAGCCATATAACTTGGTTGGTCGTCTCTACAGCTGCTACATACTCAGCTTCTGCTGTTGATTGTGCAATGATTGCTTGCTTCTTAGATGACCAAGAGAATATTCCTGATCTAAGTGAGAAGGCATAACCTGATGTGTTTTTCATGTCATCCATTGAACCTGCCCAATCACTGTCAGTTTAGCCGTGCAATGTTGAGTTGGTGTTGGATTTATACCATATACCGAACTTTTTTGTTCCTTGCAAGTACCTGAGAATTCTTTTTCCAACTCCAAAGTGGATTTGACTTGGGCTTTACATGAATCTTGATAGCAAACTTGTAGCATACATGATATCAAGTCGAGTAGTAGTAAGATATAGAAGACTCCCAATCAAACTCCTGTAGAGATGCATCTGCCTGTGGAGATCCATCGTCCTTTTGTAGCTTCTCATTAGTCACGAGCGGAGTAGCAACTGGTTTGCATTCAGACATCTTGAACTTCTTTAGTAGTTCTTATGTGTATTTCTTCTGTGAGGTGAATATACCTTCTTTTGTTTGATTTACCTCAATTCTGAGGAAGTAGTACATTAAGCCTAAGTCTGTCATCTCAAATGTCTTCATCATGTCTTATTTGAACTCTATTATCATCTTTATGTTGTTTCCAGTGTATATAAGATCATCTACATACAAGGAAACTATTAGAGTATCATACTGACCTTGAGTTTTAATGTATTGTGTAGGCTCACTCTTACTCCTCCTGAAACCTTTGTCAATGAAGTACTGGTCAATTCTACTGTACCATGCTCGAGGAGCTTGCTTCAAGCCGTATAGAGCCTTCTTCAGCCGTAACACTTTGCTTTCATTGTCCTTGCTCATGAACCCCTGTGACTGCTCCACATAGATCTCTTCTTGAAATACTACATTGAGGAATGCAGACTTGACATCTAGCTGGTAAATGCTCCATCCTTTTTCTGTTGCAAGAGCTATTAGAGCTCTTATAGTGTCTAGACGAGCAACTGGTGCAAATGTCTCATTATAGTCAATTCCTGGTTGTTGAGTGTAGCCCTTAGCTACTAGTCTTGCTTTGTGCTTCTGTTTACTTCCATCTGGATTGAGCTTTATTTTATAGACCCATTTTACTCCAATGACGTCTTTATCTTTTGGACAATCTACTAGTTCCCATGTGTGTTTTTCTCGATCATTTTTATCTCTTCTTCCATTGCCTTGACCCATACTTCTTGCCTTGATGCTTCTTCAAAGCTTCCAGGTTCAACTATGGCCAAGTTGCATGTCTCATATATATCTACCAAAGATCTTACTCGTCTTGGAGAAGATTCTGGGGAAGATAGTTCATATGGGAGTGTAGTCGGCGTACCTAGATCTTTTGTCGCTTCTTCCACTTCTCTTGTTACTTGTGGTTGTTGCGTGGGTATGGATATGTTGTGTCGCTCAATCTTTCCTTCATTCCAGTTCCAAGATGTACTTTCATCTACTTGAACATCTCAACTGATGATAAGTTTCTTCGTTTTTATATTCTATATCCGACAGCCTTTTGACTGTGTGATATATCTCAAGAAGATGTCTCTTATCGTCTTGTCTTCTAGTTTGTGTCTCTTTTCTTTTGGGACATGTATCTAACATATAGATCCAAAAACTCTTAGATGTTTAGCTGATGGTTTTCTACCGCTCCAAGCTTCTATAGGAGTTTTACCTTCGACTGCCTTTGTTGGACACCTGTTCATTATGTAAACAGCTGTGTAAACTGCTTCAGCCCAAAAAGTATTTGGCAAACCTTTCTCCTTGAGCATCGATCTAGTCATCTTCATGACTGTGTGGTTTTTCCTTTCAGACACCCCATTTTGTTGTGGAGTGTATGCGACTGTGAGTTGACGCTCTATGCCTTCATCCTCACAAAATTTATCAAACTCACGAGAGTTGTAATCTTTGCCACGATCATTTCTGAGTACTTTTATATGTTTCCCGATTTGCTTCTCAACGAAGGTCTTGAACTTCTTGAATATTTCAAACACTTCTGATTTTTCTTTCATAAAGTAGACCCACGTCATTATAGAGAAATCATCAATGAAAAGGATGAAGTACCTGTTGTTAGTGAGTGATGGCGTCCTCATTGGTCCACATACATCAGTGTGGATAAGCTCCAACAAGCGTTTTGCTCTCCAAGATTTCCCACTTGAAAATGGTAGTCTGTGTTGCTTCCCAAATAGACATCTTTCACATGCTCCTTCATTATCTTGGATGCATGGAAGATCTCTCATCATTCTTTTCTGATATAATAGCTTTAAGGCTTGATTGTTTAGATGGCCAAATCTTCGATTCCATAGCCATGATTCATCAACTTGCACCTTCATGGCAATATTAGTAGCATATTTCCAAGTTATTGAAAAACTTCTATTTCTTTTCTCCATTTTAACTTGGGCTATTTCAAGCTTTCTATTTTTGTCATATATATTGCATGTATCTCCCTCAAAGTGGAGAGAGTAGCCTTTCTCCATCATTTGGCCAATACTCAAGAGATTCTCTTTAAGATTGTGAACTAATAAGACATCTTTGATAAGTCGCGTACCTGACTGTGTCTCCACCATGACAGTGCCTTTGCCTTTGGACTCCACCATGATGTCATTACCCAATCGAACTTGTACTTTGACGGACTCGTCAATATCTCTGAAAATGCTCCCGTCCTTAGCCATATGGTTACTACAACCACTATCCAGATACCAATTTTCTTCTTTATCACGACCAAGGACTTGGTTGGCATAGAATAGTTGTTGGTCATGTTCACACTCTTCAGATAAATTGGCCTGATGATTATTTTTGTTGCGACAGTTTTGCTCCGAGTGTCCGAATATTTTACAATATTGGCATTGTGGTTGTCCTCGATGCCAACAATGTTTTTCTGAATGACTTGGTTTCTTGCAAATTCCGCATGGAGGATATTTGTTTTGATTGTTTCTAGAGAGATCTTTAGAAATCTCCTTGCTTCTAAAGAAATCTTTAGAAATCACTTTGTTTCTAGAATGTTCCGCACCATTCTTATTTCTTCTTTCATATTCTTTATTTTGAGACCTTAGCTTAAGCTTTGATTGAAAGACATTTTCTAGTGAACCTTCATCATGCCTACTCAATCTTTGCTCACAAGCTTCTAGAGAGCCCATTAACTCTGTCACTAATAGAGTAGACATATCTTTGATTTGCTCAATTGTAGTAACTATTGAGTCATATTTTTGGGGAATAGAAATTAGTTTTTTCTCAACAATTCTTTTGTCAAGAATGTTTTCCCCATAGGTTTTCATTTGATTGACTATTTCTTTTATTTTAGAATAATAGCCTTTTATAGTCTCAGACTCTCTCATTTTAAGTAATTCAAACTCACGTCTAAGAGTTTGAAGTTTAATGGTGCGTACCTTATCACTGCCATAAAACTCCTCCTTTAGTGTATCACATGCTTCTTTGGCCCTTGTAGCTCCCATTATTCTTGGAAAGATAGTCTCTGTCATGGCTTGTTGTATAATAAATAATGCATTCGCATCTTTTTGCGAATTCTCCTTCAACTCCTTTCTCTGAGCCGCAGTAAGAGTTAAAGTATTATCTGGAGTAGTGAATCCTTCTTCTACAAAGTCCCATAAATCTTGAGACCGGAAGAAAGTAGTCATTTTGGTGCTCCAAAAATCATAGCTTTCTCCAGAGAAAATTGGGATAGGAATAGATGATGATTGAATAGTGCTAGCCATAACTCAATAGATATAAAGTGATATTCTACACCCAGTGTATGACCGAAACGTAGCTTTGATGCCACTAATAGTATTTGAGGAAAAATAGTAGATATAGTGATAGAAACAAGGTTTTAGAATTGATTTAGATAGCAATTGCCAAACTTAATTAGATTGGAATAGGAATACACAATAGATATTGTATTTAGAATAGCTTGAAGGTTTTGGCTACAATTCATGCATTACATGCTTCACAAATGAAGGGTGAATGCCTATTTATAGGCTTTCTACAACACCTAAGAAGGACTAGAAGGTTCTATACATTTCTAGCTTATATTGTCTCAAGATTTCTAGAGTATTCTATAATTATTTTTCTACACGCCTATAATGGAATCTACTAGAAGCTTAGGATAATTCTAGATTTAGGATATAACACCACTCCTTGTTTTTACACAAGTGTGGAAGCTTCTAGAAATGTGCATCAATATTTTAACAGGTACGATGAAAACAAACTTGGAGATGAAGAAGATGTGCTGCAGAAGATAAAGGATTAATCCAGGTCCCTCAAAGCCCAACAATCCAGTCATGCCATGTGGCACTATCACAACCGTCCAAAAAAACACAAACTATGTGTTGTGAGGACAAAGATCATCTGACTCACTCATGTCATGTACCAGACTAATTAGAATGATGTTATATAAATAAAATAAAAATTTTTTAAATAAAAAGTAACAAAAATCAAAATTTTAATTGAACTGGTACATGGGGTGAGACAAAGATTGAGACATGTTATATTTGTTCGTACTGTGATAATGAGCCAAAATATTCATAATTATTTTTTTTTGTATGGTGTGGCAAAAATCCTGCAACTTTTGTCACTTGGGGACCATATTATTTTATAGTTGTGCCATTGATCTTAATCCCACATGCAACTTTTGTGGATATTACTCACATCATTGACAAATGGATTCTTAGCCTTTGGAATAGTAACATTTCACATGCTTCTGCCACTTCTCCATGTCAACATTTGTGGGCCCTTATTCCAAAACTATTTTTTTCACCACAAAGTTACAAATTTGGCATCTTTTGTGTTGTTTGGAGCCTTGGAAGATATTAGGATCACTAAGCCCAATGTAATTAAACCCTTGGACCATCTTCTTTTGACTCCTCTTGAAATCATTATTAGTTTTCATCCTTTTGAAGACAAAAACAATTTGGAAGGGGAAGGAAATTATAGGCCCTTCCTATGTCATTTCATTAACAAATCCAACCTTGATGACAAGTTTAATTTTAAAGGGGTCGGTAATGATAGAATATTTATTATGATAATTGTTATAAAATTCATTAGAAAATGAATATGATATGATAGTTGATTATTTAGATTTAATTAAATAATTAATATTTATATAATGTTCTTATAGTGTAAGATGATGACAATTGTATGGTCATCATCATCTTATGATTTCTTTATTCTCTATAAATAGTGTCTTTGTTTATCCATGAAGTGAATCAATGAAAAATAATAAAAAAATTATGTTTATTATCTTCTTAGTTTATCCATTTTCTTATGAGTAAATTAATTTTCTACTGTTTTTGGTATATTGTTATCTAACACTTTATCAACTACTAGCTCCGGCAGCTCGAAAATTGACAGAAAAGTTAAAATTATGGTTTCTTTATGGTTAAACTTAGAGAAAATTAATAATAAATCTACAACATTGAAACTCATAGAGGAAAAGAAAATAAAGAAGTAAAAAGTAGCAAAAGAAATAGTAGAAAAATATGTTGATTTGTGTTGTGAAATTTGAGCATCCAAATAGCTGGAAGCAATAGACAAATTAAATAAAATTTTCCCCATGATAAAACTTATTAGGAGCATAATCAATGGAGTCTGGATCTGGTATAGAGCTACAATTATGACATATGCTAAAGTCAATTTTAATGTTTAGGATTTTAAAATATAAAATAATATATTTTTAAGTTAATGAATTCATAAAAAATGGCAATCATACTCTTCATTCTCTCTTTCTCCATCTTTCAATCTTGAATCTCTTTCTAGATCTCTCTCCCCATGGCTAGTGTCTTATATTGCCTCTTTGCTCTAAAGCAATAAACCCTTATTACATCTTACTCTCTAGTATCACACTATGCTATTTCTGCCCTCAAAATTTATGCCCACATGGAAATGGGGAACATCATAGAATCATAGAGTAGAAAATAGAAATACCTCAACTTGGCCTTGAAGGAATTTAATGTATCCAATAGCCTCCATAAGAACGAAAGCTCTATCTGTCTTCAATATCCAAATTCATATATTACAGTTGGGTATTAACATTTCATACCCTTAAAATTTTGTTTTTACTGACGATCATCAAATAGCAAATACTAGAGAATATGAGCCCATATTCAACCAAAATACTTACATATTCACCAACATACGCATAAATCTACTATCTCATATGTTATCCACTATTGTTGTCCCAAACAAGTTTTCATGTACTAACAAACCTTCTATCAACAAACCTTGTATCAAATGTGTGACCTTAATATTTGAGACTTATCCTTTGTCTTGAATAAATCATCCAACTCTTTCTCAAACCTCTCCATGGCTTTTGTTGGAAGGCTAGTTAGTGCCATTATACCTTCAACTCCTTTGGAGTTGGTATAAGAAACATAGAGAATGCTACTAAAATAACCTTGAGTTGCTCCACCATACACAGCCTTACCCCACCCAAAATCTACATCCCTAAACCTTGCCTTTGTAAGATCTGATACCTCTAAATACCCTACATCATTGTAGAAGTATGAGGGTCTTCCTTTGATCACCATAAGATCTGCCACAGAATGCACATATTCCTCAGTTCCTTTACTTTTCGCTTCCTTCATTAACTCTAAAGCATACTCAAGAGGGTTATTGCAAAGTTTTTCTCCAGTGCTAATTGCTGCTGGTGAAACAAAAGCATTGCCATAAAAACCTTCAGGGAGTGGAGGGTTGAAGCTGCAACGTCCATAACGTGCATTGAGAATGTACAATAGGCGAAACTCGTGATTAGGGTTTTCTGGTTGTAATGCAAGTGTTCTACAACGCCATAGGAATGCTGTGAGGATGTCACTTGTAGTAGATTTTGAGTGGTGATATGGAAGAAGACGACGAATAGCATCTAACTCATTAGGGCCAAAGAAAAAGGAACTATGTTGGAGTATGAAGTTGTTATTGTTGTTATCATGTGGTGGTTTTTGGTATTCATTATGGATGAATGTAACTTTTGGTGGGTTTCTTGCACATAAAAGTTCTCTATGCCACACAGGAAGAATGAAAGGTTTTGGTTCACCACGAGCTATTTCTGCTAAACCCTTCATGAACTGAGACATTCCAATTGCATCACACATAGCATGGTTTAAACGCACAGCAAAGATAAATCCACCACATTTGAGGCGTGTTACCTACCATTATTTATACAATTTCATAAGCATATATAATGGTAATTAGATATATGCATTTAGTTTTTCAAAATTTCAACTGTCATAAGCACAATGGTAATTAGATATATTCATTCAGTGTTGCAACAACACTGTCATAATAACATTTATATATGCATCATCCAGTATCTTTTCCTGCTATTACAGTATATACAATAGGAGTACAGTTTAAAACCCAATAGTGTATGAGTGGTTGATTATAAAATGTGATTATAATTATGACTCAACAGTGAAAGTAAAAATAAGAATAAGGATCATCTGTTCTAAAAAATTTATGTATTTATGTCCCAAGTCAATCACACTATACCAGGTAATGTAACTGGATTGATTACGTGTCAGTTTTTAACTGGATTGGTATACATTGGAACACCAAAAATTGGACAAGTGATTATGGGTACAAGTATACACTATCTATGTCGCCCGGCCCACTATGAGTGTCTGTCCAACCTTATTGTCATCCCTACATCATACTTTAATAGTAATATGATGCCGAATTATAATAGTACATCTATATCGGACTACAACGCAATCACATCATACCAAACTGAACAAAAACATGAACCATAATTTAAAATACATATAACAAATAAAAACATAAAGGAAGAATGTTTAGAATGAACCTGTATAAGAAGGAGTGGAGAATCAAGAATTCCATCTGAACCAGGAACATCATAAAGGAGCTGATCAAAGCAAGGGAATGGAGGATGAAGATCAATACCAAACTGATCCAGTGTGACATCTGCATCAGCTTCAATGAAAATGACTCCTTCACCAGTACAATCAACCATTAATTTTCCATTAGGACCATTTCTAAGTCTTCCAGCAAATGGATAGTAAAACACAAGTGTCTTAGAAAGTGCTTCTCTAATGATTTCAACTGGGTCTTTTCCTTCCATTGATGGGTTATTGCGATATATTGTTACTAAAGGGGTGAGGGAACGCAAACTAGTTTGATCATCTATGTCAGAAAGAAGCTTAAATTCTTTGGGTGTTGGCTTTGCTGGTGTTACTAGCTCCTGTGGGTTTCTCCTCACTTTAAACACTAGAGATTGAGTTTGGGGAGCCATGTTTTGTGTTAAGGAAGAGATACCTTCCATTAGCTACCACATATATATATAATACTTTTTTAGTAGTATGAATGGTATTTCTTCCCTTTTAGCTAATGAATTAATCATTTTTTTCTATGCGAATGCTCATCCTAACCAGTGTCGTTTTCAGGAATTGAATTCTTAACTTTTTTGTCATATTAGAGTGCATCCTCTCTATTATAATAAATAATGTCAATTACCATGTTGGGCTAGATGGTTCCAGGGAGAAAAAAATATATTCATGTATTTAAATTTAATAAAATAAGTTATAAATCTCATTTCCCCTTGTAATCTAATATTAAACTAGCCGGTATTAAAGATAAGTTATTCTAAAGAATGTCATATTCATGTATTTATTGTGATAATATGATGGTAATAGTTAGTGAATGTATACCTATACGAGGATCCAAACACACATAAAATACCAATATATTTCAACAATGATGCAGATTAGAGAAGAAAATAGGATGTGAGAAGAAATGAGAAAGTGAGTTGAATATAAGAGTTGTTTAGTAAGAAACAAATATTAAAGAATTAGAATGGAGAGAAAATGTGTTTTTATTAAAAATATAATTTTGCATTTATAAATAATAATAAACATTTGATAAAGCTAAAGTCATTATAATAATTGCAAAAAAAAACTCTTTTAATTTTCACTTTCTTCTCATGTGATAGAAGAAACAAAAAAGAAACAAAAAATTAGTGGGTTCCACTAATTTTATTTTCTTCCTATTCATAGTCTCTGTTTCTTTACTTTCTCTTTAGCTCCTTATTCTTTCCTATTAAATGCAACATGAGTGTTTTCTTTATCATACCCCAAAGGTCCTACAAAAAAGATACGATGAGATGGTGTTAGTGACAGATTTGGCATATAGCTAAGGCCAGATAAGCATTGTGAATAATTGAATTAAATATATGAAATTTGATGTATGGGAATGAGTGAAGGGGAGTCACATGTTGCACTAATAGAATAATAGTTACAAGTGGCACTAATATAAAGTTACCAATGTTTGTTGCATTTTATTAAGTGGAAGATGCAAAATCCCCATTAAAAATTGGCTAGAGCTGGCCTCCAAAATTGACCATGAACCAATATTATTAAAACCATACCGGTTATCAAACCAGTTAGGGTACTAGTATAGTGGTTCAGTAATTAAACTGCATGCCGGTTAAACCGGACATACTTGCTTATATATATATATGTAAACCTATAACAAAAAATTTCAAATAATTAGATATTCATATATTTATCCAAAATTATCACTTAACAAACGCAAAATACAAATAAATGACCCAAGTATCAATCATTGAAGTTGAAAAATTGGTGAAGAATTGAAAATTTGAAATTTAAAAAAATAAATTAATGTACAAACCGACCGGTTCTATTGCATATGCGGTATAACATCGTACCGTACCGGTTAGGGGTCCGGTTCACTGGTTTTCCAGTTGAACTGGCCGGTATGGCACGGTTTTTAAAACATTGCTATGAACTAATAGTTAACATAAAAAAGTAACTATAGAGGTTGAAGATAAGGATGATAATGGGTACCCATGGGAACCCACCAATAATATAATGAATCACATCTTGGTTTGTGTATTTGGACTCCTAAATAATTGAGATTAAAATTATGAAACATGTTGTTCAACAGGAATGTAGATTACTTGTTCCATTTTTGGTGTCCCAAGGTGTATAAACTCAATTAAAATCTGTCACCCAATCAAAAAAAAATTAAAAAAACATAAAATAATATTTTTTTACATTATTTGGTGCAATATAATTGGATTGGGACATAGAGACATAAATATCTTAGGACAGGTGATCTTTATTTGTTCAACATATCTGTGTTTGGATAATAAGGTTATACATAATTGTAATTTTATATATCCAATGACTCACGAATAGCAGACTGAATAGATATCGAAATTTGGAGTCTAGATAGATCTATGTCCCAAAATGATAAACTGGGGCCGGTCAACTTGGTGAAGTACTGGATTCTTCCAGATCTCAAACCCTTGTTTAGGACAAATAATTTTTTTTATCACTTATAAAGTCCAACAAAAAATTATTTTTAGAAAATAATTTACTTTGTTCATAATTTTAGAAATATATGATATTTAGACTTGTGAAAAAATCTTCTCTTTGACAACTATTTTTCACTATTTCCGAAGTATTAAATTAACTAAATAAATTATTTTATTGAATAAAATAAACATAATCATTTCATTTGCTATTGTGTGCTTTTCATGTGTGAATGAAATGTTCAAATTTAAGGTAACTTTAAACTTTAAAGTGGATAGAGATATAAGGGTTTTGTTCAAACATCAACGTTAATAGTCTTACACTTAACCTTTAGAATACTTTACTATGAACAAACATTTATTATTAATTTATTTCATATTTATGCTTTATAAAGTTTATATTGCATATTTTTTATCAATTAAAAATGACTTTTAACATATTTTTCATTTAAAATTTTTATTACTTCCTGAATTTTCTACCATGTACTACGAGTGCAAAATAATATTCTACTTTTTATTTCAGTATACACTAGTTTATTTACTTTAACACTCTTTTAAATTTTACTTATTTGTTGAATCTACTGAATTTGGAAATCAATTTCCTCATGGAAAAATTATTGAAGGCCTTAATTTTTCAGAGGTAATTATTTAATCATGAAGGGGGTTATTTTTGAATTACCACATGTTAGTAATGAATTAATCAAGATTATATCAAACCATTCACATATTTTGAATAGACCGTAAGTATACATAAATACAAGATGAAAGATTGGATATAATATGTTTACGAGACTAAATTTACGTACAATACTTTAGATACTTATGGTATTGGTATCCAATTATGGATATCTGTAAAAAAAAATTAATCTCAACATTAGATAAATAACCATTATTAACACAAATCTAACCCTTTTGTATGTGAATCTCTCTTCTCTTCCCTGATGATTGCCATTCTTTTTTTTCTTCAGAATCTCTGTTCTCTGAATTTCTCTTCTCCTCATCGAATCCAACAGACTAGATAAGACACTTTGGGAAAGACTCTGACAAACGTTTCTTGACTACTCTTTGGTGGAATTAGCGAAACATAAACTTTTACTGCATTGATCAACAATGGAAGGAGATTCATTACCTTACTACCTCAATCCATCAAACCATTATTGACATGAAATTCATTTATCATGATCATAACCATTTGCTTAAGATCCTCGCGAGGCGCAATGGATGAGGCCAAGCAACGATTTTATCGCTTTGAATGTTGATGGAAGTTCCTCGGGGAAACCTAGAAAATCAAGGTATGGAGGCCTTTTAAGGGACAACTTCGATTTGTGGATTAGTAGTTTCATGGGGGCGGTGGGCATATCTAACAACCTTCATATGGAGCTCATGGGTCCTCTATACGGTCTTCAACTGGCTTGGGACATGGTGTTCAGGAAAGTTAACTGCTATAGTGATTCTATGGATGCTATTTCCTTGGTGCTTGGTAGTTGGCCCATTCACCATCATTACATGGCGATCGTGTTACGCATACAATGAGAGATTTCTATTAATCACATCTTGAGATAAGGAAATTCTTATGTTCATTATCTGGCTAAAAAGGGAGCGACTTTTACTTCTACTTCCACCTTTACTTTCACTATTTTAGAATATGTTCCTTATGAACTAAAACGTATGTTGTTTTATGATGTCATAGGCACTTGATTTGCTAGTCGTTAGTTGTTTTTGTAATCTTTCATTATTTACTAAAAAAAACAAAAAGCGGCAGTTAAAGGTGTGTAAAAAGAAAAAGAGCACTGAAAATAAAAGTAGGGAATTCGTGAAACCCTATTGAAATAGAAGTACCCTACATAATAGGGTTGGGTTAAATTTTCTACTAACTAATTAAAAATGGGTTGTAAATAGGAAAGGGTAAGAGAAAAAAGTTATATGCATTGATAATGTAAAAGTTGTATACACTATATTATTCATTATTTATATTTATTTTTTGTTATCATTAAATTTCCATCTTCAGAAAAAAGGTAATACTTATGAATGATATATGATATATATGTTGGAAATATGATGATAGATTTTATAATGTGGGAGACTTTTATCCTTAAAGATACATAATACTAAGTAAAGATTTTTCATGTCAAATAATAAATGTATAAAACTATAACTTGAGCGGAAGCGTACCTTAATGTATTCATTGAGAATATGATGGATGAACTTTAGTTGTCCTTAGTCTTTTATGTAATTACATGTTCATAGTAGAACATATAGATTTGTTGGTCTTCTAATTGTAAACCACCTTTAGCCTTAGTTTCCTCTCTAATGGGATGAAGAGAATAATGATTTGTTGTTTTTTCTTGTGTGTCTACAATTGGGGACCTTAACCCCTATTTATAAGAAGTGCATACTCTTCCATTGCCACTTGATTTTCTTATTTCCAATTTTGCCCATCATAAAATAGAAATAAGACTTTAAGTATCTACACAATAATTTTCATGATAATTATGTCTATAGTCATAAATCTCACTTGAAGTATATCACTTTAATTTGTTTACTTATAATAATGATCCTAAACATATTTAAACATTACATGTGTGTGAACCAAAATTTCTTACTGGATAATATATTATTTCTAATAATTTTTTATATTGCCGGTATATTAAAAGAATAATATATATGTTTTGTTTCGGAGGATTTGAAATTGGAAACATGACATGTGTGATTGTGACTAGTCTTATAACCCACTTCATAGTTTTTTGTTGGTGGAAGAAGTTTCTAGTTCTGGTTATTTGCACTGGATCTTTTGTTTCGCACTCCTTCTATTTCCACGTTGATATGTCTGGTTGCTTGGTATGTTGGGTTTTTCTAATTATTGTTGAAAACAATATTTAAGCAATTTAATAATAGAGAAAATGAAGCTTGAAATTCAAAAATTATTATTTTATTACTAGTATCATTTTTTAGTGTTGACTATTTGGATGCTTTTGGTAATCAATGAATCTGTTAACCTCACATTATTTGATTAATGTTTAATTATTATAAACAATGTTATAAAACTCGAGCCTATTTTCATACTAAAAAAGATATTGTATAAAACTTGATTGATTAAACTGCGATTGATTGTTAACATCGTGTATAATTAATAATAATTAAGAATTAGTAAAATTATTTTCTGAGAAAATAAACAATAGTTATAAGGGGAGGGATCTACTTACTTACTCCACATCATGACCATTCATTCTTGGGAATCCAATGGTTTGAATTTGTGAGTACATCTAAACCATTGATTTTTTCAAGATTGGATGGCTAAGATGAAGAGTAAGTGTTTTTTGGAGTAAGTGGATCCCTCCCCTAGTTATAATTGTGGACATATTATTCTTAATAACATTTATGATTATTATATCCAGAATATCATTATTATCAATGAAATTTAGAACATGTCACTTCTATATGTCACCGATTACAAATTGACACGTCAATTAAAGTTGCACCATAATAACTAACCAAAAGTTAACAAAACATAATAATTGTGAGTTTGTAATTAGTGATACATAGAAGTGACATAGAAAAGTGACATAGACAAATTGTACTCTAAATTTTATGAATATGATGTACCAAATTTTGAAGCATCTTTTAAGATTTGGTAGAGAGTCACCATAGAAATAGGGTAGTGATGGGGTATAGATGTTCGTGAATGTTTTGGATAGGAAGAAAAATAGAGGACAATAAGTTTTTCCTATAGTTTAATAAATGAGGAAAAAATATACACAGAGAATGTATGAATTTTACACACTGTTATTATGTCAATAATTCATTTTTAATGATCACGACTCTTCAAAAAATCTGAATGAATGGTGTGTGGGGGCACAGTGCAAACCTCAGTCTTGTTGTGCTCAAGACCACAAGCTGCTAGTATGGTGTGTGTAGAACTTCTGGCAATCTCCTTGAAAGTACTATACCCTGAATCAAGATATAAAAAATAGCATTTTGAAGATTTCAATAAGATGAACAAAACACAAATCAGTAGAACCACAAATGCGATGTACCCGGTTCAAATGAAAAATCATCCAATTTCCCCGTTATAAGAAATCGAGATGAAAACTTGTTTCAATTCTCTAATGTGTTGGACCACAGGATAAGCTCAAAAAGACAAGGAAATCTGCATATTGACTAAGTGAAGAACTATATAAATGTACACCACATCTTTACTCAAAATCTTAACAGGCTATTTTTTTAGTTAGCTTTTGCCAAATCACAAACAACCACCAACTCAATGAGTCTATAGGTCTTCTCACTTATATACTATTGTTCACTTAACTCATTCTTTATCGCCAGGAGGCTTCCAACACTCCCTTGAATTTCCAACATGATAATGAACCATGCTCTAAAGTTGGCAAGCCTTCATGTCTGCGCTCCTTCCCCGCATATATAAATACGACTGAAGGATATATAGTAGAAATAAAAATACTTGTAGCTGATAGAAGAAAAACTACACTTACCTAAATCAACATCTCGAGAAAAGCTCTTCAGGTGGCTTTTAACCATTGACTGCAGCTGCTCCTTGACTGGGGGGAAGTTACTCTCTCCTTTGATAGCAGAGGACAAGTTACCATCAGTGACAATGTTTGATCTGCTGCTGAACTGATGGACTGGTCCATAATCTGATATGGTGGGTATCTCCACATGTGCAGGCCATAGCACCCCATTCACGAGCCTGTCGTCAATCAAGGTTGTCGAGTCCTGAACCGACCTTCTTGAATTGCTTATTTCCATGGAGAAGAGATCACCATTCTGCATTAATGGAGAGGCATTGTGGCATAGTCTCTCCTCAAAGAATGTGTGGTATGATGTTCCCACATCCTGTGTCTGTGTATATTGAATGGCTGTTTCCCTACTTTGATCAATTTGAGAGCTAAACAAGTTACTGGTTGAAGTGCCAGCGGAAATACCATTAAGTCTGCCAGTTGTAGAAGTCATTCTATCTACTGAAAGTAGATGCTGAATTTGACGGTGGATCCTGCGCCTCTCTGATAAAGTCCCTCCTCCAGATACAGGAGAAGCTCCTTCAACATTTCTGCCAGAAAATCTAGAAGATGAAACATGCCCAAATCCTTGACGAAACGATGTAGGAGGTGAAGAAATCAAGTTAAGGTCTATACTTTCTGGTACATGAACATGTGATGGTCTAACAGGTGGGCTTTGGGTTGTCACCATTGGAGGCACAAATTCTTGAACTTGAGTGCTTGAGGATCCCAAGGCAACTGGTCTACATCCATCACAATACCAATTACCTTCAGGTACTTCCCGCCCCAGACCAACACAGTATGTGTGAGCAGGGGAATCACAGATATCACAGAGTAACATGAGACCATCATCTCCACCTTCATGGCACTCTGAACAAATAACAGATTCGTATGGATCAATATAGCTCATGAGTTCTTCTTCACAGGGCTGATAAACCTGCATGTGAAATCAAAACATTTTCACAAGGAGCAACAAATTCAATAAAGTGCAAAACCATAAGCAAAAACTAAAAACTACAACAACAAATAATATTCAAATACCTGATCACGTTCTGGCACCAGAATCACAGATTCTTTTAAATTAAACCCTGCCAATGATCGTGCAGGCTTACTGATTGTTTTGAATCGCTGCTTACACAAAGGGCAGAGAGACTCCACCTTCGCCCACTCCATAATGCAAGCAAAGCAAAAATAGTGTCTGCAACAATCTAATAGTCCCCTTAGTCTTCTTTTATTTTCCTCAGACAGACAAATTCCACACACCTGCTTTCCCACCTCGCTGTTTAAATCCTCTACCTTTTCCTTACCCTTTCTTCCTTGAGGTTCCTCTATCTTTTCCTTACCCTTGTGGCCTGGATGTTCCTGTTGAAGATCCACATGCACTCCAACCACTTCATTTTTCATTTGAAGGGACGAACTCCTCAAGTTCCTTCTTAAATTTCTACACAATGCCTTGGCTTCTCTCACTTGTTCTCTCTCTTCTTCAGAGACAGTAAAGTTATAACCATGTGATACAGACACATGATCTGAATCGGAATTGAAACCTTTGAGAAGAAGCCTTCTCCTAACCCGGCTCGGTATTTCTCTACTCTTTGTCCTGATGGCTGGGCCATATCTATAAAATCATCTACCTCATTATTCCTTACTTTCCTCCTTAACCCTCCATTCTTTCTTTTCTTTCTCGAGGCTTGGTTTGAAGCTCTAGATCTCCTCCTTTTCCGACCTCTGGTGGAAGACACCGAAACCCTTCTTTGCAAAACCTTCTTTTCCATTTTCACACCATTATTTTTCTTCCTTTCCCCCCTTGTTTCTTCTTCCACATCTGAGTAATATTCTTCCTCTGGTGTAAATTCCTCATCACCGTCGTCGTCATCATCATCATTGAAATCCTCATCTTCATCCTCCTTGTTTCGAACTCTGGTAGAAGTCACAGAAACCCTTCTTTGCGAAACCTTCCTGCCCATTTTCACATCATTATTTTTCTTCATTCTCCCCCATGTTTCTTCTTCCACTTCTGAGCAATATTCTTCCACTAGTGTAAATTCCTCATCATCGTCATCATAATTGAAATCCTCATCATCGTCATCATAATTGAAATCCTCATCATCGTCATCATAATTGAAATCCTCATCATCATCTTCAACAACCTCATCATCTCCATCTTGTTGTTCTTCTGCTTGTTCCAGTGTTTCTGCATGTATAGTCCTACTCCTACCTCTCTTTTGTGAGGTTTTGCTTGCATTTCCCCTTGGACCATAAATGCTGTTTTTGGCCTTTGATCTATTAAATTTCCTAATCGTCGAATTTCCTCCTCCTCTTCTATAAAACAATCAAAACTTTCCTCTGATGCACATTCATCTAAACCATAATCCTCTGGACAATCAGACACACCCTCACCATCATCCGAAACCACATAGTCCTCATCAGAATCATCAGAACCATCGCCTTTTTTCGACCGAACCCTTTTCCTGTAATCGATTTTGCCACTAACCTTTCCTCCCCTCACCATCTGTTCTAAAAAACAAATAGGGCCAATTCTTCAATTTATCAAAACCCCATTCAATGGTATAATTATAAACCATGAAAACTTCTCAAAAAAACAAACTCTAAATCAAATTGATTAATTTCATTGTAAATTGCATTATTTTTCCATTCAAATTTACCTCTAAAGCTCAACTCAATTAGGATACTATAATAATTGATACCTAATAAATAAGATCTGATTTAGCAATTAGCATAAACACAACAAAGAAATTAAGTACATAGATCCAATAATTAGTTTTTTTTCATAAATTATCAAATTAGATGAATCAAAAGCATAGCAATTAAAAAAACCACCAAACAGTACCATAAAAAAAATAAAAATTAGATGTAATATTCCATAAAATTCAGAAAACAAAATCATCAAAAGCATAGCAATTAGGGCATAACTATATAGATATAATTGAATTGAAACAGATTATGTGCAATTAAAGTATGAATCTTGTGAAGAGAGAGAATTGGTATACCTATGAGAGGAGGAGGAATCAAAGCAAAGAGAAACGGATGAGTTGGTTTCTGAATCCAAGAAAACGTTTCGTCCCGCAACGGCGTTTCGGATTTTGTTTCTTTTTGTTTTGTATATCCTTTTTTTTTCTTTTTCCATGGCATTACCGATTGAAACAATTACTACTGCTTCACACTACTTAATTAAGTCATCACGTGTTTATTAAATGATGATATATGAACTTTTTTTGTTTATTTTGAATAGTGAACATTTATTAGATTTACAATAAAGTATTTTTTGACCTTAAAATTAAATAAAAAAGTTCACATGTTCAGATTACTTGTATCACTAGTACCAATACAACTAAGTTTTTTCCTTAAAATTATAATACCTTGAACATAGTTTACATTGGTCAAAGTGTAAAAATATATAAGGACTTATTAGATTTTAAATTTAAAGGCTCAATTTCGGATTTGATATTTGTTGAGAAAAATAGTCATTATCTTTTATAGGTGAGGACAAAGGAATACCTTGATTATAAAAAAAAATTGAAAAAAAATTTGTATATAAAGATGACAATGAGTTTGGCTCATTACACTTTTCACACTATAATAAATTTTACACTATTAACATGTTATCAATTAGTATATGTTAATCTTCTTGACTTTTAAATTAAAATCATATACATGAATACTGGGATGAATTTATTGGCAGTGCAAAAAACAACACATTAATTATATATTAGAATAAATCTAATTACTTCGAGAGCATTTTATTCATCAATTTTAGGGGAATCAAATAGTTTAGATCTATTCATTAATTCAAACCATTGGATTTCTCTAAAATTTATAGATAAGATGTAGAATAAGTTTTTTAAATTTATTCTTAGAGTAAGTGGATCATCTCTCATTATATATATTAACCTCTTTTAATAAACAAGCTTACGGTTAGTATTTTTATAATATATATTTTTATTTACATCGCCTATCATAAATCTTGTGTTGGTTAAGTGGAAGTTTGGAATACATTGAATAAGGTATTGCATATCCACCATCTCTACTGAACAAGCTACTTAGTTCATTGAAAGACACGGAGGTCTTATTTTTATCCAAGAAAAAACTTGCCATGGATATTACAAGTAAAATGATATTTTGTCATAGATTTCTTAATGAAATATTATAATAGAATTGAACACCAATGATACACTGAGTTGATAGTAATGCTGCATCCAAAGTAAAATTTCTGAACAAAGCTTC
This sequence comes from Lupinus albus, assembly GCA_009771035.1. Lineage (NCBI taxonomy): Eukaryota > Viridiplantae > Streptophyta > Magnoliopsida > Fabales > Fabaceae > Lupinus > Lupinus albus. The sequence goes on along the minus strand of CM020013.1, from coordinate 1,237,765 downwards.
TTGGACATAGAAACTAAACAATGCCAGAGTTACATTCATACGATGAGTATGAAACTCTAATAAAAAACAACAATCTGGAGACATAGAACTAAACACTGTCATAGATCATGAAGTCCTAATAAAACAACACACTTCGATAGACATATCACATATACACATACAACACACACAGCTATCTAACTCTATATCACATATATCAAATAGACAAACTCAGAAACTTGATAGAATTACCACATATATCTTCTCATACACATACAAACATTGGCATTGGCAATACACACATTGAGATCAGAAGAACCAGAAAACAATCAGATATCACAACTATATACATATACACACAGAGAGACCCAGAACTATTTCGAGTTGACTCTGACTTCTCTGAAAATGGGAAGAAGGTGAACAACCAATACTGTCTCTAAACTATTAATTCCATATTTCAAGATACGTTAACAAAAAATTATCTTATTTACTTAAATGAATTTATACTCAAACGAATTTTTAATGGAATTTTTATAGCAAGGTCATGGTTCGAGTCGACTCTGACTTCTCTGAAAATGGGAAGAAGGTGAGCGACCAATACCGTCTCTAAACTATTAATTCCATATTCTGAAATATGTTAATTAAAATTTTATCTTATTTATTTAAACGAATTTATACCTAAATGAATTTTAATAGAATTTTTATAGTAAGGTTATGGTTCAAGTTGACTCTGACTTCTCTGAAAATGGGAATAAGGTGAGCGACCAATACCGACTCTAAACTATTAATTCCTTATCAAAAGTAATTTAGAAAAAATCATATTGTATGACTTAACTACTTCAACATATTTTTTTAAACTACTCAAACCAATTTAATTCTTTTTCAAACCAGAACTACCGTAGCCTTGATTTCTCTATTGCACCTAGGGATACATATGAGCAAGATGAACTCTTGTCAGGCACAATAATAAAAAATAAAACATTTTGTTTTTATTACTGAATTTTAATAAATAATTTTAAGGGTATAAAAGTTCATGTTATTAGCGAGGGTACCGTTTTAATACGGGCGGACGAGATGTTAATACCTTCCTCGATCCGTAATCGACTCTCGGGCTCAGAATCTCTGTTCAAAGACCAAATTGTCCAAATTGGGCATATTTAGAGTTTTATACGTTTTAACCGCAAAAAACGTAGTGGCGACTTCAAATCAATTGGAATGGGTAGAAATCGAGTTCGCCTCTCCCTAAGTCGCAGGGCCGGTCTTCCAACCGAAAATCGGGTCGCGACAAATATTTTCTTAAACCTTAATATGTGCATCTCACATATGTGAAAACTTTAGATGAAATATAATACTTTTCAAGTAATTTCATCACCAAGATCAGGTTATTTAATAAAGTGGGTCATTTATCTAACATGTAGTTTAGGTTTTTATTTTATTTTATGATAATCTATCAATGTATTTCCTTTCTTAGAATAAAGCCATGAATGGCTATGTAATATTTCATTATTAAAAAGAGGGGGATATGCATCAATATGGGAGAGTCAATGAATTTACTCATCTCAAATCATGAGGAGATTTTAAAGTATTAAGGAGTCGTGTGGTAAGATTAAATTTTTCCATACGTGAAGCAAGTCATGGAGCATGAAGTTAATTATTTCCAAATAGGGAGTCAAAATCATGAGGCTTTATTTGCATAGATGGAGCACGAACTCAAACTCATTTATATGGAAATACAACCTTCCATATTGGCCAAAGCATGCAAATGGCAAGAATGCATATTTCAAAACATGGAATTACTTCCATTTCATAAAAGCAAACGTGTGGTATTGCCATAAAGATCCTAGGAGGGTGGTTTGTTTCCTTATTGGAGGAAAGCATTTGAATTCCATATTATGGCCATAATGGGTTGTGTGGTAACCTACCATAGTGGGAATTACAAGCCATGAAAGCTTGATTCTTTCCATACTTATGGACGGACGATTTTTAAGAAGGCAAATGGCTCAATTTCAAATCATGGAGCCAAAATCTCATCAAGTGCTCGTGTGATACTTCCCTAGTTGGGAATATGGGAGTGAATGCTTACTTTTATGAGGATGAATTAAAATTATGTCCATATTCAGACCAACCATAAACTACTTGTCATATATGGAGTAAGAGGTGTTAATTGTTTCATTTCTTGTAGAAAATGTTGAATTGGCATCAAGAGTGTCTCAATTGTTTCTTTTTGTGGAGGATTTCGTGGTATATTGTCATCAAAGAGTATTTTTATTATTTCCTTTTGTAGGTAGTCATTTGAATTCAAATGATGGCACTTTAATGCCCGATGTTTGGTGTTTATGCAAGGAAAAATGTGTGGGATTAAGGGCCTGAATGTATTCTGCCACAAGCTAGCCTTTTAGTGTTTTAATTAGGTCATTAAGTGTGTTTACTTTGTGCAATTTTTGTGGAGTCATGTTGGCAGCCACAAAACTATATGTATAAGTCCATTTTCATAAATAAAAAAACACTTTGAATTTACCAAGAACTTTGTCTAGTTGAGCATTGGCTCCTAAACACCTAGAACTTAACAAGAACTTTGCTCTTGCGGTGTTCATTGGCTTATCACCTTCATTGATGTGGCGCCTCCCCTAATCCTTATCAAAATCTTTGTTATGGCGGATATCACTTGGCTTATCAAGCTTCAAACTTGTGGCGCCATTTCCATTTCAAGTCTTTTCCATCTTCTTTTATCAAACTCAACAAAATCGCATTCATCCATATTCTTCTACCATTCATTCATTTAACCGACCACTTATTCTTCCCACTCATCCAAAACTCCACAAAACCTTAAACCAATTCGGCCAAACACATCCAAATTCCAAATACCACATTCAAACGAATTGCATACACAAACCATTGATAAAACTGAACCCCTTCACCAAAAACTATTCAAAGACAACAATACCCCACTCCATATAACCCAAACTGAATTCCAACACCCCAAAACACACCCAACCAAAACCTTAATCCAAAAATTAACCCATACACACAATTCCGCAAACACCAAAAACCAAAATGAATCATCAAACAAGACGATCGTTTCTTAAATACCAACCCCGACAAGGAGGTTGCTATGAGGTAATATCAGATTAAGAGTCAGGTTTGCTTGAAAGTCAAATTATGAAGGATGAGACCAACTAAAGGATCAACATCTTTCATTCTACATGTTTGGTCTATGGTAAGGTATGCTTATTGACAATTGATATTGGAAGTCTTGCAAACATGGTAAGTTCAAGAGTAGTCAAAAAGCTAAACATTATAACTATACCACATCCCACTCCTTACCGGCTTCAACGGTCAAGTGAAGTTGGGGAAGTCATTGTGAATAAGCAAGTTGTAATTCCTTTTTCAATAGGGAAATATAAAGATATAGTTTTTTGTGATGTGGTTCATATAGAGGCCAACCATTTGTTGTTGGGTTGTCCATGGAAATTGTGAATAAGATCACCTTCATACACCAAAACTGAAACCATAAGCCAAAAATTAACCCAATACACACAATTCCGCAAACACCAAAAACCAAAATGAATTATCAAACAAGATGATCGTTTCTAAAATACCAAAACCCCGCAATTAAGGAGATTGCTATCACTTGCGTTATTCTGAACTTGCATAACTCAACAGGTAATATATTTTCTAGACATAAACTTATATTATTTGGCATCTCATGCATATTATTTATTAGTATCTAGACATAGTGTTAATCTTGTGATATTATAACTCTCAAACTGAATGATATAGACTAGCGGACATAAAAGTACCCTTGAAGATTCATAAAACTTAATTTTATCATTGTAGTTTGCTAGATATAGAGCTATATTTGGTAAAGTGTTAATAGACCAAGACATTGACAGTTAATACAATTGAGGTGTTGCATTTTAACACAACCCGCTTGCATAGATCACTAGACATAGAGACATGATTTTGCAAGTCACATTTCTTAATCTTATAAATAGAAGTTGCTAGACATAAGACTTTATTGCATAAGTTACTAACTAACTAAGACATTAGCTTTTAGGAATTTTGAAGTTATTGTATGAATTAATCATTATCAAATGAATATAAATTTAGAATTAGGTGTGTACAGATAGTAGGTGTGAAGTTCAATCCCAACTTCATTTCCTATTATATTACAAAATCGATTAATTGTGTCACCAATCAAACAAAAAATAATAATTTTTAGTTGAAAGACTAATATCAATAAGTATGGTAAGCAGACAATTTGTGGAAAATCCCAAAACCTTAGTTAGCATGGCCCTATTTGGAATTAATTAGAGGTTATTAATGCTTTGACATTAATTCTTCTAATGTTGGATTAGAAAAAATTACAAATTAAGACCCATTGTGACCACAATCATATTTGATGCAAAGTACTCATGTGCTCTTGATGCCTTTATTCATGACACAAAAGCTATGACTATAATATATACATTGAATCATATCACTTCCAAAACTGATCCTACAAAAGGGGGAATGCAAAAAGAACCCACCTATAAGGGCATCCATATATTATGATTATTTTAGTTTTTAGATTCATTTTGACATGTCAATTTGATAATTATTCTTGTAAACAATCCATACATTTAGATTATGGTAGGAAAACAACTTTAATGTATGTACAAATATTATTATAACAATCTTAACAGGGTCCAAAAATAATCCACCAAAACACCAATTTTAAAGTATGTTGTAAGGTTCATTTAATTTGTGTAATGATGCTAATCATGCATGAGAAGGAATTCTTTTATGTTAGATTTTTGTTTACTTTGTCCAAGTTCTTTAAAGTCCAATGATGATAACATGTTCAAGTAACCGGGATCTATTGTCCTATTTGGTATCCCAAATAGTATCTCGGACCAATCACAATGTTTTATTTAATTAAAATAAAAAAATATAAAATATAAAATAATATTTTATATTATTTAGTGAATTTTTACTGGATGAGGACAGGGAGACAGAATTTATTTAGGACACAGGATCATATAAGAGGAGTTGGAGTATTTATTTAGTGGAATAATATTTAAACGTTCAAAAAATATCACTTAAAACTCTACAAAATATGTAATTTAATCTTCAAAATATGTGTAAATATACTCTAAATTCTAATTTACACAAACATTTCTCCTCCAAATTTAACTTTTTAGATGGAGGGGGCAAAGCAAAAGACCATAATTAAAAAAAAACTGTTTTGATTACCAAATTGTCTCCGGGAAAATAGAAAAACTTGAAGATAGTTACTTCTATAAATAGGTTAAAGTTTCTTATTTTTATCAATTATCTTTATTTATGCATAAAACTCATTTATTAATTATTACCATAAAAAAAGGTGTTGTTTCACAAAATTATTTAGTCTTTTTTGGATAATTTCAAATTGTTCAATATCTATGTTGTCCAGGTGTATGCGGAGAGTTGGAACTAGTTTAGTTAAACTAAATCTAGTTTGATTCAATCTTAAATTAGATTACACTTTTACCTTTAAAACTCAAAGGAAATAATTATTTTTCTCTTTTTAATGGATATGAGTCTTATTCAATCTTTAGGAGACAATATTTTAGATGGATATGGTAATAGTAATGAATAAATTTGAATAACCTATAACTCAACCATAGAATTAGATAAGCAGAAAACTAAAACTATAGCAAAATGTGTATATATATATTCCAAAATCAATAATATTTTTATTATTAAAGGCCAGCAATTTTGAGTTAAGAAGTCTTTTTACTTTTACTTAACGGTAAGAAAAACAACAATTTTGAGAGAATTTAGAACATTCAAATGAGTTAGGATGATCTAAAATATAATTCAAACTTGTCTAAAAATACATTTGTTTTACTTTTTAAATCTGGAACGTATAAAATAAGTTTTAAATCTGGACAGTTTGGTACAATAGATTAGAAAAGTAAACGGTTTTGGTTTAAACCGTGAAACTGATAGAACCAAATCAAACCAAACCATAAAATACGGTTTTATTCGATTATGCAGTTCCTTTCAATTGTTTTTATTTGGAACTATTTAAATTTGGTTTGGTTTACGATTTTCGAAATTTAGGAATTGTTAAAACTGAACCGCATATTAAAAAATAATTTTTTTAATTTTATATTTAAAAAATTAAGATTTAAAATCAGGAGATAAAAATAAATAACTAAACAAATAGAAGAAAAGTAGAACACTAAAGAACTAAAAGAAAATAAAAGAAAGAAACCGGAAGACAAAGAAATTAATGAGAAAGAGAAAGAGAAAGAGAAAGGGAGTGTGAGCGTCACATTTGCACGGAAGAGAATTGAAGTGAAACGATGAAGTTGGAAGAACTTCCGTATTAGGTCTAACCGGTTTAAACAGTTAAGTCGTTTGATCGAACAAGATGATTTTAAATATAATTAATATTTTTTATCTGTAAATATATAATTATATATAAAAATATAAAATTTTATATAATTAATATTTTTATATAACTATAATGAAGTAACATCTATATTTTTTAGACCGAAATAAAGTAAAACATTAAAGTAATGCTCAATTTTTTAAAAAATTTAAGTGAACCGTCTGGTTTTTTCTCAGGTTATTCCAGTTTAACCGGGTTTAGTACGGTCGAACCAGAATATCTTCGGTTCAAAGCGGTCCAACAACTCATTCGGTTAAGACTACAAAACAAAGTCGTTTTCAAGTCCGGACAGCGGTCGAACCGGTCAGACCGTCCGATTATCACAACACTAAAACGAACTATTCATTAACGATTTTGTGTTCGGTTCGGTCACTAAATTGCACCAAAAACCAACAATTGGTTGGTATGGTAGTATAAGACTCAATTAAATATCTAAATATATCAAAATGTCAAAGTTTTAATTCCTGATATTAGAAAAAACATTCAAATGGCAAAAAAAAATTAATTCCTTAATCATTAGCCAAGAAAATTGAAGATAAATGAATGGATAAATATCACCATCTTAAACTTACATGAAGAACACATACTAAAAAATGTTACATTGAATAATCATAAAATCTATTTATATTTCCATCTACCAAAACTTAATTAAACCTAATTTTTTTTAAGGTAAATCATTAGGATAATCAAAATTTTCCATAAAGTTTAACAAAGAGAATAAAGTATATAAATTTACTATATAATGCTTTAAATAATGACCCATTAAATTCAAACCATTAAGTGACGCAGCGAGAGGGTCGGAACCAGGTTCGGTATTAGCTTTTCTACGTGAATACATATATATATGAAGCTTGAGAAGAAAGAGAAAGACTAACAGAACAAGAAGAAAAAAAAACAACCTTTGTTATTGTCTCTGTGATTCTGTAGCTTCATCTTCAAGAAGCTTTTCCCAGAATCACAGTGTCTATATAAATTCATATTCTTTTTTTTTCTTAAGATTTTTTTGTTTTGGTTAGAATTTGAATACAATTCTGGGTCTCCCAGTTTTTTGGATATTCTTTTGTTTTGGTTTGTGTTTAAGGTTATGGCAACAGAGCAAATTTTGCCATTCTCTGTTGTATCTGTGGTTGAAGATGTTCTTCAAAATCATGGTGGAAGATTGAGTGATGTCAATTTGGCTTCAAGAAAAGCTGAAGAAGCTTGTATATATCTATCTCCTTTATTATCTCCATTTGATTTTGATTTCTATCCTTTTTTAATATCAAAATATTATTATGAAATCAATTGATGTTTGTTAGAAATTTTTGTAATGCATAGCAAATGCTGTTTTGTTTTCCTTTGCTTGCCAAGAATGTTGTTTCTATTTTCAACTAATTAAATGACATTGGTTTTGTTGAAAGTTGTGTTTTTTTCTTGTTTTTTTTTCATGAGCATGAAAATGTTTTATGAAAAATAAATTTAGACAACTCTATAAGAACTTTATGACATTTATACTATATGTTATATAATAATTGTTGAGAAAGTTGTGTGAAATTTTGTATAGATAAAAGTGTTTTATGATCAATCAAATTATTGAATTCATTACCAAAAAGGAGTTTGTCTAGTGGTGTAAGGTCCTGCTAAATCCTTAGGACGACCAAAAGGTCAAAGGTTCGATTCCTGAGAACGACACTTGTTTGGAGGGGCAGTCATACACCCCGAAAGGATTAGTTCCTTACCAAAAGGTGAGGAGATAAAAAACTATTGAATTCACTCAATAACCATAATGTGTATGGAATACAGAATTTGTCATTAGAAGTTTTTGTAATATTATGGTACAAATGTGATGAATCATGTATATCTCGGTTGTGGATTGCAATTTAAAACCTTTGTAAGCAGTAACTGCATGAATGAATGAACCAATATCTAAGTTCCAAGGAAGAATAATAACATAGATTGTAATTGTCTCATGTTGCAGCCTTGAGAAGGTATGAAGCAGCTGGTTGGCTAAGAAAAACAGTTGGAGTTGTTGGAGGGAAAGACTTGCCTGCTGAACCTTCCGAAGAAGCTTTCAGGCTCGGATTGCGCAGCGGGATCATCCTCTGCAATGTTCTTAATAGAGTTCAACCAGGGGCAGTGTCAAAGGTATCATCCTTTAATGAAGCCTAGCCTTACTGCTATGCTTTTTTTTTAGTATTATCTATGCTTCGCTTTTAGAAATTCTGAAAATTCTAGCATCCTCGCGAAATTTCAATCCGTGCTCGAGAAAAGTGTCCTTAGATTTTGAAGTCTTTCTAATCCGACCCGTGAAGGAACCTATTAAGGAATCAGAAAACATCAAGTTTTATAGGAAACATAAATACATTACTTCTCAATGCATTAAGTATACTATTTGTTAATCATTACTATTATGTGACAATTGTTGCACCAATGTTGTTAGGTAGTTGAAGCTCCCAATGATTCTGTTCTTATTCCTGATGGGGCAGCATTGTCTGCATTTCAATACTTTGAAAATGTAAGGAATTTTCTTGTAGCTTTGGAGGAACTAGGGCTTCCTACTTTTGAAGCTTCTGATTTGGAACAGGTACTGACTTATAACCTTTATGTTTAATACTTTGATGTAGTTGTTGGATTGAAACCAATGCTATCATTATCACACAAAATTATGCTATAGTATACACACATTTATGCACATATCTATTTACATGTGCTTATATTTTTCACCATTTTATCCAATGTTGTGAAACCCGAGCCGGACATCAAGTCGGAAGAGCTTCCATATTAGGTTTAGCCGGTTTAGACAGTTAAGCCGTCTGGTCGGACTGGATGATTTTAAAAATAATTAATAATTTTTATTTATAAATATATAATTATATATAAATGTAAAATTTTATATAATTAACAATTTTATATAACTATATTGAAGTAACATCTCTCTATCTTTTTTGGACCGAAATAAAACAAAACATTAGACCAATGTTCCATTTTTTTGTAAATGAATTTTCTGGTTCACTTCCCGGGTTATTCCGGTTTAACCGGGTTTAGCACGGTCGAACCGAAATTTCTCCGATTAAAAGCGGTCCAACTACTCATTCGGTTAAGACTACAAACCGGAGCTGTTTTGAAGTCTGGTCAGCGGTTGAATCGGTCGGACCGTCCAATCCGGTCCGGTTATCACAACACTGATTTTATCATTGTGATGTGAGGATATGTGACTTGTGTAACTGATATGTTGAAAGGATTTTCCTTACTACAAAGCAATTGCTGTTATGCTTCAACAATCTTTGTTTAACATGATGTATTTACAGGGAGGAAAATCTTCAAGGGTAGTGAATTGTGTACTAGCACTTAAGTCCTATGCTGAATGGAAACAAGGAGGGAAATTTGGAACATGGAAATATGGTGGCATTGGGAATTCAAAGCCACCTACCTCTGGGAAGCAACTTATGAGAAAAAACTCAGAACCATTCATGAAGTCTTCATGGAATACGCCATCGGTAGATAGAGATGCTATGAGTGATTACTCTTCATACAGTGATTCCGGGCTTGAGCACAATGAAGGGGTTAAGACTATAGCTTTATAGTTTCATAAATTTTTTATTTAGATTGTCAGAATTATCGTCTCATCAATCTAAAGTTGTTTGTTTTGTGATTCCAGGGTTCCTTTCCTTTCTTACATTCATTAGTTCGCGAATATTTGTGTGACAAGAGGCCAGAAGAAATTCCCACTGTAAGGGTTATTGCTCCTATATAAGCACAGTTGTATGTACAATAAATTGACATGATTTCCCCAACAACTTTACATTTTATAAAGCAAAGTAGAAGTACTCTGCGCTACGAGAATCGAAGTTGTAGAGAATTTTTGTTCACAAAACATTGTTGTGTGTTAGATTAAGATGAAATCACTTGCCATTCTGAAAAAAATTCTAGGTGATATATGCTATGCACCTATTAACATAACCGTTGTATGTAATAAAATCATTCATGTGCTTTCACTTCAACTTTTGATGCAATCGATTTTTGAAACTTGGGGTAGTTCCTTTTTCCTTTGGTTTTATACCTCCTCAGTTCTCCTTATAGATATAGCCTCTTTTTGCCATGACAGGTTGTGGAGTCCCTGCTTAGCAAAGTCGTGGAGGAGTTTGAGCGTCGCATGCATATCCAACATGAAACAGTATGCATCTTTCTCTTTTATTCATCTTCAAATTTCTTATCCGAAGTTTCACTCACACACAAAAACTAACACACTTGACATATCGCGTGAATCTTACTGAATTTATTGTTAAAATTTTCAAAATTGCAGCTTAAAATAACTCAAGATGAAAAGCCACCTTCTGAACTAGAATGTTCAATTTCAAAAGCTACTTCTGTTGATGAAGAGGTAAAACTCAGATTCCACATATACATAGGAACATGTGTAGAGTGGTTAATATTATGGTAACTGTATGTGATTAACTTTTTTGTCTGTTAATTCATATTAAGATGGAAGAAAAGGAAGATTCAGAGGATCTACATGTTAAAGAGGAGTTAGAAGAGGAATCTTATGATAAGTACAATAGTCATGATGAATCAATTAGCCAGAATTTGAAGAAGCAAGAATTAGTCCAACAACAAAATAGAAGCATTCAGGTAAGTTGGTAATATATAATGGAATTTGATGTTGACATTGTTCATAAATTGATTAAGTAACAAATTTAATATTGGCATCTTTTAGGAATTGAAAACTATAGTCTATCAAACAAAATCAGGAATGCAATTTCTGCAAAAGAAATACCAAGAGGAGATCATCAATCTAAGTATGTAGGCTCAAAAAACAAATTCCTCAAAAAAAATTACAGGAATATCAATGATATATCTAATTACTAGCTGCTTAACCTTTTCAGGTAAGCACTTGCATAGCCTAGCTTCTGCTGCATCAGGATATCATAAAGTTCTCGAAGAAAACCGTAAGTTATACAATCAAGTGCAGGACCTAAAAGGTAAATTCAAGTGATCAAGAGTCTGTCTATTATTTTACTCCTTGAATTTTCATGTTCTAAGTGAGAATGAATGGCCTATTTTTTCATGTTTGTAGGAAATATTCGGGTGTATTGTCGAGTTCGACCCTTCTTAGGTGGCCAACCAAGCCATTATAGCTCGGTCAGTAATGTGGAGGAGGGAAATATCTCAATCTTAACACCTTCCAAATATGGCAAAGAAGGGAAGAAGATATTTAATTTCAACAGAGCATTTGGTCCTTCTGCAACCCAAGGTTGATCTTAGGAGAAACTATTATATGTTGTTGAAATATAATTTATGCATGCTCTAAGAAATATCTATGAATTGTTTTTAAACAAAGTTATGTAAGTTTTAAGTCACTAACTTAAAATCAATGGTGAATATCCTTAATGGAGTATGCATTTATTGTGTTCTAGGAGCATACTGTCCTTTTACTAAAATTGTTGCCACTCATTATGTTTTCATTGTTAATGATCTTTATGGTTGCTTGCAGCGGAAGTTTTCTCAGATATGCAGCCTCTGATTCGTTCTGTTCTAGACGGGTACAATGTTTGTATATTTGCCTATGGTCAAACAGGATCAGGAAAAACACACACTATGGTAAGACATTTGGACAACCTTGTTGGCTTCATCATGTTTTCGCCCAATGACTTGCGTGAATTGTAATAAATGTATCTTTGTATTGATGCAGTCTGGACCAAACGAACTTACCGATGAAACAATAGGTGTTAACTACCGTGCATTGGGAGATCTTTTCCTTCTATCAGAACAAAGGAAAGACACCATTTGCTATGATATCAATGTTCAGATGCTTGAGATTTACAATGAGCAAGTCAGAGATCTATTAACTACAGATGGTGCTAACAAAAGATATCCTTCTCTATACTAACTTGCTAATAATTTTTCTATTGTCCTGAATCAGTGTGTCATTTTCAATTAATGATTCTCTTGTTCCTCTAAGTTATCCTTAACATCGACATACATTAGAAATTCGCAACAGTTCCCACAATGGCATTAACGTTCCGGACGCAAACCTTGTTCCTGTTTCATCAACTTTGGATGTCATAAATTTGATGAACTTGGGACATAAGAATCGGGCTGTTGGTTCTACTGCCATGAATGATCGCAGTAGTCGTTCTCACAGGTAATTAGAAGATTTCTATTAGCTTTATCGATGTTCTTGTGATTATCTTTAGTGAAAACCTAAAGTACTTTCAAACTCATAGTACTTGTAGTATACATTACAAAAATCACAAGTTGTCTAAAAAGTTGTGCTGATTTTTATACAAACAATAGTCTCTTCCGCAATCATGTACGTTTCTGATCATAATTTTAATTTGCTGCTAACCTGTAATGGTATATATATATAATTGCAGCTGCCTGACAGTTCATGTTCAAGGAAGGTACCTAACATCGGGAAATACAATTCGCGGTAGTATGCATCTCGTGGACCTTGCAGGAAGTGAAAGGGCTGATAAATCCGAGGCCACAGGGGATAGACTTAAAGAGGCTCAACATATCAACAAGTCACTTTCTGCCTTAGGAGATGTAATTGCTTCCCTTGCCTCAAAGAATGCACATGTTCCTTACAGAAACAGTAAACTTACTCAGCTTCTTCAAGATTCTCTTGGTATGATTTTCACATTAATGACCCTTTCCATTTCCTTTTAATATCATAGTCTCTATGAAGCTGATTACTTTATATATATCAGGAGGGCAAGCTAAGACACTCATGTTTGTTCATATTAGTCCTGAGCCTGAAGCTATTGGAGAAACACTTAGTACACTGAAGTTTGCCGAACGGGTTTCGACTATTGAACTTGGTGCTGCTAGAGTTAATAAAGATACTACTAATAACAATAATAGTAATTCAGATGTGAAAGAGCATAAAGAACAGGTTCTTACTTTTTCTTTCTTCTGAGGGATACACTTATCATTGTATGTTGTATCTTGAAATACAGAATTTTGTATCATCATGTTATTTGCTAGATTTCTAGTCTAAAGGGAGCATTGGCTAGAAAGGAGGGAGAACAAGTACGTGAAAATAGTAGCAACCATGAAGCACCAAAGTTGAAATCTTATGGTTCTTCTCCTATAAGATTTGGAAGCCAAAAGCCAAGAGATGATTCAAGTAGCCTAGAGGTAACTTGTTATTAAACATCAAGAAATTAACTTAGTCATTTGAAGCATGCTAGAAGCAAATCATCTCTATTCAAATCCCTCAAAATACTTGCATACTTTTGTTGCTAAATTTAACAGAGATTACATATTTTCATTTCTTTTAGCCAAATGTTGAGATGGATGAAATATATTAAAGTGTCACATTGTTTAATATTAGAATGAAAGAATTAGGCCAAGACTATATATTGGACTCAATTTCTTTCTCATAATTTACACCAATTAGAAACACCTTATTGGCCTTGGACTCATGGTAGGTGTCATGGAGCTTGTAATCTTAATATCTAATTATATGTTACTAGCCGCGTGAAGCTCCTCGGGACATAGATAAAATTTGTTGAACCCTGTTAACAAAATTCTCATATCTTCTCTTCTATTTATCTCATGCCCTATATTTGATTGCTTGCGGCCAATGTTGTGCAATGATCTTTTCTGCTGCATTAACCATCTTAACCATTGATTGGAAAATCATGGAGTTGTTAAATTCCATTGTTGATTTATCAACGATTATAGTCTTTCATGAGGTTGGGCTTAATAACATTTACATTAAGTCTTTATGTTTTGATTATTTAAATACCTACACGCAAAAGACATTGTCACAAGTGCAAATGCACGAGTATCCTGCTAGTTATCCTCTAAAGAGCAGCATTCCTCGCTTTAGAGAAGCTAGTATTTAGTATACAAAATTAAAAGCCATGTGTGCCTTATTATTAAGATTGAATTGAACAATGATTTGTAGGGACAGAAAAAGGCAGCAACAAAGCTGAAAAGAAGAAGCCTAGATATACATGACATGTATAGAAATTCACCTCAATGGCCACATGGTGTAAATTATGGTACAAATGTAAAAGATGATGATAAAGAATCATCAACTTCTAGTGATTGGAATGATAAGATTATGATGAAAAGGAATGATAGTTTAACAAGTGATGATAGCTTAGTTGGACAATGGGAATCAGAAACTAAACAATACTCTCCATTGTTGAGTCCTACTTCTCTTTCAGAGACTTCAAAAATGTGCCTTGAAACTTCTTCATTGCATGGTTATGATATGAATATGAATATCAATGATGATTGTGATGAACTTGACATTGCAACTAGTGAATCTTCAGAATCTGAGTTGAATTGGTTATCACCACAAATACCTAAACCAACCAACATTTCAAATGGATTACCCTCTAAATCAAAGAAATCATCAACTCAACCAAAACCATCAAGGATACCAGAACCAAGGTAATTAATTATTCCTTCTAAGTACTTTGTTCATATGATTTCTACTAAGTATGTGTGCTTTAACACTTGCAAAATTGAATTTCCTCTAGTTTTAACTTGTTTGTGATGTGAATAAGTAAGAATGTTATCATTGATTTTAGTTTAAAGTTCATTATTATCATAAGTGTTCTATCTGAAAACCAATTGGCAATGAGAGGAGTAGCCCAACAGATATTTAAATCATTCTCGAGACAATGAGGTAGGTGATGTGGGACTTACTTCCCAACATGTCCCTCCACATAAGTCTGTCGGACTAGGCGAAGAGTTACCTTTGACTCATAAGGAATGGCTATCTTTTGACCCATGACAACCGGAAAGAATGGGCTCTAACTCTGATATAATGTTAAGGTTCCATCTCAAAACCAATTAGCAATGAGAGGAGTAGCCCAACAGGTATATAAATCAACCCGACACAATAAGGTAGGCAATGTGAGACTTACTTCCCAACAATAAGAAAGATAGATAAAATGTTCTGAAAAAGTTTTTAATATTTGATATATTATCAATCGATTAACATACTAACAAAAGACTTAAATCAATTGGTTAGAGTTATTCTATCTTACTTATATATTTCGAATTTGAGCATTTGAGAATGCACATATACTAATGTCAATAGTGATCCTATCCAACTCGAATAAGATTACTTTTGCCGAACAAATTTTATTAATAGGTCTAATTTTATTTCCAACATTTTTGTTTATTTTTCTACTATTTAATATTGATTTCAGTCTCTTACCCAAAAAATAATGTTGCTTGTGCTCTTCTCAAATATATTAACATTTTTTATATTATTTTTCTAATATGCAAATAGGAGTATGATCCCATCATTAATTCCTACACCAGCAAGGAAATATTCCACAGTAGTTAGTCAACCCAGAAAGCTTCCAGGGCCTATTGATGTTAAGAGAAAAAGTGGTAATGCCAAGTGAGAAAGTTGTTCCATGTTTTTTGCTATATAGCCCTTCACTTTTTGTCATATCGATAATTTTGTGGGCCGAGAAATAGAGTTTTTCTCTTAATAATTTTCTATTTTTATTTTGAAGGGGCAATAAAATAAATGCCTAACTTCATGTATTTAATGTGCAACTCTTTGCAGCATTATTACATTATGTAAGTTTATACACAGAAATATATTATAAAAATAGTGTGAAAGGGGGAATGAATTTAAATCAAAATATAAATTCTTTTATTTTATGTTATTTTAGTCTTATTTATTGTTTTTATGTTATAATAGTTCAGGTTCTCACTACATACACTATCTTTTTAGCATGTGTAATCCATGTGTATTTAAAAAAATTATTTTATTTATTTAAGAATTCATGTTTAATCCAGAATTTACACAGTTTTATAAAATTTTCACATTAAAATAATATGAACTTAAAAAGTATTGCGTATTAAGAAAAAAGGAAAAAAAAAAGGTATTTTACGAAATTTAAAAGAAAACAACTTTTATTATTTTTATTTATGTTTTTTGAGTTTTAATAATTCTAAGAAAGACATAAAATTAAATTCAATAAGATATATATCTTAAGAAATCATGTATCACATTACCAATTCAAGAAAAATATGCATCATCAATATTCTTATTACTTGTCAACAATTTAAATCCCAATATCCATATAAAGAAACATAAACTCCCAAACAAGCAATTTTTACACAAAATTAAGAGAGTGAACATCTTCAAGAACATGTCATTTGCTTTGGTGCTTTTATGATTTTAAAACAAAAAATTATTTAATTACAAATAAAAATATTTGTAGTTTATATTTTTTTATCGATATAATATGTAGTGAATATTTTAACAACCAATAAAAAATAGGGATATTCATTTCACATCACATGCGACTAAAGAGTCACATTTTCAATTCTATAATTTTTATATTTTTGCTTAAAAAGGAAAGTTATTTTTGGCACAACTTCCTCAGATTAATCCATTCATGTTCCTCCATGAATGCATAGTATTGTCTAGTTAATTTTTTTAATCCTATCAATAATATATCCTCACATTTTTTATTGTAAAGAATCAATCGCTTTCGGGATTCATGGTTACTCATTCTAGCAAGTATCACTCCCGGGATTTCTAGGAATCTAACAGGTTCTTACACTATTTGACTAATACTTTGTTGGCAATTAAATAACACTACTTAACCCTATTTTTGGATTTAGATTTTCTCTGGCAGCTACACCTGACACAATTATTTGTAAAAATTCATTTATAATATTAATGTCTATTTCTATACCAACAAAAAGTTGGTCCAGTAGTATAAAACTCTGCTAGATCCCCAGAACAATCAAAAGATTAAGGGTTTAATTACTATAAGGACACTTGTTGAAATGGACAATCATGCACTCCGAAATGGATTAGTTCCTTACCTAAAGGGTAAGGGAATACCCTTAGTACCTAAGTTCTAGGTGAATACATGAGAAAAATTAGCATAGGAAGATTCATTTTTTTCTGTGACATATTCCCTAAGCAGCAATACATAATCACTATATGACAAACACATTTCATTCTAACAAATGTTAAGGAGAATGAACACATTCACATTGTCAGCAACAAATAAACATGAACATTATTACAACAAAAGTATAAATAACGTAAATTAGTTCACTAGAGCAAATTAAGGTATACAAGATCTTACACCTAAAGATTTGCCATCATGTCCAAACTTGACCCTGATCTTGATGTGAGACAAATAAGGATCAAAACTAAAAAAAAACTAGCTGATCAAATTACAGATGGAAAGAATATGGTAATAATGTGATATAATGAATGTTCTTATCTTTGAGTTTGATCTGGTGTATGGTTACTTGTTGTAGATGATGATGCTGTTCTACCAATTCCATTATCCAAAGGTGGATTAGTTCCCCACTTACCCTCTGATTCATTGGGTTCTATCACTTTCACTGACCCATCACTCAATCCAACAGCAAATTGATTAGGGTCTAGTGGATGAGATGCAGCAACAACAGGATATACACCTTGGCTTCTGCATTATTACCATAGACATCATGAGTCAATGTTCCAATTCTATATTTGAATATCAAGAATCATCAAGCATACCATGGGCAATGTTTAAATTGTCATATTAGTATTTTATGCATTGGAAGAACAAAAAATATCTGTCTCAAATTACTAGCCCAGAAAGTTAACAAGTGATGTTAACAATATTAAATTGAAAGACATTTGGTGACTCAGAGGTGAGCCTCGGCACAACTAACGGTAAGGTTGCTGCTTAGTAGCCAAGATAGTTTCTCCGCTTGTGCGGGGGTAAGGTCGTACATCTGCCCTCTCCGGACTCCACTAGGTGGGGAGCCTTGTACATCGGGCCGCCCCTTTTACTTATTTGGTGACTTGAGTCCTTAAAAAGACCACTGTAGTGGCACTCAAAACCTTTTAACAACTTAATGGGTGGACTTATTTGACAACCCAATATTCTTTGAAGGATTGAATTGATGGTTTACTATATATACATGCTGCATGGAAATGAAAGTAACATTTGGCAATACATCCCTAAATAAAACAAAGACTAAAAACTGTGTCCAAACATTACCATGAAACTTACCCATTTAAAGCTGTTGGTGACAAGTATGTTGACAACGCAATACGACATTTTAGTCTCAAGCTATCAGCATCGAAAACCCCGGTGTTGCCATCACAAAATGTAGCATATATTAATCGACTGTTGCAAGAGTAGCATGCATTTGATATTGGAGCAGGAAGAACGTCTTGTGGAACCCACTGCAGCAAATTATTTTATATATTTCAGTTATAACAGCGTCAACAACCAGAAGCGCTATCAATACTAGAAGAAACTTGCTACCTGCTGAATGCGATCCATCTTCGAGGCATCGTATATTGCCAACTGAGTCTCATGGGCTACTAACAAGCGGATTTGGTCGGAATTGAACTGCACTCGAGTGTCACCAACAGGCGCCTTTCCAGCCGGTAGTTGTAATGGAACTGATTTCCTTTTCTCCCATGTATCAATGCTCCACACACATAGCTGTAAAGAAATAATGTCAATGAAGCATACCACATGTTTATGGGAAACTAAAAAGGTAAGTGGTTTGCACCTTCCAATTAGGTACATTCCAATAAAATAATTTTAATGAAGTACAGTGTTATTAATTTCATAATAATTCAGAGTAAACGAACAAGCCTACTATTCTATACTTCACACTGGGAAGTAGATCTAATAACAAGGAATAATTGCAAATAAGGTAAAGATGGATAACCAACAAGAAGATCTCTGATCCTCCAAAACAAATATTAGACAATGAATGATTTGCGCAAGAGGGTTTCCATGTCACTCTGAATCTTAAATTAATAGAGAGCAGTTAAAAAGGCTTACTTGAGCATCAGCACCAGAGGAAACCAGGATGTTAAGATTAGTTGAAAAGGCTAAGCCACTAATACGCTTTTGGTGGCCCCTCAATTTTGATTTCACCTAGAAGATACCGCCAACAAAAAATACATGAGTGCACTTAGAAGCAATGGAATAAATCTTAAAATGAGCAAAGGGAGTAGTTAAAGACAGCATTCACCTCATCTACTCTAACATTATAAATGTGAATGGTCGAATCCTCCATCCCGATGGCTATGATGTTGTTATCCTGAGGGTGAAAAGCTAGATAGGTAGAGGCAGGAGGTGGTGGCATGAATGTCGTCATTACCTACAAAGAAAGTAAACCATAAAAAACAATAAACTTGGTAACTGAATACAGAAAATCAGGATTGTATCTCTGGATACATACCTTGAATGTCATCATGTTAAATAATGAAACCTTTCCGCCACATGCAGACATAACATATGAATCGTTCTTCGACAGTGCAATGCAAGGAACCACATCATCAAGGTTAACTCCCGTGATATCATTTGTCATAAGAAGACCACTGTTGGGTTGCCAATGTTGTGGAACAACACTAGCGGTGGCCTGTAATTTTATGAACTTAAGATTTCTATTCTTTATTGCAAGAGGAAAAGAATGAAAACCATAAAGAAAAGAAAAGATTGGAGAAGGGTAAAGAAGATTGTGTAATAACCTTTCCAGTGGGATTCTGTTCATTGCGAGACCACTTCCATAGCTTCTGAACACCATTTGAGCCAAGTGCCAAAAGACCAGCACCAGAATTCGTATATAGAAGTCGAACAACCTATATATGATTGAGAGTTAA
Organism: Lupinus albus; assembly: GCA_009771035.1. Lineage (NCBI taxonomy): Eukaryota > Viridiplantae > Streptophyta > Magnoliopsida > Fabales > Fabaceae > Lupinus > Lupinus albus. The sequence goes on along the minus strand of CM020013.1, from coordinate 1,217,759 downwards.
ATGAAGTTCACAAAACACAGTTTGTACTAGAAATGGTAATCTCTCTCATACAATCAGTCAACAAACCTTGCTGGAAGAATCTGTGTTGTCAGGCATGGTAGCTAACCGACATTGGACAGGGTCCACAATTTCAGACAGCTGCCATGCTTTAGGTCTATCTATTACATCTTCCATATTTCTTGGTTTCTCCACATTTCGACCCATGGGTTCAACCCCATTCTTCATTGAAAATGCCAAAACCAATCAATGAGTAGCAAACAAATATAATTATATAAAGATACATGAGTAATTAAGGTATCCGAAAGACAATCCATAGCAAGTGAGGTCATAGCATAACGGAGTTCAGCACACTAATTTGAGCATGTATAATAGCACTTGAACATTACTTTCTAATTGTTAAGGTATAGTCATCACAATAATTTGAGCATCATAATCATGCATACTGAGTTCAAAGAGAGAGGCTCATACAAGAATTGGAGAAGGCCTGGCCGGGGAGCTCCTTTCCACTTTACAGTTGACAGGACTAATATTAACAGAAGAGCCAGATACCTAGATAAGATAAACAGTGAACAGTATAAATACTTACATAATTGTATCAAGAATAAAGCAAAAATCAAGAAGTATATCACAACCTTCACTGCAGCAGATTCAATTGGTGACCTCAATGCTTCAAATGCTGGAGTTTCAACTGTTCTTAAGGATCTAAGACCAACAGCATTAGCAAGAATTTTGAATCCATTGTCCAATGTAGTAACAGCAAGAAGATTTCCTTCCTTGTTGAATCTCAAGCGTGGAAGGCCCTAAAAAATTCATCCAATCAAATATTGCCTTCATAAAGTGTAAGTTATTTTCTAGAAGACTTGAAAGTTGAAAACAAGTAACCCTGAACTACTGACCTGTAATCCACCATCTGCATCAGTGCTTGTTAGAAGATTAATATTGTCCATGTCCCAAAACTTGATTTGGCCGTCTTCACCAGCAGCCAAAAAGCGATTTTGGGTTGTGTCAAACTGCACAACACCAGCAGATTTCTTTCTGAACCCATTATATGTTCTCTTGATTGCTCCTTCACTTTCATTCCATTCAACTAGAAATGATTCTCCATCTTTACTTGTCCCACAAGAAAACAATCTTCAGAACCAAGGGGAACATACAAAAATAAGTTAATACAGTTTCATTTAGTACATGTCAATTATCCATTGATGATGCAACTTAAATAAATTAATTATCCCCATCCAAATCCACCTTACCTACTTCCATCAGCACTATAAAGCATTGTAGTGCACCAGTGACCAGGAGCATCATAGTCAACCCTAGAACCAATGTTATCATATAACCAGGCTTTTATTTTGCCATCTATCGCAGTTGAAAATATGAACTGCAAAGTTACAATAACAACCTTTAGGACCATTGAAGGCGGAGTTTACAGAATAATACAATCAGAAAGTATCTTCACATAAACACACAAAAAAACCCTCGGGCTTTATAAAACTAAAATAAATAATGAAAGTCGGTACTAGAAAGATGGGACAGTACGGAAATCAGAATTTTCCATCTTGATTAGCATGGGAATGTATGACATGATTGTTTTCCAAGAAAGTACTTGATAACATGTTTGCAACCAAAATACTGTATTTTCGTAACTTCTAACTCCAGCCCTACACAGAGCACCATAAATGCTAGAAGATCATATAATGAAGGAGGCAAATAGACTTATTCAGTGTATACACAATGCAGATGAGATAATGTCATCAACAATGCAACAAGAGGTGGAAGGATGCAGTAGCAATCGTATAAGCATACCATGGTCCTACCTGCTCAAGAACTAGACATACTAGAATTGGTGACTTGTGTTATGCCAATGCTAATGAGAAGCAAGTGGTCCATGGTTATCAAATCGGTAAATGAATCACAGATCAGAAGGTCTATTTTATGAATCATGAATAGAAATGTATCATAGATCGAAACATACATAATCAATTATTAAAAATAATACATAACATATTTTTCATATATAATTAAACCCATTATTCCATGCAGTGTAATTTCATTTCTAAGCACATTAATTATTAATCATTATATTAGTAAGGGTTCTTCCATCTTTTGTTTCATATTTTTAAGTAAGTAAGAATACTAATCATTTCCGTGTTTATGAACATTTCCATATATTTTTATTTCCTTATTTCATATATAAATTAATAATTGATTCCATATTTTGATGCAGTTATCCTATTTGTTATGCTCATTAATTGTTATATTAATTATAAGGGTTTCCATCTTCTTTCTATTTTTTAGAACTGTGCAAACCGACAACCTTTGCTTCTTATCCTCTGAAATCCATAATAGAAATATGTTTTCACCAATAATGGACATCACCATCTTCAACCTCGGTGCCAGACCATCCCAGACCGTAGTAACATAATATGTGGTTCTCTTCGGTACAGGTGCGGATATGTGGAACACAGTATGCTACCCCATCAAAAATATGTTACGCTTGGGGTATACTTAGTTGAAATTTTTTTTGGATTTTAGTGGAAACACTTCAATTTTTTAAAATATATTTGTGTTTTTTATGAATAATTAAATATGTTAAACTAAATACATTTAAAATAAATCTATAACCATTTTTAAAGGATAAAAGTCTATACATTTCTAACCAAAAAATACTCATTTTATGTCAGCAAGTTAAATAAAGAACATAGCTATTAAAAAAGGCTCGTCTTAGATTAAGGTTTTTTTTTCTTCCTCACTTCTACTGCAGTAGCCACCTTTTGTTATGCTTTTGCACTCTGCTCCGCCTTTCGCTTCTTTTGAGTCACACCTTACCCTATTGATTCACAATCCATCGTGTTTCAAAACATTGAAGAATCGCAAATCGATTCTCGTGAACTGGTTTGTGATACGCATGGGGTATGAGCGAATTATGTGACTATGAGCCAGAAAGGTAAAATTATAGAGCAACATACTATCAACCTTCAAAAGTTTGTACCTGAATGTTCTCCTTGTGGTGAGGACAGATAGAATATACAGGTGTGTCATGCCCCTCAAAGTTAAATAGCCTTCGTCCAGTTAAATCCCACACCTGTTAAGAGTTTCACCTTCAGACGAACTGAGAAAATAGATAATTGTTCGGCATAACCTAAAATTGCATTAAGTAGATTTTGTGCACCTTTATCAACTTATCATCTCCACAAGTCACGATACAGAGTTGCTTACTTGGATGAGCAAATGCCAAGTCATTCACGCCACCAATATGGGCATCAACCTGCATCAACAAAGAAATGTAAATCAAATTGCAATCACAAATTGGGTTACTTTTGACAAGAATTAACCTCACCTCTACACGCTGGGCTAGCTCATTTGGTCCAGTGTAGGCATATAAGTGAATCAAATGTTTGGTAAATGCAACACCTACAGCAACACAACTGTTAGATACTGAACCTGACAACCTGCAAAATGGTTTCAAAACATGACGTACCCACAAAGTTTCCATCAGGGCTCCATGAGACACGGCTGACAGAAATAGGTGCATCTTTGGCAACAGCTGCCTGCAAAAATACTCGGCTATAAGATTTCAAAGGTTCAAAATTCTCAAGCACCAATGCGCATCATAAAGTCATAATAAGATAAAGACTTATTTTGTGGTCAGACTGCGACTAAGGGTTCTGTAGAAAAGGAAATATTGCAGAGTATAAAAATACTCAATGAAGAATGGAATAAAAACCTGAAATGGCAAGCAGTTTGTCTTGTCCCATATCTTGAATGGCTTGGAGACCAACCTGTCTCGCAACCCAAGTTCCCAAAGGGCAATTTCACCATTATTAGAACCAACTGCGCTCATTTGAAATAACATAATAGTTATTTTTTTATCTCGATATTAGTAGTATGACACATTTTTACAGATAGCATAACAGTGAGATAAATAATACCAAGAAGTAAGGTTTGGTAAGAAGGATGAAAATCCATGCTTGTCACAGAGGACCCTTGATGCAAAGTCATAGCCACTGTTCTTGGTAGATCATCCAGCGACCAAGGGACTTGTCGAGCTGTAGGATATGAAACCTAAAATTATAGAAATGAAGCATAGTGACATGAGTCAATAACCATTAAAAGTCAGAAGCCCTAAAGCTTGGGAGCAGAACATTATTGGGATCATGAAATACCCCGAACGATGTTTACATTGTTGAAGAAAAAATTATCATAATTACCTCCTCTACAGAAGGAGCAGGCCGAAGCCTTTTCATGAGCTGTTCATGATCAGCATTCTGGTAATCAATCATACCAGGAGCTGGTGGAGGAGTTCTTGGACGCTTCAACATAGACACTGTTCAAAAAAGGGCAGGAGAGTCTTTAAGTCATCACACCCTCTTGCACTGTTAAATTACTCAGATAAAGTTCTAGGTGAAATTTCCCAGTAATGTCTTCTCCTTCTCACTTAACCAAGTAAACGCAAATGCCAAGGCACTAGTCAGTAGTCACAACTTTTTTGCATATGTATGTTAAATGAGAGAAATAGACTAGGGTTTGTAAATGAAATATTTAATGGGATTTATTATGGAAGTATTGGCAGCATTTAAGGCAAACCACAACTTTCATATGGATAATAAAGGGACAATAAAGAAACCAGTAACCACATTTTCAACCTTGATTCTGTGGGACTGGTATGGTTGATGCTGTGACAACAGCCGCTTGCACAGATGATGAAGCTGAAGCATTGGCCATCCAACCAGCCAAAGCATTGGCATTAGCAGTTGCTGCAGCAGGTGGGAAGGGCTGTAAAAAATAAAACTCAAAATCGTAAATTACATTCTTAATCAATTAAAATGTAAGGAACAATTTTTTTTGAAATGCAAGGTATCATACACCATGAGGTCCAAGTGAAGTATATGTAGTCGGCTTTGCAACAGCAGCAACAGGAAGATTCACTGGTGTAGGTGCTAGAGGACCATTAGAAGGTGCACACGAATGATCTGTGAATAAAGTCTTTATATCTGGGTTTGGCCTTGGGTTTTTGCAAAGTTGGTGCTGCCAGTTCAAACTACATAGATACAGGAGGGCGATAGATTAAGAAAAGAAAAGGCAATGAATAACAAGCAAAAAATCAAATATACAATAACGAACTAAAAAAGTGTTGGTTAATTTCCAAATTCTTTTCATTAATTGAATGATTGAACCAATCATTTATGAGGACATAAAAATTCATGCAAAAATTGAAGATATAATATTTCGGTATCAAGAAGACAGAAAGCCACACAGTTTACTTTTCATTTATTACACAGAAAAGAATCTGTCTATGAAGAAGTCAAATAATATGAAAACACGGCAAAAGCTCATGCAAGAGAAAGACAACTGTTGAAGGCTTTAACCAGCTTATTTATTATCTACAACTATAACAATCATACCTCTGATTGATTAAAGTCCTCAATCTTGAGGACTTGAGAGTGGGGAAGACAAGCTTATCACGAAAGAGAGGATTTGCATCTATGAGCTTTTTTAGCTCTATCAACATAATACCTCGTGCAGTTTTGGTGTCACCGTACTTGGATAGCTGCTCATTCTCTCTGATATATGAAATGAAAAAGAACTTGTCAGTCTTACAGATTAGTTAATCAAGTAGGTCTATCTGTCATAAAAAGTAAAATGACACAGTTTCTTAAACATGAGACTCCACAATCTCAAATCTGTTATTGATTCATGGATTTGAATCAAGATTCAGAAAGATTGATGTTTGAATCAGATCGACTGGTTCTCATATATCATCAATCTCTATGCCCTAACAGACAAGATTAGGCACTAAAAACTACATTGCATTACATTAGACTATATAGACTAAATATTACCTGAAATTATTTAGTGTTAACAGCTGTGTGATTTCTTTATATAGTTCCTCATTGAATGTGGAAAAAACTTTCAGATCGCCCACTAATATGTCCACAGCCGATGCCCTGTCTTGCCTGAAATTGTAAAACACGAGACAGAAAACATGTGAAATACCCCAAAGCACGGAAATATGGTAGCAAAACCCGAAAGGACTCTAATTAATATATACCTATCAAGTGCTTCAAGATATTTCTGCTTCCTGATTTCAAAGAATATTTTCATTGAGTATCTATTGTCGTCAACTTTCGTAAACCCTATTAAGTACTTCTCAACTTCATCCCATTCACCAGCCTGAACTTTTTCCTCAAAGTATTTCATGTTGAAGAAAAACCCGGATTCTTTCTCAAGCCTGCCCCCATAAACAAGGATTTAAATGAAAGAAGCAATCAGCCACATCGATATATAATACAGGAAATCTTCGGCAGTGGAAAAGAAAGATTATTCAATCCATTTTATTATGACATCAATTCCAAGCTTCCAACCTCTAAGTGAAGAAAAGGAAATGACATATCTCACCCTTTCATATTCAAGCAATTCATTGATTTCGACACTTCCAAAAACCAAGCTGAGTAAAAACCAAGTATAACCAATGAAGAAAGTACAATATACATTATTATGCCCCTTCGTAGGCAAGGGTGGTGCGTGTAGCATGTAATAGCTATGGCTACCCCACATTATCTTAAGTTCTTAGCAAAAAATTTATCATTACCAGTTTACCACTCAATACATTGTTGGCGGTAAAGATTTATACACATTCAATACACCATTTACCATTTATTTACAATACTTTTCTGAAGAGTCGATAATGATTAAATAGGAATGATAGATAATGCAACGACGGTATATAAAATTCATAAATCACCAGTGCACACATTTTTTCTCTTAGATAATTCACTGCCACACAGCTATACATGTATTAATTTAATTTAATTTAAGAGTCTATGATTAACACATAAATAGACATACATTTTGTAAATATTCCATTACAGAAAGAGAAAATTCAAAACAATTGTGATTTTTTTAGATTTACTAATTCACGATCTACACTATTTTCTCTCATGGTAGAAGAAACAATAATAAAATAATATTATTATTCCACCATAAAAACATTAACTACTTTTTGTTACACGAATTCCTTCATGCCCAGTTATAAAACTTGCAGATGAAAAAAAAATGAAATTAAAATTACTAATAAAAATTAAAAAGCAAAGAAATTTACTTGTGCACCGACTCTTTGAACTTCTCTTCCTCCAGAAATTGGAGAATCAGAAACACCAATTCTCTACTCAAAGAACTCATAACTTCTCCTCAAATCTCAAACCCTTCAACTTCGATCTTCCAAAACCAATCCTCAAACACACAAATCAAAAATGAACTACACAACCTCAACAACTCCGAATCTGAACTCACAAACAAACTACAACCTCAAAATTATCAAAAACTGATGAACTTATTTTGATGATTTATCACACATAAAGCTTCAATTTTGATAAACTCTAGGGTTTGAAAACGCTGCAGATAAGAATAAGAGAGAGAATACAGAAACTTGGTCTCGCTAGCTTCGATGCATTTATACAGATAACCTCTCTTTTTCTACTGACCCATTGAGATAAGTAATGTAACTTATCTTATAAGCAGAACTACTTATCAATATAAGGTATCGTGTGATAAGTGATAAGTAAAGTGCAAAGAGTGTTGCGGATTCGAAACTATTTATTCAAAATAGTGAATATTCGTGGCACACGTCCACTCGACCACATATTTTTATTTTGTGCTGTCGCTTTCGCATTGAAGCATTTAATAATTCAATTTATTTTATTTTTTTATTGAAGGAAAGTCTTTATTATGTTTCATTTCCTCGCTATTTTGCGGGTTTCTCGCGAGATTTTTAAGGGTTTGATTTTTTATGAGGATGTGAAAACCACGCGCTAACAAACATTCATTTTCAACCTGTCGTGGCCCCACAAGTATGTTTGTGAGTGATATTAGCCAATTATTATGCTCCACAATCCAATAGACAAAGATAAAGACAAATATAAATAGGTTTAGCCATCTCTTTTTAGTTTAGTGAGAATGCATTGAAATATAATGCTAACGGGTTTGGGTAATGTATTACTTATACCGATTCTTTTTTAATTGTTATTAGATCTGTTACATGTGGATATTTGGGTATCTTAAAATTTATAAGATATTGAATAGTTGTGAATAATTTGTGCAATTGTGCTTTTATAATCTTATATGTTGTCCAGATTATTAGAATTAGGAAATAAAAAATTATAAAAATAATTTAAATTGTATATTAAATTCAACTAGTTTTACAAAAAAAACAAATACTTAATTTTATTTAGTAATAATTATTTGAGAATAAAGTATCTCCTCGTATCAAAAGATTGGTTTATCTTCTTTAGCTAGTAAAAGAATAGCATGGGTATTGTTTTGTTTTAAAAATATTTTTATATAAAATGATTAAATGGTACACATGTCACAATTTTAGTAGCTGAATGAGATAATTTAACTCCTTATACCAGGAGATACATTATTCTCTAATTATTTAATCAACATAACACAAAATCGTATATGTAGATTAACAACATATTATTAGGGGTGTAAAAGTTTGGTTTGGTATTTAATGCATTTCATTAGTCACACCAAACACAAACACATGGTTTGCTTTAGCTCAATTAACCACAAAATTTCCTACAAGAACTTAACTACTTTTGAATGATTTAGTTAAGTTAAGTTCCACGGTTTTCCTATTTTTTTTAATCTTACATGAATTAAAATTTCAAAATGTATTAAAAGAGAGGTTGTTTGTTCATAAAAGGAAGAAAATAATTTATCTACTGGTATAAGAAGATAAGTTATCTCTCCCAACCACTAAATAAAACAATACATATGTCATTCTTTTATTGGTTGAAAGAGTTAAGTTATCTTCTGGTATGAAGAGATACATTATTCTCAAATATGAATTATATATAGATAGTCAAAAATTAAAAAAGGTGTAATTGATTGTTAATAACATATATAACACTTGTATAATTTACCAAGAAAAAAGTGAATGACCACACATATATATATATATAATATAATCCAGAGTCAGTAGTAACAGATATCTGTTAATGACGTATATAACAATACAATTCACGGTTAGTAACATACTAACATACATAATAATTTAGTAACATATATAGCAATTAGTAAAATATATAATAATAATATGTATTAGTAATATATAACAATACATGTATAATTTGAAACTCAATATTATAAAAATTAGAAAATGTGTTATAAATAATCAAAATATTGAGAAACAATTTAGTAAGTAAAAACATATATAACACTAACATAATAACAATTTAGTAACATATATAACAATTACAATTCAACAAAATTGATAATTTAAGCAATGCTGTGAAACCTAAATCAGACATCAAATCGGATGATTTCATATATAATAAATAATTTTTACCTAGAAATGTAAAATTTTAACTGGGTTTAACATGGTTAGACCATAATTTTTCAGGTTCAAAGCGGTCCAACCCTCATTGGTTAAGACTATAAACTAGAGTCGTTTTTAAGTCCGGTCAGCAGTCGGATCACCTAGTCGGGCCCGGTTCTTACAACAACGAATTTAAGCCATAAAATTGGTTGAAGAAATTAAACAACAATACATTATTCTATAGTATATACTTCTTTAATATTTAGTTCGGTTCAATTCCAATGATTCCTAAATGTCTAAGACCATGAACCGAACAGAACATAAATAATTCATTAAAAAAATAATTGAACTAAACCACAAAATCGAATCACAAAAAATGTGGTACAGTTCCAACAATAGCATTTTAAACCGGAACTGCTTACACCTCTACATAACATCTCTACCAAACAATATAATATCATATTAATTAACAATATAACATCATTATCGTTAGCAAGATGTTACTATATTATATTATGAATTTATGAAGAAATTATAAGTCAGGATTGCACTGGTATGGATATGATATTACCTGCACCTGGACTCACTCAAAACTGAGTTACAAAATTTCCAGTCTCAATTACTTGGGGTCTAAAAATATGGGCTCCAACTCAATCTATTACATGTATTACCCCCAAATTAAGGTATACATTGTCATATTTTTATTAATAATGATTTTACTTTTTCTTTTCTCCTTTTTGGTACAATCAAAAGTGTAAACCATTCTAAGAATAAAGAAATAATATATTTTTAGGGTGTAGTTGCTCCTCTTAACAATTGATGATTTTGGTTCGATTCATGTAACCAACACCCGGATCGAACCAAAAACTAAAGGTTTTTTCTCTTATTTTTAAGAAATAAGTATGTATATTTTAATCTCTTATCTAAGTACAATAAACTTAAAACAACAAAAGATACCAAACGGATAGGATATCTCCTAAAAAATCTTATAAATATGCTAAATAAACAAAGTATTAAAAAATAAAATATATACAATATCTTACAAATATAAAAAAGATTAGGCTCATATAAAAAGAGTTTAAATATAAGATAATCAAGTGAGATCTACTAAAAGTAAAATGTGTAAAAAATATAACATTCCTCAATTGGAAATTTAAAGTCCTTCCAATTAATAAAAGTATTTGATTTTATGATGTCTTAATTAAGGGTACTAGTTAGTATCAAACCACACAAAAATTACATGTTAGTATAACTTGATTTTGTTATCCAATGACTTAGGTCAATAATTAAGAAATAAAAAATAATAGTCGTTTAATATATAAATCAACTCCTCATATATAGATGAGAACACAACTGCTTGAAGAATATTCAACCTTCAGAATTGTTTTTAATGAGTGTAATTCTAAAATATTTATCTCAAATGAGAAAACTTGTCTTATATTTGGAGACAAATTTATTCATATATTTTATGGTATCGTTTAGGATTAAATTTTAATTAATATTAATTAATTAATTTGTTGTGAAAATTTTATTGATTGTTTTTCTTTGGTACTATCAAAAGTATTCACTCATCTTATGACTAAGGAATTAATCCATTTTAGGGTGTGAACGTAACTTTTTACAAATGTCACTCACATGAATCAAACTTTTAACATTTTAGTCATTTTGAAAATAAACAGAACCATAAAGTCATACACCATTAGATTAATATCTCATTAGTTTTATTGATTGTTTCTATCCACACAAGTCTTTCTCTAACAAGAAAGGGCTCTCTCATATAACATATTTACACAATGGTCATTGTATTAACTATGAATTATCTTTAAAGATAATCAAACCAGGTATTCTATAATGCAATGAAAAAGGAAATTATAAAAACGGAAATAGTTGCACCATATCAAAAATTTAATCAATTAACCGAAGAGCCGAATTTCGAATAAATTTTTAAATGCATAATCAATGATATCCATATCAGGGGAAGATAGTTGAAATATTTTAATATTATTTTATTAAAAAATAATTGAAATTTGGACATTTAATATTTTTGATGTCATTGTTAATTCCTATATCCAGTACTTCCCTCTATGGTATCAGAAATGATTTCTAGAATCGGGTTTATACTTATCCAATTATAAACCCGAAATCAAAAACTCAAATTCATTAAGTTTAACTTGTTAAATTCAAATTAGGTTCGGACGAGTATCCACGAATTCATGAGTTTGTGATCCATAATATCCCTCGGATATTTTATAACTGGGTCCAACTCCTCCTTCAGTTTTGCTTATAGTGCATAAGTCTAAATCATTGCATATAATGAATTTTAGTATCATTATACTTATTAATAAATCTATGTCACAATTTGGTCAAAATTCATGAAATGTGAAATGCAAACCACTCTTTAGTGAAGTTTCAACTTCTTTTATTCTTACTAGAGTTTTCTCTCAATCCTCATATAGTCATATTGAGGACTAGTCTAATTCAAAATATTATGGTCGTTTCTATTTACAAATATAACATATGAATTAAACATCAACATTTCATTTTATGTGATACCTAAAAATATAATTTTACCTAATCAATATACTAACTTATAGTCCGAGTCTCGCCTTTTATGTATAGCATACTTGCTCCCTTTTTTATTCTTTACATAGTAGGTAGCATTAAAAAAGATAGTTTAATATATATATATATATATATATATATATATATGTAATGTTAGTATAAAGTTTTTTATACTTACAATACATTATCACAATTGATTTGTATTAATTTTGCTTTGAGAGTCACTAATAATTAACATATAAATGATAGATAATATATCGGTAATATAAAAATAGTTATACTATCAATATATACATATTAAATCCTTATAAAAAACACTACTATATGTTGAAATGAAAGAATAAATTCTCGGAGGAAGCTACAAATGTGTACGCATCAGTCTCTTGGGCCCATTAAAAGAGTACATCTTCTATTCTAATATGTGTATTAATTTATATATTATTTATTTTAATTATTTAAAAAATATAAAGTTAATATATAAGTGGTACATAGAGTAATATAAACTTGACAGCTCAATAAAGTGGTTGGTATTGTGTGATGCCACCTGCCCTACATGCCGCTCTCAAAACCTTCTGACGCGTTCACCCGCTTCAAAGGATCGAAGATCATCTGTCCTAAAAATAGTGTTTTAATGTGTCTCAGTACACTAAAAAACTGACATGTAATTAATATAAAAATAAAAAAAATGATTTTTTACATTACTTCGTATAACATAATTGACTTAAGACATTATGACATAAATTTTTTGGGACAAGTAATCCAGTTTCATAAGCAAGTCCATAAACCACTGCCAAGAACATGAATTCTTATTTTTGTTTAGTTTTTTTTATGGATAAAAATGTTAATTCATGGTAAATGGAAAACGTGTTATAGCATATTATATTCTTATTTTATAACACTCATTCTTACTACTTGAGTAGTGTATCATTCTATGTTGTGAATGTCAGATCCACTAATTCAATTGGAATTGAATTGTTTTTCATATTAATATACTTTTATTTGAATTGCATTGGTAATACGGGCTGATTTTATTTGAATTGCATTCTATGTTGTGGATACAAACTAATTTTCATTTAAAATTATTTTTTTAATAAAAACTACTTATTTTTTAAACAAATGTTGTTAAAGAATAAAGAGAATCAATACAAAACTACTAATTTTGGTTACACTTCTAAAATATAATTTACTATGGATTCATACATTTTGTTTTAATAAATTGTGAAAAGAGTAGTTATCATCTTCTTTATTAATTTTTTAATATTATTGTTAGTAACTTAGTATAATATATATGTATATCTAATTTTATCAATATATAATTTAATTAGTGAATCACTAATTAAGGGTACTATCAAATGTATCATCTTATTTTATGGGTAAGTAAATTCTTTTAATATGCATGACTACCTCTCCCAATAAATATCACTATTAGAAATTGAATTCTTGTGGATCTAGCATCATTAGACTAACTCTTAATAAAATATCACTGATCTTTTCGTTTTTTTCTTTTTTGGTTTCGAATTAAACGCGAGATCTCGTTACTGGAGTGTGTTTTCTAGTTTTCCTGCCACCCCACTTGCGTTCTGTGTAACCACTTACAAGTACAAGTACTTACTAGTTACCACAGATTTCCTTTTTTAGTATTTCTTTTTTATTTATAAAAAATTGGTTTTTATGATATTCAGACTAATGTTGCTACTTTTATACTAGAATATCTTCATTAAACAGTGATCAGGTACCTGAAATTACATTGTTAGACACCATACATTTTTTATATCTATTACTAGTAAGGTTAAATCCATAAATAGAGTCTATGCCAAATAAATTTTATAGCTTAATATATTTTTAATTTATTTAATTAAATAACATCTGAACCCATAAATTTTGTTGGGTTACACATGTTTTCTTTCTCACATGTCATCTTTTTTATGAGAATAATGTATCTTTTGACATATGGAGATAAATTATCTCATTCAGCCACTAAAATTGTAACATGTATATCATTTAATCATTTTCTACAAAACTTTAAACAAAACAATACACACACCATTCTTTTATTGATCGAAGGAAGTAAGTTATCTCCTGGTACGAGGAAATAATTTATTATCTTTTTTATATGCTTCTCATTTGAGTCATTCTTCACCTCTATTCCTCCTTCTTCATGTCTCTCTACTACTATTTTTACTTCATTTTTTATACTTATGCTTATTTTGTAGCTTTGTATATGTTACCATTTCACTTTACCATTCATAACATGAGAAAAAGCAAAAAAAATGATCACAAGGATATCAATGCTACAATTTTACTACCCTTTTTAATTTATACTTTTTAGGCTTTTTTTGTTGTATTTGTAGTTTGGTTAATTGTTAGAAAATTATAATTTCTATAATTATTATATGGACATAAATGACAATCTCACCTCCATTTAATATGATGAAAAATTTAAATGACTCGAAACACTTTTGATTTATAAAAGTTAACTGTTAGATTGTTAAGATACCATCAAAAATAAAATATCTAAAAATGATTTTGATGAATTTAATGGTAGCTATATCTAAACTTTGGATAAAAAAATTTCCCATACTTTCACCACAATCAAGTAAGAAAAATATATCGTTTATTTGTGGTTGACAAGAATTTGTAATTCAGTTTGAGTTTGAAGCCTAAGTTGTTAAAGTTAAACTAATTTCAATGATGTCATTATATACATATGGATTTAAACATGTTTGGTTATTTTTTTTGTTAAAAAACATAAGCAGCTTTGATTTGCCTTAAAATTCTGCCCAATTTTTATCACATTTGGTCCTTCAAAAATAAAAATCATGTTTGGTAACTTTGTAGAAATTAATTCCAATTATTTGATGGTGTGATCTCTTTAAAGATCTAGTTTCCATTATTACCATTTTATTGATGTAAATTTATGAATTACCAAATTACTATGATTGGGTTCCTCTATTTAGGGCAATGAAAAGAGTAGGAATTAAGTAGCGTAAATTACACTCACACCCCCTAAGTTTTAATGAAATTATACAAACCACCCATTACTTTTTTGTCCTTACACCAATCACACATCCCTCCTACACAAATCACCCCTAGATTTATACATACATTACACTGACTACCATGCATGTTATAAAAGTGTAACATTTTAAAGAAAAAACATGTGATGAATGTAATTAAGTTAAACAAAATATTGTATATTATGTAACACTTCAAATAGTACAAAAGCAAGTGTTTCTTTATTATTTTTGTGTCATTAAAAAATACATTAATAATTTCAAATAAATGTTTAAATAACTCTTATATTATTTTATAACGAACCAAATAATGAAGACGCATTGACTGTTATATTATTTGAAATTATCTACACAATATACAATATTTTGTTTAATTAATTACACACATCATATATTTTTTGTTTAAAATATTACACTTTTATATCATGAATGGGTAGTCAATCTGTCAGTGTAACATATGTAAAAAATTAGAGGTGGTTCGTGTAAGGACAAAAAAGTGAAGGGTGATTTGTATAATTTCACTAAAACTCAGAGGTGTGAGTGTCATTTACTCATATAATTATCAAGCTATTCGTTCAACAAAATGAAAATGACAAAAAAAGAAAGAAAATCTAGCTTAATTTGCACCAAGGTGAAAGTTACATGGACCCTTTGACTTTAACTTCATAATATTAAACAAGGATTTATGGTCTCAAATCACATCTTAAATTATGTTTCGAATCAATGAAAACAATGTCATGTTAATTTAAAAAATTAAACACTTTTTTTATGTTTTTGCTTCAATATCATTAGCACATAACATTGTTTGAGACATTGTTTGTGACATCATATCTTTATCGGATGGTGCTTTACATGATAATCTATTTTAGGGTAATTTGTTCTTGTGAAGGCTAAGAGTGAAAGAAGAGACAAATAGCTGAAATATCATCCATGGCAATGCCACTCCTTTTTCTTTTCCAAGCATGCAGTGCACACTCCACTAGATTTTTTGCTGACTTTGCTTTGTCTTGTGTTGAATATACAATATCTATTGCTTCTTGATTTGAGATTACATCCCAAACCTACATCACAAAACCAATCATATGTATTTATTGAACTTTATATTGTATATATATCAGCAATAAAATTTGTTGATTTTATACTTTTAAAGGAAATGACCACTTTAGTTATCATTGTTGTCTATAGAGGAATAATTAATGTTTCTTATATTTTAAATTTTGTCTTTTTAAAAATCACTAAGTTTAACTTCACCTCAAAATCTAACTATAGTAGATATGAATTTTCAAAATCATTAAATATTTTGTCAATTTGCTCATATATTCTCACAAGACATAGAGTTCAATACACTCTTCTAATAAGTGAGACCACAGAGAGCTAGAAAATGAAATTTATATAACTGAATATTTAACCTAACATCAAATATAGGTAAGATTATACTATCATATTAAATAAATTATGTCAAATCTCACACACCAAAGCTATTTTTCAAGGAGAAAAAAACATAGATCATTATAACAAAATACATTGCGCATAACCAGCAAGACGTTGATCTAGTGGTGTAAGGTGAAATGTTCGATTCCTGAAAGCGACACTTGTTAGAAAGAACAATCACATATCCAAAAGGGATTAATTCCTTATCCATAGGGTGAGGATACACAAAATAGTTTGGCCATATACACATGCTATCTGGGACTTAAGAAGTTGGATTAAATTTCCCTACAAACTTTAGGACAAGAGTTTCTTACCCCATCAGTAGCAAGCACAACAAATTGGTCTCTGGTGCTTATATTTCTGTGTGTTACCTCAGGCACAGAAATAAGACCATACTCTTTGATGCAGTAATCTCCAAAAGCTCTAGACATGGCTAGTCCTGGAGTTTCTTCATCTGGCAACCATACCCTATGCACTCCTGGCTCATCCTCTAAGCAGAAAACTCTCCCTTCACACTGAATGATTCTCTCTTCCTCTTCTGCAATTCAATCTTATCAAATTAATAAGAATCGAAGCCGACCGTAAAATTCAAGGTTTTAAATATGAGTCCGCGACAACAATTGAGACTACATTGTAATGATTTTAGTCGTCTCTGCAAGCACATCATGACTACAATTATGGTCGCATTGGCCACCACAACGGACGACAATTGCATTAAACACGGTGTCGCCGCAATAGTAATTTAAAGCATGGTAATGTTAGAGAATAGAGATGAAGAGAATGACATAAACATTAGGATGTGTTAAGGTTGCATCTCAAAACCAATTGACAAAAAAACTAACGAGGTAAATTGGGCTTGAAATCAAGTGTTAGCTGAATTGGTGCAACATTTCCATCATCTGATATTGTAGCTAACACAGCACGTGAGTCACCAACATTTGCTATCACAATGAGTTCACCCTGGCCATTACAAAACATGAATATGATAAGTAGAACATTTTGATTCCACCGAAAAGCGTGAAACCAAAGAGAAAAAAACATTCTGTCTACGCATCAAACGCTACCATAGTGTGAGCCATTATTAGAAGTGGATTGTCTTTGTTCTCCTTTTACCTGTCTAACAATTGAGAGGGCAGTAGTTCCACTGTAAAAGGAGTTGATTTTGCGATAACGCTCGAGTTCTTGATCGATTGCAGCACAAGTTTTCAAGTAAGAATGCTTCCATATATTAAATCTGTGTTGCTTTTTCTCATCATATATATCAGAATCTGGATCAAGTGAAGTTTGAGCAATTGTTTCTTGCCAGTTACATAGCAAAGATGATGGCATTGACTCTCTTACTCTTTTAGCCACAAAGTGACCCCATGGTCCATGCCCATCAAATATTCCACAAAAAATCATGTCTTTTTGGCATCCAAATTCCTATAACCAACATGAACAAATCCACTTTCATATATGTCCCCTCTACATAAATCCATGGACTCTAGCTCTGATATCAGGTTTCATCTCAAAACCAATTGGTAATGAGAAGAGTAGCCAACATCTATTTAAACCATTCACGAGACAATGAGGTATACGATGTGGGACTTACTTCCGAAAGGTAAATGCAATTGTTATTACAGAAATCAAAATATATAAGAAAATAGTTCAGATTTTCAATATTTCTATGTTACCTCCCATACTATGCTGCAATCTTGGTTCACTCCTTTTTTGCCTCTCTTTGAGAAAACTGAGACAAAGTTGTTTGAACCATCTACATTAACAGTCCCTGAACTACACAATATCAACTCATTTTTCTTAGCATCTATTACCATTGCTTCAGAAGCTTCTCTCCTATCATGCTTACTAGACCTTCTTCCCTTTTTCATCGAAAACAAACTCGCCAAACCATTGAACATAGAGGAGAAATGCTCCATCCACTCTACAATATGATACCCTTTTATGTATTATAAAACCTGAGAATTGAAAATATATAAGGTTACATATGCATATACACACACAGATATATATATATATATATATATAAGAATGAGGAGCAGGTAAGAAACTATTCAAAGTTTCAATAAGCCCACAGGATTGAACCATTTTAGTTTTCTTTATTTGTGTGTCCTTTGCTACACACTTTCTTGTGAAATAAAAAAGGAAGGGTAATGCAAGTTGAGGATGTGGTTACTGAACAAAAGACAATTTCATACAAATAATCTCAGAATTTAATATTTATGATCAGAAAAAAGCTAAACCTTGAACTGAAACAGGTTACTAAGAGGTGAGAATATTCATTCCTACACTGAACTCTAGTGATGCATTTAACTATGCAGACTAATGAAAATTGAAAACATAAACACACAACGACACATCAAAGTACATATATGAATAAAAAAAGGCTATAGTGCTATACTGTTATGTAATGAGAAATTTGAGAATAAGGACATTCATATAGTAGTGTAAGGTCATTAGATTCGTGTGAGTGATAATTTTTTTTTGATAAGCAAAAATATTAAAAAGGCATAAGGGGTGCCAACTTGATTACAACTTGCAACACATGTCCATACAAGTAATAGGATCAATGCACCATTGTGTAAAATGTAACGAATTACAACCAACAATATTTTTAGACCAAATCCAAGATTTAATTTGAATCATATCTATAATCTCAATATAACTAAAATTCCTCCCTTAAATATTACATCATTCCTTATAGTCCAAACACACTAAATCACAGTAAACCATAACATTAGCCAAGTATATGAACCTGGATATTATCCGGTATATAAACCTGGATTTGAAGCTACAAGTAGAAACTTTGCCAAACATTAGCTACTAAGGGGCACGTCAAATGGATGAATTAGTCGGATGAACAATCCTGCACTCCAAAGGGATTAGTTTCTTACCCATAGAGTGAGAGAATATTTTTGGTTATACAAAAAAAACCTACCTATGTTTAATTCAAGCTAAAATAAAAAACAAAAATGCAAGCATTATTAATGCATAGGTCCTTTTATTTGCATCCATTGGCTGAAAAACCAAAAAAGGGTGTCCCATAAAAGTTGATTTCTTTCTACCCATAATTTTCCTTGGATTGGATTTCATGTAGTTAAAACAAACATATTGTTCTGTTGAACAGTTGCAGAAAAAAAAAATGATTCTGCATATGGAACCTGAGAAGAACAAAATTACTAAAAGGAACAATATATCAGTCATAACCCATATATACATGAAATAATTACATATACCATTTCATCAAACTTTTTTTTACTAAAAAAAGTAGCATAATTGAAGTGAATGAAATACTACAGAAACATGATGAAAGAAGTGAAAACATGTTGAAGACTTGGTTACTTAAACAAAAGAATTTGTTAAGCTCCTAATCCAACTTTGAAACTATCATTTATATATATATTTGTTTCCAAAGAAGAACATATATATTGTTTGAATCAGAATATAAACAGAACAACATAAAATAAATAGATGCAATACCTTGGAGTTGTTGTTGGTGGTGAATAAGGAACTAGATAGCTTGAATAAATTGAGAAGGCCAGAACATGATGGAATTCAGACAAGGCAAATTGAGATTTTGAGAAAGAAAAGGTACATAGGATTTAGAATTCATGATGATGTTTTTTGTTTTGTTTGGTTCTTGTTTCTTCTTTCACTTCTCTTTTTATCTATGGAGAAGAATCCAAAGACATTTGTTATATTTTTTTTTGTTATAAGCAAACAAGACTAAATCACTGCATGTAATTTTGTATTCAACTCTATAATTTCTATGGCTTTTGAACTTTGTATTTCTCATTATTTTTTCATTTTTTCCCTACCATATTGCTATGGATTAGCAACAAGATATGATCAAACACTTAAGTAAAGACTCATTCTAATAACATTTTACATATATAAATTAATGGGTCAAATTTGATACTCTATGCTTAAATTAAGTTAACCAATGTTGGAAAGTACGTCCTACATAGTTTATCTTATTGTCTTGGAAATAGTTTAAATATCTGTTGGACTACTTCTCTCATTGTCAATTGGTTTCGAGATAGAACCTTAAAATGATATCAAAATCAGAGACCAGCTTATTTTCGGTTGTCATTGGCCAAAAAATGTCATTTAGTTATGGTCAAATGTATCCCTTCGCCTGGTCCGACAGACTTATGTGGGGGCACGTTGGGAGTAAGTTCCACATAACTCAACTCATTGTCTTAAAAATGATTTAAATACTTGTTGGACTTCTCTCATTCATCTTTCTTTTGCGTACATATGTTCCAAAAATGGAAAATACATAAATAAATAAAACATTTTCCTTTTACATTTTAAGGGCTAGTCATAACGTTTGAAGGATGGTAATCTTAAATATTTTATTTTACATCATACATAATCTTTTTATCTCTTAGTCATGAAGCATACCACTTTTAGAAATAAAATATATGTTTTTGCTAATCACTTCTCATGCAATGTTTAAACAACAAAGAAGAAGATAAAAATGAAATTTTTAAAACTCTTTTCTTTTTGCTTGACCAAGTATACCACTTTCATTTTTCGTTTGAAACATTTAAAAATATTACCATTATGGTTAACAAAAGTCATGTTATATTACCATTTTCTTCACCCAAAGGTGAAAGTGAAATATTATCATTCTTGTTTTTTTAGCAATATCATGTGTCTCGTCATTGATTACACTTCTTAACTTAATTGCAATTAACTAATTAAATAAATAGTTTTTTAACCTCATTCATTACAGTTAGGATAGATTCAAAATAAGACAATTTTTATTGCAGAATGATTCATTGAAAAGGAGTTTTATACTTGTTTTCGTGATAAAAAAAAATATATTCACTGTAGTTCTTATCATTTAAGAAAATCCTTAAATAAATCGTAGATGACTATCATATATTTAATTGCTAAAATTTATTAAAATATGTTTGTTTTGGTAGCCAATAGAAATTAAACAACTAATCTTTATTTAAAAAATAAAAACAATATATATATTTTAAAATTTTAGGCAAATATATACTACTATAAAGAAACCAAAGCATTTACAAGTATAAAAAGAGCATGTTAGACTGTTAGTTATAATTTAATATTTTACGAGAGTATTAAAAAATTACTTAAATATGGTGCTTAAGTTGAATTGAGAAATATTTGTTGAATGAAATTTTTATAGTATTATACTTAAAAGTTAAAAGTGATCAATAATAATAAAATGCTTAATAATTCAGTCTAATACCCCTTACCAAAAAAATATCTTATAAGCACACGTAATGGCTATACCGTTTAAAACCTTATATTATCATTTGATTAATTTTCATAAATTCAAACTAGAAAATATATAAAAAGTAGTACGTAATCAAATAATGATTTAAAATTTTTGTGTTGATATTGTGACTAGGACCACACATAATTCTTCAGCAGAAAATGACATAAATGGTTTCAAATTACTTCTAAAATAATCATTTATTGAGTTTGACTTGTATGTGTTTGGAAGTAAGTCACACATTGCATATCTCATTGTCTCGAGAATGATTTAAATATCTGTTGAGTTACTCCTCTCATTGCCAATTGGTTTTGAGATGAAACCTTAACATGATATCAGAACCAGCACCCAACTTCTTTCCGGTTGTCGTGTGTCAAAAGATGTCTTTTAGTTACGGGTCAAAGATAACCATTCACTTTGTCCGATAAGCTTATGTGGAGGGAATAACATGTTGAGAAGTAAGTCTTACATCGTCTACCTCATTGTTTCGGAAATGATTTAAATAACCGTTGGACTACTAATTTCATTGTCAATTGGTTTTGAGATAAAAGATTAATAATTTAAAAAAACTGATGTAATTTTTAAACCAATAGAGAGCTTAGAATCTACCTTCGTTCAAATCCAATTAATCCTTCTTATGGATTTTCCAATTAGGGACAACAATTGGATAATTGGATATTCATTTTAAAAAGAGCTCATTATTAACACTTTATACAAGCAAGGTACACATCTCAATATTAATTTTTGGAGTTGAAGATCATGCTAAAATTTTATATCTATATGATCACTAATCCATGCTTGTAAATATTAGATTTTTTCATTTAGTATATATAAAAATAGTAGACTTTTTAATGAACAATATGTAATTAGTAAGTTAGTGACATGAACTTTAAAAAGGGGATAACAACAAAAACAAATTGATGAAAATATCACCATATTAGTAGTTGGAAACCTAACCCAAGGTTTGATAAACAAAATAGTTCATTGTTTTAACTTTAATCAAGATTTAGGATCCTTTTGTTTAGCCCTAAAAAACCATTTATTTAGAAATTACAAATAAGTGTTTCTTCACAAACTTTCCCATGTTCCA
This sequence comes from Lupinus albus, assembly GCA_009771035.1. Taxonomy (NCBI): domain Eukaryota; kingdom Viridiplantae; phylum Streptophyta; class Magnoliopsida; order Fabales; family Fabaceae; genus Lupinus; species Lupinus albus. The sequence continues at coordinate 1,195,092 of CM020013.1, read as the reverse complement.
ATTTTCCTACAAGCAAAATTTTAGTTTTCTAGAAGTAAAATTCAACAAATAATTCCATAAAAAAACTATATAAAAGAAATAATTTTTGTAGACAGAGTATTATTTCTCCACCAACAAGGCGTATATTTAGTGGTTTAAGACCATATTAAATCCCTAGATAAACCAAGAGAAAAGAATTCAATTCCTATGGGTAACACTTGGTGTGATGGATAACTACATATCTTGAAAAGATTAGTTCCTCATTTACATGATTATATAAAAAAAACAATATTAGATTTAGTTGATTCCTTATCTAGTAAGTTCCATTCACCATCTTTCCCTATAATGTGATATGATTTTTTTTTTAATTTTTAGCTATATGATGATATCTATACAATATATAAAGCCAAAATATGAAATAACTACCATAATTTTTAAATTCCTATTTTCCCTTACATTTTTTTTATTTTCTACAAAAAAATCATATAATCCTAGGTAACTACCACTAGCACATTAACCATATATCTCACAATAAATTGAACATTATAATAAATACATTTTTTTAACATAAAGTACTCTTAATACAAAAATATTCTAATTGTATAAAATAAAATATATAAAAATTGAATACTTAATATAATAAAATAAGAATGCAGGTCGACAGACACGAATTATCTATCGACACGCTAGTTTATATAAAAGTAAAAACAATAATTTGTATTTCTAGTATAATGGATCCTTATGGAAGTTTACATATATGGAAATACACAACACATGGTTATTGTGGTCCGTTATGCATTTCCAATTCAGAAGTTCCTTGTGTGTAGGGGTGAACATGAACCTATCCTATCCACTCACTCGGTATAGTCCGATTATGATTGGACTAGAAAAAGGATTGGGTCTTATCGAGTCTAGGACCGAGTTTGGGTTCAAAAATTAGACTCAGTCAATATTTAGGGCCGGGTAGGGACCAAACATGACCCGTCCCGACCCGTCTCATGGTTACTCACTCATGATGTTTGTATGTATCTCTGTTCAAATATATATAAGGTAATGATATTTTTTGGTCGAAAATATAATCGATTTTCTAATTTTTCATCATATATACATGTATAATAATATATATACACATATATAATTTTATATGTTAAATTACATATTCATAATAATAAATAATATTTAGAAGACTTTATGTAAAATGAATATACGTTATATTTAATCGGGTCTAGGTCGGACCCGGGTTTAAAGACCAACCCTGTGAATTTTTCGGGACAGGTTAACTTCGGGTCTATGGTTGGATTCAGGTTCAGAAAAATGACCCAAACAACATTTAAGGCCGGATAAGGATAAGTCTTAACCTGTCCCAACCGGGCCCACGCTATGGGGTGTTTTAGGTAAGAAAATGACAAATCAAAAGTTCCACAAACAGAAACAGATTACATAAAAATAGCAACAACACAATATTTATGGGTCGGGCATAATTTGGCATCAGTCAATGTAATAATTTTCCACTGCAATTTTAAGCCAAATTTAAAATCAAAAGAACTTCACTACAAAAATTTAAAAAGAGAGTATAGTGTTTGAAATCGAATTTTTAGAAAACTACTTGAAATGACATTTAAACAGTGATAGTAATTTTAAAAAATCCATTTACCGGTTTTACAGTTCAAAATTTTAAAAAATTTCCTTAGTTATTTCCAACTAAAAAACCATATCATTTTTGCTGTATCACCTTACATCATCCTACCTCACAAATAAATAAAGTATTACATATAAAATTATAAACAAATTATTAAAATAATAAATTGAATAGTTTGATTGTAAATTATCTATATATTTAATTACTTCAATTACCCATCATTTTAGTAAATAAATATTGTATACTCACAGCTATAGCAAGTTACAAATATATAAGCAATGCAACGTGGTTATATATTTGACAGCGTTCGATTTAATTGATTAATATAATAACCGTGTGATTATTTAAAGTAGTAGTAAAGATGGATAATTATTTGGTGTTCCCTTTAACATTAAAATTTATTTATAAAAAATCTATATAATACTAATCGTTTTTATAAAATTATCGTATTACTCTCATTTTCAACCCATCGGAATTCATTAACATCTAAATCGACCACCACCCCATCAAAGTAACATCAAGTTTGATTGAGAGTATTAGTTTATGAAAAAAAACGTATGAGAGAAACTATGACTAAAAATGTTTGAGACCTAAATCACCATAAATAATTGGCAGAAGGAGAGTTAGAGTAGAAGATGATTATGGTCGATGATTAAAAGAATGAAATATTAAAAATACTAACAAACTAATATTATTTATCAGTGTTATAAAAAACGGAGAGATATTTGAAGAAGAGATGAGATCCATAAGTATGGATAATCTCTATTAATGAAGAAGTGAGTAGTATTATTATACTTAGTTTTAATAAAAGTCATTATTTTTAAGAAAAGTCATTACACTTGGTTTAATTTTTCATTATTTTACACCTCAATTGTCTCTCCATTAATCGAGAATAGCCATACTTATTATCCAAGATTAAATTTAAATTAAAAATTTACTTAACAACTTATTCATTCATTCTAGGGAAATCTAATGATTTAAATTAGCGAATATATCTAAACCATTAGGTTTTCCTAGAAATGATGACTAAAATGTGGAGTAAGTTTTTTAAACTTACTTTTGGAGTAAGCATATCCCCTCCCTTTGAAGAATTATTTGAATTTATTTGTAAGGCAACATTTTTGTGGCTCTAAGGAATGTTATGAAACAAGATATCCACTATTAGGTTTAAATGGTTAAACCGTTCAATCAAACCAAATGATTTTGAATATAGTTAATAAATATCTATAAATATATAATTGCATGTGAATGAAATTTCATATAATAAATAATTATGCATAATTATATTGAAGTAACATTTATTCATCATTTTTTGATCGAGATAAAACAAAACATTAGAGTAATAGTCCATTTTTTTAATTTTAATTCTAGGTTATTCCAATTTAACTCAGTTTAACACGGTCAAATTGAAATTTCTTCAGTTCAAAGCGACTCAACCACTCATTTAGTTAAGATTACAAAACAAATTCATTTTCAAATCCGATCAAGATCAATCTATCAAACCAGACAATCTGTCCAATCCTGACTAACATCGGTTCTAACTTCTTGTTGGTGCAGCGGAAGCGATCGTTGCGTCACAAAGCAATCAATAATGTATAGAATAAATAGAAGAGAAGAAACAAAGAATTTGGTAACGGGGTTCGGCCAATTGTGCCTACGTCCCCGGGAGCGTTGAGCGGCTACCAAGATATTATTAGAGAATAAGGATTACAAACCCTATCACACCCAAGGCCCAACTGTCCATGCGGTGTTTCTGTTTGGTGCTTATATCTAGTGCATATTACAACAAGGGATCTGAGTCCAATATATAACATTGGTTACTCTACTCTATTTTAATATTAGGCGATGTGAGACTAATGTAATAACATATTTCAGACATCCCCAACAATCTCCACCTTGATTGAAATAGACGAATATCTCGCTCCTTAGGAAATCTACACAAGATTCTCCACCTTAGCGAATATCTCACTCCACCTTGCTCAATGCATAATTCTCTTTAACAAATTGCTCCCCTTCAGCATAAACCTTCTGAGTATCCTTGACGATGTTACCAAGAGCCTAGCTCTCTAAACTTTTAGTACACATTCCCGTACCGTCATCTAAATGGAACACGCCGCCTAGTCACCTATTGCTAAGAAGTCTTTCGATATATGGAACCTCTACACAAAAGTTCACCAACAACCGTCCTCTTCAATACTCAGTCAAGCTGAACCTTGGAGCTTCCTTGGAAAGCCTCAACCGCTACCACCATTGTCTAGCCCGAAAATCATAGTTCAAAAGAACTATCATACTCCACCATAAGGAGTATACCCACAACGCACACCTTGCGTCAATGCTAACTAATGTCCGTGTCACATCCTTGCATCAAAGCAAATGCCCATGTCACATCCTGCATCTCTACCAATGCTCATGTTACACCTTGCATCAAAGTCAATGCCCATGTTACACCCTGCATCAAAGTCAGCCAACACTTGTCTTTGGGTCAAACTCAACAACTGAGTTCCTATCTCCACCTTGATCCTAATCAAATACATGGACTTCTAGGATTTTGGATCAACACATATATCGCCTCCACCATAGTTCTGCCATGTTTTCTTGTCCTTCAACTCATCTCCTTTATTTTTTCATAGTACCTTTGATGCATCTTGTCTAACCAACATGCATTCACATTCTTTTGCAATTATCTAGCACCTGGGTTAAGAGCCATCTACCAACTGACTCTGATTCCAATTGTTTGTGCAGCGGAAGCGATCGTTGCGCAACGTTGGTCACAAAGCAATCATTAATGCATAGAATAAATAGAAGAGAAGAAACAGAGAATTTGGTAACGGGGTTCGGCCAATTGTGCCTACGTCCCCGGGAGCGTTGAGCGGCTACCAAGATATTATTAGAGAATAAAGATTACAAACTCTATCACACACATGAGCCCAACTGTCTGTGGGGTGTTTCTGTTTGGTGCTTATATCTGGTGCACATTACAACAAGAGATCTAAGTCCAATATATAACATTGGTTACTCTATTCTATTTTAATATTAGGTGATGTGAGACTAATGTAATAACATATTTCAGACATCCCCAACACTTCTAAGTTCTATGATCTAACATCCGTTCTAACTTCTAAGTTCTAAGTTACCCGACCCTAAATGTTATTCAGACCATTTTTCTGAACCCGGACTCGGCCCTAGACCCGGAGTTAACCCGTCCCTAAATATTCACAGGGCCAATCTTTAAACTCGGACCCAACCTTAGACCCGATTAAATATAATGTATACTCATTTTACATAAAGTATTCTAAATATTATTTATTATTATGAATATGTAATTTGACATATAAAATAATATATGTGTATATTTAATAATGTATATATGATGAAAATTTAGAGAATCGATAATATTTTCGACCAAAAAACTATTATTACCTTGTATATATTTGAACAGAGACACATCCAAATATCATGAGTGAGTGATCATGGGACGGGTCGGGACGGGTCGGGACGGGTCATGTTTGGTCCCTACCCAGCCCTAAATATTGACTGTGTCTAATTTTTGAATCTGAATCCGGCCCAGACCCGATAAGACCCGGCTATTTTCTGGTTCGGTCATGATCGGGTAGAGTCGGATTATACTCCCCCTAGTTCTAAGCATGTGATGATGTGATATTTCGTAGGGTATGTAGAAAAGGACCACCGGGCCGAAAGCATCATCTTTCGGAGGGGCCCATTAACGACTTAATAGAATCTGACACGTGAGAAGCTGCAATCACGTGTGGGGCGGCTAATTAATCTTCACTATGGTTCAATATTCTCTACATCACTTGTTTTGTTATTAATTAGAAGTAGTTACTTCGTTTAAAAAATTAATTAACTTTTATGGAAAAAATATTTAATGGGGTAATTATTTGTTATAGGTAACACAAAAAATGAATAAAAAGTTATTATGAATAGAAAAGAGATTTCTGATAAATAGTTGTGGTTATGGATTTAATTATAATGATACATTTATTTACATGTGATGCAAGAATAATCAAACTTGTGGATCATTATCACTTCAAGTTATTATTATTATTGCTCTCAAATATTTAAGATGTATGTGTAGATGAAAAATGAAAAAGTAAGAAAGAGATAAATTAATTTTAACTTATTATAAGATAACTTATTGAATTTAGGTTGTCCAAATAATTAACACTAGTAATTTTAGATGGGCATACGAAGTTGGATGATTAATAATTTGTACCATATAGCATTTAAATGCTTTAACAATACTAATGCATGTTATGTTATTCCAAGTTGCAAGAAGATTTAATTTAAATGCTACAAAATACCAAATCATTTTACGTTTCAAAATTAGTGTTCCATATATAAGTTTGTCGTATAGCTTCACATGATGAACCTTAAGAAGAATCGTGAAGCATGCATGAACCAGGATCCTCTATCCTCTATCCCAAATAATCAAATCCCACCAAATAATATAAAAAAATATTTTTTTGTTTTTATGAATTTTCTTTTTAAGTATATGTCAATTTTCTATTGGACTGGATATAATGAGACATAAAATATGGGACATGTGATCTCCGGCTAAACCCAACTCATACGTAACAATTAACACATGTACACTTTCATGCTTGTCATGTCTTATTAGGCAATAAAAAAGGAAACAAAATAAAAAAATTCATGTGTGACCATGAACATTCTGTTTAAGTGACAGCAATAATGCAGAGTGCTGAAAAAGAAAGAGAAGGATTTTTTTTCTTTTTTTGTTTGGTTGAATATAAAGTAAGAAAAGAGAAAAAAATTTATATTTGAAAAGACGAATATACTCTTAAAACAAAAATAATGGAAAAGTAACAATAAGAGTTTTAAGGTTGTATTTGTCATTTCAAAGTATCTAACTCTTTTCAGTATACTTTCTCTTGAATTAGGATCCTCTCCATCAATAAAAAGATAAATATATTTTTCCTTTGTTTTTTAATAGCAAAATATAATTTCATTGTAATCAAAGAGTTGCATGTGTCGTTGAAGATTATATTTTTCCTTAATATTTGATGTATTTGTGTTGGACCCACATATTTTTATTGTTCCCAAGTAAGTAAATGAGATTTGCAAGCAATGATTGGGCAGCTAGAGTAAAAGACAATTTGGATAAATTAGGAAAACATATTGTAGCTGGCTAGGTTAGTGGACCATCGGCCCACTAAATACCAAACTGGAAGATTTGGACATATATGGGTAGAAAAATATATGAGAAATCCACTTACTCTAAGAGTTTAAATAATCAATTTTCGTAAATCTAATGGTTTGAGTCTATTAACTAATTTAAACATTGAATTTTCTTCTAATTGATGGCTAAGACTTGGAATAAGTTTTTTAAACTTACTCTTGAAGTAAGTGGATCCCCTCTTAGAAAAATAAACTCCCCACATTTTTTTCTTCCTAATCAAACAATAAATCCCATAACCCTAAATCATACTCTCATTATTTTGCTTCCTTTACCACATTTAACATTAGGTATTCATCACAATAACTATTTGGCTTGCCATACAATTGGAATAGGCAATTACATTTTTTCGATTTAATTATATACTTTTGTAATTTCTTTAATGACATTTAACTTCACCCCTTTCACAAAAAAATAGTTATAATTATTTATTGTTTATTCATTTATAATTGTTATTACTTATTTTAGTGTCATGTAATTTGATAAGTTTTTGAAGGCTAAAACTGATGGATAAATTATTGAAAGCTGATATATTTTTTGAAAGTTACTTGAAGCAGATTTTTGAAATCTAGCTTTCAAATTATACACACTCCATTTTTTAAAGTTATAAACCCCACTCAATTTTCATTCACAAAATAACTTATCAAGTTAATCAAAAACTAAAAGTTATTGTCCTCATCTATTCAAATTAAAACTCACTACTTTCTTGTGGTAGTCATTTCAAATGAAATTTAAAATTTGTGGTTAGGACTAGGGAGGGCAATATGGGCTTGGCCCGACGGGCCAGCCCGTTTTGATCGACATTTTTGGCGGGCCGACCTGAAGATTTTAACCAAAAGCCCATATTCAACCCAGTTTGGAAGTCCGTTTTTTAGACGGGTCGGACGGGTCAATATTAGTATTCCTTCACCATTTTAAGGTTACATGTATTCCAAAAATGTAGTCAATTTAATATTGTTTTCCAACCGAACATTTTACACTTACCGTGTGCAACTAATTTATTATTCATATATAAGACATTTATAAGTAAATTACTTATCAATGTAATTTATATCATATACAATATAAGACATTTACATATCAGTGTTTAATTTAAATCATATATCATATTTTGTTTAACTTAATTACATTTATCACTTTTTTGTTTAAAAAATTACACCTCTCATACATGATTGATCAATGTAATGTATGTTTATAAAATAATGATTTTTTCTAAGTGTAGAAAATGGAAGGATAATTTGTGTAATTTCACTAAAACTCATGGAATATCAGTGTAATTTAAATGTGTTTTTAAAAAAGAAAAGAAAAACAGGTCAGTCTTGCCAAATATGGGACAGACTGATATTTTGAGCCATTTTAGCAATAAAGGCTGGGCCAACCCAACCCATATTTTGGCGGGCCAAAAGCGGGCCGAACAAGGTTGAGCTGGTCCGTTTTGCCACCACTAGTAGGGACATGAATTGAGGTTTTGTTGGGAACTTGTGGGGTTTAGAATTTAAATAAGGAATTTATTGACTTAATTAATGCCGTGATGAAATCTTATATCGATAAAGCATATTTGTATCAATAAGTAGTTGATTCAACATGCATATACTAGCTTACTTAAAAAATAGGGTCGAGTCTCAAGTAAATAACTATTATTTCAAGACATTTCACTTTTATTTTAGATATGACTCCTATAGTTAGTTATAGCTATGGAAGGAGTTTCATTTTTTATTTTACTTATAATTATAGGGATTTATCTCTAAAATAAAATAAAAACTTATATAAGGGACAACTTAAATCAATAAATTAATATTGAAAATTTCAAATAATGAATTGAATCTTATAAAATGTAAAAGTATTATAACAGATTGATTTAGATGTCAGAATGATGCTAACCTGACAATATAAGACTGGATCCATGCTGATTGAGTTGAATATATAAATCCAAAAAGTACAACTCATTCAATTAGAATTAAATCAACTTAAAAAGTTTAATCATAATAATCTAATATCAACTCGCGGTTATGTTTGTTTGGGGCTGTGTAAAATTTCCCTAAATTTCTAGTATAAACAAAATGGTAAGGATCCACTTATTTCAAAAGTAAGTTTTTTAACCTTACTTCATATTTTAGTTATTAATTATATGAAAATCTAATGGTTTAGATATATTCACTAATTCAAACCATTAGATTTCCCTATAATTGATGGCTAAGATGTGGAGTAAGTTTAAAAAACTTATTCTTACATTTAATAAATTCCTTCTCTGAACAAAAAGTTAAATATTTGCTTACTAATCGGTAGTGCATGTGCTTTTAATGTATGTAATAATTTTCTCCATCATTAACAATATGACAAATTTGACTATAATTAACCTTTTTTATTTTCATATACTGCAACCGCAAGCTGTCTGCAAAAACCCAAGGGAGTCCATCCACAAAATTGACCATAGCAAATTGATTATTATATCTATATTATATTAGTATGTCTTTCCAAAACCCATTTAATCAATATAATAGTTATGGATTATTAACATAACATCATTTTTTAACAACATAATATCAAATTTATGGAACAAGTTATGAATTAACAATATAACATCACAATTATAATTAACATGATATTACAGTTATATATGATTAATAATATAAGTGTGTGTATATATACCAGAGAAGTGATACATTTACCCTAAAAGTAAGTTTTTTAAACTTATTTCAGATCTTAGCAATTAGAGAAATCCAATGGTTTAAATCTGGTCACTAATTCAAACCATTGAATTTTTCTATAATTGATGACTAAGATGTGGAATAATTTTTTTTAACTTACTCTTGGGGTAAGTGGATTCCCCCCCTTTATATATATATATATATATATATATGAATAGCAGGTGTTGGTATCCATTGGTCTTGACATCCCATTACCCGAATTTGGACCTGTTCAATATGGAATTTCAAAATATTTGATCCTAATTACCAAGAGGTCCAAAAAGATGGAGTTGTGACATTACTAGTATTACTTGTATGTTCACTTCCACTTGTCATCCCTACTAGAGGTTTTGAACCAAAAGTAAATAATCATGATAGTGGGACAAAAATGTGAAAGATAAAGTTAAGATGAAATAGAATGTTATAAAACTTGACCATTGTGTAAAATACCAAAAGATGAAGAAAAAACAGGGGAGCTAATAAAGAGACCATGAAAATGCTGAGCGTAATTAATGATAAAATGTATATTTGATTATAAATCTCTAGGTACAAAGAAATGAACTATAAAAATAATTAGGTTTGTCACAACATTTTAAACCATAAAAACAATTAGGTTTGTGACAAGACTCTAATCCATAAAAATAATTAGGTTTGTGACAACAATTTAAACCATCAAAATTAAGTAAGTTTGTCGGGTTGTCTCTTACCCGACCTTAAATGTTGTTCGAATTATTTTTTGAACCCGATCCTAGATTCAAAGTTAATTTGACCCAAAATGTCAATCAGGTCAATCTTTAAACTTGAACTCGATCCTGGACCAAATTAAATATATCGCATACCCGTTTGAAATAAATTCTTTTTAATATTACCTATTGTTATGAATATCTAATTTGACATATAAAATGATATATGTACATATATTATTAATCATGTATATATGATGAAAAATTAGATAATTGGTAATATTTTCAATAAAAGATATGTCATTACTATGTACACAATTGAATAGACAAACATACAAACATGATGAATGAGTTTGACCATGAGACAGACCAGGTCATGCCTCTCCCTCAACCAACCCTAAATATTAATCGAGTTTAATTTTTACACACAAACTCAACTATAGACTTGATGAGTGGGTAAGGTCGAATCCTACTTTCTTATTAGCAAGGTTGAGGAAATGAACTATAAAACTAATTAGATTTGTGGCAACACTCTAAACCATAAAATCAATTAGGTTTGTGACAATACTCTAAACCATAAAAATAATTAGGTTTGTGACAATACTTTACACCGGGCCATCATACAATTTAAACCACTTTTCATGTTCTTTGCATTAAGCTCTAATAATTAGGGTTGTGATAGATGAAATAGGGTGAGATTACATACATCTATGAACAACAAATATTAAAGAAGTTGTTCATGTTTTCCTACCCTAATTTGAAGGTAAGGTTTTTAAATTCCTTGCTTATAGCCCTGTTCTAGTCTTCCTCACACACATGATGATGTTAGTTTGCATGTAGTTGTCCATATGATCAACTAAAGAAGATAGAGAAGTTCTAGAATAAGTTATGGATAGACCTACATATGAAAACATAGATAGATTGGTCTTAAAATGAACCTCAATTACTATGACTAATATCTTATTTCTGAATTACTTGCGGTGTTACATACTTACATGTTGGGTTAGGTTAGGATCTTCTTCATTATTAAGAGAAGTGTATAAAAAATAAAGGGAAAAATTATACGACGTAACAAGATATTTTAAAAGCCCATAAAGGTCCATTTACAGGCCAGGGTCATAAAGGTTTATATGAGATCCTAACAACATCATGTCATGCTCAATTATCTATTAACCTAGCTATGTTAAGCTCTTTGACCATTGTTGTAGCTCACCATATGTATTCTATGCCTCCTTATCCATACCTACTACCGACTATGGTACACAACTTTTCATTGTTCACACATCATAAATGTATTATAATCATACTTTTCCCTTTAAATACATTAAGTTGATCCTTCATGTCATGACATAGATGAAGTGACCTTTAGTTTACATCATCGGTTAGCATATATGACAAAAGTTTTGAAAATAAAGGTAATAAAAACTGTAAAAAATAATTTACAGAACCCATATCAAAACAAGCCTTATTTACAAAGATTAGAATTTTAACTGAGGTTTTTATTTACTAAAAAGTATCATGGATTAACATTATATGTACAGGCATAAAACACCATAATTTTGTTATATTCTCTTAATTATCCAATACAATAATAAAAAAGAAATTGTCTTATCAATAATTGTTATCATCCAACTATCTATTAATTAAATCCATGTTGACACCACACTCAATCCAAAGTCTACATTCAATTATATGCTATAATTAAATTAAAGTTGGCATAAACACATCACATATGGAACTGTCCAAAAATTTCTATCCCCATGTCTGAAATCAATGATATTCTACCAAGTAACAAAAATACATTATTTTTTATTTTATAATTTTTTTTCTTAAATAACTGACATTTTTTTATTGAATTGCGACACAATATGACACCAAATAATGGAAGTTGATTTCTATTCCTGAAATGCATTGACAATATAAACATAATGAAAGTGCCAATGAAATAATCCTAATTTACCTTCCACCGAATTTTTGTACAAAACATACTATATAAGGAGCATATATGTATATATATCTTTCACATTATATTAAATATATGGATCCCATGCCAACATGTTCTAACATAGAATCTTTGCCAGAAGATTGTGTTTCTGCAATTTTATCATATGCATCACCACAAGAAGCATGTATATTTTCATTAGTCACCACAACCCTTCATTTAGTTGCTGATTCTGACTTAGTTTGGAAGAGTTTCTTACCCTCTGATTATGAAGACATTTTATCAAGGGTTGTGAATCCTCTTACCCTCAAATTTTCTTCATACAAGAACCTCTTCTATGCACTTTGCAATCCACTTTTACTTGATGGGGGCAAAAGGGTATAACATTATTATTATAGCTTGTACCTTCTTTTCTTTCAACTCATTTTTAATTAATGGTAACTATACTTTCATTAAATCTTAGTTTTTGTTCTTATTTTATTGTACATAAAGATCTTCAAATTGGAGAAGTGTTCGGGTAAAAAATGTTATATCTTATCAGCTAGAGAGCTTTCAATAGCATGGAGCAGTGACCCAATGTTTTGGAGCTGGAGATCAACCCCTAAATCAAGGTTATTATCTTTCAATTCTCAAGTCAACTTTACCCAGAAATTCATAGATATATTAATATTGGTAAAATATGGAGAGACAAATGTTTCAGAAATAAAAAAGAAATACAACATTCAATAACATTCATTTGATTATAATGAAATTTCACCTTTGTTATTAAAAACAAATGAAAAATATGCATTTGACTCTCTATTAATGTAAAAGATCATGAGTTAAATTAGGACATATAGAGCAACTATATACGGTTAGTACAATGATTTATATACAAATATGAATTATTGATGATGTAATAAGAGTGTAAATTTTTTTATTATATAATTTTTTTTAATAGAAAAAGAGCAAGAAAGAAGTTAGGAAGTGTAATTTGCCAGCTGTCTTCACGTGTGAGAGAGAAATACACATGAGTTAGATATTTTTTGTATTAAACATTATCATATTAATTTAATTTAATCTTTCAAAGAAAACTATCAACAAATAAGTAGTATCTTAAATTTGTTATCAAATAAGTTTGGTAGCATTTTTAAAACTTCAAAAACTTATTTACGGACACTTCTTTCGAGGACCATATAGTTATAATATTTTTTAATGTAAAGGATCAATTTGATGTTTGAATAAAGGAGAAAACTTGATTAAAGTATGATAGGTGCTAGTGGTACAGTTGACCTATAAGAGGATGACACGTTGATCTTTTTGTTTACTTTTAAAGAATGAACATTTATTTAGATTTACAATTAAATATTTTCTAACTTTGAAAGAACCCAATTGATCACCTGTACCACTAACATCTATGATACTTTACCTAAGTTTTGTCCACATATATGTTTAAATATTTGATGACCAACGGAATCAATTGAAATAGAATATAACAAAGTTGTTATGTGATTTGTTTGAATATTTTATGATGGAATGAAGTCGAATTTATTTCACTTTTTTTTCCATATTTAACAAAGTTGTGTTTGAAGAACCCAATAATACTTCAATGTTTAATTAAGATGATAGAAAATTATTGTATAAAGTTATTTATAATTCAAAATAGTAACCACCAAATTTTATATAACTTTGCAGATTCCCAGAGGTGGCTGAGCTCAGAAATGTGTGTTGGCTAGAAATTGAAGGGAAAATTAGAACACAAATTCTAACACCAAACACATTATATGGAGCTTATCTCATAATGAATGTATCCCATAGAGCATATGGGCTTGATTTTGCACCATCCGAAATTTCAATTGTTATCGGGAATAAGGTAGAGAAAAGGAAGACTTATTTGTACCATAAAGAAGAGAACAAACTTAAAATCGAGACATCATTTAATAGGAATCGAAGGGAAACTTTGAGAATGGTCCAAGAAGAAGATAATGAAGAGATTCCATATCCCTTAAAAAGAGAGGATGGGTGGATGGAAATTGAGTTAGGTGAGTTCTTTAGTGGTGAAGGTAATGAAGAAGTGAAGATGACTCTAAGGGAAGTGGGTTATAGATTGAAGGGTGGCCTTGTCCTTGAAGGCATTGAAATTAGGCCTAAACATGTTTAATTTGGATAGATGGATGAAAAATGATTTGAGGATATTATTGTTCTATAATATATATTAATTTGTATCATATTTTTTTAGTTTTCTTCACAATTATTCAATTTATTGTTCACATAGAGTTGATCAAATAAATTCAACCATTCAATTATATTATAAATTAACTTCTATAAGAATATTATACCATAAAAAATAAAAGTTATTTAATGGGACCTATATATGTATGGAACAATATTCTAAAAACAATAAATATATTAATAACATTGGGAATGATGATATGATGATTATTTTTTATACAAAAGATATAATACTAATTTCTATTTATACTAATACTAAATTTTGAATTAAATAAGGATTAAGTATTGTGTGACAAATCTCTTAAGGATATCAAGTTTTTGTGAACTTATTTTAATTAGAGATAAAATTACATTATTTCATTGATTGAATGATGAGTAATTTTATGTAGTTGATAATTTTATTTTATTTTTTTATTTTTTTATTTTTGATTACTAGAAAATTAATAGCATTTTTCTTCCTCGTTATTATTACTATAGGTTATTGCATTAAATTCGTTAATTATGATGAAATTATTAAAAGTGAGCTATAATTACTTTAATTATAGCTCATTATTTTTGAATTTATTAATTATGATTAAAACAATAAGCTACCAATTGTTGAGCCAAAAAATTTGTCTACTTACAAATTTTCGTGGAATGATGTTAGGGTTGTAAATCTCTAATAACACAGGTGTTTGAAGAGAAGAACTAATTATATAAGAACTAAAATTAAAAGAAAATACTAATTTTATTCATATCATTTGAATGATGTTTAACAATGATTAAATAGTACTAAAAACTAATCTATGGATTGATAAATCTAAAGATAATTTAAATATAATCTTATCATGATCTCCTTCTAATTAGATAAGATAATATTTAAATTTAGGATTATATTCCTTCAAAACTAATCTAACCATAATATTTAAATTTGATTGGTGGTTGAATTATTCTCTTGGATCTGAATGTAGCACAATCAACAATCATATTGGGCTCAGACGGCCCAACATTGCCCAACCCTTGGAAAACAACC
The DNA here is from genome assembly GCA_009771035.1 of Lupinus albus. Taxonomy (NCBI): domain Eukaryota; kingdom Viridiplantae; phylum Streptophyta; class Magnoliopsida; order Fabales; family Fabaceae; genus Lupinus; species Lupinus albus. The sequence goes on along the minus strand of CM020013.1, from coordinate 1,179,724 downwards.
TTGTCCTCAAGGTTGTACTTCTTCAAATTTTATTCACCATTGTGTATGCCCTCAATACCGAGATTTTGGTTGACCTGTTGATGTCCACCATTTTGGTTGGGCATGTCTAATGTCTCAATATTGTGATAAGTTTCATTAGGATCCTCAATCTATAATAGTAAGAATTGTTGTGGTTTACAACGATGTCCAATAATGTATTTCTCATCACAGTTGTAGCATAATCCCTGGGCTCTTATAGCCTGCATTTGTGTTGCCGTGAGGCGTTTAATTGAGAGTGTATTCTAGTTCGAAGGTTGTGTTGGGTTTCCAGTAGTACCTACGGTCTGGTTGATTGGGACACTCATAGGTGGGCGTGTTGAAGACCAATCGTTTGATTTTGTAGCTGTGATTTTACTCTCTACTAATTTGGCCAGACCAATTGTGTGTGTCACTGAGAAGGGTTGTTGTATAGCTAACTCCCTTGCAATGTCTGAGTTCAATCCCGATAAGAAACAATTTAATAGCATTTCAGATGTGAGGCCCACCACTTCATTAGAAAGCCGTTCAAAACGAGTCTGGTACTCGTTAACTGTACTAGTTTGACGTAGTTTGAACAATTCTGCCTATGGATTGTGAAAAGTAGATGGTCCAAAATGGACTATTAATGCCTTAGTGAATTCCTCCCAGCTAGTCAGTTGATTAGTGTTAAACATCCATTTATACTAACTAAGGGCATCTCCCTTCATTGAAAACGCCACCAATTCGATATGTTGATTTGGTGCGACTTGGTAGAGATTAAAATATTGGTCTGCCTGAAATAGCCAATCCTGAGGGTTGGACCCATCAAATGGTTGGAGATGTAATTTGGGGGGTTTACCGAATTTTGTGTTGGAAAATAACCTTGGTCGTGCATAATTGCTGGGGGCCTTGGTTGTGAGCCATGTAGTGGTAGTTGTTGTGGAAACTGATTGTTTGGAAGGGTGATGTTGTTCAGTTTCTCCACTAATACAGTCAAAGCCTTTTCTAAGCGAGCTTCCATGTAAGCTTCCATTATTGCGAGTTTTGCGAGTATCGTAATGTTGGATGTTTCTTCCATTGTGGACTGAGTGAAAGAAGAGGTGGATGATGGTTTAGGAGACATGAAGACAACAATGAAAGCACCAATGTTAGAGTTGTAAATCCCTAATAACATAAGGTGTTGAAGAGAAGAACTAATTATCTAAGAACTAAAATTAAAAGAAAATATTGATTTTATTCATATCATTTGAATGATGTTTAACATTGCTTAAATAATACTAAAAACTAATCTATGGATTGATAAATCTAATCTCAATCTCATTATTTGAAAAGTAAATCTAAAGATAATTTAAATATGATTTTATCATGATCTCCTCATAATTAGATAAAATAATATTTCAATTTAGGATTATATTCCTTCAAAGCTAATATAACCATAATATTTAAATTTGATTGGTGGTTGAATTATTCTCTTCGATCTGGATGTAGCACAATCAACAATCCTATTAGGCTCAGACAGCCAACAAATAGGTTATGTGATATTCTTTGGTGTTTCTTTTTAAAAAACTCCTTATCCACTAGTGTTGTAAACTTGTAATATAAGTTTCTTTCAGAAATATTAATGATTAATTTTGATTTTATGATTAGATAACAATGATTTTTTCCATGCTTATATCTATGTGGTACTTCTCCTTTAAAAAATTAGATTGATATTTTAATTTATGAATCTTACTTCCTTAAGGAAGAATAAAGTCTTAAATTAATATGATGAATATGTTCTTGATATCATAATTAATGTCTACGTTATTTTAAGGAAGATCGAAGTCTTAATTAATATCATAATTTATTTTTATGTTAGTACGATTTTAAGAATATTGGAGTCCTAATTAATATGATACTTTTTTATTAATATTATAATAATTGTATGTGGTTTTTTTTGCATGCATCTTTGCCAAAAATCAACTATTGTTAGTGGGATAAATGTTTCAAATGTGAATTTATGCATTTAATATCAAACATTACTTTATTTTCTCACCAAATTTAAATGTTATTATTTTTCAAACACTTTACTTCTTAGTGGTCAAGTATAACTAACTTTGCAATTTTGAATACTCTTACTTTAATTACTATTATTCAAATTATTTGTTTACCTTTAATCTTAATTTCATACAATTTTTTATAGCTTAAGTGTCTTAATAAAATGATTTTTATATTAATAAGTTATTTAAATATTTTTTATTATTCGAAAACAAATATGATTTTTTTCAAATTTTGTTATTACAAGAGAATAAATTACTTTTAATCTTATTGATATAAGATGATCAAATAATATTTAGTTTGTATAGTTTTAAATATGTATATATAAATGACTATTTTTTTCTATTTGTTAAGTAAACAATTTTATTAGAATAAAAACCTTAGATTCACAAGTCAAAATTATTTTTTCTACAAAGCCACCGAACATTTCTAACTCATAATAATTTTCTAAAATTACAAGAACCTAATAATTGAGAATTAAATTTTGCTGTTATAATTCTTATGTTGTGGTGAAAATTCTGGTCACTTTGCCTCATGATACCCGAGTTATGGTTAATATTTTTTTCAAACTTTAAATTTGAACTTTCTTCAAAAAGAGTGGCCCTGAAAGTTTTGGTTATAAAATGATCTTTTATTTCTCTCACTACACACGTGATAGATTCTAGCAACCAATGTAAAAATAAAAACAAATATGAGTTTCATGTACAGTCAAATTATCATTTGAATTATTTATCCTAACAAAACATTATTAGTATAATACCTATTTGAAATATTATGAGGTTCTTTATTTGACATTAAATATTATGTTAATGAATATTATCAGTTTTCTATGCTTTATTGTAATATTTTAAGGATTATGTATTTTTATGCTGTAAATTATAGTAGAATTTTTTGAACCTCAAATTATTTTAAGCTATGCTTTAAGCTAGCGATATTTCATTTATAATATGGAAGTTTTTAGGTAAAAAAGATAAATAAAAATTATAGATGTGTATTTTATTATTTTTTTTGTCTGCAAAAATATAAATTTAATAATAATAAAAGAATTTACAAAAGTATTGACGAATTACATAATGATGTTTAAACAATCAAACGGATTAGCGACCCAGTCGACATAAGAAATAGACTCCTTCCCTTGCATACTTCTAGTCCATAGCCAAGCTTTAACCTTGACAGAATCCAAAATTTTGTGAGAGGAAGTCGTTACATTATTGAAACTAATATCATTCCTAGTTAGCCATAAAGCCCAAATAGTAGCTAGCCAAAAAACACTCCAAACTCAATCGCTTCTTGTTGTGCACCATACCCAAGTGATGAGTGAAATGGTTGATGGGGGTAAGTATAAGATTCTTTTAGTAAGGGGATCAAAAAGTATTATTTTCTTTAAATTTTGCCAAACGGAATAAGAAAGTTTGCAAGAAGAGAAGAGATGATTAGTAGTTTCTAGAGTGTCATTGCAGAAGACACAAAATGTAGGTCTCCACCATTGTTTGGAGGAATTCCCCGTTTAAGAAGAGCATCATTAGTTGGAATTCTATCTTGAAATAAACGCCAAGAAAAAGTGAGGACCTTCAGTGGAGCATTAGACTTCCATAAGAGGTTAGGATATGGCAATGTGAGATTTTGTTGCGGAATATGATGAATGATAGCCTTGTAAGCGGATTGGACTGAGTGAACTTTTGACTTATCAAATTTCCACTCCCAAAAGTCCGATTTGTTGATGTTTAAAGCTGCATGATTAAGATCTTGCAAAAAAGAATTTGTTAGCTCTTTTTCTCATATAAATAATTGACGCCTCCAAGTAACATTTCACTCCCATTTCCCCCCAACCCAATTACCGAACTCACAAATATGACCATCCTGATTGGTACTAAGGTTATAAAGACGCATATATCTAGAAAACAAAGAGTTGTTACCCAACCATTTGTCATGCCATAACCTAGTAGTAGACTCATCTACAACACGACGCACTAGACCATCCTTAAACCAATTCGACCCAACATATTTATTAGTACCGAAGAGATCTAAATCCCTAACCCAAGCAAATTGTTTTAGAGAAGAGGAACGACAACTTAACCTAGAAGAAGAACTGTGGTTGTGACCATACTTAGACTTTAACACCATTCCACATAGACTGTCACTCTCCGATAAAAGGCGCCAATTCCATTTACCCAAAAGAGCAAGATTAAAAGAGAAAAGATCCTTGACCCCAAGACCACCCTCAGCCCTTGGTATACACACCAGATCCCACTTGACCCAATTAATCTTTCTAGAACAATTAACCCCGCCCCAAAGGAAGTTTCTCTGAATTTTTTGGATCGACTTGACAACACTAATATGAGCTTTATAAAAATTGTACACATGGAGATTTGATAAAACGACATTTAGAAAAATTACCCGACCACCAAAAGAAATCTGATGAGACTTCCACTAACAGAGCCTGGAGTGAACTTTTTCGATAAGATGAGTCCACATAGTTTTGCGTCTCGGATTCACGGCCATAGGAATCCTAAGATAAGAGAAGGATTCAGATGACAGTTTGCAACAAAGAAAGGAAGAGATTCTTGTCAAATGAAGATCATCGACGTTCAACCCAAGAAGACTGCTTATGGCAAAGTTAATTTTGAAACCGGCAGAGAGTTGAAAAAGCTCCAGTATACTTTTCATCACCCAAAAGTTTTGATTAGAACAATTACCAATTAAGACTGCATCATCAGCAAATTGTAACAGAGAGATCTCAATGTTGTCAAAACCAACCTTGTACAGGTGAAGAATCCAAGAGAGATGGCTTGGCTCATTAGCCCGACAAGACCTTCAGCCACAACGAGGAAAAGGAAGGGAGAAAGAGGATCACCTTGACGAACGCCACATTGAAGATTAATCTCCTTAGTGGGACTACCATTGACCAAAATAGAGGTAGTCGCAGTCGACAAACATTCCATGATCCAACCCCACCATTTAGCACAAAAACCTAGCTGATCCATTATGTGGTCAAGAAAACTCCAAGATACAGAGTCAAAGGCTTTCTCAAAGTCAATTTTCAAAATGCCGCATTGTTTTCTAGAGATCTTTGCATCGTGGATCACTTCGTTGAGAACGGCAACACCATCCAAAATATGTCTACCCTTTAAGAAAGCAGATTGGGTGTTGCTAATCACCTTATGGAGAACAAGACGCAATCTATTAGCAAGCAGCTTCACAATGATTTTATAAAGGCACCCGATGAGAGAAATAGGTCTGTAATCTCCCATATTCTGAGGGCTGACCTTCTTAGGGATAAAGCAAATAAAAGAGGAGTTGACACCTTTTGTGATTTTCCCGTGAAGGTGGAACTCACGAACCATAGCGAAAATGTCATCTTTCATGATGTTCCAAAAAGACTTGATGAATTTAAAATTGTCTCCATCAGGCCCCGGGCTCTTCCCACTATCACAGTCCCAAACAACGTTTCTGATCTCCTCATCTCCGAAGGGAACCGTAAGAGAGTCCTTTTTCAAGCTTCCTAGTTTGTCAAACTGAACACCTTGAAGGGTCGGACAATGCCTCAACCTTTCGGAGTAAAGTTGCTGAAAGTGATTACAGACACCTTCACAGACATCAGCAACATCCTCAACCCAGGTACCATTAATTTGCAACCCCTGAATGTGGTTGATTCGTTTACGACTGTTAACTAAATTGTGAAAGTATTTGGAATTAGAGTCACCTTCTTTGAGCCATCTCAACTAGATTTTTGGAATATCAGATTTTGCTGCATCGACCTAGCTTGCCATAAATCAGCCCAAAGGTTGGAGCACTGGAGATTTTCAGCATCAGTAAGACCATAACTTCATCTTTTAGGTTAACTTAATGAATCCCTTGAGTAGCTAGATCAATTTTTGTGTCTATATCTCCGAAGTGTTCAATGTTCCAAGTTTTCAGAGTGGATTTAAGCTTCTTTAGTTTTTCTTTGAGAGTGAACATGCTCCAACCAGAAAAATGAAGTGTAGACCAAGTCTGCTCAACAAAAGTCTAGAAGTATTTATGTTCGAACCAAGCGTTGAGCACACGGAAAGGTTTTGGACCACAATCTCGATTGAAATCCGAAAGAATCACCGCACAATGATCAGAAACCATTCTGATGAGACCCTTTTGCACCAAATTTGGCCATTTATCGGCCCAAGCAGAGGATAGTAAAAATCTATCCAAGCGACTCATGGTTTTCCCGTCACATTTGAGCCAAGTAAAACGTCTTCCCACGAGAGGCAAATCCAAAAGTTCAAGGTTGTTGATGAAGCAAGAAAAGTCAAACATTTCCTTTTTACACCCATGAGATTCACGACCTTTGCGTTCCCCACTAGACTTGACAGAGTTGAAATCGCCAGCGAAACACCATAAATTGCTTGGTGATTCATTCTTCCACTGTCCAAGATCAAGCCAAACCTATCTATTCTCTTTGTAGTTGCACGGAGAATAAACATTGACAATGTGACACAAATAAGTAGAATCCTCATAATTACCAGTGACCCTAAGATAACTTTTCCCACTCTTGAAAGACGGCTTTTGAAATTTATCAGTCTTCCAAATGCAGAGTAAACCACCAAATCTCCCAGTGGAAGGTTGGAAGATCTAATCGAAGTCAGAACCATCCCAAAGTGTAGAGCATAAGTGGTAGTCAATAAATTCCAGTTTGGTTTCCTGGATGCAGAGGAAATCTAGATTCTCTTTCCGAACCATGTTTCTCACCACACGCTTCTTCGCATCTCCTCCCAGTCCCCTAACGTTCACAATAGCTAGCTTCATCAGGAAACAATATTGTTCTCCACCCCGTTAGATTCTGTATTTGTGTCGTGTCCATGTTTGTGATAGTTAGAGTTGTTTTCAAAGCTATTGTCGGTGAAGTCAGGAGAGTCCAAATGAAGAAGGTTCTGAATATCTTTAGAGTGGGTCGCATATCCCACCACGCCAAGCGCCTGACCGAACTCCCAAACGGTCGTAGCCTCGGAAAGGTGACATGCAGATTTGAAAGAACCATTTGTCGGACGAGTGTGGTCTTTAGCAAGAGTAGAAGTAGTCGCTGAGTGATTATATAGAGCAGGCCCATTAAGATCAATCCAGAAATCAAAGTCACCTCCGGGTGAAGAACCATGGGTGAGAAAGGTGGGTGAAGTAATGTTAATTTTTGGAGAAAGTTTTTTGTGAGAAGTTGGAGAAAGTTTTTTGTGAGAAGTTGTGGAAGATTTTCTTTTGGGAATGGTGGAGGTTGACCGAGAGTTTCGTTTGGGTTTTTTGGATGGAAGGAGGAGATTGCGGGTGGGTTTTTTGGTTGGAAGTAGTGGTTGTGAGCAATGTTATAAAAACCGTTCCGTACCAGCCGGTTCAACCGGAAAACTGGTGAACCGGACCCCTAACCGGTACGGTACGTACGTTATACCGCATATGCAATAGAACCGGTGAAAACCGGTCTAAACCAGACGGTTTGTACATTAATTTTTTTTTTAAATATCAAATTTTCAATTCTTCACCAATTCTTCAACTTCAATGATTGATACTTGTGTCATTTATTTGTATTTTGCATTTGTTAAGTGATAATTTTGGATTAATATATGTTTTTCACTTTAGACTTTGATTTTGTTAAAGACTTAATGTTGTTTGTTTGTGTGAATTTAGAGTAGATTATGAATGTGGATTATAAATCTGAATACCTAATTATTTGAATTTTTTTGTTATAGATTTATAAATATATATATATAAGCAAATATGTCCGGTTTAACCGGCATGCGATTTAATTACTGAACCACTTGTTGAATCACTATATCACTATACCAGTACCCTGGCCGGTTTGATAACCGGTACGGTTTTAATAACATTGGCTGTGAGTGAGGTGGAGGTGAGGATTTCAGTTGAGTGGAGTATTTTATTAGAAAATGTTATTTTCTAATATCTAGTATTCAATACTTAATTTTATGTACATAATTAGTATATATCATGTACGAGTGTTATATAGAATTATTAAATTGAATTTTGTTATCATTTTTATGTGAAGTTATATAGAATTATTAAATTGTATTAAATTACATGTTCAAGTTATATAGAATTATTAATTAGTATTCTATCTCTTTATTTGTATACACTCATCAGTTCTTGTTATCATTTTGTTGTACTGTGATTATCTATTTGAATTATTACTTTATGTTGGATTTGTAAAAAAAAGTGAGTTTTCAAATCTTTCTGTACAAGTTAATACCTCACCATCATCTAAAAAGTATAGTTATTTAGATGATGATTATAAATACTTCAGAATTCCGTGAGAGCATGAGAAAGATATGATTAGAGTTTTCCATACATAAAGGAAATAAATTTGTATATGGTGTGAATTTGGTTAAAAGTAAAATACTTTTTTGAGACACATGATTTCTCTTGAGGACCTATAAACCTAAGTAATACTAATGCAATATGAGAACAACATAATAAGTTATCAATATTATTAAGAGCTCTCTTCAGGAATGAGTATATTAATTATTGATGAGATTTATGATTCAATTATAATCATTGTTGATCTAATTAATATCGTAAAATATATTATGAGTTAACACGTATTGAAGATTTTCATGCAGATTTTTTTGTACTCATGATGATAAGAAGTGTCATATTTTTTTTTAAAATGGTGTTACTGATATTTTCAACTTATTATGCTTTACTTTTCTAACAATTGGTGAGATATTCGAGAAGTATGTGTTTGAGCCATATTGAAAAGTCAGTCACACGATTATGGGAGACCCGACTTTTCTATAAATTATTTTTATTTGTATAAATTATTTTAAAGAATTTATATTAAATTTATGGATTATATTCAACTCCTTTAATTTCATGCTATGTGTCATGACAAAAAAATTAATATATGTTTTTAATGTTCAATGGCTCCCTTGAAGGTCACCTCTTTTGCTTGGAGGCTTTTTCAAGACAGAATCCCTACCAGGGATGCTCTCATTGTGCGGGGTGTCTCTATGCTCAATGGAGGCGGAGCTCAGTGTTCTCTCTGTTCGGACAAGCTGGAATCTTCTCAACACCTGTTATTCTCTTGTTCTTTCTCTTATTCCATGTGGCAACTGATTTACAAATGGTTGGATATCTCTGTTGTGTTACCCTTTCAGCCAATTAACCATTTCCTTTATCATCTCGGCATGGTTAAACTTCGGAAAAACTGTCATATTTGGTCCACTATTTGGCTTGCAACTGTTTGGGCTCTCTGGCGATCTCGGAACGATACTATTTTCAACAACGCTAGGCACTCTTCTCTTCATATTTTGGATGCTGCTCCGGTGAATGTTTGGCTTTGGATCAAGACCATTGTGGGGATGTCTCACATCTCTTACTCTGATTGGATTTCAAAACCTCTTATTTGTCTGAACGTTTGTTTATAATATCTTGTAATTTCCTTGTATTTTTCTTCTTTCTTGTACATTCTTACCCTAATTAATAATATACTTTCTTTTGCTGACAAAAAAAAAATGAAATTTAGAAAGAAAAAAACTACTAAAGAGATTATATAATATTTAAGATTTATGGACTAAAATTTTTGTTATCTAAATTACAAAAATATGGATAAGTATATAAAAGCACATGTAAAGTTTATGTATTTTGCAAATAGATATCACAAACTTTTTTTCTTCATAATTACCCCTTGAATTTTAACTATTGGTGAAATTGGTCATTGCATAAAGATAATATTAAATTAAAAGCAATGAATTTTTTAACTCATACACTTTTTTAATATCGACTGTTAATTTTATTTTATTTTTGTATATATAACAATATTGTTGTATTAATCACTTTTAACATTACAATTTACTTATTTTATTCTTCTCAATTAATTTTATATTTCGATTGTTTTTTCTTCCAGATATCAATGTTGGCAAACAAGGATCAGTTATTCCTATTATTGTGAGTTTGATTTCAGAAATTTCCTTATTATGTATGATTAACTTAACAATATATTTATACAGAGACCAACTTAACCAAATGATAAAGTTTAAGAAGTAATTATGAAGAAAAAATAGTTCTTACAAAGGTCATAAAATTAGCAGGACTTTATACATTTTTCCATAAAATATTGCACTACTATTCACCATTATGAACCTACTTCAAGTAAATATAACATGCTAATGTTTTTATGTGGTAATATATTATCTTTGTTATACTTTTGGTATACATCAAATATATAGTGAATATAAATAAATAATTGGAACTTGTAGGTAAAAGTTTCCAAACTATATAGTATATATTCTCCCCGCTTAATTATCCTACCTAATATATTTTTGGAAAGATGTAGTTGTACATTTATTCCATTATATTATTGTTTCTAAAGTATGAAATAATGTGCTCATGTCCTAGCTCAATGTTGACATATTATTCATACTCTTAAAAATGTCGTCATACTAGCGATATTAGTGGGCCATTTGTCCTACAGTATTATATTCTATTCTATTATATATATATATATTTATATATAAATAAATATAAAGAAGTAGAAGTAGCAATTGTGGATGCTTGAAAATTTCTATAGGCCTAATTACATAGAGACTATGGAATTTTTGCCCAATGATTGTTTAACACATATTTTATCATTTACATGCCCTCAAGAGGTGTGTAAATTCTCTCTAATCTCTTCAAATATGCATTCAATGGCTGATTCAGATTTTGTGTGGGAGAATTTTTTGCCTCTTCATTATCAAGACATTGTTTCAAGGTTGGTGGAGTCATTGTCGTTTTCATCAAAGAAAGAGTTGTTTCTCACGTTATGCAAACCACAACTAATTGACGATGGCACTAAGGTAATTTCTATATCATAAAAAGCGAGTTTTATATATAGTCATTATATCATTCATAGTTCATATTTAATCATTATTGATTCTTTAAAAAAGTAATTCAAATAAATGGTGGATGATGTAATAATTGTATATAAATCTTTATATCAGCAATGCATTGATATTACACTCTATTTATATTTGTTGTTTGATTGTAAAAGGATTAGGATCCAACATGGTGGACCATAAAAAACAATTAAGAATTCTAACAATGACATTTGCAAATATTTGCAGGATTCTGTTGTCAAATTTTTTTGACATTATGATACGATATCATATTCTTTAGGCTCATAGAAAAGATATAAATTGATAGAATTTGTATAAGAAAAATGTTATATTAATAAATTAGCTTAATTTTTTTCTATTTATAAAAATGAGACATATGTTAAGCTAATTTATTTGATGACATCATATTATTTATTTTTATAAGAATTTTGTAAACGTATTCCTTAATTATATAGTAAAGGTAAATATTATTATTTATTACTAATGTAAACTTATTTCATCATCTTTAGTTCAATGTTGATTGCACATTCTCAGGCGGTGGAGCAAATATGGATTATGCAATTCTCATTCAAAGAATTCATATTTGCTTTATTGCTTGTGAATGTTCAAATCAACTTCTTCTGCTTTTGTCTATCTTTATAAGGCTCATACATATGAATTTAAATATTGTTATACTTCTGTTTTTTAAGTTTTAGTTATTGAGATTCTTATTAATATTCCTAAATCATATCCATATCAATTAATTTAAATTTTGAAAACTAAGTTATCTGAACATTCATTGGTTTTAAGGTTTCATCTCAAAACCAATGAGAATGAGATCAAACCATTCCCGAGACAAAGAGGTAGGCGATGTTGGGACTTTACTTCCCAACATGCCCCCTCCAAGTTGGGCTCTAGCTCTAATATCATGTTAAGATTTCATCTCAAAATCAATTGACAATTAGAAGAATAAACCAACAGGTATTTAAATCATTCCCTAGATAATGAGGTAGACGGTGCGAGACTTACTTCTCAACAATTAGGGCTAATATTATACAGGAATTGAGCTCTTATTACTCAAACCAATACTTATTATACAGTGATGAAGTAATTTATGAAATTTTCTTAAAGACCTAATATTGTGACACCATTAACTTGTGATTGAAACAGATGTTCTCAATTGAGAAAAAAACAGGTAAAATATGTTACTTGTTGAGTGCAAAGGAGCTTTCAATAGCATGGGGAGACAACCCTTTTTTTTGGTCTTGGAAACCAGTTCAAGGATCAAGGTTTGTGTTATTATAATCCTAATTCTCAAGGAAATTATTTTATAAAGTTATTTATAGTTCAAATTAGTAACCACTAAATTTTATAATTTTTCAGATTTCTAGAGGTGGCTGAGCTAAGAACAGTGAATTGGTTAGAAATTGAAGGAAAAATTAGTACACAAATTCTAACACCAAACACATTATATGAGGCTTATCTCATAATGAATGTTTCCCATAGAGCATATGGGCTTGATTTTGCATCATCCGAAATTTCAATCGTTATCGGGAACAAGGTAGAGAAAGGGAAAACTTATTTGTACGATAAAGAAGAGAACAAACTTAAAATGGGCACATTATTTTATGGAAATCGAAGGGAAACTTTGAAAATGGCCCAAGAAGAAGAAGATAATGAAGGGATTTCATATCCCTCAAAAAGAGAGGATGGGTGGATGGAAATTAAGATTGGAGAGTTCTTTAGTGGTAAAGGTAATGAGGATGTGAAAATGAGTCTAAGGGAAGTGGGTTATCGATTGAAGGGTGGCCTTATCCTTGAAGGCATTGAAATTAGACCTAAACAAGTTAAATTTGAATAGATAGATGAAAAATTATGTGAGGGTATATTATTTTATGGGAGTGATACAATTTCAAGTGGAAAAAACCTACTTCACATCTTAGATATCAATTCTTGAAAAATCTAAAGATTTAAATATACTTACCGATTCAAACCATTAAATTTTCAAAAAATAAATGACTATGACGTGGAGTAAGTTTTTTGACTTACTCTTGCAGTAATTAAATTTCTTCCCATATTTTATAATATATATTACTTTGTATCATATTAAAGAGAGATGTAATAAATGCGTTTTTATGTAACTGGTGTGTGTAAAAACATAATTAAATACCCATATTGAAGGTCTCTTACATCACACTTTTGTTAGTTGTGTTTTTTGAGTTCTGTGATTTAGAAATTTGGTGATATAATTTTGATGCAATAGGACCCATTTAAAGAATAATTGATCAATATTCAACATAGTTGATTAAATTTATTAAATAATTGATCAAATAAGTCAATATTATTATCCACTTACCATTCCTCAAATGAACTCTCAATTGTATTATAATTTATTTTTTTACAAGTGCATTATAATATAAATAATTACAAACACTTAGAATGTCAATATTCTCATCCACCAAATCAGATGACTTTTTTCGAAACAAAAAATAAAAAAGGTGTTATGAAAGTTTAAGGTAGTATTAATAATAATGGACCAATCATTAAATTGGTCATGATATTGGTATGGTTGTATAACAATTTAATCAATGATTTACTAATTAAACACATATATGTGAAATTAAATATAAAAATATATTATATTTACATTAACTTAATTAATCATGTGATAAATATTTTATATTATTCACATCATTTGTTAAAATAAAATGTGCCATGTGGTTATATACTATATTCTAAATGTATAAACAAATATAGTACTTATTTGTTTTATCTTTCACAATAATATTTTTGGTAAAAACTAAATCACTTTTATTAAAAAATTGTAATTTTAAATGAAAATTGACTACAGTACGATGTAAATGAAAAACATGGCAATATAACCGATTTTATTTGATTTAACTAATATGATTGCATAATCGATATAATAATTAATTTTTACAAATTTAAAAGTTTTTTGGTTGAACAGGCCGATATTATATTGTTTCCATAACTATGGTTTAAATTGCTGGATGCTTTTTTCAAAAACACAGAAAACTCCTATAGATAAAAAAAAGATGGACGGCTAACTGTTTTTAATATAATACAATTAATAAAATTCCTATTAATACCAGACTAATATTGCAAAAAAATATTAAAAACATTGTATTACTATTGTTTAGGATTGGATTTACTGTTTTTAAATGCGGCAAATTCTTATGAAAGAATTACATTCCGAGAAAAGAATAAACAAATAGGAACGAAACTATGTAATAATATACAAATAGGAATGAAACTATATATTAAAAAAAATTATTCTCTTTTTCAATAATTGCATTACCCATCTTATTTCCTCCATTTTCCTTTGTCCATACTAATTTTAACATTTAAAGTAATCAATAAATTCAATGTAATGATATTCTTAATATTTGCACTAATTTTTATATTTAAAGAATTAATTCAAAACATTTCAAAAAATTGGAAAATAAAATTAATTCAAAATATTCCTTAATAAAGCTTATTTAAAGAGCTTTAGGTGAGAGGAGAGTAAGTTAATAACAAATTCGAATATAAAAATTATTTCGTTTTAATGATAAGGGATTCATTTACTCCAAGAGTAAGTAGAAAAACTTATTGCACATCATTGTCATTTATTATTGGAAAATTCAATTGTTTGAATTGATGAGTACATTTAAATCATTGGATTTTCCAAGAATAAATGATTAAGATGTGGACTAAATTTTTTCCACTTATTCTTGGAGTAAATGAATCATTTGCCCATTTTAATTTCTTTTTCCAACACACACTGGTTATGGTGGTGTGTTGACATTTGCATATATCCTATGGAATATATTTTGAAAGGGATGAATTCCATTTATTGTATATATATTTTTTACTTAAGAATAAATAATGATTAAAACCGAAATTCTAACCATTAATATTTTTTTGTTCTTATCTTATTCCTTTTTCATTCATTTCCTTATAAATTTTACAGACAACTTCAATAACCATATTTGACTCCCACTTTCCTATTCATACTCATTTCATAAGTGAAAATGACATATACATTTGTTTGACAGAAAATCATAATTCATTTCAATATGTCCTGCAACAACCGCATACAACTAGCTATGGGTTTCCAAAATACTCATAGCTACAAGTATCCAGAGTTACACTAAATCATGCAAGTTATATATCCATAGTTACAAAATATTTCAACTAATCCAATATGCACTCATGTACAAAATAGTGCAAATAAATGAAACCAAAACATAAAGCTCCTAAAGCTTCCAGAAATGATATCACCTTATACCACTTGTTTATCTGCAATGGGATTATCAATGACAAAAGCACAAAACACATAAAGGAGTAAGTCATTAATTCAATAAACGTCATTATAAGATAATACACATTAGAAAATGTTAGTAAACCACTTTGAAATTCATTTTCTTTGCTGCATTACTTGAGCCAAAGTCGCTACACCCCTTAGGGTTAGCTAAAAACAATTTATCATATCTTTTACAAAGAAAACATGCCACATAAACTCGGGCCGAAGTGTTGCCACATAAACTCGGGCCGAAGTGTAGCCACATAAACTCGGGCCGAAGTGTTGCTACATAAACTCGAGCCGAAGTATTTCCACATAAACTCGGGCCGAAGTGTTGCTACATAAACTTGAGTCGAAGTCGCTAACCATTTATGGTCGACTAAAAAATACATTTCATTTTCATTGATTTCACTATCAATCATACCCGGTGAATCCACACGATCCTTATTACAAACACACCCATATATGTTTACAATAAATACGTGATTCACCAATTAATCATTGCAGCACCAAAAAATACACACATTTCCATTCAAAGTACCAATAAAAGACTTCTCCTTACCTTGGTGAGTGTTGGGTTGGGTTCTTTGTGATTGCACTAGTTCCACCGACACCGCCGCCAACTCTAGGATCTTTCCCATTCCCACCATACAACACAATGTTAGTCATTTATTCCAAATATCACATAAACAACTCATATTGCATTATTTAACCACACAAGATATTTAACACATTTTCCATGTTGCTAAACTACTTTCATCAAAAGTTTACCACATCTAAAACATACATATTCATCTCATATTTCAACATTAGAAAACTTATTTATTTTCTACCTCTAGCATTTTACCCATTTTCCTCTTTAACCACATTTTCACTTTAGGGTTTTGGAGTTTTCATGAATCAACCCACAAACCCTCTCCTTTCTTGAAATACTAACTCTATACCAAGAGTTTACAAGATAAAATAACATAAAACGAACCATAACTCAAAAGAATGAGTTTCCATGGTTTCTCTCATTTTGAGAAGAGATCCAACATACCCAAAACAAGTTTCAAAGGGAAGAAAAGAGTTAGAATCAAGAGCTTTACCTCTTCTCAAGCTTCTAAATGACTCACAAGCCTCCTTGCTCTTGAAAATGCTCTCTTCTCTCACTTCTATCTAGGTTAACCCTCATAAATGTGTTTGGGGTCCCCTATTTAATGTAACAGCGTCGGATTCTCGCTTAAGCGAGAAAATCCCGCCCATTTTAAAAACTCAGATCTGACACTCTCGCTCAGGCGAGGGAACTCTCGCCCAGGCGAGGCATCTCTCGCTAAAGCGAGGATCTTACAACCTCGACAGGTCCAAACATCACATTTCTCGCCTAGGCGAGCCAACTCTCGCTCAAGCGAGAATCCTTCCGTATAGCCCAGGATTTCACCTTCCCAGTTAAGCCTTCCTCGCCCAGGCGAGCCAACTCTCGCTCAGGCGAGACCACTCTCGCTCAAGCGAGCCAACCCTCACTCAGGCGGAATCCTTCAGTATAGTCCAGGATTTCACTCTCCCAGGTGAGCCGATTCTCGCCCAGGCGAGAATCCCTCGCTCAAGCGAGAATCACAGGACTGATACTATAATTTTTAAAAACTTAATTTTAGGGTGTTACATAAAAAACTATTATATTATTGGTATATTAACTATTTTCTACAAATTTAAAATACAACATCTAACTATAGGCGCATTCACCACCTATGTATCAACTATCATGTAATTAGTGAATTTGAATTTGAAATGGTTTTCACCAGTTTTCATTAGTGTTATTAAACTCAATCTGGTCAATGATTCGATCAGTGTAATGGATTAATAATTCACTCATTTAACCATTAATAATAACTAATTAAATATTATCATACCTCACATTATTTAAAAAGTCTATATTACATAATTCAGTGTAATAGATCAAATACCTCACATTATTTAATAACACTATATTAAATTAAATAAGTCTATATTAAAATACCTCACATTATTTAATCTGTGTAATAGATCAATTATTCATAGTACTAACTAACATTAATTAATAAGTCTACATTTCAAATTTAAAAACATTACAATACTTAATCATCAATCAATCTAGGTTTTATACTTTAATTCCAAAAGAAACACAAAAATAAATTCAAAATTTAATTAAACATCTACAATTTTATTAGAACATAAGCTAAAAATAACTACAAACAAGTTTAAACCACTTTTTTTCATCTCAAAATGCATCGTTTGGTTTTTTTATTAAAAATAATTTGACCTTAAACCGACCCAACTGAATCGAGTCATTCTAACTTAGATGCAAAACGGGCTGGTCCAAACTGATTTTTATAACACTAGTTTTCACAACTAGGACATAGTATGGTTTTCAACATCATCAAAGGTTAAAAGCATAACACTTTTGATATTTTATGTTATTATAATGATCAAATTTTAAATAGGTACTAAATCTAAAATTATTCATATCTATAAGGTTAAAAGATTATTTAAAAATATTATAATATTTAAGTAATTCACAAGATGCTACTTACATGTGAATATAATACATTCACTCATATGTTACAAATGTAAAAAAAACATCACTCTAGTTGATTAATTTGGTAATTGGGTTTAATATCTATTCATTATTAGTGCAGTGTTTTATACAATTAATATATCATTTATTATTAAATTAATTTTATTTAAGAGTCAATAATGATTAATATATGAATTATGAACCAAAAATCTCTTACACTATGTATTTTTTTTCTCAAAACAAACTATTAGGATACCCGTGCATGCGCACAAGTGGTAGTATTTTTCGAATGATTTATTTAAAAAAATAGAAGTAAATATTAAATGAGAAACATGGTAATTATTAAGTCATTTGAAGTTATTTTTATGTATCATTCGTAAATTAGAGATATTGACAAATATGATATTGTAGATAATTTCATATCAATCAAAAAAGTTAGTATGAACAAAATTATATGTAGTTATTGTTGACTTCTAAGATTTTTATGGTAATTTCAATTTTTTAATAAAAAGTAAAGAAAATATTATTACAGTTTTTATTAAAAATTAAATAAAATATTATTAACCATGAAATTATAACCAACACAAATAATAAATTTTAGTATATGTCTGATTTTAAATTTCACCTAACAATTTTAAAAGTGATGAGTTGTAATTTTTAGGTAATGCATAATATAAATTTATACTCATTTATTGTTTAATTAAAAAATAAGTAATAAGAAATATGTATAACCCATAATAAATATGTATTCCTTAATTTTAAAAAGAATAAGAGATATGTATAACTCATAATAATTATGTAGTCCATAATATTGCAATATGAAAATTGTAACAATGAGAAGAAAAAATATTCAAAATCTTCTATTTGAATAGTAATTTCAATTTTTATTAAAAAAATAAAGAAAATATATTTTTTTATTTTCACATTGTGGAGTTGTTGTAACATTACAATTCCAATGGTGTGATAATATAATTTCATAATATTAGAATTTAAAAAATAGATCTATAACCTTGAAATTATAACCAACACAATTTATAAATTTTAATATATGTGTGAGATTTTAAATTTTCTCTGCCAATTCTAGAAGTGATTGGTTGCAATTTTAAGATAATGAATAATTTGATATGATTACACCTAAAATTAGAATAGTAATATTAGGAAAATTGTTTATTCAAATATTAATACAATTTCAATAAATAACAGATAAATATGTAAGAAATCCATCATTTTTTAGCAAACATCTCCCTCAATCTGAAACACTCTTTAACACACCTTCTTCCTCTCAAAAAACAGAAAAAAATTCAATATAACATAAAGATTAAATAAAAAAAAAAGATAAAGATGAAAACTTTATAATAAACGTGAAAATGAAATAATTTGGAACAAAAAGAAAACGAAATGATTTCGAACAAAAAGAAAAATAAAAGGAAATTATTTGGAACAAAAAAAAAAGAAATGTAAAAAATAAACGGTTTCATCGTCAGTCTGGGATGGTTACATCTGTTTGTAACCATTCAGAAGTGATGAGTGTGAGGGTGGTACTGAGCATACACAGTGAGAGTGAGGGTGAGACTATGAAAAATTGGTTACAAAGTGAAGAGAGATGTGAGAGTGAACATACAAAGTGAAGAGAGATGAGAGAGTGAGATTTTAGAAGATAAAGACTTTGAAGTGAGATTTTAAAATACAAATTGTCAATATTTTTAATTTTTATAATAAATTAAAAAATGATGAATTACAGAATTGACCTTGAAAAATCTAGGTGTCACAAATGTGGTAGTCTATTTTAGTAATTTAGGAGACATTTCTATTTTTATATAGATATAGATAATAATTTGCAGTAACTTGAGTATTCCTTAATGGAGCTGATTTTGGAGGGTATTTTGTTCCAATTGTACATATATACTTGGAGGCACGCTAGAAAACGTCCTTTGGTTCTTCAACAACGCATACTAAAATAATGCTGTTAAATTCGATGCGGAGGAAAATAGACATCACATCTTTAAGAAATCGCTATTAATACTGATAGGCAGATATAACATCAACAGCTTAACTGCGAATGTGCGCTATTTAACCGCGCTCTTTTTCGTTACGCTGTTAATAGGAATATATTTAACAACGCCTGTTTTTGTTTACGTTGTT
The DNA here is from genome assembly GCA_009771035.1 of Lupinus albus. Lineage (NCBI taxonomy): Eukaryota > Viridiplantae > Streptophyta > Magnoliopsida > Fabales > Fabaceae > Lupinus > Lupinus albus. Next base: position 1,159,881 of record CM020013.1, on the reverse strand, counting down.
GATGATATATATTCTACAGCGTATTCTTCAATATTCGCTGTTGATTTGTTATCTTATACAACACTTGATACAATATGCGTTGTTGCTACTTTAACATTATCAAAACACATTCACTATAAAACTTGTAAAATAAAAAAATAGTAGTAAAAAATGTTTTTTTTTAATTTCAGGGTGCACCTTTATAAGTGAGAAAAATTGGATAGAATGATTTTTTTCTACCCCAAATGCATATATAATATGTTCAGTTCTGATTAGTGGTTCAAAAGTTATGTAAAACATAGTGATATAGTACCTTTAACATTGCTTATTTACACAAGCGCAATTGATATGACATCTTTAACGGTGCTTATTTACGCACGTATTGTTATTATGACATCTTTAATAGCGCTTATTTACGGATTTGCTGATGTTATGACATCTTTAACAGCGCTTATTTATGCATGTGTTGTTGATATGACACTTTTAACGGCGCTTATTTACTCACGCGCTGTTATAGATGTACTAAATAGTGTTATGATAAAATGTTATTTTTACATAACTTTTGAACCACAAATCAGAATTACACATATTAGATATGTATTTTGGTTAGAAAATTTCATTTTATCTATTTTTTTTCAAAAGATACACTCCAATTCCAAAAAAACCATTTTTTTCTAAAAAAATTTATTTTACAAGTTTTATAGTGAATATGTTTTGATAGAGTCAGTGTAGCTTAAAAGTCACACATTTAACCACGCTTTTTTAGATAGCGCTATTAAAATGTCATACATTTTTTTAGTGACGCGAATCCTTGCAGATTTAAAAACAAAACCTCACACACAAATTATCAGAATAGTTAATGTATGAGTTGGAAATTATCTGAAATATGAGGAGCTTTAATGATAGCTATGATTATGTTTTAATAGCTAATTTATTGATAGTTATGATTCTACCTTAATTATTATTCTGTCATAATAGCTAATTGATAGCTACGATTCTGTTTTAATAGGGATGATTCTCTGTGTAACTATTTATTTGAGTTTGACTCACTTATGATAATGTAGAAAATCAAATACAATTTTTATCCATTATTTTCTTCTCTAGTTTTTTTAGATGGTATCAGAGCTATCAATGTCATATTCCCATAATGCTAATACTGCAAATTCTCAAGTTAACTCCTCACAACATGACATGGGAGGTAAGTTGCAATCACAATGGATTCTTGATACAGGTGTCACAGACCATATTACATTTCATCTTGATAATTATATCTCTTATCACAAAATTGATCCCATTTCCATAGCTTTGCCTAATGGTACCCTAGTTATTGCAACTATGGCAGGAAGTGTCTCATTAAGTTGTACTTTGACACTTAGTCATGTTCTCTTCGTACCTACCTTTACTGTTAATTTGATTTCTGTCACTAAATTACTTAGTTCTCAACAGTGTCATCTTATTGTCAATAACAAAATGTGTTCCATTGTACAGACATCTACCAAAAGAATGATTGGTAAAGCTAAACTTTGCAATGGGTTGTATGTGATACAAGGTGCAAAATCAAGTTCAAGCGCAATTATGACTACATCAAATCAGTCCATTCTTTGGCATTTAAGATTGGGTCATATATCAACTTCTAGGTTTAAAGTAGTCACTCAACAATTTCCTTTTATTCCATTTTCTAGTATACCTCCTTGTGATATTTGTCATCTCTCTAGACAAAAAAAACTTCATTACTATCAAAGTTATTCACATTCAAATAAATTTTTTTGACTTGTTGCATGTTAACATATGGGGTCCTTATTCAGTTCCCTCCATACATGGCCATAGATTTTTCATTACACTTGTTGATGATTTTTCTAGGTTTACTTGGGTGATTCTCGTGAATTAAAAATCTGAAACTAGACAACATTTAACTCAATTCATTGCTTACATAGAAACACAATTTAATATCAAACTCAAGTGTATAAGAAGTGACAATGGAGGTGAGTTCCTTATGCATGATTTTTATATTTCCAAAGGAATTTTACATCAAAGGACTTGCATTGAAACCCATCAACAAAATGGTGTTGTTGAGAGGAAACATCAACATATGCTAAATGTTGCAATATCCTTATATTTTCAAGCCTCTTTGCCATCTAATCTTTGGAATTTTTCTGTCACTCATGCTGTCCATTTGATAAATAGAATACCTTCACCATTTTTACAACACAAATCACCTTATCAGATCTTTTTTTAGCAAACTACCAACTCTTGATCACCTCAAAGTTTTTGGTTGTCTTTCTTTTGCATCAACCATTTTAGCTAATAGAACCAAATTTCAGCCTAAAGCAAGAAAATCTATTTTTCTAGGTTATAAGGAAGGTGTCAAAGGTTATATTATCTATGATTTAAACTCCAATGAGTTGTATGTCTCTAGAAATGTAATTTTTTATGAGCATGTCTATCCTTTTGCTTCAATTACAAAAACTCCTTCATCAAACACTCTCCCATCTCTGCAGTCATTTTCATTATTATCTGATGATTCATTTCCTATACCTCATGTGGCTAATATTGAACCTATTGAGTCATCACCCACTTTGCCTATTGATAATATCATACCTTTACATAATCCCCCTTTGCCTAACAGAACATCAACAAGAATAGCTCACATGCCCAGTTACTTAAAGGATTATCACTGCAACCTAGTCAAGGCCAGCTCATCCACTCATTCTCTAGGTACTCCTTACCATCTCTCTTCTGTTTTATCTTATGCTAATTGTACACCATCTTATAAACATTTTTGTCTCATTGCTTCTTCTAACCCTGAACCTAAGACTTTTGCACAAGCCTCTAAAATGTAGTGTTGGAAGGATGCAATGAGAAATGAGATTAAGGCTCTTCAGGATAATGGAACTTGGTCCATAGTTGATCTCCCATGTGGAAAAATTCCTATAGATTGCAAATGAGTTTATAAAGTCAAATATAATGCCAATGGGACTATTGAGAGGTATAAGGCAAGATTGGTTGCTAAGGGATTCACACAAATGGAGGGTGTTGATTACTTTGCTGCCCTTTTAATCTATGTGGATGACATTGTTTTAGGTGGAAATTGTATGGCTGAGATTGAATCTGTTAAGCAATTCTTGGATGCTAAATTTAAAATCAAAGACCTAGGATCTTTGAGGTATTTCCTTGGTCTGGAAATAGCTAGAACTAAAGCTGGAATCTTGCTTAATCAGAGAAAATACACACTTGAGCTTCTTGAAGATTCTGGTCTATTAGGAGCTAAACCTGCAACCACCCCTTGTATACCTTTAGTGAAATTGCAAGTTGATCAAGGTGAACTACTATCAAATCCTTTTTCTCATAAAAGATTAGTTGGTAGATTATTATATTTAACCACAACAAGACCTGACATAAGCTTTGCTGTTCAACAGCTTAGTCAGTTTATTTCTGTTCCTCGGGTCCCTCATTTAAATGATGCTATTCGTGTATTGAAGTACTTGAAATTGTCTTCTGCAACGAGTTTGTTCTTCAAAGCATCATCTGATCTCCATCTCACTGGCTTTGTTGATTCAAATTGGGCTAGTTGTTTGGATACACGCAAATCCATCACAGGATATTGTGTCTTCATTGGAAGTTCTTTGATTTCTTAGAAATCAAAGAAACAATCCACAATATCACGTTCCTCAACAGAAGCCGAGTATCGTGCATTAGCATCTCTAACTTGTGAAATCCAATGGCTAACATATTTGCTTCATGATTTCTCTATATTTTTAACCAAGCCAGTTTCTATTTACTGTGACAATAAATCTGTCATATATCTTGCACATAATCCATCTTTTCATGAACGGAGCAAACACATTGAAATAGATTGTCATGTGGTTCGAGAGAAGATCAAGTTGGGTCTCATACATCTATTGTCAGTTTCTTCCGCTGCTCAGTTGGTTGATGGTTTCACAAAACCTCTAGCCACCACTTCCCATCAGAATATTATGTCCAAGTTGGGCCTTTCCAATATACATAGTCTCACTTGAGGGGGGGGCATATCAGAATAGTTAATGTATGAGTTGGAAATTATCTGAAATATGAGGAGCTTTAATGATAGCTATGATTATGTTTTAATAGCTAATTTATTGATAGTTATGATTCTACCTTAATTATTATTCTGCCATGATAGCTAATTGATAGCTACGATTCTGTTTTAATAGGGATGATTCTCTGTGTAACTATTTATTTGAGCTTGACTCACTTATGATAATGTAGAAAATCAAATACAATTTCTATCCATTATTTTCTTCTCTGGTTTTTATAGACAAATAATACACCTATCATTCATCTCTCACTCTTCTTCTCTTAGTTTCTCTCTTTAAACACGTTACTAGCTTTTGGTTTCTCTATCTGAGCACAAGGTGAATCATTCTCTTATTTATTGCTCTTTGATTCACTCTTGTTCCTTTCATTTACATATACGTTAACTGTTTATTTTATATTACATGAAATGTCAAGGTTGAATATACGTGTAGTTGTTGTTGATTTACCAAATTTGCAATCTCAGTATATATTTTCTTGTTGTAGGGTTGCTATGTTTGCATTGTCACCGGATATTGTGATGGTGGAGACATGTGAGTCTATGATAATACTTATGAACTTACAGTGTAATGTAAAAGTTCATGTTTTATATGCCCCCAATTAGAATATTTTATACTTGTTTCATCACCAGTTACTTAAAATTGTTATTTTGTTCTCTTATAATTCTGTAATAGGGCTGAATTGATGAAAAGATCAAATGGTGCTTACTTTCCTGAAGAGGTATCATTGTTTCACAAATGTGTTTGTGCATTGTTTTTGCACTTTTGCCAAATCTTGAATTGGTGTTTAGATTTTGTTATGATTCACATTGGAAGTTGTTGAGAATGCTCATAAACTTTGCAAATGGTTCACTCAAATACTCTTTGTAGTGGAATACCTGCATTCAGTGGAATACCTGCAAATGGTTCACATTGGATGTTGTTGACATTACTCACTATATTATTTTGTCAATTCGTCATTTTCATTACTACATATGGTTAACGAAGAGAAGTTCACGTAATGGTTTGATTTCATTCTTATTATATTGAAGCTTCTTATATGTTTGATAAAATGTTTGAGAGAATGTTTGCCTTATTTATTATGAGTGCTTTTAAATTGGTATTGTTAAAGATGACATATTAACAACACTCGTGATGAGCGCGGTTAAAAGTCATGTACATATATAACATCGCTTGTTGGAGGTGGCGTTGTTGTGTGTATGACATACAACAGCCGCACACATAAGTGCGATTAAACATACCATTTACGACTTCGGTCAAACAGACAGCGGCGGGACGTGTTGTCCTAAAGCAAAAACAAATGATGTTACTCAACGTATCTGGCATAGTGAGGGTAAAGATTTTTAAACATTTAGTATACAATCACAAGTTTATTGTAACATTAAAATAAAATTTAATTGAAAGTAAATATTAATATTAATATAAATTACATATATTTATAGTGTCAATATTCTTATCCTTCAAATCATATGATTTTTTTTTTAAATTATGAATGTTTTAGGTGTTTGATGATTTTTTAAAAAGCACAAAATTCCAATAGATAAAGAAATTGGACAGTTAACCGTCTTTATATTTATACACAAGACTGATGTTGAAAAATAATTTTTTGATACTAACAATGACATATATACCATCATCATATGGGTAACTAGCAAGTTACCTGTGCATATGCACATGACGATATTTTTTATCACATGATCAATAACAAACATGTTATTCATACATTCTTATGATTAAAAATATACATGCATATTACTGATACATTCACATGGTTAAAAATACATATATTACATGTGAATTCGTATTGTTAAGAACAAACATGTGACCCGTATATTTTAATAGTTAAAAACACATCTATTATTCGTAAATGAGATGAACGAAGTAGAGAGAAAAAAGTTACATTAAAGAAATATATCATAAAATTTACATTACAATGATATTATTAAAAAAGTCATTATATAATGACAAAATTGCCATTGAAAAATTCAAGTTTAAGCATATGATATTCATTTTATTAATTACTATTTCCAACTGTTATTATGTCAGCCTAAGAATTTTGGACATAAAAAAATGAATGTGGTTGTGACACATGTGAAAATGAATATTGATGAAACTTTTTTTTTTATATTCAATATATATTAAATGTTATTATTATTATATCTTATTAAATAATATATTGAATAATGAACAATGAATATGAGTGCATCTTTATCTTGTGTGTGAGGTCGTACAAAGTGATGTGTCTTTATCTTGTATGAGGTTGTTCTTAACCATATCTTTTTGCCGTATAGTTAAGAACATATATGACACGTACATTCATATGAGACAAATTCATTTTGACATATATTTGAAATCACGTAATTATCAATCTTATTAAAGATATATATTAGTAATATTGTGTAATAATTTGATAAAGTAAAATGAAATATATAGATAATCATTGATATGTTGTGTACAATATTCAAAGTCGTTATGAAAAGTAATTAATATTACAATAGAATGATTTCTTATCATTTCCAATCATTTGAAACCAAAATAGATCGAAAAAAGAGTTAGTAAGAGTTAGATTGATTAGAAGTTTGAAATTGTATTGTGGAGAAGATGAAATCAATGATGAGGAGAGAGCATGAGTGAAACCAAAAGCAATGATGATTTGAAAAAATAAGGATCAAATGAAGTGAAACCAAATGTTTAGAATAAATGAATTTTGTCTTTGTCAAATGATTCAGCGTATGCATGTCCATGGTAGATTATGGAGATGTTTGAGTGAGAAAATGAAAAAAATTATAATAATTAATTGATTTGAAGTTTTTTATATAGATTTAATACAATGTGTGAGAGTATATAATAAGAATATAGACCAATTTGGAAGTAAAAAAGATAAAGAAAAGTTGACATATATCCCAACAAAATGTTGTCCCAAAAAATCTAACACAAACCAAATATCACCTTTATGTTTTCTAATTTTCTTTTCCTAACACGATTATTTGGTTGTGATGGTGTGTCCAACATTTGCCTATATCCTAGCGAATATATTTTAAAAAGGATATATTTCATTTATTACTTTTATTTAAAAGTGAATAATAATAAACATAAAAATAAGAAACAATACATCCATAATATATCCATAATATAACTATTTCTACATCAACTATTTCCCACAAATTTAAAATACAACATCTAAATAACTAAAAAAATACAAGATCTAACTATAGTCACATTAACCACTTATGTATCAATTATGATGTAATTGGTGCATTTGATATGGTTTTCACGACTATAACCTCATGTGTAGGGCTAAAAGCATGTCATTTTCGATATTTTAAGGATTTTTTGTATTACCAATAATATTTTGGGTAATGAATTAATTTCTTTCGGGATATGTGATATTTCATTCTAATAACTGTCATTATTAGGAATCGAATCATTGACATTTTGGTCATTTAGAGATCTAGTAAAGCCTTACACAATTAGACCAACAAATTTTTGATCTTTTTAAATAATGAACAAAATTATAAATGCTAAATCCAAAATTCTTCAAATAATTTACTTATAATATATGATAGTATTTAAATAATTCACCAGGTGCTACTTACATATGAATATAATGTGTTGGATTTCTCTCTAGTACTAGACTCTTCAGTATTGGGTATGTGAGAGAATATGATTTTCAAAAAAAAAATTAAAAAATGTTAAAATCTGGACCATTGAAATTTTGTTTTTTACACAGGTTATAATCCTAGGTATGCATTGGTCTCTCCTGTAATGGATAGGAGCCAAACTCAAATATAATACATTCACTTTTATGTTCCTAATGTAAAAAAAAATCAACAAATGAGCTAAGATCAGTGAATTATTTTATACCATTAGTAAATTATAATTATAGATTGATAGTCTAAAATTTATTTCACCATTAGTATAAAAACTATTTTCTTATATAAAATAATCAAGCTAGGGTATCTTTGCTTTTAAGAAATGTTTTCTATTTCTATTTCTTGTTTTCATTTTTTAAAAATAATTTTTATTTTCATGTTTTCATTTCCTCAAAACATATTGGTTATTATCAATTTAATTTTCAAAACTCTTCATTCTAAATTTCACAATATGCACTCCATTGTTTACGGCAAGATTGCAATGATATTTTTTGTTATTACCAATGATATCTTCTCACTCTATGAGTAAAGAATTCATCTTTTTGGGTTGTGTAATTGCCTCTATCAATAACTATCACATCTAAGAATCGAACATTTGACTTTTTGATAATCTTAAGAATCTAACATGACCTCTTACACTATCTCATATAAAAAGTACGTGTTTTCTTCATTTGGGACACTTGGAGCCACCATAAGCCCACGACTAGTCTAGTTTTCCAAAAAAAAAATTACAACAACCATCACTAATGGGTAAATATGAAAAACAATGATCACATGTCCCCAACCATGTCCAAAGTCAATTACATTTTAATAAGTAAGATAATCATATTATTTTTTGTTTTCTTTTTTATTTATATGACAATTTTTAATTGACTGAAACAAATAATTGGGATAGACTTGGAGACAGGATATCCTCATTCAAATATGAATTAGACGTGTAATCTCATTCTCTCCATATTTATGTTAGGCCTTTTGTTAAGGGCATTATCTAATATATATATTCCAAGAAAAGGAATGAAGGAGAATTTTGGCAATAAGAATATTAGACAAATAAGGCCTTCCTTTACCTTATCTAATTACCTAATATATCCAAAAAAACAAAACACAAATAACATGAAAGCTTTTTTCCTTAAAAATAACAAGAAAGCTTTGCTATGTTTAGATTGTGTGGCCTTACCGTGTCTTCTCTTTTTATAGTAAAAATAAGTTAGCTTTAGACTCCAAACCTCACATTTTTGTAACCAATTTTGAACTCATTATTTTAATCTATTTAAATACGTGCACATATTTATTTTGCACTCCAGCACTCTCACGAGAGATTCTAACAAGGATTGAAGCAACACAGCCTCAGCAAGCACTTTTCCCTTACACTTTTTAGCAGCTCCTTTTGATTACCTAGTATGTACATCAAATCATCATTTCTTTAAATTATTTGTTATGTTATGTTTATTGCAATTGTGAGAAATGATACACGTCATGTTCAATGATTTATATTCTGTAACTTTTAATTAATTTTAATAATACCTTCTCCTTTTGTGGATAAAAAAAAGACATGAGATTTCTTGATGCTAATTTGTTTCTTTTTAATTAACTTATAATTTGTATGAATAATCAATGGTCTAAATTTTAGTTGTGGGCATTGAATATATATAATGCTTCATCATACACTTGAATTTGGCACTACACTTTTACACGAAAATGGATCATCTCAATTATTAGAGGGTCCATTAGCAGATAAGATTATAACATGTGGCTTTAAAATACTTTTAACGGTATATATTTAAAAAAATAAAAAAAAGTATTATAAATGATGAAACTAATATCAACCTCATATTCCATACTAAACCCTCTAGGAGAGGATCTCAATCCCTTTTACACAGGAGAATAACTAATGATGAGAAACAAAAACTTCTAGTAATGATGAGAAATAAGACAATTGTAAAATAACAATTCAAAATTTAAGGAGATATATTATCTCTTTTTAGTATGAGAATATACTTTATTTTCTGTACCGAATATAAAGTATGTCCATTAGTTTATATCTGTATAACATATGATATATCATGATGTTAATTTGTTTGTTTTTTAATGAATATTGTCCATTGTTTTCTATTAAGGTACATAGGTGTTGATTAGGAGTTGCTTAATTCAAAATGCCTGGGGGAGATGATGCTGAGAGGAAGAAGAGACTTATCATTATTGGTATCTCAACATTCTTATTGGTGGCTATGGTAATAGGTGTTACTGTTAGTATCACATTCACTAAGAATGTTTCCATTGATGAAGAAGATCCAAAAGATAACAACAAATCCCATTTATCATCAACAGTTAAAGCTGTCAAAACCCTTTGTCATCCCACAGATTATAAGAAGGAATGTGAAGAGAGTCTCACAAAGGAAGCTGGTAATACCACTGATGCAAGAAAGCTTATTGAGATTGCATTCCAAATAACTATTAAGAGAATTGGTGAGGGACTTGAGAAAGCAAATATATTGCATGAGGTTGAGAAGGAACCTAGAGCTAAAGAGGCTCTTGTTACATGCAAGCAACTCATGGATCTATCTATTGAGGAATTCAAAAGATCAATTGAAAGATTGGGAAAGTTTGATCTCAATAACCTTGACAATATCCTCACAAGTTTGAAGGTTTGGCTTAGTGGTGCTGTTACATACCAAGAGACATGTTTGGATGCATTTGAGAACACCACTTCTGATGCTGGTAATGTTAAAAAATAGATTAGAATGTGCAAAGTGGTTATTTAGGGTTTATTTGGTTTATGATCTAAAATGCTTACAGTTTTCACCAAAATGCCTAACCTATCCTATCTTAATGAATTTGAGCTTCTTGAATTCATTAAGGTTGAATTCTTAGGAATGGGTTTGGTTTATGAAACAATAGATTCAGTTGATATTAATTTGATGTAAGTTCATACCTATAAATACTGAAAATGTAGAAATCCAAGTCCGGAGCTTTTGCTCAGTGAAAGATTGATTTTTGTTCATCGAGATTTCCTCTTGCTGAGTGACATTAGAACAGAGAGTTTGGATTCTCTCGCTCAGCGAAAAATGAATCTCGCTCGGCGAGAACAACCATTGAGCAAAACAAAAGCGGTAGAACTGGACAATTTGACTCAGCGAGCAATGAACGAGACAAACACGCTTAACGAGAATACCAATTCGCTAAAGGAGATGAATAGTTTCTATTTTTAAGTTTTCTTTTCTATCTTTTCCTTTGTTTTTTCATTTTAATCAAGAGAAGTTGGTGTCCTTTTCTACCCAAATCCTTATTACTTTTTTTGTTAGGACTAAATAATAAGAGAATCTATTGCTAAGTATTAATCATCAAATGTAAGTAATCATAGAAATCTTCTTCTTCCTCTTTCTATGGCAGGTAATAAGATGAAGGAAGTATTGCAAACTGCAATGCACATGAGCAGCAATGGTCTTGCCATAATCAATGAACTTTCAAAAACTCTCACAACTTTTCATATCACAAAACCTGTTGGGCGTCGTCTCCTTCAAGATGCTGATGATTTACCAGTTCTTGGTCATGACAATGATGATGATGAGTTTCCTGAATGGGTTGAGGCTCATGTAGGTTTTCGTAGATTCCTTAAAATGAACTCAAGAAAGTTCATGTCTAATGTCATTGTTGCTAAGGATGGTAGTGGAAATTTCACTACCATCACTGATGCATTAAAGAATGTGCCTAGGAAGAACCAAAAACCATTCATTATATGGATCAAAGAGGGTGTTTACAATGAGCATGTTGAAGTTTCTAGGAATATGACTCATGTGGTGTTTGTTGGTGATGGTTCCAAAAAGACAAGGATCATTGGTAGCAAGAACTTCATTGATGGAATTAACACTTACAATACTGCTACTGTTGGTACGTATTATCTTTAGTGCTTATATCAAACTAAGTTATTAGGGGTGTGTTTGAATTAATAGCTTAACTCAATGTTTTGTTTAATAAGTTTTTTAAAATAAACTAAGAAAAATTTCATAAATTTATTATCAAATTCATTTTAAAAATGTCCTTCGTCCTCAAATGTTATGATTACACTTTACCAACGAGTCGTTGGTCCAGTGGTATAAAACCTTGTTAGATCCCTAGAAAGATCAAAAAGTCAAAAGTTCGATTCCTACAAATGATACTTATATACACACATATCCCGAAAGAGTTTACCCATTTGTTTGAATTGATAAGTACATCTAAACCATTGGATTTTCCAAGATTAGATGGTTAAGATGTGAAATAGGTTTTTTCCACTTACTTTTGGAGTAAGTGGATCCCTCCCCTTTTCCATAAATAAACACTACATTATAACTAATTTTATCTAATTATTACCTCAAGTTAAAAAGTTTTTAGAAGAAAATTTCAATTTTATACGTACGTAGTTAAGTAAAAATTCTTTTAATGATATATCATATTGGAAGGTAAGTTTCAAATAGTCTGTCACATTCTTTTAGGCATGGTTTATATCATACATGTTGAATTATTCTTCCCATTCCTATTGCCTATTTTGATATGAAACCATAACACATCATATCACGATTAAATTATTTTCTAAATTACTGATGAAGACAATTTATAGGGGATACATATTACAATATGGTAGAACATTAATATTATTTATGCATGCATGCATGCAGCTGTTCAAGGAGACTACTTTGTTGCCATTGGTGTTGGGTTTGAGAACTCAGCTGGTGCCATTAAACATCAAGCAGTTGCACTAAGAGTTCAAGCAGACAAATCCATTTTCTATAAATGCAGAATGGATGGGTTCCAAGACACACTTTATGTCCATGCCTTGCGTCAATTCTATAGGGATTGCATCATTTCAGGTACTATAGACTTTGTCTTTGGTGATGCAGTGGCTGTTTTCCAAAACTGCACTTTCGTTGTTAGAAAGCCAATGGAAAATCAACAATGCATTGTTACCGCACAAGGCAGAAAGGAGAGGTAACAAAGTTTATACTAATTCATACTTATATATATAGCAATATAGCATGCATGCTTGAAAATATTATTTCCCTAGTAAACAACATTTTAATATTTCCCTTTAAAATACCATTTTTCTAAACCTGTGTTTGGTATACAGTGGTAGCTAGATTTGATAAACCTGTTTTATGAAAGAAAACATAGTGAGAGAGAAACAATTTAGAGAACGTTTGAAGGTTATTTATAGATTTTGTTAGATTATTTTGAAACTAAACACATTTTTCCTTCCATTTTATCTAATCAAAATTAATTACAATTAAAACAATTCACCTTTAATCTTATTAAATGATATCATACATTTGAATTAAACAATGTCACATATTGTTCTATTATAAGTCATGTTCATTAACAAAAGATTGAAATTTAAATTATTCTTAAATGTTTCGTCTACGATTTTTATTATCTTTTATTTGATCTAGAACTTCTACAATTAGAAGCCTCAATTTTCATTCTACTTCATTCATTCCTAATTAATTATGGAGAAAATATGTATATATTGACAATGTAAAAGTTCTTTATATTCTCGATGCATCATATACCATTCATTTTCAATCACCATTGACTATTTAAAAAAGTTAATTCAAATGAAAGATAAATAATGCATTTATTACTAGTAAATCTTTATACGGTGAATGAATAGATATTAGATTATAGCTTGTGTCTGTTAATTCATCACTTACTACAATATCATCTCTTATATTTACATATAATACTTATTGATCCTATTTCCTTCACTTTTCTTATAGTTGAAACTGATGCAAGAGTTATGAATTTTCAAACAGGTACCAACCATCAGGAATAGTGATACAAGGTGGTGCCATTGTATCAGACCCAAACTATTACCCAGTGAGGTTTGACAACAAAGCCTACTTAGCTCGTCCATGGAAGAATTTCTCAAGAACCATTTTCTTAGACACTTACATTGGTGACTTAATCCAACCAGAAGGATATATGCCATGGCAAACAGATAAAGGACTTCCAACAAATACAGAAACATGTTTCTATGCTGAGGTTAATAATCGTGGTCCTGGTTCTGACCTAGCCAAACGTGTAAAATGGCAAGGTGTTAAGAACCTTACACCACAAATAGCAACAGATTTTTATCCATCAAAGTTCTTTCATGGTGATGATTGGATTAGGGTTACTAATATTCCTTATTCCTCTGGCAAGAACTCCTCCAAGCATTGAATGGATTCATTTTTTGGAAGGGTGCTGCTTGCATGTGTTGTATAAAAAAAACAATGTAGTGCAATGTTTGGTTTATAGTTTGCATCCTTGAAACCAATGTTTAGTGGATTCAAACTAATAAATTTCATCATTATTCGTTTTATACATTTAGTTCAATTATTACTTTTATTTTATTATGTTGTTTGTAACTAAGAAGAAAAAACACTTCTTTATTATTATGAGGATCCACTTACTTCAAGAGTAAGTTTTTTAAACTTACCTCACATCTTAGTCATCAATTATAGGAAAATCCAATGGTTTAGATCTACCCGCTAATTCAAATCATTGGATTTCCCTAGAATTGATGGTTAAAATATGAAATAAATTTTTGTAACTTACTCTTGTAATTAATGAATCTCTCAGTCGTTATTTTGTATCCCTAGAAATTAATAAGAAGAAAAAACACTTTTTTATTATTATTTTGTAGTTCATTCAAAACTCAATTTCCAAACTATAAACTTTACACTAACCTTGATATTGGAAAGATAATAAGTGGATTAACAAATTTATAGATTTTTAAAGAAGCATCAAGTTTACCTTGATTTGAAAAGCCCCTTGAAGTAATTTATCTCTTTAGTCTTACTTATAGATTGTGTTTAATAAAACAAGTTAAAAAGATGGTTCAAGGCTTAATTAATAAGAGAAATATATGTATGTACTAATATTCGGTAACTCTGTATAAATCTTTATGCTAACCATACATAGATATTAAGTGGGTTACTTACATGTGGTTCTAGCCCATGCAAGTTATGGATGAAAATATTGCTCCTTTTTAACAACTGTACTTAGTATAATTAGATCAATGTATAATTTTATAATAAGAGAGATAGCAAGTGATATTAATGAAAATTATTTGGTCGAAGCATTTTTTAAAATCACAATTTTGTTTTAAAAATACTTTTAAGTTTTTTTTGTTGAGAAATACTTTAAAAAAGTGATATTTTCAACTTTAACTTTTTTTTTTGCAATACTCTAAGCAAGATTTAAGGTTCTACTCTTAAAGTCTTTTAATATATATGCATTTAAAAACAAATTTTTAATATTAATCTCATCCACATTTCTTGTAATTAGTCACAATGGAAAAAGATCAAAATGAGAGTGAAAAGCATTACGTAAGATTTGATATCACGAATAAAATTAATTGAATATTCATCCAAATGAATATACTCATTGAATATAATGAATGAATTCAAATATATTCATTAATAAAATTATTCATTAAATTATATTCATTTAAATCCATAAGCTCTACTAAATGAATTTAGATTAATTATTTTACTTTGATTTGAATGCTAATGTATATTTTTGTCCCTTCTAATTTAAAATTAAATATGATAATATTAAGGTGTTCCTTTTACTTATGATATTATTAAGAGTGTAATATTTATATATTGTTAGTATGAATATATCATTCATCATTTATTTGTATATTTTTTAATGAAGAATCAATAATAATAAAACATAAATGATAAATAATGGTATAAATTTGCCTCTTTAGCCTTTGCATACAATTTTTATAAGCTGAAAACTTACATATAATTCCTTATATACAAGTGGTGCTTGTAGTCTATCAGAATGTGATACGTACAAGTGATGCTTGTAAACTATTAATAAGATTATTTAATGGTATGTCAGTTTTTAATAAGATAGAGACACCACTTAATTAATTTTATATAAGTCTTTTCCTTGTTATAATGGCATTATAAGTGAGGGTACAAAACTACAAATAACCTAACCAAACCCTCTCAAGTCTCAACATGGCGGCGTCATCTTCATCTCTCTCTTCTTCCTCCACCGATAACTCCTCTTCTCACCGTCGCACCACGCGCCACCACCGCACGCGCCGAGACCGTTATAACAAGGATTCCCTTAAGATTCGAAAGAAGTCAAAGTCCCACACCAAACGACGTTACAGGCACCATCACTCTTCCGATTCCGATTCTTCTTCCTCGCTCTCTTATTCCTCCAGGTTCCTTTATTTCTTCTTTTCAATCAATCAAAAACATTACGGATTTTAGTTTAAGCTCTTCAATTTTATGATTTTGTTTATTTTTAGTTCTATTATTATTAGGTTTTTACTTGGTTCCAAATTCCGTTACTGTTATGTTTAATTTATGCATATGCTTTGTTTCAATGAGATTGTTAATTCAAGATAAAACTGTTGCTATCTTAGAAACAATTCATTCCTTTGTTATGTTTGGTAGGTGCAGGATAGCTTAGGAGGATGCATTATATCTTATAGTAAATACCAATGTTGTCAGAACCGAAAATGTTCCGTTTAAGGTTATAGCATAGTTGGATAATTTTCTCATTAGTTACCACGTACCACGGGTTCGTCATCGAGAATGTTTCATAAAATTAATGTAAAAAGAGAGGAACTGCATACCAAATGAGTCACATACCTTTACCGCGTGCTATGTTACTATGGGTTAGAGCGGATGGTTGGAAAGTAAAAAATCTGAAGTGAGAATGTTATTATTAGATTAAAATCAATCGATGAGATTTGACTACTACTTGAAAACCTCACGTGATGTATTTTCTCCTTGACCTTTTAGTTGCATTTCCCCTTCTTCCAGCTCTAATCCGCTGCATCTCTTCCCTCAAGTTGCATGCTTTTTCCAAAACCAAGCACTCTGTTACATAAGCTCAGCAAAAAACGCATGGTAGCCATTTATACCAAGAAAAAAGGAACGATCCAAATAAAGCCTCTGCTAAAATCTTATTTCATTTGAAAATATGCAAACCAGTATCATCCATAGCCATTTTTATTGTTAGTGTGTTGCTGGGAAATAAGCGTTTAGTATACAACCAAGCGTTGTCATGTTTGTTATGTGTAAGCTATTGTTACTTAAGACTTGCATCCTTACATTCATTGCACAACTTGGACAGTCATTTTTCCCATGCAAAACTTGATTTTAGAATTTTTGAAATAAGCTATAGCTTTCTGATTTCAACCGCACATGAAGGATATTGAAGTATCCGTGATTCCTAGATTATAACTGCTGAGTTCCCTTTTCCCTTTACCATGTTTGATTTTCACAGTTCTAACTTGTATGCTATTCTCTTGTTTGTGACTTTGTGTTGTCTCCTTTTTATGATGGATCTGGAAAGATAATTTCTTGATGATGTTTTTGTTTTGCAGTACAGCTGCATGTTGATTATTTTATTGATATTAAAAACTTCTGGTGTAATGTTAATTTATTGAACGGAATAGTGGATTAATATGGTTCGTATTGTAAGATTTTGTTTGTTTTGTTAAATTATGACAGAAGTGAGAGTTCTTCTGATAGTGAGCATGAAACAACTCATCGTTCAAAGAGGCACAAAAAGAGCGACAGATCAAAGAAGGTGATTTGTTGGAACTATAATTTTTCCCTGTTAAGAATCTTTTCCATTCATCTCACTTTCTCATTTTCCCCTCAAGAACAAGGAAAAGGGCCGAAGTAAAAGCCACCGCCATAAACGACAGAAGCATAAATTAAAAGAGGTAGGTCACTTTTTATACTTCAAATGTCTTCCATATGCTTGTTTACAAAATATTTTGGGGTCCCTTATATATGAAGTTTCACACCCACATACCTTGAAATATCTACAATGTTGGGGAACTCATCATTTAGGCAAAACTACTAGATTCGTCCCGTAAGTTATCTTCTGTCTTCTAGTTGGTCCTATAAGTTTTTTGTTTCAAATAAGTCCTCTACGTTATTTTCTATTTTCAAATTGATCCTTGAAGTTATTTTCTGTTTCAAATTGGTCTTAAAATTGTGTTTACATTAAATTTGTAGCCTAAAACCATTTTTAAATGGTGAAGTTTCACAAAAGTAATATATGGATTGTGTAGATCTTAATCTTCTGAACTCAATGATACTAAAGTTGTGAATTTTAGTTGATAATTGAGAGAGTTTTGAGGAACATCTATAGATAGGACCAAAAATGAAACAAAAAGTAGGACCAATCGAATTGGAAAAATTAAATATCTTGGAGGACCAATGGAATAGTTTTGCATGTCATTTAATTCATCAGCTTGTTTATAAACTTAAGTTAATGTGCTTAGTGCTAAATGCCGGAGGTTTCTACATGGATTCTTATCCAAAACTAAGATTCATCAACTTAAGGCACACCCTCAAAACATTGGTTCAATACCATTTACTGCTGAACTAAAAATGCATAGCAGTGAAGGGAAGATAATTATTGATTTTACTAAAAAGTCACAGACTTCTTTTCCCCAATATATAACTCCAGTACATTTTTTGTCTGAGATGCTTATGATACTTTGTGCCGATTTTTATGTTTTGGCTCTTTGAAATTGGAGCTGGGGTCATGTCTGGATGCTTGATTGACTTGCTTGGATGTTTTTCTTGGTTGGGTTTGCCCTGGCAATGTGAGCTATATGTAGAAGCAGCATGGTGAGAGGATCAGCAGCCCCGTGCAGCTTTCAAAGGTTTTAATTACGATCTGGCTCGGAAATTCAACATGCTTACTAGCTTCTATGGTAATTAGTTTTACTTACTTCTTCGTACTTGATACAGTTTTTAGGGCGTGACAAAGATGACAGTGTTCGTCGCAGCGCCGTATCTGGCAAGAAGGTACTGATCGTTCCTCCTTTTTTGTTCTCTTACGTGTAGCAGTGATCTTGATCTGTTTCTTTCCTTGTTTCTCTGTAGATTCTTCTTAAACTTGATAAAACAAAGGAAGATAAGGCGGCTGAAAGCAAGAGAAATGAACTGCTGAACTTTTTAAATGCTAGTTTTGATTAGCATTGAGAAGGTATGGATTTGTTAGGGATACAACAAAATCAGATTTTGATGCCTAAATTATTTTTCCATTATAAAAACCAAGTATGGTTCTTACCATTTGGGGATACATTAAAATTACCCTTAGAGTTTGAGTTCAACATGTATGTTTCACCATCAGTGAATTGGCTATGAGCTTTTGTAGGATGATGATCTTTTGGCCCAGCAGACTCTGCAGATGGTGTTTTATGATTAGACAATCTTTGTTCTTTTTTTCTTGCTTATGTATCAAATACGTCATAATGTTTTATCATAAATATATTCATTCATTGGTAAAAATAAATATAAGTTCCTTCTGTTGTTGGTAGACCCTGGTCAGGTCTGGATCGGTCTTGGTTTCTGAAATTGGAACCAAAGACGGATTCGGACAACCAGTCCAATACGATCCAGTTTTTTTTTTTTTTTTTTTGCAGTTTCGGTTTTTTGGACTAGTTTTTGGTTTCTTTTTTGTATTGGTCTGGATCTGAACACTCCTGCCATTCAGCCATACATGTTATTGAACCAGTGAAAATTGATATGATTCCGTTAATTTTTGTCAAAATTGTTCAAAATCCTGTTAAATTCGAACAGATAGAACCAATCAAACCCTAAAGTTGACTATTAAGTAAAATATGCTTTCCTACAAGGAGCGGTGTAAACACATGCTTTATCATTGAAGTGATGTGCGTTAGAAGTTATGATTCTCTTAAATAAGAAAAGTACATATTCTCGCACTAAATCCTTCTATTAATCTTCTTACCCACAAGAAAGTGACAATATAGCATTACTCCTTAAACAATTATGTGCAAGAGTTGGAGCATATTTTCCTGGATTTAAATGGAGTATGACAATTTATATTCTCTAGCTTAATAATTTGACTCCTTATAAAATCAATTTATTAATCCTGCCACGTGATAAAAAAAAGTTGCATATCTTGTAATGTTTACTTTAAATTGTCTGCATAATATAGGATTGGTTTTAAATTGTGACCCTGTTATATTTGTTACGTAAGATAGTGGATAATTATATGAAGAAAAATGTATGAACGACAATATAAATTTTACACATCGTTATTGCATCATTCAAATATTCATGTATAATTATCATTGACTTTTCAAAGTATATAAATCTTTATACTTGTGCATACATATTAGACTTTTAGATTGTACTTATGGTGTTGTATGGTTTGAGTAATGTTATAAGTATAGAGTGTAATATTTGGACTGACAATATATAGATTTAAATACATTAATAATAGTTTTATGTAAGAGTGGATGGTAATTTAATGTGGATGATGAATATGAAACTTTTGTAGTATGAGTCCATGCTTTTTTGCTCAGAATCTAATTTGTTCTTTGTATGGTTTCATCATTTTAGCCCTAACAATGAAAAAGTTATTTACAACTCTCTCTTCTACTATTTTAGTTTTGTCTTTGCTAAGTAGTAACATGAACAACTTTTGTATGAAATGAGCACATGCAAATTTGAGAACATGTCACAATATGGGGACCAAGCATGTAGACGAGTCTCATTGTCGGTCCATAAAGAAAACTGATTTTGTGTTCAAATTGAATAAGCAAGAGTTGCGTGTTTCTTTGGTAATCTCTTTCCTCTTCCAATTTATTAATAGACACGTTTCTATATCCTTATCCTCTTTTTGTTCATGATAAGGGTATAGCATATTGGATTGGTTCGATTTGGACGTTGATAAAAGTAATTAAACTTGCCTCATTGGTTGAAAACATAAACAAACATAAAAACCTAGAAAATGCAACAACAACAAAAATTAAAATCACAATGATTGTAAATGGGGAGTCTCCAACCACTAATTATTGTTAATGGGGCATGAGCTGGCGAATTATAAATGAAATACTATTTCCTGAAGTAAAATCTTGAAATATTAATTTCATGTGTCTTTTATACTTATAAACTCTTTTATTTTCATATTCTCATATTTAACGAGACTTCGGACACTTGAATAAATGTAATATAAATAAATACTACTATTACTTCTCAAATTAGATTATTTATAATTGTCATCCAAAATTTCAACTTCCAACCATGACATTTTTTTCTGCAATTTAATCAATTAGTTCATTGCAATCACAAATGAAACTTATGTCATCGAAACACATGGATGGATTCGGTTTAACTGGATTGAGAAAATAAAATGTGGTGAATGGAATTAGATTGGTTTCACAAAAAAGCAACTCAAGTGCTAAATGAATTGTCATTTCTAACTTATTTCATTGTCACAATATAGCCCCCTTTATCCTGAAAATTCATGTGCATGTCTTTTATTAGTACGGTTATTTTTTAGTGTTGTGTTGTATATAATTGATGTATAAAGAGTATTTTTAATGGGATTGCACCTATGTTGAATAGAGTAGTACAAGGTATTTTACAATTATTACTTAAGAGGTACATTGTTGAAGAGGTAGAAAAACACATGGATATTGATATAACAATTGTAATATTAGAGAAGCAAAAATGTACATTACATTTATGCAACAAGAATGTTAACTTAGAAGAAATATGGTTTAGCCCAAATCAACTTTTAAATTATCCTTTGTTATTTAAAGAGAAAATGTGCATAATGACATAAAATATGTTTGATAAAAAATATATGTAATGATAATATAAAAAATTTATATAATGTTAATGTATCAGCCATCATTCATACTTAATTATGACTGTCTATTAAAAAAGTAGTAAAATAAATGTCATATGATATATTGTTTGTGTAAATATTTGCAATGACAGTGCATATATATTACATTCCTATTATTTTGGATAAAATAATTATAAAATGTTAGTGGCATGGTGTTTGAAACCTTTTCCATATGTATTTTTTTGTTTATAACGTTAATTTTCATTGAAAACGTAATTAAGAGGTCGGTTTGGCCTATCCCAATAACCGACCCTTTACTCTTGTTTTCTTTACCACATTTTCTATAAACATATTTCAATTTTGAAACACAAATAAGATAAATTTGATAGAATGTAATATTAAGATTTATACACGATCAGTACATCACATACCATTCATTTGTATTATTTTTTGAAAAGTTAATAATGATTGAAAATAAATAGTAGAATATGGACTGACAATGTATAAAACTCTTACATTGTCACTACATATTTTTTTTCTCAATTTAATATATATATACTAACAATATACAATAATTCAATAATTTAACAATATCAAACTTACTTGTCAACATATATTAAACTCACGAATGATTGCAATGTTGGTGCTTAACCTAAATCATAATTAAATAATATGGTTCAGTCATTCCTAATTGTAATTGTCCATTAATTCCTCAACAAGTGATGATTACTTCTCTAACATTTTTCCTTTTTTTTTTTGCAAAGACGTATGTAAAGACATAGAGATAATAAATACAATTTTAACAATAAATTAAAAACTTAATTATAATTAAAATTTAGTTTTAAATAATAGTACAAAAAACATAATTACGAGTTGTGTATATCTTCACATAAATTTTTCTCATTTAAATATACACAAGTCTAGCTGCTTGAGTTATGGATGGTGGAAAGAAGATACCTGTCTGCATTGACGTGTCATTTAAATACAAATCAAAATGTATTATTTAATTGAAAAAAAGTTATAAAATATAAATTAATATTTTATATTATTTAGTATAATTTTATTGAGTATGAAAATAAAGATCATATTTTTTTAAGACACAAGATTGTTGTTCATGGTGGCTAGTCATGTCATTGAAAACTTTATGTTTCTATCAGCTTTTACAGATATAGATCATTAAACAACATTTTCAAACATAACTCAAAACATCTCAACTAAATTTTTATAAACTGTTAACCCTCGTTAGGAAGAAATATAGATAATTACGTTTGATTTGGTGTTTATGCTAATTTATAAGATAAGATGGAACTGAATTGAACTTATGTAAACAAAATTACAATCATTGAATATATATATATATAGAGGAGAGATCCATTAACTCCAAGAGTAATTTTTTTAACTTACTCTACATCTTAGCCATCAATTCTAGGGAAATCCAATGATTTAGATCTACTCATTAAGTTGTGTACCGCAAGTGAAAAACAAAATTAGCAGGATGATGTTATGACTAGCTAGTTAGAAAGAGTGTTTTGTGAGAGAAAGAGAATGTTTTGGAGAAATGTTTAATGTTTTAGTTGGATTAAGTAGAAGAATATATTATTGTTAGTAGAATAATGAATTTAAGTAAATGGTTCACCAATAATAAAACAAACTGAACCTATATTTCTTGTTCTGTTCAGTTTTATTATTGAGTTGAATATGAATGAGATGTAAAGTTTTTTACTCTCACCTCATAATTCACCATTGATTTGCAGTAATTTTGTTTCACAAGACAATAATAATTAATTAATAACATGAAGTTATATGGTCAATAAATACATATTAAATCTTTTATTATTGAGTAACATCCCCTGAGTTTTAGTGAAATTACATAAATCACCCTACCCCTATATCCTACACGAACCACCCCTAGTTTTATATATATATTACACTGACTACCCCTGCATGTTATAAAAGTGTAATATTTTAAGAGGAGGGATCCACTTACTCCAAAAAACACTTACTCTTCATCTTAGCCATCCAATCTTGAAAAATTCAATGGTTTAGATGTACTCACCAATTCAAATCATTGGATTTCCAAGAATTAATGGTCATGATGTGGAGTAAGTGTTTTTCCACTTACTCTTGGAGTAAGTGGATCCCTCCCCATATTTTAAACAAAAAATGTGTGGTGAGTGTATTTAAACAAAATATTATATATTGTGTAACATTTCAAATAATACAAAATTCAATGTTTCTTTATTATTTTTGTGTCATTACAAAATACATAAATAATTTCAAATATATTTTTAAATAAATCTTATAATATTTTGTAACGAGCCAAATAATGAAGACGCATCGACTTTCATATTATTTGAATTTGTCTACACAATATACAATATTTTATTTAACTTAATTACACACTACACATTTTTTTGTTTAAAATATTACACTTTTATATTATGCAGGGGTAGCTAGTGTAACATATGCACAAAATTAGGGGTGGTTCGTGTAATGACAAAAAAAGGAGGGGTGATTTGTATAATTTTACTAAAACTCAGGGGGGAGTGTGAGTGTAATTTACTCTTTATTATTTCATTGTTCAATCTCGAATGTGCAAAAGCTTAGATACATAATACAAATGCAAATTGGTGAGCTTAAGTTATACTTCATAGTGATGACACTTTAAATTGAAGTATTCATATTAATAAAATATTCAATTTTTTTAATCTTTTAAATATATACTTTTCAAATGCAATTATTTAAAAAATGTAGGCAGTAACTTTATGTATAATAAAATATTTTATTTACTATTTATATTTAATTGTTATTAACTATTCAAAAAATAATATAAATAAATAATAAATGATGAATAGATTGTATATCTATTACATTTGCATCTCATGTATCAAAAACCAATATTCACACGTAATCTGAAAATTTCTTCAAACGCTTATGATTTAAAAGAACATAAATGATAGTAACTGAAAAGATGTTCCAGTCCTCCCTAATTTTCATTTTCCAGTACATTAATTCCTCCACTTTCCCAACCTCCTGACAATAAATTCGAATAAGATTCGTCTCCATTATTGAAGAGGGTAGTTAGCTAAAAATATATAGAAAAATTAAAAGATAATGATATTTTTATATCTTTAATTTGTAATGATATTAAATTTTTATCCTTAGAAATATACTACAAAACCTAAGTGTCATCTCCAGTAATCTCTCACTTTATTAACTTCATTCATTCATCCACTTCCTTATCCCTTCTTCAAAATTATATTTATATTATCATCACAGCACAGCATCATCGTCAAACAGAAAACTTAATCCATGGAAGGCATAAAACACAGAAAGATTGAAGTAAATGGAATCAACATGCATGTAGCTGAAAAAGGAGAAGGCCCAGTGGTTTTGTTCCTTCATGGTTTCCCTGAACTCTGGTATAGTTGGCGTCACCAAATTCAATATATAAGCGCACAAGGTTACCATGCTGTGGCTCCTGATCTTCGTGGCTATGGTGATACTGATGCACCATCTTCAATAACCAGTTACACTTGTTTTCACATAGTGGGTGACATAGTTGCTCTTATTGACTCATTGGGTGTGGATCAAGTGTTCCTTGTGGCTCATGATTGGGGTGCTCTTATTGGTTGGTATCTTTGTTTGTTTCGCCCTGATAGAGTCAAAGCCTATGTTTGTCTCAGTGTTCCTTATTTGAGAAGAAACCCCAAAGTCAAAACGGTAGATGGCATGCGTGCCATGTATGGAGATAACTACTACATTTGCAGATTCCAGGTTCTTCTTTTTTATGTCTAAATTCAGTGTTTTGTTTTGAATTGTGAGCGTGGTGTCGATTACGGTAACAGTTCTGACTGCGATTGTGTTCGGTGTGTCCATTGCGATGCGGATTACGGGTAAGTGTGAATTATTTTTTTATTAAAACAATATTTTTGAATATGATGCGGTCCGATGTGGCCTGATGCGATCCAAATGTGATACGATACGGTTGCAATGCGGCCACATCATTGTGATTCGGAATCACACCACAATTGCAGTGTGATATGGTTACGAAGGTCAGCACAACCACAATGTTGCCGCCATTATCTACAATTTAAATCACTGCTCAAAATCTTATTTGAACTAGATTTAAAAAATTTGTTATTAGTTGTAAGCTTTTAGAATTCACCAAGAGGGAGACTTAACTTAATGATCATTGCATTGTAAAAGTGGACAAGGATTCTGTGTTCCAAAACGATCTTGTATTTATGTTCTCATTCAATAGGATTACATTAAATAATATAAAATATTACTTTAGGTTTTTATAATTTTTTTCTTCAACTAAATCGTGCATTTTGATTGGTCCGGTACACTACGAGGACAGCATATCTCCATTCTCTACCGGTTATGTCAAATAGTAAAAAGATCACATTTATAAGGATTTTGTTGTTGAATATAAGTATAAATTACCTAAACAGCCAATATTAGCAATTTAAAGATGCAAATTAAGGGGATTGAGTGAGAAAATAAAAGACAATAACAACTATAAGAATAAAATATGGATTGAAACTTTCAGAGATTAGTTACACCACATTTCAACATTAACAAATCTGTAATGATACTCTCACTTAACATGCTCTAAATTAATTATGAATGTGAATTATCCTAATGTAACTATTGGTTATTCCTTTAAGAAGAGAATGAAGTGTCTAATATGCCCAACTCCTACTTTGGTGATAATTATAACACATTAAACTCATTAAGAATTATGATAAACCATTGACCCTATTATGGATTTTCTAACACTATAGAACAAAGCATGAGGGTTGCTTCCCTAATAAAAAGTGAACTAATTGCATTTTACAGGAGCCAGGCGAAATGGAAGCTCAAATGGCTGAAGTTGGTACTGAATATGTGTTGAAGAACATTCTTACAAGTCGCAAGCCCGGTCCTCCAATCCTTCCTAAGGGAAAATTTGGAACCGGGTTCAATCCGGATATGTCCGATACCTTGCCCTCTTGGCTCACACAAGAAGATTTAGCTTATTTTGTCACCAAGTTGGAGAAAACCGGCTTCACTGGAGGGTTAAACTACTATAGAAACTTCAATCGGTGTGTTCCCTGTTCCTTATGCATCTTGGTATTGTTTTCTAAGATCATTGTCATTTGTACAACTAGACATGACAACTTGTATTGTATAATATGATAGGGTGCCCAATTATGATTACTTGTATTGTATTCATTTGTAGAAATTGGGAACTCTTAGCACCATGGAGTGGAGTGCAAATTAAGGTTCCAGTAATATACATCACAGGTGAATTAGATTCAGTGTACACTTCCCTAGGGTTTGAGGAATATGTTCAAGGTGGAAATTTCAAGAAAGATGTTCCAAATTTGGAGAAAGTGATTGTGCAAAAAGGAGTTGCTCACTTCAATAATGAAGAAGCATATGATGAAATCAATAATTACATTTACAACTTTATTAAGAAGTTCTGATCTTAATGACCCACAAATGAAATAAGTGTCCTTGATTAAGGGCTATCTTGTAATTTAAGTTACCGTGTTTGGTCTTTCTATGTTTTCTAATAATATTGTGTTGTAACAATACCATGTTTTGTCATTTGTTTGTGGAAATTAAGTACACATTAAAAATATTAACTATTACTCATGAGTTAAAATTATATGAAGTGTAATGATATATATCCTTCAATTCTACTTATATTATAAGAAAAATGATATATTTTATCTGTAAATTAATTATTAATAAACAAAATTTCATATTGTGACACATGTTTTTTTTATGGTGTAGGAGGATATAACATTTATATAAATTAATAAAATTAATAATTTCTATGTAATCTAAACCAATGGTCCAGACCGGCCTCGACGGATAGAAATCATCCATCTCAAACGGTGTCTCAATCCCTGTCTCGAGCCAATAAAAATATTACGTTTTGTTTTTAAATTTTTTCTTTTATTCATATGATGATATGTTATTGGTCTGAGACAGGGAATGAGACACTGTTCGAGACAGGTGATCCTCATCATACCTCCCGAAAATTTTAATGAGACTTTGTAACGATGGTACTGTATGGAACATCTTTCTGTAAAAATTTATACACATTCAGTACATCATTTATTATTTATATATATTATTCATATTTAAGATTCAATTATTAATTAAATATGAATGGTCGATAATGCAATAACAATGTGAAAAATTATTACACTATATGTGCATACATTTTTTCATATATTAATTATTTTTGTTTTAATTTTTGTAGAGGTATTCAAATCCGGAACAATTAAAAAAACCAAAAATCATTCCAAAAAAATATAAGTTGTTTAGATCTTATTGGGCTGGGGGTTGTTTATTACTTATTAGTTAATATTTTCTTATTGTTAAAATTATGCTCGGCTTGTTAATGATATTGCTTTGATGGTGTTTTATTTTTTCTTTTTTTTATCTTTGTTGTCATTTTCATTTTTAGTTCAAATGAATATTATTAATAATCAATTAAATGTTTACATGTATCGTTATTGATATTAGGAGGGTTGGAGTAGACTCATTGCTTTTTACGTGAATTTGAGGCTTTGGAAACATGTTAAACTTATTATTTTGAAATAGACATCTTTTTATTGAACCTGCCAACTTGAAAATGTGGTATATTAGTTTTTTTTTTTATTTTAAAAAAATGAACCATATATTATTTATATCTTCAAATTTGATTACATTTTGTCTAAAAATTGATCCAAGCCCACTGTGAACACCCCTAATTTATTTTATAATTAATAGTATCTCATTATCTTATATTATCTAATACATTATCATATTTTTTAGTGTATTGAATATATGGATTAAACGACATAGGTGAGGACCGTAAGGTTCACTGTGATTTTATACATGAGAAAAGTGTGAAAAAAAAGAAGAAAAAGTAAAGACAGTTTTGATAACTTTTATGATTGTACACTGTGAATAAAGTAATTTTACTCAACCAAAGTATCATTATATTTTTATGACTTTATTTAGAATTGCGTGAAAGTAACTAATTTTGTTTGGTTCCTTTTCATACAAGAGAGAACAAATAAGAAAAGGAAGGAAAATATATGAGGATGACTTTTATGTTTTATAGTGTAAATAAAATTGTGAAGAGGATCTTACTCACGATCTTGATTCAGTTTTGATGAATACATCAATATCAGAAACGAAATAAAAGGATGAATATCCTTAAAACTTAGAGGTATATTCAACACAAGATCAAAACATATTAGCTTTCTAAGATATGTATTTCTATCTTAAAATCATTTACTTAAGTATCACCAAAATCTTTTTGAAAAAGTATTAAACATGAATTTAAAAATGGACTTAAACTTAAAAATAATTGGGTAATCGGTTACTCGAACTGAGTAATGTGTGTTGTGTTACTCTAACAGAGTAACTGATTACCCTAATTGACTAATAAATTATCAAACAAAATTAATTACTTAACAACACAAAAACTTTTGGTGATTGATATACAAGGATTCAATATTAAATTGTTTTACACATTTAACAATCATAGTCCTAGAAACAAGTTGTTCATTGATATCAATTTTATGTATATTTCACCATATGATGTGGTTAAAGGGAAAATTATTTCAGAAGTGGTGTACTTCTAAAAAGTGAGATTTGAGAAGTGTAATCAGAGAAAAATTCTTAGGGTGAGATTTGTAACGATTTATAAATGTAAGAGGATTTGACGAAGCCTTCGATGGATTACAAGATGAACCGGTATAAATCTATGTCTCTCTTACTTCTTATATATTCCACTGCATATTTCCTCTAACAATTTTCTAAGTTACAAAAAATCTACATTAAATACAGAAAAATCAGAAAATTAATTTATCCCACTTAGTTTGTCCTCTTATCTTACAATAAGGTCATTCTGGTATTTTTAGCCAATTATGAATACTTTCTCAATTTCTAATGAGGTACAAGGGAATTGTGACAATCTATAGGGAGGTTAAGAGAATGATAGTAACTCTTGCTGTAAATGCCTTTTTCCTTCAAGTTGAAAAATGGTTATAACCATTTGTGGCTGCTTTCATCTCTCAAAGAGGAGAAAATGGTTGACAACATATGTTTTTTTTTCAAGTAATTAAAAAACTTGTAATAATGAGTAATTAATCTCAAATAATTACTAAATTAAAAAATCTTGTAATAGTGACTAATTAATAATATATCAGAGTAATTAATAAAAAAAACAATTTCAATAATAATTACTTTAATATTGAATCATTATAATTAAGAAAGTTTTTAAAGATGACTAATGACAGTTAAATAGAAAAAGAATTTTTTTCATAATTAACTTCAAACATGAAGAAAAAAAATTAATTAAATAGGTAACTCATGTTTGTGTTGATTTCATCTTCAAGTTGTGAAGCTTCGGAATGTATTAATATTGTCTCTTTCATCTTTTGAAGTGGACAATGAAGTTAAAATAAGAAAAAGAAGAAATATTATGTGATCCTTGCTCTCTTTAAGGATATGAATGTTGATGATAGGTTAGTTATGTTATTTTAACTAATCAGAACAAATCTTGATTTCTAACCAAAAAACAATGTAAT
Source organism: Lupinus albus (assembly GCA_009771035.1). Classification (NCBI taxonomy): domain Eukaryota; kingdom Viridiplantae; phylum Streptophyta; class Magnoliopsida; order Fabales; family Fabaceae; genus Lupinus; species Lupinus albus. The sequence goes on along the minus strand of CM020013.1, from coordinate 1,129,980 downwards.
CTTGATTTCTATATTGCACGAAGAATACGTACTAGCAAAATCAATGCTTATGAGATATGAAAGTAAAATAATATTTCTATCCTTTTGTAAATAAATAATCGAAGAAGTTTAGATCCATTCAATTAACGAATGTATCATCTAAGTACAAACAAACACGATGCTAATACCTTCGATTTTCAAGCTTCTGTAATCTAGCCTTACTAAGATTGAGCAATAAAATATTTTCTATATTTTATGTGCAAAAACGCAGTGATAAATTCATAGATCCATTTTGCTATATTTATTTTAAAACCCCAAAACTTTAACAATAGGGACTATTGCAAGGAGCAATAATAACTCCCAAAACCATAAAATTCAGATTTAAAACCTTTAGGCAATTATAGTAGCGAAAATGAAACACATAATATTGGATAGCAAAATGAAGCAAAAAACATAAACATGAGTTTTGCTCTCTTATAACAAAAGTAAACAATGTCCTTGCGCATTGTACATAAATATCATAGACCCCATAATAAAGCATAAAATTAGGAAAAGTGCACAATTTTCAATAAGATTTATTTCATGTGTGGATCAGATCAGAATTTGGTTATGAAATCGTAAATGTGATGACCAATTTCTTCAGCAGCTTCTTGGTTGTTGAAGTGACCAACTCCTTCTTGCACAACAACTTCTTCCAAATTTGGCACATATTTCTTGAACCCTCCACTATGGATATAATCCTTTGTCCCTAGTGAGGTGTATACTACGTCTAAATCTCCTGTTATGAATTTAACTGGCACCTTGATTTGTGCTCCAGTCCATGGTGCCGTGAGCTCCCAATTTCTGCAAATCCATTAAATATAAATAATTAAGTTACGGACTGTATTACTAGATGTGGTTGCAATTAGGGGTGGAAACATGTCAGAACAGACTTTGCCTTAAACAGACCGAGCCTATATACCATATAGGAGTCTGGGCCTGACCTGTTAGCCTGTTTAAAAAAAATCAAAGCCTAAGTCTGATCTCTTTAAAAGTCTAGTCTAGTAAGTTAGACTATTTAAAGGTACGTTAAAATAAAAAATTCAATACATTATTTACACTTTGGAAAAATTACATACTTATATGGGTTAGGTTATTTTCTTAAGCCAAAATCTCAACATCTAAATGTCCAATTATTAAATAGTCTAATTTCTAAGTCCTAGTGAATTTACATAAAAAAAATTATTATTTAGTTTTTTTGGTACATAAATATACAAAACATTGCATAGGTCGGCCTGTTAGGCTTAATAGGCTTTTTAAAAGGTATGAGCCTGACCTATTTAGGTTTAATAAGTTATTGGAGAAGCATAAGTCTGACCTGTTTACCGAAAAGGTCTAGCCTGTTTCTACCCTTAGCTGCAATGTTGCGGTTGCGGGGACCGCCACAACCGCATTACACTGCAATTGCGGTGTGACTCCGAAATCCAAAGGTGTTTGGACCACATCAGGCTGCATCGGGTCATATCGGAATCAAAAATATTGTTTTAATAACAAAACAATTCACACCGCAACGGTCACCAAATGGCACATCAAATTAGAGTTTTTTTGGAAAACAATACAAGATGCATAAAGAATGTGGATCGCACCGGTTGAGATTTCTGTAGTAGTTCAAGCCTCCTGTGAAGCCAGATTTCTCATATTTGGAGACAAAATAAGCAAGATCTTCTTCGGTGAGCCAAGAGGGTAAGGTATCAGACATATCAGGATTGAATCCAGTTCCAAACTCTCCTTTGGGTAAGATTGGGGGACCAGGTTTGCGACCTGTAAGAATGTTCTTCAACACATATTTAGTACCAACTTCAGCAATTTGAGATTCAATTTCACCTGGTTCCTGTAACATCAATTATAAACACTTAATACCATTACCCTCAAATCTGAAAATCTCAATTCGTTTGGCCCAACAAACAAAAACTCCTAATTTAAAAACATATTACTCCATAAGGTTAAATCCATCTTCACAACTTCATCTTCTAACCTAGACGATTTAAATTGCGGACTGCGTCATCTCATGTTACCGCAATATTGCGGTTGTGGTGGCCGTCGCAACAGTATCACACCGCAACTTCGAATCACACAGGCTGCAACACAACTGCATCAGACCACTTTGGGACCGCATCGGATTCAAAAATATTGTTTTAATTACAAAATAATTCACACAATAACAGTCACAATCCGCATCACAATTGTAGTGACCATAATCACAATAGTTACCACAATCGCGATGACAACCAGAATGGGAACCATGATAAGATTAAAGTTATAGCAGATCTAGTTAAAACAAATTAATCATCTATTGTAAGTAGATATGATCATATGTGTAATAACAAAAAATAGTCTAGATCTAGATAAAACAAATTGTGGGTAATAAACAAGAACCTGGAATCTGCAAATATAATAATCATCTCCATATAAAGCACGCATGCCATCTAAAGTCTTCACTTTGGGATTCCTTGGCGTATAAGGGACACTGAGACAAACATAGGCTTTGACTTTGTCAGGGCGAAAGTTACAAAGGTACCAACCAATGACAGCACCCCAATCATGAGCCACAAGGTAGACTTGTTCCACACCCAATGAGTCAATAAGAGCAATGATATCACCCACAAGGTGGAAACAAGTGTAGCTGTTGATTGAAGATGGTGCATCAGTTTCACCATAGCCACGAAGATCAGGAGCTACAGCATGGTAACCTTGTGAGCTTATATATTGAATCTGGTGGCGCCAACTATACCAGAGTTCAGGGAAGCCATGAAGGAACAAAACCACAGGGCCTTCTCCTTTTTCAGCTACATGCATGTTGATGCCATTCACTTTCACTGTTCTGTGCTCTATGCCTGCCATTGTGTTAACGTGATGTGATTGTAGTTTGTGGAAGAGAATTTATACAGCTTTATGTATCACTCCAATAATTATCAATGACACTTTATTCATTTAAAAAATTATTAAATTACTTTTTATTACACGTTTGTTTATTTATTTTGTAACGGGTAGATTAAAAAACATATTTCATATTATAGTCATTCATTATTGGAAAGTCAAATGATTTGAATTAATGATTATATCTAAACAATTGGATTTTCCACTTATTCTTGGATTAATTGGATTTTCTCCCTTTTGTAATAAGATAAATAGTAAATTATACTGACATCTCATCAGTTTTAATGAAGTTACACAAATCATCCACACATTTTTAAAGCATACACAAATCACCCATAATTATATATACATTACACTAACTACTCATGTAAGAGATATAAGTGTATTTTCTTAAGCAAAAAATGACGATGAGTGTAATTAAGTCAAACAAAATATAGTACGTTGTGAAGACAAGTCCAGATAGTATAAGAATCAATGTCTATTCATTATTTTGGTTAGTTACAATATAATATAAGAGTTGATAATCTCCTTAAGATTGTTAATGCAGTTTGTAATAATGAATAAAAAATAATGAATATATATCAACTCTTATACTATTTGGACTTATTTTCACAATGTACCATATTTTATTTGACTTAATTACACTCATTGTCATTTTTTGTTTAAAAAATTACATTTATCTCTCTTACACGGGTATTACACGGGTAGTCATTGTAATGTGTAATATATATATAATTATGGTTGGTTTATATATGTTTTAAAAATGTGTTGGTGATTTGTGTAATTTCACTAAAACTCGGGAGTATTATTGTAATTTACTCTAAGATAAAAATTTCTTAGTGTCAAAATAAATATTTGATTCATAGAAATGACATTTGTTGAGAGCGACTTCCATAATAATAATAATAATATGGGGATATGTAATAAATTATAAAATGATGTGTTGAATTTAAATAAAAATTAAAATTTTCGATTCCTATTCTAAACACATAAAAGGTAATGAAAAGTGGGAAATTAATTATTTGATCTTGTAGAGGGCAGTTTTATAATGTTGTTTTAATTATAGAAAAAAAAGGAGATTTGTTTCTTTATAAGTGTCATTCTAGATTATTTTGTATAAATTAAAAAAGTATATATTTTTTTTTTGATAAAATAGATATTGTATATCCTATCATTTCATTGTTAACTGACAATATATTTGTATGTTCACACGAGTCGTTCTATATTTTTCTTATTAAAGTCAAATTAGTACAGGATAAAAGTATAAAATAAAAAATATCATAAATCGAACAATTTAAAATGATAAAATTGAATGACATGTAAAAGGTTATTGGAGCAATGAAAATTTTACCTGTAAAAAAATAAACATGAAAAAGTTGATAAGAAGATAGACAAAATATTAACTTGTGAAAAAAAGTATAATGAGTGAGTAAAGAGAGATGAAATTGTTAGAAAAGTTTTACTTGCGTTCTTCATTTTGTGAAAATTTACGTGTAAAAAATTAAACATAGACAAGTTTTGAGGAGGTTAGATAAATAGTTAACTTGTGATAAAAAGAAGTAAAATGAGTGAGTGAAGGGAAAGAAAAATGTTAGAAAATCATTGCCCGTGACTTTTTCATTTTGTGAATAATTTCGTATGAAAAATTAAACATGAAAAAGTTTGGAGGAATATAGACAAAATGTTAATTTGTTATAAAAAGTAAAATGAGTGATTGGATGAAGAGAAAAATATTTGAAAAGTCTTACGTATGAGTTATTTAGTTTGTTAATAATTTACCTATAAAAATTAAACATGAAGAAGTTGTTAATTAAATAGACAAAATATTAACTTGTGACAAAAAGTAAAATAAGTGACTAGATGAAGAAAAAATGTTACAAAAATATTATCCATGAAAATGTTGAAGCATGTTTAAGTATTTCATCCAAAAGAAATAATATTATAACACCAACAATATTTTGGTTTAGTGATGTAATGTCTCATTAGATCTATGGGACGACCAAAAAGTTAATGGTTCAATTCATATCAGCAACACTTGTTGGGATGGAGAGTTACACATCGCAAAAGATATTAGTTATTTACCAAAAAAACGGAGGGAATACCAATAGTTATACCATAAAATAATAAATATTATAGCAAATTAATATCAAAGGCAAAAAATATTATATATTAAGAAGTTGTGATAATATTAATTATGGCTAATAACACATGTCCCACTAATATTTTTACTAAAAGAACCACCTAAATAATACATGATTATTTTTTATCTTCATCAGTCAAACAATTTATATATGGATGTGGATTCTCCTCTACACTATATTTTTCCTCTCTTCTCAATAATAGAAAAAAATTGATAATTGATAAATAAATAATTAATGTTGTCATAAACTTCGAAAACATAATTAAAAAATTAAAAAAAAATCTGAAAAATAGACTCTTATAAAAGGATCATCAATCATGTGAGTATTTGTAAGATGGAGAAATTGATAGTGTTTGTATTATCTGTAAGAGCAAAAAATTTTATATTTGAAAACGTTTATAACTTTATATCAATTATGTGGGAGTTGTTAGGAAAGACTATTGTCAAGAATCAATTATAAATATTAAAATATTGTAAGTTCATTATTTACATTCATAGCCAAAAATATGTTTAAAAAATCATTCAGATCATCGATTTAATCTAATTTAAAGTGTTTAAACATGATTTCGATAATCTAATCTTATCAAATCATGAAAATAATTAAATATCTTGCTATGATAAAAAAAGGTATGGCACATGGTTTAACCCCTCCAAGTAGCCAATTAAATTTTAACAATTAATGGTGCACTATTCGAATATTAATTTTATAATTTGACCCCAAAGAAATCATATACAATAATCCAATAATATTTTGACACAAATAAATATTAATATTATTTCTCTCTTTGGCAATAAAACACTTAAATATATTTTTCGTCCTTATAAATTTTTATATTTATGATTCTTTTTTTATATTTAGTCCAAATTTTCTTTTTTTGACTTTTTTAATGTTAAGTTTGAAAAGGAAACATTGATGTAAAACCCATCACCCGAAACCATAACTCCTAGTCACATATCAAGTCTGTGAAGCATTGCTTTTTACATAGACATTACACACAACATTAATAATGGTACTTAGACACTCGCAATTTCCATAAATATAGGTTAGGAAGATGCCTCACCATATATAAATAAAAAATTTATATAATGTCAGATAAAATAAAATATAAGTTTTTTAATTGAGAGACAAAATATGTACATATCCTACAAATAACATTATATATTTGAAGATTAATCCTTTTTTACATTTTGACCATCAATTCTAGGAAAATTCAATGTTTTAGATCTACTCATTAATTCAAACCATTGAAATTCCCTATAATTAATAGCTAAGATGAAAACTAAGTTTAAAAAATTTATTCTTGCAATAAGTAGATATCTCTTTATATTTTACCAAACAATTGAAAGTACCAATATCAAGAACTCACTTTATGTCTCATTATGTACCAATTCAATTGAAAGTTGTCTTCTTAAAAATAAAAAATAAAAATAACATTTTTATATTATTTGGTGTGATATAATTTACGGGAAATTGTGACATCAAATTTTTTGAGAAGACAAAATTCTAATTAGTGTTTTGTGTGCTATAATGGGGAATATGTAGCTGTAATGAATTCATGAGTTTTGAAAGGGATCGTTTTTCTCATTTTTTTTATAATAAAATGGTGATTTCTGTAGTTTCTATTCACATTTGTCATTGATGTGGAGCTTCATTAATAAATGGTTTTCGACTTTTCGTCCAAAGTTGAAGAATAAAAACAGAAAAGGAAAGAAAATAATGACTAAAAAATAAATAAAAAGAAAAGGTGAATATAATGACCAACATTTATAGGGTAAAAAACATTTAAACCATTAACGTTATTAGTATTACCATAAATATGCAATTGTCAAATATGATTTTACTTCCTTTTATTAAAAATAATAATTGATAAAAAATATTTTTTTTCTAATCCTTAACTATTTTGGGTGAGTACTAATTTGACAGTCAAAAACTAATTCGTTCTAAGGTGAAGAAATCGCTAAAATAGTTATAACCTATTTGATACACAAAATAAAAATTGAACATAATTATACTATCAAGAGCTTTGTTGTTACCTTTTCTCCTTAATTAATCAAATATTAATATGTGAAATATTCTACTTCACAAACTCATATATGGTATATGAATACTCAATTCTCATCAAACTCTAAAGTTTTTTGTTCTTTTCCTAGGTAAAAAGTATTTGGGTTGTTTTACACAGCATAGATTTGATTTTAAAAAAAGAAGAATAAAGAAGGGTCATTATGAAATTTTGAATTGGGAACCCCAATTTGTGCCAATTTACTAAAAAATTATATGAATAAACTACTTCTTTGCTGTAATTTTTTAGTTTATTATTATCAATATAATGTATTTTTACCTAAATCGTATTTCATATATATGACTTTAAATAATGTCGTTAATGATATACATGAGTTTGAGGACTGATTTTACTTTTTTAAAACTCGTGGTCACCATCTATGATTTTACTTTTTTATATTAATTTTTTAAAGTTGTATTTCATTAGTACGATTTTCATTGTATATTTACAACAATATTAGTTTCTCGTATGGTGGTTATTGCTTTATATAGTAAAGGTGGATGTACATGGTTTAACACATACCCAATGTTTATTTTTTGGTTTTTTTATAACTTTGACATATATTATTTGTATAAAGACTCTAATACAATATGATTAGATTGTTATAGATGTACAATAAAAACCGTGCTAATACAATAAGACTTTAAAAAATTAATATAAAAGAGTAAAATCATGGATGGTGACCACAAGTTTTGAAAAAATAAATTGTGTCAGTGACAACTTTGTTTAAAAATCGTGCATATGAAATACGATTTATTTAAAAGTACCGGTAATAAATCAAATAGTTATACTAAATGAGTAATTTAGTAGTCAAATTTTCCGAGACTCCTCGCACCCTTGTTCTTTCCGCTCCTTCATTTTCATCATAGCCTCTGATTTTTCACCTTCCATCCCTACTTAATTTGGCCACTTCATTTTCAAGAAATGTACAATCATAAATTATTTTATTTCGACTCTTTTTGCATAAAAGTAATAGAAATAAAATTATCATTTTTACTATTAATCTCTTTTATACAAGAATATTAAAAATAAGTTGTCTCTTTAATAATTAATATGTCTCCATGAACTACATTATTTTGTTTCATTTTATATGTGATAAATAAAGAAATTGACTAAACTTTAAGTGCAAGTGGTACTGATATCCAACTATATTAAAACATGTGTAACTTTTTGCTACCTCAACATCAACCAATAAATACTATTAAAAGTGATAACATCTAACCTTTTGAATCTCCGGGTTGGATTTTGATATAGTTGATATTCTACCCGAACTCATCTAAATCCAATTAATATATGTAAATTATAAAATTACACATAAATACATATATAAAAGCTATATATATATATATATATGAATATATGTTTCAGATGAGTTTTTATCGAGTTTGGGTTACCTGAAACCCGACGGGTACGTGATGATATATTTGCTTTCAATCTCGCTTAATTCGAGTTTGGTTGAATTTCGAATTCGGAGTTGAGTAAGTACAAACTCGCCCCTTTGTCATTGCTTCACATTCAGTTTTTTTATTCAATGAACATTCTCCTGCTCTATCTTCAATTCATACCTTTTCATATTTTCTAAGTTTCACCTCATCTCTCGTGGGACAAATGGAATTTGAAACACACTTTTTGCAACACACTTTCCATAGGCAAAATTTAAAAAAGCTTCTACAACCAAATCCATTTCAATCTCAACCTATAATAGTAAATCGCATAACGTCATACTTTCATTAAAAAAATATATGTCATATAGTGGCACCATGAAAAGAAGTATATGTAGCTGTTGCAACAAAAAGTTCGTTGAGAAAGTGCTATACATGATGCCAAGTTCTTATATATATTTAGAAAAGATTCATAGTTTTAGTCCATAGGGAATCACTTTCTCCCATATAATGATATATTCATCCATTCCTTCATGAGGTGAGAATGTATTGTCAACATTGTTGAATTTTCGAGAAAGAAAGATATTGCTTTCAGTGAGAATATCATGAGGAACATAAAGGAAGGGAAAGGGTGAGGCTATGATATTATAATGGACAAAACTTACGTACAGTTCCTTATATATAAGTGAATGAATATGTGTCATCTTTTAAACTCGACTCATTATTTAGCTCAACAAAACTTGATTATAACCCAAACGAGTTGAATTTAAGCTAAAAATTAAGATGATTAAATAAATGAGCCGAATTTGAGTTATGTAGAATTCGATTCAGTATGTTCATGAGCTATTCGATGATATATTTTATGTTATATATATTATATTTATATGTAATAATGTATATTATTGTAATTAAATAAATAATATAGAAACTGTTGGAACTTGTTTAGTTTGAGGCCATTAGTGTGGACCTTAGGATGTGAAATTGAAAAACTCACAAGTCCACATTGGGAGTTTTTGTAAAAACCTCACAAGTCCTACATTGGAGGATGCAAAGAGTAGTGACAAAATCTCATTCTATAAATAGAGGTCCCCCCTCATTATTTTTTGCACCTGAAGCTTGTACGCTTATACAAGCTTCTTTCTCCCTCCGTAAATTCTGCCGATGCAATTCCGGCCTAATTTCTCTCCCTTTCTTTCCGTGGCACTAGAGTTGGAACATGAATCCAATATTGTGGGAAATTCGGAATACTGACACTGGTAGTCGGATTCTTACAGTGCAGTAAGATATCGTATAACAGAGAGCTGGGCTATTTTATCCTGGGGACGACGTGGTTGATAGTCTGCTTGCACCTTGAGGCAGTACCACGAAACGTCTTAAAGAGAGCGACCTGATCGTGACTCAGCCAGTAAAGATTATCTCGTGTCATTATTGCGGATTACTAATACAATAGAAACTAATAAAGCTAATAAGTTGAATTAATCCAGCTAATGAAGGGGACCAAATTAAAGGGGAATGCGTGACTTGATTTTAGCTTTGCTTGCCTTTAAAATGGAAATGTGGCTCATTCCCAATTTTGACAATTTTGACAAGGTTTTAAATAATTGTTACAATTTGTGAATATATTTGGATATTATCTTATAAAGATTTTGTTAAGTTATGTTTATCTTGCTGTTTATTAATAAACTACTTCGACTAACTCATATTTTAGTATGATCAATCTTTATCATCTTAAACTTATCTACATGATATAAGAGTTATTTCATCATTTGTGACATGCTCGTTAGTATTCATTCATTTTCTTTTCAACGTCACAATTTCATATTACAAGGATTATCCAAATAAACAAACATTGCTCCAATACAACGATTCACACGCATGATCATTTTGATAATGCGTTCTTTTCCCCCTCTCATTAACGAATTATGTTAGCAATGATTTCCTTTTCCATCAACGGTTGTTTTGATGGTCATTATATCAATGATTTCTCTTATCTTTGACAATCATTCTTATGACACCTTTTTTTCAGAGTGGTGAATTACATTAGTTGTGACTATCTTTCACATTAGCGATCATTCCAAATGTTGATTATATATGCAGATTTTTGTAGTTCACAACACCTCTCAACAATTATTATGAATCTCAATTATTTGATTATTTTTATTTTGAAACTAATTATTTGTAGAGCTTATTAAGTTTTAGGGTGTTAGATATAATTGGGTTGATAGAACAATATCTTTCATTTGTAATATTTTAGTACCTTTGGTACTTTTTAAATAAAATTTCTCTTTGCCGATAAAAAAGATAGAACATTATATTATCTCGGATTTAATTAGTGTTGTTCATCTTGTTAGTTATTATTTATATCCTTATTATTTTGTCATTTGTAACAAATTTTTCCTATATAATAAACTATTTATACTAACACATATTTGAGTTTGAACAATCTTTTACCATCTTAAACCTTCCACGAGGTTATGGTTTACAAAATCTAAGAATCTTGATGTTTGAAACAATTGAGAACCTATACAATCAATGTGACCACAAGTTGATCATAATAAGTTTAGTGGAAAAAACATACTTCACATCTTAGTCATTTATTCTTGGAAAATCTGATGGTTTAGATGTACTCACCAATTCAAACTATTGGATTTTCCAAGAATGAATGATTATGATGTGGAGTACGTTTTTGTCACTTACTCTTGGAGTAAATGAATCCATTCCCCTATCGAAATATTAACATATGATCAAATTTGAAGATTATTTAAATAAAAAATGATGTATGTACTATTACGTTTTTTTTACACTGTCAGTGTATCATACATAATTCAATTTTAATTATCATTGACTTTTATATAAAAGTAATACAAATTTACAAGAGTTTTTTTTACACTTTTAATGCATTATCCACAATTCATTTTCACTCTTCATTCAATTTTATATAAAAGTAATACAATGAAAGGGCAAATATATATTACACTGTTATTTAAAACGTTGAATTAATAAGCATAGGAAATAGGAAAAGTTAATAGAGCAATAGACCATATTAAATATTCATTTATTTGGTACAGACTTTAGCATCTCCTAGTTTCTAAGTCCATTAAACAATGAATCCTCTCTCACTTTAAATTCATTCACTGATCAACTTCGATCATATCACAAAACAACACAAGAGATAATGGAAGGCATAGAGCACAGAACAGTGAAAGTGAATGGCATCAACATGCATGTAGCTGAAAAAGGAGAAGGCCCTGTGGTTTTGTTCCTTCATGGCTTCCCTGAACTCTGGTATAGTTGGCGCCACCAGATTCAATATATAAGCTCACAAGGTTACCATGCTGTAGCTCCTGATCTTCGTGGCTATGGTGAAACTGATGCACCATCTTCAATCAACAGCTACACTTGTTTCCACCTTGTGGGTGATATCATTGCTCTTATTGACTCATTGGGTGTGGAACAAGTCTACCTTGTGGCTCATGATTGGGGTGCTACACTTGGTTGGTACCTTTGTTTGTTTCGTCCTGATAGAATCAAAGCCTATGTTTCTCTCAGTGTTCCTTATTTGCCCAGAAACCCTAAATTCAAACCTCTAGATGGTATGCATGCCTTATTTGGAGAAGACTTCTACATTTGCAGATTCCAGGTTCTTTTTTTATCACTAAAACATTGTTTTACCTAAATTTATAAATTTTTCTTATTAGTCATTCTGTCACATTATATTATTGGGTAGGATAGGATTGGGGACACCATCTTACTAGATTTGAACGCAATTAGAACTTTAAATTTTGTCTCCACCCTCAGCTAGTCGGGCCCAACTCCTCTCCAGTCCAGTACTGGATTATAAAGGGGAATGAATAGTTACAATTTATTTTATTAAAAATATATTAAAATTAGGACCGTTAGATTTTTATTTTTTCCACATGTCATAATCCTATTATGGTAATAGACTCTCTAGTAATGGAGATGATCCAAATTCCAGCTAGTCAGTCTCACCGTATATTGCTTTTTGCTAATTACGTACTAACTCAATCATCTTAACATCTTTAAGATTTAAACTTCAATAGCAGTTACGTTATCATCATTTAAATATTTTAAAATTTAAATAGAGTCATTGTCACGTGTTCTTGTAAGAAACAAAATGAAATATCTCAGCTGTATTTATTAATAAAATGACATTGGTACAAGAGAGCATTTAAATTCATTGATGAAAGATTCAGGTTTGATAATTTAGTATAGTATGTGTAATGTTATCAATTTATCATTTCTAATTTTTTAGTATTGGTAATACGTCACATGCTAACTTCACCTATAAAGGAATATAAAAAGTTAGTTTTTAAATGGAGATGTTTATTTTTTGGGTTTCTTAAATCAAAGACTCTTAATTTATAATATAACACAAACTTAAGTTATCTTTGATCTAATGTTGGTTTGACTCATCAGTATTCTCTCTATTAATGGAGGGACAAATACATATTTTTCTTTTTTTTAATGATAAAATATGTAATTTCATTATAATCAAATAGATATATTTATCATTGAATATTGCATTTACTTTTGGTTGTCAAAGTATTTGTCCTCCATTAATGAAGATGATCTTAATCTGACCTAATTCATGATATAGGAGCCAGGCAAGATTGAAGCTGAGTTTGCCAAAATTGAAACTGAAAATATCATCAAGAACTTTCTCACTAACCGTAGATCTGGGCCACCAATACTGCCAAAAGAAGGGTTTGGATCCATTCCTAAAGATACAACACCCCTTCCTTCTTGGCTCACACAAGAAGATGTGGATTATTATGCTTCTATCTTCAACAAGACAGGCTTCACTGGTGGCCTCAACTACTATAGAAATGTGAACTTGTAAGTTCTCATTCTTTGTTTTTATCTACTTTCTGGTCTTCTCAAACCTGTGACATACTCACATACTTGTCCATTAATAACAAATATTTGATGTCTCAAACCATGTCTCTTTTAAGATTTCATTTTAAAACTAATTGGCTATGAGGAGTAGTCCAACAAGTATTTAAATCATTTCCTTTACAATGAGATAAGCGAATTGAGACTTACTTCTTCCCAACATACCATCTTCACATAAGACAGTCGGACCATGCGAATGATTACTTTGACTCATAATTAAATAGTATATTTTGGCCCATGATAACCGGAAATAATTAAGGTTTCATCTCAAAACCAATTGTTTATGAGAGAAGTAGTCCAACAGGTATTTAAACAATCCATGAGACAATGAGGTAATTATATTCTTATATTTGTTATTACTAGTATGCAACAATATAATTTGTGGGTTTGCAATATAATTTCTATAGAAACTGGGAGCTCACAGCACCATGGACTGATGCACAAATCAAAGTACCTGTGAAGTTCATTACTGGTGATTTGGATATGGTTTATACTTCATTTGGAACAAAGAAGTATATTGAGAGTGGTGCTTTCAAGAAAGATGTGCCATTTTTGGAGGAAGTGGTTATACAAGAAGGAGTAGCCCACTTCAATAATCAAGAAGCTGCTAAAGAAGTTAATAAGCACATTCATGACTTTATTACAAAATTCTAAGCTTATCAACAACTTTATTGTTAAGTTGGTTTGTCTTCTGTTTTTAAGTTAAATAATAAGTTATCAACAACTCAGTATGTTCCTGCTTTAAGTGTTGGTTTGTTTCATGATTGTGGCATTATGAACCATATTCTCATTTTAGAGATATGGTTATATATGATTACTGAAAGCAAATAGCTCTTTCACAACATTTAAATGAGGGAAAATACTATATTCTACTACTAAATCCCTTTATCCACAAGAAAGTGATATATGTCACTCGTAAACTAATCACTAATAAATAAAATATCAATTTATAACATCATTTTTTTGTAGGTAGGAAGATTAGTACGATGATATAACATTTCTTTATCATATACTTTCGAATTAAAGGTCTGAACTTATACACACTCATGCTTCATGAATTGTAACTTAACAAAAAAAAATTGACTATAGGGGGCAAGAGAAAATTAATATCGATATTAAAAAAACATCATGAAAGAAAATTCCATATAATTTCCTTTTCTACGTTCCAAATACAGTCAGTAATTTGATGTTGAATAATCTAATCCCAATAATTGTTAGAACAACACTACATTCTAAGTAGAAAAAACCTTAGTACATAGAAGCCAATGTTATATTCACATTGCACAAGTTTATGATTGGCAATCACACCTAAGATGTGAAATAAGTTTAAAAAACTTACTCTTTGAGTAAGTGAATCTTCTTAAAACAGCTACCCATTTTCTAGAGCACCAAAATCGTATTGATCAGCATAGAATTCAAAGAAAAACAAACAATCTCCATACTGAAATCTTTCAACAGAACAGAAATATAAAAAATTGTCTTCACCATATATGAAATAGCAAAAAGTTGATTTCAGAAATAACAACACTAGTACAAAAATAGGGCAACTTGATGAACAACTCAAACCCTAAATCCTCTGCTGTTCCTCTTTCCTCTAGCCTTCTCAAATTTCCTTCCCTTGGATCGGACATAAGGCTTGGTATGACTGTGGGGTACACCAGGTGCAGGACCAAAGTGTTTCACAGCTTCTCTAGCATTCTTTGGGCCTCTTAGAAGTACCTACATTCAATAATATATATTCAATATTAGACTAACTGACAAACTGCATTTAAGATAAAACAAATCATTCCAAAAATTAATATAAAGGCACATACTGTGTTCTGTCCTAGAGGAGCTCTGAGTGCAAGCTGATCAAATGTTAAACATTCACCACCGGCTTTTTCGATTCTTGCTCGTGCAGTCTCTGTAAACCTGAGTGCGGTAACTTTTAGCGGTGGAACTTCATATGATCTGATATCATCAGTTATAGTTCCCACTACCACAGCAATTTTACCTTCCTACATAAAAATCAAAGTACATAAGAAAAAACTGTACTCGGACAAATTATTAGAGTTAATACTATTAATATGTGTATAAAAAGAGTCAAACCTTCCCCTTAGTATATTTGATCAACCTTGACAAGGACAATGGAGGCTTGTTAACCTTGCTCATGAACAAGCGCTTGAGTATCACAGCATTGAACTTGCTGCCAGTCCTTCGAACAAGGAAGCGGTAAAGCTGACAATGAATATTTAGTCACAATCATCTCATGCATACTAAAAATAATCAACTAAGTAAACATATATATCATTTAAATGAAAATTTTAAAAACGTGGGGTAAGATGGTAATGAAAACTTAGAAATTCACCATATGGTATTTCTGAATCTAGTAAAAGGGCATTTCCAATAGCTTAGGAATCTTTAGCATTTATAAATTGATATATAACATTGAAATACCATATGGTGAATCATAAAATTCATGATCAAAAATCAAAACATACTAAGATAATTCATAACATAGGCCACTAATAGCAACAAAAATATCATAAAAGGGTCATACATATCATAATTCATAAGTCATAATAGAAAAATAATACAAGTACACAAGTTGCAAGTCATATGACCATAATCGAAGTGGCAAAATGACACCAAATGACAGCAAACTTTTCTAGGCAGTAAATGAGAAACGAAGAATAAGGCATGGAAGCAAGAAGGAAATTACTAAAAAAAATAGGATTGGGCCAATAAAGATGTGAAAAAAACACATTCTGTAGTATATTAGGAAATGGCAAAAAATAGGTTTATATCAATAAGGAAAGGTAAACCGGTTCATCCTTTAGTTGGATTTTTTTTAAAAAGAAGAAAGAAAGTTATCTTCTACGGTTGCAGCAAGTTGAAGAACACGACCCAAAACACATCAAGATCTGACCCCGAAGCACAGCTAGACCCACAATTCTGGATTGCAGGATTCATGATTCCAGTAGGGACAACAACGTTTTGGTTTGATTCACGCAATATGAACCCCGATTCCAGTGCAAAAAACGATGCATGATAGAATTCGCATCAGTGGGCATGTATTCAACATCAAATCACGGTTTGAATCACACGATGCTTACACTGGTTATCATTATCAGCATGGTCAAAAACGATGCCCACTGGGAATCTATTGTCCTTTGGAAGCAACTAACTATACATATATAGTTGAAGTGGAACTAGCTACCCATATATGAATTTTGAAAATAATATATATATATATATATATATATATATATATATATATATATATATATATATATATTATATGCATGTTATGAACTTGAGAAAATAGAGTGAGAGAAAAAGTATTTTGAAGGCTCAGAAAAAAGTGGAACAAACTATTTTCCAAGACCTTGATAATTGAAATGAAGGTCTCAAGAAGCTGGCATCACATAAATAATCACCAACTTTCACGAAAATCACTAAATCACAATCGACAACTACAAGAGGCTACCATCATATACTTATAAATAAAAGAACACAAAATAAGTTTTGGAGATATTCAATGACATGATAAAACCAGGGAGTGAACTTAAATGAATAAACTGTACATAACCCTAATTCCTAAATGATAAAAAAACTATGAATAAATACTACAAATCATTACTGAATATTAAAATTTTATAAACTATATATTAATTAACTTTCTAAGGCTCATACAAATGTGGAACACAACAAAACTAACACAACACAAAATAGAACACATTTGATATCGTGGTGAATATATAATTAGAATAAGAATATTAGAAACAAACCTTGACCAAGAGTTTGAGATAAATATCATTGGATTTTGGTGCTGTTCTTTTGGTCTTTTTGCTCTTACCACCAGCTTTAAGATCGATTCCCTGCGTAACAAATCAAAATAGAAATCGGTTATTCAAATCAACGATTACATGATTGAAACAAAGAGAGAATGTGATGATGTTGATGAAGATGAATTACCATTGCGACTTTGGGTTTTTTGAAAAGAGTACCTTCCTTATGAAGCTGCTATGGCTGCTCAACTATATCAAGAGGGTTACGAAGCTATGGTTTTTCACTTCTGTGCATGCGGGTTTGGGCTTTATCAAACCTAGGCCCGGTTTTTTTGTAAGGCCCAAAACAAATTATGGCATTTGATTTGGGGCGAGGTAAGGAATGAAACTCCTCTTGAGTAATATGGAGAGTGAATATTTTCATTTAGTTTTAAAGGATAAAATTGTAATCTTAATGTAATTGACAAGGATAAAATGTCACTTCATTTAATGTTTTCTTTATTTTTTCACACAAATTCTCTTTCCATTGAACGAGATATATCTCAATCAATATAAACTGGAACATTACATATGAAGTATGAGCTATGTAATATCGATTTACTATATCTAACTCTCATGTGTCTTTATAAATATTGATTTGAGTCTTTAGTGTGCGTTTGATATAAATTATGTTTTTATTTTCAGTTTATAAACTGTGAGATTATAAACTATTAAGATTGTAATTTGTTTGTGTTTGAGTACTTTAGTTGAAAATTGAATATAAACTAATATGTTTTGTTTTGGTATGATGTAAAATTTGTTTTTACATAGTAAATTACATAAAAATGGTATGAGTTTATTTGTTTATGTTATGATTATTTTGGTTGTTTTTTACACTAATTTTTAAATATACATTTTTTAATATTTATCATCATATATATTTTTACTTTAATTTTGTAATATTGCATAACAAATGCTAAAAAAATATTAAAATAAAATACAATATAAAAACTAATATTAATATTAAAAAACAACATAAGATCAACATAAACAAATAACCTCATACATAGTTAAACATAAACTAAAAACCTAAACCAACCCATGATTTTAAATATTGCATAATAACAAAGGCTAAAAAATATTAAAATAAAATACAATATAAAAACCAATATCAATATTAAAACAATATAACACATAAATAAATGGAAGTTTCTAAACTTAAATTACATAATTCACAAAATGAATAATACATAAATGTTAAGTTTTATACAAAAGTTTTAGGGTTTATACATAATTCACAAAATTTTAATATTATATAACAAAAGTTTTATACATAATTATTTGTTCGTGTATAGATAAATGAAAATGTTATAGAGAATTACGGGGTTGAGTAATGATAGAGAGAGAAAAATGAGAATTATGGAATTTGGTGGTAATGATGTGAAGAGTGATGGTGTTTTATTGGAAGAGTAAAAATGAGAAGAATGATAAAGTTAAGATGAGGTAAAATGGGAAATAGAAAAATTGAGGAAAAATAAACTAAAAAAATTAAATCAACCCATAATTTTGAAGTTTATACTTTTGGCTTATTTTTCAGAAAAAAATCTGAGTTTATAAACTTTATTTGGTTGTCAAACATACATATTTATATTTTCAGCTTATTTTTTAAAAAATAAACTTAAACTACTAAAAACAAACCAAACATGTCATTACTATCTTTTTGTTTACTACTCACAAGATAGTCTGTGATCGATTTACAACCTTGTTCAACACATCTTACGTGATCTAATTAAGAGTGACGAGGAACAATTGTCAATGTCATTCTCCTTCCATATGAAAGAAGGAAGATAACATAATTGAAAAGGGTCTAAACACATTTTTAGTGTTTGAATCTATACAATCACAATTTAAGTCTCACAATTCTAACAACTAAGGTAAGCCATGTGATGTGACTGAACCTGAACTTTTATTTAAGAGAAAATTATATACATCACATAAATCAACCTTTATTTTAAATATATTCATAGTTTTTATTTAGTTATTGGATAATCAATAATACGTAGACCCAATCAACGGCCACTGTGTAAAGTTATGCACGCATGTATGTTATTTTTGAAGAAAAAATGTATATACTGACATTATATAAGTTTGATATATTGTCGTTGTATATGTCATTAATGTTTAATCATCACAGACTCTTTAAAAAATACAAATGAATGGTCGGTGATACACATCAGACATACACATTCCTTGCCCAATCATTATGTTGGATTTTCATATTCTATACACTACTATTTTATTTTTGAGTGACTTCTGAGAGAATAAATATCATTTTTTCATATTCTATCATAGATTATTTACTTTATGATTTTTGGGAGAGAAAAAAATAAAAGACTTGAAAATCATAGCTATAGTTGTAAAAGAGATTTCAAATATTTTATTTCTTTTCATTTCCTTTGAAAAATAAATCAACAAATATATCCTTAAAAAATTGTAAATTTCATTAAATAAAAAATGAAGGATAAAAACAATCAAAATAGTAATTGCGTTACTCCCCCACTCTAATTGTCCCAAACGTCAGAAGAACAAAAAATTATCATTTCCCAAAAGTTGGATAAAATTATAAACGAGCAAAAAAAAAGTATTAGTTGAAAGAAAACCAAATCGAGTATTAATCAAATATATATATTCACTCTTCTTAGTATTGAATATTGCTGACTTGTTGAAAGGTGATGAAAGCAAAACAGCTTTCGTATACCAAAGAATCCCAAAAGAAATTAAAATTTGTTATAAAATTTGTTTTCTCATAATGTCTATCACTCTACGTGTACATAAAATAATAAAAGTAAATAAAAATTAATGGCAATTTAATATTGTATTTAGCACATAATAGAGTGGGAAACTACAAAAGCAAAGAGAACCCAATAAAGTACAGAACTTGTTAGTGGTACATGTGATCTATTAGATGATGATACATGTACATTTTTGTTTATTTTCAAAGAATAAACATTTATTATATTTACAATCAAACATTTTTTGACATTGAAAGTAAACAAAAAGGTTCACATGTCATCCTCTAATAGGTCACATGTACCACTAACACAGTAACACTTATGAAATTTACCTCTAAGTTTTGTCCAAATATTTAATATGAGAGAAAATGAGAAGTGTACATCAATAATCAAAAGACCTCTATTTATAAGGTTCAATGTGTGGGATAATTTTTCTACCAAAAAGCCTATATATTATGAATGTAACTATTCTATACCCAATATAGGACTAAGAGATAAAAGAGAATTTTGAGACAAAACGTTTTTTGGCTTCACATTCATCAACCCCAATTTTTTTATAAGACCAAAAATTATTATTTCATCTATCACACCCTATAGTATGTAATAGGATTTTTCTCCATTAGTGTTATCTACGAGGATA
Source organism: Lupinus albus (assembly GCA_009771035.1). Taxonomy (NCBI): domain Eukaryota; kingdom Viridiplantae; phylum Streptophyta; class Magnoliopsida; order Fabales; family Fabaceae; genus Lupinus; species Lupinus albus. The sequence continues at coordinate 1,109,408 of CM020013.1, read as the reverse complement.
AAAAAGTAATTCTCCTTGGGGTTGTACCCTATAGTGTGTCTCATGTGTGATGGATAAAAAATATTAATTAATCTGTTATATATTTAAATAAATCAGTTTTAAAATTTATTTTTACGGATTAGTTAAATGTAATGATAAAAGAGTGTCACATAAGCCAACAAGCCTTGCACAATTGAGCTGAGTTTCTTAATAATACCCTATAGTGTCCTATTCTTATTTATTGAATATATGGGAAAAACTTTGTTAATATATATGGATAAGAATCAGAATTTCTACCCGAAAATTAAAATTTAAAAAAAATTACTGTTGGTGAAGACAGCTTAATATGATACATATCTAATACTTAAGTGTTAAGCAGAAAATATGATGAATAATCTAAGTTGGTCAAATTTGGTGGCTATCCATGTCCCTGTCTAAATGGATATTGTTGATGATGTGCATATTAAAATTAATTAAGAAAATAAAAATAACGACTCCAATTTGATGGCTATAAATTTAATCTTCAAATATTTATAACACACCATACCATAAATAACTTACATTAAATCAACTTTGATCCAAGCTTCATACTCATATAGCTTATTCCATGGCAAGCTTCATCTATGTTGTTGGGATTATTGGCAAGACATTATATTTATATACTTCCAAACTTTAATTTATTCTATTTAATTTGTTGATGTAGGCCTTAACCTATAGTTTAATTCATAAAATTTCTCAGTTTATCATATACAAAATTAACTATGATTTGTTTTCAGGCACTGTGTTATCCCTTCTAGTTTTTGCCTCACCCATGTAAGTATAAATTATGTCATGAATCCTGATATTGATTTCTATTAAGTACTTTATTTGATGTATACTTACTCATATTTTATTTATTTTTCAAAATCAAAAGGAACACATTTAGTAGAGTGGTGAAGAATAAATCAACAAAGAATTTCAAGGGTGCTCCATATATAGCAACATTCTTGTGTACAAGTTTATGGACTTTTTATGGAATTTTAAAACCTAGTGGTTTTCTTGTAGCTATGGTTAATGGTGCTGGTGCCATTTTTCATTGTACTTACATACTTATATTCCTCATATATTCACCTCAAGATAAGAAGGTAAAATTTAATTTGTTAATATTGTGATATGTATAAATATACCTAACATAAAATCCTCAAGTTTTTCAAATATATCGTGTGGAGAGCATGTTGGGAAGTAAGTCTCACATCGCATACCTCAATGTTTCGGGAATAGTTTAAATACATGTTGGACTAATTCTCCCATTGTCAATTGACTTTGAGATTATATCAGAGCTATAGCCAAACTTCTTTCTGGTTGTCATAGACCAAAAATGCCATCAAACTCATTTTCTCGAGAATGGTTTAAATAAATGTTGTGTTTCATTACCAATTAGTTTTGAAGTGAAACTTTACCCTATATATTTATATGTAGGTTAAAAGGGCACAATTGGTGGGTATATTTGATGTGGGTTTTGTTGCTTCAGTCATTTCAGTAACTCTTTTTCTTCATGGAACCACCCAACTTAATTTTCTAGGAACCTTATGCTCTGGGTTAAGTATAATCATGTATGCTTCTCCACTCTTAACCATGGTAAGTATCATATTTTTTCATAATTTGATAATTTTTATATGAACTACCCCTTAAATAGTTAGGTAATATAATAAGTTAACATTTATTAGTGTATTGCATGTAAATTTTGTTTGATTGATTATATTTTAATAAACATTTGTTGTTATTTATATGATATATTGTGTGACAGAAAATGGTGCTAGAGACCAAAAGCAATGAATACATGCCATTTTTGGACTCATTTTTCATGTTTATAAATGCTGGTGTGTGGACATTATACTCTTTTCTCATCAACGATCTCTTCATTCTAGTAAGCTACATCATTTCCCTTACCCCTTCAATTATTATTTAGTTATTTGAAAAGCTGTTTTTTTTGTAATAAAAAACACTAGCTTTTTGACACTTGGCTTTGATTATGATCAGAATGCTATTTGAAACAATATGCTCCAATTTTGATTTTATAGACTTCATTACTTTATAAAAGGGTGTTTTAAAATAATTTCCAAAAAGCTTTATAAATTTGCTTTTCATTAAGGACGACAACGGGGCTGAGCAAACACAGGTAGTGCATACTCATGTCCATACCCACACTATTTATGGGTACCCGTGTGGATAGCGGTTATCTATGTATACCCAACAAGTTTTCAATTTTAATTATATTTTATAATAATTAATATATAAAAATAATTATTACTTGAATAATATCATAGATATATGATAATTTTATGATTATAATTTTATTATAAAATAATAATAAAATAGACAAATATAATATTAAATTTTATCATTTTTTAAGATATTTTATGGTTGCAGATACCAAGCTTTATTGGGCTGATATTGGGCTTAGCTCAGATTACATTTTATATGATCTACAAGCAAAAGCCTATATCTTCAAATGTGCCAATAATTGAGATAGAAACTTTCAACTACAATAAAGATGCCATGTTGAAAGATGAAGCAATACAAGTTGTAAAGAAGGCCCTAAAAAGGGTTAAAAGCCTACCAGGACCAATACTGGATCATAGAGACACACTTCAAAAACTCCTCAAAACACTCTCTTTTGAGCCGGATAATTTATCATCTAGTACTTGGATTAACCTTCGATCTTACGACGAAGATGACATTGGTGTCGAAATTGGAGTAGATATAGAGGAATATCCCAATCATTCTTCCCCTCACTATCAAATCACTAGTTAGTTTTGTAATTAAAAGTCATTGCTTTCTAAAACATATTAGTTACCATCAAGATAATAGGTTCTTGGTTAGAAAAATAAGTGAAATGCAACTTTTGTAATCTATTTTTCAATTGCAAATGGGTTGACATTTCAATTCATGTGCATATGCCTGTATAATATGTAATTTTTATTTTTCCTTCTAGATTGATTGAATTTTAGTTTGAGAAATGGTAAAATAATATTATAGATGTAATTGCACAAGAATCTTTATGGATATGAGAAACAGAAGCAATTTTCAAAATAAAGGTGGAACAAGATTGTGAAACATTGTGTCATGTTGGTTACTTTGGATAAATGGGAAAATTGTGTCAAGGAAGGTTAAAATAATATTAGAGTTATAATGGGATCCTTTTTTTATTGGATGGAGATTGCCATACATGACGTAAAAAAAAAGTGTTAACGATAATAATTTAAAGTTTTTTTAATAAAAAATTAAAAATATTTTTCTTCTCTTTAATTTTCATTACTTGATAATCTAGTAGATGAATTGTAATCTATATAATCATAGTTGGTGTTTTGGGGTTGTAGAGTCTTGTGATGGGACAAACAACTAGGTGTAGCACATTACTCATCATGAATTCTTATTAATCAATTAATTTAAATAATTAATAATGAGAAATGATATTTTCATCTTTTATTAATCACAAGCTTCATAAAAGGTTATGACACACATTATGGATAGCACACGTTGTATGGTTAGGAACTTGGGACAAATGTGATTTAATGAAGTTTAAAGTTATAGAAAGAAGACATAAGGTAAAAGAAAGGTAAGAATATATATTCAATTCTTAATATTTTTGGCAAGGATTTGTTTGATAGATTCTTCACTGAGTTATGTTGCCAAATCTCATTATCTCATCCAAGTGGACCTAACTACCTTGTCTATACATAATTCCTTAAAAAATTGTTGAATTAATTGTGTTCCCTCAAAATTTTGTTATTTTGTCTCGAAATTCATCATACAAAAATCATTAAAGGTAGAGTTATTTAAAAAGAACGTTATTCAGAAGGCCGTTGACATTAATTGTGCTATTTGCAAGAATAATGTGGAAATTATATATTTATCATCTTTTTCTATCTTGTGATTTTGCTTGTGCTATTTGGAAAGGATTTTACTCTTCGTTACACATATCTATTTAGATTTCTACCACAATAGGTGAGTTGTTTATGTTGCATGATACTCTTCCCAATGATAAATGGTCAAAGTTATGGAGGCTGTTGTGGTTCATTCTTATATATGGTCTATCTCGATTATAAGAAATGATTTTATTTTCTTGGATAAGGTTGTCAGTTATGTGCATATCATGAATTTGATCCAAGTTAGACTTTGGATTTGATTTATTTTCAAAATTGCATTCATGATCTTTCTCTTGTATTGAATTAACACCTCACGTTGCTTTTAATACATTTTGCTTATAGAAAAAAATATGGAGATTTAAGGAATAAACTCTCTCAATAAACATATAGAGAACACATTCTGTGTTTAAAATGTATGGTTTTAATCTTTGTCATTAAATTCCATCTGGTAACACTGCTGATATGTGAGATAAAATGTCACATTAGCTTGTTACATAATACATATACAGATAACTATTAAAATAATATAAAAATGTCTCATCAACATTCAAATATTAAAATGCTAAATAAAAAATCCTCAGAATAATAATCATCAACTTTTTAAGATCAAGAACAACAAACATTTTAAAACACAAAATTAAGAATAACAAACACTCAATCATAATCATACCTAAGGAAAAACCAAAACTTTATCAACTTTCATTGATGGAATCATATTTAACACAAATATGTGTAGGTTAGATTACTTAACCAATTTTAATTTTAGAAAATTATCATCAAAATTATGAAACCCAATGTAATAATAGAGGAAGAAAAGGAATCAATCACATGAGTCTTGAAACTCTCTATGATTTGATAAGCTCATAACCCAAACAAATTTATCTATGTAAAAAATTCTACCTCTTTCTTCCCTTTAACATCCAACACGCAACCTCAAAGCCTAATCTTTAAGATTTTGTGTTACTCCCTCAATTATTCTCAAATTATTTAGCTACGTTTTTTAACTTTTGACATACCATTTAAAATTAATAAGTGCCATCACATAATAACAAAGAAATTGGGCAATAAAAATAGATTAAAAAAATGTACAGTGTAAAAGTTTTATACAATATCGGCCCATTACTCACTATTCTTTTTTAATAATCATTGTCTATTTAAAAAATAATACAAATGAATTATAGAAATATATTGACTGTGTATAAATATGTACACTGATATTATATAGATATTCTCATAAAAATATTGTTAATCAAGTGTAATTTACTATGATGCCCCTTAAAAATTAAAAATTTCTTATTTTGTTGTATAAAAATTATAATAATATTTGATGTTTTGTTCTATTTCTAATTTTATACTATCTATTGAAAAAGTGGGGTTGCCTTTTTTGAGAGCAAAAAGTTTTGAAATAGAGTTCAGACTGAGCCATACATGTGACAATGTGTGCATCTTTATTCAATCAAACACAGTGTTATTTAATGTTTATCCATAAGAATAAGATTCACTGTGACCTTGTCAAACTCAGGGTCAAATCTGGAAGATTTTATTTTATGAGTGGGTTGAACACTTTTTTAATACTTGACACCAAAAAGTTAAAGGTCTAGTATTTTTTAAAATTAAATAACTTTAGACTTTTCTCTCCTCATAGGGGTATGGAGAGAATCTCATTTCCTCTTTTCAACATATATTCTTTTAGTGAGTGAATAGGCATAAGTTACTGAATATTAAATTCATGGAGTAAAATGAGTAACACATGAAGCCCAATTCAATAATAAGTATATATATTGAAGCATGCTTGTTAAAAAGATATGATAAAAGTGTTTCTCCTTGAATTAACATAAGAATCACTTAGTATCATTAAAGAATTGAGATCGATTTTGTAAGTTTAAATAACTTAATTCATATATTAGTCATTAATCTTAGAAAAATTTAATGGTTTGAATTAGTGAGTAAACTATTATATTTTCCTAGAATTGATGACTAAGATGTGGAGTAAGTTTTTTAAACTAACTCTTTGAGTAAAGTAATTATGTACCATGTGGCATGTGCATATGAAAAAGGATAAATTAATTGACCATATTGAAAAGATTTATACTGAACATTCAATATTCATTTGAGTTACTTTTATTTAAGAATATATAATAATCGAAAATGAATGATATATAATAGTAACAATATAAAAAACTCTTATATTGTTAGTGTATAAATCTTTTTCTCAAATTAATTATGATGTCACACATGTATAAAATATAGTTTTTTGATCTTATATGATATATGGGGTCCGATTGTATTTAATTACTAGACTAACTCTTTTTTGATAATATAAGATATGATTAAAAAAATTGATAATCTAGGACAAAAATATAATTTGACGTATAATGTAAATTATAAGACATAAGTCATTTGAATATTATTAAACCATAGCTTGTAATCAAATGATTGTTTTTAAATCAATAAATAAAAAGTACAATTATTTTTTATCAAATAAATATTTTCTCTTGCTTGCCAAACACACTTATGAAAGATAGTGTGTGTATTTTATTATTACTATTATTATTATTATTATTATTATTATGAATTATAGTAGTAGTAGAGTAGAATTAAGATAGACATGACTGTTAAATTATTATCACCAGTTCCAATCTTCTCACATGCAAACCCCATTTTCCACCATGAATGTGATTCACACATTCCATAAACAATTTATTATATTGGTCTAATATGGTGCACTGAGATTGTCTTCATTCACCTAAGATATTTTATAACTTATTACAATTCTCATGAAATATGAATACATTTATCTTTTTCTTACAATAATGACATATATCATTTTTATTTGGGTATCATAACATATCATATTATTAACCAAATATCGCTCTCTCATAAGAATTCATAAAGTAAGAATGTCACACTAGAAAAAATATTCTTAAATGTTGTAAGTGGCCAATAAATTCTTGGTGCAAGAGCCAGGCATAATGAAAGTTCCTCTAAATGGGGTCCTTAACTTAAAGTATAGCCACTTGAAGACTCAAGCTCTTAAATTCACTTTTACTCACTCATTTTCTCCCTTATATAAATGCATGACGAGGTACCTGTGTTTGGTTCACTATAGAATGGTTATATTGTTATTGGTGGGTAGGTCTTGTTGGAGAAGCAGGGCACGTGCAATATCTTTTCCGACTCTAACCTCTTCTTCACAAGCCTCTAGTTCGATCTGATTTTGCACGTGCTCCCCTTCTCCAACACGATTTTCCTACCATGCATGCATCTTCTTTGGATTTGTGGTAACATTATATCAATATCGATCATAGGTTAATTACATAACCAAGGTGGATATAGTTGCATGCATGTTATTCACTTAATTGCATTTTTGGTGAGTGGTCACTTTCATACACAAGGCTTTTCATTTTATAATATGATTCATGTTTTTCAGGTACTAGAGAAAAACTTTGGATAAGAATATAGAAGGAATTGAAGAGAGTTGACAAAGAAGCTTTATCTCCATTTTTTCATGCTGATATGAGAAAGAGAAGTCTCTAGAATCTTGATTGTAGCTATGGAAGCATAAAATAGGGATGTGTTATCATTGTTTAATTCATTTGTGTATTTGAAGATGTCAAATTCTATCAATTTTCTTACAATAAATCTAATAATATCTATTTCTTATTTGCTTTTTATCTTTTATCTCCACCTATATATTTGTCGAAATGACACTTTGGTTACTTTAAGGAATAGTTTATCCTTCCTTTATAAATGAAAGAAATCGAAAATTAAATTCAACACTTTCTTAATTTATAAAAACATGTTTTATTAGGAAAAATTCATTTTAAAATGCTTATTAATCTCAAGAGTATTATACTGCCATTGCCAATATTTTAAATGAACAAATTTAACAGAATAAGGTCCAGATTAGAAACAAAGAAAGTAGAACCAATTATAATCAAATAATATAAATGGTGTAAGTAACATTTAAGTATTTGCATGTCACATTGTTATTTTGAAATGCTTTGGAAATAATTATATAAATTAATAATTATGACAAGCAAAACGATATAAAACTAAGACATCTCATTATTTTATGGATAAAAAATAACAAATATCGCTCTCAAATGTTAAACTTTAACTTTTATTTGGATTCAACAAAACAAATTCCACACTATTTTTACTTGGTTACATATTAACTAGTAATTAGGAAAGAAAATAAGATAATATTTCAGAACAGATTACGAATATATGTGAGTTTATATATACCATGGTTTGCAAATTGTGAGTGCCAGTGCATCATTACATACAATGCTCTTTATTAAAATTTATATATTAAATTCATCAAAGATAATTTTTAGTAAAACTGAAAAATAAAATGCATAGTCTAACAACATGAATTATAAATTTTACAACTTTATCCTCAATTTGTTAATAAAAAGGTAACGAGTAAAACTGAATCACTACACTTATGATAAATAAATAAATACTAAATGAATAAAATATTATATAGTATAATAGTTCTTAACATCTTACATAAGTTCCTTTTAAGGTTATAGTGCACAAGTTAATAAATGTAATTAATATGTCTAATTGTATTAAATATATGTAATATTTTAATAATTTCATTGTTTATCATTATTATAATTATACGGGGCCCTCATTAAGTAAGATAAATTTTAAAAATTAGTAATTAATATTTTCATAATTTGATTAAGAAACAAATAAATATATTCAAATTAATTTTTTCAATGAAGTCAAAAGTAGTGTTATTAATATCACACTTAACAAACCGATCAGGATACTGACACAATAGTATAATAGTTCAATATATGGTTCACTAATTAAACTGCATACGGATGAAATTAGATATACATATATAATATATTAATATTAATATTGAAAAATCAATGAAAAACAATATTTTTTTTATTTTCATAATAAATTAATTTTAAATAAAATTGGTCTGTATGATCGGTTTTGACCAATATGATTGCATAATCAATATTATTATTGTACTGTATCGATATTGGGACTAATTTATCAATTTACTGGTTGAACCGACTAACATAAACCGAGTATTACAACACTGATAAAAGGAATGCGATAGCATTTAGAATATCCAACACTAGTTATCAAAGTTTTAATCTTGTTTTATTCCAAGGAAAGATGAAGTTAATTATTAAAAATTATTATGTATTTATATTGTTGAAGTGGTATAGAATTATAGATGACGTAGGAAGCACGTTGGTTATAGAGTTGAGAATTAATTTGCATGAGTGTTTGACTATATATGACGAATAAGATGATATAATAAAATGTACTTTTCTCTGCAAAGTTAAGTCATAGTAGCTAGACAAACAAAACAGTGTTGAACAAGAAAGTGAAGTTGTGTAAATGTTAAGAGATAGCGTGAGGATAATATATACTGTCTCTTCAATTTTTGAGAGTACAAAACTATAAGAAGAACATCACTATAACTAGAAGTAATTTTCCCTTACAAAGTGGGGGACTTTTGGTTTTTTTCATTGATGTTGATGTTGCTGGCCCATTTTAGTTCTGCATGTAAGAAATCTCATTTCATATGTAGTGTTGGAAATTGAAGTGTAAGAAGAGAGAGACAACAAAACGAACAAGGATCACTCGACTCGAACGGTGTCCCAATATCTGTTCCGAACCAATAATAATATTACGTTTTGTTTTTAAATTTTTTCTTTAAGTAATATGGTAATATATCATTAGTCGAGGATAGGAAATAGACACGGTTCAGAACACATGATTCTTATGCAAACAAAAGAAGGTAATGTTGCCAACTTAGAAGAAGAACCTTAAATTGCAAGCAATGATAAGAGATCGTGATAGTGATAAAGTATTTAAGATTTGATGGAAATTAGTGTCATTTGAACACGCAATGCACAAATATCAAAGTTTTACAAGTTACTCACCGTTTTGATGATTATGCCACAGAAGGAACAAGGGCTTACATCACAATTCTGCACAACAATATATTTTTGACTAAAACATGTGTAAGAGACTTCCAAGGGAGCACAATGTCCATAAGTTACTGTTGTAGTAGTATCCTCTCCATTAATGGAGGAATAAATGTATGTTTTTCATTTGTTTTTAATAGCAAAATTATAATTTTATTGTAATTAAAGAAATATATATAATGTTGTAATTAAAGAAATATATGTGTCATTAAATATTGCATTTTTTTTATTTTTGAAGCATTTGTCTCTCTATTAATGGAGATGATACTAACTCAACTTAAATATATTTGAACTACTACCAAATGAAATAGGATATATATATATATATATATATATGAGTTTAATATATGTCTGTATGTGTGTATTATAATCAATAACGGTTAATATATTGAATGATGAATAATATATTAATTATGCAAAAAAATTATTCTATGAATGTATTAATATTAATCTTTTTATTTATTAATAATTGTTTATAAATAATATATTATTTTATTGTATATCAAAATTCTACAACTATGAAGATATAACCCTTTGTAGGCAATAAAGAAAAAAAGAAGAAGATTGGGTCACATTTCTTTTCCTAATTATTAAGTTGTCTATGAAATTATAGAAATTTAGTCATGCATATAAGAACGCTTTCTCTCTAATTAATATTTTGGTTAATGTAAAATATTGTAAAGGAATTTATATGCCCTAACTTATTGGGAATTTTTTTAGTCTCTAACCAAACTGTGGTAATGACATATTTTGTTATTGAATAAATTTATATTATGAACTCACTTATAAGTCTCTTGAATGTTTTGTTATAGTAATGGAATTGAAAAATAAGCAACTAAAGCCTACAGTACCATGTTCCAGACTTCCAGTGGCATTAGAATGATGATCATAATTGGGGTACACCACTTCAATATTAACAATTACTCCTATGAATTGAACAATTATTTCCATGAGGATGGATTTATCTATTTAGTTATTCAATGAACTCAGGCTATAATCTCATCAATTCCTTCATTTCAGGCTATAATCTCTTATGGTAAAAATAATTGGATTATTTGCATAAAAGTCTATATAATCACATTAGCCATGCATATATTTCTGAATACAAAGCATTTGCAGAGTGTTGATATCACACATAGATAGTTCCACACCACAAATCCAACCACTTAATTTATCTATCACTTGAGATGAGAATACCCAAAAAGGTATCTCTTCAAAAACATGATTTTGCCCAATTGATATTATCTTATTTTATGCCCTTCAAGCCAAAGAAACTAGAGGAAGCCAATGTCAATCACACTGCCCCACAAAGATCAATTCCAGGGCTAGCCAAAGTATATAGTTTGTCATAATATGTCAGCCACAGGCTAAATCATTATGTAACATTTCTCAAGCATATATAAAATTTGATTTTCCATAACAATGGTTGTTTGCTTCACAAGAAACCTTGCATAAAATAAGCATGTCACCGATTTTGTGAAGGCATTCTTTCTGGACCGTGCCTTAATCGAAAGCTGTTGGATCTGATACCTGGGTCTGACATGCTGGCCATCTGGCGGTATGCTCTCCGACTTGGATCTCTATCAATATGGTTCAATGACAATGAAGGCAATTGGTCTCTTTCCCAAGCATGGAAGCGACTTGGCAGATGAGTTTCTTCTTGAAAATGGTGTCCTGGTGAACCTGACGGGACAAAAAAGAAACCACCGCTATGGTCTGTTGATAAGGTCACTGGTGCTAATTGAGCTGGCCCACTATGAGTGCTGGATCTTCGAGTCATGGAAGCAATAGGCGTCCGCATTGTGATTGAATTAGGAGGTTGTTGAGTTTGATAGTAAGCTTGTAGAGCCTGGTCTCTATCATGTGCCCGAGCAATGCTGCCCGGATAAGGAGGGATCGTTGAAAATGTGACCGAGCTTCCAGGTCTAGCAGCAGAACTGTGGAATTACATGTACTATGTGTCAACCACGTGACCTTAGCAAATTTAACTAGCCAGCAAAAAGTGCCTAGTTCATTGTTTTTTTTATCTATTAGTTGATTTTAACACAAATTCACTACATGTTTGACACCATAAGACAAAATATGAACATATAATATAATTTGTCTCCCGTTGTCACGTTTGAACTATAAACTAACTTCAGCAATCACAAAAGCATCTTAGTAAAGTAAACAAACTCCAGATGTACCCGTTACCAACAAGGAAGGGATGCATAAGAGATCCTGATATCGGGACCTCTGAACCGCCCCTGGCTGGCCTTTGAGTACCAGGTGATACTGAGGGCTGATCAGCAGGAGCACCTAGATGGCCTATGGCTGAAGAGAAATGAGAGGAATGGTGTTCCCAACTGGGATAATGAAGATCCGCGGCAGGAAAGATGTAGGAGGTTAGCATGTCCCCAGGTACTGGTGGACCATTCCATTGATTGAAGTTAGAAGCTTCTGAAACAGTTGCACCAGGGTTGGAAGTAGAGGGATGTATTGGTCCAATGTAAGCAATATATGGGCAAGGATGACTACCAGACGATAGAGCTGTATGTTCAGCAAATATAGCATTCTGTCCCATTATCTCATGATCTGCATCTTAACATTCCAGGAAAGATATTATTATTAAGTCAAATGCAAGCTGATAGAAAGAGGCTGATAAGCAGGAAAAAGGATCTTACATTCAGTTCTTGAAAATTCCCCATCCCTGAAGAAAAAAAATACACAGTATCAGTCACCATTTCCTTAAAAGTTATTTGGCTCTTCACTTTCTGTGTGCGATGTTGAGGGTTCAGGGGCAGCAGTATATGTATTATCAAATCCAGATTTAATAATTAGAAAGCCAGTATAACAATGCCAAACACCATTATCAAAAAATCTGCTACACCAACCAATTCTTCTTAATAGTAATATACCTATATGGCCACAAGCAATCTCTTCTGTTCCAATATATCCAATGGAGACGATAATTTACTCCCACATTACATATAACAGTTAAAAAGGTGGAAGAACTTTGAATCCCAAGTGCCCAGCTTAATATTCCAAACTAATCATACAAATCACAAGTTGAAAATGACTAGCAATAATTAAATGCAGGGGACATATAATAAACCAGCATTTATATACATAGCACACAGGCGATATATATTTTTAACTAATTAAAAGACAATATTTCATTAGAAGGAAAGGAGAATTACAAGCAGGGATGATAAGATATATGCTTCAACATTTCTTTTGGTAAACGGAATTTTCAAACCTAAGACTTATACTCAAATCGTATATAAACCTTTCATTCTTATAATGATTGTAAGGATTAATTTAGTGGTTAGCAACCTAAGCATTCCACTCCTACCAAAGAAAAACAGTGTGAATTGCACATAATAAATCATATAAACAACCTTTCATTTTTCTGTTTAACACTTCCATTTTCCAAATGACATATATGCAATAGCAAGTAATTTACAGATACCAGAGTATATTTTGTACATAAACACTTAAAAGTGACCTCCCTCAACAATACATGAAGTCCCCTGCTAATTCAACAACAATACATGAAGTCAGACTACATTTTGTGCATAAACACTTAAAAGTTACCCCCCCACCCCCCTTATGTCTTCGATAAACATAAACAGTTTAACTAAACAATTTATACTAAATATGGGCACTGAGGCAACTCAATACTTTTAACAAAAAATCCTATTGTAATTTTCCCAGATGGTATCAATACCACCATTAGCAGTAATCTCTTATAGCATGCAGACATGCAGTGCAGTTGAACCAAAACAAAGTTTGGTTATTAACTGTCAAGCATGATTGAAGTCTATGAATTTAAACAAAGAATAGTTAGACTGATTATTCTAGTATGTTAACTAGACTTACTCGAAAGATGAAGGAAGTTGAGGCAAGTTACTGAAAGGGCACCAATGAACTCCAAAGGACTACAGAAAGCATTTAGAAATCAAATATTAGATAAAATGGTAAGCAAAATATTATCTATCCACATGCACATGAAAAAAAAAACAAGAGATAATCCAATTAAAGCAGGTAATGCCATCCTTGAAATTCCAATTACTTAGATAAGTAAAAAAGGATTTTGTCTAGTTGTATGTACTATATATGGTAATGGAGATAAAAAACGCACACGTACGAATTAGTGGTACACTTGGAAGACACGAAGATTGGGTTAGGTATATGAATGAAGTGGGTGGCAGAGGGAGTGAAACTTTGAGCAAGTAAAAGATCGTGAAATATTATTATTTATTACTTATTTTGACTGGGTAAATGCACGCGACCAGAAGGTAGTTTTTATATTCTTCCACATGTCTACTTTCATACAGATTTATGATAATAATACCACTGGAGAAGGCATATACCTAACCACCATCCTAAAACAAGAACTTCTTGGTAAATCCTAGATAAAATCAAGCACACTAGACATTTACAACTTTCTGGTCCTACATACATATAAAAATTAAGTACCTGATTTTAACTACAACTACTTGAAAACTTCAGGTTACCCACCAGAAATCCAAATGAATACAGGATAGGATGATGAGAATTAATATCCCTCTAATGTACACCTTTCATCTTTAGAGCAGTAATTAGCAGTGATTAATACAAATGACATGTTTCTGATTCATGGAACTGACACAGCTCTCTTCTGGTGTATTATGTGCAGGTCAAGTTCAGAAGCAGTGGCCGTTCTAAGGTGACCATTTTTTTTATTAAATAATTTGTTGAAGATTCTTGGTGAGCTCTGGGTGAGTCTTTTCACCTTAAAGCGGAAATTTTGATTTGTTTCAACTTTCAAAGGTTTTAGAAGGAATGGGGAGGCTAAGATTTTATTGTAGTGCAGTCTATGTAGTATGTAGGTCTATGGTGAATTAAATTGTAGATGAATGACCGTGCCCCCTCTTTATTCTTTGGTTTTATTCCCATGGTTGTGCTTCAACAAAAAAATTGTTATTGGTATGCAAAGGGATTGGACAACTACAGGGGATTGTGAAAGATGTTCCACTAGAAATACCCTTTTTCTAGTTACGAAAAGTTGATAGCCTCTTGCCAAATGTTTCTCTCCTTTCTTTCCAACAATATTTTATTTTATTGTTCAAAAGAAAGAAAAAACTCTATCAATAAAAACATTAGGAAAATAATAGGTGTGTCAATGGAGCAATCGTTTTTATCAATACAGATGAAAGATAAACAATTCAAGTAGCTTGAAGGACGGGAAAAGTGTGAAAAATCAGAAAACCAAAGACATATAAGCTTTTTCAACTTCTGAAACAATAACATACTGCTGAAAAAAAGTTTACATGCTCCAAAATAACAAATAACAAAATAAACAGTCTCTATTTATGCAAGGCTGGCTGATCACCAAATAAGAAAATGCAAGCACATACTTATGACATAATAAAAAACAAAATAAAAGAAAATATTATATGGATGTGTGCATCCGTGCAGTTTCTATTACCATTTCAGAGTAGCTAAGATCATAAAGATCCTCATCGTGCGTCCAATCATCCATGCTAATTTCGGGATATGATCGGCAACCATTAGCATAAAGCCATTGACCTTTCTCAATATTCCGACAATTAGGGCATTGCATTGCCCCTTTCGCATTGAATGCTGAGCCAATGCAATCTGAATGATATAAATGTAAGAAGAAGCATAACAGTATGATGTGATGGCAACATATATGCAGTTATCATGTTAAGAATTGATTTGAGAAAAACAAGAAAACCTAGCAACATTAACTTTAAAAACAAGTATAAACATTTATGATACAAGTTTTATGAATTAAATTACTAGTATAGGCCTGGAATTTTCCATTTTCCAGATGTAGCAAATTTATCGCACAGGTTGTTGAGGGTGGGTGGGAATTTGTGCAAAGATCATCAGTTCAAATCAGAGTGTCAACACGTTCAACCTAGTTGAGCGCTATTAAATAGTTTTTTTTATAATCATTTGAGAGCTATTAAGTAAGCCTTCCAAAATAGTTAGCTACTTA
The DNA here is from genome assembly GCA_009771035.1 of Lupinus albus. Taxonomy (NCBI): domain Eukaryota; kingdom Viridiplantae; phylum Streptophyta; class Magnoliopsida; order Fabales; family Fabaceae; genus Lupinus; species Lupinus albus. The sequence goes on along the minus strand of CM020013.1, from coordinate 1,093,563 downwards.
GATTTTGCTAGTTTTAACAAGAATAATGAGATTCAAGCATCAATTATCGTGTAGCACGTAAGAAAATACTAGCATATGCAGGAATTCATAAAACTACTATCGTTGCTATAGCAGGAAAACAATATAGAGCCACATAAGAAAATTAATGTGAAAGATCTTCACAATGATCCCTTCACAAATGACAAGAAAAAAATAGAAAAACACACACAATTGACTCTTCTCCCGTTCCTCTTATATATCAAACTCCACTTCCTTCATGACGGCCTTCTCAATCGAAGACATTGAATTCAATTAGCACAATCAAGCTCTTCCACATAAAACATTATTCAAAATCATACTATCTATAACAAAATCAATCCATCAATAATCTTAACAGCATATATATATATATACCATCCATCATAGAAGAAACATTCCTGGAAATTATAAATTAAGATCTCAACCGATTGAAATGAAAACCAATTAAAATGGAAAGTGAAATACAACAATTCCTATGATATGATCAAATTTATAATCGAATGCAATTACAACTGAGTTAGTTATAAATAAATAAAAAAATCTAAATATAGAAATGAGATAGTTACCGAGATGAAATTGGTGGCCACATTGCAGCTTAGCCCATGATCTATGAACATTATCAGCAACAACATCGAGGCAAATTGAACATGAGACGGAGGAATCGGTGTCTCCGTCAACATCATCATCGTTTCCAATTCGAAAACCCATTTTCAATTCAAAACCCTAATAATAAGAAGAAGATTTAGGACAGAGAAGAAAGAAAAAGAGTGGACGCGTGTTTTTTGCAATTTAATGTTTCAGATATCAAATTAATAAATATTTCGCTTTTCTTCTTCTTTAGCGGATAGAAAGATAGATGAGAACTTGAATCTGAATAAGGTAAGATTTCATTTTATTTAAGGTTGAGTTTAGATTCAAAAATTAGACACAATTAATATTTAGTATTGGATATGGACCAAATATGACTCGACCCGACCCATTCAATGGTCACTTACTCGTAATATTTGTATGTATCTCTATTCAATTGTGCACAAAGTAATGAGATTTTTTGTTGAAAGTATCTTTATTTTTATAATTTTTTCATTATATATACATGATTACTAATATATACATTATCATATTATATGTCAAATTACATATTCATAATAAATAATATTGAAAATACTTTATCTAAAATTAATATATATTATGTTTAATTATGTATATGATCAGTTCAAGTTTAAAGGTTCACCATGTTGATATTTATGATTGGGTTAGCTTCGAGTATATGGTTAGATCTGAATTCAAAAAGTGATAACATTTAAGATCAGGTAAGGAGCAAATCTTAACTCGTCCAAACTGAGCCGATGCTCATTTGTGAGAAATTGAGATGGATTCTCTTTTACTTTTTTATTTATTTGTTTTTTAATTACATAATCAACTATGTATCAAATGTACTATTATAAATCATGTGAATAAACAAATCATGTATATATAAAAAATTTATTGGTCTCTCTTTATCTGAATCATCTAGTCTATCAAGTAGAATTGATAAAGAAAATCCACTTTAAAATGAAAATGTGATTCATTTGCATTAGTGTATAATCTAATGTGATCATTTGCATTAGTGTATAATCTAATGTGATCATTTGTATTAGTGGTCTTTAGCCTTTCTCCTCTACATAATATATTTTCTATTCATTATTTATTAATTTTCTTCATTTATTCTATTAAAAGTTTCAATTACCCTACTTTTTAAGTTGTAATCAATATTATTTATTAATTAATGAGTAATCAATATTATAATCCATACTTGAATATATTTTTCATCAAATGATAGTCAAAGATGTAGATTATAGCTTTTTTTTTTGCCTTTCATGCACTTACCCAATGAATGGGTGATATGTATGGTTTATATAAGCTTTATATGACACAACTAGTTAATAAGTTAGGTGAGAGTTTATATACTAGTTGAAACTTTATAGGTTAGCTAGAATCTTGTATGCTCTTTGTCACAACTCACAACTCACAACTACTACATAAGCCAATTTATAGCATATAGGGTACCTAAGAGCTATAAGCCAATTTAGAGCATATAGGGTACCTAAGAGCTATAAGCCATCTAATTAAATAAAATCATTTATTAAGATTTAACTTAAAAGTCAGTTGATAAGGAGGAATGACAACGGGGCGAGTTTGTGTTTACCCAACCTCAAACCCGAACCCGACCGAATTAAGTGGGGTTGAATATAATGATATCATCCCCGAACCCGAAAAACATACATATATATATATTAAATATATATAGCTTATATATATATATGTGTGTGAAATTTTTTTATATATAGTTTTTATATATGTATTTATATGTAATTTTATAATTTAACATATATTAATCGGGTTCGGGGCGGGTTCAGGTATGGTATTATCAATACCAAACTTGAATCCGAAATTTGTACTCAAGTAAAACCCGAACCCGAACTCAATCACATTGAGGTTTCCCGATTAAATTCGGGTTGGGTTTGGGCGGGTACCGCGAATTCGGTTTTCATTGCCATCCCTTAGTAAAATAAAATAAATTTACAACTTATAAATCATAAAATATTATATATGATAGAGCTTATTAAAAAGTGTATTCGTAAAACACAACCAAATAGTTTATTTTTGGTCATAAAGCTACTTGATTACCTTACAAGTCACTTTATTTGTCTTTAAATAGATTATTCAACTCATAAGCTATTTGGTGGTATTAGCAAACACATTAATAGCAGTTAGTGGAAAACAATCTTATTTTTTGAATATCAAAAGTTTGACACATAATGGCTTTCCTTCTCATTGCTAAAACTTAGTTAGAGGATCCATTTCCCACTCACATTTCACCTTAAAAAAAATACAATATCTCTATTTTTACCCCTATATTGGCATTAGGGATAAGCAAGACCCGACCCTACCCGTTCACCCGATATGGCCCGACCTGATCGAGTCATAAAAGGGTCGGGTCTCATTGGGTCTAGGTCGGGTTCAGGTTAAAAAATAGATCCAGTCAATATTTAAGGTGGGGTAGGGAACAAACATGATCCGTTCCGTCCCGTCCCATGGTCATTAACTCATGATATTTATGTGTCTCTTTTCAAATATATACAAGATAATGATATTTTTTGGTAAAAAATATCATCGATTCTCTAATTTTTCATTATATATATATACACATATATTATTTTATATGTCAAATTACATATTCATAATAATAAATAATATTTAGAAGACTTTATGTAAAATGAGTATACGTTATATTTAATCGGATTTAGGGTCGGGTCCGAGTTCAGAAAAATGGGCCGAACAACATTTAGGGTCGAGTATGGACAAGCCTTAACCCGTCTCAACCCGACCCACGCACACCCCTCATTGGCATACAATGACTAATGAAAAAAATGGATAATAATAATAATAATAAAGTATAGTAGATGCTACAAATTTCCAATTGAGAAACCATTTTCCATAAAAAAAAGTGCAATTTTATTTTATCTTTAAGCAATATTTAATCAGGTGTTGCTAAGAGACTAAATCTTCCAACACTGTCCTTAAGAGGTTCCATTAAACATTTGTCTTATCCAAAACTCCTTAACATGTAACAACACACATTCACACATTTCTTTCTTGTGTTTTTTGAAGTATAAAAACTTAAAATTACAACAACAAGCTTTTGCTAAAATTGCACTTGACTTAGAATATTAACATTGAATTAAGTGAAATGATTCTTCAGTCTATACATACTCTAGAGAAACACAATAATATAGGGTCAGCCCAATGTACGATACTTCCGACTATTGTAGTCTGGAGATGATAGCGATGATGATGTTTTCGGGATAAAAGTAGACATGGTTTTTTAAAATTCAAAGTTTCCAATATATACCCAATCGGTGCAAAATGCCTGAAACTATAGCCCAGAATAGAATCTCAGCAAAGATAACATACAGCAAAATGCCTACTCTCTTTGAATGCCAAACTTTAATGAACACATGCTTTTGGATCCAATATACCTAAAACAAAACAAATTTAATATCCATAATCAAAGATTTTGGTTCAGGAATAATACCATATATAGATCTCAAATTATAAGAAAACAATGCGACGTATTATTGGACATGCATTAGAAACGTATGATCATTACGTTTCGACTGGGTTATTCTATTCCACTTCTTTGAAAGAAAAGAACTTAAATAAAAATACTTAATAACGTGACAATAAATTTATACAAAACTTCTACCCGGAGCACACACAATGAAGCTTAGACAATTAAGTGAAATCCAATCCACGGAAAATTTGATCTATGCACAACAATGTTGTAGTAAAGGCTATAATTTCTGCGGGGCATAGAGGGGGAGGTCATAAGCGCCTATACCGCAAAATCAATTTTCGATGGAGACTATGTGAGTTATGGAACAAGAGTTGAAGGACCAAAGTATAAAGGAAATTAGATGAGAAGAATATACCAATGTATTTTGAGGGTCATCATAATACCATCCATTAATGAATCCTGCAAAGATTCCCTCAGCTGCCATAACATACACAAACATAGCATTCATTCCAATCCATTTCAATGGCATGAACAACAATTTCAAACTCCAAATATCAACCTGCAATGTTAAAGTTTGGTATGAGCCATAGATGTATCTTCTTGATGAACAAGAAGGATGAGCCAAAAAAGCTTAAAGAAGAAGAAAGAATGAGTTGAATTGAATAATATTCTCATTAGTGAAAATTGATGCCTATCATGACTTATTTATACAAGAGAAGAAAGAGAAAAAGAAAGCTTGTAAATCAAGCAACTAATACAAACCTAACTAACTGACCAACTGACTAGTTAATCGATTAATTACATTGTTAATCGATTAACTCTTACAGAATTATAACAATTTCAATATTCATATAATCGATTAACCATAGTGTTAATCGATTATCACATACAAAATCTCAGCTATTTTAACATGCAATAACCCAATACAAAATCTAAACCCACCAAGATGAAAAAAAATGAGCATTAACCATAATAGACTAAACAACATTTCAGAAGATAAAATCTACTAAGGTTTGTAGGGCTAGTATAATTTCCACTTTTCACCATAGACCAAAAAACATACCATAATATAAAAGGCCAAAAAAACTAATGCTGCTGCTCCAGATGTCACACAAATATAGCTTAGTGTATACAACTGTTTATTCAAAGGAATGGCTGCAATATATGGAAGAAAGGAAATTTGAAGGATAACATCAGAATAAATGAGGAATGATTATATGGTTGTACAGCATGTTCGAGCGAAAAACCGAGTTAAGAATTCACACCATGAGTGACATGCAGAATAATTCCAGAAGTAAGGAGAGCTAAGCCCATGAGAAGCCAGTGTTTTAGTCTAGAAGAGTGGTCCTAAAATCACATAACTGAAGGAGTAAGCAGAAGTTAAGGAGATGTTAAATAAGTGATTATTTTGAGTCATAAGCTTCACCTGCAAGTGTATGAGTACATGTCCAAAATGCAATCCAATGATTGTGGAAAGAATAGCAGATATTGAGCTGCAATTGCATATCACATTGCTCTAAGAATCAGCAAAACAACTTACACAATTTGCGAGCACCGAAAATCGAGCATATTCATAATCACAGTACAATTCTTCTTAAAAGGGTATGAGTATTTCAAAAGTTTGTGCAAAAATCATATGGCATGGTCTAACCAAATAAAATGGATATGGTAGTCCACAACTCTGTTTCTTAGTAACAATGTAAACAACATTTTCAATGATTCAATCAAATATAATGATAGCGTTTACTTCGAAGAAAACAAAGCCATGTAGTAAGAAAATTGTTGAAACATCGAAAAAAGAGTTGTCAATAGCGCATTCTGGATTTCAAAAGCTAAACCAAACATGCTGTAGAGAATAATGAGACATCTTCAGACCTTAGAATTCCTTCTGGCTCATAAGGTGCATAACACCATAAAGGAGCATTTTCTTTAAAAGGCCCTTCATATGGGTGTCTTTCGGTGCAAGCCTGTAGCACTTAAAATAAAAGGCAGTGAGTTTTTGAAACATCCATTAGTCATAAAGTGTTCCGAAATTATAGAAGATAAGTTTCTCGATGAAAATGGCGACACACTTCGGTTCTCCTCCATGCTGGGCGCTTATACATGTGGTTAATTCCGAGCACCTCTCGGTCAATATATCCGACAGCATTACATGGGGGATCTAGTTTCCCTTTGACACCACAGGTCACCTAACATTGACAGAGACAACAAATTAGAGAGAGTAAATCAGAAATATTTAAACTAGTCCATTTATGCACACCTTCAAGCATAGAAATTGCTAAAGATAAAGGGAAATTTCATACCGAAGGCAGGGGATTAGAATCTAACCGTGAAAGTTCTGCCGTTATATACACTTTCCGAGTTATGGACAGTGAATTGCCAATCTGGAACATAAATTCCATAAAGTAAAGCCATGTATAGAGTAAGTATACATGCTCCAACCAGCCTGAAATTTTAGTAGATGCAATGTTTAGAAGCAGATTGTTTCAGAAATCAACTAGAACATTTCAATCAAAGACTAACCAATGCCAATAATATAACTTGAAGACTGAAAGGTGGGTCGGTTCTGGATCATTAGGTACAGAACTTTTTGAAAATATCTCCACCAATGCTACAACCAAATATGCTAGAGCAATTCTCTAAAAGGGTAGAAACACAAAGTAAAAGTAATACTTTCATTATACTCACTGTTATTAGCTAATAAAATCTGCTCTACAATAATAAGCAGGGAAAATGATCATAGTCACCTGAAGAATGCCACACAACCTTATGTGTTTCATGTCAACTCCATATGTTAGATTGTCCGGCGCATGTGAGAAACCACCTTCATCATAGAGGTCAACCGACAAATCGAAGGTATCTTCTCAGGTATGCATAAAAGTATTTGTCCCAACCAAAAATCCCAGAATTCCTCTATTCCATGGGTTTGGAAAAGTGTGAATTTTCATGAAAGACCAATGTTGTGATATGCTGTGAATTTTCAATGCTCGAAAGTTGGATAAGTTGGCCTTTGCATAAAGATTACTGTTGGACCAGACTGCGACTGAGGAGCTTCCAATTACCGGAGAGTTCCCTTGTTATCGGGGTATGGGATGAGTGGAGAGTCACAAATGAGACACTACGTCTTGAACCAAAATCTTAAGCCATTAGTTCCATGGGTCTTTTCCACTTATAAACTCTCTTTCATTCCTCCCCTCACATCCAATGTGAGATTTCACACTTGAATAAACCCTACAAACTCTCCCTCATGTCACAGCCGAAACATCAGCTCTGATACCACTTGTTAAACCAAACTGCGACTAGGGAGCCTCCAATCACCGGGGAGTTCCATTGTTACCGGGATATGGGATGAGTGGAGAGTTACAAGTGAGACACCACGTCTTGAAACAAAACCTTAAGGAATTAGCTTCATGGGTCTTTTCCACTTATAAGCTCTTTCACTCCTCCCCTCATATCCAATGTGAGACTTCACACTTGAATAAACCCAACAATTACAACACCCCATTTTTTATGAAATACAAGATGCTCACTAAATGGTTAAGAGAAGAGTCTTGTTTATTACATTACTTATATATATAGAAGAAAAACTAACCTTGTAAAAGCAGACCCCAGAAGAGGAGTTTGATTGTTCTAACTAGCACCTTTTTTGCAGCAACAAGTTTATTTGGTATTCTCTGCACATAAAATATAAGCATCAAGAAATGGAAATTTCAGGTACTTAAAGCATTCTTTGTTAGAAATCCCTGTAACTAACCTTAAGAGAAAGTGGAATGGTCATCCCCACAATGAACAAAAAGAAAGGCATGACAAAATCAGCAAGATTGCAACCATTCCATGGCGCATGACCAATCATTGGCCATTCTCCTCCACCATCATCAACTAAAATCATTAACTGCATTGCATATTATCAAAACATCTTAAAGCAAAATCATTGGCATGCATTTAATACTCCCATTCAAACTTGAGAAAACTATTCTATTTTTCTTTCAAATTTATGTATATTCTAATGATTCCATGTATTGTTTTTTTTACATAAATCATGGACCTGCACCCATCCCTATACTTATGGTCAAGATCAGCCAAGATGGCAAAGGGCACGGGTCAAGCAGTAGCCACCCTCTACCCATTCTACGCACAGGAAGGTATTCGGTTGCGGGTTTTAGCGGGTACCCGCAGGTAGAAAGGGTACCCACGACTATATGTTAGGTGCTTATACATTTTTTCACTCATACTCTCATATCAAATGTGAGACTTCACACTTAAATAAAAATAAGTAAGTGGTGGATAGTGAAATGAAGGGAGAGAGAAAAGGATTACCGAAACAGTAAGACCTCGAAAGATGTCAAGTGATGCAACTCGTTTTGGTTCAGAAACATTATTAAGGTTATGTTCTCCTTTCATTTCACTCATTCTTCAACACCTTATTAAGTGGTTGTGTGCTATGTTATCTGTTCTAAATCATTGTCGTATATTAGGCCATGTACCATTTCATTGTTACAAACGGATAGAGTCAAAAAGTACTATTTACCCATGCAAAATTTTATTATTAATAATATATATTGCACTACGATTTATGAAATTGTTATTGATATACATCAATTCTTTTAATTGTTGTTTATTATCAAAACTTGAATATGCCAAATTATAGTTAGATAAAAAGGTTGTGAATATGCAAATTGAAGAGCAAATAGCCTCACCTTACTTAATTCAACTTTGTCATGGGTTTTGTTGAAAAAGGAAAAAGGGCTTGTGGGGGGTTCTGGTCAGGAAAAAAGAAAACCAATCTCTGATGTGAATCAACAGAGAAATGCGCTTCAACATCAAATGGAGCACATCAATGTCTGATTTGGCTAAGTCACATCATCCCAGAACCACAATATCAATTTTATACAAATTAATTAACATTTCTAAACTATGCATAAAAAGACAAAATCAAAACACAAACATTACAATGAAAATAGACCTGGATTCACACACACGCCTTTTCTCAACATGTAACTCAGACACTAATAACACACACACACATATATATATATATTATAAACCCTAAAAACATACCCTCAGGTTGAATCGGGTTTTATATAAGTAGTATGGTAGAAGAAGTTCAACAATTCCATTGTCGTCCAGCGGTTAGGATATCTGGCTTTCACCCAGGAGACCCGGGTTCGATTCCCGGCAATGGAATCTTTTTATATCTTCATAATTCTTTAACCATTTTTTTATAACCATGCAACCAACATGTAATATTTATGCATTGTCAGCGTAAAGATTTATATACAATTATTATATCATTCATCATGGAGTCAATTGAGCTAATGGCATTTTATGTTTCTAATCATGCATTAGAGCATGGACAAAACAAGACTCTCACGAATTGCATTGTATGTGTCATACATACTATTTCTTTTTTTCTTTTTCTTTTTTACTTTTCATAAGTCAATAATTCTTAACTCCAATTATGAAATTAATAAAAAGTTCATCAAACAGGTAACGAAATAGTTGATTTAATGTTATTATTGTGGTTGTGAAATCATTTATCATTCAACTATTCTTCAATAATTTATTCAAAGCAATGTACAACTCTATTTATGACTTATATTTGACTCTTTTGTGTTGCAGAAAACTAAACCGTGCAACTCGGTGCAACTTAATTGGAAATGCTCTTCTACAAATCTTATATCACCTCATTTTTCTTTACTTAGATGATTCAAGTAACCTTTTACTACATTAATATTTATTTTTATATCTTCAATTTTAAATATCAACATACTCTATGATTAGGTTTGTGTGGAAATATAAACTCTGGGCAATCATTGTATACACCTCAATATACATTGTCCAACCATGTAACTTCTGTGCAACAATTGCAACAAGTTCTGTACAACTTTGTCCAACCATGGCATTCATTTGGCCAAAAGCACTCAGTGTTCCCTGTACTTCTATTCCTGCTTACTGCATTGCATTGAGGAAATGTCACTACTTCAATCACGAACCAAATCGAATCAAATCGAATCAAATCGAATCAAATAAATCACCATCCAATTAGAAATCGGATAATGACCAACAGATTATAAGTAAAGCAACAAATTAAACACGCAATTGGCTTTATAACCAGCTACTTGCAAAAATTGCAGTCACAGAAACTTCATAGGAATTAATGTCTGGAGCCTGGAAACAAGCGTAACTCTTTACTGCTATACAAATAATGTCCAAAAAGAATTACAGTACAGTACACAATCGGAATATACTCAAGGCGAAGCACATTGCATGCACGAGTGAAGATAAAGAAAGCCAACCCCAACAACGATTGACTTATCGAATTACTTATACTGAAGGAATACATGAGGAACGGAACTAGTCACCATTGAGTTCGAATACACACTTCTATTGGTTGTGTGTATATTTTACTTTCCAATGCCAAGTTCTTTTGAGATGTCTCTTGTCAAGCTGAACTGCAAAGTATTATGCCATGGAAATAAGGTGCGAGTGACTGGAAGCTTCCTCCGAAGATCCTGCAAATAATTGTAGTTGTAAGGCTTCAAAATTCAACAATATAAAGTAGAGTGGTAAGGTAATGGAAATATATCTAAGGAAAGCAAGAAATATAGGTAGCTCATTTTGTAACTAAGCCTGTTGCTTGTATACTTTGGCAATTTCATGCAAGAACATAAATGTCACACAACAATATAAAACAATAAAATGGATTGGACCAATTTATTTAATTCACTAATAAATAGGACATGCCAGATGAGGAATTGACCCAGGCAATCCAATCAGAAGGCAGGTTAGGAAGACTGATAAATGTTCTCTAACTCAGTTCACTTCAATTTTCACAAACTTCCAGATGGTAAAAGAATCATAATGAAAAGCATTTTAGAGGTGTTTGATCTCAGTCATGAAAAAATGTATAACAAGTAAAGCTTGGGTATATAGGATTGCTTTAGTTGGAATCAATACGTATCATAGACTTTGCAGAAATCACATATCTGTTAGCATTTGGTTGACATGTTAGCTGAAGCATAATACAACATATAGGTTCTATTCTATGTTTTGTGCATTTTATAAATTAGAACAAAACATGACAAAGGGTTAAAAAGCGGGACATTTTGATTCCAGAGAAAGGGGTGGAAACTAATAGCACAATACGAAATCACTCAATTAATATCATGTTCCTTTCTAATCTATACTGTAGACATGCCAAATGCTACCTTAAAATGAATATTTAAAAAAAAATGAGATGACAAAAAAGGATACCTTGAAAGTGGAGTCAGGCAGGTTTAGATATGATGCCTGTCAAGTTATAATCATTTAGTAAATCATCTGAACATTTAAATAAAAAGAAGAAGAAAGACCATGGATAGAACAAGATCAATTCCGAACCTCAAGAGAAGCCAGGTACTCTGTTTCATGATGACGGATAATGCTTGATATAGAAACTGCACAATCATCAGGGGCCTGAAAAAAAAAATGAAATATGAAAGATAACTATTGTCTCTTTAAATGGCCTACACATCTCAATTTTATCATTTTTATATCAAAGATAGTTATTGAAATGTTCTCTGACATGCAGAATGACAGAAAAGACAAGCAAGGATACAATTATCTTAGATTGGAGATCTAACTTAAGCGATATATTCACAACTAATACAAAGGAAGGGTTCAAGTAATGCTGATTTATGGTAACCTGAAAAAGAGTTGAATCTTTGCATTCATGTTTTGCATCTAACTGAACATTTCCTTCTTCAAAATAATGGGCATCCACCTGAAAACGGGATGCAAATAATAATGTTAAAGAAGGCTAGTGTTGAGATCATTCAACTCAATCCATCAAACATTTACAAAATATTACCTCAATTTTACCCTTTACTTCTACTGTTTGTTGATCATCTTTGAACTCAATATTCCATACTGAACACCAGCTTCCATTGCTATACAAAAATGCAAAAGGAAAATGACTATAAATAAAAAGAAGAAAAATATAAAATATAATTGCATTTGTAACTAGTAAAGTAGAAAGTAATGTAATCATTAAAAGCATGGTTGGGATTCATTCGACTAATTTCACACACCAAAAGTTCTGTGGGCTATGCCTAGCAGCAGAAATCACCACAGCAAACTCAAAATCAGAACCCGGGCCCTCTACATCTTTCCCATTTGAACAGTAGACAGAGCAGACACCTTTTGGATAAGATTCTTCAACATATTTAAGTATTTCTGCATCCAGAGCACATCTGCGATAAACAAATACTGCATTACACGAGCACTAAAGTATGAGAATGACACATAAGTTCAGTAATCAAGTTACTTTATTAAATGGGTCAGGCGATCAGCTTGAAGTTAATTTCCTCAATCACTGAGCAATATATTTTTTGTTTGGTATTCCAAAAAAAAAATATAGCCAGATGTTAACGTTGAATTTATGAGTTTGACTTCATGACTAAAAATCAATACACATTCTCAATAAAACATGGAAATCATGCATCTACAGCACTATGTCAATTAAAAGTATAACAATTAACATTGAAGAAATCACCAAAGTCAACCTACTTTGAAGTGTAAACAATTAATCAGACAGATAAAAGTGGTGGATAATAGATTGCAAAAGCATCAGAGAACCATAAGGTCATTCAAAAAATGAATCAAGACATTTTTCTTTAACATGAAACAGAGTATTCCACACCTCAGTATCAAACATTGTGTAGCTCACTGCGGTTAAGGAATATCAAATTATCAGACATAAAACATCTCAATCATGGAAATTGCAGAGAATTACCGAAATTCTTCAATATATGGAGATGGAAGTTCCTCATCGGTTGCAGGTCTCACCTCGGTACAAACCTGAGACATTTAGCATGCCTTAACCATAATAAGACAATAGGATAACTCAACCAATTTATCTCAAAACTCTTATTCTATTACAATAACAAATTATCACGGCTTGCTTTATACGCTCACTTTTAATGCAATTTACATGTATTCATTGACTTGACATTATGGGTGGCAGTTAGTAATCAGCCTTAGAGAGAGAGAGAGAGATGAATGGACTTACTTGTTTAACATGGTCAACTATGGCTACTTGGGCTGTCCTGGGATCAAGATATGCATAACCTTCTAGTTCACCAAACGAAGTAACCAGCACCTGCATGCACATGTTTAAGTCCACAAGCATAAGAAATTGGAATGAGAAGCCATAACTCAATCAAACTACATTCATTTACAGCTTATTCAAGCCTAAAAAAAGTGATCTTAAAAAGTTAAAATATTCTAAGATTGTGATTTTTGTTGTATAGCTTTTACATAAATAAAAACCTATTTTGCTTTTGGATACAATTATAAAAAGTAGAAGATGAGTTTAACTCAACAGTAAGGTTATTGCTTAGTGACTATGAGGTCACGAGTTCAAATCCCGGAAACAACTCTCCGCTTGCGGGGGCAAGGTTGCATACATCTATTCTGCCCATAACCCACTAAGTGAGAGCCTCGTGCACAGGGTCACCCTTTACAAAAAGTACTTTTTTATGTCCTGTCCTCTTTAGTAGAAGCTAGAAAATACAACCTCTATTATGACGCTTTTGGGAAACAACCATATGTGCTTATTCAATAATTTTTATAAAATAATATAAAATGCTTATTTTTATAAGCTCCTTTGATAAGCTTATTAGAACAAGGTAAAAATTGCTTATAGAAAATTCATCAGCATAATTCTCTCATGAGTCCAAATAAAGCTCTTCCAAATGCAGACTAAAAGCCGATTTCCATTTTTCTCTTTGGCACAGCAATAGAAAGGTTGTTTTCCTTGTGATCTACAGGTCATGTGTTCAAATATCGGAAACAGTCTCTTCGCCTGCGAATATAACGTTGTATACATCTACTCTCTCCAATAGGTCGAGCCTCGTGCACTAGACCGCCATCTCTTACCGCATTTTAGTAAAAGTTTCATCAAAGAAACATCTAACTCTCAAAACTAACTTTTCAAATTAACAAAATTAAAAAAAATCATACATGGCGATGAAGTTGAAGATGCAAACAAACAATTAAAAAAATGAAACCCTAGAAAATAGGGAAAACATACGTCTCCGCTTCTATCAGGCATCGGAAGAGAAATGAAGTGAGATTTGTTGTAAACAGGGAATGCCTCAGACGCAGCTTGATTATACAAATCATCGTCGTTTAAAATCGATTTCACATCTACGAAAAAAAAACAAAAAAATTAAATTAAAATAAAAAATTGTAGATTATTAGAATAGAAAGAAATGAAAAAGGAATTGATGAGAAAGTACCTTTAGCAACGTAATAGATTTCACCAGGAGGAGAGTTAAGGAGGAACCATTTCGCGATTTCAATTTTTTGTTTCTCACTAAGTTCTGTTTCTTCTTCTTCTTCTTCTTCTTCAGCCATTGAGAGTGATGAATGAATAAGATTGTTTGGTTCTTCTCTCTTTGATTCATTCAATAGAATGAATGCAATCATAACCGTTTAGAAAGTGGGGTCCACCTAATATAATAATGTGATCTGTAAAGTACTTATTGGGTATCCTTGTTTGGGATTTACTTGATATGATAAATTCATTTTTGGTCCATTCAACATTAATCCTTATACTTTAGGAGACAACAATCCAACCACAACCAAATTTTGGGATCAAATGTGGAAATATAAGTATATATTTATTTATGGTAAAATTAAAAATATAAGGGTTTGGTTTCAAAATCTTACTTTGGTTTAGTTGTATATGGTATAAAGATTTAATTTTTGTAAACAAAATTTATTAGTCAGAAAAGTCACACACCTTAAAAATTATTAGTTCTGTAATTATATATAAAGAATACTATTGATTATAAAAAAAAAACTTTTCTTATATGTTTCCTACTCTTTCCCTTTTCACATAATCACCTCACCTTTACCAAAACAAATTGTATAAGAAATCCTCACTACACTAAAAATTTATGTTTTAGCATTAAAAATATATTTTTTCATAGAAAATTCGAGCATAGTATTTCCTGATATATAAAATATTTCATGTTTTTTTTAGTTTCGAACATGACAATTCACTTCAAAGAAAGAGCCCATGGTTTAATGAAAAATAGTGTCTTACTTTAATTTTTTTTGGTACATTGGAAAAGAAACAAACAAACAAGAAAGAACAAAGACTAGGTGACGGGAAAGAGATCTTGTGCTAGGTAGTAGTGACAAGCTGGAGGAGCCAAGTCCCAGGTTCTTAACTGTTCAGACGAATGAGATCCAAGCTTCGACATGTAATCCGCTACTTGATTAGCCTCACGAATAACAAACTTAATCTCAGCTAGCCAGTCGCGAGAAAGCCAAGAACGAACCTCATAGACAACCTTCCCGATTTGCTGAATATGAATGTGAATATCTTCCGAAATAATTTGGACTGTCTCGAGATAATCAGATTCCAAAATAACCTGCTTACAACCCAAATTCCACGCTAATCTCAAGCTCTGATCTATAGCCATTAGTTCTGCTAGAATACAGGACCACACCAAAATTAACAGCTTAGGATACTATAGGACACTAAGAAACCAAGATACATAAATCTTCATTTAAAATGATAACTTTCAAATTCATCGTTGTCACTTAAAATACTAATACTTTTGCACCATTACGATTTGTTAATTTACTACAAACAATTTTATGAATTGAAGCTGAATCCACCAATCAAAAATACAGTATCGATAGGACATGTCAAAATGTTACACATAAAATATAATATTTTGCACCAAGTTTTTCATAATCCCTTCAAACGAATTATTTCACAATTTTATCTCATAAGGATGTATTCCACAATAATATGATTCTATTCTACATCTACCCTAATCAAACCACTAAAGGAATAAAAAATATCTATTGCAGTTACAAAAATTCAGAATTATTTTGATCCAGAACCAAAGATTTGGATATATACAACCACTATAACTGTTTTTAGTATTACACATAATTCCACTGCCGTAATAAATTAGCTTCCAAAAACTGTTTCCATGCCTTCAAGGGACCTAACTCTCTACTATACCCAGCAGAGTTATTGGTTTCATTATTCCTCATGAATAAGCCTCTTGCAGCAAATGACATTAGCTCCATCCGATTCGTATAACTGTGCATCCTGTACAAGAAGCCGATTCTCCTACTCCGGTCACTGTCAGATTGCTGAGGTTGAGAAACACTTATATCTGGGACAGTAACTGTTTCTTGTCTCTGTTTGGAATCTTCATCAGAAGACATGAAGCTACTCATACCAAATAATTCCCAATCAACCTGCTGTAAGATTCTAGATGCTCGCTCAACGCAGTGTGAGGAGTGATCTTGCATTTCTTGTTTAATAGCTAGTTTATCAACTTGGACCTTCAGTTCATGTAATCGGTCACCGATTCTTGTCGCTACTGAATCATATAGTAGCTTGCGTGGTACATCAGGGCATTTTTCCGTGTTGAGTATATCATCAAAATTGATGGGATCACCTATGATTACCGTAACCTATAGAATCCAAGAATGTCAATATTATCAGCAAGCTTTGAAACTGAAGATACAAGCAATTAAATCAAACATGAATCATAAAGATATGCAATGTAATAAAGAATTGACTATCCCTAAATATCTTGAGGGAGTCATAAGGTGGTTGAGAGGTTTTAAGGAGTGGAGTGATAAGGAATTTGAGGGTTCAAACCTCACCCACAAACAAAATACTAACATATTAACATTTGCCTATAAAAAACTAAATATCTTTATCACTAAAAAGGAGAGGAAGGCCAAAAGTCAAGGGATAATGAGTGCAGCATTCATACTAGAGCTAGCAGTCTAGCACCATCCAGCAATTTGAACCATAAAGCTCAGGATTGATTAAAGCAGGATTAATTTCATCACTTCACCATATGTTCCTGAAAGACTTTCAGATAGGTAAAGAATATGTACCATCTTGCCAATTCTGGGAAAGCTAGCACCTATTGGCATAATCTCTTGCATCCCAGTATGAACAAACGGGATAACTATGGGCATGCTATCTCCATCCAGGACCAATCTGATGGAAAAGATTTAAATCAGCAAACATGATTTGCTATGACAAATTATGAAATATTACAAACGGAGTAGCAAAAGATACTAGACAAAAATATAATATTGACCCTATACTTCTTCTGAACAACAAGGTTACTGACAGTAAAGAAATAATGGGGCAAAAATCAGAAACATAAGTCCTGTATATAATGAGAATGAAATGAGCAAGCTGTTTAAAAAAAACAACAATGGTTCATAGCTTATTATGCACAAATCATAAAAATACATTCATTTTATGCACCAAAAAAATCTACCTTCAAATTATGCATAAAGTACATGAAGTCGTGAACATAAATACAAAGGATCATAGGAACTGAATCACTGTGCTTGAAATGCATTGCAGAAGCGAAGAAGACAGTCGGGGGCCACAGTCTGATAAGTACCCAGTTTGAAGGAAGTGTTTAAAACTATAAAAAAATCTAAATTTTCTTCGCAGTGGCATTGTCTTCTTTTTAGTTGGAACTTAATATTCATGTTACAATCCTACACCCTCCTTCTGTTCAAATGTTGAAGCTCAATTTTGACAACCTTTGTTCTGATTTTTGTTTTTAGTTCTGATATTTTCAAATTTAATTCTAAAGTTTAAAGACAAAACTGACACAGCAATCAGGTCAAAATCTTGGTATGAATTTCATAAGTTTTCCATTCTGAAGATGTCAAAGGAAAAGTTTAAATACTTTCCACAGCAAAAACTATTTCTTCGGATAAAAAAATTAAATTATAAATTTTATAATACTCTAAGGAATCAAAAATATAACAAGAAAAATTTATATTTTTGGTTAGTATTGTACTGATCTACTCCGAATATTGTGGAGGATTTTTACCTCCCAACACCTCTCTTGGAAGAGCCCATGGTTTTTCCACCATCCCGAGAGCGACTACCTTCTGGGAATATGTGGACCCAACCACCATGGTTTAATTTTAAAATGGCCGTGTCCATTCCCTACAGCAGAGTAAGGAAGTAGATGAAATAACAATTATCCATAAGTAAAGTTCCAATTTGGAGTAACTAGGAGAAGCAAGTGACAAATGGGAGGAGGAAAACCACAAATAGAAAATCATAGAAACAGAGGCAGAGATACTTGTTTGATTACATTCCAAGAACAAGTGCCTTGGAACAGTTAGTGTAAAATAGTAATAAGAACTTCTAATGCAATGGATAAACTGTGTTGTTTTCTCTCATTATTCAAAAGCAAAGCAATTGGCTTTAAATAAGCCTTACAAGTAAACAACTGCAGTAAAACTAGGAATAACAATCCTAACAAACTAGAATAATTAAAAATGCTTATTCAGCTCCTAGAAAATAGCTTATTAACTGCAACAATAGTAACAATAGTAACAGACCTATCTAAAAGCAAAGACTAATTCCTAGTCCAGATTCCAACAAATTCCTCCCCTTAAACTGAAATGCTCATTGAGCATACAGTTTAATTTTCAAGTGGTTGTACTCCCAATGCCCTTCGAAGTGTCACAAACTGATCCAACTTTATTGGCTTTGTCATAATGTCTGCAATTTGTTCTTGTGTTCCACAGAAAATTAACTTAACTGCTCCCTGATTTGAAAGATCACGTAAATAATGATATCTAACATCAATATGTTTAGTCCTTCGATGCATCACAGGATTTTTAGAAAGTTTGATTGATGAAGTATTGTCACAGAGAATGTCAATACACTCACAATTTTCAGCTCCAATCTATTTAAGAACACATTTCACCCAAACACAATGACAAGCACATGAGGTTGCGGCCACATATTCAGCTTCTGTGGATGATAATGTAACTATGGCCTGCTTCTTTGAGCTCCAACACACAGCTGCCTCACTTAACAGAAAGACATACCCAGAAGTACTCTTTCTGTCGTCCACATCTCGTGCATAATCACTGTCAGTATATGCCAAAGGTTTCGAAATTTTCCTTCTGTAAAACAGACCAAAATCCAGTGTACCTTTTAAATACCTCAAGGCTCTTTTAGCAATCTGCATGTGTTTCTCCTTTGGATTAGCCATGTAACGTGAAATCAAACACACTACATACATCATATCCGGACGTGTTGCTGTCAGATACATTAGACTGCCTACCAATTGTTTATACAAGGTTGTATCAACATCTTCCCCACCTTCTTTTGTCAGCACAGTTCCTGGCACTATTGGATTTTTGACAGAATTACAGTTCCACATATTGAACCTTTCGAGAACCTCTCTTGCATATTTCTTTTGGCATAAATGAATTCCATTTGCATTCTGACTTACTTCAACTCCCAGGAAGAACCTCATTTTGCCAAGGTCCGTCATCTCAAATTCTTCCTTCATTGATTGCTTAAACCTTGCACAAAATTCTTCATCATTTCCAGTATATATCAAGTCATCAACATAAAGACTTACCATGATTACTCTTTCTTCTCTTCTTTTGATGAAAAGAGTATGATCATGGCTACTCTTTGTAAATCCTTCTTTCTGGAAATAACTCTCGATTCTGCTAAACCATGTTCTTGGTGCCTGCTTTAGTCTGTACAAGGCTTTGTGCAGCCTATATACTTTGTCTTCCTCTCCCTGTTTTATGAAGCCCTCAAGTTGATCTACATACACTTCTTCCTTCAGTTCTCCATATAAGAAGGCACTTTTCACATCAAGCTGATACACATTCCATCCCTTTTGAGCTGCCACAGCCAACAAGATCCGAATTGTGTCCCATCGAGCTACTGGAGCATATACTTCATTATAGTCTACCCCTTCTGTTTGTGTATACCCTTTTGCAACCAATCGGGCCTTGTATTTGTCAACCTTGCCTTCTTCATTCAGTTTGGTTTTGTAAATCCATTTTACTCCAATTTTCTTGGCTTGAGTTGGCAGAGTCACTAACTCCCATGTCTTGTTTTTCTCAATGGCATCTATCTCAAGCTTCATTGCTTTTATCCATTTTTCATCATTCACAGCTTCATTATAATTTGTAGGATCATCATTTGACATGAATAAAACCATACTTGCCTCTTGTTCTTCTTCAGAGAGGCCTTCACCACTTTCGTAGTCCTGTAGCCAACCAGGTGCTCTTCTTCTTCTTGGTTGTTCCTCGGGATCTACTCTATGCTCAAGGTTGTCAGCATTACTTACCTCTTGTTCTACATCTGATTCCTCGTCGGAATCCTCCATGTCAGTTTCATCATCACCCCAATCAAGAGTATTCTGTTTTGTTTCTTTTGAGTTCAGGTTCCAATTCCATTTTTCTCCTTCTTCAAATATAACATCTTTACTAACTGTGATTTTCTTCGACACTGGATCATATAAACGATAAGCCTTGGATTCATCACTCACTCCAAGTAAGATACATTTGTGGCTTCTATCGTCTAGTTTAGTTCTCTTTTGCTCAGGTATATGGACGTGAGCAATGGATCCAAACACTCTGAAATAGTCAACTGTAGGTTTTAGTCCACTCCATCTTTCTTCTGGCACCATCTCTTTTACTGCTTTGGTAAGGCTTCTGTTTATCACATGGTTTGTCCACTTTGCAGCTTCTGGCCACAAAATCTTTGGCATATTTTTCTCAGTGAGTACACAGCGCACCATATTCATTATCGTTCGATTTCTTCGTTCAGCAACTCCATTTTGTTGTGGAGTGAAAGCGGCTGTTAATTGTCTTTTGATGCCATGCTCTATGCAGAACTGATTGAATTTGTTTGAGGTGAATTCTCCTCCCCTATCTGTTCGTAAACAGCATATTGCTTTCTGAGATTCTTTCTCAACCAAATTCTTGAAGCATTTGAATATCTCAAATGTTTCACCTTTTTCTGCAAGAAAATAAATCCAAGTCTTGCGAGAATAATCATCCACAAGCACTAGCAAATATCTCTTACCACTGTGAGAGATTGGAGATATTGGTCCACACAGATCACCATGCACTAATTCAAGTTTTTCAGATGCCCTCCAATGACTTTTCTTTGGTATTTTGTCTTGATGTTGCTTGCCAATGTTACATACCTCGCAAACAGCAGCAGTTTCCTTGAGTTTTGGTAGCCCTTTCACCATCTGCTTCTTCTGCATGGCAGCAATGAATTTGTGATTTACATGTCCATACCTTTTATGCCAAAGGTCTTCCAAGTCCTCCTCTTCAGCCTTTAAGCATCTCCTTGGAAGTGGTTTCATCGTAGCATAGATTATAAACATTCGGTTTAGAGTCATCTTGCTGTCTACAATTTTCCCTCTCTGAGGATGATAAATTTTGCATGCACCTTCTTTTATTATGATGGACAGTCGCCTTTCTTGGAGTTGACCTATGCTCAACAAATTGTTGGTTAGGTCTGGCACAAAGTAAACATCACTCACAGTTTGAATTATTCCTTCCACTTCAAACCTGACACTTCCTTTTCCCAACACAGACATTCTCGAGTTGTTTCCCAATCTAACAGTACGTCTGAAACTTTCATCTAGTTCAACGAACCACCTTTTATTTCCTGTCATATGATTCGAACAACCTGAATCAAGAAACCATATCCCTTTGTCATTAGTGTCTACAATTTCAGCATGGGCCATTAGGAGCAGCTCCTCTTCCTCATCAAACTCAGCATAGTTTGCTTCCTTTTCTAGATTTGGACACTCAAATTGGTAGTGTCCTAGCTTTTGACATCGATAGCATATAATAGCATTTATGTTTACAAATGTTCTGGCTCTTCCTCGTCCCCTCACGTGGCTGCTACTTCCTCTTTGAAAGTTGTTTCTTCCTCTTCCACGTCCATTCCATGTGCCATGCTGAACTTGCAACACCTGTTCTTCACTACTTTTCTCTCTTACTTTTTGCTCATGAACTAGTAGTGAACTTTGCAGCTCATCCACAGTTAGGAGATCAATGTCCTTAGACTCTTCAATTGAGCATACAACAAAATTGAAGTTGTCTGTGAGAGATCTAAGTATTTTCTCAACGATTTTTACATCATTCATATCTTCGCCACAATTCCTCATTTTATTTGCTGTTTCCATCACTCTTCCAAAATAATCATTCACTGATTCACCTGTCTTCATCTCTAAGGTTTCGAATGTCCGTCGAAACCTCTGCAGTTGTGCACGTTTCACCCTAGCACTTCCTTGGTACTTGACTTTCATGGATTCCCATAGTTGTTTGGCTGTTTCTTTCTGTATAATAGTTTTGAGGATGGATTTATCAATGGCCTGAAATAGATAGTTCTTTGCTTTCAGATCTTTGAGCTTTGTTTCATCCAATTCCTTCTGTTTTGCTGCACTTATTTGCTCATTCTCCTTTGGTTCCTTGATTCCAGATTCAATAATACTCCTTTGATCGAAGTAGATTTTCCATGATCAAACTCCAGTGATCATAATCTCCATCAAATTTGGGTATACATGGTGTGGTGAAATTGCTAGATTCTGCCATGTCACTTCACTCACTCTAGTGTTTTTCCTCTCAAACACGTTTAGCTCACTCACTCTATCAGGCCTCGTGGTGGAGCTCTGATACCAAATGTAAAATAGTAATAAGAACTTCTAATGCAATGGATAAACTGTGTTGTTTTCTCTCATTATTCAAAAGCAAAGCAATTGGCTTTAAATAAGCCTTACAAGTAAACAACGGCAGTAAAACTAGGAATAACAATCCTAACAAACTAGAATAATTAAAAATGCTTATTCAGCTCCTAGAAAATAGCTTATTAACTGCAACAATAGTAACAGACCTATCTAAAAGCAAAGACTAATTCCTAGTCCAGATTCCAACAGTTAGGACATGAAGACATTACAATAGTTTTCAGAACACAACAAGATAAAGTGAATGATTCAAAACAAATCAGAGGATAGAAATAAAGAACAGTGAGCTTTTCACCAAAATCCACAATTTTCACCAGAAATTAAAAATCATCATAGACTCAATTCCAAATCATGATGACCAGATTTTATGAGAAACATTCACCGGATATTTAAAAAATAATATTGTGAAAGATTATTAGATTCTGTTGAATCCATACCCTTTGATAAATTCCGTCACCCCGAGCAACTGGCAAAACTTTGAGAGATTGAAAGAATGCAGAAGTTACAGGGTTTTTAAAACATCTATCAGTTGCACAAATCGTCCATCTGAGGTTCTTAGCATCCATAAGAACTTGTGGGGGAAGAAGTGAAGCAATAACAAGTGGATCATCCATGGAAGCAACATGATTGCTAACCTGAAAAGTAAAATTGAAATAATTAAATCCACAGAAAGTCCTTTCCTACTGTGTAGCATAAGTTGAAGAGCAGCAAGTACCGTAAGAAGAGGTTTGCCTCTAGGTCTTTCCAGCAATGCTGAGTGCAGTTTTTCTAAACCATACACCTGTTGTTCCATGAAATATTATATCAGAAGGCAAAAAAAGCAGATAGCCCAGATAGGTACAGGTAGTGTTCGGCCAGTGGACAGAACAGAATGGAATGGAATGGAAAGCAACATGACATTGACAGAGTGGTGTCCTATTATTTTTAGTTTCACCCCTTCTAGCGGAACTAAAATGTCTCACTTTTTAACCTCATGTCTTGTTTTGTTCCACTTAAAAAATGCACAAAACTTAAATACAACCCATTCTAACCCATCTACACTGCAGTGATTTAAACAGCACATACATGAAGTTGATACACCATTCATACCTGAACACGGTTTAATCCATTCATAAAGACATGACAAACATTTCCAATAACAGGAACAGCAACAGCTTGCATCATACGAAGAAGGGTTGAATCTTCTTCAGAACTAAAATCCTTAGTCACTGTAAATACAGGCAAAAATTCATCAAATGAAAAACCTAGCCAGCCAATGCCTACATTACATTCTATATTCATTCTTGATTTGGTTCCTCCACATCATGGTTTTTAAGTTGCGGTTGTATAAAGGGCTTGTCAGTTAGTCACTCTTAGGAGTTTTTCGAGCCATTTACCCTTCAATGACTTATATGAATCATCAATTTTTCTCAGGTTTTTTCCATTTTCATATAATTCCTGTGTTTAAAAAGCATAAAAATCATTCCAGTACAATAACCACACCTACTACTTCATGTCTTTTAACTGAAATGCATCTATCCGCGCAATGTTTTAAATTGCGATTGCGATTGCGGTAACTGTTGCGAATTACGGCCGTTGCAGTGTGAATTATTTTTGTGATTAAAACAATATTTTTGAATCCAATGTGGCCTGATGCGATCTGATACAGTCCGATGCGGCCTGATGCGGTCCAAATACGGCCTGATGTGGTTGCGTTGCGGCCCAATGTGGCCACATCATTGTGATTCGGAGTCACACCGCAATTGACGCGATCACCACAACCGAAATATTGTGGCCACATCAGGTGATATGGTCCACAATTTAAATCATTGGTCCACAATTTAATGATATTGGGCTATGTAGTTCATTTATGTGGATCATTATTATCTCTAGACTCTAGTCTAGCTATTTTATCCATTACATTTATGACAATTGTTCAAAAGTCGCATTAAGATATCATCAATCGATATAGTCACAATTGCAGTTATGATATGGTTTTAGTCTTTCAGATAATATCAGAATTGCAATACTGAAGCTAGAAATAAAACCTAAACGCTTGATTTAGTTATTATACACAAAGCAATAAGAAAAAGGAGAGAGTGGTAAATTGAGCAACTAACCTCGTTTACGATAGAAAGAGGAAGAGGAAGTCAAAGAGTCCCTCCGAAAATCACGAAACCGAATAAGCCAGCGGTGAAGGGTTTCGGAGAAGTAACCGTCGCCGCGATCAGCAGGGACGAAGACATGGTGTCGGCGGCGTCGCCAGTGGCGGTCGACGGTGACTCTGAAGCGGTGTTTGATCTGTAGCTGGAGAGAGCGAGCTTTGCTCTTCCAAACATCACCGCGATCAAGACGGTGCATCGGTGACGAACAAAAATGAAGGTACACGATTGCGAAATCTATGGAGAGAAGAAAAAAGGGTTAGAAAGAAAAAAGTTAATTACACTCACAAAGTTTTAATAAAATTACACCAATCACCCCTCACTTTTTTGTCCTTACACAAACTACTTCTCTCTTACACAAAGATGACAATGGGTATCCGCAAAGGGTTGGGTCTGGGTCTATGTTTTAGACTCGTGGGTAATTGAGACCCGCCGCGATTTTAAGACTGTTGTTAGATGGGTCTGGGTTAGAGTTATAAGGTACTCAGACCCGTGGCTACCCGAACCTGCTTTTTCTTCCTATACATATACAATCTAATTGTAATATCATGTTAATCTATATTATAATATCATATTAATCCATAATTATAATATCATGTTAATCCATAATTATAATATCATATTAATTCATAAATGTGATTGTTATATTGTTAAGCAATGATATTATGTTGTTAATTCATATGTATGATGTGATGTTATGTTAATCGAAGAGTTCATACTAAATGAATTTTTCATCATAATATTGAAGTTATTTTTAATGTTTGTTAGAGTAAAATGAATTGTGTTTAATAGTCAAATTACGTTGTTTTTAAAACTTTAAATTAAGTTTTATAATTTTTTTTCTCAGGTTAATTGTCTAAATAACCTATAAGATCATATGAAACAAATATACAAATGCATAAATTACTTGCAATTATTTTTAATATTTTTGAATTTATGGGTACTCATGGATCCGTTGGAAAGACCTGCGCGTAATATACCCAGCGGGTATTAGCATGGGTCTGGGGCGGGGCTGGATCCAAAAACAAAGGAGTGGGGCGGGTCTGGGTAATACACTATCCGGACCCATCTAGACTCATTGTCATCCCTACTCTTACACTAACCACACTCATCATCCCCAATGAGATAAGTTTAATATTTTAAACAAAAAAACATGTGATGTGTATAATTAAGTTAAATAAAATATTGTATATTATGTAGACAAATCAAAATAATACAAGAGTCAATACATCTTCGTTATTTGGTTCATTACAAAATAGTATAAAAAATATATAAAAATATCATTAGAATTAGAATTGTTAATATATTGTTTAATAAAACAAAAATAATAAAAAGACACAATTTTGTACTTAATATATAATAGTTTGTTTAACTTAATTACATTCACCACACGTTTTTTGTTTAAAATATTACATTTATATATCAATAGGGGTGGTCAGTGTATTATGTGTATATAATTAGGGATGGTTCGTGTAGGAACAAAAAATAGAGAAATGATTCATGTAATTTAACTAAAACTCAAGTGATATTAATGTAATTAACTCAAGAAAAAACAATGAGTTTTCTCATTTCTGAAAATAAAAGAATTGAGCGTGGTAATTGAGAGTGTAGTGCGAGAGAACTTTGGGAAGGGTTATATCCCTAGGAAGTAAGGACTATTCCCATTTTTTATAGGGAAAATACACTTCAAATGTCCTTAAACCATTTCTATTTCTTACTTTATAGTATAAAACTCAACTCGTAAACAGATCCTTATAGAATATTATTCATTTAATCAAATGGTATATATTTATTTTGCTTGGAACCCAACTAAATTCTAATTGCTAAGTTTGAATGCACCTTTTGTTTGTTTATGAGTTAAATAATAATTTTTTAAAGTATCATTTTAAACTTGTCTCTAAAAAAAGATTTTCAATTTACTGTGTCCACATAATATTTGTATCTTATCTTCAATAATGTAGACTTGTTTAGTCTTAAAATCACCCTTTGACTTTCAATTTCTCCAATCTTCATCCAATCCTCCAATACCTATTCATCATGGATAATCTTCCACCACCTGCTGCTACTACCACTAGTAAAGTGTTCCATTTTATGCCTCTTCTTTTTGCACTCTATCAACTATAGTACTCTATTTTTGTTCTCTTTAAAGTAAACATTTTGATATAATGATCTCTTTTGTTGATTTTGCTTCTATTCTTATTGTTTGATGCTTTACTTTACCTGTCTTTTTCTTTTGTAGTTTTGGAACTTTAATATGAGTTATTAAAGAAGTTTTATTGATTAATAAGAAAAATGAGAAAGACATGAACCAGAAATGAAAGAAAGTTTAAATAATGAAATAACGAGAGAGAAAGAAGAGAATGAATAACTCATTATTGAAATAAAATTTCTCGTTGTATTGAATGAATTGAATTACAAAGACTAAGAGTATCACCCTTTATATACTAAATTGTCTAACTAACAATTAACCAACTAAAAAGCAACAAATAGTTAAGTTCAACTATTTTAATAGGGGAGGGATCCACTTACTCCAAGAGTAAGTGGAAAAACACTTACTCCACATCATGACCATTCATTCTTGGGAATCCAATGGTTTGAATTTGTGAATACATCTAAACCATTGATTTTTTCAAGATTGGATGACTAAGATGAAGAGTAAGTGTTTTTTGGAGTAAGTGGATCCCTCCCCATTTTAATAATATAATAGTTGCTTGTATGAAAATGTATTACCTTTCTATAATCTTAGTACCATATTGACATTAGAGTTACATCCTAATGCTCACTTCAAATAAACAGTTTTTTCTTCAAATGTGAGTCATGTATTGCATCATAATCTCTAAGTTATGATTCAGAGGCTTTCATTAGCTTCTTGAATACATGTTTTTTCGTCATTGTTACCTGGTATGTGGTATAGGAACGAGTTTGTTTCAGTTGGGTATGTGGTTTGTCAACTTTTACATTAATTTTATAAGACATTCTTTATGATGAACCAGGTACTTGGTACACAGTACAGGATAGAGACGACAAGTTCCTAATGAAAGCAATCGAAGAAGCGTATCGGGGGGTTGAGTGTGGTGATGGTCATCCGTTTGGTGCAGTTGTTGTTCGAAATGATGGAGTAGTTGTAAGCTGTCACAACATGGTTTTAAGAAACAAAGATCCCACTGCTCATGCTGAGATTACTGCTATAAGAGAGGTTAAAGTAATAACTATTAGTCTTTTAATTCAGAGTTTGCTTTGTTACCTTGATAACCTGCAAATTCTGTTTCCAATCATTAAGCCTTTTCTGATTGATCATAGTTTTTCTTTGTTGCTTTATCTCTTCCTATAGGCATTATACCCATATCTATGCTTGTTTTAGTGTCCGTGTAGTTTTGAAATTTTATTGAGAACCTTACTAGTAGAGTGAAGTCTATGATTACAATTGAGCATATTAATCCAAATCTTTAGGACCAGTTTGTTCTTTTGTATGGAGGAGTTAGGCTGGAATGATGACATGTCTCTAGAATCTGGGTAAGAGCCAGCCATGGACTACATGGTGGGTACCTGAAAAGACACGCCGACGTTCAAGTCAGTATGCGTGAAGATATTGCAGAGAATATGAGGTGCATGAGTATAAGTTAGAGTGTTAAGTGCCAACTTCCTTATGAGGAGTCTCTTCTATTTATAGAGTTTGAATGTGATATATTCCACAATGAGATGCTTTAATCATGACAAGTCGTACTCCAAGGTCTGTCCTAGACTAATGTGGGCTACTTTATCCATGTCGGGCGGCCCTGTCGTGTCTACGCTCAAGCTAGCATAACTATATATTTATGTTATGTAAACCTAATGTAAAAAGGAGAATAATAGCTAAACACAAATCATTATTCTCTAATAATATATAGCGGTAGTCTCTCAAAGCTCCTGGGGACGTAGGCACAATTGGCTGAATCGCTTGTTCCCAACAAGGACAACCCACAATGTTCATACAACGTGTTCAGCTTTGTAACAGTGTCTGCAGTATGACAGTCGTATAGTAGAGGTCTGAGGTTTTGTAGGTACTGACTAGGCCATGTCTTGTCATCTTTGCCCTTTCCCTATGTAGGCCAACCACCCGGACGTGATCCACAACTATGTAGGCTGGATCTTATTCGCACGGCAATGGGCAGTGACCCTATGAGTTGTCCAATTTGTGACTGATCCAGATACCATTATGTACCTTGAAATTCTTTATTGCTTGCATTGTTAAAACTTCAAAGCTTAAATCTTTTTATGCTTGTTTTTTCTTGAATATACACATTTTGGATCTTTATTTTGTAATTTGACATAATATGTAGGCTTGTCAAAAGCTAAATCAAATTGACCTCTCTGACTGTGAAATCTATGCATCTTGTGAACCTTGTTCAATGTGTCTTGGTGCAATTCATTTTTCAAGAATTAAGGTTAACTTTCCACTCCCTTAATTTGTTCTGAACACCACATTTTTCTCAAACTTTTTATTAAAATTGATTTTATGTTACTTATGTTAACATCAAAACAGAGGTTGGTTTATGGAGCAAAAGCAGAATCTGCAATAGTAGCTGGTTTTTCTCACAAGCCCCACTTGGAGATTAAAAAATCTGAGGATAAAATTGCTATGCTTGCAGAACAAGTATTTGAGAAGTACAAAATCAATGTTACCTAATTAATAATTGCTTTAATCATGTTGATAATGAGTACCTGTTACAATTTGTTCCTAAATTTAAATCATGAAATTTCAATGCTCCCATGTTGGTATTTATATAGTCTTTTATATTGTACCATTAACATTGGTGATTCAGTTTTAAATAAGTTTGATTTATCCATGTGTGAAGTCTTGGATATGAGGGGAAGAGTAAAAGAGTTTATAAATAGAAAAAGTTCATATAACTAAATGTTTTAAGGTTTTGGTTCAAAACGTAGTGTCTTACTTGTATCTCTCTACACTTCTCATACCCCGGTAACAATGATATAACTAAATTCATCATATGAATGCGTTTTAAGTCCATATAACTAAATTCATACCGCAATAATGAATTTCAATTGCGCTTATATTTATCACTATGGATTCATGACATATGAATGAGTGTCATTCGTTCGATAAATTGTTACCTCTATCTATTGCAGAGATATTTGAATTTTTCAAAACTCCATATTGCAAATATATGAGATGATAAATTAGTTTTTAGGTTGTAATGGGTCATTAATTCTATAAATTTATTTTTAATTATATTGTCAAGTGCATATTTAAATATATTTTTATTGAATTAGTTAAACCAAGTTTGTTGTATGTCACTATAATCAATATGATATAAACATCTTAATCAAAATAATGACTTCGCTTTACAATAAAGTGGATACATTTTCAATACATGCATACAACTATATAACTTGATCAAATTCCTCTAACTATATATATATATATATATATATATGCTGTACTTAGAAATTATACATAAACTTCATTAAATTTCCTGTAACTATATATATTATAGTTGGATAAAATAATTTTAGAACCATGAGAAAAGAATATTCTAAAAGTTCTCTTTATGAAAATCAAATCTAGTGTTGGTTTTTCTAGAAAAGTCAAGAGAAAGCCTTTTCAGTTCACCAACTAATCCTGGTGCCCCACAATAAAACACACCTGAAAATAAAAATACAAAAATAAAATGAGCTAAGCAATAATATTTGATGGTATATAAATTTCAACAATTATTTTTTCTTAAGAGTATCTCGTTGTTAAGGTTTCATCTAAAAAACAAATGACAATGAGATAAGTAGTCCAACATGTATTTAAACCATTCCCGAGACAATGAGGTAGGCGATGTGAGATTTACTTCTTAACATGTCCCTTCCACATAAGCTTGTCGGACCAGACGAAGGGGTCCTGGCTCGGATACCATGTTAAGGTTTATCTCAAAACTAATTGGCAATGAAAGGAGTAACTCATCAAGTATTTAAATCATTCCCAAGACAACGAGGTAGGCGATATGGGACTTACTTCCCAACATCTCATAACCTTGTGGCTATGGGTAAGGAACTATGCCTTTTGGGGTATATATGATTGTCCCTCCCCACAAATCAATTTTTCGATTTTTTGATCTATCTGGAGATCCGACAGAGCCTTACATTATTAGGACAGTTAATAAACAATTAATCAAATTAAGAGGAAAATGAAGACTTACCAATTGTTTTGCCAGGGTGTTTAACAGCTGCATGTTTAAAGACACTACGCCAATTTGGTTTAGCAAAATGTGTCTTAACCCTTGTCCCAGAAACAATATCTACACCATTTTTTGCATGGTGTAAAGATTGAAGCATTGTAATCAAAGCAGATCTTGCATCACCTTCTTCATACACACTTGTACAATAATTATGAAGTTCAATTACTTTATCCTTATCATACTCAGCAACTTCATCCATTACACCCTTAAACCATTCAAATGAACCTTGTTCGCGAGTAACCCAATAAAAATAGGCTCGATTAGTTGCAAAAGGCTTTCTCTTGTTGTTTGTAACACCACTTTCAACATCTTCTTCTATGTCTTTTTGTTGTTTAATGTTGTTTAGAACATCTTTTAGTATGCTAATCAAAGGTGTAGCTCCAATTCCTAGCCCTACCAAAAGTATTACTTCATAGTTTTTGTAGTCTTGTGCTGGTGCTCCATAAGGACCATCAATCATCAATTTTGGCATCCTACAATACATTATCATTACATCATTATATGTATTATTTAATTTAAGAGTCAACGCTTATTAAATACGAATGGTGAATAATGTAATGACTTTGAAAAAACTTTTACATAGTGCATATATTTTTTTCTATACTTAATTTCGCTACACCAAATTTTGAAGAAGATTTTTTCCATTAGTTGTTACTACAATGACTTTTTTAATAATCGAGGGTATCCCTAAACTTATCGTTCAACTGTCCCGCATCAATCAATATTTATCAATAAATAAAAAATAATCATTTTTAATTTTATTTTATAAAAATAATAAACTAAATCCACATGTTGACATATAAGTGGGCGGGATAAGGTTGAAGACACCAAGTTGGGATAAGTGATCTCCATCCTTTCCTACTCTATAGGTAAGAAATCCCTTTTGGGTGCGTGAATGTCCGTCCAATAAATATTGTATTACCCTCATAAATTAAACATTTAACATTTATCTTAGTAAGATATATGAGGATCTAATAAGGATTACTAGACAAATGAGTCGATGATAGAATGGATTAACAACATTAAAAATAAGGTTATTACCTTGGTATGTTGTTGCCTTGTAACATATCAGCTCTTAGAAGACCACTTTGGTCAACACTTGATGGCTGGCATGCCTGCATCAATCATATGGATAGAGTAGTAAGTATTATATTTATGTGCAAATAATTACATCTCATACCATGAGTGTATTATATATCCAAAATATGATTTCTTATACAAAATTTACCTTAGCAAAAACAGCCTTCAATTGTGATGTCCAATCACCCAAAGTCCTAATGTGAACACTTACATAGTCATCTCCTGGAGCTGATGTAATTGAGAAAGGATGCCTATACATACCAAACAATAAAATTCATTTAACCACATTCCATATATCAAAACGCCAGATACGTAAATCAACAGCGCCCATTTCGGGCATATAAAAGCGATTTTGTGCATTGTCTATGTGATTGCAGTAGTATATGATATGTTTTAACAGCGTTTCTGCGGACACTGTTGTATAACATACATACAACAATGCCACATACAACAATGCCACTTCCAACAAGCACTGTTATATATTTGATAAATATAAAAGCGCTATCGTATAATTAATATATAACAACGCAAATTAAAATGAGTGTTGTTAAAAAAATCACATACAACAGCAGACGTCGTAAGCAACGTTGTTGTATTAATCACATACGACAGCATACATTACAATGTGCGCTATTAATAATAATGAGTATATATAACAAAAATAAGAACATTAAATTTTGACTTACCATTGAAATGGTGATACATCTGAACAATTAACAAAAATATATTGTCCACTAGAATATTTAAATCCTTGTGGTTTAGACACATGCAAGGCCAATACATTTCCTGGGTACACTGCAACCTGTAGTTTTTATGAATAAAAACATTAAAAACTATCAAGTATTTTATTATATTCATAGTGCCATTAATAAAGAAACTAGAGTTAATTATCTTTGTACCTTCAAAATCTTGACACTTTTGTAGCCAGACCTAAATACACGAAGTAACCTCTCACAAGCGTATATAATCACAGGAATTGCAACATACATCCATGTCTGCCATAGTGAATTTTATGTAACAAAATTTAGAAAATTTGAAGAATAAGAAAAAATGAAATTAAATAAATTGTTGATTATATATATTGCATACATGCAGTCTCTTGCCGAGGCGAGAGACTAGCTCTCAAGCGAAAAACTTTCTCGCGCGCTCAGGCGAGAAGCTGCATGTATGCAACATATATATATATATATATACACACACATACCGTTTTCTTGTACCATTTCTTGGAGAGGTATAAGTAGTATCCATGAACGATAAAAAGGGCATAGACAATGACAAAAAGATGATGAGAATACCAAAAAGCATTGAAACCAGTGAGTTTCTTTAAAGCTTTGGGAAGGTTTAATCTGTTTCTACGGAACCATGGTTGAGCCAAAGTGAATGCTATAGCCATAAGCACCACTATGACTATACCGGTCCAACCCTCTGTGCCCTTCACGAACCACCAATAATTGTTGGGTCTCTCATCCCCAAAAAATGGTTTCATTGGTTCATATTCTGAGTCTGTTGCATGTAATAACCTTGGAAAGTCGCACGTTAAATGTGAAATAGCATGCAACCCTACTCCTATTGCAATGCCAAAAGCTATCACCTAAATGAAAACATGCAACTAAAGTTAGTGGTGAATGAAAATGATATATCCTCTTACTAAATCCTCTTACTCACAAGAAAGTGGTATATGTCCAATTACTAATAAATAAAGTATCATTTTGTGAGATGTGTCACTTTTTTGTTGGTAAGGGATTAGTAGAAAGATTTAGTAGGAATATATAACATTACTTTGATTAAAGAGCTAGATAAGTGAAATTATGGGGATAAATGAAAATGAGGGTGATAGTTATACACAATTTGTTTATCATATATGATAAATTAAGTAGTACACATTAAATAAAGAACATATATAGTGTTACATATGATCATGGATCATCACTATCAAAATTCATCATGAAATATATCTTGAGAAATGATATTTTCACTTTTTCCTTACATCTTTTTCTACATTTATTTTATATTTTTTGATCATTTACTAAACTCATTGTTGTTTTCAAAATAAAAGTATGTCTTTCCAAATGAGTGATAATGAAATGGTGTAAAAAGATCGTAAAGATAGGAGTGTGTAAATATGATTTTTGATATATTAATTACCAATCATTTCAATGGGGTGGACATCTTTCCAACAAAATGTATCACTTCATGTGTCACTGCTATTGATTGGTCAGAAAAATACTTAGTT
Source organism: Lupinus albus (assembly GCA_009771035.1). Lineage (NCBI taxonomy): Eukaryota > Viridiplantae > Streptophyta > Magnoliopsida > Fabales > Fabaceae > Lupinus > Lupinus albus. The sequence continues at coordinate 1,059,220 of CM020013.1, read as the reverse complement.
ATTAAATTTTTAAAAATACATTTTCTCAACCAATCACAAGTAGTGACACACTTTGTGGGACAACAGATGTGGTCACATTTGTATGTGGTGTACTCATCAAAGAGTATGGTGAAGATCCTCTCGAATACTAAAGAGAAGTGTACGAAATCAAAAGGGAAAAAATATATGATATGACATTTTTACCATTTAAATGTAACGTGGTGATGACATTTTTACCAACAAAACAAAGCAAAATAAAAAACTTGTTACATACCTTGTGAAAGTTGATGTTGTCATCAAAGGGAACAGCCATTCCTAACTTGGTCTTGCTCCTAAGCCAAGTGATAGTGTTTCTACATACAGGTAAAAGGATTAAGGCCATGTTGAACTTTAGGGTCTCAGCAGCACCTTTTGCTGTTGTGACACAATACCCCATAACATGAAACACAGCACGATGCTTATACTGTATGAACTTCCAAGTGAAAAGTGCAATGCAAATTGAAAGCCAAAGTGCTATGACCCAAATTCTTTTCCAATTATCCTCAATAAAGTAGGCTAGTGCCTTAAACCCTCTCTTGATAGGGTTGTACTCTTTGGTAGGGACTAGTTTTTGGCTTAACATTTGGCTCAGAACTCTACTATCAGTGGTTATGTGAGTTGATTGTGCTGGAGCTTGTAGAAGAAGCATTTCCAAGTTGTATAACTGCATTAAGTAACACAATCATGTCATGGATTATTCATTCTCATGATTCATAGTAATAATAATTTAAGTAAAAACACATTCCTTATAAACTATAGTAATATGAAAATATGTCTTTTTTTTCAAATGTTGATAAAGTTAGTATCACACTCTTAGACTTAATATACTTTTGAATAAAATGAGATATACTCCGATATTAGATATTTCAGTACAGGAAGGAAGGAGAAATTTACAAGTTTTAATTTATTTAATTCAAAAATAATTAAAAATTTGGACCCTTAAAATATTTTTGGTATCATATGTGAGTATTGTGCCCTATTACTGAACTCTCCGATAATGGAGAGGATATACACTCCTTTTAACATACCCACTTTATCTCTTATAGTCATTTATCCTTCGATGTTTTTGAAGTAAAAAAATTAATGTCAATTATATTTTTTTGGTATAATTAAGGATATCCCCTATAAGTAAAAAGTTAATCTCGTTCGAGTTGCATGACTTCACTTTCGAGATCCAATCAGTTTTTACCTCACTATATCAAAACATAAGAAAAGGGGTTTAAGAAAATATGGGCCTCAAGACTATTACATAATGAGGTGATTTTAACACACATTTATGAATTATTCAACAAAAATAGGGCCAACTCATAACTATTTCTCTAATTTACTATTTTATAAATAGAATACTGACCTCAATGAAGCCAAGATTGTCTGGGTCCAATTCCTCCATAATAAGGGCTGCATATTCCTCTGCTCTTTCTTGTATTTTTGATAACTTATTAGCAGTAGCACTTAAGGCAATAATCTGTAAAAAAAATCATTTGTAAAATAATTAATTTAAAATGTATATTACATTATATATATATATATATATATATATATATACTTCTCTCTTTTTTTTAATTTTTTATTATAAGAAATTCTCACCTCTTGAACTTCTTCTCCAGTAATTCTTCCATCAGCATTCTTATCCACCCTGGAATGAGGTAAGTATATATTATGTTAGGTGCAAAGTAACTTGAAGTGGGTAGAGACTTAATCAAGATTCAATCATAATGACATTTAATTTCATATAATTCTTTTCATATTTTGACTTAAATATAAATATATATGTATAATGTTTAATTGCTTCTAGTTAGTTACACACATTTTTTAAGGTCAACCTATCAATTGTTGACTCATTTTTTTCTTAAAGAGAGGCCAAGCAAGATTTGATTATTCCTTCTCTCTCTTTTTTCCATAAAGGAATGCCCTTATTGATTCATTCCTTTTCTTTTCTTGCCTTTTGCATTCTTTTTTTTGTATTACTCTGAATATCCTTTTACCCGATGGATAAATAATTTTTTCGGGATATATAACTTTTTCTTCCAATAAATGTCGCTCTTAATAATAGAACTTTAACATTTTGGTCTAGTGTGATATACGAGAATCTAGTTCTGTCTTACACTACTAGACCAACATATTTTCGATATTCTCTTATTTAATTTGTTGGTCCTACAATTTTTTTTAGAGAAGTTTGAATAAAGAATAAAATAAGTCACATTTTAAATAATAATGGGGGAAATTTCAAACATTGTTTAAATATAACTATTTCTATATAGAAAATAATTTGTATAAAGTAATTAAAAAGTGGGAACTAGCTCATGTGAGATGACAAAGTCTTGGAATCAAATCTCACCTAAGCTTTACATAAGATCTCATAGTGGATTCGTTTTTCCTATATGTAACATTTATATAAATAATTGATTTTTGTTCTTTAGCTACCTTTCTAGAAATGATGATATTATAGAGTCAACAATTGTACATTATGACACATTCACATGCAACTTGCATAAAATGCGGCATTGCTTTTTCCAAGTTTGATAGCTGAAAAATATATAATTAAATTCATGAACATAGTCACACACTCTAGAAAAATTTGAGCACCTTATTTGTCTCTTTGGAAACTACAAGTTAGATTTCTTATGGCATATCCTAATTCAATGTGGGTAGCATATGACTAGGGTTTTCAACAAGAAAACGACTCTAGTTCATAGTCTTAGTTAAATGAAGGATTGAACCACTTTGAACTCGAGAAATTTTAATATGTCGTATAAAATATGATTAATTTAGGAAGTGAACCAGACATTTCAGTTAAATATTTTTTTTAAATCATGATATTACTCTACTATTTTGTTTTATTATGTTCCTTAAAATAAAGAAATATTATTTCAATAAAATTATATATAATTACTAATTATATAAAATTATGATTTTATATATAATTATTAATTATATATGATATCATATGTTCCGATTAATCAATTTAACTTAACATATGACCTCTTCCAGCTTAATACTCGACTCGGTTTCATAAAATGTCTAAACATTAATGATTAAGAAGAAATTGAGTAGAGAAAAATAGAAACGAAAAAGTGATGGAGTAGTCTTACATGTCAAAGAATGTTTGAAGCCTTGAATCGAAGCTTTGATCAGTAATTTGTTCCCAAAATTCACGCAATTGTTGTTTGGTTATGGATGCTGATGTTATTCCTCTACGACGAGCTAATGCATCAAATAACTCACCAGCAAAGTCTCTCGACTCTTGCATTCCTATTTGTTTCGGTCCAGAAATTCATATACAATATTAGTTTCATGCATCAAATATTCAACAACGCTTAAAACATTGATTTGTTATATCTTTTAGTTTATGGGAGGGATCCACTTACTCCAAAAAACACTTACTCTTCATCTTAGTCATCTAATCTTGAAAAATTCAATGGTTTAGATGTACTCACCAATTCAAACCATTGGATTTCCAAGAATGAATGGGCATGATGTGGAGTAAGTGTTTTTCCACTTACTCTTGGAGTAAGTGGATCCCTCCCCGTTAGTTTAAGGATATAAACAAGATACAATGATTATCTCCATTAATTGAGAGGCGTAAAAGTGTCATTTCAATATATATAAAAGGATAAAGATGTCTTAACATGTTATATTTTCTTTTGCTTTTTATAGTATTTGTTTCTCCATTGACGGAGATGATGCTTACTCAAACAAGACATTTACAAACTACCCTTTTTATCCTAGGATTAGACATGTACAATAAGTGTCTAAATTTTTACTAATGATCTCAATTGCATTTGAGATTGAGTTAGAGTCCAATACCATGTTGAAAAAACTTAACCTAACTTAAGTTTGGTGCCTTGTTGTTATTAATTCTACTTTTTTTTCCTTTTGGTTTGGTACCATAAATGTATATGAGAGCTAAATGGGAGTTTTGATTTCAAGTTCATTATGGAGGAAAAGACACTCTCTCACTTCAATTATTTAACATCATTGCATATTAAAGACTCAAATTTGAAACCATTGACTAAGTTAGATTAACCTATGACAATTAATCTATGTGAGTCTTGAATTGATCACTTTTTTAGTGGAAATCCATTATATTTTGACACACTGTCAAGTAGGACTAAAAATAATATTTTTATGTCACTTCCTCCAACATATTTATCTTATTAACATATTTTCTCAAGAGAATAATGTATCTCCCGATACAAGGAGATAAGTTATCTCCTCCAACCACTAAAATCGTGATATGTGTATCATTTAATCATTTTCTATAAAAATATTTTTAGAACTAAACAAAACAATACACATATCATTCTTTTACTTGGCGAAATGAGATAAGTTATCTCCTAGAACATTAATTATTCTCTTTTCTCAATCACTTCATAAAAGCAATGATCAATATCCCTACCCCAAACGCACTAAGGAATCTTTTCCCGCATGCCATATCCATGGTCCAACTAAATGCATATCAAAATTTAAAATATAATTCAGTAAACAATCACTAAATTAGAGTTGAATTTACTTTTAATTTTGATTTCCTTATACTATTATTATTATGGAAGAAGATTCACTTACTCAAATAGTAAATGAAAAATATACTTCATATTTTAACCATTTATCATTGGAAAATTCAATGATTTAGTTATACTCACTAATTCAAATCATTAGATTTTCCAAAAACGAAAAGCTATGATGTTGAGTATGTTTTTTCCGCTTATTCTTGAAATAAGTGGATCTTTTCCTTATTATAATAGGGGGAATCAACTTGTAAGTGGAAAAACCATATTTCACATCTTAGTCATTTATTCTTAAAAAATCCAATGGTTTATGTATACTCACTAATTCAAATTATTGGTATTTCCAAGAACAAATCACTATAATGTTGTGTGTATATTTTTTTCACTTAATCTTATAATAAATAATAAATGATCTCCTTATTATTATTATAATTGTTGTACTTTGTTAGATATGTAATAGGACATAGAAAAATGAGGATAGATAATGATAAGACACATACCTATGCACTGTCCAAAACGTGTTTTAGGGAGTTTATCATCAACTGCCAACTCATGAAACCTTTTCTCAACTTGAACCCAACCTTGAGTCCCAACATTTTTAACAGCCATAAACTTAAGACCCTTAAGTGCACGAGCTGCACCAGATTTAGCCCTATCAACCCTATCAAACTTCTTTGAAGAAGTCATTCTTTTAAGTTCTTGTGACACTTGTCTTAACCTAACCCCAAAAGAAGGTCTTTTCTCTAACCTTGTTGCTAACAAAGCTGTTTCTGAATCACCACCTCGAATGTTTTGAACAGACACACTATCATCATGAACATCCAACGTTATTTCCACTAACTCTTCATCTTCCTTGAACCTTGCACTTTTCTTGCTACTGTTTCTTGTTTTGTTTGTAACTAATGGACCACTCATTGGACCACTGAATCCTACTCTTGTGCTTCTACTTTCTGTGCTTTCTGTCTCCCACAATGTCTCTTGTTGATGATTCTCTTCAATCTCCATCGCTCTAAGATGATATGAGATAAGAATACTCTCAAAAATTAAAATTTATAAACTAGAGATGGATATTTTTTTGGTATTATATAAGATATTTGTTTTGAAGACTATGGATTAGTGTGTGTTGCATAAGTTGAAGGGAAATGAGTTGAGATTTTTGTGTTAAGAAAATTGAAGAATTGGCATTTATAGAAAAAGTGGAGTGTAGTGGATGGACGGTAGGGTAAGGTAATGGAATATACATACATATACATACATATATATTGTGTGAACGTATCTTACTATTATTATAAGAATATCTATAACTATAGGTAATGAACTAACTAATTTCGAGGTGTATAGATGTTATTCCAATGATATTATTATTAGAAATCGAATATTTGATATTTTAATTTATGTAAAAATTTAGTTGGGATTTATGATACTAGATCAATGTTTTGTCGGTGTAGAATGAAATGAAATAAATAAAATGTATAGGATAGTGGGGGAAGAAGTCAAAAAAGGGGGGGGACTATATTCAAGGATAGCATGTGGCTAGTTTTGGGATATTGGCGCGTTAGTTGACGGAGACAGAGTAGTTGGAAATCAAAGCCTTTTAATTGGTTGTTCAAACGAACACTGCATTGAAGAAGAAACTAAGAAGTTACGTTTGTCGACTATTATTCACACACACAAAAAGGATATGCATAATGTTTCAATGACAAATTATTTATTTGTTTTAATGTAACCATAACATTTTGTTTAGGTGTTGTCTTTTTTTAATTTATTAAATCAACTTTAAAGTTTAGGATGAGGCCAAGGCTTCAAGCCAGATGGAGTTAGGTTGAAGGTTAATATTATCTATATTTATGTAGATAATATATATATATATATATTAATATATAAAAGGAAACATGTTTTAACTTTTAACTACAATGAGATAATTTATATTTACCTATATTCCCCTTCATAATAAGTATATTTTATAACCCAAAATCATCTTTCAATTGTAACCACCAACAATGAATTATTTACATTTCAGTATACGGTCCTTCATAGTACCTACACCTCTATAAGTCAAAACCACATTTCAATTATGAATTGGCAGTTCAATATATTTGATTGAAATAATTGTTCAATCTTAACGAATGGATGCATATACAATTGTGTTCACACTACGCCGAAAATTACTTGTACTTTTGAATTCTTTATATTATTATTATGGGAGGGGATTGAGAAAAATATATTTCATATCTTAGTCATACATTCTTGAAAAATCCAATGATTTAGATCTACTCACAAATTCAAATCATTAGATTTTCCAAGAATTAATGACTATGATGTGGATTAGGTTTTTCCACTTACTCTCGGAGTAAGTGGATCCCTTCCGACTACATTCAAATCAAGTGCTCATTGAAACAAGTGTTGTTGAACACATTCAAATCAACAATGCTTGCATAGAATAGCGATATTGAATGTCATCTTTAACAACACACATTTAAACGTGGTTAAATGTGTGACTTTTAACAATGTTCATTGTAATGAGCGTTGTTGATATGTCACCTTTAATAGCGCTTGCTTAAAAGAATGTTGTTGAATATCTTAGGCAAACATACAACAACATTTGCTTCAAAAAACGATGTTGAAGTTATATTCGCCTATCACCTTTAACATTGATTGCTTAAAAGTGCACGGTTGATTATCTTCCAACTTGTATTTAATAGCGTTGTGCTAGGATGCGTTGTTGAACGACCGTTGTTAAATGCAAATTCTGGCGTAGTCTCATCAGGAATAGAGTTTTGCACTTCAATTCTTTATTGCATGTAGACTACACATTACAAACAATATGAAAATAGGTTGACGGACACGACAGTGCATAATTTGTAATATAATATAATGTAATTAAGTATATAAAGTTAATACTATATAAAGTTAAAATATAATGTAATTAACACTGTTGGTATAATTTGTATTTTCTTATTTTGCTTTAAATATGTTTGAATTTCTATAAAAACCATATAATCATGGTTAATCTCCACCAAAACATTATTTGCAAAACTACTAATCTTACCTTAAATTGAACAATATAATAAAAACAAAAAAATTTATAATTTAAAGTATACCTAAAAAGTTATAACAAATTTTGGTGGAAAGGAGTTGGGTTTGTTATTTAAGAATTTATATATGTATTTGCTATGTGTAAAACAATGGACATCTCTCTACGATGGATAGACAAACCAATGAAATTTTGTTATAATACTAAAATTATTTCTAATTTGAAATGAAAAAATAAATTATTCTCATGATAATATACTAACAAGCATTGTATTGTTTAAGAATTCAAAGTTTTTTTGAAGAATGTTGTTTTTATAAATAAAATTTTATTATATTTTCTGAGTATTAGTGAAATTATATAAATTATTCATCCATTTTGAAACATACCCAAACCACCCATAATAATTATATTAATGCATTACACTAACTACCCAGATAAAATAGATAAGTGTAATTTCATAAACAAAAAAATGATGATTAATGTAATTAAGTCAAACAAAATATGGTATATTGTGAAAACAAGTCTAAGTACTTTAAGAATCAATTTCTATTTATAATTTTTGGTTTGTTACAAACTATATCGATAATTTTAAAGATGTGTTTAAATCACTCTTATATTATATTGTAACTAATCAAAATAATGAATAGATATTGACTCTTATATTATTTGGATTTGTCTTCAAAATATATTATATTTTGTTCGACTTAATTATACTCATCACAATTTTTTGTTTAGCAAAATACATTTATCTCTCTTACATAATTAGTTAGTATAATGCATATATATATATATATATATATATATATATATAATTAGAGTTGTTTTGTGTAAATTTTAAAAATGATTAGTCAATTTGACTAAAAGTCTTATGTTTTAATAGTCCAATAACACATTTTTAAAATTGGCTGAACTTTTCTTGACAATGGGTTGATACGATTTAAAGGTATGTACCAAATTTTTGACTAGTTTTGAGTGATTCAACCTGATTTGACTGTATAAATAATTAATTAAATGACTACAATAAAACCAATAAAAGACTGGCTCATGGTTTTGCCAATTTAATATGTCATTTTGATCCCTGGTTTTAACATCATTGTACCATCACAACATGCATATACCATTATTATTTTATTAATCATATCCTTATCATAGGTAATAAACTAAGAATAAAATATTTATATACTATAACTATAAATAACTCATGCACTATCAAGAAATACATTTTTTTGTCATAAACTTATGTTTTTTGAGAATATAACTGCCAATATTTTTAGAGGAAAACAGTTATTTATTTAATTATAGTACATGAGGTATGTTAAATTTATAGGACAAATATCACTTATCTCACTTCTTGTTACATTCCATGTACCCTATTAATCACAACGCTGCTACATGAATAAAATACAAAATTTAAAAATAAAAAGTAATAAAAAATAAAATTTTAATTGGTTCAAGACATGAAGTAGAACATGGAATAAGACAGATAATTTGTGTCCAAATTTTTAAGTTAAAAAGAGTTTAAAAATAATAAAGTAATAATTTTTCGTAGGGATTGTCGTCCCAAGCATGTCATTATAAGTCTAAGAAAGAGTAAGTTTTGTTATTTAATTATTTATATGAATTGATGAATGAAACTATTGTGACATAAATTTTATAGAGAACATATGTTGTGACGTCTCATTCAGCTTCATGTTCATGAATAACAAAGACGTCATCCACAGTTTATTGAGTGTGAATATTGAAATTATTTAGGGAATAAAATAACGATCAATTCAATTGTTATGACTCAAATGATATTAAACTAATTTGTGCCACATATTGAATAGGTCTATTTTAAATGCTTTGAAATACATAGATCCTACCACCCCTATATTGATGGATGCATTCAAATGAGGTTAAATATAAGTGTAATATTTATATATTATCAGTGTAAAAATTTATACACAATCAATATAATTTGTTACTATTTATTTGTATTAATTTTTTTGAAAAATCAATCATAGTTAAGCATAGATAATGATACAATAATCTATATAAAAGATATATAATATTAATGCTTACATTTCATTCAGTTTTAATAAATTTGGAGAATAATGATGAGAGAAAAATGCATTGGTAAGAATTTTATACACAGATAGTTTATTATCTATTATTTATTTTCAATAATCATCATACATATTACATTCAATAATGATTTATTTCAAAATATTTGATGTTTATAATTTCAAATAAGAATAATTATGTTTTTTACTAATGTTTTTATGAGAGAGTAAATGATGAGAGATAATAATAATAATAAAATTAAAAATTAAAATAGAAGGTTGCATAATTTCAACCTATATTTCTTTGTTTAATATATTACATGTCATGATGTGTCCATGTTGTAATGTTTTTCCAATCCCAACATTTGAGTCAAAGGAATCTGTGTTACTTTAAGGACTTCAAGCCTATTTTGTTTTGATATAATCATGCATTTCTTTTATAGAATAATGTATCTTCTGGTATAAGGAGATAAGTTATCTCTTTCAGCCACTAAAATCATGACATGTATACTATTTAATCATTTTCTACAAAAATATTTTTAAAATAAAAGAATACATATGTCATTCTTTTATTGACTGAAGGATGTGAGATAACTCGTGATAGGAGGATATTCTTATAACATGTTGAAATACTTGTAAATATTCAATGCTCATTTTCCACGTGCTGGGTCAATTATTTGATTTGTGTAAAATATGGTCTCTCTTATTTTCGGTACAGTGGTGTATCAATTATATTTGCTAATAAGAGGAGATATATATTTATATTTACACCCTTTTAGAATTTGTATATATCATTTGAAGAATTTTTATACAGATTTCACTCTCAATAATAAGATTTTTGTACCCTCGAAAATCAGCATCCCATTTTTAATAAACCAAATCTTAAAAAAAAAAATTGTTTCATCATAGTTTTGGAAATTAAAACTATATATAACATAAATTCTGAAAGGTACTATTATTGTGAAGATAATACTCACATGTATATACTTTTATGGAGACAATCATGTTAGGGCATAGAATATTTACAATAATGTAGTGGGGCTAGCTCACTTCAATTTCTTTATGTGCAATAATCAAACTTGAGTGTTGTTTAATGATCTAGTTATGATTTAAATTTTGGATGAAAATGAAAAAAAATATTACTTTATAATTATTTTATAAGTGTGTTTCTTGAAGCCTTTAATTTTTTTATTTAATTTAAAAATAAAATTAAATATGGACCCTGAACTTTTTTGGATATTATATATTAATTTATGTGTCCAATATTTGTCTCTTTGGTACTCGAAAAGGAGCACAATCCATATATTTCAAAACTCTAAAACTTTTCGTTTTCATTTATTATCCAGAATTCAATTTGCTAACAAACATCAAAGAAATCAATCTAGAATGATTGCAGTTTGATAGAGAAAGAAGGAAAATGGTTACATTTTGATAGAGAAAGATAGATAAAAATTGATTAGTTTAGTGTTTAGTACTACATCTAATTAATTAATCGTTTGATGAGAAAAAATATATAATATAATAAGTGATTGAATAATGTTACAAGAGAAAATAATGTATATATACCGAGACTGTGAAAATTTTATATACTGTCAGTTTATTATCTAACTTTTATTTTAATCATAATTGATTCTTCAAAAATATAATATAAATGAATGTAATCTTTTGACTCATTGTCTAGATATTCCAATCATGTTACAATCTATGGATTCGTATAAAGTTTTGGCATTCACATAATGCAAATTTCCAAATGAAAACTACTCTTCATTATTAAAAAAATTGTAATTAAAATCTTAAACTGTACCAAAATAAATCTATTCAAAACTTTTTTGAAGTCGAAAAATCTAAATAAAATTTTATAACTACATTAAATTAATTTAAAATTCACTAAACCTATAAGGATAAAATAAATTACATTTTTTATCAATAACAGAAGGATAACTTTTGTGGCTTGAATTGTCAATATTTATTTTAGACCTTGACAAGTTGCATGTACACTTGCATATAAAATAGAAAGAAGAGATGTTAGGACAGCTAAGTTTATCAAAACTCCAATAATAAATTATATATAGTGGACTAGAACGTAGATGTTTATCTCTAACCGACATAGATCACTTATCCTCAAACGTGTCATTAAATTAAAAATAAAAATTTTAAACACATGAAATAATATTTTTATATTACATGGAGAAAATTAATTGACTAAGGACATGTAGATATAATCATTTTGGGATACATGATCCCTTTTAATCTCTAAGAGGAAAAGTTGTTAAAATGATCAATTCCACCCATGGGTTCATCTCCAATTAATATTTGAAAAAGATTTTGATTAATTTTTTTTAATTGTACACCTTTTTCCTACACTTTCCTTTTTGGAGAAAAAGAGAAGCAAAATTTCATCTTTCTCATCTCTCATTCATATGTGGGAAGTTGATGTCTAATATATTGAACTAACATTGTTAATTGTTTTTTACTAATAGGATGCATTAAAAATTAAATTCTAAATCAGTCATATTTTTGTAAGTGTTAATCAAATTAGTTTATAGACAAGTTTTTATCATGACTTGAAATTAAAAAAATTAAAAATTAATGATTTAACATTTATCATTTTTAAAATATTAAATTAATACATACAAAAATTATGATGACCAAAATGATTTTTCATTATTTTTTGTCTTGTTCTTTGTCATGTGTACAAGAAAAGTCAGAGAATGCCTTGACTTCTCTTGATTTGGGTGGGAATTAAAGAATCTCACTTTTAATAACTCCTTCCATTACTTAGAACAATGAAGAAGTATATGAAAGTGGAATGAAACTCACGTGTCCCACTTTTTATGTCTCATTATATCTCAATTCAATTGAAAGTTGATATATATTTAAAAGAAAATTCATAAAAACAAAAAAGTAAATTTTTATATTATGTGATGAAATTTGATTGGTTTATGACAAGCATATAGAATATTGGGGGGAAACACAATCCTATTCATCAAAGTGGGAGAAGGGTGAATCCCACTTTTGGGTTCTATAAAATTGGAAAGAAAAAGTCTATATAGTATATACAATGGAAGAAGACATAAAGTAAGAAAAGCAAAAGTTTGCTATTGTATTAATGATGTTTGGTTGGACTCATTAGAAAAGGGATATGAATATATGATATTGGTTTACACCTTTCACTAAACATGAAAGGTTTTAGATTTTGAATACACATCACGCATAAAAAAATATAGAAAATGATATAGGTAGAGAGCTATATATAGATACGGTTCAAAGAATTGTTAATATGGTCAAATACAAAACGATAGTGATTATAGATATTTATGTATCACACGTGTTGTTAAACTATATATTAATATACATATATTATTACTATATATATATATATATATATATCGTACGTGTTACTAGTTTGATAAACGATATATTCTTGTTATTGCATAGCATAGAAAAATTTGTGTCGAACTCTTTTGTGTATTTTACGTTGGCTAGAGTTCACACGTTTTTATTTTGGTTTAAAATTATTTTGCTAGTAAGTTTATAATTTTAAGGGGTTGTCCAATTGAGAGAGACTAAGTCTTGTGTTGTATCCAAAAAAAAAAGGTAAGAGTGTAAACCCAAAGAAAATTTGGAGTTTAAATGTACACATTTGAAAATCTACAAGGAAAAAGGTAACTGTTTAAAACTTGGTCAAAAAATCTTGTTGTCAAGGTCAATCTAATTTAAAAGTAACTTAATTTGAGTTATAAACATGATTTTGGGACATTTAAATTTGACAATTATATTTAGGATAAAACTTAGGTAAAATACCATATGTGCTAGTGGTATAAGTGACTTATTATAGAATAACATGTTGACCATTTTGTTTATTTTCAAAGAATGAACAATTATTAGATTTACAATTAAATATTTTTTGACTTTGAAAGTAAATAAAAAAGTTCATGTATCATCATCTAATAGGTCATTTGTACTACTAGTACCTATAATATTTGAGTATAACCACATCAAGAAATCTACTAGGTGGTATCATAACTATAATTTGAGTGGGTAAGTGAGGGATATAGGTGGAGATTGAAAATGGGTATGGGTGAGAGAGATTAACTTTGGATAAATTTGACTTTGGTAAATTAAAATATAATTTGGATAGTTCTGGTGAAAACAAAGTTAAACTTGGTGTCTTTATATATTAAAAAAAAACACGCACAAGAGGATAATAGTTGTTATCTATGTTTGAAAATTTGTCCACTCTGGTCCAAAAGTCAAATTTAGACTTTTATTTTTCATTAAAACAGAACAAATATAAAAACTGCTACCAAACAAATCTACTAAATAATGTTATTTGCATTACTATAATAATTTAACCCAACCAATTGATATTATATGAACTAACTTGTCGTCAACCCGCATTCATATTTTATTGTATTAGATATTCAATTTTTATATTTTTTATTTTATACAATTAGAATATTTTTGTATTAAAAGCACTTTATGTTAAAAAATTTATTTATTATAATTCAATTTAATGTGAGATATGTGGTTAATGTGCTAATGGTAGTTACTTAGAATTATATGACTTTTTTTTGTAGAAATTAAAAAATATAAGGGCAAAATATGAAAATAGAAATTACACCATGGTGATAGTTATTTCATGTTTTGGCTTTATATATAGTATATATATAGTATAGATATATAGTATAGAAGTATAGAAATATATATAGTGTATATATAACTTTTTTCATATATATCTTGACAATGGTATATTTCCATTACATTTTTGTCAACCAAGTTACATTAATTGAAAACATTTTTATAGCATCATGCCGTGTCCAAATCAAATACTATATTTCTTGCATTAATATGTTGATCAATACAACTGAAATGTGATTTTTTTTTTAAATTTGTTATAGATATAGTGAGTGTTCAACCATCTATTCTAATTGGAGGTTATAAATGCACAAATCAAACTTTATTAGGATTTAAATTTTATGACAGGAAAGCGTGGATATCCAAATGAAAAACATTTGAAAGTGTTTGGAGACTAAGTTATGTCTTAAGTTATGTTAGGAGCATGGTTGGGAAATATGAATTATTAGGCACGAATATCAGATAACCAATAATTAGGAGAATATCTGCTAACCGATGAATAGGAGTATAAATTTTTTATATGGTGACGCACCACCTACTGCGCTCAGCATGACAAAGTGCATTGAGCGTATTCCATCTAGTTAATTGGCTTCGAATTCCTTCAATTTAGACGCTCATTGCAGGTTTTGTGCTAAGTGTGAATCCTTTTTGTGTTGGGCGTGCCTACGGCGCTGAGCCTGAAGCTAAGATGTTGTCTGATTCGCTAAGTGTGATCCATGCGTTGAGCCTGACCGAGTTCTATCCGAAAACTTATAATTTTTTCGATCTTTCCTCCCGGTTAAGCCTACCAAACATTTTAGAGGTGATATTTAGTCAATCAAAAAAGTTTTAATCATATATAAGTATATTTTCACTTATTTGAGTTGATTATATTGTTAAAATATCATAAAATTAATGTAAATTGTATGATCAAAATGACATTTAACAAAACATAGGATTTATCAGTGTAAAAATTTATACACAAATATTATATCATCTATTATTCAATTAGATTACTTCTTTTGATGCATGGGTAATATATAAAACTTAAGATAAATGCCTATTGTAATTATCTGAGTCATCTTGCCATATATTAGAAAGAAATTTATAGATATTTCAATAAATTCTTATAATCAAATTTTGACAGGTGTGAGACGAAATATATTTAAAAAATAGGGTTGATATGATTGTCCTAATTTGATGAATACTTTGTTTACTCCCATAAATTATTGAACAATTTATTTGACTGCGAGTTGATATATAGTTTTAAAACAAATCCATTTAGGTAATTAGTTTGGAAATGCATATTTATTTTCCTTGCAAAGGACAAATTGTTGGAGTTGAAAATATCCACAATCATAATACTATATCTCTCAATAGAATTTTTAATTTTCTCCATATTTAAGATTCAAATCCAAATTATTTGATAAATAAAAGCAAAAATATACTACCTCAAACAAATATAATTTTTCTTTTCATGAGGAGACCACACCTCTAATTAGTTTTGAGGAATAATCTTATGCAAGAAGCTTAAAACTTGAAATTATCAAAATCATAAGTGTTATTCGTCACTACCATTATTCTACTGTTATGGCTTTATCTGAAATTTATTGTCGCTATTCTTTATTGGTTTTGATTCATTGTATAATATATATATGAATTAAAACACAAAATGTATGGGAATTATCATGGTCAGATAGTTCATCAAGATTAAGTAACACAAGTGAAGCATATAGAAAAAGGAAATATGAGAGAATTGTTCTTATACAAGATACAAGATGTTGTGGAGATTATAATGTAGAGTTTGATTTGAATAAATTAGGTACCAAAAACCAACCTTTTATTTTTAAAGTATTGCACGCACTTATTTTATTTAAAAAATACATATATCAAGGGAAACTGATATAGCACTTTAGTGCTTTTTCTAATAGTATTTGTTTAAAAAATATATATATATATATATCAAATTACTCGTTTTCTTTTGTTGGAAAAAAATGCTTATATACAAAGCAGTTTAAGCAGTTTCTGGCACAGTTATCCAAAAAAACGACGTCGTGGGTATAAAATTGAAAAGGAAAACCCATTCCCTTCATCTTGTCAATAATCTCAGCCGTCCATTCAAACATCCCAAATTCGAATTAACCCAAACCCCACGTATAAGGTTGATTTAGTGGTATAAGACCGCGTTAGATTCCAAAAAAACTAAAAAATCAATAATTCAATTCATAAGAGTGACATTTATTTAAATGACCGACATTTAGGCAACCACGAATCCAAAAAATATTAGTTCACTAGATACATTCTTAATACAAAATATTAAGTGATAAGAAAGTCATAAAATGATGAAGTGGTAAAGGTTGAAGACTTAATGAGTGAATTAATTAGAAAGTTGATGAATCAAATTTCATCTACCATAAAATATTAACATACTAACATTTGCCGATTAAAAAAAATAATACAATAAAAAACTAAAACTGCTCAATATCAAAATCCTATTCGTCACACACAAAAGCCACAGATCACCACAATCATACTCTCCCAACCGTCCGATCAAACTGAAAGAAACAATCCACGATATGTTCCACGTGGCATCTCATATATACTATTTAAAATCCACTCAACGTTGAATCTCACATTCACCATTTTCAATTCAATTGTTGCTTAATCTTCGGATCGTGCACAACAAAAAATGGATACAGTAACAACAAACGGTGCCGCTGCCGCCGCCATCGGCGGCGGCGGTGGTGGTGGAGGAAGAGGACGTGAGAGGAAGAAAGCGGTTTCAAAATCAGTGAAAGCAGGTCTTCAATTTCCGGTTGGTCGCATTGCTAGGTATATGAAGAAAGGTCGTTACGCTCAACGAGTTGGAACCGGTGCTCCGATTTATCTCGCCGCAGTTCTTGAATACCTTGCCGCTGAAGTATGAATAAATAAATGAATGAATATTTGAAATTGTTATAGTATAACGTTTTGTTGATGAATTTTGTAATGAATGTGTGTTTTGAATTATTAGGTATTAGAATTATCAGGGAATGCAGCAAGAGATAACAAGAAGAATAGAATAAACCCGAGGCATGTGTTATTAGCAGTGAGAAATGATGATGAATTAGGGAAATTGTTGAAAGGTGTAACAATTGCAAGTGGTGGAGTTTTACCAAATATTAATCCAATTTTGTTGCCTAACAAAACTGCTTCTGCTTCTCATAAATCCAAAGCAGCAAAAGAGAAGGTTAACAATTGAACATGGATCTTCTTCGGTATTACACAATTCTTTGCTTTTACCAATTGTTTCTTATTGTAAATAAAATAATGAAGTTTGTTTTTATTTTTTGTTGTAGTTATTCTCTCAGTATTTAAGAATTAGGAATATGATTTATTAGGCTTTGATCATTACCCATGCATGCAGAAATGTAGTTGCTTATTTTATGAACTGATGAATCTCTATTTTTCTTTTGACTTATTCTCTTTTTTCAATATTTATTTTGTGTTTATTTATGTAATGTTATCATACTTCATCTCCCACTCCATTCAAACAATGTCATATCCAATCAAATTTTGACATAATAAAAATCATCAAAATTTTGTAATGTGATAGAGTTGAGATACAATTTTAGAACAGTGGTCTTTATTTCATACCGAGATCATCTAATCTAACTTTGTCATTTTTTGAATAAGTAATTAATCTCAGGGTATGTTTATCACTCTCATCAATCAATCGAATTCTGATGTTTTGGTTTCGTGAGATTATATTAACGTCTTGGTATCATTTTTATTCAATTGACATAAGAGTTAAAGTACTAGGTTCTTTAATTATCGATCTACTTATCAAACACGAACTTAAGCATGCATGACAAAATGTGTGACCTATTTTATAAAACACTTGATCTTATGATTTCTTCCTAAATGTTACTTAAGTTTGTGATTTTTTTTATATATTTTAAACGTGGCTTATTGATTAAATCCAAATTATATGTTGTATTATCGCTTCTTCTAACAAGTAAGTATAGTCGAATCATATCTTTTGCTATTAAATCCTTTATATCTGAAGTTATGGCCCTGGTCTTGTAAAATCAAAATATAATTTTCAATTAGATAAAATCCAATCTTGTTAGAATTGATCTGCATTTGTGTCTATAAATGATCAGGTTCTGTTTCTCTAAAATGTACTCTTCTTCCTAAGTTGACTCTCTTTTTATTAAATCCTTACAAAATAACTTGCGTTTTAACCAAATTGAGTGAAATTGTAGCAGACAGATATGAAATAAAATTATGGCACAGATATGGATATAAACTAGGCACTGAATATGATATATTTATACCTAACTTACTAGGATAAAACATGGAGATAAACAATCATAAGGAGAATGATCAATTTTAGGTGCGTATAATAAACTAATTTAGTTAGTGAGAAAACAATTGAATTAAATTTTTAAGTTTGAAGTTGTTGTACACCAATAAATGTAAAGAAGAATATGCTAATGTAAAAATAATAGGAGATATGATCCTATTTGTTTTTTATAATAAATAATATACTTTTAATGTGATTACTGCTTCTGGACTCTAAGTAGAGTTAGAGAAACATCCTAAAATAAAATTTAGAAGGTATATAATCCAAAGAATACCTAAAGTAGAAAAGATTTTCCTTTGAGGGAATCTCAATGCACATGTAGGGAAATACACTAGGATATGAACATTTGCATGAGGTCATGGCATAGAGAAAGCAACCATGGAAGGTAAGACTATTCTGAATTTCTCATCACCTTTTGTTTTTCCAATAGCCACAATATGTTATAAGAAGCAAGAGA
Source organism: Lupinus albus (assembly GCA_009771035.1). Lineage (NCBI taxonomy): Eukaryota > Viridiplantae > Streptophyta > Magnoliopsida > Fabales > Fabaceae > Lupinus > Lupinus albus. The sequence goes on along the minus strand of CM020013.1, from coordinate 1,040,196 downwards.
ATCATTTTATCATGACATATTTTGGAATCAATTTCTTTCTGGTAATGAATTAGATAGGAAGTTATGTTTGGACTACACGGTCATACTTGGAGAAAGCTTGACGACCTAACACACAATTAAGGTTATGAATGCAAGAGTTAAAAGTAGAGTCCAAAGAAAACACCAAAATATAGTCTAAGGAATCAAGTGGTGGAAATTGAAGGGCACTAAATGAAGGACCTTGCAACAAAGGGAGGATGGTTTTTGGGAGGTAAAAGGAAGTACTAATATTATTTGGCAGTATATGGCCAAAGGAAATATGAGGATAATAATGGAGACATTAGGTAAACCTTGTGAGACTTTGTACTAAATGATAAAATCATGATAGTGTGGACGTTTTTAAGAAAGTGCTCAAAAAGTTGTTTAATAAAATTGTAAGATCTAAAAATATATCAAACAAGTAGGAGAGAAAGATCTTAATCTTTATTTATAAGAACAAAGGGAATACATATAAGATTACTCAAATAGTAAAGGATTAAACTCAAAGTCATACTACAAATGTGTGAGAGGGGAAAATTGTGCGGAGGTTAATAGAAAAGGTGCATATTTTACTGAAAATAAGTATGGTTTTGTGTTTGGACGGTCGACTATAAAGGCTATATACTTGTTACGTCAATTGATGAAAAAATAACAAAGAAACTTAGACATGGTTTTCATTAATTAGAAGAAAAAAAACGTGATAAAATGTCCAAATAGATATATGGAGAGCTCTAGAGATGGAAGAACTTTATATTACCTACAATTAAATAATCAATTACATGTATGATGAATCAAGACCGACACGAGAATATAAGATATGATCTCCGAAAATTTTCATATAAGACTTCACTGAGGGCCAACATTGAACTCTTATGAACTCAAGAAAATAATTAATTGGAAGCTTGAAATATGTTAATTCTAACGCAATAGGGGCATATGGAAGTGAAAAGACGTCAACTTTAAAAAATGGTTGAAGTTATTAGCACTCAAATTTCGTATGGCACTCCTGTTAATCAAAAATATAATTCTACAAAATAAAAACATAAAAGAACGATTGCATTTACATAGATAACTAAAACTACCAATAACATTACCCTCCTAAAAACTCCAAATGTTTGCATTTGCATAGGCAATAACAAAATCAAGAAAAGGCCTTTCTAATATAAATCACATAATAGCACACACAAATAAGTACATGTGAACATCTATGTGCTGATACAAAACCAAAAATGAAAGGAACTTAGCTAAGAAGATTGTATTCTTGGAAAGAGAATGCATTAACATCTTGGAGCCCAAAAACCTCAAATTGTATTTCTTGCATTCTCTGGAGCAATTCATTCACAATCTAAAAAGGCCTTAAATTTCTTGTATTTGAAGGACATATGGTCATATACTCATATGGTGCCATTTTTGTCAAAGTGAATGGTAAGGAACATAGCCTAATAAACCTGCAAGGTTATTCACAACATCATTGCATCTAGTCAAAAGGGTTATCATCTGCTGTGATATATCAACTGTGGTTGAAGCAACTATAGTAGTGGTGTTTATAAATTTCGGAGATTTTCTGGGTGCTGTTGCCATTTCAGAATTATGCAAACTATGTCGTGTGGATTTAGTAATTTGTGTAGTTGCAGGGGGTGTAGGCAACAATGGAGGCAGAGAAGTGACCATATGAACATTCTTACTATTAAAATCCATTGCAATAGAAGGTGTGCCACCAGCAAAACTAGCATTGTTGTTTCTATTACCCACTAATAATGGCTCCCCCTTACTGCTTTCTTCCCCACCTAACATGAATTTTACACGTGGGTTTCCTTTGCTACTACTTCCATTACCGGTTGCCTGATCGGACTCATCGCTGGTAGATTTTTTCAGGCATGATTTGAGATTGACTGTTGACTGTGGACGAGGTTGCCCTGATGGTACTGATGTCAGGCGATGAACTGCTGTGGGATCCTTGAGCCCAGGTGTTTCATTGGCAGCACCATTGTCTTCCCTAGCATTGGCAGCTATGGAGACTTCAGGTGTAGAATCCCCAAATTCCCGGAGGAAGTACCTCACACCCGCATTGCCAAATAAAGATGGGCTTGCTACAGAATATTTATAAGCAGCTACAGCAGCAGCTCTATACAAGAAAACAACACGGCATGTAGAGGACTTCCAAAACACACGTAGACCGGATTGATCCATTGGGCCAAAGCGAGCAAACCTTGCCTTTAGCTCTGCTAAAGATGGAAGTGATGTTTGAGGAGGAAACTTGATCACCAGCATGGTGGGCTCAACTACCTTGGCTGGACGCTGCACTTTCCTGTTCGAATCTGGTTTCACTAACTTGGGTGGAGCCTGGAGCATGGATTCTTTTCCCTCTCCTTTCCGGGCTTCAGAAATCTTTTGACTGGCCTCAGAGGTCTTCTGACTGATTGCTGCCTTTTCTGCAGCTAGTGCCTTTAAATCCTTGATTTTCTTCATCCTCTTTGCAGCAATTTCTTCTTGACGATCAGAGGGGGCCCTCTTTTGCCCAGCTTTTGTAGGATCATCAGGACGAACAATGTGTTTTGCAGGTTTTATAAATGGCAAAGCTTTGATGTGATCACCAGGACTGTCAGATGTCCTGACACTCAAAGGGGATTTAGTAGCACGAGCTTCAGGAGCATGATTCTCTGTTACTGGTGATGAAGCCAAGCTTTTTTGGTAAACACGAGATCTAAAGTACAAAAAGAACTTCCGAACAACTGCAGGGGTCTTCTTTTGAAGACCATGATAAGGATCCAAAGCAAGAGCTTGCAAATCATCCAAAAGTTCTGGCAATTCAAAATTAACATCTCCTATAGTATCTGTGGCCGGCAAATTACGGGCAATAGCATCACCTTGCACTTGTTCTGCTCGAAAATCCTCTCTAGGAGCCATAGCAGTTGACACAGGTTTTCCTGAAAGGTGAACAGATTTTACAGAAGTAGAATGCTTCTCCAGATGTGCTGAGGTAGGTTGTAAATTTAAATTCTTTTTCTTCTTTCTCTCCCCAGTAGCAGAAGTCTTAGAGTTCAATTCATCTGCAGGTCGCTTATGACCTTTAATCTTAACTTGATGCATGTCACTTCCTCCATCAACAACAGCCAGACATCCCTTCTCTGTCGGCTTAAAATCTGGTCCAGACTGTTTTGCATTATGATCAACTGTGCTTAGCAATGGCACCTCCCCAGACAAATCAGACCTACCCAAGCTCTTACTTGAAGCATCATCCTGTTCTAAGCTTTGGGTCATTTCTTCAGGAGATTCCTTCCCCTTGTCAAGATGAGGCTTTACATCAGAGGAAATGGCTTTGGATACAAGACCACTGCCATCTGGCTGAGTCCCATCTACTAAAGCTGCTTTGGCATTTGAAGTTGAAGTTGCACTATCATGGCTAATAAACCCTGTGTCTACGTTATGAGGCACCATGGGCACAGCTGGAGTCCTCTTCTGAAGTACAAAATGCCCAGTTGCATCAGATGTTTTGTCCCTGCATGCTATCTGGAAAGAGTTAATTGGATCATCTCGCTGCTTAAAAAGATATCTACCTTTTTTCATACTGTCCTTAACTTTAACGGATTTAGTAGTGTTCTTCCCACCATTCAAAGCTTCACCTGTCACCATTGGACCACTCAAAGGAGCTGGAGAACAGAACAAAAACCCATTTGATTGACGTTAGCATCCTTATAAAAGTGGGGGAATAAATTATAACAATGCAAACATAAATTGATGTTTTATCCTAATAAAATGTCAACAGCCCAGATATACTAAACTGCTAATGTTATACATGAAGCTTCACCTTTAATATAAGATTTTGCACATGCAAAGAAAGTTAATTGTACTAACATGGCTCTGAGCACAAAAACATTTGCATAAAAGCAAGTAAGAAAAATAACAACCACCGAGACTAGTCCCACTAATGGGGTCGGCTACATGAAATGGATAAGTTGATACCATGGGCTCCTCTGTCTTCCTCTACCCCTTGCAATCAAACTACCTGCCATTTCATCCATTTTCCTACGAAAGCCTCAGGTCTTCTTCCCATATGACCAATAATAGCATAGGCTTTTAGGAGAGCTTCAGTATTTTTTTCATCAATAGAAGGCTGGAGCTACTCTAACTTTCTTCCAGATATATTCACTTTAAACTTATCTTGTCCTGTATATCCAGCTTAATTTTCTTCCAAACTTTATCTCTTTTTATTATTTATTTTTGTAACATTCCTAACTAGCTGACCCCACCTAGTGGGATTATGGTTTGGTTGTTGTTATAATATTCCTAACCTTATCTCTTATGATGATGCCTAACAAGAACCATAAATGATCATAGGATGTAGTTACTTTGTAAGCTTATATAATACAAGTAATTAGATTAAAATATTATGTAATGAATGTATCAGCTACTGATCATAAACATCAGAATGACTCAATCGTTTATAATATGAAAATGTTGACCTCCAAAACATTCAAGCAAGTACAATGTCTCAAGACTGCAATATCATTCAAGCAAGTATCAACCAGACAAAACCAAAACACAATTTACAGAATCAAGGAATGGTTGAACACTGATATTTTCACATCAGTCAGAGTCTAGCTTAAATATCTAAGGGCAAGTACAATGTCTCAAGACTTGCATATAATCGATTGCTATAGTCCTTACTACTTAGGTATAAATCTACTTAGATTTAATAATCAATTTCATTGTTAACAGTGACACAAAAACCTCATAAATGCAGGTACTGAAATAAATATGATCCTGTGGGAGGACATATGTCTCCAAATATAAATAAACTCGAAAATATGGACTGCAATTATATTCTGTTTCATATGCTTCCCTTTCCTACCATACTACACACATTTACTAGAAGAAGCATTTTAATTTAAATATGAACACAGGTTGATAATACAACCTCTAGAAGGCTGAAAATACAATAATCCAAAAACTCAACGAGGAAGTTAAAAAAGACTATATACCTCTAGAAGGCTGTCTCACAGGCTGTTGGACTGTATTACTCTGAGGTGGTGACCGTTTCAAACCAAAAGCCTGCGCATAAGTCTCATCATATTGCTCAAACACTGCCTTTCGATATGCATAAGCCGTAGCCTTATTATTAGTAAACTCGATGCTTCCATGCTCACCATCACATGGAGCTAGAGCCAACTTCTTTGCAAAAGCAAGAGCCTCATTCGGCCTAAAACTATTCCTCGCCTTCCTAATCTCACTATTAGAATAAAACCCTCCAGGCTCATAATCCGGCACATCTACTGATAAATACCCTTTAACACTCGTGGGCCTAAAATTATCAACACTCCTACACTTACAAACCAATGCAAGACCACGCCTCCGGCTTGCTTCATCAACTGCCTCTTCCACAGCCTTCAGGAAAGTTCTCGAATTCGTCTGTTGCGACTTCTCAGCGAAATTCGGATCAAAGTGGATAAGTTCATCTGGTTCAAACCACCCATAACTACTATCACCAAAAAATGCCACCAATAAATGGTCTTCCCTCTTAGTTCTACGCACCGAGGGCGATGCAAATGCTTCATTGTATATATGCCCTGGCCACCATGGATGAGATTTCACCTTCCCCCAAACCATATCACCAATCTCAAAACCATGACCTAAATCACTATTTGTCCTAATGGCTACATAATCATCAAATTCAGATAATAGCGACTTGGATTTGGTATCTGAACCTGAAAACTTCTCAGTTCTATTGTTCAGATCATCAAATCGATCAACATTTAAATCAGTAGAAACCCTAACCCTAAAATCTTGGGTCTCTGAGTTGTGAAAAATCACAATTGGAGAAACCCTAGGTTGGAGTTCACTCACCGGAGCTTCAGAAAATGGAGAATGAGGTGGTGAGTGGATTTGGGAATCGTGGCTCATCACTGAAGCGAATGGAGAATTCGAGAAACAGTGAAGAAGAAACTGATTCAAAGTTTTTGGGGTTCGAGTTCAAGTTTCTTTCATTTCATATTTTATTTTTCTTTCCTAAATGAAAAATGAGTTTTTTATATGATGATAATGATACACATATTCTAAAGGGTGAGTTCCAATAACTCCATGTCTTAGCAATCAATTCTAAGGAAATTTAATAGTTTAGATTCATCAACTAATTCAAACTATTAAATTTTCCTAGAATTGATGTCTACGATGTGGAATAAGTTTAAAAAATTTACTCTTGGAGTCAATAGATCAAATTCCAGAGAAATTTAATTGTTATGTATAAGTTTTTTAAACTTATAGTAAATAGATTCCAGGAAAATCAAAATTAGTGTATTCCAAATGCAGAAATGTAAGTTATGTTAATTCTTCAAATCACTAAATTGTAGACTTATAATCAACAATTCAATTTTGTGAGTAGTTAAGTTCTACTGAGGCATTTGAATTGAAGAAGTAAAAATGAAAAATACATACAACTTTGTGATTCAATCATAAAAATGTAAAAATATGCTATTAACGACTAAATTGTATGATTGGATAATTGAATCGAATGTATTTTAGGATTTTAAAAAATGAGTTTGATCAAATATCTTTTTTGGTATAAAAAAACCCTTTCTAGTAGAAATAAGACTACATATGATTCTTCTAGAACTAAGAAAATCGACCAACCTAGGTCATATTTCTTTGATTGATTTGGTTTTTGATTTTTACTTTCCTTAGATTTAAACCAACCATAAATACATTTTAAACCTAGACAATTATGTGATTTCTCCTAAGAATTGCATTTTTTTTGTAACAATTCATAAGAATCAATAATTCAAAGAAGGGGAAGCATAATTGGTTGAATAAAAACTCTAATAAGGTAATACATTGCTTTGAATATATATACTTTCATTAAACAATCTACTAACTTTGAATACAATGAACTCTATCCTTCCGAACAAAGTATGAAAAGTCTTCCTTTGGCAAAAAAAAAGGGTGGGCTTCGCGAGTTTCGAGGAGGATATTTATACGCAGTTTTACACTCTCAAACAAAGATGTTGTTTTCTTCAACCAGAAAGAAGCTAAATCTTATCTACATCACTAAAAAAAGAACATAATATAATAAATTACACTCATACCCCTGAGTTTTATTGAAATTACATAAACTATCCCTCCATTTTTTGTCCTTACACGAATCACTCCTAATTTTGTACATATGTTATACTGACTACCACTGCGTAATATAAAAATGTAATATTTTAAACAAAAAATTTGTGGCGTGTGTAATTAAGTTAAATAAAATATTGTATATTGTATAGAAAAATTCAAACAATATGAGAGTCGATGCGTCATCATTATTTGACTTGTTACAAAATATTATAAGAGTTATTTAAACATATATTCAGAATTAATAATGTATTTTGTAATGAGACAAAAATAATAAAGAAACATTGATTTTTGTATTATTTGAAATGTTACACAATATATAATATTTTTCTTTAAATTAATTACCCTCACCACACGTTTTTTGTTTAAAATATTACACTTTTATAATCTGCAGGGTAGTCAGTGTAATATATATACAAAACTAGGGGTGGTTCGTGTAGGATGTAGGGGTGGTTCGTGTAAGGACAAAAAAGGGAAGAGTGTTTTGTGTAATTTCAGTAAAACTCAAGAGGTGTGAGTGTAATTTACTCTAAATAATACTATTGGAAACAAATGAAAGCAAATGTAGAATTGCTGATAAAGGTTCAGTCATAATCTTGTGTCTGTCCAGGAGTACCAGCAAGCCAACCCCACACACCACCACCACCACCTGAACTCTGCCTTTGTTTTGCATTTAAGGCAGCTTTCTCCGATGTCGACTTTTGTCGCCGGAGGAGTTCAAGCTCCTTCTGTAATGTCCCAATAGATTGGAGCTTCTGGCTTAATTCAGCAACTGCCACCTGCAATCTCAAATATACTCTATGGTTAAAGAATTAATTCAATTTCACTTATCCATAAAAGGAAACAAAGGTCATAGTCAACCTCAGACAAAAGAGGAGAGGAATGTAGAAAAGCACTTTTTTATAATTGTATGAAAATGCTTGAAAATCAAACTCTAATTGCAAGAATGAATTGCTACTCTGTGAATGGGTTAGTGATCGAATAAATGACGCAACGCAATTACCCAATAATCTTTCTATAATCATATACCTAAAGATCGCGTTTGATTCAAAGAACGGAATCAGAAAGTTCCATAGGGGATATCTATTAGAAGCATTAATACAACATACCTCAAATTTGAAACACCTTGATTGCTCAACTGCAAGCTGACCACGTACCGATTGGAGCTCCTATATTATCAGTGCAACATATGTGAGGAGAACCTTTGATAGCATTAATTACAGTGATGTAGTTCAGACCTCAACAATACATAATACGAAATATTCGATGTTTGCTTATTATGGTCTGTCTGAGTCTCAAGTTTCGACCCGATTAATCCAGCGAACCGAAAGACTAAACATAGCGGTATACTTAGGGAGTGTTGCCATGTAACTCAGATTAATTCCAGAATAGAAAAGGAAGTTCAACTAATAATGTAGTTACCTTGTAAAGGTCAGAGTTACGAGACTCGGCTTCTGCCAGCTCTTGTTTTAGTTGAAGAGTCTGTAGCTTCTCCTTGCTGAGTGTTGATTCCAACTCTTCTATCTCAGCCTTCACGACCGGTTTAAGATCTCCTTTTGATTTCTTCTGTATGAGAAAAATATGAAATCAATGACGGGCAGGAATTAAAATGAAATGGCACCAAATGCAGAATATGATTTATGTGCTTGCGATTTAAATGACCAAAGCAGAATCTGTGAAACTATGAGGAGTGAAGAGGGAAAGCTATAACTGTATGTATTAATGTATTTGTGTGGTTTGGATTTTCTTTTTGTGAGCTCCCAAATTAGTCAGAAATGTCTGGTTATTCAATGATAGTCTTTGACGGGGAACTAACGAGTTAATACCAAGGTCACGATTTTAGGAAAATTTAAGGCTAAGAAATGACGATTTGCTTATGCTTGAAGATCACATAACTTATGGTAGGTGTTAGAAAATATCATCAGATCATAAGAAAGAAAAGCCTTTAATAGAGTCTAGGCTCTCTAGAACAGTATAAATTGAAGAGAACATAAATCGAAACAGAACATTCCAACTCTTGAGATCTAGGATTGAATGCTTAGGCCTGATGGGTGCGAGCAAAAAGATAAATATTTTGTTAGATGAGCTCCATGAACTGATAATTTTTCTAAAATAAAGCACTATGGAGTATAAGAATCTCTAACAGTCAACATAATCAAATGCAGGAACAAGGAGTATCATAAAACTAGACAGAAAAAATGTATTGCTTAGCAATAATACATACTGTTGCACCAGCATTGTCGACAACAATTTCCCTAATTTTCCCTTCATGGCTTGCACCAAACTCCGACTTGACATCTGGGGTATCCACGGCATTTTGGACAGCCGAAACGCTGTCCGGTATGGAATTTTCAGTTGTTATGGATTGTATGCCTGATTTGTGGCTAGGTTTAAGAACATAGACCTGATTGCAGAAAACTACATCAGAAAACACGAAAGAGATAGGAGAAAGGGGGAATTTAGAAATCATTTTTACTTCATTGTTGTAACATCCATTGTATCCTCCAAAAGATATAAGTACATCTACCCCATTAAAGGAGCTTACAACCAAACTCAAGCCCTGCAATGAGAAACATTTTAATCATTTTAAGCCGATGCCAATAGAAAATAATTGAAAAGTCTCGAGTTAAGCCGATGCCAATAGAAAATAATTGAAAAGTCTCGGTATCTTCCGTTATGACAGCATGGAGTTAACAAAGTTTTCAGTACTCTACTTAGATTACATAGCACATGCAACCTTGTTTAAATTACATAGATAAAGTACCTCACTTGCAACAGGAATATGCCCATGAGCAGAAGTTACCACTGACCAAGACAGTGTAGTCATATTCAGCACAACTGTATCCGATACCCCTGCAAATGGAATATAACTCGTAACAAATATATATAGCAGAATCAGAAATGTGCTGAAATCATAAATAATTAGTAAATTACAACCCAAGTAACAGATATACACATACATAATAACTATACAAGAATTTATTAGCCTTCACATTGATCCCAATATAACAGTAATGTTACCCCGTTAAATTGCTTTCGCAACAAAAACAGTATACATGAAGTTTTCCATCACTGTATATTCGCGATCGATAAGGCTTTTATCATTCAAAATATCATTCCTCAGACATTTTATGCACTATGCATTCAAAATAACAAGACATATGCAGCAAAATATAATTCCTCAAAGCAGAAAGTGTGAATCTAAGTAATAGGGTGCTAAAAAGCATACCACTCTTATTGTCACCACCACCAACAATGAACCAGTTCTCCCCAACTGTTACACCAGCATGACCAGCACGCGGTGTTGGTACTTCACCCTGTTGTGTCGGTCGAGACCATTTCATCTGCAAAGTTTGCGCAAATGATTACATGGATATGATTTTCCAGTCCAGAAACTAACATATGAAGCAATGGTCTTACAGTTTGCATATCAAGAACATGTAAATCATTGTAGCAAGTTGCATGTGAACCACCACCAAAGATAAGTAAGTATCGATCCACATGTACAGCAGCAGTATGATCAGACCTTGGAGAAGGAGGTACCCCACTGTTGAACAAAGTCATATTTCAATTTGTTTTTATAAAAAAAAAGATGAAATTACACTGATACTCCTGAGTTTTAGTGAAATTATACAAATCACTCCTCCAGTTTTTACACCTACAAAAAACCTCTAATTTATATATGATTACTTCTGCATAAGAAATAAGTGTGATCTTTTAAACAAAAAATGATGATAAATATAATTAAGTTAAACAAAATATGATATATTGTGGAGACAAGTCCAAATAGTAACGAGACAATACATTCTCAATATTTTTGGTTCATTACAAAATGATTCAATAAGTCTAAGGAGATATTGTTTAAATAACTCTTATGCTATATTGTAACGAACAAAAAATAATGAAAATGTATTGACTCGTACACTATTTGGACTTGTTTCGACAATATATCATATTTTGTTTAACTTAATTACACTTATCACATTTGTTTAAAAGACATTTATTTCTCATGCAAGGGGTAACTAGTGTAATGTATGTATACAGATTAGGAGTTTTTTTATAGGTGCAAAAATTGGATGGGTGGTCTGTGTAATTTCACTAAAAATCATGGGTGTTAGTGTAATATTTTACAACCAAAACCATTAACATCAACCCCACCATATTAAAGAAAATAAGGAGATAAAAAGGTTGGTACAAAAAAATTCTTACAGAGCATCAATTTCATCCCATGTGATGGTTTCCAAGTCAAGAATATGCAGATCATTCAAGAGAGTCCTCTTTGCATCTTGTCCACCAAAAACTACTAAGCTTGACCCAACAAGGTTCACAGATTGGCCTCCACGTGATACCTAGAATGCATACATGATCAAAGGGAACTTCAAAGGTCATTATTCTATGTTTAAAAATCATAAAATTTATGCATCTCTTTGTTAGAGAAATGCAAATATTATATGTCACATACTCCTAATCTGAGAATTAAATGTTTGACATTTTTGGGTTAATAAACAAAAAAAGTAACAGATACACACTGGAGCTTTCCCATAAATCTTCAGATCTGACCAGGTTGAAGTTTGCAAATCAAATGCTTTCACTGTCATAATAATAATTGAAATATGGATAGTTAGTTGTAATCTCAGTATAACAACAAAAAGTTAGTTCAGTGCACGAGGCTCCCACTTAGTAGGGCCTGAGAATAGTAGATTTACACAGCCTGACCCTGACAGGCAGCGAATATGCTGTTTCTCCAAGTCACAAGGCAAATAACTTTACCGTTGTGTCGAGGCTTGCCCGCTAATCACAATATAACAAGAACAGTAAAAACATAGAAATGAGTAAGGAAAAACACTGTAAATAATGGACATAGATGGAATTAATAAGCTGAGGAAAATATTGGAAGTTTCAATTAAATAAATAATTAAAAAATGTTATCATTATACCAGTGATACTTTCAGAAGGATCCTTTGTATGCCCAGCAACAGCCAGAAGCTTATTCCCCCATGGAATCTAGAGTAAACAAATTCCACCAAAATCGAAAAATATGTCACACAACTAATACTAGCAGTTAACAACAAACAGATTGAAAGGTGCAGTATATTATTAAGTAAAGTTTTATGCTTAATACAAACCAAAGAATGGCCAGCACAAGAGATTAAAGTTACTGGGGACTCAGCTCCAGCCTTAGCCTCAACCTTCGACCAAGTCGAACTTCCGAAATCTAGAACCTGTATTTGTTTCCATTTGGTTCAAAATATGCAGAATATAGTTTAGTCAACTTGAAATGAAGAATGCAACAGGTATAGAATTACTTAGTGAAAATGCACATTTTCATGCAATAGAGATATATTGAACATGTGCTTACATGAAGGTCGCTAAGGTAACTACCGTTGCGGTTTCCACCATATATGTACAACTTATCTTGCACAACTGCAGCTCCATGCTGAAGATATAAAGGGGAAAAGAAAGAAAGAAAGAAAGACAATAAACTAATAAAGAAGAATGAGTTTAATAATTTTTGTTTTTGCAAGATCTGATACCTCATATCGGCCTTTTGGACGTTGACCGGATACTGGAGGTGCAATCCATTGATCATAAACTCCAATTGAACCGAAGCCTTTCACAACAACGTCTTTGTCCTGTGTCCCAATTTGACTCCTATTTTCAGTAGGAATAGTCTTTGTCTCTGGATAAGAGTTCTCGTTCTTGATTACTGGTTCAACTTTGGAACTATGCTGTCAAACCAGCAAAGAAAATGAAACGCCGGAAAGAGAAGAGGAAAAATTACAATGTTGACAATTATGGCAACCAATGAGAAGAATATAGAAGAAGATGTCTCTAATTGCAATTCTCTTGATGTAATTTCAGCTTCGTCTTTTACATTATCTAATTCTAAAGTTCAAATCTTTAATGTCATATCATGAAATATGTCTAGCAACAAAATCAGTAAACTATCCGATTTGCATGCACGCCCATGGTTACTAGGAAAGCGGTATTGGTACATGTACGCACGGTTTGTCACTGTTTACATTATTATTACAAAATTTTCTTTAACATGAATCCCGTACGCAGTACATGGAATGAAAATATTAGTATGTGATACGCAAGGTTAATGAGGGAACCTAGTAACTATGTGCATGCTAAGAGGTTTATAGGTAGTAAAGGACACAATGAATACAAAAATTAAAATATCTATCTGCCAAAGAACAGATTTCTCAATCAACATATTCTGATCACTCAGTAGTTCTTACTCTACAGTTAATCTGAATGTAATAGATGAATATATCAAGTAAAGCTCATTGCAAGCCAATGCCATAAGCAGAGATGGAACTTTTTGAAAACATTCGGAGGAAACGCGATAGCTAGAACAGGGTTCAGTAGTATACATATAGCCTACATAATACTCACATTCATTTGCACATCTACTACAGGCTCAATAACAGAGTTAGATGCTCTTGAATACCAACTAGGATCTTCTTCCTACACCGCAAAATATAACAACAGTTATCAGCTGGCATTCTGCATTATACCAAGGAAGAATGACTAACTAAAATTATGTGCATCACCTCCAGTATTTTCACGAAAAGACGCATGGCTTCTGTGGACGACATGTTTCCAAGTTGGTTCCAACTGCATCAATAGTTACTAATTTAAATAACTTTCTCAACAAAATGAGAGCAGAAACGCAATTGTAAATATAGCAAGTAAGATATCAAATAATGAAATAATCATTGATTTTAGAAAATGCATTATTAACAAGAACTACTTGCAAAATATACATGCATAGACAAGCATGGCAAAATAAGTACTACTATTACACATAAATGCAAACAATATAGAATAGAGGTTAATTGAGAGTGTAAAGAAATAGCATTGCAAATGTGAAAGATTGATTGATATGAATGTTTGAAGCATACTAACCTGGCCCATTTGCTATGCTCAACAATTTTCCATGTGCTAGGTTCTGGGGTGTTACAAGGTCCTACAGTAGCCTGGCATTACAAATTAAGCATTAATTCAGCAATAATTACTTTGTTGAATTGTTATAACATGGATCGTATAGACAACAATAGCAACAATCAAGTCTTTCTCATTAAGTGGATCAAATGACGTAATAATATCCTAATTGTAAACCATGTCTATAGACAACCATTTAAAGCTAAATCCTTCTTAATAGTTTCACATAATTTTTCTTCGTCTCCTTCTACCTCTAACTATTAAGGTACCCTCTATCTGATCTACTCTACAGATCTTTTCTCTACACTTTTCCAAATCGGTTTCTACAAAGTTTTTGCAATAGCATTAGGTAAACTTTCTCACCAGTGCATTCATTCCAAATCATATCTTACTCAATGTGATCATTCATTCAACGCAATATTATTATATAACAAAGTTAATCGGTTTGTGCCACTCAATGTGCCACTTTATTTCATTGGTTAGAAAAATGAAATACGATTTGATTCAAATATCTAATAATTTATCGACCAAACATAGAATGTGGCACAATGAATGGCACGCAAAAAAAAGTGGAACAACATATACTTTTGAGTAGAAGTATACAACTTTACCTCCGAAAGCGAATAGGCTGATTCGAGACAACAATTGTGCCAAGGCTCACCCTCAAGGATAATCAAATGACACATAACTTTACAATAACGCAATTCACAAGTATTAAACATAAGGAATGATATTTATATCCACATATAGTATTAAACAGATACAAGCATTATTAAATCATAGAGAAATAGAAATCATTTGCACTTGAAGACAAATAATGAGAATGATATAATTACTAAGAAGGTAAATGTACCTGTTTATATAAGGTGTAAAGAAGAAGAGCAGTGGAATTGGAGAAGTTGGATTTGGTAGGAGAAATGGAACCATCAAAACCCACAAATGATGCTGCAGCATAAAAGCGTTCTGGGTATTGTAAACCACAACTTCCTCTTCCCATCATTGCCATCTTTAGATCAGATTCACCAATTCAAACTCTAACATAGATCTCAACTATGTCTTCATGTTTTTTTCACAACAACATAAAAGTTACATGATGTATTTAGAATAATGATTCATTTTTAAGACTTTAGTATATTGTTTGCATATGATTCATGGATCAATAATAACAGTAAACATACCCATACCAATGATGGATGTGAAAAAATGTGCATAAATTAATAGTTTTTTATAGACAAAAAAATGTATATACATTTGCCATTTACCTAAGACAGTCTAGTACTACATTCTTTTAAGGCTTTGTTTGATTTGAAAGAGAGAGAAAATAAGGTGTTGGATAATACAAATTTTATTGTTTCATATTTGATTTAAAAAATGATCATGTTATAACAAAAAATAAGTTAAGTATATTACACAAATCTAAAAAAATTATCCACTAGGCACAGGTTTTTGTTCTGTGAACAAGGACTTACAAATTGTCAAAAATGTGGCCATGCCCTTTCTCTATTGATTGTTGCAATGGGTTCAGTAGCAACAACTGTAAGTAGTAGTTGTAATATGATTTGATTTTTTAGGAAAAAATATATACATTAACAATGTAATAATTTTATACATTGTCGGTCCATTATCTACCATTAATTTTTAATTCAATAAAAATGTGTAGTAAAGTAGGTAAGCACCAATAAGGCATTGATCTAGTAGACAAATGTCTCACTAGATCATCAGAAAGACTAAAAGGTCAATGATTTGATTTCTGATAGCGACATTTATTGAGAGAGACAAACATACACCCCAAAAGGGATTATTTGTCACCCTTCTTTATACCCAATGAAGATTTATCAATCTGGAAAGTGATATCACTTTCTGGTTGTATCAATATATTCAGAGGCATTAAGGCAAATGATAAATAAATGCATCCATCCTTAAGGCAAATTTGGATCAGTAGCTGCAAGATGGTAACTTTTTGGAGTGCAATTTGGCATCAATAACTAGCAGAGACATACTTGCAATGCAATTAAAAAAGCAAATATAATCCAAATTTGTCAAGAATAAGTCTTAATTATAAGTGTGAAAGCACATAATCATCCTTAACATATACTAAGGCTTCATTATTTCAATCAGTTCACAAGAATACTTAAGCTCATTCTCAAATTCCAGTGAAAAACAATCCAAAACAATTCAGAACATCACTACTCAATAATTTAACATTGCAACAATCAACAGTATCAAAATTATGCTGAAACCCATTATATTTCATGGTACAAAATTTTAAAGATGCTGATACAGTACATAACTCCGCCGTGTTCAAAGAAAAAGTGATACACAAAGGACTGGTGCCTTTCAAATTTCCCCTCTATAACCTCCAGATCCAAAATAATCCTTTCTATTATTTGCAATCACCACGCTCTTCTGATGTTCTAATTTGGGACAATCACGGATGCGATGACCAAGCCCACCACAAAATGCACATCCCTTGACCCCACTAATGTCCGTGATTGCTTCATTATCTTCCATTGGATCATTCAGCTCGGCCAAAACTGGGGGAATCCTTTGTTTTGCTTCTTGCAACAGGTGTTTCAAATCAAGCAATGTTGTCTCACTTTGATTCTTGTTTATAAAGGTTGTTGCTATACCAGTCTTGCCACATCTACCGGTTCGTCCAATTCGATGGACATAATTTTCGATTTCAGCTGGCATATCATAGTTAATGACATGTTGAATATCAGGAAAATCCAAACCTTTGGACGCAACATCAGTTGCAACCAATACATCTTTCTTTCCAGCCTTGAAAGATGAAATGGCATACTCTCTCTCCTCCTGATCCTTGCCTCCGTGAATAGCCACCGCTTCCACTCCTTTCAAGAGAAGATATTCATGGATGTCATCGACGTCAGCCTTATTTTCACAAAATATTAGAACAGGCGGTGGGGTTTTTTGCAAGCACTCAAGGAGATAAACTATTTTTGCCTCTTGCTTAACATACTCTACCTCCTGTATAACATCAAGATTCGCTGCCCCGGCACGTCCCACATTGACAATAATAGGTTTCACCAAAGCGCTTCTAGCAAAGTTCTGAATCTTGGTCGGCATTGTGGCAGAAAATAAGAGAGTCTGCCTTTGAGCTTTGAAGTGATCAAAAACTTCTCTTATGTCATCTTCAAATCCCAAATCTACCAATCGATCAGCCTCATCTAACGTTAAATACCTGCAGTTGTCAAGATTCATTTTCTTCTTGGCCAACATATCCTTCAACCTCCCAGGAGTAGCAACAACAATATGAACCCCCTTCTTCACAATCTCAAGCTGTGATCTCATATCCACTCCACCAATACAAAGCAAAGGCCTGAGTTCCGGATATCCAGCTTCCTTCAAAGGTATCAAGAAGTCCTCAATCACTTCATACGTCTGCCTAGCTAGTTCCCTTGAGGGACAAATAATCAATCCGAACGGACCCTCTCCGGGAACAATAGGCATCATAATTTCCTCCTGCATTGCCATCATGATCATCGGCAGCACAAACACCAGAGTTTTTCCCGAACCTGTGAACGCAATCCCAATCATATCTCTCCCGGATAGGATAACAGGAAGTCCTTGAACCTGAATTGGCGTCGGTTGCACAATCCCCTTAGCTTTCAACTTGCTCAAAACCGGCTCCGGGAACCTCATCTCCTTAAAATTCTTAATTGGGGGTGGAATATTTTCACCATCAACTATTATATGCCACTGCTTTCGAATCAAAACACATTCTTTTTTCGACATTGTTCTAATCTGCAAAGGCGGCTTCCACCCCGTAGGCAAAGGCTCAGTATAAGTTATTCCCTTAGCTAACTCGCGAACAGACATAAGGGTTTTTCTATCAGACAAATTCTCAATCATCTCCTTCTCCTGCTGAACAATCTGTTCAGTCACAGTAATCTCGGGCTGATCTCGTTTCAATTGCGATGCCTTTTCGAGAAGACTGGGCTTAGTTTCAACCAAAATTTGTTTCTCCAAATCAGCATCAGTGACAACAGAAGCTTTCCCTTTCCGTTGAAGAATCTTCTGAGCTTCCATGGCGCGACGTTTGGCCACAGGCACATACTCTTCATAATCATCATCTTCTTCCATTTCCTATTTGAATTTCAATGAAAATCCAAAACTAATAAAAATTAAATTTTTCGATGAAAAAGAAAAACCCCAAGATTTAAAAGTGATTAGAAAACCATAAAAAGACAAAATCAGGAACGGAAATTAGAAAAAAAATGATTGGAAACCATTGAATGATAGAATTAGGGTTTGGAATAATTCCTTACACATTGAAAGAAAAGGGGTTAGATAAATAGGAATAAAAAAGAAGGAGAAGAAGTAAATCTTACAGAAAGAAGAGAGTGAAGGTGAAGATCCAAAGTATAACAAACACTCGCTTTCTCGAAACTCCTTACTTGGTTGCCGAGGTTCTACAGAACAGGTCGGGTTCTAAAGATTAATTTAATATCTATTCTAATATATAAAAACAAAACACAAAATAATTATTCAATATGTAATTTGTTGTTTCTTATTTTCCTATTTTCTACCCAAAAAACCTTATAACATATCATTCCATGTTTGTTTATGTAACTCTTTTATAATTTTTTCATTTGAACAAGACAGTTTTTCCACATGGTTATTACGCTTTGTTGATTTTGTTATGGTTATGAAAATGTAATAAAAATATACAAATCAATTATAATTTACTCAATAGAAAAGCGGGTTGATAAACAAGTGAGTATCTGTCAACACGCTAAAATTAATAGTGTAAAAAATAAAAATAAAACAATTTTAAGAATCAATAATAATAAAGATAAGGAAAAAACTCATTTAAAGTATCATAGGTGCTAGTGGTACATATGACATATTAGAGGATGATACGTGAACATTTTTATTTACTTTCAATGAATGAACATTTATTATATTTACAATCAAGTATTTTTTGACCTTGAAAATCAACAAAAAGGTTCATGTGTCATTATTATGTACCACTAGCCCTTATGGTACTTTACCTAAGTTTTATCTAAAGATAAAGGATATTAACCACCAACATGGAATAATTTGCATTTGAGTATATTACCTTCATAACAACTATATTTTTATAATCCAAAAAAATGTTTCAATTGTAACCACTAACCATGAATAATTTGGATTTCCCTATATGATTCTTCAATAATAATTACACCTCTATAACCCAAAATATCTTTCAATTTGATCTTAATTTCATCACCAACATGTAAAAAAGTCTCGGTGAATATAATTTTTTTCTTTATGTGATCAACTAAAGATTAATCTAATATATTAATTGATTAGTGTTGGGTTTTCATCGTGCATGTTTGGTAAGATTTATATTTTTAAAGATGAGTTTAAAATATAAATTATGTATATTTGATAATCAAATAAAATTATAAATTTAGTTTTTTTTTTAAATAAATGAAAAATAGAAGCTCTAAAATTATGGGTTGATTTATTTTTTGTTATTCAATTTTTCACTTTTCATTTTACTTGATCATAACTTTATTTATCTCTTCATTTTCACTCTTTTCACTTGGATAGTATTAGTTTGTTTCTATTGCTGCAAACAAATATTAAACCACCAACATTGTCTAAAATTTTGGACTATAGAACAAACATTTGAAGTAGCCTAAATAAACTACCAATGCTTGTGGATTTTGTCTATTTGAGTTGTAGAGAGATAAAAGTGTGTAAAAACTTTGGGGAGTTAAAAGAGATAAAATGTTACATATGTTTTTTTTCAAAATAAAATGTTAGAGTTTAATATTTATGTAATGATAATATAATAATTTTTTATACTAACATTATTCATTTGTATTCCTTATATTTGTATACTCTCATTCTCCTTTTCCATTGTTATGAACCATTTGTTGATTCATTTTATTCTAAAAATACTATTTGAAGACCAACCACTTAATGCTAATTTTAAGAGGCTATTTATGTATGTTTCCATGGATAGATGAGAGATTCTTGTTGTTCAAGGAAACTAACTCTGAATTAGGGATGACAACAGGGCGAGCAGATATGGATAGTGCATATTCGTCTTCATACTCGCACTATTTGTAAATACTTATGCGGGTAGTGGGTATCCACGGGTACCCAATGAATTTTCAATTTTAATTATATTTGTATATATTTTACTATAATTAATAGGGGAGGGATTCACTTACTCCAAGAGTAAGTTGAAAAAACCTACTCTACATCTTAGTTATTCATCCTTGGAAAATCCAATGGTTTAGATATATTTACTAATTCAAACCATTGGATTTCCAAAAAATGGATGCATATGAAAATAATTATTGATTGAATATTATATGTATATAATAATTTTATGATTATAATCACATCATTAAGTTTTATTATGAAATAATAGTAAAAAACAAATAGTGTTAAAATAATAATAATTAAACATAAAAATTTAATTAAAATATATATGGGTACCCGCAGAACGAATACCATGATACTCGTTCCCACTCATGAGCTATTTTTGTGGGTACCATTGCGGGTATTTTGACGGGTACCTACAGGTCAGGTATTTTTGCCATACAAAGCATAAAAATGTAATTTAAGATATCTTTAGTTGGAATGAATTATGATTTTTAGTCTCTAATTGTTGAAATAAAAAACTTCGAAAAGAATGAGACATGGATTTATGAGATTAAGATGTGAACAAAATGCATATATTATCATGTTAACTCTAAATGAGTCCACTCCATTGAGAAGAAACTGCATTCTGCATTTGAATACCACTATCAATAGGCATCTAATTTGTAATATAGTTAACCAAGAAAAACCACATAATTCCATTTAAAAAAAGATAGAAAAAACTAATATCATCAACATTCTTTTGAGCATGCAAAATTATGTACATATGTTTGATCCTTCAGAAGCTTAAGGATACAATTGTAAATAAGAAGGACAAGATGAATTTGTTTGTAGAAGTTAAAGATACTTAGTATAATAGACCATAGTCTTTAATTTAATCTAGAGGCATGCATATACTTTGGCTTACACTACAATCTCCTTTCAAATGCTTTTCTTCTACTGAAACTGCAGTCTCGTCGTGATCTGAACTGTAATGTTGCTGCATTTTTTTAACTTTCGACCGAGCCCTGCGGCAAGGACTGAAAGGATCTTTCGGTGTTTTTATATTTTTCCTTTTCTGTTTCATTTCTTCGTGAAAGAATTCATTTGCTAGAGATTCCATCGCTCTAACTGTCAAGGGTCGGTTTCTTGTGCTCTGCCTCCTGGGATTTATATCGGGCTGCTGCTCCGTAGAACCAACGTCATCGGAGGTTCTTAGTGGCTTCTCGACTACTACCTGAGCATTAGATGTTAAACATGGATCATTTGCCTTTAGGGACGTTCCATCTTCCTCAACTATTGCCATCGTTTCACCATTTTCAGGTATCAGGGACTGCGATTTACATTTCTCAACTTTGCCACAAGAGATCCTACAAATTTCATTCATGATGCTTTCTTCGTTATTCTCTTCCACGCTTCTGTCGGGTAAAGATGAAATTAAACTTCTACTTTGATGATGACTAAATGGATCACCAACAACACTCTTGTTGGCATCTGGAAAGCTCAATGACTGTGATAGTGCCAGTTTTTCTGATCCCAAGCAACCTGAGGAATTCTCAAGGACGCGGTTTGTCTCATCATTGACACAAGCAGTCAATCTCCTCCGTTTAATGGGAGGAGCTGGATGATTTGAATGGCCTGATCTTGCTCTTCGGCTGAATTGATGCTTAATGTTCCTAATTAATTGATTATCATCGAACACACGGGTCTTCTGATTTTGATTGTTTTCTGCCGTCTTGCTTGCATGATCATCTCGGTTATCATATGCTTCTTTTTTGTTGGTAGCATCTCTACCCGACATGCCTTTCCGGCAATCAGTACTATTAATATTCTTTTTGCCATATATTGGCTTATTAGCCTCTGCCTCATATGGCGAGTCGTCGTCAAAAGAGCTACCCTTACTTTTGCTGGAAAGACCATCCACCTTAACCTTAGAACCATCTTCTAATTCGACCGGTAGATATCTCAGTTTTCTCACCTTCAACAATTTTCCTTTATAAAGCAAACTGGTATCAATAACTGTGAACTTTGTTAACTTCTGCTCGACGCTTTTAGACATATCCTTCTTTTGGCTTGCTTTATTCATATGTTTGACCCCTTTACATGTTATACCAGCAGCATCTGCCTGAACTTTATCCACTGAATTACCAGGTAGGGATTTTGATTTCCTTAAATCAGATGATTTATCTCCATGCACAAAACTGCTATCAATAACCACGAACTTTGTACGGTCTGTGTTGTAAGTGGAAGCTCGAGGCTTGAGGTAACAATGATGATGAGAATCAGACTGATGATCCTCATTTAGCACCTTGTCTGGCTCTTCATCATTGGAGCTACCAGCTTTAGCTTCTTCCTCGAGCTCAAGAAGATTTGGTTCAGCAACCACTTTGCTCAAGATGTCGGTAACACAATCGAAGTAATGATCGCCTTTCACAAGTTTTCTCCGTGAAAACTTCTTAACACCAGGGGTAAGAAACACCAGATAGTCTTTGGTGCTAATATAGCCTTGATTCTTTGGTTGCTCAGAGTGCCAACCTCTTGCCAGCAAGCGGGGCCAAACAGCTTCCCAGAAGAGATCGTTGCTTTTGGCTTTGCTAAGTCGAAATCCTCCGGTCAAAAAATTTAATATATCATTGGGTCTAAGAGAAGCCCAATCTTTGCTAGCTGGTGCTGGAAACATGCGAGTGTTCTTCCTAGGTTCCACATGAAGTCTTGTAAGGTCTTCCTTCCCCTTACCTATACCTACTGCTTCCACAAGGACACCTATTCCAACAGCAGACTTCAAAGAAGATATGTATTCTTCTAGAGAAGCGCCGCCCTCCGTATATGACTTAGAAACCTGATTATAGACGGACGCAAAGTGAGGACTGAAGGACATAAATGATACAAATAATAATTGGTGCGTTATAGTTAGGATAATAATTCAATCAGCCTATACCATCATATCTAATGTAGAAAGCATGTAATGTTAAAGAAATAAAACACATTGAATTAGTGAAACTCTCATTTTTCTAACATTAATGGAGTCCCTTATTAATGATGGCTTCTATTCTTCTACACGGTCAATACAACCATAAATAATGGACAAAATCATTATATATAAATATTGCACCTTACACAGGACTAACAGAGAAGTGATGCATGGGAGTGAAAATAAAATTGAAATCATAAAACGCATAGACACGGGCTAAACTGAAATATACATGTTGTAGCTTATTAGCAACACTGTAGACGAGAGATGGAACAGTTAATACCTGTAGCAAATTATCTTGAGATTCTTCTGAGACATGGGGAAGCAGGCGAGACAACAGTTCCTGTTGCCTCAGCCCGGTAAAAAGTTTCTCTCCCGTCTTACATTTTCTCCCTTTTAACTTCTTGCAGCTCGACCATCTACGGTATTCATCAGATTTGTAAAACTTTCCGTAGTAGAATGACAGTATTTCTCCCATCCTTTTGTTCTCTAAAAACCTTCTTATCTTAATGAAATTCTTCCCAAAAATAAACAATCCAAGGAGAAAACTTCTTGCATCAGCATCACTCCAGGAGCTACTCAATGTGCCAGGTGCCATTATATAACTTTTGCTTTTATCCCCTTGACCCGATTTCCTGCTCTTTTTCACACTGGATGCTTTTGCAGGTTCAATTACATTGTCTCTACTACCATCAATTTCTCCACTATCCTCTACATCACTATGTATCCACATGACTGAGATGGGCAAACCAATTGCAAACGAAAGTGAGTTATCATGCACAACTTCTGAAGCAACAGGATTCATTTGAAATTGAAATTGCGCTGTTCGTTTTATCATAGAAGGAACTTCCACTTGGTATTCACAACCAAGTCGAGGACTCAATTGTGGGTCTCCAACTATACTGCATATATCAGGAGAGCTTGGAGGACTATTAGATGCATAGTCCATGAAATTATCATTGTAATTCTGCTGAATTAACTCCATCTGCTAAGAAACATAGGATAATAAAGCTAATGAGTAATAACTACAAACTCAGATCAAAAGCTTAAGAAGGTAATATTATAAGGGAAATGCAAGGAAGATACTTCAAAATGTGCTGCAACTAGGCATAAAAGTCATGTACATTGTTCCACAGAACTCAGCAACCATTCTATTTTCTTGGCCAATGATTTTGCAAAGCATTGTACTTATTGAAGGAAACCAGACTACACAACCATTATTATTCAAGTTTTAAAGCTTTATAAGCTCATCTTTATCTTTGTTTCGTAACTTTTCAATCCTACATTGGATGAGGAAATCTTCATTGTCCAGTAATTTCAAAATATGATAAAAAGGACAATTTTTTCTGCACTACAAATAATTAGAATAGAACTT
The DNA here is from genome assembly GCA_009771035.1 of Lupinus albus. Taxonomy (NCBI): domain Eukaryota; kingdom Viridiplantae; phylum Streptophyta; class Magnoliopsida; order Fabales; family Fabaceae; genus Lupinus; species Lupinus albus. Next base: position 1,015,672 of record CM020013.1, on the reverse strand, counting down.
AAACTGCAACCACTGCTAATAATATGATAAAGCACGGAATTTCAGAATCACTCACATAAAAGGCCATCAATCTTCTTAGCAAGAAAAATAATAATTTGTCTACCTCTTCTGGAAAACAACAATCTTCAATGGTTGGCAAAGCTTCAAAATGATAAAACCATACAAAGACTACCATATATACTTGATCTTAGGGGGTGAAAATAACAATAAAAATATGTTTTTGTTGAAAAGAAAGTGAGCCTCAGCGCAACGGAAAGGGTGTTCGCATTGGGACATGGATTGATCCAAATCGTGAAAATAGTCTCTCTGTTGCACACATTTACCCCTCCTCATGCCCGATTATGTGAAAACCTCGTCCATCGAGGAGCCATTTTTTTACCCCTTTGTTGAAAACGATACAGAGTCGAAGAATTCAGATTAACAACCCAATAGAAGAGAATGCCAACCCCAGATCCACTTCTATGCAACTAAGTTCACAATCAAAGCTAACTCAGCCACTTTTTCAGATTAACACATAACAAAACTAAGACTCATACGTGTAACCAAGGAAGAGTAAAACACACCATGGAAAAACCACAATCTAACAAGTTCATTCATCATTAACACAAAGATTGGGTTATACCCACATAGCTAAAACCACACATGTATAAAAATTAAATCGAAATATTAAAAACCCAAAAAATATTTCATGTACCTTTAACCATACCCTATGTTATTATATACACACAAACACATATAACCTTATAATCTATACATATAGCAACACACATTGAAACAAACAAGTTAATGGTTGAAAGAAAACAAAGAAACATGAATAATAGTTGTTACCTACAAGAAAGTTCTTGAATATCAAATGCTATAAACCCAACAAATATAATAAATAAAAGGGTGCTTAATATATATATATATAGATATAGATATATGATTTGTATATTTTTGATATTTAGATTAATGTAAGTGATAAAGTTATAAAGTTAACAACAACAAAAACATGTTAAAGGAAGTAACGTAAAAGAAAGAAGGGAAAGGAAGAGAGAACCTTGTTTTGTTGAAGAGAAAGGTGAGAATTTGAGAAGCATGAAGAGTGAGTTAGTGGACAAAGAGAATGTAAAACTCGGTTTTTAAAAACACATTACTGAGTTGAGTTGACGATATACAATGTGACTCGCCCGAGTTCATGATGGACGAGTTGAGTTGACCACATGAAGAAAAAAAAATTAAACTTTGAAGGAGGGTTTTACTTTTTACTACTATATGGATATATATATATATATATATATATATATATATTCTTTTTTCTTACTTCTGTCCATAATCAATGTAAATCTTGTTATTATTAGGTAAAAAATAAGTATAGTTATTAGCTTTAAATATATTTTTGGTGCATCTAACATTTATTTCTAATTTAATCTTATATAAACAATATATGTATAATTACATGTGTATAAGGTTGAATATGCAGCTTAGTTTCGCTTGACTCGAGATCAAAACGATGTATATATATAATTAAATATTTTTTTTACATGTATAATTGTATGTATATAAAAAAATGATATAGTCTCATACAAATTTTTTATATCGTGGAGTGATATTTTATTTAGAGTTAATTACACTGACATCTGACATCCCCTGAGTTTTAATGAAATTATACATACAACCCCTCCTTTTTTTGTCTAACACGAACCACCCCTAATTTTATACGTATATTACACTGATCACCCTGATGAGATATAAATGTAATATTTTAAACAAAAAACATGTGATGTGTGTAATTAAGTTAAAAAAATATTGTATATTGTGTAGACAAATTCAAATAATATAAGAGTCAATACATATTCATTATTTGGGTCATTGCAAAATAGTATAAAAGTTATATAAATATTTCATTAGAATTGTTAATATATCGTGTAATAAAACAAAAATAATAAAAAGACACACAATTTTATACTATTTGGAATTGTCTACACAATATATAATATTTTGTTTAACTTAATTACATTCACCATACGTTTTTTGTTTAAAATATTACACGTATATCTCAATAGGGGTGGTGAGAGTAATATATGTATAAAATTAGGGATGGTTTGTGTAAGAGGGAGAGGTGGTTCGTGTAAAGACAAAAAAGGGAGGAGTGATTTGTGTAATTTCACTAAAACTCAGGGGTGTCACTGTAATTAACTCTTTTATTTATTAATGATTGATTTACAAGTAATATATGTCACTTTATTGTGATGAGAGTATTCGGTAGGAGTATATATATAATCGAGTCACCTCATAAATCTAACAAATTGAACTATATTTGCCTCAATTTCAACTAGTTTATCTAACAAGCTTAATTTTTAGCTTAATTTTAATTCGTTTGATTCATGAATGAAGTTTAGCTAAATTAAGAATTGAATTTTAAACCAATATTAAGTTGATTATGTCTTTTCTAACTTCAACCTGAATACACACAATCAAAGAAACTTTATATTTAAAGAAGTTTAAAAACAACAAATATTGACCAGTTGTAAGATAAAAAAGAAGAGCAACATGCTTAGTGGATAGTTGAATATTTAAATATGGGGAGGGATCCACTTACTCCAAGAGTAAGTGAAAAATGACTTACTCCACATCTCAACCATCCAATCTTGGAAAATCTAATTGTTTGAATTGGTAAGTACATCTAAACCGTTGGATTTTCCAAGATTGGATGGTTGAGATGTGGAATAAGTCATTTTCCACTTACTTTTGGAGTAAGTGGATCTCTCCTCTTTAAATATATGTTTGGGTGGAGGGTTTGGATCATTATTGTATGTTTAAATAATTAATAAAGACATTATACTTATTTTAGCCATTTATTTCAAAAAACGATTAATAAACTACTATCGATTTTAATACAGTCTTAGTGCAAAAAAAATGATTTTCCTATTCTTAGAGTTATAAAAGACAATTAATTTTATATGTCATTTTTTGTTTAGACCAAAAATGTACTTTATGAGAAGTATATTGTTGCATTGCGAACTTATTCATAACATAATAAGGTTACCATTCCAAAATAATAAAGCATATCTCAGCTGATATCTTTAACATTTTATCCATAATCAATGTAAATATTGTATATTTCTGAATTACACAAATAAATATAATTGTAAATTTCATCTGTAATTGTTTTAAAGAATATTATTACAATGAGTCACTCAAGTGAGAGCAATTCTTTCATACAATCAATTTAGATTATATAATCGGAAGATTAACATTAAAAATTAGTAATGGTCACACGATTACTTAAAAAATAATGTACATTTATTTTTTATTAAATTACACTCACATCCCCTAAGTTTTAGTGAAATTATATAAATCACTCATCGTTTTTTGTCTTTACACAAATCATTCATCACTCTTACACGAATCATCCCTAATTTTGTACATATTACACTGACTACTAATGCATAAGATATAAATGTAATATTTTAAACAAAAAAATGTGTGATGTACGTAATTAAGTTAAACATTATATATTGTGTTAACAAATCCAAATAGTCAATGAATCTTCATTATTTGGTTTGTTACAAAATAGTATAAGAGTTATTTAAACATATTATTAGAATTATTAATGTATATTATAATGAAATAAAAATAATAAAGAGACAATGACTCATGTACTATTTGGATTTGTCTATACAATATACAATGTTTTGTTTAACTCACATGACACATTTTTTGTTTAAAATATTACACTTATATATCGTGCATGAGTCATCGGTGTAGCATATGTACAAAATTATGAGTGATTCGTGTAAGAGGGTGAGGTAGTTTGTGTAATGAAAAAAAGGAGCAATAATTTATATAATTTCACTAAAACTCAGAAGATATAAGTATAATTCACTCTTTATTTTTCATATTAATTATTCTCATTTTTATAATAATTATTCTCACATAAATTACAATTTTACTTTCAATCAATAACTATATAATAATGAACAACCATAACTATATCATAATGGATCTAGTAAAAGCATTTAGAAAGGGCAAATGTTTAAAAAAAATGAAGTTTTAAATTAATGGTTAATAAATGCCAAATGATGGTTGATTGGAGGAATGTGATTATATGATTATCTTTGAGTGATCTTGGGTGAATGCTACCTAAGACACTATTTTTAATAGTTGTGATAAATGTGACCTTAGTGTGCCGTGACTTGCGGACATGACATAGAAATTTTGTCTATTTATCGATTTATCTTTTCTCGTTTGTCTGTTATGCTTGTGGAATTTCTATTGGGCACTGTGATATAAGAGGAAAAATAAAAAAATCCAACGTGATATGATCCTCGTTATGATGTGATATGATTTGTTCAATTTCATATAAAATTTTATTTAACTAACGTATTTAATTTCTTTTTATTGTATTTTATGATTTTTTATTATTTATTAATGTTCGCGGGCCGCCCGCATGTCCATTAACCTGTTTTAAAACGGATAGGACATGCAATTTTTGTCCATTAAGATAATGTGTGCATGCTTGAGTCCGCTTAAATTTTGTGAGTATTTAAGGGCACAAGAAAAATGGATTGGACGACTCATTTTGCCATTTGTATTTTTGTTAGTAGGAAGAAGAAGGTAGCCAAGTTTTTTACAAATAAAAATATAAAACATATGTAAGTCATTATTATATAATACAGTTGAATTATGTTTTTAGTTTTAGACTGCAGTGAGATTATAAAACTGTGAGATTATAATCTATTTAATCGTAAAAGCTCCAATATCAGAGTAAATATTGCTTGGGATTATTAAATTTTGTAAATGACACATTTAAGATATTCATAGGTCCTGTCTCATCATATGTTAGGATTTGGGTATTACATATGTAACCATGACTTATATATTGGAGTTTATGGTTTTATTCAACAATGTGTATATGATAACATTTTGGTTCACATAGCTAATGACACTAATAGGAAACTCTTATATGGGAAAAGTTTGAAACTATATGTATGCTATAAATAAATCTAGTAGCAACATTTTTTTATGCATGTTATGAATTTGCATTATTAAGAGGCTGCTTCTATTTTTAATTACTTGAGTAATGTCAATGTTGTTCTGATTATTTGTTTCGGATAAGTGAAAATAGAAAGGTTGTCAACAATAAATATTTTTCTATTTCCATTTAAATAATCTTAGTTTTTTTTTTTGTATAATTAAGGATATCGTTGAATTTATGGGTAAGAAATTAATTCATTTTGGGATGTGAACTGCTCCTCCCAACAAATGTCTCTAGCAGAGATTAAACATTTGATCTTTTGGTTTATCTGATGATCTAGTGAGACCTTATACAATTAGGTCGACGTCTTGTTGATTAAATAATCGAACAGATATCACATGTCCCTAAAAATTATGTCTCTACGTGTCCCTATCCAATCAAATTACACTAAGTAATATAATTATATTTTTATGACTTTTCTATTTAATTGAATGACTCATTTTAATTAGTATGATACACCAATAAGGACACAAATAGAGACATTGGATCTTCTTTATAAATAATCTTAGTTTAGTTTTGTTTATCAAATTGTTTTCAATAAACTATTTTTAATGGAGAGGAGATAGTTCACCAAATTTATTATTTATATATTTTTTACACACTCTATTATTTATATTGATGTTTTAGCTTAATCTGATGAATTTTAAAGTCTTAAGAGCATACATATTATATTGGTAAGTTTTTAACATGTTTAAGTTAATTTCTTGTGCAATACTTTTACATAATAATAACGAGGATGATGAAAATATGAGGTTAAAAATTGATAACTTTGAAATTTACAAAATTCTTAAGGAGAAAAAATAAAATAAAAATTAAGCTAAGATTTTTTATCTCTGTCTACAATATTTTTCATTTTATCATTCTTTCACCTTATTCTTATTCCTTTAAAGTCGTATGAATACTTAGTCAAAAGTTGGAAGTGGTCCATATGAGTGAATTTGGCTTTACATGTGTTGTTAGATATCTTAGAATAAGGATACTCTGTACTTGAGGGTCCACTACAGTTAGAGATGACGACACGTGGCACTTAAAATTTTTTAACGGTGTAAATTTGAAGTTATTTTTAATTAAAACATTTTTTTTAACATTTCAAGTAATCTGAGCCTCACATCCAGTACTGAACCATCCGAGAGGATCCAAACTCTTGAAGTCACCATTTTTGAGGAATTTACTCTATCACCTCAACAATAGTGTTAGTGTTAGGATTCTTGCACTTAAAAAATTAATTCATTTTAGGGTGTGTGATTATATTTCCTAGAAGTGTTAATCGTAAAAATTAAATTATTAACTTTTAGTGTAATACGATATTTGATCATCCAATGAAGTCTTATAAAACTAACACCTTAGCTTCTCGGTTATGGATATATATAATTTGACAATGAGGACAGGAATAAAAGCTAAAAATAATATAACTTAAAATTAAAAAAAAAACCTAAATTAGTTTAAAAAAGCTATCCACCCATTACCCATATAACATTTAGAAATTATAGTCTTCATAATATGCAATTCATTTAGAAGACCTTAAATTGTATAAATGGTTACCATGTGATCATGAAAACATTTATATGTGACAATAAAGCAAATTTTTCGAAAACTTCTAAAGTAGTTTATAAGGAGGTATTCCACAGCTTGAAATAACTAAAATTACAATTTATTCCTCTCTATAGTTTTCTTAAAAATACAAATAGCAAACTCAAATTACTTATTTAATCACTATGCATTCATCAATGTGATTTTTCATTGTGGTGCAACCGTACAAAAACAAGCTTTGGCATATTTTTTTAAGCTAGAATATAACTCAATACTCTTGAAATGTATAAATCAATTACTCATCTTTTTAAATAAATAAACTATGTACAATTTTATATTCATCAATGACATTCATTATTCCTTTGATTTGTACTCCTATACTTTTAGTAGCATATATACTATTAGGATTTCCTGGTTATAAAAAAAAATTAACTTAAAATTCAAATATTTAGTAAAAAAAACTTAAATTCTACTATCAAAATTTCATCAAGATTACATGTTCATCATGCTTAATATTCAGCGCATTCTTTCGTTTTTTATACAAATTTGTTGGAACTTATCGTGATCGGGGAACCTTCAACTATTAGGGAGCTTCATTGCTACTAGGGCATGAGAAGAGTAGAGAGTTAAAAGTGGGACATCACATCTTCAACCAAAACCTTAAGGAAATAGTTCCTTCAACATTTTCCACTTATAAACTTTTTCACTTCTCCACTCATATCCAATGTGAGACTTCACACTTGAATAAATGTTAAGTGTCGAATTGATCATATTTTATACACTCTTTTTACGACACTTTAACTGATTCAGATGAATAATTGCAAAAAGATAAGTTTCGGACTAAAACAAGATTTTAGTCATGACTAATCCGAGTAATATTACGATAACTCATTCATTCATCATTGGATCGAGCTGAATTTTGGATATGTTGTTTCTAACTGATAAATCTTAAATGTGAAGATTAGATCGTCGAAATGAGCAAAATTCGATGTGCAGAGCACAAACAACAACGAAAATCAGCATTTTGCCACTATTTCATTCAGCGCACCCATTTGCGCTCAACATAATGGGTGGTGCGCTCATCGCAAGTTGGTGTGCTGAAAGGTCACCAAAAGCCAGTTGGTCACCAAAAGCCAGTTGGAGGTGTGCCCATCGCATAGGCTGTGCGCTGAGTGCAAAAGACAATACTAAAACACTATTTAAGAATTTCCAACTTGAACCATTAAATACACACTATATAATATCAATGTGTAATTCTTCTTCTTTTTATTTCTAATACACAACATATTTAATACGTTAAAATCTTTAAATATTTAATTTGAATATAGTTTGATGATTAGAAACTATTTAATAATTTAATATTCACTCATCAAACACTTAATGGTAATAGTATGTAACCAATAAAACCCTCTATGTAAGTTAAATCATGCAATGTCATTACTCATTACTAATATGTCATCTTTCAAAACATGAATTTGCAGTGGCCGGAGAATCCCTTTAGTTGTAGGCCACTTCCCCATTCCTTCCTGTCCCAACTCCCACCCCACCATTCCGGTGAAAGATATTCGATTATATATGATTCATTATTTTTTATATTATTATGACAATTTTTTTATATAAAACTCGATATGTAATACACAATACATCGAACTCGATATGTCATCGATAAATAACCTAAATGAGGAAACCATATAAATATGACACTGAAACACCATATATTCAATAGAGCTTGACTCTCACTCATTACATCATTTGAAGAAATCTAATAGACCCACCACAAGATCCCATTATGGCTTTTGGGTTCTATTTCCCTTATAGTTGCTAACAACATAAAACAAAACAAGAGATTCTTGTGCCCTTTAGTTGGCAATAGAATCAATGACCCTATAAAATTATAGCTTTGCTTAGTGGAACTTTATGGTCTAGATTCCATGGAAACTTAGGCATTCACAATAGTTAAAATTCATTATAATCCTAATGTTCACAAGTGTTAAAAGATTTGGTCTTGAGAACTTAGAAATATGTTGGTATATGAAAATTATCTCAACCAAACTCAACTTTAATCTCTTCATATATTTCATCACATATTATAAGGAAGAATAGTTTCCCGTGGGAAATTTGAGGATGAAATTTGTTGGGAAGTAAGTCTCACATCGCCTACCTCATTATCTCGGGAATGGTTTAAATACATGTTGGATTACTCCTCTCATTGCCAATTGGTTTTGAGATGAAACCTTAACAAAATTAGGATCATATTCTTATCTTATAGGGTCTCATGTGTAAAAATGATAATAATATGATAGGTAAATTTATTTTTTATAATTTCACATTTATAGTATTTTATTAATTTAATTATAATAATTGAGCTAAATAGTATATGGTTTAATGTTGTTATTTGAGTTTTTTAATTATTCCAATTTAATAAACTTGATATGAATTTATTGAGGACAAACTAGTTTTTATTGGAACATTCTAGATTTATTTTGTAAATACTATATAGCTTCTGATTTTGGAATCATTCTATGAAACAGAATTGAATCAAAAGATACATGTAACATTTATATATTCATATATAATAATTTTGCTTATAAAAACTATAATTAGCAATTCCTAATGAGGTTTCTAGGTGAAAAATGATTATTACTAAAATTGTTTATCAATGTATATGTCATTGGATAGATAATAATTTCTGAATTTGAGACTGTTATGGATTTTTTCCACCATTAAAAAAATGCCATTTTTTAATTGAGCAATATGCATATTCCTTTGATTATTATAATTCTAAAATTTGTTTTGCAACCTTATCGAGGTGAGTTGAAAATACATTTAGCAAAAAAAAAATTCAAAGCTTTCAGACTTGAATATAAATTAGGATTATAATAATAGTTTATGTTATGTTTCTAGGAAAAAATATGTCTGGATAAACTCATAGATTAAGTTATGATGGACCAACTATTTGACCCATTGTGTAATAATATTATTTTGTTTGATTTGGATTCCTCTCATGGACTCCGGTATTAGGTATGTGAGAGAAGATGATTTTAATTTTTTTTTAAATGTTAAAATCTGGGCAACACTTATGACCCGCATGCATAGTTTAATTAAACAAATGATGTAATATGATTTTTAAATCCTCAAAAAATTATGATGTAATATGATTTGTTAAACTTCATATAAAATATGAGTTTTTATTAAAAAAACATTATCTTTAACTACTTTATTTAAGTTTTTGTATTTTATTACATTAATTTTTTTATATTTTTAATTATTCACAATGCATGCGGTCTCGCTCACATGCCGGTTAGCTCATTTTAAAATGAGCAAGACTTGCAATTTTGTCCCTTAAGAAAATGCAAGTATACTCACACCTGCTTAAATTTTATGGGCATGAACAAAACGAACAAGAAGGTCAATATTATTATATCAGTTGTGACGTACATAAATTTACCAATATAGAGTTAAATTAAGTGACATTTTTTAGAGCAAACATAAATCTATTTATTATTAAAATATATTTTTACTTTTTATTGTATCTCAAAAATATATCTTACACAATTATCACATTTTTTTAGAGAAAAAAACATGCACAATAACTATGACAATTAATGATGGCAAAAGGAAGGTTTGGTGAAACATAAGAAATTAATACATTATTTCTTTACTCTATTTTAAATCTTTTTATATTATTTTCTAATTTTCTATGTACCAAAAGTTCATATTTTTATTGCTAAGTGACATTTTTATGTTAATTTGGTGTATATTTTGATTTTATATCTCATTCCGTTAACTTCATGGTTGATTTGTTTGTGAATTATGATCTATATATTTTGTTTTTAATGCATGAGGTGAGTATTTGATGCATCATATTATGCATGTACCCAAAAAAAATATTAATCATGATTTTTTAGGTTAGGGTTACAACTTACAACTCCATACAATTCAAGCAATTAACCATAATTCACATTCTTCATTTTTAAGAACATTTTATTGGAAGATGTTAATATTAACATTTTTTATTTGAATTTGTGTTTTTCTAAATTTGGAATTCTAAATGAGATGAGAAACAATTATATCGTTCATTCATTCTCTTTATCGAATTGTATGAAATTTAAGGTATTAAAAAATATTTTTTTCAATTATCAATAAGTAGCGTGTTCACATGCACTCATGTGTCTGTCAACTCGCATTCCTGTTATTTGTAATATATAGCCTGCATGTTATAAATTTAAAATACAATAATTTGTGTTAGATATATAATTTGCGGTTGAAAATCACTTGCAATTATTTTTATATATAAAGTGAATAATTAGGATAAAAATATCATGTTTAGAACGTAATATGTAAAGTCGTGATGAAATGTTTGTCAAAACATTCTTATTTTTTAATAATGTTTGCATAAATTAATAGATATAATAAACAAAGTTATGATTTTTCTTTACTATAATAAAGTTGAGTAACAATTATATTTTTAGAGTGTTGTTATTGAATATTGAAATTGTAATGCCTCATTATATTGAGGCGTTAAATTCCCGTACATATGAACTCAAAAAATATTTTTTGTGACTGAAAAAAATATATACTAATATATAAAGGGAAAACACAAAATAACTATACATGGTGGTATAATTTGTTGTTTCCTATTTTGCCCTTACTAATTTATATTTTATACCAAAAAAACCATATAACATATTTCCTCATTTTATGTTTTATGTTTGTTTATGTAATTTTTACCGTTTTCCCATTTAAACATCACAATTTTTCCACATGGATCAATACAATATTTGAACACGATGGTTTATCCTTTTCATTTGTTAACAGGCAAAATTGCAAATCAAGTTTTGTTGATTTTGTTATAGTCATAAAATATGTAATAAAAATATACAAATCAATTACAACTCACTCAATAGAAAAGCGGGTTGACAAACACATGAATATATGTGAACACGCTAGTATTAATAACTATTGAAATTAATAATAACGGTTGATTTGTATAATATTTAATACCATTAAAAAGATAAATAAATGGGGATATATTAACTCTTGAAATAAATGATTAATGAGAAGTAGCTTAGACATGAACAAGGATCTTCATTCATCATAATGTTTAATGATGTGTAAATATTATACAAATCAAATGTAAATGATTATTAAAGAAATAAGTATTTGTTTTTCTTTATCTATATTATATATCTATATTTATACTATATGTTTATACTATATTATTTATACTATATACCGTATATAAAGCCAAAACATCTTATAACCATTTTGCCATTATAATTAAATATTATTACAATGTTCACCACACAATAAAAGAAATAGGGGAGAGATCCACTTACTCCAATAGTAAGTGGAAAAAACCTACTCCACATCTTAGCCATCCAATTTTGGAAAATTCAATGGTTTAGATGTATTTACCAATTCAAACAATTGGATTTTCCGAGAATGAATGATCATGATGTGGAGTAGATTTTTTCCACTTATTCTTGGAGTAAGTGGATCCCTTCCCAAAGAAATATCAATGAAAGTTAGAAGAAATTACATACATCAAAAATATCAAACTATCAATACAATTTTTAATATAAGTTTTAATACTATCAGAATTTATTTTCATATTTTTTTATTACATAAATTATAATATTATGTACATTCAATAAAAAATGATATAATTATCTAAAATGAAATATATAAAAATTAAATATTTAATATTAGAAAATAGAACGTGGGTCGGCAGACAGGAAGTGTCTATTGACACACTAATATTAATAAAGTATAATATTAGCTTTAATTAAGGCCTAAAAGGTAAATTTAGAAAATTAAAATTACATCATCAATAGTTACCAAATGTTTTAGCTAAGTTAGTATAGATATGAAATTAGATAATGAATAGTAAATTAGGCAAAAAAAAAAAAAAAAAAAAGTACTATATAATAGTTATTTTATGTTTTCCAATAATATAAAATCTATGTGAATATGCTATCAAAGTATTAAATAAATGTTTTTCCTGTTAATACTGCCCATTGTATTTTGCCCTTTGTTTCTTTCTCCCTTTATTCTCGCTATGTTTTTTATTTGTGCTATGTTACTTCCTCTATTTATTATTAATCAATTTATTTTCTTTTATTTTAATTTTACAATAAATAATTTCTCTAATTTTCTCTCCCCTTCTTCTTTTCTATTCTTGTTCTCTCTGAAATCCACACAACACAATGCATTTCCCTCTCTAAAATGCCATTTTCTCTTTCTCTGCAATTTTCTTCTTTCTCTCTCTCCATTGCTTTTGACCTAAATCCCCTTCTATACAATTCACTCTAATTGCTATCAAATTTTCACACCCCATTTCAATTCAACGTTTTCTGCTTCGAATCTCGTGGTAAAGTTCGCATTTTTCTCATGTATTTGATTATACCTAAATTGCACTATATCTATGAAAACTGTATCCACTAAATGGTGGAACTCTTGAGTTTTGTTTTGACGTCACTGTTAATTTGTTTTTTGTTTGTTTCAGGTGCTGAATTATTTTGATCACAAAGTTTTTGATTTTAGTGGGTATAAATTTTTTTTTTTTTTTTTGCAGTTGGCTGTGTGAGGGATTGATTTTGAAGGTACACTGCATGTTTGAGTGTTAAGGTGGGATCCTCTGTTCTCTGTTATTTGGAGGATTCCTGTGGCAGAGACTAGTGTTAATAAGTTGTTCTGATTCTTGAGTTTGAGAGTTACTCTGAAATTTCTGAATTGTGTGTGGGGTGTTGAGTTGAATTTCTAGGGAAAATGTTTGGCTCTGTAGAGAATACTGGATATGAATATGATGGAAGTGGACTTTCAGGACCCATTATGATTCCAAAGCGTTTTGTGTGGCCTTATGGGGGAAGAAGGGTGTTTCTAAGTGGTTCTTTTACAAGGTAGTATCTTGAGTTGTTGAATTCATATCTTAGTTATTTGTAATTCAACTTGATATACATTTAGCTATCTTTTATATTTTCTGAGTTCTATAGTTTTAATAATGTTTTATATATCGAAATTAATTTACTGATTTTATAACTTGGTATACACAGATGGTCTGAACATATACCTATGTCTCCCATGGAGGGATGTCCTTCAGTATTTCAAGTTGTTTGCAGCTTGACGCCAGGATATCATCAGGTTGTTCGGCATCTTTGACTTTAGGAAAACTTGATGAAAAATACTTATATTAAAATTTAAGTACATTTGTCGTTTTCCACGCATTTCACGTTAGTGCTAAAGTAAAAGCATTTATAACAATGTTATTTTATTTGTTATAACTTTTTTGAAAACCCAAGGAAATATAAATGTTAAAATTAACATTTAAGAACGTATGTCATCTTCCACAAATTTTGCGTGAGTGCTAAGCTAACGTGAGAGCATTAATAGCTACGATTTTTATTTGTTGCAACTTTTGTTTTGAAAAGTATTTATAATATTAATAAGTTAGGTAATAAATTAAGAATGCAGGTATATCTGTATGCACTCAAGTTTGCCTCTATGAATATGGAAAACCTGAAGAATTAGTCTTAGTATGATTGAATGTTTTAGATAAGATGCTTATATGTGGCCACGGACTGTTAGGTCATAATGCACCTCCTTTGAGTTAACAATCAAATGAGGATCTTCATTATAATTTTCTACTTCCATTAGGAGTTTGTATCACTTTATCACTATATTAAAGTGCAACCTGGCACTACAAAGCTTGCACTATGCATGGGGTCCAGGGAAGGGTTAACCCACTACCCACTATGGTAATGTGGGTCTATAGCATGCAGCCTTAACTTGCATTTGCAAGAGGTTGATTGTATGACTCAGACGGTGACCTCCATCTCACGTGTCAACAACTCCAACCATTACACCAAGGCTCGTTTTCAAATACAATTGATGTGGCCTTCATATGAGACACAAAAGTTGACTAGCCTCCTTTAAAGTTAAGTTGACGAACAAATAATAGTGAACGGTTGTATTTGAAATGAGAAAACATTTGAGGTATTTGGGTCATTTTCACTATTGGAGGAAGTCATGTATGCAAGGAAGCATATTTTCTCGGAAACAATATGGCCAGCTTGATGGTTGATTAGACTAAGATGTATTCGATGGTATTGTATAAGTCTACAAGTTTCATGTCTCGCGTATAAACTATATATTGTGATCAGGCTACTCTTCATCTACACCTTTAATATATGAACTTGAAGCATGTCATATTCCTTATCAAACTTCCCATCATTTTGTTTTGACTTGCATGTCTTTCCTATTCTTATAATTGGAAGCCCTTACAAACTATCATCTGCTTGCTTTATCCATCAAAACATAGCTCACATATATCATCAAGCTTTTTTTAGATTTGGAGGAGTAATTTTAATTATTTTGATTTTTGTATCACTTTTCATTGCTTGCCTACTTCTCTTCCTCTATTCTATATAAGAATATTAGAAAACAAGATTGGTAATTTTCAGGTGACAGTTACCAGTTGAGCTAAGCCCAAGTGGTAAGGGTGAAGTGAGATTTGGGTACCAATCATCAAGTTTGATAGTTATTCCATCATGAGTAAAACATGACTAAATATACTATACGATACCTTTGGAAAGTTCTGCCGATTTGTTGTGTTTTATACCTCATCTTTCAAACTGTCTGTTAGTATCCCGTTGTTCGTGAAGACGGGAATGAATTTTCATAATTTGGGAGATAACAAAATTTGGTAACTAAATTAAGGACTTTCGGTAGTTCGGTTCCTTAATTGTATGCTCATATGTTTAGCATATAGATTCGGTTATGTTAACTTTTGATTAGGCATTACATTTTGACTTATGTTGTTCAAAGAGATATTTACTGTATTGAGTAGATATTATTTGATATTCAATTTATCTATGCTGTATTTTCACTTTCTGGCCTTTTACATTCATTTATGCAATACTGGTAGGTTGATTATACTCCATCTGTTGCAATAGAATCTGATATTTTAGGAAAATATTGAAATACTTCTAAGCATGTTGGTAAGTATAATAACTCATTCACACTGACAAGAATGATATTGTTTCCAATTACTGCAGTTCAAATTTAATGTGGATGGTGAGTGGCGGCATGATGAGCATGAGCCATATGTAAGTGGGAACTATGGAGTAGTTAATACTATTTATTTAGTGAGAGAGCCAGATATTTCACCTACAATCTTAAGTGCTGAAACACCTGGTAGATCTCACATGGAGGTTGATAATGATGTCTTTGGGCATGTGGTAAGTTTCTTCTCCCTTTCCACTTTTGTCCCCTTCTGCTATTGCATATATTTTAGTGCTTTGATACATGGATGGATTAAGGGGGCGAGCATGGGCCCAGCCCCCCTTGTGCGAATTTTTATAGGTAGTAACAGTAAGTTGTTACAAGACAAAAAATAGGTGTATTAGGCATTGACCATTGAAGTTTAGCTCCTCTTTTTTATTCTCTATATAATACACCCTTTTATGTTCTCTTACTTTGAGTTTCACTCATCCTTTTAAAATGTATAAGATTTGATTTACTTATGAACCATAAGGTACAGGATACCCATTATCGATGCATTTAATGTCTGATGTTTGTTTAATAATTCTTTTGATAATGTGAAATACAAATGGTTGAACCACTATGAAATGAAATTGATGATACCACTTGTTGGGCCATGGGGGAGCCCAAAAGCTAAGGAGATCTACCTATAATGGGCTAAGCAAAGAATCACATAAGTGAATTTGACACCATATATTGACCCAAAACTTTAAGGTATTACATTTACAGGACATCCACTTATATGGGTCTTCAACTTGTCCATTCTTTTCCAATGGATTTTTTCATCCACATCTAATTCACTTGGAATTCCTAACAAGCTCTCTTCAAGTATGAATCCTTCATACAGTCACACCTCCTCAAGGAGAAGTCTTTCAAGTATTTGATGCTGTTACCAAGAGCCTAGTCCGCACCTCTTCCAAATCAGGCCACACACACTATTCTTCTTACTTGTACTATTGTTACCCATCATTTAAGACGGCAAATGTAGCCTAGCATTGCTAGGAAAACTTTTGAAACAATGCATCCACCAATGTTCGTCTTTTTTCCAGTACTTGTGTCATTGAACCATCGACTTTGATTCAACTTGTTGGTTTAGGGGAGCCCAAAACACTGATTGCTCGTTTGGCATATGGAATTTTGCATGGAAATGGACTTTATAGAATTGAAATTTGTTCTTAGAATTTTTATTTTGATGGTTGGAAGTCATTTGGAATTGGAATCATAATTACAAACACCAATTCCATGGATTTATAATTCAACTAAATTTACCCCTTACCAATTCCTAACCCCATTCTCTGAATTACAATTCTTAGTCTTAGAATTGTACCTCCATCTCAGTACTTCATCCTGTGTTCATCTACGTAATGCTTCATCTACCTCTGCTGCATACATGAACACCCTTGTCTTTCTGTTCCCCATAAATTCTAATCTTCTCCATCCATAAGCTCTCCTATTTTCTTCCGATGGCACACCACAAACAGTGGTGACACAAGCGGCGGTGGAGGCGGCACACAAGTGGCAGCGTTAGTACAATAGGTGCACATCCCTGCCCCTATTGTAATCCTTTCCAAGGGTATCTGTTTTATTTTTATGTTCCACTTCCCAGTAGTTGCCACGGATTGCTCGGAACAAGGAGATTTGAAGCCTCATGATTCAGAACATATTATTTTATTTTACTTTTTATTATTGTAATCTAGCTGGGTCTACTCATCTCCTTTTGTCTTTCTTTATGTTTCAAGTTGCCCCTTTCACACAAATGTAAAAGTTCTTCAATTTTGTTTTCAGATCTGGACATGTTCAGTTCATGAAGAATTTTTATGTTGAATAAATAAAAATGATTTGTTAATTTGAAAGTAAACGTTACTTTTGAAAAGTTATATTAAATAACATTTTAATGTAAAATTTGATTGATTTTATTTCTTAATCTTTCATCCAAACAATACTAGAAACAACCTCATTTTCATCTCATGCACTGGGCTGGACCTTTTTCTCATCCATCCAAGCAATAGAATAAGAATTCAACTAAGAATTCTAATTCTATATTGTAATTCTATTCTCAACCCAAACGTAGAATTACAATGCTGAACCAATTCCAATTCCACGCACCAAATGGACCTTAAGAGATATTATTACACGGGCTAAGTTAGTATCCACAATAAGTGGGCTTTGACAATAGTTTAAAGTGTCGTTGTCTCCTGTCGGTTGAGTAGATAACTATTTATAATTTATAATTAAATGGGAACCCTCCCCTCCGAGCTAGCTTTTGGTGGAGTTAGGTACATTCAATCTACTTTAATATCAAAACATATCTCAATGTGGGGCTACGTGCAGATGTCTGGCTGTGCAAATTTCATGTCCTAGATGTCCAATCTTCAGTGTGAGGTGTGTGTAAATGAAGTTATACATCAGATGAGTATACAAGCAAAGAACCATTTCTAATGACTTTGGCAACCCTCCCTTTAGCAGCTAGTTTTCAGGGTGGAGTTAGGTCTAGTTATTCTAACAATTTTTTATTAGCTTCAGTCTTCGGGTGCTTTGATATAACTAAGGGAAAGGCTCAATGCTGGTGTAGTATTTATGCCACTTGCTACTTTTTTGGGGTATCTGGCTTGAGAAAAATGCTACAATTTTAAAAAGCTCATCTTAGATCTTAAATCTAATATCGCACAGAATCAATTTTCACGTCTCTCCTTTGTTGGACCCATGGTGATTGTAGAACACTATTCTATTTATGAATATGTTTTCTTTTTCCTTGCTCTTTGGTTATAACTTATAACTTATAAGGTTATCTTATCGCCCTCTTTCCTTTTTTTTTGTTGGGTATTTTTTTCCCATCTGTTAACTTTATTTCTTCTCTCTAATAATATTTTTTTTATAGAAAAGAAAAAAATGATACTGAAAATTTTCAGTCTTATATTCTTGCTTTGGAATAAAAACAATCTTTCATTTTCTTCTATATCCTCGCTCATTATAACTTGTCAGATTTCATTCCTCAATTATTGTAATCTTAAACTTTATTGTAAACAAAAGAAGCCACTTGACTATATACTTTTATCAGGAAGCTAATCCAAGAATTCCAGAGTCTGATCTGGAGATCTCTCGCCACCGTATATCTACATTCTTGTCTACACATACTGCTTATGAGTTGCTCCCTGAGTCAGGGAAGGTTTGAGTACTTTTTCGTTCTCATTTTTATGTTGTCATTCAATAAGATTCTGAGACCTTTTGGTGTTAGCTCAATTTTCTTGTTTGGTTTATTATAATTGCAGGTCATTGCCTTGGATATAAATTTACCAGTTAAGCAAGCATTCCATATTCTTTATGAACAGGTATTTTTACCCCCTTTTGACATAATTTATTAACGGTAATTTTTTTTTCTCTTTGCATGCGATAAAACATCCATGAAATGTATATCCATATGCATCACTGATTTTTACCTGTATGTGTGTTTTGTAACTTAATTTGGATTCAGGGCGTCTCGATGGCTCCTCTATGGGATTTTGATAGGAGCCAGTTCGTTGGAGTGCTCAGTGCAATGGACTTTATTCTAATATTGAAAGAGGTTTGTGGGGAACACATTTTATGCAACCCCCCATATCAGTTTTTGGTTAAAGTCATGATCTGCATTCTACAAATAATAATTTATTTGTTTGACATTTTATGCTACTTAATCAAAAATTGATAGTGAGTTAAAGCTTAACAACTGGTCAAAAATGAAAAATGAAAATATAGTACCTTCACTGAGGCTTAAATCCATGTCAAGTTTGAAGAAATTATGAGGCTGGTAACAATACATGATTTCCAGAATTTCTAGTAAATGTTTTATGGCATGCATATTAATGATACTCATCTTCATGTATTTTGGCATCACTTGTGAGTCCAGTTATCATACTTTAGGCTAATAATAGATTTATGGAACTGGTGTAAGTTAATTTGGGCTTATTAAAATACTTTTAAGAGAATTTTATTAGGGAAATATTATAAATAAATTTGTTTATGGAAAAAGCCTAGACATGAGCACTGGAATCTCTTAGATGCTTTTATAATTTGGATAACTATCTTCTAGCTCTTCCTTTGGTAGATATGTATGGTTTATCTGTTGTCAAGAACATGAATGTTGTCGTATATCTCATTGCTACACTTGGATATCTATGATTCATAGCTATTCTTATAGCAGAGTGCATGCTGCATATTTCTGTAAATTCATTATTTTTGTAAAATAATTTCAGTTGGGAAATCATGGCTCAAATTTGACTGAAGAACAACTCGAGACTCATGCTATATCAGCCTGGAAAGAGGGAAAATTTCAGCAACACAGAGTACTTGAAAGTAATGGGGGATCACATCCTTGGCGTTTTGTTCATGTAAGTGCTCTGGGAAATTTGTGACAAAATTTTCACATGTCTAAGCTACTCTTCCTATGTCGTGCAATGGAATCCTTTGTTGCTAGTTGTAGGAGACTAAAGTATGTCTATGAAACTTCAGGATTTGAGCCTTTATTGGCAGTTTTTTTTGAGTGCTTGTATGAGTTTTTTGGTAAAGCCCAAAAGTGTTTCTATTGAGATTTTTCATACATAAGCTTTTCTAGTGCATCACTTTGCCCTGATAATTAAAAATTACCCAATCAGGTAGTGAATGAATGTTTTAGGCGGTTTTTGCTCCATGTCTTCTATGAGTTTTATGAGGTCTTTTTCCCTTCAATATTCTCTATGAAAGAAGCGCCCACCGTTTTGTTCCCCCTAATCATCCGTTATTCATTTTCCGGTTTTCCCCTATATTGTTTATAATTTCTTTTATTATAAATATGTGTGGCTTCTTTTTCTTCCACATGCTTTCTAATGATTTAACATCATATGTTCATAACATTACATTTTTTCTTGCATTTCATTCTGATTATGATTACCCCTCTCCGTAAAAAAATTACTGAAGGTGAACTCTTGAATCTTTTATGATTTGTCTTCTTGCTGTTTTTATCTTTAATCTTCAGGCTGGGCCCCATGAATTTCTAAAAGATGTAGCTTTGAAAGCTTTGCAGAACAAGGTTTCAACGGTTCCTATCATCCATTCTGATTCAGAGGACGGTTCTTTTCCTCAATTGCTACATCTTGCTTCCCTATCAGGAATACTAAAATGTAAGTTTCTGGAGCTATTGGCTTTAGATAAATGGTGTGGAAGTTGGAACTAATGTATCGACTTACTTTTCAGGTATATGCAGGCATTTTAAGTATTCTTCTGGTTCTTTGCCGATTCTTCAACTACCGATTGGTTCAATACCCTTGGGAACATGGGTGCCTAAAGTTGGAGAACCAAATGGACAGCCACTTGCAATGCTAAGGCCAAATGCATCTCTTGGTGCTGCTTTGTCTATGTTTGTTCAAGGTGATCATTTTTCTGTTTTAAAGTTGTCAACATGTTTGTTCTGGTTAGTTGCCGTGTCCTGATGGTTTCTCATGGGGTCAAGGGACTCCTTTGAAGGCTTTTTGTGTATAAAAATATGTATAAGTTAACAAGGGGAAGTAAAATTGGAGATTCTTTTGCGCACATGGTAACACCATTCATTTGTGCATTAAACTAATAGAAACCGTCAGCTACTTCGACAAATATTGCATGGTGGGACTCAAATCTGAAAATGTTTTGTCAATTGTAAAGTTTCGTCGGCAGGGTGTACCAATACACCGAGTTTCACAAGTAAATTTGATGACTTTTTTAAAATGGTTTTTGGCAAGAGGGTTAGAGGCATAATATTTAGTGATTGGTGAATAGTTTTTCATCTTGCCATGGGAACTGGAAACTTTGTAATTCATGATCTAGTATGTGGTGTTGCCAAAATCACAATACTTCGATATTAATCATCGTCTAGATTTTGGTAACTGCTCAGTAAATATGCTTTCCTTGCAGCTAAAGTTAGCTCAATACCAATTGTGGATGATAATGATTCATTGCTTGACATATACTCAAGAAGGTACTAACTCTTTTTTCTTCCATTTTTTTGGTCGATGTGTGTGATTATAATTTTTATACCTTGAAAGGTTTCCTCTAGCATGCATATATATGATATGAGCTTATCATTTTCTTCAGTGATATTACTGCATTGGCTAAAGATAAAGCTTATGCCCGAATATCTCTCGACGACATTAGTATCCATCAGGTAATTATGATTTTGAGATCGATAATTCATTTGATTAGTTTTGTTAGCAAAAGTTGAATCTAAATAATAATGATTGTAGGCATTGCTTTTGGGACAAGATGCAAATTCTCCTTATGGTCTTTACAGTGGCCAGAGATGTCACATGTGTTTAAGGTCTGATTCATTGCACAAAGTGATGGAGCAGTTGGCTAAACCCGGTAATTATTATCATCATTATTATTTCCTGAAAGAAGGGAAGGAGGAAAAAACGAGAAAAGTATTCCTCTTTCCCTCGAAAAATCGACTCACAGACAGACTGTTAGTTGTTCGTTACGATAATTCGATTTTTCTTAACTTTTACAGAGGTTAGAAGACTTGTGATTGTTGAAGCTGGGAGTAAGCGTGTAGAAGGGATTATTTCTTTAAGTGATGTGTTCAAATTCTTGTTTGGAATTGGCTAAGCTGAGATATGTCATATTTATGAAGGGACTCATTTGTTATATAAATTATAGCACCTTGTTTTATGTGCTAAACTACCCCTTCTTATTTACATGAACCTCCTTATTTATTTATCTTCATGTTATTTTTATGATAGAAAGAAATGTGATAGGAGAGAGTATATTCTGTAAATTGAGAATCAATTTTCTCCTTTAAACATATTTAACCAAATTGTTTTCTCCTTTGTGCCTGCCACATCTGCAATATTTGTGTCTAGTGCTAACAGAAATCAAGGAGGAAAACTGTGAAATAAAACAACAAATAAAAAACTAGGAAAATATGTACTATGTTGTTGGTTTGTTGTAATTTATGGTTTTTTTTCTTCTTCAGATTATTATGACTTCAAATTTTTCTGATAAAGTGTTCCTTATGACATTTTATGGTGCTGTTGCTTGCATTATAATGAAGTGTAATGTTTTATATCTTCTTATAAATGTGTCTCAGCTGGAACCTCCTAATGGGTATGATAGAGTTTTGATAAGTAATAAAGGTGCAATTTTTGGTGCATTTTCATCTAATAAGGGCTCATGTACCATTTCTATGTCTTCCCCAAATATCTCTATAAACTAGTGTTGTAATAATCGGACTGGACGATTTCGTTTTGTAGTTTTAACTGAATGAGTAGTTGGACCGTTTTGAACCGAAGAAATTCTGATTCGACTGTGCTAAATTTGGTTAAACCAGAATAATCCGGGAAAAAACCGAACGGCTCACTTAAAATTATATATTTATAGATAAAAGTTATTAAATATATTTAAAATTATTCAGTCTGACGGACGGTTTAACTGTTTAAACCGGTTAGACCTAATATGGAAGCTCTTCCGGCTTAAAATCTTGCCCGGGTTTCACAACATTAGTATAAACTATATTATTTCCAAACAAATATATTCAACCCTTTTCTTTTGATACCAAATGTATAGAATCTTTATAAATTTAATATGGTATGTGCCAAAAGACATGGTGATAAACTAAATAGTGACGAAATTTACTTTTTGAAGTTATTTCAATACAATTCATAGTAAACTTATTTCAATAAACTTAATAATTAAAGTAGCTTATAAACATAACTCTTTTCAGCTTATATAAAAATAAAAAAGGTAAAAAAGTTTATTAAATAAATGCTTAATTAATCAATTTACCAACACATCCAGTCTTGGGGGTTCATAAGTGATTCAACATGGGATTTAAGCTTTGTATTGTTTGCACATTAATTCAAAGAGGTATGAAAATTTTCAATTGTTTTATGAGTATGAAAATGTATGCGGTCAATTCCATGTTTCTAGAAAGAGATCATGTAGTAATAGTATAAAAGTTATATCATTGTCTTGTCTTCTACACAAGTCATATTCGTGTAAAAAAAATTATGTCGAAAGTACATAAATATTAAAGTGTTTTAAAAAAATGTGAATGACATGGTTGAAAGTTAAACAAAGAATAATTTATCTCATATAAATATGAGTAAGATAAGAAATGAGTTTTATACTATATCACTATATCATTCAATATTTATATTTAATAATTTATTCAAAAAAAAGTAATTCAAATGAATGATAAATGATATAATATAATTGTATATAAATCTTTACATTGATAGCATACAGATATTACACTATTGTGATACGATCCCAGAGGTACCCCTATTTTTGAAGGACAATCACTTAGCAACTAACAAATTGTAATATTGGCACACATTTTAGTGTCTTTTATTTTATGTTAAGTAATGAGAATTACTTCTCATGGGTAGTTTTAGGATTTTATTTTTAGCATTATTATTTAGTTTATGTTAATTTCATGTAATTTGATAGGGTCTATTACTTTAATGCTTTGAAAGTGGATTTTATTGTAAATGGTTCATTAGTGGCCGAGTAAATGACCTAGGAATGTAAGGTGAATCAATGGGCCGAAATGGTCAAGCCAGCCTTAGCTGTGCATGTGGGAGCATGAGCACCAAAACTGGCCAGATTCATGGGCCAACATTCTTGGCTGGCCAGATTTGGCTTGGAGTAGCCAAATTGACTTTTGCCAGCCTTGTATGGTAGAAACGTGGCCTGAAGATATGCAAGCTTAATCTTCGTTGTTGAAACTATAATCATCAAGTTGGCAAGAGATAAGGACATCCCTAAAAGTTAGGAAGGATAGGTCAAATAAAATCCAAAGTTTTCCCACTCTTGAAACTGAATGCATCATATGCTCCTATTTAAGGAGAGAAATTTGCAAGCCAAAATCAATTCTCATCCTGGAGATAAAAACATGTGGACATCCCTAAATACAAGGAACGAAAATGTATGACCTAATCTTGAAGATGAGCCTTAAATCAAAGTCCCCTAGATTCAAGGAGAAAATCTCTCAAGCCATGTGAAGAGCAATCAAAACTGAATGGATCAAGTACCCTAGATTCAAGGAGAAAATCTTGCAAGCCATTTGAAGAGCAATCAAAACCCTGTGCATGAATTAGGGTTCATTGAACCACCCTAAATCTTAGCTTTACATGATAATTTAGTTTATCTTTTAGCTAATTTCGTGGAGCCCTTTTTGGCTAGCCACAAGCCTGTATATTTCCTTTTATGATTGAATAAGATAGTTTTGAAGTTAATTAAAACTTGGAATCTGAATTCCTTTGAGTTGAGCCAAGGCTCCTTACCTTAGAACTCATCAAGATTCATTCTTGTGGCGTTCATAAGACTTATCACCTTTTGGTGTGGCGTCTACCCCTAGTTCTTATCAAGGATCCTTCCTTGTGGCGAACATCCTAGACTTATCAAGCAATTCAGCTTGTGGCGCCTTCAACCTTTCATACCTTAACCATTTTCCTTAATCACAAATACAAAATTGTGGCCATCACACTCAAAGATCCAACCACATTCGGTCAAACACTTAAATCCATAAACCAAAACGTGGATTTGACATTCAAATCACATTTCGCAAGTCCTTTTGAGTTTCAAGCAAGAACAGTCGCTCAAGTAGGCCAACCCTCATCCTGGATGTTCGCATCAAGTGGTATCAGAGCTACTTCTTGCTTGATCTACGAGCACCATGTCAAATCCAGAACATTATAGTCAACCCATATCCCCAAGCATGACAAAACTATATGTCATGATGAGCGCTCACTTTCAAACTCTTGAACGTCAAATTGAGCAAATTAGAATCAGTGTGGATAGGCGAATTGATGAAAGAAGGAAATGTGATTCTAGTGAGCCAAGAAGAAAACCAAGGAGAGATAGGCGTGATGAAAGAAAGACAAGATGCACCTTCTAGTGCATATGAGGGTGAAAAGAGGAGACATTCCCCAAGGTCCTATCAAAAGTGCAGTCACAACAAATTGTCAGGCAGGTCCGAGTTCATCCATAAATTTGAACCAATAGATTTCTCCAAGGAACTCAAGAGGACATTAGAAATTTCCTGAACACCACTATGCACAAGAGTTTCATTAGGAAAGTCGAATTTCATGCAAGGTTCCTCACTTTTATTTTTAATCAAAGTATTTTCCTCACTTTCTCTTTGTGTTTCATTCAACTTTTTCCTTCTCACAAGTGTTTCACCCCTCTCATGCTTTATTTCGTTCTTTGTGGAATAATATTTTTGTAATGCCCTCTTGAGTTCCTTGGAGAAATCTATTGGTTCAAATTTCTGGATGAACTCGGGTGTGCTTTGCACATTGTTGTGACTGCCCTTTTGATAGGAATTTGGGTAATGTCTCCTTCTTTTACCCTCATAGGCACTAGAAGCTCCATCATCTACTTCTTCATCACGCCTATCTCTTCTTGGTCTCCTTCTATGGTCACAAGAATCACCTTTCCTTCTTTCATCAATTCGCATATCCACTTCTAATTTGCTCAATTTGTCGTTCAAGGGTTTGAAAGTGAGCGCTCATCATGGCATATAGTTTTGTCATGATTGGGGACATGAGTTGACTATAATGTTCTGGATTTGACATGATGCTCGTAGATCAAGCAAGAAGTGGCTTTGATACCATTTGATGTGAACCTCCAGGATGGGGGTTGGCCTACTTGAGCGACCGTTCTTGCTTGAAACTCAAAAGGACTCGCAGAATGTGATTTGAATGTCAAACCCACGTTTTGGTTTATGGATTTAAGTGTTTGGCCGAATGTGGTTGGATCTTTGAGTGTGATGGTCACGGTTTTGTGTTTGTGATTAGGGAAAATGGTTAAGGTATGAAAGGTTGAAGGCGCCACAAGCTGAATTGCTTGATAAGCCTAAGATGTTCGCCACAAGGAAGGATCCTTGATAAGAACTAGGGGTAGACGCCACACCAAAAGGTGATAAGTTCTAGGGTAAGGAGGCTTGACTCAACTCAAAAGGAATTCAGATTCCAGGTTTTAATTTAAAATAGCATAGATTGATTATCAACAGTCATATCCATGGACAATCACGATTTTCAATTTTTGTATTACCAAAAGATAAACAAAAATCTGTTGGTAATTGGGATGCAGGTGGTTTTCTATTACCAACAGATTCCGTTTGACAAATCTAGAATTATTGACAGACAAATTTGTCAATAATGATTAGCATATCAAAATGCTAATGATTACTACAGCTATAACCTTTTTGTTCCCAAATTTTTTGCCATTTGCTTGGAAGTTTGATTAATCTGGTTTCAGAGTTTCAATTATCAGATTTTGTAGCAAATTTCCAATTACAATATAGTAACTTTGGTGCTGCTAATAGAATAGCCCAACTCCAAAAACTGTTGTACTATAGATTTACAACAAACACCAGTGGAGGGTGATCAATTACAATATAGTAATAGCAATGCTTGACTCTGCTGACCTCAATATAAAGGATCTTAGAAGATTAGTGAGGAACTTGAAAGTGATCTGAGTTCTGAAATGATCATTCAGCATCCTATATGTAGCAGCTTGAGAAGTAAAAAATGGAAATCAAGTAGGAATGAGAGCTAAAATCTGGGTCTTAATTCTTCCCATGCACATTTGAATTTCTCTGTAAATAGGAAGGTTTTGTGGACAGCATGGATGCAAACTGGTAACAGCAGAATCTATAATCTGAGCCACATCAGCTGGAGGATATTGACGTTCAGTACAATTCTGCAAGTTCAATAATATTGATTTTAATCACAAAAACATGGTGTCATAAACATGTCTTGAAGTTGAAAGGCATCATTGTAAAATCCAATCATGGAAGCATTGAAGCCAGTACTAGAGTACTAGTTAAGTATGAAAAGAAACACAATTTACTTCAAAGTCACACATGAAGAGTGGAAGGTTGGTGCATTTCAACTTAATTACCTGTATCATGATCAATGTAGCAACACAAGAAGTTATGAGCTCTGAAGGAATTTGAGTATCAACTTTGACAGAATCATGATGCAATTTTGGACCAGGTACATCATCATTGGGTAAGGGCTCAGCTGAACAGAAAATTGACCGATTATGGTAATCAAAACTGCCATTTACTTGATCTTGGGACCTGATCACAGGTAACCTAGAGTTGGTGGCCAAAGGCTCATGGTTGATAGAATCCAACGTCTTCCCAATCTTCATGAAACCATCTTCACCTTCCTTCATCCAAGACAATCCCTGGATTATAGCATCAAGTAGAGTTTTTACATTTTATAGAAGCTTATATAATATAACTTTAGGTATACTTGAACAGTGTTCCAATGTATAATGCATTCCATCACAACCGAGTGTTAGTTCATTAGATGACTTAATTTCTAGTTGCATCATTTGAAGATTGCAGCTTAAACCAACATGTTATATACATCATCACTCAGAATTGGATTGACAGCTATCGAAATAATTAGAAAATCACAAGTGCATAGAAAATACAAATGTCCTTATATACCGAAGTGAATGGATTATGGACATCAGATAAAATATGTCAAAAACAGTTTAAGTGTAATACATAATGACTATAAAAAAGCACAGGGGGCAGAGGATCAAAATGCTCTTCTTCATACCTGAAATGCAGCATCCACCATGGCACGTGCTTTAAGCCTGGATCCTTTAATAATATCAATGCCAGTTGACCCTAACTCTTGGGCTAGAGAACTATCCAAAGCACTAGTACTAGGAAGACCATCCAGAACATTGAAACTTACTGGGGGCTTCATCCATGGTGGCAAATAGTTTCCTATGTAAGAATTGTGTTGCCTCAACTGAAGCAATGCATTAGAAACCTGAAAATGAAATAATCAATTAAAAGTTGATTCCATGTCAATGCAGTGTGTTGTGATTAAAGAAAAAATAATTCAAGGAAGCCACATGCCTGTCCACTGGCTTCCTTTAGCTGTACAAGTACCATGTCATAATGCTTCTTGAAAGCCTCTGAATCCCTGAAGCACTCTACCCCATTTTTGTTTTCCAATATGTCATCATTGGCGGTTTTTAGTTCCATTACTAATTTCTCCTGTAAGAGTTCCCCAAAAAAGTCAAGCTCCCCAAAACATATACATATAAAGACAAATAAATATATGCAACTAGAAACTAACAAAACACCTTGTTAGAATATATGGTCAGCTGTAATTATGATAGTTGCTTATTGTTTGCAGGTCACTGAGCTATACGTTAGCTACTGACTGTTAGACAGTAAATTAGGTTCTAATTAACTCATAATTATCCCCTTGGTTACTCCATTGATTGATTGTGATCAAGCTATAAATGAGAGATTAAGTGTGCAGCCTATACACAATTTCTCAATTACTCTCTCAACACATAAATAAACAATGTATATGAGAAAGTACAATAGTTTCCAAATAACTGCAGAAAAACAAGTATTGGTTAATGTGCATGAACACCTTTTTATCTAGAGCACGTGTAAACTCAGACAAGGCATGTATATCAGCTTCCTTAGTTTGACGATCGGTCACTGTACATGGTTGGGCACACACTGCTGGTTGTGTACACAGGTAATTAGTAATAGCAGCATTTGTTTGGGAAACAGAATGGTTAGCACTCCCCTGTAAGAAATTAAAAAAAAAAGTTTCAGACACATCACTCTTAATAATGTCAAATTTGGACAGCCACCCACAGTGAAAAGCATGGAGGATACAACAGAGCCAATACTAGACCCTTATGGTTCTACCTATGCTGATTAAAGAGATGAGAAAATCAATGGGTGGCCAAATTAACCAGTTAATCGCAGCAGTTAGAAACAGTGGGATTATGCAGCGATTTTGTCCATTAGTCAAACAAAGCAAATCATTCAAAACAGAACTATGAATCATCCTACAGTCTGTTCAAGTTAATTCTATTATGTCAATAAAAAGGAAAAAAATTGACGAGGCTAATCATACCAGTTTTAAAAATATGACAATTTAAAGAACTATACAATGCCAGACTATTTCTACAATGTGTGTAATGATAGTTTGAATGTTTGATGTTTGTTATTGAAAAAGCAATCCAACCACTCCCTGCTTAGTGAGAGAGATTGAAGACGCTGATGGCTTCTCCACAGGTCCACTTGAATCATGCGGCAGACACCCACCAAATCTGGAATTTCCCTTCATTTGTGGTTCTTTACTCATAAAAGGGATATTGCCAGCACCAATCTGCCACCTCAGAGCTTCTGGCATATTTTCCAATGGATTCAAAGGCATGCAATCAATGTCCTGAACCCAAATTTCAGTCATTAAAAGTACGAAGAAAATGTAAAAAAACAAGTTTCTGAATTTGATTTCAGAAAAATTATGGCATGTTTCTTCTATTGGGGAAAAAAGTATTATATTTTTATTTACAGCATGCCACACAAAGAGTCTTTGTATATAATGAGGAAGAACATCTGGCCTTATTTAAAAACACTTGAAGAATAGCTATGATATTTAAAAATCAGTGTGAAAATATGAAACCATGTTACCCTGACAAATTCAACACCCAATTCAGGGCGGTCAAACTGAACCCTGCACTTGTCATGGTCAACTGTAAGCACACTTCCATCATGGATCTCTCTTGTCTTTGGGTGAAGAGCAATTACTAGTTGTCCAACATATAAAGGTTTAGCTAAATCAGTTGGAAGTCCATCCCTGATACCAGTCCGTAATTCAGTGTAATGCTTCCTAACAGATTCCCTATATTGTTCTAGTTTTTGTCTTTCTTCACGAAGAAAGTGTTCAGAAAACCTGCGAGGTTTGCCAAGGGAACTGCAGAAACAAAAAAAATGATGTGTCAAATATGTCCAGTCCTACTATATACTTTACTGTTTACGAGGTTCAGCAGCAGGTCATGCTATCCATAACTGAAATTCATACCTTTTTATGACACTCCATTCAAGACGAGTTAGCCTTGGGATATTCCCTAGACCAACATGATTTAAGTATTCCATGAACTCCTGTTTGGAAAACCATGGATAATCAATTGCACTATAGAACCATTCAAACGTACACCATCTGCGAAACATATACGATGACAAACAACTAGAAAGCTTTTCCTGCATGTAGCAATTAAAAAAACTTAATGACTCCCCAAGCTTGAGAAAGTTTAATCAATTTTAATCAAGTGAAACCTTATACCTTCAAAAATAATGCCTTATCCTGGATGGGAGTTGAATAATTGTTAGGTTGGCTTGTCAGTATGTTCTCAGAACACTTCTCTTTGGTCATGAATGCTCTCGGTAAACTTGCCTTACGTCTACTTTTCTTTTTAGTTGATAAAATAACTTCACTTGCAACTGGGACTTCTGCAGTTGATACTGCTAAATCTTTTGGGTCACTACACACAGGACTTTCTGTTGATCTGATTGACTTTAACTGTTTTGCTACAGTGAAAGTCTGATCAGTGCGTTTTCCTTTAATCACGGGTTTGTTCTCTTCATCTCCAGCCTGCAAGGCATGCAACATTTTTCATACGTAAATTATAAAATAAATACCAGGAATCTTTCATACGCTACAGAATATGAAGCAACTTAGTTTCAGTGACAACTTGACATATTTTGCCATACAGGGCCAGGATTACATCCAACCACAATTTAAATTTTCACAAGTCCTAAGCTTAGATAAAGGACTTAATTCATTAAGAAGATTTTTTATAGTTGATAAATTACTTAAAACTACTTCTCATAACAAAATCTTAGAGATTGTAAAGGGAAAATATTCCTCTCATAATAAAACTTGAACTCATTTACACACACACACAAACTTTTGTAATAATATAAATATAAATATTTGCATTTGCTACCTAACAATCAAAATAAAAATTTCAGACAACTAATATCAGTATATTGAAAAACTGGAGGTGGGAGGTGGGATCAGATTAATAAGTGTGGAACTACCAAAAGATAAGAATATGACTAGATTACATTATCCTATATTGCCATGCAAAATCAATTGGTATTTTCAATTATAATCTGATTTTTATAAGGCACTTTTACCATTATTACAACAACCACAAGCCTTTTCCCACTAAGTGGGATCAGGTACAAGGGAAAAATAACACCATTTTGTTTTGTTATAAACCAGGTATTCA
Source organism: Lupinus albus (assembly GCA_009771035.1). Taxonomy (NCBI): domain Eukaryota; kingdom Viridiplantae; phylum Streptophyta; class Magnoliopsida; order Fabales; family Fabaceae; genus Lupinus; species Lupinus albus. Next base: position 984,018 of record CM020013.1, on the reverse strand, counting down.
TAAAGGGCATTTAGAGCTAAGTCCTTTTTAACGATTTCACCTAGAATTTTTCTTGGTCTCCCTTCACCTCTACATATTCAGTTATCCTCCACAACTGATCCACTCTTCTTACTAGGTCTTCAATTTTTATTTTTTTCACATGACCAAACCACCTCAAGTGAACTCTACTATATTTTCCTAAACATACTCCAACTATGCCATTACTAAATAAATACAATTTCAAAGAAAAGAGCATAATGAACAAATACTCAATCCAGCATGCTTGAAAAATCCCTTGACTTGCAGTTATGCAGACCTATCCTCATAGATAAAAAGAACGGGCGCCTAAAAAAAGGAGCCAGGTCCAATATGGAATCCCCATGTTAGAGTAACACAAATAAACATTTACAAACCCTAGATAGTTTCTTTGTGTGAGGTTCTAACATCGATGTTAGTGTCCATGGTTCTGAGTTTCTAGAAATCAAGCATGTAACACCAGATGAACCTGCTATTTGTAAGATAGTTTATTGCATCATTACAAGTACAATTCCAATTATGCTTGAAATTCATTTATTTTGTAGTCAAAAATTAAGAAAATAAGTTAAATAGTAATACATCATCACATCTCTTTTAAATATTGAAATTTTCATTTGTGAAATAATGGGACTAGCATACCATCCATTATTTTGTACAAAGTACAAACCATAAGTTTCTCTACATTGTTGCCTAGCAATGTATTATCTATCTCATAAAGCATTAATCGAACACATTATTTTTACCTTCGAAACCATAGACTTGACCTTTCTTTTGCATGTCCTATCAGCAGAAGGAAGCTGCATATCATTTTCTGATTCCTTTCCAAGTTTAGATTTTTTGGAGGTTGAAACCTCAACTCCAGGGACTGCACAAACAGCCTTTTGACCTGGGAGTGTAATTCTGTCTCTATTTTGGCTGGTTGATGCTGCTTCAGGTAAAACAGAGTTTTCATCTTTGTCAGCATATATTCTATCTTCCTTCATCTGGACAGGCGAGTCTAGACGGAAATGGGGGAGGACCATAGTGAATTAGAAACTTTTTTGATAGAAAATAAAATTTGCAAAATCACGATGACTAAAACAATAAAATTAAACAGGAGTAGCAACAAGTACAGTTCAGGGAATTTGTTAAATAAGAAAGTGAGCAAAATATTCATCCCAACTCCCAAATAACATGAAGAGATTGAATGTGCAACTAATCATGTCAACATAAGTTGAAAAATGGATGTTTTTTTCCTTCTAATGGACTATCCACATACTCTCAGCGTAAAAATACTAAAAGCTGGAAAGTTTCCAAGTTGGCTATTACTCTGTGCATGTGAATTTGTTAAGGTCTCTTACACTATAAAATATATCAACAACTTTACTCTTACCAGATTCCATTGTAGAAGGTGGTATCATTAGAGAAAGATCAGCCAAAGTTTGCAAAGCATCCAAGGCAGAGCCTTCATCTGTCAGATAAAATAATTGAATAGTCACTAAAGAGAAATATGGAATTGAAGCAAAATTCAGTTTTATAGAAGTCCAATTATTCACCTTGCTCTAGGCCAAGAGAGGAAAAATAACTAAAAGATTCACACACAATTTGCGTAGACAGAGTTACCTTCAAACAAAAGTTTCTTGCTTCTTTTCCTCTGGCCTTTTTGGGACAATTTCTCAGGATTTGCATTAGTAACCTCAATATCAACTTTTCCTTTCAAACTTAAATTAAGTCCTTCAGTTCCACTACATGCTTCTCCACCATTATCAAGAAAATGGTTTCCAACATTTTCCACACTTCCTTTCTTTCTGTAATTATTTTCCCGTTTCTGATGAACTTCGACAGTGGCTATGGATCCCAGGTCCAACAAGGAACTAGTATCTCGAGAACATTCTCCATTTTCGGCTCCCCTGCTTTCTATACTACCTTCTAAGAACTCTTCATCCATAGAAGCATCATAAAACTTGGTAGGAACTGTCTTAGACTGTTGGTACTAGTTGACAAATTAGGATATAATTAACAATTAATTCAAAATCCAAACTTTTTTTTTTTAAGAAAACAAGGTATAAACACAAGACAGTCATCCAGTTGGCAATAAGCTTATATTTGAATGGTGATGCTTATTCACAAATTCAAAACCCAAACTCATCTTTTGAAGCAATGATATGGCCAACAGAAACAACCTAATAGTAAAATATGCATGAGAGCATTTAAATACCATTTTTTCCCAGCTTTTAGCAGGAGAGGACTTTTGCTGTGATCTTGTGTATGGTGTTTGAGATATTTGGGGAGAGCCACCTCTTTGTGCAGCCTCAGTTAATGCCAGAGCTGCGACATGTGCAACTTCATCATCAGTATTATCAAAAGCTGACTTCAGGTTTCTTTTATTAGGCAAAATATAATTTTCCCCATTGTCTATCTTATTGGAGTAGTACACTGGGATTCGAGGTGTCCTTTTCCCGACTGCACGAGGCTGGCTACCTGATTAATTGAACAACCATTAAAGTTGCAATCAACTGTAGAATATGTTACATTATAAAAAATGGGTTACCTAATATCAAGTTTAATCAAGTTGAAGGGAAGTATTCTATCTGCATGTTGAATGCTAAATTTCTAGCTAACATTTAAACATGCATTAAAAAGGACTTGGAAACAGCCTCTCCGTTTGTGGGGTAAAGCTACTTACATCTACCATCCCCATATCCCACTAAGTCGTTCCCTCGTACACTGGGCTGCTATTTTTATGCATTGGAAAGGAGGGGAGGTCAAGAAAGGTCTAGTTTTATCAGTACTACTTATAATGCGGACCAGTGCACTAAGCTCCCACTTAGTGGGGTCTGAGGAGGGTAGATGTACACAACTTTACTCCCGCAAGTGGAGAGGCTGTTTCCAGGATTTGAACATTTGATCTCGTAGGCACTAAACAACAACCTTATTGTTGCGTCAACCCTGTCAGTGATACTATTTATTTTAATTTTTAATTGCGACAAATTTTCCACACAATGAAAGCAAATCCTGCCGAAGACAAATGGTGGTCACTTTCAAATGATAGACTGCATCAAGAAAATAATGCATAATGATTTCAACATAACCAATTTCTCTTGATAGCTGATAGCCCTTGACATCAGCTGGTCCCAACCTATTAATGTGATAATTCAATTTGAAGAAAGAAAAAGAAGGCACCATACTGACAACAAAGACAATAAATAACATTCTCCATCAAGTAAAATTAATTCAGATATGTTTAGTTTTCCACTAGTACCAGAATGAAGTCCAAATACAGAGAATATATTCTCATAAGAATATTTATGTTTTTTTTTGTGATGGAGGTATTGACCTAAACATTAGTAAGCCCTTCAACATAAGGTCAGAAATCTTTCATCTTATTTTCCATTTCCTACATGACTGTAAGTTTTCAGTTACAAAGATTTCAAAGAGTAAAAATAAGGAAGGGGAATATGAAGGGTAATAAAAATGACTTAAGCATCATGAAGGGGACTATGAAGGGTAATTCACCGTCAGTGTGTCTTCTCTTCAATAGAGATAGGCAACCATCGTCAGAAGTAATTGACCGAGACTGGACAGAATCTTTTGAGATACTAAGCTGAAATCTTCCACGCTTTCGTTTCACAGGTTTTCGAGATCCATGTGCATCATTGCTGTCCCTTTCACTGTCACTCTCTTCCTGTCAATTCCCAGTCCAGAAAATTAGAATTCAGAAATACTACAATGAAAGAAATCATAAGCATCAGATAGCAAAGCCAAATCAAACTCAGAAGAAATCAACTTCGCCAAATCAATAAGTCTGAACTCTCAACATATAAAAATAAAAAAATCAATAGTAAGGATGAATTACATCAATTGTGGTCATGATAGAGGCCAAGGAAGAAGAAAATTAAATATTATACTGTAGAGAGAGTCCATTTCCAATAATCACATCAACCTTTAAATTTAGGTTTGAGCACAGTAGTTCCAGCATTCTTCCTAAGTTAAAAACAACTACAGTACTAACACCGGAGGAAAAATTGCTTTGATAGAACAGTCACAGAGATATTAGACAACCCAGAATCATAAAGAAGCAGGCAAATTCAGTTCTAAATTTAACTTGTGTTTGACCATACCAGCACATTATAGTGATCTGTCATCATTGCAATCAGGCCAACAACAGAAGCTGTTCCCTCTGGTAGAGAAAGGTACGCCTGTAAATTAAAACTTTTAGTTTCAGTTTGTTTCAATGACACTTAAAACAAAAACTACACAACATTAATAACTCAGTTCATAATACCTAGATGTAAGAAACTTGCAATTAAGCATAGACTTAAATACTCAGACTAGTAGAAATGTGCATGGCTTTATGGGATATAATCATCACTCATTACAGGATGGAAAAGGGGTGAGGAAGAGAACAAAAGTCTTATTATCAACAGGAATAGACCAAGCATCAATTAATCTATTTTTATAAAAGGTAACCAAATATTTAGCCAAATAAGCTGGGAGGATGAACACATACAAAAAAAACACTGAATTTCTGAAACTAAAGACATGAGCATATTGATAAGGCTAAAGGCATATAGCCACAGATCTGTTACACACAACTAACATTATGGTTAAAATATTGTAGCATTTATGTACCCGGTTCATATTGTAAAGGGCCTCAACCATTTCAACAGATCTATTACGCACAACTGTAGCAACCTGAAAATCCATAATAAAAAATGAAGAGTAATTACAATAACTTTAATGAATGACTGTTTAAATCAAGATGTCAATGGAAGGAAGCAAAATAGAATAAGTACCATTGCCCCCAAATTTCCAATGAACATGCAAGATGGTGGAGAAAAATACCAGAGAACAGAAACACACCTTCTTCCAGTCTTTCCCATACTTCCTATATGCTTCATAAAACCTCTCCAGTTCTGCCTTGCTCCATTGAGGTCCCAATTTATCAGACAAAATTTTCTTCTGCAGAATGGGCACAGCACATAGTATTAAAAAATTCAAGCTTAAACAAGAGGGGAAATAATATCCAGAGCAAGTACATGAAAGACTGGAATCAATGAAAGTTATACACATGCGACACAAGCTCTCATCAGGTGAAATACATTTATAATAAGTAATGACACCAGTATTAAATATTAAATAAACAGTAGTACTACTGTGTACTAATTTTCTCAATTAAAAGTAAATAATGATTTTATAACCAATTACACGAAAGTAGAAATATATGTTGATTGATATAAATTTATGCGATGTGCAGTTGTGTTAGTGAGCCAGAGCCTTCCTGAAATGATTTTTGTGATATAGAGCACATTACTTAAACAAAATTCATAAGTATCATGTTATCTCATTTGACAGTTATAACATGTTACCAAGCATGACAATGAGCAGCACTTAATTTGCTCCTGCCGTAACCTTTTCAGAATCCAGACTCAAAATAGAAATGCTATAAAACCAACATGTACCCTTTGCTTATTTTTGTTCAAGTTAACTCCATCTTTCTCAGGAGAGACCTCATTTAAACTTGAAGGCCACTTATTCATAGTCCGGGGTTTCCTTGTTGGCGCCATAAATCCTTTATCCATCAGCAGTCAGCACCCAAAAAAATAGGTAACAAAAGCTCAGTTAGAACACATCAAGTGAACTGATAAAAAATGCATAATAAATCCATAATACAAATGATATCTTGAGAACTGCGTAATGAATGTTAATGCCAAGGTCAGAGCAAAATCCACAGCCTTACTATTCATTCCGACGAGAAAAATAGCTTTTGGAAGAATTATTTTTAAAAAAAAAATTAATCACTGACTGAAAGCAATTAGGAGGGAAAACTCCAACCACATAATAATGAACATTTTCTATAAAATCAAAATGTTACATAACAAGTGCATCGCCCAAATAAGAGCCCATCTGTTTAGGATATTTCACTTTAAAAAGGACTTTTTATTTATAAAAAAAAATAAGCGCTTTTTTTATTAAAATAATCACATCTAAAATTTATATGCTTGTTTGGTTGGATAAAAACATGTTTTCATGGTAAAAACATTTCTGGAGAATAATCTTTCAAAAAAACTAAACAGCCGGGTCCTGAATTACATCTCAAAACAGAGTGAAGCTGAAATACATAAACGCTGCCAAAAAAATCAAATAGAGAGAGTAAGCATCAGTTAAATCTGTAAAATCAGTGTAAGACGTTGAGATAAAGACGAAGCACTTCGAAATCAACAAGATAAGCCGAAATTTTAAATCGTAGCCAGAAAGCCATAATCAGACAATAATCAAGTTCAAAATCTTGGAAGCCAAGAATTTAAAAAAAAAAACGCAACCACAAAAAGAAAAATCAAAACCGCAGATTGAAAAATTCAAAATGCAGATGAAAAATATTACATAGAGAATCAACTAGCATCATCCGCTACCACACAGCTTCGTGAAGAAAAAAAATTAAATAAAGAAATAATCAGATATTATGAATAAATAATAACTAAATCAGCAACATTATCAGCATAAACAATCAAGAAGTCAATTATTTCGTAATCAACAAAATATCACTCGAAATTGTGAAGTTATTTCAAATTTAAACCCTAAATTACAGATCAGAAGTGAAATTAGCTCGATAACACTCACCGCTAGCTTAATTATTCGGTTCCCGCTGAAGCATAAGCGAAGATTATAGAGAGAGAAATGAAAGATTTTAGAGAGAGAAAGAGAGAGATAGAGAGAGAAAATGAGAGTGGTGTTGTTGCCGCGAAACTTGAATGAGAGTGGTTGAGTTAAGAGAATGATAATTTTGTGTTCTCTTTTTTTTTTGAAGGTGGAAGAAGGTGTATAGAAGATGATAGACCTTCGGGTTTAGCTATTTTCAGTCGTACACGTGGCATTGTATGTTGTATTGACGGTTGTGATTGTGCGACTCGATTGGGATATCAAATTGTTGTTATGTATCTTTGTAGTAAGTTTCTACATATTAGACATCAATTCTAGAAAAATTTAATGGTTTAGATATACTTACTAATTATTATTGGGGTAAGATATGGAGTAAGTTTAAAAAACTTACTAGTCGAGTCTCGTCTCATGTTTGTATTTAAAATTTTCAAACAATATGCTTTTATTTTCTATTCTAACAGGTACCCCAAGGTTTTCAGTTATTTTCAGTTTAACCCCCACAAATTTAAAACATTAACTCTTCAATAATTCACCATTCACCAATGTTTTTCTTTTTTCAATGGAAGGATAATGGGGATAGGCTTTAATTATATATTTTTTGTCATTAATATTTGTTTTTTAAGGTCATTATTCTTCTTTATTTAAAAAATATTCCATTTTTATTCTTTATTTTTTAATTTTATTTAAACCATTTTTCTCTTTCTTATCACATAGTTGATTAATATCATAGAGATTTAATAAAGTTTTTATGTCTTTTTTCCTTAGCAATAGAAAAAGTCATAAAATATAAAGGGAAATATCATAATCTCTTTAACTCACCTTCAACAAACACCAACTATAAATATGAAGTAGACAAAAATAGGAAGAGGGAATAAGCACTCTTTTCAAATGTTTCTTATTTTCAAAATTCAAACAAAAGGAAGATTTTGAAATTTGGGGAATTTTTTCAAAATTAAGTCGTTGTTTGGTTGAAAAGTAGAAGATGAGAGAAAGGAAAAATGTGAGAAAGAGATATAAGAAAAAGAATAATATGATAAATAGAGTAAATTGTTCTATTGTTTGGTTGGAGAGAAATAAAAAAAAAGAAATGAGAAAGTGGTAAATATAACTTTTTGAATTACACAAATATCTATGCAATAAAACGAAATGTAATTTAAAAATTCAAAAGTTTAATGATAGTTTTGTCATTTCATATTAAAATAACTATTGTGTCATATTTTCTTTGCATCAATGGAGAGTAATAATTTTGTGTGGAACTCGAGTCTAGATCTTCTCCATTATTTAAGAGATCAATACTAGCCTAAGATCTTGACATGTGGCAATGTAGTTTTTAATGACCAAGATTTTAGAATGGAAAATATATTCTTAATTAAATTAATTTAGGGAAAAGGATAAAAATCAAACTATGTTCATCTTCAACCAGAAGCTAATTGACCCCATTATTAGAGTGAGAGAGAGAAAATCTGAACTAAAATTTCAACACCATTCTCATCATTTCTCCAATTTCTCATCAAATAAATTAACAAGGATATGGTGTTGTTCGGGGTAACCATGATGGAAGAATTTAACATCAACTAGTGAGATTCCTTTGAGGAAAAAGCCTTTCATTAACATGAACAACATTTCAGAGAATCCTAAAAAATAAATAGTTCATTTCTTATATCTAATAATAAAACGGGTAAAAGAACGAAAATGATGATGAAGATGTAGTTGAGGTTTTCCCTCTCTTACTCTAATATAATTTTATTTGATTTTTTCATTATATTTTTCATTTTAAAATCTCAGCCGTTAAAAACAAAATTACCATGTGTCAAGATCTTAGGCTAGTACTGGCCTCTCCAGTAATGGAGAGGATCCAGACTCGTGGAACTCGTATCATTTTTCTTCTCTCCTCCCACTTTCTTTGCCAAACCAAAGATGAGAAAGTCTATGTTTATGTTCAAACTCTCTCTCTCCCTTCCCTTTCTCTTCTATTTCTACTCAACCAAATAGAAGGAGATTGAGAAAATATGAATCTTTGTCTGTATTTTGTGGATATCTTCTTTTCCAAAAAATGTAACACTTCATATGTTACCGCTTGTAATTGGTTAAAAAAATATTTAATTATTAAAATTTTAATTTTAACAGGTTTTTTTCAAACAATCACAAGGAGTAGTGATCCACACTTTGTGATTTAGATTTGGGTGAAGTTGTATAGTTGGGATTAAGCTTTCTCATTGGTGAAGGTAAGTGAAAGTGATGGAGATTTTTCTTGATTTTGATGCCTGTTTTCTAACAGAAAAATATATTTGTAATGACAATATATAAGTTTTATATAATGTTATTACATTATTTATTATTATTTTTAATCATTGTTGACTTTTCATAAAAATAATAAAAAATCATTTATATATGAATTTTTACATTGATACTACAATCTTTTTCTAATTTGCATGACTTTCTGATTTTTTATACATTTCTAACTATTAAAGTTGAAGGAGAATAAGGGTGGAAACATATATTTGATTTTTTAAAAGACCAATAAAATAATTTGAAGATTTTTAAAATAAGATTAAATATCTAACTTTCATGATTATAAAATTTCGGAATACACAATTTAACAACATTGTATTAGAGACTTAGAGTCTTTGAGTTGCAAAAAACAAATGAAAGTAAAATATGGCCCTATACTTTAACAAGGTACAACACTAACCATTGAATAAAGTTGTTTTTAATGTACAATGTGTATTTTATTTATTTCATTATCACATTTCTCTTCTTTTGGCCATTGAATGAATGCTTGATTCATATTATATATCAAATATAATCAATCAATCATATTTCATATTAAGCAATTTACAATATTTTGAAGTCATTTCTAGTTTTTTATTTATCATAATGTATTTCTTCCTAATATAAAAGGAGGGTGTCTATCTATCATCTATTTTGATTTTTATACATAAAGGAATTCATTACATATTTGAATTATTTAAGAAAATATGTACTTTTTTTGATTGAAAAGAAATTGAAATTAATATGTGGATACCCATTATAGGTATTTTTATAGAAATTTGTTGTAAATATTTTTATAAGTACCTATAGATCGAATATTTTAATCATCCTTAATTTCAATATTGGTGTGCCAATATGTTTGGGGAATGTTCATTTACAATTTCTGTATATTTAGTGGGTACATATGATATAAAGAAAAATAATAATATTGAATATTATATTTCTCTTAATTTTTTCATTTATGATATGGAACTAAGATATTAACTAATATAAAATGAATGTTGTTCAAGGTGAAGACAACATTATTTCTTTAAGAGCCAACAAATTCAATGTGATACTTAAGTTATCAGCTCAACTTAAAAGACTGTTTATTAAATGAAAGAGTCTTATGACTTAAGTATTATATTAAATTTGTTATCATACTCATGTGTGACTCATAACATTACGTACTAGGAATAGTTTGTTGCTCATAGTCTTCTATCCCAACTTGATTGCTTTCCATTGGTCGGGGATATATGTGATTCGAGTCTGGCTCCTCTCTATTACAGGAGAGAGCAGTATATAGATAAAACTAGCAAGTTACCCGTGCATATGCACGAGCCAGTATTTTTTGATGCATCATTAATAATATATATTGCATGTATATTCACATGATTAAGAACGTACATGTTATTCATATATTTGCATGTTTAAAAATATGTATATTACATATATTATATGTGCATTTAAGAACAAACATATGACCAGTACATTTTAATGGTTAAAAACACAAATGTTACTCTTACATTCACATTGATAAGAAGAGTAAATATTACTTATGCATATGTTAACCGTACATTCGCATTACTCATACAAACATGTGTCTTTTAAACCATATATTCAAATGATTAAAAATACACATGTTAGATGCACATTGGTATTGTTAAGAACAAACATGTGACCCATACATATTAATGGTTAAAAACATATATGATACTTGTACATTCGCATTGCTAATAAAACACATGTTACATATACATTCATATAGTTAAAACACACATGTTGTCCGTATATTCACATTGTTAAGAATACTCATATTACCGTATTACCAATTGAAGAATAATTTTATAAAATGGTTATATTTTCATCAATAAAATTATTTATTCTATTATTATTATTATATCTTATTAAATAATATATTGGGTAATGAACAATGAGTATGTATATATTTTATCCCATGTGGGAGGTTGTACAAAGTGAAATGGGTTTATTGTGGGTATCATTTTTATTATTATTATTATATGTTGTTATTAAATAATATAATATGTAATGAAAGAGTAGAGTGTACTTTTATCTTGTGTGAAAAGTTGTACATTAAAAAAATGGGGTGTTTTGGGAGGCAAATTTTTTGTTGAGGTTGTGACACTTGTCATATGGTAACATGAGAAGACATTTTTTTCTTTATAGATTAATTTTGATACATAAAAAAAACATGATTAAAATTATACAGATTTTTTACTTTTTTTTAAATTAATTTTTTTTAAAAACTATCACTCTCACATTCAGTATTGAACTCTCCAGTACCGGAAATGAATCATTTTCACTTAAAACAAAGTAACAGAGAGTTTGATTCATCTTAACTAATGTGTAGAGTTTAAATTTTGCGATTAAAAAATAGGTATTATAAGAGTTTCGTCTCTTTAAATGAGACTTCATATCTCAATTCACATTAGTCTAAACCCAATTTGAGTTCCATCCACATCGTAAAAAAAGAGAGTAAGAATTAAATGATTTTCATAATATTTTAAAGTAATATTAAATAAAAGATTTTTAAAAAGTTAACAAAAATGGTCATTTTTATATTCTAAATAAATAGATTTTTTAGTGCCAAAAATATATCTTAATGTTGATAGCTTATAATACACTAATTGAATTGCGGGTTTAGATACTCTTTACTACTGGAATATGAGGCTTTGATTGATTTGAAAATAAAAAAAATATTTCAATTGAAAATAACACAAAATCTGCACCATTAATTTTTTTAAACTCGACACATGTTACCATCTTTATTTGTATTGGACCCTTTGAAAAATATTTTTGAAAGGGTTCAAGTATACAAGTATAAAAGATTTTAATCTGCACCATTAAAAAAAATATACAAGTATAATATTTTCGAAAAATATGCCAACATATTAAAAATCATTAATTTTCGAAAAAATATGCCAAAATATTAAAATCATTAATTTTATAATCAAAGCAATTAAATTTTTTATTGCCAATTAAATAAAATCTGATATATTTAATAAATGTTATTTTTACAATTACATAAAATCCATATATTTAATAATATTCATAATCCACAAGGTTCCTTCTTTAGCATATATTATTTTCATAAAAAATAATATAATAAAAATTAATAATTACTAATGATCTTTTTGAAGTGGAATTACTAATAATTTATTTTTTCCTTTTTTATCAAAAATTTCAAAGTTGTAAGGGTATTCATGACATAGGAACAAAACCAACAATATAATATAATCCTCCATTATTTAAAATAAAATGTTATTTTCACAATTTCATACATGGTGAGATCTTACAATAGTTTCAGCTATAAAAAATAAGCCAAAAGTTGATTCTTCTTTAGCTTTTTTTGGGTTACATAATCTTCTTCAGCTTAATACACCTTCACTATTTTCTTCTTCACTCCCAAGCAAACCTTTGTTACAAAAGTAACCGCTCAAACATAGCAATAAAATATGTTATTGCCAATTAAATAAAATTCAATATATGTAATAAATTCTAATAAGAATATATAAGAAATTTTTATTAATCATGTCTCATTGGTTGATTTTTATTTTCGCTCAAGATTTTTGTCCGGTGATTTTTTTTGTCCTTTGATTTCTCATGAATAAAAAAAAGTAACATTCATATGTTAATCATCATTATGAGTTACTCATTTACACTATAAATTTGTATGCTAATTAAAAATTAAACTTAATTTTAATTATAATTAAATAAAATCTAATATATTCAATAACATAACTTCCATAATCCACAAATAATTTGAGGAAAATAATAAATGAATAATAATAATTTATATTATTCTTTTTATAAAAAAATATAGGTTTTAACTATATATAGATAAAAATAACATTACAAGGATTTATTATCACCATTTCATAGAACAGTTTCAAACACTTGTGACTGTTCAAACTCTTCTTCTTCAGCCATAACCAAACACACTCTTAATTGTGTTTTCATGGAGGAAAGCCATATGGTCACTTATAACACACCACCCACCAACCCTAACGATACTCCAGATGTTACAAAAACATCTGGAGATAACTCTGCCTCGAACTCTGTTGTTGTTGTAAGAGCAGAGTCCGAGGTAGGGGATACGCAGGTAGTGGTGAGGAAAAGAGGGAGGCCTCGAAAGGATGTTGGTGACGCAAACTTGTTGTCACCAACATCCATGTCATCACCACCACCACCGGGCGGAAGTTCTGAAAAGCGAAGCCGAGGAAGGCCTCGTGGTTCAGGAAAACTGCAGATTTTAGCTTCTACAGGTGAGTTACTTTCTCTAATTTCTTAGTATTCATTTTGCTGATTGGTTTGATTTTGCTTGAAAAAAATTCACGTGTATGACCGAAATTAAGGTGGTTTTGCATGTGATCATGACATATGTTTGCATGTATATATAATAAACAAACACGATATTCTCTGCACTGTCCAGTACTAGATTAAATTGTAACACATGACAAAAACAATTTTTTGACGGAGAGAAGAATTGAACTCATAATAAACTATGTATTTTATTAACTATGAATGTCAATTTTGTAATAATCTTTGTTCAATTATAATTTTCAATCTCTTAACTTTTTTTCTTTGTCTCTTGATATTGGTAATAGGTATGAAATATTTCTGTACAGAAATTTAAGAACACACATTTCAAGATCAGGTTATGAAGAACCATTCATGGGTTATTAGAAATAAATTAAAATATAACCCTGACACATGAACTTCATAGAATTTCTTTAAAACATTTTTTTACTATTTAATTTCCTTTTTTTTATTCTTCTTATAACAATTAAATTTGTACTAACGTTACACTTATATAATAAAATCAATGGGTTGATTTTTTATAAGTACACCGACCGTTTCACTTAAAAGATTCCCATGAATGAAATTCTACTCAAAGTGAAATGCTACTCATGTGACACATTTTGTTAAAAACAATAACTTATTATCTTAATTTTTATATGTACAACTTAGGAGTTTAAATAATCTGTTGTCCTCAAACATGTCTCCAAGCCTATCTAAGACTAATCAAAATGAATAAAAATAGAAAAAAATCATGAATATTTAATTTTTTAATTTATATTACATATTTTTGATTGATTTGAGACAGAATTGAAGACATGCTTTGGGACTATAGATTTTTGTCTATTTAACCAAGGGGGTTACAATGTTTTTTCTGAACAAATTATTATAATTTTTTACTAGTGGGTCTAGTTTGAAAATATTCCAATAGTGAACCTAACCTATCTTACTCTATTTTTACATTTTTGTGGGTAAGAAGAAACAACACAAATGCTAACTCAGCAATATAATGAGCAAGTAATACAACAATCACATGAAAATACAATATAAAGACAAAAATATTAAATTAGTTTACTAATGTGTCTCGAAAATGATTTAAATACTTGTTGGGTTACTCATCCAATTAGTTTTAAGATGAAACCTTAACAATCTAAACCTTAGAGTACACAAAGATTTTATTGTTTAATTCATGTCTCAGATTGTTGTTTTCAATGTATACATTTAAGATGATAGAATCATATAGTATATGTGTACTTTTTATTTATAAGGTTAGTTGTAGTGAAAAACTGAAAGAAAATAAGAACAATATAATGTGATATATACAAGTATAGCATTAATCTATATACATTGTGAGAAGCATATTCTAATGTTTGATGCTTAATTTGTTGCAGGAGGTTTTGTTGCAGAAACAGCTGGTGGATGCTTCAAACCTCATGTGGTGACTGTGAATGTTGGGGAGGTAATAATGACACACTTAAACCAATTGTTAATGCTTCAAACATGTCTTAGTTTGAAAGGTATTCTATTTAAATTGCGGATCGCATCACCTGATGTGGCCGCAATATTGCTGTCACCACAACCGCATCGCAATTGCGGTGTGACTCCGAATCACAATGATGTGGTCGCATCAGACTGCAACGCAACTGCATCGGGCCACATCGGATTCAAAATATTGTTTTAAGCACAAAATAATTCACACTGTAACGGCCGCAATCTGCATTGCGGCGGCTGCAATGACCACAATCACAGTAAACGTAACCGTTACTGCAATCGCGACCGCAACCACAATTTAAAACACTTCGTATTCTATCGCAATGAATTGATATAATATATGTTTTTGGTCATTTTCAGGATGTGGTTAGTAGGATATTATCATTTTTACAGAGAAGCAATGAAGTTGTTTGCATACTCTCTGCTACTGGTGCTGTATCAAGTGTCTCCATGCGCCATCAAAGTGATTCTAGTGAAGTTTTAAAATATGAGGTACAATTATATAAACAATTGTGTTTAGATAAGCTCTTCCACATCTTTTATGTGTGCAATTGTGTTTTTTCATTTTGATTTTTGGTTTTTTGTTGTACTGTACATGCAGGGATGCTTTGAGATTGTATCTTTATGTGGGTCATGTACCTTTGCTAGTGGCACTGATGGTGCAAGACACAAAAATGGCATGTTGAGCATTATCCTGGGTAAAGGTGATGGAAGTGTTGTTGGAGGTTGCATTGAAAACTCAATGATAGCTGCTACCCCTATTCAAGTAAGAATTATTTTTTACATATATCCATTTAATAGTCGAGATGGTAAGTTTGGCACAACGGTAAGGTTGTTGCTTAGTGACCATGAGCTCACGAGTTCATATCCTGAAAACAACCTCTTTGCTATTTTCATTCATTTACGAGCCGACTCTACTTAGTGAGAGTTACTAAGTGGGAGTCCCGTGTACTGGACCGCCGTTTTTTCATTCATTTTAGAGCGGACTCCAATTAGTGAGATTAGATTAAGGCATACCTTAGCCCTTAGGATCATGCATCTTTTGATATTAATTCCTTACATTTATAGTTAAAAGGGAGTTGCATTATTCATAAGGCTAAAACTATTGTCAAACTTACTGATTTTCATTTCATGCATCAGCTTTCTGTGGCCACTTTCAAGCAAAACATTATTAGTAAGAAAGTGAAGAGAAAGCTCTCAATTGAATCTCCTAATGTACCTGTTAATCAAGATTCATTAGAGGCTCAACAAAATGTTCCTAAGTTGATGGAAGGTGAACAAAGTCTAGTTTCACCAACATCAGGACCTATGCCAGCAACATCACCTAATGGAGCACCAGATAATGCCGTTCCTGCAACGACTAATGCAGAGACTAATACTTGTACCGATCATGAAAGTCTCGATATGAACTCGGTCTCTGATAATGGTGTTGGCCTTGAAAACCAGACAATGGATCCCATCACATTACAAAGCAAGGTTGAAGATGTTGATGTTAATGCTCCTCTCATATAAAGTGATCTACAAAAACAACCATTTTAAAACATGTGTTTTACATTTGTGCTTTTTTTATCTCAACTTTATTTGTTTCTTATTTAAGTTAATTTTTGAATATTAATGTAGGATGACATATGAGAAACAAATTATAAAGAGAACTTATATAAATAGATAAGGTGAAATGCAAAGAGAATGAGTATCTAATATGGAATTAGGCTGTTATATCATTTCTTTCTTTTGGTGTATTTGACGGAGTTCTAGCCTTATTGGTAAAATTTGCTTACAGTCATATATGTTCATACCATCACAATTCTACCAACTTTCTATGATAGGAACTACTCCGTCTTTTCTAATCGAAAATATATAAATTTTAAAAGTAGAATAGTAACTTATTCTTGATTTCCTATATGGCATTGTAATTATTGAGATAGAGTAGATCAAATCAGTTTCCACTTACCACTATGCAGATGCATATAGCATAGTGTCAAGTATTCTTATTGAGAAGAATTTAAAACCAATCATGCTGCTTAAAGGGCTATATGAA
This sequence comes from Lupinus albus, assembly GCA_009771035.1. Lineage (NCBI taxonomy): Eukaryota > Viridiplantae > Streptophyta > Magnoliopsida > Fabales > Fabaceae > Lupinus > Lupinus albus. Next base: position 967,265 of record CM020013.1, on the reverse strand, counting down.
CATATTATATATTATTTTAAGTATTGATTACAACCACTTCACAAGTTTTTACAAACATAACATAATTTATTTATGATTACAAATATGATATAAGAAACACTAGTATATGGACACTGACTAAAGAAACACTAAGCTTAAGTGTCATAATTAAACACAGCAATGGTAAGAAAAGAAACATTTTTATGAAATCATAACTCTAAGGTTAAGACAACATAGGCATATGTTTTTCAAATGGTGACACTGTTGGGAATTCCCTTGCCAGTTAGTCCACCTTCACTTGTAGGATAAAGTAAGGTGTATGGCAACTTAACCAGTCCAAATCGGTTTTTAAGTTCGTCATCGTTGTTCCTTCTCATGATTCTTTCCTCGATCTCTGCAAGTTTCTTTCCGAATTTGTCAAAGGCTTCCAATGGATCCAAGTCACTTGTCCAATGAAGACTGTCTCTTTGACCAAGATATACCTCATCAGAAGAATGCCTAGACAAGATTTCTATAAGTGAAATTCCAATGAGAGTTTGTAACTGCGCTGTGATTGTTTTTAGAAAAGCCTTCTCAGGAAATTCTACAAGTTCATCATATTCTGGAGTTCCTCGCACAGGCATGAATCTCCGGCTTATAGTTGGGCGATTCGGGAGGTAACCTGCATAAGGGTATTGTCCAAAGTTAACTGCAGCATGGAGAGCCGAAGCGATCCATATAATAATGGTGCAAGCTTCGATCAACTCTTCACGAGTTTGCATCTTTGGCCACCAAGGCTCATTTTTCTTGTCACCATGACCTTCCTCCCTTAATTCTTTCCACCAAGATTGTAGTTCTACATCATTCTTGACCGTGTCATCCTCCTTGAAGTAAAAGGAGCAGTAATCCTTAACCCATGTATTTATAGCAAACCATATCTCTAGTCCATCGACTGCATAAGGGTAATCCTTAATCAACAGTCGAAGGCCGTTCGAAGATGTTGAATCTTCAATAACCATTCCTCTGAAAGAAGAATCTATATATCAGCTCATGAATGAATTTCATTGACTAGTATAGACTTAAGAAGAATACTTTATTCATGGGGCCATATTAAAGAATTTTGCTTTTATTTTTTGTTAACATTACATGTAAAAAATTAGACAGTAAAAACCGAGGTAAAGTTGCGGTGTTAGAGCATTACCTACTTCCCCTGCATCGGAATAAGTTTGGTTATACTGATATTTTCCAAATTCGACAAGAAAATATTGTACATTATTATGATTTCAATTTTCAACCAAACTCAGAACAAAACTTAATGCCAAATAGCTCAATCAAAACTACTACTACTTAGCACCGGTCATGTGCTTGTATGGTTTTACCTCTTGATAAGATCTGCAGGCAATGCTTGCTCCGGGAAAATCCAATCCTTATAAAGCACAGATGACATCTCCATAGCATACTTCGATGGAAAAACGGTTGTCTCCACAAGGCCACCGGCATTTATGAGGATTTGTCGCGCAAGTGCATTTATATTCATGGTGTCACGGAAATGAGGATGTAATAGTTTATAAATCGGGTGAAGCGCACTAAGCTGCCTGTTTGCAGCTATAATGAATGGCTCTATCACTGCATGAGTATGTAACCTGTGACATGAAAATATATCATGAAAATTTTAATTTCAGTTATCAATGAACCAAGTTTGTGTATGGTTTCTTAAATAGCGGTATACCAGTGGCTGATAAGTTGATGATATCCCGAGTCGTTTACCGCTACGTAAGCTTTAGCCAATTGCCAGGTGGAATTTTCAACACCGTGTTCAGCAGGTGTGTAAACTGTACTAATGGCACCATATTGACCGCCTTCAGGATTCGGCAAACTCAACTCAATAGCTAATGGCTTTAATGTCTCATTCTTTTGCAAGAAAAGGATTGTCCTGCTAGCATAAATCTTTGAAGAAGTGGAGTTTATCCTTCTCAAATATGGTATCAGTGCATCATGGTAATCTAATAGGAACAATTTCTTTTGTCTAATCGCCTATTCAACCAAATACAAATTAATAGTGAATCAGAATGCCAGATTAAGAATGAATCAACTTTGGCTTCAAAGCTGTCAAAACAAAATATTATATGAAACTCGAAAAATGACCTCTTCGACGGTTAGCCCGTCCAAGTTGCTCTCGATGTGTTCTTTCCTCAGCGTACTGGTTTGATTACCATAGACTTCAGGATCTAGCTTGGTTTCTGGTGGAAATTCCTGTAGTTAGGGGAGGAAATCATAGTCAAATTCAATTATCCATTGAGCTACTTAGCACATTAAGTTTAGGAGAGAAAACATGACAATTATACAAACACATTATTCCATGAATGAAAATCATTTAGCCTTACTCGGAGGCAACGAATCACGACCGGGTTTACACCGGCTAGCATCTCTCTAGCAAACTCTTCATCTGTCCTCCATGCAGACTTATCCTCTGCTCCAAATCATTAACAATGCCATTATTCCTTCATCATATGACAATAATAGTTTACAATATGCATGCTTTTTCTAGGTTCTTGTATGCAACATAACATGTTAAACTTAGTTATCCATGTTGCCAAAGTCCAAAAATCTGTTCAAGAATTATGCAGAAGAATACCTTTAATCACTTGAGGTAAGGGATATTTGAGGAACCTTTCACCATCAGTTGAGAGAATTTCTTTGAGAAATTCTGCAGGAACTTGATCCTTAATATCCTTAAGTATACCATCAGGGAACTTAATACCACCTTCATATAGTTTAAGTACATCTTCAAAGCTATCAAACTCATTAATGGTGTTATCAAATAGTGACTCCAATTCAGGTTTCAGAACTTGAACTACTGATTTCAGTGCATAGGCAAGAAAATCTGATAGTTTCAAGTGACCAAATCTTTCATCCCTTGGAACATAGATATCTAAGCTCTTCAATACATTCAACCTGCTCTCAGTATTAATATCTGCCAAGAGAACAACATAATAATGAAAAAACAACAAAGGAACCAATATATATATAAACAAATTCAATATATTACTCTAATTTTCACACCATTTTTATGCTTCATTAATGATGTATAAATTCGTGGTTAATGATGTAACACGTTAGCCTTGACATGCGACCTCTCTGGGCCCATGAATTTACTGAGTATGTCATCAGGCATAAATACCCGTGCAATATTTTATTCCCACTGAATGAACTTATAGTCATTGATTTCATTGAGTCACTACCACTAAGCTAGTTGACCATTGATCACAAATCTATCTATTAGACAACGAGTACACATTATTAAGGTTTTAAATTGGAGTTCACAACTGCAATTGTAGTAGTAATATAGACGTTTTAGACATTTCCATAAATGCATCATAACCATAATTATGAATGTATCAACCACCTTTTCCCCTCGACTACGACAAATGCAACTTAACCACGACCCAATTTAGAACAGCTAACTATAAATTTATACATTATTGCATCAAAGACGAAATTAGTTTGAGACTAATATAAGAGGAGCCACATCTGCTATCCCAAATTTTGTACCACTCCGAGTGATACACATCTTGGGATAGAAGATATCCTCCCGATATAAAGATAGTAGATAAAAAGCCTAACCTGACTCATTGGGTGGTCTACCAGTTCTTCCCCTCCTAGGGTATGGATATTGAGTAGACCCTCCTAGAACTGGACGAACATATTGTGAACCTTTATCTGGATCACCCAAATCATTGTAATATGCATAATCATAAACTCTGTCCCACTCTTCAAGGTTACCTCTTCCATCTCCCCTTAAATTCTCAAGCTCTTCTTCTCTATACTTAACCAGTGGCAATGGTGTTTCACTTGGAAGGTATGTCTATTAATAAACACATCATTACCATTAGTAACTAGTAATATACATTCATGCATGCATGCAGCTCTAAACTTAGTTAACAATTATGTTAAATTAAGCTTTTATCCCTAGAAAATTGTTCCTTTTTCCTACAAAATAAATATTTTTGTTCTAGTCCTTTGGAATTAGGACAATTGATTTTAATTTCCTAACAAGTCGATATTGTTAAGGTTCAATCTTAAAACCAATTGACAATGAGAGGAATAATCCAACAAGTATTTAAACCCTTCCCAAGACAATGAAGTAGGCGATGTGAGACTTACTTCCCAATATGCTCCCTCCACATAAGTCTGTCATATCAGACGAATGGTTACCTTTGACCCATAACTAAATGACATCTTTTGGCACATGATAACCAGAAAGAAGTTGGGCTCTGACTCTGATATATTTAAACCAATTGCCAATAAGAGGAGTAATTCAACATATATTTAAACCATTCCCGAAACAATGAGGTAGACGATGTGAGATTTACTTCCCAACCGATATCACAATTGGTCATGTGAACTATCAATAAGATAAATGAAGATATTTGACAAATGTTGGCATCAATAGATTATCACTCAATTAAGGATAATGTTTAGAATAAAATATTTAAATTTTTTAAGAACCTAGACATAAAAACATATTCACTAGAGACTAAAACCAAAAGACATAAATTTAGTACTAGGATAGCATGATTGTTAACTATGATGTTTGTAGGGTTACCTTGTTGGTGAAGAAAATGCGACCCTTTTGATATTTATGTATAGGGTATACCCAAGAGTTGCAAATAAAGTGAATATGACCTTGGCCTTGAACATTTTGAAGTGTTAAACTTCTTAAGTAGAATTCACTATGATGATTATTTGATATTAAAAATGCTCCTGGTGTTTCAATATCTTCTTCCAAATCAAATGTTACACTGAATGCTGATTCACCAGCTGTTAATGATGTCATTGTTGTAATCCAATCTTCTATATATGCAACCTTCCCAACTTTTCCTTTCCCTTCCAAATTTGTCATCATAATATATTAATATCATTCAAGAATCATAGTTTAACTTCATGCAAAGATATTAATTTAAATAAGGAAGAAATATTGAGGAATGTTGAAGTTTGAAGGATTTAAAATAAAGATAAAATAGCTGAAATTGACAATAAACCATTATTTAGTTTGTCAACTAACTAACTATAAAAATTAAAAAAATAAATAAACAAAACTAAGTAATGGACTTATTGCCAATTCGAGCTATTTTTTCTTCTTTGTAGGCATGATTTATTTTAGAGAGTAAAAAATGTGATGATTCTTTAGTTGTTTGATACGATAGAAAATGAAATAAAATAGAGAAAAATAGTATAATGATTATTAATAAAGACATTGACATGTATGTATGCTTTGTTTTCTTTAAAATTTTAGGAAATTAACGACATTTATAAGCATCATTAACATAATATACGATTTTTTTTAAATGTACAGGGGCTCAACGATAAGAAAATTTGTCACTAATTTTCTCCATTTGAGTTTTATTCCTAATATTAGAGGAAAAACACAAAGTCCCACAACTTTTTTCTCTCTTTCCCTCTCTGGAATGCATCCAAAACTATGAAAAAAGTTTCTAATATTATTATTCATAAATTTCAGCAAAACATAGGTTAAGCCACTTAACTTTAATTACTACTATTTAAACAAAATTAAAGGGTTTGAATAAAAAATAAAGTTATAAGGCCTTATATAAGCCTTCCCTTGGAAAAAAAATCAAGTCACAAAAAAAAAGTTAGTGTGAACATAACTATTTCCCACTGGTGGAAAGATAAAAGAATGTTAGATATAAGAATATTCCCATCCAACAATTATAGAATCTTATCTTCTAAAATATAGAAGTTATTGAAATATAATTTATATTTATTAATAAAGTTTATATATATATATATACACCCATTAAACTATGTTATACTTAGAGAGTCTCTATTAGTTACTTTTAATTTATTTTAGTAACACGTATTGACTAGGATTTTGCCTTGTTTGTTAGTGTGAACGATTGTGGCTCTATAATTCATATTAAATAATGTGGTACATATATTATTATTGGGTATGGTTAGTATTTTCATGTAGACATTATAATTCACAATATATAAAGCGTGTACATTGAAAACTACTAAAAAGAAGTCATAGCTTGTTATTTTATGTGGTTGAATTTGATTGCTTAGTCTTCAAGAAATATTGAAAAGCAATCAAAATATCTTTCACAATATGGGAAAAAGTTCATTCATGTTTTATGACTTAAATAAAAAATTCATAAGTCGATTCCATTCAAGCTTTTGATAAAGGATGAAAGGGAAAAGGGGAACATTTTTTCTGCTTTCATATACTGCTAATTAAAATTGTTACATAATCATGATTTTTTATATAGTTTTTTGAGATTTATTAAAGTTCAACAAAGGAGTTAAGAACCAATGCTAGAGTTTAAAACTTAAACAAAATGAGCTAGGTAATTAAGCAAATACTTCTTTGTCATATGAATATTAAAATTGTGATGATTAGGCAATCTTAGATCACCTGTTTTAAGATTGTATTTCAAAGCATCTTTTATCCAATAAAATTGTGACATATAACAAAAATAACAATATTTTAATTGTGTTTCCTATTAGTCACTTCTTTTTAATAGATGTGACAATTTTATTGGACATGGACAATATACGGAACACATTTTGGGACATCTTGTCTGGATTCATGAAATATTCAGAAGAAGGTGATATAAAAACTTGAATAATGTGTGAAACTTTGTGTTAACATTTTATATATTTATCTATAAAATCATGTGACACATGAAAAGATTCATTTTTTCTTAAAAATAAAGAAAAAGAAACAATCACCAAAGGCACTACTAGAGAGAAAAATTGGATTGCACAATGAAAACCTCATAAATAATAATAATATAATAATAAAAAATAAAAAATGAGGAAGTACTTACCATTATCAATGTTGATAGCACTTACAAGTTGAAGAGAAACCCTTTTGCCTAAAAACTCATGCACACCATCAAGAATGGATGCACTAAAATCATTGAAATCCAACACATTTTTCTTCATCAACACCACTACCCCTTTGATCTTGTTCTTGTTCTCCTTTCCATTGAAACATCTCACTATGTTGTGAAGCATTATTTCTATTCCTTTTTTAGAAGCTACTTAGCAAAAAGCACCTTTGAAGTAATTTGTGATATATGAATAAAGGTCCATTCATATTTATAGACAAAAGAAAATTGAATGGAATCAATACCTAGCGTAAGATATTTGGCTTCATAAATATGAAGGATGGACCTTATAGCTAATATGGAGATATTTTTATGGCACATTAACTTTCTCTTAACTTCTATGATCTATTCTCATTGGTGTTCAACTCCAATGGTATTATGTAGTCACTATCTTCATAGCTGTTAATTAGACTTTTATGCAACATAGTCCTACTTTCTGTCCCGATTCAATGATGTTATATAATAAAAAAATTAAAAATAAAAAGTAACAAAAATTAACATTGTGATTAAACTGGGATAGGAAATAAAACATGTGATATGATCTATATGCATTTTTATGATGGTAGTTGCAATCTTTTATCCGCAAGCTTGAATGTATCAAGCATTCCAAGCCTGAGATAATTGCGTTGAACACAATGATATACTCTAATACATCATCTTGCTGGTGAGCCAATCTTCATCTCCCAGTCTTGAAATCTGAATAAAACAATACCGATGATTAACCACCATAGGCAGAAGCAACTTCATCCAAAGCTTAACCATATACTTTGATAAAAACTTAACCAACATAATGAATGAAAGAGAGAAAAATGAATCTTAATCTTGATCATAATATGTTGGTTCAATGAAGAAAAATACACACTATAATAATGTTGTATGTTAATGAGAGAGGTAAAGAAAATAGAGTATAGAGAAATGAAATAATTTGGGTTAGAATAAGAAAAGAATGTGTAATATATGATAAGAATTTTTTTTGCAATCTATGTAATAAGAATGTGCAATGTAGTAAATATTTAGTTTCTTCAACAAAAGATTGAAGAGGAAGAATGTGAAGTGAAATAACTACCAACAAAACCACCTATCTTGGAATTTTCACTCAGAAATAAAAGTGAAGTTTCATCGTAAGTTAGCACTAAGAACATATAAAGATTTGCTGTCCCAGAGCACGTCCCCAAGTCTGTTCCGGACCAATTGAAATGATGCAAAAATAAAAAAAGTTATAAATATTTAATTTTTTAATTGAAATGACATACTTTGATTGGTCATGAATAGTCTTTGGGACGTGTTTTGGGACATCAGATCCTTGTCCAATAAAAATACCAACAAAGTAGATTCCTTTCCAATATCATGTGAAATTACATGGGAGATGAATGACTAAATGATTTTCTGATCACTAATGTAGAGAAAGATGTTTTGGTAGTATTATGTCAATTCTTCTAAATTATGAAAACTCATAGAATAATTATGAAATTTTATGTTGTATTTTCCTCTTTAATATTTCATTGTTGTATCACTATGCTATTACTATAGAATTGTGTATAATGGCTCGATGAATCACATTAAGTATGTGTTATGAAAAGCTTATATTTTTTAAGAATAGAACTAAGCATAAATCACCCCACAACCTAAATTTTTTTAGGTCGGTGACTTTACATATGTGTTTGGACACTCAACCTTTATACTTTGGCCCATAATATTATCAATTCTGTGTTAATAGTTCTATCTCAAAACTAATTTTTTATGAGAGAAGTAGTCCAATAGATATTTAAATTATTTTCGAAACAATGAGGTAGGCAATGTAGGACTTACATCCCAACATTCCATAATCTAAGTATTCATGACTCAAAAACACTTAAACAAATGTTGATTTAAACAAAAATCTGAACAACTTTAATGACCATTTTCAATATAAAGATGTATAAAAAATGAGCAAATCATTCATTTATATTACTTATATTTAAAAATCATTAATAATTAAATATGAATATAAAATTTTAGTATAATTTTCTCTCTCTCTTATTATTATGGACGATAATAATTGTGATAATTAATTCCATTAATAGACATTGACAAGTGCAGGAAACAATACTTATCATTATCAAAGAACATAGGAGAGGAAACCTTACACGTTTCAATTAATATTTAATACTATATATTCATTTAAAGCTATTCTTTCCGTTTGGTGGATTTATACCTGTCAAAACGGGCTACCCGGAGGGGTTTGGATTAGCCCGCTTTTGATTCGGGCTAAAACGGGCCGGGCTAAAAAGCCCAGTTATATTTTATGTTGCTAAAAATGAGGCCCAAACCCGCCCAAAGCGGGCTGCGGGCTGCGGCGGGCCGGCCCAGATTATTTTATTATTTACACCAATGCAAAAAACTGATGCTTTTAATATATTGTAATCGATTACGAGTATATTGTAATCGATTACAACATATTAAAAGCATTATTTTTTGCTGTTTTTTAAACAGTGTAATCGATTACCAGGATTGTGTAATCGATTACACTGTTTAAAAAATAGCAAAACTGATGCTTTTAATGTGTTGTAATCGATTACGAGTATATTGTAATCGATTACATCATGTAAAATGCACAGGTCTGATTAGTTTATCAGCCTGTAATCGATTACCATTATTGTGTAATCGATTACACTGTTTAAAAAACAGCAAAAACTAATGCTTTTCATATTTTGTAATCGATTACGAGTATATCGTAATCGATTACATCATGTAAAATGCACAGGTAAGAAAAGCCAAATGAGAGGGAAGAAAATGAGTAGACAATGGCCCAAACCCGAACGGGTAAGCCCGGCCCGAGCCCGAATTTATTGTGGCCCGGCCGAGCCGGGGTAAAAAGCCCAGTTTAACTAAAATACTCAAACTTTAGTACCCAAACCCTATACCTTTTCGGGCCTTGGCGGGCCGGCCCGCTATACCCGGCCGATTTTGACAGGTCTAGCTGGATTATACATGTGTGTGGATAAATCACTTTAATGTATAGTTGAAAATTTGGAATTGTTGTTGCCTATTTTTTTATTTATAAGTTTTTTTAGTAAACTAAGAAAAGAAAAAGAAGAAAAAATATGTTTAAGTTTTAATGAGTTTATTTATATTTTTTAGATTATAATGTCATATGTTATGATATCACGCAAAGTCGGTTCTGACATATTCAAGGGGTAGTGAAGAAAAAATATGGATAGTAAATTTATTAGAATCATTTTTTTGCATGCAATTTTTAGCATTGAGATTTGGCATTTTATGAGGTGCAACTTTGCTATCATAAATAAGTTTTTGAGAATATGTAAAAATTTAATACCAAAATTTCATTAATATATCAATTTATAAAATTTAAATTCTAAACAGCTCTAAAATTTTAATAATCTTGTCACTATAATTTACAAATTATTTAGTTTATAAAAAAAATATACTAATAAAATAAATCAGAAAATATATTCTTATTTAATTTATAATCATAATCTAAAAGCACAATTTATATTTGATTATTTGTGTAAAAGTAGAAAAAGTTGTTGAAAGGCCAATGCAATTTTATTCTCACAATTCCAGAAGAGATATTATCAATTAGTAACATTTATCAAGTTAATATTTAGGATTAGAACATCATGCTTACAACCTTGTATAATATACAGTGATTCATGTTTTCAAATAATTTCAAAAAAATGTTACATTTTTAATATAATATAATTATCACAAATTGACATACACCAATGACTTGGAAGATGGTCCTCCATAGATAACATTTGATTTGTTGTCCTAAAAAGTGTGTCATTCCATATGTTACTTCTTGTGATTAGTTGAAAAAAATATATTTAAGTTAAAAATTTAATAATAAATTATTATTTTTTGACCAATTAGGAAAAGTGGTACACTTTTTATAATAATTAAAAAATATAAACCACATAGAACCAGAGAAATGCGTGTATTAGAATGACTAAACCTAACTCATTTGACATAAGGCTTATCTTAAGAAACTCTCCTCATATCTAAGACTAGACATTTGGTATAAGAGTTGTGTAAGCCAAATAAACAATATATTGAAAATATTTTTATTGGTTATAAGACTTATTTTAACTATCAAAACTTTCAATTCATCATATTAAATCTTTAATCATGAAAGTTTTCTTTGGCTAATTTATATATTTCTTACCCATTCCTCAAATATCCTTTTGAACATCCCCTTCCCTTATATTTCCATAGGAACCAAGATCATTCTTGCTTAGTATATACATGAGTTACTAAGGCGAGATAATCTGAATAGTTCTTCCAACTTTTATATACAAAATATCCACAAGATAATAAATGGTTGCATACATTCTAGTGAGATAGAAAGTAAACTAAATATTTATTTCAGTCTCTCATATTTTTCGACCTTACTAGTTTGATTCTTCAAAAAATGAAGAACCTAAAATGGTCTCTAAAAATTTCAATTATGAGTCAAATTAGTTATTTTTAGGGTCAAATAAGTCTCTATCAAGTATTGTAAAAATACTAAAAAGACTAGCTAGTTTAACCTACCTTTTAAATTTTTGGGGACCATTTTAGGTTTTTTTGAAAGAACAAATTGGTAGAGTTGAAAAGATAAATGAGTGTTTACTCTATCAATTATATTTTCCAAAGTGAGAGGTTATGTTCTCTTTCCTTATTGGATAATACTACAAGAGAAGAAAGTGATCAATTAAGTTTCCTTCTCATCATGTATCATATACTTGGTGGAAAAGTTATCTACTCATTACTTCACAAGTAAAATATTTTTGTGGCTAATGGTGAACAAGGTTCTCTTCAATATTTGAGAGGGAAATAAAAATGTCACTTTGTGTAAATAAAAAGATATAAATATCAATATTTTTTTATTTTTTACATCGTTTCCCTCTTTAGTACGAGAGAAGATAATGAGTCTAGTGGTAGGTAGTTTCTCTCGTGAAGCATCATATGCTTGATCTATTCCTAGTGGGTCTCAATATATATCATTTCTATTAAGAACCATAATATATAAAAATAGAGTTGAAAATTCACTTACTCCAAGAATAAGTTTTTTAAATTTATTTTACATCTCAGTCATTAATTCTAGGAAAATCCAATAGTTTGATTTAGATTCAATAAATCCATCCTCTAAAAATAGCATTGAAGAAAACTCATCTATCATAGATTGAATCAATGTTTCAAATTCATTCAAGTAAACATATACAACATTAACACATGCAACACTTTGACTATGAAGAAAACTCATCCCCACATGTATATATATATATTCATACAAGTAAACATATGTACATATATGCAATTGTGCGCATGCTATTGAAACAACATTACAAACAAGTACGCTAATGTTGTCTAATAAAAGCTTATGTAGTTGTATAATAAAAATATTATTGAATTGGAAAGGAGCCAAACTCATTAAAAGCTTACATAGACAATGTGTTACATTGAGAGACCATTCTATTAGTTACATAAGCAAGTTTTATGACTTAAAGATGACAAATAGACTAATAGGACACAAATTGGAAAATGGAAAATTGAAGAATTAAAACCTTTTAATAGATAAATGATCAAAGGTATAAGGTGTAATGAAAGGTAGAAGAGAGATAAAATATAAATAGATATAATCAATGAAAATGATTTATTATTTTCTTTTTGAACTAGTTTTATACTCAACCACAAAATCCATTCTTCACATAGTGAAATGGTATAAGGCCTTGTTATATTCTCCTAAAAACCAAAATAAATAAATATTTAATTCCTAGGAATGATATTTGTTAAGAGAAGTATATTATACCCACATGTTTTGATTAGGGAGTACAAGTTCTCTATGCCATCACTAATTAGAAATTCACATTTATCTTTCGTTAACTTTTGGTAAATTCACATTTATGTTTCGTTAACTTTTGGTTAGTTATTATGGTGTAACTTTAATTGACACTCACATTTATGTTTTGTTAACTTTTGTTTAATTATTATGTTAATTGACGTGTCAATTTGTAATTGGTGGTACACTTAAAAAAAACATATTTCACTCTCTTATCATATTGTAGCCACTATTTTCAATTATCCTTCCAACTACTACAATGCAACGACTCCTCCACCTTTCAACCACCGCCACCGCCACCGCCACCACCACCACCGGCCACCCTTTGTCGTTGTTCTCATTCCCACCAACCCTAATTTTGCCGAAAAAGTTAAAAAGAAGTCACAGGTTTCTTCCCCTTTCCTTTTCCATTCACAATTCGAGCTCAGACATAATAAAAGTTAAACCTTCTTCTGAAATCACGAAAACCCATTCTACCCCAAAACCTGATCCGAAATTGAATTCTCTCCGTAACCTGTTCTCTAAACCCGGTGGTGTTTCCATCGACGCTTATATCATCCCTTCTCATGATCCTCACCAGGTTTCTCTCTCTCATCTATCACTTTTTAAATTCAATTTCAGAAACTTTGAAAACCTTGACGCTTCACACAATTGTGTTGTAGCTGTTGCAGAAGCATATTTAAAACAATATTTATCTATATATTCTTTAAGTGTAATGTATATGCACAAGCAGTAAGTATTATGTCAATATATCATTCACCAGTATGGAGGATGATTGGTCAAAATTGGTCATAGCAGTCAAATTCAGTCGTAGAGACCAGTTTTCAATTGAACCATACCTGGCCTACCGGCCGATTTTTTATTTAAAATTAATTTTTAATGAAAATAAAAAAATATTGTTTTTTATTGATTTTTCAATATTATTGTTAATATATTATATATTATATATAGATATATGTTGTTTAATTAATGAAACACCGGTTGAACCAATATATCAGTACCCTACCTGATTTGATAATCGGTACGGTATTAATAATAGTGGTATTGACAGTGTAAAAACTGTTACACCTTGACAAATGCATACATTTTTTTTTTCTCAAGCTCTTTTCAATATTTTATTTAACACCAAATCTTATTTATTTATAATAACTGATAAAGGAGTATATTGCTGCTAGCATTGTTTGCATTCACATCATACTTATGTTGTTGATGTTGTTGGTGTTAGAGTGAGTTCATTGCTGAATGTTACAGTAGGAGAGAGTACATATCAGGGTTTAATGGAAGTGCTGGAACTGCTGTTGTTACAAAGGATAAAGCTGCTCTTTGGACAGATGGTCGTTATTTTCTACAGGTTTCTTTCCTAACTTGCCTAAGCCATTGCTTGGTTTTCGGTATTTGATCTATTTTGTTAATAGGATAAATCACATACGATGCAACATTTTGGTTCCACTAGAAGATAGAAAATCAAAGAGAAAAGAATTTGTGTGCCATGCCTTACATTTCACATGCCCCGGTGGAATTTCGGTTATAGTGCCCTTGTGATTTTATGATAGCAAGTAACAACCAATTAACCAATACCTTATGAAGTGTTTGGTAACTCACTTTGTTGAATGGCTTGAATCCACCACTGCTGAAGAGAACATATAAATGATCAATCTAATGAGTAGGTGTTTTCGTTTCAAGCTTTTATCTGTCATTTTATGGTAGCTAGGTAAGTTATTAAGTATAGGTTTGTTTTATAATAACAACAGCCAATTGCTAATAAAGGGAAGCATATAAACGATCAATGTAATTGATGGATGTTTTCCTTTTCTCTTTTTTATCCCTCATTTTAGGCCGAGAAGCAACTGAATTCCAGTTGGATTCTCATGCGTGCGGGAAATCCAGGAGTTCCAACTACGAGCGAATGGCTTAATGATGTTTTGGCTCCCGGTGGAAGAGTTGGCATTGATCCTGTGAGTAATAGTGCTTTCCACCTTCGGATGATCTGTGCGGCACATTCATTTTATTTTTCTTATGTTTTTTTAAGGGAGGGGATCCACTTACTCCATATCTTAGCCATCAATTCTAGGGAAATCTAATGGTTTGAATTAGTGAGTAGATCTAAACCATTGAATTTCCCTAGAATTGATGGCTAAGGTGTGGAGTAAGTTTAAAAAACTTACTCTTGGAGTCAATGGATCCCTCCTCTTTTTTTAAATCAAAATGTACATTTTATATCTTACATTCTAACATAACATATAAGCACTGTTGAAGGCATAGCCCATTGCATAGTGGCATAATTTTTTAATCAGTAATCTATAACCAAGAGGGTGAGCCTCGACACAACGTTAAGGTTGCTTGCCTTGTGACCTGGAGTTCATGGGTTCAAATCTTGGAAAGTGTCTCTTCGCTTGTGAGGGCAAAATTGCGTACATATACCCTCCCCAGACCCCACTAGGTGGGAGCCTCGTGCACTGGGCCTTTTTGGTATTCTATAACCATCCTGATAAGTTATGCTTTTGAAGTCTTTTGTTTTTACTACTTTTTTTTCTGGTTCATGGCTTGGCTGTTTTTAAACATTATCAGTTGTTTTTATGCATATTGTTCTTTTCTTTTCCTTTTTGGCTTGAAGACCATTTTTGTTGTTCTTGTGCCTGATATAACATTCTATTCCATATTGTTAAGGAGACAGTTTCTTTTTACTTCGGATGCTGCAGAAGAACTTAAGGAAGTCATCTCTAAGAAAAATCATGAGCTCGTTTACTTGTACAATTCAAATCTTGTTGACGAAATATGGAAAGATTCTAGGCCAAAGCCTCCAAATAAGCCAGTTAGAGTTCACGACATAAAGTATGCTGGTTTTGATGTAGCTTCAAAATTGTCATCTTTGAGGTCGGAACTTGCCGATGCTGGTTCTTCTGCAATTGTCATCTCTATGCTTGATGAAATTGCATGGTTGTTGAACTTGGTAATGTATTCCAGCATCTTTTTTAACTTGCTGTACTGATGGTTATTTGTATATCATCACATATGCTTGTATACCTTCTTTGAAGATCTTATTCAATTTGCTTGGGTCTAACATAACTAGCTTATTGGTTTCCTTTTTACCCCACCATTATATGTTAATGTTTCAAGTAATGAGAGTAACTTTTGACTTTTTCTTTTGAAGAGAGGCAGTGATATCCCACACTCACCTGTTGTGTATGCATACTTGATTGTGGAGATTGATGGAGCGAAACTATTTATAGATGAGTCAAAAACCACAGAAGAGGTGAGTGATCACTTGAAGGAAGCAGGCATAGAGTTGAGGCCATACAATTCAATTCTATCGGAAATTGAAAGGTAATTTGGGGAATCTAATTTTATTTTGGCTGGTTGACCCTTATCCTCTCAATAAGCATCTTTTAATGGAATTACGGAAATTTCTTAGAATAGTATTGTAGATGGGCCAGGATGACTTTCTAAACAGGAGCTTTCATTGTTCAAAATTGTATGCTTATTTGCTTTGCCCTTTATAGTAAAAGGAGCAGTACTTTGGGAACTGAGCTTATTTTTGTTCTTTTTTTTCAGTTTGGCTGCACGAGGTGCTGCACTTTGGTTGGATACTTCATCTGTTAATGCTGCTATTGTAAAAGCCTATGATGCTGCCTGCGACAGATACAATCGGAAGCATGAGAGTGAAAGCAAAACTAGGACCAAAGGTTTTGCTGGATCTAATGAGCACTTCAATGGACCCATTGCTGTGCATAAAACATCTCCCATTTCACTGGCAAAGGCCATAAAAAATGAATCGGAGTTAGAAGGAATGCGAAATTGTCACTTAAGGTTACCATATCTTATCTCGGTGATAGTTAATGTTGATGCATTGCTTTTGCATGTTAACATTTGATTTCTATATTCTGATGTTCTTTCTCAAATTGGAGTTTATGTACATATAAAGTTGGACTCTTTGTTTCAATTATTTTAAAAAGCGGTCTATTGTTTTGGAAAAGAGGGTGAATCTCGGCGCAATAGTGAGGTTGCTTGCCTTATGACCTGGAGGTCATGAGTTTAAATCCTAGAAACAACCTCTTCGCTTGCGTACATCTACTCTCCCCAGACCCCACTAGGTGGACTCTCCTGCTTTGGAATGTCTTTTTTGTTGTTGTAGTTTTGGAAAAAATTGAAAGAACTTTTAGTGGCCAACTGATGTTACTATTTTAATTTTGTGGGCTAGGGGGTATGTTGTCATTTCATTACTACGCATATTTTAGTGGGTTAATATACTCTTTTTTAAGTATCAAAGTCACACATCCGTTGAGAATATGAATCAAGGTCCACTTATAATGACTTGGGCAACCTTCTCCCTATGCAGTGGCTTTTTTTGGGGTGGGTTAGGCCCAATTATTCTAACATGGTATCAAAGCATACTCTGATGTTGTGCCACCAACAAATGTTTACTCATGCAAAATTCCACACTCCAGATGGGTCATTCGTGGGTGTGACGGGGTTTGTTAAGCATCAAAGTCCCACATTCGTTGAGAATATGAATCAAAAGCCATTTATAATGAGTTGGGCAATCCTCCCTCTTCGAGCTAACTTTTGGGCTGGAGTTACCGAGTTAGGCTCATTTATTATGACATTCTTAATTCTAACATGGTATAAAAGCCTACCCCGATGTTGGGCCACCCACAAATGTTTTTTCATGCAATATTCCAGACTCTAGATGGATCATTCGTGGGTGTGATAGACTTTAAGTATCAAAGTCCCACACCCGTTGAGAATATGAACCAAGAGCCATTTATAATGAGTTGGACAATCCTCCCCCTGCGAGCTAGATTTTGGGCTGGAGTTAATCTCATTTATTCAAACATTCTTAATTCTTTTTAGTGAAATGTGACTCATTTACATCTGAAGAGAAAACAAGTTCATTCATCTGTAGCACTAGCAGGCATGCATTTTTTTGTTCTTCCCTTGCTGGATACTTCAGTGTCTGATAAGAAGCTGAATTATATTGAAAAATAACGTAACATTCACCTTACATATAACTATGCTATCTTATTGTTTCCAGGGATGCTGCTGCACTTGCTCAGTTTTGGGATTGGCTAGAGACAGAAATTACTAAGGATACGATATTAACAGAAGTAGAAGTATCAGACAAACTTCTTGAGTTTCGCTCGAAACAAGATGGTTTCTTGGATACTAGCTTTGACACCATAAGTGGTACTGTGGCAGATTGAGCCTTATTTTCTATTTTCCACTGAATGATTGTTAAAGAAGCATGAAAAATACTAGTATAGTATTTCCACAGGTTTATTTAACTCCAACTATTTTAGGGGAAATTACAACAACAAAAACTTCTGCTAAAAATATGAACAATGAACAAACAACAGTTAGTGATTCCATGTAACATAATGTGGTAATTCTATGAAAATATGTGGCTATTATTCCTCCATGACAAAATAAATTTGCTGGTTGTGTCTTTTTAGTATTTTTTTAGTTCTCTTATTTGCTTCTTCTGATAAAATATATTAACATACACTTTAGTCCAATTCTTTGTGTTGAGCAATAATCTGTTTATTTCTTTGATTCAGGTTCTGGTGCAAATGGTGCTATCATACACTACAAACCAGAACCAGAGAGTTGTAGTATTGTGGATGCCAATAAATTATTCTTGTTGGATAGTGGTGCTCAATATGTTGATGGCACAACTGACATAACACGAACAGTTCATTTTGGCAATCCTACAGCAAGAGAGAAAGAATGCTTTACTCGAGTTTTACAGGTATCTCACTATTATGCTCTTTTTATTCTGAACTTATTCAGCAATCTAGGTCAATGTTTCAACCATGCAAAGGCATACAATTAAATTTTTTAAGTATTTGTATGATGGTTTTGTTTTTATTGTTTAACATTTGTGTCGTAAGTCTTAACCCTTGTATCTAATTTCAGGGTCATATAGCTCTTGATCTAGCAGTATTCCCAGAAAATACACCTGGTTTGGTGCTGGATGCATTTGCCCGTTCCTTCCTTTGGAAAGTTGGACTTGACTACAGACATGGTATATTCCTACTTTTAAGAGTTCAAGCCAGGAGCTGCTATATATTCACTTAGAGCCAAATGGATTTAGTGATTGATTGAACACTTGTGCTTACCTGTTATGTTATCTATTTAGGGACTGGGCATGGTGTTGGAGCTGCATTGAATGTCCATGAAGGCCCTCAAAGTATTAGTCATCGTTTTGGAAATTTGACCCCTTTAGTGAATGGCATGGTGGTTAGCAATGAACCTGGCTATTATGAAGACCATGCATTTGGTATTCGGATCGAGGTAATATTCTCTTCAGCTATCTTACATTTTGAAAAACTTTAGCTCCTAGTAGTATTACTGGATTGTTTAGATTAGGAATCAAACAATCAATTTCTTTTACTAGGTGTTGTTATAGGCATATCTCCTTTAAAATCTCATCCATTTCATGCAAGTAAAAGTTTGTGAGAATAATTCAAAACATATTCTGAATTTATGATGAGAGAAGCCAAGTCATATTGAATATGTTGAAGCATGATAGCTATTTTCTAGATTTCCTCACTGGTTAATAGTATGTGGTTTCAATTTTTCATGTATGCATTGCAAAACCTTTCGTAAGTCATTAGTGTCTGAAGAGGTTTGCAATGAACTACTTGATTCAAGATTTTCATATTTTTCAATATTCTTCGGGTCATATTTATTAATGAACAGAAAATGCCTAGATACCTTCCTACTTGATCAACAAGTTTCTGCATTATGTTGTTTTCCCCCTTTTTCTCTGCTTACCTGTTAGAAAAACATTTTGTTAGTCTTATATTCTAGATTGTATGATGATATTCTTTTCATTTGCAGAATCTCCTGTATGTGAGAGATGTCGAAACACCAAATCGTTTTGGAGGAGTTATGTACCTAGGATTTGAAAAACTTACATATGTTCCCATTCAGGTATGCTGTCGTTGCTTGTTAGTCATTCTATACACACACACTAATGTGTTTTTGGGTGAAACCATGAAGGATAAAACCCACTTGTTGTTAACCTGGGCATATTTTGCAGATAAAATTGGTTGATTTATCTCTGCTATCGGCTATAGAGATTGACTGGCTTAACAACTACCACTCACAAGTCTGGGAAAAGGTATTTTATTTTGGCTTTTTAGGTACACTTGCTTTCTAGTATAAAAAAGATGGTAGTTCAGTAGCTCCTATTATAGAAAAGAGGGCAGAGTCATGCCTTAGGTAATTTGGGCATATAGGTAAGGCGAGTAGATTAAATGTAGGTCAGTCTAATTTCTAGTGGCAAAGGGAGGCCAAGAAAAAACATAGGCGAAACTATAAGGAATGATTTAGAGATCAATGCTTTGTCAATGAACATGATTTATGATATAACATTATGACGTCGTTTGGTCCATGTAGCCGACCTCACCCAGTGGAATTAAGGCTTGGTAGTTGTTGTTGTTGTAGGTACACTTGCTTTCTTGTGTGTTGCATAGCATTCTTTTTTTCTTTTGTTCTTTTAATTCTCCTACTTCCCTCTTTTACACGAACACATTCTGTCTAGAAGGGCTAAGGGTTAATGTTTTTTTGGCTCCAACGAAAGAAAATTCATTAGGATGTGCTTCTGTAATTTCTAGGCTGATCCTCAGTCTTCTGTTTATGTTACAAATCAGCTTGTACAAAAAACTTCAACTATTGGGTGAAGGGACATGATGACTTTTTTTCAGTAACATGTCCCCTCACACAAAATTCCTTTAGGCTAGAACCGCCGACAATTTAGTGAATTTACGTGTCCATCTTTATCATGTGTTTAAATTCAACTTTCTATTCAGAAGAATGAGGTTGGCAATGTTGAATTCTAGTCTTCTTATAGAGTTTGATATGTCATGAGTCTCCAAAATGCTTAATAATAGATGGAGGCTCATGATGCTCTATTATACCTCTACACCTTGAGATTTAAATTGATCTCACAACAAGTCTTCAACTAAGCAAATTAAGATTATTAAACATCATGGTCCATGCTTGTTTTAATCTAATGATCATCGCCCTTTGACACGTCGATGGAAACACTATACATCGTTGTACTACACCAAAATGATGTATCAATTGATTATTGGCTTAATCTATGAATAATATCATGTTTTTCATTTAAAATAGACACTGTGACTGAATTTATATTTTGCAATGATATATCATTTGATGGGTTGCAGGTTTCACCATTGGTGGATGGCTCTGCTCAGCAATGGCTTTGGGACAACACTAGGCCTATCATCCATTAGAGAATATCATCATTTTCATGTCAATGTTGTGCTTCACATTCTGTTATGTCTCAATACTTTTTAGTTCATCCACATAAATTCATATACAAGAAACTGTGAATAAAATAGTGAAGAATCAGGGACTGTAGGAATTTGATCATAGGATTTAAGCTTCATTTGCACAACTGAAATGTATCTGATTATTCAGTATTGTTTTAACTCTGGCTAAAGTGAACATTCTGTACTTTGGATTGTGGAAATTGTTTTAACAAAGAAAAATCTCTCTTTATTTAGTTTGAGATATAGTGATTTTATGGGCAGACTTGAAAATTGAATTTAGATTGGTTTCAATCAACCATGCTTTCACAAGCCATAGTTTACTATGAAATGATAGATTTTAGTGTGAAGAACTTAATACATAGCTTCTGGTCAATATGAATATTAAGTTTAGCACTATCAATAAGGTACTTCTGGACGAGTGAGACTCTTCTCAAATAATGGTGAGGAAAGTTCTTAGCTTTAATTTTCAAGGGTAAAAATATAATTTTAATATAATTAACAATAATACAAGTATTGTTTTCTTTGTTTTTCCATACAATCTTCTTATCTATTAATCAAGATGAGTCTCACCCATGTTGGACATTGTGGGATAAAATTAGGGTCACTCACCAATTTACTAACATTATATTTATTATATTTACTGACTAACTTAATCATCAACTGTTTTAGATCTAAACATTTGGATTTTTAAAAAATGAATGGATATGATGTGAAATAGGTTTTTTCCATCCACTCTTCTGTTTATTTACTTTTACATCTATCTCATAATCATTTAGTACAATATTATATCTTCATAATTTTTATATTTATATTTTCAACTTAATTCCTATTATTTCCCCAAAATTAAATTTATAGTTATTATTCATAATCAATATATACCTTTTATTTTATATAACGTTTATTTATGAAATAACTAACATTAAATTTAGTGAAGAAAAAATACGTTGAAATACACTAATATACATATAATATTAAATATCTATTAATGATTTTTATCTATGTAAGTTTTTGTATAATATATTAGTATATATTCGTGCAATGTTGAAGGATTTGTTGCCATGGTGCAGAATGGCAAGAGAATAAAAAACACGCCATTATAAGGAAATAAAATTTTGGAATAATCATAAAATCATTAAATGATTCGCATATAATTCTCAGAATAAAAGGAAATCAAAACATTAATAGTCATTTTTTCCAATTAAAGATTCTCACTTGAAAAGGAAAATAAAAAGAATTCAACATTCTCCAAATTTACATTAAAATCATTTTAAATTTGATTGTTGTCCAATAAAATATATTTCAATATTTCCTTAATTAACGTTTTGGTGAGCATAAATGATTCATTAGGTCACCATAGATGTAAACTAATTTCTTTTAACACATGAAAATTAACGAAGTATATTTTCTTCTACTAACAAATGATAATATTAATTTTCATAGTCAAAACGAGAGAGAAATTTATAAAGAAATATTGAGAATATAGAAGTAAAATATGTGTCTTCAATTTATATAAATAAAAACTTTGTAGTAAGCATTATTTAAATTTATGATATCTTTACTAATTTAAAATACCTAATTAAATCATAACATTAAAAAGTAATATAAAGGTTAAACAAAATTAAATCCCTCATATTCTAGTTTTCAAGCATGATTGTTTTCATCTACCGACTTTTCCAACTTGTCCCTATTTGCAACTTTTCATTTAAAACTTGTTAAATATAAATAAAAGGGGAGGGATCCACTTACTCTAAGAGTAAGTGGAAAAACACTTACTCCACATCATGACCATTCATTCTTGGAAATCCAATGGTTTGAATTGGTGAGTACATCTAAACCATTGAATTTTTCAAGATTGGATGACTAAGATGAATAGTAAGTGTTTTTTGGAGTAAGTGGATCCCTCCCCTAAATAAAAAATGGATTTATTTACTCCAAAAAAATATGTTTAAAAAACTTATTTCACATCTTAGCCATGAAAATACAATGGTTTGAACTAATGAGTAGATACAAACCATTAAATTTACTAGAATTGATAGCTAAAATGTAAAGTAAATAACTGAATCCCGTCTCATAAAAAAATCGATTTTACGAATATAAATATATGCATCTCATAGTTATAGAGTCCTTTTTCATGAACCCAAGAGTTACTTACATTCACAAAACATGAACAACATGGGTAGTGAGTTTTCTCCTTCTCAATCTCGTTTATTTTCAACTTATAAACTATTTCTTATTTTTATCTTCATTGTCTCCATTGGAATCTTCCTCTTAGTGATTTCTGTGAAGCATGAAAAATCATCTCCATTTGTCACTAGTAAAGTTCAAGTACCATCTTTGTTTGAAGTAATAACAAAAGTTATTACTAACACAGAAAATATGAAGATAGGTCTTGTTAATATTGATGCAAGTTTAGATGGTCATATATATGAACAACTAGGTCTATTTCAACCACAAGTAGATATTGTATCTATTCATTTTGATCATGTTAATGGGTCTTTGAAATGGAATGATTTTTTTCCTGAGTTAATATATGAAGATGGTAACCCTAATTGTCATGAAATACCAATGCCAAAGTTGAAAGATTATGATGATGATGTTAATGTTATTGTGGCTAAAGTTCCATGTGGGAATAAAGAAGAGAAAAGGGATGTGTTTAGATTGCAAGTGAATTTGGTTGTGGCTAATTTGGCTGTGAAAAGTGGATGGGTGAGAGATTTTGAGTTTAATACTAGGAAGGTTTATGTTGTGTTTGTTGGTTCTTGTGGTCCAATGATTGAGATTTTCAGATGTGATGATTTATTGATGCAACAAGGTGAATATTTGGTGTATCTTCCTGATTTGAAGAGCCTCAAGCACCAAATTCTCATGCCAATTGGTTCTTGCCACATTGCTCCTGCTTATGCACAACCAGGTATATATATATATATACTTTACATGGAATTCTATAATTTTACACATTTCTGACGCAAGAGTGTGGCTGTTACTTGGTGATCATGAGGTCACGATTTTAAATCGTGAATACAGTTTATGTATATCTATCCCTTTCCAAACCCCACTACGTGGAAACATAAGCCTCTTAGATAGGGTTGTCCTTATTTATTCATGAGTTAGTAAACCAATTTGAGGTCACCAATAATTTCATTAGAGAATAAGTTGTTGTATAGTTAACCTTTTTTTATTTAGAAGGGAAGGGGAAATTATATACACAGAATCATTCACCATTCATGTTTAATCATCATTCATTCTTAAAAAAGTACAAATGAATGATTAATAATGTATTGACTGTATATATCTTTACATTAACAATGCATATATGTTAAACTCTTACACTTAATGGTTGTAATATGTTTTTGAGTATAATATCTATGCACTATCACTGCAAAGATTTATAAACAGTCAATATATCATTCACCTTTAATTTGTATTACTTTTTTTGAAGAGTGAATAATAACTAAATATGAATGGTGAACGTAAAAATCATACCCTGTGCAATGAATTTCTTTCAAATATATATCAAAACAGTAAAACTTATATATGTGTTTATTTGATGGCTAATGATTTGCAGGAAAAGAGTTATGGAGGCCTCCTTCAGAAAAGGTAGCATATGTAACTATCCTTCATTCTTCAGAAGCATATGTTTGTGGTGCAATAGCTTTAGCTCAAAGCATACTTAAGTTTAATCATCTACACCATGATTTACTCCTTCTTGTTGATCATTCAATTACACCTAAATCCATTAGAGGATTAAAAGCTGCAGGGTGGAAAATCAAGAAAATTGAACCTATCTTAAACCCTTTTGCCAAAAATGGTTCATATAATGAGTGGAACTATAGCAAGCTAAGAATATGGCAACTTACTATGTATGATAAAATCATATTCTTAGATGCTGATGTTCTAATCATAAAGAACATTGAAATGTTGTTTTTTTATCCTCAATTATCAGCTTCACTTGATGATGATCACAAAAGATTCAATTCTGGGTTTATGATAATTGAACCTTCACAATGCATGTTTGAGAAGTTGATGCAAAAAATGAACAAGGTGCATTCATATAATGGAAGTGAACAAGGTTTCCTTAATGAGGTATTCACATTGTGGCATAGGTTGTCATGGAAAGTGAATTACCTTAAACATTTTGAAAGACAAAGAATGAAAGAGAAAAATGAGATTGCTAAGGATGTTTATGCTATACATTATTTAGGGTTGAAGCCATGGATGTGTTATAGAGATTATGATTGTAATTGGGACATGCAAAATCATCATGCATATTCAAGTGACTTAGTTCATCAAAGGTGGTGGAAGGTTTATGATAAAATGCCATTAAAGTTAAAATCTTATTGTGGGCTTACAAAAAAAAATGGATCAACGAATTATACAATGGAGAGAAAATGCAAGAAATGCTAATTTTTCTGATGGGCATTGGAAGATTGAGGTTAAGGATCCTAGAAGGAAGAATTTTATAGGTTAGTAGATTATATGAGTTACTATATATCTTTTTTGATTTTTTTTAGATAAATTAAAGTATTTTATTAGACATAAAATTATAAAAATAAATATATTTAAAGTATTATAATTTTATATTGAGATTATTAGCTCTCTAAATTGTAGAGTCATATTTCTTGTTAAAAGATTATCCAATGCTCAATTAGCCAATATGTGCTAAGAGCTTAGGATATTTGCATATAACTAGAATTATTGGGATTCCATACTTTGTTTTGGAAAAGAATATCAAATTACTATCTTAAACTTATATAATTTTGGTCCATGTTGAATTGCCATTTTTTTAATATCCTCTCAAATACTAGATGTATTGATTATTGTTTTATCATATCATATAATTTATATATAATTGAAGTAAGGATGCGACTTAAAAGAGAATATGATGTGATTGTTTAACGCTTATTAAAAAAAATACGCATAAAAACATATTAGAATCAAATTTTCAATAAATAATAATAATCTAATTCGAAAAGACATTATATCCTACATTCTTAAAATTTACATGAAATCCATCTTTTATTTCAAACTTATTATAAAAATATCATATAATTAAACCTTTGATATACAATATTTATTTTAATTTTATTATTACAAGTTTTTTTAATTTCTCAATTGTATTATATTCAATTTTTATTTGGTTAAATTAGAGACTCAAATTTTTTCTCTGTTGTTGTTGATGCTTTTATTAAAGTTATGATTATGGATGACAATAGGTCTGAATGAGTTCGGGTAGTGCATTACCTAGACCTGCCCCGTTGCTTTATTTATGGACTCAGACCTACCTCAGACTCGTACAAATACCCGCTCGGTATACTACTCATGAGTCCTTGGGTACCAACGGATTCATGGGTACCCATTAATTCAAAATATGAAAATAATTGCAAGTAATTTATGTACTGTGTATTTGCTTCCTACGATCTTATATGTTACTAAGACAGTCAACAAGATAAAAAAATTATAAAACTCAATTTAAAGTTTTAAACACAACTTAATTTGAATCTTAAACACAACTCATTCATTCAAACAAACATTAAAAACAACTTCAACATTAGGATGAAAAATTCATTCGGTAAGAATTCTTCAATTAACGTAACATTACATCATACATATGAATTAAGAACATAATATCATTGCTTAACAACATAACAATAACATTTTTTAAGTAATATTATATTATAATTATGGATTAATATATTACAATACAGATTCGCATGATATAACAATTATGTTGCTATATATATATTTAGATTTAGTAAGAAATAGCGGGTTCACATACCTACAGGTCTGAGTACCTCATTACTCAAACCCAGACTCATCTAACAGTGAATCTTAAAATTGTAGGCCTCAATTACCCACGGGTCAAAAACATGGATCCAAACCCAACCCATTGTGGGTATTATTTGCGAGTACCCACAGATCCGGTACCCATTGTCATCCTTAATTATGATTGAAAATAAAATTAAAATCTCCTAAATGTAGTCATATTTTTTTAGTTTTTCTCTCTCTCCATAAATTACTTTAAAATATGAATATCATAAAAATGTATGTATGATATAAAAGGAGTTTTCAGCTTGTATATAATTGCATCCAAGAAATCTACACGTGTGTAAAAAATAATGATAAACATGTTTTACGTGGTAATAATTCTTTCTAGTAACTTTTATGGTAGATTAATAACTTTAGACTTTTAGTTACGATACTATACCAAAAAATTATATACATCTATCTATATATACATAACTCATTATTAATTAATTATTAATGTGTAATATAATATGGAAATGGTATATAAAAAGATAGTAATATTTATGCACTATGATTGAATGATTTATATACAGTCAATCAATATATCATCTATAATTTATTTATTTTACTTTAAAAAACCCAATAATAATTAAATATGAATAATAAGTGATATACTGTCAGTGTATAAAACTCATATGTTATCAATACATATATTTTATCAATAGAAAAATTAAAATGAAAATAGCCAAAATAAAGTTGAACTAAATCCAAAATATTATCCTTCATTAAATTTTGATTTTGTCACTTCTCCTTTAAAATAAAAATAATGTTCTTTTTGTCATCTTTTATAATTTTATATCTAAAAAACATAAACATGTATAAAAATAAAATTATAGAAGATTAATCCAAACTTATGTAGTCTAAGACATAGTTTTGAAAACCGTGCCGTACCGGCCGGTTCAACCGGAAAACCGGTGAACCGGACCCCTAACCGGTACGGTACGTATGTTATACCGCATATGCAATAGAACCGGTCAAAACCGGTTGAAAACCGGTCAAAACCGGTTGAAAACCGGTCAAAACCGGTTGAAAACCGGTCAAAACCGGTGAAAACCGGTTGGTTTGTACATTATTTTTTATTTTATTTTTAAATTTCAAATTTTCAATTCTTCACCAATTCTTCAACTTCAATGATTGATACTTGGGTCATTTATTTGTATTTTGCGTTTGTTAAGTGATAATTTTGGATAAATATATGTTTTGTACTTTAGACTTTGATTTTATTAAAGACTTAATGTTGTTTGTTTGTGTGAATTTGAAGTAAATTATGAATATGGATTATAAATATGAATATCTACTTATTTGAAATTTTTTGTTATAGGTTTACATATATATATATAAGCAAGTATGTCCGGTTTAACCGGCATGCGGTTTAATTACTGAACCACTGGTTGAACCACTGTACCACTATACCAGTACCCTAACCGGTTTGATAACCGATACGGTTTTAATAACATTGGTCTAAGATATTTAATTCTTCCTTCTAGAATATAATCCTTAACTTCAATCTTGCAATTGTTTTTGTGCCATATCCTTTAAAATTATAGTTATTCTTTTTGTCCTTTTTTATAATTTTATGTCTGAAAACCATAAACATTTACTAAAATAAAATTATAGAAGATTAACACAAGCTCATATAGTCTAATCTAATTTATTCTTCCCTCTTGAGTCGTTAACCTCAATCTTCTTTTGTTTCTGTTGCATATCCTTAAAAATAAAAATAATTTGCTTTTGGCACTCTTTAATAAGTTCTTATCTAAAAAACATAAACATTTACCTAAATAAAATTATAGAAGATTAATTCTAGCTCAAATAGTCTAATCTACTTAATTCTTCCTTCTAGAATTATTAACCCCAATCTTCCACTAGTTTTTGTTGCATATCCTTAAAAATTAAAATAATTTTCTATTTGCCCTCTTTTTTAATATCATATCTAAAAAACATAAAAATTACCTAAATAAAATTATAGAACATTTGTGAACACCCAATTTTGTCCGACCAAAAGATATTTTCAAAAAATAAATTTGAATTTGAATTTGAATTTGAATTGTCCGACCCAATTTATGTGCCCAAAATAGAAATGATTTGAATTTGAATTTTTAATTTTCATTAAATTCGAATTTTAAACATTAAATATCATAATAACACAAATTAAAGTTTTGAATATGAATTAAAAGCAAAAAATCAGAATCTCCTTAATTTTCTCTTGGAAGTTAATAAGAGATTTGATATTCAAACATGTGTCAAAATTCAGCTTTAAATAGACATATGACACATGAGATGATGGATTCATAACTCCAAAAATTCATCCATCATCTATTCTAAAAATCCTCAACAATCCTCTAAATCAAATTCTTGATTATAAAATTATGACAAGTTTTATTTTTTCTTTAATATCCTCCAAATAATTAATTAGTAGATTATATTTGATTTAGACATGTGATAAAATACATAGCCTATAAATAGAATGATTCACTCACCTAAATAAAAAATCAGGTTTCCCTTTATTCTCTCCCTCCAATTAATTAGGAGATTACATTGGATTTAAACATGTGCTAAAATATCTAACCTATAAATAGCATGTTTCATCTCCAAAAAAAAGAGAGGATCTTCTTTTCATTTTCACCTCAATTATCTCCCTCTAAAAAAATCATCTCAACCTATCAACATCACTCCATCTCCTACAATTAAAACAAGACATTCATCTTCTCCCTCCTAACACCATACACAAAAATATATTAGAAAACAACTCCAAAAATTCATCCATCATCTATTCCAAAAAATCCTCAACAATCCTCTAAACCAAAATTCATTCATCAATCATTTTCTTCTCTAGACATTACCTTCCACACACAAACATCCAAAAAGTATAACCTTCCACACAATCATCCAAAAAGTATAATCTTCCACA
Source organism: Lupinus albus (assembly GCA_009771035.1). Taxonomy (NCBI): domain Eukaryota; kingdom Viridiplantae; phylum Streptophyta; class Magnoliopsida; order Fabales; family Fabaceae; genus Lupinus; species Lupinus albus. The sequence continues at coordinate 937,556 of CM020013.1, read as the reverse complement.
TCACACAACAATTCTCTCAATCAATATTCATTCATCAGTCATTTTCTTCGGTGTTGCCATAAACTTAGATCCACTGCATATGATCATTCAAAACTAGGTATGTTTTCTTTTACTCATATTTTGTACATTATTATCCATACTGAGTGATAAATGAATGATGCAGAATCACATGTTTCTTTTCATTTTAATTTAACAATGAATTAATTTAACATTTTTTAGATATTAAGTATAAAGACAGATCTGTTTGTAGAAAATTAAAGTAACAACTATTCTAATTTTTAAGGCATGATGCGGTGACGGACACTTAGGCTACATTTTCTAATAAATTTAAATATCTTTTAAATTTACTAAAAGTTACTAACATTTTCTAATAAAGTTACTAACATTTTCTAATAAATTTAAATATCTTTTAAAACACAAAAATAATGAATATTTTAACTAATATTTAAATATGAGATGCATTATCGGACACAAGGGTTGTACTTCACTCATTTTAATATAAAATTAGTTAAGATTAAACATCACATTTTCTAAAAATAATAATAATAAAATCAACCCAACCAACAAACTTTTTATACCTAAGGAACTACGTAGTCTTGATTCCTTATCTTTATAGGGATACGTAGGAGCAAGCAAGATCATATCTTGTCAGACACAACAAAAATAAAATAAAATTTTGTTCTTTTTAATAATTAATTAGATAACCAAATAACTTTAGAGTATAAATTAAGCCATGCAATTTAGTGATGGTACCATTTAAAATGGGCGGATAAGGTGCTAATACCTTCCATAGTTCGTAACCGACTCCCGAACCTGGATATCAAAGTCCAAGGCCTAATGTATTCGGGCCAACATATTTTTCTATATTTTTACTGTAAAATGTAGTGGCGACTCTAACAAAGTCGTGTGGCCGAAAATCGGGGCGCGACAGCTGGCGACTCTGCTGGGGATATTTTATAAGAGAGTCAAGCCCACAATCACTAATTACATGACTAATTATACTTTTTTATTGTTTGGTTATTTATTTTTATTTTTTACAAACAAATTCATATAGTAATTGTTATTAAATAATTACATATTTTATTGTTATAGCTTTTTGGTAATGTTTCAAATTTAATTCATATGCTTCCCAACAAATACATTCCACTAGCATAGTGTGCATACATATGTCCTATACCCGAACATTAGATTAGAAGGGGCATCTGCTTTGCCGGTGTGAACTCTGGGTCTCACTTGTATTAGCTTGATAAACCATTCAGATTGTCACCATATATCACGGGCCTCACCGGTGTGGACTACAAGTCCCACTTGTGATCCCTAGGATATTTGGGTTTCCTTTCTTTATGATTGGATGCAATTTGGGCACCTTATAGGGAGTCTATAACTTTTAAGATGTCTTCTACACCCAAGAACTTTCATAAAACCCTTGTAAGGTGTACCTAATCCAAACCTTGGGAAGCATATTGCATCAATTATCATGCCATAAGTTGAGACTCATATCCCTTATGAACCTAGTGTCACCTCAATCCCAAATGGCGTGGGATATCATTGCGCACATGTATCCTTACACCATAGACACATCATCTACATGTAAAATAAAGTATCCATAATAGGATCTATGATCGTAAAGGGTCATCAATAAAAAACCTGGGTAACTCACCTACACCCAAGGTTAGCCTGAACTATATGACAAATGTCAAATCATTGTGACACTTTATCTATGGTGATGAGGGTTAAAACACCTCAAGACAGGGTCCATTACCCTAAGGGGCATTCATTTTGCATTTTTTGACATTTAATTCATGCATACATTTACTAAAAAACATATCATAAAAAATTCCATGCACACATGCATCAAAATAAAAATATATAATTCAATAATTCATTCACTTATGCATATATATTATCCAAACATGTATTCTCTCATTCATCCACTCAATTACTCGTTCATTCATGCATTCAAAAAATAAAAAAATCATTACACATTCATGCGCATTTAAAAAATAGACATAGAGACACTCATTCATTCTTGCATTCTCATGCATTCATCCAAAAAATAATCATTCATGTATTCTCATGCATTCATCCAAAAAATAATAAAATAATGATTCATGCATTACCATTTCATGCATTGAAATCCATTATATCATTAACTATTATTAATATCCTCATTAAGTACCATAAAAAGCAAAAAAAAAACCATGCATCTTTTCATATATCATAGTCTTCATGCATTCAAAATCATATATATCATACATTACATTTTCCAAGAGTCTCAAAACACTAAAAAAATCGCATGCATTCCTTAGTTGCACCCTTGCATTTTCATGCATCATCATAAAAAATTGCATTCTCTCATCTTAAAATAAGTTTAATTCATCCTCATATGCATGTCATGCACTTTTGAGTTATAGGTTGCATTTCAATCCATGTAACATGATAAATATATATATATATATATATATATATATATATATAAAAAGTTTGTCAATTTCATGCACATCATACATAAAAAGAACATGTATTCTGCATACATTTCATGATCCATATTAACACCACTAACCATATTAACACCACTAACCATACTTACCTAAAAACACAATAAAATAATACATGCATTACTATGAGATATTTGATGAAAATTAAAATGGATGATGATATAAATATAAAGCCCAAATGATGTACATCTTTAGGCATATTTTTCTCATAACACAAGGCATTCTTTGTAATTACCAAGCACTAAAAAGATATCCTTAGTCACCCCATTTGAGCCTAGACATCATGAAATGAGATAATTTTTGAATAACCTTCAATATATCAATAACCGGGAAGGGTAGCTTTTCAACAGTTTTCCTTGTCATTTAGTTATTAAAGAAAAAAATACAAACTTTCACAATCCTCTTGTGACCAAGTGATAAAAGAATATAAGGAGTGTTCCTATCTTAAAGTAAAAAAAATGAATAATGAAAAAAATAAAAAAGGTCCACTGAGAATGCCCAATAAGTGTCTCAGGCAAAAGTAAGGGCAAAGAAATGTGCAATATCAATTAGTGAAAAAGAAAACATTTCATAGAAATTTTTCGCCTAAGTATAAGGTCATTCCTATCACAGTCTTGAAAATTCACTTGATAATTGAATGTCATGCTAGAAAACTTTTGAAAATAGGATAAAGAAGAAATGTGAAAGGTAGGTATAGGAAACACATATTTTTTGAGCCTTATATCATTTTCTTGAAAACTTTTAGCCAAACCACGATACAAGCATAAAAAGACATTGTTGAGGACTTATTTGCCTAAGATGTGCATCATTTCAAAAAAACCAAACGCTGACTCCATTAAATAAATATTTTTTTATGAAATATCTCATATTTAATGCATATGTTTAAAATTTATTATCATCATCACTTCAATCACAACACATAAAATATCATTAACCACACTCAAAGCCCAAACACAAGCTTAACAATCTATTCTTGATTAGTCGAACTCAAATTAAATTCAACCTCATCACCACTCACAAGCCAAAGACAAACTAAATTCTATCATCACCAACACTACATCTACACAAGTCAAGCCCAAATTAAATCTTATCATCACTACCACATCACTAATCATAGCCCAAGCACTTACCAAAGTTTGAATGACCCTTGTTTTTTTATATATTTTTAAAGAGTTATGCATGGAATAAGGAGCTCTATATCAAAAAGAAAAATGGAAGCTTCCAAACTGGGGCACTTTTGGGATGATTATTGGTCTAAGGCTTTCTAGTCCAAATCTATCACATCAATGTGAATAGAAGGATGATTGTTATCTCACACTGATGCAATTCTTGGGTTGATCTCATTTTGTTTGTTGAAAATTATAATAAAGCCCAAAACTGGGGCAATAATAAGTGACCTATCAAGATCCAAGTTAATTCGATCACAACAAACCAAAATCCCTCAAGCAAGAAGAGGTAGAATATTAAGTTATCATCTTCAAGAATATTTTCAACAACAACTCATACAAGTCTTCTGCTTTGTATCAATTCAAGTCGCCATATCGGGGGTGTTGACAAAAAAAGCAAAATGAAAAAAAAAATAGCAACAAAAAAAAGTGTTAGGTTGAAAACTCACCTAGGCAACCTAGGAAAATGAGGGAGGTTCTAAGTCGAAAACGTGCAAAAGCGACTTGGGATTATAATAAAATGAGAGAATTCCCGACAGATGCCTTCATAAGGTATTCTGGCAAAAAATTAGGGAAAATTAAATGAACACCTTCAAGGTGAAGTTACAACTCACATCCTCAATCGCTCAAAGTGGGGCAACCTTATGAACAAATGACCATATGGATGAAGACAAGAGTTCATAATAGGTATATTGGGGCAATTTTGTTGTAACAAAAGCATCAACACTTTGGAAAGAATTCATGAGAGATCCTACACTAGAACAAAATAACTGGGTTTATTCATTGTCCTTAAGATTATATTGGGCCAGTTTATGGACCACCTTAAGAGAAAAACTTCTTCAAGTAAATTGGGCCACGATTTGACGGATGAAAAGCTATAGTACCAATCAACAATAGACAACAAAGGTTGCTTCAGTCGAGTCCAAGTTAATGAATTTCATCGAGAAAATAAACCATGAGTGATACATTAGAACATTTGCAAACACTTAATACTCATATCATACATGACATAGTACATTAAAAAATATTCATATTCAAATCAATGCATATTCACATTAATCATAATATCATCCATTTGAGTTACATGCATCATAAACATCACCCTACACCACCATGTAAATCAAAGCATAATAACATTCATGCACCAAATTATAATCAACATGAACATTCATAACACTGCATACGCGAACATTCAGACAATGATATCCTTTTCTTACATTAAGCATCAACTACATCTCATGCATCATTATGCATACTCATACCACTCAATGCATAGTCGAATTCGTACAATATTATCATCAACATGAACTTCATGTACCTCATATCACATTACACCATTCACCAGAATTTTTTTAAATTTTAAACTTCGAGGACCCCGTGCTTGACGACCTCGAAGTCATTATTTCCAGGTCTAGTGCCTGGTTATTTTATAAAATATATAATTTTGAGGACCCCCGTGCTTGACGACCTCAAAATTATAAGATTGAGGACCCCCGTGCTTGACCACCTCAATCTATGCCTTCGTGGGGCCCGTGTTTGACGACCTCGAAGTCATTATTTCCAGGCCCAGTGCCTGTCTATTTTATAAAATCTATAATTTTGAGGACCCCCGTGCTTGACGACCTCAAAATTATAAGATTGAGGACCCCGTGCTTGACAATCTCAATCTATGCCTTCGAGGGCCCCGTGCTTGACGACCTCGAAGTCATTATTTTTAGGCTCAATGCATGACTATTTTATAAAATATATAATTTTGAGGACCATCGTGCTTGACGACCTCAAAATTATAAGATTGAGGACCTCGTGCTTAATGACCTCAATCTATGCCTTTGAGGGCCCCGTGCTTGACGACCTCGAAGTCATTATGTTTAGGCCTAATGTTTGACTATTTTATAAAATATATATATTTGAGGACCCACGTGCTTGACGACCTCAAAATTATAAGATTGATGACCCTCTTGCTTGACGACCTCAATCTATGCCTTCGAGGGTCCGTGCTTGATGACCTCGAAGTCATTATTTCCAGGTCTAGTGCCTGGCTATTTTATAAAATATATAATTTTGAGGACCCCCGTGCTTGACGACCTCAAAATTATAAGATTGAGGACCCCCGTGCTTGACCACCTCAATCTATGCCTTCGAAGGCCCCCTGCTTGACGACCTCGAAGTCATTATTTTCAGGCCCAGTGCCTGACTATTTTATAAAATATATAATTTTGAGGACCCCCATGCTTGACAACCTCAAAATTATAAGATTGAGGACCTCGTGCTTGACGACCTTAATCCATGCCTTCGAGGGCCCCGTGCTTGACGACCTCGAAGTTATTATTTCCAGGCCCAGTGCCTGGCTATTTTATAAAAGCCATAATTTTGAGGACCGTCGTGTTTGACGACCTCAAAATTATAAGATTGAGGACCCTCGTGCTTGACGACCTCAATCCGTGCCTTCGAGGACCCCGTTCTTGACGACCTCGAAGTCATTATTTCCAGGCTCAGTGCCTGACTATTTTATAAAATATATAATTTTGAGGACCCACATGCTTGACGACCTCAAAATTATAAGATTGAGGATCCCCGTGCTTGACGACCTCAATTTATGCCTTCAAGGGTCCGTGCTTGACGACCTCGAATTCATTATTTTTAGGCCTAGTGCTTGACTATTTTATAAAAAATATAATTTTGAGGCCTCACGTGCTTAACGACCTCAAAATTATAAGATTGAAGGTCCATGCTTGACGACCTCAATTCGTGCCTTCGAGGATCCCCATGCTTGACGACCTCAATCCGTGCCTTCGAGGATCTCCATGCTTGATGGCCTCAATCCGTGCCTTCGAGGATCCTCATGCTTGACGACCTCGAAGTCATTCTTTCAGGCTCTGTGCCTGAATATTTTATTAAAACCATAATTTTGAGATCCTCGTGCTTGACGACCTCAAAATTATAGGTTGAGGACCCCGTTCTTGACGACCTCAATCTGTCTCTTCGAGGACCTCGTGCTTGACAACCTCGAAGTCATTCTTCTCAAGCCTTGTGCCTGAATGTTTTATAAAAATCATAATTTTGAGGCGTTCGTGTTTGACGACCTCAAAATTATAAGATTGAGGATCTCATGTTTGACGACCTCAAACGGAAAGTACTTTTGGACCTCGACAAAATTAGCATTCATTTTATTTACTAGCTACTTATCATGTCAGCACTCAAACCTCGGTTTATATGCTATCAGATAAGCAACAAGTAAAGAGGGGCAGCTGTGAACACTCAATTTTGTCCGGCTCAAAAGACATTTTCAATAAATAAGGATAAAAAAGTATTTTTGGGTATTTTCTACAAAAAATAACATTTTTGTGTGCCCAAAATAGAAATGATTTGAATTTGAATTTTTAATTTATGATTTTCATTAAATTCGAATTTTAAACAATAAATATCATAATAACACAGATTAAAGTTTTGAATATGAATTAAAAGCAAAAAAATCAGAATCTCCTTAATTTTCTCTTGGAAGTTAATAAGGGATTTGATTTGATTTTCAAACATGTGTCAAAATTCAGCTTTAAATAGACATATGACACATGAGATGATGGATTCACAACTCCAAAAATTCATCCATCATCTATTCTAAAAATCCTCAACAATCCTCTAAATCAAATTCTTGATTATAAATTTATGACAAGTTTTATTTTTTCTTTAATATTCTCCAAAGAATTAATTAGTAGATTATATTTGATTTAGACATGTGATAAAATACATAGCCTATAAATAGAATGATTCACTCACCTAAATAAAACATCAGGTTTTCATTTATTCTCTCCCTCCAATTAATTAGGAGATTGCATTGGATTTAAACATGTGCTAAAATATCTAACCTATAAATAGCATGTTTCATCTCCAAAAAAAAGAGAGGATCTTCTTTTCATTTTCACCTCAATTATCTCCCTCTAAAAAAATCATCTCAACCTATCAACATCACTCCATCTCCTACAATTAAAACAAGACATTCATCTTCTCCCTCCTAACACCATACACAAAAATATATTAGAAAACAACTCCAAAAATTCATCCATCATCTATTCCAAAAAATCCTCAACAATCCTCTAAACCAAAATTCATTCATCAATCATTTTCCTCTCTAGACATTACCTTCCATACACAAACATCCAAAAAGTATAACCTTCCACACAATCATCCAAAAAGTATAATCTTCCACATCACACAACAATCCTCTCAATCAATATTCATTCATCAATCATTTTCTTCGGTGTTGCCATAAACTTAGATCCACTGCATATGATCATTCGAAACTAGGTATGTTTTCTTTTACTCATATTTTGTATATTATTATCCATACTGAGTGATAAATGAATGATGCAGAATCACACGTTTCTTTTCATTTTAATTTAACAATGAATTAATTTAAATTTTTTTAGATATTAAGTATAAAGACATATCTGTTTGTAGAAAATTAAAGTAACAACTATTCTAATTTTTAAGGTATGATGCGGTGACGAACACTTGGGCTACACTTTACTTTCTTAAAATTTAGGAATATTTGCTATCATATTCGATTATTAAATCTAAAAATATTTTTTATAAATAACGAAAAGTTACTAACATTTTCTAATAAATTTAAATATCTTTTAAAACACAAAAGTGATGAATATTTTAACTAATATTTAAATATGAGATGCAGTATCGGACACAAGGGTTGTACTTCACTCATTTTAATATAAAATTAGTTAAGATTAAACATCACATTTTCTAAAAATAATAATAATAAAATCAACCCAACCAACAAACTTTTTATACCTAAAGAACTACGTAGTCTTGATTCCTTATCTTTATAGGGATACGTAGGAGCAAGATCATATCTTGTCAGACACAGCAAAAATAAAATAAAATTTTGTTCTTTTTAATAATTAATTAAATAACCAAATAACTTTAGAGTATAAATTAAGTCATGCAATTTAGTGAAGGTACCATTTAAATGGACGGATAGAGTGCTAATACATTCCCTAGTCCGTAATCGATTCCCGAACCTGATTATCAAAGTCCAAGGCCTAATGTAATCGGACCAACAAATTTTTCTACATTTTTACTATAAAATGTAGTGACGACTCTAACAAAGTTGTGCGGTCGAAAATTGGAGCGCGACAACATTAATACAAGCTCCTTTAGTCTAATCTACTTAATTGAACCTTCAAGAATCCTTAACCTCAATCTTCCAACATTTGTTGCATGTCGTTCAAAATTAAAATAATATTATTTTTGACCTCTTTTATAATTTTATATCTTAAAAACATAAACATTTACCTCAATAAAATAATAGTAGATTAATCCAAGCTCATATACTCTAATCTATTAACTCTTCCTTCTAGAGTCGTTAACCTCAATCTTTCATTTGTTTTTGTCGCATATATCAAAATTAAAATATATACTTTTTTTCCCTCTTTTATGATTTGATATCTGAAAAAAGTAAACATTTACCTAAATAAAATTATAGAAGATTAATCCAAATAGTCCAATTTACTAAATTCTTCCCTTGTTAACCTCAATCTTCCAATTGCTTTTTCCACATATATTTCGTAATTAAAATAATTTTATTTTTGTCCTCCTTTATGATTTCATCTCTAAAAACATAAAAAATTACATCAGTAAAATTATAGAAGATTAATTCAAACTCATATAGTCTATTCTATTTAATTATTCCTTCTACAATCGTTAACCTCAATCTTTTAGTTGATTTTGTTGATATCCTTCAAAATTTAAATAAATATCTTTTTGCCCTCTATTATAATTTTATAGTTAAACAACATAAACATTTAACTAAATAAAATTATAGAAGATTAATCCAAGCTCATATAGTCTAATCTACATGATTCTTCATTCCAAAGTCCTTAACCTAAATCTTATCGTTCCGTATACCGCATATCCTTCAAAATTAAAATAATGTTCTTTTTGTCTTGTTTTATAATTTTATATCTGAAAAAACATAAACATTTACCTAAATAAAATTACAAAAGATTAATCCAAGCTCATATAGTGTAGTCTACTTAATTCTTCCCTCTAGAATTGTTAACGTCAATCTTCTAGTTGTTTTTGTCCCATATGCTTCAAAATTAAAATCATTTTCTTTTTGTCATATTTTATAATATATCTAAAAAACATAGACATTTACCTAAATAAAATTATATAAGATTAATCCAAACTCATGTAATCTAAGCTACTTATTTTTTCCTTTAGAATCCTTAACCTCAATCTTTCAATTGCCTTTGTCACATATCCTTCAAAATTAGAATAATGTTGTTTTTGTCATCTTTTTTAATTTTAGATATGAAAAACATAAACATTTACCTAATTAAAATTATACAAGATTAATTCATGCTCATATAATCTAATCTACTTATTTTTTTCCTTTTAGAATCCTTAACATCAATCTTTCAATTACTTGTGTCCCATATTGTTCAAAATTAAAATAATGTTACTGTTTTCCTCTTTTATAATTTTATATATGAAAAACATAAATATTTACCTAAATAAAATTATAGAAGATTAATCCAAACTCATATAGTCTAATCTACTTAATTCTTCTTTCTAGAATCGTTAAACTCAATCTGCTAGTTATTTTTGTCACATATCCTTGAAAATTAAAATAAATTTATTTTTGGCCTCTTTTATAATTTCATATCTAAAAGAAATAAAAAATTACCTAAATAAAATTATTCAAGATTAATTCAAGCTCATAAAGTCTAATCTACTTAATTCTTCTCTCTTGAGTAGTTAACCTCGATCTTCCAATTGTTTTTGTCACATATCCTTCGTAATTAAAATAATTTTCTTTTTGTCCTCTTTTATAATTTCATATAGTGTAATCTACTTAATTCTTCCTTCTAAATTCGTTAACCTTAATCTTCTAGTGTTTTTGTCCCATATGCTTCAAAATTAAAATAATGTTCTTTTTGTCATCTTTTATAATTTCATATCTGAAAAACATAAACATTTACCTAAATCAAATTATAGAAGATAATCCAAACACATATAGAAGATTAATAAATTAAATTAGAGACCCAATTTTTTTTCTCTCACTAGTAATAGATTGCATTTTTTTTTAATCTTATTACCGTTATTCTTGATGCTTTTATTTAAGTTACCATTGAAAATAAAATTGATCTCCTATATGTAATAATATTTTTTAGTTTTTTTTCTTCATAAATTAGTTTAAAATCAGAGTAACATAAAAATGTATGCTACAAAAGCATGTTTTCCGCTTGTATTGCATGTGTTTTCTGCTTGTAAATAATTGTATCCAAAGAAAGATACTAGTGTCTAAAATAATAATGATAAACATGTTTTACATGGTAATAATTATTTCTAATAATTTATATGAGAGATTAATATTTTTAGTTAGGATATGATACCATGTGTATATATCTTTCTATATATACATAACTCGTATTAATTCATTATTAATATATGAAATATTACGTGGAAATGATATATAAAAATAGTTTAATATATATGCATTGTTCGTTTAAAGATTTATATACAATTATTATGTCATCCACCAATTAATTATATTACTTTTTTATCTTTGTTAAAAAGTCAGTAATAATTAAACATGAACAAATGATGGACAACAATATGCAAAACTTAAACACAATTAATACATATATTATTTTCTCTATAAAAAATGAAAATAGCCAAAATGTTGTTAAACTAAATCCAAAATATTAATTTTTGTTCCTTTCACATCTCCTTCATAACTAAAATAATATTACTTTTTTGTCATCTTTCATAATTTTATATCTAAAAAAAATTAACATTTACCTAAACAAAATTATAGAAGAACAGTCCAACGTAACTATCCAAGCTTATATAGTCTAATATATTTAACTATTCCTTATAGAATCCTTAACCTCAATCTTGGGGTTGCATATCCTTCAAAATTAAAATAATTTTCTTTTTGACCTCTTTTATAATTTTATATCTACATAACATAAACACTTATCTAAATAAAATTATAGAAGATTAATCCAAGCACACATAATTTCTACTTAAATCTTCCTTCTACAATACTTAACTTCAATATTCTAGTTGCGTTTGTGGCATATCCTTCAAAATTAAAAGAGTATTGTTATATCCTTCTACCCACAAAAAAGTAACATATTTTATAAAGTGATACTTTATTTATTAGTATTTGGTTTTCAAGTGACATATGTCACTTTCTTGTGGGTAGGAGAAATAGTATGAGGATCTAAATAAAAATATTGAAGATTAAGCCAAACTCATATAGTCTAGTTTACTTAATTCTTCCTTCAAGAATCCTTAGCCTTAATCTTCTACTTACTTTTGTAGCATATCCTTCAAAATTAAAAGCATGTTCTTATTGTCCTCTTTTACAATTATATATCTAAAAATCTACCTAAATAAAATTATAATCATAGACATTTACCTAAATAAAATTATATAAGATTAATCCAAACTCATGTAATGTAAGCTACTTAATTCTTCCCTCTAGAATCCTTAACCTCAATCTTTCCATTGCTTTTGTCCCATATCCTTCAAGATTAGAATAATGTTGTTTTTGTCATCTTTTATAATTTTAGATATGAAAAACATAAACATTTACCTAAATCAAATTATAGAAGATTAATCCAAACACATATAGAAGATTGAATTAAATTAGAGACCCAATTTTTTTTTCTAGCATTAGTAATAGATTGCATTTATTTTAATCATATTACAGTTGTTCTTGATGCTTCTATTTAAGTTACCATTGAAAATAAAATTAATCTCCTATATGTAATAATATTTTTTAGTTTTTTCCATAAATTAGTTTAAAATCTGAGTAACATAAAAATGTATGCTATAAAAGCATGTTTTCCGCTTGTATTGCATGTATTTTCTGCTTGTAAATAATTGCATCCAAAGAAATCTACACGTGTCTAAAAAATAATGATAAACATGTTTTACATGCTAATAATTCTTTCTAATAACTTTTATGGTAGATTAATATTTTTAGTTATGATATAATACCATATGTATATATCTTTCTATATATACATAATTCGTATTAATTAATTATTAATATATGAAATATAATTTCTAAATGATATATAAAAAATAGTTTAATACATATGCAATGTTCGTTTAAAAATTTATATATAATTACTACATCATCCACCAATTAATTAATTATATTAGTTTTTTATCATTTTTAAAAAGTCAGTAATAATTAAACATGAGAAATAATGCATTAATATTACGTAAAACTTAAACACAATTAATGCATATATTCTTTTCTATATAAAAAATGAAAATTGCCAAAATGCTGTTAAACTAAATCCAAAATATTTATTTTTGTTCCTTTCACATCTCCATCATAATTAAAATAATATTATTTTTTCGTCATCTTTCATAATTTTATATCTAAAAAACATTAACATTTACCTAAATAAAATTATAGAAGAACAATCAAACGTAACTATCAAAGCTTATATAGTCTAATATATTTAACTATTCCTCATAGAATCCTTAACCTCAATCTTCAGGTTGCATATCCTTCAAACATAAAAAGAGTTATACCCATAATAAAGAATAAAGTGAAGGAATAAAGTGAAGGAGGTTGTCGAGTCTTACCCATAATAAATTAAAAAAAAAAGAGTTATAAGGTGGTTTGATAATTAAAGATAATGGGTGAAGTGAATGAGTTTGAAGGTTCGAGTCTCGTCCACAACAAATACTAACATACTAACAACTAACATTTGCCGATAAAAAAATAATATCAACGAACATAAACACTTATCTAAATAAAATTATAGAAGATTAATCCAAGCACACATAATTTCTACTTAATTCTTCCTTCTACAATACTTAACTTCAATCTTCTACTTGCTTTTGTTGCATATCCTTCAAAATTAAAATCATGTTCTTTTTATCCTCTTTTATAATTATATATCTAAAAAACATGAACATTTAACTAAATAAAAATATTGAAGATTAAGCCAAACTCATATAGTCTAGTTTTCTTAATTCTTCCTTCAAGAATTCTTAACCTTAATCTTCTTCTAGCTACTTTTGTAGCATATCCTTCAAAATTAAAATCATGTTCTTATTGTCCTCTTTCATAATTATATATCTAAAAAACCTAAAAATCTACCTAAGTAAAATTACAGAACATTAATCCAAGCTCATAATAGTCCAATTAGTTAATTATTCCTCCTACATAAGGATGGCAATGGGTACCCGGATCCGCGGGTACCCACAAAAAATACCCGCAATTGGTCGGGTCTGGATCCATGTTTTGGACCCGTGGGTAATTGAGACTCGCAATTTTAAGACCCACTGTTAGATGGGTCCGGGTCTGGGTAATGAGGTACCAAGACCCGTTGGAACCCATACCCACTATTTCTTCATATATATATATATATATATATATATATATATTTATCATGTAAAATCATGATAATTTATATTGTAATATTGTATTAATCCATAATTATAATATTATATTAATTAATAAATATAATTATTATATTGTTAAGTTGTGGTATTGTTAAGCATTGATATTATAGTGTTAATTTATATGTATGATATAATATTTTGTTAACTAAAGAGTTCTCACTTAATGAATTTTAAGTCCTAATGCTGTAGTTGTTTTTAATGTTTGTTTTAGTTAAATGAATTGTGTTCAATATTCAAATTAAGTTGTGTTTAAAACTTTAAATTAAGTTTTATAATTTTTTTTTTCTTGTTATTGTCTAAATAACATATAAGATCGTCAGAAACAAATTTACAATTGCATAAATTACTTGCGATTATTTTTAATATTTTTGAATTTATGGGTACCAATTGATCCGCTGGGTATCCAAGGATTCAAGAGTAGCATACCCAATGGGTATTAGCACGGGTCTGGGGCGGGTATGGGTCCCAAAATGATACAATGGGGCGGGTTCGAGTAATACATTACCCGGACCCCATCCAGACCCATTGTCATCCCTACTCCTACAATGTTGTTTTTCTTTCTTATTTTGAATTTCTATTTTATTTGGTAAAATTTTATTAAAATTGTTTTGTAAAATTGTAATGTTCGTAATGACTCATTAAATAATTAAAAAAACTAATTACAAAATTAGCAATAACAGAATGTTTGATAAATAATTAAGAAGAGAACACTAAAAAACTCTTAAATATAGATTTGGAAATATATTTAAAAAATCTAATACTACATTATTTGTAAAATTTTAAAATTATTTCATGATCCATAACCTTATACACTCTAATCTATCAAATTGACCCTTCTAGGATCCGAAATATTTTGAATCTTCCAATGCCAATCAAAGAAATTAGCTTTTCTTGCATCTTCTCTCCTTTGTATAATCTTTTCATTCATTTTCTTTGTAAGTCCACAATAATATTGCAACTCTTTTGGCATAGCATCATGAACCTTCCACCACCTCTTATTAACTTCATCACTTGCAAACATGTGTCGAAATTGAATATCCCAATTACAATCATAATCTCTATAACACATCCATGGTTTTGACCCAAAATAATGTATAGAATTTGCATCTTCTGGAAGCTCATGTTTCTTATTATCTCTTAGCCCTATAAAAAATTTCAACACATTCAATTTCCATGGCAACCTATGCCACCATATAAATACCTCATTAAGAAAACCTTGGTCACCTCCATTATATGGTTTCACCTTATACACTTTTTCCATCATATAATCAAATGTGCATTGAGATGGCTCAATTATCATAAACCCAGAATTAAATATTGAATAATCATTAGGTCCCACTGATAATTCAGGATAAACAAAATAATCATCAATATTTTTGTGAAGTAGAATATCAGCATCCATGAAGATTATTTTATCATACATAGTAAGTTGCCATGCACGTAATTTGCTATAGTTCCATTCATTATATGTACCTTTTTTTGCATAAGGGTTTGAGATACGTTTAATGTGTTTGATCTTCCACCCTGCCATTTCTAAACCTATTTTGGATTTGGGACCAATTGAATCATCTGCAAGAAGAACTAAATCTGGTATTGGATGGTCTTCTTTCTTGTTTTGAATGATGCTTTGGGCTAGAGCTATTGCACCACAAACATAACCTTCTGAAGAGTGAAGAATAGTCACGTAGGCTAACTTTGGTTTATAATTCTTGAGTTGTAATTCATTACCTGCAAACCATAATCAATTGAATAAACAAACATATATGTAAGGTCAATTTTAGAACCAAATGGGTAATTTTATATATAACTATTGCTCACTAGTTTGATGCAATATGAATCACTCAAACAACAAGATTGTGTTCTATTCGAGTCGAGTTTCGAGTTGAGCAAATCTATATGGTACCAAGCTCTGATTTGACTAAATTCAGCTTGTTTCTCGTCGTACTCTTAACCATACTCTAGGGAGAAAATATGATGAGTCCACGTATTTTAAATAGGCGAAACGATTAAGAAATATATAGAAATCAAAATTTTGTCAATGAACATTATTCAGGATAGAACAATATGACATTGTTCGATCTACATAATCAAATTCACCCTATGAGATTAAAGCTTGATTATTGTTATTAAAATCTATATAATACAAAATTAGATTTAAAAAATTTTAACGGTGCAGATTTTAAGTAATTTTCAATTAAGATATTTTTTAATCTTCAAATCAATTTGGGTCTCATATTCCAATACTTGAGAGGATCCCAACACAAAAATATTACAGATACTCTCTTGTACTGGAGGGTTCATTACAGGATGAGATGATACGGTGATTTTAAAACAATCATATAGAATTGAAAAAAGTGTATACCTGAAATTGAAGAAATAGGAGCAACCTCACATGAACCAACTGGCATGAGTGTTTGTTGCTTGAGACGCCAAAGATCTGGTTGATACACCCAATATTCACCTTGATGCATCAAAAGATCATCACATCTGAAAATCTCTATCATAGGTTCACAATATCCAACAAAAACAACATAAACCTTCTTAGGAACATCATCAAATGTTTTCACCCAACCACTCTCCACAGCCAAATTTGCCACAACCAAATTAACTTGTAACTTAAACAAATCCCTAACACCTTCTTTCCCACATGGAATTCTTGCCACTACAACATTGAGATCACTATAATCTTTCAACTTTGGCATTGGCATTTTTGGACATTTGGGTTTACCTACTTCATCTACCCACTCAGGAAAAAAATGTACCCATTTCAAATTTCTCTCAACATGATCAAAATGTATAGATGCAATATCTACTTGTGGGTGTAGTGCATTTATTTGATTATATAAATCATCATCGTCATCTAGGTTTGAATCAAAATTAACAAGACCTACCTTAATGTTCTTATTGCTTTTGACACCTTCTCTTATTACTTCAAACCAAGATTGTTTTGTCTTCTCCACTTCAACTTTGACAAAAGGTATTGACCTATCACGTTTCACTGAAATTACTACAAACAAAAGGGAAATGAAAAGAACAAGCATGATACAAGTAAACAATTTATTTTGATTTGAAGAAGAACGAGAATTACGAGGAAAGGAATCGTGACCCATTTTTGATTTTCTTGCAGCTACTTTGGCCTAATGATAACTAGTTTTAAATGAAAAATCTTTTAGATATAGAACAAAAAAATATTGTATTAGAATTTCGTGTATCAAATTTATTCGATTTGTTTAATATTAATTACGGTTTATATTAATTTTTTTAGTATATCAATTAACAATTACAGTAAATTTTTATGTGAATTAAATTTGTCCTTATGTGCTATCATTTCAGTTCATGTTTTTGTTTACCATTATGCATATATATTTGAGTCACAATAATTATGTCAAAAATCAGAAATATAGTAATGTGAATCTACCATTAATTTATAGTCTAAAAAAATTGATACCATACAAAAAAGTTATCCTTTTTTATATTCTCATATTGTTTTCATATATATTTTTTCTCTCTCCCAACATCATTTCCATGTTTACCAAAAATTAACACATCTCGTAGACGAACTAGGATCCTATCCATTAGTAGAGAGATAAGTACATTTTTTCTTTTGTTTTTTAATAACGAAAATGTAATTTCATTATAATTAAAAGAATACATGTGTGAATTGAATATTGCATCTTTCTTTAATTTTTTATTCAAACTCTTCCTCATAGAGTGTATTATAAGATACCAAATAATGAGTTTTTTTATAAGTGTCAAGTAATTATGAGATTGAGTCTGCAACTACCTTAAATATTTAATAATAATAATTTTATCGTTATGGTCATCCTATCAACTCGAATAGGATTGCATCTTGTTTGGCTAATAATCTAATAGTATATATATTTTTAGATGATATAAAAACTTCATGCTAAAAAATAATGAATTTTAAATAAGGTTAAAAGAAATTTTCTTGAAGAAAATGTTGAATGCTAAGGTTACATCTCATCCAACATGTATTTAAATCATTCCGAAGATAATGAGGTAGACGATGTGAGATTTACTTCCCAACATACTACCACATAAGCCTATTAGACCAGACAAATGGTTATATTTGACCCATAATTAAATGACATCTTTTGACTCATGACAACAAGAAAAAAGTTGAGTTTTGGCCTCCGATACCATGTTAATGTTTCATCTCAAAAACAATTGGCAATGAGAGGAGTAGCCCAATATATATTAACTCATTCCCGAAACAATAAGGTAGCCGATGTGAGATTTAATTCTCAACATTGAATTCTTAAAAGAAAGGATAAGAATTATCTAGATTTTCTATATAAAATATTAAAAGTATTTTTAAAACGTTAAGAAACTATAAATGCATATTTTAATATTCTTAGTAGAATTATTTGTAAATAGTTAGTTTTTATGATCAATATTTTTTCCTTTATACAATACCTCCCATGTGTTTCAATTATACCTTTAATATATATGCATTTGCACTTCTTTAATTTTTCACTTTTTTTACCCGAGGTAAATTCTAAGGGAGCAATCTTATACATGTCTAATAGGAATATTATAATGGCCAAAACTTCCCATTTTTGTGTCATATTTATTTGTTGTCTTCCATAATTTTAATTTAGTTTAATTTATATTTTCTCTTATTAGGTCAAGTTAAGTGACTACATTTTGATGTTTTAATTTATACCAACAATGAGTTGATCAAAAGTTAAAGATTTAATTTATGTGAGTGACATTGGTTGAGAAAGACCGTTAAACATTCCAAAATAAATTAGTTCTTTATTATATGGTGAGAGAATTACTATTTTTTTTTTATGTTTCATCAATTTTTAAACAGCCTAAAAGAGGGTTATTATATTGTGGGATTGGACCCAAATTTTAAAATCCACTTTATAGTTTTTAGTTTTAGTTTTGAAGAGGCAATAAATATTAGAGAAGTTATGTTCTAATTCTACAGGGATGTTCTAATTCTATAGGCTCTCGAAAACTAGCTTATAACATTGAGATTGTAACTTCTTTATGTGAATTTATAACCGATGTGAGCTTGTAGATGTGAGCTTGTAGTTGTCAGTTTGTACTAGTGAGGGTGATTGAAAGTTTGTAATTGTGTATGTAATTTATTAAATTAGAGTTGTTCAATAAAATTAACTCTATAACTATCTAAAATTTGAAAAATGACTAAAAAAGACATACACTATTTATTTAATTATTCATTAATTAGAGTAATTAAATACATAAATAATTTAAAATGCATTTATTTTTATATTTTTGTTATAACTGGATATGGTATTTTATTTACTTATTTTTGTTTTATTTTAATATAGGTAATTTATTTTAAATATTGAATAACAAAATTGGTAAGAAAATCGTTGAAAGATACTTTCAGCTTCTTAATACTACTTGAAGTAACTTTGTGAAAATTTGTTATTAATCAGTTGTTTACATCCCATGGGTGTATTGTGGGATGGATCTACATGATAACTCAAACATTGAATCTCTAATAACAAATGATTAAATTTGTATAGGATATGTTAGACATTATAGGATACAACTATGGGGATATTATCTTTATTTTAAGATAATGAGTTATTTTTGTACATTAAATTGATATCTTTATGTCTCTATGTTGTTTCATTAATTTCTTTCTGAACACCCAATTTTGTCACAATTATATTTAAAAAATTACAGAATAAAAAAAATTAAAAGAGCATTTTATTTAGTTATCTAAGAAACATTATTATTCCTTTCCTTATAGTGTTTTGTTTCTTAACCCGCATTTAGAGAACCATTGGATTATTGAAGTTTTTTATTATAAAAATTATTAATAAAAACTTTTAAAATTTCAGCGGTTACATTTTTATGTAAAGATTCATGCTTATTGCACACGTTACAAAAATTAACAAAAAATAAAAGAAAAAGAGGAAGAGAAAGAAGTGAAAGAAATGGAGAGAAAGAGTAAGAAGAAGTAAAGAAGAAAAGAAAAAGAGTAGTGGGTGGTGAGGAGAAAAGAGAAAAGAGAAAAGAGAAAAATAGGTTGGGGGAAATAAAGGATAGATCCACTTACTCCAAGAGTAAGCGGGAAATATCTATTCCTCATCTTAGTCATCTAATCTTAGAAAATTCAATGATTTAGATGTATTCACCAATTCAAACCATTAGATTTCCCAATAATGAATGATCATGATGTGAAATATGATTTTTCCACTTACTTTTAGAGTAAGTGGATCCCTCCACAAGAATAAAAGTCACTTTTTCTTCCTTTTCCCTTTGTTTTCTTTATTTTCCTAAATATATTTTAATTTTGTTGTTGTTATTCATAACAAAAAAACATTTATGACTTAAAAAACAGTTGCAATTCTAAAAATATGATATATGAAAGTTTCCATAATAATTAGATAATTGTTATTAATATTTAAATAGGTATTTAAATAATTAATTATATAAAAATAATTTAATTTTAAGATGTTTTAATTAATTATTATAAAATTGGAATAATTAGTTCTTAGTCTTTTCTTGTTTTATGTTCAAAGAGGAAAGTTAGTTTACGATTAGTACTGTTTTTTTTTTTTTGCTATCAATTTTATTTATCTTAAATAAATCATTTCTAAGTATTTTTTAAGGGAATTGATCAATTTACTCTAAGAGTAAAACTTTTAAACTTACTTCATATCTTAGCCATCAATTCTAAGGAAATTCAATGGTTTAGATTTACTCACTAATTCAAACTATTGGATTCCCTAGAATTGATGATCGAGTAAGTGAATCTTCTCCATTTTTTTAATCAGAAAATTTAATGGAATTTGAATAGTTTGATGTATGCCTCGTCTCTTCATTTCTGCTCAAGATAAAATTCGGTCTAAGTCTATTGTTTTCTCTTTGTCATTAATTACATTTTAGCTTAATTACATTATTTACAAATTTTTTAATCTAAATTAATTAATGAGATTTGAATAGTCTAGTCTACGGTAAGTGTCATCTCATGGCAGAAAGCGGAAATTAGCAATCATTAATTTTGAGTATTACTTTTAATTAAGTCAAACCAATCAACTAATATTTTATGGAGAACTATATAGTTTTGATTATCCTATTGCACATAGGGATACATAGGAGTGAGATAAACTTTTATGAAACACAAAAATATTTTTTTGTATGATTAATTTTTTAATAAATTAATTTAAGGGTATTAAAATTCATGCGGTTAGCAAGTGTATTGTTTTATTATGGGCAGAAAAGATGTTAATATATTCTCTTATTCATAACCAACTCTTGAGTTCAGAACTCGTGTTCAAAGATCAAATTTTCCAAATTGAGCTTAAAAAGAGTTTTATGTGTTTTAACTGTAAAAAATGTGGTGTCAATTCCAAATATTTTATAATAGGTTGAAATTGAGTTCACCTCTTCCTAAATTGTGCAATAGACATTTAAGTGAAAATTAGGTCATGACCACTCTTGAATTTGTTTCACAAGGGTGTGTACTCGTAATTATAGTACATAAAATTGATCATAAGTATCTAATGTATAGCATATATGTTTACATTGCATCATATATTAAAAATGTTATGACAATTTTTATACAATAGACTCATTGTGTAAAATATAAATATGTTGGATTTGCAACCAATGGACAATGAGTCCAAAGAATATGCACCCATGGAGAATAGGAGCTTAGACTTGGCATCCAACATTAAGTAGGTTCACAAATTCACACCGATGGAGATCGCGTGTCCCAACTTGGTGTCTCCATCCATATCTTGTCCACTTATTGGATTTAATTTATTATTTTATAAAACAAAATTAAAATGAAATATTATTTTTAATTTGTTGGCAAACATTAATTGATGCAGGACAGGGAGACATAAAGTTTAAGGGATATAAGATCGTAATCAAATTCAAACTTGTGCCTCCAACACAAAGTTCATGCAAAGATTGATATCATTGAAAGAAACGAGTCAAAAATATAAATGTTACATTTTTTATGGATAACATGTAAGAACAAACATTCTTAATAAAAGAGTTATATTTATTGATCTTTGTATATGTTTGAATATTTGATCCTTATTGATCATCTTATAATAGTCATTACATTAAATAAAAATTTCAAGTAAGATAAACTTTGCATAGCTAAATTTGTTTTACACAGTAGGTTGTTTTGCTTGTACTATATAAAAGGGAATAATCTGAAATCTAGTATAAAGCAATGAAGACTCGGGCATTTATTTTGAAGACAAGTCTACACATTTGAACACAAGGAAAATCTTTAAAATAAAATTGATGACTGAAAATATTTGTGATTGTTGAGCTGCTACCAAGATATTATTAGAAAATAAAGATTACAAACCTTAGCACATTCATGAAGTATTTTTATTTGCTACTTATATCGGGTGCACATTACAATAAGGACATGAGTCCAATATATAACATTGGTTACTCTACTATATTCCTCTACTCTATTCCAATATTAGGTGATGTGAGACTAATATAATAACATATTTCAAGCATTCACATCAGCCGTAAAGTAGCCTAGTATAATCACTATGAAAATTACAATTGTCTTAAGGCAAATGTAATTTTTTTAATACCTTATAAATATACTTTATATTTGATTATCTGTTGGTTTTGTTTCATCATTTCTTAACTTCACAGGAAAAATGGTTTTATAGTTTGCCATAAAAGGAATGAAATTTGTGTTGTGTGACAACACTACCAACATATAATCTTGAGTTGAATATAAATGTACACATATGGATCATTCTAGAATCTCAATGGAAGATTATAATTGGGAAATGCACTCTTACAAATCACATTATAGAATGAATTTCATGAATTCAGATTACTAGAAAACTATTTTCACATATAACAGGGAAGGGAAATGGATTCCATCTAATACTTAATTTGTGAAAATCCAGTAACGAAAATGCCATTTCCATTGGGTTATGGAAAAATAATTTTTTTAAATTAATCATCAAATATTTCAGATTGGGGTCAAATTAGTAATTTCTGGAGTTAAATTCATGTTTAAGGGAGAGGGGTAAAAATTAAGGACCAAAATTGCTTTTGTTAGGGATAATAAGCAATGAAGAGTTTTATTTAAAATGCAGCAATAGCATGATAATAATCAACTAGAATTCTATCTGGAGATATAAGTATATCTTTTCTTTTTGTTTTTAATGACAAAAATGTAATTTCGTTGTCATCAAATAAATACATGTATTATTGAAAGTTGCATTTTCATTTGATTTTTGGAGAACTTGTATATACATTAAGAGATTATGTATAATAATATGAAGTTATAGGGATAGGATACTGATATGTGAGGTTGTGATGAACCCAACAATGATAAGCCAAAATATGATTCTCTCTCTATTAACAAAATGCAAATATATGAGTGAATTGAAAATGTTGCATGGTTTAATAATCACAACCCCAACCATCAAAAGTATAGTCCCTTTAAGCAAAGTTATTGACTTTTGTGTTGATTCACAATTTGGTGACATCAATTATGCTGATTCATTATTTCACCAAATTGATTCACCTAGTGTTTACATTTGGAATTCCATGATAAGAGGTTATGCTAATAGTGACAATCCAAGAATGTCTATGTTTCTTTATAGACAAATGGTACAAAATGGTTATTCCCCTGATCACTTTACTTTTCCATTTGTACTTAAAGCAAGTTCTGTACTTTTTGACCATGATTTTGGAAAATGTGTTCATAGTTGTATAGTGAAATCTGGGTTTGAAGCAGATTCATATTCTGCTACTGGGTTACTCCAATTGTATGTGTCATGTGCTGAAATGAGTTCTGGGTTGAAGGTGTTTGATAAAATTCCCAAGTGGAATGTTGTTGCTTGGACTTGTTTGATTGCTGGGTATGTAAATAATGATCAGCCATATGAAGCTTTGAATGTGTTAAAGAAGATGGGTCATTGGGGTGTGGAGCCAAATGAAATTACTATGGTGAATGCATTGATTGCCTGTGCTAGAAGTAGAGACATAGATACTGGCCGATGGATTCATCATCGTATTCGTAATGCTGGTTATGATCCGTTTACGCCGGGGTCTAATTGCAACATCATTCTTGCAGGTGCAATTATTGAAATGTATGCAAAATGTGGTAGGTTTAAGATTGCAAGAGACCTGTTCAACAAAATGCATAAGAGAAACATTGTTGTTTGGAACAGTATGATGAATGCTTACAATCAGTATGAGAGATATCAGGAGGCACTAGATCTCTTTTTTGATATGTCGGCTAATGGGTTTTATCCGGATGAGGCTACCTTTCTGAGTGTTCTGAGTGCTTGTGCCAACCTGTGTGCACCGGCATTGGGACAAGCTCTTCATGCTTATCTATTGAAAAGCAACATTGGAATAGACATTGCCATAGCAACTGCTCTTCTTAACATGTATGCCAAGACTGGCGAATTAGGAAGTGCTCGGAAGATCTTTAATAGTTTGCAAAAGAAAGATGTGGTGGTGTGGACTAACATGATTAATGGTTTAGCAATGCATGGCCATGGTCATGAAGCATTGAGCATGTTTCAAATAATGCAAGAGGACAATTCTGTAGTCCCTGATCATATTACTTACATTGGAGTTCTATTTGCATGTAGTCATGTTGGGTTGGTTGAAGAGGCTAAAAAGCATTTTAACCTAATGACAAAGAAGTACGGTATAATGCCGGAAAAAGAGCATTATGGTTGCATGGTTGATCTTTTGAGTCGGGCAGGTCGTTTCAGAGAAGCAGGAAAGTTAATGGAGACGATGTCGGTTGAACCAAATGTTGCCATTTGGGGTGCTCTTTTAAATGGATGTCAGATTCATGAAAACATTTCTGTTGCTAATAAAGTGAAGGTAAGACTGAAAGAACTGGAACCTGGTCAAAGTGGAGTTCATGTTCTTCTATCTAATATATACGCTAGAGCTGGCCGGTGGGAAGAGGTAAACGTGACTAGAAAAGCGATGAAGCATAAAAGGATTACAAAGACAATTGGTCATAGTTCAGTTGAAATGAAGCTGTTAAGCTCATGATGATGGCATGGTTTATGTTTTGAGTCTTGTTATTTGAACATTACCATGTTCTCACTTTTTATCTTCCTTTTATACACACATTTCATAACTTTGTTCATATGGCCATTTTTTCATTTCCTTTCATAAGCCTTGAACAGTTGATCCTCATTAATTGTCAGGTACATTTGGAACTAGGGGATTCTTAAAGGTATTGTTATGAAAGGGAGGTGTAGGAAGAGTCCAAAATTCTGTGATTAGAATCCTTCCTTTTGGAGTTACCATAAATTGATCTGAATTTATGCAAAATGCCAAATAGATGTAACATATGGTTCAGACTTCATATTGTAAATTTCTGTACATGATCTATATTTCATTTATTCTGAGCTTAATGATGCACTGAATTATATGCTCTAAGACCTACCCCCTCTATGTTGAACTGGCCATACCATATGGTTATTTTTGTGGCATTTGTATATGTTGGATTCTTTGAGAGGCAATTCAGACCCCAAGATTAACCTTGGGATGACTGAACTATCAACTTAAATGCAAAACTTTTTTTCATTTCATTTGGTCATTGATAACCACTTACCTCTAACTTTTCCTTTGGTTCATTATCATGTGAGCTCCACATGCATTTATCACTACTTACTCAGTTGATTGGCCTTCTTTGAAAACATGTTGGTTAGGCATGATTTCTGAAGCCGAGTAGTTCCAAGAGTAAATTACTGGAATGTGGTAAAACACTGTTTTATTGTTGACAAGTATGAAGAGCTCAACCCTAACCAAGTTCGATCCATCTCTTGTCGGTGACAAACCTTTCTAATCAATTGATGTTATAAAATCAGATATAGACATCAAACCAGAAGACGTCTCATATAAAGTTTAACTGATTAAAGTGTTTAGTTGAACTAGAGGGCATCAAATGCATAATTATATATCATTAATAATTATGTATAATTATTGGGATAACGTCTTTATGCTTTTTATGGACTGGAATGATGCTTTTTATGGACTGGAATGGTGCAGAACATTGAAGTAATGTATCTTTCGTTTTTTAAAATAACTAAACGAACCGTCTGTTTCGTTTCCCGGGTTATTCAAGCTTAATTCGGTCAGATCAAATTTTCACAGTTCAAAGTGGTCTAACTCCTTGTTCGATTAGCACAAACCAAGGCCATTTTCAAGCACAGTCAACAGTGGAACCAATCAAACCACTTGGTCATTCCTCATATCATTACTTCTAAAACCACAGCACATAACAGTAGAGGTGAGTTTGGTAAGATAAGGAAACATAAGTTGAAAGAGAAAGATGGAAGCAAAAGAAGGTGAGTCTGTGTTATAGGTTTCTGAAATAGAATTTTGGTATTGATGGAATAAGACCAAAGGAAGAGGAAAGTGGGTCTATATGCTGACTTTGTACTTTGTGTAAGGCTAAAACTAAGATTAAATTTACTTTAACTAATGATAAACAAGCCATTACTTCATCAGATAAAGAAAGAGCAAAAGATAAACTTTGAGTTAAGAAGGAAAGTGGATATCTGCTGCTATAATTTAGGAGCCCAATGCTAAGTGTGAAAAGATAAACAACATAAACACTTTGAGCATAAAATGTTCAGTTGACAAAGAAAAGAAGCTAAGGTCAAGTAAGAACAATACTATGAAATGTAAGTAAAATATTACCATCTGAATACAAGAAAACTAAACCAAGAAAGACAAGGTCTTATTACAGTTCAATAAAAGATTAAAGTTTTAACTAGGCCATTATCTACACATGTTTATAGTCTGCATGCATGTAAATTATCAGCTACACTTTCTGATTGCTATTCACCTTCCCCAACCATTCAGTATGACATAATCAGTTGATATCACTGTTCAGTAACCTGCAAGCCAGGAAATGTAAGCAATGTGAGACAAAAAGGAACTATGAGCCATAAGAGTAAAGGTAAAATGAACATTTAAGCTTGTAAAAAGAACAAAGAAAACTTTAGGAAGAAACTAAGAGTTCATTTGTTTTTATATATTTTTAACTATTGAAAGCTTTAAAACGGTGATCCATTAGACGAGGCTCCCACCTAATGGGGTTTGAGGAGATAGATGTACACAGTCTTACCCTCGCAAACAAAGAGATTGTTTCCATTATTTGAACCTATGACCTCCAAGGTCATGAGGCAAGCAACATTACTATTGCCCCAGCCTCATCCTCTCCTAATACCAAACCAATAATAAAGATAAAGTAGGGACAATGAAATTGAAGACCTGTATAGCAAAATTTTACTATGCTGTACTCAAATGAGCATTTCAACATGAATATTTAACTTCACAGACATTTAAAAGGAGAGACAGAAATAGCCTACAGTTCACTTAATTTCTATGACATGCCCACAATGAAGCAGCTAATGATCTGGAGATGATGGTTGCTGGTCTTGTGGCCGTGGCCACATTTGTGGTGCCATGTAGGGATGAGGCTGCTGAGCATACATATTTGGGTCCATCACAGGTTTTCCCATTATGACACCTGGCACTCCGGCTTGGGGTGCATGCTGAGGTTGCATATACATATAAGGAAGCGCATCAGCAGGCCCTGCAACAGGCATTGCTCCTCTTGGGATTGATGCAAGCACTTCATCTTTTAAGTCCTCACGTGGCACAATGTCAACCAAGAAATCAAATATATCAGTTCTTGTGATAGCTGCAGCGATGTCATTCTTTTGAAGGGTTCTTCTCTTGTTCTCCTCAGTGTGATTCCAGGAACGCAGGGTTAACTCTAATATGAACATTTCACACGCCCTCGCAAATATGACAGGTGCCTCAGCTGATATCATTCGGACATCCTCATCAGCTTTCATAATCTTTTTTATCCTTGCCAGGGGAAGGCTGTGATTCTTGAAATCAGTAACCTTCTCAATCTCCTGATATTGATTTGCCCAAAATTGTTGGAGCTGTTGCTGAAGTTGTTGCTGTTGTTGCTGATGAATATGCTGATAAGCAAGTTGGTGTTGTCCCAGCTGAGCTCCAGTAGGTTGACCAGTGGATTGCATGTTCCCAGCAGGCGTAACAACTGACCCAGGTGCCCCAGTCATTTGGCTTTGCTGATAAGGATTAGAACCATATGGCACCCCCATATTTGGGTTCTGGCCATGCCCTTGATGATCCATTCTGTTCCAAGTGAAGTCAAACAAGCAAACGGCTACACACTACATGCAATCAAAACAAAAAATATTGCAATCATGGAAGCATATTTGTTGATTTATTAGTAAATACACTCCCAAAGTCCCAAGTACTATATACAATGCAGCACCAACAACAATCAAGCCCTTATCCCACTAGGTAGGGTCAACACGAAATACAATGCAACAGTTAAAGCAATTATGAAAAAGATGGGCATCCATCCAATGCAAAGCTCCCAATTGTTTGTTGTGATGGAAAACAATATGATCTCCAAGCCGGAAACAGGCATCTCCTTTTCTTGGTGTGCGTAAAGCATAAACACATTCAATTCAATCTACTTGTTCTCATGTCCAATTGCATCCCAAACAGAATAAACTGTTTTGACAACAACTGTGGCCAGAAACATCTATATAAAAGCAACATATGTTACACAACCAACAGGTTACAAAAGCACATAAATATCGAATTTGATCGACCAAAATGCCTTTGACTTAAAGAAGTGTTGATAAAAAATGATGCTTAGGTTGATTTGTAAACTGCTGTTGGGTAACACATGTTTCTTGACAGAAACAGATGTTTCTTGTGTTTTGGATGCAATTGTGCATAGGAATGAGACTGAAAGCATTTTATGCTTCATGGCATCATGCACATCAAGAAAGGAAGATGCTTATTTTGTGGCTTAGAGATCGTGTCATCTTCAACCACGACAAATAATGGAGAGCACTGCACTGGAGTTTCACAGAACAAACTTCCAATTCAACTAAAGAACCATATGGTCGTAAATCTGTTAATGAATTTATGGCTACACATAACATTCATCATCCCGATTTTCAATGATCTCGACCATGTTCATGGTATAAACAAGGAATCACAAAAAGGAAAATAAACATTTACTATCCACACATTCTAACAATTAAATCAAAGTAAAACCTTTGTTTCCATCACATACCACCTTCACATATGGAAATTTTCACCACAGGATAAGAGCAAATAGCTATTGGAATTAAACTGCTCAATACAAATTACTTATTTTATGTACCAAAAAAATTGTTCCTTTTTTTATTAAAGAGGAAAACAATCACTGTTAGATAAAATCATTAAGACCATGTTACAATTTACATAGACAAATATAGAAGCCAAAAAAACAAAATCATATATACATATAAATAGCCATATAGGTATTGGAAGAGTTGCTACCTTCTCAAACTGGTGATGATATTGTGCTATGCAGACTCTGAAACCCAGAACCTGAAAAGGTATCCAAAGGAACAAAAAAGGAAAATGATCAGAAATTGAGTTTGATTCAAAGATCTATGGCATGAGAACTGTAATGGGTCGAACACAAAAAGCTATTTTTGGAATGGTTTTAGTACCCCAAAAATCAGTGTAGATAAAATTTAGGGTTTGAGAAAGACATAAGAAATGAAAAGAAATAAAGGTTTTGGCGAAGATTGATGAATGAAAATAATCTATGGTTGTGTCAGAGAACGAAACTGTATTTGAGGAGCCACTTAGTACATTAATTTTTTTAAATTTATTTTTTATATCTTAATCATTAATTCTATGTAAATCCAATAGTTATAATCTAAATCATTGAATTTTCTAAAATTAATAATTAAGACGTGAAATAAATTTAAATAAAAAATTTACTATTTGAGTATTTGTATTGCTTTTCTTTTTTATCTTGTCATTGCTAATACTAATTTACCAAGAGACAAGTTGTTTGATTTAATAAAACTAAATACTTAAAGTGACTATAATCAATCACATCATTCATTATTATACTCTTTTGTTCAATTTAGATTCATTATGAGTTATTTTTCTTTTCTGATGCAAGGAAATATTGAATATATATAATAGTATGAGTATAAAAATTTATATATAATATTATCCAGTGGATACATTTTATTCAAATTTATATTATTTTAAGTAAGAGATTTTTTAAATTAGGTAAAGAGATTTTTAAGTGGAGTAGACTATACAAAACCTTTCTATTTTAGTTGCAATTAGTAATAGGGATACTTTCGTCATTCATCACTCCACTAATTCCTAACTCTCTTCCCAGCCTCCAAACCTCTCCATCTCAATAAACATTTAAAGTATAAAATAATGAGATTATTTTATCTAGAAAGGATAGAACAAAATACCATGTTTTTAGTAATATAATAACATGCATGTATTCTTAAAACTTTAGATGAATAATAGACTAAATTTGAAAACCAAATTAAGAAGAGTGAAAATTTTAAAGCATGATAAATTTTTTCAATAGGTGAAGTTGTTTTACATATTGAAAAGGGTAAGTTCTACATAACAAAATGTTCTACTATTACTCACAAGGGGTGATTCAAGTTAGAAATAAGGTATATTTAAAGACAAATAAAAAATTTATCTATCTCTTAGAGAATATATCCCCTTATTAAGGGATATAATCTAACATTCTAAATCCAGGGGTATGATTTTGAAATTGTGTTTACAAGTCTATTAAAATATAATTAACATTCAATAAAAATGCTTCATAGTCTCTATATCAAAATAAAGTTTCTATCTGCTTAATGGAGAAATACCAAAGGAAAAAAAGTGAGAGAGTGAAATGAAAGATTAAAACTTTTGATACAAAGAAATAGAGTTTAGGTTTTATAAAATACAAGCACCTCTACTATGAAGATGCTATAATTGTTGAATTCTACCTTCAACAATGTCCATGCATGTGGATTTAGCTTCTGGTTGGGTTTGGTTATACATGTAAATCATAAATCTACCTACCCTATAAGGACAATTACCCTATAAGGACAATAACCCTATAAGGACAATCACCCTGAAAACATGGCTATTAGTAAACTCACTGCCATAAAAGCAATATAGAGGCCTACCAGACAGAATCCCCAAAACCTAGGCACTCTGAATCTGCACCAAGTGATCACCAAAAGAGACCCCATAAGGCTTAAAATCAGGAATACAAATGCAATGACAATACCAACGTGGAAATTAAGCTCATAAGCTCTAGGATATATATCTGCTGTTTGTATTACCAAAGCACTTCCAAGACCAACAAGCATGTTGAACATCGGTCCAGCGAAGCATCCGGCCATTGCCATTGCTGGATGACCAGCTTTAGCAACTGCGACATCAGCCACAAGATCACCCACTGAATTTCCCCATGCCAGCACCGTAAGACCGAGGATTGCTGGTGGCAATTTGAGAAGGATGCCTATAGCTTCAAGACAGTTAACCAGTTCTCCAGCGGTAGTAGATATCCAAAACACACTCATAATAAATGCCGTGACCACCACAGGCAGTTGCTCTGTTTTCGGGGGTTCTTTTTCGATTATAAAATGAAGAAATGCAAGAGAGAAGCTTGTTGTAAGCACTACTGACCATAGAGGGAAATGAGTGTTGGGGAGGAGGAAAACTATGGGATGATTAAATGGCATGATCGAGTTGCAGGCATACAAGAGGGCAAGTGGACAGAGAGCGATATTGGCTGATGCATAAAATCTGCTCCATTGTGATGGTGCTGGTTGAGGGATAGTCAATTTCAAGAGAGTTGAGACAGGCACCTCCCATAATTTAGAAATCTGTTACCATAGAGCAAGGGGTAAGTCATCACAACATCAAGTAGAATAATATCATTGAAGAGCTATAACTAAATCCTGAATTATGCTTTTAAAGAGTTCGAAGATATATTATTTAACAAAATACACAGTTGTGGTCAAATCAAAAGAATGGCATGGTAGAATCAATTATGTCAATGGGTTCGTTCAAATCCCGGAAACATCCTTTTTATTTGCGAGAGCAAGACTATACACATCTACCCTTCCCAGACACCACTAGGTGGGAGCCTCATGCATTGGATGATCCTTATTTAGTTTAAAATGTATTTTATATATTAAATATAAAAAATTCAAATCATTTGGGTTTTATACCTGAACCTCAATGTTCCTGGCTGAGGACAGTTCAATGTCTACCAACAAATGGATCAATTGGTTAACCTCATAATTGATTTTTTTTTTCCATTCTGTGTTCGTTGTCAAAAGAAAAATGATTAACAGGTTAATCATGTCAATGTGTACCAACAAAGGGATCATTGATTTAGCCCCGACATATTAGACATCTCTCATACATTTCTCCAGTGTACACACTCTGGAAACTACTCTGTTCCTCTCAGTTTTAAGTAAATGCACTTTGAAAATAGTTGGCCACCAAACCTCATTTTATGCAAACATGGAAATTGGTACAACTGTATGAACTTTGTTTTGCTAAAACCGAGTATTTTGATGGTGAAACGAAGTCACTGCATGAAAACTATTTTGATGTTGAATCATATGGATGAGTTTATCGAAGTGAAAGTCTCATGCTAAAAATGGAACTAAATCATGATTATGTGCTTTTTCTAATTCAAGAAGAAAAAAAAACTCAAATCATACACGCTTGAAGGGAAATCTAAGCAAAATTGACAACATGAATCAAGTTGAGCCAGTATCTTGAGGGCAGAGACTGATGCAGTAGTTAATAGTAACAGCTATGGCTATTGCTATCTCAAAATTAAAATAAATAAATTCTCTAACTTAGCCACCCTAAATATATTGTTTTTGGATCTAATCAATGAAAATCTTCTAAAGCTTCCGTTTACCAAAAGCTAAAATCATATGAAACATTTACTTCATACATGACACTCAATACACTCACTTTTGCTACTTCCTACAACTGTTACTTAAGCAATCACTCTATATGCAAGTTACCAGCTCCAAGTACCATAAAAAAACACCAAATCATTCTATATGCAACTGTAATTCTGTCAATAAGAACATCACACAGCCGAACATTGAAATCAATTTCGGTAGTCTCTGCATCTGCATTTGAGCCCAAAATATTGCAATTTTGGTATTCTCTACAATTGCAATTAATGCAACATATATACAACCACAACCACAACCACAACCACTATATAGAACAATAGTTTCGCCAATAACATTTATCGGTCTCGCAATACCTCTACCTATAAATAGTGCTTTAATTAATGATCACTTAAATAAGTCATGTGTATTTGTTTTTAATATTAATTATTCTCGATTCTCACCATAACAAACATTCTAACTTACTCACCTAACTTGATCACATAAAAACACAGCACAGGGTAATTCGGAACATACCAATTCAAAAGGTCGGCGAAATCGAGAACTACGTCGTTTCACTTGTTCATGTGAAGTGATGAGTTCGTTTTGTTGTTCAAGATCTGAAACAGACTCGTTTCCAATCTTCACTCTTTGATTTACAATTCCTAAATCCATATAAAACACAAATCCAACAAAGAACACATAAAACCCTACAAATCCAATCGCCTGCCACAGAAATATCTCAGCACTCAAATAAACATAAAACAGAAACAACGCCGACGTTAAATAGAACAACACGTCTCTAATAAACGGCGCCGGATCGACGCTAAACGGAGCAGCGTAGATTGCGACGAACCCGACGACGAGTGCGGAGACGAATGCGCCGGCGGATAAGATAGCACCGAGTCCGGTGCGAGGCTGTCCGGAGCGGAGGGCGGCGAGGGAGGAGAAGACGTCAGGGGCACCGTTGCCGAGGGATAGGAGGGTGACGGCGGCCATGGAAGGGGAGAGGCGGAGGTGGGAGGCGAGTTTGGTGGTGACGATGGAGAAGTGGCGGTGGGCGGTGGTGATGAGGATGTGGAAGTGGAGGAGGAGGAAGAGAGAGAGGGAAGAGAGAGAGAGGGAAGTGTTGTTGTTGAAGAGAGAATGGTAGTTGAAGATTCCTCCATTTGAGAGAAGTGATCTACGATTGGAGGGAAAATGGGAGGAAGGAAAATGAGAGGAAGGAAAATGGGAGGAAGGAAATATGAAGAAGAAGAAGAAGAGTGTTATGAGAAGGAGTGAAATGAGAGTGAAGGCCATGCCATTCAAACTCACTTATGATTATTCTCATTCGTCAATCACTTATTCATTTATGTACAATTTCAATGCACTTAACTTTTATGAACTAAAAAACCATACATTTCATTGTTTTTTTTGGAAAATATAATTGGACATATGGTAAGTTCTTATTCATTTTAGTTATCATATGTTTTTATTTCCTTTCTCTCATTTCGACTGATGTATATTGGATAATGATTATTATAATGTCAATTCTAATTGATTATTAATCTGATAAAATTTATCTGAGTTTGAATCCTGAAAATACATCTGAGTTGAATACTTAAAAGAGATAGTTTCAGTTGATTACATCAAATTTAAGCAAGATTTTCCCCTAAAGTTTGATAAATAAATCACTAATATAAGTTGCAATATCCAAATTGAGGCTTTGACTGGAACACAAGTTGTCTATGCTACTTTTCTATCACTTCTAAGTGTTACCAATTATAAATTGACACATCAATTAAAATTGCACCATAATAACTAACCAAAAGTTTGACAAAGCATAATTGTAGAAGTGACATAGACAACTTGGGCTCCTTTGAGTGAGTCCATTCTTGTTTTGCCCTTCTGAATCAGGTCAAATCCAACACGAATCGGGTCAAATCCCCAATCACAATTTTTGGTCATTTTTAAAGCAAAATCACATCGTTTTCTCGAGCCTTTTTTTTATTAAAAAAGTGCACGGACTTGTCTAGTTTACCCAGCACCTCTCGTTCAACAATTTTCACCAAAATATACCAATTTACAATGGTTTCACCAATTCTAATACATGAACGGTCTAATAAGAATATTGTCCTTATTTGTGATTCCATTCACCAGTTTTTCAATTGAATCAGTATGTACAGTAAAATATATAATAAGGCGAGGACATGAATTTATTGGGATGAAATATAAATTATAAAACCAGCACACGGACAACTCATATCACCAGACAATTTATGAGAGACTATTTCCACAACAACTCAGAAATTCATCCATTTCAATAATTATCTCACATTCTGGTGGTTCTACATTTTATCAAAGTGGACATTACCATAAAATATTCAAATATTTTGCAACTCTACCATAAAAAACATACATCAATATAATGGACAATTTACCCTTTATTGAGTTCCTTAACCTCATTCAGGGTTCCCACCTGCTAACCTCATCTCTTGTCGGAAAAATGTGTCATTTCATGTGCCACTTGCTATGATTGATTGAAAAAACTATATACAAGTTAAAAGTTTAATAATTGAGTATTTTTCAGACTAATCATAGCAAATAGCACATGGAATGATACGATTTGTGAGACAAAAGATATACTCCCCTAGAAAGGTTGCCATTTTCTTCAAGGTGAAGAGGGACACTGCTTATAATAACCCAGAAAATTGGGTCACAGCTTCAAAACTTTCAATGGGGAAATGGCCAAAGGGTTCATTATGGCATAAAACTTTTCAGGTTCAGACCAACACAAAGAAATTGAAGTTAAAGACCACAACAAAAATATCAGATGTTCAAGTATTCAAACACTATTAATTCCAATTTTCCAGACATGAAAGATGAATTCCTTTTCTCTATTTCTAGTTCTTTGAGCTAGCCTTATATATCCGTAGTACAAAAGGCTAAAGTTATAGCAATAACATTAATTAACAAGACATGCAGGAATCATCTATATTCTTCTGGCA
The DNA here is from genome assembly GCA_009771035.1 of Lupinus albus. Classification (NCBI taxonomy): domain Eukaryota; kingdom Viridiplantae; phylum Streptophyta; class Magnoliopsida; order Fabales; family Fabaceae; genus Lupinus; species Lupinus albus. The sequence continues at coordinate 901,656 of CM020013.1, read as the reverse complement.
ATCGGTAACCTGGCATGACTATTTTGTCTGCTAACATTCTTCCAGTCTTGGGCATGACATGCCAGTGCATAGTCAAGTTGAATTCTTTACCTCGCAAATTGCTTCCCTGGATATGAAAAATAAGGAAAAATTAAGTTCGAGATAAATCTGCAGCAATTGATACTAGTCATAACATCCTTGGGGAGTTGTATACCTGATCAATGAAGCGGTACTTGTTTGAAGTATGAGTCCAAAACTTAGCTTGTTCTTTAGATTGAATGATTCCATCCCACAGGGATATCTGTAAAAAGGTAACAAAAGAACATAAACAATATATATGATACATCATATACCAAAGCTTGATATGAAAAATGTAAAAGCATAACATGCAACGGCAAATGTATCTGATTGACATGAATAATATAAACAAAAATTCAAAATCCATCAACTTATCCTTCATATTTAATGGAGCTGGTAAACTTCCAATTTAAATGTATACATTTCAAGTTAAGATGCGAAGATAGAATGAAACCTGGTTCAAGGCATTCTTTTTAGTTTCATACTCAGCAGCTAAAAAGACAAAAACCTGCAAGCATATAAAAAGGGGCAAAACTGAGTCCTTTAAACATCCCTGAAATTCTAACTACCAAAAAATAATTAATTGATCAGAAATTGGGAATAGGATCCCCATGCACTATATTATATAAGTATATAACTCCAACACTTCCATAGAAATACAATTCAATCCATAGACAACATAACGTGCAAAGAAAGTCAACAATAGAAATAAATATTTCAGAAAGAAAAAAAAGACAATTTATGACAATAGGTAAGGCACCTTAAACTTTAAGAAGTGTTTAAGTCATTAAGAGGGGAAGAACAGAGAAAGAGCTGACAAAATTGACAACAGAACAAGACATGTATCACATCTTAATACATAATACATCCAGTTAGTTCTATTTTCCCCCACCCCACTTTAATTCATGCCAGAGCACTCATAAGAAGCCAAGGGGAACAGACAACAAAAAATTGATCATAACGTATAATGCAAATTCAAGTAAAGAACCTGTTTTGTGTTCCAAGTGAAAAGTGACTGTAAATCTGCCGATATATTTAGTGTCAGGCTGACCTGAAAATTTGAAAAGGCAGGTTAATGAACAATGCATAAATATAACATCTGAATAGCAGAGAAAGGCATATAAAGATGTGGTTTATAACACAGGAAGATAATAAGATCATAACACAATATGCAGCTACAAATTCAGAACATATACAGAAAAATATTTGATGACACTCACATAGTATACAGCATTTAATATGACAAGCTCTTATATCTTTTTCACTGCAAATAGCACATGATAGAAGTAACAATTTTTTTTGCCATGCTAAGTTAGTTTAAAAGTTCGTTGTATGGACTAGAACCAACATGAGATTTCCAAGTATTTCTGACTTTCTTGAATACTTTAAAAAATGTACAATTATCACTTGTATATACAAATATGGACATCCAAAATTTATCTTAAGCAATTATGTAGGATAATCTACAAGATCTACATCAAATTTAAATTTTATTTGAACATACACACATTTAAAAAGAATTTTAAAAAAACTAGGAACTTAATCATAGAATCTCAGTTTTAGTTTTAAGTTTAGTTTCGATAACAAGGCATTGATACCTTCACCAAATATTATACTCTTGCGTATAATATAGGTATCCTAAATCAGAAATTTTATTAGACCAATCATTCTCAGTTGTCACAAATGTTAATCATTTCGCTATCCCAGTAGGTGTACATACAAATTTCACTGTCCCAAGTTTACGAATGTTTTATCAGCCCCTAACATTTGGCTCATTTTGGTTAGACCAGAAACTTATCAATATTTAAATGAATAAAAATGCAACCAGCAACACCTTTGGTAAAACCTCCTAATAAAAGAACAGAATAGCATTTGAACCAAGGGGGCTACACACCTGAATGTGCAATACTTAAAACAGAAACTAATTTATTTAACTTTTGGGGAGTTCTATTCTAAGTTTTCTTTTTGTTAAGATGTCATAATGTCATATTCTCCTATTGTAATTTTCCCCCTTCTCTCCTAATACTATTTCTTTTTTTTTTATCAAAAAACGGTGATTCCACCCTATGCATGATCCTGATGAAACATGGTTACAATTTTTTCATCATCATTATGAAAATTATACAATCTACAATATAAAGAGGAGGGATCCACTTACTCCAAGATTTGTGGAATGTTTTCAATATACAGTCTGGATGTGTTGGAGGACAGAACAGATTTGTGGAATGTTTTCAATATTTTATAAAAGGGGAGGGATCCACTTACTCCAAGAGTAAGTGGAAAAGACTTACTCTTCATCTAAGCCATCCAATCTTGGAAAATCCAATGGTTTAGATGTACTCACCAATTCAAACCATTGGATTTCCAAAAAATGAATAATCATGATGAGGAGTAAGTCTTTACCACTTACTCTTGGAGTAAGTGGATCCCTCCCCTTTTATAAAATATTGAAAACATTCCACAAATCTGTTCTGTCCTCCAACACATCCAGACTATCAAACCTTAAATGCCCTAAACCATCCTGCCAAAATCTATTAATATACTGTCCACAACAAGTACATTTTACAGTCTTGGAAGTTGCAACAGGAAAAAACACATCCATTTTCAATCCACGAAACACATTCACTCCTTCACCTCCACTTCAATATGTTCCCTAACTATATTACACCTTTCACCTACAACATAGCAATCACCCATCAAAGCAAGCCTCCCCACCAAGGTTTTAAATTGCAGCAACAATATTGCGGTTTTGGTAGTCTTCACAACCACAGTTTCCCACAATCGCGATAAACCACAATTTAAAACCAAGCTCCCATATTTTCACCATATACCAATGTTTTAAATTACACACTACAACCACAATATTATATTGCAGTTTTCGGATCTCCACAATGGCAACACGACTTCCGCATCGGCCACATTTTCCCTCAATTTTTTTCGCAATTACAGTAAACCATAGCAATTTTTTCGTATTTTCCCTCAACACAACTGCCACATTGGCCACATTATCCCTAATTTTTTTCACAATTACGGGCGAATGCAATTTAAAAGACTGTCCTATACTCTCACAAAATTACAACCAAGTATCAGCCAGTGGTAAATTAGTTATATTAAAGGTTAAATTAATTAGATCTCTGATCTCTCCTTTCTCAAACGCCAAGACAAACACAAATCGAATCAGAGCAAAACCTAATAACAAGAACAGCACAAAATAATAAAAAATTACCTCGTCATTGCCATGAGGTTGTTTTTGAAACCAGTTAATGTTCAAAACCTAAAATAATAGTAAAGGATAATTAAAATAGATAACATGAAAAAAGAGTAATAATAAGAAAGAGAGAGATGAACCTTGACTTGAGCGAGAGGGTTAGGGTGATTGAATGTATCAGTAAAAGAAGCGATGGCGCAGATAAGAGCGAGAATGGTTAAAGCGAATGTGAATAACGCGTTCAATCTATAACCAAACGAATGCATTTTTCTGATTCTCTCTCTAATGTTTGATTCAGAGAGTTATATTATTCTTATTATGAGTTGGGGATTGAGTGAGACTACGTTACTGCTTTTTTCTTTCCTCTATTCTCATTGGATCAAACACGTATCAACTACACACTCTTTTCCTTTTTTCCCTTCTCTTTAAATACTTTATTAACTTTTAAATAAATGTTGTACATGTCATCATTACTGCTTAAATGAAAAATGATGGATATAAAAGTTATCGCATGAATAATATAATTATTATATCCTATGAAAATTAATTGATATAAATGATTTTGATCAATATAATTGTAGGACTAATATAATTATTATAACATATGAAAATTGATCGATATTATTGTATGACTAATATAATTATTATAACGTATGACTGATTAATTGATATAAATGATTTTAATCGATATAATTACATGACTAATATAATTATTAATTGAATGAGTAATATAATTATTATAACGTATGACTGATTTATCAATTTAATGGTTGAAGAGAGTATAAAACGGTTTCCATAACACTACATTAAGGTGTGTCTTTTAGGAGAATGCAAGGTTGTAAATTTTTAGATATTTAATTATCAATGAACTATTTACTATTTTTTAAATATTAATAAAATTGACCTTTCGATAATAAATAATATTTTTTATTGAAACAAATATACGCAATTAATGATTATAGTTTTAAAGTTTAGGTAATTTTTAATTTAAATTTAAAAGTAGAGGTATAGAATATTGACTTTCTGAATCATAGACTTGCTCTTAATTGTTCATTATCATATTTTCTAATTTTACGGTGATATATTTATATTTAATGCAGTCATATATTTTTATTCAATTTAGTGTAAGTGAAAATTTGAATTTGAAATCTAGATTTATACTTGCGTGAATTGGCTTGTCTCTATTATCAATTTACACTTTCAATCTTTGTTCTATTATATCTCAAAAACTAAATTTATCATTATCACTCACTTATAATCAATTTATATATTTTGTTACTTTAAATTCTAGTGTATATAAATTTATTTATAAAAGTATTAATCTATAATCTGAAATTTATTAAATTTAAAAAACATGAATGATAAAATGTTAGTATTCAGTAATTATGATTAAGAACATGCTATATGTCTCTCTTCTAAGCATGAAAGAGAGCTTGGATAATTACCACTTTAAAAAAAACAATTTATGAGAAAAATGTGAAAGAGAAAAGATCTCAAAGTTGAACAAGGATTATCCTTCACAAGAAATTGGTGTCTCCATGTCCCAACCAGGAAGGGCAATGAGGTCGAGTGGGCATTGGTAGTGCATACTTGTGCCCACACCCATACTATTTGCAAGTACCCGTGTGGGTAGCGGGTATTCGTTTGTAAGATTTTTAATTTTAATTATATTTTTATATATTTTAAAATAATTAATATATAAAAATAATTATTACTTAATTAATATAATATGAATATGATAATTTTATGATTATAGTCTCATCACTAAATTTTATTATGAAATAATAATAAAATAGACAAATATAATGTTAAATTAATAATAATTAAGTATAAAATATATACACGGGTACCCGCATGGTGGGTATCATGATACCCATGAGCTATTTTTTCGGGTACTCATTGCAGGTATTTTCATGGGTACGCACGTGTCTAGGTATTTTTGTTATCCCTAGTCCCAAGCCAATCACATTACACCAAGTAATGTAAAAAATATTATTTTCTGTTTTTTTAATTTTCTTTTTAATTAGGTGACAATTTTTAATTGAGTTGGGATATCAAAAATGGGACAAAAGATCTTTCTTCCTCAAAGTTAGGAACAATGATTCTCTATCCCAAACGAACTTTGTCTCCATGTCCCAATCCAATGAAATTACAACAAATAATATAAAATATTATTTTATGTTTTTATAACTTTTTTTCAAATTAAATGACACATTTTGATTTGTCCAGGACACCATTAGGGACACCAAATAGAACAACAAATTTCATTCCCAAAGTTAGGGATAGGGTGGTTATTTATAAATAATATTTTTATTTATAGACCCAAAACAAACCATAAGACATCAAGAATTTTTTATCCTTATTGAAGTAAAAATTCATTAATCATGTAATATAACTTTCTTTTTTACTTTTTTCTGGCAGCACTGTATATATCATTAATCATATTATTAACTAGTGCGAGAATATATTAATTAGGAGCAACAACATTAGTGATTAACAACACAAGTAGCATTTTTATTTAGTTCAAAGTCTTTATTCTTTATATTATTAACCATAGCAAGTAGATGCTTACATAATAGTAGTTAAGCATAAACTCTCTCTAAGTGCCTCTTCCACTCTCCATAGTTTATGGATAATCCTAAGGATTGTTGAGGTCAAAGAGATTAGAACATGATTTTCCATGAGACTTCAATGAATTGGTGTTAAACCCAACCCTTGACCTTGCCAAATCAAACACCACCAAGTTTTCTTCCAATTGGTGTGTCCCTAATGCAATTCCAGCTCTAGTATGAACCCCTCCATCCACAAACCCTAAACATGAAACCCCATCTTGTGCCTGAACCATCAAATTCTCACCAGAAATTCTCCAAACAACATCACTCTTATCCATAATAAGGTCAACACTAGGAACACCACCACTTATTTTCTTAGTGTCATAGCATAACCCAAATGGCCCCACAGCTTTAACTTGAGCTTGTTTTGGCACATTGTTAGCAAACACTTGAGTAAATACCTCAAATATAGAGTGGCGAAGAACTGTGTAAGGATTTGTAGTTGTAATCATAGCTCCTCCAATTTCACTACTTTCATGGTATGAAGATGATGATGATGATGGGAACATAGATGGGTTTTTAGTTGGTATCACCATGTGTTTGTTAACCCTTATGGCACTTACTTGAATAAAGTACTCACCTTGTTTGCTTATGGTTAATGGGGTGTACACCATGTCATGCAAAACATCAAGACTATTATGTATGTAATTGTTATTATTTGGGTCATTGATATCTCCAAATAATATAGCACCATTTGATGTTGGGTAACTAGAGAGGCACATGGTGAATTGGCGTTTAAGGCCAAAATGAGAGAAAAGTTGGTTAGGTAGTGAAATTGGTGCATGGCCAAGGCCAAGAGCACCTTGAACATTATTTGGGAGACCCTTTTGGGTAAGGAAGGTAGGTGCACAAGAGAAGAGGAATTGAGGGATTTTAACCAATGACCCAAGTTTTGATCCATGAGTGGAATGTAATGCTAGGACATCTTGTGCAAGCTCACCTAACCCACTTTCTTGAGTAACCGGGTTACTAGAAATGAGGCCACAAGTGTTGTTGTGGCAACCTGGTCTTGATGTGGTTGAGTCAGTGCAAGTGAAGCATTGGTGAGTGTTGGCTCTTGAGCATTGAGTGGAGTGACAAAAGGGTGCTTGGTATGTTGAAGATGAGTAGTGTTGGGAACATGTTACCCATAAGTGTTTACCATTTAGGTCTAGTAGGACTGGAACTTGCATAAGTGGGGTTCTCTTAAGGATATTGCCCCAATGAAGTTTGGTTGAAGCATCTTGTTGAATGGGTAGAACAAGGAGGTTTGGTTTGGAAGAAGAAGTGGGTTGAGAATTATGATATAATGATTGTGAGTTTTGTGATGAGGATGTCACAAAAAGGAAAGAGTAAGAAAGAGAGATCACTAGAATATGAAGGATAGGAGCCATATTTTTTGCCATATATGAGAAACCTTTCTATAGTTATATTTATATAGCAAGTTTGGAATATGAGATATGGTTTAGTAGTTCCACCAAAAATAAAATGAATCTGAATTGAATGTAGAGTGTAATGATTAAGTAGAATTTTGACACGTGACAAAAACAAAATTTAAATGGTTCAGATTTTTATTTTTTTAAAATTGATTTTTTTTAAAAGATATAGTGTAGTAGCATGTAAAATATGTTTATATATATATATATAGGATAACCGTTTGGAGGGGAATAATGAATTAATGAGGAGAGGAGATTAAATTTTGTAACTTACACTCTTTTAAGTTTCATTTTACTTTAACATTTTTCAGATTTTTATATTATTTATTGTATTTTACTTTAACATTTTTCAGTTTTTATATTATTTATTATTTCAAAAAATATTAACTACTTTTTACTTTTTCTTATTGTCTTTTAGTGTTTATATTATCCCACATTAATCACTCAAACTTTTTTCTTAGAAATAATATTTATAATATGAAGAAGTATTATTAAGAATACTTTAGTCAAAACAACATTATTTTATATTTTAATTAACACTCTCCATTATTACTCTAATCTGCATCCATTAGTCTCAGAGAGGATACTGCTATTCATAGGAGATCACCACAAATATGTCACCAATATATAACTTGTAATGTTTGTTAGGAAAAATATTTAAATCAAAACCTATATAGAGCTTGTGATATGTTATAGGTAAATGTCTATATAGAAATAATCAATGGGTATTTGAATATGTGCTTTTAATGTATTTATGCGAATTTGTGTCTAACAGTAAATAAATATTCCATACCTGTGACATTAGTTTGGAAGTGTGTGTGAGGTGTGAATTTCTAAGACTTATGAAAAGTTGGTGTGATAAATTAAAATAGAGAGAAGAAAACAAAGGGTTGATGAGTGTATGGGTACTTGGCAACGGAGAAGTTTGCATGTATTGCTGTTGCTCACTGACTTGGTTTGGAATTTTGTCTGTGCCATGCATCACTGTATCAACTCCTAGCTGTTGATTTATTGAGCTGTCTCTTTGTATAGTAATAGGATTTTGTAGTGTTAAATATTACTCACTATAGTCTAGCTAAACTTTATCCTTCATCCGTTATGTTAGTATGTTATTGTTTTAAACTTGAACTCAGCTATAGATATAAAAGTTGTTAATCTGACCCAAAAGTCGATCAAATAGGTTTTTGATCCCCAAATTTAGCCAAAAAAAACCAATTAAATATATATCCCTTTTAAATAATTACTAATTCCAATTGAAATAATATATAAGAAACTTGATTATGATATACATAAGTTATAAGATTATAGGTTCATATTCATTAAACTTCATCTTGATTATGATATACATAAGTTATAAGATTATAGGTTCATATTCATTAAACTTCATCTGTAACTTATATGTTAAGAATTTATGTCACTTTAAACATATTAACTATGTTATTTTAAACATATTAGTTTAACATATTATGAAAATTACTTTAAGGTTAATAAAAAAATTTGATTCTAAAAACTGATTTTGTACATTTATATTTAGCATTTTAATAGATTGTTGCACAAATCCTATAAATCGAGTTTCCATAACATTTTAGGACTTAAAAGATCCAAATTGAGCAAGGATTAGTGTCAAGAAGCCAAAATTGACTTAAGGCTAGCTATATGAGCGTGAAAGAAGTGTCAAGCACAACTTGACTAGCTGAAAATTCGAGCCAGATAAAGAGATACGCTAAGCGCACTGATCCCCTGTGCTTCGCGAAATGATAAAATTTCAAATTCATAAAAATGGATCAAAAAATGCTTTGAAGGGACCTAATTTACTATTCACATACTATTTCGGTGAAATTGGAAAGGCTAGTATAGACTGGAAACAAGATGTAAAAAGTAAGAGCGGGTGAAGAGAGGAGTTGATGTAAGCTCAAGAAATAGGTATATATTGTCCTTTGGGTTGTATTTTCTTCAATTCTTTATTATTTGCTTTAGTTCTTTATGAAAATACTTAGCTAAATTTCTCTTTTGTTGGGATTAAATGTAATATTTGGAGGTATTGATTAAATTTCTTTAATACACTTGAATTTAATTATGTTAATTATGAGGTATTGATTCTTATAAGTTGTATATGTTATGCATAATGCCTATTTGGAGGGTGACGACTTCCGTTGTATGAATTTGGTTATGAACCCAGGAAGAAATTCTCTATTTCATAGCCCAAACTAGTAACTCATATTTTAATATAATTCTAGATGTAATTTTGTGCTAAAAGTCACATATGTATGTGCCTCTGTTGGTATCATTGTTAGACATAGATTCATATGAACATTGAATAACTCTCAAATTTATTAACATAAACTATTAGACATAGATGTATGTTTAACGGTTCATATAGAGCTTTATTGCATGAATTACTAAATTGACTAAGACATTAGGTTTTAATAATTTTGAGTCCCCGTAGATTCTAGAAAGAGAAGCTAGAAATGGGGAGATAAGCTTCCGGCCTATAAAGTAAAGGTAGAAATGTGGAGAGGAAATTCATGATGTGCTTCTAAAGCTTGTATCCCCATATTTCAGCAAGTCCTTGTGGATTCAATAACTCTTTTATCTAAAAAGGTAGTCCAAATAAATATTAGACGATGTAGTAATTATACATTTATACTTCTGTTTGCCACCATTGAATAAAAATATTACTCTATAAGCTCAAACCAGTTGATTATTGTTGATATCATGAAACAATTCTCTATATACCTACGGTTGTAGCGGTTCGGTTCTGCAATTCTGCAATTCTGCATGTCATGACACTCATGAGTACGGACCACTTTATCTCATGAGTCATGAGAAGGGAACACTCTCAGTTCGAATCAACTGACAAATAATGAAACAATGATGCATTGAATATATATTCAAATAAGTCATATAGTTTTGTAATCTTGTACCATATACCATAAGCTACATGTCTTAAAATTATGCAATGTGTTAGTACGTGTTTTAATATTGTGCCATAAACCATTTTCATCATTTATTTTCTTGTCAAGGTTATAGTGTATGTCTTCAACTAAGTTGAATCAAGGATTAGTTCGGTTCAATTCGAAACTCGATTTGGATTCGAAACAAACTATGTTTCCATTCGAATTTGATTCGATTAAAATTTAAGTTTTCTATATATATATATAGGCGCAGGTGTCATATGTGCGACTGCTCAAGTCCCACAATAATATGAGACTCATTCTTAATTTTTGATTAAATACCTTTATTTTTTATTTTGTTTTATTAATAATATTTATTTCTATAAATCATGTAGTTATTTTACTACATTTTATAGTTTTACTTTAGGTTCATTTGGTAATAATCATAATAAAAAAGACAAAATGATTAAAACTTTAGAGCTCATCAAAATTTAAAATTTATAAATTGATATTTTTATAATAAAATTTACGTAGTCTTCAAAAAATCAATTATAGTTTAAAACTACATCACATAATGTGTGAGAATCATAATCACACGATTATCTCAAACCCTATAAAAAATCTATAATTTTCTAATAAAATTAAGACTCATATATTTTCCTACACAAAACCTCTATTATGTCTATATATATATATATAGGGGATGACTCAATTAAGAACAATTCTCATATGAAAATTGTGAGAACAATAAATATGAGTCTTACAACCAAATGTTAGGATTAAAAGTTAGTTATTGGTTACATGATAATAATGTATATGTATTTTTTAATCTTGACCGTTCAAATAAGATCTAATAGTCTACATTAATTGTTCTCATTTCTCACAATAGCACATTGTTATCACATTATATATAGGAGGGATCAATTTACTCCGAGAGTAAGTTTTTTAAACTTATTCCACATCTTAGCCATCAATTCTATAGAAATCCAATGGTTTAGATCTACTTATATATATATATAATGAGTTAGCTTATGAAGTTCTATTTTACTCCGGTTGGGCTTGTTTATTTAATCAATTTTATAACTAATTTTTATATATTTAATATTTATAGTACAAATTAAAGTATGTGATTGGCTACAAATTTTATGATAGTTGGGGTTAGATATTGAACTACGATTATACTTTACATTTGTATTTGTTCTATTATGAAGTTATATGTTCTATTTGTGTTATCATATTAGTAAGATGATAGAACCATTAAGCTAAAAAAAATTCATCACTTGACATGTACACTTGATTGTCATCTGTTTGTGTTTGTTGGACAGAGGACTCCGACCAATTACATTATTACTGAGGTATGAGAAGAGTACAGTGTCATAAGTGATGCACCATGTCTTGAAACAAAATCTTAAAGCATTAGTTTCATAAGTCTTTTCTACTTATAAATTTTTTTACTTTTCCTCATATATCCAATGTGAAACTTCACACTTAAATAAATATTTATTCAGATGTCCTTAACCTCAGCTCTAGCGGCTAATAATAAGAACCAATAAGTATATATAAATTTTATTGATAATGATGTGTACTCAAATAATGAAAAGTTTAATAATGATTTAGTTTTTTTTAAGTAAACCCAATTTTAGTTCCTTATCACCTAAGGGCCAAAGTTAAAAAACAACTTATTATCATTGAGCATTGGATTCTGCCTTTCACCATTTCAGAAAGCTTATGTGAGTCTGCATGGTAATATATAATTTTTTTTTCTCCATTTCATAAATGAATGTTTTTTTTCAAATTCTTTTGAGTAAAAAATGTTGTTGAGGTGTGCAAGCAGGGTTCATAATTTACTATCTATAAATTATTATAATTTTTTCAAGCAAGATTAGGTGCTAATTGACATGTTAATGGATTGGATAAATTGTAATCAATTAGAAAGAGAAGGATCATCCTTTATACTTGCACTAGAGGTGACTCAATATCACCCGACTCATCTATTTCCTCTTAGACCTTAACCTAAGTCAGTATATACTTACAACGAATTAATTGATCTAGAAATAGGTGATCAGATTTGAATTAAGTTAGAAAAAATATTGTATATGTTTTTAGTTTATCCCAATATCTTAAAATATTATTTTTTATTGACATATAATATCTATTATTTTATTAAAAGGGTTGTTATTTTATCCCAATATCTTCCCACATTTTATAACTAAGAATCACAAGATTAATATGTAGTCGCCTACTTATCATTTTAAATTAAAAACGTATGATTTCCATGTGTCATAAGAGTGTGGTGTTTATCCAACACAATAATAAAAAATAACATCTATCTTGTGTGAAGAATTAATATTCATTATTTTTAATAAAAATATATCAACAATTAACATATTAATATATATTATTAACCTTATAGTAAACTTATTTGGTTAAGTTGTGTGACATGATGTAACACCCTTCTTTTCTATATCATTAAATGTTTTGTATTTTAACAAAATATACTTTCTGAAAGATCTTATTTTACAATTTTAATAATGAATTATAGTATTCTTTTATTAATTTTATGTACTTCAAATAATAAAGCCAAGTTTTTAAAATAAATTTTATTACTTCATGAGTAATTTACATAGACATTTTTATATTTTAATGATATCCCTTTGGAAGGGTTGGCTTGCTTGATATCCATGATCGGCATGCTTGTCTAAATTTTATTAACAAACTCTTTAGCTCATGATCAAATTGTTCCTTAGTTAAGAACATCTAATACTTCTTGATGATAAAATTTGTTTGCCTATAAAAAGTATAATTTTAATATCATTCTAAGCTAAAAGTTAATGATTTTATATATTATTTTTAGTAATTTTTATGCTTGTGAGTAATTTATAAGCTACTCTAAAAAAAACTTAAGTAGGTCTTTAATTCTATCTACATTAGCAAGTGACCCGTGCAAATATTTTTTTATATGATTCAGAACATACATTATATATGCATTCATATGGTTAAGAACACAAGTTTTTTGTGCATTTGCATGGTTAAAACATACATATTACATGTACATTAAGAAGACACATGTGACCAGTGCATTCACATGGTTAAAAACACACATGTTATCTGTACATTCACATTGCTAAGAAAATACATGTTACTCATACACTTTTGTATTTTCTTGATTGATTTTCATGCTCTATAGTCTATATATTTGGCTAACTAATAAATATAATAAAAACTTATATTGTTCATTATTAATATAGACGTACATATGGAAAATTTGTTTAATTTTATGATTTATTGTGATAATTTCTTAATGTAACTTGTTTATAATTTATTTTACTTCTAAGATAGTATTTCTTAGTAGATGTTAGTATAATTGATTTATTATTTCATATTTCATATTTTTAATAAGTAATTTAATGATTAGTACTTTTCGGGTTTAATGATTTAGTATGACAACTTCGAAAATAATATTTTAATAGATAGAAATGAAATTTAGTAATAAATGATCATTGAAATAGATAAGTTGTAATTATATAGTTTAGTTTTTTTCTCAAAATAATGGAGACCTAAATGATTTAGGATTAAAACTGTTAAAATATTTTAACGATAGTAATGAAAATGAGAAAATTATAATTAAATTTTTAGATTTTTTTTAAAAATAAAGTAGACATACTAATTTGCATGTAGTGATTAATATACATTATTTTCCACCTTTAATAACATTATCGATATCACCCATAAACACCACATTAAATGACAATATGTGTTTCTATTCCCTTATTTTCACCAGTTTTATTTCTTTCCTAATGGTCGACGGTATTTATTCAAAGTAATTATTAATTATTAGTTTGCAACTGATAGACAATATTTATTCACTTATTCGATTACAAATTACAATAGTATAACAAAATTTATTGTCATTATTCACCTATGTAATCTTTATTCCCTTATGAATTTTCATTTATTGTTAGTTTTCTACTATGTATTTTTATAGATAGATGACATTTTATTATCTTTAATTAACTTATACAATACATTTGAGAGATAATTAAAAAATTATGGTGTCATTTTTTAATAAATATATAACATATGTAATGATTAATAAATTCAATAAAAATCTAAGATAAAAAATTATATTCATAGTATATTTTAATTTGATAACAATAAAGTTTTGTTTTTACCATAACATAGATTCAAAGATAAACAAATATATTAAGTTAACTTCCATGAAGATTTGTACATCTCTTTTTAGAACAATGAAGAAACATTATATTTTTGACATTTGAATTATTTAAAGATTCATAATCAAATATCAAATATGATGAGAAAACTTAAATGAAATGAACATGTATAGATTGACAATGTTGGAGGGAAATGAAGGAAATTTTTTTGGAGGGAAATGAGTGATTGTGGTGATGACACATGTCATGGCTAATATGTCAAGGACTTAGTTTTCTTATATAGTATATAGATGGCAGCAGCCATATATCACTTATGGATAGAAAGGAAATTGAGGATTTTCAGGAGAAGTGAAAGGGAAAAAGATATTTTCATCACTGGATAGACAAATACTTAATTTTACGTATATTTTTAATGACAAAAGTGTTATTACATTATAAATCAAAGAATAAAAATGTCTTATCATATTATGTTTTCTTTTGTTTTTTGTATTAGTTGTCTCTCCATTAATAGTGAAAATGTTTACTTTAGTGAGACAGCATTATAAGCAACTTTTTGAGTGAGACTGGAGAGGGAATTGATGTAAAAAAACAATTTACATTGACATTTATATCATTTTCATTTAAAATAAGATACATTTTTACCATTAGAATACACATGAAAAAATCATTTCTGAAGAGTAATCTTTCTCCAACTTTTTGAGGAGAGTAAACAAAATATCCTAAGTAGACTTAAATGGTGTATCCCAAAAAAAGTTACAAGGGAAGATAATGAATTATGTAAAACTGATTTAGTTTGTAAAACAATTATGTGCTTACCCAAAAAAGAAGAAAAGAAAAACAAAATTGGAAGCCAAATACATAAACACTATATATAACTTGAACCATATAATAAAATCCACTAGCATTAGGCTATTGACAAGAGACCTAGGTGAAGTGATATATTCAAGTCTCACTCCACCATAACAAAATAAACTATATAATAAACATAAAGGCTTCACATTTTCATAACCGAGATAGCAAAAAAATAAAAGTAGTTATAAAACAAAGTAGTTAGAAGTAATTTACATGATAGTGCAAGACGATTCAATGTTATCATCACTGAAAACATATGTGAAAGGATCAACAATGGGGTGAGAGTGGTTGGGTGGTAACATGGGTGGTTGGTACTTGTTCATATTTGGTTGTTGTTGCTGTTGTTGGTCTATCATCATGGGATTCATGGCCATGTCTTGTTGCTGCTTATGGTTATTGTATGAAGGAGGTTGCATTCCTTGGCCACCCCTATCCATGGCTTGAACATTCCCCATTTGACCCATTGGACCATTTTGATGCATTTGTGAGCCCATTGGACCATTTTGTTGCATCGGTGGGATCATTGAACCATTTTGATGACCCATTGGACCATTTTGATGCATTTGTGAGCCCATTGGACCATTTTGTTTCATTAGTGGGGCCATATGACCCATTGGATCATTTTGATGCATTTGTGGGCCCATTGGACCATTTTGTTGCATTGGTGGGATCATTGAACCATTTTGATGCATTTTTGGGGCCATGTGACCCATTGGACCATTTTGATGCATTGGTGGGCCAATTGGACCAATTTGATGTACTTGTTGGCCCATATGACCCACAATGCCATTAGTGTCATTTGTGCCTCTTTTGGCCATTTTAGCATTATGTCTTAGGATATCAAATTGAAACAAATCCAAGTGATTTCTAGCCTTTTCCCATTCCTTGGCATTGTTGTTGGTGCCAGCTGGTCCTCCCTTCTTGTCAAATCCTAGATACCGACCTAGGAAAGCACATGCACTTTTCTTTTTCTTTTTATTAACATCTATGTCCTTGTTTTTGGTTGCATGGTCCACATTGCCTTCCATTCCCTTTTCATAATTTCGACCTTTACAAGTACATTTGTCCATCATTTGCATTGCTATATCACTCACATCAACTCCTTTCCCACCATAGGCTTTATGGTTATTCATGATCGGTCCTTCATTAAATAAACTTGTTGGAGCATTAAACGTGCCAAATGGAGCATTAGGCCCGTTAAAAGAACCAGGTGGAGCATTAGGCCGATTAAGCATGCTAGTTGGTCCATTAGGCCCATTTAACGCACTCGGTGGAGCATACGACCCATTAAATGTACTACCTGGAGCATAAGGCCCATTAAACATACTAGGTTGACCATTATGCCCATTAAACATATCAGGTTGACTGTTAAACATACCAACTTGACCTCTAGGCCCATTAAGTGTACTAGGTTGACCATTAGGCCCATTAAATGTACTAGGTTGACCATTAGGCCCATTAAACGTACCATATTGAGCATTAGGCCCATTAGACATACCAACTTGACCTCTAGGTCCATTAAGTGTAGTAGGTTGACCATTAGGCCCATTAACTGTACTAGGTTGACCATTAGGGCCATTAAATGTACTAGGTTGACCATTAGAGATATCAGGTGGTCGACGAGCCCCATGGGCATTTTCCATATGTGGCATGATATTGTTGATCATAGAGTTATTATTATGCATAAGATAGGCACGACCATGTCCTCCTCGTTCATCAAAATTCTTCTTCTCATCAAATATCATATCTGGTAAGTTGAAGTGGCCAGATTTGTGTGCTATTTGTTCACCATTTTGATTTTGATTATGAGAATTATTGTAGTTCACTCCAACGCCATTATCAACTTGCAAGTAGTTTTGATTATACCCCATTATGCCTTTATCACCATTCCACATCTCAGCATTCTTCCCTGACCTCTTCAGAGTTTTTATGAGTCTTTCTGGATCCATATCCACATCCACTGCCACTATCACTTTCCCTTGTTCTTTATCTATACTCACAGAATACACCCCTACACAAATATTCATATATACTTTAATTAAAATTTACTACAAAATTAAGTAAATCAATTCAATAAAAAAGAGAATGTACCATCGATTTTATGCATAAGTTTCTTCACCTTCTTCTCACAGTCACCACAGTGGATATTAACCTTCAGAATATAACATGTCTACAAGGAAAAATCAATTACCATAAGTATATATTTATTACTAATACTCCAACAACAACAAAAAAACAAAAACTATTATCAATACCTAATGAACATGACATAATACAATAATAGTAAAAAGTGTGTACCTGTGTTTTCTGAGATTCTTGTTGTATACTCATCCTCAATTACTAGTTCGAAGAATAAGAAAGAACAAGAATTAATGT
This sequence comes from Lupinus albus, assembly GCA_009771035.1. Taxonomy (NCBI): domain Eukaryota; kingdom Viridiplantae; phylum Streptophyta; class Magnoliopsida; order Fabales; family Fabaceae; genus Lupinus; species Lupinus albus. Next base: position 884,070 of record CM020013.1, on the reverse strand, counting down.
TGGTTTGAAAGAAGAAGGAGAATGTTAGAGAGAGTTTATAAAGAAACTTTGGAAAGGCACAGAACATAGGATGTTATATATAAAGACATTGAAGACTAAACTTTTGATATCTTTTAATGATGTTTTTTTAGAATTAATGATTGAATTAGAATTTGTAAGGATACTAAATGATACTAAACTTTATATATTTGATTTAAAATAATAAATGAGATTAATACTTTGTAAAGAATTAATGATTGAATTAGATTTGTTTCAATTTATATTTCTTTAAATAATCTTTAATTTGTGACTCCGATATGTAATTGCGTTAAAATATTTCGAATAAGGATTTTGTGATTATTATCACTTTTTTTGTGATGGTAGATAAAAGATAAATAAGTTCTAAATCTCCAAATCATTGTACTACTACAAAACTTGAAAATTGTGAATGATTTTTTTATATATATACATCAAAATTTATCTAGGAAGATATTTTTGGAGTTGAAAATATTCTTATTGTAATGTGATTAGTTCTTAATGAAAGTTATTTTTATATGTAATACTTATACTCATTGTTTAAGAGAAAATAGTGATCTATACTTGAATGAAGTTGAATCACTTGGGTATTGGTATGTCTTTTATATTTTCCAAACCATTGCTGTTTCATATTAATATTTGCTTAATATGAATTTAAAACTATATTTTTGGGCAGGGACTAATTCTTTCTAGGTATTGAAGTTACTCCTTATAATAAACATCATTTTCCTCAATCAAATTTTGGTACTTTAAATGTGAAATATATTATTAAAAAAAGAAATAACTTCACGCATTAAAATGTGCTTTTGACAGCTTAGTTTTGCCATTTCTTCGAATGTAGGAATGATACTACACTCATTGTCATAAGGATTTGATGTTCTCAAACGAGTTTGACTCCTCTTCATTACATATGATAGAACAGTGCATATGTAGGATGCTAACACATGGCAAAAATAGTATTTAAATGGTCCAGATTTTTTCATATTTTTTTAAATTAATTATTTTTCAAAAACAACTCTCTCACATTCTCAGTACTGGACTCTCCAGTACTAAAGAGAAATATTTTCCTTCTTAAACACATCCCTAAATTTGTCCCGAACCAATCAAATTATAGTTAAAAAAGAAGTATTTTGTGATTTTCTTTATTTTTGATTTATTTTAATTGTTCTTCTTTCTTTCTAAACATGAGCATCACCATAACAAACAAAGCTTTTCCACGGTTATGTATGTATCAAACTTTTAACAAATAATTACCTACTAATTGTGTTTAAAGCTATCGAAAATGACAAATATTTGTTATCCCCAAACATGTCCTCGAGTCTGTTATGTGCTAATCAAAATAAAACAAAAATATAAAAATTCATGGATGTTTAATTTTTAAATTAAAATGACATATTTTGATTAATTTGGGACATGCTTGAGGACGTGTTTATTGCAATGGTGATGGCACAAAATAATATGGTTATATCCGCATTTATTGCAATCATAATTAATATTTCTATAAACAAATTATATCAAATTTACACCTGCAATCATAATTATCATTTGTCTAATTTAGGTCAAACTTAGTTTAATTCTCATTATTAAAGGCTTAAACTATTGGTCGCAATTAGGTTCCATTACTACAATTACAAACTCATTGAAGGAACAAGTTACTTAAAATTGTGATCGTGTATTAGTTGTAGACACTATCAAGGGGAATGCAGATCAGCTATCCCAAAGCCTGTACCTATTTCATGTTTTATCCAATTAAAAAAATCATTTAAATAAAAAGAAATTTCCTAAAATTAAAACCAAATATTTTTACATTAATTGATATAATATCATTGGTCAGAGATAGGGGATAATGAATTTTTGGGATAAAAGATCTATGTTACTATATATTAAGGGTGGCTTAATCTGTTTGTTGGTCCAATATAAAATTATAGAATAAAATCATCTTTGAAAGTTGATTTTATGTCACAATTGATCATTATGGTTATTTCATCAAAATTTCTTTTCTCTACTATTTGAAATTCAAGGATTTACTGTCCAAAATAATAAATTATATTGACAATATTGTAAATGATATGATGATATTATGATATAAAAACTCATATTTATACTAATATCATATTCTTACTTAAATAAGTAAACAAATCATAAAATAAAAAATAAAGTAACACCAATCTCAAGTAATTTTATAAGATACTCCCTTAATCCTAAGAGATTTTATCCTATATATATAAAGAAATATAATATATAATCATAATATGAGATATTATTTCTATATTTAAGTATTCTTTAGATATTTTCCATAAGATAATATGATATAGTTTCATATATTTTAACATCTACATTCTATATTAGCACAATTTACTTAGAAGATTTTGGTTCACCACATTTTGTATATCTACCCTTTTCTATACTCCACTAAATAACAGTGTATCACCCTTTTTATACCCTAAAATTAAACTCTATTAAATTGCTTAAGTTGATTAGATAATACTGAAATGATATGCATATTCCACATGTTGATTACTATGCTCATTTCACAAAATCGAAGTAAATAGTTAAACCGGAAGGCGGGGTAATTGAATAGCCGGTAGTGGCGTTCCAAGAGATGGTTGTTGTGTAAGGGGGTTGGAGGCTCCTTCAGTGGTGTTATTAACTGCCAACCGCGACGGTGACAATGCTCTGGTTAAAAACGGTGGTTGCATTGTGAAAACCCAACGGTCCTGTTTAAAGCTCAAGTTCAATAGCTTTGAAATCCTCCCTCTACTACTCCCTTCACAATCGGTCCGGTTCGGCAACAAAATGAAGCTACTAGCACGTTGTAATTGTCGATTTATTATTCTCTTTCTAACTTCTAACGGCAATCTTAAAGTGAATCGTTCCGTGTTCTCAACAGGTTGAACCAACGAATGCCCGGTCGAGTGTGACCTTGGAAACCTTCTTGGCCGGTTACATCGGTCTCGCGTGCGGGTCCGGTTCAATGTTCTTTTATTAGAAGGTGGAATTATTACTTACTAATTCTGGATTCGTTGATGATAAGACTCTTTCATGTTCTGTTGATACGACGTCGTTTTGTGCTTCAATGTCATGTACCGAGTCAACATTGGTTTGGATCGGTAATGCGTGAACTGACTCACCGGGTTGAGGAACAAGGTTGGCTCTACAAACCGGGCACGTGGAATGAGAAGATAGCCATTCATCAATGCATTCAGGATGGAACACGTGATCACATTTTGGAATTAAACGCAACGTATCCGAGTCTTCAAACTCGCATAAACAAATCGCACATTCCAATGCTTCTTTTCCAATTTTGTGAATCTTAACCTCTGAATATTCTAAAATTGGAAAAGTATCTATGAAAGCACGGTCAAGCCCACGTGGCACCTTACGTGGTCGAATTTCGACACCTTGGATTCGTATGTTGTTGGATGGGGCATCGGTGCAATGGCGGGTATAGATTGTGAAGAAACCCATTAAGAAGAAAGCTGCCACCATAACCACCAAGATTATGGTGATTGAGGGGTTGTAACCCCGTTCAAAATTATCGTTATTAACTTCCGACAGCGTACTAGGTTCATCATCACCGGATTGGGCCGTGGCCAGAGGGAAATAAAGGAGGAAACATATGTATAAAGTGGTTCTCATCGCAATTGATTAGGGTGTGTTTGTGTCATTGTGATTGATGAAGGTTTTGTAACTTCCTTTCTTTTAGAAAGAGTTTTGGGATAAACAAGGTTTGTTTTTGTGACATTATTGCCTTTTGGGAATGATGGTCCTAATCATATTGTGGAATAGGAAGTATCCGCATAAAGTGGAGAATTGTTTGGTTCTTTGTGTTTAAACATAGAAAATCAAATATTTTAATTTGCATGGCTATCATAGATACTAATTTAACTATTTGCTTTGTCATTCATTCATAATACAAGAGATAAGTCTGCATTAATTAGGAGTACTCAAAGGACAATAGTCTTTCTCAATATTAACATACAAATCTTTATAAAATTTTACTATTTTATAAATCTAATAAAGTTTTTATCCCAATACTTGTATTTAGAGATGTGCATGTTTGGTATTGATTAAAATTTTGAGTTTTTGCTTATTTTTTGAAAAATAAACTTAAAATATAAACTATGTATGTTTGTCAATCAAATAAAATTATAAACTCAAATTTTTTTGAAAAAATAAACCAAAAATTATTGGTTTGTTTATTTTTTCCCCCAAATTTCCCACTTCTCATTTTCCCCTTTTGTGATATTATTAAAATTTTTATATAAAACTTGACATTTGTGTATCATTTATTTTGTGTATTGTGTAATTAAAGTTGAGCAACTTCTATTTATTTGTATGTCATGTTGCTTTTTAATATTGTTATTCGTTTTTATATTTTATTTTATTTTTTATCCTTTGTTATATAATATTAAAAATTAGAATATATATATATATATGATGGTAAATATTAAAAAATGTATATTTAAGTATAAAATAACCATAACATAAACAAATAACCTCATACGCATTTCTGTAATTTACTATGTGAAAAATAATTTTTCTACCTTACCCAGACAAAATTAGTTTATATTCAGTTTTTAGTTAAGGTACTCAAACATAAAAAGATTATAATTTTTACAGTATATAATCTCACAGTTTATAAATTAATATTAAAAAGATCATACATACCAAACTCCTTAAAACTATGTGTGACCTATTTTATTTTACTTACTCCATTCTTTTATACCATGTATGTTATACCGGTAACTAGCATATAAACTAGTTTGACACTTGTGTTAAATAATGGTGAGAGTTTCTTCATTTAAATTTTTTTGTCTATATCAATTTACTCCCTCAAAAATTAAAAAACTTAAAATGATCCCAAAATATAATTATGGTTCAAATTAGTCATTTTTTATATTTTTGACTCATGATAATAATTACTTTTATTGATATTCACGATGTTTGAGTACTAGTTTGAATTTATACCATTTTAAAATCAAAATGATACATACAAACATTTATAAGAATCAAATTTGATATCCACTGTTAACTAAATATTGAACATGCATCATTAGACTCCTATTTTTTTGTCATTTTTTTCATAAGTCTAGTGATTGATAGTAGAAACTGCTTTAGTGTTTTCAGCTTTTGAAAAAGTGATTTTTTTGAGATGGCAACCCTTGAATCAATGATGGAATTATGTCAAACTGTTTTGTGATGTAATGGTGTTGTTTGTGTCATAGGGTAGACATATTTATGGCCCACATAGTTCATATTTGGGTTCTATTCCAAATGAATGATGACAAAGTCCTTTATGTCTTACCCAACATTTAGAGGAATCACAAATCAGGCAAAGATATGTTTGTTTTGAATAAGGCCAAACACCCTAGCAATAATGCAACAAACAACACGAGGATGACTTAAGTGACAACAATTTTCATATAAAACTGTGAGATTAATAAATTTGAGTGTTATAAATAATCATGAATAATTAAAATTAAAATTTAGTTATTGGTCACATGATAGTTATGTGCATATATCTTTTAATCTTAATCATTCAAATAAGATTCAATATTCTCTTTGCTCACAATTCCATATATATATATATATATATATATATATATATATATATATATATATGCAAGGCTGGTGAAGTAACAATAATGCAATGAGTTTTCATACACTTCCCTTATCTCGGCATCAAGAATATAATATACTTGCTTGGTTATTTGTTATAAAGCATTTTTAACCGCATTACAAAAACCAATAGAATAATTAATTTAATTATTTTTTGTTTAAAAATTAATACAACATTACAATTTTATTCTTACTTAATGCTATGTATCAACCAGACAAAAGCTAATATTTTGTTCATCATGTGTTAAATATTTTAAGAAAAAACAGCATACCCAAAATAACATTTTTATTTTGATATATATATATATATGGAAAGAACAGGGATTCTCTCGAGTAATGAATAGATAATTACTTATATTTATATTTGTTTTTAATAATAAAAATATAATTTTATTATAATTTAAAGGATAAATATGTCATTGAAATTTTTATTTTTTTTCATTTTTTAAAATATTTGACTATTAATTAATAAAAAATATTTTGACAAAAGAAAGTGATTACAACTGCCCAAAAGTGTCCCCTCTATCAACAAAAGTACTTGAGCCTTTTTCTCTCTAGCAATTTTAGCAAGAATCTCTGACTGTGTCAGCTTTTATTTTCTCTTTTGCATATTTTCATCAATGTTATTATTACCAAATGACCAAGTCCTTTCTCTTTTTGGTTTCATAAATTCAAGAGGAAGAGGAATAAAAGAATAATAAAAAGAATTTTACCAATTAAATATTTTTAAAATTTTCTCATTGCACAGGATTTCATTTTCATGTTTCAATATTCAAATATGAATCAATCTACAAATTAGACGTTGGTTTAGTGATATAAAGTCTTCCCGAATCCATATATATCGTACTAAGCCAAAAGTTAATATTCGATTTCTGATAACCATAGTTATTAGGGGGTTAATCACGTACATCAAAAGAGTTAGTTCCATATCCATAGAGGATACGTTTGATTATAGTAAAAAAATTCCTAATAAATGAGAATTAAGATAAATGTGCTTCAACTTTATGGTAAAAGATATAGGGAATAATGTAGGTCCTGGTATGAGGAGGTAACTCCCCTCCTTACACCAATTATATAGTGACATATGTTACCTCACATTCTTTTATTTCTTTCCAGTCTTTTCATATTTTGAATTGGTAATAATCATTTTCATTTTTCTCCCTTATTTCATTCACTCATGTTCACTTATCTTCTTCTTCCCCTTTCTCTCTATTCTCTTCATTCTAAAATCATAACTTTTAGAAGGTTTAAAAAGAATAATATAACTTTATGTCTTATATTCATCTTCTTCATGTTCAAATGCGGTAATAGTAGTGATGTTAACATGCAGTTGTATATATATTAATCTTCTTCATCTTCTCCACACATTTATTATTTTATTTTAAGAGAAAAGAAGAGATAAAGGGGAAGAAGAAGAGAAGTAAACATCAGTGAATGAAAGAGAGGGAGAAATGTAAATGATTATTACCAATTCAAAATATGAAAAGACATATGTTACGTCATAAATAAATGTGAGGTAACATATGTCATTATATAATTGGTATAAGGAGAGGAGTTACTTCCTCACAATAGAACCTACATTATTCCCAAAGATATATTAAGAAGCAACCATATATATATATAGATAGTTGTTCTTAATTCACACTTATCTGTTTTTGTCTGCTGGTTAAACCTATTATATATATATATAGTTCTACTCTACATTTCACGTGAAAAACAGTGTTCATTTTGTGTATCTTCACTTCAAATCCCTTTAAAAACTTGAGAAAAATACTTGTCAAGAAGACTCAATTCTTTCTTTCTTTCACTGCAATAATCTCTGAACATGAAAAATCTTTGACATGTGTTTGCATAGAAACATGGCACTAGAAGCAGTGATATATCCACAACAACCACAACACCCTTTTGCTTATGTTTCAATCAAAGACCTTCTCAACTATAACAACAACAACAACAACAACAACTTCATTAACCTTAAACAACAAGATCAAAAAGGTTCTATAAACACTTTTCTAGATAACCAAACAGAAAAGAAACATCCTTATGAAGAATCATCTATGTTAATGCCACAAATGAATGTTGATGAAGGGCATGTCCCATATGATATTCCAATATCTTTAGATCAGTTCAACACAAACAAGTTAGTAGATAACTCAACAACTTCTTCAAAGGTTTCTAGGCCAAAGAGAAGAAGAGTCAAAAGTAGAAAGAATAAGGAAGAAATAGAGAACCAGAGAATGACTCACATTGCTGTTGAACGTAACAGAAGAAAACAAATGAATGAGTATCTTTCTCTTCTTCGTTCTCTCATGCCTGAATCTTATGTCCAAAGGGTACTTCCATTACTTTTGCTTGTTCCATAGTTTTTGAGTAAAATAATTGGATATTTTTAAGTAGCTTCTGATTATAAGTTTTTTTTTAAATTATAAACTAAACTACCAAAGTCCAAGTATTTGGTTCCCTTAGGTAAAGTTTTTTATTAGAGACGGAGAAATTTTTAAATAATTTTTTCTAGATCGACCCGTTTTAGACAAAGTCTGATATAATTCTTAGATACTAGACTTTTGGATAAAAAATGTATGTAAAGTAAACTGAAAAGCACTTACTTCTAAAGGATATACTTACTCTCATTACTTGTTCTACCAAAATAGTTTGTTTTGGTTTTGATTACTTTGGGAGAAGATAATTCTTTTATTTCTTTCAAAAGTTTTATGAAATGGGTGTGATTTTTTGTGCAGTATATATAGTTGTGATTTTTTGGTTTCTTGAAATGGGTGTGTTTGTGTTTTGATTGATGAATGCAGGTTGATCAAGCATCCATAGTTGGAGGGGCTATTAACTTTGTTAAGGAGCTTGAGCAGAGGCTGCAATTTCTTGGTGCTAAGAAAGAAAAAGTAGAAGGAAAATCTGATGCAAGTACAAGCATACCCTTTTCTGATTTTTTCACCTTTCCACAGTATTCAACAAGTGCTAGTTTCTGTGAAAATTCTCTGGCCATGAATGAGCAAATGAGTGAAGTTAAGTGTGGCATTGCTGATATAGAAGTGGCAATGATGGAGACTCATGCAAATCTCAAAATAAGATCAAAGAAAAGGCCCAAACAGCTGTTGAAAATAATCTCTAGTTTGCATGTAATGCATCTCACAGTTTTGCATCTAAATGTTAATACCAGTGGGGAAATTGCTCTCTATTGTCTCAGTGTTAAGGTTTGTGTTTGGTGCCTTTGCTTTTCACTTTTCAGTCACTTTCCCACTGAAATTAAGCACTGAAAAGTGAAGATGTGTTATTGAAAATTTGTTGCAGGTGGAAGATGATTGCAACTTGAGATCAGTGGATGAGATAGCTGCAGCAGTATACCAAATACTGACTAGGATTCAAGAAGAGGCAATGTTGAATAATTAAGATTCTAACTTCAACTAATTTCCTCCATTTTATTTTTTTGTTTAACTAGAGAGCTTATTGATGATGGATATTTCCCACTTCTCTCCTATTTCAAGTTACGGGACGAACTTCTGCACAAATTGTTCCCTCGTGACCAAGAGATTACGGGTTCAAAACCTTCAGGCAACCTTACTACTCATCGGAGTAAGATGATTGCATATATCTATCCTCCTAGGTCCCATCGGGTGGAATCATCATGCACTGCCACTCTTTTTTTCCTTCCTATTTCAAGTTTTGTACCAAATTGTTGCAACTGCTGTTGATCCTTTGTGCATATACTAATTTAGACTTGATGTTGGTTCATTGAACTTGGTGAGTCTAAATGTCAACCTTCACAATAATACCTAAGACATTGACATGATTCAAAACTAACTACAAGAATTTAACATTGGTAGCAGAATATGACAGCAATAGTCTTTATCATCAACAACAAAAGAAGAAGAAAACATTGAATAACAGGCTTAACAATAATATCTATAGGCCAAGATCATAAACAATGTAAAAAATTAATAGGTTCTATCTTTATTAGCAAGTTTCTCCATCTCTTCATGTCTTACAACATCTTCAATAGTGCAATACAATTGTTTTATATGTTCCACTATGCCATATCATTTTGCAACTTCTAAGCAATTTTCCACTCCAATGGTGTAAATTTAAGCAACTCTAAATCATTAAATAAATTTATACTATTTGTCGGTCCAACCAAAACCGTCCTTGATGCAACTTTCACTCTCTCACCTTATGTTTGCAATGTAGGGACCCAAAATTTTCTATACAACCATTGCTTGAAAAAGCAAGGCAACTCAGTTCCACCTAAGCTCACTCTAATCATGCAACTGTCTAAGGTATGCAACCCTTAGGGATAAGGATCTTCCAAGTGACTAAGTAAAACATTACATGTGAAAGACAAATTATTATCTTATACTAGCCACTTCAACAAAAAAGATTATCTTATACTAGCCGATTGTGAGTACAAGTGATACGTAGTAGTCTTACATCGGCTTCATTGTATGACTGCATGTACCCGATGAGCTTTACTGGCTTCAGTGAATCAGTTAGGTCCACAATGTCAAGTTTAGCCTGATCCCCAAGAGAAAGAAAGTAGTTGAAAGTTTCAATGTTCCTGATAACACATGCAATATAAGCCACCGGTGTTTCTTTTGCAAGGCCATTACTAGCACCATTATAAATTGTTTTGCATCTACCAGTAGATCTGTCACTATCATCTTCTCTATAAACATGTTCACCATTCTCATGTCCACCATTTGGAGAGGGACCGTTGTGCGGTTCCATCCGATTCAAAAGAATGGTAAGTAGTCGAACGAGATGTGGAAGACAAAGTGGATCATATATCACATCTGCACCCAAACTGAAATAATAATGTAATAAGAATGGCACCCCAAACAAATTTTAAGGAACAGTGATGAAGTAGTTTTATATCTCATAATAAGTTAAAGTTCAACTCTCACACAATATCTGGCATGATATCTTGGAGTTCACTTTCTGATGCAGATTCCCATGGCAGATACATGCATTTTACCTGAGATATGTGGATCAGTTGAATCAACCACAGAATGTTCACACATATAATTCAGATTATATTTCCCTCTATCTATATAATTAAAAAATATTACGTTTAAAGAGAGCTGTCAAAGGTTGCAGGCACCATCTACACCAGACAGTTTTGATTTTAGTTCATATAACTTTTATCGACACAGATCAGATTGTGACTAACATGACAGCAAAAGTTCCAGAAAGATGATTTAATGATTAATCTTCCATGAACAAAACATCCAGTCATATGTTGAAACTACAAACTGGAAACTAAGGAAAATGTGAATAACGAGATGAGATGATAAGTTCGGGTAATCAAATTAATACTCTAGTGAAAGATGAATAGAGGATTACTATTTACGAGGTTTAGAAAAATCCTCAGTATTATATGAAAAACCTGAGAGATGAATGGTTTGAGGATTATTTTTATATAAACAAAATCTAATAGGCACCACTATATACAAATTGAGGCTCACCGATTTTGGATATTGGTTTCCTTGTGGCATGTCAGTTTCAACAATCAGGTGGTTCAACTCCAAATTTAACTTCATGTTAGCTAATGTTGATAGATCACCATCACTTAATATCACCTGTGAATAGACAACAGAAGAACTCAAAGTTGACTAAATTTGACAAGTATATCTCCCGAGATTACCGTAAAAAGAATCCATGCCGAATTTTTATTTTGTAAATCTCACTCTGCTCTAAAGTATTCTAATGTAAACATGGTTTAAAAGCATAAATGCTTTCATTTAAATTTATGCATAGGTCATCAAATAGTTTGATATACCTTGGAAGCTTTCACATGAGCTAGACATAATCCAACTAAGCCAACTCCTGAACCAATCTGTTTCAACTTTCACAAATATTAGGTAAGCGTATAATAAGAAAAGTCAAAAGGCATCTTAATGCAACGAGTGAAATGATTAAAATTTAAAAAACAGAAAATCAAAATTACGACTATTGCAAGGGAACAATTATATCTTAGAGCTAATTTGGTAAGTGGAGTTAATGGCATAATTGTTTATTCATGATTGGTTAATGTTAAAATTGCTACTAAACTAAAAAAATAATTCTTAAAACATATAACTGACCTCAAAGCATGATTTATTAGAAAACAATTCTGGATGAGAAAGTATTAACTCAGACAGAAACAGACTTGAAGGCCATATAGAGCACCTGCAAAACCATAACAATACCAACTATAAGAGGTTAATGTGAGTTATACAAAGACCATCCATACAAATGGCATGGACATATTGATGGAAGAAATATTATAAGCTGTAGACAGATCTAATAATGCTCAAGTCGGCAGCGTTGCTGGATTCAACAATCAACAAAGGGCAACCTTGAAAGGTTGCATTTTATATGCAAAATTTCAAGATATCAAATCGAAAGCATGGATTCAGATACGAGATATGTGTAGCACATCATACAGATATATTGATATAGAAAAACATATAGACAAAAAGTATCTAAAGGGTATCTAAGCATTTGAAGATATGATACATATCAAATACTGATATTACAACCAATTTAAAGTATCGATGCTTCATAGGATATCACGAATGAGCTTACCCTGTATCACCTTCAAGCATGTTTAGAGAACATTGCAACGGAAACAGCAATACCCTTGAGTCCGGACAACTTCGATTTTCAGAACAGCCTGGCGATACCAGTTAACAAGCAATGATAAGCTGAATGAAATACCATCATAAGAATCAATGGAGATGAATCGACTGAATTATGTATGACTAACCATCAGGGAAAAGAAACGAAATTCTCTTGCAGATTCTTGCATCTCTTTTGCCTAAACTACCATCCTAACGAAAAAATGAGGAAAAATAATCTCAAACATCGAAATCAACAATTTCCAACTGTATTCGGTCCTCGAAAGATTACAGTATCATCAGGTAGGTCCTTAGACATATTTTGTCAGCAAACAAATTCTTAAAAGATTTAAAATGCCAACACGTTGGTCATTCTAAGAACATAATTGGTGACAAAAAAACTTTCAATTTTAGGGCGTTTAAAAATCTTCCAAGGACTTCATTGGTGATACAAAACTTCCAAGTGGCAATAACAAAATCTTTGGAGGATAAAATTGAGGGTTTACTGAAAAACAAAGGATGGAATTAGTTATTTAAATTGCGGACGGCCGCAATATTGCGGTTGCGGTGGCCACCACAATTGCAGTATGACTCCGAATCACAATGATACGGCCACATCAGACCGCAATGCAAGGACCGCATCGGGTTCAAAAATATTGTTTTAATCGCAAAATAATTCACACCGCAACAATCGCAATCCGCATCGCAACGGCCGCAATCACAATAACCACAACCATTGCCACAACCACAATTTAAAACACTGGATGGAATAAAAAAATCAGAGGGCCTGAAGAAAACCTTAAATGATGTAATGTATTGAGCATAGAGTTCATACAATTGGTCTAACACATAACCATGATCCAACTCAATTTCAGTGATAAGTTTCTTCAGAAAACTTTTCAAGTAAGGAGGATAAAAATCAACCTGCATTTTCAGCACTAATCGATTAACTAAAAATTCAGCATTTCTAAATAAATCATTTCAAAAAAACAAAGTGGGTATATGAAAATTTACATGTTTGGAAAAGCAATGGTCCCAGAGAAAGTTTTGAACTTGCTCTGTAATAGAGCCTCCACCACAGTCCTTGGCATGAGAAATGAGACAGTGAGAAGGTTCCATTGCTAGAATTGCAGAAATGAGATGTTGGTGGCAATGACTTAGAGACGGAATCAGGTGTTGCTCCGCCGCCATAGCTCCACCCACTTCCACCGTGCAGTTGCAGTTATTACCTTCAGTTTGGGCCTTGGCTAGTGGGTTAGGATATTACCCCATTATCCCATATTTTCCATTCACACCAATTTTTAAATAACAAAGGATTTTATTATCCTCAACATTAGGGTTGAGTTTTTATTGTAAAACTAAAGAATGAAAAAAAAATTAATGTATATCGATGTTAGTAAGTTATTCAGTAAGTTATTCTTTAAGTATGGCACTAAGTCAGTCATATAGTAAATGAGCTAGTAAGTCAGTCATAAAATAACTTAGTCAGTTAGTAAATCAGTTAACAAGTCTGTCATTCAGTAAGTACATCAATAAGTTAGTTAGTAAGTCAGTTAGTAAGTTATTCATTAAGTCAGTAAGTCAGTCAGTAAGATAATAAATAAGTCAGTAAGTTAGTTAGTAAGTAAGTAAGTCAGTTATTAAGATAGTCAATAAGTGAGCTAATAAGTCAGTCAATTAGTGAGCAAATAATTCAGTTAGTAAGTCAGTTAATTTGTTAGTGAACAAATAATTCAGTTAGTAAGTCAGTCAGTTAGTAAGTGAAGACGTGAGTTAATAAGTTATTCAGTACGTTAGTAAGTCATTCTTTAAGTATGTCAGTAAGTCATACAATAAGTGAGCTAGTAAGTCACTCAGAAAATAACTCAGTCAGTCAGTAAACCAGTCAATAAGTCTGTCATTCAATAAGTAAGTACATCAATAAGTTAGTTAGAAAGTCAGTCAGTAAGTTATTCAGTAAAACAGTAAGTCAGTCACTAAGACAATAAATAAGTCAGTAAGTCAGTCAGTAAGTTAGCCAATAAGTAAGTCGTTTATTAAGTCAGTCAATTAGTGAGCAAATAATTCAGTTAGTAAGTAAGTAAGTCAGTAAGTCCTTAAGTAAGTCATTTAGTAAGTGAAGAAGTCAGTTAGTAAGTTATTCAGTAAGTCATTCTTTAATTATGTCAATAAGTTAGTCATACAGTAAGTGTGCTAGTAAGTCAGTCAGAAAATAACTTAGTCATTCAGCAAATCAATCAATAAGTCTGTCATTCAGTATGTAAGTATATCAATAAGTTAATTAGTAAGTCAGTCAGTAAGTTATTCATTAAGCCAGTAAGTTAGTGAGTCAATCAGTAAGATAATAAATAAGTCAGTAAATTAGTCAATAAGTAAGTCAGTTATTAAGTCAGTCAATAAGTGAACTAGTAAGTCAGTCAGTTTGTTAGCAAATAATTCAGTTAGTAAGTTAGTCAATCAATCCATAAGTAAGTCAGTTAGTAAGTGAAGAAGTAAGTTAGTAAGTTATTCCGTAAGTCAGTAAGTCATTCTTTTTGTGTGTCACTAAGTCAGTCATAAAATAACTTTCATCTCAATAACTATGAATTGAATTATTAACATTTTGGTACATCTCTATTCAAGTGAATTTTACATTATTAAACCAATACTGTGTTAATCATTAGGGTTGAGTTTAAGCCTCTAACGAGTAAAAAAAAGATAATTGTGGTTTTTATGGAAAATATATTTTTGGAAGCTATTTTGAATTAATTTATAGAAGTCGGGATATGTTCGAAATCATTTAAAGGTGAAGCTATTGGGCATACAGAAGTTTGTTCTAGGACCATTCTTTTGAATACATGCAAGAACAATTATATTTCTGTTATTATTCCTCAAAGACAAACTTAGTAAACATCTTTTCTTATAATCAATATAGCATAAAAATCCTACTAAACATATTGAAGTGCTTATGAATATGATGCTCTTTTTTTAATATTAAAAGTGTAATGTGTCCTATATTTTATCAAGTTTTTATTGATGAACTAAAAAAATGTATATACGTTATGTTTTTATTTGTGAATGACATGAAAGTAATATCTGGAATACACTTTCACACAAATTTTGACTTTCTATGCATCATGGATGACCCCAACCAATAAAAGAGTACTACTTATTTACAGGCACATAAATCATGAATGTGATACTTTATTCTGATTGGGTTACAAATGACATATTTCTTATAGGTATGAGGATTATTAGGAGGATTTAGTAGGAGAATATATCATTTTCTATATATAATATACTGCTTGATACAAATGTAGAAGAAAGAAAATAAACAATAGCTTGTGATAGTGAATTAGGAAATAACTTAGCATACTTCTTAGTTGAGAGTCTAAGACATTATCTAACAACAAAAGGAATAAAATTAATTCTATCCCATAAAATGTTTTCATAATAGGTGCTGTAGCTTAGCAAAATTCAACAGTATAAATTTGAAGTCCAATGCATTATTAACCACTTTTCAGCCTTCACAAGTTGTTGGATGAACAATGAACCAGGTATCAAAATTGAGCACATGTATTGAATTACTGCAAATCATAAACAAAATATAAATGTGGAAACTGGAAAGAGTACTAAAACTACACATGCCTAATTAAAAGTACTTCAAAATCATTCCTTTATCAACATACTCTTATTATGGATTTCATGTAAATCACATGGACCTACATTCTATTTATTGAATCCTATATGAAATATATCAAATAATATAGACCATGTTGAAAAAAGAGTATGATTGCTCACATTTCTCAAGTCACAATTGATAATGTAAAACAATTAAGCATTTATCATCACAGTTATCACATAAATGAATGCAAGTTGTGATCACTAATCTCAACTCTCAGATGCTGGATAAGAAATCACTTTATCCTAGCATTTGTTAAGGTTTCATCTCAAAACGAATTGACAATGAGAGAAGTAGTCACCATTGCCGAGATAATGAAGTAGACGATGTGAAACTTACTTCCCAATAGGATTCACCTTCACACACAAAATTTGAGTATAAGGCATGAGAACGACTTTCCTATTGTATTTTAAGTTAGAAACAATTAGGATGTTACAAAAAGGCTAGTAACAGTTTTGCACACAAAATATATAATTTCTTCTTGAAATAATGATAGACCTACTAACAAATTTCAGCAAATGGCTACAGAATTGACAGTGACACTGCAGCAGAACGAAGTTTTACACCGACACTATCCCACTTGGACTGAGGTGCGGTTGCTCCAGCAATAATTGCCTATAGATAAACAACAATCAAGCCTTAATCATACTATGCATGGTCAGGTATTAATGGCCCAAAGATTAGAGAATATAAATCAGACTTTAATTTTCTATGATTTAAATCGATAGAAAAACAGAAATGTATAAAAGATATGTTTCACGATTACATTTGATGAAAAATGTGCTTTATTGGTAGTATGATTCTTTTTTGGTATTGTTCACATGGTTGATATGAATGGATTAGTGATATCAGAAAAATGCATGTAATACTAATAACACTAACCTTTCCCCTGCTAACACCAGCTACCATTGCTATGTGTTGTTCACCTCTACCAAATTCATAGAAATAGTAAGTCCTGGAATTAGAAAAAGATTATAGATGATACATTAACTGATGGAAATGAAAATATTTAGTAAAATTAGTTGACCTACTAGCTGATAATCGGAAAATTATGTAAAATGGCTTATACGCCTTAAGTCATTCCAGTCGACTTATCAAATGAGGCCTATAAGCCCCCAAGGGTGTTGCCAAAACACACACACATAGTCTCCATACTGCATTTGAAATCAAACTCACCTAAAACCATCCTCTTCCTTTACTTTTATTGATCGGGCAGAGTAAATTGTTGCCCCTCCTGCAAGTCCAACATGACCATACTCACACCAAAAACAAAGAAATAGGACTAAACGGATAGGGAAAGAGTTAAAGTGATGTCATTTCTGTAATTTAATGTTGCAAAATAGTGACATATACCAAAAGGTTAGAACAAAATTATCTACTAGCAGATAAAAACAAAAGCAACATAGAATCCAAAAAATAAAATGCACCTGGAATAAATATTTTTGCTGCATCCTTCAAGGAGCCTAATGCAGTTATATCCTGAGCCTGCTCTAATCAATGAAGAAGATCAAGTTCCTTGAGCACTTCACATTGAGAATCAAGAAAGTTCACAAAAACGTAAGAGAATTTTACCTCTAAAAAGGTGATTTTAAGTTGATTGGTTGTCCGAGTAACAACATTCAGAACCTCAGATCTGCTTCAACCAAAATAAATATAGTTACAACATCCAAGTCAGTTGGGGTCGACTACATGAAACGTTATAATGCTCTATTCTAAAATGGGGAGGGATCCACTTACTCCAAGAGTAAGTGGAAAAAACCTACTCCACATCATGATCATTTATTCTTGGGAAATCCAATGGTTTGAATTGGTGAGTACATCTAAACCATTGGATTTTCTAAGATTGGATGGCTATGATGTGGAGTAAGTCTTTTTCACTTACTCTTGGAGTAAGTGGATCCCTCCCCTTCTAAAATTACTTTAGTTAATAAGTTATTGACAATGAGTATAACAGTACACTCTTTGTATAATTACTTTGTAGTGAAATACAATAACATACGAAATGCTGCATCATTATTGTAAATACTTACGTAGGTCCCACTAGTTAAAAATTTGCATTTCTGATTGGTGACACCTTAGTTACCAATTTACCATGGCCTGCAATTTCTCTAATAAAAACTCAAGCCTTCAACAGATTGTTGAACTCGTAATTCTTCAATGGATACTAAGTGTGATGCATATCTAGCATGTCGCATGACCTGGTGTTGGTCAGTTCATGCAACTAGTTAAATATGCACCACACTTGGTAATCACTAAGGAGCAACTTGTTATACAATTTATTAAGGGCTTAAAAGAGTGTGTTTAGGATGGTTGTGTGGCATGGTTATATTATTTCTTTATGAGCATAGTTTTAAATTGTTTTTTTATATTGGTTATGTCGCATTTACCACAATTGAGAATAATTGCAGGAAATTGAGGCTGCAATTGTGATGCCAATGTGCGAAGACTACCAAAATTGTAATATCGCAGATAGACCACAATTTTAAACCCTACTTATGAGTAAAGCTTGAAAATGTCTCCAACAAGAGGTTTTGAGTTGTTACATGTATATAAGTGCATAGCAAGAAAAATGAAAATAGGAATTTGGGAGTCAAATGTTGAAAATAAAAATACCCATCAAGAGACGCAAACCGTGCTGCAAAAGTCTTTGGCTTTGCCTTGTCTCCATAAAGGGACAGTCCAGCATTATAATCCTACAAGCAATGATATTTCAGCTCACTCAATTCAGAATTTCATAACATAGTGTGTAATTGGATTAGCCATAAGAAAAGATTATATCGATTCTCCAATATATGCATAATTGATTATATATAGAATCAGCTTCAAATTTGGATATGTTTGCCCAAAAAAAAGATGTTAAGATAATGTGTTTCATTTGAATTGTGCAAAAAAATCCTTTCATGCATAACTAAAAAAGTATGCAAAAAATTAGTGCAACAAGTTTGTCTCTAATTCATAGTTGAAGACTAATAATCTTTAGAAAATGCAGCTATCTATCAACTTTGTTAGAAGTTATTGGTATGTCAGAAAAATTGTTACTACTATAATTTAATTAATAATATTTGCTTCGTAGGTAATTTTGAAGGCTGAAATGTGAATAAACATAACTGCAAATAAAATTTGGATGGAAAATTAAATAAAAATATGCACTTCTAAAAGTTATTAGGGCACTGATTTGCTTAACTTTTTTTGCACACTTTAGAAAATCACTGAATTTATATACCTCAGGTTCTGTGATGTCCTGGAACTCTGGTGGGACCCGAATGGAAAAGCCATCACCATAGAATTGAAACCAAGATTTTGTGTTTTCAATGGTGGAAAGAAGAGATTTTGAAGGCAAAACTTGAGCTGAAGATTTCTCAACTAGGAGTTGAGGAAATAAGGTAATGCAGAGAAGTGAAGTCTGGAAAAATAAGTGTCTTTTTGAGATTGAAACTAAGGGTTTTGAGGTGAAAGATAAAGGTTTGGGGGTGCTGGGGTTATGGTTTTGGACATGTTTTAAACTCAAAGAACTGAGAAAGTGGCAAAAAAGAACGGCCATGAAAGAGTTATCATGACCACTACACTATATGGATATGGTACATTTACTTAGGACATTCACCGTTTTTCAGTACCATGAGGGGTGTTTAAGTCTTTTCATTAACTACAGATGAAGATAACTTTTTAAGGTGTGATCGCTTCATAGTTCATGGACCTATGGGTAAATTGAAGAATATGCTGAGCTGAGAGATTGTAATATGTAATTTGTGAGATATTAATTTATTAATTTTTTGAAGAGTTAATAATTATTAAATATAATTGATGAATAATAAAATGATATTGTGCAAAATTCATACACTATTATGTTAATATTAACAAAGTTGATCAATTAATTGTAATGAGGCTTTACATATATAATTCTTGCTGGAATTTTATACAACTTATCAACACCACATCGTTCCCTTTATTTTCTATTGATTCTTTAATATAAAATGATATCTTTCTATTTTAATTATTTAAAAAAAAAATAAACATTTATAAAAGGACGTCATTTTATATGAGTTATTTTGAATTTAAAAATTACAGTCCTAATTTTGAAACAAAAAACAAAATGACGTGTTTAAATTAACACTTTAAAATAGTAGTAATGTGACACTGAGATACATCCAAACACTCTTTAAGTAACCTAACTATATTATACAACATCTTAAATTTTCATTTTGCCTTTTTATTAAATTATAAATGGAAATGTGAAATTAGTTAGATAAATGTTAGTATTCTATTATGCTTACATTGATTCCATGTGTGTACCATTTATTAGATTGCTTTTATGTGCTCTATCACCTGATGGTCTCAAAATACTGGTTTAGGAGGGATGATGATCTCCTATCCCCAATAATGTCCCTGTTGTTTTGTGTTGGTGTCTTAGACTTATAAAAATCTATTATTTAATTGAAAACAAAAGTTATAAAAATATAAATTAATATTTTATATTATTTTGTACGATTCTATTGGATAGGAATATAGAGATGGTCCTTTTGGGATAGAGGATCCCAATCTGCTCAGGAGATTCGATTAAATATTAATATAAGCAATGGTTGAGTTACAAGCAGAGGGCCTGACGCACACAACATATTCTTTTGATTGCAACCAAGGGCTTGAGTGTTCAAGTTCAGAAATCGACCTTGTCATCAGAGATTCAGAGGTATTAGACTATTAGCCACCGGAATATGTATCTTGATCATTGAACTAGGGAAATTAGTGTCTTTTTGTTCTTGTCTTAAAATACGTGTACATAAAGATAAAGTAAGTGAGAATTGGAGCTAAATGTACACGACTTACATATGATAAAATTTGATGTCAAGTACTCTTAACCCGACCCCATATGATAAAATTTGATGTCAAGTACTCTTAACCCGACCCCATAAATGTGCAATAAGAAGTTAACTGGCATAAGCCATATTCATTATATGTTATGCATAGGAACCATATAGTGTGCCTATATAAATTTGATAGTATTTAAAGGAAGGCAAGGTGTGATGGATGAAGAGCTAGTGCCATCAGTTTATGAAAGAAGTGTGGCCCAACCAGCGGAAGAAGGAAGACAGAATACCTGAAATCATATTTTGAAGAATCAAACTTTTCTCTGTAATCTCACAGAACAGTGATTTTGTTGAGGCATCAACTTTGGCCTTGAGAATGTTGTTCTCCCTTTTAAGCTGTAAAAAAATTACATGTAACAAAGTGAAATTTATATTTACATATGATCATTTTAGTATTGTGAGAAATAAAGACCTCTAAGTAGCATAAAATCTGCCATAAAAAGTATGTCACTAGAAGTGGTGGGCTAGTGATGAAGGTCATTCAAAGTGACTGAATCTGAGACAGTATTATCCACCGGTGAAAGAAAGATTGTAGCATATGTTTCTATTACCTCATTAACAGTAGATGTGAGCTTTTTCAAGGCTTCTTGTAGTGACGAAATAGTCTGTAAGGTAAGATCTTCTATTTCTGACTCCTCTTCAACTGACAGGGGATCAAAGAGAATGCCTTCTAGTATGAACAATTTCTCTAGTAACTTCACATCTTCAACATTCAATCTTTCCCCCAACTGCATCAACAGAAGTTTCATTGTGAGTTCTAATAAGTAATAACAAAGATACATAATGGATTCCGCAGCAATATTCTCACTTTGTTCAAAATTCTAGCACATGACCCATCACCAGGTGGAGAAGAAGGGTTGGATACTAGGTCAGATTTTTCTCCACAGGAACTGACATGAGGTGACTCTTTTATGGAAACTGTGTCGGATTTCTCTTCACAGCAACTAACATGAGGTGATGCCTTTATAGAAACTGTATCGGGTTTGTCTTCGCAACAACAGACATGAGGTGACGCCTTTATATGCTTCGCCCTGCTCACAATGCCATATCCCAAAATAGAACAAGGATCATCAGTAGAATGCACCAAAAGCCTACCTTTCTTGCAAAATAATGTCTCGTAGTCTATCAGGGTTATCAAAAATTCAATGTTACCAGTCTCGCAGCCTATTTAATCTCAGTAAAATGAACAGACTGTGCTCGTTTCTGGGCAAGTTAGAAGTTATGTTGTAGCCAACTTAATGAACTTAATTTTTCTTATATTTTCAAGTTAAAACCTTTGATTTCTACATCTAGGGAAAAGAAAAAAGTATGACTATGCTTCACATGGATTCATAGATAACATGCCTTGCACCAAAACGGAAAGTGGACAGACTCTCAGGTGCATTAAAAGCACTGGGGGAGCAACAACAGAGTAATGCGGTTCTAGCATTTCCTCCCTGTCAATAACAAATAGTAAAAACCATATATAGGATACTGATTTGCTGAATAAAAAGTATTACTTGATGGATTAGGGGGGTAGGGGAGAAACTAACAAGTGCATCTTGAAGAATTCGGGTGAGCTTGGAATCACGATAAGGGATATGGCCTGCTTTTCCTTGCATACCAAATGTAAGAGAATTGATTACATTCCCAAGAGCAGACAAGGATTTGTTAATGGCCTTGGCTTCTTCTAGAACTCTTCCCTCAGCACCTGTTTTCTCCACTTTCTCAGACCCCGCCAAGTCTACGAGAATTAGTTTTCCGGACCTCGTCCTGTTCACAGTGTCAGTGTTTAAAAATGATTTATAAGCAATACAGAGGATAGAAAATAATCAATACCTTTTATCTCTTGAAAATTCTTGCTGGATTGTGAATATATAAACACAATGACTTCTGCTGCTGGCCATGTTCATTTCTACATGTTTTATGTTAAGGATGGCTGTAGAATGCAAGAGGCCTTACTACCTCTACATTTCCTTCCTCGAGAAAACAGGGAATTTACCTAATCTATTATGTAATTTTAACTACATATCGAAAGTACTGAATAAAGGACAAAAGGAGTCAAAGCAGGATACGTGTCTGACCAACTGCTCGGTTAGCTATCCCGCTCTACATATTTGAGATCAGAATTAGAAACAAAAATACATTGTATGAAACTGAAAAGTGGTACTCATGTTATTTTCTTACATATAGGCTTTGAAATGCTTCAGCAGGGTCCCGGACAGTGATCTGAAAAGGATTTTGTTAGTACTATACGATATCAATTGCATAAGAACCGTGAGTTAATTATTTTTCTTATGAATTATCTTGTAACATACGATGAAGGGGAAACGGATTAATTGCATATAAAATAGAAAATAGTTCCACTCTGCTCTACTAGCTCAATCAGGTCATATGCTCAAATGTTAGTACTTAGCAGCCTTAGCTGCTTTAATTTAGAGCATGAGCACATATGTATGCATGAACTTGAGTTTACTCATTACCTACATGGTTGAATGTGAGGGCATAACTAGGCCTGGGATTCAAGTTTTGAAATTGAATGCAGCAAAATAGCAGATATTGTACTCTAAATTAGTCTTATATTGAGAAAATATGTTAGAATCCTTTGTCCAGAGAAGTGGAAAAATAAAGAAATACTTGAGGAAAGGAGAGTAAGCAAGAGTAGCTTTGATGAGTTGTTAGAGGCTTGGGGAGGGAATGCATTTTGGTTGTGAGTTCAATATTTTGTGGGCAGTGGGCAGAGAGTGCTCTAGGCATTCCTCTTAAGGAGCTTACCTCTGGGGTTACAGGGTTCTTCCTTGTAATACATTTTCAATAAATAATACATCTATTTCCTTACTCAAACTTTCTGGTTCCTAACAACCTAATTGTAGACAGCAAAGTAACTTCGGAATGCAAGAGTAATTATAATGAATTGAGAAATAAAGTTCTTAGAGAAACAGCTCACCTCTGTTACACCGGGTAAAAATATTCCCCGTGATTTACTCTCATTAATCTGTAAATTGTCTTTTGATAAATCGAAAAGGTCCCTATATAAGAAGTCAGAGTTATTTCAAGTTTAACTACATCCCAATTCACATCAAAACTATATTTTGCATCAAAGCTAACACAATTGCCATTCAGAAACTACTACATTACACCCCAAGTTTAACCACTAGGTTACCTTACTTTTTCCATGTAGATTTCAACCTGGGCAAGTTACAAACAAAATCAGAGACATAACATACTGCAACTAGATGATTTTGCAGTTACATGCTAGTTTTAATTAGTAAGTGTCTCGGTACCATTGACAATTTGATTGAATACGTCATGTCTTCTTCTGAAAGATTTATGGAATCAAAAAGTTCTTTTACAACTCTTGGAAGCAAGCCCTTCTTCTGCTCATCACATTCTAGGATACCAGGACCCTGTATCACAAAAGCAGTGATTTGTGATGCAGAATTTTAGGTTCTATGATCATCTTAGTACACTTTAAATGTGATAATATTTCACCTCCATACTATATGTCTTCCCAGCTCCAGTCTGCAAATGATTGTAGAAAAAGAGTCTTAATTAGATTCAAATGAATTCATAATTGTGTTGACAAATTCTTTTGAAAAGAAAATAATAGTGTTTGCCCCTTCCTTTGAAAAACAATGTGCAGCTTATGCTCTTAAGTCAATAGTAAAAACTAAAGATTAACATAACAAGTGAAGAGGACTTTTCCGAAAATCTTTGAGATTCTCGTCATAATTAGAAACTTGGTTCATCTACACATTTAATCCTCCCTCTAATATAACCAATATAATTGAAAAGATGCATTTCTTGGCTAATGCTGGTAGGGAATAGGGATCATATAGTTCAGAGTATGACGCCACATATCTTACTTTTTTTCATAATTCCTAACACATTAGCTGTCATCTCTAGGAGAAAAACTACACATAATGTTTCATGAATGACATGGCTACTTGAAGATATGTGTATATATACTTTTCAAAGCTTAATACAAAGAATCAAAAAACTCGTGGCAAATCAGCTGCATGTTTTGATATCTTACCTGGCCATAAGTGATAATTGTTCCATTAATTGCATTAGCAGCATCTGTTTCATTGATGACAATGCACATAAAGTTGAAAGCATGGTATCAACAAAAATAAATCTACAACTAAAGCAACTCATATTTTCGAAACTAAGTTATTGAGAAACAAACATTTCAGATTCTTTTAAAGAAAATGCAGGACCACATATAAACATATTATAGCATTAGAAAAACACTTAGGATAAAAAAACTGATCCACTATTTGACAAAGGAAGTAAAATCCATTGAAATTAAGCGAGATTCGAATATTCATTTCGAATATTTGTTGCATTGATCTCAATGTTAAACTTTGTAGTAATAATTTTGAACATGCACCTCTAACAATGGGAAGAGCTAGGAATTGATAGACATCAGCTTGCTCGGATTTCTCGTAGAACACTTTATCGAAGCTAAACATCGATTCTTCATCCTTCTCGTCCTAAACAAAATCAATTCAATTTTATAAGACATAAATTGTAATGTAATCTACTAGTTTTTTAGTGATGAATTTCACAGATCTGAATTAAACAACAACGAAAATAAATAAAGTAAAATAAAAAACTAATAGATGTTTAATCTAAGAAATGAAAACCTTGAAAATGAAAGTTTCGGAGTCAATGCAACGAATGCAAACAGAATCATCGCTGTGTGGCTTCTCTTTTGAAGTCAAAGGTCTGAAACGAACACAAACTGTAATGTTTGACATGATTTCTTCACCGTAAGTTTTGATTTCACTCGATTTCTTGATTTCAAACCTGTAACTGAAACAGATCAAAGAGATTTAGAGATCTATGATTGTTTAGTTGCTCAGAAAGCTTAAGAAAATTTGAAGCATGCGGAGTTTTGAAAAGAAAAATTGAAGGTAAAAGTCTACACTAAAATTCGCATTAGACGTTTCAATTTTCAAGTTTTCCGTTAATTTTCATTGTGTTCGAAGTGGAGTATCTCGAAGCTTCGTAGTTCGTACCGTTGATGGTGAAGTTCCAAGTTTAAAATGGGAGCAAGCTCGCATTCAAATGAACTTTGATGGCGCCAACCAACTTCAAATTATGTTTTTATATATCAGCAATTTTAGTGACAAATTATATTTTTATAATATATAAAAATAATCATTATATAAACTAACGTGTCAACAGACACTTTGTGTCTGCCGACCCGCATTTATATTTTATTATATTTAGTATTCAATTTTTATGTACTTTATTTATACAATTAGAATGTTTTTGTATTAAAATTAATTTATGTTAAAAATTATATTTATTATAATTCAATTTAAATGGGAGGTGGTTAATGTGCTAATGGTAGTTACTTAGGATTATATGAGTTTTTTTTGTAGAAATTAAAAAATGTAAGGGCAAAATAAAAAAATAGAAATTACACCATGGTGGTAGTTATTTCATGTTTTAACTTTATATATAGTATAGAAGTATAAATATATAGTATAGATAATTCAATTTAAGGTGAGAGGTGGTTAATGTGCTAATGGTAGTTACTTAGGATTATATAATTTTTTTTGTAGAAATTAAAAATATAAGGGCAAAATAGGAAAATAGAAATTACACCATGTTTTGACTTTATATATAGTATAGAAGTATAAATAATTCAATTTAATGTGAGAGGTGGTTAATGTGCTAATGGTAGTTACTTATGAGTATATGATTTTTTGTAGAAATTAAAAAATGTATGGGAAAAATAGGAAAATAGAATTTACACCATAGTGATAGTTATTTCATGTTTTGACTTTATATATAGTATAGATAATTCAATTTAAGGTGAGAGATGATTAATGTGTTAATGGTAGTTACTTATGATTATATTGTTTTTTTTGTAGAAATTAAAAAATGTAAGGGCAAAATAGAAAAATATAAATTACGCCATGGTGATAGTTATTTCATGTTTTGCCTTTATATATAGTATAAAAGTTTAGATATTAAGAAGTGTGAATGATGAATTTATTAATATATTACGACAGAAAATAATATATCTTTTTCTAAATTCTCTTACACAAGTGGCATATATTGTAAATATCATATTTTATTTTTTAATGATTGATTTATAAGTGATATATGTGACCTTTTTATGTATAAAAGAATTTGTAGAAAAAATTAATAAAATAATATATTATTACTTTATCACACATTTTTTTATATAATAATAATAACATAGATAATATATATTCTCAAAGCAATAATAAATATATAAAAATATTTAATTAAGAATAAATGCATTTGGGTTAGTAACAGAATGAGTATCCTAATATACATTTGCACCCATAAATTATTATTTTAAGAATGTATTATGTAAATTTTTAGGTATACAAACAAATGAAAGTATTTTTGGCATAATGACTTTAAATTTAGGGACATAATAAGATGTTTTTTTGCATTTCCATCTATACCATCTCACAACTCGGAAGACAATTAGATTCCAACACAAGTTGAAAAATAAAAAAGTAAATACTCAAAAATTAAATAATTATATGGAAATAACTTTTTCTAATTGTTTCCACAACAAGAGAATTTGATAGGGATTTTTAAAATAGAATTTATACATTCATATAAAATTGAGGATAAAAAATGACATATAAGGGAAAGGATGGACTTACTCAAAAAGTAAGTGGAAAAAACTTATTTCAAATATTAGTCATTTATTTTAGGATTATCTAATGGTTTAAATTAATAAGTAGATCTAAATCATTAGATTTTTTTAGAATGGATGTGTAAGATGTAGAGTAGGTTTGTGTATCCCTTCCCAATAAAACTAGTAGGATATCCGTGCATGTGCACGGGTGGTAATGTTTTTCGAATGATTTATTTAAAAAAAAAATATTAAATTAGAAACATGTTAATTATTAAGTCATTTGAAGTTATGTTTATGTATTATATGTAAATTAGAGATATTGACAAATAGGATGGTGTAGACAAAATGTATAATTATTATTTATTAAGGGATTTAGAATTTATTTGCCTCACATTTTTACCATAAAGCAAACAGTAAGATTGATTCTTAATGACCAAAAAAATTGAAGATTCAAATTATGTAAACAAAATATTCCTTTGAAAAATAAGGAATGTGCTTCTACATTTTTACATTAGATGAGAGTCGTCTTGTACAACGAGATAAACAAATAGATATATATAACTATTCTAAATAAATATTCATTAATTTTAAAAAGAATACGAGATATATATAACTCATAATAATTATGTATTCAATAATATTATAGTATGAAATTAGTAACAATAAGAAGAAGAAAAAACATTCAAAAGTTTCTATTTGGATAGTAATTTCAAATTTTAATTAAAAAGTAAAGAAAATATTTTTTTTTATTTTCACATTGTGCAATTATTGTAACATTACAATTTCAATAGTGTAATAATATAATTTTATAATATCATAATTTAAAAAATAGAACTATAACCTTGAAATTATAACCAACACAATTTATAAATTTTAATATATTGTGTGATTTTAAATTTCCCCTACCAATTCTAAAAGTGATTAGTTGCAATTTTTAGGTAATGAATGATTTGATATGATTACACAAAAAATTATAATAGTAATATTAGGAAAATGGTTAATTCAAATATTAATACAATTTCAATAAATTTTATTTGTGATACCTTAATTTTAGGCAATGCCTAAAATAAATTTATACTCATTTATTGTTTAATTATAAAATAAGTAATAAGTAGGGATAACAATGGGTCTAGATGAATTCAGGTAGTGCATTACTCAGACCCGCCCCATTGCTTTGTTTTTTGACACAGCCCCGCCCCAGACCCATGCTAATACCCATTGGGTATACTACCCGCGGGTCCTTGGGTACCCAACGGATCCATGTGTATCCATAATTCAAAATTTTTGAAAATAATTGCAAGTAATTTATGCATTTGTATATTTGTTTCAACAATCTTATATGTTATTTAGAATTTAACAAGAGAAAAAATTATAAAACATAATTTAAAGTTTTAAAAACAACGTAATTTGAAACATAACTCATTTTATTCTAACAAATATTAAAAATAACTTCAATATTATGATGAAAAAATTCAGTTAGTATGAACTCTTCGATTAACATAACATTACATCATACATATGAATTAACAACATAATATCATTGCTTAACAACATAATAATCACATTTATGAGTTAATATGATATTATAATTATGGATTAATATGATATTATAATTATGGATTAATATGATATTACAATATAGATTAATATATATATAGGAAGAAATAGCGGGTCCGAGTAGTCACGGGTCTGAGTATCTTATTACCCAGACCCAGACCCATCTAACAGCGGGTCTTAAAATTGCATGTCTCAATTACCCATGAGTCCAAAACATAGACCCATACCCGACCTATTATGGATATTTTTTGCGGGCACCCACGATTCGGGTACCCATTGCCATCCTTAGTAATAAGAAATATGTATAACTCATAATAAATATGTATTCCTTAATTTTAAAAATAATAAGAGATATGTATAACTCATAATAATTATGTAGTCCATAATATTGCAGTATGAAAATAGTAACAGTAAGAAGAAAGAAAAAATATTCAACATTTTCCATTTCAATAATAATTTCAATTTTTTTAATAAAAAGTAAAGAAAATATTTTTTTTATTTTCACATTGTGCATTTATTGTAACATTACAATTCCAATAGTGTAATAATATAATTTCGTAACATTAGAATTTAAAAAATAGAACTATAACCTTGAAATTATAACCAACACAATTTATAAATTTTAATATATGTGTGTGATTTTAAATTTTCCCTACCAATTCTAAAAGTGATCGATTATAATTTTTAGGTAATGAATGATTTGATATGATTACAACTAAAATTAGAATAGTAATATTAGGAAAATAGTTAATTCAAATATTAATACAATTTCAATAAATTTTATTTGTGATTCCTTAATTTTACGCAATGCCAAATATAAATTTATACTCATTTATTGTTTAATTATAAAATAAGTAATAAGAAATATTTATAACTTATAATAAATATGTATTCTTTTATTTTAAAAAGAATAAGAAATATGTATTCTTTTATTTTAAAAAGAATAAGAAATATGTATAACTCATAATAATTATGTAGTCCATAATATTGCAGTATGAAAATAATAACAATAAGAAGAAGAAAAAAATTCAAATTTTTTATTTGAATAGTAATTTCAATTTTTTTATTAAAAAGTAAAGAAAATATATATTTTTATTTTCACGTTGAGAAGTTATTGTAACATTACAATTCCAACGGTATATTAATATAATTTCATAATATTAGAATTTAAAAAAGAAATTATAACTAAAACAATTTATAAATTTTAATATATGTAATTTTAAATTTCTTATACCAATTCTAAAAATGATTAGTTACAATTTTTAGATAATAAATAATTTAATATGAATATACCTAAAATTAGAATATTATTATTAGGAAAATGGTTAATTCAAATATTAATACAATTTCAATAAATTTGAATTGGAAAACAAATTTTTTAGAACTGAAGAGAAATTAGAGACAAAAAGCGCACTTCATATGAGCATGTAATGTCACCTTCCACAACATGATAATTTGATAGGGATTTTTAACATATAGAATTTATACATTCATGTAAAATTGAGGATAAAAAATGACATAAATAAGGGAGATAAGAGTAAATGAAAAAACTTAATTCAAATCTTAGTTATTCATTCTAAGATTATGCAATAATTTAAATTAATGAGTAAATATAAAATATTAGACTTTTTTAGAATAATGTATAAGATGCGGAGTAGGTTTGTGTATCCCTTCGGAAGAAAATAGCGGAGAAAACATTGATTACGCAAGTGTCCTCACAAAATCCTAACGAAGGAATCTTGAAATAACAGTGTTCTTCTGGTTCCATCTTTCACTAACATAATCTTCACACTGGTAAGACTCATCATGTCTCAACAACACGATGATGATTCTTCTGTCAGAGTAAATTATCATGACATTGATCAACAAGTTTTGCAAAATATGGTTTACGATGCTCTTGTTTGGGCCTCTCTCCATGGCCTCGTTGTTGCTCATAAATCTATTCAGGTCTCTTTCACTACCTCACCTTTCTACCTTCTTTTCATTTTATTGCCTTATCATTTGGAATAACTAACTCTTCCATTTTAATTCATTATGCTACCTTGTTTCCCTTATTTCAATTTTTTGAACAAAAAACTATCACTAAAAATTGAAAAATAGAGGTCATAGACATAGTTTATAATAATTATCAATACAATAACACCCTACTATGTGGAGTCGGTTATACCTGCGACACGTCATAGTACTCTATCATAAATCATGTTCATTGACAAAGTATTGATCTACTAAGTATTTCATTATTATTTCCCGTATCGTTTCCTCTGAGAATTGGACTACTTCCATTTGTAATTATGAATGAAAAGAGAAAATTTTTGGAAACCAAACATGGGGTTGGATTATGAGTTAAGCACTGTCAACAGGTGATTGGTTCAGGTGATATGTGCTTGGTTCCCCTAGGGTTTATGTCTTGTGTATGAAGATAACCCTCACTAGGTGGGTTAGTCACACCATGTTTGTGGATGTACTCGGCTCGAACATTGAAATGGATATGGGGAGATACTAAATTTTAAAAATTAGACACAAGCAAGGTGGTAATTTGGTATAGATGTTATATATCGAAGTTTAATATTTTGGAAACAACCTCTAAGGTTGTGTACATCTACCATTCCCAGACATTAGTCTCTTGCATCGGGCTGCCATTTAAATCAATACCCAAAGTTGCTTGTAAAAGAGAAAGTCATCTAAGTTTAATATTGATGCAATGTCAATGTAAATTTTTTAAAACTATCTACCAATCATTTATGAGACAACATATAACTTTTCAAGTAATTATTAGAAGAGTCGATTTTTTGTTATTGATGTGGCAATAATCAATTGCTTGACAATGTAAAAAAACCTTTATGCATTGTAATTAGTCATAATTTCATGGACATAAGGTTCAAGAATTGCAATATCTTTGATAAATGGCATGATCATGTCCATGCTCGTGTCTATGTTGTGTTGGAGCTGAAAAACTTAACTTTTAAACTAGACACGTATGAGTGCGTGTTGGACATGTGGCGTAAGTGCTGTGTTGGAACATGTTTGACATGCAAACACAGGACCAAAATGAAAATGGTGTGTCTGTGCTTTATTCATTGGACCTTTAATGATACAAAATTATGATATACTCTCTTTGTCTTTGTTGATTTAAAAAAGAAGAAGTAGATATTGGCATATTGAAATTGGAGATTGTTCTTTTGTATGGCTAACTTGATAAGTTGTTGAATTTGATATCAATGATCGATGTGTTTTGTTTTGAATTATAGAGATCAGGAAGTGTTCCTGGTGTGGGTTTGGTGCATGCCCCGTTTTCCTTATTACCCACAGCATTTCCTGAAAATCATTGGAGGCAAGCCTGTGATTTGGCTCCTATATTTAATGAACTTGTTGATCGCGTCAGTTTGGATGGTAAATTCCTTCAGGAATCTCTCTCCAGGTAAGATACTTGCAAAATCTGTAGAGTTGCCAGTTCCTACTTGTTATGATATGCATCAAGTGCATCAACATGATTTTTGGTACAGAAAAAGGTGTGCACTAAAA
This sequence comes from Lupinus albus, assembly GCA_009771035.1. NCBI lineage: Eukaryota > Viridiplantae > Streptophyta > Magnoliopsida > Fabales > Fabaceae > Lupinus > Lupinus albus. Next base: position 851,610 of record CM020013.1, on the reverse strand, counting down.
TTTTCATCCAGCTAGATATCATGTGATAGATATGTCATATCAGTGGGTGTTACCGTATTCACTGTTTTTTTCGTAATGCATTATTTTTTCAACTTCAGCTTTCAGGGATTAGTTGCGTTAGATGTTAGGAGCACTTACATCCTCTTAAAGTGTTTATTTTTTAAACTTTAATTGGATATAATGAGTTTGTTCATCTCAATGCAGAACTAAGAAAGCTGATGAATTTACCTCTAGACTTTTAGATATTCATTCCAAGATGGTGGAGATTAACAAAAAAGAGGTAAGTGTATGTTTCGTAAGAGATCTGTAGCAAAAGTATTATGAGCAGATCTGTTTTAGTGCTCACTATAGTTATATTATTAGTACAAAATGAAACATAATCATTTCAGATATTATTTCAAGAGAATTCATTTTAAGCTCATATTCTATATCACGAGGGATGGGCCGATGGAGGAGAATTATTGTAAAGTTGTAATATTTGATATGTTTGTTTTTCATGAAATGTATATAGAAAATAGAAATACTACATGTAAATTATCTTCACTCTAGTAAATGATTGAGGGTAAAGATACAAGTTTCTTCTTTATTCAGTTGAAGAGACTTGCCGATATTATATTTGCTCTTGCCATAATTTAATAGGATATACGCTTGGGATTACACCGTTCAGATTACATGCTTGATGAACAGACTAAATCACTTTTGCAAGTAGAGCTAAACACTGTTTCCTCTGCATTTGCTGGTCTTAGTTGTGTTGTGAGTGAACTTCACAGGCAAGTGTTCCTGCAAACTTTGTGTATTATAATATCTCTAATTTATTTTCTCTTAGTTAATGTTTTGGTTTTTGTTTAATTGCAGATTTGGATTTATTCAAATTAGATGTTTGATTTCTCATGGTCCATTTAGATATATATGTTAGGGATCCATGTAGTTTTTGATTGCTTATAAACTAAAGTTTATTTTAAGATCATAAAATGGATGTGCATGGATATTTATGAATATTTGTCCATACTGAAGTTATTCATATGAATTCTGATGCCATTTTCATTTTATGGAATGATTATTGTGAAATGGCATCTTTATATTAGTTGGTCATTTTCCAGGAGCATTCTTTCTCACTATGGAAAATTCATTGGACTCGATTCTGGAAAAGTTCCTGCCAATTCTGCTACCAGTCAGTATGCAGAGGCCTTAGCTAAAGCTTGGACTGAATATAATCTCCCTGGGTCAGTTTGCAAAAAAAAAAAAATATCTCTCCACTTTTCTGCTACTGCTTTTGGTTCTATTCTTTATTTCTAGTGGATCTGTACAGGGCTGTGATTATGTTTGTGGTTCAAGCTGAAGAGCAAAACATGTACGACCAACATTTCCTTTCTGTGGTTCTAAGAGAAAGATATCCTTATCTTAATAGTTACAATACAAAAGGAAAAAAAAAGGTTCATTTTTTCATCCAGGAGAGCAGACTCTTTGATTTGCATATTTGGAGTTATGAAATGGATTTATACTTAGAGCAGACTTTTTGCATTTTATAGAGATGTTCTTACATGTGAACAATTACTATCGTTTTTATACTTGGTACAAATTTTTTTCGTTTGAGTAATTTTCCTTAACTTTATAACACGCATGGTATTACAACCATACGGAAAACATTGGCCGAAGCTGATCAACAAGGGGAACTTCTACCAGATGGAACACTTCTTGTGTATGTAGCCTCATGCCTTGAAAATCTGTCTTAATGCTATAGTTTGTGGCTTAATGATATTTTGTTTCTGACTGTAGAAAAATATAATTTCTTGGCACTCGCAGGGATGGACAACATGTTGCAGTTATTTACTTCAGGGCTGGGTATACACCAGCTGATTATCCTTCAGAATCAGTGAGTGGCTTGAGTTCAGTTTTCTGCTGTTCATAATAATTTCCGACTTAGAATTTAAAAACATATTTTTGTTTTTTCTTTTGAATTAAATTCATCTCCTTAAAGTTTAGCCTCATTGGACTTGGTAATTGGTATGATTCTGCAGCAATTTAATAAGTTTAAGATTGATGATATTTCAAGAATTTTTTCTTACTAGAAAATTATGTGACTTTAGGGATAAGGCCGAATAGAATATTGAAAATGCAAGGCGCCTCTTTTTGTTTTGTGAGGTAGCTTGGCAGCTTTGGAATTCACTGTTTTGGCTTATAAAATGTTGAGTTCTTTATATGGAAAAATAATATTGAATAGTTGGGCCCTTAGAAAATTGGGTCCCATAAGCAAAACTCCTTAGTGATTAGTCAGTATTCAGTATAACATAGGTTCTTCTTCATGACATCATTATGTTAAGACTTTATTTATTATTTTACATTTGGTACATTTAGGTTTTATCTAAAGTTAACATGATTGGATTTACTTTTCTTCTTCCTTGCCTCATTGTTTCTTTTCCATTGGTTATCTTCTACCATAATATTTCCTGCTACAGTCGTGTCATCTCTTAATATTAGTGAGCCTTCTACTTCTAGACAATGAGTTCTTATGGTTTTGATATATCTTGCTCAATATGTAGGAATGGAGAGCTAGGCTACTGATGGAACAATCTTCTGCCATCAAATGCCCTTCAATATCTTATCATTTGGTTGGCACCAAGAAAATTCAACAAGAACTTGCAAAACCCAATGTCCTTGAAAGGTATCATGTAGTTAATATTTTTCGTATCTTCCAGGTTCATTTCATCATTGATGCTTTGTTAGAAGTATGATCAGTTGAGATATATTGTGTTTAAATAGAAGGTTCATAATGAAGGATTGTGAGTTACTTATCATAGTTTGGTTATCTAGTTTTGATATCTTTCCTAAATCTCGAGTTAAAAATGTACGTAGGTTCTACGAAAACAAAGACGATATTGCCAAACTGCGAAAATGCTTTGCAGGATTGTGGAGTTTGGATGAACCAGATATTGTTAGAAAAGCAATTGAAAGTCCAGAGTTATTTGTGATGAAGCCCCAAAGAGAAGGAGGAGGTCTTATACCACATAAACTTTAATTCAATCTTCTTCCCTCTCTGGCTACGTCGGAAAACATAGAGAATGAGAGACACTTACCTAATGAGCTGTGATTACTTTTCAGGAAACAATATTTACGGTGACGCTGTGAGGGACACCCTCCAAAAATTGCAGAAAGCAGGTTCTCAGGAAGATGCAGCTTACATACTCATGCAGAGGATATTTCCAAATATTTCTGCAGCAATAATGATGCGTAATGGAACTTTGCATAAGGAAAATGCTATTTCAGAACTTGGGATTTTTGGTGCTTATTTAAGGTAACATTGCTTGGCTATACATATTTATCGTAGTTCCGTGAATAGAACGCTTTACATCAATGGAATGAAATTTGCAGGAATAAGGATAAGGTCATCTTGAATAACCAAAGTGGCTATTTGTTGCGTACAAAAGTATCGTCGTCCGATGAAGGTGGTGTTGCAGCTGGTTTTGCAGTATTAGATAGTGTATACTTGACTTGATGGAGCTAACACCCCAAGTTATGTTGGTAATGCAAAACATTATGTAGTTGATGCTTTACATATAATCATTTTAAGCATGGTGTTTGTATTTTTATGCCTCCCTAAAAATGTGAAAGAGGGTAGTGCCACATTGTTTCTTTTGCTTTTTCCCATGTGATATTGAATAATTTTATAACCAATTGGTGCTTTCATGATTGTACTATAAGTTTTGTTTATTTAACCAATTACAATTAGTGATACATAACACACTTTTTTATGGGAATTTTGTTTCAGAAATTATGTACCTGAGTCAGAAAAAACAAATCCCTTGAATAGCCAAGAAAAATGGCTTGGGTAAATTGAGAAAGTTGTTTATAACATTGGTTTGATTTGATGATTGAGGAGAAAAGTAAGGAAATGGTTATCTTTGATCCTACTATAAAACTTTTTTGGGTTCAATTAAAAAGAATTGAACTCATGGATTCATGTCCATATCCTATTCAATTCAGTTGCCTTATGATAATATACTGAAATATTTCATAAAATGTATCATTAAACATTAAATATGCAATTAACAATAATATATGAGTGTGACAATGCACTAACAATAATATACTCAATCAATGCATCATGTAACATTCATTTGTATTACTTTTTTGAAGAGTCGATGATAATTAAAAATGAATGGTGGATAATGCACTGACAATGTATAAACTTGTGAGAAAAAGATGTATGCACTAATAGTGTGAGAGTTTTTACATTGTCACTACATAATTCACGGTTCATTTCTAATCATGATAAAAGTAATACAAATAAATGGTAGATAATGCACTGACTGTGTACAAATATTTATATTGTCGGTGCATATATATTGCACTTTAAATTTTTTACAGTATTTATTTTTTTCTCTTAATATATTTCACATAAAAATAAATATTTGAAAAGTCGTGTTGCTTGTACATTTGATCCAATTATGGTATTTGTAGTAATCAAAACAAAGCAATCATAGGCTGTTCATAATAAACCTTAAATATTAAATAGGCATTAGATTGTGAGATGACATCAATGTCAATATGTCTGAGTGATTAAGGAAATCTGTTGGGCTTCGCCCGTGCAGATTCCAACCCTGGTTTAATTTGTATTTTGTCTTACTTGCCCTCATTAAATTATAAATTTTACAAAAAAAAACTATATATAACACCTTATAGCACACTTACATGTACATTCCTTATAACAACTTATCATTTGGACATTATTATATAGGAAATACATAGTTTTAATACATTCCTAAAAGTTAAATTTAAGAACATTAGTTAATTAAAAATAAGGACCATAAATATAAAATTATTCTTTGAATTTAAGAACATTACTTATTTTCTAATGTAATGTTAGAACATATATTATATTTACAATTCCAAAAAAAAAAGAGGTGACATATTTTAATGGAAGAGAATGTAAATAAATATATTTATTGTTTAACTTAAAAAATAAATGATGAATATAAAAAGTATATAAAGATACCCCTAATTTATGTACCATAAATGTAGTAGTGTAAATATAAGAATGTGAGCAATGTAAATATATATAAACATATGTGAGAAAAAGATGAAGTAATATTTTTGTTTAAGTTTTTAAGTAAGAAATAATAAGTATAAAAAAATTGATTGAATTTAGAGTAGTATATATAAATTTATACTACAATTAAAAAAATTTAGTTTCAACTGCAATTGAAACTTGTTACCCACTCTTATTAGAAATAAATTTAAGTAATATTCACAATCCGAATATACACACGTTTAGAATAACTGCAGTAATAAACACACACGTAACATCAACATGATCTATTACGTGTTGAGTAACTATCTATTTCTTGATGTTAGTAACTTAACATATGTAGCATCATTTTTGTGCTTTCATCTATTCTTAATTTCTTCTCTTTTGATTTCTGTGGTGCCTATCTTACTCACGACTCTGTAAGTTTTTTCAATCACGATTTTGCTTCTTTCTAATTACAAGTAAAATAAAATGGACAAAACTTTACTGCTCCTCACAAGTTTTCACTCCAAGGCTGCAAGAAAGATTTAACTCTTTTGCTCTTTTACTCTCCTGTAATGTCTATAATCTAAATGTTTCGCATCTCTTACTTTTTAATTGTTTACTCTTATACTTTTTAATGTATACGTCATCCTTTTATACACATCCAAAAATTGACATGAAGGAATATAACATGAACATAGTGAAAACAAACCAATGATAGTAACAATACTTCTAATTAAAGTAGACATATTCATTTTCTTATAATTTCATTCTTATAGTTGCATACATACATCTTACATTATGTATTATTTCATTATGGAGAATGGAAAATTCACATAGGCATGAGTCAAAAGAACAACGATGACACAGACTACGGGAATATGCTAGACATAGAAGGAACAACATGAACATAGAGCAAAGACAACAAGAATTACAAAGAAGACGTTTAACACGCTACGGGCGAAACCATGAGAATGAAACACAATCAATTGAAAATAATATGCATGGTCAGACAAACGCCGAAGAAACTATAATGCCCATAGGTATTACTATATTTTTTACATATCATGTTTTAAAAAAAAAATTCAAAAAATAATCATCTTGCGGCGAGATTGCACCATCTTAATTTGTCAACCTAATTTGTTCTTAATTATCTCACCATCTTGTGGCAAGATTGCATATCTACTTGAAATTAGATCTTTCAGCTATGATTATGTGATTATTTACTAAACTTAAGATTATAATTGAAATGAAATAGTGGTAATATTAATATTAAATAATTTTTATATAATGTATTTCAAATTTTAGGTTCTATTCATACCTCTGGTGAAGACATACCAACAAATATTTCGAATACAATGACATTGACGTTTGTATGTCAAATTGGTAGATCATTTTTCCGTCAACAATTTCACACAGGTAATTTGTTTTAATGGTTGAAACATGTGACTATGCATACATGTTCATATGATTATGTATAAATATTGATTATATGTTAAGGTTAATTTCTGTATTCTTATATGCCAAAGTATCATTTAACGAACAACAATTAAGCATTTACATATTCATGCACTAAAAACTTATGCATTTAATTTACATAAAACATTAGATAAATAATATAGATATATAAACATCTATATTATTGTTATGTTTCCTTCACCATTCATAATCAACCTTCCATTATCTCTATTTTAATTTACAAAGGCAAAATTATATGTCATCATTCATTTGATAATTTAATGTACACATGTTTGACGATAACATGAAACATGTTATCACCATTCATAAATAATATAGATATGTTCATATAAAATTCTTCTAAGATTGATAGCATGTTATCACCAGTAAAGCAATAAATTGTTCATAATCAATCTTCCGTCATCACCATTCATAGATATGTTTAAAACAATAAACTGTTCATAATCAATCTTTCGTTATCACCATTAAAGCAACATTTACACTTTCATGTTTTCACCATTCATGTTTGCTTTAATATATTCATACACAATCTTCAGTTATCTCCATTGTTTTTGATGTTATCGTCAAACATGTGTACATTATTTATGGATTGTGTAGATATAAAATTCCATGTTTTAATATAACTTCTCCACTCTACTATTGATTGTGTATGAATAATTGAAACCTAAATTACATGCATTAGTTTATTATTACTGAAATGGAAAAGATAATGACTATATATTGACTATATGCATGTATGGGGTGTTGGGTTTTTCTGATTGATTGTCAACATTATCATCATTACTAAAGATACTCTTTATTTAATGGAGAGACAAATATTATATTTTCTTTGTATTTTCAATGATAAAATCATTATTCCATTATATACAAAAGGATAAAAATGTTTTCTCATCTTACTTTTCTTTTGTATTTTTTGTGATGCTTATCTCTCTATTATTGAGGTAATAGACAATCAATAATAGACACATATGTGTGGTTAATTTGTGTTTTGACTTTATTGCTTTTCTATTAAGTGGATTGTAATTAATGAATTGCATGTATGAATACCATCATCAATAGTTTATTGCTTTAATGGTGAGTTACAAATGAATTTATCAACATTTACATGCTATTTTGGGATGTGTATAAAAGAATCATGTAGGAGAATATACACGAAGTGTGTATTTATTGGATCATGGATACTATTCCCATATGTTACTAAATTATTACATATATCAAATGTATATACATATTCATGCACTAACATTTAATTTACATAAAACATTATTTAAATAAAACATTACATAAATAATATAGATATATGAATATATATATATATATATATATATATCGAATCTTTTTAATTAAGATATATACATATTTAAAAATAAAATAAAATATTTAACATAATTTTTTTTGATGTTATAGTCAAACATGTGTCAATGATTTATGACTATGTCATATAATTTGTATACTTTATTTTTCAACAGATATCGATAATATTATAACTTAGCATGGACGTCATGATAATGAAGCATGCCCAAGTCATCGTCATACCTCCGGAATGAACAATGGTGAGTACATTGCTACTAAATTATTACATATATCAAATGTATATATACATATAACTTTTTACATGCCTTCATGTCAACCTAAATTTGTTCTTATCCCAAAAAACATACCAATTTTAGTGTTCATATTAATGGGACATCGTGACTTCAATATTGCCTCATACAACACGGTAAAAAATTAATTGTTTCTCAATTTCTCAAATAATTTGTTAAATTTTACATGTTTTCATGTCAACCTAAAGTTTTTATTAATGTTTTGATATAGATTATAACTCTGATCCAAACTCCTGAAACTATTATTGGTTATTATTAGAAAATTTATTTAAAATTACTTTAAATTATGTCTCATTCCATTTTTTGAACTGAATATTCTATTTCACCTTACATAAATCTTTATTAAATTTTTTCATTACTCTAAAATCATATAATTATACTTATATTTTATCATTAGATATCCATTTTGGTGGACCAACTTATGTTATAAGTCATGACAATGAAGCAAGGTCAACTCATCAACATAACCCTAAAAATTGTCATAGTTCGTAAAATAACAACACATCCTTTTATATCTTACATATGTTTTGGCTTTAAATAATTTTTAATTTTTTTTGAAATTATAAAGTTTTAAGTCTTACGTATATTTTACACTATTGTTTTAGGTTATAACGTTGATGCAAGACAGTATAATGAAACAAATTACAGTGAAGGAAGAACATCTCTTTTTCATACCCATATACATGTTACAGGTTCGTATAATAAATTAAAACTAATTCTTCTTCGATGAAATTGTATTACCAAAATCATCATTTTCTAAAAAATACAGGTGATCAATTTTCATCAACACCATTCCATGTCCCACCAGAACGGGGTGCAGGTACAAGAGACACCTTCCAATCAAGACATAACAGTGCTAGAAACTTCCGATATAACGGAAGATTGACTACATCCCAATTACCCACTCCAACTTCATGTACATGGTGCAATGCACGTTTGTTTCACCATGAAACAGAAACTATTTGTTGTTTACGTGGTAAAGTTTGGTTGCAACAAATAAATTCATCTTAACAACTACTTCACTTAATTGTTGAGTCCTCGGATGAAGGAAGACATTTTAGACAACATATTAGGGGTTACAATCATATCTTTGCATTTACTTCATTAGGGGTTCATCTGGATAATAGCTTAGCTGTAACTGGACGTGGTATCTATACATTTTGTGTTCAGGGTTCAATTTATCACAACATTGGGGGACTACATCCCAATGAAGGAGATAGACCACGTTTCATGCAATTATATATATATGACACAGGACATGAGTTGCAAAATAAGATGTTGGAAAACCCTCAACTTCATGAAAATGTAGTTTCGAAGTTACAACATATACTTCATCTTCATAACCCCTTTGTACATATCTTTAGACAACTTGCACTACGAACATATATACACCAATGTAGCCTCATCATTAAAGAGCGTCATGCTAACCAACCACAATATAATCTTCCAACTACTTCAGAAGTTGCTGCAATTATTGTTGTAGGAGATGTTGAAACATTGATAAATGGAAGGGATATCAAAGTAACAACTCATGCATGAAATCTAATGAGGATACAAGAAACTGTAGCGTATTATGATCTATGCAATATCCTATTCTTTTCCCATATGGAATGTACGGGTGGGATACAAACACAACAAGTCATAATGGTAGACGCATTATATGCCGAGAGTATTACAGTTACGCGCTACAGGTACTTCTCATTAATAATATATTTAATGCATTCCAATAATATATTATTTTTATTACTTATGTCACAGTTACAATAATTTAACAATGTCTATATGTAGATTCGTCTGAATGGTCGATCATTATTGTTACGATCAGGACGACTTTTACAACAATATGTTATCGACAACTACGTCAAAATTGAGGCAGGAAGGTTGAGGTGGATCCGTCAAAATCAAAATAATATTAGGGCCGAAGTGTATCAAGGTTTAAAAGATGCTTTGCATGTAGGAGAATATAATGCAGGTAACCATTTGAAAATTTAAATTTTATCCAAAAGTGATAAATGAATTTACCAACATTTACACATTCATTTTATTGTTACATTAAATGTTGGACAACGGACTGTATTACCATCATCCTTCATCGGCAGTCGTCGAGACTTGACTCAACGTTATGAAGATGGTATGGCCATTGTGCTTAATGATGGCAAACCAGACATCTTCCTTACAATGACATGTAATCCATCTTGGAGTGAAATCACTTCTGAACTCCAAGAATTTCAAACTCCACAAGATCGCCTAGATTTGACAACAAGAATATTTCGATCCAAATTTGAGCAATTGAGGGTTGATGTCATTGATAAAGGCATCTTGGGGAATGTTAAGAGCTACATGTACGTTACAGAATTCCAAAAAAGAGGATTGCCACATGTGCATATGCTTCTTATTTTGGAAAATAATGATAAATTACGTAGCCCAGAAGAATATGATGCAATTGTGAGGGCCGAAATACCATACTATGAGGAGGAGCAACAATTACATCACGCGGTCTTAAAACACATGGTTCATGGACCTTGCGACATTCTTAATCCAAATGGCCGTGTATGAAGCATGGACACTGCAAAAAAAAATTTCCTAAATTTTTTTCAACTCAAACACGACAAGGTAGTGACTCATATCCAGAGTACAAAAGACGAAGTCAAGAACCTGTGACTCTCAATAGACGTGTCACTATTGATAATCGTTGGGTTGTTCCTTACAACCCATGGTTGTTGCTAAAGTATGATTGTCACATAAATGTTGAGGTATGTAGTAGCATTAAGAGTATAAAATATCTATATAAATATGTTTACAAAGGCCTAAATCGAGTAGCAATGAAAGTTCATAGAGGGATAAATAATGATGAAATACAACAATATATTGATGCAAGATGGATTTGTGCACCAGAGGCCTTATGGAAGGTGTTTGGATTTAATCTTTACCATTTGTATCCTTCAGTTGTAAGATTACAAATTCATTTGCCAAATCGCCAATAAATACGGTTTTATGATCATCAAATGATCATTGACATTCTGAATGATGATCATAACTCAAAAACCATGCTTAGAGGCCTTATGGAAGGTGTTTGGATTTAATCTTTACCATTTGTATCCTTCAGTTGTAAGATTACAAATTCATTTTCCAAATCGCCATCAAATACGGTTTTATGATCATCAAATGATCAATGACATTCTGAATGATGATCATAACTCAAAAACCATGCTTACACAATTCTTTGCACTAAACCATTTGGATGTAGAAGCAAGACATTATTTATACACAGAAATTCCAAAAGATTATACTTGGGAGAAAGGCAATAGAGAATGGCACCGAAGAAGGAATCGAAGGAAGGTTTTAGGTCGAATGTACACAATATCTCCTTCAGAAGGAGATAAATTCTACCTACGTGTTTTGTTGAATCATGTTAGAGGTCCAACCTCTTGGGAAGACCTACTTACAGTAGATGGCACTTGCTTCCCTACTTTTAAGCAATCAACTCGAGAACGTGGTTTTTTAGAGGGAGATGACAACATTCGCCAATGCTTAGTTGAAGCTTCAAATTTATGAACCCCAATTTCATTAAGGAGATTATTTGTTACAATATTAGTGTTCTGTGAGCCTACTGATGTTAGAAGTCTTTGGGAAGGGTTTGAAAGCTATATGTCAGAAGATTACCCTTCTACAAGCTCTACCACCGAAACTAACTCACAAATAAGCTTCTCAGAGATTTGAATGACATTTTGCTTCTTCATGGAAAACAAATCTCATATTTTGACTTGCCAACTTTACCATTACATGATCCTGAAGATAATGCAACACCGAGAATTATTCAAGAACAACTGTCATTCCATATTTCTCATCAAGATTTGGATGATATGGGAAAACTAAATTTTGATCAATCATTTGCTTTCAACACCTCATGAATGTCATTGAGCATAGAGAGAGTAAAGTTTTTTTTGTGTGTGGATGGCCCTGGAGGAACAGGTAAGACGTTCCTTTATCGTGCTTTAATTTCAAAATTAAGAAGTATTGGACAAATTGTCCTAGCAACAACCACCTCTGGAATAGCTGCAACATTATTACCCGGTGGTCAGACCGCACATTCACGCTTTAAGATACATTTAAACCCATATTCATTATCAGTATGCTCAATCAGCAAACAATATGATCTTGCAAATCTAATTACACAAGCATCAACAATAGTTTGGGATGAAGCACCAATGGTAAATAGATATGCATTGGAAGCAGTAGATCGAACATTGAATGATATTATAGGTTGTAATGCTCCATTTGGGGGGAAGTTGTAATATTAGGAAGAGATTTTAGACAGGTACTTCTAGTGATACCAAAGGGTAATAACACAGAAATGATAGTTGCATGTATTATTAAATCTCCTTTGTGGGCATATACGCACGTCTTACATTTGCGTCAAAATATGCGTTCATTGCAAGACCACAATTTTGCTGAATATCTTATGAGAATTGGAGATGGTGCTGAACCAACAATCCGTGATGATTTGGTAAAAATACCCCAACATATGACAATAAAATGGGAAGGAGATGATTCCATACAACAACTTATACAAGAAATATTTCCAAATTTGAGAAGTCATGGATGAGACGGTTCCTATATGTCAGAAAGAGCTATACTAACACCCACAAATGAGAATGTTCAAAAACTAAATGACATAATCATCAATCATTTTTTGGGAGATCATAATTTGTTATCTTTTGATGAGGTTGAGGGAGACACAAACAACTTATACCAACAAGAGTACTTAAACTCCATTACTCCTGGTGGTTTACCACCACACATTCTAAGAGTAAGAAAAGGTGCACCATTGAAAATAATTTTGATGCTGAATTTACTACTTCAAAGATTGTACGAAGGATGAATGCTCAACAACAAGCAAGCATATTATTTGATTTGGCTGAAGAGTCAGAGGAGATGTATAAGTTTATTATTTCAGAATTGAGCAGCACACATAAGTCAGCAATTATAATGAAAACAAGTTCACTAATTGTTTTGGAGTCAAGCCACATAATTGTGAATGAAACTGTCATACCAGAGGAAGTAACAGAAGCACCACATTTAATTATTGGAGACCCACATATATCATGTACAAAAGGAAGAAGAAAAGATGGAGAAAAGATTACTCAAAATTGTAGATTTAAGAGTGGTCTTGAAGTATCACTTATCAAGTCATCAATCAAAAGGAAGAAATGCACAAAGTGTGGAGAACATGGCCACAACAAAAAAACTTGTAGGAAAATGTTCTATGTATAAATGAACTGATAGTTTTATATCTTATGTATTCTTAGTACTTATGCTACAATGAATTGGCATTATATTGAGTTTGTTTCTTTAGTACAACAATGTTTGATTTGAATTTTTTAATGTGTACACCAATCTAATGTCAATGTTTGATTTCAAAATACATTTTTTGGCATTATATTGACTGAATTTCTTAAGTGAATCATTTGCAGCAGCCAATGTGTATTTTAGTTCCAAATGTGTTGAAACTGTTGAAGCCATTAGGCATATTTTAGCAACATATTCTGAATAGGAATTACTTTGTTATCAAGTACTCAATCCTTACTATTTTATAAGTTAATAAACCACATGGAATAAAAAACAAAACTATCATGTCTTATAATATATTAATTTGTTGCATCTGTTACATAATATCATGTACACATGCTATTGCTTAATATGTCAATGATTTTAGCAAATCATAAAACTTAAATAATGCATACTTCATCCACAATTTCAGCCTTTCCTTAAGCTTTCCTAGGTACACAAATAAGATCATGTTTCTTTCATAATGTATTCTACTCTTGATGTTGATCCAAAATCTCCATAAATCCTTCATCAAAAACTCTAATACCTTGCCATACCAATGGTATGTGCTCCTTCACGTCCTAAATTAAACCACACCTATTTTTCTCAACAGAAAAGAGACATGCTGCATCTGGGTATGTGTCAAATGGCTCGTACCTGTTGTGAAGTTAAAAAAAAAATCTTATTTATGATACTAAAATGACTCTAAGGTAGCAAGAAGACATGCAATTTTAACCTTGAAATTCATACAGCATGTTCTCACCTCAATCAAAGTACCTTCTATATGAAGGTTGTAGAGACAACATAAAAAATGCATCACCTATTGTATGATCATTCAAGCATTTTATGAAACACATGGGAAACATATAAAATTTGATAATTTCATGAAATTATTATTTTAAAGAAGAGAATGGTATGTGGTTGTAGAAAAAGAAACAGCAACACAAAAAAGGAATTTAGACGAAGAAGAAAGATAAAGAAGAAGGATTAATAATTCTTGTTCCAACAACAATATAATAAGGAAAACGGTGAAGAGTTAATGATTATGAGAGGAAAACATAGTGAGGTGTTTGGTGAAATGGTGAAAATGAATGTGTTTTAAGATGATAACATGTTGCTTCACTGAAGATGAGAAGATAATGCAGAGAGTTTTCTTTCTTTGTTGCTTCTACTCCTTGAGATGAGAGGTAGATGAAGGGACTTGTGAGTGGGAAAAAAAAGTTTTCACATTATTTTTAAGAATAAATCTGAGCCATTGAACTTTTATAAAATGAAGGCTCATGATGGGGAGTAACTTAATCCACTTACTCCTGGAGTAAGTGGATCCCTCCCCAAAATATATATTTAAATAGTTTTATGGGGAGGGATCCACTTACTCTTCATCTTAGTCATCCAATCTTGAAAAATTCAATGGCTTAGATGTACTCACCAATTCAAACCATTGGATTTCCCAAGAATGAATGGTCATGATGTGGAGTAAGTGTTTTTCCACTTACTCTTGGAGTAAGTGGATCCCTCCCCTAGTTTTATAGACTATATGAAATGTGATGGGAAAGAGAAATTTAACGATTTTTTATTTATTGAATTAAAAAATAATAAAAAGTTGTGAATCTTTGAAGTCAAATATGTTGCTCGCTAGCTATTGAGTAAAATAAGAAAATAGAAATCCAACCGTTTGACATTAATTAAAAATTGTTTATTTAAATGTTTATAAAATTTTGTGTTTTGTTTTGTTTTTAGTGTGAATTTTAAAATCAGGAAAATTATATGTCATTATTAATATATCATCCAACATTCAAATTTAATTATTACTGATATTTAAATATAAGTAGTATAAATCAATAATAGATGATATAATGATTATATAAATATTTACACTCACAATACATAATACTACATTGTTTTAAAATATATATATTTAAATTAGTTTATAGACTCAATGATTTTAAAATCTTCATACCTCGGTCTCAAAGATATTAAATAAAAATAAATAATGAAGAATATGTTGGTTTTTTATATACATACTGAAATTTGGATTGTCGACCGTCGAGTATTAATATGTGAGAGGAAAGAAATAATTAACGATTTATAATTTATTTAATTCAAAAATAATGAAAAATTGTATGTCTTTGAGGTCATGTGTTTCTCTCTAGCTATTGATTACAATTTTGTTTAAATGCAAAGTGAAAGTAAGAAAATATAAAAGCATATAACTTTTGTTTTTGCTTTTTAGTGTGAATTTTAAAATGCAAAAAAAATGTATGTAATTGTTGCTGCATCATCTACTATTCATATTTAGTCTTCAATGATATTCAAATATAAGTAATACATGATATAGTGTCTATATATAACTAGCAAGATACCCTTGCATATGCATTGTAACACCCTAGATTTTAAAGTCATTAAATTATAGTATCATTCCTGGGAGTCTCACTTGAGCGAGAGAATCGTCGTCTGGGCGAGAGAGGCTCACATGGGAGGCTGAAATCCTGGACTATACTGAAGGATTCTTGCATGAGCTAGAATTACCTCGCTTGGGCGAGAGTGGTCTCGCCTAAGCCAGAGTTGTCTCGCCTGGGCGAGAAAAGTGGCATTCAGGACCTGTCGAGGCTGTAAGATCCTCGCTTGAGCGAAAGGATTCTTGCTTGAGCGAGAAACCCCTTGCTTGAGCGAGAGCGTCAGATCTGAAATTTTAAAAAGACGGGATTTTCTCGCCTGAACGAGAATGGGCTCGCTTGAGCGAGAACCCGACGATTTCACTTTAAAATAGAAACCCCAAACACATTTTAGGGTTAGAAATTGATAGAGAAGAGAGGAGAATGTGATTTTGAGAGCAAGAACTCGTGGGAATCATCTAAGAGCTTGAGAAGAGATCCTGTGATTGGAGGAGATCGTGACGGAAACTGGTAAAGTTACTCAAAAACCGACCCCCAACACTCACCGAGGTAAACTCATGAGTTTAGGAGACTCGATTTGGAGCCTTAGGAGCTTTAGATCTGGATTCATCTAATTGCGTTTTTATACTCTAATTGACTACATGCGGATTTGACTGATTATAAATAATGATCATTATTTATTCGGATACTTGTAACTGGGTGTACTATATTTTGGAGAACTATACTTTTGGGGTCTTAATGCCCGTGAGAAATTATTAATATGAATTATGTTTTTCTGCATTAGAAATGTATGTATGAATGCTGCATGATAAATAGTCAGGAATAATCAAGGTAACTAATGTAGCGTATCTTCGGTTACTAAGGCGGATGAAGCGGCGACCTCCAAATCCATTCCTCCCAAGAACTTTGGGCCTCTAAGAAACCTTGTACGCGGAAGGGGCAAGGACAAAATGTTTTCCGAAGAACGAAAGCCTTATGTTCCACCTGTTAGTATTCGGGGTTACACTTCGCATGGGACTAAGACCCTTGCAAATGTCGGAGGGTCACAATTAAACTCTTCATCCTGGTGCAACAAGTGTAACTGAAGTCATGTCGGAGAATTGTATCCTAGAACGACAAATAGCTGCTTTCACTGCAAAGAGTCCGGACATATCAAGAGGTACTGTCCTAAGTCACGACAGAGTATGAATGCTATGGGGACTGGACGACCTCAATCTATCGGCAGAGTGGTTACCATGTGTAGAGCAGAGACATCAGAAGCGGATGGTCTGACCCAATGTAGGATGTATGAGGGGAGAGGGAATGAAATCCAACGATCATATGCCCCAACTGGTGTCCATCGTAACCATGGTTATCAAGGGTCGAAACCTACTATTGGAGGATTTCAACCCGACGTATTTCCTATGTGCAGCAAATGTGGGCGGAAGCATGCGGGAACAATTTGTCCTGGTTCGGGGAATGGTTGTTTCCACTGTAAGGAAAAGGGACATATAAAAAGGTTTTGTCCGAAGTTGACTCAGAATGTAAATGTTGTGAAGGATGGGAGGCCTAGTACAACGGGCCGAGTGAGCACAATGAGTGGCATGGATACGTCCAGTGTTGACGGTTCGATCTGAGGTAAACGCATAGTGACATGTATTCCTTGTTTAGTGTTGTTGTTTCGGGAGCGACACCACTCCCTTGTATGTGTTAAATGTGTAAATTGGCTGGAATTGCAAACTGAGTCGTTGCCTTTCAACTCGGTCGTATACACCCCGACTAGTGGGTTGACAGTGGTATCGACGTGTACGTCTTTGTGTCCGATTGTGGTAAATGGTGTAATAATTATCGTAGATTCAGTCTGCTTGTCGTTATCCCAGTTAGATTTAATTCTGGGAATGGACTGATTGTCAGCAAATCATGTTATGATTGAATAATACTGACAAGGCTGTGGCGGTTGGGGATCTGTGCGATATTTTTGACCAGGCTAGTGGTATGGGGGTCAGTGTCGGCTAAGGGAGTCAGAACTTCCCTTCAGGAAATGGATCAGTGTTTATTCTGTTGATGTCACCAGAGAGTATTTAAGAACTCGTTGGCATTTCAAAAGAATAAGACTTGAAAGGTATTTTGTCTTGGAAAGTGGATTTTTCTTCTATGGATGACGTTTGATAATGAATGAAATGTGAGTCCTTTGTAACAATGGAACGAGATATAACATGAAAAGTCGTATGTCATGCTATGTGGTTTCCTACATGTTCCTATTTGAGATATGTTGCTGATTTTCTTGTCATTCCTCAAGATTAAAAACGAATATGCATGAGGTAAAGATTAACCGATTATGAGACTTGGTGACTAAATATGTACATCTTTATTGTGTGACATGTGATCGTGCAAAATTTTAAATTGTAGAAGTTTGCTAACATGTACTTGACGGTTTTGCCTGGGAATGAACATGTGTGTCTTGATCTATTCCTGCATATGAGTTTGCTTGCAATGCATGAAGGTTTAGAAAGTTGAATGAAGTGAATAATTCGTGTTTAACATGTTCTGTATGACAATGGTGAAATATTCCTTAGAGATTAATTGTAAACATCCGATAATTTGTTCCTTGTTGTGTGAATTCTAGAGGCGATGTGTTAATTGTTACGGTAATGACTTAAATAGTAAGGTAATGATTCACGTGAGCATGTAGATGGATATGTTGTATGGAAGATGCTGAACATGAAATGTTGGTTTTAAAAGTATTGTGTTAAAGAGGAAATTAAATGAAAGATACCTAGTGTGTTTTGAAAAGACCAAGTCGGGTATCTTTGTTTTTATGAGTTGCTAAAAGTTAGACTTTCTTGTTTGCATTAGTTTGTATGATTATACTAAAGGTAAAACTCATGGTTCAAAGTAATGGATGAAGTGAGTGAAGTACCTAAATGTCATTGAAAAGAGTGCATTTGCATAAAGGTGGAAATTCCTTATATGTTTAAACTCGAAGTGACACTCTAAAACTTTGGAAATTAAAAGCAAACCAGTCTGGAAAAATATGGGCATAATAAAGCTAAGGTAATAAATTTTCATTATGCTAGTAATTTCTTATATGTGCATAAATCTGAACCTTGGTGATGAACATGGATGTTGTGTTGCTTAAGTTTTAGCGGGTAAATGGATAAACAAAATTTTGTTCTATGCTTTTGTGGAAAGTAGTATTGGGAATAGCGAAGTCATCTTGATTGTTGTACATGAACCTTTTGGTATATGGTTATTGGCCTTTAGTAGTGGAATAATTGCAACGCACGATATAGTGGTATTGTACCCCAATTATCTGCTTGTTATTGTACTTACAAAAGTTGTTTTTGTTTCATGTGTGTTAGTGATTACTATGCATGATTGAAGTATTACGACATAGGTGAGTTTTGTTAAATGGACTGTGAGAACTCTAATGCCCCGAATGGAATGGAACTCCAAGAATAGCTAGCCTTTGAAAATCTGAGATGACATCTTCGTCAATATGTCCGAGTGGTTAAGGAGACAGACTTGAAATCTGTTGGGCTACGCCCGCGCAGGTTCGAACCCTGCTGTTGACGTTTTTCCTATTTATTTTCTTTTTCCATTCCACAATTTTATAAAGCAAGTAGAACCATGTTCCAACACTTAATGCTTTCACTTTCACTACTTTGATAAATAAAATACTACATTAAACATCAATTTTCTCATTAAAAAACTGATGTATATACTTTATTAAATGTCTAGAATTTTGATATAGATATTTGCATTCATCAATGAGTAATAGTACCTATGGTTGATTTTCCATATGACTTCACTATTTTAAACATGATGATTATTAAATGATGCTATAATGTGGCAATATGCGTCAAAGTAGTAGTATAGTGTAGCAGAATTAAATGTCTGCAAAGCAAAGAAATGGTGGACACAAAATTTTAATATGGATACTATCAAATACGAAGGGAATACAACATACTTCTAAAAATATTTCATGCACGACAATTATGTTATATTTTCACACTTTTCTCACGAATAAATATAGTATTTCAAATATCACAAATTGTTATAGTACGAAAGAGTAATAGACATCATACATAAAATTTATCTCATGTTGTATTCTCACATTACAAGCCACCCTTTTTATATTTTTCACACTCACTTTTAAGATTTATTCACACTCTTTATTTTTCACCCCCTTCAATTTGCCAAATTTCTACGCTTTAGACCCTGCTACTATGTTGCATTTTTTTCAGAAAATATATGTGGATAGCATAGTTGACTACACTATCACACGTATGGTGTATGTTTCAAAATATTTACCGAAGTAGTGTAACTTTTTAGGAGTCATGGTTACCATCCACGAGTTTAGTGTTGTCGTGTACAGGAAATGTGATTCTTTGCTACAAAGTCGTGCACTTAGGAAATGCAATTCATCTGCAATTTACTATTTGCATTCAATCAATGACTTTGTCTCTTACAAGTTTGAATGGCAAAATACATGAGTTACTTTTACCATATCGCAGAACCCCACATATTTGACTTAATTACATATAAAACATCTTGTTCCGAAAATTATACTAACTTCCCTTAAGGTTTATATTATCATTACACTTGCCTCTCGACATTTATATTACTATTACACTTATCTTCCTTAAGGTTTAATCGTTTAGAAACTTTAACATAAGTTTGATATAATCTTCGAACAACTAACCATCTAGAAATAAATATCTATTTTCCGAAATCTTATCCCCGTCCAATGATAATGAAACAAAAACATCAATAACAATAAATGTTTGAAAAAATTTAATTGACATGACATGTTTTCATTAGCGCGTGACAATATTTGTTATAGGAAATGTGCATGGAATTCAGTTTCATCTCTTTGTTGAGTATGAATTCAAAGAAGCTTGAATTTCTTCTAGTGTGCGTCCCTTAGTTTCTGGTACTAGTTTTGCTACAAATAGTACAGTGAAGCCACATATGGAAGAGAATAAGATGAAAGTTCCTGATGAAGACCAACTCATAAGGAAGTTGAAAGCATATGACACAATCCAAGAACACAACCAGTTAACTAAGGTCACAAAGCTCCCAGCAGAACCCTTCACATTAATAGGAAATATCTGCAAAATATTAATATAATCATGTTCATCATCTTAGCATTTTTATTATGTTATAATTTATATCTCATAAGTTCAGGCATAGAAGTTACCTCAGACATTATAACCCATGGAATTGGGCCGATGCCTAGCGAAAACGATCCAACGTATACCTGTTCGTTACCCGAATTAAAACGGGTTTTTAGGTGATAGTTTAACATTACTCTTCCACAATTACAACATAGAAATGAATGGGTCCATTCGTGTTAAATACTTAGATCTAACACTATAGTCTAAGATTCATGTAAGGACATAATAGCACAAGCATTACCAGTACACCGACAAGCGCCAAAACTGGACTGGCTTCATTCCATTTATGTAAGTCCTGCATATGGCAAGCGTATATATTTAAAAAAAGTTCATGCGAAAAACAACTTATTAAAGCCGATTATGTTATGTTATTAAAAGAACCTGCAAGAAAAATGATATGGCGGTAAGGAAGCATCCTAAGCATGTTCCTCCTGCAGAGACCTGCGTAAGAGTCGAAATCTTGGATTTAGAATTTACAGAACATCACAAAATAATACAAAAGCTCAAACTTTTACCAGCAATAGTGGTCGTCTTCCGGATCTATCCATCAAAAGTACTCCCAAAGTTGTCATCGGGATCTAAAAACGCATAAGTGACGAAATTGTCAAGAGAATTAAGCGGACTGAAATGGTGAAATCGTGTGAAGAGAATTAAGAACCTTAACAGCAACCAATGCTATTGTTCCAATACTCTTCGAAAGCCCTGCCATGGATAAGAAATTTCGCTTTCATGTGAATTTAATAATCTCATTAGTAAAATACATCTTCTTTTACTTATCATAAGATAGAAGCATAACAAAGGACTTGCACATACCAGCGGCGATAAATATAGAATTCGCGTAAAAAACAATGCCATTAATCCCTCCAAATTGTTGCAGTATCATCAAGCCAACGCCAACCTAACCGATTCACTAGATAGAGTAAGACTCTTCAAAAGGTTAAGATAGGCTGCATGAATATAAGGCTTAGTTTATAAAACTCACAGTAAGTGCCTTCAAATACTGCGGTTGAAATAAACCAATAATGCTAGCTTCTTTTTGCCGCTGAAGGGCTTCTGTATACTCCTACAAAAAGAAAGTACCATATATAAAACTAGTTTTTCGACCAGTGTGTCACAACATATCTATACCCTGAAAGTAAGTTGAAGTGGAAAGAACAAAGGAACTGAACTTTTATTACATTCAGCTAAAAACAACTAATGCTAAAAACAACATTTCCCTTATTTTGCTTCCTAGTTAGGTTGTATCACAAAAGAAACACTAACGAACAAAAACGTATTATATACTTTAATTTCTGCGGCCTCTTGATAAACATCAGTGTTTCTCCCTCTAAGGCGCTGTAGAGCAGAATCACTATCTTTCATGTTACCGACCTTTGCCTGCAGAAGTGAAAGTAACACTTGTGATATGTTTGGCTAATGGCATGTCTTGCCTCATTTGACAAAAGTAATAAAAAAAAGTTTCTTGTGTGAGCTATATTCGAGAAACACGGCACAAACAGTGAACTTACAACAGCCTTGAACAACTCACCAGCCACCTAGGAGAATCAGGGATGAAGGGTAGACTTAGAAGCTGCAAAAGACAAGGAATAGTCCCTAAGATAAAGACAATAAAGGTGTGAGTTACATGGAACTCGTTTTAATTTTGTTGCGAGAACAACACCAGAAAGAAGAACATTACCGATGAGAGCCACAACCCGCCAATCCAAGTATGCTCCAATGAGATAAGTTAATGACATCCCGAAGCTAATCATTAGCTGTCAACACAGTACCAAACAGAAATTTAAAATAAGGCTATATATGAAATATGTAAAACATGAGTAACGGTGTGGTTTCCACGCATAAGATTAAAACGATATCAAAGACATAGTATTGCTTTACCTGATGGACTGCCGTGAATGCCCCTCTGAGATTCTTGGGAGTTATTTCTGCTACATAAATCGGTACCTATTATGGAAAGGTAAGTATCCATTTGAATTACTTTTGTGGATGAATATCATTTTGAACTGCAATTACGATAAACTACAAGTCTCGACAATTACCACATAAGATAGAAGGCCAATTCCACATCCTACCAAAAGTCTTCCAATGTAAAGCCACCAAGCAACCTTCAAACAAGCATCAAATGATAGATATCAATGACTTAACTTGTGGAAATCCCATAGGATAAGAACATTCAATAGATAGAATCTTAGTGGCACAGTTTATGCAGCCCTTACTTTATACATATACTTCATCGTTTTTAAACAAAGAGAGAAACTTTACATGTAGTCTTGTTAAAATGATTACTAGTTATTACTTATCAGACATATGCAACTACTCCCTCTGGTCCATTTTATATGTTTTGGTGCAAACTGCAAAGCTCGATAATTAGGAAAAGTGTTAATTGTGAGAATTTTGTATTAAACTACCCTTAGTTAATTTCTAGCAAGTAATCACACTCCAGTTTCATGTCCATCTCACTTGAATAGTTGAGACTTCAAATATTTAAAGTATACAGAAAATCTGAAAAATAAGGAATTGTTTCTTTGTAGAGAAAAATATATGGTCAAGTGTGGCTGCTGCCAGGACGGGCTTCTAGGCACAACGAGCGAACTTCGCAAGAATAGAGGTT
This sequence comes from Lupinus albus, assembly GCA_009771035.1. Classification (NCBI taxonomy): domain Eukaryota; kingdom Viridiplantae; phylum Streptophyta; class Magnoliopsida; order Fabales; family Fabaceae; genus Lupinus; species Lupinus albus. The sequence continues at coordinate 828,025 of CM020013.1, read as the reverse complement.
AGACCAACTTAGTTGTCGGACATATTCAAGTATGAAGTCTCACATTTGATATGAGGGAATGAGTGGAAGAAATTATAAGTGGTAAAGACCGATTGAATCATAGTCTTAAGGTTTTGATTTAAGACATGGTATCTCAGGGTAGCTCTTCACTCTTCTCATGCCTGGTAACAATGGAACTCCCCGATGTTTGAAGGCTCCTCAGTCACGGACGGGTCCAACATTAGTAAACATGATTCCCTCTTACTATTCATTGCTGGCAGCAATTAATGTTTAGTATGAAAAATGACGCTTATAATGCGCCAAATTCTTTTAACCGAAACGACATTATAAATGAACCAGAGTGTGTAATATAATAGCAATTTAGATAAATATGGGAATGAAATTGGATAAATTATAAGTAAACCTCAGAGAATGCTATGGTAATCCATCCCAATATGCAGAATAGCTGAGAGAAACCCATGGCCTGCTCAGAAAAATGGGAAAAAATGTGAAGGTGAAGGACATTAACATTCAATATAAGCTTAAATGTAGCCATGCTTTGACAAATACTCAATATCAGTAAAACTTACTACTCTACGACCTGCATAATCTGCTATTTTACCACTCGCAATGGCGCCAATCATTGCTCCAATCGTCAATATTGAACCAAAAATTGAATACTGCATAAATGCAAAAAAATTTGACCTCATGAACACAATCAAATTAAAGAAAACCAAATATATATGCAGTTAAAAATATCATCCACAATATAACAATATAACATTCCTAACCATCATACATGCTAGTTTTCATTGACAATCTATCAATCATGTTAAATCCTTATTCGAAAATAATACCACAAGCTCCTAAATTTAGGTACCCGTGATGTTATTCTCTATGAAATATAACATGCTTAACTATTACACATGTTATTTTTTAGTCACTAGATCTTGCACATGTTATATTCTCTTCAGAAAACAACACAACACACTAGTTTTTCAGAACAAGTATCTGTTATCCCAAATCTTGTAACACACCAATGACAATGAAGTAAAAACAGACAAAATAATGAAAAACATTTTTTAATTGACATGATATGTTTTCATTTCGCAGGACAGGATTTGAGACATGTTCCTTATACAGCTTTTTGGGACTAAAAAAGTGTTAAAAATAAAATAATGGTTGTGAAGTTGTGATTGAAACAAAGTTAAAACCTGTGGCACAGTGAGATTGAGGTCATTCATGATTCCAGATTGAGAAGGAGATGAATACCCAACCTACAAAATTAAATTTTTATGAAACCCAATAAGATAATGTATGATAATAGATTAAGTACAAAAAAATATGTAAAAAGAAAGGGTGTAAATAATTACAGAGGATCCAAAAACATAAGAACCGAAAACAGCAACAAGGGTAGTGAGTATAAGAGAAGGTGGTACTGAAGAAGTTGTGTAATGATTAGTAGTAGCATGAGATTCAATGTTGGTTGTTGAAATCAAAGGATTTGAAACTGAAAGTGGAATTGTTGGTTCAGTGTTTTTAATTCCCATGGTTCTGTTATGTTATGTATGTGTAAGTGTATGTGTTCAATGAACAATTCACAGAGGTTAAGGTTGTTGTGTAAAGTTTACTTGTGTTGTTGACCAAAATGTCATTTTATATTCCATATATATAGCTCTAATAAAATGAATTACAATAATGAATCTCCTTATTTAAGGAAATAAATTATCTCATTCACTCACTAAAATTGTGACATGTGTATCATTTAATTATTTTCTACAAAAATATTTATAAAACTAAACAAAATAATACACATATCATTTTTTACTGACTGAAGGAGATAAATTATCTCCTAGAATAAGGAGATATTTTATTCTTGTATTTGCTTATTTGCTACAAACATATACCTATTTAAGAAGAAAAAAGTACTAAATAATTATTAAAGATTTTCACTGAGGAGGATAATTTGGTCAATAAAAAAGACCTTAACAAAATAGTTTCTAGATATCTTTGATGAGACAATTTATTTCATAAATGTATGGGGGCAAATCATATTTAATCCTTCAATTTTTTTATAAAAAAATCATTAAGTGTGGTGAGTTTAACCCCAGTTTAGGATAACTTTTCAACTAATACACAATTATAATTAATAAGTTTTTTAACAAAATTTCAAGGTTTTTTATTAATTAAATGTATAAGTAAAGAACTAATTCTTTTTTTTTTAGGTATTTGACTACCCTTCCAAACAGATATTGTTATTGATAATAATATTTGACTTCATACTTCAATATATCTAAAAATGTTCCACGTGTGAGTACTATACATTTTATTAGAACCTTCCCCACTTAAATTCATCATATCTAGCCTAACCATAACTCTTATATTACTTTGTTGAAAATCAGGACATGGGAAGTTCCAACCACAGATGAGACTCATTGTTAATGACGCATGAAAAGAAGCACTCTGTATTTGAATTGAAAGAAGATGAGGTTGTTATTTTTATTCATGAACATATCTTGTCACCATACCAATAATTTCAAGTTCCGATCTTATGTGATCATCATTTCATATTTATACTTCTATACTATATATATATAATTTCTAAAAAAACCATATAATCATAAATAACTACTACCATAGTTAATTTCTATTTTTCTATTTTGCCCTTACATTTTTTAATTTCTAAAAAAAATCATATAATCATAAATAACTACGATTAGCACATTCATCACATATCTCACCTTAAATTGAATTATAATAAATACATTTTTAACATAAAGTACTCTTGATACAAAAGCATTCAAAATTGTATAAAATAAAATATATAAAAATTGAATATTTAATATAATAAAATAAGAATATGGATCGGCAGACACAAAATGTCTATCGCCACGCTTTTAAATATAAAAAACATAATGTTATATGGATTTGGTTCCTCTAATTATGATCTTACTTACATGCCACCAGGTGATACTCAAATTTGGTTTTTTCTTAAATTAAAACCCTGTCATCTTGAAAATTTTGTTATTCTCGTGTTAAATTTTGTTAAATAATTTATGAGTCAGTAAAAGTTTATGCACAGTTAATGAATGAAAATATATGGTGAATGATTAAAAAACCAGATGTAGCTTCATCATATTTTATTAAAAAAGTCCACTCTGTACATTTTTTATCAATCGTCACGTTACATAGAAAAACACTGAACTTATTTTACATTTTTTCTTTTTGATTATTTATCAAAAATGGTGAGATTGTAGCCCAAAGGGAAACACATATATTTCATTTGTTAATGTTGCATTTTTCACAGCTTAAATTCTGTATTCAGCTGCTTAAAGCTTTAATCTATGCCCCTTAGTAAGATGTTTCATGATACAGTCCTGGATTACATAACAGACAATAATATGATATTTGTTAGAAAAACAAAAGGCATTCAATGGTGGCTACCATCTCCATTATTCTCCGCATCCTCAAATCGTTTATCATTGATTTCAAGCTGCAATAAATTATAGTGAATATATACATAGGGAAGCATTCAACAAGCAAATTATAAAGACTGGTAAAGAACACGGATTTCCCACTGAACAATTATAGGCCACATTGCTCAACTTTGTCCCTTATGCACAGGTAAAAATATTTTAGACCAGAACAGAACAAACTTCTAGTTCAAATTTTTAAGATTAAAAGCAAATGACTAACAATAATTCATATTGAGACAGGAAAGTTCAAATGAATTTAAGAGGACCAACAGATCAAGAAAAGGAACAGACAGAATGAAAGAGAGAGAACATCGGTGAGATAATTTAGGGAAGGAAACCACCAAAAACATATAGGGAGGGTTGCACATGACATGAAGATGGACAAGTTAGAAGTTCAAATTAACAATCAAGACTAATAATAAGGGGATAATTTGTGTATGCTTAAAAAAGAAGGGTGGATTGTAAAATTCATTAATTATTGATGGATGTAAGTGTAAATTTTAATTTTGTTTTAAAGGTCAATATTTTTCCAGCCACACTAATCGTAAAGATGTTACATATCAACCAGTACAGGAAGGAAGCACAGAAGTCAGAGTTTTAGACTGCACAAACAGAAGTAGATAGAGAATTAAGGAGGAGATCCTACCTCGAGTACAGTACGAGCTAGGTCATGATTTCCATTAGACTGGCCGAGAGAGTTGGTTGGATTCTGAGAGACATAACCCTCCTCCTCTGGACAAAAGAAGAGGTTTAACAATAATATAATTGCTACAATATAAGCAATAAGAATAAGCATGTCATGATTAAAGAAACAAGACTAAAAAGCCCCTGCAAATACCTGGTTCTTCATTTTCTGTCTGATCAGTATTGAAAACCCAATCATGCTCTTCTTCTTCCTCCTCTAAAAGAACAATATCAACATAAATAATTCAGTAAGGGGAATACATGGAGTATTGAATAACCTTGTGTAAAAATAATACTGACCGTCATTTGGTTCTGGATTAAGCTCAGCACACTCACAGAACACTTCAAATAGAGTATCCACTGCAAAACAATGAACTGATACATAAGCAACTCTTGGAGTAATGAGAACAAACAGGATTATACAATAATTTAAATTGGCAACAGCGAAATCATGCAGTTCGACAAAACAAGAACAACAGTGGTAAAGATAAGAAAAAGATACATTGGGTAGGATCAGATGGAATAAGCCTCATCTCTCTGATCTTGGATAAATCATGGATAACATTGCATTCTGAGTCGTCAGAATCATCCTCATCCATTTCAGAATCAATCTACATCCAGAAAGGTAATCAGAATGGATAAATCATAAAAGGGCAAGACTTTCCTAACAATAAATAAATGGTATAGAAAAGCAGGCAAGCACACTGCAAATTCATTTCAAACACGACTAAAAAGTGGCAAGAACGCATAAAACTTGAAAATTCTCCATGTGACTAAGATCAAGCAAGAGTTCAATGAACCCTTTTTAACAGCTAGTACAAGAGTTCCACAGAAAACTCAATCCAAATTACAGGAAAAGGTTCTACTGTCATAAAAGCTACCAACCATGTTACAAAATACGTGCATTGGTTCCCACAACAGTGAAACATTATGCCAATACTATCTAAGAGGGAGCATATCTTTTGTATCGAAAAGTGTGTCACTCCATGCGTCACTGTGATTAGTCAGAAAAATACTAAATTATTAAATTTTTAACTCAAATATAGGACACCCTTTTTAGGACAGAAGATGTGTTCCCTATCTATGATTCACTACTTATAGACATAAACCTGAACAAAAGGTTGGTGTAATTTCTAAAACATTTATGAAGCCTCGACTATTCTCGACTATTTTCAAGATTTGAACATATAAATAGGCAGCAACTAAACTCTTGCGCCGAGACTTACCCTCTATACTCCATTATAAATAAGATAAAAAACAGAAGTACCTGAGTATATATGCAAGGAAGAGGGTAAGCCTCAGGATCAGTGGAAACAGCATGAAGAGAAATAGAGACAAAATCAACAGCATATCCTTTACTCTTGTCCACGTCACTCACCCATATCACTTGCCTATATAATATACAAGTAATAATAACAAAAATTAATAAATAATAATAATAATAAAGAGAGAGAGAATGGTTTTACTTGGTGGAGATATAGAGGGTGCCGTTGGAGTATGGAGGGAAATTGTTGAAAACAATGTCTACGGAAGGTTGAACGTGCATCAATTCCTCGCCATTCTCGGTGTCGAGTACTACTTCTCCGCTTTTGCTGAAACTTCTCACCCCTAAACCCATTTTTATTTTATGATTTACTCTAGATAGCTTCTAGGGTTGTTTTTTTTAAAAGGCTTCTACATTTCTCTCATTATATTCCTTTTACATTAACAAATACATCTTTACACAAGATAGTAACTAGGACCTCACTATTCTATTCTTGCCTTAATACCACGCACGAGACAGTACTTTTATGATTAAGAGCACGGATATTATATGAGCATTCATATAGTTAATAATACATATGTTATTCGTACATTCGCATGGTTAAAAAAATATATGTTCCTCATGCATTTGTATTTTTAAGAACATATGTGAACCATGCATTCACATGGTTAAAAACACACATGTTACTCGTACATTCCTATTGTTAAGAACACAAGTGTTATCTGTGTATTTGCCTATTCAAACACATGATGAAAATAAATGATACTTTCAGATTTGAATATTCTAACGAAAATAAGAAATCGAAACATGATACTGTAAAAGTTGTAGAAAATGAAACAATTTTTTCAATTTCAAATATGATTTTTTTAAATGAAAATAGGGAAACAAATCTTGATACTATATGAGTCTTTTTACTAAAAAAATATTTAAAAGTTATAAATAACTTCAATTTTGAATTTGATTTTTTTAATTATAGTATGGAATAATTAAAATTCAATTGGTAAAGTATCACAAAGCTTTGATGAGGTGAAAAGTAGATAGATAAATGCAAATATTGAATGAGGTAAAACTGTATAGTTTTTTTCAATTTAAATAAAGTACATTAATTCTTATAGTATTAGTAAACGTTAAATAAAGTAGATAGATTAATACAAATATTGAATGAGGTAAAATGATATGATTTTTTTCAATCTAATTAATTGGATGATAGAATCTTATTAGTGATTTAGAATTGGTTAGATATATATAATTGAATATAATTAATAAAGGTGAGAAGGTTGCATAAACAAATTTGTTTAGTCTTATTGAGTTATTGACGAATCAACTACTCAAATTAGATGGTATATTGGTTAATAGAGTATATGTTAAATTGGAGAGATCCAGTGATCATATTTACACATTTAAGTGAGAAAAATGAAAAACATGAATATCAAATACATTTGTTGTTTATAATTTTCAATTCTAATGATAAAAAGTTTTTTTCAACTTCTTTTTCTTCTACAAAAATTATTTATGAACATTTGTGTCAATTAAAAAATAGGTGGAAAATAAGAGGAATAATGAATTGAATCATTAATATGAGTAAGTTGTATTTTTAATTAGCATTTAAATTATTAAAATATAAAATGTATAAAAAGTGAGGATGTAGTGTAGTAATGTGCATATTAATAGGGTATAACACTTTTGGAGGGGGGAAAGTGACGAGGAAATGACATGTGGCTAAGAGGACATTCTTTTCTTATATAGTAATAGATTCGTGTTATCATTGGACCTCATTGACATAATTTATAATAATTATTTACAAAATACTAAAATTTATTTGTTATCTATCGACCAATTTCACGAATAATTAAGAAGAATAGATAGTTTACGATAATTATTTAGTTATGAATAATTAAGAGGAAATGAATGTATCTTGTTGTTGGTTGAAAGATATTTCAAAATTGATGTATAAATAAAAAAATTCCAAAATTTACACGAAAGACCCTTTTATTCATAACTAGCGTGTTGAATATTAATTTCTTATCGTTTGCAATGTGTATTCTATCTGCAATAAATGAATTGAGTTATATATTATAATTTGCAGTTGAATATATTCGATTGGGGGTAATGATTCAATTTTAATTGTTCAATCTTTTGAGAAGCAATTTAAGAGTTTTGGATAGAGGTTATCATGAGTGTTAAATGAAATTATAAAATTATAACATTGCGTTATATGGTTTTTTGGTAGAAATCAAAAGATATAAGAAAAAATAGGAAAACATTAATTACACCATGGTGAGATAGTTATTTTGGGTTTTGACTTTATTAATAATATAGATATAGAAATATAGAAGTATAAATATAAATTATAATAAGTGTAAGTCAATTTAAACATGGCCCGAACACACACACAAAAAAAAGATTACCCGCACATATTTCAATATTCACCATTCTTTAACTCAGAAAAAAAACACTTTCCCGCGGCGAATATTTTTCATTACGCCACGTTGGCAATCCTCGTGTTATCATCTCCGCCAATCATCGCAAAGTCTAAAACCCTATATAACTCAAACTCTACTTCTTCATTATACACTACTCTCTCTCTTCATTCTCTTGCTCAATCTAAATTTCTAGTTCTAGGGTTTTGAAATTTCTTCAATCAATTTGAAAAGTAAAATGAGTTCCAAAGAAGGATCAACCAAAGGAGGAAGAGGCAAACCAAAGTCCTCAAAATCTGTTTCTCGATCTCAGAAAGCTGGTCTTCAATTCCCCGTTGGAAGAATCGCGAGATTCCTCAAAGCTGGAAAATACGCTGAACGTGTTGGTGCTGGTGCTCCTGTTTATCTCTCCGCCGTTCTCGAATACCTCGCCGCCGAGGTTCGTTTCCTCAATTTCTCATTCCACGATATTTTGTTAGATTTAGGGTTTTAACAACGGCTCTGATTCGATTTTTTGTCATTGTTGCAGGTTTTGGAATTGGCTGGAAATGCTGCAAGAGATAACAAGAAGAATCGTATTGTGCCTCGGCATATTCAACTTGCGGTGAGGAACGATGAAGAATTGAGCAAGCTTCTCGGTTCAGTGACTATTGCGAACGGTGGCGTGTTGCCGAATATTCATCAGACATTGCTTCCGAAGAAGGTTGGAAAGGGAAAAGGTGAAATTGGATCTGCTTCACAGGAGTTCTAGAAGGTTCTTGTGATTGTTTAGAAGAATTATAGTTTGTTATTTTGCTCTATATGTTATATGTGATGGAAAATGTAGTGAACTTTTTATGGTTCATACCGTGCTCTGTAACTGGGAATGAAAGAAAATTGTTCACTATCAATCTCACTCCATTTACGACTAATTCTTAGGGTTTGATGACAAGTACAATTGTGCCCTCTAACTGGGAATCTAAAGAAAATTGTTCACTCCACTTACCACTGATTCATAGGGATGAAAATGGGTATGGGTATTGTATTACCCAGATCCACCATGTTGTTCTTACTATTGGGTCTTTGGGTACCAATTGGATCCATGGATAAACAAATTCTAAAATATTAAAAATAATTGCATTTAATTTATATATTTGTTTTCTTTAATCTTATATCTTATTTAAGCAATCAATAAATTATAAAATTATAAAATTTAATATAAAGTTTTCAATATAACTTAATTTGATTATTAAATATAACTTATTTTATTTAAATAAATATTAAAAATAACTTTAATATGATAATTAATATTGAATAACTTTCAGTATTTCACAAACCATCATTCTTTTTTTTAACAAGTACTCAAATTATTCCAATTGCTAAACAAGCCAATAGTGATGTCAACATATCTGAATTGGTTTGATTAAGATGGGATACATCATCCAAAAGCCATAGTTGTAATGGCTATGGATCCAAATCCTTACTTACATTGTTGCCCAAATACAAATTCTACCATAACTTTTATGATTATCCTAAAGCTGAAATCTTGTGAGACACATACCCAAATTCATTTATCCTCTTCTCTCATAATGATATAAGATAGAGGTGGGTAAGTGTTGTTTTACCAATTTCATTTAACTTCTCTTTTATTCTTTTCTTTTTCTTTACAACCTTGCCACAAAGAGCATTAATCATTTTTCAAGTCTAGGTAAAATGAATTTTATCATCGTCAATAAAATATTTAAATATAACTAAATAGCTGAAAATGAGTTTTGAGTAAATTCTTCGTTAATAAGTTTGTTGAACTTGATTAATGAATCAAATTAGTTAAATTAAATTTGTGAATGAATCAACTTAACTTAGCAAGAGTCATCAAATGTCTTTCTCACTCTCATATAAGACTGTTTTTCTTATTAAATAAATCACACATACATAATATATTACAACAAAATTATTATTTTTATAATAAAAAGTTGATTTAAAAGTCCAAAATTTATTATTTATATGTATTGACAAGTATACATTTGAGTTTATTCACACAATTGAAAATCCTTGAGCATTAAACTCCACTTATTTTAGGTAGAATGGCATATATTGTTAGATATATTACAATAATAATTAGATTATGAATGTATTAGAAATGTAAGTTTTTTTATAATAAAATGATATCCTTAATATGCTAGTGAGTTAGATAGATAGAGAAAGTAGAATTGTTAAGAAGAGTGAATCGAAATGGGAGTAGAGTTGTTATTGATATGCCATGGTTTCTTAACTCTCTTCGTTATTGTTTCATTCCTCTGTGGTAGATGGCCCATCTTTGATAACACTTTCATTCAACGCTTTCACTTCTTCCTCACTTTCGGTGCCTACGATTACTTCTTGTACTCTCTCTTTATCCCTCTTTCTTCTTCTCCATTTCAATCCATCACTTTCTCTAATTCATTTCATTCTTTTAGGCGTTTTGTTGGTGCTGTTTTGGGTTCTAAATCTAAAAATGCTGTTCTTTCTATTGAATATTACTGTTGCGATCGACCCAATCCAATTCTCCAGGTTTATTTAATTATTAACAGTATTTCTTCATTTTGTGAATCTTAAAAATCCAATCTTTTTCAATTGGGGTGGGTTATGCTGAGGATCAAGTTGGAATTTTTCATGATTCAGGGGCTAAATTGGAATAATTCATTTGGGTATTCAAGAACAAGTAGTGATTTTTTGATAAATATGTGTTGTGTTTATTGCAGATCATATATCTTGTGATCATCAGCTTTACATATTATTTCGTTGCTAAGTCTTCCTTTCCCTATATTCCTGGATACTATTTATCTGAAATTCATCGGTATTGTGTTGCAGCTTCAATATTTTACTCTCTTTTCATGTTATTTGGTTTTCTCATCATTATTTTATACTGAAACTTATTTGAAATCGTGTTTTCTTTTTAGGTACATAAGCTTGGGGGCTGTTGCTGTTGGAATTCTGCTATTTCTTTTGACCAGCTTTTCTGATCCTGGGACGATAAAAGCCGACAATGTTACTCACTATCTTTCTGCTTATCCATATGATAATATCATTTTTTCTGAGAAAGAATGTTCCACCTGCAAAATTCCAAAGTGAGTTTTTGCCACAACTAGTGTTCGTGTTTTTGCTAGAATTTTGAGTGTATGTATCGAATATAGTCTTAATTTCGCGCACAGACCTGCTAGGTCAAAACACTGCAGCATTTGTGAACGTTGTGTTGCACGCTTCGATCACCACTGTGGATGGATGGTTAGTAACCTTTCAATTTCTCCATCTTTGTCGTTTGTTTATATGGTTTTTCATTTAATGGATAACTTGTTTTTTTGGGTTGAACTGAGAGTTATTTTACCTGCAGAATAATTGCATTGGGGAGAGGAACACACGGTATTTCATGGCTTTTCTTTTATGGTGAGTTTTGTATGTGGTGCATAGTTAACAATTTAATCTTATGAGTATCATTTTATGTAATCTAACTTTTTTGCAAAAGGAACCCTAGAAAAGTATGCCACATTATAAGACTGAGCAAAGATTCAAGATAAAAATATTGAACTCAGGTTCACTCAGAAACATGCCAGTAAGCATCTTCGTGCACTTCCAATAGAAACTTCTAGACCCTAAAACAATCTCTTATTTTGTTCTGACCCCAAGGTTCATAATTGAGAACCTGAGACAACCTTTCAAGCCTTGTCCTTTCTTTTGTGTGGTTTTCCATTTAACATTCAATCTTTAGCTAAAAATGAGGGAGTTTGGGTCTTGGAAATTTGGTGTCTAAAAATGTTGCCTTGGTGGCTAAATGGTTATGGCACTTTCTATTGGAGACTATTTCATTTTTGCACCAAGTTTTTTTAGCAGAAGCATGATTTGGACTGGAATTAATAGGATGCTTAGTTTATCTCTGAGTGATGACAATTGTATCAATTTATGGGTGAACACTTGACTTGGGTCAGAAATGTCTCAATCTTAGGGCTTATGTTCTGCGACGGTGTCTTGCTTTTGGAATACTTTGGTGTACTTTGCTGGAGCATATCACACATCTATAAGGGTGTTTCGTAGCCATTCTTCTGTGCGGGATATGATTATGTTTTTAGCCTCCCTGCAGTTATCTGCCCTCGGATGTTTCAAAGATGTTGCCTCCTGAAAATGCAGAGAGATTGGGCAGCCCTGCTGCATTCATAGTTTTTCCTTTATGTTATTCTTTCGTTTTAGAGGATACGTTATCTTCACTCATGTTGCACTTGTGATTTCCTCTCCTCTTTTACAAAACAGATATCTTCTTAAAATAAACCAACCTGCACTCATTTTTCTTAAATGTTGCTGTACCAAAGTACTGTGCCACTATCCCTTCAACTAATTCCAAAACATTATGAATTATGAACATGTTATTGTCGTGCATAAAATATCCCTCAGTTCAACCTTTCCCTCCTTTTAAGTAGTTGTATAGAATAGACATTAAAGGATCTAAGTTTAATTCCAGTCTCTTTATCATTACATAGTATACATTTTAATTGCCGATTTCCGATTTACCACAGATGTGCATTAAGTTTCACATGCTTCATGTCTGACTCCATTCTTATTTGTGTGCCATTCATTTCCTGTAGGCATTTTCTTTTGTGCTTGTATGGAACAGTTGCCGTTGGCTTGATTCTTGCTGGAAGATTAAAAGAATTAAAAGTTGTCTATATACTAACAGGTAATACAAATTTGCAATTAATATATACCTTAAATTTAAGTCCGTTTCATAATCTTAACTTTTACACTTCTCTCCTTATCTTGATTGTGCAGTTTACTATGGAATAGAAAAAACTTTTTGGGATTTAGCTCCTCATGTTGTCCAGGTGAGGGATTTATTTAATTTTGCGAGTCTACTTTTTGATTGGAGAGTGAGCCTCAATGCAATGGTAAGCTTACCTGCCTTGTGACCTGGAGGTCATGAGTTCAAATCCTGGAAACAGTTTCTTCGTTTATGAGGGTAAGGTTGCGTACATCTATCCTACCGAGACCTCACCGAGTGGTATGCTCGTGCACTCGGCCACCTTATTTTTTGATTGTGACGTATTTCTATTTCTATGCTCTATTTTCCTTTCTAATGTTTGAAGATCTTTTGTTATTATGCAGTGGTTGTTGGGATCCTACAACACTCAGATCCTTCTTATGGTGTTCCTTGCAATCATTTCAATACTGTTGGTCGGTTTCTTTGGTTATCATGCAAAACTTTGCCTTAGCAACACTACCACTAATGAGGTACTTTCTACATGTGACCTTGAAATTATCATGCAAGTAATCTTTTTAGTAAAATATCAGGAGCCACGAATCGGCATAGAGTCTTTTTTCTTTTGTCACGTATCCAGCAAGGTATTTGCATAAAGATTGACACTTTTGTTAGTGATTTTTAGTTTTCGTCCCGCTGCAACCTGATGGGTTATGTTTTATGCTAAAAATATTTCATTAGGTAACACTAGAAGCATAAAACATTTAGATGAAGTTACCTCTGGTATTTGGTACACGATCTTATTCCCGAAACGGGGTTGCGAAAGATACACGATCTTATTCCGGGAACGGTTTTTTCGTATCCCGTACCAAACATGCTCTAAATTTAAAGGTTTGTTTATGGATTTCAGAGCTTTAAGTGGCAAGATTATATGGAGTTGCAGAGAAAGGTAAAAGAAGCAAAAGCTAGTGCTGCAGCTCTAAAACAAAGTATAAGTGGATTGAGCAATGAAAGAAAACCTTTGGTAAGCAAATGGAGATCCTTCTTTAGAAGATCACCCTTAGAAGATGTGGTTGTTCTTAAGAATAATGTTTATGATAAAGGATTCATTCACAATATTCATGAAGTTATTTCCCCTCTCTCTTCTAGGACTTCTTTTACACTAACCAAATTCAAGTCCACCTAAGTTCTCAACATTAATTACGAGAATGAAATGTATGCACCGACACTATATTAGATTTATACATTTTCACTACATCATTAACCATTCATGTTTAATCATCGTTGATTCTTCAGAAAAGTAATACAAATGAATGGCGAGTGATATACTGACTATGTATAATTCTTTACGCTGACGGTGCATAGATATTATAGTTATGGACACTAGAAATGTGATGTAATTTTTTTTTCTATTTGAAGGAGTTGATGACTAGTTTGTAGAATTAGAATTGATTGTTAGATAGGCTTTTGTGTGTGCAATTGTGCATGCATGTGTTTTTAGGTTAGGTTAGGTTAGTTTACACAAATTAAAAGATAATGTGTTTTGTCATAATCAAATTAAATTTGCTTATACGTTCAACATTTAAAGGAACATTTTTTATATTGGTGACTCCAAAAAGTTTTTTTAAAGAAAATTACATTCATATTTTGTAAGGTTGTTTTGTTTAATAAATTAAACCAACCTTATTTTTAAGTTTTATGTTGCAATAGTATAAGTGTATTATTGGTATTTGGTAATATAAGTATTAAAGTTATGGTGATAAAATAAATGGGTTTTGTCAAAAAAAAAAATGGAATTGTATAAATAATAACATGGGCCAAACTGGAACATAAGATAGATTTTATGTCTTATATGACTAGACAAACATGTTATTGTTAAAAGTTTTATATATCTTTACACACTTCTCAACTTTCAAACTTTATCATATTTTTAAATGAGTGGAATATCTATCTTTTTTACCATAGAGACTTAATGTATCATTCAATATTCATATTTTTATTATTGTAATTATTCACTCACACTAATTTAATATTACACATATTATAGTTTTCAATCCTTGTCAATTTATCCGGTGTCTAAATTAATTACAATTTAAAAATTGAAAGACAATAACATTGGAGTTATAATCAATTTTAAAAAATAGCATTGCACTATCAAATTTTATAAATAATCACTTTTTGTTGTCAACTTGTTTACTATATACACATTAATATTACTTTCCTATATGCACCTTTTTTGTATTTTTTTCCTTATCAATTTGTTTTTTAATTACTTAAACAAAATACTCATTAATAACAGCCTTATATTAAATGCAAAACATTAATATAACTTCTCCTAGTGATAATTTGAGCAAAGAAACAATTCCTTTTCTTCAAAAAAATTATGCAATCTTAGCATTTCATTTATGCCGTAAAGGACGAATGATAAGAAGTTATACACCATTATCGTATTAATAATGATTGAAAATGAATGATAAATGATACAACGGTATAAAAAACTCTTATACTATTATTGTATATATCTTTTTCTCAATGTAAATATGGATTGAGAAAATAATTCTATCGAACCATATGTGCTAGTGGTACATATGACCTATTAGATGATGACACATAGACCTTTTTTTTTACTTTCAATGAATGAACATTTATTAGATTTATAATCAAACTTTTTTTTACATTGAAAGTAAACAAAAAGGTTCACTTATCATCCTATCACATATAATACTCTACCTAAGTTTTTTCATAATCCAAATCAATATTTAATGATATATTAAATACCCTTCCAATTTCTATTAATAAAATAAATTAAATTTATGTTTTACTTCTATAAGCAAGGAAAAAGGCAAAGAAATATATATATATATATATATATATATATATATATATGAGTGGAGATCCGCTTACTTTTAGAATAAGTATTATAAGAGTATGTAGAAAAAACTTATTTCATATCTTAGTCATCTATTCTTGGAAAATCCAATGATTTAAATGTAATCACCAATTCAAACCATTGGATTTTTTCAAAAAATGTATAACTATAATGCGAAGTAGTTTTTTTCCTATTTATTAAGTAAATCATTTCATTATGAGTTTTATATATTATCGTAATATCATTTATTCTTTATTATTTATTATTATTAAATCTTAAAAAAATATCAATGAATAAAGAATAATATATCGACTATATACAAATTTTAGTAAAAAAAAAGTAGAACAGTAAAGATGAGGCGTGGAGGGTAGGTGAAAGAAAGAAAGTACTAGAAGGGATGAATAATGATGTATAAAAGAAACAAACTAAATCTCATTTCCACATTAACAATTCACAAACCTTATTTTTCATTTTCCATTCCAAAGGGACGATCTGAGGTAAATCTTTTCTTTCCATCTCAATTCCCGATCCCATTTCATAACCTTAATTCTTTTCTTTCAATTTATATTTGCCTTCAAAGTTTTTGGATCCTTTTGTTTTTTTAAGATTTCTCTGTAATCAAACAATGTTTTTTTTTAAGATTTGTGTCGGTCTTAGCCTTATGACATAGTTCTATCGATGTAGCGGACCCCACTTATCTTGATAAATATTTCTCTGTAATCAAACAAAGTTTTTTAAGATTTGGGTTGGTTTTAGCATTATGACGTAGTTCGATCCATGTAACCGACCCCACTTACGGGGATAAAAGACTTGGTTGTTGTTGTTGTTGTTTAGGTCTTTTGTTAAAAGTGGGTGTTGTTTTGTTTCAGATCACATTGAACAATGGCAAAGGGTGTTGCAGTTCTTGGAAGCAGTGAGGGTGTTGCAGGAACTATTTACTTTATTCAGGAAGGAAATGGTAAGTTTCTACCTTCCTGAGATTATATATGTTCCTGTTTTGTACCTAATCTAATAACCTATGTTGTGAATTTGCCAGGTCCAACCACTGTAACCGGGACTCTTTCGGGTCTTAAGCCCGGCCTCCATGGCTTCCATGTCCATGCCCTTGGTGACACCACAAATGGATGCCTATCAACTGGTATTCCCTTCATTCCTTATAGATCATAACCTCTGTTGTTATTTTAAAACCTCAAGAAGTACTAATGGGCTGGAATAAATTGTAAACCTTCGCTACGATCGGGTTTTGGGAATGGATCATCTTATAGCTATAAAAGCGGTCCCAATACTGGTACGGTACAACAATTATATCGGTCATGCGAGTACATCGGTCAAAACCGGTGGTCATACTGGACGGTTTTCAATTGAACCCTGCTCCGGTCAATTTTTATTTAAAATTAATTTTTTAATGAAAATAAAAATAATTATTATTATTTTATTGAATCACTGGTTGAACTGCTATATCACTATTTCAATACCCCTACCGGTTTGATGACCGGTACAGTATTAATAACACTCATCATCTCATGTCAAACTTTCGCATGACCTTTTCATGTGATGAATGAGATAGATGTGAAAATTTTAGATATTGGGTGGAATCCTTTTGAAATGTGTGGAGGTCTTGTATTGAACTTTTTGTGTATAAGTATCCACAAAATGCAAAAAGTGATCACACATTTTAACCCCTAGAAAGATTCTATCACATGTGATATACCTTCTTGAATTCTAACTCTTTGTGTAGATATGCCAAATCTTAGGACTGTAGCTGAGTTGTGCTATTAACACTGTTTTTTTGTACTTATGTTCTTCGAAGGTCCATGCATGGGAATAGGGTTTGTTAAAATTCACAAATTCTAGCGTTCTATCGACTAATAATATTAATACCATGTAGCTCAAGCTTTTGATTTCCTGTTTTTTTACAGGACCACATTACAATCCTAATAGCAAGGAACATGGTGCCCCTGAGGATGAGAATCGTCACGCTGGTGATCTTGGAAATATTAATGTCGGTGATGATGGTACGACTTTGTTCTTTTGTTTTTCTGCTAATCAAGATCACATGCTTCTCTTTTCGGTGGTGGTTCATCTTTAAAAGAACTTGTGCATTTTGCGTGTCCTAACATGTGCTTGTTTGGTTCTTATTTTAAAATGGGTTTCTCTCGTTGTATAACTCAGGAACTGTCACCTTCTCCATTACTGACAATCAGGTATGTTATTCATTTCCTTGTCAAAACCTCTAACGAATTCTTCTAGATTGACGCCAAGATTTGAAAAATTCAATTTATAACAAGCTATAAAATGTTTGCAGATCCCTCTAACTGGACCAAACTCCATCATTGGAAGGGCTGTTGTTGTCCATGCTGATCCTGATGATCTTGGAAAAGGTACTCACAAACCGATTTTATATCTTGGTATCTGAGTCGTTGAGCATCCTTCTTTGCATAAATTGAAGGGTAATGCTAACCAATGTGCCCTTAAGGGCATTAGTCAAGGAAGCAAAAGGGAAAGTTTGTATAGGAAAGTATTCAAAGCAAGTTATTTTTTCTTCAATCCTTAGTCAGTCCCCTTAGGTCATTGGTTAGATTGACCCGAAATTAAATATTTTTCACAATTTTGTTTAACCTTCCTTACACATTGGAGCTATTCTGTTTTCATGTGAAAACTCTATTTTTTTGGCTTACTACATGTTAAGATTCATCGTTTTCTTGTGTAGGTGGTCATGAGCTTAGCAAAGCCACTGGAAATGCTGGTGGCAGAGTAGCTTGTGGTAAGCACAGTCTGCTACAGTAAATGCTGTTTTTTGTCTCACATTTTGTTACATGCATGATATCAAAAGTTTGGATATGCCTCCTCTAAACTCTAAGGGTGTGTTTGCGAGTTAAGTTTTGGAGGGGAAGAGAAGGAAAGGGAAGGCTACAAAACCATAAATACACATGTGAAATGGCTTTGAAACCTTTCCTTTCCTTCCCCTCTAAAACCCAACTCACAAACAGACCCTAAAGTGATTTTCTCCCTTACGTGAAGTAAAAATGTATCCACCATTGTTTTTGAAAATTACATAAAAACCTTAGATAATCTCCAGTTCTATGCAAAGGGGTGTGTGCTAGATCCTTAGTGTATATGCTAGTTCGCATATGACGGTTGGGGCTACCTCACAAAGTATGTCCCACTTAGCATGTAGTAAATATGCCAATCATTGATGACTTGACAAACAAAAAAGTATCCTTACATATAAGTTGTGTGGTAAGGGTTGGAGATCTCTTAGCCCACAAATTGATTTTAAGGTAGATACATCCTTAACTTGTTCGCTTTAGAGACAAACCTCATTTTAAGAAAGTCTGTTCCTAAAGTTTCCTTTGTGCTTGTGAATATAAAGGTTCCAACTATCTTTTGAGATTATCAACCACTCATTGAAGATTTGTTTTGGTCGTTTGTTGTTAGGTATTATTGGTTTGCAGGGTTAAGCCTCCTTGGTTGCATGAAGTTGAAAAGGTGGGTGATCAGAGGAAAAAGCTTTAGAATTATGGAATAATACCCTTTTCCTGTTGTGTACTGCTTAAACATGTATTGTTAGCATTCTGTTGCATAATCAAATTGGTACTTTACCTGAAGTTTGCCTTGGTGGATATTGTTAAACATGGAATAATTGCAGTATGATCTTTGAGAATTGTGGTTGCATACTTATTTCCAATTACATTTGTTTTTTCCTTGCTGTATGATAGTGGTTAAATAATTAGCTATGTCAACAATCTAAGGGGGAGGAACTGAAAATTTTCTATTCTCTCACTTGTGAGAGGTAAAAATAGACTCCCTTAATAACACCCTGATGAGACATTTCTCAACAAGAACTTAGGTTCAAGAGTCTCATTTTGTTGGACTTGTTGTCCTGAAGATGTTTTACTGGTATATTGGGTTTTGGTAGCCTATTTCACCATCTTCACGAAGCTGTTGTTATTGAAGATTTGGTTGATTTGATGCACCCTTAGATGAACATCTTCCATGAGAAGTCCTAAGTCCTAACTATAATGGGCATTCTGGTTGATCTTCCATTCTATTCACCAATCATAAGCAGGTCCACATGGATGGAAAATCATTCCTTAGTCCTTACTCTGAAAATCTCCTCAACACCTTTACCATTGAAACAAAGAATCTCAACCTTAATCAACACAAGTTTATTGTTTTTTTTTATAAAGTTGTTCACCCTCACTTGTTATCTCTTCACCAAACCTCTAGTAACCATCCAAGTTAATATGTTGTTTTTAGGATTTGAACTTGTGATCATTAACTAGTAACTGTACCGTTATGCTAAGACGGTGATATCAGTTTTTTCGGGTAAGCTATTTCTTAGACCTTTAGATTTTGGTGGGTCTTTCTTATTCCTAAACTTTATTCTTAGCAGAAAAAAACAACTACCAAAAACTGATTGTAGTGAGCCCTGGAAATGGAAGATACCACTCTAGGTTAGGTTTTTTGAAGTTTTAGTGAGGTCAAAAGTTTTGTAGCATCATTCACAATACCTCATCAAATACAAGACTGTATAGTAAAGGTGTCTTGTCCTGGTTTAGCATCTCCATTATCATTTATAAGTTCAGCTCTTAGCAATTAGCATCGACCCCTTGGACGATGGAGTATGAGGAAGATAGATGCACACAATCTTATTATTACAAGCGGAGTTTAAAAGGCAATTAACATTAAGGGTTACACATTAAGGGTTACGCCGAAACTTACTCTACCAGAAGATTGTGAAGAAAAAATATTGTTACAAACCTGCAAGGTGCATACTGAATATGTAACAACAAATATTACACCAATTGCTACCAACAAGTTGTTGATTTAATAATATAAGACTTCATTAAATTCACGGATGGACAAAAAAATCTCCTCAGAATCCTAAAACTATCCTCAAGAGTGGTTATTATATATCTTACATTTAGTTTTTCATTTCATTACTTGCCCAATATACTTATGACATGTTCACTCAATAAAATGAAATATGTAAATACTCATCATTAACTGTTAATAGTAGAGTTATATCATAGAAACTATAAGATTACTCACTCATTGTTATGGAGAAAACACAAGAGAAATAATAATTCATTATAAGAAAGAAAAGAAGATCCAAGTCCATTTAAAAAGGTAAGAGGAAATAAATAAAAATCTAATCAAATTTAATAAGGATGACAATGACCTAGTCGTGTGTTATGTGGCACATCTATGACAAATGGGCATGCTTTAGTATAAATTCCCACACATCAATTTGTTGGATAGTTCGAGCAATATCGTCATGTCAATATGTGAATCAATTTCACCTTATATGCATCACCATACACATATATGAAAAAGGATATTTCATAAATAATAATAATAAATTATTTTAACTTCATTTTACTTTCATTATTAGTTATCTTTTAACTATAAAAACTTTAATTATCTTAACTAGTGTTCACACGCATGAAACTAATGATCCTAAAAACAAGGATTTTATTTTGTATTTTCTGGATTTGTTTTGTTTGTAGATGAACAATTCATGTCCAAATCTCAAATTTATTTTAACGTTTTTATAATACAAAATCTTATTAAATCAAGTTTCCTAGATTGAAGAGATTTGTTTTCAGTAAATTGTCAATTTTTTAGTGTAGCCACTTTTTTACTTCAGTTAGAAATCACAAATTTTAGTTCCTAAAGTATATATCCTATAGTTTTAGTTTCTTCGGATAGGGTGAAAATTTACTTACTTCACATCTTAGCTATCAATTTTAAAAAAATTAATGATGTAGACATACTAATTCAAATCATTGAATTTCCATAGCTAAGTAAGTTTAAAAAACTTATGGTTGAAGTTTATTCCCCCAAACTAAAAATAAAATAATATTATAAAATAAAAATCATTTGTGGCTAAAAATTAGTTTATAGATTAAAACCCCAGAACCCTTTTGACGAATCACGATCACCAACCACCACCGTTCACGCTGCCGCTACCACCGGGTAAACACCACCGTTCACTTTCTCAACTGTTCATGTAATAATCACAATTCTACATAACATCATCATTATCATTAGTTGAAGAATAATCAAAATCAATTCAATTACACTCAAAATGGGAGCACCAAAGAAAAGCGCGGTTAGGGTTTCAGAAGACACTGATGAATTGGTTCGTGTTCCGTTACAAGCTATTCTCTTAGCCGATAGTTTCACCACCAAGTTCAGACCTATCACTCTTCAACGCCCTAAGGTAATTTCTCATTTCTTTTTTAATTTTCATTTTTTAATTCTGTATATAATATATATTGTTTATTTTTATTGAAGGTGTTGTTGCCATTGCTGAATGTTCCTATGATAAATTACACCTTGATGTGGCTCGAATCTGCTGGTGTAGAAGAGGTTTTTGTTTTCTGTTGTGCTCATTCCAAACAGGTTATTAGCTATTTGGAGAAATCTCAGTGGCTTTCTCAACCCAATTTTACTGTAACAACTATCGAGTCGCATAATTCTGTCAGCGCAGGAGATGCGCTTCGCCTAATATATGAGCGCAATGTGGTATGCATTCTCCTTAACTTATAAGCTATAATCATTTTTATTTTATTTTGTGTTATCGCTCTGTGGCAGTGTTTGGTAGACATGTTAGATCGAGATAGAAAAATTCTGTTATGTTCTATATTTGGTAGCTTTTATAACAAAAAGAATAAGAGCGAGGCACAGGTCAAAAAGTGGGCTATTTTGATTCTGCTAAGGTAGCGTTTGGCTCGTGGACAGAACAAAATGTTACAGCAGAGAAAAATACATATTGTTTTGTCCGTGTGCCAAACGCTAGCTTAGCAGAAGCAAAATGTCTCACTTTCTTGAGTTCTGCATCCTATTCTGTTCATATAATGCACTACACACGGAACATAAGGTAAATGTTTTATCCACATGCCAATTGCTAATAAGTTCTATTCTGTGCACTCACCCGTATTTGCCATTTTTTGATGCATCTACGAACTCTACCTAAGTTAGTAGAACCAAAAAGAATATGACAGAACATCTTGTTCCATTATGAGTTGAGTAACAAGTTATCCATTTTTGGATCACTTTTTGCATGGTAGCACTTACAAATAGCTTTTTATTTTGAAGATACATGGAGACTTTGTCCTTATCAGTGGTGATACCATAAGCAACATGTCACTTACTGAGGCACTTAGAGAACATAAAGAACGGAAGAAGAAGGATAGTAATGCTGTGATGACCATGGTCATTAAACGG
The DNA here is from genome assembly GCA_009771035.1 of Lupinus albus. NCBI lineage: Eukaryota > Viridiplantae > Streptophyta > Magnoliopsida > Fabales > Fabaceae > Lupinus > Lupinus albus. The sequence continues at coordinate 805,395 of CM020013.1, read as the reverse complement.
TCAAAACCTAATCCAGCAATCCGTCAGTCTCGACTTGGTACTGATGAAATTTTCATGGCCATCGATCCTGATACTAAGCAACTTTTGTATTATGAGGACAAGGCCGATCATTCAAAAGCCATTTTACATCTTGAGAAGTCATTGCTTGCTGATAACCCTTCCCTCTCTCTGCACCACGACAAGCAGGTTCAGCCCTCACCTTTGGACATATTTGAATTACTAAAATGGAATAAGATTTCTGGTGCTTATTGTAAAAAAACACAATCAAATGATATATTACCATTCTGAGTTTATTACCAGTTGGGCTTGGTTCTCAATTAATTCATTAGTATACTATTTACTGTTATTATATCTGGTTTATTTACTATTACTTTGTTTTTTCATATTCTCTGTTTTGGACATTTTTATTAAATTTTATGAGATAAGTGGTATCTTTTTTGCAGGATTGTTTCATTGACATCTGCTCGCCAGAAGTCCTTAGTCTATTTACAGACAATTTTGACTACCAACATGTACGGCGTCATTTTGTCAAGGGGTTGCTCGTTGACGATGTAATTTCTCTCCCCTTAATCGAGTCACACTGTTCTTTTAATACACTGGTTTATGCAAATTTTATGAAGTTCTTCTTGAAGTCTTTAGTGGTAGGAAAAATCTTATGATTTTGACTTTCTTTTAGCGGAAGAAGAAGGATAAAATTTAATCACTCATGGACCTTCTATATTCCTTGAGAGGTTCCATTTTAAAAAACCTGTCTTGGTCAAGTTTCTGTGAATAAAAAATCACTTAAGTACTGGACACTTTTCAAACAATTTCCGTACATGCAGTTGACTTGTTAACAAGTACTGTCGTTTCTTGCATAAGTCTTTTGGTATACAAGCTCATTATTATGTTGCTAATATATTCTTACATTATATATTTTCTCTTGATTTTACCATTCTACACATCGTTTCAAAATTTACCAAATGTCTTTCAGTTAATGGGGTACAAAATTTTTGTTCATGAAATCCACTCGGACTATGCTGCAAGGATTGATAATTTTCGAAGCTATGATACTGTCAGCAAGGATATAATTCATAGATGGACATATCCATTGGTGCCAGATGTTATGAATTTTGGCAATACAGCTACTAAACTTGAACGGCAAGGAATGTATCGTGCTTCAGGTATGAATGAAAGTTTAGTGTTGATTGGTTGTTCTGGTAAAAAGTTTATATCACATTATCATATCATGTCCTCGTTGGGTCAAAACTATCATATCATGTCCTTGTTGGGTCAAAACTATCATATCATGGCCTTGTTGGGTCAAAACTATCATATCATGGCCTCGTTGGGTCAAAACTGATTTTTAATTATCTTATTTCTTTAACCTATTTAATATGTTCTGTTTTGATGAAATCTGTTCTTCCTTTTCAGAAATATCACAATCACAATCTGCTGTTATTGGCCCCTTCACTGCTATAGGATTTGGCACCAAAATTGGAAATAACACTAAAATTTCAAGTTCTGTTGTTGGAGAGGGATGTAAAATTGGGTCAAATGTTTACATAGAGGGATGCTATATATGGGACAATGTCATCATAGAAGATGGCTGCAAACTTAGGAATGCAGTTGTATGTGATGGGGTGACTATGAAATCAGGAGTTGTCCTGGAACCTGGTGTTATTTTGTCTTTCAAGGTTTGTGTTCTTGTACTGCCTATACCATTTTAGTAGCTAGACTTTTATCTTTCATGTTTGTCATGCATTTGGGTTTGTTTCTTAACTTTTTACTCATCAGCACAATAGACATGTTGCCCTTAAATTTGATATCAAGATATTTTAAACTAATGAGTTTACCTGATTCCGGAGAATAATTGAAACCCTCATTTTGTTTTGTATAATCATATTACACTATTAACCTATGAAGCACCACTACTTCAATATCCTTCACGTATCCATATCTGATACATATCCATAGAGCATCAGAATTATTTTTGGAAAAAAATAAATAAATCATAAATCAGATACTTGTCGGGTACTTTCAGGATATTCTTAAAATATTTTCCGGTTCCACTTGAAACATCCAAACTACCCTGCAAAAGCATTTAAGAGACAGAGAAAAACATAACACACAATCCGTTAAGAGATAAACATAACATTCAATCTACCAAGTGGAATTGTAGAGAAAGAAAGGACAAAGAACAAATGCATTTGCACAATGCTGATCAAGGATTAAATGAGATTGATACTATTCTTATTTGTGGGCAGTAAGCAATAATTTCTTATGACAATATGATCTTCATTTTGTGTTTAGTGATCCCTAAGAAGCATGTTATTTATTTCAAATTTCAGAACAACAATTATATGTTTATTATGTGCTATGAACCAAATGTATCGTATCATGCATTTTTTCAAGAACATGAGTATCACATATTGGACAAGAACATGAGTATCACATATTGGATATGTATACTTGTGTCAGTATCGGTGCTTAACAACTGTTAAATATTTTTCTATAATGGTCGTTCTTATACATTGCATATATTAATCTACTAATTTACTTTTGTTTTTCTTGATCCTTAGTGTGTGTACCTAGGAAGTGTGTGAAATTCACTCTGCTTCTCATTTCAGTTACTGATTGCTAGATATAAATTTGCTATTTCTCTTTTACCAATTATTTATTGTGTTTGCAACTTTCCATGCATTTGCTTCCAGGTTGTAGTTGGGCAGGGTTTTGTTGTTCCTTCTTATTCAAAAGTATCTCTGTTACAGCAGCCAGTTGAGGAAGATAGTGATGAGGAGCTTGAGTATGCTGACAGTACTAGTGGTATTGCTGATTTTAAACAACCTTTTTTAACTTGTTTGGCACTGTTGGTGCTAGTGAAACAATGTGACAGTCAATCTGATTGAAATATTGGCTGGGAATAACTATTTGAGTTCTCTTAAAAATCTCTCACTTTATGTAGCATTTTATTTATTTTTCCTGTAACATACAATCTGAAATCATCTAGATGAAAAAATATACATGTGTGTGTGAGAGGATCAATTTATACCTGTGTAATATTTTTTCCACATAAATGCAATTTCTAACTGTTGAAACAGTGGTTTGTATCTTAAATATTTGCTTGGTTTGAAAAGCAGTACTTTCAGATTGTATCAATCAGATTGTCTATGATAGTTTGATCAAATTATAAAAAAAAATCATTTGCTTTATACTTTATACTGATAGTTGAATGCATATGTTAAGCCTTTCAATTGTCGTTTTCACTTATGCAGCCATCACAAGCAAAGTGGATATGTCAGATGAAGAGGTTGCATCCCAAGTATTGGACACACATTTACATTCTGCATCAGAGGTTATTTCGAAGGCTTTTCAGTTTATGTTTTTTGCTTTTTTGTTGAATATGTCTCTCAAGTTATGTGTGACAGATTGAGAAGATTAAGCTTAGATGCATGTGATTTTTTTAGTGGAATCATTAGATTATTTAACAATTTTAGATGGCCATTGTGATTTGTTCAAATGCAAGCATGTTTTGTTTTCTTCTCCCCTGTTGGGATGAATCCTCAGGTAGTCACTTTGGCGGACTTGACCTAACCATCAACCCAGGCTCGAGTGTTAGTCTCACAGCAATGCTGTGGTGATACCTCAGTCAAAAGACCAAGAGAAAAACAGTGTTTATTTTGGTTATTGTTATCATTTCATGTGGGAAAAGGGGAGTTTGACTAATTTATGGCTGTTTTTCACGTAAACTAACTATTCTTTATGGGATAGCAATGCCTCTAGCTGTCTGCTAGCTGGGTGCTTATTTTTATATAAGTAAGCTTTTTGTGGATTAAGGATGATATATGAGAGGGGCCTTCCTCTTGAGAACTGCAAACTTCTTTTCAATATACTATGTTATCTGACATTTCAAGCATTGATTGTAAAGTTTGTGAAAAATATATCCTAGAGAGTTGGCTTAATTTTCTACTCTTAAGCAATTTACTGACACTATCCTTAGTTGAGATGTGCGAAGCGACTGTAGTTGAGACTTCCGGTGATTTAGATTTTTGTACATTAATATTTGGTTCACAAGAATTTCATTTCATATGGTAAATTTATCGTTTCTCATCACACTTTCTTTTATTGAACAGCTAGGTGTGGGTGGGGTTGGTTATATTTGGTCCAAATGTGAAGGAGGCCATGAAGAAGAATGGAGGCACTCAGTAGCGCCTATTCCTGCAGATAAAATTTCTGAGGCAATGAAAATCATGGAAGATGAGTTGGAGTTAACTTATGATGGCAGTATTCTCCCAGCTTCTGGAGAGCTCAAACCTGATTGTAATGATTCAGAGGGTGATGATAATGAAGATTCTAGAGACGACTCTTATTTTGAGAAAGAGGTGAGGATTTTGACATGTAAACTTAGATGCATTTTGTGAAAACCAGATTTTTAACTGGGCCATTATCACTTAGATGCATTGTTTGAAAATCAGATTTTTAACTTGGCCATTATCATTTGCAGGTTGAAGCAACTTTTCTCAGGGCTGCACAAGAAAACATACAAGAAGCTCATTTGATCTTAGAAGTTAACTCCTTGAAGTATGTAATATATTTATGTGTGTTCTTTTAAAGTTGAATGTAGATTGTAATATGCCTATTATTTCATCCAATTTTCAAACATCAAATTTTGTTTTAGTCTGTGGACGTTGGACATAGTCTGGGATGTGGTTTGCTCATTATTGGAAGTTATTTGCATATTCCTGGTGATTGCCCCATATACTAGTTTTGGAAGACTAGAGTTTCCGTAACTTTTCATGTCCAACTTCCTTTTTTTATTTTCTGTCAGTTCACTTACATCTGCCTGTGTTGTGCGTCGTAGTACTTTCTATTCTACCAGCTTCTCACCTGCCCATTTTAAGTCTCTTGTTAATTTTACATTTGATTTCTCAAATTAAACATTTATTCAGTTGCTTTTGTCTCATTGTTCATTGAGAAATGGATGTGGAGGAGCCAGACCCGGATCTGGTCTAACATATAATTTCTTGAGTTATATGTAAAAGCTGAGGGGAGGAATCAAATGATAGGACTAACTATTTTACAATCTTGAAAAGACAATAGGAAGTGTACCCTTTCTAGGCTATGTAACTGCCGTCTGCGCTTAGCCTCTTATTGTAAATATGTAAAAAAGTCGGCCCTTTGTTTTGTTTGGAAGACATAGGATGTGTTTAGAATTATTGTCTTTTTGCAATTTTTTGCCACCAGTGTTCTCAATGTAGGCTTCAGACATTTTGATATGATTGCACAGTCAAGTTCATTTTCTGGCCATTAATTTATAGAAACATTGTGTTCATTTATGTTAGGTTGTCATACAATAAGGTAGCTGCTGACTGTGCTGGAGCTGTATTTTATGCTCTGATGAAGTATGCTTTAGACACCGTCCATAGTTCAGCTGGTGAGCTTTTCCCTGTTCTTTCTGTTGCTAGGTGATCTTTTTTATCTTTAAAGTTTGTTTGTTTATTAATCACTCTCATTAAATCAAAATATCTTAGAATTCAGTTTAGAGGTCTAATATACTTGGAAAAGTTGGCGTCTTTGCCTTCTTGGATTATGTTATGCTGCTCAGTTACTTATGTGCTGTAATTCTGTTAGTGCTACAGTTGTAGTTCTGTCAGGCTTCACTTCTAAATGCTCGGTGTTTCTAGTTCCATATATAAAATAAAACTATTGAGATCAGTTTTAGATCTCAGATTTTTGTTAATGACAGTTACTTCATGCCACAATCTCTCATTTCTCTCTCTTCAGTTTAATCTTAAAATATAACTGTTTTTTTTGTATTCTTAAATCTCAATAATTGTTCACTGATTTTATTATTGTTTTGGATAATCTTTTCCAGATAGCTTGGTGCAGAATGTTAAGGACATACTTAGAAAATGGAAAAATGTTCTTAGACCCTATCTGACTGACATAGATGACCAGGTGCATCTTTCTGTTCTTTTCCCTATACTTGTTGAAGTTTTTGATGTTCAAGTGTGTAGACGTGTAGTGTTTCTTAATCAGAAGATTTTATGATTATCTGGCAATATTTTTATTTTCCACTGAAGCCTTTTGGAGAATGTGCACTTTTTTACTTTTGATATCATCATCATCCATTGTCCATTTATATAAGGGTTAAAGGGAAAACTATATTTCACAATATTAAATATGCAATGTTGTTTTCTTGTTTGTTGGGTGGAATAGTCTGAGTAATGTTGCTTTGTTGTCTTATTAAGTGTCCGCATGCACAGTGGTGTTTTGATGTTGAAAATTTAACTTTGTAACTTATTTTGGAGTATATAAACTGTAAGTTGCCTCTGCTGAAAAGAGGATTCCTCTGGCAGTATCAAGAGAAATCACTCTTGGATTCTCTGCTAAGCATCCTTGGAGCTTGGTCACTATTTCATCTGATAGTTACATTGCAGTGGTCTTTAAAAGCTATTAGTAACCAGGGAAGAAAGATGAAAAGAGAAGATAGCTTTTGCTATGTGAAACATGGCTGCACTTCATTAGTTTAATGAACTTTGAGCTATTATGTAAGATCCTAGTTTCCACTAAAAGTGCAGAACCAAGTTCAGATCCCCCTCCTATAGTCATCATGTGCTAGCTGTCCCTCACCTCCTCCCCTCCTTTTTGACATAAAAATGATAGTGGTATGAAGGGGTTTTGTGATTTTTTTTATGAATTTGTTTAACGCCGTTTCAGTCAATGATATAATTGTTCAAATATTGTGGTCATTTACCTGATGCTTACCAATTTTTTCTCTGCAGATTGAAGTAATACTAAAATTTGAAGAAATGTGTTCAGAATCCGCAAAGGCGTTTGCTCCATTGTTCACAAGCGTATGCTTATCTTTCATATGTTAGACCAATATATGCATCTGATAGATGCACTGAACTGCAAACATACTTATATCTTGAGTTTAACAGGTGTAGACTGACGGTGTAAAGTTTTTTACACTTTCGGCACACCATCCACCATTCATGTGTATTACTTTTACTTAAAAGTGAAAGACCATAACACATGAATGATGGACGATGCGCTAACAGTGTAAATGTGCAAACCATTTTCTTTTATCTCTCTCATATCATAAATTATATCTTTCATAAGTTAGGTATATTAATATGGTGTTTTTGTATGCACATCAGAAAGCTAAACTATAACATTGGATTCAACTTTAAATAGTGTTGTATCCTTCAAGTAGAAATTACTGCATGATGAATAACTTTCATGCACTGTCTAAAGCCAATGACTCAACAATGTTATTAAATAGATTTTAATACAAGAAAGGTTGCCATTTTTGTTCTCTCATATTCTTCTGTATCTTCGTTAGGAGCACAACAGTTCTTTAGAGATATTGAGATTAGGAGTCTTTAAACCCAGTAGCCTTTTCCTGCTGCTCACATCATAATTAGAGAGAATAGTGTGACATTCTCACACTACATTTATTTTTCTTTTTCCCTTTTGTTATGACTTCTTAATTTTTAATTCGTAATTGTTTTCAGATTTTGCACTTCATGTATGAAGAAGATATTGTAGAAGAAGATGCTATTTTAAATTGGGATGATGAGAAGAAAGATGCAGATGACTCAGATAAAGTGTTTGTTAAGCAGGCACAAGGATTGATTCAAGTGAGTGTCATTGTCTATTCCTACACTGATAGTTTTCATAACCATCTATACTATGAGATGCATTACTTACTGAAAAATCTTTTTTGTTTTCTTGGTTCTAGTGGCTAAGAGATGCATCTGAAGAAGATGACGACGAGGAAGAATAGAATAAAAGGGTTTTGCCAAGGGCTAGACAGACCCTATTATAATTTGGAAGGTCCTATGATCTAGGGAGCTTAAAGGGGATTTTGTGCACTCATCTACCCTTAAGTAAGTGTGGAGTTGTTTTGATATGTTTGTGAAAATTGAAGGATTCTATACAAAGGTCCCTCAAGCCTCAATTTTGTTGGCACTTGTGATTGTTGAACTGCACAGCAGGTGAAGTGATATGAATCTAGCAAATTACTACTTTGGAATTTGGCATAGGTCAATTATAGTAATTACTAGAATAATGTTTATTTTATACTCTTTTTCCCCTTCATAATAATTATATCCTTTGCATGGTTTCCCCTTTTAAACAAAACTTTACTGCATACTTTTTTCTAACTTTGATATTCAAGAAACACCATCGCTAGTAAAAACCTAATTTTATATAGCATAAAAAATAAAAAATGAGGAGGAATCTATTGACTCCAAAAATAAGTTTTTACTCCACATATTAGCCACAAATTCTAGAGAAATCCAATGGTTTGAATTAATATGTAGATTTAAACCATTTGATTTTCCTAGAATGGCTAAGATGTGGAGTATGTTTAAAAAACTAGATCCCACCCTAAAAAAATAGGCATGACCATAATCTGATATAATCAATTTTGGAGGATAGGATTGTTAGTTACTCTATTTTATTGGAATATTCATATGAAATTCATTTTTACACAATCATGTAAGTTAGTCGAAAGAAACTGAACATAAAAAATAGAACCAAAGTTGACAAAATGATTATTTTGCATATTTATGCAAGTTGAATGGTGAAATATTAAAATCGCCCAATTGAAATGTTTCTAAAACTATATTTTTTCCCAAAGGTCAGTTGTAATGTGGAACACAACTTATACAACTAGCCAGGCACACAAATGAAAAAGTAGGAAATATAATGTATTGTTGGATTTCATTTCTTTTCCCATTAAGGAAGTTATATTGTAGAAACTATTGAAGCACCAATGATTATTTGAGAACTTGTAGAAAGTCCCTCACACAACTTGTGGAAGATTATAGATTTTGCTATGCTTCTATGTGTCAACTAGTCAATCACCTTGCATGGAGATCAATAATGTGGCTTACTTTGTTTAGTGTAATATATATCATTCATTTGTATTATTTCTTTTGAATAGTCAATGCTGGTTAAAAATGAATAGTAGATAATGAACTAGCAGTATATAAAACATTTAAACTCTTACACTGTCAGTGTATATATTTTTTTCCCTCAACTTTGTTTGCTTTTTGCCAACATTTGATGATGTATTGTGCTTGAATGCTAAAATCATCTATTCTTACGGCCAACTACTAGTATAAAAAGGCTATGTCTGTTTTGTTTTAATCAAGCCAACAAGTAAAAAGTGTGTTATCAGTGTAGAAGTGTGTCACTCGTAAAATAAATAATAATTTAGTATATGATTGTAATATTTATACAATGTCAATATAAAGATTTATATATATTCATTGTATAATTTATCATTAATTTGAATTATTTTTTAAATAGTCAATAATAAATAAACGGTAAATGATACAATAATAATAATGTATAAAACTCATACACATTAAGTGCATTATTTTTTTCTCTTCCCACATTTGTGTGTTTTCTACATAAATCTGGTTGTAAATATAACTTTGAGAGTGGAACAAAAAAATATCTATACCAACTATCATTTCCTTTGCCATTAATGAGAAACAATTTTCTTATTAAAAAATAAATCATCTTTAAGGGAAGAAACCAGCTTACTAGCAAGTTACCCGTGCATATGCACGGTGCCATATTTTTTGTCACATGATCAATAATACATATGTTACTCATACATTTACATGGTTAAAAGTACACATGTTATTTATACATTACATGGTTAAAAATACACATGTTACATGTGCATTTGTATTGTTAAGAACAAACATGTGACCCGTATATTTTAATAGTTAAAAACACATATGTTACTAGTAAATGAGATGAATGGAATAGAGTGGAAATGACTAAAGTATCCCTAACAAAATTAAATGTATATATACAAATATATCATACAATTTACATTACAATGATATTAAAAAGTCATTATATAATGACAAAGTTGCCCTTGAAAAATCCAAGTGTCAAGTATAGAGTATTCCTTTTAGTAATTACTATTTCCTCTCTATTATTATGTTAGCCTATGAATTTTGGACGGTAAAAAATAAATGTGGTTGTGACACATGTGAAAATGAATATTGATGAAATTTTTCTTATATATAGTATATATTACATTTTATTATTCTTATTAAATAATATATTGGGTAATGAACAATTGGTATAAGTGTATTTTTATCTTGTGTGAGAGGTTGTACAAAGTGAGGTGTCTTTATCCTGAGAGATTGTTCTTAACCATACTTTTTTGCCGTATGGTTAAGAAAACACATATTACTCGTACATTCATAGGGAAAGATTGATTTTTACATATATTTAAAACCACATAATTATCAATCTTATTAAGGATATATATTAGTAACATTATGTAATAATTTGATAAAATAAAATAAAATATATAGACCAACTTTAATACAAAGTGTGAGGGTACATAACATAGACCAATTTTGAAGGCAGGTGGTGATATGAGGAGGATAGTGCAGTTCAGAGACATTCCTTATATATCACCATACTCGGATTTCTCAGCCCTGGGGTGAGGGACGCGGGAGAAAAAGAAGCATGCTTGTGGAGTTGTTCATGAGATTTTGAGCCTTACGCTTGAGAAGCGAATGCTCATTGATCACTTTACACATTTCCGAGAAGAGTTTAGATTCTCTCAGCAGATAAGGGGAATGTTCATAAGGCATCCTGATATGTTTTATGTGTCACTGAAAGGAGAAAGGAAAAGCTTCGTGCTCTTGTTAATGTTCCACGGTTTTCCAAAGGACCCTCTCACAGGAGAGTGGGAGATGGTTTGGAAGACAATGATAGAAGAGTAGATGAAGTTGATGCTGAAGAAGGAGAAGAAGAAGAAGATTGGTTAGATATTGATAATTTGATAGATGGTGGATTTGACGACGATGATGATGATGAGTGGAGTGATGAAGATGATGATACACCACCGGATTTCGACGAGGATGTTGGAACACTCAAGATTGGAAGAAGAAAGTTGATTAAACAAGGTGAAGAGACGACACAGAATGATGAGAGGGATCGGGTTCCTGTATTCCCCGATGGTCGTCCGAGAGAACAATGGTAATCTTCAGAAAAGCTCTCAACCTTTGAGTTATTTTTCATGCAAAACAGCATCTGTCATAGAATTTGATCTTGGAATCACTGATTTTTGACACCTTGTAAGAATATGTATTTCTGTTACTAAAATGAGAAGCAACCTTAATTGCCCCTCCACAGTTCTATATGATAATGTTATATATTGTTACTAAAATGATCATCTTCTTCATCTAGTGGTATTGTACTATTGTTTATGTGTATGTGACATTTGTTTGTGGTTGTATTGCTATATTATACAAAACCCATTTAGTTAATTAATTTATCTCATTCCATAAAAAAATTGACAGAATAATATTTAAATAATGATAATAATATAGTCATATTAAAATTTTATTATAATATTATGAGTAAAAATATTCATAGCTCCATTGAAGGTTTATGCTCCAGCTTGACTAATATTAGAAATTATACAATGATGAATGGACTTACTTTTAGAATTGCCTACTTATACATACTTCTACTTTCTACTTGAAGAAGAAGAAGAATGAAAAAAAAATAGGAAGAAAAAACACAAATATCCTATTAAATATGAAGAAAGCTTATCATTTTTATAATGATGATAATGTATGTATACAAGTATCCTGTTAAATATGATCATATATAAGATGAAGAATAATGCAGTATATAAACCATTATTTTCAAGGCTTAAATGTTGGAGTTGGATCAGTTTTAGAAGGATGAAGTGCCTCATAAATTTTCCTATTGATCAAGTTCCTATATGGATCCTCCTCTCTCTTGTTGATCAAGTAATCTATATTGTGTTTTACTTGACACTTAATCTTAAGGTATAACTTATTAGCAGCTTCTTTGTCCTTTAGTATATTCTCCATGCCTTTTGTTCTTATGGGCTTCCCAAACATATAGTAAAATCTTCCTGGTATTTTGGGTTGAACCACTGGAAGAGACAGATTTGTGTTTGCTACCTCTCCACTTGTCTCATCTCTACAATTCAACAAACAAAAGTGTAACATGTCAATAAAATGTCCCGAAAAAAATGTATGTACTAACCGTGTATGATTTTTATATAATGTCACTTAATCATTCACCATTCATGTTTAATCAACTCTTGAAAAAAAGTAATTCAAATGAATGATAGATAATGTACTGAGTGTATATATAATTTTTTACAATGACGGTAGATAAATATTGCATTTAGCTATATAAGCCTATATCTTACTGTTTTACTTTTACTGAATAATAACACAAAATATAATGACCAAAATAGAATAAATACAGAAAGATATTTAACAATGGATGGAATGAAATAGAACAAAATTTTACCATAGGAATTTTCAGGTTCTTGATTCAGGGTGAGTTGTTAATCATTCACTTAATGCTAATTTCATAACAAATGTATAGAATAACTAATCATCAATAATGAAATGTTTAATAACTCACCTCACAATAGAATTTCCCAACTACCATATAATTTTTAGAGTAATTACCTAAACTTATTGGCATCAAGACTTGAATTTCTGATGTAATTGTTGACTATAGGGATCTTCATTAAGTCATTGTAATCAAGAATTATCTGTAAATTCAAGCAAGTGTCAAATCAAAAAGTGGAGTACTATTAATCAAAGTTCAAGCTTTGCATGAAGATATATATATCTAAACTATCATGGGTGGAAACACACATAAAAGTAAATAAAGAAACTGTTAGAGAAAAAAAAAAACCCACTTTAGCAATATCATCTTCACCTACTGCTCCAAATGGCACAATTGTGGCACCAAATCTTGCTGCCATTCTCACAAATTCAGGATGATCAGGCCAAATCAACTTGTACTCTTCCCCCTGACAATATGATCGATCATTAGCATTATGACATCATTGGATACATGGAGCTGATTCTACTTAACGAGATTAGATTTGGTTGTTGTTATTTGAATCAGATACATGTAGCTGATTCTACTTAACGTACCTTAAAATGGAGAGCCTCGCGTACACCACCGGGATATAGTAGAACATGTGATTTTGCTGAGAGTAATCTAAAAAGATTGGATGGTGAAACAGGAACTCCACCAAATACTTTGACCCAATCCATCAAAGGAAACTCAGAAGATAAATTCTCCACTTTCCCTGTAAACATTTCAGGATGTGCTATTCCACGAACCATAATACCCTTTTGGCTTAAGAATTCTTCCATAAGTGAGGTAAGCTCTATACCCATCAACATGTGATAACCAACCAATAAGACAGGACCTTCATCTGGAACTCCAGACAGACCCTTCACAATTGTTCCATCCTCCAATGTTGAGAACATTACAGATCCTATCAGAGAACGGAATAATCTGCCATACACCAGGCTTCCACTTAATAGAATCTTCGGAAGTTAAATTGTTAAAGAAGAATATGAAACAACAATTAAAGCCTTTTTCGACTAGTTGAGGTTGGCTATATGAATCAAATCAAATGTTACTGTTTTCTAACATAAACAAAGTATTTTGGAAGGCTATTTAGCACAATGACATTAACTAACATATCTTCCAATAAGAATCATATATGAGTGTAATATGTATACAAAGTCAATACATGACGGTGTAAAAAACTCTTACAATGTTAGTGCATATATCGTTTTCTCATTCTACATTGAGATCGCTAAATTGTAAAATAGAATTACCCAACAACTTGATCCATTATATATCTGAATTCTGTGATGCTAGGAGGAATGAAATCCCTGACCAAATCAAGCCTCCTTGACTGACGGTACATGCAAGTTGCCTTGATGATTGTCAGAAGACCAATACCATCTTCCTGCATAAAAGGAAATTATGCAGAAGCTTTACAGAATTATTATGAGGCTATGCGACTGGAAATTGATCCCTATCATCTAAGATAGTACTGAAATACCATGTTTATGTACACTTTCATTTATGATTTTAATATCTATACATCTATTCTGTAAAAAAAATTATACTGTCAGATATCAAAAATGGATAACGATAGATGATATATTGACCATATAAAAAACTTTACAGACACAATGCATAGATATTAAACTTTTCATTTTATTTGTATGTTTCATTGGTGGTCAAAAATAGAAGTTACTTTAAAAAAAATGTCACATGTAGTCTTCATGTAATAGAAGGTATGAAGATAGTTGCAAGAGAGTATATCCATTCATTTGACATACCAATAAAATGGTGTGTCCACTGTTCCTAAAGTTGCGAACTTTATAGTTTTGTAATAAGCCTCCAAGTCTTTGAGCTTCATTTGCACTTGGAAGCATTTTATCCTCACCACTAGAATGTAAAACTTAAAAGTAACTTATAGAGAATATCAACTTAAAAGTAACTTATATAGAGAATATCAACTTAAAAGTAGCTTATGCAGGTTTTATAAACACAAGAGTCTCAAAATTGGAGTAAATGTTGTAGTCCTACATAAAATAATTGACTCTTAACAATGCAACAAACACATTATGCAAAAGAAATCTTAGCAAAATATTATTGTTTGTAAATAAACCCTTCCTTAACCTCTAACATATTATTGTTTGTATGAAAACTAAGTATATAATATTATTGACCTAGATGGCATATACTATATATAGATTTTTTGGAAGAATTCAAGTGGTATGTTATATGTAATATTCTAGATTTGAGAGGCAATTAGGAGCTAGTTTTTGAAGTATGATGACACACAAAAATTACCATACACTTGTGGCAGTGCAGACTATTATTATAAGAGGCATGAAATGTAGGGTGAGGGAGAACCTAGCAAGAACAAGAACTTCAGCTTTAACAGCATGGAGACGCGAATTAGCATACGAAGAAGCTGATTTAAGAAGTTTCAGCTTCCAAAGAAGAGTGTCTCTTGGTATAATATCAGCCAATTCCTGTCAATAGTTCAGACAATGTAAAATATAGATTCACAGTTCAATATAATCTCAAACTGTATGAACTTGTAAGAGTTTTCCTGGAAAATAGATTAAGGAAAAAGTATAGAGGAAAAGACAGAAAATATTAGCACCTTAACAACAAAGAGATACTCAAACAAGCATGCAATTTACCAACAAGGTAAGAAACCATTATAATTTTGTAGATATTGTTACCAAAATTTTGAAGGTAAATCAATACCACAAGCTTGTAATTCTTGTCAAATAACTAAAATCAGATGCAATATAGGCCTAAACATAAACTCACGGGCAGATATGTCAGCAATGAAGTAAGGTTGTTTGACAATTGTTCAACTTTCTCTGTCGGAGGAAGGCTATTCCCGATATTGACTAATGCCATCTTTACCGGATCACCTAAAGTCATGAAATTATATAAAAACGTATACGAATGAACGTTTTTTTTATAGGAAAGTAATCTTTATAAGAGAGAAAGGAGGAAAAGTAAATGTAACACTTGCAGTCTTGAGGAAATAGATTATTTACCTATAATAAAACCCAGAAGAAAGGAAATAGTTGCATGCAGTTCATCAGGCATAACCTCCAAGATAGGAAGCAAAGGCTGCAGCTTAGATCTGCCAAAGGATGTAGCTATGGTTGAAAAGGTATATTGTCAGATTTTAGTGAAGTATTCACAATACATCACCGAATAAATACTCGCACAAATTCGACAAAACCAGATACAATATTCATAGACTCACCCGGATTTACTAATATCAGTACCAGATCAATAGCTGGATTACGCGCAGCAACAGCAAGGGCTAGGCATCCACCTAAGGACTCACCTACCAGATAAATTGGCTTATTTGGAGACAAAGCATGCTCAAGCTTAATAGCTTCTTCAACAAGTTTCACAAGTCCTTCATAATATTAAAAGATAAAAAGGAAAAGAAGTTTCAGTTTAAGTATGGATAATAGCACCTTCTAATCATGTCATGCAGCATTTTAGATTGAAATTTATTCTGTAAGTAATAGCACATATCACCCACAAAAGTTTTACAATAAAATCTTCTGTCAGCAATGTTCACTGATCTAACAATTACTATTACACAAGAGTTCTGCCTAGCAAATGTAGAAGAATTAGTAATATGTTCGACGGTTATCTTCCAAATGTTAGACACCAATTCTACAAGAAAATCGAAATCGAAATTCATAAATATTTTAAAGGAGTAAACGAGGTATCGTCTAATTTTTTTACAGAAAAATTCAGTCTCTGCCATGATAAAAGCATATTGTATGAGAAATCATTTTGCAAGTGACATAAAAAACAGACCTCAAAAGAAGAGTCTTACATGGAATGCTAAAGTGATTCACTAATAAAATGAACTGCTCAAATTGAGCACTTTGAAATATTGAAAGCATACAATAATTCTGAATCACTTGAATGTCTCAACAATAATCAAAACCTGAAGTTAGTATATTTTAAATGCCTCAACAGTAACACATGAACTTCTGACAAAAGCTTAAGTTAAAAGGTAACGACCTTCAAATGGTGTTCGATCATGAGCAGGAATATGCAAGCAATGAACTTTGAAAGCCCTGCATTGTAGAAAGTAAAGGTGAAAAGAGAAAACAAAATAGCATTAATGCAAGTAAATAGAATAATTTCTCTGAATGATACAAGAAAAATCTCAAATTGTAATTTGTACTGAACTATGTATGACCTATGCCATATCTCTCTGAACTAATTTCACTATTTTTTCTACAGCAAAAATTATCAGACCATTGAGGCACTCATCTGAATAGTAATATCTCAGATACACAATCTTCTAAGTGCTGATTCAAATCTTGCAAAGTTAACATTTTCTAAACAAAGGCCATTTTACATAATTGTTTTGATTAGACACTAATACTATATTGAAATACGAAATATACAACATACTTCCCAAGAGCTTTATGGTGCAAAGTGAGGCCCAATCCTGTACCATCTATCCCTGCATGAATTAAACTAAAGAAACTTTAACATTACACATATTTAGTTTTGATAGCACTCAACCACAGCTGAAAGTTGAATACAATTAACATCAAAGAAAACTATTCAATCCTTGAATTGCATAAAGAAAAAACAGTCACAATACACCACAAACAACTCCTATATTTTTTGGTACTTTGGTACTAAAAGTGATTTTTTTTCTACTTTTTCACAATTTCAACATATCATGTTATCTTCTTATAGAGACTAATCCAATTATACATACATACATACATATATATATATATATATAGGACAGATCGGTTTACACCAGGATTAAATTATACAAATTACACTTAATCTCATCAATTCATTTATTTTGAAATCCAATGGACCATAACATTTTAACTTAAACAACATCTAATATTTCCCTTTCAATTACTCCCTTTTATTCTGAGAAAACAAAAATAAAAATTACCAGGTAGAAAGAGAAGAGTGGGAGAATTTTTGAAGGGACCAGCACAATCAAGAGGACAAAACCACCTTGGTGGACCACCATCATTAAACTTGTTCATCTCTTTGGCTGCATCAAAATAATCATGCACACTTCTACTCCCATACCCATCATTCCAAAGTGGTGTTATTTTTTCTTCTTCCTCCAAACTATTACTATTTACAATCTTATCCTTTTCAACTATAGCACTTAATAAAGAACCATTTTTATCAACATTCACAGAAGAAGAACCTATATCATTTACATTCACTGATTTAGATGACAACACAGTTGAGTTTCTTACACCATCAAAACTCTGAGCTTGAAAACTAAACCTTTGTTTTCTACTTCTCCATGAGCTTATAGAAGAAAAGGGTGAAACACGAAAACCCATTACCAAATAAGACATAACTTACAAGTTTCTTTTGCTTTTGGAATTCTGAAGTGAAAAAAGAAAGCAGCTTTTTGATTGTGTGTAAAAGTGAACAGAAGGAACGTGTGAAAGTGTAAGAGAAAGTCACATGTTTGGTGTTGAGAGAAGAAAAGACAGAAGAAGAGTGAAAGAAGCGAAAAAGAAGCACAACACACGAATTGAAAGGACTTGCGATGTAAGAGATAGTAACCATGTTGTTGCAAACTTCTATGGCTTCAACATATAACGTGCCACTTTATTTTCTGCTGAAATTGTTATATTCATTTTCTAATGTTGTGAAATTTTATATTCATTTTACTATTGTGATTAAGTCAGAAGAAATTCTGTAAGTTTAATTGTGTAATCAATTAAATTAAAGTGGTGATTTTAAATATAATTAATAATTGTAAAATTTTATATGATTATATTGAAGTAATATTTCGCTATCTTTTTTGGATAGAAGTATAACAAAACATTAGAGTAATATTCCATTTTTTAAAATTTTAAGTGAACTGTTCGGTTCACTTCTCGGGTTATCTCGGTTTAACTGGGTTTAATACGATCGAACCAAAATTTCTCCGGTCAGCATTTGGTATTTTTCCGTCCAGTTCATTTTTTTAAACATTCGGTTAAAATTATAAATCAGAGTCATTTTCAAGTCCGAAAAGTGATCAGACTGGTCGAACTGGCTGGTTCGATCTAGTTATCACTGATTTTACAATGAAATGAACTCCAACCAAATCTTAATTTTAAATATATGAATACTTTCTTTTTGTTAAAAGAAAGAAGAATTCATCTTTAAAAGAAATAAATAAATATGATGGGTGAAAATATCTTTCCTAAGTTGCACCAAAGTTCAACTTTAAAGAAAGCATTATTTTTTTATTATAATGATGACAATAATGTATGTATACAACTTTCCTATTAAATATGATCATATATAAGATGAAGAATAATGTAGTATATGAACCATTATTTTCAAGGCTTAAATGTTGGAGTTGGATCCTCCTCTCTTTTGTTGATCAAGTAATCTATATTGTGTTTTACTTGACACTTAATCTTAAGGTATAATTCATTAGCAGCTTCTTTGTCCTTTAGTATATTCTTCATGCCTTTTGTTCTTATGGGCTTCCCAAACATATAGTAAAATCTACAAGTCAAGAGATATAGTAATGATTTGTGAATAAAAAAGTTCACACTATTTTTAATATATTACCTATAAAACACAAAGATATTCTCAGCACAAAAGAATAATACACATATATTTAATCATGGATGGAGTGAAATGGATTTGTTATTCCAAATCTCATATCGTCTTATGCCAATAAAAACATGTCATATTAATATAATAACTAATAGCCAATGAAATGTTTGACAACTCACTCTAAGTACCATACCCATGTATTGATAGGTTATGATTGAATGAAGGGAAGTTTGTAATTTGTTGTTTGAAAAGTAGATGGAATGAGAAGATAGTTATGATTATATTAGTAATCTGTAACTTGGTTCAATCTCTTAAGCCCAGATTAAGAGGCAAGAAAAATGGAAGGATTGAAATAGGATGGAATAAACTCCATCTGGTTAAATATAAACAAACAATGGTAACTAATGCTATTTCCCATTGGCCATTCTCTTCCATTTCACCCCTTTCCCACCAATCTAAACAGCCATAAGAAGTACTATACACTTTTGAGATGAATACTTACCTAAACATAACCAAACATAGCCATCTGCTTAAATACCTGAACACTTTTGTTAGCTTACAAGTAACTTGTAAGCATTCAACTCTCCTATCAAACTTGCCTCAATGCAATATGACTTTCTTAATATACATACACAAGCAAGGGAAGAGCACAAAGCACCCAAATACAGGGTGAGAATAATGATTAAAGAGGATAATATTGTTGATAATTAACAAAAATTAATGGGTAGGTCTTTGATGCACAATTAAAATTTACAATGTTTTTGCTGTCATACTCATATCTATTAAGTTCACCACTAAT
Source organism: Lupinus albus (assembly GCA_009771035.1). Taxonomy (NCBI): domain Eukaryota; kingdom Viridiplantae; phylum Streptophyta; class Magnoliopsida; order Fabales; family Fabaceae; genus Lupinus; species Lupinus albus. The sequence goes on along the minus strand of CM020013.1, from coordinate 785,639 downwards.
TCTCAACAGAGTCAATTAAAAGCCATCTTGCAGATGCAGAACATCCATGACTCCTCCATGTACACAGTAAAAGCATGCACTCCAGCTACATAATTATTCAAAATTTATAGTAACAGCTCTCTGCCAAAGAAAAAACTATTCCAGGAAGGTTTGGAGAATGCCACTAAATTTAATGGTAAATGAGAGCTCAGAATTTACAGAAACCTTATAGCGCCACCCATGAATGCAGGCAACCCAAGAAGATTAAATGCTCAGAACTATCTTACACAATCACAACAAAACCTGCAAATATAAATAATAATGATGTCTGTAAACTTGCTGAGGAACCAAAAACCAAGTATACATATAATTTTCACATCCACAAAAAAGTACTGGCCATGATAAGGAGGGGATAAATTCAGTACGGGAAATCATATGAAAATAGACACAAACTTATCCCTCCTTATTATTTTTCTTTGAAGTGATTGGTGTTCAGATACCAGATGGTTAATAAATAAAATAAAAAAACTTGGTTATGCAACAAATCCTAAACTTTTATAGAATTATTTCTGATACCAATTATGGCCATATAGTGATTAACGAAACTCACCATAACTATTTTCGTCCAATATGAGAGAAAAAATTATTGATTAATATTCGGTCTCATCATCTAAGATTACTTTTGTCAACATTTACATCCATAAAAATATACCATACTGCCAAACCCCGTCACCTTTCCCGTTGGCATTAAATTATATTTATAAAAAATGGATGAAAGCTAAATATCATATTGTAGATGAGAAAAGGTATGCAAAGCTCAAGAAGCCAAGATAACCCACCTCTGATGCATAAGCAATTTGTAGTCACCTGCCTTGAACAACTCTGTAATGTAGGACCAGGTCTTCAATTTTCTTCCATACATAAGTTTTTGCTGTTGCTAAGCTCATTTCAGGAGGCAAAACCTGGAAATGACCCAAATAGTTGGCTAAATGCACATTACTTCAATGAAAACTAATATTATATTAAACATCCTCTTAATTTAGGTCAAGCAACATATTTTTTAAAGAAAAAAGGAACTCTCATCATCAAAATAATCATAGGATATAAATTGAAAAACTACACTAAACAAGAAATTTAAAACAAATTTGGGAGCACAAAACAATTATAACTACAGATAGAATACAATTACTATTATCTATTTTAAGACTTCAATATTGGCTTATAAAAAAAAAGACTTCAATATTGTATTGAGGCTACAGTTGGGAGCCTATAGTATATGGAAATTCGCGTTTATAATCAAAATGGGCAGACCGGCAGAGTAGATTAAGAATTTAAGTCTGAAGATGTGGTCCTTTTCAAGTCTCATTATCTGCTCAGATGACCTACAAGATCACTAATAATTGTTGTTTTAGTTGAAGCGGAGTTTTGGAACCTATTGTTTCAAGTCAAGGATTATAGGTATATGGTACAATGGTACATTGAACTTATTTTCAGGATAAGCGGACCAAAAACATTTAAACCACGTTTAAAGCTACAGATTAAGATTTTGTCCGTTGACTCCATTCCCTCTAGAAGTAAATCTAAGCTGACGTTGCAAATGCAACCATAACAAAAAAATGCAGTAGAAAGAACATAATCCTAAGGATACATGATGACCTCAATGATTTACAGAAAACATGGCAATGAGAAACCAACAATGTCAATCAGGTTAGCAAAAGGATTCTAGAAGGCATGAGCCTATATTGAAGAGCAGGACAACTATGACCATCTAGAAGGAAATTGTTATAAATAATGTCATAACACAGCATTGAAAAGAACATATAACTTGCCTGATTGTTGCACAATATTTCAATAGTAGGTCTAAGCTTTTGCCAAGATTTAAACCCAGATCGGAAAGATCCATCCCCAACTGCTTGAAGCTGTAACTGTGATCCAGCAAGTCCAGGGGAAAAACTTCCATCGGCTACACTATCCAAAGGTTTGTCAAGCACCATCTTTTCTACTACATAATTAATAACCTATACCGACAAGAAAAGGAAAAAGCTAAGTTGATCACTCAGATATGCATTGTCTAACAGGTAGAAACATACCTACAGGCTCCACACACAAGAAAACAAAAAACAACAAATCCCTTTGGAAAGAACGATCAAAGTTAAAAACCCATGTAAAGATTATTGATAAAACTGTTATTTCCAAATTGTCAATTAGTATAAAGATCAAAACTTACCTTGTGAATTCTTAATATGCGCGGGGCACTTAGCTTCCCTTGTGTGAGGATCTGGGCTGTAGAGCCTTCACATGGGTGCAAATAGAAACTGCATCTGCAAACGTTAGCACACAAAAATCTATGTTAGAGAGAACATTATATAACTGGTCAGAGACCAATGATGATCAAGCAAAAGATTGTCAATCTATCATCATACTTAAACAATCAAAATCATAGACAATGTTCCATTTGTTTTCCATATCTAAAATCAAGAAAAAATATTAAATCATAACCATTTAAAGTGCAAAAAAATTGCTAGAATGCGTTTGGTCAGTACATAAAACCAAGCAATAAATGCCACTGGAAAAGATTCCTCTGACTTCTTAAGCAGATAACAATTTATTTCTGTGATAATAGCTATTTTAAGTACCACAATATTTTTTAGAATTCAAGTATAATATACTTTCATGTTTTTTTAGGATTCAAGTATCAAGTTCTCATTTAGAAAACAACGAATAAATTGATACATGCAACTTACACTCATCAAAACACGCTTAAGATATGATGGAGAGCTATAAAAGAACAATAACAACAATAACAGCTTATCGTATGTCATGCAGTTATGCAAATTGTAACAAGTGTGGTTCCTTCCTTTCAATTATGAACATGCCTTAACGCAACAATTTAGAGATGGAAAAAATGAAGAGGCAGACAAAAACTCACTTTGTAGCTTCTCTGGAAGGTAACCGGTTATTCAAAAGGCAGTCCAAACACCACCCGGGGAAGTCTTTCTCATCCTCAGTTCCATCTAAATCTGTAACTCTTTTTCTCCATGGACCTCCTTCAATGCCTTCCGTAATAATGGAAGGAATGGAACCTACTGGGAATTCAAATGGAGGATAAACCATAACATCATTCTCAGAATTACCATCAACATCAATTCTTGAATGAGCAAGACTTCTAGCAGCAATATCCTTTCCGGATAACAATTCTGCATTAGCTGAAGCTGGGGATCCTATTCTCTGTTTTCGTTTTATCAACCAATGAGCCAAGAGCCCTTTAAGGGTTTCCCAACCCAAATTAACCTGCAGAATAACAGGCATTGGTAAAGATTGTTGATAGCATTCTACAGAAATATTCTATTAATGTCATAGTATACATGAACCTCCCACTTCATGAAACTATAGAAGCACATAGCATAATGGAACTCAGCCAATGCCGGTTCAACAGAAATATAAACTTTAAATGCATCCATGTCCATGATACCAGCACCATGACAAGAATCATTTCAGATTAAGCAACAACAACTAACATATGAGGACGGTTATGTGCCATTGACTGTAATGGATTTCACATAGATGAAGATGAATGTTATTAATAGTTGTATAAACATGACATCGATAATTGTTGTCAATACTAACATGCAAATAGTTGGACAAAGTCGATACTAATTGTTCCAGCGTGCCAAAACCTAGGAGCAAAATTTTTGTAATAAGAAATCTAAGATAAAAGTGGGTAAATTGTTTATAACAACAAAGCAATACCTTATCATCTTCAGGCTTGCCTGCAATGTTAAGCTCTGCTGAATACATCTCTGCATAAAAGCATTGGGGAGTGTCCAAATGGACAGACAAACTTCCAAGCCTTGTATCCACGGAGAACCATGTGCCAATGCTAACCTGAAACAGTATGGGCAGCATTTAAAGAAAATAAAAAAGCCAGGCGGAGCTACTGAACTACTTTAAATCATTCATGTTATGTTTATATGTTACCAGAAAGAAAGTATTTCTAAAAATGAAATTCATGATGCAAAGCAGTAATCATACCATTTCAAATAGCTCTTCTTTTTTCTCCTCAAACGAAACCTATATAGTTCACAAGTAAAGCATGAGCTATTATGAACTCATAAATGAGCCATATCAGGTACAGTTGAAATTTGCAAATATCAATCACTACAGACAATCTCCTTCCCTAGCAAACAAGACTATCATGCAAATTAGCAAATGAAAATACAACCAGTTGTCACCTTTCCATAATCTTCAACTGCAGCACCTTTAGTGATCTCCCAAAGCTTCACTGAACCAGAAGTATCCTATACCAAAGGCCATTTACCATTCAGAAGATAACAGATAAAGACTAGCAGAAGGATGTATACCAAACTAACATGTTTGGCATAATAACATGAAAAGAAAACAAAGAGCTTACCTTCGTCAGTACATGTCTCTTATTATTTAAAACTTCATGTTGGACTATTGCAGGGGTGCCCGAGATAGTTAAGGTAGGTTCTTTATATACAGGAACCTATTAACAGTTGTAATTTTGACAGCAAATAAACAATCATTAGTTCCACAAAAAACAGAAAGAACTAAAAAAAATTATTTTCAAACAAAAACTTGTTTAGAAGACCAATTCCATCATATTGCCAACTAGGTAGCACTAATATGGGATTTTAAATTAATTATCTATAAAATTCAAATGTATATATGCAACTGGTATTCTGAGTTCCCAAGCAACACAACACTCTGAAGATGAACAACAACTAAACCTTTTCACATTAGGTGGATTAACATATGTGGTTTAAACAATGCCATTGAGTTCACACTAGGTGGATCCACATATGTGGATTAAACAATGCCATTGTGTTCTATCATACGCTATATACCTTCAGAAATGTCATTTATATCTAAATTCTAACATACAAGGGTAGATTTTTCCAGACAAGTAATGTGGTGATTTTTTTCAGAAATAAATGTATAACATACAGGACTAGATCCTTCCATAGACACCCTTGCTCTTGAAAAGGACAAGTTTCCAGCTAAAAAAGAATTGCCTCTTTGGAAAATCTTTTGAGGGTTGTATCCTTCAGCGGGCCATCTGTGAACTGAAGAATCTGTTGACGCAACCCAAACGCTATCATCATGTAAAGCCAATTGAACAATAGGATGCTCGCCTGTGCATAGCAAACTACTCTCTCTTGTTTGCAAATCTGTCAAGTATAACTTAAGATATAAAAGAATGGAGCATTAGAAAAACGAGTTTCACAAGTTAAATAGAACATGGAGATAATAATTAAAAACATAATATCAATGTAATTTTTAATGGAAAGTCACACTCACTGAGAAGTCTCTTCCACCACTATAAACGTAACTAAATGTTGGGGTGCTTGCAAGTGCCCATACAGAATCTGTATGAACTGCATAAGAATGCACACACCTCTGTTGACCTATATCCCACAGCCTACAGGGAAGATGGGAAGTTTATTGTCAACCACGTAACACAACAAAGCAACTAAAATGCTTATAACACCATATGATACATTACCTTATCATAGAGTCTGAAGATCCTGATAAACAATACCTGCGCTAATGAATGTTAAAAATATCACAGCTCACTTGTCAGAAAAATGTTAGACATAGATATCCACAAACCTGCCAGTGGAATCCAAAAGCAGAGCCCTAATGTTATCTGTATGCCCTTTTAGCTTCAGAGTCTTTGATCCAGATCTTGTGTCCCAGACACGCACAACCTAGAGGGGAAAAAACCATAAGTAAATCATGCACTCAAGGTTTGAATCAAAATACCATAATGAAGCCAATGAAATACAAGCTATTAAAGTTCAAGTATAAAGTTCCAAAGGTAATAACTGAAGCCACAACAAGTCAGAATATAAATCTGAACATCAAAGTCACACTGTACCTTTTCTGTGCCACCAGAGACAAGAATTGTTCCACCTTCATTCATTGCCAATGCATAAACCGACTCCTTGTGGCCTTTGGCAGAAATTGGAATATACCCTTCTGTTTGAGTAGTCTGCACAGATATATTGTTGCTTGAGCCGACTGTACGTAAGTTGCCAGAACCCTTCATACCATTTGAAGAATCATCAACCATAGGATCATTGAACTTAGAGACCGGAGCAAGCGCAGCGTCAAGATCCCATATAAAGACCTCCCCGCCAAGGCCACCAGAGGCAACAATATTGCTCTAAAATGCACAACACTATCAAAGGATCAGAAAATGGAATTGATAAAGATACATAGTATCTATCCAATCAATGTGGAACAAATAGAAACAAGAAGATGCACCTATTATTAATTGATTAACTTGATAGGAAGCATAGAAAGTTTGAAGTACGTTACATTTTTTCCGGCTGCTGCAAGGCAAGTAACATAATCAGAGTGTTGGCGAAGCGTCCTAGTACAAGTTCCATTGGACAAAGCATTCCATGTCTGGCACAAACATTTGGAACCTCAGTTAGAAAAGGAGAGTAAATAATCATGTCAGTACTAGTATCATATCAGAAAAGAAAGGATTGATGAAAATAAATAACAGCTACGACAAACCTTCAGGGTCGTATCTGAAGAACATGAAACAAGTGTATTATCACCAACAATAACTGCATCATTAACCTGCAAGGATAAATTAATATTTATAAATCGATCGTAACGTTTGCCATTTTGCATGTAATCGGGTAGCTGATGATCCATTGAGGATGGGACCACGACAGATTGGCTACATGCCTCATGTTATAAATTATACGAGTAACATGTTTTGTGGGTATGAAGGACTCAGAATTTCCATTTCCTATTAATGTAGTACATATTAATTATATGTTTATTAAACAGGATTTTGGAGTTTAGGGAAAATGTAAAGTTAAAGGATGATTATAGGCTTGGGAAGATGGGAGCATTAGCATAGAGAGAATGAAGGATTGACTACATTTCGAGAAAGTAGCGGTTGCAATTTCTAGTACTATAAAATAATTAGAGAAGAAAAAATGTTTTAGCAAGATAAGATGGCCAAGGGAGACTTCAGTTAAAAACATCACTTACAGGTCCCACATAATCAGTACCAAACATCCAATATTGAGACATTTCTTACATAGCATGGTAAAAAGATCTCCATACTGCAGCATATACTTTATTAAACTTTTTTTATCTGACCACCGAGATTAGACATTCAAGTTTACAAAAATGCATTATTAACATGAAATCCACTTAAATACCCATTGCAGGGAGGACGTAGCTTCACCAAGTAACAATGGTAAATAAACATTTCTGTGTTCATGAGGTTATTAAATTAAATGTCAAATGGGGGGGGGGGGGGGGGGGGAGAAAATTAGAAAAGAAAAATAATCAAGATCAGGATTACCCAATCCACATGAGATTCAAAGGTAGCAGAGCATGTTGGTGCATCCTCAGATAGTGCCCATCGTTTTAACCTGCCATCACGGCTCCCAGTGAAGAGATAATCAGACCCATCAGATACTGCATGCTTAAGTACAGCCAAACCATTTATGCCTGCACAATGCTGCAGAAAAGAACCCACTGTCAAATGAAAATATGGACAGACACAGAGCAGCTAAAAGCATCTCCAATGGGGGTTGCATAGATCTTTTTACAATTGTTGCAAAAGAGTTGCATGGTTATTAGAGAGACAAAAACCATGCTAAGGTGTATGCAACGGCGGCATAGATTCAATATGGTCCAACAAACTTAATTATAGAAATGTGTTAATACTTTAAGTTGAAAGAAATGAATGTGAATGAAGTATAAAAATGTTGGGTAACTTGTAAGGTAAGTCTAATGAAATTTTTAAGAGTTGTGTGGTTGGAGTGGCCTCGTGGAGGGTTGCTTGAGTTGCATAAAGTAAATAGAAATGGAAGTAGCATGGTAGGGCTCAATAATGCCAACTCAAGAAAGTTGCATTGCTGGAAATGCTCTGATAAAACTTTCCAATTAAAAGAATTTCAACCAAAACAAGTAATATTGATGCAAATATAGAATCTATGACATGACACCTTTAAGCAAAGCTCTAAATACAGAGCCAAAAAGAGTCAGGTATCATAGTGTCCTAAAAACTATTTATGAAGCTTTGATTGGTTAGAAGGTAGAATAGTGGGTAAATATGAAAACATAAAGGGGGGAATATGCAAACAACCAGAGTCTAACTCTAACATTAAAAGAGAGAAAACAATATTGAATTAAGAGTAAACCTCCATTTTGATGCTCAGATTATTACATCAATTTGGTACTCATTTGAAGAGGTCTTTTACATTAAAATAGTCCAAGCACTGTTTATTAAGGCCAAACTGATGTCATTGGATGACCAAAGATTATCATTTGAGAACCAATTTGACGTCTTACTATTTCGAGGAGTAAATTGATGTTCCGAAAACCATTCAAGTGCCACTAAGATTTAAATTATCAACCAAGTAATTACATGTATTATTTTAAGAATCCAATCGGTCTCAACCAGTTGGCAGGTTTAGATGCAAAATGTCTGATGGGAAAAGTGTTCAATCACAAGAAGCAGCCATGAAACTTGCCTGTTTCATGGGGAAAAACAAAGAGATAATGAGTTCACCTTTGTGTCATCGGAATCATTCAAAACATATGTTAACCTCTTCTCCTTACGAGGGCGAGTTGAGTTGTTGTTTGTGTTACCCACACTAGCCACGCGGTGCATCGCGGAAACTATGGCAGTGCACAAATCACAAAACATTAAATGTATACACATGAGTCAATTAAAGAGAGCAATTCCAATTAAGAAATTCAAATTAGGAGCATTTCCAATAATGTTTAATATAACGTTAAAAAAATAGATGATGTAGTTCATTTATTTAATAAAGAAGGTTAACAGTACAGATTACAGAATAACCCTTTCAGTGGCAAAGTTTAAGACATAAGTCGCATAACCAAGCACTTCCACAGAAGTCATAACTACAAATGTGTTAGGCATCCGCATAACCGAGCAGTTCTTGAATATGCAAATCCCGATGGATTTTTTTTTTAGCAAGCTAAATTACAAATGTCATGTTTTTCAGCAGTGTATGTAAGTACAAAATAACAAATATAATTCTACAAAATCTACTTTATAACTGATCCTTGTAGAACCAAAACTTCTACTGAACTGCAAGAAACGTGACCCATGCAACCCCAAATAAGACCATAACGTTACATATACACCAACGGTCATCACATGGCATGAAACCCTAGAATAACAATTTGCATAACCGATACCTAAGTTTTGAAAACTTCTTCCAAGACAACTTCTTCAACTAACCACTGCTCAGTTTGTGGACAAATGCTTTCTGTGATCAAACGAGATGAACCTCAGTCCTCTCAATATCTACAATTCGACATCTATCCCTTTCTCAGTTTCCTACAATCATGTCACAGTAACCTGTGCCAGGTAAAATTCAACCTCATTCTCTCCCTGACTCTACAGACCTTTTTCTCTGTGGTACTATCTGTTTGAGTTTATCAAACATTTAAGGCCCATATGTTTAGGCTTAACAGATGTGGTTTTGGCAAAAAGTTATTTTAGAGAAGCTGAAAAGTGTACCTTCTCAAATGTGCAACCAAACAAATGTGCAAGTGTCTGAAGTGATTTTTTTTCTATCAAAATAATCACTTTTCTTCCAAAAGAATGCTCAAACAAGCTGTCTATTTAGGCTTAAAAAGATGCTCTAAAAATGTGACGTTTTTAAAAGCTGGAAAGTATAGCTTCTATTCAGATTTTCTCAGCTTCTGCTTTTTAGAAATAGCCCAACCAAACCAAAAAATTCACTTATTTGTGAAAAAACCTAAACAAACTGGCCCTTAATTGATTATTTTTAATATGAATCCAAAAACCTAAACAAACTAAAATGTGAATCTAAAAACCATATAGCTATACAATTAACGTAATCATTCACCAAAACATAAACCGATAAGATACAATCGATTGAGCAAGTTGAAGCTATGAAACACGCCAAAAATAAATAAAAAATTGAAACATGACCGATTATAAGCTAAAACCAAGTTATTCGCAATTGAAATCGGAAAAAAAAAGATAAAAAGGAAAGTAGAAATCCTAACCGTGAAGAGTGAAGAGAATTGAATAGAAGTAGTTTTGTGTTTGTTTCTTTGTTCTTCTACTACCGTAGTTTCAGAGAGAGAAATGAATATGAAGATGTAATGTAAATATGGGCGTTGGATTTTATTCTGCTAGATCCGTTGACCCATTTTGCTCTTTTTTCTTTAAATTTACTCACTTAATCATGTTTAAGCTTTGTTAAATCTTCCTCAACATCAAAATGTCACATATTCGATTTTTATAAACAATATTTATTAAAATGAATAATTACATACTTTAAAAGATATTGATTCCTTATTTATAAGTTGAACTCTTAATAATATCAACAAATATTAATATTAATGATATAAATATTTGTATTAACTTTAATAATGGTTTACATGTAGTGGTGTATTTCCACGTAGTGTTTTTCAATTTAAATAAATGAGTTGACTATATTTAATAAATATTATCACACTAATTTTATATCATTTTCTATGAATTATGAAATAAAATAATAGAAATCACATTATGTGAATTCAATATGTGTGTATGAATATATTTTATACTTGCTAACTAATTAGTTTTATACTTGTTACCAAAGGTTCAAAGGAACTTATTGATAAGTATAACAATATCAAGACCGATATGATAAAAGGATGAAAGATTATAAGATTTCCATATTATTATATGACTATTTACATTGGTCTTGGATGTATTAACGAGAGAGGAAAGTGCATAAAAAGAGAAAAAAAATCTACAATATGACAGTTTTACCCTTTAAATATAACGTGATGACATTTTTACCTTAAATATAATGCAAAATTAATTATTGTCTCTTTGAGATAATTCTTTTCCTTATATTTGATTAGTAAACATTCAAAATAAGAAACAAATATGAATCAATCATGGGTAAGGTTTGTTATATCTCCTTAATTTGTTTTGCTTAGAAGCTCAAAGCTAGCCCCATGAAGAAATTATTCTCACAGGGGTACCATAAATATTATAAATGTTCATTAATACTATTTATTAAGCATTTACTACTATTGATATTAAGTTGACTTTATAACTTTATAATTTATCCCATTTTAGGAACTTTTTCATTCATCATCATGGGTTGGCAATTAGACAACAATAGCATGTTAAAACCTTTTACACAAACAACTTTATTTCTTAATTAGTTTGATTAGTTGGAATGTTTGGGAATTTATTTCATTATATCACACATGTTATGTTTTCATTGCATCGCATAATTTGATTTCTATCATGCACATTTTGTATGGAATCTTTCAATTTTATTAGGAAAAAGTTAGAATGCCCTTATTGTATTTGTATACTGAAATTAAAAATGAAAATTTAAAAATTAAAAATGGTACATAACAACAAGGAAACAAATATTGAAATATTATAACCTTTGTACATCTTTTATAATTATTAAGTGTTTGTAATTTGTATATTTCTCTCTATAATGATAAAATAGTGGTATGCTTATATTTTTAATTTTGGATTTTACATGTATACACTAACAATTTAACTCTTTTTACACGTCGATACATAATCGATCATTCATATGTTAATTATTATTGACTCTCAAACAAGAGTAATATATATAAATCAATAGTGGATGATGTGTTGTTAGTGTAAAAAACTTTATACCGAGGGTGCATAAATATTGAACTCTTTAATTTTACGAATGTATTACAATGATATTAATTCTAAAAATAATGGAAGAATAGAAATAATGGTGTTGACATGGGTGAAAGATCAGATCCAAGAAGATGGGTTCCACATGGAAGACAGTGTCCTTCATAAAGGCATTAATCCTATTAATAGGGCTCAGCAACTCCATCATTTTAGGTAGTAAGAACTAATTTCTATGGTCTATTATTGTTTGAACTTATTTCTAAGCTTAGATCCTTTTTTTTTTGGATTTAAGAATAGATGCATGAGGAATGTTCTTTTTCAATGGTTGTTAATTTTTCCTACGCGGTTTATTGTGGTACTTGTATGCTTTGTAATGAAGTTTGTTTGTATGAAGTTTGTTTGTATGAAGTTTTTTTTTGTATTACTGATGATATCCTCATCTTTCTGGTTAAAAAGTTAATCACTTTTGGGATGTGTGATTGTCTCTCATAATAAGTGTCGCTTTAAGGAGTAGAACCCTGAACTTTTTAGTGATCCTGAGAATCTAGTGAAGTTTTCTACTACTAGACCAATGTATTATTATAAGGACAAAACTTACTTAAGTATCAAAGGTGCTAGTGGTACAAGTGACCTATTATAGGATGACACATGAACATTTTTGTTTACTTTCAAAGAATGAACATTTATTAGATGTACAATCAAGTATTTTTTAACCTTAAAAGTAGACAAAAAAGTTCACGTGTTATCCTCTAATAGGTCACATTTACTACTAATATTTATGCTACTTTACCTAAGTTTTATCCTTGTTATAAAGTAAATTAAGTATCCATACTTATTTAATATCAAAAGAATATTATCATCTTGTAAAAATATTCGAAAGAAATTATTTGCCCCAGCATACTTTAGGCTTTGAAAAAAGAGTATAATATATGTACTGATGGTGAAAATTTTTATACATATAGTTAATATATTATATATTATTTATTTATATTACTTTTATAGTTAATAATGATTGAATATTGATATTGAGTGATACAATGATAATATAAAATTTTGTTACACATTTTTTACTTACAAAAACAATTCGAGTTGGAAAGACTCATTTTTTTTGTTTAGTAAGGATATACATTATTTTATTATATGAATAAGGAAATAATCTATTATAAAGTGTATAATTATCCTCCGAATAAGTATCACTTCCCAAAAATCGAACTTATACTATATAAGTAGGTGAAGCTCTCGTAACGCATTTTCTTTCATGGATCATCGCCTATGGACTATGGTTTCAAACTTTTTTCATAATTCAATTTTGGGTATTTTCAATACACGATCTGTTAATGTATAGATAAAGTTGTTGTTCCACAAACATGATTGGACATAATAGATCACATGGGTTTGTGCTATGTTTGGTGCAAATTATAAATACATTAAAACATGACATTTGGTAATAAAAAAATAATACAACATTTTGATTTCACTAAAGAGAATAGAATATCACATGTTCTCTCTCTATGTGATGTTATGTGCTTGTGCAGGTACATTAATGTTAGTTATGTGGCACAGCACTTAGTTATGTTGGACGCGACCACGAACAATGAATAACTTCCAACCAACCATCAGTAAGTTCGGTTGAACCAAAACCTTAAGGCAATAGTTTTATAAACATTTTCTACTTATAAGTCCAACAAGTTGATATTAGACTTGTAAACAATGAAGTATTGTATGCTTTCTCCATCACAATTTGTGGCAACATGGTATTGTAATCATAGTCCAAACATTTTATTTATTTGCCTAACAATCTCGTGCATTCAATAATCCCTTTTTAAGTTAGAAAATTGACAGTACATACTTTTTTATAACCATAAGGGCTACCATTCAATATTATAAGGAAGGAGTCTAATCTAACTCATTCTCATGTTCTTTTTATAATCGAGAACACATCTTCTATCCATAATATATACCACTGCATATTCATGAATTGTGATTGATTAGAAAATATTTAATAATTATATTTTCTTGAACCAATCATAGCTCATGACAAATGGAGTAACACATATTGTGAGATAGAAGATGTGCTAGCAATTTTATTAAACTTGTCTATATTGCTAGTGAATATGGTGACATTTGACTAATACCATAATATGGCTAGATTTCACTTAAGCCATTGAAGATAAGTGATGTTGATGATCTTGTTATGGGGAGGGGATGATGAAGTGACTCAAAATATGAGTTGGGAAACTTGTGGTTCAAGGGAAGAAGCTTTGGAGTTCATTAGAGATGTTTGCATACCTCACCCTTGGGGTAAGTCAATTTGTCTTGATGATGGTTCCTAGTGATGAAAAGTGCAAAGCTGACATAGGCTATTCTATAGCTAAGAACTATTGAGGTCAAGGGATCACCACCAAAGCACTGAATATTGTTGTGTCTCAAGTCTTCACTGAATGGATTGTCAAGAATGCTCATGGCCTAGGTGGTTGGCAACCTCCATTGTACTTAGAAAGGGTGGCAATGGGGGCTTGTGTTGTTGCATTCCCTCCCCAGTTTAAACAATTGTCCTATATCTTGTTACGGACCAAATGAAAACATGTCATATTTATAAATCGACCGGTGTGATTGGTATGACCAGTTTAATTAAAAACCGGCTGGTATGACCAATTTTGGTCAGTTTTGACTGGTATAATTATTGTATCATACCGGTATTGGGACCGATTCACTGGTTTACCGGTTGAACCAGCAGGCATGAACCGGTTTTTATAATCTTAATCTTAATTAAGAATAATTATGAGAGTTTGATTACTCCAGGTCTCCAGCAGCACATTTCTGATAGTATTACTATTACAGAATCATAGTCAAATAACAAGCCAACAGAAAAGCATATTTATTTTTCAGATACATCAAGGAAAGAGAAAAAAACATAAAAATAAACAGAAATAGTGATACAAGATCCAAAGAGAAAATGCAACTTGATAAGCAGTATATGCCTCCTGAGTCCTAATTTAGATGCAGCAAAAGATTCATATGGCTTTTAACTTAAGGCTCAAAGACCATGCTCTCTGCCTCTCGTTTCACAGATTCGAAGAGCACCGATGATAGATAACGCTCTCCGAAGCTTGGGAAGACGGCCTATTCAGATATTCAATGACATTATTGGTGGTGGAGTGTGGTAAATGTAATAATCAGATACAGAAAAAGAAGAAGCAAGGAGAAATTATACTGCATTTTAAGAATTAATGAGGTAAAAATGATACTATACTACTAACATATAAGGTGTTTTATACACACATATATATATAAATCATAGATAAGAACAATAGAGAAACTTACAACAATGAGTTTTCCAGCATTTTCCGGCCTCTTTGCAATCTTAATTGCCGCGGCAGCGGCTGCACCAGATGATATCCCCACCTGCAATAAACAAAATAGAAATAGAACTCATGCTATTAACAAAAGAGGGGAAGGCACTGCTACTAGCATTATAAATTTTCTATCCATGCTACATGTTAACCAATCATCTTTTTCGAGTTTTGTATTTTACAAAATTGTGATGGGTTGATAAGGAGTGTGAGTAACTAATTGAGAATGGCGGTAGCCTCAACTACAAAGCTACACCGAGGAGCCGAGGAGGCCATTGTATATTTGAGATGAACTTACCAGCAAACCTTCTTTCAAAGCAAGAATTTTAGCAGTTTCAATAGCTTCTTCACTTGAAATCTACAAAAACAGATAAAAATAGGAGTTATCATCTATATAATGAGTAGAGGGAAGGTGTATCACTAAAGAAATGTTCCATACAATAAAGTTCACACTTAAAAGTAACATCTTAATAATACAATTGGAGTTTTTCTTTGTTTACATGCCCGCGATATTCTCTTTTTACATGTTTTGCATTCATGCAAAGTATATAATTGGGTTTCTTTTGTAGTAAGATACATTGGATTATCATAGATAAAAAGGTTCAATATCAACTTTACAAATAAACATGTCAAGAGGTTTATGACTTACTTGAATAACTTCATCAAGTAAATCGACGTCCAAAACACCAGGGATGAACCCAGCACCGATTCCTTGGATCTTATGAGGGCCTTATATACATTTAACAACAATGCATTTGTCAGGGGAGTAATAAACAAAAGAAGGGTATTGGATAAATTTCAACCATAAAAATTAATACATACAACTTTTAAGGTACCATTTGAACTCAAAAAAAGCACATTCAGTGACAAGTACAGAGTATTCGTGTGAATACAAGTGTTCATTAAGCACATGATATTATCAATACAGTATTGGTCGATGACACAGCACACATCAGCAACCAATTGAATTGTGTTCTACTGATACGTATTAGGCCATAAGATATGACCAAAACCAAAGTCATAAGATAAAAATTGAACAAGAATGTGAGTTAAAAAAAGAAATAGGATGGACAAATGTAATCAATGAAAGCTAAATTCAACAAAAAATCAATAATATTTCAGTATATTAGCGAGAAACCGAGTAAACATGTAAAAAGGAAATTTATGTATCCATCAAAGTATAAACTGAGATTTATATAATTGGACTCTCCAAGCAAGTGCCAAAACATGGATGTGATAATCATAGACATTAGACAGATATGATAGGTGAAACATAGAAAAAATAAAAACTCACCAGGTTTCCCCCCAGACAACACTGGACTTTCAACTGGTTCAACGCCATGTAGCTAACAAAAATTGGATAGAGAAAAAATCATAAAAAAACAATGGGAAAATAAGATAGACACAAATGGCCAAACAAACATGTGTAGAAATTCTAAGGGGTAATAACACGATCGGGAAACTAAACGCCTAACCTTGATATCAGGGTTTTGCTCTTTCAGATATTTCCCAGCACCTGTTATTGTACCTCCGGTTCCTATCCCAGAAACAAGGGCATCAACCTTCCCATTGGAGCTATTCCAGATCTCTGGTCCAGTGGTTTCATAATGGACCTAAAAACAGGAGGACAATAGAGCGTGTGAGAATTCTCTTCAACCAACAGATTCTACGAATCAGAAAACAGCACATCGACACGATACCTTTGGGTTTGCAGGATTTTCAAACTGCTGAAGAATGTAAGAATTGGGAGTCTTATCGCGTATCTCTTCTGCCTTTGCAACAGCTCCTTTCATACCCTTTGCTGGATCTGTGAGAACTAAATCAGCTCCAAAAGCTCGGAGAATGGTTCTTCGCTCTAGACTCATTGAAGCGGGCATGGTTATAATAAGTTTATAACCCTTAGCAGCTGCCATGAATGCCAAACCTATGCCAGTGTTTCCACTAGTAGGCTCAATGAGGATACTCTACAACATGAACAACAATAAACCTTGTGAGTTCGCAAGTAAGAAGTAGCAAGACCACTTGAATGATGGCAGTGCAGTTATAATGAATTGGTTTTCAGAACCACTCCTATGTTGAAATTTTAAAATTTGAAACCAATAGGGTATCATTATCAGCATCAATAACATAAACTCATACAACGCAGCCTCGAAATTCAAAATTTGGATAGAGTAAAGAGAAGGAAATTTTGATGCAGTACGGGAAGATAAGTGCATGCAACCTGAAATCAAATATACAAGAAGGAAAGGAGGGTCTAAAACAAGAACTAACTTCACCGGGTTGTATGAGTCCCTTCTCCTCAGCATCTGCAATCATGCTATATCCTATCCTTTAAGAAGGGGGAAAACATATATTAATGATTTAACGCAAAAGCATTGATTGAAGTTTATTAACTTAGAGTTTCTCAGAACTGCATATAGCTTAAGGAGCTACAATCGTTGTAGGCATCATGAGCTTGAACATTAATCCCATTGAATCCTAAGGAAGACACTGACCAAATAAAGCCAACAAATTTTATTGCCTGACAAGGATTAGAGGCATGGGCATCAATAACACGATTTCTATGCCAAAACACAGGCTCAACAATTCCAAAACTTCTATGAGTCCAAGTATTACTAAACGGGTGCGAACATACTCGGTGGAGCAGCAAGTCAAGAGCAAATATCGGTTGGATGACATTTTTCTAGTTCACTTTCCAGTATTAGAATGAAGAAACCTATACAACATACCTGTCTTTGACACTGGAACATGGTTCCATCATTTCGAGCTTTGCAGCAATTCGGGCAACACAGCCATCTACGACATGGTTGAGATATACCAATGGAGTTTTTCCAATTAACTGTACATTTCAAACATGAATTCACATGTGCTGTAAGCTATAATGACTCATCATGGATACAAAAACAAAAGGCTTAGCATTGAACATGACTTACTTCAGTAACATCGTTCGCAATAGTTAACTTATCTTCTGCCATTTTTTGAACAGCACTCACTGCAAGGTCATCAAAGTTAAAATTCATGTAAATACAAACACAAACATATAAAATCCTCATAAATTAATTTTATTGGCTGAGTTTAATTACCCTTTGATGAAAAAATACCAATTTTTTTATTCATAATTCATTTCATTTAGTTTTTTTCCCTATTGTAATAATACTGAAGAGATTAAAATCATCATAGTAAGAAATAGATCATGACCCATGTTGGAAAAACCAAATGAGTGAGGAAGCTGAGAAACAAAAATTGTTGAGACATTAGAAAAAAGTGAACTTGAAACAATGAAAGGACAAAAAGGATAAAACACTTGATAATAGATGAACTAAGCTAATAGACAGAAAAGGGTAACATAACATGAAATATCTCTATCAAGTTGAAATGAAAATAACAGAGAAAAAAAGGATATAAAGAAGAAATATAGAAAGAGTATAGAGTTATAGAAATATAAGGAGAGTTTGTTGGTGAAAAGAGAAGAACCTTATCCAAGTGAAGCAGTGCGTGTGTATGTATTTGATGAGAGAAAGTTCAACAGAGACAAGTCTTATATAAGAAGGAGACGATCAAAACTACTAGCTCTTGTTTTGTTTGTACTAGGATTAGACAAATACTACAAAAAAAAAACAACATACCAAGATATTTTTATTTTTTCATATATAATGAAATAATATTTTTGTTATTCAAAATAAAAGTAAAATCGAATATTTGTTTTTTCTCCCACCTAAGTACCTAACATTTTATTATATCCCCATCTATCCAAATCTTCAAACTATTCCATTCTTAAAAAACATTACAAAAAGTTATTAGAATCATGTCACTCTTAATCATAATGATATACAATATTTATTACAAGATTTGAGATATAAGATTCTTACTCTAATATTTATTTTCATTTTAAAATACCAACAAAGGTTTAATATGGATTAATGATATATCCTTATATAATAAAAATGTGATATATGTAACTTGAAAATCAATAATTAATAAATAAATTATCAGTTTGGTTTGTGTTATCATCTAGGAGGATATATCAATTTTTAAATTGTTTTATTAAACAAGGCCAAAAGTTACGTTTAATTATTTAAATTATAATGATAATTCATGACTAACTTGCAAACTAAAGTATTAGCTGGATATTAAAAAGGAAATTGATATATGTACCAAAAACTTCAACACCAATATGGTATCTCATATTTGTACATGTATTTCAGAAAGGGGGAAATTAATACATATAGAGAAAATAAAAAATTTGTGAAAAATAATAATAACTGCATAAGGTATTAGACACTGCTTCAAAATAGATATATTGCATCATCCATGATCCATTTTATTATTAACTCTTTAGAAAAATAATATAAATAAATGGTAAGTGATGTATTCGCTGCGTATAAAATTTTACACTAATAATATATATATTATATTCTAAATGATACTTTGTAGGTTTTGTTCTTTCATCAACTATGACATATGAATATATCACAATGTGATAACATTTTTTACTCTTGAATGTAAAGGTAAAATCAATAAGCTATCTTCTTATCCAAACAAGTTTAATTTATAAAAAGAAACTTATAAACATAAATAAGCAACAAAAAAAAACTCAATCAAACATGTAACTAAACTATGAGTACCTCATAAGTAACTATTCAATTTAAGTAGATTTTGTCTGTGAATTCGCTTTTTTATTATTTATAATGTGTATTTTATATGCTATAAATGTTTACAACGATATCGATGTGAATTTGCTTTCAACAAGTGTATAATTTTTAGTATAATAGAATTAAAAAATATTAAGGTCAAAATAGAGAATTAGAAATTAGTCCATGTTGATTAATAGGTTGGTGATTACATATAATTATATGATTTTTTTTTTTGTAGAAATTAAAAAGTGTAAAAGACAAAACAAAAAAGTGAAAATTACATCATAGTAAAAGTTACACAATGTTTTCCATTTATATATACTAGGTGTTTGATAGGCATTGTCATGCCTATCAACCCGTTTTCCTATCGTTTGTAATTTATAGTTTATATACAATAGTTGATCAAAAAAGTATAGTTTATATGCAATAATTTATAGTTTATGTTGAAGTTAGAAGTATATATATATATATATATATAAATTATTTATATAATGATGTAATTTATGTTATCTTGAAATGTGTAGTCTACATAAACATAAATATAAAAGTGATATGTATAATGTAGAAATTACATTATTCATCCAACATAAAATAATGAAATATATTTCTTATTAATACATGAAACATCACAATTAAACCACGTTTTATACATGAAACCTAAAATTATGAAACATTAAATAATGAAATATGTTGTATGGTTTTTTGGTAGAAAATATATTAGTAAGGGTAAAATAGGAAAACACAAATTACACCAACATGGATAGTTATTTTGTGTTTTCCCTTTATATATTATATATATATATATTAATATAGATAGTATAAATAATATGTAATCCACATTCATAGAATTTGATTACTATCACTGTTGAGTGATGATCACGTATAGATAGAGAATAATTTGCAAGAATTGCTCTTTAATTTTCTATCTATATCCAATTATTTTTCTTCTATTGGTACAGTCTGTATCAATTTTTTTATTCTCAACATTATATCCTCAATTATTTAGAAGAATACAAAAAGGGTAGATAATTAGATATAGGACTTTAAGACTATAATATTATAATATAAGATATTGCAATCAAGGTGGGACTAAGCTCCACTTCATCATTTAGTTGATGATAAATGTTAAAATTTTCATTTTAAAACCAATTGATAATGAGGAAAATAACCCAACAAGTATTCAAGTCACTCTCGAGATAATGAGGTAGACGAGGTGAGACTTGTTTCCCAACATGTCTCATCCACATAAGTTTATCGGATTAGGCGAATGATTACCTTTAACCTTAGCTAAATGACATCTTGTAGCCTATGACAATAGGAAATAAGTTGGGCTCTAACTTTGATATGATGTTAAAGTTCCATTTCAAAACCAATTGGCAATGAGAAGAGTAGTCTAACAGATATTTAAACAATTCCTAAAATAACAATAATTTCATTTATATATATATTTGTGTTTTAAATAAAAGAGATAAATTTCAACGAAAGTAAGCAAAGAGATTCAAAGTTCAAACATAAAGTTCAAGTTTTTTTTGTTTAATTTTCTAATGGGTAAGGTTGGCATTATTAGAAAACAAGATTTTTAAATTTGAAAAGTAGTCATACAACCTGTCATTAATCATGATTTCAACACAACAAAAAGTCAATAATCACCAAAATATAAAGATAAGCTACCTAAAGAAGATAGAATCAAATGAAAACAAAGTTATAATTAAAGTGATGCAAAAACTTCAAAAATAATATATGCTATTTCGTTTAGTTACACACTTTTTTTTTATTAGTAACCTAAATTTAATTTTTCTTCACAACAAATTAAACTATTTTGTCTTTATTACTTTTCATCTATAGAGACATATCCAAAAACAACTGAAATTCGACACAATTTAGTTTTCAAAATAATATTACTATTTTTACAAATGTTCAATCAATCATTTGTATAATTTTATTATAAGAATGCGAGTGAATCTATTTTTCATCTGATATTTTCAAAATAAAAATCACTTGTTAACATCAATGTGCTAGTGTAGATTAAATAAGTTTAGAATATTCACACCCTTAAGACTCAAAATTTTACAGTATTAATATTTCACTCATTAAAACTCAATTAATTAATGTTAGATTTAATTTCTAACAATTAAGACTCTCCATCACAATGCTAAGATTCTTTTTTTATCTCCCAAAAATTGAATATTGATATTTAATTTTATATAACACAAGACAAATAATCTTATCCTTATGATACACCTTAAAGAGAGTAAACTTGATGGAGATTTTAAATTATGGTTGTGATCAGCTTCATGATCATGTTACATTTACTACAATTGCATGAAAATGTGTCCAATATGATTGCAATTGCAACTATGCAGTTATAGAGACTCCAAAAATAGCAATATGTTATTGAATACAACTTAAAATTATTTTCAATTGCTAGGGGTAGTAGGAGATCAAGGAAAACTATATAGGTGAAACCATTAATTTATGGTGCGTTTGAGAAAAACTAGATTAGAAGTAAGAATCATCTCCATTAATGGGGAGATAAATACTACAAAAAGTTAAAAAAACAATGACATGATAAGACATTTTTATCCTTTTATATATAATGAAATAAAAAATTTGCCATTAAAAAACAAGTAAAAGTAAGTACTTACCTATCTATTAATGGATATGATCCTTGTTCGTGCTTATTCAAAAAGTTTTTCATTTTTAAATTAGCTAAATGGAGGTTATTTTCATAAGCTTCTTTGATAATCTTAATGAAATTGGCTAAAGGAGGTTATATGTAGGTCATAAGCTATTTTCGTTTTAATTTATTTTTGTAAGTTGTCCCATAAGCCCAAATAAGTTTTCAATAAGCTTCTTCCCCCCTTAGATGTAAATAGCTTATTCCTCCTTTTTGAGATTGAGTTTGAACGAATATCGGATGACTTTACTTTTCTATGCTTCTTTGTTTGCAATGACTTTCTTCCTCATATGCCAACATTGGAGATTTAAGAATCTGGAAGGTACTGTGTTATATTGAGGTGTATCAGTGTATGTAGCATGGAGCAGAAAGTATGCTTCTTTTTACTATACAAAATGTTTTTTTTTCCTTCCAAAATCTCTTGGACAATGGAGGAAGGTGGGAGAGCCAGGTCATCATCACCAAGGGGACTTGCAATGGTGTTATTGGGGCCACAAAATTCAGGATCAATGACCAATCTACAACACCAATTAGTGCAGAAGAAAGGTCCTCCAATACGAGTGAGAGTTTTCTCGAGTAATGAAGAGATAAGTTCTTTTTTCCTTTGGTCTTTAAGGGTAAAATGTAATATAATATAATTAGTAAGGATACAAGTGTCATTTCATTTTATTTTATTTTTTGTTTTTTCACACTTTTCTCTCCATTAATGGAGATGAGTCTCACTCCTCCAATACCACCTCCAAAGTGGATCACACAGGACATGAAATGGAGTTAATGCTAGCATCAAGATGTTTCTTTTATGGGGAGCTTATTATGTTAAGCAGATGAAGAAGGTTTACCAAATTATAACTCATCAACCCCAACATATGCCAGGATATAAGAATTGTTAAGGTTCCATCTCAAAACCAATTGGCTATGAGAAGAGTAACCCAACCAACAAATATTTAAACCATTCCCGATACAATGAGGTAAGAGACGTTGGACTTACTTTCCCAACAGGAATCGATACTAATTGTTGTGTGTCTGAAGTACCTTTGCTTCCCTCAGCCTGTTACTCAAGTTGGAGTCCAAGTTCAATAATCTACTTTAAGTGGGATCTCGATCCTCTCATTTGCCTTTCTCCTCAAGTGGTTAATCATAGGAAAGTTTACATAAAGGACTTTTTTTGTGGGTCCAATCAATATTTATGAATTTCCTTTAAGATAACAAGTTTTGCATATATTTGTTTCCTACAATTGACCACTTGAGATAGAAAACTATAGAGAGGACCCAACTCAAATCTGTTTGAGGGGGCACTTATTTGATGCTGTGATGAAATCAGCAGATGAACACCTCCTTGAATCTGCAAGGAAGGTGCTGCTGTGTTAGGCATGGCCACTTCCTTGATTCCAGGCCATACCAATTGGAAAGGTGCCGTAGAAGATCATAACATGAATGATTCGGCAGATTTGGATTCCTATGATGTTTTCACTTTCTTGTGTTTCAGTTGTAAGTAAAATATCCATGATGCTGATCAAGGCCAATGGGGAATATCTACATCAGACCGAATCTTGCAAACACAATTTGAGGTTAAATAAGGAGCACTTTTTAGCATGTGATGTTCATGGTTAATAGTTTCATCTTATGCTTTTCACACACTTTCTATTCCACCATTCTAATTGTGCAATCTTTCAAGATTCTTAAGGTTATAATTTAAATCTTCTAATTAAACATTGAATCATCCCATTTCTCTCTGCCTTAATTTGTCTATGATTTCCTTAGTAATGCTTTATTGGTCATCTTAGTGTTTCAAATTGCAGACTGCAACGCGTGATGCGGCTGCAATATTACAGTTGCGATGACTACCGCAACCACATCACACCACAATTGCGGTGTGACCCCAAATCACAAAGATGTGGCCGCAACACAACCACATCGGGCCACAAAGCAACCGCATTTGGTCCGCAACACAAACACATTAGGCTGCATCAGACCGCATCGGGTTCACAAACATTTTTTTACTCACAAAATAATTCACATCGCAGTGGCCACAATGACCGCAATCACAGTAACCGCAACTGCACTCGCGAGCGCAATTTAAAACACTAGATCATCTTCTTTTCAATGATAGCTATGCAAGACTAGAATTCAGTTATAATGATGGCAAAAATGATCACAAACAACTTCTGAGGTCACAGCTGAGTATAAAATTACAACTTCTCTCATTCAAAGCAATAAAAGCAACTTGATAATCACCATTAATAGCATATTTTCAAGCTTCTCGCCCTTGTTTAAATACACATCATCATCATGACCATGATGATAATATTACCAACAACAAAAGTATGATATAGTAGTATTGTGGTTTGAAACAAGATATACAATTTTGAGATACAGTGAATGAAATATAAGCGAGAGTTTATAATAATAATAATAATAATAAACAAATAAAGTAAGCTATTGTAAGAAATAACCGCTGAGAAAGAGAGCAAAGAAAGATAACAAAGTACCATAAATAAGTAAAGTTTTCTGACCAGAAGTGAGAGAATTACCACCAAGTCCAAATTGTTGATTCTGTGCAAATCCAGCAATCTCAACACTCTTACTCTGAAAGAAGGTCTTAGCAGCACCACACGTTGGACACCTCCAATCTTCTGGAAGTTTCTGGAACTGAAACCCTGGAGCTATTGGATACGAAGGATCTCCAACGGATTCATCGTATATATAGCCGCAGGAACGGCATTCGTAGATTCCTGTGTTGAGTACTGCGAATTTCTCTTCCAAACGTCTCTTATCGAACGGTTCAGATTCTGATGAAATTGAATCGGGTTCAGGTTGTGATGTGTCTTCTTTGGAGATATCGATGGATTTGATGATAGTTGAGAGTTTTGAGATAGGTTTAGGAAGAAGAGTGGTGAAGAAATGATGAGGTTGTTTGGGTTTGAGAGAAGAGAAAGGGATTGAGAGATGGAAAGAAGAAGCATAAGCCATAGTCATTGTTGTGGTTGAGATTGAGATTGTGAGTGAGGAAGTTCAAGTGTTGTTGGTGTTGGTGGTGGAGGACAAAGATTCATGGAAAGCCATAGCATATGCCCTTTTCGTACATACAAACACATTTGGATAGATAAGGTCATTCATTTCTATTTTATTATTATATTTTATATCAGGATATATCATTTTCCTTATGGACAAACTTATCCCACTTAGCCCTGGTTGATGGAGGAATTATTAGATAATATTAAATAAGTAAATTTTTATTTTGTATTTATTTCTATAATCTCATTTAATTGATTATAAATTAAGTAGGATCAGTTTCTAATCTTTTAATTTCTTAAATTTTTTACTACTTTGATTCTATTAAAAAACTTTGGGCAAAATATTAGTGATTTTCATATCCTAAAGACTCAAGCGCACATGTTTATAGGCTAGTGTTAACCTTGAGGAGTAGTCCATTATTCTGATTGCACCAATGTCCGATCAAATTTTGTTCTGAGAGTAGTAGTTTTCACGACACAACTATTTCCTAAATAATTTCTCATTTTATATTATGTTATCATCACGTTCCTGCCTTCTTCCATCCCAACGTCAATCTCACTTTGTTAATTAAATATGTTTTTTTTTGTTTCTTGGCTTTAATCTTCTTTTGGCATGATTGGCAATATCATTTGTTTTCCTAAGCTGCTATCATTATTATATTCAGAGAAGTGGCAACAGTGTTACACTGCACACATCTAAACTCCTTTTTCTATTCTTCTTTGGAACCACCGAGTAAGAAGCACCTGAGCTTAAACTCTTCAAATTATGAATTATGCTAACAACTATTCTGACATTCTCTTTAATTAATTAAATAAAAGTAGAATGTCAATGAATGTATCAAGAACATCGATTTAATTGTTGTGTTCCAATTTATATTCCTGTGGCAATAAATAAAAAACTGAAACTCAATACCTCTAGGACGAGCAGCAAAAACAACTCATCATTGATAACTGATAAGAGGCATTAACAGAAACATGGTAAGCATCATAGTTGACACAAAATTCTGAAAGAGCTTCAAGCCTCAAACACATGTAGAATATATGAATATTTACCAGAATAATCTTAAGTTGCCCCAAATCTCTGGGACTTCGACTTTACAAGGTGCATAGCAGAATCTGTTCTACATTAGAAAATACCATCTTACAATCCATTAGGATTTGAATCATATACCCCATAGAATACAAAGTAACTTTAGTAAGAAATTAACAACCTACTTTTCCATCTTTCACAAGATTTTATTATTTCTGTAGATTGTGTACATGTATGAGAACATCATAGTTTAAAGGAACAACAAAAATCTACCAAAGCCTAAATTGCAAACCATTTTATTGCATCCTACTAAATCAGCAAAAGCTAAAATTCAAAGCTATCAGTTACTAGCTAGCTTCTAAACTATCAACAAATAAACTTTCAAAGCATATATGTAGGAAGAGCAAACATGAAATTCTAATAAGTTAACTACAAAAGCAACATCAACAAAGTAAAGCCCATGATCATGAATCATGTTCACTCAATCATCCTCCTCTACCTGATCTCAACTCATCCAGAGCAGCCTTGATCTGATCCTGCACCAACTCCAACCGCTTCGCATAAACTTCCAACTCCAAGATCCGTTGCTTCCTCCACTTCTCATCCGCCGCATCTCCACCACTCCCCAATCCCAAATAACTCAATGGCATCATCGGAATCGAATTCGTGGAACCGAATCCTCCAATTCCAAACACCCCTCCTCCCATGATACTACTACTCACCAACTCCTTCAACACGGGCGACAAACAACTCCTCACCGTCTCTTCAATCAAACCAGGTATACTACTACTACTACTATGATGCTGCCCACTGTTACAATTATTCTCATAATTCTTATTATTGTTTACATTAGCAGCAACAGTTGCAGTAGCAGCTGAATTATTTATATAATTATGATCCTTGTTCAAATTCAAATTCAACCCCGATCCCGATCCTAATCCTAATCCTGATCCATCATTCAACAGCTCACGTGGTTTCTCATCGATCCTCATCATCGCTGATTGCGGCCGTGACCTCTTCCTTGATGGAGTACTCTTCTTCTCCCCTGAATTCCCGAGTATCGCCACCGAGTGAACTAAATTGAGATTAATGTTAGGGTTATGGTTAGGGTAATGGTTATTAGGGTTCTGAATCGGGTTAAGATTGATTTCATCTTCATCCAAAGCATTATCATCAACGACGACACCACCACTGACCTGACCAATATTTCTCCAGATCTTGCGCGAGATTTCGAACGTGGCTTGATCGTGAGCGCTTTTGAATGAAAAATCCTTACCGGAACTGATTTTGTTGAGAACGTTACGATACTTCTTCTTCAACCTTCGAATCTTCTCAACAAGCTGGTTTTTGTTGAAATCAATCTGAAACTTCGATTTGATCTGATCGTAGAACAAAGCGGTATCGTTGTGATGAGAGGATCCACGGTGCGACGTGTAATCAAGGAAACCTTGTAACAATTCGATCTCGTCTTCATCGGTCCAAAGACGCTGAAAGAGTCTTCTAGAATCGTCAATTGGTTTTTTGTCTTGGATTTGGTAGCGTTTTGAGTCAGAGGCGGTGGTGGTGGTGGCGGCGGGTGAGATGGGAGGTGGGACGGCGATGGTGACGGCAAGGGCGGTGGAAGGGGAAGGTTGATTATCGTTGGGATCGGGTAAAACGTCGTCGTCGAAATAATCTTCATCTTCTTCAATTAAGTCGTCGTGAGATTCGTCGTCGTCCTCTTCCATGTCTTGTTCGGCGAAAACTGTGTCGTGGTGTTGCTCAGATGATGCCATGACTTGAGAGAGAGAAGAGTGGGGTCATGGGTTTTGGTTATTGTTTAGTTAGAAACGTAAGGATTGAGGAAGACATGCTATTCCTTCGCTCGACTTGGCACAATCATGATCAAACCTAAACGATGATAGATCTATTGACTCCAACTTCACATTTTAGCCATTAATTATAATGAAATCAAATAGTTTGAATTAGTAGGTAGATCTAAATCATTGGATTTTCTTTGAATTGATGGCTAGGATATGGAGTAAGTTTAAACTTACTAGTGAATCATCACCCAACCTAAATATGGTTGATGATTGAGTTCAGATTGAAAAATTAGACTTAGGACTAGATAAGGGACGAATATGACCTGGGTCGACCTGTCATTCATTATATTTTATGTGTGTCTAATTTTTTCATGAGCGTAATACCTATGTACTTGTTGGGAATCCTTCCTAATTGATGTGGAAGTATAACCAATGCAACTTGGTAAATGAAACATTGTATGATGACTCTTCCAATGACTCTTGGAAGGTATGAAGCCTAACTTAGAAAGTTGGAGTAAGTCTTGGAATTACTCCTTGACTCTTGAGAACCATGAAGTGTAACTTAGAAAGTTGGAGTAAGTCTTGGAATTACTCCTTAAGTCTTGGAATTACTCCTTGACTATTGAGAACCATGAAGTGCAACTTAGAAAGTTGGAATAACACTTTCAAGGTATCTTGAAAGTATGACAACAATTAATCCTCCACTATGTCTTTATGATGAAGCATTCATTCCCTTCACTATATAAAGGGAACTTGTGAAGTAGAAATAAACAAGCAAGTGAGAAAAAGCAACATAGAGAGAAAGTGAGAGAGCTTATATACACTTTAGTGTGAGTTTTGTATTCCTAGTGAGATACTAGAGAGTTTGTATTTCCATCCTTTTGGGTGAGATTGAGTGTTATCCTCTTTGTAAGAGAGTTTGTAATCCTACTTTTCTATAGTGAAGATATTTTCTGGACTAGGTCTCGTGGTTGTTTCCTTCTCACATTGAGAAGGTTTTTCCACGTTAAAAAACTCTTGGTGTAATTCTTCTATTCTTCTCTATTTACTTTATTCACTTGCCGCTTCCGCAAGTGCCCATTTTGCATCACACAGAGGAGAGAAATTGGTTCAGAATTTCCCAACAGTGGTATCAGAGCTCCCAGGTTCATTCGGGGAGCTTAGCCTGTGTAGTCCAAGATGGAAGGAGCCGGTAATGTCTCATTTGATGGAGACATGTTCAAGTTAACAGTTGACAACTTTTCTTATTGGAAACCCATGATGGAGGATCATTTATACTGCAAGGATATGCATGAGCCTATTTCTTACAAAGACAAGCCCGAAGGTAAGGATGACAAAGATTGGGAGATTTCTAATCGAAAAGCTGTTGCAATGATTCGAAAGTATATTGATAGAAGTTTGTTTGAGCATGTGTCCACATACACAAATGCTTATGAACTATGGTCGAAACTTGAATCTATGATTCAAAAGAAAACTCCTAGAAATAAAGCATCTTTTGTCAGAAGATTGGTGAAACTCGACTACAGAGATGGGTATAACATGATAGAGCACTTGAATTTATTCAAGGGCCTTGTCAATCAATTGACAAAGACAGATATGAAGATTGATGATGAGCTGCAGGCACTTCTGCTACTGAGTTCGTTGCCTGAGAGTTGGGATACATTGGTGGTCACGCTCAGCAACTCTGTCCCAGATGGGAAGGTCTCAATGGATACTGTTTCAGACAGTCTATTGAATGAAGAATCCAGAAGGAAAGAACGAAGTATATCCTTCCATTCTGAAGCAAATGTTGTGGAGAGACGTGGAAGAAGTGAAACTCATGGGAAGAATGGATCTCGTGGAAGAAGCAAAAGCAGATTCAGAGGTCACTCTCAATCTCGGATGAGGTCAATGATATGCTACTATTGTAGTAAAAAAGGGCATAAGAGATCTGAATGTAGATCCCTGAAGAGAGACCAGAAAGCTGGAAATGTTCATGAAGACTTAGTTGATCCAAGGAAAAATGGTCATAAGCCTACCACAGCCATCGCCGCAGACGATGATGTTCTCCTCATTGGAGAAGACAATTACCTGAATGTTGCATATGGTGATTGTTCTTGGATCGTTGATTCTGGTGCCTCTTTCCATGTAAGTCCACATGAAGGTTTTTTCTCAAACTACAAGAAAGGTGATTATGGTACTGTGAAAATGGGAAACATGTTACAAGCAAGATTGCGGGAATCGGTGATATTGTATTACTAACAGACACATGAGGCAAGCTTGTACTGAAGGAGGTGAGACATGTCCCAGATATGCGTCTCAACCTTATCTCTACGGGTAAATTGGATGATGCTGGTTTTGCAAGTCACTTTGGTGCTGGAAAGTGGAAACTAGCAAAAGGCAACCTAGTCATTGCTAGAGGGTCAAAGGAGGGATCTTTATACATTATGCAAGGAGGAATTTGTTCTGGAGAAGCAAATGTTGCTACCGACTCCAAAGATCTTTGGCATAGACGATTGGGGCATATGAGTGAGAAGGCACTTCAAATGCTCGCGAAAGACCACCTTCCAGGTATAAAAGATCAAATTTTAGACTCATGTACCGATTGTCTTTATGGTAAACAACATAGAGTCAGTTTTCAGAGATCTGACATTCCTTCACGGAGAGATGAAGTACTTGAATTGGTGCATTCAGATGTTTGTGCACCATCAGAAAGATCTCTTGGAGGAGCCTATTATTTTGTCACATTCATAGATGATCACTCGAGAAGAGTATGGGTGTACTTGTTGAAAAGTAAAGATCAAGTACTATCAGCATTCAAAGAGTTTCATGCACTAGTGGAACGTGAGACTGGAAAGAAGCTGAAATGTCTCAAAGCAGATAATGGTGGAGAGTATCGTGGTCCATTTGAAGCCTATTGCAAGGCTTATGGTATCATATTGAGGAAAACACCACCAAAGACTCCTCAGTTGAATGGTGTAGCTGAGAGGATGAACCGCACAATTGAAGAGAAGATCAGATGCATGTTGCAAGATGCCAATCTCCCCAAGTCTTTCTGGGGTGAAGCAGTGAAGACTGCAGTAGATCTCATAAATCGGACACCTTCACGACCCCTGAACGGTGAAATTCCAGAGGAAGTGTGGTACAAGAAGAAAGCATCCTTCAACCACCTAAGAGTATTTGGATGCAGAGCTTTCGTTCACATTCCGAAAGATGAGACAAAGAAGTTGGATGTTAAGACCAAGGAGTGCATTTACCTTGGGTCTCCAAAGGATGAATTTGGGTACAGACTGTGGGATCCGATAAACAAGAAAGTTGTGAGAAGCAGAGATGTTGTGTTCTTTGAGGAACAAACTATTAAAGATGTTCAGAAGAAAAACCAGTGCATGACCAAAGATCGCATTGATTCAATGGGAGAGATTACTCAACAGGCAGATCCTGATCATCAGATTAATCCGGAACAGATTGACCAACAAGCAGATCCTGCTCACACAGAACTTGGCCAGATTAATGAAGAGTCAGATCATGATGAAGTGGTGGTAGACACACAAATGCATCAAGAATCCGAGCAAGTAGAGCATCCGATGCAAGTTGATTTGAGGCGCTCTGGAAGAGGCAGGATACCTTCTTCAAAGTATCCTGAAGAAGACTATATCACATTGACAAACAATGGTGAGCCTCAAGGCTTCTCAGAGGCTATGCAGACGACTGAGAAAGCAGAGTGGATTAAAGCCATGGAAGATGAGATGAACTCATTACATGAGAACCAAACCTATGATTTGGTGGAGTTGCCCAAAGGAAGAAAAGCCTTGAAAAACAAATGGGTTCATAGGCTTAAAGTTGAAGAAGGAAACTCGATACCAAGGTACAAAGCTCGGATTGTTGTCAAAGGATGCAATCAGAAGAAAGGAGTTGATTTTGATGAGATATTCTCACCGGTGGTGAAGTATTCCTCCATAAGAGTAGCATTGGGTCTAGCAGCTAGCCTAGACTTAGAAGTTGAGCAACTTGATGTCAAAACGACTTTCTTACACGGAGACATTAAAGAAGAAATCTATATGGAGCAACCAGAAGGTTATGAAGAACCAGGCAAAGAACAATTAGTGTGTCGTCTGAAGAAGAGTTTATATGGTCTAAAGCAAGCCCCAAGACAGTGGTACAAGAAGTTTGAATCCTTCATGACCAAACACAGTTTCAAGAAGACAACTGGTGATCATTGTGTATTCATCAAAAGGTATGAAGATATGTTGAAGATATGTTGATGATATGTTATTATCCTCTTATTATATGTTGATGATATGTTAATCATTGGGCATGACAAGAACAAGATTGATGGTGTGAAAAATGATTTAAGCAAGTCTTTTGCTATGAAAGACCTGGGTCCAGCAAAGCAGATCCTTGGAATAAGGATAATAAGAGATCGTTCCAAAAAGTTGTTATGGCTATCACAAGAGAAGTACATTGAGAAAGTTCTCAAAAGATTCAACATGGATATGGCAAAGCATGTTAGTGTTCCACTTGCTGCACATTTCAAGTTAACAACACTACAATGTCCAACTACTGATGAAGAAATGAAAGAAATGAGCAGAATGCCTTATTCCTCTGTCGTATGAAGCCTAATGTATGCCATGATTTGTACAAGACCAGATATTGCCCATGCAGTTGGAGTTGTGAGTCGGTTCTTGTCCAATCCCGGCAAAGAGCATTGGAATGCAGTGAAGTGGATATTGAGATATCTGAGGGGAACTACCAAAAGATGCTTATGTTTTGGTAATGAAGATCCTATGTTGGTAGGATACACTAATGCTGACATGGCTGGAGATGTAGATTCCAGAAAATCTACATCAGGTTATGTAACTACCTTTGCAGGGGGAGCTGTATCTTGGCAATCCAAGTTACAAAGATGCGTTGCATTATCAACAACTGAAGCGGAGTACATTGCAGCATCCGAAGCTGGCAAGGAGATAAAATATATTAAAAACATCTTGCATGAGTTGGGTCATGTTCAAGAAAGCTATGTTTTGCACTGTGACAACCAAAGTGCAATTCACCTAGCTAAGAATCCTACATTTCATTCTCGAACAAAGCACATTGATTATCGTTATCATTGGATACGAAATGCTTTGGAGGATGGCGAGTTGCAGCTAGAGAAAATTCATACAGATGAAAACTGGTCTGACATGATGACCAAGGCAGTTTCACTCAAGAAGCTGACAGACTGTTGCAAAGGTGCAGGATTGGTGATACCCCTCAATTAATTCAGGAAGGGGGAGATTTGTTGGGAATCCTTCCTAATTGATGTAGAAGTATAACCAATGCAACTTGGTAAATGAAACATTGTATGATGACTCTTCCAATGACTCTTGGAAGGTATGAAGCCTAACTTAGAAAGTTGGAGTAAGTCTTGGAATTACTCCTTGACTCTTGAGAACCATGAAGTGTAACTTAGAAAGTTGGAGTAAGTCTTGGAATTACTCCTTGACTCTTGAGAACCATGAAGTGCAACTTAGAAAGTTGGAATAACACTTTCAAGGTATCTTGAAAGTATGACAACAATTAATCCTCCACTATGTCTTTATGATGAAGCATTCATTCCCTTCACTATATAAAGGGAACTTGTGAAGTAGAAATAAACAAGCAAGTGAGAAAAAGCAACATAGAGAGAAAGTGAGAGAGCTTATATACACTTTAGTGTGAGTTTTGTATTCCTAGTGAGATACTAGAGAGTTTGTATTTCCATCCTTTTGGGTGAGATTGAGTGTTATCCTCTTTGTAAGAGAGTTTGTAATCCTACTTTTCTATAGTGGAGATATTTTCTGGACTAGGTCCCGTGGTTGTTTCTTTCTCACATTGAGAAGGTTTTTCCACGTTAAAAAACTCTTGGTGTAATTCTTCTATTCTTCTCTATTTACTTTATTCACTTGCCGCTTCCGCAAGTGCCCATTTTGCATCACACAGAGGAGAGAAATTGGTTCAGAATTTCCCAACAGTACTAACAGTGTGAAGATATATATTTATTGCTTTTATTTAAGAGTTATGAATGTTGAATGACACAGTAACAATGTAAAAAACTATTACATTGTTGCTGTAAACATTTTTTTTCATTATACAGAAATGATTAATATCATGTAATACCGAAAAAGCTTTGAGATAATCACTATATTTAATTGAATTTAAGGTCAAGTTCGATTTCAAAAACTTGTACCGTTAATATTTGAGGTCGAATTATTAACATCAAATTTATATTTGGGTTAAAAAAATAATCTAGCCAACATTTAACAGAAATAGAATTACAATACAAACCCTAGGTTTAGGTACTAAACTAACCAGTCAAATTCCCTTACTCAATTTGTTGTGTTGTTATTATCTTTTTTGTGTAAACGTGTAGAATTTGATTTAGTAAATATGAAAGATAATGACTTATGACTTTATGGGTTGTTTGATTTATATAGTATATAATATACCACACTCTTTAGGAAAGAGATAGATTTGTGGTATTAATCTATCTCCATCTCCACCTATATCTACCTTAGCTACCTTGTACTTGGAACTCATGAAATTCCTTCATTTCTTGTTTCTTTCCAATTGTCTATTCCTAACTAATTCTATTTACGTTGAACTATTAGATTTTTCTATGATTGATGGCTAAGATATGAAGTAAGTTTATAATAAGTTTTGATTTATTTAACATAAATTACCAATGTAATTCCTTTTCATACAAGCAATCTCATAATCCTTGGCCTTATTGTTTGTTTCACTAAATTCCCAATCTCCATAACCAAACAAATGATTATGTTCACAACTTTGTTATTTGAAGCTTCTCCCAATTTGAGGAGCACCTTCATATGGAAACCCAATACCTTCCCTCTAAACCATCGAATCCAACCTCACCACACCAATCTCAATTTCACTTCAATAACCCTTTCTAAACGACATTTCATATCGTCGTTTCATCAAAATGAAAACTTAACGCCTAAATCCAAATCCCATTTCGATATTCTCTCAGACATTATCACAAACACATTCAAGGCGCTTCAGAAACCGGTTATTACAACCGTATTGCTAGCTCTGCTTCTAACCCAACACCTCAATAATTCTTCAATAGCCTTAGCTGCATCTGGTGGTAGAATTAGTGGAAGGTCATTTTCATCCTCATCACCATCATCATCATCTGGGAGTTATTCAGTATCCAGAACCCCGTTGTCTTCATCGTCGGAGGATTTTTCTTTCTCTGCACCGTATTATTCGTCGGCTCCGTTCGGGGGCGGAATTTATGTGGCTCCAGTAGTTGGAATTGGCGCTGGTTCTAGTCTTTTCTTCATCCTGGCTGGATTTGCTGCGTTTGTTTTGGTTTCGGGATTTCTTTCGGACCGGTCTGAGGGTAGTAGTGTTCTTACTGCTTCAGATAAAACCACTGTTATCAAGCTTCAGGTGTATATCAATTATCACTTGGATTAGCATAATAACAAAATTACTTGCATTTTGTATTTAACTCCACTTTAAGTCAATAAATTAAGTACTGCATTCTGTAGCAAACTTAGCCCTTGATTTTCAACAGTTCTTTTGTAGCATTTGGTAGACATGTTAGAGTATGACATAAATATGAGTGTTATTCTATGTTTGATGTATCTAGTGGATAGAACAAAAAAAGACACGAGGTTAAAGATTGAGATATTTTTACGCCACTATGAAACTAAAGAGAACAGAATGGAACTGTTCTATTAATGTCTCATTCCTTGCAGCTCAATTACAGTTATGTTTTGTTCTGTCTATCTACCAAATGCTAGCTTTGAGTGTTTGTGGTGCTATTTTTTCAACCGAAAAACATAACGTGTGAACGAAATGCTATCTTTCAGAACAGAATGAGATCAGTTTATTAATGTTTTGTTACTTTCTGCTTCAATCCGTTGCAAATGTCTATGTACCAAATGCTACCTTTGGGTGTCTGTGGTGCTATTTTTTCGATAGATGGAAATGGAGTTGTTAAGCTGTTACTGATGTTATGTTTTTGTTGATGATTTGTTATAGATGTTGTGTTTTTGTTGGAGAGTAATATCACAAGTATACAAAGTTTGTAGTTGTACACAAAGTTTGCAGTTGTACCCAAGTTTTGGTCAATAGTAAAAAAGGTCGGTCCAGTGCAGGAGGCTCCCACTTAGTGGGGTATGGTAAGGGTAGATGTACGCAACCTTACCCTTGCAAGTTGAGAGGTTGTTTCTAGGATTTGAACCCTTGACCTCATGGTCACTAAGCAACAACCTTACGGTTGCGTCAAGTTAATGTGCTTTTCAAAATACAACCATGAAATTGCTACATTGCATAGCATTGCAGGACACAGTCAGCGTCAGTTTATTTATGTTTTCTAAATGATGAATCCTTCAAATGTGTTGTTGTTTCAAAAAATTTATAATTGCTGCCTTGCTTTAGGTTGGGCTGTTAGGGAGGGGTCGCTCAATTCAAGAGGATCTGAATAGGATAGCAGAGGTTGCAGATACATCATCTCCTGAAGGTTTATACTATGTATTGACAGGTGAAGCTCCTAAATATACATGCAGTTATTATCGTCACTTGTTTACTATCTGTTTTATGTCACATGAGGTTATTGTATTTTGTTCTAGTGTAAGGTTTACTGAACATGTGAACTTGGGTAGTATTTTGTTTCTGAAGAAATATGATTGAAATTTGAAACCAGGGATTGGTGATGTATATTTAAGTGAAAATTAGTGTTTTGTGATATCATTATTCTCAGGGCTTCAAAATTATAGACTTTACTTAATCCTGATGAAGAGGTTCTGTTGGAGGACATCTTCTCCGCCGCTAACTTTTTTAATCAAAAGGAAAAGAAAATTTTGGAGGATAAGATGCATTGCAGAGTTTTGCTTTATTTGAGAATAGTTTTAAGCTTTGAGGTGTATATATCGCAATACTTTTAAGCATTGAATATATTCTTCAACTAATGTGTAACTATTATATAATTTAGCTTACAGTAAGATGGCTGTATGATTTTCTATTCTAATCTACTTTTCTATCTGGCTTTCTTCTACAGAGACAGCACTAGCTTTGCTTCGACATCCTGATTACTGTATCTCTGCCTACTCCTCGGTAAGTGATTTTCATCTCCAAGAGCGTTTGTTGGTTTCCTGGCGTTAATGTATTCAGCTTAGTGGATTTTCCTATCATTATGTTACTTTTTTGTTGATTGTTAACATTAACGCATAGTACTGTACCAAATTTGATGCTGTGATAAATGAGATCATGTGACACACCATAGTCCTCATTTGTGATAGATTGTTGCTTCAGTTTAAAAATGAAAGTATTGACGTGGCTAGAGAGCTTCCAATTCAATGCGGTTAAATTTATTTGTGCCTTTTTATTTTTATTTTTTGAGAACATATGAGGTGAGCTTAATGTTATAACAGAGTAGTATATTCTGTTTGTTCTCTGAAACAATACTTAACTTTAATGTTAGTTACTAGTGATATTAATTCTATCTGCAAATTCTTCTAATCTTACATGTACTTTCAATTACACTCTACATGACCTTATGTGGAACATCTGCTGCAGTAGAACTAACAACAATCGAGTTTAAGGAAAGTTGAAAGCATGTATTTTCTGATTCTTCTTTGCAGGTGGACCTAAAGCGGGATATTGAAGGTGGAGAGAAACGATTCAATCAATTATCAATTGAAGAGCGTGGGAAGTTTGATGAGGAAACCTTAGTTAACGTAAATAACATTAAAAGGCAGAGCACAAGAAGCCAGAGATCAAATGGATTCAGCAACGAGTACATAGTGGTATGATCTGGTTTCTGAATAAATTTGTGGTTTGTGTTTTTTATAATGCAAAACTCTTACCTTGAAG
This sequence comes from Lupinus albus, assembly GCA_009771035.1. NCBI lineage: Eukaryota > Viridiplantae > Streptophyta > Magnoliopsida > Fabales > Fabaceae > Lupinus > Lupinus albus. The sequence goes on along the minus strand of CM020013.1, from coordinate 747,621 downwards.
CATTTGACTGGTCCACATTTTCACTATATACTTAATTAACTTTGGAACTAGAGCAACATAATGAAATCATATCATTACAGGTTAACCTGTGACAAGTATGAAATTTGAAAGATCTTACCTATGACTAATTGTTTTAGGTACCTCTTATATGTTCAAACATCTAAGTTTAATATTTGTATTGACCCACATCTAGAAAATAAAACGTGGAGAATGCTAGGCTTGTGGCCATGTGAGGTAAGCACATTATGCTTCCACATTAGGCTTGTATTGACCCATATTTAGTTAATTGTTTGTATTTGGTTTGAGTTGCCTTTCCAATGAGAACATTGTTACATACCATGGAAGATGATGGTTCCTGTGATAAAAATAAGCCTAGTTGAAATGCTTGGTCTATGTCATCAATCATTGCTACAATGAGGTAGACGAAGAACTAATAAGAAAACGAAGAACAGGAAACAAACGGATAAAAACCGATCTGAACCAGTTGGGAACCTTTCTCATCTTTTAACTGTGTTACTGATCAGAAACCTCTGTAGTGGTGGTTGGTGGACTTAGAACACTTGAGTCTGATGTGATCACCTCATTCAAATTTTAGAAATATGTTGTTTTAATTGCTTTTCATGGGAACATATGTATTAAGAATGACTTTATAGTGTAACTTATTTTTGAAACACTCACAATTTTTTGTTAGAATAGAAGAAAAAAGTACAAAGACAGAGAGGTTAAGGCATCTCACAAACAAACCAAAAAACAACTAGAACCTCAGAAACTTAGTTATGCAACATCATGGATTCTTGCTTATGCTCCATAATTATAGCCCCTCTTCCTAAATAGCATATCTTCAGTGTCACTATTTTTTGTTTGTTTTTTATAACTTATTTATAACAAGACATACATATATTCAATCCTCTTATTCAATAAGCACATAACTGAAGTAAACATTTTGAATATGTTTTCATTTGCACTTGAAGTTGTTTTGGGAAGTTGGTATATCTTTCTTGTAATACATGTTCTTATATATCAGATAACAATCTTAGTAGCAGCTGAAGGACGGCATAAACTTCCTACCATCAATGGAAGTGGAGACTTGAAAGAAGCTTTGCAAAAGCTTGGAACCATTCCTGGGGACAAATTATTAGTAAGATGAATTATATTTTGGTGGTCCATGTGCTAATTTTATTAGTACATTTCTGACATCTAATAACTTTTGTAGGCAGTTGAGGTGTTATGGACACCCCAGAATGAGAATGACACACTCTCTGAACGGGAGTTACTTGAAGACTACCCACTTTTAAGGCCTTTGTAGAATTGTAAGATTATATGCTCTTCATTTCTGCTTCTGTATTTATGACCTGAAATTGGGTTGCATGGGCATTTGAGCATCATCATTCTATAGTTAGAATTGTTTATATTTCTTGCTACTTAATCTGCAAGATCATATTTAGGGTTACATTATAAAGGGTTCATCTTAAATTTGATGGTATTACACATCATACCTTAGGTCCATTCTCAAGAATGTTTATAATTTTATCAACTTAATTTTAAATATTTGTATGTGTCTTTGGTAGAGTAGAAAATGAGAACAAGAGAATGGAAAGAGAGTTAAGGAGAATAAACTTCTTTCTCTAATAGGAAGAGAAAGAAAAAAAAATGGTTGGACCCACCAACTTTTTGTTTCTTCAAGACTGGATTTGGAAAAAAATAATTGCATTTACTTTTCTTTATCATATATATGCTCATTATTATCTATAAGGGGTGAATTTATCTATTTAATAAAAGGGAATGGATCCACTTACTCTTGAAATCCTGCTCCACATCATAGTCATTCATTTTTTTTTGGAAAATCCAATTGTTTGAATTAGTGAGTACATCTAAACCATTTTGAATTTTCAAAAAATTGATGACTAAGATGTGAAATGAGTTTTTTTCACTTACTCTAAGTAAATCCCTCATCTAAATAAAAACATACTTCTCTCTTTTAATTTTTTCATACCAAACAACTCTTACAATAATTATTTTTTCATTTATTTCTCTGTATTCACACTCTTTATTTTTATTTTATCTCTACTTATTTTTCTGTGAACTAAAGAAAGCACAAGGAAAGTTCTTTTTGCTCATAAATTGATTTATTGTTAAATTCGGTCTAATGGTTGATTTTAAATGTGTTTATTGAATACTAACAAGACGTTGATTTAATAATAGTATATGATTGTGTCTGATTAATTCCTTATCCATAGAATGATGGATATACTTGGTAGTACTAGAAAATGTGTTTATTGAACATATCATAGAGATGGTGTTTAGTAAGGGTGGAAACAGGTTAGACTAGATTTTGACTTAAACAACCCAAGCCTATATAACATATAACATCACGTGTCTAGTCTGTTAGTCTATTTAATTTTTTTTAAAGTCTAGGTTTAACCTATTTAAAAGTTTGGTCTGACCTGCTAGTCTGTTTAAAGACCTACTATACTATATGGTCATTAAATATGTCATCAAATCTATATTTAAATAAGCTAATAGACCTACTTTTAAGTAGACTCGTCTAACTATAATAATTAAATTATATTTTTATATAATTTTTTATTAAAATTGTATATAATAATATTACTTGTATCAAAGTACTATAATATAAACATTGTTATATAATATAATTCAATAAGTCGGTCTGTTAGGCTTAATAGGTATTTTAGATGATAAAGTCTGACCTGTTAAGCTAAATATGGTTTTTTAAAAACCCGAGTTTAAAAAAATATAATTTCGATATGCTATGTGTACATATCAATAAAGTATATGGGAGTACTGGTATCAGATACATGCCGAATAAGGATCCTGAAGGTTATTGAAGTGTTGGTGCTTCACATGTCTAATATGACCTATCATAGGCTAGAAATTACACATAATAAGCGGTCTAACTTGTTTTCACCACCAAAATCTTTTGATACAACCTCACTGTAAAAGCTTAGTTATAGTGCCTTTGCAGTAGCAACCAAACTAAGAGGAGCGAAGGCTCAAGACATGTATACAATAGCAACAAGGACTAAGGATAGATTGATCCCGGGTGAAAGTGCTCAGCAACAATGACTATCTTATAACAGAATTTTAGAATTCAAATTTACAGATAATGTAGTCATCATATCTAGAAGCAGGGAACTTATTCTCTATGCATGTAATGTAAGATCTTCAAACATAAATGTAATTAAAGAGTGATTTGAGCATTACATCAAGACTTGTTAACATACTAACCCTATAAACATGTAATGAATCAGAAAATCATGCTAGCCTTATTTGATCACCAGTTCTCTTAGAATTCAAGAAGTTTAACATTCCAATGACACAACTAGTAATGGATACAATCCCTGAAGCTAGATGCAGTTATGATAAGCTTTAAAGTTGTATCCAACAAAACATATAGTTTGTAGGCAGTTGTAAGTGTTTTCATTCCTAAATCTAGTTATGAAAAGCTTTGAGGAAATAAATTTTTACCCTCAACAAGAGCTTATTTTAAGCTAGTAACTAGTAATAAGTGTTTCATCCAACAACATCAGAGATTCATAGGCAACTGGTGAGAAGAGAAATTGGTAAAAAACACAAAGAAGCAAACCTTAATAAAGAACATGAGAATGCCATATTACATGAGACTAGTTTGATACAAAAACTCATATCATCCTATCCCATACTTATAAATTGCAATCCACAACTGCAATTACAGCAACAATATTGTGGTTTTAAGAGTCTCCACAACCGTATCACGATTGCAACCGTAACCATTGCACATTGTGATTACATTTTCTGAACACATCGCCTCGGACACAACCACCATCACAATTTTAAAACAATTCACATAACATACAGAGCAGCTTATTTATTCAGCACTCTCAATCCATAAACTCATATCATCCTATCCTATACTTATAAATTGCAATCCACAACTGCAATTACGGCAACAATATCGTGGTTAAGAGTCTCCATAACCATATCATGATTGCAACGGTAACCATTGCACATTGTGATTACATTTTCTGAACACATCGCCTCAGACACAACCACAACAATTCACATGACATACAAACCAGTTTATTTATTCAACACTCAATCCATAAACTCTGATCACACAAACATACTCAAAACAAAATAGAAACTTAACCATAGTTACACAGTCCGCGGTACCTGTTCGGGTGCGCTGTAAACGAGAAAATCATGTAACTATCGACAACTCCTTATCAATAGCTTGATGAGCAACATGAAGATCCTCATCAAAGAACATATCCCATTTCCCATCCCACTTAATGAAAAACTGAGTATCCTCATAATACTTAACCCTATGAACATCACCAGCAGGTGTAAACAAATAATCTCCAACCGTTAGATCATACCTCTCCTCCTTCGTTAGATTCCACACACTCTTCTTCCCTTCAATTACCACCAAATCGTGACCAAACGTGTGGTGATGCGCTGGTTCTACACTTCCTGCTTTGAATTTGACGAACGCAGAGGTTGGAGTTTCTCGAATTATCTTCATTGAACCGCCAGGTATCAAATCGATAGGGTTCAGTTCTCGATTCTGAACTAAACAACAAACCGCGCAATTATCAATCGGAGTTTCGGTGTTTCTGTTTTGTCTTCCGATTTCCGGCATCTCGGTGAGGGAATTGTCGAGGAAGGATTGGATATGTTCAGGCCATGGTTCGTTGTGGTTGGCAGGGCAAGGCGATTTGAATGGAGTGTTGAGCCACGCGTCGAGGATGTTGATTGCGGTTACCGGCGAGGTGTACTTACCGGAAACGGCGAGGACGTTGGAGTTGTTGATGGATCGAGCGTTAATGGCGTCGGAGATGGTGAGGCAAGTGGTGGCGAAGATGCCGGGGAATTTGTTGGCGAATATTGAGACTCCGGCACCTGTGCCGCAGGCGACGAGGCCGCGGGTGTCGGAGAGGGATTGGGAGACGAGACGGCCGACATCGGCTCCGGCGGAGTAGTAGGAAGAAGTGCCGAGATCTTGGACATCGAAGTCGAGGGAGCGTAGGTGGGAAACAAGAGCGTCTTTGAGTGGAGTGCCGAATTCGTCGGCGCCGGCGATGATCTTGGTAGGGCGAGTGGTGGTGGTGGTGGGTTCTGCCATGGAGAGTGTGTAGAGAATATTCAGTTACTGGCTGATACTATTATCACGCTGAAATGAACCTAGACTTTATTACTCCTCCGATTCATGAGTATGGATCCTCGTCTTTGAAAAACTATTATGTAATGACACATTTATCCTTTTAAGTATAATAAAATAATATATTTGTCATTAGAAATATATAATTTTAGTATTGGACTTTCTTGTGCTATATAATATTTAGATCATGAATTCTCCATTATAGTCTATAATTTGTAAGTATTGAGTGGGGTATCATATCCTCAATTCAATACTAACAAAATTCTTAATAGAGTTTTGATTTATCAACCATGTAATTCAACTATAGTTGATTGAAAATGAGTATTTTTCTTTGTTTCATGGTAACAAGTTTGTACCCAATTCTTCAAGTTACTTTATTTCATGCTAATATTTTACTCAACTCCTCTTGGGACACTACAAAGTCATGTTTTTTAGTTTCAATTTCTTAGTTTTTCTCCATGTGGGGCTACCAATGGTTAACTTTTCGACAATAGGCTCTTTTTATATGTTTGTGAGTTGTGTTTTGGAGGGGAATGAAATGATAGAGAAGGCTTGAGAGGTATCTTACATATTTATTTCATGGCTCCCAAGCCTTTCTCTTTCCCTCCATTGTCCGTTAAAAACCAACTCACAAACAAACTTGTGTAATTATATTACAATTGAGTTATAACTTTCATTGTTAAACTCTCTTTCTCATGGTTTATATCTAATCCCGTTGTTATAGATTGATCTTTTAAATTCATTTGATGATTGCCAAAGCTTAAAGGCTAACACTAGCCAGGACTCTGAACATGATGCACCAAAGTTGGTTCCTGTCTCATATGTGATAGCTGCTGACAAGCTCAAAGTTGGAAGTGTTGTTTCTAAATAATGGTATGTTAACTAATAATGGTGGTGTAAGCTTATATTAGACCATATAGAGTATGAAGCTTTTGATTCTTTTGGTCTATATCTTTATCATTGTAGTTTCTTCACTCATGTTCTAATGCTAAAACTTTGTGTGGTGTCATCTAATCTCCTTAGTGGGTTAAGCTTGAATTATGAATTGTAAATCTATTGAATTTTATGATCCAGAGATGCAATTAAAAGTTGTTTAAAACATGTCACAGGAGTGATGTAGTTGCAAATCATGCACATTGAAATGATTTTCAACCCAGTATAGACTAAATAACTTTGTGTTAAAAAATGGCATTTCAGTGTAATACTTTCTTGTTTGTCAAAAGGGAAATGGTAATTATGTATAATGTTACCTTCATTAATAAGCAGCCTGTTGTGCAATTTTGAAAACATTTCACCATGTTTGTTAATACATGAATGTGATGTATGAGTAAGTTTTATTTCCATGTTTGATCAATAAAACATTCTTAAGAATATGGTAGATTTTTCAAAAATAATATTTAATTGAAACATAAGAGGGCAGAAGAAAGGTACAAAAAGTCATTTGACATTGCTGACTAATTTGTCCAAAAAGAACAAGTTTTTAACTTAAATTTTACAACCATAAAAAGGTAAAACAATGTCAAGAACAATTTATTATGCATGAGGAAAGTTCCATGGCATAATATTTTTGGATCCACAACACCATCTGAAACTTTACATGTCTTTAAATAAATATCCATTAATGGGGGCAACAGAAAACTCATGAATTTTCATTTTAATATTTAATAAAACAACAGGGGAGTTCTAAATATGTTGATTCAAGGTGGCAACAATATATGAAAAAGTCAAAAAGTGTGCTAAAATAACAAGAATCTTCAAGGAATGCTGCATAATCATGATGACAATGTTAAACTCTTCAAGGCAGTTGTAAGTTGAGGAAGCTTATCAGGAGCTTTCTGCTTGTACTCTTTCTCCAACACTTTGGCCGCTAGAGATTGTACCTGTGACCCTTCTTTGTCTTCCTTGTTTTTCCCTTTCACAAGTTGTACAATTGCAGAGGTGCACTGGAGAATAGGAACAAAACTCAAATTTCAGGCATAGAAATAAAATAGTTTTGAAAATATGAATCTAGAAATTCCAAGTTCCTAAGGAGAAAATCAACAATCTATGAAGGAAAATCTGAAATCTACCATAGCAGACCTCAATGATGACTTTCATTGTAACCAATAAAGCCTAGGTGCAACCATCTTCCTCATTACACCAACTATATTAAATACTAGTGATGATGTTCTCACTCTTTTTTTTCACACCCCTTTTTAAACCTACTTAATAATCATTATCATTAACCATCCACTCATTGTTGTTGTTTCCAAAGTAAAAAGTCTTTTGAACACTGGTTATAATTAGGTGTAACTGTGGGGGAAATAGTACTATTTTTCATGAAGTTCATGGACAGATGAACTTGCATAGGACCACACAAAATAAACACTCAAATGGGGACAAAAGAGGGAGAGAGAGCTCACCAAGCATACACCAAAGAGTGCTCTGGTATTCTTGCCTCCAGTCAAGTCAATAGTGGATGCATAGTATTTCTTGGCAGTCTGGAGATTTTCTAACCCACCAAGCGTATAAAGCACCTGGGAATAACATGAGTCAAGATAATGTTCTAATGCAATGAAAGTAAGATTTCTCAGTTACCCCCATATAATACATCCCTAGCATGCAATGATTAAACCAAACTGAACAGCAAACCAAGAAATTGAGTTCAGGTTCAACAGTTTGTGTGTGTATGTGTGTCTGTGCACGACTGCACGTGCACATCATGCACATGAGAGAGAAGATCCCAATTCACTCTTCTGAATAACTGAGCAACCAAAAATGAAACATCTGGACATGAATCCTTTTATTGGTGATTGAAGGAGGCACAAGCCCAGAAAAACAAATAGAAAACTAGAAATGCTTAACATTTCTTGTTCACACAGGACCACTGCCGCATTCGAGAGGAAACAAGCTCTACCAAATCCACAACATAGACAAGCAGCTGCCAGATGCTGAAGAGCTCGAATGATGGAGATGAGCATAGCATGATTAACAGTAAAAGATTATGAACAGCACAGGCGACCACGGACAGCACAGACAGACACAATTGATGGATGACCACCACAACAATGAACGACAATCGCGAATGTACAGCAGCAATGAGCAAGAATGAATGGTGTGAAAACCGGTTCAGAACCGGTAACTGATACAAGCCTTAGTAGAACCACACCACAAAAGCTAGCTGTTGTGGTTGGAAAACCCAAGGCCATATAAACCCTACACCTGGATGTCATATATCTAATGTGGGACTCAAGTCCCATACCTAGACCGGACAGTCTGGTAGGCCTAAACAACACTGCTAAGTTGCAATGTTCTGTGCCATACTATTACCAGAGCAAAGAAACAGGAGAGGGAAAATATTTAACTTGATTAAAATAGTTAATTATAGTTCGAAAAGATGCTACTTACATCAGCATAGGCTAAGTGATACAGAGGAACCGTTGGTTGAGATAATATCAACTCCTCGTAGCAAAATGCTGCTTGTTTGTACCTAACAGAGAGACAGATCTATTAGCCAAAAAACAAAGGAGCTTCTAAATAATTGGCAAAGCAAATAAAACCTAATAATAACTTTTTTCAAAGAGGAAGAGAAGCAATAGAATAAAAATCTTACATTTGCAGGGAGACATATATTTCGGCCAGTTCTCTCCATGCATCATGATCTGCCATGAATCTGTTTAAGTTGAGAAAATAATTCAGATCCGAGACATAAAAGATAAACCAGAAAAAAATTCCATTTGTATCATCAATTCAGAAGAGAAATAAAACTTGAACAGCTGCCTCACATTTCCAGATATTTATTAAGCCATTCGATAGCCCCAGAAATGTTGCCTTGTGCCTTGGCCATGGCTACCCTCCTCTTATGGATGGTCTGAAGAACAAAAACACAGCCAAAAAGAAAAAGCCTTAAGCTTTAGATTTCCTTTACTCAGGCAAACTGAAAGAGCTATCATAAGACGTTCTCCATAACAAGGTTAAGTGAGTTTACTTGATCAAGAGGACTATCCTCCAAAAGGCTTGTATAAGCCTTTTCTGCCAATTCCCAGGACCCTTTTGCTTCAAGCAACATTGCCTCCAGCCTGCCTGCAAATTTTTCACAAAGAATGAGCTGCCACAGATCAATTTGTTTCTAGAGGGAACAAGGACATGCACATGGATTGACAAACTTATTTGGGTAAATAAGTATGAATGTAATCACATGCCATCCCTCTTGAAATGATGGAATGTAAGCTAACCAAGTTAGCCACCCACAAATCTAAGATTTTGAACAAAACCAGAATTGGTCATCAATAATCAGGGCAGACCAACTATCAAGTTTTAGGACAAGTAAACATTACATAGTCTGTGTTTGGAAAATTATCATTCATATAGATCTATAAGTAAATGCAAGGGGCCAAGACAATATATACTGCCAGATCAATCACTGCAATGACAGAAATTGTTTGCTAGACTGCCAGAAAATTATGATGATAGGAAGCATAGATACATTATTGGGCAACTAAAATGTATTATATGTAGTTTATCCAAAAAATAATAGTTCATCATATGTCTAGCCACAGTAATGCTACCTACACAAATATTGCATTTAAAACCAAGCAGAACAGTACAAGTAATCAGTGAGCACAATCTGAGTTCAGGTGGTTCAACATAATTGTTTTTCCCTTTTTGGCCAATGGAGGCACATGTACAGACAGTCAGACCAAGAGTTGTGTCGATTGGTACTATTCATTTGACTGATTCAAATCCATAACAGAGAGAAACACAGAAAAATTCTAAGTGCCAACTTACCAACTCTTTTACTCTCTGGGAATCGCTTCCGAAGAACCTTTATGCAGTCCTGATACAGAAATTCATTATTGTTAACTTCAAGACAGAAACTCCCAAACCAGAAGGTTTCTCATCATATATGAAGGAGACAGCATGATAATTCAGCAGCAGACTGCCTTCAAGGTTTAGAATTTTGAAAAGCAAACATGACCAAGCTTCTTGCCTCAAACTTTGAACGAGAACGTTACAATACATTGTAAAAGAATAATGGCATAGCCACGTCAGACAGTGCAATCAAAGATTATGCCGCATTAAAACAATAGGCATAAGAAGCAAGTTTAAATTCCTGGTAGAACTTATATGAGCTACCATCTAACACATGCATCATCAACACCTCCATAACAGAAGTGACAAGAAAGTAGTGGGAGAATCAAATAAGGAAACCGGCATCAAACATGTCAAATTAGTAACAAGGAAAACTAGTACCGATGTACACAAGATTCCTGATGAGCACAACATTATTACAAAGGAATTCCGTGCCAGAAAATATAACTTAACAAAAGGGTGCTAAAGATTTTACAATTCGTCATCATATGCATTATGATATATGAAAGAAACTATAAGGGCTGTTTGTTTATGTTTTCAACAGGTAAATAATTTCTTTAATGGAAAAAATAGCTTCTGATGTTTACATGCATAGTTGGTTGGGCTTTTACGAAAAAGTAGAAAATGAAATTCAACTTTAAAGAGAAACTATATTTTTCGGCTTACAAAAGAATCACCTTTTTGTTCAAACACTTTCTTGGAATATCTTAGAGTCACTATGTTTAAACAAAAGAAGAAGAAGAGATGAATAGTACCTTGGCAACATCAAGACATTGGCAATCCATAGCTGCAACAGCAACCTGCTCATACAAAGTCCATTCTGCATTGAGAAACACACATTTGTAAGCTTCACTTTTGCAAATTTAGATTTGTTGGACCCATATTCAACCAGGAGCCTCCAACCACTAGCGAGTCCCACTATTACCCGAACATGGGAGACTAAAGACACACTTATAAATGATAAAACGGTTTGAACCAAAACCTCTAAGGCAATGATTCTACGAGTCTTTTTCCACTTATAAAATTCTCGTATCGAATACGAGACTTTACCCTTGAATATATCCAACAAAATTATCGATTATAAGGTAATTTATAATTGATAATATGAAGCAAACACACAGTTCCAATGGAATTTCAAATTAGAGAATAATTAAACATAAAAACGAGATTCAGATTGTCAGAAAAAAGAACAAATTGATGTTAATAATAAAAAAATACCATCAGGACCGAGAGTGGATCGGAATTTGGGGTTATTCAAAATGGAGAGGCCATGGTTGAGGACTTTATCAGAACGACGAAGGTTGAGCTTTCTGATAAGGGAAAGGTATTCCCACGCGCCGCCACCACCGTTATCAACCTGGTTTTCGAGGTTGTTCAATTGAGTTTCCTCTGTTTTGGTAACCATGTTTCACAGATCCAACTTCAGAACTATCAAAGATGGATCGCACTCACACTTTCTTCTACTCTAAAATATAAGGTTAAACAAAAATCAATTTCAACTATAATACTTTTCAATTACCTCTCATAACAAATTTCATTTAGGAACAAACTTTATGTTATATATATATATATATATATATTTATATGAGGAGAGATTCATTCACTCAAGTTTAAAAAAATTATACCAGATTTTAGCAAAAATCTAATGATTTAGATATATTCAATAATTCAAACCATTGGATTTTCCTAGAATTGACGGTTGAGATATGAAGTAAATTTAAGAAACTTACTTTTATAGTAAGTGGATCTCCTCCCTATCATTCATTATTTATATTTAATTATTATTAACTCTTTAAAAATAATAATTTAAATGAATGATATATGATATATTAACAAGATTGGTCCTTCTCAAAAAATGAAGGCACATATTGGTACAAGATTCCTAGTAAATTTAAAAAAATGAATGATATATGATATATCATTCATTATTTATATTTAATTATTATTAACTCTTTAAAAATAATAATTTAAATGAATGATATATGATATATTAACAAGATTGGTCCTTCTCAAAAAATGAAGGCACATATTGGTACAAGATTTTTTGTAGTTTGAGCTTCAAATAATGATAAAATTCTTTATTTTTAAGAAAAAATTTAGGATCAATATTCAATTTCACCTATGTTTAAATTTTTTTATATACTAAATTAAGATTATTCTTTCTTGTAAGGACCAAATGTTGAGTAAGGATCTTCTCTATTAATTAAGAGGCAAATGATACACAATAACAAAGGATAATATATAATGATACTTTTATTCTTTTATTTACTATGAAATCACATTTTTGTTATTAAAAAAACAATCATTTGTCTCTCTATTAATAGAGTATATTTGTTCCCAAATGTTGTGTTTTTAATGATCTTATTGAAGCATTACATATAAGTGATGATGATATTGTAAATGGTGTGAAATAGTATGAAAGCTTAGGTTGCAAGGTATAATGAATGATGGTTACCATTCTTTGCTCAATTGTGAGAGATAGCAATGCATTCTTCGTAGTGTTGGATATCATTGTTGTTCATGCTTATTTGCAAGTCTTGTTCAATTAAGTTGCTTGGATTGTTTGTCATTGCCATGTTTTGCATTTTCTACTACTACTCATGGTGATGCCTTCGATTCTTTCATCAATGATTTTGGTAAGATGATGATGTTGAAAGTGATTGTTGGGAGAGTTTCACTTCAAAAATATATTCAGGTATGATTTTATATTCTAACATATCTTTTCAAGTACCTTTTATTAAGCTCTCATTATTGTGTTAGCAAATGAACTCCACATAAAGGGTTAGAATATGCATCAATTATGGCATGGGTGAGCGTGTGTCGGGTTAATACTTATCCTTCTCCGGCCATAAATATTAGTCGGGTTATTTTTTTGAACCTGAATACAGCCCTAGACCCGAAGTTAACCCGACCCTAATTATTCACAGGGTCAGCCCTTAAACCCGAACTCGACCCTAAACCTAATTAAATATAATGTATACTCATTTTAGATAAAGTATTCTAAATATTATTTATTATTGTGAATATGTATATGATGAAAAAAATTAGAGAATCAATGATATTTTCGACTAGAAATGGATCATTATCATGTACACATTTGAATAGAGACACATTTAAACATCACAAGTTAGTGAGCATGAGACGGGTCGGAACATGTCATGTTTAGTCCCTACCCGACCATAAATATTGATTGTGTCTAATTTTTGAACATGAACCCGGCCATAGACCCGATGAGATCTGACCTTATTTAGGTCCGATCCTAATCACACCATACCGAGCGAACGGGTAGGTCGGGTTCCACTCAACCTTACATCATGGTACCAAATATGAAAATAAAGTACTCCATTATCTTTGTCCTTCCATAAAATGGTAGCGTGTTATGAAATATTCCTAAAAACATTTGCCACAACAAATGGATGAAAGTAACATGGATATAGTAAGTGCTTTAAGTGAAGGAAGGAACATAGTTGATTATAGTCATATGTTTCCCTTATTTTATTTATACTACTATTAATGAGACTTTTAGTTCAAGGGCACAACACATGTATAGATTTTGAGCATCAAGATATGGTAAGAATAGTGAATATTATATTTTATTATACTATATATGGTAAATCCACCTTTTTACTTTAATTTGAAACTTCTATGATATAAATATAAATAAAAAAAGTATGATATGGCTATAAAGTAAAAACAAAAAAGAAATTTTGTTGTTACATTATTGTTCACAAGATGGTATAATATTGTTTCAGAAGAGTGAGCACAATAGACAATATAGGGTTTTGAACGAATTAAGAGAATTTTGGGTAGTTCTAAAAAAGAGTATAATATATTAAAAGTTTCAATAAGGAAAATATATTAAATGAAGGTGGAGATGGAGACAAAAATTTATAGACGAAATGAGTAGGAAAGATTTATAAATCAATGCTAGCTCTGTCAAAGAAAAACATGATTTATAATATATCATTATGACGTCACTCAATTATAGACCTACCATATTTTGAATTTTGCCGTTTTAGGATGCAATGTCGTTTTCTGGTGGGGTGCAAATTATGACTAGAGTAGGTATCTGTAGTCATTTAACCACTCATCATATTCTTTATGTTTTGGTCCCTCACACCCTTCCATAACATTATTCAAACTACATCTTTATCAATAAAGAGATAAATAATTCAAAAATTAAAGGAAAATGCAACATTAAATGACATATATATTCATTTGACTACAACAAAATTATACTTTTTACTATTAAATACAAAGGGAAAACATGCAATTACCCCTCCATTAATAGAAAAGATCCTAGTTCTCAAACCACATAGTCTTTAGATTTTATTCATTTTAATATTTATTTTTACAAAGTTTCAAGATATTTATTTGTCCCTCACACTTAGCTATTCATGCATCTCATATTTATACAATTAATACGTTATACTATACATAAATCAATCTATATTTGTTTCATGATATATATAGTCGATTCTTAATCTAGATAAAAAGTAGATATTATAGTCGACAACCAATAAAAACTTTGTTGAATTGATTATTATTGTTGTTGATTATACTATAAATGCTTATAAAAAAAAGTTTCTTTGACTTGATGGTTTTTGTTTCATATTCGTGATGGGTTTGTAAATTGAGTTGAATAATTAGGTGGACATGCATGACCTAAATTGTGACAAAAATCAATGCCAACTTTCAACCAATCAATCATAACAAAAATAAAACAACAAGTACTTATAAATAGACTGAGATTAATGCAATATATGTACAACTGCATTTTCGGAATTTAATTGCAATTATGTAATTACATATATTTTTGGTTTAATTACTTCTTGTTGGCCTCAAGCTTTTTTGGAAAATTCAAATAGATTTGTATATCACTTTTTTTTCTTAATTGATCCATTCTCAAAATTTATAAAAACTATATAATTGAGTCATTTAAATAATTCATCCACTCATGTATTTGTGGATGATTAAACTTTATAATGAAAGAAACTTAAATAATTTCATATACTTTCTGAAATTTTTTAAATAAGTCCCCATCAACTTAATTATTAACTTAGATGCAAATGAGAGTTTGATTAAAAAATTAAACAAACATTTTCCTGTATCAACCATTGTTTATGTTTAGTGATAAATTGATTTTAATTAAAATTGTAAATAATATATTAACAAGGTTAAAATAATTTACATAGTCAGTATATATCCCCGTACTAAATTTTTTATTGATTGATTAATTTATATAATTGATAATTAAATTACAATATTTTTATCAACGACTAATTAAAAATAAATGACCCATACGTTTTTTTTATATAGTACGTTATAATAAATTTGTGCATGCATGTGTACCAAAGGACACAACCATGCACCAAACATGGTTGTTAAGAACCGTAATCATGTTTTTCTCCTGTTAGATAATGTTTGAGAAAATATGTTTTTGAAAAGTTTATTTAAATATTTTTAGTTAAAAGTTACTATTAAAAGAAAATAAGTTAATCAATTTTTGTGTACTACTAAGGTATTCGCTCACCATATGAGAAAATCTAATTTATTTTGGGTTGTGTGTCTACTTATCCCTATAAGTGTCACTGCTAAAAATCAAACTATTGACATTTTGATCATTCTGAGATCTAGCATTGTCTTACACCACTAGATCAACTCTTTGTTGTAGATGAAAGAGTGTTTGATAGGACTTGAATGTTAACAAATAAAATTTTATTTTTAGCTCATGCAATATTAAGTTGTAGAATTAATTTGAAATTATATTGAAGCTTCAAGGATTTTTCCCCCAATGATAAATTATTATAAATTTGATTTTTTACTCAATAAATCATTTGAGCAACCACCATTTGGCATCAAAAAAGAGAGAGAGAAATCACTATTTGCAATTAATAAAATGAAATAACATTGACATATTATTTTTTTGTTACAAAAACATTGACATCTTATTCTTGACCAAGAAATAACATTGACCTATAATTATTGGTGGGAAGATAAGGTTAGTGATTGAAATATTAAAGTCTCAATTGGGAAAAGATATCATAACTTTTTAAAGTAAAGTTAATAGATATTATTATATGATTATTTGATTACATGTTCCCTTATAGATAACAATTTGTATTTAAAGAGATTCTTGTTCTGCACCTAATTCGTTTGGCTATAGTGTTTCTTGTTTTTTTTGTATTAACATATTTCAACTATACAAATAATTCATAATCTATTTATAAGTTGTTTAACTCATTTTAAATTCTATTATTTAAAAATATTTAATTAAGGTGTTTACCTAAAGACATCCATAATTACTCAAGCATAAAATTTAAAATTTATTTTCATCAAAACAAAAAGACAAAAAAATATTAAATTCATTTCTATATGTTCACTTTGTCCTATAATTCCTTCAAATAGATCATTTATAGAGAAAAATATATCCTTATTGAATTACTAATAATGTAAAAGTTTTATATACCGTTAGATTATTATTCATCATTCATTTCTAATCATTATTAAATTTTTAATAAAAGTTATAAAAATAAATAATATACTAATTTTGTATAATATTTATATTGACAGTACATAGATATTATATTGTAAGTTGTTTTAGGTTAATTTTATATAGCAAAACCAATTTTGAAATGGTACATTTAATTTTTTTCTGAATAGAGACAAATTTCAAAGAATTTTTCATTCTAAAAATTCAATAACAGGCAGATTATAAATTTCAAACCAAAATTGAAAAGAAAAATCAGGTGAGAAAAATCAAATCGAAAAGTTTGGTGAGATTTTTGAGAATAATATAATGATATACTTACTCTAATAGTAAGTTTAAATAACTTACTCTAATAATTTGAAAGAGTGGGTAGATCTAAATCATTAAACTTCTCTAAAATTAATGGTTAAGATATATAGTGCACTAATTAAAGAGTTTTTTTGTATTGAAACTATAAGATTCATATTTAAAGGACATTTTTGATAAGTTGCACTTAAATTTTCTCATTTCTCATTCTTCTTCTTCTTCTTCTTCTTCAACGACAACAACGGTGTCGTTTTGCAATTCTTCTCTCAATGTCAAAGCTTCATTTATCCTTTCCCTCTAGGTTTTGTTGAATCCATTCCATCCTCTTCTACACTCTCAGGTATATATACCTACATTTTCCCTTTTTCAATTTTCTCTTACATTTTTTTCCGTTTATTTCCATTTTAGTACTCTTTTAGAGTTTTGAAATTCCGTGCTATGTAACTGTTTCGTATCTTAAATCGTAAGTATTAGTTATATTACTCATTTTACTTCAGAAAATTACCTTATAATACTCCTTGAATTAGTTTTCAGTACTAATTTGACTCACATGTTATAGTTTTAGGGACTAATGTGTTAATTTCATAAATTCAGTTTTGACCAGTGTTTAAGATTTCGCAGACTAACATGATGATTTACTACTTTGTTGATAATATTATAATAAGATAAGGGCATTAACTGAGGTCTGAGGAGGACAGATGTACACAGATACGTAGCTCCTACGGGTCACAAAGCAAACAACCTTACGGTTGTGCCGAGGCTCGACTCTTTGTTAATAATATTAGATTGTTTGAAAGAAATGTAATAAGCATTAGCACACCTGATTCTTCAACCTTGCTGTGCAAGTCATTGTAATTGATACTTACTTCTTTCATTTAGTGAACAAAACGTATTATTATGCGCTATTATGTGATGCTTCAGTAACTTGGATGAATAAAGAAGTTTGACTACAAATGTTTTAAATTGTGGTTGCACTTGCGATGGTTGTAGTGGCTGTCACAAGTCACAACCGCGATGTTGTGGCCAGTAAATCATGTGATGATGGGGTCACATTTTAAAACCTTGATGCTTCCATTTCTATTATTGTCTTTTTAACTTTGTAAATCAAATTACGGTTTAGTATCGGTACTTGATTTGGTTTGTAATTTGTATCCAGGGTCCAGGTGAAGGAAATCTGTTCCTCTTATTGACATGGAGCAGTATGAAATACTTGAGCAAATTGGAAAAGGTGCTTTTGGTTCTGCCTTCCTTGTGAATCATAAGCATGAGAAGAAAAGGTGAGAAGATAAAGCTACATTACTTTTTTAACCCCGAATGACTGTTTCCATTCATTTGTGTTTGTTTAACCTTGTTTTTGAATTGTATAGATATGTGCTGAAGAAGATTCGCCTTGCCCGTCAGACTGAGCGCTCTCGTAGGTCTGCACACCAGGAGGTTGGTGCTTATTTTCTGCCACATGGTTCCTGGTGCATTTTTTTTTGTGTAGTGGAGGAACTTCATTTGCTAATGGACCTAAAGAGAGGTTTCAAATTTCAAAATGGATCCGGCAGTAAACTTAACAGCGGTGTTGATTCAAAATGTTTGATGCGAAATTATTTGTGGATATGATTAAGGATATTTTTTTATATGTTTTCCTTTTGGGGTTTGTGTAGATGGAGCTCATCTCCAAAATGAGAAATCCATTTATTGTGGAGTATAAAGATTCATGGGTAGAAAAGGTATGGTGCTTCCTAACTTCTTTTCATGTGCTCACTGCTCAGTTAATTGTAAGAATGGCATCTACTATAAGCTTTCCCTTATATGCTTCTATTGGAAGATTGCTATTAAACCTTTGTGCATGTGTATCATAATTTTTTAAAGAAGTTTATCTGGTGCTAACCTTGAACATCTTATTTTTTGGTTTTATTTATTGTAATGACATTAAATCAGTGTCCTCTTTGATGACTTAGTATGCATCTTTAATAAATATTTAAAGTAACCATGAGTAACAGTAACAGATGATTATAGTTTTATTACTATAGATTTTAAATTTAATTTTCCAATCCAGATGATTGCTTTGGTTATTTCCTTCTATTACGACATTTTTGTTTATTGCTGATTGGGGGTGACACATAAACTGATTGTAACTGCTTCACACTGATATATTACTATAGATTTTAAATTTAATTTTCCAATCCAGATGATTGCTTTGGTTATTTCCTTCTATTACGACATTTTTGTTTATTGCTGATTGGGGGTGACACATAAACTGATTGTAACTGCTTCACACTGATATATTTTGATGCCTTGCTTCTCAGGGTTGCTATGTCTGCATTATTATATGCTATTGTGAGGGTGGAGATATGTATGTCTCTTTTCTCGAAATTTTACTAGATTATAATTTATGGTTCTAGTTTCTTTCCGTTGGTTGCTTTCATAAATTGGACCAATGATAGTTTTTTCAATACATTATTGCTGTAAAACAGGGCGGAAGCTATAAAGAAAGCTAATGGTGTTATGTTTTCTGAGGAGGTTATGTCTTTTTTTATTCTGTCACATAAATATTTCTTCTTCTTCTTTATACATCTCTTCCCTTCAAAAATAGTATTCATGTAAATCAGATAACAATCAGATCTGCACTTTTAAAATCTAAAAGAGTCATTAGTTTTCAGAAACTTTGTAAGTGGCTTGTTCAACTTCTCATGGCACTCGAGTACTTACACAAGAACCATATTCTTCATCGTGATGTAAAGGTTAGCAACAAAATCCTCTTTATGCTTAGCAGTACTGCAATAGTATTTGTATTTCCATCTATATTCTCCCAAACCATATACTAATGAGAAAATTACATGACCTTTTCAGTGCTCAAATATATTCTTGACAAAAGATCGCAACATACGTCTTGGTAAGCTATATTCTATTGTTCCTTTAGGGTCTGTTTGGGAGTTTAGTGGGGGGGGGGGGGGATGGAAGGCTATGGAGCCCTCTCACAAGTGTGTATCCTAAGCCTTCCCCTTCTTTGTATTGCCTTTCAAAAGCCAACTCACAAACTACCCCTTAAATAAAACACAGATGACTAAAGTTGTTCTTACAAGTGCTCAATGATGCAGGTGATTTTGGACTTGCAAAAAAGTTAACCTCAGATGATCTTGCTTCCTCTGTAAGAAATTTTTAATCTAGAAATTGAGTTTATGTTCCTGATTGAAACTTGCAAGATGTTTTGTCATCAACAAGAGTTGTTGTCTTGTAATTTAGGTTGTAGGAACTCCTAGCTACATGTGCCCTGAGCTCCTTGCTGATATACCATATGGTTCTAAATCAGATATTTGGTCCTTGGGTAAGTACTCATGTATTATGTTTTTTTTTTCATCTATAAGCTTTTTATTATCTAGCTGATTTTTTGTCATGATCTCGGAAACTGGTTATTCAGGATGCTGTATATATGAAATGACCTCACTTAAGCCTGCATTCAAAGCATTTGTAAGTAATCTTCTTAATTGAAAAAGGTTTGTTTATTGCCACTGTTTTTGTATTGCCAATGTTTTTATTTGTTACATCATCACCTCTTTTCGTTTTATTCTCAATCAGATACCAATGTCTGTATATCAAGTTGATTGTCATCACATTACCTTGTTTGCACATGTTTTTGTAATTGACTAGTAGAATCAGTTTCTACTATTTTATTGTCTCTGTATCTCCATTTGATATGTTATGAAATTGTGCCAATTTTTTTACCATGATTTTCACAATTGATTATCTTCAAAGCTCATGTGGATGCTTGGTTACACTTATATTATCTCTCAAAGACTTGGAACCTTCTTGAGTTTACTGCTTTTCATATCCTTTCTGCCATCTTTGCTTTATGAAGTTATGTGATTATCTTTTAATTTCTTTGAATAGGATATACAATCACTGATTATAAAAATCAATAAGTCCATAGTGGCTCCGCTACCATCAAAATATTCATGTGCATTGTAAGTCCTTGTTCTTTTGTCTTGTAGTTATTTCAGCTATTATTGGCAGTTCCAAATTGCACAGTGATGTCTTAACACTGTTAAATTTAGCATTTTCATGTCTTAAGCTAACAACTGTTGGTAAGCCAAAGCTCATTGAAAGTGGGGATTTCTTTCTTGTAAATTTATAGCCTTTTTTATAAGCTCTTATATATTTATAGTAATCAAGTGGTTCTATTTTGAACTGTACAATTGATCTAATTTTATATTTATTTTCCCTTATGGCAGTCGAGGTCTTGTTAAAAGCATGCTGCGGAAAAATCCAGAGCTTAGGCCTAGTGTATGTATAAAAGCTATCCTCTGACCTTGAATAATTCAATGCAATGTGGTGTAGTGTCTTAAAGAAGTCTGCTGAAGTTGTACAAAACTTTGTAGCTAGTGTTTGTACATTATTTGAAGCAACTTTAATTTGCTTAGGTAGAATTAATAACTTCTGTTTGGCAGAGAAATCGGAAACTATAATCTCTGCCCCGAAACATTTAAAGTTCAGAGACAGACTATGAATGATCTCAGGTAATGGTTGTGAAGGGGTCATTTGTAATTTCTTTCTTTCTTCCTTTCATGTACTTCTTGAGGCAGGCTGCAGAGCTACTTGGGCACCCACATCTTCAACCTTATGTTCATAATATCCATCTCAAAATCAATAGCCCCAGGCGTGGTACATTACCGGGTCATTGGGAACAACCCAACTACATGAAGAAAACTAGATTTTCGAAGTCAGATGATTCTGTTTCCATCTATAGGGGTAAGTGGCATTCATTAAGCAATGATCAGACTTCAAATCCTAGTGTATCTGCAGCAGATGAAGATTCTCTATGCTCTACCCGAGAAATAGATTGTACCCCTGATTATTTGAATCAAAGATTAGCCGAGCTGTGTGTTGGAGATAGCCATGAAGTGAAGTCAAACATTAAGCCAGTTGTTTCCAGAACTTCTAGTGTTGCTAAGACTCCAAGACTAACTTCATCAAAAGCTTCTGCCACCCGCAACAAATCAATGAAACACTCAAAGAATCATAAGGAGGTAAGGCAAGCTGGAGTCCACCATGTTTTAATGCTTGTCACTTAGTTATTCATGAAACTGAACTTAATAATGTCGCCTTTGTTAATGGTATTTTCCAAATACGAATTTTAAATGTCTGACTTTCTAAAGTTCATTACAGCTTCCTATATCACACAGTACCAAACAATCTGTCCACGCAACTGGCAGAGCATCATTGCCGTTGCCAAGAAGTGGTGCCATTCAGCATCCTCCTCGAAGGGCCACTATTGCTTTACTTAGCAATGTAAATTCACTTAGTATTTCGGTGAATGCTCCCCATATTAATAAGATGGCAGAATTTCCATTAGCATCATATGATGATCAATTGTTTCCCATCGGCAGACATTTACCAACCTCTGCTCGTGGTTCTTCAAACTTCCCTCTATGTAGCAATGATTCAACTATGGTAGACAAATGTACAGTCGAGGTATGTGATATACCCAGTTCTGATACTTGGCAGGGAATCAGGCGCAGCATGTTCGAGGAAAAAAACAATGAGGATAAAAGTGTCTCATATGATAAAAATGCAACTGCTGGAGCATCAAGCCACAACTCTTCAGACTTGCACCGCCGGCAGTTTGACACTTCATTCCAACAAAGGGCTGATGCCTTGGAGGGGTTGCTTGAATTTAGTGCAAGATTACTACAGCAGGAAAGGTATGATGAACTTGGAGTGTTGTTAAAACCATTTGGCCCAGGAAAAGTTTCCCCAAGGGAAACTGCTATTTGGTTGAGCAAGAGTTTCAAAGTGAACACTTTCAACCAGGAACAGTCGCGTAAACTGTTGTAATATGGATTGTGTTCATGCACCTCGTGCTTCTTTCTTCTTTCACTGTGACATTTAGACAGCTGATTTTTTTAGTTACCATGTTTTCTCATTTATCCATTTTTCACTTTAATCTAATGATTAATGAGGAAGATTATAGATATTTTCATGATATGATAGCATTACCTGTCTGACTACAGGAATTAATTAACTCAAATTTATAATTTCAATTTTTTCCCTTCATTTAATGGAAGTTATAGGTAATGTCTGGTAGACATGTAAAAACAAGTTGAAACATAGTTTAAGTTCTGCTCTTTGTTTAGTGTATTATGTAAACAGACCAGATCAGGATAGGACAAAGGACCAAAAAATATAACAATTTGGTTGCATGGAAAGGGTTGGAACTGAAGAGATTAGAATAGAGCATCTTGTTCTGTCTTGTTTAATCTTGTTTTGTCTGTGCACCAAATCCTACTACTGTGGTATGGCACCCTATCATACATCTCTTTGCTTTTGATGCTAAGTACAGATGGAGGTTATGCAAAATTCTTGGCGCATAACGGTACACTAACATCACCAAACAATTGTGTGGGGTGCCTTAGTTCAGTAGTTGAAAATAAGGTGGATTTATTCTGAGCTGATAGGGGCTTGTACCAGGAAAATCAAAAGGACAAGAAGCATTGAAGTTATTATAATGGATGACATCAACAGTAATATTCCAAATTGAATCATCTGCTTGTTCTGTAGCTTTAGCTAGGGAATTCAATAGTATGAATCACTATTAACCGTGATGCTGCCATGGGAATCGTGCCTGCCGTCCTTCGTTGACCCATAGAGGTTAATAATCCATTGGTCAAAGCTTCTTTGATCGAAGCGTGACGACTCAGAGGACACACTATGCCTTGGACCATTAAGTGAGGTACTAAGATCATCCGTAGATTCTATAGACTTATTTTTGTGCCTCATTCCCTTTTTGGGTCGTTGTTTTGGTTCACTAAGAGACCTTGCTTTTGTTCTTGAAGATTGTGTCTTGCACATGTAACTTGGTGAGCGTGATTGGTTGTGAGACATTTCATGGCACTCAGAAGTTGATAATGCTATTGCTGTTGGATTTAATTCAGACACAGGCATGTAGTGTTCTGAGCTTTTTGTTGCTGTGATTAAAGTATTCTCCTTGTATTGAAGTTTTCGGTTTGAAACTGACATACGGTTTGAATAGAATGTCATGGGGTCATGCTCCATGCTCTTCACATGTGAATGATGTACAGGGGAACTTCTGCTTTTCAAAGCTTCCAGCATTTCATCCATACTCATACCCTTTGAATGCTATATACATAATAGTCATATTACAGATTGTAGATGTGATAGATTGCAGCATAATAAAGCATGCAACTGAAACTCAGCATAAGGTAGCGTTTGGTATGCCATAAACACATCAAATCAAGATGGGGCAGAATATATGGTTCTACTCCATGTTTGGTGTAATATGTAGGCAAAAGCATAATAGAACATTAAAAAGTAGAACATTTCATTAGCTCCACTAAAAGGGGTGAAAAAAGAGAATAGAATAGAAAATACCGTTCTGTCCTATTCCATGTTGTTCTGTGCATACACTAAATGCTTGATACCTAAAGTTTCATCTAGATGAATTTTCGATGGGATGAAAAATGCTTCTAATACATCACTTCCATACATAGTTATCTCACATATGCCTATGTGGGCTGAATCAGAGTGCAGCTATATGGAAAACGAGATGTGGTCAAATATAATTAGATGGTGAAAATTGTGCACATGAGGTGATATGTGTGTGAGTAACATTGTTGTTTACATCTCTAAAATTTATTATAATGGTTTATTATTTGAACAATCATAATATGCTATGACTTTGGGATTTTTTTGTATAGGCTTACTTTATTTTTTCTTGTGAGACCCTTGTGGCGAGGAACTTCTCTATGAACTTCTCTATGATGCAGAGGCTGTTTCCCATGAAGATTTGCTTCCTCAACCATCTGAATTCTGTGAATTCGGGTTCTAACTTGGATCGCCATCAACGCATGCATGCCACGCAGTGTAGCAGTTGTTTGTTTCCTTACAAGGTGACCCCTTACCAGTGCCTGTAACTTGACTAATCCCCTTAAAGCATGCAATGCTCTCCTTGCCTGAAAATTTGCATGTAGCATGTTCTTCAAAAATCTAGTACAAATGTTTGAGCCTAGGAAGAGTAATATAGGATGTAAAGAAAGCTGCCCTTGACCTTTTAGGGGGCATTTGGAAGAGTTTATTTGGGATTGTGTGAAAAGCTAATTTCCTTAAGTTATCAAAGAAGCTTATCAAAAGAGCTTATGACCTTCATAGCTACCAGCTCTTCCTAGTTTATTTTAATAAGCTTATTAGAGAAGCTTATTAAAGTAAAATTATTTAATAAACACTTCATTAAATTGTTTAACCAAATGTGCCCTTAGTCGTAGAGGCTATGATGCTATATCGTGAACCATCTTTCTCAACAACTTAAGTTGTTAGATGAAGGTACCCAGATGATTTTATTACATCTCTAACAAAGGAAGAAACCCGCAAGATGTGAGCATAAAAGATCTGAATATAGAGAGAAAATTATACCAAGTATGAGCGAAAGGCAGCTTGAATCTTCGTAGCAGCTGCAGTTTTATGTCTTCCGTATCTAGAAACATGTGGTAGTGCTGTTGGAAGACTCCTAGAACCTTGTGTTTCCAACAAGGCTTGGATTCGCAGTCTGGCAGAATCACCTGAGTCAAAAGATATAGAAAAATTATGCCCTGCTACCATGCTAGTCTTTCTTCCACTTCTACCACTTAATCTTCCAAAACTCCATCTACGCTTCACATTAGGACTTACCATCTGACTATCCATCATGCTGGCACTCTTATCCTCAGAGCAAAATGTATCAATCTTCTTGTACTTCTCTTCCTTATTCCCTAAAAGAAAGTTTTTAATCCATTTCCCTGCCTTCCCCATTTATTTTTTCCCGTTTAATACAACCTAGTAACAACTAAATATTAAGAAAAGTACTAAGGTTCTTATAATCCTATTGCCTCAAACATTCATGAAGAGAAAAGGCTAGACATAAGGTATAGCTGATCTTATTGTTCATAAGTTATGATCTTGTTGCAAGTGCAATATATATGTTGCATTTCCTCTACTAGTTCATTATGACTCTTTTTTATTTGGTTCTTGTGCTTGTATTTAACTATATTTTTTCACTGGCTTTGGCCTACAATACAAGGTTTTCCCTTATGAAGCCACTTGCCACACTTATTGAGTTTCTTGAATATAATTTTGGGGAGTGATCCAATTCAACATTGCCTCAGCATGATCTTCAAGAGCTGTAAATTTTTCTGACCAGTTGAGTAATTTATTATTAGGTGACCCCGGCTGTTAAAATTTAAAGATATTACTTAGAGGAATAGATTCAATGACTGTGCCTCTCTATAGAGGAATAAATTAAATGACAGTGTCTCTCTATAGATATAAGAAGCCAGAAACGTCACTGTTTGTAAGTTAAATGACAGTACTTCTCTATAGATACAAGGTATAAGAAACCCTGTCATGGTGTTGAACTATAGTAAATACATGTTTTAGAAACATTCTGTCATTAATTTCTACTAAACTTACATAAATTTTGTTAGGAATATAGTGTCTTGAAAGAAAAAAAGATTCTATTTAGAATATAGTTCGGGTAAAGTATACTCTCCTACCTAAAATTTTCTTTACGACTAATGATATATCATCCTAATAAATCCTCATACCAATCTTCATACCCATACAAAAGTGACATATGTCACAAAGTGATACTTTATTTATTAGTGATTGATTTACAATTGACATGTCACTTTTTTGTGGGTAGGGAGATTAATAGGAGTATTTAGTAGGAAAATATATAATTTTCCTTTTCATTATCCTATTTTGAAAAATCTTGAAATTTTTATCAGCATTGTACTTAAGTTTATATTTATGTTTTTGCTTTTTTCCTTTTGAAAACACCCAACATGTCCATTTAACTAAATGTTGTTAAGGGTGCTTTGAGTGTACTAAACAAAGTTTTGTCCCTTGATTTAAGTGGGGAAATATGACTTTTGTATTGTCTCATGAGAGGTCTTGTACTGTGCTGAAGCCAATTTAAGATTCAAACAATGGAGGACAATTTTGTTTGTGTTAGATATAAATCATTGATGATTTAGTTCGGTGTTGTCTGTTTATTTTGGTCTCTTTATCCTTCTTGTTTTTCTCTACTCGACTCATAAATAAGATAAGAGAATAAAATATCTCTTCATATCAGGAGATAAGTAAATTTAAGAAGATAAGTTATCTCCTTGTTTAAGGATATATTTTATTCTCATAAAGAGAAACTTTACTTTGGAGTAGTGGGTGATAAAATTATGTATTAAACTCTCAAATGAAGAACACATGGTAAAATATAATATAAGAATCCCAACACCTTATTTCTTATGCTTTTCTTTTTGTCAAGTTATTCCTCTACCTCTCATGCATGTAGCAACCATGCTATTTAAAACTAGAAAACTGAAGTTAGCATATTACGTATATTATTAGGGTCTAGAAAATTTAACAAGAGAATGTGAGGTTTGTGTTTGGCATATAGTCTGAGAGTAAAAGATAAGCAATGCATCCTAATCAACCACTCCTTATCCTGTATAAGATAAGTCATGGAGTGCATCACCCAACATAAACCAAGAATTTTGCTATCCAAAAATAAGCTTATGTAAAATGCATTAAAACTTGTTATCTCAACCCCTAAATTATTTAAGGGGTGATACATATTTACTTAGGTAAACTCACATTAGATACGCTTAAGAGTTTAGGCATGATTATTATGAAGTTTACACATGAACTCCGCTTAGAAGAGTCCTATCTAAAAAACAATGTCTTGTTCACCTTCAATTCAATGGGTGCATTGTCCCAAAATGTGTACCAATTCATATATCTTTCATTCTCATTGGTCAAAAAATATAAAATTAATATATATTTAATTCATGTTTTACTTTTCTGACCAATAAGAAAGAAGTGGTATAAAGGAATGTGGTACAAACTTTAATCCCAATTCAATCCACTAACTAGAGTGGATGAGTTTGCCTATAAAATGAGTATGGAATTGTGTCATTGCCTTTGATTATTAGATTATTTAACGAATTGAGATTTTAATCCTATTTATGAAATCAAGAGGGGATACATTATATGAACTCACTTTAGAAAATCATCCCAAGCAACAAAAAACACAAATTGAAACAAGGAATGATGTCTTTGCCTCTAGAGTGGATCCACCCTTCATCTAATAAATGCATAGAGATCTCAACCCCTCAATTATTTACCATTTAGATACACATTTGCGAGGCAGATATTGGAAGTGGAATGAATGAAAATACACTTATAACATGACTCAAAACTTTCAAAACTGAACTTGCAAACTCATTCCTAAGGAATGGTGTCTTTGACTTGAGATCTTCATACACATTATCAAATCAAGATCACAACATTATTCACTTTAGAAAAACATTTTTATCATGAAGAACATCCCAATGAAACAAAGAAACAAAAAAACAGAAATTGAAACAAGGATTGAGTTTATAGATATAATAGTGTCACTTATCCTTAACTTGAACACCATCCTTAGCAGCAATAATAACAGAAGTAGCCATATTCAAGAACAATCCATGTTCCACAACACCTTCAAGCTTTGAAATCTCTTTCCCAGCACCCAAACCATCCTTAATTGGTGTCTTGAAATACAAATCAACTATATAATTTGAATTATCAGTAACATAAGGTTTTCCACTTTCATCAATTCTCAACTTTGCATCAACACCTTCTTCCTTAAACAATTCCTTTAACCTAATCAAATTATATTTCCAACAGAATTGAACCACCTCCACCGGCATCGCAAGCCCGCTTCCACCGAGACCGGAAACCAATTTCGTATCATCCACCACCACCACGAACTTCTCCGACGCCGCCTCCACCATCTTCTCACGGAGGAGTGCGCCACCTCGGCCTTTGACTAGGTCAAGATTCGGATCCACCTCGTCGGCGCCGTCGATGGCGAGGTCGAGGCGGGGGTTGTCGTCGAGGATGGAGAGGGGGATGCCGAGGGAGCGAGCCTGCTCCTCCGTGCGTTTTGAGGTAGGGATGCCGATGATGTTGGTGAGTTCACCGGAGGCGATGAGGGCGCCGAGTTTGGCGACGACGAAGGCGGCGGTGGAGCCGGTGCCGAGGCCGAGGACCATGCCGGACTTGACGTAGTCGACGGCTTTGTCGGCGGCGAGTTTCTTAAGGTCATCTTGGGTGAGAGTGAGGGAATTGATGGTTAGGGAATGTTTGGTAGAAAGGGTGCGTAGTTTAAGGACATTGGGAGTGCGTAGTTTAAGGACATTGGTAGAGGAAATGAAGTGTGTGGAAGAGAGAGGTGAGAGAGATAAGGAAGAAGCCATTTACAATTCTTTTTTGTGTCTTTGATTTCTTGCACTTCCTATCTATCTCTACATGCTTCCTTTTTTCTTATCATAAATAATGTCATTTGAGTAAATTACATCAATTCCCTCCTAATTCAATGAAATTATATAAATTAATTTAGAGTATCCACAATGGTAATGAAAAACCGTTCGTAGTGAAATAAGTACGTTCTTCATCCAAGTTAAGAGAAGTTGTTCTTGTTCTTATTAATAAACATTGTTATTAAAGTTGTGAGTCGGTATTGAAAAATGGAAAAAAAATGTCACAAGAGAGAGAATGGAAATAAAGTTGTAATATTGGAGGTAATTTTCATTTAAGTTGTTGGAAATTATAAATAAATATAAAATAATAAGTGGGACACATTTATAAATGAAAAAAAATGTTTTTCATCATTGTGAATGCTCTTATAAAGTCAAAATAATTAAAGTATCCGGTCCAATCAATTTATTTTGACTTTTTTTGCAACTCTAATCACCAGATAGGAAATATTTTAATGGGTAATAACAGGCTTTAAGTTTTATTTTTATCTGTCATCATTTATTCTCTATAATAACATTATTAAAAAATAAGTATTAAATATTCTCTAAATTATAAAGGACAATTATTTAGAAACTTATACCTATGTAAAGAAAAAGGTATTGCCTTGTTAGAGAAATTGGTTTCTATTTTGTTAGAGAAATTCATTACAACAATCCTTTCCTCTTAGAAACATTATCTTTGTTGTTTAATTTAGTAATATTAGAATATCTTTATTTGTTTCAATGTAACATCGTAACTAGACCAAGAATTATGCATACAAAACAAGCTATGCTCTTCTAACATAGTGCTACTGATTTTATATTTCCTTAGTCATATAACAGCCCTTTAGACTTAGTGGATAATAAAAATCCTTAGGAGCAAAACCCTTCCTAAGGGTGGAACCATACAGGTTTAGGTTAGCCATATCGTTAAGAACCAAACCAACTGATTGATGAGTGAATTGGTTTGGTTGAGTCCATGGTTTCGAAAGAATAAAGACATTTCGGTTAAGAACCAAACCAAATGATTGGTGAGTGAATTGACTTGGTTGAGTCCATGATTTCGAAAGAATAAAAGACATTTTGGCTAAGAACCAAACAAATTGATTGGTGAGTGAATTGGTTTGGTTGAGTCTATGATTTCGAAAAAATAAAGACATTTCAGTTAAGAACCAAACCAACCGATGGTGAGTGAATTGGTTTGGTTGAGTCCACGATTTCGAAAGAATAAAGACATTTCAGTTGAGAACGAAACCAACTAATGCACCAATTGGGTCCTAGGAGAATAAAGATTGTCAAACACTAACCATCTTCTGGTCTCTTAAATGATGTATAAACTATAAGATGAATGAAGTTCTAGTTTGATATTCTCCTATGAATCTTCATTTTGACAAATTGAGTTTAACAAACAATTTGCATATATATATTTCACATTGTTTTTGCATAAAGATCAATGCTACCAATTTGCAGCCGGGAAGTAGATTGAACATCTCTGACTGCCAGAAACCGAAACCTGCAAAGCGGTTGTGACTTAGTCAAAGAAGACTATAAAAAAGATTCAGCGAATTCTATAGTAAATTGAACAACGTCATAATGCAAATTTCAGAGTACATTAAATTACCTGAAAAGATTAGATGGGAAACTCGCCGATTTGATCATGTATGTTTTACGCTGGAATCGGTCTTCAAATGACTGAGAGTTTTGCTTATCCAAAACATGCCAGCTTATCCCCTCATCATTGCTCCCTTCAAGAATCCTGAGAACAAAACATATGTTGAGAAAGGATTTCATTTTGTTGCAAAAATCAAGGTACTGCAATCATGTGACACTTTCTTATTTATGGATAGTGTAACAAGTTCTGCATTGTCGGTAGATTGAATTTAAACTAAATCATAAAGGGTTAATCAACTAAAGGAGAATCATTTAGATTGCTTTAATTTAGAGCAATGAAACTTATTAGGATTAGGTAACCCTATAAGGTAAGGTCAAGTAAATCCACTAAAAAGGGACGGACCAGTGCACAAGGCTCTCACTTAGTGGGGTCCGGGATGGTAGATGTACGCAGCCTTAATCCCGAAAACGGAGAGGCTGTTTCCAAAATTTGAACTCCGTAACCTCATGGTCACTAAGCAGCAACCTTACCGTTGCGTCAAGTAAATTCACTATTAATTAATAATTAAAAAAGAAAGAAAAGAAGCAAGAGTAAGTAAACCAGCAAATATACCAAAGTCCATACCAGTCCATTGGATCCCTTTCTGGTGCATCATTGGCTGACATCAACTCATATGCCACAAGCTCAAACATCTTGTTATCAAGTGTTTTATACACTACCCAACAACCTACAAAGTTATAAACCAATATGGTTTCATTTTAGGTGGAAAAAGTATCATCTATTAGAAAGTTACAATAAATAGAAAATTACATTAAGAAGCAACTTTATCAATATACACAACTTAATCAAGAATATAAAGGTGAAAGTGTGAAACATGGAAAGTTATGCATTCCAATTGGATAGTAGAAATCATGCCTTACCATTAATAGGTGAAATGAAACACCACAACATAATACTTGAGAAGTTCTATAGAACTATGTTTAAGCTTGAACCACTATCTATGAAACAAACTCTATAATCCCAAGTTATTTAATTGGTTAAATATACCTCTTGCACCGTTTGGTTCTTCCCATTTAGATTTTTGAATTCCATCAAATGCTGATGTTACCTGAAATTTAAGAAGAGAAGAATTAAGTTATCGTTGCTCTAAGCCTATGGTACAAGTAGTTGCAATCGTATAAAATAAGCTAGCGGTACGAAAAACTCACAATCCCAAAAGGCAATTCCTCTGCACTTGCAACAACAGAACCGGAATGTATTCTGTTTAACTTTAGAAGCGGCAATGCTAACGAGTCATTCCCGTAGTTTTCCAACTTGTTAAGATTGTAAATAATGTCATCCAGAGCATCTAGCGCAACGGGCAAAGCTAAAGAAGTTACTACAGGGCCACTAGCCAAACAAATTTCAACAGCGCCGTCTGCACTCACTTTTTTCTCCAGTGAAAGAGCATCGAGTAAGTCATCAAAAGATGGCAACAGTTTCTGACATTTCGGGTTATTTAGAACCGAGTCAATGGGGGTACTTCTTGCTTTAAAGGGTGAATTGCAAAGGTTCAAGAGAATTCCTTTAATTATCCCAAGTACTTCAACAGCTTCAGACTTTGTTAGTTCTTCCTCAACAAATTGACCAATGATAGGACGAAATGCGTTGTAAATTTTTGTGACATGCTCATCTATGCACAAACGAGCTGGGCAAGAAGAAGAACTTAGATGTTTATCAGAACCAATTTCTAACCTGGATTTGCGCCATTCTTCATCCCCACTTCTCCTTCCAGGTAATGCGAGTGACTCGTCGTCTTCAGAATGTAAATTATTTTCGAGTTGTTGGTTTTCTTCTGTATCACGGGTTTCAAGCATCGAGAGTTTTTGAGATGAAAAGCCTCTTCGAATTTCTTTTGTAATATTCTTCAGTAAAGATGACAAGGAAGGCTCCGCAATCATATCACGCCGGGATAAGACCTACAGTTTCAAAAAGGATACAGAAATTCCTTATCAATTATCAACAAAGCAGGATTTGTATGCACGAAAGTAAAGCTCATATAAATAGAACACAACGAAAGAACAAATATAAAATGTAAAGCCTACCTCGTGCCACTTCCTCGTGTATCGTTTGGTTACATCATAAACTCCATCATTCGCAATAGCAATTACATAATCGAGTTTTTTATTCCACCTATGACACAGATTTACAAGAAAGTGTGAGAGAACATGCAGTTTAGATGGGAACTTCTAACGACATTTGCAACTACTTTTCCACAGTGAACTAATCGGATGAAAACAATAACAATAGAAAAGTAAAAGCTAAAAAGTACTGCAAAAATGAACAATACCCTTTTTCATATAATAATGGCTTGTCATAGATTCCTTCGCATGGGTCGAGATGCATCCATCTGTAAGATCATAAGTCCTCAAAAACAAATATAGACACTAGAAATAATTTTAATAGCCGATTACAAAAACGAGCAGCTTTCGGGTCAATTTTACCTTCCTAAGACTGGAGAGAAGCACTCTGTCCAAACATGATCTGTAAAGTCCAAGATCTGGAGATCAACCAAAACCAGTGTGAGAAAACTAATATTTCGGAAGATAAACAAACACATTTGTACCCTAGGTTGAGTATCTACGCAATGCACGAATAGAATCTTTGATTTTCAAAAGGCTTAAAGTTCATCACAGATAAAAATTCACTTGAATTAAATATTCAATACCGATTTCACTTGTTTTCGAAAAGTGGCCGAATCATCCCAAAGAATCAATGAACACCAGCACCAAAATACCACAAGGGGCAAAGTGTCCCCTAATCCCTATTAGCGTGCAAGCTAAGTTCAAGAATTAAATTTAGATTTACATGTCTAATCCATGCCTATCTTACTTTACAGATTGCAATTTAATTTACAATATCCGAAATGACTTCTGTTTTTTCTATGCACATGCCAACCGAACATATATTTCATGTAAGTTAAACAAAAATTAGATCATTTCCGAAAGAGAAGACAACATCGCCATGTGTTGGATACATGACATTGGGTACTGCATTTGTAATATACTAATATCTGAATCATCATCTACTATGCCACAAAATAAGTACTTCAAATTTTCAAAACCATGTCTACTTCATACATCCTACCAATCAAACTATATAGAAAATCAAAATACGACCGAGTCAATAGTAGGTTAAGAAAAATCAGAATACAGAAAATAATTTCATCCAGTTACATACCAAGCGTGACTCATAGCCAAAAGCTCGACAATAGAGTGTAAAGCAATTGGCCCATTCCCCACAGCGACCCTTTCTTGTTTCCAAAAGCTGCAGATTGACAGAGAATAAAGGGAATATCGAACATAAATGTGCTACGCATACAAGTTGGCCAAGTATATACTATAACATTAACAATTTGTCACAAGTTAAATACCTTTATTGGATCATTGTACCGAGGGAAGCGAGTTTGTTTCGAGCAAACAGTGCAGCTGTATTGAGGAAACATAAATGAGAATAACCAAAGAATTAAGAAATTCGGGGAAATAGCAGAAGCAAAAAAATAGTGGATGCAGCAGACACCTGTAAAATGCTTTATAAAAAATGCGGAACTAAAATAATAATAATAAATTATTCGGCTATCACCAACTCGCCTATATGCAAATAAAGATTTAATCGAGGAATACTTTAGCTCATATAAAAATATGATTTTCAAGACAAGGCATGTTCTATTCAAAAATGAAAAAGCTAACTGAGCTTGAAGAATAGGGTAATCTCAAATATAATGAAACTATTATGTTGATTCTAAATTTGAAAAAAAAAAAGATCTCGGATGTATGATGTCACAAGAAAATTAAGACATGGATCAATTATGATAATTACCAAAGCCACATACATGCCTGATGCTAGTGCAGGAACAATAAAGTAATCTCACATTTAATTAAACTAAGGCGTATATTCAATTGTCATACCGAAAGATCTCAACCCTGGAAGCTCTATAAAGAGTCTCGGAAGGAAGTGGAGCACCCATACCCTGGCCTACAGTTTTGTTGCCACAATCATAACAAGATGGTGAATCCACCCATCTATTAGATGAGGACAAAAAAAAAAAGATGAACAATTGATCAGACGACATTACGGAAAGAGAACAAGTATGGATGTTAATTGGTAAATTGGTATCTTTCAGGATGGGCAGAAGATATAACTAAGCCGGATATTGTATGAATTGCATGAATTAAATAGTAAAGAACTCCACAATTTTATAAAGCTGAGACCTGTGATCTTCCGTGGTATAGTGTAGTTATTGGCCATCGATTCATTTCATTCATTTTTCCCGAACTTAAAACAAAATGGCTAATGTAATTAATAATTATACCTGAAGGATTGTTTGAACCAGAAAAGTAGTTGCAACAGGAAAGCATGATCTTGTTCTATTTTTGATGGCTTGAAGTTCCCCTCCTGCAAATGTTTATCAGGCGTACCAGTCACAAAACTATATTAGAAGAATATGACAAACTATGCTTATGAGATAGCAACAGAATCAGAAGCTCAAAAGTCAAAACCAATGTAAAATCAAGAGTAGAAAGGAAGACATCTACACACAAGTGCTTGTGAAAATGAAGATAAAGGCAATTCCAGAGTGAATAAGTTTCTACGATAGTCAGATAGTGCTTTACGAAATAACATGATATTCTCATCACCGAAAAAGAAATTACAATTTTTTCTAGTAAACGAGAAATTATATATTTGGTTACTATGAATTAAGATATTGTATTGAAGGATTAAATATCACACTCTTACCTTGGCCAAAGAAACCAAGGCTTTCTCCTCGAGTTCTTCCACGGGAACAGTCTTACGAGCAGCCTCTTGGCGACTTGCATCGTCATACTGCAAGATATTAGAATAACCAACACATGGATTAAGTTGTAAGATAATATTCGTAAAGACAAAATGGAAGCATGTTTCTTTTACTGAGTGTCTTGTGAAAGATGAAAGTGGTTGATACTAGTCTACTGTACTAGAAACTAAACTTTGTTTACACTTTTCACATGCTATGCAGCTTCATTAACCTAAATCTCTTGTACTCTTTAACCAAAACAAATTTACAAAAAAATCTGTGAATAAGCTGGAAAATACCATGAGGACTTTAGTGACATCAGGCCGTATTCTACTCTCAAATTCTTCAGTATTTCCGCTTGCCATAAACTGCTGCAACATAAGAGCTTCTTCCTCTGCCTGTAAAATATGGTGTAAGCATACACAGACAGAAAAGGGGTCGGGGGAAAAATCAAAGTCGAAACTTGAAATACATATGGATCGCACTCCATTGGCAAAACCTACAAAGCAAGAATACAACACAAGACATAGATACAACATGGGCATGGGGTTGTGGAAAATTTTAAAAAATTATAGGATATGATACAAGATATAGAATTAGAATAAGATTAACGTAAAAGCACAAATCTTAAATTGAAAGAGAAAAATACTGTTTTAAAAGTTAGTATGAGGCATTGTAAATATAATCAAACAGTTTTGCTAGTCATTGCCCATGATTAGCAAAACTGATAATAAAATATGAACATTTGTCTAAGTATTGACCATTTCCATCAATAATGGTATACAAACTCAACAAGTAGAACTAAAAAAATTGAGTAAAAGGAAGCAAACCTGCAAGAGTCTGGCAAGTTCCTCATCGGATGTCAAGAAATCGGCATTGCTTGATTCAGGTTCGGGTTGATGTTCATCGATGGAGATAAGTCTTAGTTTGTCAGAAATAGTGGTGAGATCAGAGTCAGTGGCTACTGGAGTACCATGTTCAGCTACATAAATCTACATACAAACAAAAAATGAATCAAACTTTATCAATAGAATAACAAGAATATATAAAATAGAATTATAATTCAAAGACACACCACAAATTGAACTATTGAAGCATCATGTTCATCTATATAAATCTATATGCAAATAATGAAAAGAATCAAACTTTACTAATGGGCACTGGAATATATACAAAAAAAGTTAAACTTTATTAACATAACACAGAAATAGAACAAGTGGGTTATCATATTCAGCTACACAAATATATATATATATGCAAATAAATAAAAAATCAAAACTTTAGAAATGGGTAAGGAGAATAAATATAAATTAACTTTATAAAGATATATAACAGAAATTGGAACCTTTTGATGATCAGGTGGAACAGAAGTAAGAGAGAAAATCTGGAATTGGAAAACCTGCAAGTGAGAGAGAGTGAATGAATGAAGTGGAATTATGAAAAATGAAAAAGTATTGATTTTGGAGAAAGAAAGATACTTCAAATCCATCATTGGTGTCATAATCAACATCAAAATTGGAGCCATTGTGTTGTACATGAAATTTTCGTGTCACCATTTTTTTTTCGATCTGTATTTCTTGTCAATCACTTTCTCTGCTTCTTACATAAACTTTATGCTTATGCTATGCACTTCATATAGTACGAATATCTATTTTTTATTTTATTTTTTTAATAAAATATATGATGAAAGGAATGAGTAATTATAATCACAGTCATATATGGGGACATATGTCATTTTTAATGATTTTTAATTATAATTTCAAAAATATTAATGATTTAGATTTTTAATCATTTTTAATTAAGTTTTATTTTTTAATCTTTGAAATTTTCTAGATCTCATAATTCAGTATTGGACTGTCCGAGATGATCCAGACCCGTTTCATAATTGTTTTGGTGCCCTCTTATGTACACTGAATAATTTATTTGGTAAGTCATTGTTCTTTTCCATTAGCATCATTTTCAAAATTGAATTTTTATTTTTATCTCACTAGACGAATACATTTTTGGTTGTTTGATAAAATTGGATAAGAGTTAAAAAAAATCTCAGTTGAAAGCTAATAAACTAATCAGGTGTATGATAAAATTAAAGTAATACATAAAAAAATGAAAAAGTGAAATCTCATAAAATCACTTCATGAGAAGAAAGTGCTTGAAAGTGATGTTATTTAAAAAACGGAAAATAATATATCATCCTACTAAATCTTTCTATTAATCCTTCTAACACAAGAAAGTGACATTTGTCACTTGTAAATCAATCTCTAATAAATAAAGTATCACTTTGTGACATATATCACTTTTTTGTGGGTATGAAGATTAATATGATGATTTAATAGGAGAATATAACATTACTATATTGGGATTGATATAATTTTAACGGAATGTATGGGATATTAATATTCTTCAATGTTGACTTTATGGACCAAACTTTTTTTTAATCCTTTTCATCATCAATGAGGTTAAATAGTTGGTCACATTTTGAGAACAGTAAAATAAGGTTGCTCTAAAAATAACTATGAATGGTATTCATAGCTCACTTTTTAATTTAGTTTTAGTAGTAAAATGGTTAGTGATTTTTTCACCCATATTTTTAGTAGAAGCTTATGCTATCCTTGTTATATGCAACAACGTTTAGCAATAATGAGAATTAATGAACCATATTGAATATGTATATGCTTTCACTTTTTGGGTAAAAAGTTAATCTTTTTTCAGAGTATACAACTGCCCTTCTAACAACTTTCCCTCATAAGAATTGAACCTTTAACCTTTTTTTTACTTAGTATAACTTACTAGAATGAAATGCTCTAGTGATTTTTTTAATTTGGCAAATAGAGTTTTATAAGTTCATCATGTATTAATTTTCTCTTGGTTGTTACTTGTTATGTAAGCTGAATAAGTGAAGATATATCATATTGTTAGATAAAAGCTTGGAGCCTCTCGAGAATTGGTAAAATTTCAGACAAAGGATAAGAATTATCACCTCTTCAGACATGCAAAAAAACAACATAAGAAAGACTAGTACCATGAATATGATTATGGAAATCTTAGATTTATGTCATGATTCAATAACATGTACACAAATAAGTATTGAACAAGAGTAATGGTAGTTATCTGCATTGGAGCAATAACTAGTAATGTTATTCTTATTGAGATGTGATTAAACATGGAAAGCATGCAAAGAGAGTAGAAAATAGATCTTGGTTCTGAATGAGGCTGTGCATAACTAGCATACCTAGCTAGACTTTGCTGGAGTATTAGCAAATTTCCATGAGCATTTAAACAAAGCATCAGTTGTCCGAACCCCGACAACCTCGGATACTGGTATAGCATCTGCAATCTCCCTCAATTCATCTTTGCTGAGATTCACTTCAAATGATCCAATATTGGTGTCAAGATTTTGTATCTTGGTAGTTCCTACCATACATGACATGAGAGTTTCAATAATAATACTGGCACAAAACTGAAAAATTAAATCATACATTGGAATTGTTATAAAGATTGTTTAACAAAGAGATTCAGGTCCCTTCTAGTTAACTTCACTCTCATGCACTATAGACATTTTGTTTTTGTCAGAAAATGTAATAATGTGTATATATATATATATATATCATTCATCTTTTTCCCCAAAAGCTAATCCAAGTTGTATAAAAAACATAAAAGATATTACAAGCACTCACTTTCTCTTAGGTTATTTTCAGTGCAAGAATGGAATTCAATGGAATAAGAAACTGAATAGGAATCAATGTTTTTTTAACCAAGAGAGAAAAGTTATTTTTCGAAATGACCCAAATAATGTGAAGAATTTTCTATAGATAGATAATAGTCTCAGATAATGTCATGTAATACTTGTCAAAAGTACATAAACGCTGTTCATTTGGATTATATTCGAGAGTAGGACACAATGGAAAATCACTCACCAGGGATGGGCACGACATCGTCCCCTTGATGAAGAAGCCATGAAAGAGCAAGTTGTGAAGGTTTACACCCATGCTTTTCTGCCAACTTTTCCATCCTATAATATAAGATCTTGTTCTTATCTAAGTTCTCGCCTTTAATCCTTGGTTGTAATGCCTGATGAAAAGATATGTTGGTGAACAATGAACCTGACCAATTGTCATAAAAAACAAATGATTAAAGCTCATACCAGAAAACTATCTGCAGGTATACTTTCTATGACCGCCTTGCCACCGAAGAATCCGCGCCCAAGGGGAGAGTATGGTACTATTCCAATTCCAAGTTCCCTGCCAGTGTAGTCACCAAAGTCATGTAATGAAGGTTCATGAAGGATATTGAAAAGCGTTAAGACAGTAAAAGAAAGCAACAACTTGGCTGGGAACACATTACCAAAGAAATCCCAAGGTTCCAATTCAAGAAAATAATATTTATAGAAATTAGACTGTTTTCTTTAAAAAATATCACATAAAAAATTGGATATTTTGCTGCTCTTTGTTAAACTATTAAAGATGTATAAAGCCACTAGTTTGAGGTATAGTTTTTAGTTGTGCAAACAACTATATGAGAAATAAAATTATAAAAAAGATTCTATAGGAGATAGACCAGAAAGAAGGGTGTAGAAACCACTCAATAAATGAAAGTTACCTTAAAAAATTGTTTTTTCTTGAAGTTATTTGATATTTATCCAGTTTGAGTTATGAAATTGTGACTTAGAGATCTTTCTATTTGGTTAAGAAGAAATGATTTCACTGTTTGCTGAAGAAATGCTCAATGATCTTACAAAAGAAATCATCACTTTCGATTTCACACTCAGGATAGTTTGTGCAGTTTAGGGATGGCAATGAAACTCGAACCCGCAGGTACCCGCCCGAACCCAACCCGAATTTAATGGGGAAAACCGGATGTGAATGGATTCGGGTTTTACCCGAGTTCAAATTTCGGGTTCGGGTTTGGTGTTGTTAATACCTGTAAACGAAGAGAAACGAAGAAGAAGAAGAAAAGGAAGAAGAAGAAGAGTGAAGAATGTTCTGGAGAATAGAGAGAGAGAGTGAACTTAAGAGAGAGAGAGAGAGAATGTAATTGTGAAGTGTTATTTCTGATTATTATTATTATTATTATTGTGATGAACAGTAGCCACAGCTACTTTATTTATAGAATACAAAATGAGCTAACTAAAATGAGTAACTAAACCTAACAGAATAGTAACTAACTAACTATTAGTTAGTTAGCTTAATATATTGTAACAATAAAACTAATTCAGCTATCACTCTAATACAATAAAACTAATTCAGCTATCACTCTAATATATCCCCCTGAAGTTTAGGGTTGTTGTCCTTTGCTAGATCAGTCTCATCTTTATCTTGTAGTTGAAGTTGATTCCTTAGAGTGATGTATTGGTTGTTGGGTAGAGGTTTAGTCAATATATCAGCTGTTTGAAGTTCTGAAGGAATGTGCTTGACTATGAGAGTCTTGTTTTGTATTTTGTCTCTTACAAAATACAAGTCTAACTCAATGTGTTTGGTCCTGTTGTGGAGAACAGGATTATGTGACATGGCTACTGTGCTCAGATTATCACAGTAGATAGTAGGAACATTGAAGTTGATCTTGAGTTCAGTGAGTAAGGATTCAATCCACATAAGCTCTTGAGAAGCCAAAGCTAGACTCCTATATTCTGCTTCTGTGCTAGATCTGGAAATGGTGTTTTGTTTCTTAGACCACCAGGTAACAAGATTTGGTCCAAGAAATAAGCAAGCACCAGAGGTAGATTTTCTGTCATCCATGTCTGATGCCCAGTCAGCATCACAGAAGGCATTTAAGGGGAGAGGATGAGTTTCTGAATTGAAAGAACTGACTTTAGCTGAAGTAATAGAGAGGCCAAAGGATTTGGTTCCTTGAAGATATCTAAGAATCCTTTTTACTGCTGTCCAGTGAGACACTAAAGGTTTTTCTAGAAACTGACACACCTTGTTGACACTATAGGAAATATCTGGTCTTGTTACAGTAGCATATTGAAGAGCCCCAACAACAGACCTATAGAAAGTAGGATCTTCAAAATAGTTTGTCCCATGTCTAGTCAGTTTACAGTTGCTAGGCATTGGAGTAACACTTGATTTTGCAGAGGATAGATTTGCTTTGTCAAGAAGGTCTCTTATATATTTGGATTGAGAGAGAAAAAGAGAACCATCTGTCCTGTGATGCACTTCAATGCCTAAGAAGTAATCCAAGTTTCCTAGTTGTTTGAGGGCAAATGTTGTACTAAGGGCAGTAATGACTTGTTTGACATGTTTAGAGGAAGATCCAGTAACTATGATATCATCAACATAGACAAGGACATACAATTGATAGATTGTTGAAGTGTGAATAAACAATGAATTATCACACCTACTTACTTTGAAACCAATGCTGACTAGTGTTCCCTTTAGTCTTTCAAACCACTGCCTTGGTGCTTGTTTGAGCCCATAGATAGCTTTGTTCAATTTGCAAACAAGAGTTTTGTCAGAATGCTGAAAACCAACAGGTTGATTCATGTAGACCTCTTCCTCAAGGAATCCATTTAGAAATGCATTGCTGATGTCTAGTTGTTCAAGTTTCCACTGAAAAGTGACAGCTAAGGTGAGAATGATTCTGATGGTGACTGGTTTCACAACAGGAGAAAAAGTTTCATTGTAATCAACTCCATGCTTTTGATGGAACCCTTTAGCAACTAGTCTTGCTTTATATTTGTTAACAGTACCATCAGGATTCTCTTTAATTCTAAATACCCACTTGCACCCAATTGTTTGCTTGTGAGGAGGAAGAGGTACAAGAGTCCAAGTGTTTAGTGCCATAAGAGCATCAAACTCAACTTGCATAGCCTGTTTCCAAACAGGTATGGTAAGAGCTGTTTTGGCACTAGATGGTTCAATATGAGCAAGATGAACACTAGGATAAATGGTTTTAGATATTCCTGATTTAGATCTTGTCTGCATAGGATGAATAGACAAGTTAGGAGATACTGTTGAAGAAGGACAGTAGGATGATGAACCAGAATTTGCAGCTGTTGGAACAGTGGGACTGGTTACAGGTAATGTTGTTTCTGTAATGCCAATAGAAGAAGGTGTTGTACTTGCTGGATGCTGTGAAGGACTAGGGAAAGATGTGGAAGCAGTAAGAGGTTTATACACATGAATTGCTGGAGGACAGTTCATTAAAGAGGTATTAGGATCAGTTGAACAGGGAACTGCCTCAGGTGGTTTTTCAGCAAAAGGGAAGATGTGTTCATTAAAAACAACATCTTTAGAGATGTAAATTTTCCCTTCCTTAGATAGACACTTGAATCCTTTGTGATTAGATGAGTATCCTAAAAAGGTGCATTCTGAACTTCTAAAATCAAGTTTGTGTTTATTAAAGGGTCTGAGATGAGGGAAACAAGCACAACCAAAGATTCTCAACTGAGAATAATCAGGAGAATGACCAAAGAGAAGCTGATAGGGACTTTGAAGATTCAGAGTAAAG
Source organism: Lupinus albus (assembly GCA_009771035.1). NCBI lineage: Eukaryota > Viridiplantae > Streptophyta > Magnoliopsida > Fabales > Fabaceae > Lupinus > Lupinus albus. The sequence continues at coordinate 704,631 of CM020013.1, read as the reverse complement.
GTAGGCAGCCTATTTATTAGAAAGACTGCAGTCAGAAAAGCATGGTCCCAATATACTTGAGGCAAATTAGCATGAGCTAAAAGAGTTAGACCGGTTTCAACAATGTGTCTATGCTTTCTTTCCACAGAACCTTGTTGATGATGGGTATGTGGGCAAGCAATTCTATGAACAATGCCACATGATTTAAGAAATTCACTAAAAGGTCTAAACTCTCCTCCATAGTCACTTTGAACTGCTTTCAAAGTGACATGAAATTGAGTATGAACATATTTCAGAAAGTATTGAAACACCCTGAGTGTTTCAGACTTTTGTTTGAGAAGAAAGATCCAAGTGTGCTTAGTATAAGCATCCACTATGGAGAGATAATACCTAAATCCTGTAATGGAATAAACAGGAGCAGGACCCCACAAATCAACATATACCAATTGAAAAGGTGAATTATAGACAGTAGTTGAAGTGGGAGAATGTAATCTATGAGATTTACCCATACAACATGAGGTACAAAAATCAATGGCTGTTTTATTAATATGAGGAACTTTACATTGTTTCAAAACATGTCTAACAATAGCTTCATGAGCATGACCTAGCCTAGAATGCCAAACTGAGAAAGTACTAGTACTAGAATTATTACATGAGCTAGGAATTGAAGAAATCAAACTTGAACAATCAGACTTATGTGAAACTAAAGCAGAGGGAAAACAGTGACCAGAATTTTGATGAAGTCCATCAAAGACATAGAGCCCTTCTTTGGTTAGAGACCCTTGGAGTAACACTTGATTAGTACCCTGAGATTTGACAAAACAGTGGTTAGGATGAAATTCAAAGAAGCATGAATTGTCTTTAGCAAATTTTGAAACACTTAGAAGGTTCTTTGTAATTGAAGGAACAAGAAGAAGATTTTTTAAAGAAAAGGCAGGTGAATTAGGAAAAGAAGAAGTAAAGGAAGAGGATCCAACAGAATTTATAGGAATTCCAATACCATTACCCATATAGATTTGCTCGTGCCCAAACTTTTCTACTGGTTCATGAAGAAGTGAGGAATCTGCAGTGAGATGATTTGTGGCTCCTGAATCTGGATACCACGAAACGTGTTTAGTATCTCTGTGAAGAAGAGGATCCTGTGATGTAGCAGTAGCAGCCATGGGATAGTTGTTGTAATGAGGTCTTTGCATATGAGGACCAGGACCTAGAAGAGAGTCATCAAACCGATTATTGTAGTCTTGATTATGAGAATGAAAATCTGAAGAAAAATCAGGGTAGTAATGGGTTGGATATCTCTGAGGTCCATTAGGAATATGACTGGAAGAATAAGCACTTGTTCTGGAGTGACGTGGCAAGTAAGACGGTATGTATTTTCCAGGTGGATTAAATCGTGATGTTGTTGTTGCATAAGGAGGTGGTGCAAAGTAGCAAACACTTAGGTCATGGCCAAATCTTTGACAGTAATCACAAAACGAAGAGGAAGAACGATGAGAACTCCTTCCTCCTCTGAAACGGCCACCACGACGCCCTCTGTTGCCACGAAAGCTTCCATTTCCTCCATAACCATATTGTGTAGGTCCTTGGGGTTCAGTCTTAGGAGAGTAATCAGTTGTTGGAGCCAATGAAGAGGACCGAGAATACGAAGAGTCATGAGGAGAAGATGAAGGTGAACAAGAGGCCACATTTACAGAAAGAGCATCAGATAGTACCTTATTTTTGTTCTTTTCAAACCTTGATTCAAATGTGAGAAGAAAGGATTCCAGATTGTGAAGTGTTGGTGGATCAGGCTGACTTTCAACCGAAGTGATAACAGGTTGAAATTCTTCATTTAAGCCATCCAAAATGTAGTCAATGTGCTCAGATGTAGAAATTGGAGTACCAATGAAGACTAAAGCATCAACAAGATTCTTGATCTTGGAGAGAAACTCAGAAATGGAGTGAGGACCTTGCGTAATCGATCGAAGCTGAGAACGCAGTTGACGACTACGAGCCTTTGTTTGTGAGTTGCAAAAGGAATCCAACTCTTCCCACAGTTGCCAAGAGTGAGTACAACCAATGACTCTAGGTTGGAGACTTTCAGATAGCGAGTTTAAGATCCAAGAAAAAATTGACTGATCTACCTCTTCCCAGCGAAGATATGCTGGATTGACTCTATTTATCAACCGACCATCATCATGCAAGAACCTGTGAGGAATCTCAGTACCCAAAACGAAACGATTTGCACGGTTGGAGGTTAGGGTTGCCAAAATAAAGTGCCTCCAGACAAGGTAATTCTTCTCCGTCAACTTCATTGAAGGAGAAGGTAATACAAGCGGTGACGAGACGGCTTGAAGTGGTGAAGCGGCGGAAGGTGAATGAGGAGAAGAAGGACAGGTCTCGGTGTTCGTTGTTGCTGCCATTACTATGGCCTGATACCATGTAAACGAAGAGAAACGAAGAAGAAGAAGAAAAGGAAGAAGAAGAAGAGTGAAGAATGTTCTGGAGAATAGAGAGAGAGAGTGAACTTAAGAGAGAGAGAGAATGTAATTGTGAAGTGTTATTTCTGATTATTATTATTATTATTATTGTGATGAACAGTAGCCACAGCTACTTTATTTATAGAATACAAAATGAGCTAACTAAAATGAGTAACTAAACCTAACAGAATAGTAACTAACTAACTATTAGTTAGTTAGCTTAATATATTGTAACAATAAAACTAATTCAGCTATCACTCTAATACAATAAAACTAATTCAGCTATCACTCTAATAATACCCTACTCCGAACCCGATTAATATATATAAAATTACACATAAATACATATATAAAAACTATATATATAAATTTCTCACACATATATATATAAAAGCTATATATATATAAAAGCTATATATATATATATAAACTATATATATAAAAATATATGTTTCGTTCGGATTTTTTTCGGGTTCGGGGATGCTATCATTGTTTCCGACCCCGCTTAATTCGGGTTCGGATTCGGGTTTTGGATTTCGGGTTCAGGGTTAGGTAAGCACAAACCCGACCCGCCCCGTTGTCATTCCTAGTGCAGTTTTAAGCCATCTAAATTCAAATACTAAACTAATCAGCTAAGACAACAAAAATATCCAATCAAACAGTTCAGGTACTGATATCCGCAACATATACCTGCAAAGTGGAACAATATCTTCCTCGATCTCGCGAGTCCAAAGAGACCACTCCATTTGCACAGCAGTAATGGGATGAACAGCATGTGCCCTCCTAATTGTATCACAACTAGCTTCAGATAATCCAATGTACTTTATTTTTCCCTCTTGGACCAGCTTTTTAAGCTCCCCCATCTATAATATATCATGAACAATAAATCAAAGACATAGCTAACAAAATCATCTAAAATCAATCATAGAAGTAACAAGTTTACTAGCACTTACGGTATCCTCAATGGGCACTGTGGTGTCAATGCGGTGCTGATAATAAAGATCAATGTAATCCACTCCAAGGCGTTCAAGGCTACCCTCACAACAAGATCTAACATATTCAGGGGCGCCATTTACTATGACATTATTAGATTCAATCCCAACAATCCCAAATTTTGTGGCTATCTGAATTTTATCTCGCGGTAAATCCTTGATCGCCTGAGAGTTAAATGTTAATATAATAAAAAGGCCATAAAGATACACCAAAGTTAATTTGAAGGACAAAAGTTAGGTACATTTATTTGAGTGTATATAGTATTCTCCAATGAAAACATGGGATAATGTGTCTTGTTTTGTTCTCTATAGTTCTACGCTTTTATTGGAACTAGCATGTCTCATGTTTTAACTGTATTTCTTGTTCAGTTCTGTTTATAAAATAAAACACATGTTATATTTCTTCTTGTTCTAGCAGATCTACCAAATGCAACATAATATGTGTAACCACTTATTTGATGTTATGTTTTATTTGGAAATAGCATAAGGCACCTAAAGAAGACGGGGAGTCTGGTACAACAATAAAGTTGTTGCTTAGTGACCATGAGGTCACGGAATCAAATCCTGGAAATAGTCTCTCGTCATGTTGGGGGTAAGGTTGTGTATATCTGTCGTCAGACCCTACTAAGTGGAAGTCTCGTGTATTGAGTCACCCTTTTTATCATCAAGCACCTAAAGAATTGTATTAAACCTAAAATTTCTTCATTTCAGAAACAAAATGGATGACATACAAAACTTCAATAACAAAATTTCTTTCTCTAAATCCCTATGGTCCAGTAATTTCTACAAAGCTTAAAAAAAGTATGGATTTTTAAAAAATTTAAGCAGTCCTTCAAAGAAAGTAAAACAACCTATTAACTGTTTTATGTAACTAAACAAACCTTTCCAACCAAAACTTCATTGGCATGAGCTCCATAAACATCTGAAGTGTCAAAAAAGGTGATTCCTTTGGTGAATGCATATTTGATGATAGAAATGCCAACATCTTCAGCAACAGGAGCATTATACACTCCATGAAGGCCCATACACCCAAATCCTAACTTTGAAACCTATAAATAATCATAATCATAAATTCACACATGAATGAAACTGAGATTAAGTTTAGAACTGAAATCAAATGAATCCATCATATAACTAATATACTTACCTCAAGGCCTTCACTTCCAAGCTTCACTCTAGGAATTGGAATATTTGCCATTTCTATGTTTCTATCTACCTACAACCCCACTTCCCTATGTTCCTTACACCTGTGTCTCTCTCTCTCTATATATATATAATGAGTTACTCATGTCATTCAGAACAATACACTTTAAACAAGAATATTTAATATAAACCATTAAATCTTATTTGAATAATTAAGATTAAAATATATATTCATATGACTATCATGTCACCAATAACTAATTTTTCATTACAACTTGTTCTGCCATGTGTTACGTGGTAGGTGAACCTAAAGTGATCTTAAATTCACTTAGCATCTCTCTACCTTCTCCATTTCATAAATTTTGACCTTTTAAATCATCTCTCTATTTGTCATGTTATTTCAAATTATCTTTTAATATTCTACAAACTCGTTCATATTTATATTTTACTTTTTCAATTATATTTTTATTTATTGTTTTTATTTCTTTACTCGTATCTTTTCATTTTTTTTTACTTTAATTTCTAATATATAGATTATTTTAGTCAAATTATATCAATTTTTTACACTATTTTTCATAAATTATGTAAAGTATGTGGTAACCTTAATTTTCAAACAAATATGAAGCAGCAATGAAAAGACAACCATGATGTGGGCTGGTGACATTTTTTGTCAAATTTTGATCTGAACTTTAAAAAAGGTTGTGGGATAAAATCCGATGGAGTAAACTTATTAAACAAAATTTGCAGCAGCAATTAATATAGGACTCCGAATTCAATGATTTTTATCCCATAAAAACTAAACAAAGTACAGAATAAGATGTCATTAATAAATTTGATGGTCACTGATTTAGTGGTTCAAGAATAGAACCCACTATATAATATTACAAATTTGATACCTAAGCCAAGTGGACAACTCAGATAATAACCAAGAATGAACCATCCTATGTGGTTTTTCATTTAAAGATACAGACATTCCTGAACCAAGTCAAGAATGTGAATTTCTTCTATAACCCCTTTTGATTTGTGTGACATTAATTCTCAGTACAATGATCTATCTAGTATATAAAAAAACCTTCTGTTACTGCCATAGTTTCATAATTCACATGTATATTATATAGTTTCAATGGCACAAGATCACACTTATTTGTACATCAGAACTTAACAATGATTCTAACAACTTTTCATTTCATAACATAAAAGTACTCAAAAATTGTACAGAAGTTGTTGGCCACAATGTGTCCACAAATGCCTCATTTATTCCTTTTCAGCAATGACCACAAAAACATCCTTCAGTGACCACTTCCGTCTGTCAGTTTTGGCTGGTGGGTTAATCACTGCTCTCTCTGCATTCGCTAAACGGTACCCTATCACGATATCTCTTCTCTGCCGAGCTCTTAACATTATTTCATAAAAACTCAATTCCTCACCTTCAAACAGGTACAGATCTGCTTGCCTTATATGCATCTCATTTCCCTAATAAAAAACAACACAATGAACCCATAACAATCATTAAAGAATGAAGGCAAAATTGTATTGAGTCTTTCATACACTTTTCTGTATCGGTTCATTAAATCTCTACTAAGGTTGCATAATTCCGTTGAGCGATCCATCTACTTGTCATTTGTTAATCCTATAATTTTTTGGGAAAATTCAAATAGGTTTCTATGTGTGATAGAACTCTAACGAAAAGGAGACTTATGACATATTTTCTATATGTTCAATGATAAAAAGGATAACCTAGTGCATGAGGCTCACCTCAAGGATCCAACTAGATTTTTTTTTAGCTCAAGGACCTATAAAGTAATTTAATCTAAATTTTATTGCAAAGAGTAGTAGTAGTAGTACCTCCTCCGCAAATAGCTCTTCTAATACGTCATTTATCTGCCGATCTTCTGCAACCATGGCCAAAGCCATGCTGACAAGTTCATTTGATAAAACATAATCACTAATTTTTGACATAGATAAAAGATTTTTTGTCCTAGGATCCAAAATTTCACTGATTATAACTGTTTTATCTGAAGCTTGCTTCATTTCCCCCATCCATGAACCTTTTGAGAAGCTTCCTCCATCAGCTTGACTATAAGGAAGACGCTTAGCCTGAAAACAAAACATGAGAGCTTTAGAAACAATATAATGTGAAAAGACATGATAAAATTGAATATCTCAGAAAATAATCAAATATAAGGATTAATCAATAAGACATAGAACAAAGAGAAAATTAGTCTATCAGTAATTGTTTCTTCATTAAATCTCATGGAGGCTGAGGTTGCTTCTTCATTAAAACCTATGGAGAACGGTATGCTCTCTTTATAAAACAATGAGAAAAGCATAAAATTCTATATCTTGGAACTAATGTGTTTCTGCCAACAGTTCATGCATAAATAAATTATTACTTTCAAATGTTGTATTTGCATGTTATTATGCATTAGATGCTCTACAAATGAAGACTAAATTTATGTAGAAACTTACTTGTATGTCACGAATTAAAAGCAATGTGGCAAGAGATCTAGAGTCAGCTTGAATTGCTGAATCCTCTACTGATTCATCGGCCAAAATCAATATCTGCATAGACCAGGAACTGACATAAAAAATGTGAAGCACCAAATCAGACTCAGTGAATGGTTGTATATCTACCCCCCCTCACACAAAGGCCCGTTGGGCTTGAAATGTAGACAATTCACAGGACCACTCTAACTTGTTCTGAATTTCAACTTTAATTTAGAAGAATATGGGGTAGCAAGGAACTAACTCTTGACCAGGTGGCCATAAAAGTTTCAGTAGCATGTCAAAGAACAACTCTCCCAAAAACATAAGTTGTTAGGTAAAGACTCATGGTTGTATATCTAAAAAAATACATTCCCTAAATTACTCATGTTATAGGCACGATTTCCAAACATTTACTCATGTTATAGTTTAACCCCTACTTTCACATAACTACTCCATATAATTGTGTTGTTGCTGAGAGCATACTCCACTGTTATTAACAAATATCAATATTACAGAGACCATAGGTGATTCCACATGCATGAAGAATGGAAAACAAGTGGACTGTTAATAAAACTTACAGAAGACTAATAAATGTTACTTACTGAATCAAATGATTCCAATGGAAGGCTTTCCAAGTGACGGCGTATGACAGCATTCCCCTCACGATTAACCAGTGATATATTTTCCAATCGATTTATGTCAAGACCACCATCAGTTAGCTTCTTTTCCCTCTCTTTTTCTGGAACATCATTGAACATCCAGAGTTCAGAATCCTCTGCAAGAGATGCATCTAAAACCTAGAGGAACAGAAAGGTGGACAGCCCAAAAAAGGTATTAATTCCCATAGCTAATAAACTGTTGAGATGTGTGTATAATTCATGAGTTTTCTGCCCAATACTGTTTGGGCTCATTAATAAAGTCATGTTTTGCTTCCTTAGGAGCATTCCCTTAAAACCAAATAAGGTGAAGCTTTTGGTAATTCTTTTTAGTACATTGCTAGTGTTGTGATTTTCAGGAAGCTAGAGGATATTCCTAACTATAGTTCAAAGCTTAAATTTCATAGTTACAGGCCAAATGTAGATTTAACACAAGCCAGTAACTTATAGATAACTCCCATCCAAAGAATAAAGAATGATGCAGAAAGCCAGACAAATCCTATTGAGATCACTTTGCAATTTCATGCACAATGGTAACTTACTAACTTAACGAAAGAACAGGAACTACAGCAGAGGATTTTTTATAGCATTACCATGATCATGTCCTCCATATCACGCCTCCAACCACAAAAAAGTATTCTTTCTGGAGACTTTGGACAAACAAAGTCCTTGGGTAAGCTTCCCCTCCAAACCTGAAATCAACAAGGAAAAGGGTGAGGAACTGTAACAGTCAATGTCCCCTCATTCATCCAACAACAACAACCAAGTCTTTTCCCACTAGGTGGTGTCAAATAAATGGATCATTTGATGCCATAATTTTCTATCACAAATCACGTCTATTGACAAACCGTTGACAGCATAAAAAGGGCTGTCCCTCATCCATTCATAAAAAAATTATAGACTTGTTGAGCTTTACTACGCTTCGAGCAGTGTGTTTGACCATGAGCAAATCTTAGAATAAATAAAGGGAGGGAAAAGGACAGAACAACAGCAATTTATTTGTGACAAAGCACCTTAGGCAAGGACACTGGGGCATAGGTATCATCGTCCTCTGCAATGACCAGAACTTCATCACCTGCTTGTAGAACATATGAGTCATCTGGATTCAAAATAATTTTACCACCATGTGCTGCAACTTTGACTCCACAAGGAATTGCATCAGGAAAGCTGATCAATACATCCTCAAATTGCATACCATCCAATTGCGGCCATCTTTTGATGTAGAATTCACAATTCTCGAATCCAAGTATATCTTCCCAAATCTGCCAAAGCATTGCCATCATAATTTTTTATCATGATAGAAGGGAAAAAAATCAAAAGACCCCGACTTTAAGGGGGATAAAAACATATTTAAACCGAGAATAAACTATTACAAAAGAGGCAGAGGTTAGTATGTTCAAAAGTTTCCCCTAGTTAGAGAAAACATATCTGATATCCCATTTAAGAGCTGTATGTTCTCACTTGATTCATAAAATCTTCAGGATCTGATTTGGTTCAATAGTTGGGATATGATATTTCTACTCTGTGATTTGTTTCCTTGTTTCTTATAATTTGACATTGCAATGTTTTATGTGTATATACATTTGTTCGGTGGGGGTTTTAATCTCATCAGGCAATTCATGAACCTCAGATCATGGTTTTCAAATGTTAGTATGATAGGTAACCCCTTTAGTAGGTTAGTTAGAATACCTGTTAGGGGTTGTTAGTGAGTTGTTTGTTGGAAATAAGGCATATTGCCAATAAATAGGAGAAGAGGGTGAGAGGGAGAGGTATCTAATCATTTCGTAGAGAGAATTGGGGCCTTTGGACATTGGAAGGTGCAGACCCTCGAAGTTCTGCAACACTATACTGTAATCTCAGGGAGATTATCCCTGTTCCTTGAAAGTGAAATACCGGGTTTCTATCATATTATCTTGTCCTACGCAGAGGCATAAAAAGAAAACAAACTTGTAACAAACAACGGCAGCACAATTGGACACCCCAATCCCTTACAAATCTGTAAAAGAAAGCAGAGGGAGGCCATAAAGACACTCCTATCCCACTAAAAATCTAAGGATATGGAAGAAATCTAAAAAAATAATATAAGTAACACACTATACATCCAAACTCAAGTTGTCAACCATACCTTAGTGTAATTACTCTGTCTTGCTAATATAGATTAATCATTAACTTCAAAACAAAAGTCAAAGACTTTTTGCATAAATAACATAATAAATTATGCAGCAAATGTTGCTTCATAAAAGATAGTAGATTTTAACCTGTGCAAGTCCAGGCTGCCGAGCACATTGAATCATCAACCGACCAATGACATCATGAGCTACGACAGTTTCAACAAGGTCACCACCAACAAGTTTAACAAGGACCTCATTGTCTAAATCACTCAATTCAACCACTATGTGCCCTCGTAATCCATCTTTGACTCCAGTTAGACTTAAGACTGTTCTCAAAGCGCGGGCATCACTCTGTAACAAATCAAAAGCAAGTCAATGGATAATAAGCCTACAAAAGCTGGAGCAGATCAACACTCAGTCAGACCTGATCAGCGTTCCCATCTTCAGCAAGGACAATTATTGTGCGAGCCTTTGAAACAGAAACCTGTATATCACATGGTATCAGTAACTAAATCAACAGAACAAAAGCTTTAGATGGTGCCAGTAGCCAGGTGATATATTCCACCAGAGAGTGGACATTTGTGTCATAATGCTACTGCAAGAAATTAGAAAAATAATGTAACATTAAACCAACTGGTGTTTATGATAAGAAGTTCTTCCCACTTCCTAAAACAAGTGTTAGCTATTGTAAAATGAAAGGCTAGCAAAAAATCTAAACCACGTTGTCTTCCACATAAGCTTCCCTTTATCATACACCCCCCCCCCCCCCCCCCCCCCCCCTCACAAGTCATATATTCTTACCACTATTTCTTCTACACCACTTAAAATCCCCTCCTAGAAAAATCTTTTCTCCTAATGGTATTCCCTGAACCAAACCTTCTAAATCCTCCCAGCATTTCATCTTATAGTGCTCATCTAGTTCTGCTTTGGGAGCATATCCACTGATAGAATTAAAAGTATGCTGCTGACTGACAAATAAAGTGCTATCATCCTATCTGCCAGCCTTCTCAAATCCACGACATTACTCTTCCAATTCTTATTTGCAGTAATGCTTACCCATTTCTAGACTTTACTGCACTAGAGTACCAATACTTAAAATCCAAAGTGTCTAACTAGCCAAGCCCGTTTCTACAGTACTTCCTTGAAAACAATAAAACAAGTCTAATTAAAAACATATTCAAATTGTCAAAACAGCCTCTCTTAAACAAAGGTGGACCATTCCTCCTCCCTGTAACTCCTTGCAAACTACAGCAAAAACGAGGGAGATACAATTCAATATGCACAGTTATGGGATGCTCTTGTCAATCCTTTAATATATAGGTCAACATAGAATTCATACATTAAAATATAGATAGAGAAAATCACATTTCCAAACAAAAGGATAAAGCAGGACATTACACCTTTTTCAGATCAGCTAAAATTACGGGACTGCCACTTCTGCATATGACAGATGTTCCTTTAAAGTCAAACTCCATTTTTGCAATGTCGAGCTCCATTTCTTCCTTGTCTCGCTCAGCCATCACTACAACAGTTCCCCCACATAGGTTCTCATTGGCTATGGCAAGCTGATTCAGTAATGAACCCTGCACACCCAGCCATGTTATTAGTGGTTGGGATATACGCAGATATCTCAAAAAGCCAAACCAGCAGAGGAAGATCACTTTGGCATGAAAACAATAAACTGCTATATATTTAAATTGTTTTTAACAAATAATAATAGTTCATTGAGAAAATGATAAGGATAGCAACAAGGTATCCAAAATATGGTCACAGTGCAATCTTACCAATTTATCGCTCCAGCCAAGAATCAAAGTATGGTTTTGCTCAACCACCTCACTTTTTCCTTTCCTCAGTGAATCAAACTTCTCAGAAATTGCATCAGATACAAGCCCAAGCATCATTGCAAATATAAGCATCCCGCCAAAGCTAATGGAAACCGCAACTAACCTGGGACCAATACCTTCGGAGCTGGCGTGGTTGCCAGAATCAGCAACATAGGTCCAAGATAACCAGAGGCAATGTGCTAAATCCTCGGAAGTTACACCAAAAAGGGCCAACCCTCCAAGAAAAATTAGCAAAAGTGTTGCAACTAACAAAACAAGTGGCTTAGCATATGGGTGAACTGATAAAAAGACATCAACCCAATATGCTATTTGTTTCTTTAGAGAAATTTGTTCTGATATATTGTCAGACAATCTTGATTTTGACACATAGTCAATGTACTTGAAAATAGTAAGAGGGATAAATATAAGTGTGAAGGAGGAAAAAAGTGCTAGATTTCTTTTGAAGTTTCCACTCGCAAAAGTATTAGGGTCCTGACTTATAGCACTGGTAATGTTTAGGGGGTCCAACTTATGCCACGCATATAATCTGAGATTAAGGCTGACAATCTCACCCTACAAAGAAAAAAATAAAAATGTAGTTTGGTTCGTCCCTAGGACATGATGCAAACATGTGAAAAATAAGATTGCATTAAGGGTAGGAAGACCAAATAAGATGGAAAAGCATAATAGAACTAAATGGTTTAAAGCTATGATGCATCAATACTTCCAGTTGCTCCACATTGCCATATCGGATACATACCCAATATTGATAATCTTTAATACTTAATGGATGTGTCATGTGTATCGATGGAGTAAGTATCTGAGTCTCCTTTCTTTTCTAAAATAAAAACAAATTCAATATTTTCTACTTCACTCTAGTACTCTTAAAAAATTACCTTTCTCATATGTTTTATAAAGACCATCCGAACAGACTTTGCTCTTCAATTTTATTTTTTTGTTTCACACCATACAATTCTTCGATTTGGTATAGTATTCTATTAATAAATAGGATCCAAGCACAAAACTCAAACTACCTTTGATGACAAAAGAAACCAAGGAGGCACACATACGACACAAGATATATATACAATAGGACTCAAACACAGGGATACGGCAAGAGAAATATAAAATGATACAAAATATGGTCAGGAGTGTCCAAAAATATCTAATACATATACATGTCCAACACGAAAACAAGGACTGTTGTGAAGTATCCTTACTTCTTTGTAAAGCACACAACCAGTTGCACAAAAAGCATAGAGAGAGAAACCGACTCATTTATCTTATTTTTATGCAACACAAGAAACTCCAGACTCCAACTTAAAAATTTCATCAAATAGGCCCCACATGTATTGGGGTGGGGTTTTTGTTGTGAAATAAAACCATTGCCCTAAAGAGTTAGCTCAGTTGGTAGAGCTATAAGACATCAAGTGTGAGCATTTGGGTTCAAACCCTGGCAGCTGCACAATTTACCTCTCCCCCGTCAAACTCTGAACATCAAAATTGTCAAACCAAATAAAACCTTTGCAAAAATTGATTGGCTATGCAATTGTTGAATACACCTCAACATACTTTGCCTCTCCAATCATGCAACTCTATACAACCTTCATTGTAGATACTCTTAGCAATCTCTAAGTATCTTCTTAATTTAGAATTTTGGAGAAGCAGTTATATATTTATTATGCTTTACGAACTTTTATGCAAATCTATCATTCTTCTTCTTCAAGAATAGGTGTAAAGCTAGTTAAATTTGTCATATCAGATATGCATAATGTTGAAAGAGGAGGGATTCACTTACTCCAAGAATAAGTTTTTTAAACTTACTCAACATTTTAGCCATCAATTCTAGAAAATCCAAAGGTTTAGATCTACTCTCTAATTCAAACCATTGGATTCCCCTGGTAAAATGCTAAAAAGTCAACAGTTGAAAGCTTATAACAGATAAGCTAACCAACAAGTGTGAAATGATGCACAAGGTCACTCTAACCTACTTCATTCATAAAAACTTCTCTAACAAAACAAAACTACTTGTTTTTTTTTCTTAATTCATTAAGAAATAAGCTCTCAACTTATAATTCACTAAAAAGTCTAATTGTAACAGTAAACACACCTGCAACTTATTGAGTTGGCTTTGTAGATGTATATTTCTTAACATCAACAGCATCAAAAACGCAATAGTCAAAATCTGCACCAAAAAACAAATCAACTATAGTAACATAGAAAGTGAAAAATAAAGTATATATATATTTTTATGTACCTACCACAAGAGCAAGGTGATAACGAAATTGTGAAAACCAGATGAAGTTGTAGTACTTCTTGGGAAACGATTTTTCTTTCTTCTCCACATCGGTAACAGAAACGGTTGGAATTGAAGTTGGAGCGCGTGAGAATTGAACTGTGCGGCGGCGGTGTGGAATAGGTTGGGGTTGTGTATATGGCTTTGACTTGAATCGACGGTTGTATTGCGGTGTTTGTGACGACCGTGGAAACGACGGCGACGGGAAGTACCAATCTCTGCCGGAAGAACCCGCCGACGAGTCAGAATATAAGGACATTTTTGGTATTACAAAAGGATTAATCAAAAAGCTTAAATTAGTCCGTTTAAATGAACGTCTCACACATAATGACCAAAATATCAATTCGATTCTTATAAATGACACTTAATAGTTACACATATTATATCGAAAATGATTATCTCATTGCCACCGAATCACTACATCAAATATATAATTATAATAAGTATGTTTACTTGACTTTAGTGATGGTGTTGTGTGATGACTTTTTTTAATTTCCATGAAAAGGTACATAGTCTCAATTATAAAAAGGTAGTTTAAAAATAATATAAATGTATATTTATTCACCTATACAAACTTCAATTCATATTTAAGTAAAGTTAAATTGAAACTCAACCTAAAATGTAAATAGTAGTTTAATGAATGATAAAAATAATTGTAATATTTAATCATTCATTAAACCCATTAACTGAGTTAAAGAATGATTCTTATTGAGAGAGAAAAAAACTAATATGCATAGTTGAGAATCAAAATGCAAATGTTTAGTGATAAGGTATTTCTAACACAAATGAAAGAATGCAAACTTTACATATCAAGGGTAACAAAAATTGAACGAACTCCAAACCCTTCATTTGGATATATGAAAGTCGTTCAAAACAAAAACATATATGCTAGAAAAGTACACACAAGTGGTAAAAATGCAAACTTTTTAGCCGAATGTGATAGAAAATTACATAAAAATATCAAATAGTTTAAAAACAAACATTTTCTCTTTTCAAACACGAAAAACAAAAGTTTGAACTAATAGTAAAACAAAAATGGAAAAGATTAACAAGAAGAAGAAGATATGAAATGAAATAGTAGAGATGAAGAATTAGATATGAAATGAAATGTGAGAGATGAAGAAAAAGATATGAACAAAATGTGAGACAGAAATAAACGATATGAAATATCTCCATTCTATTATAAATATAATTAAAGTTGTCAATTTCAGAGGTCTAAGATAAGATAAGAAGAAATATCTCCATTCTATTATAAACATACTTAATATGAAGTCTCTAATAGAAATTCAATAATTAGTAAGTTATGTATGAGATTACAAATTAATTCTAGAACATTATTCTATTATTCTATTAGAAGATATAAGATTGGCATACATCTCATACAATACCATGTTTAATTGACAAAGATTGAGTTGAGGGTAGTATAGTAAACTCACGAGTTAAACATGATGAATAGTTTCAATGTATCTTAGAGGATGAAACTCCCATTGATTTCAAGCTTCCATTACCCTACCTAAATTCATATTAGAATATACTAAGGAGTTTCCATAATTAAAAAAATTGTGGAAAAGAGTTCAACAAAGTTGATTTTGTTAAATCCTTATGAGGACATTTATTGAATTTTTGAGTAAAACCAAGATAATAATTACAAGCAAAGCAAATATCATGATATCCTTTATAAACAACTATATATATATATATTTCTTGTTATTTTACTCATCATTACTTTTAATCATTCTCCATACAAATTTTTTTTGGTTCAAGTCTATGTGAAGAAAAAACAAAACAAAATAAAATTTATTTTTTTTAATTAAAATGACATGTTTTCATTGATCCAATACATGGTTTAAATATATTCTTTATATTTTTTTTCTATACAACATTAAAATTCACTATATTTATCATATATTTCTCTATTTTTACTATCTTTTTCACATATTTATCTATTCTTATTTTCTTTTCTCCAACCAAATGAAGCTTTAGACTCTCCAATTTTCATATTTATGAAGTATATCATTCCCCCAACATAACCAATTATCTTAGATGATAAGGAGTGAAACTTCTCTCCATTATTGGAGGGATTACTTATATTTTTTTTAAGTGTTATTCTCATTTGATTTTTTCTATATATTTCAATATAACCGTTATCTTTAATAATGGAGAGAAGTCTAATTTAATAATGGAGAGGAGTGTGATTTAATAATAAGAGCATTGGCCGAAATATAAGAAAACTTTCACTTCCATGTTTAATGCACTACAATAAATATAACTTATTTTCTTATGGTTACACTTTTCCCATTTTATATTTTAATATATAGAAATAATATAGATACTAGAAAAGGAAATTACATGCTTCATCTAAAAAACTTATATTGAGAAGAAAAAAAACATGATAGTTCTTTTTTTTCTTTTAAAAATACATGATGATTTATCAAGTACATAAATTTTTGTCTTCCCTATAGGAATCATAAATTGATATATAGAATGATACATAAATTGCTACAATAAAATGGGAATAAATTTAATAACATAGTATTTTTTATTATGCATCTATAAATAATATATACTGACGTAAAATTAGCTATTACTAATTTAGTAAATGTTAAAACATTATTTGTTTATTTTTAATATTAAAATATGTATGAATTTTATGAAAGTATATAAATGTGGAATGACTCACTCTCACAGCTTCTGCAAAACATTTCTTCCAATTAACGTTCACCAAAAACCCTAACCCTCGATTGCATTGTGGTAAGTCCTCATCTCAAACTTCAAATTTCAAAACCTCTGCGTCCTTTTCTCAAACACCCTTTGTGCTAAAGTTTCCAAATTCACCATCAAAATTTGATTTTTCACTATCATGGATGATCTGGAGAAAGCAATTCTTATCATATTTGATGAATCTGGTGCCACTGATAATGAGTTGAAGAAACGTGCTGAGAACTATTGTAATGAAATAAAGGAGAATAAGTCATCAATTTGTAGATTGTGCATTGAAAAACTATGCTTTTCAAATCTTGTTCAAGTTCAGTTTTGGTGCCTTCAAACCTTGCATGATAGGATCAAGGCATGTTACTTGTCAATGGCACCTGAAGAGATATACATGATACGAAGCTCTGTGTTTTCCATTGTATGTCTTGAACCTGTTGATGACAAGAACCGTAGAAGGGTTCTGGAAGGTCCTGCTTTTGTAAAGAACAAGCTTGCACAGGTTTTGACCACTTTGATTTACTTTGAGTACCCTTTGATGTGGTCATCTGTGTTTGTCGATTTTTTGCCGCATTTGAGCAAAGGGAATTTGGTTATAGATATGTTTTGTAGAGTCTTGAATGTGTTGGACGATGAGTTAATTAGTTTAGATTACCCACGAACTGGTGAGGAGTTGACGGTTGCGGCGCGGGTTAAGGATGCAATCAGACAGCAATGTGTGTCTCAGATAGTGAGATCCTGGTATGACATTGTATCCATGTATAGGAATAATGACGAGGAGCTATGTGCTAGTGCTTTAGATTCCATGAGGAGGTATATTTCTTGGATCGACATTGGATTGATTGTGAATGATGCTTTTATCCCCTTGTTATTTGATCTGGTTTTGGCTGGAAGCCTGTCTGATTCGCTTCGTGGTGCTGCTATCAGATGCTTGTTAGCCGTAGTTTCTAAGAGAATGGAGCCGCAATCGAAACTATCTTTGCTTCAAAACCTTCAAATTAGCCGAGTGTTTAGGTTGGTGGCAGAGAATGGTGACACCGAGTTGGTTTCTGATATATCTTCATTGCTTACTGGCTATGCCGTGGAGGCCTTAGATTGCTTTAAACTTATCCACTCTGAGGATGCTAAAGGAGTCTCTATGGAGCTTCTGAATGAAGTTTTGCCCTCGGTTTTCTATGTCATGAAGAACTTCGAGTTAGATGATACATTTAATGTAGTCCAGTTTCTTTCAGGTTATGTTGCCACTCTGAAGAACTTTTGTCCGTTGAGAGAGAAACAATTATTTCACGTGGGTCAGATATTGGATGTTATCCTTGCGCTTATCCGTTATGACCCCACATACCGCACTAATCTTGAAGTGATGGACAAAATTGGGAAGGAGGAGGAAGACAGAATGGTTGAGTTTCGAAAGGATTTATTTGTTCTGCTACGCACTGTGGGTCGTGTAGCACCTGATATAACTCACCTGTTTATCCGGAATTCATTAGCAAGTGCTGTTTCGAGTTCGTCAGAGAGCAATGCTGAAGAGGTGGAAGGGGCACTCTCTCTTTTATATGCACTTGGAGAATCCTTGAGCGATGAATCCTTGAGATCCGGAAGTGGATTCCTGAGTGAACTGGTGCTCACCCTTCTATCAACGAAGTTTCCTTGCCACTGTAATAGGCTAGTTGCTCTTGTTTATTTGGAGACAGTGACGAGATACGTTAAATTCATTCAGGATAATACTCAATATATTCCTATGGTTCTGGCTGCCTTTCTTGACGAGAGAGGCATACATCATCCGAACATCAATGTAAGTTGCAGGGCCAGTTATTTGTTTATGAGGGTTGTGAAATTGCTGAAGGTGAAACTGGTTCCTTTCATACAGACAATTTTGCAGGTAGCATTATATACTCATTTCTTCTTTCATGTTTTTTTGTATTTTAAATCAAATCTTATATTCTATAAAACAAAATTTTATAGGAACTGTTCCTGACATCCTGACTTTTTTATTTGCCCTTGATGTGCATGGATGAATTGTGTGATTGGTTACATCCTCATTCTCCACATCTCCTTGATTCCTTTGAATGTTCTATTGAATTCTCAGAGACTGCAAGATACAGTTGCCCAATGCACAATTATGAATTCTTCAACAGAAGTTGTGTCAGGGTCTGAAGATGGTAGCCACGTTTTTGAGGTATACATCTGAATGTTTCGGGATAAGGGTATTTCTTTGAAATTTAAGGTTGTTGTTTATTTTATTAATGCTCTGATTGACTCACTTGACAGGCAATTGGGTTATTGATTGGAATGGAAGATGTCCCGCCTGAAAAACAATCTGATTATCTATCTTCTTTGCTCCATCCTCTTTGTCAGCAGGTTACTCTCGACTAAAAAATTACAAGATTTGAGAAATATTTCCCTTTGTTCCTTGTTTCCCAAAATGATTTATGCTTAAAGATTATTACTGTTGGCATTTGATGCACATTTTTCATATGCTTGTTTAACCCAGGTTGAGACGCTGCTCATAAATGCCAATTTATCGACTTATGAGGAAACTAATGCCAAAATTTCCATAATTCAGCAAATTATCATGGCAATTAATTCTCTCAGCAAGGTTCTTATCTAATTTAGGCTTCTTATGGTTTTAGTTTGTTAAGACGATCTGACATGGTCTTTTATAAAATCTTTAGAAACGATAAGCAGATTTACATTTAATATGGTTTTATTTCAATTCTGAATTTCAAAAGGATAGCATACTGGGAAGAAGCATCAATACTTTTGTTTTCTCTCATTCTTATCATTTCCTACATGATGTAGGGCTTCAGTGAGCGTCTTGTAACCACTAGCCGCCCTGCGATCGGTCTCATGTTTAAGCAGGTTAGTAATTTTCAATTTGTTTTGGTTCACACTCTGGTGCGGTGTATGGTATATGACATGTATATTTTATGTCATTTTTGTAACTAAGTTTATGGAAAACTTTGAGGGCGAGTCTCAATGCAACGGTAAGGTTGCTACTATCTTATGACCTGGAGGTCACAAATTCGAATCTTGGAAACAACCACTCAGTTTTTCTGCTTGCGGGGTTAGTTTGTGTACATTTACCATCCTAGACTCCATCAGGTGGGAGTCTCGTGCATCGTGCCGTCATTTATGAGAATTCGAGTTTTTTTCTGAATGTGCATAACCCATCTTTGCAACATCCTTTGTATGGGTGATAGTTTTGTGTTAACTCTATCTCTGTTTTTTATAAAACTTTATTGTGTTGTTGTCTCTTAATCCGTCATCTTCTGCTAATTCGCTCATTCTTTCTTCTATATAGACATTGGATGTACTTCTCCAAGTTCTCGTTGTATTCCCAAAAGTAGAACCTCTTAGGAGCAAGGTATGAATTAGATTTATGGACTGGACTTCTTTAGTTAAATGGTCAGTAATTGTCACCTAATATCCATGCATGGCATATAGGTCACATCTTTTATACACCGCATGGTGGATACACTAGGACCATCCGTCTTTCCTTACCTTCCAAAGGCATTGGAGCAATTGCTTGCAGAAATTGAGGTACATTTTGTCTACAATCTTGTTCATATTTTCACAAATTCCAGATCTAAATGTGTTTCATTGCATTGCTTTTTTCGTTCAATGTTCACTCATTGGAGATTAATTCTGAAAATGCTTGTTATGGTGGTGGAGTTGGTGGCAAGAGGAATTGAAATGTGACGCCATTGAGAATGATATTACTCTCATTTGTCATATTCATTTATTGTTGGAGCATTTTTTAATTGATGATCCTTTCAACCTGTGATGATTAAATCAAAGCATTGAAATTTTAGTGTTTACGATGGATGATAGTGCAATCAAATTTTTTGTTTCTTTATTATATATGTAGTACTTTCTTTCACTGAATAATTTTCTTCCCTTTAAAAGCAATACTTTGTTGCCTCTAACCGATTTCATGTCTAATGCATATGAATTTGGTCTGTGTATCTAGTCGGTTTCCTGTAGTGCACAACTTATTACTGGAGGGTCTCTGTGTGTGTGGACCATGGTTAATGATGTTGTAGGTTAGGTGGTTGGTTGACAGTAATCTTTGTTTACTGAGTTTGGTTTACTTTATGAAGTTGAGTTAGCTTCCTTTTGCCTGTTTCCGGCATAATAAAGAGAAAATTGTGTAATGTCTTGATAATGCTTTATTGCAGCCAAGGGAGATGGTTGGTTTCCTTGTGTTACTCAATCAACTTATCTGCAAGTTCAGTACTAAGGTGCGTGACATTGTGGAGGAAATATTTCCAGGTGTTGCTGATCGGATATTCAGTGTTATTCCAAGAGATGGATTGCCTTCAGGTCCTGGTGCAGTCACTGAGGTATGAAATCCAGTTTCCTAAAATATGACCATTCCTTTCAATTTACTTGCTTTAGATTACCCTTGTCATATGATTGCTTTTTACGATTTGGATTCTGTTCATCAAATATTTCCGAAGTTGTTCAGACAGTTTGTGTTTTATGATAATATCTGTGCTCCTTGCTAGTTTTACTGTCAATGTCTAGTATTTTATGTTCTTTTTTTTAGTTTCCATAAATTATGGAACCGTAAAATGGAAACTTTGATGGATGTAAGAGAAGTGAAACAGTGACACTTTTTATATCCTTTAACACAATTTATTTGTTCTGTTTCTTAGTTGGTAGCTATATTCTGCTGACTTTGAATATGCTATCATTCTTAGAAACTTATCTTTTGCATTTCGATTTAATCCTTTTTTGTGGTTCTAAACTCTTAGATATGCATGATAGGATTATATTTTCTTTTTTTAGGAAATTCGTGAATTGCAAGAACTTCAGCGGGCATTGTATACATTTCTTCATGTGATCACTACACATGACCTGTCTTCTGTATTTATTACCCCAAAAAGTAAAGCATACTTGGATCCAGTGATGCAGTTGCTTTTGTACTCTTCTTGTAACCATAAGGATATTCTTGTAAGAAAGGTATGTGTAACAGTTGCTATTTATTTAACTTTGGATAATTAGTTTTCCGGTATTAGCATTTTTAACATAATCTAAAATCCGAATCATTTTTTTGTTGCAATCTAGGCATGTGTACAAATTTTTACTAGACTAATTAAAGATTGGTGTGCTCAGCCTTACGAAGAAAAGGTAGATTCCACTTGCTTCTACTTATCCTGTTTTTTGAGTATTTTTTTGGTTATGCTAAATGGTTGGTTAATGGTTACAGGTTCCTGGTTTTCGAAATTTTATGATCGAAGCATTTGGAATAAACTGCTGTTTGTATAGTGTGTTGGACCGATCTTTTGAGCTCCGTGATGCGAATACTGTAAGTCTCACTTTCTCTTCTATAAATTCTTTTAGCTGCGAATACTGCTCCTTGTTATAACAGGTTATATTTCATTTTTTATCCTGTGAAAAAACTAGTTGCATATGATTTGTTTTTAAGAACAATGGCCATAACTAGAGAAGAGTTCAAGAAAACTCCAGAGTGAAATTTTTTTAAAAGTTGATTTTTTAAACTTGTAAATAAAAAATGATGTTAATGAAAGTGAACATTCGTAAATGTAATTTATTCAAAGTAATGAAAAGAGGACGATGAGTATAAAAGGGCGTAGATGACTACTATAGAATATAAATATTTAGGATTTTAAATGTAAATATAGAGTTCTGGGGCTAGCTTGCTAATCCTTCTGGAAAATGATTGTTCTCCCTAAGTGGTAGTTGAATGCAGTGATCATGTATTAGGTGATACAGTTTGTTGAGAAATTTGAATTCCGTATTTTAGTGCTCTGCTTTGATGGTTTTCGGTAGTCATTTTCTTCTCGCATTTCATTATTTTCTCCTTCCTATGCAGTTTGTTTTGTTTGGAGAAATTGTGTTGGCTCAGAAGGTCATGTATGAGAAGTTGGGAAATGATTTTCTTGTTCATTTTGTATCAAAAGGATTTTCTGCTGCACATTGCCCACCAGATCTGGCAGAACAATATAGTCAAAAGTTGCAGGTAATCGAATTGTCTGGAGCTGAAATACTACAGTATAAATTTCTTGCCCCTGTTGAAGAAAGTTTAGTTCATTATTTTTGTCCTATATTATGTCCTTTACCTATCTAAACTTGTCACATTATTCTTTCCTGAAAGTTCTTTCTATGCTCACGCTTATATGTCATTCAAGGAAAATTTATTTGTCTTTAGTGAATCTTATTTTATATTTTATGGTTATACTATTAAGTTTGGTCAATATTAGTGACAATCATTTCCATCCTGACCCCTTTATATGCATTTATTTTCAATGTAATGCTGGACAATTTGAAATGATTGTCATCGTCATGTATAAGGATCAAAGTGAAAATATCGTCATGTATAGGGACTAATTAGTCTGTATTTGCTCCGTACATGTATCAATCATTTTCAATCTGGCCCTTTTGCTTAACTTCAGGGAATGGTATTTTATCGAAGACAGATGGCCAAGGCCAAGTTGAAAATACGTGTACATATAGGAATTTGAATTATTTTTTCTTATTTTAAAAAGTTTATTTTATTTATTTTTATATATGCTAAAGTAAAAACCCAGTGTCACATATAGGGACCAAAACTGTAGTTTACATTGTTTACTAGGGGAATCATCCATCGAAAACCTCATGCAAGAGCCCTAATGTTTGCTTTGCTTCACTTTCTGCAGGGTAATGATATCAAGGCACTAAAATCTTTCTATCAGTCACTTGTAGAAAATTTGAGATTGCAGCAGAATGGAAGCCTTGTTTTCAGATAGCATACTTATATTGGAAAAAAATCTGAGTTCTATTCCTAGGTGGCTCTATTTTTCGGCCGTGTCTTAAATTGCAGCTATGATATCAGTCTACACAAAGGTAACTAATAATTGAAGTTTATTTTTAAGGGGCATTGCAATTCATTTAAGTGAAATTGCACTTGGTACCATTGAGGTTTGTCATGATGACACATACATCCTATTTAGTTTAAAAGTAATATTTACCCCCACATGCATTCCGTGTTGCACTCACACCCCTCAACCTAATGAAAACTTGTAGAATGTGTGTCGCCCGTGCTATATGTGGTTGCAAATGTTTGAAAACTACATTTTATGGCCTTAAAACATAAGTATATGCCCACTTTAGCAGGATCAGTTTGGCCGTAGTAACCATTTTTGTTTGTGTTCAACTTGGGCATGAGATTATCTCACTCTAGATTTTAAAAAATCGACATTTTTTGAACATTTGCAAAATTGCAATCTCAAACAGCATGTGCTGCTACACATAGGATGACTGTAGGGGCTTGAGTAAATACCGGATGCAAAATCGGGTGTAATTTTCCCGATTTCTGTATTCTCCCTCGATAGTGCGATGATGAGATTTTGGTGAATATTGCAGGGTGGGTTGTGTATATAACTTTTGTGGATGAGCTATGGGATACTCTCCTGCCCTTAATTTTGACCTGTTCTTATGGAATTCACTAAAGTAGTGCAGATCTTGCCTTTATTCTTTTGTCCCATACTTGTAAAATTTGAGACTTTCTCATAAATTTTGAGTTCCACCAATCCATTTAAAACTTATCTATACCGAGTTCAAAATTTTGGGCATTTGATCCTTAACTATATGCCCTTGGGCTACTTTTTTTATATATAAAAAGTTTTGATACCAATTTAGCTTATATTCATTTTTCTTTGCACCTTGAGATTATGCTTTACATCATTGAGGTTTTTGTGTATGATGTTTGTGCAAAATTTACATAATGATGTTTTTATTCATTATGTTTGTGCTTTACATAATGAATAAAATTGTAGTGTTGTTGATTGTATAAATTGTTACCCATGCACCAAAATCCTTGAGCTACCTAATTAATCATCATTGTCTTGTATTCTAGATCATGCCATAAAGTAACTAATAAGGGAACCATAAATGAGAATTGCAGGGTTTGGAATTACATGATCTCAGCTTATATAGTAGCTACATGATATCTAGGTGCTCAGAGAAAAATGGTCTAAAACTTGTCCTCAAATTAGAGATCAAAATTTGTGCAAAATTTCACTTATTTGTAAAATATTTGGTCACATTTCTATTTCAATATACTCACCAAACAAAGACAAACCAGAAAGTTTATATAACATTCAAATAAAAAAATTAGTATCATACTACAAAGTATAACTTGTATCTTGGTGGCCACTTATAGAGACACATTTCCCCTATAAAGGTCATAAACATGTTAGAAATAATTGAAATCTTGGTCCTTAATGCCAGGGATCAATTTAAGGAGCATTGCCTCAATCTAGTGAAAATCACAATTTTAATATTTTAAATATTGAAATACACCATTCAGTCACAAATTTCTATCCTTGAATCCTTAACACCCTCCAATCTTTAATATTTTCCCCAACACCAGCTACTAATTACAATGCTCAGTAGTTGAAGTTCCAAATTTCCAATACCACATACCCTTTGAATATCACTTTAGTAAAGAAAAAATTCATTAATTTTAGTATTGTAAAAGTATATAAAATGAAAGAGACTAGAGCAAGAAAGAATAGAAAAGTAATTTGAAAGTCTTGTATTATTTTGATGATTTTACAAAGAGAAAACCTAGCCCTTAAATAGCAAAAGGGAAAGACTAAACAAAAGCAGAAGAGTTGTAACAGAATCTGTTACAACTCCTAACCAATCTAAAGCGGTAACTGCATTAAGCAGTTACTTCACATGTAAGCCATATTTTGCACATGTGCCTAAAGGCTAAACAAAAAACAAAACATTACAAGCTTAAGCAAGACTATTAAACAGAAAACAAACTTAATCTGAATTCTCTAATATACCCCTCCCCTGAAACTTAGGGTAGTTGACTACTGGTTGACTACTGAAGAGAGATCAATAACTCTCAGTTGCTTCCTTAAGCTTAAGAATCTTGCAGTTGCTAGAGGCTTGGTGAGTACATCAGCTGTCTGAAATCCATAAGGGATGTGTTTCACTTGAAGAGACTTGCCTTGAATTATGTCTCTTATAAAAAACAAATCAAGTTCTATGTGCTTTGTTCTATTGTGGAGAATAGGATTGTGAGCCATAGCAACTGCGCTTAGATTGTCACACAATATAAGAGGAACATGATGAGAAACCTTGAGTTCAGACATCAATGACTCAACCCAAATCATTTCTTGAGAGGCAAGAGCGAGACGCCTATATTCAGCCTCAGTGCTAGATCTAGAGACAGTTTGCTGCTTCTTGGACCACCAAGTGATTAAGTTAGGACCAATAAACAAGCAAGCACTTGATATGGACTTTCTGTCATCAATGTCAGTAGCCCAATCTGCATCATAGAGAGCTGTTAAGGTTATAGGCAGAGAAGGATCAGGAACAACAGCCTTTAGATGTATGCCAAGAGTGAGTGTGCCTTGTAGGTATATGAGAATCCTTTTCACAGCAACCCAATGTTGTTCAAGAGGGTTGCTCATGTATTGGTAGACCTTGTTGACACTATAAGCTAGATCAGGTCTAATAATAATGGCATACTGAAGAGCACCAACTACTGATCTGAACAGAGTAGGATTATCAAAAGGATTGGAATCAGATTTGGTGAGTTTGCAGGTAGTTGCCATAAGAGTAATACTGGGTTTAGCAGACTCCATATTAGCCTTTTTGAGAAGATCCCTGATATATTTAGTTTGTGAGAGAAATAGAGTGTGATCAGGAAGATGTTTAACTTCAATGCCAAGGAAGTAGTCCAGGTTTCCTAATTTCTTGAGAGCAAAGGCATTGCTAAGTTTATCAACTAAAGCTGAGATATGAGAGCTTGAAGAACCAGTGATGATGATATCATCAACATAGACTAGCACAAATAACTTGGAGGTGGCAGTGATAGAGAGAAAGAGAGAATTGTCACACTTGTTGTTTTGAAAACCAAGTTTAAGAAGATTAGCTTTGAACTTCTCAAACCATTGCCCAGGGGCTTGTTTAAGCCCATATAAAGCCTTGTGCAGTTTACAGACAATGTTTTTATCACCATTATGAAAGCCAATAGGTTGTGTCATGTAGACTTCCTCATGTAGAACATCATTGAGGAAAGCATTGTTTATGTCAAGTTGCTGAATACCCCATCCATAAGTGATAGCAAGGGTCAGAAGGGTTCTGATAGTGATAGGCTTGACAACTGGTGAAAAAGTTTCATTGTAGTCTATGCCTTGTTGCTGATGAAAACCCTTAGCAACAATTCTGGCTTTGTATTTGTTGATAGAGCCATCAGGGTTTTCTTTTATTTTGAAAACCCATTTGCAGCCAATAGCCTTCTTGTGTGGGGGTAGAGGAACCAAAGACCAAGTGCTTAGCTTGAGCAAGGCATCATATTCATCTTGCATAACTGTTTTCCATACTGGATTTAGTAAAGCTTCCTTGGGTGTAGATGGTTCAGTTTGGACAAGAAACAAACTTGCAAGATTAGGTAGAAATGACTTGTTGATGCCAGATTTGGATCTTGTGGTCATAGAGTGAGAGGAGATGATAGCAGGGGTTAGGAGTATATGGTTGATGGACTGGAATCAGTTGGGGAAATGGATTCAGTTGAGGGACTGGAGGTGGTAGGAGGAGTGGAATTATTGATGGGAGTAGATGATGAGGATTGTGGTGAATGAGGTTGGGGTGTATTATGGTGGGTTGGTGTGGCATAGGTTGAAGAAGGATGGATGAGGTGTGTATGACTAGGGGAGTAGGATGATGGAGTTAGGTTTTCACAAGGGTTTGGTGTTTGGTTGAGAGTCTTGTATGGGAAAACAGATTCATTGAAGGTGACATCCTTGGATATATATAGCCTGCCATCTTTGGATAGACATTTGTATCCTTTGTGGACAAATGAGTAACCCAATAAGGTGCATTCACTTGACCTATATTGAAGTTTGTGAGTGTTGTAAGGTCTAAGAAGAGGGAAGCAGGCACACCCAAATACTCTGAGATCTGTATAGGTTGGATTGGTGCCAAACAGAAGAAAGTAGGGTGAGTTATTGTTGAGGGTGGCAGATGGAAGCCTATTGATGAGATACACATATGTAGTAAAGGCATACTCCCAAAAAGATGATGGCAGACTAGCATGAGCAAGTAAGGTCAATCCTGTTTTCACTATGTGCCTATGTCTCCACAGTTCCCTGTTGGTGATGGGCATGTGGGCAGGATAACCTATGAATGATGCCCAGACTTGAAAGATAGACAATGAATGGTCTAAACTACTCTCCTCCATCACTCTGGACAGCTTTAATAGTAATATTAAACTGATTGTGAACTAGTGTAAGAAATTGTTTAAACATAGGCAAAATGTCCGACTTTTGTTTGAGTAGGTAGATCCATGTATGTTTGATTTTAGCATCAACAATAGATAGATAATACTTAAAACGAGATTCAGATATAATAGGTGCAGACCCCCACAAATCTAGGTAAAGTAAATCAAAGGGATTAGAATAAGTGTTTATGGACTTAGGATAATGAATTCTATGTGCTTTGCCAAGTTGACAAGAATTACAGAAAACAGGGACAACTTTATTAGAAAGAGAAATGTTACAATGAGAGAGTACAGTGTTTACAATGTTTTTGTGGGCATGTGCTAACCTACAATGTCACAAGAAAGAAGAAGAACTAAGTCTACAATTAGAATCAGCTGAAGCAGTGGACATGAAATTGTCCTCTGGATTGGTAGTTGTGGCATTGTAGGCAGACTTTGGAGGAAACAAGCTTTGAAAGACATATAGACCTTCTGAGGTGATAGATCCTTTGAGTAGAATGATATTAGAACCCTGTGATTTGACAAAGCACTCATTAGGGTGAAATTCAAAATAGCATGCATTGTCCTTTGCAAACTGTGACACACTTATTAGATTTTTGGTTATTGAAGGTACAAGAAGCAAATTATTTAGAGTTAAGGAGATATGAGAGTGTAAGGGAGAATAGAAAGTGGTGTTGCCACTGCAAGAAATAAGTTCTTTGGTGCCATTACCCATATACAAGTGCTCAGGCCCATACTTCTCAACTGGATGGTGAACTAGGGTAGGGTCAGAGGTGATGTGGTTTGTAGCCCCTGAATCTGGATACCACAGTTGCTGTTTTGAATCTGAATCTGCAGTTGTGACATGCATAACATAGGGAGCAGGACCAAGAAGAGAAGGATGTTGATGTCCATTGAGAGGTGGTGGTGGTGTGTATTGTTGTCTGGACTGGTTTATAGGTTGTGGGTAGTAGGGATAGTATAGGGCAAGAGCATGATAGTTATTGTAAGTGTGATATGGGTTAGATGTTCTTGAAGGGTTAGGATTTGGTCTTGAGTTTCTTTGAAATGAGGAAGAAGACTGGTTTGTGTTATAGTAAGGATAAGGATATGGATAGGAAGGGTAAGGATTAGGGTTGTTATATTGTGCAAAGTAGCACCATTGGATGCCATGTTCAGGTCTGTTGCAATGAGTGCAAAAATAACTACTCCCTAGGCCAGGTTGAGTTCTGCCACTCCTCTAAAATCTCCCACCTCTTCTATTGAACCTGTTGCCTCTGGATCCGTCACTAAAGGATGAGGGCATGGATTCAAATTTGTTGTTGTTGTTGGGGGGTGATTTGGATGACCATGATGGAGGAGAAGGTTGCATAGTGTTTGAAGCATATTCTAAGGGCTGACTTGGAGCAGGTATAGTGACCATGTTGGCAGATAGAGCATCAGAAACAGCTTTATGTCTGTTCTTTATGAGTCTTGATTCAAAAGTAAGGAGAAATTGTTCAAGATCAATGATGGCAGGGGGTTCAATTTGGCTTTCAATGGTGGTGATAACAGTTTGAAATTCTTCACCCAACTCATCCAGAATGCAGTTTATATGTTCAGCTGTTGATATAGGAGTGCCTATAGAGGCAAGAGAGTCTGTAATAGCCTTAATCTTTGAAAAATACTCTGAAATAGTGTTGGAGCCTTGTGAAATAGTGCGTAGTTGAGCTCTGAGTTGCCTGCTTCTTGCTTTTGTATGGGCATTGCAGAAAATGTGTAGTTCCTCCCATAGCTGGCAAGAAGAGGTGCATCCAAGTACTCTAGTGTGCAAAGATTCAGAGATAGAGTTTAAGATCCAAGAGAAGATGGTTTGGTCTTGTTCCTCCCAGCTAAGGAATGAAGGATTGAGTATATGATCTTCTCTGTCTGAATCAGAGAGATATCTAGGTGGAGCTTTAGTTTGTTGAATGAAACAAAAAGCTCTATTTGATTTAAGGATGGCAACCATGACTTGAATCCATGTGAGATAGTTTTTCTCACTGAGTTTGGAAGAAGGAATAGGAAGAGAGAGAGAAGGAGATAGAGATGTGATAGGAGCAGAAGCATGGAGATTTGGTGAGGCAGAATCATTGGCATTGGCCATTGATGCAACTGATACCATGTAAAAGTATATAAAATGAAAGAGACTAGAGCAAGAAAGAATAGAAAAGTAATCTGAAAGTCTTGTATTATTTTGATGATTTTACTAAGAGAAAGTCTAGCCCTTATATAGCAAAAGGGAAAGACTAGACAGAAGCAAAAGAGTTGTAACCGAATCTGTTACAACTCCTAATCAATCTAAAGCAGTAACTGCATTAAGCAGTTACTTCACATGTAAGCCATATTTTGCACATGTGCCTAAAGGCTAAATAGAAAACAAAATATTACAAGCTTAAGCAAGACTATTAAACAGAAAACAAACTTAATCTGAATTCTCTAATAAGTATTAATTGAGTATTGCAGCTGCTGCACAAAGCTAACATTACTAATGGGTGATAATACATTTGTGATATGTAAACTTTTTTTTTATTTTTCTTATAACCAAAGATAATGTATTGATACAAGGGATACTGAAGAATTGCTAGAAATGAATGTCATACCACTTACACATCATTGACCAAAAGAAGAAGAAAAAAGACTAAAATTATTTTTGTATAACTAAGGGTATCATATTATCCTATAGGTAATGAATTAATATTTTTCGGGTTGCGTGGTTTTTGCTCCTGGGAATTGTATCTTAAACTTTTTTGGTCCATATGAGAATCTAGTGTATTCTTACATCACTAGAGTAATGTCGTGTTGGTAAAAAAGAGAGACTACACTTTGCATAAAGTGAAAACCTCCTCCATTTGTGATCTGCAACCAAACCAACAGAAGTAATTCCCAAGTGAATCAATTAAAGAAAATGTAAAAACCCATAAATTTAAAATTTTGGATCAATATATGATGTCAAGTTCATGTATATAATTCATTTACTTAGCTCATTAGAAAATAATCAAGTTCATGGATATAGATCTTCTATTAATTAGACTCCTTCAATCCTAACCGATGATATTAGAGTCAATAATTAACTTAGACAAGTATTATAGCAACAATCGGTGAACATATCCATAAGGCAGGTTACATGATTCAGTTGAGAAAGAGATTGTTGGTTATTTCTAAGTATGAATTGTGTGGTGAATAAGGAGATGAGCTCAAGAGCTTATACCCTTAAAATATATAGACTTTTCTTAAGATTTGATATCAACCTATCTCATATAAAGATATCACTTTCTCAGTGCTAAGACAATATACTCTTCCAATATTCTCACCACATGTTCTTGGTAAAAGAGAAAGCTCAAATGAATCAAGCAATATAAGGGACATATTTTAATGCCCCCATATAATAAATATACCACAAACTTTTAATGTCTTGTATAATAAATTTTGTATTTGCTTGGATAATATTTTGCTTTATGTTTCTAATGTTCGTGTCTGGTTAACTCGCAATTGGACGGTTGAAGTTAAATTTGTTGTCAGAGAGGCTAACAAAGTAGCAGATTTTATGGCTAAGCTTGGGTCGCATTCGTCTACTATTCTGAAGATTTGGTCGTCAGCTCCACAAGATTGTCAATCTTATATGGACCTTGATCTCGCTCCTCTTTATTAGTTTTTTCTTATCCTTCCATTGTAGCAAAAAAAAATCAGGATATAAAAGGATATCAAGTAGAGAGAGAAAAATGATAAATATAATGAGAGAAATGAAGAGTAGATAAAATGTAAAAAATGGTAAAGAATGTTAGAATTGATGAACATAGTAGACACTCATCATTAACTTCTATCCGGTACTTGAATGTGAGAGAATAAATATTTTTATAAATATATTTATTTATTTAATTTTAAAATAAAAAATAAATATATCACCTTATTCTTATTATAAACTATGATTTAGAAAATTCCATGGCCAAATTCCATGATTTCTTCATTAATTAGAAACAATAAATTTTTTAAATGTTGACTAATTAGAAAGAGTAATGTTATATCATTCTACTAAATTCCTTATTAATTCTCTTACCCATAAAAAAGTAACATATGTCACAAAGTATTTATTTATTAGTGATTGGTTTATAAGTGACATAAGTGAGTAAGATAGGAGAATATATAATTTTCCAATTAGAAAACTAAGGAAGATACAGTGGGCCTGTAAATAAGGGGATGTTTGGGACTTGAACCAAAAAGAGAAATAAGGTTATGGTCAATTTGGCCATGAAATTCATCAATTTTCCACCTTAAGTTTCTATTCCCAAAGCTGAAAAGCTCATTAGTAATTGGCTTTTAAGTTAACAACTTTGCCACAATCTACCTCCTCTACTCTTCCTCTCACCACCCTCTTTATCTTTCAACCACTTTTTCTCTTCTTCTTATTTACTTATTTTTAAGCTTCATTTCACATTACACACCATAATGAAGGTAACTCCCATTCTATATTTATTCATGTGTGATTCTTGAAGTTATACATTGCTGAAAAAAGACCTTAATTATATCACTGGAATCTAATATCAAATGTAGTTATATGATTTTTTAAGGTTGTTTAATATATGTCTTATTGCTTTGTTATTACCAATATATATATATATATATATATATATATATATATATATATGTCTTTATATGTTTGATATAATATGACTATTAATTGTGTTTTCTTCATTTTCAGTTCCTTAGTTGGTTTGGTGGAAAACAAGATAAAAAATCAAACACATGCACAACTACTTGTAAGTCTTCACTCATTTTTCTCTTTATCCTCCCCCAAACATTAATGCATCATATTTTATGAGAATAATATCTGTCCTGTTATAAGAAATAAGAAGATAAATTATCTCATTCAGTCATTAAAATCGTGACATGTGTACCATTTAATCATTTTCTACAAAAATATTTTTAAAACTAAACAAAACAATAATACACATGTCATTCTTTTACTGGTTAAAAGATATAAGTTATCTCCTAGTATGATGAGATATTTTATTCTCTATTTTTATACCACAATATTCATTACCTTTTGCACACTAACTTCTCTCTATTATGGAAAGGATAACCTAATATATATAGAGAGAGGGTGTCTTTATCTATATAAATATGACTGCAATATCTATACATCGTCAATGTAAAAATTTATACACCGTTAGTATATCTTTCATAATTCATTTGTATTACTTTTTTTAAAGAGTACTCAATAATGTTTAAAAATGAATGATAAGCTGATAGTATATAAAACTCTTACGTATATTTTTCTCTCTAATATATATACATGCACTACATATTTTAGTTGTATTAAATGGGTTATTTTAATACTTGTCAAGAATAAAGTCATTTAAATGGTTAGACTTTTAGAGGCATAGTTTGAACTTTGGAATGAATTAAGATTTTTTTTGTATTTCACAAGTTTGCATTTTTGCGTGTTAGCTTTTAAACTATAATAAATTAGATATGCACTTATGAGATTTAGATTATCTCTATATCCATTTTCTCTAAAATATTATACTTTATCTTCCTTTAGGTCAATATAATTACATTCACATTATGTAGAAAAATATTTTATATATATACTTAATGAAGGTTTGTATAGATAAAAATAAGAGAATATTTTATATAGTTTCTTTAAACCTTATAATAAAAGTAATTTACTCTTTATACTATTGTTCATAGTTTTGCAGGATCTTGAAAATTTATTGTCCTTAATTAATTATATGAGATCTTAAACCAACACAATTCAAAGATGTAAAAATCCCTCGGAAACACCATTATATTTCAGGATTTGAGATTAGACAAAAGTAGAATGTTCAAGATCTCAAAATTACCATATATAGTTTCATATCCCAACTTTTTTATTCTTTTGATTAATGTAGTAACTTTCTCATAGTGTTGGAATTGAATAAGATATAATCATATATTATATTACTATTAGTCTTTTCTTTTTAAGCATTTTATTAGACAAAAATGACTGAATTTAAGGAATAGTGTCTACCATCTAAGGTACACATGTGTTACTATATCTTTATCAGTGTTGGATTTGGTTTTTACTATAGTACTTACATTTATTTTAATAAATTAAAGTACACATATTGTATAACATTTATGAGCCTCACTTTCCCAAATTATATTTTATTTAAGGTGTATTAATCTATATTATTAAAAAATACAATGATGGAGATTATTTTTATAATTAATGAACCTAAGTCTAAATTTTATTTAAATTTATGTACTTTATAGTTTAGACCACACTTTATATGAGACTTATCCAATATTCATTCATTAAATAATAAGATTAAATGTTTAAGTTTCTAAATAAGATAATAAATGAAACACTATTAGGTACTTAAAAAAACTTCAAATATTTTTAATGTTGAAATAGGAACTATTTGTAATAAAAAAAAATTAGATTCATTCTCCAAATTATTTTCTCTTTTAGAGTTAGTCCAATAAAGTTTTGTTGCTTTAAATATATCATTTAAGTTATTTTTTATTTTTACATTGTTCCAAGATGCTTCTCTTATTAGTTTATGGCCTAAAAATCATTTTAATTTTTTATTATGACTTCAATTACTCAAAAATCGAATGGCTTGTAAAGAAAAAATCTATCAAGTAGGACCAAGATGAAATAAAAATAAAATAAAATTATAGAGTCAAATTGAAATCAGACAACAACTCAGAAGATACTATTTTTTTTCTTCACTTATTCAACTAATACCTTCTAATTTAACATACTCACTAAATAAGTACTTTTGTTATTTTAATTTTAGAGGAGAGATCCACTTACTCCAATAGTAAGTGGAAAATGACTTACTCCACATCTTAACCATCTAATCTTGAAAAATCTAATGGTTTAGATGTACTTACCAATTCAAATCATTGAATTTTATGGTTAAGATGTGAAGTAAGTCATTTTCCACTTACTATTGAAGTAAGTGGATCCCTCCCCTTTATTTTAATACATGGTATATGATTATTTACACGTTTATATTATTTATACCTGCTATAAATTAAACTTATTATGCGATTAAAGTAATTAAAATTTCAATTTTCAATTATCTACTAACCACAAAGAGTTAATATAAGTTTTATATAAAAATATATTTTTTATTCATGAATAGTCTAAAATTAACACCTTTTATTCTAAAAAATAATTATGAATTGAAGTACAAGCTCCCTCTCTTCTATTCTAATAACTAGTTATATATAGTTTTATGCAACAAACAACAAAATGTTGATTTCACAAGTAAAATGCATATTAACCAAAGGGTATATTTAAATATATTATTTTCTCAACTTTTAATCACACCTAACATTCGATACATGTAGTCGATTCGATATTCGATAAATACTTGTTCTTGTATGAAACTCTCTAGCATACCTTAGGTTTATTGTGAATATAAAAGTGTGTTCGTCCTTTGGTTGTGTTACACAGATCAAAGAAAACAAGAGCATAGAGAAGAATTCCGTGATTGGCCTCATAGTTTACTAGCAATTGGAACATTTGGAAATAGCAACAATGAAATCAAAGAAAACCCATCACATAATTACCATAACAATGATGAAAATATTCAAGAAGATCCATCATCCACATCAACTGAAGAAATAACAGATTTCACAAATGAAGAAATAGGGAAGTTACAGAAAGAGTTAACAAAACTTTTGAGAAAAAAATCAACCAATGTTGAAAAGGAAATTGCTGAACTTCCTCTAGACAGATTTCTGAATTGTCCATCAAGCTTGGAAGTTGATAGAAGAATCAGTAATGCACTTTGCAGTGATAATAATTCTGAAGTTGATAAAGAAGATGAGAATAATAATATTGAGAAGACACTTAGTGTGATACTTGGTAGATGCAAAGAGATTTATGCAAATAACAATAAGAAGAAATCAGTTGGGAAAAAATCAATATCTTTCTTGTTGAAGAAGATGTTTGTTTGTACAAGTGGATTTGCTCCTACACCTTCCCTTAGAGATACACTTCAAGAGTCAAGAATGGAGAAGGTACCCATAATTTTCCTTTTTTATTTGCATCTATTTCATGTATACACTTTCCTTGTGCTATTATATATCAAGGATAAACATAGTAAAGCACTTGTGGTCGTTGATCGTTGCGATGTAGATTGTGATCGTTTCGGTGTGAATTATTTTTGTGATTAAAAAATATTTTTGAATCCAATACGACCCAAATACAGTATGACGAGGTTACAATGTGGTCCGATGTGACCGATCAACGTGATTAGGTTGCAACAACAGTTTTTTTATTTCAAACCCTATACTTTTTTCTAAAAAGATGTTTCTAGAATCAGAAAACATGTCTTTCGCAACTATTTCCATAAAACTTCTAAAAACATGTTTTTTGGAAAATTCACTTTGGAAACATGTATCAACCGTGATTTAAATTGTAGTTCCGGTGACCGCCATAATTGTGGCGTGATTCCGAATCACAATGATACGGTTGCATTGGGATGCAATGCAATCATATCGCATTTTGACCACATCAGGCTGCATCGGACCACATCAAGCCGCATATGATTCACAAATGTTTTTTAATAACAAAATAATTTACACCGCAACGGCCACAATCCGCATCACAATGACAATAGCACAACCGTTACCGCATTCGCGGTCGGAAGCGAATTTAGTATTTCATCAAAGATAATGAAACATCTAAAAACATGTTTAATTACTAAATAACTACTTGAGAAAGTATGTTGTTGAAAAGGGAGAAGGCACTATCAAAATTAAACATGTTTCTGGAAATGAAAGGAAAAAAGAATGGTGTGAAAAATCATGTTTTAGGCCTCTCTTTTACCACACTTTGTATTTCTATAGTCATATATGTTTTAGGGTTACTATGAAATAGGAACATCAAATATACAAAGCATCCCACATTTTACTATGATTTTTTTCTAATTATAAGAATTATATATTATGACACAAAATAGGCTAATTAAATATATAAAACAACCAACATCTTAAAATTTAGTTTTAGGTCACCCTAATATTTGTCTAATGCTAATTAACTAAGTCTAATAAATATATTTTCAAACTTGAACAATGCATGCAGCTTTTAAGGACAATCCTTCACAAGAAAATATACTCCAAGCAGCAAAATTCTTGTGAGCCATCATCCATGAATAAGTGTCTAGAAGACAAGAAGATCCCAAAAAAGAGAAAAGATGATGAAGCAAAAGAGAAAGTTATTGATGGCTGTAAATGGGTGAAGACTGATTCTGAATGTAAGTTCATATTCTCACTATTATATATATATATATATATACCATTTTACTTACCTTAGTGGAATTAACATACTAAGGATATTCTTTTTCTTTTTGCAGACATTGTTTTGGAGATTTAAAACTACCTCAATTTTTACTGGCTCTTGTTCAAGTAAGCTACTATAAGAGAATTAAGTAGACACTATAAGTGCCTTTTTATATGTATAATGTATTAGTATTACACTAGTGCAAGTATATAGAATATTATGCTTGCTAAGCAAACCAGACAATATAATTTATTTTAAAAATATCACAAGAGTTAAATTGGATATGCTGAATATAGATAATCATTCAAGAATTAAATTAATGTTTAAATATCAGTTTAATTTAACTACAAGAAGAAAACAAATTGAAAATAATATATTGAAGACTAGCAATTATTTAATTTTGCCTCAGATACAAGGAAGAAGTAAAAAATATTCAACTAATGATGGAGGGTATATAGCAAGTGGAGCTCATGTGATTTTCTTCTGTGATATTGCACCAGGAAATGAGTGTTGTAGATATCATTAGTATCTCTATTTTGTTAATAGATCTTCTCCTTTTTTCATGGTTGTGTCTGCAGATTCAAACCAAGTCATGTTATTTACTCATGAGTAAATAACATTATGCACATTTGTTATATATCATATTTTTACTCCACTTTTTCACTGTTTAATAATATAATATTGTTGATGAGTCAATATAATATGCTTGAAAATTGAAGCCTTTTCAGAAGGGTGGATCATAATATATAGGTCAAATTGTTTGAGAAAAATCACTCATCATCAATTATATGTATATATATGATTTTTATTTAGAGGTATTGTTTTTAACAAATAACAAAAGATAATGAATTGAGTGTAAAGATCAAAACCCACTAAGACCAATAAATACACATGTATAGTAACATTTTATAAGAGACTCAAAGCATAGAGTGAAGCCTCTCTTTTACCTTGTTAGTGTATGTAATTATTAATGTTGAATTAAATATGTTTGAATAAGTATACGTGGATTATGCATAACCTTTTTATTTGCACATTATTATGTTGTCATGTAGAAATCATGAAGTATATAATATATACTTTATATGCATATACATTTTCCTTAATTTGGATGACAAACTCTTGTATGGTGGGAAATAAAATGTACCTTTAGATTGGATGTTTTAATATCAACTAATCAATCTAAAGTTATTTATGTCTTTGGATTAAATACCACTCTTTTTTCTTAATTTTTCATTAATATTAGGTTCACAAATATGAAGTAAAACACCGTTTGTGAAATCATATCATTTATTCAATTTATTACTCAGGACAAGTTTGGAGTAGGATAATACTTGTATCAAATCCGAACCCGAAAATTAACATCGAATCTGAACCCAAATCCAATGACAATGAATCTACTTTCTTGAAGCATATTTTTTATCCCAAAATATAAAATTAACGTATACTTAATTCTTGTTTTACTTTTTTTGATTAATAAAAAATAAGAGGTATATGAAGTGATACACATTTTTGGGATATAAGATATCATTCTATACTTTTCACTATGGCTCCACGTTTCTATGGGCTATTCTGAAAGTAGATATAAAAGACGTGTCACATTTCATGGGCTTTACACGTCTTTCATACCTACTTTCTTCTCCTTATACAACATGTTCTTTTTTTCTTTTTTTCCCTCAAATAATAACCGTTACTTACAGTATTGAGTGTAATAATAACAAACGAATAAAACAATTTCTTTTTTAAATAAATAATCATTAAATAATAATAATTAATCAATTAATGAAAATATTAATAGTTAAATATTTATACAAATATTTTAAATATATTATTTCAAAAGTTTAACGACGGGTCACAATTCATGTTGTATATTTTTTTGTCGTGAATAAGAAGTGGTCCTAATTATTAATAATATATATATACCCTTAAAATGAGACCAAAGTCCATTATGAAATGTTATCTATTTTCTCTTAATTTATTTCTTAATTAAATCTTCAAAAATTAACTATTTTCAAATTTACTTTTTAGTAGTTCATAGATTACTATTTTTAACCACCTACTCAAAATTATTATTTTTCAAATTAAATATGTTATTTAGTCCAAAAAATGTTTTTAAATTATTTGAAATTATTTTAATTAAACCATTGATTTAGAATATTTTTATTAATTAAATGTAGTAACAATAAAAGTGAATGAGATGCATAGAAATGGTTGGAAAAAAACACTAAGAAGAACTCAAGCCTGAATTAACAAACAAGAGTTCATAAATGACTGTTCTTTATTTTAACTTGAATTGAGTCCCTTAATTTGACACAGAAATTGCATGATCATGATATGTTGTATATAATTGAATGTATAAATATGTTGTAATAGAACAGTTTGATGTAGTGAATCAAGTTTTTTTGTCCAAAGCTAATGCAGCAGAATGAACATGCAGAAGCAAGCATGAATAAACTTTATGCTTCAATCTGTCAACAGTTTCCACCAACCCTTCATTCTCTGAGTTTAAATGGCTTCTCACTTTGTCCAACCACTCTTTTCCATGCTTAAGATTGGACAATGTTAGAGCTATATGATTGTCTTGCTCCATTTGTCTCCCTACAGAAAACCCTGCATCCAATGTCTTTTCAAAGTACTTGAAAAACCATGATCTTGTTTCATTCAAAAGTACTTGTCTCATATCATTTATCCCTTTCATACCATCCCCTTTGATCCATTCTTGTTTCTCAGTCTCCGATAATTGGGTAAAGGGTTTGGGAGGCTTTGAAATGCTTTTGCTTTTACTTTTAGCATTGCTAGATATGTTTTTATCTGTAGGAGATGGAGTTTTGTTTATCTGAAGTGATTTATCTTTCAGCTGAGTTGCCCCATTTGGCTGATCCATGAGTTGTTGGAGAGCAAAAAACTTGTTAAGTGTGGCATGAGGGTTCGCCGATGCTGCAGAAGAGCAGATATTGGCGAACATGCTGAAACGGAAGGTAGAGGTAAATTATGTGATGAATAATGTGTTGATTACTTGAATGGATAAATAATTTAAGTATCTAATCTGTGTGGAAGTTTAGATGAAAAATTGTATACCTTAGGCACTTGACTAAGTTTGATGCTGCAGATGCTTCTTTTTGAGCTTCTACTACAATCTTAGAGGCTAGATGTTTTCTTCTAAGAATTCCCTGATTCAACAAAAGGTTTATATGATTGCTACATTGTTTTGTTGTAATAAAGAAAACAAAGATGTCAAAAATGACTAGAGAAAGTAAATTCTGAAGAACCTTTCCAGGCCTCAAGAGTTTGGTTGGCAAAGAGGACCATGGAATTGCCTCCGTGCTATTGATTTTATCCTTTCGGCGCGACAGAAAGTTCAAGTTTTCCTGTTTAGCAGAATTGTGTTTAATAGAAGAGCGCTTAGAAGGCGATATGCCAGTCTCCTTGATGTTCGATTGAGCAACGTCTTGCTTCGGCGAAAGTGCTTCTAGTTGAGTACTTGTTGGAACTATCTGTGATGCTAAAACTAATCATTGTCACTATATTGTTTAAGACTAACATCAACAATAAACATTATTGTTTCCTCTAATTTCAAGTGTCAAACATTTTTCAAGTGTTTTATGTTCTGTTCTACCAATGAAACTGAATCATTTTCTGCCATGGCCTACATATTTGGTACACAAAATTGGTGATACTTACATAATTTCTAGAGCTATGCATTTTTTAGGCTTCAAAAACTGAATCAAGGGCAAGAATCATACCTGACCTTTAATCTCTTGTTGCTTTCCTTTTGCAGATCCTAACTTCTTACCATCTACAACACTTTCTAAATCATTTCCTTTGCTTCCGAAGTTACTTTCCGACACGTTCGCCTTCGAATTTTGATTTAGAACACCCTGCATGTACCTAGAAGCAACACCAGCCTTTTCCTCTTTAATAACAAACTTCTGCCTTGAACCTGAATTCTCTTTAGCCTCAGTTGAATCCACCGATTTCGAACCATTAACAGCATCTTTACCACTATGCATTGAACCCTTTGATGGATCTAACATCTGCATTAGATCCTTAGGATTTCCTACAAAAGGGTGCCTCCCAGGAACTGGCCTAACACCAACAAGAATAGGAACTGGTGTACCGGCTTCTATCTTATCGACATAAAAGAATTGCCCGAGTTGCAACTTATTATTCAAGATAAGCTCATTGTCTTCCCTTGAGAGTGAGACATAGGTTGAATGTGAAGAGTCTGAGACTTTTATGAAGAAACCTTCATTAGGCCATAATTCAGACCCGGATAACGCAGGCACGATGCTGATCACTTGCAGAAGGATCGACCGATATTCACCGCGAATTTTTACATTAGAGTTCATTGTTTGGAGAAGCTTTAATAGAACTCCAGGTATGAGTGATGCCATTCTTCTTCCCAAAAAATGTTAGTAAATATGCATTCCTAAGATATTGAATATTCAATCAAAATTTGTTATATGCTATAAGATATACTTATGTAACATAATTTGATTCATCTTTTATGGCTCATAACTCCTAACTCCTAATCTGATATATGTTGAAAGATCTAATCAACTTTAGTTTCAAAATAATGTTGCCAAAAACATAGGTAATTGACAATTTCAATCATATAATGGGATATTAAAAATGTGAAAATGAAACAGCAAGATTTTCTAAAAAAACTAAGTTACCTGAGAATAGGAGCATATAGGGGCAAGAGAGAAACCAAAGATTGAGGCTAAGGGGTTGTAAGAAATTATTGTTGCTTAGAGATAACAAAGTACTTGGCTTCCAAAACAGTTGTTGCTTAACAAATAATATCTTGAACTTTGCATGCTAACTACGTAACAATCATATTCTCTTGGATTAAAAGCCAAGGTATACCATAATATACTTAAAGTGAAGCTGGTGTGTAATATTTATATACCGTTAATGTTTATATTTAAAAACTAATGATTAAATATGAATGATCAATTATATAATAATAGTATAAATATCTTTTACATTGTAGAGTTTTATAACCAAATTTTTATAATGAAATTGATGTTTATTTAAGGATTAATATGTGTCCATGTTTTTTTATGTCTTTAGGAGAAAAGGAGTTATAGTTTACCTAAATAGCAATTAATGGACATAATGATCTCTTTTTTGGTTTGGCTGAATATGATCATCTATCATTTTAAGTTAGAAGAAATGTAACTATTAAGAAAGGTAAGGATATTCCAATGTCACTTTCTTGGATAGTTATAAAAACAGATTAGTGTCGGTCGGTTCAACCGGTACACCGGTGAACTGGTCTCAATACTGGTACGTTACAACAATTATACCGGTTAAAACCGGCCGGTTCTCAATTGAACCGTACCGGTCAATTTTTATTTAAAATTAATTTTTTAATGAAAATAAAAATAATTAATGTTAATATATTATATATGTATATCTAACTTCACCAGTATGCAGTTTAATTAGTGAAACACCAATTGAACTGATATATCACTATATCAGTACTCATACCGGTTTAATAACTGATGCGGTATTAATAACACTGATTTCTTATAAGCCCTCTCCATATTCATCATACATTTTTACAACCACGTTAAGAATCAATCACATTCACAATTCACAAAAAATAGTATATAGAATCACATAATATTTTTGGAACATCCATGACAAAGGTAATTATACCCATGTGACTTATTATTGCAACAAGAAAGTTATCATGTTTAATATATGATAACTCATGATCATGACCATGTTTATTATGTGAAATCATTTTCTATGATAAAATCTACATGCTTGTCCCCTCTTTGATGATTCCATGTTTTGAGATTTCATTATGCTGATCCAAGTGATTATGAATAATCTTGATACTGAAGTGACTTATTAATTTGGGTCATTATTTATGGCATGAGTTTCAAGTTTTGGATTGTAATAATATCTTCTTTATTATAAGTAAGATATTATAACTATTCTACTACGTACTTTTTCTTAATTTTTGAAAAATGTAATATACCCTTTTATTATTTCTTGTACATACCCTTTTAAAACATGTTTGATGGAAGTGAATGTAAATGTATATAATATAATGCTAAAAAAATGTTTGCCTTGTATATTATAGCTATAAGTAAAGTATGGGACACAAAATATAATAACAATTATGATGAAATATAGATTACCAGAGAGAGGAAAGTAATAAAAAACCAAAGAAAAACAAAATATAAGGGTACAATATTTCTGGTTGTGAAATATAAGGGTACAATATTGTGCCCTTCATCAAACAAAAAACTACACATGAAAGCTAATAAAATATGTATTGAATAATTTCTCTCAAAAGAACTCCTATTCATATATGTTTGCCTCTTAAGACATTAATCATAATGAATTTTAATTTTATTAGGTGGGTCAAGTAAATCGGACACTTATAATTATGCCAAAAGTGTATAATAAAGTTGACCAAAAATAAAATTAGGCCTAGTCGATCTCATAATGTGTTACCAAAGCAAGAAATCTAAGGCAGAAACAGTGAGAAGA
The DNA here is from genome assembly GCA_009771035.1 of Lupinus albus. NCBI lineage: Eukaryota > Viridiplantae > Streptophyta > Magnoliopsida > Fabales > Fabaceae > Lupinus > Lupinus albus. Next base: position 660,941 of record CM020013.1, on the reverse strand, counting down.
AATCAGTCATTTCATAAGAGAAGAATATGAAAAAAGAAGTTGAGAAAAATATTAAATTAATATTTGTGAAATGGATCAAACTTACAAGTTTAGACAACATAGCATCCTAACCCATATAGGCTCATGTACAATGTTTCCAACCTCTATGTACAACATGGCATGCAATTAGGAAAGATATCAACACAAACTTTGCTACCACTTATGGAAGCATATGTAGCTGATTAACAAAAGAGGGTATGCAATTTACATTATTACAATTAAATTATGGCTTGAATTATGCATAAAGTCCTACAATTATTTTGGCAATTTTTATAGGTTAAGTTAAATGTTATCTGCATTTTCTATCCAATACCATAATCAATGTTTAAAAGTTTAACTAAGTTTGAGCATACCAAAATAAATATGAAGCAACCACATTGTCTGAAAAGGAAATAGTAGCATCCTCAAACAATTGAAGAGGCTAAAAGGGTCTATGAGTTTTTCTCAATTCAAAGTCATAGCATTTAATCAAATATAAATAAACTTCCAAGTCCTACCATAAATGTACCATGGCATAGGAACCTAAACTGGACTAGATAGAAGAATTTGGTGACACCTCTTCCCTTCTCCACTCCATTTTTAGATGCATGGATCCTATTTCACCCGAAAAATTGCAACAACTACCATGCCATCACTTTGCAGAAATTCCAGAATGGTCATCACTGGAAACATCGTGACCGGATGACGTTTTTTGCTTAGTACCGCTCCTACGTCTACTGCTATCTCCTTCTGGAATCCCTCCTTCTACTCCCTTTCTCTCCGCCTGTCGTGAGATCAATAACAATGAAACAATCAATCCACCACCAAGTAATCTATGTGCAAAGGAGATGTTTCTTAATGTGATAAAGAATATGATACTCGAAAACCATCATTACCAGCGAAATAGCCGATATAGATGATATTTGTATATGGAGATGAAGTGAGGGAAACACTTACCGCTTCCATATACCTTAGGAACATCACATATACTCCCTTGATCTGTATATCCTCATTGTTAATTGTAATTTGTAACTTAGATGATTGACCTCGAGGACATCGTACAGCATAAGAGGTACAACGGATTAAAAGACTCTTAAGAAAGATTCACTGTAATTCACATGATCAACCTCGAGGTCACGTACGACATAAGAGGTACAACTGATTAAAAGACTCTTAATAAAGATTCGACACGAAGTAGACGACTACTGTTTTTTTCTTTAATCTATGAACTCTACCAAAGCATAGTTTGCAAATGCTACATAGCTCCAAAATAGAACAAGTAAGGGTTAGATTATCATTTTTGGAGCAACAACAGCTAGTTTTTCCTAAAAACAATCTAAACCAAACACCCCGTAAATCTTCATGCATTGCCTACACCGTAAAAACTTGTGTCTTATCTAAAACCACATAATTCACTGACATGATTATCTACCCTTTTGGTTTTCCTACTGATTTCAGTTCATTTATCGTTGGACAGAAAGCTAAGAATCACACAGTCTCAGACGGCCGACAATTATATTCATATGTACCACCACACATTTAATCCGGAAGAGCACGTAAGTTCAGTTCTAAGGTGTCAAGGTTGGACATATACACCTCATTTGCATGCCTTTTCCACTTAATTCACATAAGCATCATATATATGTGTCAATAATGTAATGAATGCTGTGTCAAATGAATACCATAAAAATTGTTGTATGTATATATATACTAACCTCTGAACCGAAGTTCTGGTAGTCTGAATCAAAGCCAAAAGTACTATCCACCTTCCCAGAATTCATCTCAGAGGAATTGCGTTTATTTGAAGCAGAAGAAGCGGCAGAAGCACGAGAGGTGCTTTCCGGTGGCAGAATATCGGTTAGCCACATTTCTTTTATTCGCTGCAATTCCTCTTGCATCTCCCTCCAACTTTCCTGCCATGTCACGAAGTATAAACAATCACTTTGAGATAACAAAGAAGAAATGTATGACTAATATGTTGACAACCTTGTCATCATATAATTGTATTACAATCATGATTCATGAAATAGGTTTTAAAATGCAATTGCAGAGAATACCGAAAGTCCAAAACCACAATGTTGCGGTTTCGATTTCAGCTGTAGACCTTGATTTAAAACCTCGATTCAAGTTATTTGAAAGAACACCCAGAGTACAATAGTGTAAAACAGTTAAGTGACCTTCTATACATTCATTCCATTTTGAGATATGATATATTTCAATATCCAAGCTAACTCGCATCAATACACATGTTCCTACTAAATGCTGTATTTAATGTCATAAAAAAAGTTCCTTGTATTCCTTCATGTAAGAAACAAGACAACAATTGTTTTTCCTCGTAATTCCATGCAGGGTCGAAATATCGAAGTCTGCATCTATTATTATTCATCATCTGCCACAACTTAATCGTATGGCTACGAGGCCCACCACTTCAATGAGACCTACACATTTCTGCATTAACCGTGAAATTCACCATACCATGCAGGTAAACTTAAATCATATTCATGTGCTGAATCTCTGACTACAATCCTAGAAGCCGCTCTAATTTAATGCGCGCACTAGAATTTAGTGTAAAACCTCATTCATATATGCCTTGAATTCCTTCCATTATGGAACATTTATCTTTACTTGTTAATTAAGTAATTATTGTTTCAGCACAAAGTATAAAACTTCAGCCACTAATAGCCCTTACTTTTTCTTTAGCATTTAACCACACACAAAAAATAGAAAGGGAGACCAATGACATCACAGTTTGCATCTGAGTGATACACATCAAACAATAGAAAAAGGTACAGCAACATAGTAGAAGCATAGGAACAAGGATCTGATGTCCCAAACCATATCTCAAATCATGTCCCGCACCAATGAAAATGAAGCAAAAACAGAAGAGAAAAAATAACAATGAATGCTTAATTTTTTTTATCGACATACATGACATGTTTTCGTTGGTGCATGACATGATATGGGACAACAGATCATTGTTCGAAGCATAGAACTTATATTATAACAACTAACAACCAACCGACAATAGAAGAAAATCGTAACGAATTAAATTAGGGCTCAGCTTACAAAGGGTTTTGTTTGTCTTATCAATGTTGCCAATTGGGTAAAGAAATCTCCCATACCCTGCACAAATTCACAAATTAGCTCATCAACAATCCATACAATCAAATTCTGTAGCACACACCCAATGCCATGATTTGGAATATGAAAATTTCAGCACTGCAATCTAGCATTTGTATATCAAATGTGACAAAACTCAGCCATTAACTACTTCAATCTAATCCAATAGTAATAAAAAAACATGTCCTATCAAGACAGAATCTGTAACATTTTATCCTCCTAACAAGGTTCTACAAAGTGGAAATGCTTTTTAATAGAACTTTAGCTTTAAGAGATTGTGATCAGGCTAGGCCAAGAATGCCTCACTTATATCATGTAACATATTCTGATCATCTATTTAGTTTCTGAATCCGAAAAATAGTGATCATGTGCATGTAATAATACAACAACAATCGAACCTTAATCTCATTATGTATAGTATGATCGACTATATCGATGGAACAATAGTTAACTTAGAATTTTGTCGAATCTCTACCATATGAATGAAGATCATGATATGCATGTATAGAGATTAAGGACTTACGAGTTTATCATCATCATCATTGCTATCATAGACTCCTACATCATACAAGGCTCTTTTCTTGGAGTCAGATAAAACTAGGGGCCACAACAACAACAAAGCAAAGCAAATCAAATTCAAATAAAATGAAGAAAAGAATAGAAATTGAAGTATTAATATAACTAACCAGAATAAGCTTGCTGAATTGCTTGGAATTTGTTCTTAGCTTCTTCAATGGAGTTTTCATTGGATGAAGAAGAAGAAGAAGAACGATCTGGGTGCCATTTAAGTGCAAGTTTTTTGTAAGCAATTCTGAGTTCAGAATGGGTGCAATTCTTCTTCAATCCCAAAACCTCGTAAAAGTTACCACCTTTCTTTCCTCCTTCATTTGCAGCCATTAAATCAAAGGAATCAATGAAAAACTATGATTATAACAAATGCATGCAGTTACAGTAACGTAATAAGAGAGATGAGAGAGACACAGTTATATAGGAAAAGAACAATTTAGAACAATCATGCTTATATATACTCTACTTCTTTATTACATGACAAAAACATAGTGTCCCATTTTTTTGTCTTTATGTAAATCCACTTAAAAATTGTTACGTAATTAAAATATTAAAAATAATTTTTATATTATTTTATATTATATGATTATCATAGAACATGGGGACAAATAATTTTTTAGGACAGATTATTCTTATTCCAAGAAAAAAGAGTACAACTTAGTACTATGATGTTTTAGTAATGATTAATGACCGTAGATGAGGATGATGTACGGTCCAGATTGGAGGGTTATGCAGATATTTTTTGGGCTTTTTATTTTCCAGAACATTCTTTTCCTTTCAAAACCACGTGCTCAAATCATGGTAAAAGCCACGTAGAAACGTTTCTTAACCTGTACTTTATTTCCATAAGCATTACCTATAATAAATTAAAAAAATTGTCTTTTGAATTAATGATTATCTAAACTATTAAAATATTGAATTTTTAAATTATAAATAAAAACCTAAAAAGATCGCATTATTTTATTATATTTATATGGTAACAATTCTCATATATAATGGATAATAATTATAATATCATATTTTTATCAACAACAATGTATCATAATTTAGGAAGCATAAAAACTGGACATCAAAAGTTGCCCTGGCTTTATATTATTATGACCCATTTTTTATTTTTTATTAGAAAACTATAGATAATACACCAAAAAATGTATAAATTGATAGTATAATAAATTTATAAATTATTATTGTATTATTTATAATTAAAATTATAGTTGACTTTTAATTGTAATGTTTTATATTAACATTGTATAGATATTATTTATATCTATATTAATATAAAGGGGAAACACAAAATAACTACTTATGATAGTGTAATTTTGTTTCCTATTTTATTCTTACTAATCTATATTTTCTACCAAAAAACTATATTTGTTTATGTAACTTTTACAGTTTTTTTATTTGAACACGATAGTTTTTCCACATGGATCAAGACAATATTTGAGCACAACAGTTTATTCTTTTTCATTTTTTAACATGCAAAATTGCAAATCATTCAATAGAAAAGTGGGTTGACAGACACGTGAGTGTCTATCAACACGCTACTAAGTATATAAAGGTGGTAAAATTATTCACAACTCACAATCCATTAGAAAATTAAATTCATCCAAATTTAGTTACTAGAATCGATGGGTTTTAATGGATTAAATTCAATAAATAATTTCATTAATGAATAGATTTGAATTCATTTGTATATCAGATTCATATATACATATCTAATTCATCAAAAAAAATATTCACAATTAGTGTTCTTATCTTTTCAATTTTATTCATTATCTTAATTGTTATTTTCTTTAGTGTTTCTCACTCTCACTTTAATTTCTTTTATTAAAATTAAATTAATTATAGGACATATGAATGTGGTTAATATTAAAAGTTTATTTTTAAATACATAAAATCTATAAATATCTATTAAAAGACACTTTTTACAAAACTTGTTTCTTAAATATTAAAAAAAAAAATCAAAGAGTGATTTTATAAAATGTTTTATTGAAATAATACCTTTTAAAAGAATGATTTTCTTTAAAAGTATTTTTAGTTTCAATCAAAAAATTAAATAGATTGGATATTCATCCACGCAATCCATTAATATTAATTCATGGATATATTAGATGGATTGAAATTTATTCATTAAGTTTGGATATGGATGAAATCAATAATTTAAAATATGATTTAAATTAATTTATATAGATTTGTGTAAGATTTTATATCTCTTCATTAATATTTAAATCTAAATTCGTTATTTCTCACTCAAATCAGAGTCGAACTCATCTCCATTATTAGATAGGACATTTAATTTTTTACTGTATTTTTAAGGGTAAAAATAAAATATTATTATAAGTTAAATGGATAAAAGTGTCATTATCTTTTGATTTCTCTATATATTTTTACCAAATTGTCCTCTCCAATAATAGAGAAAGTCTGAATCCTTAGTGTAATTGTTGTGATATTGTACAAGATGTTGTGTCTTATAAGATATTAACTATGATTACAAAACAACATTTTTAATATGATAATATCCTTAATTAATAATAAAGTAAATTATATTTGAGTTTAGTGAAATTATACAAATTATGTATCTCCTTTCCATACTTATACAAACTCCATAATTTATATTCATACATTATACTAATTAATTCTGGATAAGTATAATATTCTAAATTATATATGTGTCAATAAATCTTCCATATTTTTAATTTGTTCATATTACTAGGAGCAATTTAAATATGGAATTATTGATTCATTTTTTATATTATTTGGTTTTGCCTCTATAATATACTATATTTATTTAAGTTACTTACATATATTACCATTTTTTATTTAAAATATCACACTTATTTTTCATACATGTGTAGTTAGTGTAGTATATATATATAAATATGGATAGTTTATGTAGGTATAAAAAAATTACTCAGTTATATAGTTTCACTAAAACTTAAGGGTGTCCGTATAATTTACTTTTAATAATAATAAAAATAATAATAATAATAACTCTCAAATTTGTGTCTTGTGGTAAGATGTAGGTTTTGGGGACCTTGGTGAAGCATCCATTGATGAGGAATGGTTGTTGCTGGTTGTGGACATACAATTTTTTCTGTTCACCTTGTAATTCCATATACTAACATAAAGGGACGTTGAAAATGGAAAATGATATATCCTCATAATATTAAATAGATGAGTGTTTTTTTAACTTGTATTAATGATAAAAGTGTTATATTATTATATCTTAAAGATTAAAGTGTTACAAACTTTTTTTTTAATGTAGTCCTTAGTTTTTTGCTAGTCTTAGAAGACAATGGAGTTTATTGGTTGGGAATGACTTAAACTGAGTATCATTTTCAAGATTATGGCTTAAGGTTTTATATGTATTATTTTGTGAACTGAGTCTCAACAATGGACCATAAATTTGAGGAGGTTTAAGTTAAAACTTTATAAAATAAATGTGCATGTCACAAAAACCAAAAGGATTAGGGATCCACATATTTCAACAAAACTATTTAACCTCTTAATAACTAACCAACTTACACTAGCATTGCATCATCTATTATTTATTTTCAAATAACATAAATGAATGGTGAATAATGTATTGATTATGTATAAATTTTTACATTATCAATATATAAATATTATACTTTTAAAATATTTATGCATCTTCCCTTAATTAATATTGAAACTGATACATGGCCTATATTCATTTGATTAGAATTTTGTTAACTCTATGGAAAAAAAAAATCAAGAGTCTTTATAAGAATTTATAAAAAGCTTTTTTAAGGCTATTTTAACTTATGGAAAAAAATTAATATAAAAATACTTATTCAAAGAATATAGGCCATTTGGACCAAAAAAGTCTTCATATAAGCTAATTAATTCATTATAAAGAGGTTAGGGAAAAAAATACTTGTAAGCTTATAGATGACAAATAGATGAATTTGAATGGATTTAGATTTAGATCTTAATAGATAAATGGAAAGTCATCCGTCAATCCATATAAATTCTTTTAAACCATATTTTAAGCTATCTAATTCATTCATATCCAAACTTATGGATGTATTGCAATCCATTTACGAATATTTTTTCATGGATTTGGATAAAAGATATCTTATCCATTTATTTTTTATTGAAACTAAAAACATTTTTTTAAAAGCTACTATATCAATAAAACATTTTTTAAAACACTTTTAAAAAACATTTAATTTTTTTAGAAGTGTTTTAAATTTTAAAAATATATATTCTTTTTTGTAATATTTTACGATCACATTTCTACGCATAAATTTTTTAACAAATATTAAATATGTTATGTGGTTAAGAAAAACTTTTAATATTAATTAAATCTACATCTAAAAATATGAGAGTTCATATACTTAAGAAAATTGAAAATAAAAAAGGACAATTTTGTATGGAATAAATATAAATCCAAATTGATATATCCATAGACATCTATTGTATATATTGGAATCCATCATTCATAGTGTTTTCTATTAGATTACATTTATTTAAATCTATTAGCTCTAATAAATGAATTTATTTTTTGGATTTGGATAAATTTGGAATAATTTTGTCACCTCTAATTAAGCAACGAGAGTTAATCACACCATTGTTTAGAATTGGAGTTTATGTATTAAATGCAATGCTAACAGGATGAGCACGGAATTTAAGTAGCAGCAGTGAAAATTTATTTTCTGAAAAATAAAATTATATACATGTTTCTAGATTAATGCATCTATGGAGCAACACCCTTTGGGAGTTTAAAAAACAACTAACTATTTATTATGTAACAATCTTAATGTTGCCCAGTGACTCATGAGAACTTAGGTGAAAATATTAATTGTAAATCAATTTTGTTTAGCCTATAAAAATAAACTTCTCTACTACTTCTTCAAATGATATTTACCTTTTGGCTAATTCATTTTTCTGTACTAAACAACACACATCCTTGACACTCTTTACATAAAAACATGTCCCCCAAAAGTTTTTTAAGAAAGGTTTTGGAAGGCACAAGGACCTTGTTTTTTAACATTTCCTATGATAGAGAAGATCTTTGAACAATGTGTATATATCTTAAGGTCAGTGGCAGTGTGTTTATCTTCATTTTTCTATATACTAATGATCTTGATCTCTCTCTGATAACTTTGAAGTGAAAATATTTGAGTGACACAATCATTCAAAATATATATCACAAGGATTGCAGAAAAATACCATACAGGTGGAGTAATATGATACATCCATTAATCCATACACTGATACAAGAGGGGAAACTAGGACCCATAATCCAATGACCATAATCAAACAAGAATGTACAATCATCCATATGAACATCAAGTTCAAAATCCCAAAAACTAAGGTCTTTCAACAAGGCAAAATCGCAATGCGCAACTAAATAGCTAGTATATAGTTCCGCTACAAGAGAATAAACTTCACACATGATTAGTGTGTGACCTGTTTATACTCCATCTCCAACACAAATGACAAGCAGTAACATTATAATTTTTTCCAGATATAAGTTTCTCCGATCAATTAGAGAGCAACAAAACAAAATTAAAAAATCCGGAAGGAGACTGAATATTACTAACTTGTAGCTTTATTTACCAAAGGGGAGTTGCTCAGAAAATTCCGCCACTGCCACCCATGGAGATGTCATCAAAGCTCCAAAAGTTCGTCAGGTTTCTGTCATCTTGAGTCGTGTCTCCAGCAAGAAAGGACTCCAATGAAGCATCATCCCAGCTTCCTTCAAGATATGGCATCTTGAAGAAGTTCAACTCGGATTCAATATCTGCAAGCTCCTCAGACAGTGTCTTTGCAGAACCATCCTGAGAGTCAGAATGAAGATTTTTCTGCTGCTGATTGGCATCTTGCACAAAATGAGTATCACCTTCCACAGGAGCAGAAAGCATGGATGATATCTCAGGCAGATCTGAATAATCAAATGAATTACTTCCCTGATCTGAACTGAAGTAACGGGTGAAATCATCAGATGAAGCAAGAGAAGTGATATCATTTCTACTACTAGAGAACGAACCCATGTTAGCATACTGGTTAACCAGCGGCTTCTGTTCCAACAGATCGATAGAAGCATAGATGCTGTCCTCATTGTTACCAACAACATTGAACTCGTGGCTCACGTTGGCATTGGGCTGAACAGCGTTCAGATTGCCATTGGGCTGAACAGCGTTCAGATTGCCATTGGGCTGAACAGCGTTCAGATTGCCATTGGGCTGAACAGCGTTCAGATTGCCATTGGACTGAACAGCATTCAGATTGCCATGGGGCTGAACAGTGTTCAGATTTTCCTTTGCTAGTTGCTCCTTTGGATTTGGCCTGGAACGTTTCGAGGAAGTAACTGGAGCCTCGTCAGGGAAATTCACCCTTGCTTTTGTGCCACGGATCCTCCGCGCTTCAGCATCATAAGCTCTTGCAGCTTCTTCAGCAGTGCTGAAGGTTCCAAGCCATACACGAACACCCTTTCTCGGGTCCCTGATCTCAGCAGCCCATTTTCCCCAAGGACGCTGACGAATTCCCCTATACTGATTCTTCCTCTTTCTCTTTGCACACTTCTCAGCTTGCCCTTCGAGTACCACAGGTTTTGAAGCAGTATATCCTTAAATATAATCAGAAAACAGTAAAGTTCTCAGGGTGACTATTGAAAACAGATAATATCAGAGCAGAAACGCACATGCAATGATGCAAATAACCATTTCCCCAAATCCTCCAAAAACCTTTTGAAATCATTAAAGTACCCACCAGGACAAGCTTAAAGGAAATCAGCAAGAATCTTAACAGAACATAATTCATTTGTTACTCAGTAGAGACTTTGTGTTACTAAGACATGAACAGCATGATAAAATTAAACATCAATTTTACACCAATAAATTAACACCAATCATCTCAATAGAAATTGAACACACAGAAACACACACTCATACCCAATTAAAATAAAAAATTGAAGCTGTTCCTCTTAATTTATCAACAAAAACAAATCTAGAAAACACAAGATCTGCAATAAAGTAAACACCTTTCTCACAGATCTACAAATTAAACTCCCAGAGATGCCAATTATCAACTCCATATCAAAAAAATCCCTTATTTATTCACTTCAAAAATCACAAATTAGATTCATTCTTATTTTAAGGGCATAAAACCATACTAATATAAACTCCCTGACAAAAAACACATATATTCACTTCAAATAAATCACAAATTAAATCCATTTTTATTTTCAGGTGCCAGAAAACTATATCAATCAACTCCATAAACAAAAATCACAAAAATTTCACTTTAAAAATCACATCTTTGACTCACTTTTACTTTAAGTGCTCACAAAATTATACGACATAAAAAGATACAAACAAACAAAACAAAACCCAATCCCATAAAAATAAAATTAAAAAACAAATTCCAAAATTTCAAACCACCCTAAAAAAATGAAAAATATGAAACATTGAAGAATAGTTACATACCACGAGTGATCAAATTGTAAGGTTTAGATGCTTTGTAAGAAAAAGGCTTCTTTTTTGAATCAATATTGAAATCATCTTCATCAAATTCATCTTCGATATCAGAATCTTCCTCAAAATCCCTAAAATCAGCTTCGAACTCATCATTGAAATCGATCACTGGCTTACGCTTACTCATCCAAGGATTGCTACTCTTCAAATCTGGCCACAGAAAATCAGCGGTGAGTCGGCGAGACCTTGCCGGAGCTCCGCCACCGGAAATGAAATCGGAGATAATAGCACCACCACACATTTTCTTCGATCGTTTTTTTTGCTTTTTACTTTTGAGTTGAAATGAAAAATGAAAATTGTGTTTTGTTTTATTTATTTATGCTTCATTATTTTCTATTCTTCCATATAAAAAAGAAGAAAAAATATATATATATATATATATATATATAATGAGTTATAATAAATATTGTTTTTTTCGTAGATATATAATTATTTATGTTTAATTTTTGCTAGTAGGTGAGTCAACAAAATGTTAAATTAGGCCTATATGAAACAAACCATTAATAAATTCTTCAAGTGAGAGAAAATTAAAATGTAAGGCTAAATATAAAAGAGTGTAATATTTTATTTTCCTTTTTTCTAGATATTAGTGTTGATAAACAACAGAATGACGATATTCTTTTTCGCTAATTACTATTATGGGTATATTCAACAACAAAAAGGAGTTCGTAGTTATAAATTTATATTGAAGCGTGTATAGTTGTGTAGGTTGTTGATTTAACTAAAACTTGTTTAATAAAACTAGATGGATAACTAACATCTATAATATATTTTTCTATGAACTCACTAAATATTATTTATATATGTATGCCCAAATAATTTTGACACCAAATTTTGTTTATTTGACATTTGTAATAAAAAAAATTAGTAGCTTTATATAAGATTAACCAAGCCTAACATTAGTGGAGAGTAGATGAAGGATTAATAAGTAATTTAGTGAGGATAATTAATGTAGTTTGATAAAATTTTAAAGATTAAGACTAACTAATTAATTATTGAAAGTTTTTATGTTTTTACAATGTTACTTGAAGTGGTTATCTAAAAGTTAGTTTTCCAATGCTACAAGATCGATTAATTAAAACACTTGGAAACTAACTTTTAAAATTGGGTAAATTAAATAAAAGATATTGGAATATGAATTTTAAAATTGAGTTTTAAAATAACTAATTTAATTTGTCATTTTCAGATCTATCTACAACTGACTTAGGAAGTTTGTGTCTTCAAATTCATCCATACTGACATCGTTGAAAAGCTCGATTTCGATGTCATTTTAACCGATACAAAAAATATTTTTCCACTATGCCATGTTTTACCTAAAATTTTTGATGTTTTAGAAAACCAACACATTATTATATTTTTCTAACCATTATATATTACCCCTCTCTTTTTTCCTTACATTTTTATTTTTTTCACTAATGTAGTTTTCAATGGAAATTTATATAGGGATATTATAATTAAATTAAATCAAAATTTTTAATTTTTAATTATACTCATGACCTTGAACATAAAAGTGAAATGATGGAGTACACTTTTCAATAAAATAAGAGGATAATAGTCAAACTTCCCTAAATTGGTATATTGGTATATTATGTTTAAAGTAAGTCTATCCAGATTTTTTATCACACAAATAGATCATATTCCAAAAAAAAGTTAAGTTTTATTATGGACATACCTTATTTGATAATTAAAAAGGTATATGTTGTTATAGATTCAAACGAAGTCAAAGTTTTGACTCCTCTAAAGGTTAGGGCTAAGTTATTCAAATACAATGAGAGAGAGAAATATGTTAATGGATTATATGTCGAAACTTAGGTAATACTCCTCCGGTAATAAATTTAAGACCTCAAACTTAATTTCGATGGAGATCTATATATTTTGTAGTTGGATCTTTCACATTTGTTTTAGTTCGCTCTTTTTTCCTTCCAATGTACCAAAACGAAGTCAAAGTTGTTGATTATACTTCTTAATTTTATGTCCACCTTGGTTTCCAAGGTGAGATTTCTCGATCTCAAGCTCTTGCTGACATATGCTACAAGATAGGAAACATGGTGAAAATGAAATGAGGGATGGTGCAAGAAATATTTCCATTTGTTATGATAAGTTACTTGCGTGTGACAATTATCTTATCGGCAAATAAGAAAATTGACGTTGGTCCATGTAGGTCCTGAACTTACGATCTTCATATTATTAGTATGATATTATAATCAAGTGAACTAATAGGACTTCTTAAAAAAATCTTAATTAGAATTGGACTAAACCCTACAGTAGATGTTGATTACTAAAGGGCATTCTGGTCGATTCAATCCTAAATTCGTCCTATAGTTGAATATTGCATATGTTATTAATGAGCAAAAATATTAAGAATGACCCAATATTTCTTAAATATTTATATGTTCAAATTTCAAGCAATGTAGGATTACATTATCTAACTTTTATCATATGGATATTGCTAACTTTAACATTTTTTTTATAGAAAAAATCATCTTTTCATTTTATATTTTAAGTGGGAAAAACATACTCTACATCATAGTCATTTATTCTTGGAAAATTCAATGATTTAAATTTGTGAGTATACCTAAATCATTGGATTTTCCGAGAATGAGTGGCTAAGACGTGAAGTATGTTTTTTCACATTCCCCTTAGTTTAATTAAATAAATAAAAGAATCATTTCCTAAAATAGTTAAAGAATTCAAATTTAAGCAAAGTGGAATAAAACTCCTCTCATAGTATTCTAATTAATTTGCAAACTCCTTTTAACACGTCATTGTAACTTTTTTAACTTTATATAATAAATTATCATGAAAATACAACTGTAGCCAATAGTGTTAGATGATTAAGAAAGAGCCTGGTGGCGCATAAAGAACAAGAAAAGCCAACCTTTTCAAACCCATTAATTAATTATCAGCTTAAACTCAATTATTATGAAATAATTTGATTAAATTACATTGATATTTTTATAGTTTTAATGAAATTGTACAACTTGTACTGTCATTTATCATTTATTTCTCATACCTTTGTAGGAGAGACAAATATAATTTTTCAAACAAAAAATGGTAACGAGTATAATTAAATTAAGCAAAATATGGTATATTATGAATACAAATCTAAATAGTATAAGATTCAATATTTATTCAATATTTTGGTTAGTTACAATATATTACAAGAGTAATTTAAACAACTTTTATACTATTTGTTCACAATATATCATATCTTGTTGAACTTAATTACGCTCCTTACCTTTTTTTGTTTAATAAATTATATTTATCTCTCTTAAATAGGTCATTAATATAGTTAATATAATGTACGTATATAATATGTGTAATTTGTGAAGGTTTAAAAAGGGATAGATTTTTAAATAAATTAACAATGACACGGTGTGGTAGACTGGTCAAAATGACACTTGTTTTTTTAAAGTTGCATAGACTTATATGAATGAAAACTGACTTCTTTTTTCTACGAGAATAAAGTATCTCATCATACCCAAAAAAATAATTTATTTTCTTAAATTAATTCATTGTTTAACATATGTCTTATTTTTTTATAATATATTTTAAAAATAAAAATTTTTGGAATGAAGAGAAATAAAACACGTCAAACAATAAATGAATTTAAGAAGATAAGTTATCTCATGACCACTCATTAATGAGTGTACAAAAATATATTCTCTTTTTCTAATGATGGGATATTCTAATAGCTTAGCAATGTAAATACATTGGTCTTGCATATCAGCTTTTTTTGGGTATCTCATCACCCTATGAGTAATAACTAATCCTTTTTTTATTATCTCATTTAATAAAAATTGTTTATAGGAATCAAATTCTTAACATTTTAGTTTATGTATAATCTAATGAGACCTTATATTACTATATCAAAAATGTTAATATAGCTAATGAGTTTTGAATTAATGAGTGTACAAAAATTCAAAGGGTGACTATGTATAGATTCTCCATTAACTAGAAGCGTTGAACAACTTTATGAATCTGTCTCTTAAATGATGGTGAAGGTTTATGTAGGAAGATCATCTCCATCCTATTAATTAATAGACAAATGCATATTTTATATTTATTTTTAATGACAAAAATGTAATTTTATTTTAATCAAATAAATATATGTATCATTAAATGTTATATTTTCCTTTAATTTTTAAAACATTTGTCTTTTCATTAATGTAGAGTATATTAATCGGTTTATCCAACTCTTGGAAACTTGGATGGTGTCAAACTTTACACGTTCTCATGAAAGTGATGGCACCAATGGCAATACAAGTTTGGAAATAAAAAAAGGATTTTTTTATCACAAGATTTCACATTACGTGGAAAACATTTATACATTTTTATCATTATTATGTGAAATGTGGAAGTTGAAATAATGACACATAACTAACTTGTTATATATGACGTGGCATGATGAAAGATATACTTAGATGGTCACACATATTTTAATTCATATATGTTTGGATTAGGCTCATCTCGAATATCGGAGAGTCTTTAATGAGAATTGTGATACATGATAAACAATATATATTGGAAAATGATATATCTTCTTACCATATCCTCATAATAATCATCTTATCCACAAGAAAGTGACATATGTCACTTGTAACTCAATCACTAATAAATAAAATATTACTTTGTGACATATGTCACTTTTTTGTGGGTATGATGATTTAGTAGGAGGATATAGTATTACTCGTATATATTTATTTGTCATGATTTTAAGTTGTTTTTAATATTAAAAAAATAAATTACAAAAAATTCTTTTTTTCTCATTTTTAAATATTAGACTCTTAAGATTAACTCAAGTAGTTGGAATAAGAGTGGTATGAGTCCCAATACAAACTTAACAAATTTATGGAAAGTTAAGACTTTAGAGATGATTTCACCTATATAACACTTAAGGACATTTTTTAAAGGCCAAAAGTCTTTCATATTGTAAAGTGTGTTTTTAATTAGATATGGTGAATCACTCTCCCATACTTGAATATGAAAAAAGAAAATGTTTTAATGATTTTTATATTGTTTCATTAAAATGTATTTGAAATATGGGCTATAATTTTTTTTCTTATCACACATTAAAATTTGCATTTATTATTTGACTCTCTAATAATTAATTAAGAGTATCTTAACTCATTAGTGAGTAGCCAATAAAAAGAAATAATCTATTTGAGAGGATAGAATCAAGTGGAACTCAATTTTTTCCCTCCCACTTTTTATTTTCATGAATCTTCATTTTATTCTGTCATGAAAATACAAGTATGATATCCTTTCCATGTGTTGACAAAGTTTTTTCCTTAGAAAAAAAAAACAAATTTATTTAGAACATCTAAAAACTATTTTAGATATAAATCAACAATTAAACTATGATAATGCAACTTCTAAATATTGTTTTATATATATATATATAAAATGATTAAAGCGAGAACAATTGTTATCATAAAAAATGAAAAAATTTGATATGATTTCAAATTTTTTAGAGAGATATATTAATCAGAATGCTAAAGACATCAATCAAAAGTACAAACATGGTTAGCTGTACATGTTTCTTCTGAGTAATTAAATTCTTCCAATATTTAATAATTCACCTTTGAAAAAGGTTATAAGTTATAATTCTCTTAATGCGAAATAATAAAGTATTAAATGAAAGAATAAATATATTTAATATCTTGAAAAGATATACAGCGTTTATTTTTATTTGCAAGAGAAAATTAGCTAAAAGTTTAGGTGGATTTAGAGTTATTTTTATTGATTGCCACTTTTCTTTTTGAAGTTTCTTATTAACTTTTCAATAAAATAAGTTGATGGATTTTGATTTAATAATTCAATTAGTTCATGATAAAGTGAAAATATGATCGAGAGATTTTGATGAGTTTAAATAATGAAACAATATCTTTATCTTTGATAGTAAAATTATATTACATACCTTTGTTGTACTAACTAGATGAGAATCTCGGGCAACGATTTACCTTTTTAAACTAGTATTTGACAATGAAACACAACTTTTTGTGCATTTGAATATTAAAATCAATGGAAAAGGGATACCAAAATCTATCAAATATAGTAATTAAGAAAACAGCAAGATAAAATGTTTTTTTTATCTGTCCTTTTCAATATTTATATCCCAAAAATATTAGCATCCCTTCCTAGCAAGGTCTCCAAATAATGAATATAATTTCAAGCAATATAATATTACTATAATTTAAAAATAATTAGGAAATGTTTTTTAAATAATTTCAAACAATACATCCGAATTTTAGTATAAAATATAAAAAATAATACCATTTGAATTATAAATATTATTAATATCCCAATTATCATAATTTGTTATCTAATATGTAGCATTGTATATAGCATTTTCTTGTTCTTTATATATTTAAATACAATTAGCACATTTAATTATATTAATAATATATTATCATTTTTAAGGATTTGAAGAACAAAAGAAGACTCATTGAGGAGAAAGAATTTTTGTTAGAATTAATCATTTAAGGAAATGCATTCATAATTAGTATAACATTGGGTTAATATGACAAAAAAAATTTCTTTTTGGAAAATACCTAAGTAAATTTGAAAGCATTTATAGATCTGTATGACATTTTTGACTCCTTATTAGAGCCTTTGAGATTTAATCTGAATAAACCTTTTATAGAAAAGGTATGAAAAAAGAGAAATATTGGATTATGGCAAATCAAATTGTGTTTATTTTTGCTTTTCCATATCTTAAGTAAAATCTTATAATCTTTGTAATTATGATGTTTCCATAATAAGCTTCATTGACCAAAAGAAGAAAACTTATAGCATAAGATTTTTTATATGCACTAACATGCATAAAGAACCATCTACAAAATGTACATGGTTGATGTTAAGAATTGGGAAAACAAAAAATAATATTGAGAAAATGGTACAACCATTTATATGCACTTTAATTTATTCATTATTTTTTAATATATCTTTTACTCACCTTATGCTTAAAAATTCATAACAGAGAATTATACCATTCATTATATTTTACTTATAGTTAATTATGTGTATTGAGTTTTAGTGAAATTACATAAATTAGCCCTCTATTTTTTACATCTACAAAACCCCCTAATTTATAAACATATATTACACTTATCATCCATGCATGACAAACAAATGTGAATTTATAAACAAAAAATAATAAATGTAATTAAATTAAACAAAATATGGTATATTGTGAAACTAAGTTCAATAGTTTACAAGTCAATAGATTTTCATTATTTTTTGTTTCTTATAATATAGTATAAGAGTGACTTAAATAATATATCATTGTAATTATTGATGCATTTTGTAATGAATCAAATATAATGAAATGTATTGATTCATATACTACTTGGATTTGTCTCCTTAATATATCATATTTTGTTTAACTTAATTACACTTTTCATCATTTTTATTTATTTAAAAAAAAAATCACACTTATTTCTTATGGAGAGATGATTAGTGTAATGTATGTATATAAATTAGGGGCCACTTTGGATTTTCACTAATGCTTCCTTTGGTTAGAGGAAAAAAATAAAAGAGAGAAATATGTGTGAGAGAATGAAAATAGAGAAAAAGATGATAAATATAGTTAATTTTAGTGTTGTCTGGTTGTATAGAAAAAAAAAGAAATAAATGATTGTTTTTAATCCACTCTTTCCTCGACAAGGATTTATCGTCCCAAAATTATGTTTTAAATCATGTCCCGGATCATTGAAAACAATCATGTCAATTAAAAAATATCATTTTTTATTTATTTTTTTTGCTCCTATATCATTGCTCCAGGACATAATTTGTACACAGTTTGAGACAACCGATCTTGGTCCTTCTTCCCCTGATCCCCTCCCATTTTCTCCTAACTTGGGACGAGAAAGACATTTGATGGGCTCCACTCTTTTTTCTTCCTCTCTCTTTAAACTCAACCTAAACCAAATGAGAGAAATAATATATTTTTCTTCAACTTCACTCCTCTCATTTCTCTCGGTGGGTGTCAGTGTAGTTTACTCTTAAAGCTATGTATGATTTAACCCACGACTAAAGATTATTCTTAATTAATTCATTTTTTGGTACTATCATAAGTATCCATATATCATATTGATAAATAATTAATCCATTTTGGGATTAAATTAATCCATTTGATATATATAAATAAGCACCAACATCCTTATTATGGGACAAAAGTTAAAAGAATGTTAGTTGGTTAAGAGGAGACAACTAATCTCTTTTACAATGTGTGAGTATCACTCTCAATAAGTATATTAGATTCCGAAGAATCAAATATTTGACATTTTGATTTTTTATCATAATCTAAAAGGACTTTACACTATTAAATCAATATATTATTGATTAAATTAATCCATTTGATAGCATACAAAAGTCAAAAGAATATTAGTTGGTTGTTATCTACATAATAATAAAAGAGTGGTGTGTGAATAATAATTTGTGGGCCATTTTGGAAAATAAATAAATAATATTTTCAATGTACCTATAACTCATATGGAGGCGGATTGACTTTGGTTCACAACTGAGTGGAGAAAAAAATGGATGCAGATAATTTTTTAGATCGTTATCATTCATATTTAATTATAATAATAATATATGAGTGATGTGAAAATTATGTATACGAGTTTTTTATACTATTATCATAATATTTGCTATTAATATGTTAATTAAATTTGATGTCAAGATAAAAGTAATATAGATAAATAATATAATAATAAAATAAAACATTTATACTAACCGTACAAATGTTGATCTTTATAAAATATGTTTTGGATATGGTGAAAGTAGAGTACTCTTCCAAGCAAACTCATTCTGAATATTGAAAATTCAAATCTTTGAATTTATATTTAAATGACCATTTTATCTTACTGTCGCATCCATGAGAAAGTTGGTGAGTAGAAAAAGAATATAACAAAACTTGAAAATATTATTTATTTACCTAAACTATTAAGCTATTTCAGGTAACTTATTGTAACTTTATATACATAATATCTAACTCGTATATATTATTCTTCAATAGGAAGTTTCTATATTACATTTATTCATATCCTTTTCAATATAAAGTTTTAATAGGACCCATATATAATATTTTTATTTAAAAATATATATTATATATTTATGCACTATTAATATAAATATTTATATAAGTCAATACATCATACACAACTTATTTGTATTTTTATATGGGAAAATATGTATGCAACGACAATGTAATAATTTTTTATATTATCACTTTATCATTCATCATTCCTATTTACTCATTGCAATATAAGTAAGTAATACAAATAAATACATGGTAGATATTTTATTGACTTTGTATAAATCTTTTCACTAATAATGTACATATACTCTAATTATATCTAACATTCAATAATGAATAAATATGAATAGTTGACCATGCAGAGACACCGTAAGAAACTCTTATACCATCTGTGCATATCAATGTTATGAAATCCGAGTTGGATATCAAACTGGAATAGGTTGTATATTAGGTTTAAGTGATTAAAATTTCTAGTTGGACCAGATGATGTCATATATAAATAATAACATCTCTACATTTTTTTGGACCAGAATAAAATAAAACATCATAACATTGTTCCATTTTTTTAAAATTTAAACTAACCTTTCGATTCACTTTTTTGATTATACCAGTTTAACGAGGCTTCAACTAGGTAATAAGATGTGAGCCCCTATCGGGTAGATTCCTCATTTCACTCCTCAACCTACAAGGTATTAGCGGTCGATTCCAACTATTGTCCCCTAGTGGTAAGATCTTATTCTTTACTCAAACATGCAGTCTGACTGAAAT
Source organism: Lupinus albus (assembly GCA_009771035.1). Lineage (NCBI taxonomy): Eukaryota > Viridiplantae > Streptophyta > Magnoliopsida > Fabales > Fabaceae > Lupinus > Lupinus albus. The sequence continues at coordinate 639,923 of CM020013.1, read as the reverse complement.
TTCCTCAATTCAAAACAATCTAATTCTTCATTCAGTAAAACTGTAAATCACAACTATTTTCATCTCGGTGAATAATCACACTATTGGATTCAATCCAATCATGCATATATTTTTTCTCAAATGAACACATGAATAATATATTCACTATTTTCTAATTGGTTAGTTAAGGGAAAGATATGATCGAAATTGATCTTTACGCAGCCACATAGGATATGGGTCAAGAGAAAATAGAACAAAAAGTAAGAAAATTCAGAAAATGCTTTCACTCATTTTCCACAACTCATAAGTCATAACCACAAAAGTGATTTTTTTTTCTCTCTTCATTTTCATTGACTCTACTCGTTTTCTCTATATCTGTTTAAACGGATAAAGAATTGCACAATTTTCAATATCACAAATTATTAATTGACTAATACAATATTCTTCATAGTGTGTCTACACATATTCTTTGATCATGTTTCATTGTTGATCAAGATTCGTAATTGAAGCTATATTCGATTATTTCTGCATCATATCTTATCTGGGTCGATCTTTTTTTCCATAAAAATCATCTCCTTCATCATACCCTCTTCTCTGTTTCAGTTTTAAGGATGAAGTTGAATATTCTATGTATTTCAATGGGAATGAATTTGTGATTATCAGCATTGGATAGATATGGCTTCACAATAGTGCTGCTTTCTTTGACTAAGTAAACGGTTTTTCTTTGCATTGACTTAAGAAAGATTGGTTTGACCAATTTTGATTTTGAACTTTTCCTTGAAGCTGTGTTTTTTGTTTAATCTTGCATGTGATGATGATGGTGTAGGTGCTGAAAAGGTCTCTTTCATATTGGTAAGACTTTTTTTCATTCTCCTTTGACTTCAGCAACTTTTGAATTTGATATATGATATATATGTTTTAGTCCTCATTAAATTGAATTGGTTGAACTGTAGAAAGTGTTGATTCTAAAATTTCTACAATAAAAATAGTTTGGTGTAGGGTATTGGCATAGTTCCCAATCTATGATTCTGCTATTGCCTGAATTTTTTTTCTTGGAATAACGATAAGTCGATTTTTGAATGTTTTGCTCTTGTACAAAATAACATGCTTTATAACTGGATCAGTGGATTGTTTTTTCAACCATTTATTAAATGATGATAGATTTAATATTGTTTCATGGAATGGAATGGAAAAGGAGAACCACATACTATCTCGACGAGGTTGGGAATTGTTTGCTAGATTCAGCTTATGAGGGTTTTTTTTTGTTAGAGTTGTAACTTGTAAGTAAGTAGCATAGATTCTCTTGGATTGATTCTTTCTCGCTTTTTCATATTTTTTTTGTAGGGGGGTGAGTTTTCAAGTTTGAATATATGCTGTTTCGGATTGGCAAATGGGCATGTCATAATGAGCCGGGAAGCAAGGTTGTTTGTTAATGGATGCCGTAGGCAATACATTCTGTGAGGTCCTCAGTATCATCAAATTATGGTTTCCTTGGCGAGGTGAACCAGCTAATGTTTCTAGGGATTTTTGGATGCCCGATCAGAGTTGTAGATTATGCTATGAGTGTGATTCTCCCTTCACCTTATTTAACCGTAGACACCATTGTCGCCTTTGTGGGCGAATTTTCTGTGGCAAGTGTACAACAAACTCAGTTCCTGCCCCTTCTAGAAGCCAAACTAATTCATGGGATGAGAGTGAGAGGATTCGTGTATGCAATTATTGTTACAGACAAAGGGAGCAGGGGATAGTTGCTTTTGATAACGGGATTCAGGTCTCCAATCTGGATCCTATTTCTTCACTAATGACTTCAAGCTTGGTCAGCAGTGAAACCAGTTGCACTGCTAACAGTAGTAACATTACTCTTAGCTCCATGCCTTATTCAGTTGGCTCTCATCAAATAATACAGCAGGGTTCCAGTCCGAGCCAGCATCAATCACCTGTAAGGGGAAACGGCATTGATAGGGAATCTGTCTCATCATTGAGAGGGAGGATTGATATTGTAGCAGACCAAGGGGACCAATTATCAAAGCAATATGGATTCTCAATCAACAGGTATTGTATCGTTTCTCTTTGCTCACCAATTCAGAGGAATGAACTTCTGTTTGATCATTTATCTTGAAATATTTACTCCTCTCTTCATGTTATCTGGTGTTTGAGTTTTTGTTAACTAATCATACTTTTTATTGTGTTCATCACAAATTCCTATAGTGGTTGGTATAACCATATGTTGCAGTTAATTATAAATAGATTAAAGCTGGGAAATCTGATAATATAAACATATGTTTGTTCCAAATGGATGTCTGAGACTTGTGAAGAATAAAAGAATATGAACATGTGTATGTTGTTTGCTGATTCATCTTTAATATACGCATTCTCCAACAACCACCAATTTTTGTATTGAAACTGCACCTAGTCCATGAGTGGTGTTGTTTCTTGTGGTTCATATACTTTTTCTCTTGCTTCAGGAGTAATGATGATGATGAGCACAGTGTATATCAATCAGATTCTGAAATAATGCGTCAAGTGAATGGCTACTATGTTCAAGTTGATTCTGATGGCATAAATGAAGCTAATGGCTTACAGAAAGTGCATCCTGGTAGAGAAGACAATGCAAAAGTTTCCCAGGAGAAGCACGGCTTTGAGGCACATAGTTTGGAAGAAACTCAAACTATTGGAAAGAATGAAGATGAACCTGACATCTGTGATGAAAGTGAACCAGTTTCCTCTGTATTTGTTTCAGATGATGCTGATTCTGGACCTGTTGATTTTGAAAATAATGGACTTATCTGGCTCCCACCTGAACCAGAAGACGAGGAAGATGAGAGAGAAGGTATTTTGTTTGATGATGATGATGATTATGATGGAAATGTCACAGGAGAGTGGGGGTATCAGCGAACATCAAGCAGTTTCGGAAACATGGAGTATGGTTATAGAGATAGGTCAGGCGAGGAGCACAAGAAGGTCATGAAGAATGCAGTATATGGGCACTTTAGGGCTTTGGTAACTCAGCTTTTAGAGGTTGAAAACCTACCTGTTAAAGACAATGAACAAAACAGTTGGTTGGAGATCATCACATCTTTGTCATGGGAAGCTGCTAGCTTATTGAAACCAGATATGAGCAAAGGGGGAGGGATGGACCCAGCCGGATATGTGAAAATCAAATGCATAGCTTGTGGAAGCCGCATCGAAAGGTTAATGCTATAATTTATATGACTTTTATATTTGGAATATCTTTGAAATGACTGGCAATATTTCATGTGCTCCTCGATCAATATTAATCCAGTTCATCAATCTGGACGATATTTAGCAATGGTCGAAACTCTAATGGATTTTGATGTGTCATAAGACATCTATACTAATATGCATTTGCTGAATCCAAGGTCGGATTATCTCATTTCTCTTCTGCATAAATATTGTTGTCTCGCAAAACTTGTGTCTGACGTGGACATAGAAAGTAATAACATACACAGGTCTTTATTTTATTGATTATCTGAAAATCTGCATCCAGGTATAAAATTGGAACTAAATTTAGCTCACATGACTTTAATTTGATTTCTAGTTCTTCACTCCTGTTAAAACCCGTAGTATTATATTGAACTTTTCCATTAGTTAAAAGAACTTTTCATATATTACCAACTTTCTATTCCTTTTACCTGACTTATTGGATTTATATTCTCTCAGTGCGGTGATCAAAGGAGTTGTTTGTAAGAAAAATGTGGCTCATCGGCAAATGATGTCAAAACTGGATAAACCTCGGTTGTTGATCATCGGAGGGGCTCTTGAGTACCAGCGTGTTACAAACCTCTTTTCTAGTGTAGATACCCTTTTGCAGCAGGTTGTAATTGCTTACCATTTTTTCACTTGGTTGTGGTGCAGAGGCTATTATAATTAGTTCATGCTAATCTGTTAACTTACTCTTATTTAGGAAACGGACCATCTGAAGATGGCAGTGGCAAAGATAGCTGCACACAATCCTGATGTCCTTTTGGTAGAGAAATCAGTTTCTCGATATGCACAGGAGTATCTTCTTGCAAAAAAGATATGTCTGGTTCTCAATATGAAGAGGCCGCTTTTGGAGCGCATAGCACGCTGTGCAGGAACTCAAATAGTGCCCTCAATTGATCAACTTTCATCACAGAAGTTGGGCTACTGTGAGAGATTTCATGTCGAGAAGTTTGTGGAAGACTTAAGTAGTGGTGGTCAGTCTAAGAAAAAAACAATAAAGACACTTATGTTTTTTGAAGACTGCCCTAAACCACTGGGCTGCACAGTAAGTCTTATTTAATCAATTATGAGATGTATATTTTAAAAACTTAGTTTTCGAGATTGTTGGTTCTTGACATATTTTATACAAGAAATTTCATCTAATATGTTTTGAGATTGTGTAGAGGTCGTTTAATTAAAACTTAGTTGTCATATGGAGTCTGGTATAAGATGTTCATTTACTTAACTTTTTTCTTTCTAATCTTACAGATTTTACTGAGAGGTGCTGATGTGGATGAACTGAAGAAGGTAAAGCATGTGGTCCAGTATGGAGTTTTTGCTGCTTATCATTTGGCGTTGGAGACATCTTTTCTTGCTGATGAAGGAGCTTCCCCTCTGCCAGAACTTCCATTGAACAGTTTGGTCCTTCCAAATAAATCACTAACTGCTGGGAGATCTATCTCAACAGTGCCTGGTTTTAGTATTCCTGGCAATATAAACTCTCCGGGGACTGAACAAGGGACCGAACCACGGAGAAGCAAAAGTGTCCCCATTTCTGATCTAGCCTCGTTAGTCAGAAATATAGAACCCTTTCTGCCTAATGGTCCTTCTCAATCTATGCAGCATGAAACAAATCACAGCCATTCTACTGCCTTTTACTCCTCTATTGCTGTTTCAGAAAATGCAATTCTAGATTCATACCATGAGAAACTTCTTCCATCTACAAGTGAAGAATCATGTGAAGTGAACCCCAATCAACTTCTAGTTCCAGAAAGTTCTGTGGTTAAAAACACTGTGACAGTCATAGACCATCATCCTTTGGGAAATAGCTGTGAAGATCAAGGCATTTTGGCTGACACTCCTCAAAATGGTGACAGCAAAGTCTCTACAGACCAAATAAGTGGATCAGAGTTGTTATCTACAGAAGATGTCCAAAACCAACCTGAGAATCCTGGAATTGTGAATGAAGAGCAAGACCCTCTAAAAGAAGAGTTTCCTCCGTCACCCTCTGACCAACAAAGCATTTTGGTGTCTTTGTCATCCCGTTGTGTATGGAAGGGAACTGTATGTGTGAGGGCCCATCTCTTCCGAATTAAATACTATGGCAGCTTTGATAAACCTTTGGGTCGGTTTTTGCGAGACAATTTATTTGATGACGTAAGTTTACAATTTGGGAATAAATGTGATTTATTATTAGAACTATGAAAATAGCTTTGAGTTTTGACACTTAGTTTTTTTTTGTTTTCAGGGTTATCGATGTCATTCTTGTGAAATGCCAGCAGAATCACATGTGCATTGTTATACTCATCGACAGGGAACACTAACCATATCAGTCAAGAGATTACCAGAAATTACCCTACCAGGTGCGAGAGATGGAAAGATTTGGATGTGGCACAGGTGCTTGCAGTGTCCAAGAACCTATGGTTTTCCTCCTGCCACACGAAGAATAGTAATGTCTGATGCTGCTTGGGGTTTATCATTTGGGAAATTTTTGGAGCTAAGTTTCTCAAATCATGCTGCAGCGAGCAGGGTGGCAAGCTGCGGTCATTCTCTACATAGAGACTGTCTTCGTTTTTATGGGTAATTATTTTCCCCCTTAGTCTTGTGTATGAAGATAAGCAATTATCTGATCCATGTTTTATTGATGCTTTCTACATAAGTGTATCAAAACTGTTGTTTTTGTGGGCTTGATCTTTAAATTATACACAAATTGTTTGGATGTTCTTATTTTGATGAAATATATTATAAAAGGGCGGCCCAGTGCATGAGGCTCCCACTTAGTGGGGTCTGGGAAAGATGGGAAAGATAGATGTACGTAGTCTTACCTCCGCAAGCGAAGAGGTTGTTTCCAGGATTTGAACTTGTGACCTTATGGTCACTAAGCAACAACCTTGTATTATTAAAAAGTATTTTAAATGCAGGATTATATCATGTTTGGATGAGTTCTATTGTCAAAGCACCAAAAAATATAATTTTTCTCTAGCTAATTTTGGTTTTTCTTAAAAAGACTTGTTTTATAATATAAAATAGATGTTCAAACATGAAATGGGTGCTCCTCAGATATTACACCCAATCATAAAATAGTTTTCCCTTATGCAAAAAATAATATAGTTTTTTTAAAAGACCTTTAAACAATATTGTAAATACGGAATTTATTTTAGAAGCTCATCCAAGTGAGCCCTTATTTAAATGAATGACTTTATTTGAGATATCAGTGATTATGTTAAAGTCAATATTTTTTGTTCTTTTCAGTTTGATGGAGGTCATGTAGGTTTGATAGATTATTATGAAAACAATATAAACTTGTTTGTTTCACTGTGCCATTCAAGAATATGGACCTTGTTTGTACCTATATATGTATTGTGCAACATTTTTGCTGGACCCCTTAGTCCTCTGTATACCATACTCATATTTCTCTCGCAGATTCGGGATGATGGTTGCTTGTTTTCGATATGCATCAATTAATGTTCACTCAGTCTACCTTCCTCCACACAAACTGGACTTTGATTATGGGAAACAAGATTGGATACAAAAAGAATTAGATGAGGTTATATATTCAGTCTTTGTTTTAATTTTTGTTCATATGATGGAGGACCTAATTTCTAGTTGTAACAGGTGGTTAACAGGGCAGAGCTTTTATTTTCTGAGGTACTCAATGCTCTTGGTCAAATTGAAGAGAAAAGATCGAGTGCAGTTCCAGTTAGTAGTGGCCTTAAAACAGCCGATTTAAGAAGGCAAGTTGCTGAGTTGGAGGGTGTGTTGCAAAAGGAGAAAGTAGAGTTCGAGGTGAGGTCTTGTGTTATTGAATATTGATACTAAAAATTCATAGCCGCGTTAGTCATAGTGGTCTTTATTTGGTTCTTGACAGTAACCTATGGACCAACATGCTTTTCTTGGTAAACAAATTGGTACAAATTTAAGAATCTATTGAGTATCTTGAATGAATACGTTTTCCATTTGTTTTTTTAATCATATCGTGTGGTTTATATCCTTCTCCTGACCAATTTATATTTCCAGTTTTTTTGTGAAACTTACAGGAAGTTTTGTTAAATTCTACTAGTAAAGCAATATTTATATACTGTATGCTTTTTAAGGTTTGTGATTTACTATCTCTTCTGTTTACTTTAGGAAGCACTTCAAAAGATTTTGAACCAGGAAAAGATAAAGGGCCAGCCTTGGATTGACATTCTGGAAATTAATCGATTGCAGAGGCATTTACATTTCCAGTCTGACATATGGGATCACCGTCTTATATATGCAGCCTCATTTTTATCTAATTCCGGTAAAAAAAGTACTACAAGTGGTTCAATTCCGGAGGAAAAGGAGAGATCCATTGATGAAAATCAGTTGAATGTTAATCCTAATCTGGTTGATCCAAAGCTTGATGAAAGCCCCACCCTTGGAGAGGGAGTTGATGGCAACATATCCCAATCTGATGTATCTCATAAAGTTGACAAGGCTAACGATATAAATCATGATAAAGATGACCAGTATAATAATAGTTCAATCAGAAAAAGTTTAACTGATACCCTTGACGCAAAATGGACAGGTGAAAACCACTCGGGATTTGGAATTCAAAAGGACAATACTACTGTAAATCCTGATACATCTACAGGAGATTCTTCGATGATCACTACACAGAAAGAAGCATGCAATCCCGGAGATCACACTGAAGACCAGAATGACCCTAAGAGCATATATTCTGCTTATAAGGGTAGTGATAGTAATATGGAAGACTCTTTAAGACGGTTCTATCGCCAAGTTAACAGTAACTTTTTTGTCGGTACACAGAAGTTTGATAGCAATCCGTTTTATGTATCAACGTTACGGGAGCTGGAACTCCAAGGTGGGGCAAGGTTGCTTCCGCCGGTTGGTGTTAATAACACTGTGATTCCAGTTTATGATGATGAACCCTCAAGCATTATAGCTTATTCTTTAATGTCTCTAGAATATCACCCCAAACTGACTGATGAAGGAGAGAGACCAAAAGATGGGAACGAATTGCTGCCATCATATTTTTCTGATTCAAGCAGCTTCCATTTTTTTCATTCTGACGAAATAGCTACTGAATCTCAGAAAAGTTTTTCGTCAGTTGAGGATATGATGACAGCGCCTGGCTCTCGTAACTCATCCGTGCTAGATCCTTTGTTATATGCAAAGGTTATGCATGCCAGAGTTTCCTTCGAAGATGATAGTCCTCATGACAAGGTAAAATACTCCGTGACTAGTTACTATGCCAAACGATTTGAAGCCTTAAGAAGGATTTGTTGTCCTTCAGAGCTTGACTATATAAGGTCTCTGAGTCGCTGTAAGAAATGGGGAGCTCAAGGTGGAAAGAGTAATGTATTCTTTGCAAAAACCTTGGACGATCGCTTTATCATCAAACAAGTCACCAAAACTGAGCTTGAATCGTTTATTAAATTTGGTCCTGAGTACTTCAAGTACCTTTCGGAATCAATAGGCTCAAGAAGTCCAACATGCTTGGCAAAGATTCTTGGTATATACCAGGTATGCACTTCATATTTTATAGATCGAGATGAAGGGTCTGCTAAGGTCACTTTTAAGATGAAAGTGACAACGTTTCTGATTACGTTACCTGAAAATTAGTAATATATTTGATGATGTTATAATAATGATCAAATAGTGCAGTCCTTCTAAATTTGAATAATCTTTTCTTATTCAGAAACAAAAAACAACCATAGCACTTATATTCATCCAAATCCTGGGATGTGTTTGATATTTCATGTATCTGTTGATTAAAAGAAAAGGTTGAGGAACAATGTAATAAATCATATCTTCAGATTATTGGCAATTGATTTAACACAAGATTCTGTATTTTTCCCCACTTAATTACATATCTTAACTACTTAATTTACGGATGACTTTTTTTATTGGAAAGATTACAACAAAGCATCTGAAAGGAGGGAAAGAATCAAAGATGGATATTTTGGTTATGGAGAATCTTTTATTTAGGAGGACCGTGACAAGACTTTATGATCTTAAAGGATCTTCAAGGTCTCGGTATAATCCAGATTCTAGCGGGAGTAACAAAGTTCTTCTGGACCAGAATTTGATTGAAGCAATGCCAACTTCTCCTATTTTTGTGGGAAACAAGGCAAAACGGTTGTTAGAGAGAGCTGTCTGGAATGATACTGGTTTTCTTGCAGTAAGTGTCAAAACTCTAATTTCCTTATTTCCTTGTTTATTGCTTTGAATAGTCTTAGTTTATGTCTAGAGTGCTACTTGCATGGACATGTCTCTGTTGGGACACAACCAATCAAAATCTTAACATGACTTCAAATTAATTGTAATAAGGACTTTGTTGTCTTGTTACTCTGATGATCAATAAACATTTGTTTGGTTGTCCCTAATAGGCGGCTATAGAACACGGATACTTCAAAATAGTCGTCATAACCATGTTGGTCCATATTGACTTTAACATGTCTCTGTTGGGACACAACCAATCAAAATCTTGACTTCAAATTAATTGTAATAAGGACTTCGTTGTCTTGTTACTCTGATGATCAATAAACATTTGTTTGGTTGTCCCTAATAGGCGGCTATAGAACACGGATACTTCGAAATAGTCGTCATAACAATGTTGGTCCATATTGACTTTAATTTCTTAGAATGTGTATGACATTGATTGATGATTTTGTGCAGTCAATTGATGTAATGGACTACTCATTACTTGCTGGGGTGGATGAAGAGAAGAATGAATTATTTATTGGAATAATTGATTTCATGAGGCAGTATACATGGGACAAGCATCTTGAAACATGGGCAAAAGCTTCAGGAATCCTTGGAGGGCCAAAGAATGCACTTCCAACAGTTATATCACCAAAGCAATACAAGAAAAGGTTCAGAAAAGCAATGTCTACTTATTTTCTCATGCTTCCAGATCAGTGGTCTCCTCCATCTCTCATTCCTAGTAATTCTCACTCTGATTTATGTGTTGAAGACAACAACAACAACAACAACACACAATCTAGGACTTCTGCTGAATCAGTGATTCTTTGATGCCATGTTTTGTAAATTTTACTTTTAATACCTTAGTTTGTATAGCAATTCTTTGGTTCATTTCTCATTCTTGCTAATGAGACATTATCAGATATTTGTTAGAATATACCATAAAAAAAGGGTGTTAGAAGGCTCAGGGGTGAGAATATTTGATGACCTCTGAGTTTTTGTACAAAACTTTAGCCATTTATATTGATAATATCCTCATATTACTATTTTTTTTTTAAATTCATGTCTTATTATATTTTAATATATATAATTTGATGACATTTATTCTGTTTTAAATGAGTTGATAATGAAGTTATGTGGTAAATAAGTTACAGGAAAATAATCATATAATTGTTCCTGGTGCAATTTTTGTAGCATTTATATGATATATTTGTTCATTCTTCCAAATTTTGTAGTATTATTTCAATGGTTACAATTAAGTATATAACTTTTATAGAATTATGCTTATGGATAAGAATAAGAAAATGCATATGGTTATTATGCAGTTGTAAAAACCATTAAATCATTGTTATGTGATTAGAAAGTCATCATAATTTTCCATTATTCTTTCTTCCTAGAAGACAATTTATAATAAAAAATAAAAATGGTTGAAAAGGAAAGGCAATTAAGAAAAACATTGCCATTATAACTCTGTTACAACTTAGAAGAATATATGCTTAAGGAACAAATCCACTTTGAACATGTGCTAATTTCAGAGACAACTTTTTTTGTAGCATCATGGAACATATTATAGTAACATTTGTTGAGTGTAGGTAACAACAACATGAGATTAGTGAAATGAGTTAAAGCCATTGCAGTTTAATTCTTCTTTCAAACAAAACCCTTCAACTGCATCATTTACTTCTTCCCCTTTAACAATCTGAACCCAACTTTGTCCAACAAGAACATTCCTGATTTTGGCATCACTGAACACATAAAAAGTTCAAATTTAGTACGAACATTTAATTTTGCGTGTGGCCGAAAATCGGGGCGCGACACCTTTATATTACACAAACATAAACATAAGACTTGGTTTAATTATCTACCTTGGTTGATATGTTGGCTTTGAACTTCTTTGAAAACATGGTCCTTCATCATACCCTTCACAAGTTATTTCTCCATACTCATCTTGGTAACAAACTATACCCTGAGATCTATCCTCATAAACCTGTTTAATTTCATATCAATTATCATAAGCTTCATATCATATCTATTTTCTTAACCTATGCTTCTCAAACACATGAAACTTGTTACAACTTAATAGTAAGCATCAAAGAAAGAAAAGCATGTAAATGTAGCAATGAAATACACAAAGAGTGAAACATATATTTACCTTGTTCTTGATAGATGCTGTGATCTTAAATATTGGTGATTTTTTTAGTGATATAGAACTATGTTTGTACATAAAATTTTTGCTAGGATTTTTGAGAAATGATCCATATATATGAACTTGGATTTGAGTTGAAGAAACACAGTTAATAGCCATTAATCTGATTCTTCAAGAAGAGTTATGTGGGCTATGGCTATATAGTAATAGAATAATGATCTTTTATCATATGATTAATTTCTTTTTTTATAGCAACTGTTTATGCAAAAATATCTATAATGCAACTGTATTATTTATACCATAAGATAAGATCATATTTATACAGAATGTTGAATTTAAATATACAAAGAAAAAAGTTTCTTTAATTAACGGTAGACATTGGTTATGAATAAGGGTCATCTCTATTAATAGAGAGACAAATACTACAAAAAATAAAGAAAAATAACTTGTTAAAGTATTTTTATCATTTTATATGATGAAATAACATTTCTGTCATTAAAAATACAAGGAAAATCATGTATTTATGTCTCGATTAATGGAGAGAATTTTGGGTCATTTCCCTTAGAAAATGTAATAAGTTGAATTATTGGTAGCTGGTGTCATATCATGATGCATTAAAATACAAATAGAATTCATGTAGGGCCAAACTCACTTATCTCTTACCTTTTCTTGTAGAATTCATGGTCTTGGTTCATGATATGATAGTGATTCTCTACTATACAATAAAAAAAGTTTCAGAAATATAAGGTATTAAACATTTATAAATAATATTATATGTGATTCTTAAGTATTGAAAATTTTAAATGGTTCATTAAATATCTGTATTTAGGAAGATTAACCTTATTCTTTGCAAATTTAAGATCAAATCAATTGTTAACAGGGACCTAAAATTCATAATGAAAAGCAGAACCATTTTTTGATATATTTATTCTTAGTTTGAACCAACTCGTTAGCAAAAATATTAAATATATATGAAGAATCACGAGTAAATACGGTATCACTTATAACATTAAAATTTGCGAATGGGTTGTTTCCAGAATTTGAATTCATAATCTCTTCCAGAATCAATTACACTCTTCCATACTAAAAAGGAAACATGGAGACAATAAATTGAACTATTACAAACACAAAATTCAACTTACAAACGAACCCTTTAATAAATGAGATGATTTTTGTTGTTGAAAATAAGCCCCTAAAGCTTGTATTACTATTATGGACCTGTATAAGATAAAATATTATAACGTCATTCGATTCTAATAGATACATATATGAGTAAGGTATATGTGAAAGTGAGACTCAAGTTATTTGGATATAAATAAATTGAATAAAATGTATTGGTTAATATGTAGGATCCCTCTTAACAAATGAGAAAGTATGCTACTATTGAAGTTAACCAAGATAGTATGCTTAAAAAATTGATGATTTGGCCAACAAAAAGTATTACATTATTAGCATATGAGATGGGCTAATAAGGTTCAAAAATGCTCTTATAAAGTACAAAATCATATAATACCCATAAAATCAGTGATCACATCAATTTGTGATTTTGATTATTTTCCACTTTAATTAATGCTTTTTTTATTGGCTTCCTAGGGTAAATGGATTCAATTATGAAGAAAGTTATTGCTTCTAAAAAAATATAAAGTGATTGGTTTCTTAGCACAAAATCCACCACTACTAGATATTAGGAAGAAAAACTTAGGACAAGGATTCCTCAATCATGAAACTGATCCATGAAGTTTTCATGAAACTTGGTCAACCTAGTAACAATAGCTGGAATCTTTTCTTCTTGAGGCAATATTGTGCACCTAAAATGCCAGGTCCCAGGAACCTTGCAAAACAAGTAACAATTTAACTAATTAATTAACTGTACATGTCAAATGTAGTTAAATAAGTTGGAATCAATCAACTTAAGAAACCGGTTAATAGATAAACATAACATTCAATCTAGCAAGTAGAACTATAGAGAGAGAAGAGACAAAACACATTTATTGCATAGAGTAGAAAGAAGAAATCAATCTAGGTAATGTTGATCAAAGATTAAACGAGAATATTCTTATTTTTGGGTAATAAGGGTAATAAGCAATGATTTATTATGATAATATGATTTCTATTTTGTATTTAGTGACAGGTAAGAAATATGTTCTTTATTTTGGAATGTTTATTATATCTTATGAATTTTTTGCACATATTTATGTGTGTCCCAAAATGTATCGTATTTTACATTTTTTTCAAGAATATGTGTATCGATATATCGGATACGACATAATACGTATCTGTGCTTAACAAAAAAAAATACCTTTTAATCTTATAAAAACATAACTAAAACAACATAAACAAACCTGTCCAAAACCAGAGCCAGGAACAAAAACTATTCCTGTGGCCTGAAGTAGTTGTTTACAATAGAATGCATCAGGAACTGTATTTTCAGCCTTTGCTGCTTCTATTGCCTTATTTGGAAGCTCAATTCTAGGAAATAGATACATTGCCCCTTCTGCTTTGTTACATGTTACACCCTCTAGTTTCTTAAATGCTTCTTCCAGTGTCTGTGTCAAGAGGATAAATAATCACTTTAGGGAGAGAAAAAAATCAGAAAGGACATTTATGTAACACCCTAGTCCTGACATGCGACCTCCCGCTAAGCGTGTTATCCACCAACATAAATAACACATGCAGTATTTTATTCCCCACAAATGGGAGCCTCTCGCGACTCGAACCCATGACCTCAGGGACAAATAGTCATTATTCCTATGAGGCCAAACCAAACCCAAAAAAAATAATACATGGATAGCTTTTAGTTGATTAGTTGTATATGTAAAAACTAGAGTAGAGGGAAGTATGTTTCTATAAAATGGTATGAATGGTTAATGTAATTTACCCATATAAGAAGAAGAAAAAAAGCTTATAATATCTAAAATACTCAAAAATATCAATCTTAATACATAAGATATAGTATTGGTTGTTTTTAAAATGAAATATTTTCAAATAACTTACCTTTGCTCGTCTAGCCATAGATGTCAATATTTCATCCTTCTCAGCAAAGTATGACTCATAAGAATCATCTCCTACCTGTTATTGAAGTCACATAATGTAAAATGCAGTTATATCATACTAGTAATGAAAAGCTTGAGATGCTGAATTTGTACTATACTAATCCCATGAACAAATACTTATGTTTTACATAAATTTAAAGGTATTATTCGTCTTGTATTACAATCTTCGTATATAAAAGGGCGGCTCAGTGCACGAATCTCTCACTCCCACTTAGTGAGGTTTGGGGAGGGTAGATGTATGTAGTCTTACTCCATAAGTGGAGAAACTATTTTCGGGATTTGAACTCGTGACCTCAAGGAACTGTACTAGTAACATGCTTTCTGAGTTCATATAAATCAACTGCTGGTTTATTTGATAATGTTCTAGGTGGTTCTCAAGTTAAAGTTTGTTTTTTTACAAGGTAAATGTGTATTATAACTAAAGTATGCTCCAACTACATAAGGCATGCACATGATATTTTAGAGTATAGTCATTATTATTGGACATAAAAGAACAAGCATTATTATCACTTAAACCCTACCCATAAATTTGCCTTTACATGAATTGCAGGATGTAATATCCCAAAGTACATAAGAGCCAAAATCATAGCAAAAGTAACATTTAAAATTAATAATAGTCTGCATTTAAAATCAATAATAGTTTGCACCAATAAATAGAAGAGTCATCATTTTTTTACTAGGTTACATTTGGTGTTAAGAAAAGAATTCCATGGTATATGAATAGGAAAGAAATTGACATAATTACCGTAAATAAAAGTATCTCTCTGCATTTTTAAACAATGTTAAGGAATAATATTTCAACAGCAATGACACTCCCAAATCTTTTGGGCCAGTTGTTGTGACCAGATTTTCGGTTCGAAACCGGTTTTGCGACTAGCCGACTATAACCGAGCCTTAATATTTCAAC
Organism: Lupinus albus; assembly: GCA_009771035.1. NCBI lineage: Eukaryota > Viridiplantae > Streptophyta > Magnoliopsida > Fabales > Fabaceae > Lupinus > Lupinus albus. The sequence goes on along the minus strand of CM020013.1, from coordinate 624,445 downwards.
AACAACAATCAAGTCTTAATCTCAGTAGATGGTATCGGTTACATGGGTCGAACGACTATAATGCATGTTATACCCGACCACTATTATCATTGTTCATCTCATCTCATTTAGTAAGTGATTGGTTGGACTTATGTGGGTAGTATCCAATACCCAAAAAAATAATAGTGAGTTATGATGTAAAGAATTAACCTCTGGTGGACTCATCACCAAACTTGCAAGAATCTGACCCGAGACATTAGAACAAAGATTAACAGATGCCATCTTGTAAATCTGCTCTCTCACATCCGAACTAAATCCCGTGACCTCAAAATAACCTCCTCTTTTCCCACACTCTCCATAATACCCTGAAAACAATGTATGAATAATGTATTAGCATACAAAAATCTATCTTTAATAGTAAATGAATTGTTATAACAATTTACCTTTAGAGACTGATTGGAAAGATACTACAGAAATATCATTCTCTCCGTAACCCAGTGACCGAGATACCTTTTTAAAAGAATGGAACTTTTTCTCGGGAACATATACATTTTCCTGATATACCTGCAAAATGAATCCATTCATCAAAAATAGTATCATACCCTATAAACCTCAACAAACAACGTAGGAACTATGAGTGTTACACAAGATACAGATACGGATACGAAATATGGGTAATAAAATGTTTATGCTTATGTTATTCCTCACATTTTCATTTATAATGGTACACAATTTCAAAAAGTGAATAAAAAAGTTGTAGACGGCAATTAAGAGTGTCCAAAAGTGTGATAGGAATACATGTCTAACACGAACATGACTACTATATCGAGCTGGTTGTGCTTCACAACAAACATTAAGCATGTACACACAAGAAACTTTTTATTCAATTCGATTATGTCAATTCCTAGTTTCAAAAGCTACAACCTATTTAAAATCAGTTACATAGAATGTCTCGGATTTTTAAGAAGTCCAGTTACCTCATCTGCCAAAAGAACCAGACCTTCTTCTTTGCAAAATTGTACTATCTGCTTCTGGTTTTCCTCGGGAAGAACCTGAAGGTATTACATAAAACCTATGTTATACATTTAACCAACCACCTTAAGGCTTCAAAATTTAAGCAACATCTTATTTTAACACATCAATATGGTTTAATAGGTCACCTGCCCTGTAGGGTTGCCTGGATTTATAACAACTAATGCCCGAACATTGATACCCTTCGACTTTGCATCCTCCAACTGCTTCTTGAGCTCAGGCATTTCCAACCCCCAACCAGTTTCTTCATTAAGGTAATAAGGTACCTTCACAAACAATGTTAAAATACTAATGACATATTCAAACCAATGTAAAGCTAACATAAGAAGATTGTTACACATTTCAACTATCTCTAATTCCAAGTGATGACTAGCCAATCATCTACATGAATATGCAAATATATGGGGACAACTTTGTTGATAACTACCAATTCTTCACATCAGAGAACATTAAAAATGGTTGCTCTAAGCACGAGGCTCCCGGTCTGGGGAGGGTAAATGTATGCAATTACCCTAAGATATGAAGAGGTTGTTTTCAGGATTTTCACCCATGATCTCTGGGTCATAAGGCAAACAACATTACCGTTGCATCAAGGCTCGCCCTCTTTTTACATTGGAGCACATGCAAGTAGTAAACTCAAATTACACGTTAAGCACTTTCACAGATAAAATTGTACCAGTTTTCCACCATGGAGAGTGATTGAGGCCGAGTATAGAGGGTACTGAGGGATGGGACAAAGAATACCATCATTTTCTGATCTTATCAATAGTTGCATCATCATATGGACCTGACCACACACAAAAGACAGTTTTTAAACCAATTCATATTTTTGTAAAATGGAATTTATACCTTCATCAATTTTAAACTATATGTGTGCAAAGTGAACTTGAATGCTACCCCTGGGCTTGCACCATCTGTCAAGAAAATATCGTTCGGATCAGCTGGAAAACCGTCACGAGCTTCAATTCCAGCAGCTATTGTATCACGCAGACCCTTAATACCCTGATAAGGAAATAACAATTTTATGCTCCATCCAATGTTATAATGCCGAAAAACAAGGAAGTAGATGAGGCAACTGTGAATAAATCTTGTGTGCTTACGGTGCCCATTATGCACAACCAATCAAATACTCGTCGGTCGTTAAAGTAACAATTTAAAAAGACAACAAAAAAATTTCGACGACTATTATTTCGAGGTTGTCTTAATTTTGATTGGTCGTGTCGAATAGATATAGGCATGTGCCCATGCAAGATTCACTAGCAATCACTACCTGACTATGACTATAAGCACCAGTTGCTCTCCCAGGAATCTGATCCAAAATCCGCCAAGCTCGTTCTATTGAATCAGAACTGAATTAAAAGGACACACGAAGAGGGAAGAAAATAGTTACAAAGATTAGAAAGAGGAAGATAAAAATTCGTAACATAGATAAAACAATTCAAAAATGAAAGTGCCGTTTATTTTTTCATAAATAAAAAGTCATTGAAACATTCAAAATCAATTTTGCACACATTCATTATGCCCCCTCCCACCCTAAATTCCATGCTCATAGCATTTGAGGAAAGTTGAATATACATATTATTCACACTGCAATGAATGCTCCTAGAGCTTAATCATTTATTGAAGTTCTATTAAATTGGTCGCATTTCGACAAGAGTATAAGCAAATTTGTAAGCTATATCTAAAATCTAAATGCATGCACGTGAAATGAAAAATGACACAAATTAAGTGAAATGCTATGAACTTATGACATTGACTTTAAGAGAGTTTACAACTGTGGGGAAGTAAGTCTCTCATTTTCTACCTCATTCTCCCGAATGTGGTTTAAATACTTGTTAGACTACTTCTCTCATTGCTAATTGGTTTTTAGATGAAACCTTAACATGATATCAGAGTCAGAACCCAACTTCTTTCCGGTTGTCATGGGCCAAAAGATGCCCTTTAGTTATGGGTCAAAGATAACTCTTCGCCTGATCCGGCAGACTTATGTGGAAGGGGCATGTTGGGAAGTAAGTCTCACATCGCCTACCTCAGTGTCTCGGGAATGGTTTAAATATCTGTTGGACTACTCCTCTCATTGCCAATTGGTTTTGAGATGGAACCTTAACAATATTCACAAACTTAGAGGTGTTGGCAGAATCTACTAGTAGACTTTATCCTTGATTCAGGGGAAAGCATTCGTATAAAGAAACATAGGGTAAAAAGTGCTTATATATCTGTCTTTTTAATCCCCTAAAGTGACTTATAATCCATCATGCACAATTGACTAATTTCATTATTCATTCCAAAAAAATCTGAAATTTCCAAGGAAGGGTTTCCGTTTATTGAGGAACAGAAAACATTGACAAAATGGAAGGCTAAATAACTCACAAAGTAACAAAAAAAGTATCAAATCTAAAGATGTAAACTAGCAGCAACGTCAAGCTACACCGTTTAGTTTGAGCCATGCATCACTTATTATTTTACTGCATTTGATCCTTAGAACTATTAAATACTAAGTGTATAAGTAATTACTTAATCTAACAAAGTCACTCATGCCATCATCCTATTAAGGTTGAATCTCAAAGTCACTCAACTACACCATTTACTAGATTGTATCCATAGAATTATTAAGGCTAGAAGTAATCAAGTAAAAAAGTACTACTCTACAATAAGGCATTGTTATTTCAATGTATAGACAATAGAGTAATAAACACCAAAACATTTAAAAGAAGAAAGGTGGAACAAGAGTAAGGTATAATGAGAGAGTTGTAATAGAAAAGGAAGAAGGAAAAGAACCCACCTTGGGATTAATATTGTGGGTAGTGACAGGGAAATTGGAATGAGAAAGAGAAAGAGGTGAAGCCAATGAATGAGAATGAAGAAGAGAAAATAATAAAGGATAAAAAGAAGAAGTGGGAAAATGTGTGAGGAATTTGCGTGAAACAAATTTCCACATGGTGGGTATGAAAAAGTTAGAATGAAAAGAAAGAGAAAGTAGATGTTATGTCTTCAAAAATGTGAGGAACCACCTTCAAAGGAAAAGAAACACACTCTCTATGTCTTTGCCTTCTTGTCTTCTAACTATGAATTGGATATATGATGGTTTGAGCATCTTATCTAACCGGTTTTGCATTAAAATTGAATTGACTTAATCGGTTTAAGCCTAAATTCATGACTCGTATGTTGAATTGGTTGGACCGACCTAACCAATTATTTTTTTTTTAAAACAATCAAAAAATGTCATTTTGAGATTACAAAATCTAATGTTTTTAACTTATTTGTAGTTATGTTTTGTTAACATTATGTAATAACAAAATTTTGGTTGTTTAATTCAATTTTAAATGTGTTGTGTTTTTGTTGAAATTAAAGCATGGTGAATATGTTGTTTGGCGATGTTTTCAACTTATTTATGATATTTTATAACATTAAAATCTTCTTTGTTCATTGATAACTTATTTATGGTTTTTTAAGGTGACAACTATATACATATATGCATAATATATGTCATAACTTAAGGAGAAAATGTATATGACAATTATAAAGACTATGTGGTTCTATAATAGACTTAAAGAAAAAATTGAAAATTAAAGTACCAAAACTTAAGGAGGAAATCGAAAATTGAAAATTCGTTCAAAAAAATTAAAGACTAAAACCAAAACTCATTAAATTTTTATATTTGACATTTTTATATTAAATTTGTTAAGGATTATATTTGATCAAAAGAGTTCTTTATGGTTGTATTATCAAATGTCCTAAAATCATTGGCTAAGGATTATAAAACCAAGAAATTTAATATTGGAAATAAATATCTATTTACTTAATATGTTAACTGTTAAGACATAAATTGTCAAATAATTTTTATTTTTATTTTTATTAAATAATAACTTTAAAATACTACTGAATATCATTATTCAAGCTGGAAATTGTGAGCTCTTTTACAAAACTAATAAATAGTACAACAAATTGAAAATTGTTAAAGGACTTAAAAGTTCTTCTAATATTATATTGGCTTGACTAAAATTATAATATCCATTGAAAAATAAGTTGAAAAAGTTCGAGTTAATAAATATAATATAAAAGTGTTAAATATATTTCTAATAATATGATACATTTTTAGTATTATTTTAATTTATTCCATATTGTACCTTTTAATTTTCTTTTTAGGATGACATTACACTTTTTTATTAAAATATCTTATTTTGAATTTTTGATCATTATTATGAATTATACTATAAAATACTAAATGCTATCAAACCAAATCCAAAAGAGTCACCGAAACAAATTTTGAGATTCACAATAAAGTTCTAGGACATGAACGTGATAATTTTAATAAATGTGATTCTTTTTTATTTTAATTTATTCAACATTCAACTTTTTATTGAAGGCTTCTTATTCTTACTATGAATTTTTAACATTTATTCTTCTTAACAAAGGTTATAGAAAATATATCATCAAATGCAACCAATAGAATAGCCTTTATATATTAAATTTAATTCATTTACTTTTATTAAATTCATTGCTATATGTCAATGACCTGTTTCTAGTGTAATTTTTTGTACACTATATATATATATACTATTTATCTATTTTGAACAACTTATTTAGTTTCTATCAGTAAATTTATCTTCAATAACCTTCCCTTCAACCTTAATTGATATATAAATAAATAATATTTTTGAGAGCGATACTTATTAGGATGGACAATCATTCAATCCAAAATGAATTAATTTCTTATTCATAAAGGTCAAAAATACTTTTAGTAGTACTAAAAAACGAAATTATAATAAAATTCATAATAGAATGATTCTTAATATCGGGTATATAATTCATGAATAGTTTACCACATTTTTTAGTAGAATGATTTGTTGGTGTGAATACTCATAAAATGTATTTGAATTTTAAGACTCATATTAAGATTTTAAGACTTATATTAAGATTGGGATCTACTTATAATTTTTTGAAACTCACTTCACATTTTAGGTATCAGTTATAGGGAAATTAAATGATTTAGATCTACCTATTAATTCAAACCATTAGATTTTTCTAGAATTAATGACTAAGATATGAAGTAAGTTTTAAAAACTTACTCTTGAAGGCAATGAATGATGATACTGGTAATAGTTACATTTGTTGTCCATTTTTACAAAGAATTATTAATTTTGTAGGATCAATATCTTGCATACTAAAAACTTTCATTGGAATACTTTGTTGGTGCACACGTTCATAGAATAAAATGTCTTACAACTTTAAGACCCATGTTTGGAAGATAGTGGATCATATATATATATATATATATATATATATATATATATATATATTATGTTGCAAAGAGTATATTACTTTATATGTTATATTTTATCGGCCAAAAAACATTTAATTATTAATTTTTTAATTTAAATATATTTTTTCAATCAATCATCTATACTAATATACTAATATATAAAGAGAAAATATAAAATAATTATCAATAATAGTGTAATTTGTGTTTTCCTATTTTGCCTATGCTAATATATATTTTCTACCAAAAAAACTATATAACATATTTTCTCATTTTATGTTTCATGTTTATTTATGTAACTTTTACCGTTTTTCCATTTGAACACGACACTTTTTCCACATGAATCAAGACAATATTTGAACACGACAATTTATCTTTTTCATTTTTTTATATTTAATGGAAATTGAAAATCATGCTTTGTTGATTTTGTTATATTTATAAAAAATATAATAAAAATATACAAATCAATTACAATTTAATCAATAGAAAAATGGGTCGACAGACACATAAGTGTATGTCAAGACGCTAGTATAAATAAATATGAAATATTTATTGGGAGAGCATAGGTGCTTTCGGTCAATAATAGTGATAATATTTATTGTACATTTATATCAAAAAATTATTATTTTTTTAGAATAAAGGACTAAAGTCAAAAACTCATAATCCATGATGTATTAATAATTTGTTTGGTTCTTATTATTTTGTGGTACAAAAATCGAACAAATTTTATATATAATTTTTTAAAATGATGACAATATTATATTTAATTGAACAATGGAGTTCAATTTTGTGGAGAAAAAAGAAGACTACTCCATTCACACATACAAATAGTAGGGCTTACTTATTTTATCCACTTCATAATATTTGAAATGACTTCAATTTTAAATAATAACAGTGTTTTTTACCTTATCATTCATATATTAATAAATTGTTAAATCTGAAATAAAAATAAATAATATACACCGTTGATTTAGTGATATTAAAAACAAGATTTAATTACACTGAGACATCCTGAGTTTAGGTGAAATTATAAAATCATTATTCTTTTTTTTGTCTTTACATGAACCATTACTCCCTCTTACACGAATTACCTATAATGAAATTAAGTGTAATGTTTTAAACAAAAAAACATGTGATGTATATAATTAAGTTAAACAAAGTATTGTATATTGTGCAGACAAAAAAGAATGTGTTGTTTATGTAATTTCACTAAAATTCGGAGTTATAAATGTATTTAACTCTACAAAGTATTACACTAGTACTAATATATCAAAATCATTTGAAATAGAGTAAATTACGCTTACACCCCATGAGTTTTAGTGAAATTATACAAACCACTCCTCCCTCTTTGTCCTTGTACGAATCACCGCTAATTTTGTACATATCTTGCGCTACTACTCTTGCATAATATAAAAGTGTAATATTTTAAATAAAAAAACGTATGGCGTGTGTAATCAAGTTAAATAAAATATTGTATATTGTGTAGACAAATTCAAATAATATGAGAGTCGATGCGTCTTCATTATTTGGCTCGTTAAAAAATCTTATAAAAGTTATTTAAATATATCTTTAGAATTATTAATGTATTTTATAATGACACAAAAAATGATAAAAAACATTGACTTTGTACTATTTAAAATGTGATACAATATATAATATTCACAGTAGGTATGGAAAGTTTAGATAAAAAAAAAAGTGATTTGTTTAATTTTAGATTGAATATTCATTTTGATTGAATGGCATTAATATATTTTTAGGTTTTATAGCCACCTACTCATTGCAGCTTCCTTCAACAAAAACCCTAGATACTCTTTCTTCTTCTTCTTCTTCTTCTTCTTCTGTGAGTTTCTCTATCTACTTTCCCTCAATTTAAATCTATTACTCTGTGAGTTTCTCTATCTACTTTTACTTTCCTTCATTTTACATCTCTTTTAATTCTTTACGCTATGTTTTCAATGCTGAATGTTTCTATAATCTAATAATTGCAACATTTTTTTTTTGTTCTTTTACATTTTTTGATTCCGAGGTTCACATATTAATTAAAGGGCACTGCCTCAGAATTTAAAAATATAATTTTTATACTATAAACTACAAAGTAATGTATCTAGGATTTTTTGGGATTAAGAGAGTTAATTAAGATAAGCAGCTTAAAATTAGCTTATAGGAACGTTGTTAGCTATTTTTATGAGCTATTTATTGAGAAATGAATATCAAGGTTTTTTATCAGCTCTTTCAGATGTACCTTGAATATATTGAGAAAGCTTGCAAAACCTTTTGCATAATTGCGAGCATATGGTGGATGGGACACAATTGTGGTCACGATACGGTTTTAGTGTCCTATTGTTTTAAAATTGCGGCTGTGGTCGCGATTGCTGTAATTGTGGTTATTGCGGTCATTGCAATGCAGATTGTGGTCATTGCGGTGTGAATTATTTTGTTATTAAAACAATATTTTTGAACCGATGCGGTCCAAATACGGTTGCGTTGCGGCTCGATGTGGCCGCATCATTGTGATTCAGAGTCACACTGCAATTACGGTGTAATGCTATTGCGACGGTCACCGCAACCACAATATTGCGGCCGCATCAGGTGATGCGACCCGCAATTTAAATCACTGGTGTCTCCCAAAACCTTAATATATTAGCCTCTGGCTTAATGGTAGCGGCTCATTGGAATAGTGGCTATTTGTCCCTGAGGTTACGGGTTCGAGTCGCGGGAGGCTTCCCTTTGTGGGGAATAAAATACTGCAAGGGGTATTTAAGCTGTTGGATAATACGCTCGGTGGATTCATGGGCCTGGGAGAGGGAGGGGCCGCATGTCAGGACTGGGGTGTTACAACCAAGTACTCAAATTTAGAACCTTTGGAATGAATGGATGATATATTTAGCTTCCAATAAAATCTTGTCTTTTAACAATAATGATTTAAGAAATATGCCCTTGTTCTTTGATGTATCCGGTATGCCTATTGTTTTTATAATGTTATTTGCACTCTTTTGATTAACATTCATTGGTATGTTTTTTCAACACGTCATTCTCCCAGGGTGCTTATGGTGTCTGTCGGTTCAAAGGCATTGCCATCAAGAGCAACAAGAACCCACAACTTGAAAAACATTAACTCAATGGGCGAGCACGAGTATGAATCCTACAATCAAGGCAGTAGTAGTAAGAAAGGAATGAGGAGGAAGCCAAAGAAAGGTAGTGCTGGTTTCCATGCAGATGATTCCAATAAAAATGTTGCAACTGAGAAAGACAATAGGACCTTCAAACATGAAAATTATTCAGCTGAGCAAGGATCACACATTAGGTATTCCACTCATTTTATGATCATATTTTTGTCCCCCCCCCCCCGTCACAAATTTAGGTAGAGTTTGGTAGACCTATGAGAAAAGGAATAGCAAAACACGAGTTATTTTCTGTGTTGGTGTAAAAAGGAGTAACTTCTTCTCACTTACTCAACCAAGCTGTCATGTTTTCATGGTATAAACACTAAACAAGTATTTATCTTCCATCTTTACATTCTCTAAATGATTCCACCAATGACCGTCTGCTCAATTTCAAAATAAAATTGTCAAATATTAATTTAGTTGTTAGGATTAGTATTATTATTAGCCAATTTGGTATTTCATATTATCATATTCACAACTTAGTCAATCTGGCCTATTTCTTTAGCTTAAAAATCAGTGATTTAAATTTATAAAATTTTGGTGTGAGGTAAAAAGGTGTGTTCAATTAACTTGAAAATATATTATAATCTAATGCTACTCAAAGTAGATTATCAAAAAATTTCCAGTTTTCCGATTATTGAAAAAATCTTACCCAAACAAATGTCAAATTTTATAAGTGGTTTTTTTCCTCCAAAAATGTTAGTGATTTTGTTTAGAAATAATCCCAAACAAAACAGCTCTAAGTTTTTCATAAATAAAACAGGACATGAGATTGAAAATTGAAGTACAGTACATTTTGGTTTCACTAAAAGGGGTGGAACCGAAAATAACAAAGCATCCTGTTTCATCATGTTTTGTCCGTGCGCTAGACTCTTCGCTAGAGTATACTCACCAGAATGCTGATGATTTGCATAATATTTGTAGGAAACAGGTTGACCCTGAAACATCAAAATATTTCTCAGAAATTGCTAATCTGTTTGAAAGTGACGAGGTTGAATACGAGGAGCGATTACTTATATGTGGCAATGCGCTCGAAGAAACCAAGGGAAAAGAATTTGAAATTGCAACTGATTATATTTTAAGCCATACTTTGGAAACCATCCTCCAGGGCTGTGATGCAGACCACCTTTGTGGTTTTCTTCAAAATTGTGCGAAGGACTTCCCTTCTATTGCAATGGACAGATCTGGTTCTCATGTGGCTGAGGCAGCCCTCAAATCTTTAGCTGCTCATCTTCAAGATGAGGAGGTTTGCCCTCTGGTTGAGGAGACTTTAACCATGATATGCAAGGTGTAGTTCATTTAACACTAGACTGGTTAAAACATGGACATCATTATTTGTGTTCCATCATTATTTAAAACGCTTCATTCATGGCAAATTCATGACTTGCTTTGATATATTTGAATGCCTTGATGTACACGCTTGGGTGTTATAACCAGCAAAAAAGATAGTTGATGTTGAATGTACATTTTTTTAGTCATATCGGATTGTGCCTAGATATGTTTAGGAATAAAAGGATGTGGAGATAAGAAAATATGAATTCTTATGCATATATTTATCACTTGGCAGGTGATTGGAGCTAATTCTGTTGATGTAATGTGTAACTGCTATGGTTCTCATGTGCTTCGGAGCCTTCTTTGCCTTTGTAAAGGAGTACAGCCACAAAACTCTGGTTACTATTTCTCAAAATCAACAACAGTGCTAGCAGAGCGGTTGAATTTGAAGGAAATTCCTTCAAAGAAAGATGATGGAACAAATTTTCAGTCCGGATTTCCAGATTTGCTGAAATTACTTGTGTCAGAGATGTTAAACCATGCTAGAAAATGGATCAAGACCCTACAAGTTGACCAATTCAGCAGTTTGGTTTTTCAGGCATGCTTTCCTGATATATTTAGTTACTTTTTGTGTGGATTGGCTGAATACATATGCTTTTAGGTTTCGGGGCTTTATATTAGTGTTCTTCTTGCTGAAGTGAGGGAAGGGAGTCCTCTTTTTAAATTCTGATTTTCTTCTTCTTTTGGTTGATAATGGGGAGCATGTGTGATGCTGTGCTATGTTTGTCTGAGCCTCTAGGCTCAGATGATTCTTGAATTGGGACTGGCAATATGACAAAGTTTGAGATATAGCCTTATCTTGAGTAATTTATTTGGATATGCTTGCTTTATAGCTCTATGAAACTGTGAAGTTATTCTGAAATTCATTCTTAACCTTGTAACCTCCTAGGCTCAAACATTTTCTATGGTGCTATAATGTATTCTGATAGTTTTCTTTTCCATTCTGCTCTTCTAACTGGGTTTTCTTTATTTAATGGCAGACAACTCTAAGGGTGCTGGCAGGCAACGACGAAGAGGTGCTACACGTTATTCTTGTCCTTCTTGGCTGCAAGGATAAGAATATTGATGAGGGCAATTTTATAGAAACTAAAGTAGCCCCAGAGATTTTGAATTTGTTAAATGAAACTGAATTTAGTCATCTAATGGAGGTGAGCAACCTACAGACGAAGGGAACTGTCTATATGTACCTAGAGCATTGCAACAGCTTGTGAATAAAATGCTAATTCTTATTTTAAAGATTTTGTCGAAGTTTGAAGTTCACATGTTCCTTTCAAATTCTCTATGATAGATTTGAATTATTTCTATAGTTTTTCAGTATAAAAGCAAACTAACATCATACATTCTCAAGCTGACGACCATTAATGGTTAATGGCCTGAACACTAGATACTTTATGCTTGTGCGTTGGCTTGTGATACTGTTAAAACCTTGTATGATGTCTGTTTTCACGTGCTATAATATATTTAGCAATTTTATGCTTGTGCATTTCTTTATGGAGCCATCAATGAATATTTGTCCTAAAGAGATTCAGATGTCAGGAAGTTTCATAAATCTTTTGCAGGTTGTTTTGGAAGTATCTCCTGAGGCTTTGTTCAATGAATTGTTCACAAAAGTATTCAGGAACTCATTGTTGGAGCTATCATCTTATCAACGTGGGAACTTTGTTGTTCAAGCATTGATTTCCCATACAAGCAGTCAACATCTGGTATCATGCCTACTCACTTTTAAGCCTAGACATTGATATTCACTTTCCTTATCTAACACAGAATCAGTTGCACGATGTTGCATATACTTTATTTGTCTCTAGCATATTCTTTTCACAATGCCTATTCATCTTATAATTTTCAAGTTTGCATATATCTTTTTCCCTCCAATTTTGCTTTATTTTTTAACGTTTTTAATTGTTTGATAGTTGGAGTTGATCTGGGAAGAACTTGGACCAAATATGGAAGATCTTTTCAAAATGGGAAGGCCAGGAGTTGTTGCTGCACTTATTGCTGCCAGTGAAAGGCTTCATGTTAATGAACACAAGGTTCGCACTTTAGTTGCACTATCTATGATGTGTGAATTTCTATACACTTTTGAACTTCTAAACTAATTTATTGCTTCCAAAATCTGAATACAAGTCTACACTCTACAATGACTGTATCAAACTTGAGAAGTAAATGGTATTACTTGCATTACGTATTGAAGTTATTTTTCTTTCTTAACTTTGTTCCTTGTCTTTGTGAAAATTTGATGGTCTTTTTGTTTCTTTGTGGCAGTGCTGTCAAGTCCTTGCTGGAACAGTGTGTTCAGTGGACGAGTCTCCAAAATGGATTGTTCCAAGACTACTATTTCTTGATAGCTATTTTGTTTCCGAAGATAAATCCAATTGGAGCTGGCAAAGTGGCGCTAGAATGAATGTCATGGGTTCTTTGATTCTGCAGGCAATATTCCGCTTTAAAAGTGTAAGCAACTTTATTTAATATGGATGCTTTTGCTGCTTTCTTTTTGGAGTCAATTGAAAAGGGGCTGGATGAATGCACATGTTTCTTAGGTGTAATCATAAGGTTTATTGGATTTCCAAGTGCTTTTTCCAACCCTGTAGAACTGGTTTTTCTTGGGGCGAGGGCATTGTTATGTAGAATAAGTCTTTCGTTATTAGCTAAGTCCTTTCCTAGAGACCTTCCATGAGGCCTGTAGATGGAAGTTAGCATGCTGGTCTTGACAATATGAAAATAACTCTTTACACCAAATATGAATAGTCAGTACTTGTATACTGGTATTTATATAAAAGGTCAGTGAAGTATAGTTCCTGTTGTTTAAACTAAACTCTGACCAGGGGTCTCTCAATTTTTAGAGGTGGTTTGTTCTTAGCTGAGATAGTGGTGCACTTTCAGATTGATTGGTAGTGTTGCGAACTTTTATATCATTGTGATGTGTTATACTTACTGTGGAAGGCCATGGAGACATCTATGCCTTATATTGCTAATTGTAGTTATATTATTTAAACAAGTGGAAATAGTGCTTTTAGCTAGAACTTAGTAGATTGACTTATTCATGTATGCATTAAAATTGTATTAATTTGCTGCATTCTGCTGTGCTGCTTATTTCTATAGGAATATATACAGCCTTTTATCACCAGTATAATATCCATGGAAGCAACTCATGTGCTTGAAGCAGTGAGAGATTCAAAGGGATCACATGTTATTGAGGCTTTTCTAAGTTCAGGAGCTTCCGGTAAACATAAGTTCAGATTGGTTAAAAAGTATGTCTTTCAACTATATTTCTTGTATTGATATCCATTGGGAATTTTTTATTTATCTTAAAGAGATAAATGCAGTAAACATGCTACTTAGATTATGTTTTCTATATCAAACTTCATATCCTTTCATCATTATGTGTAATAACTTTGGGATTCATTTTCAAGGTTATTCCTATAGATACATAAACATGAGAGAAATTATTTGGTTTGAATTAATTTATTTATTTAATTTAAAGTTACAGTTTAAGCCCCTGTGGTTTAGTATCATTTGGATATGCTTTCTTTTGACTTGCAATAAGTGGGTTGAAATAGCTATTGAGATCCAAAGTTGAGGGGGTTAAATTCCAAAATTGAAAGTTGAGTAGTAGTTGCAACCTGTTTCTAAAATTGAAGTCGAAGTACCATAATTTGTATGTAATAGATTTCAAAATCATTGCTTTATTCAGTGTGTTTATCTTTTGTAGACTACAAACACATTTTGGAGAGGTTGCACTCAGCTCATCAGGTGCTTTTACCATTGAAAAGTGCTTCACTGCCTGTAATCTGTCACTGAGAGAGGCTATAGTGTCCGAGTTGGCGGCTGTGGGAAATGAACTTTCCAGGACAAAGCAAGGGTATTACCTATTGAGGAGACTAGATGTTGAGGGGTATGCTGTTGCTATTTACTGTATTGTGGAATGTCCAGTTTTATTACTTTTCATTGACAAGATACTCCATGGCTTAAATTTGTTTTTGGTCCTTGCAAACTTGGCATCGTGGGTATTTTCAAGGACTAAAAACGAATAAAATTCATGTAGCGTAACCTCAAAATACATCAAATTTATAGGGGACTAAAAACATACTGCACTTTTCACCCGTTTGTTACTATGAATGAATAGGAGTTCATGAATCAAGTTTGACAGAACAAAAAGCACCATGCAGGACACAGCTTTTTCTATTCACAGCTTATGAAATAGAGTCTGACATATGTTTGAACATTGTAGTCCTGAATGTTGTTTTTTAGATTTACCTTTATTGAGGTCAACCATCATGATATCCTTTGCTTTATTACAACAGATATGCTGCCAGTCCAGATCATTGGAGGTCAAAACAAGCATCCAAAGAATCCACTTACAAAGATTTTTGTGCTACTTTTGGCTCCAGTAATACAAAGTCAACCAAAAATGATGGCTTTCTTGCTGACAATTCAAGTAATAAATCAAATCCAAAAAATGTAAAGGAAATGAGAAAAGAGATTGACCAATCCCTAACTTCTGCTGCACCGTTTCTGAGCATGCATGGTATGAACAAAAACCCGAAAGATGCAAAGCAGAAACATAAGAGAAATGCTGAAGTTGGTGCAGAGGATGATAACTCTAGCAAGAAAAAGAAAAAGTCTAAGAAGGAAAAGAATGAAAGTAGGCATGATGATAAAAAGACTTCGAAGAAACGGCATAGAGATGGTAACGTATCTGAAGCTTCTCTGAAGAAATTGAAGGCATAGTTGAGTAGGAAGAAGACAATTTTGTTTATTTTTTTAAGGATTAAGCATGGTTAGAAAAATTTCTTCTTTGCTTTTAGTTCTGTATCATTTGCCATGTTGCATAGACTGTGTAACTGGAAAGAGCTTAAGTGAGAAAAGAGTAGTTACTGCAAAATATCTAAGTTCTCCATACAACTAATCTCTTTTTCCCCTTCACTCTATTATTTTATTCGTTTTGTGCTTAATGTGTTGTTTGTTACAAATCTGGAGATCATTCCCCCTTTTTTACTACAAATATTATATAAGGAGTATATCATAGAACTCAAGAAGCTTGGTTAGTAAAACTGTTAAATAGAATGTAAAATGCAGTATTTGCACTTTCATGTACTAATACAATTCAGAATTACTCTACCCATCTTGTTTGGATCTCATTTGAACTTCACAGTTAAGCGTGTTTGAGTAAAACTAGTACTTGAGTGAATGATCTCCAAGAATAAAAAACATACCCTTAGTAGCCGTAGCCGTCTGGAAGAGATTTGTCCTCTCAAATGAGTTTTTCGACTTTACTCAGATTAGTTGGAAGGTGAAAACCATTCTGTTTGTTTGGAAGGGGATGTTAAATCCAAATGAAAGAAATAAGGAGATAAGAAAAGAAATGGGTAGTTTTGATGTTGCTGTATTGTTGTTCTTCCTTTCAACTACCTGTTGGAGGATTGAACCTGCCATAGAAATATCTCATTTCTGTCAATCATATGGTAGCTTCATACAATTGAAAGGCCTGAAACTCTGAACAGCAAGAGTTACTTGTTATGTGTGGGATTTGATTTGGTTGGAGGTATCCTTCTGAAACTAGAACCCACCTGCTTAGAAGGACATTTTTTGGCTTTTTGATGAGAAGATGAAGACTTAGTTAGAGGCAAAGAGTGCACTTTTTCTGTGGATGGTTGAATCTCAGCTTTGGCTATAGTAGTAGAGCAAGTTGATAATAAGAGTAACAATGTAAGAGCAAAAGTAGCAGCCAGTGCTATGGACCAACCCTTCATGATAGTGGAAGTACTTAGGTTGTTATTATGGTTATGATAGTTATTGCATTGTGAGTCAAGTGTTAAAGCTAATAATAATGACAAGTTGTTAAGAATGAGTGTGAATTGTAAATTGTAAATTGTATCAGTTTAGATTCATTGTTTATTACTGTGAAATGGATAAAATAAAAATTGGGATCTGATGCCAATGGGGGTCATGTGGGAGGGATCATGTGCTTAACTTTTGACTGCTGCATCTTGTTTGTATTGTCTGACCTTGGATTTGGTGAAATTCAAGACACAAACTTCAGAAAAGTCATGTGATCGACCATGTTGCTGCTACATTATTTTTAAACTGCAACTTTCTTCAACTTCAACCACCTTGGTTTTAGAACATGTTTTTTTTTATCAATATAGTTTTTGTTTTGTTTTTTTATTCTGTTTTTCCATGTTCATATTTGCACACAAAATAATGGTAAAAATTTCACTGTTTAATATGAGTGTTTTAAATCAGGAAAATAAGTGTGGTGATAACTTGATATAGTTGGAGAAATTAGATTACGATTATAATCTGGGGGAAAAAAACAACCATCCTATGTTAAGGGTGTGAATATTTATTTCCTAAAATAAAAGCTTTATTTTATAAGCTTTAAATTATAAAAGAAGCTTATTTTCCAACAAAAAAAAGCAAAATTAAGTTTTGCCAAACATAGTTATCAATATTGTATCCTATCAGTTCAATTGAAAATCGGCCAACTAAACCAACTCTGTGAATGAAAAATATCGTATTTTCCAAAACAACACAACAACACTTTAATGTTTTAGATTTAATTATAATGTCATTTAGGCCAATTGTGTCCAATACACTTCAAAAGTTACATCCTAATACAATTGTGATGGGTGATTATAATTGAGAACATTAATTATAAAGGTGAAGATATTAACATCCCACAGTTTAAAACCTTACTTATAAAGGTGGAAGTATAAATATCCCATAATTCTTTCCTCCAATGACTCTTTCTAAGTTTAATTTTGGTGCAAAGTTAGTTTAATTTTTTTTAACATTATCAACCAATCATACATCACCTTATTATTACAAAAAAAAACTAATAACATGAAATTGCATAATAATTAAGTGTATAACAAATCTTTACACATCATGTATAGAAATTAAATCCTTTTATCTATGCAATGAATAGTTTAGCCTGATTTTGGATGAGTTCAATTATTGAAACTAGTGATAAGTATAAGCTACTAACTCAAAGTTGGACTACAAAGGAGAATCAACTAGAGGGACCAAAAATAGCATTTAGCATCATTGCCTCAAAAAACTGCATGGTTCATAATATTATGGTTTTAATTTATATAATGCTTCATTGCAAAGAAATATCAAAATAAAAAACAGTTGCAGTAAAAATTCAATGAAATTCATCTTCATTAAAAGAAAGTGGTTCATTCTACTCAAGTACTACAAAGAACCCTATAATTTATACAATCATTACTATTCTCCTTGGCTCTTACCTGCACAAATAATTTAGAAGGACAATAGCATAACTTTCTAAGCTCTCTCTGCCAGAGGAGCTACCTATAAAATAATAGTAAAATTAGACACCTCTATGGTGTTCTTCAAGACATGATATATATATATATACTTTTGACATCTTTCTACAATTTCCAATCACAAGTTGCTCCCTCAATGTTGGCATACTGCATGCATACCTATAAAAAGTTCGACGTACACGGGGCTCCGACTTAGTAAGGTATGGGGACGGTAGATGTACGCAGCCTTACCCTGCAAGCACGGAGATACTGTTTCCAGGATTTGAACCCATTACATCATGGGCACTGAGCACGTTGTGCTTCCCCTCCTTGTTCCACGTCTATAGGACTAGGACTAGAAGGATTTAACCTTCTATCCCAGCTGAAAAGCCTCTTCAGTGATCTCAACCTAGCCGACATTGGCGATTTCAAATCATCTTCAGCAAATCTACTTGCAGAAGGTGATATAGAAGATGAAGTGCTCTCACTTGGTATATCAATCACCAACATTCCATGATTTCTGTTACTACTACAACTAGCACTAGTGCAAGTAGTAGTAGCAGCTGTGGTAGTAGTAGAAGAACTACTACTACTACTACTACTACTACTCTCTTCCAAAAGAACACCAATAGAACTAATTTGACTCCGGTTCCCCCAAATAAACACATTTGTGGGAAAATTTGGAGAATTTTGTGGTTCTAATGGTTCACTATTCTCTGAGGCATTCTGTCGATCATTTGAAGTACATGATTGAGAACCAAGAGGGTTCCTACAAATAGGGCAATTAGAATGTGATTGAAACCACATATCAATACAATCCACATGAAACCCATGATTGCATTTGGGTAAAAGCCTAACTTTTTCTCCTTCAACAACATCAGATAAACAAACTGCACATTCCAAACCATCCTTAAATTCCTCAGATTGAAACACCAATATGGGCAGTGACCTTAGAATCAAAGGGTCAAGTCCCTTTCTAAGGGCACCATGACTAGGTGGTTCTTCACCAGTGGCAAAGACAAAGCGGCGGCGGCGGCGGCGGTAGTTGAATTTGGCATATAGGTGAAGCATAAAGCAAAATACAACAACAAAGAATAAGATTATTATAGCCACAATCATGATTTTTCCTGTTAACTCAATAGCTGGCGATTCACTCAATTTCTCAGTTGAATCCATTGTTAAAACAGAAAAGCTTTATAATAAAATAAAGTTCAGAACTTTATACAAAATCAGCAAAACCCAGATGGAAAGTTAGTCTATAATAAAATGGGTAGGTAAGAAAAATGAGAAAAAGAAGAATACCCAATTGTAGTTTCACTTTAAAGTTTGGAACTTTATAGAAAAAGAAGAAGTTGGGTATGATTTTATGAATGAGAATTGAGAAGGTTGGAAGAGGAAATTGTGAAGAAAATAGGAAAATGAGACATCATATTGGACTTGACTTCAGACTTTGGACCTTTTCAATGAATGAATGAAGTAAGTAATGAGGCCATTCAACTAATACAAAAATCATTTGAATTTTCATCATTTAATAGATCACTTATATCAGTAATACATATGTTATTTTATCTAAGTTTTGTCCAATAATAAATGATGTAGAGTTCACATTATCATTTGACTGATATAAATTAGTGAAATTATATAAATTATCACTATATTTTTTGTCCTTACACGAATCACCAATTTTTACACGAATCACCCATTATTTTGTACATAGATTACATTGACTACCCTATATATAAGTATAATCTTTTAAACAAAAAATGTGTGATGAGTATAATCAAGTTAAACAAAATATTGTATATTGCGTAAACAATTCCAAATAATACATGAATTAATGTCTGTTTTTTATTTTTGTTTCATTACAAAATACATTAATAATTCTAATAAGATAATAGAATAACTCTTATACTATTTTGTAACATATTAAATAATGAAAACTCATTAACTCTCGTATTATTTGGATTTGTTTACACAATATGCAATATTTTGTTTAACTTAATTACACACGCCACATGTTTTTTGTTTAAAATATTACACTTCTATTTCATGCATGAGTAGAGAATGTAATATATATATAAAATTAGGGATGATTCATATAAGATGAGATAGTTCGTATAAGGACAAAAAATGAATGATTGATTTGTATAATTTTATTAAAACTCAATAGAGACGAGGTGAGGTGAGTGTAATTAAATCTAGATGATGACATGATGGCTTAAAAAATCAACACACCTTGTCCCTTTCATCTATGGCTGCATGATTTCTCTTCTTCTTCTTATTGGTAATCCAAATATTTAGCCAGAATCTTTGTATCTATATAAAGTAATGACATTGAAATTTCTTTTCTTTTTCTCTCCTTTGACCCTTCTATTGATTTAACCACTAAATGCTTCAATTCATATCATTCAAATTGGCACAATATGTAGGAAACCAAATATTAACTAACAAAACTATTTTATCTTAAAAATTAAAAAGAACAATTTAACCCTTACATAAGGATAGAGTTCCTGTCCCCTCAAAATAAACATCTTCTCCTTCAAGGCAATTAAAAATTATTTATTTATTCTTGAAGTGAATATAGTCATAAAGGTTATGTTTTTATTTTTGGGCAAACATTTTTTCGGGTAATTTTATAAATGTTGCACTGTTTCGCTTAGGATATGGTGTATTATGAGTAAAAAATTGTGTATTGAATGAATCAAATTAAAATAATTTAAATAGATTGAATTATAAAGAAATTATTAAACCTGTTATATATAAAAAAAAATAAGAAACTTAACTATTATATAAAAATATGAGATTTGAATAGATTTAACTCATTTAAATCTTGTCGAGGAATATATTAAACCGAACATTTTTCACTTTAAAATATGGGGAGAGATCTACTTACTCCAAGAGTAAGTGGAAAAACACTTACTCCACATCATGACCATTCATTCTTGGGAAATCCAATGGTTTGAATTGGTGAGTACATCTAAGCCATTGAATTTTTCAAGATTGGATGGCTAAGATGAAGAGTAAGTGTTTTTTGGAGTAAGTGGATCTCTCCCCTTAAAATATATATAAGGATCTGTATAAAAATTACTTCAAGTAAAAAGTGTTTACTCAACTTTAGGCATAGAAAGAACATTTGTCTAATAATTTCATCATTAATTCCTAATGTTACTAGAAGATAAGGTTAGGTAAGGGGAGAAGTGAAAGGTCTTGTGTATAAACTTGGTTATGAAGCTTTATTGAATGATGAAGTTAGACCAAAGGTTTTCAAATTTGAACTACACCCACAAATAGATGACCAAGGACAAAGCTTTTTAGTTAAGGTCAAATATATCCTACATATGTGAGTGTAATACATATCCCACATATATGCAATGTTATTATATCATTTATCATTCATTTTTTTATAAATCATCATACATCAGATATTATAAAGTGTGAATAATATGAATTCGAGTCTAGCAAACCAAAATGGTGGACATAGCTTTATATAGTTGCATTTGTAAGAATTTGAAATAGAGATCTTAGTATAAGTAGTAATAATCTCATGTTAGGTGATCTACACGTTTAATGATATATATGTAATTGACTTGACATAGAAGTACCAATTTACCAAGGGGGAATTCTCAAGGACACTAGCACAAAGTGTCATATAGAGAAAAGCTACCAATATATCACATAAAATCAACAACGTATCCATTATTGAGTGCCTTATGAACAAACAAATCGTTGATTTAATGGTATAAGATTTCATTATATTATTATATATTGTATTAAGATAAAATTAAATGTTTAATTCCTATGAGTGTCACTTGTTGAGAGGAACAAACTACACATTTCGAAATGTTTTCTTACCCATTAGAAACTTGGCAGTTGGCACAAACACACTCCACAAACAATAATCAGGTTTACTTTCATCAATTTCATTCCCCTTCCAAGCACCATCATCATCACTATAATGGTTATAAACTTGAGTATAATATATATGTATTTAAAAATATCATTCACCATTCATTTATATATTTTTTTTTTTGAAAATCATACACTATCAATACATACAATTATTTTAAACTAGCATTCTACCTAACTATGTCTGACATTCACTAAATATAAAACAATGTAATATATATATATAATTAGTGTAAATATTTATACACAATGATTATATCATTTATAATCATTTATTTGTATTTTTGTAATAACCAATACAATAATAATGGTTGGGTTTATTCAAGTGTGAAATCACACATATTGGATATGAGAGGAAAAGTGAAAGAATTTATAAATAAAAAAGGTCATGGAACTAATGCCTTCAAATTTTGGTTCAAGACGTGGTGTCTCACTTATGACTCTCCACTCTTATCAGAGCTGATGGTTCGGCTGAGACATTGTGGACTTAAGGGGGAGCGGAGTGTGGTACCCACACTTGAGGAGGAGATTGTTGAATTTATTTAAGTTTGAAATCACACATTACATATGAGGGGAGAAATGAAAGAATTTATAAGTAGAAAAAACCCATAAAACTAATGCCTTACGATTTTGGTTCAAAACGTGATGTCTCCCTTGTGACTCTTCACTCTTCCATATCCCGACAACAATGGAACTCCCCAGTAGTTGGAGGCTCCACAGTCACATCCAACAATAATATATAAAATTCATATAATGTTACCATACATTTTTTTCTGCATAAAAAAAGTTATGATATGGTTGAGTGAATGATAGGCCTGCATATGTTATCTGTTTGGGTCTAAATGAACAAAGGATTTGGGTTTATGTAATGAAGAGAATGAGGCCCATAGGGACTCCAATTTCTCATTGGATATGGGTTTTATGTAATAATATAGAATGAGTAAATGTAAATTGTATTAACATTATCATGTTTGTGAATGTGTGGTCTTCTTCATATTTGTTTATACATAGTAGTATCACTTTTTTCTCAACAAACAACATAGTATACTAAGTTATGTTTTCTTCACCACCAACTTATTATCCACTCTACATGTTTGTTTAAATTACTGAATGAGCTCCCATGCCTTTTTTTGGTATCTTTTACTTTCCTCCATTAAGTTTTTTCTCTCTCATTAGAATCTCACCATGTTTAGTTGTTCAACACTTCTCAAAATCTTATCTTTAATATTAATTGGTGTGTAAATTGTTATTATTCACATGCCCTTTATATTGCTTTATAGATAATGATATTTGCTCTTGTTCAATGTTGTTGTCAGCAGAGATAAGAAATACACAGCTCTTAAGGTTCCCAATGCTATATCATGGTAAAGGGTCATCAGTTTCATTTGCATTTGGTAATGAGCAATGTATTCATTGTCCATGGAAATCATTGGATAAGCTTAAAAGGGAGAACTTCAATGTTAGACGTGTCGATTTTCAAAGGGGTAGTAGTAGGTTCCTTATTAAGGCAGTTGCTACTTTTGAACCGAAGAGTTCGACTTCTGCTAAAGAAAATAGTTTTATGGTATCCAAGGACTTGGAGTCGGCTCGAAATTCTGACCTGCCAGGGGTTATGCTTGAGTTTTCCGATGATGAATCAGAAAAAGTTGATGAGAGGGAGAAGTTGAGAAGAATGAGGATTTCAAAAGCGAATAAAGGAAACACGCCATGGAACAAAGGAAGAAAGCATAGTCCTGGTAACTAAATCCTTATTCTAGTTTGCCTCGTTTGTACTTCAATCTCTGCTTTATTGTGTTCCAAACCAACAATAACCCTAATTTTAAATATGTGTGCAGAAACTTTGCAGAAAATCAAGGAAAGAACAAGGATCGCGATGCAGAATCCTAAGGTGATGTCATGTAAGAATATTTTTATGTCTTTGCTGAAGAAGATTTTGATATTAAGTTCACAAGAATATCCATTTTTTTAATTCGATATAAAACCTATCATGTAGAATCACTTTTCAGATTTTAGACATGACTTTTTAGGCTTTAAGAAATTACGTTTGATAGGAAAAATACTGCAAATGACTAAATCTCAAGGAAAAAAGACAAATGAAAACCATATTCATTTCCTATTATAAGTCCTAGTCCTACTCAAAGCACAAAGTTAAATATCACATTCACTGTATAAGTAACAAGTGATCAACAACAATTCAAAAGTAATAATCTTGATGTTCATATATCTCAATAGAGCATAACAAGCATTTTGATATAACATGCTAACACTTGCTCCTTTTTGGAAATGCAGGTCAAAATGAAGTTGGTTAGTCTCGGGCATGCACAAACGTAAGTATAGCCATTCCATGACAACTGTTTTTACTAATAAATTGTTGCTTCTTTGTTTGATTAGTTCTTGTACAGAGAATTTGAATAGACCTGGCCTTTCTTATTGATTGCACAGTACAGAAACAAGGCAGAAGATAAGCGTTGGAGTGAAAATGAGATGGCAAAGGAAGCGTGGAAAGAAGTTGGTACAGGAGATCTGCTGCTTTGAATGGCAGAATTTAATTGCAGAAGCTTCTAGACAAGGCTACATTGGTCAGGAAGAGCTGCAATGGAATTCCTATAAAACCCTGAATGAACAGCTGAAACAGGAGTGGTTGGTCAGTGTCGAACAAAGGAAACAAATGGTTAGGGCGCCAGGTAGCAAAAGAGCTCCCAAATCCCCTGAACAGAGAAGGAAAATTGCGGCAGCCATCTCAGCAAAATGGGCTGATCCTGTAAGTGTATATGTTAATACCTTGAAGCTAGGTGGTTTATGGTTTTTATAGCAATTAAATGTCTAAATGTATGCCAGATCTTGCACTCAGTTAGCACATTCATAGAGTTTCATGAAATACAAAATTATTAGTTGTTTGTGATGTCATTGACTTCAAAGTAGTTAACGCTGTGGATTTGTTTTTATTTTGATGGCATACCTACTTAATCTGATTGTTTTTAATTCTCATCACTCTCCCTAGCATTTAAGTTCTTAGATTTGTGTGCTCAATGACCTAATATTTATTTATAGTTGGATGCCATTGCTAACCTTTTCTTATTAAGCTCCTTGTGATTTCATGGGTTGTGAGACAAACCTTTTGTAATCGATTTATATAAGCTACCCGGATTAACTGAAGCAACCTAGGTGTTTCCTCTAAAAATCTACTTTTGTTTTAGCTGTACAATCATTTTATGTTGAGTTGTTGACCAGTTTCTCAATTTTTCTACAAAAATGGAAATATGTAGATAGGTATGTGTTTGCTCCACCCTTTTTGGTGGGAGGTTACTTCCACTGTTCCTCATGTTGAAATTACTCATTGCACCAAATGCTGTAGATCCAAGCAGATTTTTAGAGCAGCATTTTTTCCCGAATTTTTTCCCTTGTGCTACTTTTCTTGTTTCCTTTGCTACTTTTCCTCCCAGTCAACAAGATGTCCATTAATTATAGATCTTGGAACTTTGGCAGCTAATCTTGAAATTATTTCGTTTTGAGCTTCAATTTTCTCGCTTGGTTAGGGAGTTTAGCTGGGTTCCTGTTTCCTGTTTCCTGACCTACTTATTTTTCTGTTAAAACAGGAATACCGTGGAAGAGTTGTCTCTGCATTGGCCAAGTATCATGGTAGTGAAGCTGGAGCGGAAAGGAAACCTAGAAGAAGGCCAAGTGTTAGAACACAACCCATAAGGAAAAACCCTATAGTGAAAAAAGATACTAAGACTAGCACTAATAATGTTAAGAATATCCCCAAAGTTGTTTATCCTATCCAGTTAAAAAAAAGCAAATCCCCTGCCTATAAGGATCCTTTGGTGAATTCTAAACTTCAGATGATAAAGAACATTAGAGCACAGAGAGCTGCTGCAGAAACTGAACATGCTCAAGCCGTTGCACAAGCAAGGTAAACTCAATTTTCACCACTATGGGTCAATGGCAGAATGTAATATATTTTTCTTTTGTTGTGTTCTTTTCCATATTTCACCTAAAGTTAAATTCTTGTACTTCTGATAAACTTTTTTCTTTTCTTGAAGTATACAAAACCCTTTTCTATTTACTTTGAGGTTAACGACCTCACCATTTATGTCATCACGGTTAATGAACTGAACTGTGGATACTTCTGTTTCACTTTTGAGATTAGTTCATAGAATTACATGTTTTGCTTTATTTGGTTCCCGTTCATGAAATAATATGTTATTGCAGACTATTGATTGCTGAAGCTGAGAAAGCTGCCAAGGCCCTCGAGGTTGCCGCGCTGAAGAGTCCCATAGCACAAGCTTCTCTGACAGAAACCAGAAAGCTTATAGCTGAGGCTATTCAGTCACTTGATTCCATTGACACTCAAGAGATAACTGATAAAAGTGTTCCTTCTGTTGCTTTTAATGAAATCAATAGTGAAAATGGTTCAGCACCTGAAGTTCCAAACCAATCACACATGCCACAAGTAAATGGACACAAAACATTATCATCAAGCGACAACAATTTCCCTGAAGATTTTAGTAAATTTTCGTCGGAGAAGCTACTTAATGGTGGTGATCAAGAACTTTACATAACAAGTACCAATGGCCATTTTTCCTTCCCTTTCAGTTTGAACAACTCTATAACTGAATTGAGTCCATCAAACCAACAGAGAGAAACGGAAACAGAAACAGAAGAGGATCTGAGCAGTGAATACGGAACAAACATTTCTTCAACCGTGGTGGCAATTCGGTCCATTAAAGATGAAGAAACAGTATCTAGATCATCACCTGTAATAGCTAGAAAATGGATTTGTGGAAGGCTTGTTGAAGTGGTTGAAGGTAAACAGGAAAAAGATGGGTAAAGCTTAGCTCAATTTTCAAACATAAGATAAAGCAATGTCATAATGTTTACAAATGCCATGAATATTTTATTCTTTAATAGTGTGACATGTTCTCATTCAACAGCCTAAATAGCCATTGCTAAGAAAAGGGTGCACTTCTATTAGTTCAGAGGATCTTTTATTGTAGTTTCTCTTGTTAATTTGAATTGAGTTAATCATACAAATATTTTTTGTTGCAATACATCACATGAGTTAGTTATGAGTACATAATTATCTGAGTACTTTATGTTGTAGTTTTGTTGCCTCTGTCTTGAAATTCTAATATACCATGGGTTCCATTTGGATAATGCAGAGTAAGGTAACATTAGGAGAGTTTACAATTTTTTCTTTTATGCAAATACCAGCTCCAAAATGAGAAGAAAAAATAGGTGAGGAAAAAAAAATACATTTTTACCTATTTACTATATAGAAAGAACTACTAGAAATAAAATAAATAAGGAACCAAAATATATTTGTTATATAGGAAATCTTCAACATCTACAAATAGGCCATAGTTATATATAACTTGAAAAACACTCTATAGGTATTTGGGCTAATATTGTGTTAGATATATTAATATATAACATGATAAAAAGTTTATTAACATAAATACAATAATGTGATGTAGAAATGCATTAACATAATGCATCTACATATTATATTAATGATTTTAATTCGTCCAAAAATTCTAGTATTTCCAATTATATCAATCTCAACTTCTATCAAGATGTAATTATTAAACACGTACATGACTTACTTTAGTGTCCTAACAAACGAAAGAATTCTTCACTATTTTTTATAACCTAGTTAATAACATGATAAAATTATATGTGTAAATTAGTTCAATAGTATACTAGAAGCCATTTTAATGGTTAAGGTAAACATTACATGGATTTGGGTGGTAGAAAATGACAAATGAGGAGAGCTAATCAATTCAAAAGAGAGCTTTAGGAGATTGAGAATATACCTTTTTGGCAATAAACCTTGTATGTTGGTGCATTATTTATTATAAACAATGAGAATATATTTTTCATCAATTTCATAAATTTGTTTTCCCATCTTAGTTAACCTTTATATATTTATAAAAATAAAGAGTAATATAAGAATGAGTTAAGATTAGATAAATATAAGAATGATAAATTTAATGTTGTAACTTGGATTGAATTATACTAATTAGATAAAAAACTAAACTCATTTTTTGTTTAAGCTTAGAGAGTTAAGATTAGATAAATATCCAATATTAACAGTTGGTTCAATAGAAAATTTAAAGACACTAAGTAAGTTTCTAATGTTATGAAAGTAAGTTTATATGGCTTCACTTCACACTTTACTAATGAAAGATGTGGTACAAGTAAGATGATATGATATTCTAAAACATTCCTCCCTACTTAGTCTATGTTTTTTTCTAGGCATAACATATAATTTTGCTAAATTTGCATGTGTTTTCTATTGACCACCCTATAAGTTTAATGTGTAAAAAATGCTAACATTCAAATAAATTTGAATTATAATGTAATATCTCAAAAACATTATAATATAATGTAATTTGTTAAAAAATTTATAACATCAATATTTTTGCATCTATTTAATTTTTTGATTAATCTCTTTTTATTTAGTTTAGTGTTTTATTTACTTTTAAATTATTATTTATCTTGTAGGTAGGCCGTCCATTAGTCTATTTAAATGGATAGGTCATACAAATTTATCCAAAATTCCTAAACATGAATATTTATCCAGGAAATGATCCACTAACT
The DNA here is from genome assembly GCA_009771035.1 of Lupinus albus. Lineage (NCBI taxonomy): Eukaryota > Viridiplantae > Streptophyta > Magnoliopsida > Fabales > Fabaceae > Lupinus > Lupinus albus. Next base: position 595,901 of record CM020013.1, on the reverse strand, counting down.
CTAAGAGTAAGTGAAAAATCCTATTCAATTATTTATTATTGAAAAATCATATAATTTGAATTAGTGAGCTTATCTAAACCATTAGATTTTTAAGAATGAATGACTAAGATTATTGGAAATTATACATTATACATTATTCTTTCCTTCTAAGTTAACGCTTCCTTCACAACAAATTATCGTTGGTCGTTGTAACCACTGACTCACTCCCTCACTGACTCTGACTCGTTCACTGACTCACTCCTCACTGACTCTGACTCGTTCACTGACTCACTCCTCACTGACTCTGACTCGGCCACTGACTCAGTCCTCGCTAGTCACTCTCACGCGCCACCGTGCCTAACCACACAATGCAGCAAATTAACGTCTCTTCTTCTTCTTCCGACGAAGAAGACGATGATCGCCACAACCTCATTGACCAAAACGATAGAAAACCTTCTTCCACTTTCCACATCGAAGATTTCAATAATTTCACATCTCGATTCCAATTCACTCGTTTCACTAATCTCAAATCAAAGTTCCAAAAGCGATACCTATTCGCTCTTTTCCCTCTCTTCTTCATAATCATATTCTACCTCACTTCGAATTACTCAACTTCACGTTTCAATCTCTCTCCTCTCTTCAATTCTAATTCCGATTCCACAAACAAAGAATCTGAATTACAAGCACTTTACCTCTTGCGCCAACAGCAATCAGGACTTCTTAAATTGAACTCTATCATAAACCCTAATTCAACTCAGGAGGATCTTAAATCTCTTTTGTTCAACCAGATTTCCCTCAACAGAGAGATTCAACAGGTTTTGTATTTAAATTTACTTAATTTAAACCATTAGATTTCCCTTAAATTGATGATGTGGAATAAGTTTTTTAAACTTATCAGATTTCCCTAAAATTGATGGCTACGATGTTCCTTTATTTATTTATTTAATATAAACTTGATATTTATTAGAGATGTAATTGCTTGAACTTTTATGATATATATAACCTAGCCGAATAAATTAATCGATAATAAAGTAGCTTATAAGTATAACTGACCTAAAAGCTGATAACTTTCTATTCACTTATCAAACCAATACTTATATGGAGGTTAAGGGTTTTCCAAAAAAATCTTATGGTAAATAAGGGACAATAAACACAAAGGAACAAAGAATAAACGCATTGTAGGAGTTTTTTAAATTGATACTGCATCATCTAACATTTGTATTTAATTATCGTAGACTTTTAAATATAAGTAATATAAATGATGAAATGAATGATGAATAATATACTAATTGTGTATAACTCTCCTTAACCCGACTTGCATATATTTTACACTCGTATTTTTATGTGGTATCTGGAAGAGAGCTTCACATTATTTGTGATGATGTGATTATATTTTGTATGAAAATATACTCTTCCAAATAAATTTGTCTATAATTAATTTATATGTTTAATTTCTTGCAACAGGTTTTGCTAAATCCCCATAGAAAAGGCAACAACTTGATTGAACCTGACTTTGATTTTGGGAATTATAGGTGTAGAACAGCGGATCAGAATTTGTCAAATAGAAGAACAATTGAGTGGAAACCTAAAGCTGATAAATTTTTACTTGCTGTATGTGTTTCTGGACAGATGTCTAACCATTTGATTTGTTTAGAGAAACATATGTTCTTTGCTGCACTACTTAACAGGGTTTTGGTTATTCCGAGTTCCAAAGTGGATTATCAGTATGATAGAGTGTTAGATATTGATCACATTAACAAATGCCTGGGAAGAAAAGTGGTAATCTCATTTGAAGAGTTTTCTACTGTTAAGAAGAATCATTTGCATATAGACAAGTTCTTGTGTTATTTTTCATTGCCTAAACCATGTTATTTAGATGAGGAGAGGTTGAGGAAGTTGAAGACTTTGGGTCTGTCAATGAGTAAACCTGTGACTATTTGGGATGAGGATATCAAAAAACCAAAGCAGAGGACAGTTCAAGATGTTATGTCTAAGTTTAAGCATGATGATGATGTTATTGCAATTGGGGATGTTTTCTATGCTCAAGTGGAGCAAGAGTGGGTGATGCAACCAGGTGGTCCCCTTGCTCACACATGCAAGACTTTGATTGAACCTAGCCGTCTTATTTTGCTTACTGCTCAACGTTTTATTCAAACCTTCCTTGGAAGGAACTTCATTGCCTTGCATTTTCGAAGACATGGCTTTCTGAAGTTCTGGTCTGTCCTTGTGCCTCTTCTATTCCTTTTTTGTTATAACTTGTGTGTGATATATTTGCTGTAAATTATGGTTGCATTTCTATGCTTTCTTACTAGTGAATTGCTGACTACATTTGAGTGTTAAGTTCATTAGTCATGACTGTAGACTTTCCCTTTCCAAACTCAATGTGACTATGCATACTTGGCTGCTTGCATGTTAGGTATCTGCCTTGTTTGTTTTTCCTCGTTTTTAATCATCATATTGCCTCTAATGATCCATTTTCATATGAGAATAAAATATCTCCTCATATCAGGAGATAAGTTATATCTTCCAACCACTAAAATCATGACATGTGTCATATTTAACCATTTTTTACAAAAATATTTCTAAAAACTAAAAAAATATGACACATGTCATGATTTTAGTGGTTGGAGGAGATAACTTATCTCCTGATATAAGGAGATACTTTGTTCTCTTTCCATATTTGCAGCAATGTCAAAAAACCAAGTTGCTTTTATCCCATTCCTCAAGCTGCAGATTGCATCTCGCGTGTCATTGAAAGGGCCAATGCACCTGTCATTTATCTTTCTACAGATGCAGCAGAAAGTGAAACTGGTCTGCTTCAGTCACTAGTTGTGCTTAATGGCAGGCCTATTCCTCTTGTTAAACGCCCAGCTCGTAATTCAGCTGAAAAGTGGGATGCTTTGTTATATAGGCATCATATCGAGGGAGACCCACAGGTGTGGTGGTGTTGCTTCTTTTCTTAATGTGGCTTTGAACTTGACTCAAGATTGCAATTGACCTCAATTTACTTAAGCCATGTCTATCTTTCAGATTGTTACAAATATGCAAAAATTGTTGTGAAGTCTACATGCATATGTTCATCATGCTTATTTTTTTAATGCTCATATCTGTTTTCTGATAACTCTTTAAGTGGTTCGCTCTAGTATTATCCAAATCTCTATGATCCCTTTGACTTGTATATTAGCTGGTATGATTCAGCTCTTGCTATATGTGTGTGAATTTGACTTAGATAGATGCCAATAATTGCATGAATGATGGCAGTGGCCCCCCATTACGTAGGAGCATTATCTCTTAATTGTTTTGTATCTGTGCATGCAAAATGATATTCCTCGGCTCTTTCAGATCATTATGAGTTATGATGAGGTTTTGTGTTTGTTTTAGTGATATCTAATAGGTTCTGCTTCTATCATTCAAGCTAAGCATTTCTTATTTCAGGATAAGTTAAAGTTCTTTATTGAGTGAGACTTTTGAAGACTTCTACTCTTCCTTTTTTCCTCCAAAGTATTTTTGTAGGATTACTCTATGAAATAAGATAAGTGAGAAGTATTTACACATGTTATATATACTGAGTGCACCCGACCCCATCCAGTGGAATAAAGACTTTTTTGTTGTTGTTGTTGTATATGCTGAGTATTGCCTATGTTCCTAATTCCTTTGCTGATGTGGGTTGTGGATATGTTTAAGGTTGAAGCTATGTTGGACAAGACTATATGTGCCATGTCTAGTGTGTTCATCGGAGCCTCTGGTTCAACATTCACTGAAGACATCCTGCGGCTAAGAAAGGACTGGGGATCTGCATCGGTGTGCGATGAGTACCTTTGCCAAGGTGAAGAGCCAAATGTTGTAGCAGAAATTGAATGAAGATACATACAAGTGACTTTCATCTGTACCATGATGATTAGGAGCCTTGACAGGTTTGATTAGGATTTGCAATGTGTATTTGTGGTGTATGTATGATAATAGAATATTAGAGTTAGCTTGTGCTCATAACTTCTGCTTGTTATATACATATTCTAACAGGATGAGTAATGAGTATAGTTTGTATAAATTTTATCCAGAATAAGCAACCCTATTAAATATAATAGGTCAACATGTTATCCTCTAATAGGTCACCTGTACCACTAACACCTATGGTACTTGATCTAAGTTTTGTCCTAAATAATACACCTTTTAACACATTTTCAACATTTTTTCCTACTGGGTGGAATTTGCATTTGTCACTTATGCATTTTACCCAAAGATGAAAGGAAAAGCTTCAAATGATCTGAAAGTGTGTTCATCAATCATATTAGTTGGTTGTTTAAGGGTAAATCAATGCCTTTCAAAATTAACTCATGATGGTTATGTGTAATTGAAATAACAGGGTAATCTCATGAATTATGATAGAATATTATGACGTTATTCGATTTATGTATCGAAAGAGTTAAAGCAGCTTCATGGTTGTATATACAAAGTACTGAGCAAAGATAAGTGAAGACAACCTTTGTAGAGCTCAAATATCTCACCCAAATGAGCTTCACTTCTCATATGTACCCCTCAGATTCTTTTTTTATTCCCCATAATTTTTTCTAAAAAGTACTTTGAGATGAGCTTCTGATGGCTTCTTAATCATATTATCTAGATGAATATTCAATTGGACATACATTTATATACCACTTCTTAACACATGATTTAATCTGTAATAATTAACTATTTAAAAAATATCTCTTATTAATCATAAACAAGTGACTGAAAAGAAATTAATTTACCAACAAAGAGTTAGTTTAAGGTGTAAGACCATATGTATTCTTATATATCTTAAAGGGCTAAATATTAAGATTTAATCATTGAGAATGATATATGTTAGGAAAGGCAAATACACATCCCGAAAAATGAAAGAATATAATACAAAATAAACGTGAAGGGAAAATGAAAGCTTGAAGAACCGTGAATGGAGAATGAAAGTGAAAGATTTTCATTCTCTGGGCCTTAATGAAATGAATCTGTTTTGGTTCGTTTTTTTAATACAACAACCGACTGGTTCAGTGCAAATTCGGTCGGTTCACCGGTTTTGAGGAATACTAGTCGGTTTTGGCCGGTTTCCACCAGTTCAACAACCATCCTATACTAGTAAGGGGTTCAGTTCGCCGATTTTTCTAATCAAACCAATAGGTATGGTACAATTTTATCAACATTGATTCTAACAATTGTGGTTTTAGTAATATTGGATTATCTTAACCATTCCATTTAATACATTCTTAGATTAAACTTCTTCATTTAAATCAATACCCTTTTTTTTGTACATGGGTAATAAAACTTATTGATTTAAATCAATACCGTTTTTGTATATGAGTGTTATCTTAGGTATATGGGTAATAAAACATCTTGATTTAAATCAATACCCGTTTTATATCATGAGTATGTATTGTATGATTTGATAGTTGAAATCTACTCAAATAAGTTATTTCCTTTGGTTATTAAAATCATGACATATATATTATATTTTTAGTTTTTGTAAAAAATAATTAAATACAACATTATAAAAATTATGAATTTAATGGATGAAAGAGACAACTTATCTCATGTATTGTTGATGAGAAATTGTATTCTCTAAGCCATAATTATCAAATACAATTTACAAACTTAACTATAGTTAATTTAATTGAACATAAATCATAACACTAACGTATTGAAAATGATTAAACACAATTCACCATTTTTGTCTGTTTTAATAATAGAGAGTAGTATTTATATCCTATGAAAGTAAAAGTTTATCCACTTATTAATTATAAATGTTAGAGTTCAATAAACATTGTTTGTTTATCCTAAACAACTTTCAGGTCAGTATTTACAAAACTGTAGCTGAGATTGAGAAGCCATTCATTATATACTTCAACACTTAATTCCTTTTGATTTTTGAAGAAAAAACACAGAAACAAAGTTACAAAGTTTAAATCTTTCTTTTACCCACAAACCAAAATCTGAAAAAATCAGCTTCAATGGCAAATGATCATGAAGATGATTTCAAGGATGAGAAGAATCCTCGTCCCCTCGATGAAGATGACATCGCTCTCCTCAAAACCTATGTATGTACTAACTTCCTCAATAAACCTAATTTCATGTTCTTATGTTCTACTTTTATGCACCAATTTGAACTCTATTGCTAATTAGGTTGGATGATTTTGGGGGAAATTAATTGGGATTTTGATGTATACTGTGGATTATATACATATATTATATTGTAAACGATGATAAATACTAATGTAAATGCATGAAGTTTTATAGAGATGAATGGTACTGTAATTAGGGTTTTGAACTGTCTCAATAGACAAATTTAAATTTTAGGTAAGAGTTCTTGACTTAGGGGGCGTTTGGGTAAATAGGTTAATTAAGATAAGAAAGGGCTTATTGGAATAAGCTAGAATGAGCTTATAGGAAGATTATAAACTATTTTCATGAGCTAATTTTGACTTGCTATTCTCATAAGCTTGAATAAGCTCTTACAAATGCTTACTTACTACTGAGGTATAGTAGGCATTAGGCATGCCTAAAGTAGTGATGATATATTGTTTCTTCTCCCTGTAACGTGGAACGTGGAGTTTGTATGGTTCATGGATGTTTTTCTCCGAAGTTGTTGAACAGAAAATGGTTCAAACTATTTACATTGTAGCCTTGTAGCTCCTCTTGATTTTCTGTGATTTGTTGTCTTTTCATCTTTAGTGTTTTTATTTTAGAATATGATTTTTCTTATATATATTGGTTTATGCAGGGTCTGGGACCTTATTCCACAAGTATAAAAAAGGCAGAAAAGGAAATCAAAGATATGGCCAAGAAAGTCAATGATTTATGTGGTACGTTTCCCATCTCCATTTCGCATCTCACTAACACAGACAGTAATATGAATAGATTTTGTATTCTCTAATTCAACTTCTGGTTTACTGCATATGCTTGCATATTTATATTAAAGGCAAGGCACCTTATCTTTGGGTACTTGCACGGCTTCTAATTTATTATTTAATTGTGTCAAGAAAATTTAAATTCATTGTAAATGAATGCCTCATTTCCTTATAGCTTTTGTTTGCAGTCATCATTAGTCATCAAGCAGAGTGTCCCGTTTTTATTGTATTCATAGTATTCTACTGATTTCCTTAATTGCATAAAGCTACATACAGTTAATACTTATACACTTTCTTAGTTGTTAGCATTTTTTTTTTGTAATAGGTATCAAGGAATCTGATACTGGTTTGGCTGCACCGAGCCAATGGGATCTTGTTGCTGATAAGCAAATGATGCAGGAGGAGCAGCCTCTTCAGGTCTTGTTTTTATAATTTTTTTAAAAGTGTTTTTAATATTCTAGTGTTGTTAAATGATGGTTGTTTATTAAGCAGGTCGCAAGATGCACAAAGATTATAAATCCAAACTCTGAAGATGCCAAATATGTTATCAATGTGAAGCAGATTGCAAAGGTACCTATATATATTGAATTCACTTATTATAATGAATAATGTCACTTGTCAAGCAGTTATATTATATGCCATGTAAAATGGCAATTGGTTGGGAAGATTTTGATTTTTTTTTTCTTTATGCACCCCAGACTACTAAATGATCTGTTATTTTATTTAATGACAGTTTGTTGTTGGGCTGGGTGACAAAGTTTCCCCCACTGACATAGAGGAAGGGATGCGTGTTGGGTATGTTTTTAACCAGTAACTTTGATCCTATTATATTCCCTGTTGAGAGAGATGGGGCATTTAAGTGTTATGCTGTCTTGTTTGATTGATACCTTCATTTTATTATTGCAGGGTTGACAGAAACAAATATCAGATTCAGATTCCCTTGCCTCCAAAAATTGATCCCAGTGTTACCATGATGACAGTTGAAGAAAAGCCTGATGTCACTTATAATGATGTTGGTGGGTGCAAGGAGCAGATTGAAAAGATGCGGGAAGTAAGCTGTTGAAAACTCTCCCTGGTTTTCTATTACTATGAAGTTATGTGACACTAAATTTTTAAAAATTTTCCCTGTTAGGTTGTTGAACTTCCCATGCTCCATCCAGAGAAATTTGTTAAGCTAGGAATTGATCCTCCAAAGGGTGTTCTTTGCTATGGTCCACCTGGAACTGGTAAAACACTTCTAGCTAGGGCCGTGGCTAATAGGACTGATGCTTGTTTTATAAGGGTTATTGGAAGTGAGCTAGTCCAGAAATATGTTGGTGAGGGTGCTCGGATGGTTCGTGAACTATTTCAGGTGAATGCCTAAGATGCATCTTCTAGCTTTTTATAATTACTGTTTTCATGACATGGGATCATCTGACTAAAAATGTTATATCCTGTAGATGGCCCGGTCAAAGAAGGCATGCATTGTGTTTTTCGATGAAATTGATGCAATTGGAGGTGCTAGGTTTGATGATGGTGTTGGTGGTGATAATGAGGTTCAGCGTACAATGCTTGAAATTGTGAATCAGCTCGATGGGTTTGATGCTCGTGGAAACATCAAAGTTTTGATGGCAACTAATAGGTTGGTGGCTTTGGCTATTATGATTTTTTTACTTTTATCCTGAGACTTTTCAATTTTACTATAGATGTTATGACGAGAATCAGTCTCCATGTGTGCACTGTGTCATTACGGTTGTGATTGGAATGCATTCAAAGTGTTCTAGTAGATATCATTTACACAATAGTCAACCCTAGATAGCAGAGCGTAGTGGCCAACCCTACAAAAACTGTAACGGAATAGTGGCATGACCGCTACAGTAAAGGGAAAAGTCATATAAATAATTTATACCCTAACCATCTAAATAATTTATACCTAAGTCCTTAACCATATACTTGCCCAAAAATACTAAAATACACCATATTAAAGACATTCTTGAAGCAAGGTTGAGATGAGTGGCTATGTAGAAGTGAGGGGAAGGGGTAAGGTGGGTGGTGTGGCTGGAAAACGCCAGCAATGACCAGAAAATGCTTCAGGTTTGGTCTTGGGATATGTTTTTCTGTTTCAGCGTGTTTCAGAAGCTGCAGTAGATGGGTTGGCGAAGAAGAGTATGAAATGGCCAGAAACATAAAAAACAAGGGGCTCTCAGGTTTTACTAGTAAGGGCAAAATAGACATTCCAAATGTTTAACAAAGCCAAAATAGACTTCTCATGTTTTTGGTAAGGGCAATATAGAGACTTCCCAGTGTTTTAGCAAGTGCAACTTGGACATTTCACCCTTGAAATTAGGGTTCACATTACAGAAAGGAGCGGCTGCGAACTCTGTGATTTCGCTGCCATTGGGAGCGACGACCTTCCACTCCGTCATTGGCCATACCGTCGCTTCTAAGGGCTGACATGTACGCCCCTTTGCGATAGCACATGATTAACTACTTAGGTCACTTATGCCATTCACTTTAGGAGCTAAAATTTGTGTACTTTAGAATCTACGTTATATAACAAGTTCTAGTTTTGGAACCTACTAACATGAGGCCATGTGGGCATATTTTGATCTATTATTAGGAAATGACTTTTTTGGTTTTTCTTCCTCCGATACTTGGTGGTTTGCGTAGACTTTAGAAAGTATACGAGAGTTAAAGCCAACTAAGTTTTACCATTTTGTTTTTCATTATATTTTCTTTGTCTAATTGATTCGTGCTGTTTTAACTTTTAAGATATTGTTTGGAATTGGATGACTTTAGCATTGGGTGTACTGGCTGATTTCTGTTCCCTTTTTGTTGAAGTAATCAAATCATACTGATGCAGATTTAAACTTTGGTCTAATCATTTATGGCTTTTCTGATCACTATTTTTAGGCCTGATACTCTAGATCCTGCACTACTAAGGCCTGGGCGATTGGACCGCAAAGTTGAGTTTGGCTTGCCTGATTTGGAGAGTAGGACACAAATATTCAAGATTCACACCAGAACGATGAACTGTGAAAGGGATATCCGTTTTGAACTTTTAGCTCGGCTTTGCCCTAATTCCACAGGTAAGAGCAACTCCTCCAGAAATTGTATTATGTACTTTATATTGTACTTTTCAAATCATGCATTAATGAGTTAAAATTAGAGAAAATAGGTTTTGTGCAGTGTTAGCATATCATCCACCATTCATGGGTTAACATTCACTGAATCTTAAATAAAAGTGACCCATATAATGGTAGATGATGTGCCGACAATGTAGAACACTTCACACTATCATTGCATACATGTTAAACTATTAAAATTATGTAAGTTTATTCTAAATCAATAGTATAGATGTGTCCTGGGCCATTCGTCCGAGAACGTCCAATAATTTCTTGTGCTTCAGGGTTGGGTACTTCTACAGATTGGTTTTTTTTTTTTTACTTGAGATGGTTCTTCTCTCCAGGAGCTGATATAAGGAGTGTTTGCACTGAAGCTGGTATGTATGCTATACGAGCTCGAAGGAAGACGGTAACAGAGAAAGACTTTCTTGATGCAGTAAATAAAGTCATCAAAGGATATCAGAAGTTCAGTGCAACTCCCAAGTATATGGTCTACAATTGAGTTATTGTTTCAGCTACTTTATCACAAAACATCCTACAATATTTGCTCTACTGAAAATCACTTTAAGAGCATATGGTTTTTTCATTAGCAGTTTGTGAAGTGCTTTTGCTTTAAACAATCTCTGTACCAAATAGTTTCCTGTATTTTTATTAATAACTCAAAAGATTAAGATTACTGTGTCTCAACATTTTATTATAGGTTTGAACATAGGATACACAACACAATATTGTAGAGTATATGCAATATATATGTACTACTATTATGGTATTGCTTTGTTGATAATAATAGGTGTTTCTGAATGCCAAACTTTGCCTGCGCATGCTGAGGAACAACAAACACTTTTTTGACATTGTTCTTTATTAATCTTTATAAAGTGCATGCATAATACTATAGTAATATTTAATACATTGATATAGAGAGGCCATTGATAATGATAATAATAATTATAGTAATGGATCAAGCGTGGCTATGTCACATTTTACTTTACTTGTTTCTACTTAGATTGCGGAGATTGAGAGAAAGGTTAGGCTAAGAAGAAGATTGCAGCTGGCTCCAACTTTATTACAGAAAATGGGTGATAAAGTCATTTTTTTCTGAAGAAGTGATAATAATGCATAACCCATTAAATTAAACTTCTAATTTTTTAATCAAGATAATGTCCCCAAATTTAGATATCATTTATTAGTAAATCATATTTAATTATTCAAATATCATAATGGATATATAAATAACACAATACCATTTATTAACATATTATTTACTATTTCTTTATTCACATGTCATACTATATATTTCCAAAGAAACTTTGGAATAATAAAAATAATCATCTAATCATTGTGTGGAGTAATTGATAATGCAATTGATAAGTAATAATCATGTTGGTGTGGCTGAGTGTGGAGCCACAAGTAAAAAAAAGTGAGTTATGCTGAACTTTGCATTGGCAAATATGATTAGGTAGTTTTACTTTTGTTTCCTTTCCAATTTTTTAGGAGGAGAGATTCATTTACTCCAAGAGTACGTTTTTTACTCTTCATCCTAGCCATCAATTTTAGGGAAATCGAATGGTTTAGATTTACTCACTAATTTCAACTATTGAATTTTCCGAGAATAGATGGCTAAGATGTGAAGTAAGTATAAAAAAACTTACTCTTAAAGTAAGTGAATCCCAACCCATTTTCTAGAGCTATAAAAGTGGATACCACAAGCTGAATAGAGCACAAGAAATTTCAAAGGCCACTATGGGTAGTGTGAAGAATGGTAGTGTTACAAGTAATATGAAGAATGCTATGATAGCATTCTTGGTTCCTCTTCCTTCCATCTTCTTCTATCTCTCATTCCTCAACCACTATGACTCTTCAAGTGGGGTTGACCCAAAGTTTCCAACATTTTGGTCAACTCTTTGGACATGGTGCTATAACCACCCTATGCTATTAGTCAATGTTCTTTTCTTTTTCAATGTCAATGTTCTCTTCTGGCTCATTGGCCTAATTCAATCTAGCCATTGGGTACACTTTTCCCTTCTCTTATTCCTTCAATCTCTTTTTATTTTTGAATTTGGAACTTTATATTTCATTAAAGTTATACATTTTTTATTCTTACATCATTACTTTGATCCTTATAGAAGTTGTGATATATTTAGTGATGTTGCAGATGATTGATCCATATTGGACAGTGATACCAGTGATGGTTGTTAATTACTATTCAACACATCCATTGAATAATGAGTATAATTGGTGGAGGTCAAAGATAGTGATATTAATGACATTGGTATGGAGTATAAGATTGATGCATAACTACTTAAGGAGAGAAAAATGGGAATTTGGTGTAAGAGAGGATTGGCGTTTCACTAATTTGAGTAATCAATATGGAAGACATTGGTGCTGGGCTTCCTTCTTTGCCATCTACCTCCCTCAACAGGTAATAATATTATTTACTTAAGCAAAAACCCATCATTTTTATACATTCATTATACTCATTACCCTTTCTCTTATTTTCAGGTACTTCTAATTGGATTATCCCTTCCATTCTATGTTATTCACTCAGTGAATCACCCTTTAAACATGTGGGACTTAATAGCCATGATTATATGTGCATGTGGAATTTCTATAGCATTCATTGCTGATAATCAACTTTATAACTTTGTAAATATAAACAACAAACTAAAAGGCCTAGGTGAACCCATGATCCCTATTCTTGAAAGTGGTTTATGGTATTATTCTAGGCATCCAAATTACTTTGGTGAACAACTTTGGTGGTGGGGTTTAGTTATATTTGCTTGGAACCTTGGTCATGGATGGACCTTAATAGGAGCATTGGCTAATACTATGTGTTTGGCTTATGTTACTAAGCTTGTGGAGGAACATATGTTGGAACAAGATAATAGGGTAGAAGCATTTACTTTGTATCAAAAGACAACTTCTATATGCGTACCTTGGTTCAAATTTTCATTAAAAAATAAGAATGTTTGATGTTGTTGATCTTAGTTTTTCTAAGTGTCCTTGTTTTAGTTTAGTAGATTGTAAGAGCATTGTCTCTATCTTAGTATTTTGAGTAGTTTGTTGATTAATAGTTATTACATATTTATTTGAGTGAGTTATGGGTTGTATGTATTTAATGAATGTATTATAATGTGCCATTCTCTATGTTATTTATGTTTTGATTGGTAAAAGTACAGATTGAGAATTATTTGACTTGAATATTAATTTTTTTTGGTCACTCAAAATGTTATTTTGTCTAAAATATGTAACCATTAATGTTATATGCCTTTGACCAATCTTCTTAAACCACAATAGTGTATCCTACAATTCAAATTCTCTTAAAAAAAAAAGTGAGAATAACATAGAAAATTATGAAATGATATTGTTGAGTTTATTCAAGTGTGAAGTCCTACATTGCATATAAACGGATGAGTGAAATAATTTATAAATATAAAAGACCCATGATATTTTGAGTAATGTTATGGTGGGTTTGTGTAATTGCCCACACATTTTTGTTAAACCATATGATATTTTTTGCATAAATATAGACAACATAAATCATTACTCACAAACAAGACAATGATTTTTTAAAATTTTGAAGTAGAAAAATATAATTGATTTTTTTTTGTTCATTTATGAATATAAATGAATTTCCTTTTCTCACTAAGATGATGATGGAGTTGTCATCTATAATTGTATCATCCCTTGGAATAGGAATATCCTTTGGCACAAAATAATTAGTCTATTTATGACCTCACCAACCAATATATGTATTTATTTTTTTTTTCTTTGGCCCTTGTTCAGACTTTGTGAATCCAACGTTGTCTTCTTCTTTGTCCCTTGTAATGATAAAAATCAACAATTTCATTAGCATAATAACTAATCAGCAAGTTGAGATTTTGATTATTGTTACAACAACCCAATTCCCAAAATTAAACAGTGATGATCCCAATGATGATCAAAATTCATTTAGCTGTGATACTCTATCCCAATTTGCATCTCAACACAACAACAGAAGCAGTAGCAGAAGCTGATGTTTGGAAAAAATGGAGAATTTAAGATATTGCAGATTGTTATTCCAAGAATGAATAACAAAAAGTAAAATTTAAGAACTATACTTCCTAATCAAAGAACAAGATTTTATTTTAACAAGTTGTGCTTGTCATAGTTGTGTAAGAATGTACGATTTTTTGACATGAATTTCCACTTTCGTTACTAGTCTCTAAAAGTCTGTTTGCGTGTTAGTCTTTAGAGGGAAAGGATGGGAAATAGTGAATATGAAGATTATTCATGATACTATCAGAAGTAAAACAAATAAAACTCATTATATAAATGACAAAACTATATTACACTATCCAATTTCATAGGCTTCAAAAATTCTATTCCCTCATGAAGGACCATCTTTTTCACTCAAAATTGTTGCCCTTTGGTATCTGAGTTTATCAATTTCCTTTCCCAGATAATCTAAAGTTGTGTCTGTAACATGGTTGGGGGTACATCCAGCATCTATCATCATCTTCAAGAATTTATATGCATCCTTCAATCGCCCCGCCTTGCTGTGAACTTCAATTAATGTATTATAAGTGACAACATCGGGATTTATTCCGCTACTCTTCATTTGCTCGAAGAACTTATTCACCTCATCGATACGGCCTGCCTTCCCCAAAGCATTAATAAGAGTGTTATACATAACTATGTCGAGATAACCACCCTGCTTCAGTAGCCTATCGAGAACAGCACTTGCTAGATCGGCTCTTCCCATCTTTCCCAAACCTTGAATTATCATATTGTATGTTGCTATATCAGTTGGGCAAAGCTTTTCACCCATTTCAGTTAGGATAGCCCATGCCTCAGTGTAATAGCCCTTTTTGACAAATGAGCTCATCATAGAATTATAAGTATAATTCACAGGATCCACACCCGCGTCACTGAAAATCTCAAACAATTTGCAAGCCAAGCTCAACTTCCCCTTGGACAGAAATATAGCCAAGAAAGTATTCACCATATCGATATCAAAAGAATCTGGCCCTTTTTCTTGAACTCTTTGTCCGCGAGTAGGAGTAAACAGATGGGAAGAATAGCTTGTGGAATTGACTTGATTGGCCAATTTATCCATATGTGGAGATGATGACCACTCATCAATCTCCTCATCTTTAATTTCAGAATCGTTTGAATCAAGACCGGTATCCTGAGCAGAAGTTATAAAGCTCATGATTTCACTAAAATCTCCTTTGGAAGGGAACAAGGATGTAAAGTCCTTTTTCTTGACTGGCGGGTTCTTCAGAGAAGCCTCCATTCCAGCTTTCCACTTGAGAACACTGGGAACCAGATTACCTTCCCTGACATGCTTCATCAACCTATCAGCCCAATCCCAACGACCGTGTTTATGAATGTTAATCAAAAGTGATGTTATCGTAACTAGATCAACAACGAAACCTCTGCTTTCCATTTCTTCCATCAATTTCAGTGCCTCCTCAAGTTGACCTTCTCTACAGAGTTGTAGCACAATAATGCTATAAGTAATTCCATCCACAAGTTGCCCCTTCTTCTTGAGGTCACAAAAGAGAGTATAAGCAGCTTCCGCTCTTCCATTCTTAAGCAACCCATCAATCAGAATATTATAAGTCCAGCACGAAGTTTTCACCCCTTCTTCAACCATTTTCTCAAACACCTGGCACGCTTCCAAAACCTTCCTAGCCTTAAAAAGTCCATCCAGCAGAGAATTATAAACAACTGTACTCACGCGAAATCCATTATTCTGCATCTCATTAAAAACCCTCAAAGCTTCATCAATCCTATAACTCTTGCAACAACCTTGAATAACAATCCTATAAGTAAACTCATCAGGTTCAAGACCTGAACCTTTAAGCTCCTCCCACACAATGAGTGCATCATTAACCTTACCAACTTTACAAAGCACGGTAATGAGACTATTATAAGTACACAAATCAGGTGCAACAACAGAAGAACCATTATTATTATTATCCTTCATTTCCTTGAAAAGGGTTAAACAAGTATCCAATTCTCCCCAACAACCAAATGCATGAATACAAATATTATAACCCCAAGTATCAAAAACAAAACCTTTTTTCTCCCTAAGCTTATCAAACACTTGTTTAAACTCCAATTTCATATCTTCTTTCCTAAGAGCAACTAACAAATCATTACAGGCAATAGAACTAGATGATGATGCTGAATCATCAAAATCAGTTTCTAGAAGCTTGAAGAAAATAGATAAAGCAATAGGTACTTGCTTTTTTCTAACCAAAGCGACAAGGAAAGTGTTATACATAACAGGGTTGAGGGTAATGCGTTGTTTTTCCATGTAATCTAGAATTTGGAGAGCGAGAATGAAGTCACCAGAGAGAATGGAATAATCTAGAAGGTGCTTGAATGAGTGGGAGTCCAAAACGACACCGTCTTGGGCCATTGAGTGGAGGATGGAGGGGATTTCATTGAGGTAACCAGAGCGGGAAAGGGTGCGGAGAAGGGTGGAGTAAGTGGAGGGGGAATGGAGAACGACGCCGTTTTGTTTAATGGAACGAGACCAGTTGAAGAAGTCTAACTTTTTGGAAGGATGGAGGGAAGGGTTGGAGAGGATTTGGAAGATGATGGAAGAAGTGAGTTGAAGGGAATCAGAGAGGTTAAGGTTTCGAGTTCCCGACTCAGCTAAGGTCTTGGTGATGGAAGCTACAAGGAGAAAGTCTCCCATGTTTTTCGATATTTTAGTTGCTGCTCTGCCACTCCACATTGCATTGCACACTACCTAAATCGAAACCTAGCTCGTAAAAATCGACCTGCAGAGAAGAAAAAATGGAGCAATGAACAACAACGAATGCAGTAGTGTGATAGGGGAAATAGTTAGGCACAAACACAATGCATAGCAAAAATTCAGTATGAGCAGAACAAAATCAATGTGTCACTATCTCAAATTGGTTCATTTAATAATAGAATATCATGTTCGATATTTGAAGTAGTTCAGCAGCAAAACCGAACAAAAGAATGTATATATTGACACTAACACTGTATGAGTTTTATACACTATTACTGCATCATCAACTATTCATGTTTAATCATCATTGACTCTGTTAATACGCGGATAGGGACTGTTTACGCGGACAATGCATAGATATTACAGTAGTTAAATTCGATTGATGCTATTTTGCAACATAAAAATCGAACTGAATAAATACGTTGGGAATCAGTTAACCAGTACGCATTTATTTAACAGGGGAGTGAGATAATTGTTAGGGTTCATAAAATAAATTCTTCAATTAATAATTTAACTGACCAAAAATTTGGAAGCTGCGTCGTGAGAGATGGGGGAGGGAGACGTCACGAAATCTGCATTGTGTGGTGAGAGCAGGTGACTCAGCGCCGGTGATAGGCGGAGGCGACGGCGGAGAGAAAACTGAGAATGGACACAGAAATGTATAAAGAAACTGAAATACCTACTTCTAAATACACACTACACATGTTTTTAGTCCCAACATCAATGTTTTGAAACGAAGCGAGATAACATTATTAGGTTTAACTAATTTAAATATTTAAACTGTTTCCACCGAATAATTTTAAATATAATTAATAATTATTATATATAAATATATAATTATATATAGGGGTTTGTTAACATGATCCTACCTCATTTTACGAAGGATCATGTTAGCAAAGTATATCCAATTAGTTAGACAAAAATATCATTCGTTTTTTAAATCAATATAAGTCTTTGTGAAGATAATTTTAGTAAAAACAATTAAAAACCTAATCCTCTCATCCCAAACCCTCCAAACCCATCTCATTCTTCAATATAGACCTGTCAAAATGGGCCGGGTATAGCGGGCCGGCCCGCCAAGGCCCGAAAAGGTATAGGGCTTGGGTACTAAAGTTTGAGTATTTTAGTTAAACCGGGCTTTTTAGCCTGGCCCGGCCGGGCCACAATAAATTCGGGCTCGGGCCGGGCTTACCCGTTCGGGTTCGGGCTTTTCTTACCTGTACATTTTACATGATGTAATCGATTACAATATACTCGTAATCGATTACAGCATATGAAAAGCATTAGTTTTTACTGTTTTTTAAACAATGTAATCGATTACACAATCTTGGTAATCGATTACATGCTGATAAACTAATCAGACTTGTGCATTTTACATGATATAATCGATTACAATATACTCGTAATCGATTACAACACATTAAAAGCATCAGTTTTTTGCATTGGTGTAAATAATAAAATAATCCGGGCCGGCCCGCCGCAGCCCGCAGCCCGCTTTGGGCGGGTTTGGACCTCATTTTTAGCAACATAAAATATAACCGGGCTTTTTAATCTGGCCCGTTTTAGCCCGAATCAAAAGCGGGCTAGTCCGAACCCGTCCGGGTAGCCCGTTTTGACAGGTATACTTCAATATCTTTGCCCCCGTACAAAAACACAAACTTCTCCACTCCCTTGCCCATTTTCTTCATCCTTCTATAGTTACCCTCCAAACTCATCTGTCCTGAGAACACTGTTCTGCAAAAACCATACATGGCAATATCAGGCAATCAGGCATCAACCATGGAGATGAAACACCAATGAAGAACAACATAAAAGTAAGTGGAAAATATAATTTACAGTGCAATTATCCTTTCACCAAACTAAAAGGCCACCAGTTCTGTGTCATCTTTTATTTAATAAGTCAGATGCAAGAAAAATGGTTACAATGGTTCATATTTTCTGTTCTATTGAGACTTCTGCCATAAATTAAGGGGGTTTTTTTTCCTGATGTCATTATATTATGAAAATAGGTATGCTACAACTTAGGGGGATTAATCAAAACAAGTATGCAGGACACAAAGAACATTAAAAATGAGATGTTTTTTTGCAAAGAACAAAAGAAAGCACTGATTGCTTTTACTAAAATAACATTGACACACCTTTATGTTGATTTAAAAAACGAAGAATATTTTTGTCCAAATAATTGAGTACATATTGCTAACATGATTCTTTATGAAATGAGGTGGGATCATATTAGTAAACCCCTTATAATATAAATATTAAATGTTAAATTTTATATAATTATATTAATAAAAACAATAATTTAAACACAAGTTTTGCTAACAAGACTCATCTTTTTTTTATGATAGACGATGTTAGTATTATGTACAAAATACCCTTACTATTTCTTATTGAAACTGCTTTAATAATTTTAGGTATTTCTTATTCTTTCATCCACAAACCCTTTCAATCAAATTTTACTCTTCTTTTAATACAATTAAGGCTATCTTTTTCCTCTCCCCATTTCCGATATTAAGAATATAAATATCAAACTTCTTTTGTGTCTATCAAAGATTATTTAATAGATTAGTATAGTAAATCATCTAAAATATAGTTTAACATGACTAACTTACTCTCTCATTCTCCATGCATATTTTCTTTGAGAGAAAACTAATTATATGTGCGCATAGAACTTTTACAGAATTTTTAAAAATTCATTGTTTTTTAGATAATCAAACAAGAAAATTCATTTGTTTATACATATCCTCTCTTCCATCATGTCTATAAATAAGTATGATGTCAATTTGATATAAATTTATTTATTTGTGAATAACATCCACTAAAAAATAACCTTCAACATTAATCTTCAGTGTTAACAACAATCTTAATTAATAGTACTATGTATAGGTTTGGATTGGGTGTTATACTATTGGAAAAAAATATTGGATATGTGAGAATTTTAGTTTAAATTCTAAACTAAATCAATCTATTTACAATTTTAGTTTACTCAAAACATAACCTTTGTGTTTTCCTCTTGCCTTGAAATGCATTGGAAATAACATCTAATATATTATGAGTGTAATATATCTTTACACATTCACTACATTATTTATCATTCATCTGACTTACATTTTTTGAAGACCAATAATAATTAAATGAGAAGAGATTCACTTACTCTACATATTAGTCATCAATTCTAGGAAATCTAATAGTTTATATTTATTCTCACTAATTCAAACAATTGGATTTCCCTATAATTGATGGTTAAAATGTGAAGTAAGTTTAAAAAACTTACTCATTGAGTAAATGAATCACTTCCCTAATTAAATATAAATGATGAATAATACATTAATAATATATAAAAGATATACTACATACATTTTTAGAATATTTCCAATATAGTGTATATTTAGACTATTTGCCAACAGTTTTGAGAAGAAATTTACCTCATGGAAATTGACATAAGACAAGAATCTGAGATACTTTGATGATTTCAACAGAAAACATGACATTTAAGTGTGTCTCATAAGGAAAGTGCTACTCCTATATGTTTATCTTGTCTACCTAGTTATTGTGGATCTTACTCTCTTCCATATTACTTTTAATTAATTTAATTTTTGCTTTCTATTATCACACTCTACGAACCTAACATCCTTTAATCTCTCCTTTTTATGCTATGAACAATCCATTTGTAATAAATGTGATGTTAATGATTCAAATCTGAGTATATCTTTATTTTTATATATCTATACTATTAATAAAACCATAACTCAAAATAACTACTCATCGTGGTGTCTATATTATTAATAAAGCCAAAACTCAAAATAATTACCCATCATGGTGTAATTAAAGATTTCCTATTTTGCCTTCACTATATTCTAATTTCTACAAAAAAATCATATAATCCAATACAAATTATAATATATTCAACTGCAATTATAATATATCTAACACAATTTTTATTACATGTAGAACACACATTACACATAATAGGAAAACGAGTTGACGGACACGGCACTGCCGTCAACACACTAGTATTATAGAAAGGAAAAACATGCCTAAGAAGTATTTAGGTAATTGAACATGTATAATTTATATATTCTAATTTTGCCCTTACTATTATATAAATGCAAAATATGACTAAAGAATATTCAAATAATTGAACCTTACAAATTCATTCGATTCAATTTAATAACCACCATGAAATAATTTCCATATTACAGTTTTATCTATTTGTAACATCCCAATAATAAATAAAAGAAACTCTCACGTGTTCTTTTATTATTTTTCATCAATGTATCACTACTATCATGTACCCAAGAAATGTATCACTATTATTCTACACATTCTTCTACTTCTATTTTTTTCTCTTCATTACCCCAAGAAGAATAATTTTATCCCACATGAAAAACATCAAATATTACACTAATCATTACTAAAAGCACAAATTGAAAAATTTATAGAAACTTTGTGTATACACTTGATATGAGAAAAATAAGAATGCAAGTCAACATTTTATTGAAATCATATATCCATTATATTAGAAAAATAAGAATGTGATGTGACAAATAGTCTTAGACACATTCAAACTATTGATTATATTAACAAATTAAAAATGAGAAAAATGATCACTTAAATGTATTATCTAAAACACGTACCATATGTTGACAATATTTATATTTTGGGTCATCCACTTTTCACAAGGTCAAAAACTTCATTTTCTTGGTATTATCACATTATATGTCCACTATATATATATAGTTTAAAAATAATAAGTTGGTTAGTGAAGGAAATAAAATCTAAATAGTAGCTAAAACCCAAGTTATAGTAGTGAGTGGAGGTGATGTTATCCTTTTTTTTAAACAAAAATTTATTGAAATAAGAGAGAAACTTCATTACAAGAGGACATGTTGGTCTAGTGATGTAAGGCCTTACTAGATCTCCAGAAAGAAATACCAAAATTTTAAGTTACAGTTCGATTCTTGGGAGCAATACTTATTAGAATGAACAATTACGTATCCCGAAAAGGGATTACTTTGTTATCCATATAGTGAGAGAATATCCTTGGTAGTACATAAAAACATCGGACAAAAATCTAGTCAGTAATTAATATAACAAAGTCTCTGAAGGATAAATAAACTATATGTATAGAATTATGAAAAGAATCAGAAATCAGAAAGAATGCATAGAACTAGAATATACTTACTCTTCAATTAAACCTTGTGAGCAGTGATGATGGAGACAAAAAAAGGAGACTAGCTTCTTGTCAATAGGAATAGGAAGAGAAGACAAGAAAGTAACAAAGTGCATGTAAGAGATGTGAAGAAGTGGTACCAATAACACTAACTACTCATCAATAAATGATATATATTAACCAAATATGGATAAAGGAGCTTGAATATATATACAAAAATGATCACCTTTTTACAAATGTAACAACTTTCTGCTCTTTATCTGCAAAGCTAAAATGACTAACTATGCAGCAGAAGCAGAAGTAGCAGTGTTGTGATCCACATCAACCCAACAAGGCTAACAGAAACACAGAAGATCAAAGAAGCTAGAAAGTAACAACCTTTACTGTGTAATGTATGTATCACATATTAAATGCAGTGAAAGGAGAGAGACTAATAATTTAATAATATATTCATGCAATATACACCTATATATGACATGGTTTAATATATTGGATATTGTCATTACATGGAAAGATAGAATAATTATATCTTATGTAAATATGACTATGAGATATATATCATCCAACTATCATATATTTTAGTTATAAGAATAAAACTATACATAATATAATTATATGTGTATATATATATATTGTGTTGTATTCTACACAATTGAAAGGGCTAATGGAATTCATTTCCTAATTAATGCTTTGAACATCTTAAAAGCTAGATACTGAGAAGTTAAATTACTAAACAGTGATTACTGATCAAAAGAATAAGAACAGGAAGAAAGTTGGTGAGACAAAGAGAACAAAAAATGAAAATTGAAGTGCTGCAAAAGAGTGTGTAGGAATTCAACCCCAACTAACTTAGAAACCATATATCTCCTTCATCATTATTAATTGGCTCTTCAATTCTTTTGATCATGCGCCTTACTAGTTCTACTACTGTCTGTATTGCAAAGAAGGATCCAAATCAAAAAGCACTGAAGTTGCCCTTGTAGATGGTGAAAGTGAGTGATCTTCATAGGGTACCCTTAGAGAAGAAGTGGAAAGTGAATTAGCCATTGTCATCACATGTAGTGGTGCTGAAGCTGAAGATGACAAGCATTTTGAATCTTCATCTGGTGAAGAAGCACATTCCATGTTCACCCCAAATAGCCTTAACATTTTTCCTGCATTATTACTAGTAGTACTACCAATACTACCATGGTGATGAGGATCTTGTAGATGATGATGATGAGTAACCGGCACCGAATCAATGATCATAGGGGCAATATTATTCCCTCTCTCTTGCAAGTTTTGATCACCAATTTGATGCGTTGACATTGATGGTGTTGACCTCAGGTAACCTAGTCCACTTCCACTGTGACCAATATAGTATTGCTGTTGATGATATTGTAGTTGTTGATTATGAAAGGTATTATACAAAGGACTATTATAATTGAGATTGTGTTGAGGAGGAAGCATAGTAGAAGTTGATGCATTTGGAGAAGGCAAAGAGTACAACCTTCCACCCCAAGTAATGGAATATTGATTAGGAAGAAACAAAGGTGTTGATGAAGGATCATGATGGAGAAGATTATGATTATGAGAATGATCAAGCCTTCTCCTCCAATCTATATACAAAATATGTCTATACAAATCTCCAACACCACGTTTGAATGAAACAATGTCACCAGAATCAAGCTTCTTGTCCTTAACAAAACGGCTCCATCCTTTTGTCATCACATAGCTTTGACTACTATTCCAATAAGAGTACCTAAACTTCCATAGCTTCCCATTTCTGTCCTCAAAGTTTAGGAGAAGACCCTTTTCATTTGATGAGGAGTCAAGTGGGAAGTACTTCTCAGCATGTTGTTTTGGTATCACTAGTCTGTTCAATTTTCCTACATCACTTGGTGTTACCACTTTCTCAAACATGTGTTCTTTTTCCACATTGCTACTACTTCCCTCATTGTTGTTGTTGTTGGTTGAAGATATTGATGAAGAACAAGTGGCATCATGAGGTGTAGTATTAGTACTACCACAACCACCACCAATTACTACTACTTGATGATGGAAATTGGCTTCATTGTTTTTGTTGTTCCTCCCAAGTGACAACTCCATCAACTCTAGCTTCTGCTTTCTTTGATTCATCAAATTGTTTGAAGCTTCATTTTGCTGATGTAACCCTAACCCACATAAAGATTTAGATTGATGATGATCATGAAGCTAAGCATCCTCAACCATGGGTTATATATATATATATATTTATTTATCTATGTTTCTACTGTGTCCTTAAAGCATTAGTTAAGGAATAAAAAAAAGTGATAAAATTTCATGAAAAAGCTTAAGCATATAATAAATATATAGAACCACACCATGATTTTGTGTTACTTTTATTTTTAATTTCGAGACATGTGTTTATGGACACAGATTAAAAAATTATTTATGTACTATATGATGATGAGGATGAAGTGTTGTAGTAAAATTTGCTGCATATGAAGAAGGAAAAAGGAGTACAAAGTGCTTACTACTGTTTTCTTCTTCTCTTGAGATTCTGATAATTTCTTCTGCTGTTGCTTCTGAAGCTTCCTCATCTAATTCCTCTTCTTCTCTGCTATCAGAATACCCTTTAACTTGTTTACTCAAATCCATGAAATTATGACTGACCAACCTTCAATTCTTCTGATAATAATATATAACCTCTGGATCTAAGAAAAACAATGTCATAGAAACAGTAAGATGAAATGAATATATATATATATATATATATAAAGATAAAAAGACCAAATTGAATTTGAGTATATAGAGAAGATTATTATATATATATTTCTAAGGTCAAATAAAACCTTACCAGCAAATACTATACATAAAGTACTATATATGAAGATATTTAACTAAGATTTCCTGATATAAAGAAAAACAAAAGGAGGATCTCTTCTTAGTACACAACAATTTATAAAAAGCCCTTGCCTGCTTATTAATTTGACCAAGTGGCTTCAAAGTTCAAACCCTAAAGAAAAACAAGCCATGGAGGATTCAAAAAAAAAAAACTTTGTTGTTATTGTTGACCTACAAAGCATAATAGATGGATAGATAGGAAGAGAATGAAGACATGTGATGTGGGTTTTAGTTAACAAGTATAGTTACCTTCACATGAAGCTTCTTTACAACTAGGAAAAGAAGCACAAAAAATAAACAATTCTTTCAAAACTACAATAGATTTATTATTCTTAGGAAAGAGAAAATGACTAATTGTAATATAAGGACAATAATATGTTGTTTCAAAGTATGTTTCAAACCAATAAAAATATATTATATTAATTAAAAAATTAAATATTTATTATTTTTTATGTTTTCTTATATTATCGATCATTAGTTTGGGATATGATTTGAGAAATACTTTGACACATACGACAATTATGTGGGCCCATGAATAATGTTGGTATTGTGGTAATGTGAGCACCTTGTCGTTTTCATCATATTTGGTATAATCTTGTACCATAATATGCTTCCGGTTTCAGATCAAAAGGGAACTTGTTCCAAAAGTAGCAAGCTTATAACTCCCTTTAATTTTTATCCTTATAAAATGAAGTAAGAAAATAAATCAAGATATACAACCACCTAATTACTCAACTGATAAATTTCTTTACAAGTTCACAAATACTTCTGGTACTTAATTAGATATATTATTACATTATTTAATGATGTTGATCTTATCATATATTCTAATAGTTAATGATGTTTTTTTTGTATATGACCAATCTTATTTTGGTAAATGAAGTTATTTTCAAGTGTATAATCTCAATGTCACAAATCAACAACTTTATGTGTTTGGGTGTGATTAAGATGAAGGGTATAAGAAATAGAGGGAAGAATGTTGTGAGTTTGAGTCTGAGATATAGTAAATTTAAAAAATAAAAAAAAGTTATATGGTGGTTTGATTGTAATAAAGAAAAAGGGTGAAGTGAAGGAAATTGAAGATTCAAATCTCACTCACATCAAATATTAACATATTAATATTTGCCGATAAAATAAATAAATTTATATGCCCTTATGTTATGGTTTGCCCTAAAAATGTTGAGGTTATCCATTCATTGTGATAGGTTCATAAGGGTACAAGGTTATATCTATATGGGTAGCTAGTTATAGCAGTGGGGGGATGGAGGAAATGCTAATGGTGTGGTAGAGGAGATAGTGTACAGTGTTAGGTTGGTTGAGTTATATTCTTTTTGACTTTTGATGCCATTGATTATGCATGCTTTGCTGTGAAATGGTCCCAACCGTAAGGAAGGGAAAATAAAAGCAAATAGTTTAACTAAGAGGGACAATATTATTTCTAAGAGTATCTCATTTCCTGTCTTATACCAATTAAATATTGTCACATACATAAAAAAATATCTTTTAAAAACAAAATGTAACATTTTATATTATTTGTTAAAATCTGATTGATCTGAGATATGAAATGTGATACTATTAGAAATAGTGATCCTTCTTCAATTAAGAGACAGTTAAAAGACACACCACCCTGCAGGCCCTCTCCTGCCATTGCTTCTCTCAAAATAATAAAATCTCTACTTCCAAATAATATATTGCATGATTCTATATCATATGTTTTAGATGGATTTAACTCTTTAGTTTTAATTTTTAAATAAACTCATATGCAGTAATTTTACCTCTTTAATTCATGATGAATAAGTTGAATGTGTTTGAAACCATTAGTTTTAGATCACATGTAAGAATTTCGACTACTTTCTTATTTTTTATATTAACTATTTTTTCTTATTTATCCTTATGGTTATTTATACAAATTAAGTAGAGTGTCCAAAATATATTTTTTATATTAAAATTTGGCATATTTAATATTGCCCTAATCAATGTGCATCATGTTGGAATTGTTGAAATATCAAATTCATATAGTTTGTTGTTACTTTCAATCTTCTTAACTTTTTTTGGAGTTTCTATGTAACATAAACATGTTTCTACCGTGATTCTTTTAAGTGTTTGCTTTTCTTTCTTCACAGGGTAGTCTTTATATATGGGAATCAACAATGTTATTTGTATACATCAAATTTGTATAAATTTAGTTTAACTAAAAGAAAACAGAATTTCATATTTTCTCTCATTCTTTTCTTGAAATAAAGGGTTGTCCAAATTTGATAAAAAAAGTTGTCTAATTTTAATATACAAACTTATAATATAAAAATATATATTTATGTAAGTTGTCAGGAGATTATCCACTTTAAAATTCTAAGACCAAAATATCGTACCAATTTTTGATGATAAACTTTTTTTAGAATTTTAATTTTAATTGCTTAATTACCTACTATTATATATATATATATATATATATTTATATATATATATATTTCCCATTCTAAATTGTTGATTATTTATTTTGGTGTGAACCAATGATATATACGAACTTATGAATAAAAAACTAATATTTTTGGAGCGTGTGGAGAATATACTTGATTTAGGATTTTGGAAAAGAAACAACATCTTCTTCGGAGGTCGAGTGGTTTCGATTAACACTATCTTATCTGTATGACTGTATTGTCCGTTTATATGTTATCTTTCTATAAAGCTCTATCTATTGTCGTACACTCTATTTAAAAAATCCAAAGAGATTTTCTATGAGGCACATCAGATAGGAAAATAAACTAGGTCAAATGAGGGAACATGTGAAAAGCAAAATATGAGGGAGACCTAGGGGTAAAAGACATAAGTCTTTTTAACCCGGCCTTATTAGGCAAATAGAGATGAAGAATGCTAAATGAGAGATACAATCTTTGGTGTAGGATTCTTGAATTTAAGTTGGGAGACATGGGATTGAAAATATTGGTAGTAATACACATTCTCCCTTGAAGAAAAATTCACTATGAATTAGAGACTTAGGCATAAGAGAGTAGAAGACTCTCGAGGACAAAAACTAGCTCTAGAATAATATCAAAAGGAGGTAGAGACGAGAAAAATACTAGTTTTTGGCATGACAAATAGTTAGATTATGAAAATTTTGAGGACAAATATTAGAGACTTTGGAACCTAACATCAGCCAAGGATGAAAACATAGGTGACTTAGGACATAGGTCGAAAAGAGTTTGGAAATGGTGTCTAACATGGAGAATACACCTTTTTGTTTGGGAATTTGAACTAACTAATAATTTTATACTTGACTTACAACAGACTTCCTCGAGGAGAGAAACATAAGATCGTTGAGATGGATTCACGACATATGAGGCTAATACACCATCAAATCAGCATAACATACCCTTCTTAGTATAGCGAATGACTAGACATATCAACATAACATTTTCAAACTCTTGTGGGTGTTCAAAGCACCCTTGACGACCATCAGTTTTGCTTTGAGATTATTTAAGACAGAGTACCCACCATGGAAGCTTTGTTTGATAGTGGAATTACTGAACTACAAGGAAGAACTATTGCAAGCTTTGCGATGAGGAACCATAAACTTCTCAACATCTATTCTCAACATGTAGGATCACTTACCAACTTTGATAGACGATATATAATTGGTTGGGGTTCGATATCACTCTTCCTTAGGATATGCAAGGACATTTCATTATATATATTGGTCTGTCTACTACAAGAACAGGCGGGAAGTTCTGGTGCGTCATATGACTATCCACGATATGGTCAATCTGGCTAGTAAGGAATAACATCATATTCAATTATGGAAATATCATTTTTTGTGAAATTGTGTAGACTTCAAATGTAAAATCATGGCTATGACTTCAAGGAAAACAAACTCACAATAATATCATACTCCGAATGAAACTATAACTCATGTGAATGTTTAAATTTTTACTGCTCCTAAGTTTCCTTTTGTAACTATGTGATTATTTGTCTCTTCTGTGCAAATCCTTTTACCATTCTATTAATATAATTTTACTTATAAAAGAAATCTAATTAATGAAATAAGGTGGAACTTTTCCATATGATAGTATTAGAAATAGTCTAGAATCTTCAAAAAAATCAAAGAGAAATTAAATGGAAAATTAAAAGTCTAAAGACTTTAGCTTTTATATAATTCAAAGTAAGATAGGGTATAAAGATTATAAAGTTATTAAGTGACAAGGTCATACCATACCACAAGTCAGTAAATTTAAATATATTAGGTCAATCATATAACATGATGAGAGAATTGAAGGATATATGAATAAGATTCAAGTGGAATGGACAAAAATGGTGGAGTACATCATGTGTTATATATGATAGAAAAATGTCACTCAAATTTAATGGAAATTAAAATTTTACTGCACAATCCATAATGTTATATGGAAGTGAATGTTGGACGGTAAAATTTCAATAATATAATAAACTAAATGTAACAAAAATGAAAATGTTGTGTTGGATAAGTGAATACATCAGACATGATATGATTAGGAATGAATCCATTAGGGAGAAAGTTAGGGTAGCTTTTAGTGAAAAATATGGGAGAATTAAATCTGATGTGGTTTACACATGTGTGGAAGAGACCATTAGATATCATAATAAGGAAATTAGATCAAATGAGGATTAGTTTAATTTTTAGAGCTAGATGAAAACCAAGAAAAATCATATAGAAAATATTTTATTTAAAGATCAATACTTAACATAGTTTACAGTAGAATATTAAGATGTCGTTCGATCCATACAGCTCACTTCACCTAATAAAAATAAGGTGGAGTTTGTTTTTTTTTTATAAAATCACTACTCCAACTTCAGCTATATTTAATAACAACCAAAAAAAGTGAGACAAAATAATAAAGAGAGCATCCTTTTATTGTCTTCTATTCCAATTACAAATATATAGCTGGACATTATTTATATATCCATCCGTATGTATGAATATCCATGTGGGGTTTAATTCATGGGAGGAAATAGCAAGTAGAAATAAGGTTGTAAAAATTTAAAATAAATCTTTGTTTTTACGGGTAAAATAAATTTAGAAAAAAATACTACTTTAAGTGATTTTCTACAATCTAGCTTTTCATGTAGAAATAATTATTGTTTAGGATAATGAACATGTCCTTCTCCATAAGCTGGAGTTTTGTGAGACCAGTACAATATAGGTAAATTATAAGCTGTTGTACTGCTATATATTAGTCATCAATTCATATTACTGTCTGTATTTGATATAGTATATATATATCAATTCATATCACTCTATATATATATTTAAAATAGCAGGTATTTAATGTAGAATTTACATATTTATCTACGCATATAAAGATATTTATATAGAGTTTAAATCGACTCTCGTATTGGATAGAGATTATGACACATAATGAAAATAAAATTTTAAGAGTCAATATTTTTACTTAATTTTTAATTAAATAATTTAAAAAATACAATATTATGTTTCCCATCACATTCTAGTATTAAAGAGTACGTCTATATTATATTATAGAGGAGTTCAATTCACTTATATGTCAAATTCAGATAGGCTAACATTTTCCTTTTTTTTTTTGATCATCAACATATTTCAAATATATAAAAAGAGATATTAGAAGAACAAGTGATACTCTTATCTACATATACATTAAACAATAAATCTAAGTATAACAACTAGAGGGTGAATACCCACTCCCGTATAGGAATAATTGAAATTAGAGAATCGAGCACAAAGAAGGTTCCAAAAATGAAGAGAAATTAAATTCATTACCTCATCTAACTGAAAGCTCGAATTCTCGAAAATGATATTGTTTCTAACTAACCACAGAGACCAAATAGTAATGAACCAAAGAGACATTCACTGTTGTTTAATCTTTTTCTCCATCCGAAACATGTTCATATGAGAGTGAAAATTGAATTTAATATCATTATGGATGATGGAAGAAAGACCAAACCATGAATAAAGTTACCAACATTTTCCTCTTTGATTAAGATCAGCAGAATGATTAAGTACCTACTATATATATGAAAAATATATTCTTGGACAATTAGACAAACCTTGAATTAAGATCCCTATATAAGTCATAGCCATTAAGAATATAGTTTAGTACATTTTAATATAGTTTGTTCCTAGTCCATTGGATTGGATATGGTTGATGATATAGTTATATTGAAGCATTGCATTTTTGATATACAATTTATTGATCCTGCTGCTATCTAATCTTTCTTACACATGATAGTTGGCTATGTTTATGAATTATGACTAGTAATTAAGTGTCAAGTGGTCCAACATGATCTTTGGGTTGAGGAGTGGCACCAATCACTATAAATTATAATTTGCATCCATATATGATATAGACAAACAAAAATTATAATTGTCATACTCAAGTTGTAGATATGGAATTAAACTGTTATAAGTTTGGTGGGTCGGGCTGAAAGGTTGGATAATAAGTCTTCTTGGAGGTGTCTGGATCAATGTTATTAATACCGTACCGGTAATTAAATCGGTATGAGTACTGGTATAACGGTTCAACCGGTGGTTCACTAATTAAACCGCATACCGGCGAAGTTAGATATAAATATATAATATATTAACATTAATGTTGAAAAATTAATAAAAAAAACAATAATTTTTTTATTTTCATTAAAAAAATTAATTTTAAATAAAAATCGACTGGTTTGAACAATACGGTTTAATTGAAAATCGGTCGGTATGACCGTTTTCAACCGGTTTTGGTCAGTTTTAACCGGTATAATTGCATGACCGGTATAATTGTTGCACCGTACCGGTATAGGGACCGATTCACTGGTTTACCGGTTCAACCGGACGGTACGAAACAGTTTTTACAACTATGGTTTAGATTGAGCTTTGACTTGCTGGTGGAGGTACCTGAAAAAGTTCTCCAACGATCAAGTCATTATGACATTGATGAGAGGAAGTAGAGAGGTAAGGTTAGAGAGCAAAAATAATGAGAGTGAATAATGAGTACTTCTTTATGGGGGGATTCCCCTATTTATAATGGTAGGATGAATGAAGTAATCCTTGACAGATAATGTTGGCGTGACCGATCATTCGGGTTTATCGGGGCTGCTTTGTCTTTGTCCGACGAATTTGGCAGGGTCGTATCGTAGGTCTGCCCTTGTTGTATTTGAAAAAGGTTAAGTGAGATTTGCAGATGACCTACTGCAATTAGCAGGTGCTTGGTTTGCTGACGGCATGACAGTGCATTATTTGCAACGTGTCAGGTGGGATGTCGGAACAGTGGTCCCAAAACCAGCCCAGTGCATCGGCCCATTGCATCCGGCCAATGGTCTAGTATCTGGTTGAGCCTTTGTCTGAGTGTTCTTGGTCCTTGGCCAGTCGGGAAGAAGACTAGTTCAACCAACATAGAATAGTCGATTGACGGGGGTGAGAGAGAAACCATGGAAAGACATCCCACAGATTTGCTTTTACTTTGACAATATAAATTGTGTGTAGTCATATTCCAATTACAATTACAATTGTATGCACATGTAAGCTCACATATAAATGTATAATATATAGTTTTGCCTTTGAATAGGGATCTAGTTTGATTGTCCAAATTGTGGGATATTTGGTTCTCTTAAAGTAGGATAAGCTCCTAGTTTATAAGTTTCCAACTATCATACAAGTTCTCAACTACCATTACTATAAATTGAATGATGATGATCAACATCACCACCACCACCATGATGATGACAACCACCAATGCAATATTAATCTATTGGTGCTATGGAACAATGGTGTTAAAAAACTACTTTTGGTATTAAAAAATGGGAGGGGATTCCTTACTCCAATACTAAATTTTTTAAACTTATTACACATTTTAGCCATCAATTCTAAGGAAATACAATGATTTAAATTAGTAAGTAGATCTAAATCATTGGGTTCCCTATAATTAATAGCTAAAATGTAAAGTAAATTTGGACCTTACCATCAATGATTAAAATTAAAAATTAATTATTAATTATATGATAATCATATGCATATATCTTTTAATCTTTAGCATGAAATTCATGCCTTCCATTTTTCCCATCCCATTTCTTAAAACTACACTGAAATCCCATCTTAAATTTCCTCAAGTGGGTTTGCATTGGTTTGATGATACATAGAGAAATAAAGAATGTCACAACAATGCATTTAAAAGAGTATCATATGAAAGACATTGATTTCATTTCTTTCTTACTTGTTTTCTTTAATTTATTGAGAAATAACAAGACATCCAGCAATAGAAAGCGATTGAAATCCAAATTGACTAATCTGATGAACCAATTCAATGCCTAAAGAGGAACTAAAGGGGAAATATATTTCATACCCAAAATAATGAGTTAAAATTGACTTATTAGAGATATGTTCAATGCTTGATATTACAAATATTTTCTAATATATTATTTGGTGACCGTACTTCTTTTGTATTTTAATTAGTTGTAGTGACCCACAATAATTTTCTTTCCATTTTTCTAGTTTGTGATTATTAATCTGCAAAAAGTTATATAGTAGGTAACATTTACCTAGAATTTTTCCCTCACATGATGAGGACAGAAAAGAAAGAAAAGAGTTAATTACAACGTTACATGCCTAGATTCCTTGTAAGCTTCTAAGTACTTAGGGGGCTTATGAGGGAAGTGATACTAGCTAGTTAATATGATATTTGTGGGGCATCTTATAGTTTTAAGTATGATAGATTACTTGTATATAATATGAGATTACATGTGCATCTCATGCATATATTATTTTATTATGCCATAATTCACATTTAATAATGGTTATTCTTAGCACAACACTCTTAAATATAAGGCGAAAGATAATCAACAACGCTCTTAAATTCCTAGCACAATGCTCTTTTAAACAAACACTATTGAATTTGATAGACAGATATGGCTTCAACAATGTTTGCTTCAACGAGTCTTGTTGTATGTTTGCCTACGATATTCAATATCACTCTTTTAAGCAAGCGCTCTTGATTTTAATTTATTCAATATATATTACGTAAATGAGTGTTGTTAAATGTGACTTGTCAATAACATTCATTATAATGAGCGCCGTTAAAAGTCAAATTAGCTTGAAACAAAAAAAAACAATAGGGGAAGTATGATATATAGATGTACTTGCAAATTTAAATGTGTAAAATAAATATATACTAAATGATCGATAATAACAATAGTTTATGGATGACAATAACTAATGGTAAGTGGGGATTATTGTCTTCTAAAAACATATAGGTAGCTCTTGAGCTATAAGGATACCCTATGGCGTTTGGACCACATCCTCTTATATAATCCTAACCTATCTACACCAAACTGTACAATACCCTCTTTTCTACTTTTAGTGTGAGATTATAATTAGAGAATAATGTATTTTCTGGTATAAGGAGATAAGTTATCTCCTTCGGTCACTAAAATCGTGACATGTGTATCATTTAATCATTTTCTACAAAAAAAAAATTCTAAAACAAAACAAAACAACATATATATAATTCTTTTACTGGCTGAAAGAGGTAAGTTATCTCCTAATACGATGTGATATTTTATTCTCTTATAATTAAGTGCAACAAAAGTTCAACTTATGTGGTTGAGTTGTGATAATTAACAAAACTCAATAAACTTTACATGAAGTCTTATTATGACAATTTAACGGATATTTTTCTCATTTTTAATATTTTTCCTTGCAATTTTTTTTATATATATTATTCATCCTGAATTTTAGTGAAATTATACAATTTTTTTTGTTGCACTTATGCAAATCCCCTTAATATTTTTTTTACATTGGCTATCCACGTGGTTCGTGGAGGACATGAATGTACCATTTTAAAGAAGAAAATGAGTGATAAATGTAAATTTAAATTAAACTTCAAGGGGATGAATATAATTTATTCTTAATTAATCATAATTAACTATAATAAATTGGTCATTTATAAATTTGTATATAAAATTTGATTATGAAATTAAGTTTCCGTTGTTCTAAAATTTATTTTTTTAGATTTCCTTTACCAGAGCCATATTTTTTGGTGCATAGAGACAATTGCATATGTGATGTGTCTCTGTTGAAGTAGTTTAGTTTAGAGATAGTTATATGTCATTACAAAAGACAAAAGACTTAGCCTAACTAAACAAACCTGAATTCATGCTTCTTGTTCCATTCTTCTTCTTCTCATTTATTTCATTCTTTCATGGACAAGTACTCTCTCATAAATTCAACAATTATTGAGGTGATAGTTTAGGTGAAATTAAAGAAGTTTGACATAGAAGCATAACTTAGCAATAATGAATCAAACATATATATAAGGGTCATCAAGGCTTATTTGTTGCCATTAAATACCATTTTAGCTATATATAACTTTCAGCACAAAATGTTATTGATTATATTGCATGTTAAGGCATGAAAGTATATTTTATGATTAATTAGTAATCATGATACTTATTATGGTTCCTACTCCACCTTCATTTATCTTTCTAGCAAAACTTTTGCTCTAAAGCATTAAGCTAGGTCAAGGCAACTTAACTTTAAATTTAAAATAAAACATTATTTATCTATAATGAAACAACTTTATTTTTTACATGAATTTGTCTCTAAAATATGTAGGTGTATATATTGTTAAGGTATTTAAATCATTCACAAAACAATGAGGTAGGCGATGTGAGACTTACTTACCACCATATACCAATGAGTGATATACATGTTTGCTCCATTTAAGTAATGATTCGAGCTCCAGTTTTGTGTATGGAAAAAACTTCCATTGAAGAGTTAAGTTTATCTAATTAATTGACTCCTTATATATATAAACATTTATTTGCTAATCCCTTAATAGTCTAAGATAAGAAAGTTCAGGATTTCTTTTTTCTCCTAGGAGTTTGTGCACTTAACTTTCATTATTAACCACTTCTAAATACAACAAGTTGGCAACACTCTTAATATTAATAATACTTTTAATATTAATAATAGAGATTCATTGACTCCAAAAGTAAGTTTTTTAAACTTACTCCACATTTTAGGCATCAATTATAGGGAAATCCAATAGTTTGAATTAGTAGGTAGATCTAAATAATTAAACTCTCCCACATACAAGAATCTCATAGTTAAATGACCAAGCCTACACAAAAGAATATCATATAGACATAAATAATTCACAAAATATTCAACTCTCCCACATGGTGGTCCAATTTCTTTTTTAGCTATGTTCAAACACTAACAAGGTACGTACTATTTTTAGTTTTATACTATTTTTTTACTATTAGGATTTAACTAATTAAGTGGATGATGTCATTAATATACACATGCAAATATGAAAAAAGATATTTATGTCGTGCCAAGTTACTTCTTCAAGATAGAGATTAAGAGAAGATAAGTACCCTACCAAGTAAAAATTCAAATTAGCATATAGATATGATAGCTTAATTCCACGTGGCAGCTTATCTAAGGACAGATAGATAAATCTATATAATTCTTAATATTGTCATGACAAAAAAGTGACTCATGACAAGTAAATTATAATTTTCACTCAAACTTTGTATGTAAAGTTAAGGGTTTTAATTTTGAAGATGTTATTTTGGAAAATCTTATTCTTTAAGATTAGTTTTACTGATTGTTACTCGTCTAAAATATATTTTGTACTTTAGAGTTAAAATAAATCAATTTAAACCACTAAATATAATGAATGGTTTTAGGAAGAAAGTCTTACATTGCATGTCTCGTTCTTTTAGTCAAGATTTAAATATTTGATTGATTACTCATCTCATTGTCAATTGATTTTGAGATAAAATTCTAAATTAATGTTAAAGTCAGAGTCCAACTTATTTCCGGTACTTATCATGGGCCAAAAGATAATTTTTAGTCATTGGTCAAGGTAACATTGCGTGACCTGACAGACTTATGTGGTTGAGGCATGTCAGGAAATCACACATTGTTTGACTCATTCTCTTAGACATAGTTTAAATACTTGTTAGACAACGCATTACCAATTGATTTTGAGATGAAACCTTAACAATATTATTATCCCTTAATTATTAAATACATATGAAAGAAATTCATACATTTTATTTTCTTAGGTATAAAGTGTACTTTGAGAAAATCTCACCCTAATTTCACAACTATGTCATGAGTATACCTAATAAAATACAAAATCATAATTTTTGGTATAAAAACAAATAAAAAATCTATACAATGCACCAAAGAGATAAGGGAGAGACCACAAAAATACAGAGTAGGACCATATGTAAGGAAATGGGGACATAGAAATCAACCAAATTGCTGAAAAAGGAACTTTATTCAGTATTGGTGAGTTTACCCAAATAATTCCATTTGAGATGAATATATAACTAAATATATGGGACACATTATGGTGGGTAAGTAAAATAGTACAATATATTTTATATATGTTGAATAGTAGCTGAAGCATGCTTCTATATAGCTAGGTAGCTGTAGATAGAAGCATATGTAATAATTATAGTTCATATTTTTTATTCAACCTTGAGATTTTAATCCTTGTACAAAAATGTGAAAACTAACTAACCCCACACTAGGAGTCTAGTATCTTATTACATGCCCTCACTATGGTACTACTACCCTCTAATAAAACCGTTGGGCTTTTCTTGATGTAGGGTCACTTTCTAATCTTCAAATAATGGACCCACATCTTCCATTCCAAAATATGTATCCATTATATTTTATTAGTTATGAGAAAAGTAAAACAATAATTAAAAATATATTATTTTTACATTTTTTGATCAATAAAAGGAATATATGAAGTAGTATACATTTTGGGACAGAAGATACGATCCATTAAATAATTTCATGGACTCTAGTCATAAGTTTAGGACACTAGATGCTACAACCCTCCCTCCATCCCCCACACTATCCCTTATCTTTGATTTATTCATGTATTGCTGTAGCATAGTTGCTTTTGTTTCTCCCTTTTGTTGCTTTCCACTGCAAAATTATGAGTATAATTATGGTGGATGACTCATATATCTCTGCCAACATGTACTATTTTCGCCATCAATACATCAAATCTATGGAATATGTTTCACAAGTATAAACTATTGGACCAGACTATGATTTTTTTTTAAGGGAATTTCAACCATCATGGAGTTCTATTGTTATTGGGGTATGAGAAGAGTGAAGAACCATAAATGAAGGATCACGTCTTGAACCAAAAATCTTAAGACATTTGTTTTATGAGCATTTTCCTTTTATAAAGTTTTTCATTCCCCCTCATATCTAATGTGGAACTTTACACTTGAATAAACTCAACATAAACAAAATTAATGATATGTTAGATTCTCCACAACAATGTTTCAGTAAAAAATATTTTTTTTATTTTTAAATTTTAAATGAAAAATGACCAGTATAAACAAAAATTGATTTGTATAACTGATTTTGACAAATATAATTTTATGAATTATATAACTTTTATATAGTATTAAAACTAGATTCAAATTTTTGGTTCAAGTGACCTATATGGTTTGGTTTTGATAACTATTCTATGTATGCCTTTGATTTATTTCTTCTCACTATTTTGCATTGGATGGAGTATTACTATTCACACGTTGCGGAAGAATTGATAATTATATTTTGGTAATAAGATGAAAGGATACAATAATTAAAATAATTGATGTATCTTTAGATAATAAACACTTTATAAATTATAATTGTTGAGTTAATAAAAATTGTAATTATTAATTCAAAAATAAGTTTGTAATAAATCTATATTTTATTATACATGCATATACTTCTAATGATAATCTCAATTAATATTTACATTGTAACCTCTGCATTTTAAGGTGTAGAAGAGAGGAGTGATTTTCAACCATTTGATTAAAATTAAGGGCTAAAATTAAAACATCCTTTTAAAACTCATTCTTTAAGATTCTCATTGAGACATTACAACAAACATTTAATTATTATGAACTTAGGTAGTGTTTAGTGGGGATATTTTCCCCATCAAGCTTACAATCTTGTTAAACACACCATTCCTTAGATAAAGTTTTCTTTTTTCTTTTCTTCTCCATTAACAAATGTTTATGACATTTTTATTAATAATGAATAAGCAAAAGACACAACAAGTGCAGACGCACCCAGAGGAAATATACAACTTATTATATGGAGCATTGGTGCAAATAAGACAAATGAAGATGTTGTCACATAACGATATCACCAAAACCAAAAGTGGTGAATAGATAGATATACATAGCTAATGAAAAGAAAAGTTATGTGAAGTAGTTATGCAAAAACATACACATTTACATGAATAGAAGGAAAAAGATGTAACATGAGGGTTTTAAAAAAAGATTTTAATCTTTGCTGTTAATTTTAATCTAATAGTCGAGAATTATTCCTCTCATTCTTATTAGATACATCCCCTATATATATATTTTTGGCACAATATATACAGTGAAATGGATCTTACACAGTTCATTATCTTTTTGGGGAACTTCTGACAAAAATTGACAATTTAATGTAAATGGGTACCATTTTATCCTTTGAATTGGTATTGGCCTTGTGACATGTTAAAAAAGGCATGATAATATTATTTATATTCATAATTTATAACTGAGGAAAATAATACCTATAGTATTATACTATTGTTATATCATGATAATAGTAGTGTAGTCTAACTTTCATATATCCAGCAAATTTGTGAGAAAACTCCTAATTAAGTGAAATTATGTACTTGATTGATTATGCATAAGTATGATTTATGACTTTGTATTGCATATCATCACCTTGCATATAGCTCAATTAATAAGTAATTATCATCTCTATTGATCAAGGAGTAAGTTTTATTCAAGTGGCAAAAACAAATTTGCACAAATTTTTTATTTAAAAATTGGCAAAATTAAAGTTTAAGCCTAAGAATGTACACTTTTTTCCTTTTTTGTCCATGTCTTTGAATGCATTTAATTTACTATTTGGGTTCAATTCTAACAACCTATCAAAACAGGCTACCCTAAAGAATTTGAGCTAATCCGTATAGGATTCAGGCTAAATCAGGTTAAGTTAAAAAATCCGATTACAAAATTTATTGGTGTTATCCCGTGAGCTGAAGGGAGTTTATACCTTATGTTAAACATATACCATGGCTCCTAACCAGGAGGATATACCATAGCAAAAGGAAGAAGGATTGGGGTAAAATGGGAACAAATGGAGCCATTATTACTAAAAACATTACCAAATAATTTCTTAGTAAGTAAACATAGCTAAACATTTCAATTGCAAGAATTCTGCTTGAAACATTACATAGTAAGTACATTTGATACTTGATACTAATTTCTCAAGAAACCAATTAAGTGGTATATATATTATCCCACTAATTTTATAATTAAAAAAACTATAGAAGTATACAAATAATTAATGAATATATACATGTTCAAAAACCATGTAGAGTGTGGCTTATTCTGATTAATGGTGATTGTAGAATAGTGTTCTTGTCTATCTCCTCAAGGTATGCATAATATACTCTGCATAAAGATCCCTGCACCAAATCAAAGATATAAGATATTAACATAACATTTTTGGTACATAAATATGAGAGTGAAATAACCAAGAAAATTAAAATTGAAGCAGCATGGGAGAGGAATAATCTAAAAACATTTAAGTTGAGAGTAAATTACACTTATAAATCTGAGTTTTAGTGAAATTACATAAACTATCTCTATTTGTTTTGCCTTTACATAAAACAGTCCTAATAACCACACTTCCTGTTTTGTCATTATACAAATCACCCCTAATTTTTGGCATACATTACATTAACTACCTGTATGAGATATAAGTATAATTTTTTAAATAAAAAAACGTGTAGTGATTATAATTAAATTAAACAAAATATTATATACTACGTAGACAAATCTAAATAATATAAGAGTCAAAATGCATCGTTATTTACCATAAACCATTATTCTAAATACTCAGTTTTAATTAGATAAAGTTGCTAAAGATTTATGATATAGAGTATTATAAGGTTGTTCAGTTAATTCATGTAGCCGACTTCACCCGATAAATAAAGTTTGGTTGTTATTGTTGGCGTAAAGATGCTAAAGATATACTGACATTGAGTACTGGATGGCTTCTTCAGCACTACTTGCAGGCAAAAAATCATTAACTGCTACCTCCTTGTGTTCATTCTTTTTGTCTGTGTAATGTGTTAAGAAATATCACTTAAATCATCCAAAAAACTTAAACTAAAACTTATAAGAAACTTAAGCAACAAGTTATTGAAAAATTTGTTGAGGATACAATCTTCGAAGAAGCGCCGAATCTCGGTCATTCGATGAGGTGCAAGTTCTTTGAAATCAGAATAGTACTTATACTCAGGATCATCAGCACATACTGCAATAATCTTATCATCTTTTTCTCCCTATGTCAATAGCACATAGCTTTTTAATATGTAATTGGAAATAAGGGTAGGGAAATTAGAGTATAGGGGATTACATGTTCCAAAAAGTGTGTCATTCCATGTATCACTTGTTTTTCAACCAATCACATCGAGTGACACAGGTAGTAACACATTGAGTTATAGTATTAACTAAAAAACCAAAAAGATACCTGGTCAATCATAGGCATTAGTCCAATGGCCCTAGCTCTCAAGAAACAACCAGGAAGAATTGGCTCCTATTCAAATTAGTGATTCAGTATGCTAATTTAATTTGTACTACCTTGATTCTATTATAATATTGTAACAGTAATCAATTATGTGAATAATCTATTTTCAGGACTAATTCAAACACTCTTAATTAGGAGCTTATTGAATAATCTTCTTTGGAATTAGCTTAAAAGAGTTAATTTTTATAAGCTTCTTTGATAAACTTACTGAAATAAGGTAAAAATAGCTTACAGGAATGTCCAAAGCTATTTCCAGAAGTTCTTTTAATAAGCTATTCTCATAAACCCAAATAAGCTCTTCCTAACTACTAATTTGGGAATATAATACTTTGATCTCACACCCTTTTAAACATTATGGCTAATGCAGCAATTCAGTTGATTAGGTAACTTTCTCTTTTGCATGAAGGTGAGGATTATTTATATGATCGATGATGATAGTATTTTACAACATAATCAACTCGATTGGATATACTACTCTTGTATAGAGCTTATGAATATGAAATCAAAGGATAACAAAGTACCTGCATCAGAACCAAGACATCAAGAGGATCATTGTCTTCACACAGTGTCCGGGGGATGAAACCGTAGTTATGAGGATAAACAACGGATGAATATAAAATCCGATCAACCTGAGTATTAGTCAGATGATAAGAAGAATCCAATGAGAAAATTTCAATACCAACAACATCAAAGCCTTAACCCTAGTAGGCGAAGTCCGCTAAATGGATCGAACGACACGATAATTAGTTCATACCATAATTAGTCCAGTCTTTTTGTCAAGTTCATATTTGACCTTGCTTCCCTTGCTGATCTCCACAACCTGCATGATGAAACTAAGCATTGAACAAGCAGAAACACCACTTCACTACAAAATTTCATGTCAAGAAAGGAATTGCTGGTGTTACATAATTACTCTATCATGTGTTACACCAAGAATGCAATTGGTTTCAGCATACTTTCCCTAGAACAAACAGTGATATTATTCTCACAGTGATAATTGCACACCATTTTTACAAAGGTAATTTATGTGCAAGGTACTAGACAATTGATTAATATCTCTTGCCGGTTATCAACTATTTGGGGTCAATTTTCGGTGTAAAAATAGCATGCAGTAAACTTTTGAACAAGAACATATAAGTGGACTTGACAACATCTTCAATTTACATGTATCTTACATCTATAAATAATCGATTTTGGATCAAAATGTGGTATTAGTATTAAGATTCATAAGAACAAATGAGTGATCGATCTCTCGACACTTTGACCCAAAACTATAAAGATATCATTAGTTTCAAAGGCCATTACAGTGAGTTATTACAACAATGAAAACTTGTTAAGTAAAGCGACCAAAATTCTTTCCAGAAGTAGAACATGAAAACTTACAACATTGAAAATATGTGGAGCTCCTGGTCCTGCATATAATAATAGATAACTTTTGCATCATGATTTAAGTACTATAGTGTAAATTGAATGCCAATGATACCACACACACACACATGATTTTATGTGTTTGTGAACAAGAATTAATGTAAACATGAACAATACCAATGTCAAGATCATGCCAAGGGTGTGCAGCTACTGATCTCTTAGACAAAGATGAAAGAATCCTTTCATTCAAACGTGGAACTTGACGGGTTTCTTGACCTTCTTCACCATTCTTCTCATCACTCATCTTTAAACACATAGACAAAGTATAATGACAAATTAAAACAATGTAGGACTTGATGCATCAAACAAATAGGTTAAACTATAGTTTTGTTCCTTATCTGTGTTGATGTTATTTTCATTATGGTCTTATATCTACCCTTATTTTTAATATGGTCCTGTCATAGTTCATTATAAAACCATTTATTGCCTTATGAACAATGCATGCAGATTACAAGTTTTGAAACAAATGAAAGAGGTACCTTGACCAATAGTAAATTTTATGAAAGAGATAGTAAAGGGAATTGATAAGAGAGATTTGAACAAATGTGAAGGTTGATTATTTATTTATATAGAGAGAAGTAAAGGGGAAAAAGGGAGCGTTGGTCAATTCATAATTAGAACATACCTAGCTTCTTTATAGGAGACATATTAGGTTACCACTCCACTTGTTTTATGGAACTTTCTAAGTTTATTATTTTTTCTTCTTCTTTTGGTATTAACTATCAATCCCTTATCCCTGAAAGGTAAGTTAATCACAGCTTCAGATTTTTCTTTAGGACATGTTGACTTTTTTTTTCCTGGTATGTTCTTTTTTTGTGTTTGGACCAAATTTTGGTTTTGTGGTTAGTGATATATTATTTGGTCATTAGGTAAGAACTCATTATCTAAAATTAGTTTTATTTTATGTATGGAGAGGATGACATGAAATTTGTGAATTTAGGTTTGGAATTGATCTTGGACTACCTTTACTATTGATTTAATGCTTCTGATATTGTGACTTCCACTCTTTTGTATTCATTATATTTTATATTAGATTTTAGCCATTAGTATTTGCATTCGTTACTTAGAGAAATGGATATTTTACATTTTCCAATTATATTTTGTTTTGGTTTAGAAATAGATATTCTCTGGTACCGGATGGTCCAATTCTAGTAGAGGCATTGACATGTGGTATTTAGAAATTTTTGATGGTGCAAATTTAAATTATTTTTAATTAAAGTTATTTTAAATCTTCAAATCATTTTGGGCTTCACATTCTGTACTAGACATCTATGCACGGTTAATATATAAATTTATACTGGCGGTACATTATCCACCATTCATTTTGATTACTTATTTTTGAAGAGTCAATAATAATTAAATATGAATCACGGATTATACAGTGATAATATATAGAAC
Source organism: Lupinus albus (assembly GCA_009771035.1). NCBI lineage: Eukaryota > Viridiplantae > Streptophyta > Magnoliopsida > Fabales > Fabaceae > Lupinus > Lupinus albus. The sequence goes on along the minus strand of CM020013.1, from coordinate 551,716 downwards.
TCATAAGATAGTGCATATATTTTTTTTCTTTTTTAAAAACTAATTTGGATATTTTTCATGATTAAAATATGTATACAAATGTAACTTGAAAACAATAACAATTTTTAAGTGACAAAATTACCTTAATTAATAAGACTAGTTTAATATTTTTTGACTATAAATACTTACTTTATATAATCATAATTGATCAATGCTACTTGAGTTTAAAGATTTTTTATGGCAGAGGATGGAGCTAATTCCTCAACAATATATTCACACTTGCATAAATGCTTCAAAGTAATCATAGAAAGCTTCCAATGATTTCACTTCATAATATATTCACACTTGCATAAATGCTTCAAAGTAATCAGAGAAAGCTTCAAATGATTCACTTCACAATATATTCACACGTGCTATGCTTTGATATATGTTAAATATGAATATGTCTCACTCTTTTCATCTCAATCACTCAGTAGGTTTGTTTATTATGTCATGTCTATTTTTGTTGGAAATACTAGTGGTTTTTCTCCTCTCCAACAACAATACATAGCACTCTTTTTCCCACTCATGATAACAATATGAACCCTCTATTATGGACAATCATTAGATTTCACATGCATTTACTTAAAAAGTGTCTATTTACTTTTCTATGTTTTCAATTTGATAATGGATTGAATGATAGTTTAAAACTTTTTGGTTTTGGTACTCCAAGTAGATAGATAGTTCAGGTCTCAATCATATGTGCTACATTCAATAGGGATTCAACAAATTTCGACAATTATGGACACATAACCACAATGATATAAGATACAAGATAAGTTTAGGTTACTTAATTATGATATCATGGGTATGATGCATTTTGTAATATGGAACAATATAGAGGGAACAATTAGAACAACTATATGAAGAAAGTACCAAAAACAAAGAAAACATTATTCCTCACACCAAATGTGCATCTTAACCACCACAATCACATTCATAAGTAAAAGCATTTGGGTTAATTCCTGTTCAAGAAAAAACAAGGGAAATGACTGAATGAAAGATCATAAATCACTTGAATGTTGAGTTCTCAAATAGTACTTAATGCTTATCTAAATCTATTTTAGCTGGAGTAACATCAGCGCAAGAAAGCAAAAGCGCTTCAATATTGTACACAAATAAACATGAACACGACAAGTTTCGTGAGCAGCAGAAGTAGAAATTAAGCAATACAGACACAAAACAAGGGAGCTAAGAAAAATATTATGCTGAAAAAGAGGTGTTTCCTTTATGTGATTGTATGCATATATATCAATCTTCAAATTGGAGCCTCCCCTTCTATGCGTATTCTTTTGGGACATTTCTCTTCACCTTGGTTTCCTACCTTGTTTTCGTTGGCCTCTACTGAACACCTTTTGTAAGGTTTAAACCCGGTTCGGCGAGTTTTGAGCCTTCCATGTCCAAGACCTATGGTTAGCAATCCCTCCTCACTACTGTTAGTGTTATTTTCTACAGATGACAGGCTTTTCTGCATCGGTTTGCTATTAGAACTGCATTTCTTACTCTCAAGGTCTTCTTCATTTTTGTAGTGTATGTCTTGCGGAGGTGAAAAGCTTTGGGGTAAGACTTGTCTTGAGAATAGAGCCTGAAAGGCTAGTCTCCCCTGATAATGACATTGGCATGAGAAAGCAAGCAATACATACATGCATACATTACAGTAAACCTTTTCATTATAAGGTATATATATATATTATTGTACCTCTTCAGAGACCTCCTTCCAAGAATCTGTAAGGTAGCTAAAGCTTCTACTATTAGTAGCACACCGATTGCTAGGGTCGGCAGCTAAATGATTCACAGCATGTGTTTCAGGTTCAGGCTCTTCCTTTTCTTTCTCATCCTTCTCTAGTGCATCAGTCTCTTCACTGCTAGAGCCTGTGTTGGAACCACATGAGGAGTGATCAACCGGTATTTTGCCCTTTATTTTGTTCGAATCAACATGCTCAGAAATCGCATGGTTCACCCCATGATTTGTAGCCTTTGAGGAAGCATTTAACTTGGTAACTCCACTCTCCTCAGACTCAGATGGTGAAACAACCAGTAACTTAGAAGGTGAATGTTGTTGAGCTTGCTGAGCTTTTGAGTATTCGGGATGCAACATCTGATCTTCCCGAGGAGGATTTTGAACAGTGATCTCTCCTTGTTTTGTTTCTGGTGGTGCTTCACCAACATTGATTGACTGAACCGCAACAGCTGATGAAGGAGGACATGGAAAAGCAGTATGGAGTGGAGCACACAACGGAAGCATTCCATGGGCTGCCCACCATGAAGTTGCAGCAGCAACGGTAGCAGCTGCAATAGCAGCCACGCTTAGCGGAGAGCCAACTTGTCTAGATGCAAATGCTCCTTGAGGACACACCGGTGAATTGGACGAAGTTTCTAAATTATTAGCATAGGGCCAAAATGTAGCAGCGAAACTAGCTGCAGCATGGGCTGCAGGGTTTTGCAGCAAGGTAGAGACAATAAGATTTGACAATGTGGAGGACATCTGAAGAAATGACTGATAATCATCATGATTATGTTGTGAGAAAGGAGGACAGTGAAGAAATGATTGATGAATAGAGGACTGTGAGTCGTTACTTTGATTCTCACTTGTGTTTGATGGATCTGAAATGGTGAAAAGATTATGTTGCCCACTAACCACTTCTACTGGATGAAACATGGAGTCTCCAAACAACTTATCTTGGGATGGATTTTGAGTACTAGTTTCGTGGTTTCCATCAACAACTTGCACAGAGATATGTCTTGGGAAATTCGGATTGCCTTGCATCCCATCTATTGTTAACGCACAATTAAGACAATCTGTTTTCTCAATTTGAACTGATTTTGCTTGTGAAGCATCAGAACTCTCCAATTTAGAGGCATTGGAGGTGAAATTAGACTGTTGTGTGTCTTTGCCACCATTTATCTCCAACTTCTGATTTCCAACTTCAATAGTGACGAAAGATTCACTTGTTTCATCTCGAGTTACTACCTCTTTCACTGACGGTCTAAATTCCCGTAAGGCACATGAACTTGTCAGTGGCACTGACACTGATATTGAACTCTTGTTTGCTGAAGATACAGATGAACAGGGTGCCTCCTGGATAATAGTCAATGTTTTTGAGCAGTTTTCATCCGTACTTTCGTTTACAGTTGTTGGTCTTTCATCTTCATTGTTCTTCTATCAAAATAAGACCGTCAGTGAAAGAGGTATACAAATTTGAACGACAAATGGAATATATAAAAAATATTAACCTCTGGAGGCGGTTCTTTCTCCAAGTCCAGTGCTTCTTTACCATGTGGAGATGCAGCTGAAATGAGAAGCTTTCCTTGATTTGAACCACTATTTATTGTTGGGGAACTAACATTGGTCTTACGGGGATAAGGGTTGATTGGTTTTCTTTTAGGCCGTGGAGGGGGAATTTCTATATCAAGAGCTTGTCCGATTGAAATACCCTTTACGAGGGCCTCTTTCTCCAACTGAAAGTAAAAATTGCAACAGTATTCTCAGTAGGTGAAGTTTACACAAACCATGCACAAAGCCGATTGGGCATTTGAGTGTTATTTCTTTTTTTGGAATTTCCAGAATACTAATTAGATAATTGTAATAGCTCGACACTGGCATTTCAATGCATTCAAGTATAAGCAGAATCAACTACATACATGGTTTCTGATCAATTATTACCTTCAAAGAAAGCTAAAAAAAGGTAATATCCAGAAATTGCCTCCCACCTAGTTGGGGAAAAAGAACTGTATTACTATGCAAAGTATTATCTATATGGACTATGGAGTCGGTGAGCTGGAAACTAATTGTAACACTAAAGCATACTTCCTTTAACTCAAGGTTTGATTATTTATGAGGAAAGAGCAAGTATCTATTGGAATTGCGTGTATCAAAATCTTAACTTGAAGTGATGCATATTTTCAGTTAAAACGTTTCCTATAATCAATTCATCTCACTAATACTCACAGGTACATATATACCTATTCAGGGAGCAACATAAAATGGAAAATCGTAAAATTGTGGAGGAAAAGAAATGGGTTTAAAATGGAAACTCATCTTTGGTATTGGGTTGTGGTTTAGGGTTAAATGTGATCAAGGTTAAAGAATAAGAATGAAGTCAGTATTTTCTTGCGATTGTTTCAGATGGTGTTTGGCAAAAAAGGAGATCATCACATGCTTGGAGCATGATTGTGTAAAAGTAAAAGTTATACAAAGTCCAAACATGCCACTGTGACTTCACCTGCCACTTTCCGTTAGTGTTTGGATGAAAAATCAAATGAAAGAATTAAATCACACACTATAGGAAGTTAGGGATTGTTTTTCAAGTTTTGGGACCTAAGTGCACATGACCCTATGTTGGAGCAGGTAAATTAGACTTTTCCCCTCATCAAAATTAGTAGCCTTATCTTGAAGCAGTCAGAAAGTAAACACTCCCCTCTCATTAAACTTTTTTCCTTAGAAATATTAGTAGGCCTTAAATCTGATAGCTTCTCATTTTGTTTTTCTGGTTTGAGTTCATCCGTGAAAATTTCTATTAGGCTGGTTGCATATTAACATATGCTTGAGTTTCATTTAAGTTCAGCTCTGAATAGTTGAATTTATAATTGCAGTTGTACTTCATAATTGTTTGCACAAGACACTACTATCAACATCATATATTTTCGGATGGACGGGCTTAACATTTTTTTCCTGCTTGTCATTGCTTTGACATGTAGTTCTATTTTATAATATGACAAATGACAAATTCTAAAGAAGCCAGCCTGGTGCACGAGGTGGACACAGCCTTACCCTGCATGTAGAAAGGTTGTTTTCAGGATTTGAAACCTACAACCAGTCACAAGACACCTTACCATGCGCTGAGGTTTTCCCTCCAGGTAACAAATGCTAATACAGTTGAACAAAAAGAGGAGGTCTGGCTTAACCAATGTCTAGAATGCTTATAATTGCCTAGAGGTGGGGGAGATGAATCATGTTGATTGTATGGGGGTAAATCATGTAGATTGTGAGTTAGTGGTGCCTTTGGGTCTATACTGATTGTGTTGATTTATTTTCTTTGGGATCTTCATTGTTTCTGTGTTAGTATCACTAGTACTCTTATCAGTAATTTTTATCTTATTTAAAATCAAATTTTCTTTCTGCATGTGTTCATTTGCAATTGTGGTCTCAATTAAAGAATTGGACCCCCTTCTCTTTCCAAGACAGATACAAACAAGGGTCAAGCGTGACAGCTTAATCCCAAACAGAATCTAATACAGGATTGGTAAGGTCATTGTCATACAAATTAATAAGGCCACTGGAAGGATTTTAGTATAACTCATTGTTTCTGTGTTACCTATAAGATTTTGTTTGTTTATCATTTTACATATAATACTTATCATGCTTAATCAGAAGAATCAAAGATCAATCCTATTGAAATGCAAAACATTAACATATCAGATATGCGTGCAGGTGTTGTGTTGTGCCTCAATGTATTCCAAGAAGAATAAAATTGGAACTGATAAGAATTAGCTATTAATATATAATCAAAGATGAGAAGGTACTCAATTGACCTTTGAAAAGAATTTCTGAGCATGACTCCTGATTTGGACAGCAGTCTTTGTTCCTATGTGCTCTGCATGACAGAAGTAAAAAAACCAAAAAAAAGGCCCACAAAATGCCAGCCAAGGTACAGAGAAGAGAGTTCTAATTAAGATTTAAACAAATAAGAAAGCAATGAATTTCATTTCCTAATGGAACATTTATGCATCAAACAAATGAACAAAAGAAAACATTTCAAGTATTAATGATGAACCAAATATTGCCTTCTATGCGCTGCCATGCTCGCCCGTATAGCTTCAAAGCTTCCAAAAACCTATTATGCTCCTCATCTGACCATCGTTCCCTTTGCTTTGTTATTGTATATGGTTTTCTTGTCTGCAATTATAAGTTATCCACTTAGATAATAATAATAATAACAACAACTAAGTGTACTACCACTAAGTGGAGTCGGCTACATAAATCAAACTCGAAACCATAATGTTCTATTGTAAATCATATTAACAAACAAACCATTTACATCTAAAGGGGCAATTGGAAGAACTTATAAATAATGCGGACTTATCAAGGAACTGTTTGGAAAAGCTTATAAAAATAGCTCACAACCTTCCTGTAAGATCTTCTTATCTTAATTCAATAAACTTATTAGAGAAGCTTAAAAACTAAGTTAAAAAAAGAGCTTATATGAAGGTTATAAGCTCTCATGTGATAAATGATTATTGAATAAAGACTTTTTTAAGTTGTTGACCCAAACATGCCCCATGACCTTTATAAGTGATTAAGTTGCTGACTCAAACATGCCCCAAGTCATTTATAATAGTTTTGCCTACAATTTTTCATGGTCTTCATTGTATCTAACTATTGAGTTGCCTTCCATTTGATCAACCTTGACAATAAAAATATTATTACTTTATTAATTCCCTTGTAAGAAATCAAAATTTGCCATTTCCACCACATAATAATAACCTGACCTTAACAACCACTTCTTCTCCAGAGGAGCAAGCATCCATTAGAGAACGGCGTGTTCAGCTAGCGCTGCTTTAGATCTTCCCTGACGAAAAATGGATAAAAGGGATAAATCTTCCTTATGTTTCTTGTGACATGGACCGTGCAAAACGTAATAAAGCCGTTGTGGTGAGAATAAACAGAAGAAGCTGATGCTACTGCAAAATAAACAAAGCGAGAAAAATTGGTAGACATCCGTCTCTGTAAGTTGGTATTGAAAGTGGTAGTGATAACAATGAAGCATTCATTCTCAATTCACAAGAGCAAAGAAAGATTTAATAATCTATACAGGAATTCACTGCAACACAGAGAGACATTTAATCAGAATCCTCACCAAAAGGAAGTCCACTTCTCCAAAACCTTTTAAACATGAAAAAAATAACTTCAATCAGTATATCATATCATTATCACAATCACAATCACAATCAAAATAACTTCCAACTTCACTCACTATAAACACTTTACTGTCATATTACTCCCTGAAACTATAAAGGCTTATCATATTATTAGTCTCTAGATATTACAAACATGGCTTATATTTATCAATAAAACTATAAGCATCAATCATATTAGGCTCTTAAATTTCAATCTCTTAGTCAAATAGGTCCACGTGACATAAATTTCAGGGACTATTATAATTGATGCTTAGAATTTTAGAGATTACCACAATCTGAGGGGCTAGAGTGGGCCTCAGCTTAACAGTAATAGTAAAGTTGTTTGCCTTGTGACCTAAAGGTCATCCTGGCAACAGTCTCCTCAGTGCAACGGTAAGTTCGCTTGCGAGGATAAGACTCCATGGCGCAACGGTAAGTTCGCTTGCGAGGATAAGACTCCTCGGCGCAACGGTAAGTTCGCTTGCGAGGATAAGATTGTGTACATCGTCAAACCTCATTAGCTGAGAGTCTTGTGCACTTGTATTAAAATAATCACAAAGCAGCAACTCTAAAATAAGCAAAGTAAACAAGTTGAACTCTACGTACCTCATTCATTCGAATCCGTAAAGTTCATATAATTAAAAGGAAAATTGATTCCAGGATAATTGTTTTGCAGATTCTGGTAATTAAAATTTCTCGGAAACATAACAAGATAAAGGACCAAAACAAAATGATGAGAAAAATAAAATAAAATAAAAAACATAAAAAAAAAGCGAAAATCACCTCGGAATGAAGCCATGGTGAAGAAGTACGAATCACGAGATGTTAAAAGGAGGATTCATTTCCGCCAACGGCGAATCTGAATATTGAGATCGGAGAAAAAATTAAATTGGAAGTGAAGAGAAGAAGAAGAAGAATAATAATGAAGTGTTGTTACGATGAGAATAAATCTCAGCCACAAATATTTCTTCACTATTTCTTTTTTTTTTTGTTAAACAAAAAATAATATGAAAACTCGGTTTTAATTTGAGGCTGTGAAGGAGGGAAGGGAAACAGTGCGTAAGATGATGACACGTGGCAACGTTTTAGTGGATGATAGTGTAAACCTCCACTTGCACTTTTGGTAATGTTTTGTGATCCACAAACTCACTGCCTCCTTTTCAGTCCGTAAAAGCGATGCTAGCTGTCATGTGTGGGTCCCATGTGGTTGCATGGCATTGGTGACCGATTGCATAAAAAATGCACAACATTAAAAGGATTTTACTCTAATATAATTATTTATTAATTATGTATGTGATATCTTTCTTTTATTATTTTTAGTTTATTTATTAATTAGTTGATAGCTAAATTATTTTTCAACTACATTAATCAAGTGATAGTCATCTTATTTGAAGATATAGATAACATATACTCTACTAATCGACAAATTGGTCTTTTAAATTATAAAATTGGGTTGCTAAAAACAAGTATAAGAATTATCATATTCATAAGAATTTGAGTGATATTAAGTCGTTCAACCTAGAAGTGTTATCCTAAGTAGAAATTGTTGGGTTTTTTGTGGTTTAGCTTCACTATTAAACTATATAAAAAATTTGATAAATTTTTGTAATAAAAGTGTCGGGATTAGATTTTACTATTCATTATCCATACACAATTAATTCAATAACATATATTCATCAAATTATGATTTTTTTACTAACAAAGTTAAAACCTCAATGTTATTAATCACTAATTTTTTAGAAGACTAATAACCTATGAATAAAGTTATATCCCTAACAACTATACTCAGAAGAAGATGAAGACTTATCCTTCACACGTAAAGCTATATTCCTAGTAATCATGTTTGTAAAATTGAGAATTGGTTAAACATTTCAATGTTACTAACCCCTAATTCCTTAGTCTAATTTGTAGCTCATTAATATGGCTATATTCCTATCAACCATAGTAATAAGATGAAGATTTATGATTCATCAAAATAGCTTTATTCCAAACAACTATGTTAAACAAATTGAGAGTTATGAGTTATCAATATAGATATATTTCTAGTAACTATACCAACAACATAAACAATGTGACTCATTGGTATATATCCATTCTTAGCAATTATACCAACAAGATAGACTATTTTAATTCAGATTATAGAACATGAATTTCTTAATACATTCACACGCTAAATATCAGACTAAAATGGTGTCAAAATCAATCAAGCAGTAAGCATAAAAACAACTCATACGAATCAAAGAGTAAAAAATAAGCATAAATCAGAATTAGTGTATATACATTAAGTGAATAATGCATCTAATCCTAACAAAGAAGAAGTTTAGTTATTCATTGTCATAGTTCCTAAAGACGAAGATTTAAGAAGATAAGTAAAACTCAAATGTGAAGAAATTACCTCCTCAAAGAACATAAATCAATCCCTCTAACCTTTCCCATTTTATTCTACACTTCAATATGAGCTAAAGTGCCTATGAGATCTAATAAAATCAGTAGTAAGGAATGCCCTCCAAAGATATCTGAAACCCTTTTTATCCCTTTAAAAAGCTAAAAATCTGCCAATTTCGACCTGTGCAATGGTGCCACTAAGCGAGATGCTTTGCCTAGCCATGTTACGTTGGGCGAAACTCGTCTCCTCGCGGAGCGAGGCTTTTCGCTGAGTGAGAACTACACAGTAGGTACTGCTAATTTTCGCTTAACGAGGACCCCTTTCGCTGTCCTTTTCGTTGAGCATAACTGCTATGCTGAGCGACAGTCCCTTTCGTTATCCTTTTCATTCAACGTGGCTGTTGTATTGAGTGAAGGCCTTTTTTGTCCAGAAACTTGAGTTTTGCATTGTTTTCCTTTGGGTTGGCCTGCACAAACACTCTAAAAGGTAAAATTAGGATGATTATAAAATGTAATATGTTAAAGATCATATTTTTGACGTTTGTGAATAATTCTTAGGTTTAAAAGTGTTAAAAAATTTAATGTTAAACTATGAAAAATTGTCCCTTCTCACACTTCGACTCAGTTTGGTTAATTTATATTAAGACATCTCATCTAATCCAAAAATATGCAATTTCAGTGCGATTTAGTTCACTATTTTCAAGTCTAATATACTTTAAAAGTGTCAAGTTCATATAAAATTGTGCCCTAATTCAAATAACAATTTTAGTACACTTTTTTTAGGCACTACCAATTATATCCCTTCACCTTTTGGATAAAAACTTATCTCTTTTGGGGTTCGTGGCTGCCATTCTTAACAAACATCGCTCCCAAGAATTGAACCCTTAACACTTTGGTTTTTTGTGATCTAGCAGGGTTTTACACCACTAGACTAACATATTATTAATAATTTTAATGCACTTTTAAAATGGCAGGTTCACATAAAAAACAAGTTTAATACATTTTCCAAGTTGCAAGTCTATTGCACATTCAAACGTTTAATTCATTATTAATAGTATGGATTAGTATTAAAAATGAAAACAAAAAATAAAAACAAGACGAGAATACTAGTAATACATGAGCATAGTTTTAACAATAAAAAATATATTAATTAATAAGTAATACATACTATAATATTTTTGAGGTACGACAACGTTCTATTTTCAATGGTTTTAAAAATGTGACCGTATGATTTTAAAATTGTGGTCTTAAAGATAATAGACAGCGATTATTTTTACAATATTTTAAAGGCAACATGAACCCTAATTATTGTATGTGTATTTTTTGTTTCACATGCTCTCACTAATAAGGCTAATGAGGGTGCTGAAAGGACACTATCCTCATTTCTACTGTATCATTTAGTTTAACTCAACCTTATTTTTTAATGTTTTGATATGACTATATGCTTATGCATACAACTGTTTCACTTATCCCTTACTTTGAGCCCTTTTTCTAACTTTTACAATTGTTCCTTTATAATTGTTCCTTTACTTTTAAGTTCTTAAAAAAGTGATATATATCACTTCTAAACCAATTTATAATAAATGTTACTTTCTTGTAGGTTGGATTTGTTGGTGAATTTAGTAAGATTATATATCATTACTCATTTAAACAATCAAAGCATAACGACTTAACGTAAATGCTATTTAGCCTAACCTGAAGGAAGATTATATTCATGGAGTTGATTATTCAGGTAGAATTGTTCTTCTGTCATTGCAAAATCAACGTCCTTCAACAATTATACAGTGTTCAACTTGGTAAATTGGAATATACAAAAATGTTATAAACAAAATTTTGGAAGAGAATATAAAATAAGCTGAAAAATACTTGTAATAGAATTTTGGAAGAGAATATACGTTTAGAAACTAAATTATTTATTTATCCAACAATTCATGTCTCGTATTGCCTCATTTATCTCTAGTTCTTTTGCCTAATTTAATTGTTAAATCTTTTTAGTGTCCTTCAATTGATTGTAGGATAAACAAAGAGTGCAGTGTTGTTGGTTATCCTCAGGTTCAGTCCAAATGGAAAATTTAGAGATCAATTCTAAGAAGTTGGTTAGTTCTCCTTTCTCCCACACCTCCACCACTAATTTATCTTATTTTTTATTATAAACGAGAATGTTCATGAAGGGTTCAAATTTCAATATTGATTAGGATATAAATTAAGGGGAGAGATCCACTTACTCCAAAAAACACTTACTCTTCATCTTAGCCATCCAATCTTAAAAAATTCAATGGTTTAGATGTACTCACTAATTCAAACCATTGGATTTCCAAGAATGAATGGTCATGATGTGGAGCAAGTGTTTTTCCACTTACTCTTGGAGTAAGTGGATCCCTCCCCATAAATTAACTTAATAATGGAGGTAGGGAGGAACTTAGCAGTGTGAATTTTGAGTTGTTATTTTTGGAATATGAATTGGAACTTAGCATGTTATAAGTGTGAATTTTGAGTAGGATAAAATAAGTCATGTTATTTTTTGAATATGAATTGGAACTTAGCATGTTATAAGTGTGAATTTTGGAGATATTATAAGTGTGAATTCATATTTAGGTCCCAAAGATGCAATTAGAGAATGAGTGTTCCATTTGATAGGGTTCATGGCGCATATGTCTTTGAGTATCAAAGTTTGGACTCAAGGTATATAATCATGTTTTTGATACTCCAATGATCAACCATGCTACTATAGCTATGAAGAAGGTTGTTGAAAGATTTAAAGGTTTTGAGGGCATAAAAAGGCTTGTGCATGTTAGTGGGGGTCTTGATATAAGTATTAACTTAATCACCTCCAAATACCCACATATTAAGGGTATTAATTTTGACTTAGTTCATGCACTACACCAAATTTTGTATTTTGTAAAGGTTTTTGTGTGGAGGTTATTCAAACCTTCTCAAGTAAATTAAATAAAGTGGAATGAACAATTAACTAAATATATAGTGAAAGTTTCTATTTAATTTATGGAGGTTTTCAACTTCCACTATTGATTCATAGCTATCATTGGAGGTTTTCAACTTCCATTACAAAAAACACTCTATATTTAATTCCAAAAAAAAGACACTAAGGATTCATAGCTATCATTGGTGGTTCATTTCCAAGTAAACTCTGACTTTCAAATAGCTTTCATTTATAAAAAACCGAAGCCTAAGCCTAACCTTATGTTGTTTATTTCCAAGTAGCTTTCCCTTCCGAATAACTTTCATTTGGAAAGAGTTCATTTTCCTATAATGTAACTTCAAATAGCTATTATTGTTGGTGTAACTGAATTTCTTGCCTAATCTCCTTTGATTCATATTTTTTATTAGGTTTTATTTTCATTAAAATAAATTTCACTAATTAAAATTCGTAACAATTTCCTACTTTTGTAATTTGGTCACTATTGCAACCAATCATATAGAAAAGAAACCCAAAATACCATAAGCTAAAAACGAGAGGTATCTTGCTAATATAAGTGGAACTCAAAGTCCACACTAATAGATCAAATGTCCCTCCTAATATAATGCTCAAGTATAGGGCATATACCTATATGTCAGTCTTGTGTGTGTGCTCGAAGCATGTGAGCTTTATTGTTTTAATATAAATACAAGTAATCATATACAAATGAATAAATTTAATTAAATTCTTTAAATAAATTAAACAAGATAATAAAGCATTAGATCCATACGGTCAGTGAATTTGGGTCTGACTCTCTTCAAAAATGTCCAAAGTGGAGTCATTAGTTATTCCATCGTGATATTTGGTTGAACATAAGTTATACGACATATTTAGAGTGGCCATTAAATTTTTAGAGTCAAAGTATAGAAAACCCTCTTTACACCCATTTTGAACTACATTGGTCTTTAAATTTGAAAATTATATTAAGTGTTGATTACGTATTGAGGAATGTATTAGTATCGTGCTCATCTGTACTAGATCGTTAAACCCTTTTTATATGAGTCAGAAATCCAAAATTATTTTCCCCCTCAAACTATTTTTCAAAATGAAATCTTACCCTTCATTAATTTTTTCTAATCAAACCTTTATTAAAAACCTTTTTATAATATTGATAGATTTTTATTATATATTTTCGTTTTTTATTTTATATTATTTAAAACATTTCTCTTTTGAAAATCATTCTTGTTAGGTTTTTTATGTGAGGCCAAATTGATGTTCACATATACCAATGACCTTGAAAAGGAAATCTTATGAACTCTCATGTAGAAATGTGATTTGATAGGCTTTAAGTTGAAGCACTCCCCAAAGGCCAAGTTGTGAGAAGTGGAAATAATTGAAGGTTTATAAGCTAGCTAGTATCATATATATCAAAGTGAGAAACATAACCATGTAGTAAAATTAGAAATTAGATGGTAAGATAGCTGATAAAAGTAAAATGAAATAAGCTATGTCAACTAATTTATCACAAAAACTTATAAGCTTCAAAGTTAATAAATAAATATATAAGGTATTGAATTTTTTTCACTTTTACAATGGTATTAATACTTATTTACATTAGTAAAATAAAGATGGGTGAAAATAGGTTAGATAGTCCGACAAGAACTTACAACCTAGTCTATTGAATCATTAGTGTAGGACATCTACTAAAATAATTGAAAAACCTTTTAATAAAAATGTCAGATTCTAACGTAAATTTTGGAAGAAGGCTTCTTAGGCCTATTAGACATACTTAAAATATTTGTGAGTTGAATTGTTATATAAACAAACAAAAAAATTGATATGTATATTTATCAAAATAGGATAACAAATTTTTTTATTCATGGTGATCCAACACGCATGATAAGTCAAATTTGACAATAATGAATAGTTATTAGTTCCAACATCATGTACAACATGCTATCTTAAATAATGATCAATGAAGAAAAAAATATTTGTTCTTTTTTATATTTTTAATAATAAAATTGTCATTTCAATATATAAAAGTATAAAGATATCTTAATATATTATATTTCATTTGATTTTTGTATCACTTGTGTCTTTATTAATAAGTTAAAGCTAAAATATTTGAAGGCTAAATATTGAAGGGTGGATCCTTCAAACAATCAGCAATATAAATAAGGGATGTGATGCAAACAACCCCTTTAAATTTAATCATCAGGAACATTAACGTGTTGAATAATTCATCTGCAAAAATTAATTTATTTTTGTGTTACGTTTGACTAAATTAAAGTGTTGATAAGATTGCATTATAAAAAATGATCAAATTATTTTCAAGTATTAATATAGGTGGCACAAAATAACATACAAATAACAAGCAAAAGTTGAACTGAACAATTAATATAAATCTTACTCTATCTCTCAAAATATCTCCACTTAAACCATGCATATGTAAGAGTTAGTACATGTTTTTTTCCTGAGCATAACATTAATTAACTTGAACATATATATGTAAGAACCTTTTAAAAAAATTCAAAATATGAAAATTGAATTCAGTATTGGTAGGAGGTAAAATAATGAGTCCCTTATAGCAAAATTGAATAGTTTGACAACTTTATTTATAAAATAAAAATCCAATTAAAATATGATAAAATAATGTATATACTAAGAGATTTTTACATTGTTATTGCATATTATTAATGCATTAATTAATACTTATTTATCATAAAATTAATACATATAAATGGTTAATTGATATAGTAACAATATAGAAAACTTTATTAAGACATTTATTACATAAATTTCACATGTTGCTCATCAGGAACTGCTGAGATATCTGATTATTATCACTTCATATAATTTAGGATATTTGATTATTATTAGTTCCTATAATTTAGGGATTTTATATCTATAGATTAGATAAACAAATCAATTAGATTGAATTGTAATATAGTTTTATTATAGGGTATTTTTTAATACTATATATATGTATTGAATTCTTTTACCAAGTAAGCGAATAATATATACATTTAAACACAAACACATTTTTTACACATGGTCCTAGCTCACAACCCAAGTATTATTCACATACAGCAGGGCCCTACCATCTTTGGAGTGTTCTATTTTGTTATTGCTTTTTTTATTATTTCAATGTGGGGATTCCACACAAAAATTAAAATAAACGTGGGTCAGTAGAATAAGTATGATCTACTTACTTGTAAAGTAGGTTTTTTAAACTTATTTCATATTTTAGACATCAATTCTAAAAGGTAAAATAAATTAAGAGAAAAATATATTTACTTATAATATAAGTTAGAAATTTTACATTATTAGTGTATCATCCACTATTTATATTTAATTATTATTCATTTTTAAATTTGAGTAATACAAATAAAAATATTGGATGACGGATGGATTATGGACATAAGTATTACCATCATAAACTATGAACTAAATATTAAATAAAAAGGATTTAACAACTTGGCAATAAAAAAAAGCAATGCAATTATTGAAGAAATCAACAAATGTCATATCAGATTTATAAGCTACAATTAGTTAAACTTCTTTGGTATCAAACAATAGGTAGAGAAAAGGGCGTTCAACTAAAATTAATTCCTTACTCATAAGATAAAGATACTTGTAATACAAAAAACTTATAAACAAAATATTGTATATATCAATGCCTTCAGAACTTTTAACAAATAGTAGTAGTTGCTTAGTTGGAATTAGAACTTTACTGTCTTAAGTATAAGAAGAAAGAAAAAAATACCATATAAAAATATAAAACATATTATAAAAAAGATGATTAAAATCCTAATAATATATAATACCTTATAATAAGATCAAGTGGTACTTATTATAATATTACATACCTAACACAACAACCCCACTAGTTACAAAGAGAAATATAGATTATCTGTTTCATTTTTGGTATCCTAATATGTACTAATTCAACTAAAAACTGTCACATAATAAAAAATAAAATTAAAAAAAATAATATTTTTTAAATTACTTAGTGCAGTATAACTTGAAACATGTGGACATGAATTTTTTAAATTTGGTAAACCTTGTTATATAGTTAGTGGGAAAGAGTTTGTTGTCAGTCTTAGATTATCGGTATCTTTCACTATTCATACTCATATTTTAACCACTTATCTTCATTATTATTCACTCTAAACATGAATAATGATTGAACGTATAAAAATCCGACAAGTGTATAGACATTATATCCAATAAATTTCTCTGTACTTATTTGTTTAAAAGTAGGATAAGTGATTCATAGACTCCAAGAGTAAATTTTTTAAACTTATTCCACATCTTAACCACCAATTCTAGGGAAATCTAATAATTTGAATTAGTAATAGATATAAACTATTTGATTTCCCTAAAATTGATGTTTAAGATGTGGAGTAAGTTTTTTTAAAGGAGTAAGTTGACCCTACCCTAAAACATATATAAAAAAATCTTTCCCTATATAAGTGAGTGGGAAGGAATTGATTGCAAGAGAAAACAAAGA
Source organism: Lupinus albus (assembly GCA_009771035.1). Classification (NCBI taxonomy): domain Eukaryota; kingdom Viridiplantae; phylum Streptophyta; class Magnoliopsida; order Fabales; family Fabaceae; genus Lupinus; species Lupinus albus. Next base: position 534,989 of record CM020013.1, on the reverse strand, counting down.
GTGTAGTGTTGTTTGGTTATTCTCAAGTTGAGTACCCAAATGGCAAATTCAGAGAACAAGTCTAAGAAGTTTGGTGATGGTGATGTTATCTACAAAGAATCACAAGAACTAGAAGAAGAAGAAGAAGCATTCTCATATGCAACACAACTTGTAATGTCAACAGCTCTATCAATGTCACTGCAATCAGCATTTGAGCTTGGTGTTTTTGATATCTTACAAAAAGCTGGTTCAGGTGCACAACTTTCTGCTAAGCAATTTGCATCACAACTTTCTTGTAACAATCCAGAAGCAGCTTCTATGTTAGATCGTGTTCTTGGTCTTTTTGTATCTCATAATATACTTAAATGTACTCTCATTCCTCTTCATCAAAATCTTGGATCCTTTCAGAGGCTCTATAGTATGACTCCTGTGGCTAAATTCTTTGTAACTGATTCTGATGGTTTTTCATTAGGACCCTTGATGGCTTTGATTCAAGATAATATCTTCCTACAAAGCTGGTTAGTACTCTTCTCTCCGGAGGACAAATTGTCTATGCCACTTTTCTATGATACTTCTATGTGTCACCAATCACAAACTCACAGTTATGTTTTGTTAATTTTTGGTTAGTTATTATGATTCAACTTTAATTGACGTGTCAATTTATAAATGGTGGTACATAGAAGTGACATAGAGAAGTAACACTAACAACTTAGTGCTGTTCTGTCACACACCCCCACCACTAGTTTATTATTATTATTAAAAGAAATTCATATTGAGGGTGATTTAAGATTAGTTCTCAAAGTGCACCAAAAATATGAAAATGAGTACTAAGATGTTTTATCCTTTGAACAACATGATTGATAGTGTACTTGTATGTATTGGGCATTATCAGTAAACATCTTGAAGAGAACAACCTAATCATAACTTAACTAATAAATATAGAGAATTTGATTCATAAATATCCTAGTTAAATAAGAATTAGCAATATTACAATATTATGGCATATATAAAAAAATACTAGTGGTATGGAAATAAGAAATAATGTTAATACTAATGGAATTTTGATGTCTAACATATATGATAACTATGAATTCATATTTAGGTCCCAATTGAAAGATGCAATTATGGAAGGGGGTGTTCCATTTGTCAGGGTTCATGGCACACATGCCTTTGAGTATCCAAGCTTGGACTCAAGATTCAACCATGTTTTTAATACGGCAATGATGAACCAAACCACTATAGTTATGAAGAAGGTTGTTGAAAGTTATAAAGGTTTTGAGGGTATAAAAAAGCTTGTGGATGTTGGTGGGGGTCTTGGTATAAGTATTAACTTGATCACTTCCAAGTACCCAAATATTAAGGGTATCAATTTTGACTTACCTCATGTCATACAACATTCTCCTTCATATCCTGGTATGATCTTGCTTCTAATTTCTTTGTTAATATAATATAATGCACTATTAGTTATGCAAGGTTTATCATTTTAAGTTTCAAAAGTTATAGCTACCTATTGTTGTAGGAGTGGAACATGTTGCAGGAGATATGTTTCAAAGTGTGCCTAAAGCAGATGCCATATTTATGAAGGTGAGTTTAGTGGTGTTAAATATTCATGGAAATTATACTAAATGATCATAAACAATTCAGAGTAATTTTGTATTTAGGATGATAAAGATATATATTGTTGTGAATGGTTGAAATATGTTATTGCATTAGTATTGTAATAGAATAGAGTAATCAATGTTATATATTAGATTCAGGTCCCTTGTTGTAATGTGCACCAAATATAAGCATCCAATAGAAACACTACATTGGCACTTGGGCCCATGAGTGTGCTAGGGTTTGTAATTCTTATTCTCTAATAATATTTTGGTAGCCGCTTAACGCTCACGGGGACGTAGGCATAATTGGGCGAACCTCGTTACCAAATTTTTTGTTTATTCTCTTCTATTTATTCTATACATTATTTGATTGCTTGTGAGTAACGCTACACTACGCTACACAATGATAGTGAAAGTGCACAAAAACATTCAATTTTGGTCCTGTGGAAAAAATCTTAGTTCAAAGTTTGTTAACTTCCAATAAAAATTGAATATTCTTGTTTTTGATAAATGGGAACATTGATAAATATTAAGAAAATGAGCAAATTGATAAGAGATGAAATTAAAACTTAAAAATTGAGTTATCCATAGGTGATATCATATAGCTATGTAAATGGAAAAGACAAATTATTATTATGATATATAATGAGTAATCATTGCAGTGGATACTTCATGATTGGAGTGATGATCACTGTTTGAAGCTATTAAAGAATTGCTATGATGCTATTCCTAATGATGGGAAAGTGATTATAGTGGAAGCAGTTCTTCCTATTATGCCTGAGAATAATACTGCATGGAAAGCTGTTTCACAATGTGATGTTATGATGATGACTCAAAATCAAGGAGGGGAAGAGAGAAGTGACCAAGAATTCATGGACTTAGCAATTGGAGCTGGATTTAGTGGCATTAGATATGAATGCTATGTACATTCATTTTGGATTATGGAGTTCTTCAAGTAGATATGATTGTTGCATTATGCCATTGGAACATTCTTCTACTTGTGCTTAAAGTTATATCTATGTACTTTAGTTTCTCAATTGTGATCAATAAATGAATGGTGTGGGTAATAAAAAACTCTTTATCAAACTCGTAGATATTAAATCATCATTGATTCTTCAAAAAATTAATACAAATTAAAAGTAGATGATGTATTGAATGTGTATAAATATTTAAACTGACAGTACATAAATATTATCATCATATTAAATTTTAAAAATTCCTCATAATCATATATATTCATATTGGTGTCATATATTGTATGAAGTATGTGGGATGAACATTTACCCAGATTATTTCCATTACATTAATGTCTTAGTAAATGTAATGATAGTTTTGAAATCTACATGTTTCTAGTGATCCTCTTCAAATGCTCAACTCTCACACACAAAACTTATTGAACATCCCCAAATATTATTGTTCATTTGTTACAAACCAATCAAATCTCACTAAATAACATATTTCATTTATTGTTCTTTCTTCTTTCTCTTAAACCAATAGAATTTTTTTTTTTTCATCTCTTTCTTTCTTCACATTATTTTTCTTATATTTCTCTATGTCCATTTTCTCATGTTAAACCAAATAGAGTATGACAATAAATCTTTTGTACCGAATCTTTGTGCTCAGACATGTATACCAACATTTTTTGCAACCTCAATTAAATTTAACAACTCATCTTTTATTTTTCATTTAAATGTAAAATGCCCTTTATCCAACTCTATTCTACTACTATCATATCAAAATGATACATAAAAATATTTAGGAAGAGGATCTACAACTTGAATGTGTATAAATATATCCCTTCTATCGTTGTATTCTAGCTAGTAAACAATCATGCAAAACACCACTTTTGACATATCCTTTTTGTTTGATTCCTTATACTTTCTATTGCACATTTTCTTCCCTAGAATAACTTAAAGTTCAATGCATTGTGATTGTGAGAAACTATTGGAATTGAACCATGATTCATGAAAATAGAAGTATTTGATTTTACTTTGTTTTTAATATAAAAAGTGTTATTTCATTATATATAAAATGATACTCTCTATTATTGTTTACTTTATTTTTTGTACTACTTATCTCTATATTAAGAGAGACGATTCTTATAAGTTGAAATGTGATAAATAAGTGATTCCCTTCAACTTTATTCAATCCACTAAATACTAGTCAATGAAAATATCCACTAACATAACAAAGTCTGGAATCTGATACCTTGAGCACTAGCTTTCACTCTAAAATCAAACTCCTATTGTAGGAAACTTCATAGATACAATATTCACCATTAAATTCTCTTTTAATTTATCATTCATTGTTCATCAAATCATTATAAAGTGAATTCCTATTTTTTAAACTTTGGTATTAAAATTTCTCGATAAAGAAAATGTCAAGGCCATGCATTAATATATAATAATCTAGGAACACTTGATCATTCATAATATTGCACACTAGGAAATTCTTTTGTCTCTACCATATACATAGTGAATGCAAAAACAAGTCTCTAGAAAATTGCAATCTTTTATATATAATATAATTGCTGGTTCCAAAAGAAGCAAGAATATCAAAATAGAAGAAAAAAAGGAAACAAAAACATTTTTTTACTTTATTATTACGATGATGAATCTATTTACTCCGAGAGTAAATTTTTTAAATTTATTCTACATCTTAGACATCAATTTTAGGAAAATCTAATTATTAATTCTACACATTAATTCAAATAATTGGATTTTCCTAAAATTAATGACTAAGATATGAAGTAAGTTTAAAAAACGTAGTCTAAGTGGATCTCCTTCCCTTAATCATCAATGTTTCCTTCATTTTTCATACATCTACCTTGCAAGGTGGAGCATTAAGAAGAGGAACCTGACCCACAAAACCTCTCTTCAAACCAATTAACATGTCACACTTCACATAGAGTCCATAATGTGAAGTTTTTATAGCACCAACCTTCCATCTCAACCTACCCAAAAAAACAAGTTTCAAACCCACCACCCCATAAGCCTCATCCACCACCAACCCATTTGATACCTCCACTGTCACAGGCACCGGTGTGCCTCCGATCACCGGAGACAATGACACGGTGCTATGCTTCTCTAAGTATAAAGGTGGCAGCATAACCTTTGATGTTATGGCTTGGTTCCTATAGGACACAAAGGCAGAGAACCTGTCACAGTAAAAGTACATTATATTATCAACTATGATTATAGTACATCAAATATAATGTCTATGATTTCTTTTGAAATTTGAAGTAGAATAATTTTCTATGAGAATATATCAAAATAGGTTGCTTTGGCTCACTTGGAACAAGTTAAAAATGTTTAAAATTTAATATGCAGACCTTATATCTTTTCATGCTTTGATAGACCGGCCTTATCAGGTCTAATTTCAATGAAGTAAGTCTCATATCGACTACCTCATTTTCTTCTCAGGAATGATTTAAATACTTATTGAGTTACTTCTCTAATTGCCAATTAGTTTTGAGATAGAACCTTAACATGATATCAAGTCATACTTCAACTTCTTTCCGGTTATCATTGGCTAAAAGATGTCATTTAGTTATGGATCAAAGGTAACCATTCGTTTGGTCAGACACACTTATGTAAGGGGCATGTTGGGAAGTAAGTCCTACATTGCCTACCTCTAAATACCTCTCATATCGCATATTTTAGTGTCTCGTGAATGGTTTAAATACATGTTGGATTACTTCTCTTATTGTCAATTGGTTTTGAGATGAAACCTTAAAACAATGTCATTTAAACTTTATACATCAAATTTATAAAATATCATATTTAGGAAAATAGAATTGGGTTTCATAATCTTGCTTACTTGTTATTTCTGTATTATTTTTTAAAGTGAAAAATGAAAATAAAGAGAAACAAAACATTTATAAGGACAGGACACATGCAAAGAATGAACCTGTCATAGTAAATAGAGGTACGCTTGTTTGGGTTCCTTATGAGGATGGTGAACTGCATGGTGGTGGACATGAGTGGTGGGGTGGTTGTGTTGAGGCTGTACATGGCGGCGCTGACCACCGTGAACCTTGGTTTGTGGGGACGGTACACAAGCCATAGGACAAGAAGAGTAATACCAGCTAAGAGAAGGAAAATGGTGATGAAAGTGCATATTGAACGTTTTGGTGATGAATATTTTGTATAGTGAGAAGGTGTTCCTTTAGCCATAATGGGTTTTTCTGAAGGGAGATGATGTTGGTAAATGATTGGTGGTGCTTGTGTTTTTGTTTGAGGAGGAGAAGGAGTAGGAGGAAGAGGAGGAAGGTGATGATTTTCTGCCATGGGAGGAAGATTTTGATCTCTAGTTAAAGGGTTTGTGTTTGTGTGTGAATGATTATGGACTTTGAAAGAGATAGAAAATGAAAGTGTGGGGTTTGGTAGGGTGTTAAAGGTACTCAATAAGAGGAATAAAGTTGAGGAAAGGAAAATGCATAGGACACCGACGGCTATCTTATTTTAAAGTAGTATATTTTCATTCATGAAATGTATCATTCTTTTATAAGTTAAGTAGAAAAAACATATATAAGTAAGTTTGACTCTATATCTTGATCCAAAACCTTAAGATATTAGGCCTATATATCTATCAATTTATATGTTCTTTAACCCATTCATTACATAATGTGAGATTTTTTTATTCACACGTGGAATACCGATATAAAAACAAGATATTTTACATCAAAACATTCTTTTATTTAGGTTGAAATATGGTATATGAAAAATAATACATTAAAGTATTTAGTCCTCAACTATGATTTCGGATAAGTACTTGAAAGTTTAACCTCCAAAGGATTTAAAACACCAAGTTTTTGAATCATTACAAAGAGTAATAAAATGATGTTTTTATTTTTTTATGATTGTAATGTATGTTTAAAACTTGACCAGTTCAAATGCATGATACAAAAACATTATGTTAAGCATCATGAGGAACAAATGAGGAACTTTGATAATGAATTAAATAAATGAAAATATTAAGTCTATTATACCATTCACTTATATATTTTCTATTTTATTTCTTCCTTCTTAATGTACAACTTATTATACCCAAATCCGGAATTACATTCCTAACAAAATTTCATAACATTATATGGACCCAAAATAAACTATAAAGGAGAGTTAGAATTAGGTCACTTTCAAAGTAAAGTACATGACCCCAGTTTCTCATTTATTTATATCATCAAGTGATCATTGATCACTGCTTTAGTTTTTGCCAATGTCTTTTCCTTTTCCTTTTTGTAAGACTTAGTTTTTCAGTGTCTTCCCCTTCCCTCATTTTAGCTTCTTTTTTTATTTGCTTTTATGCTTTAAAATGGAAATGAATAAGAATTAAGTTACATTTCTTAATAATGATAATCTATGAAAATAAGAGTTTGCATCTAGTTGACACTATAGTTATATATCTAGTTATCCCCAAGCCAAAGGAAGAAGCTATTTCTAAATTATTTGTAATAAAAATACTAAAAACAATTCTCTCGGTCTAATCTAGTTGAATAAGGATTCTCTCCATTAAACAATTCTCTTGAAGTCTATTCTAGTCGAGTAAGGATGCTCTCAATTGATAAAGAGATAAGTACTAAAAAACAAAGAAAACAGTAACATAGTAAGACATTTTTATCCTTTTATATATAATATAATAACATTTTACTATCAAAAACACAAGTAAAATTACAATACCCATCATGCTACTTATGTCATAATCAAATCTCTAATAAAAATCACATGCAGTGGAGCCTAAAGTTCACTACCTACTTATGTAGCTACTTTTTAATTTTAATTTTAATTTTAGAACAAAATGAATAACTTTATTTATCTTTTTAGACCCTTTAAGATGTGAAGTAGGTAATGGTACATATAAATTAAAATAACCAAAAGAGAACAAAAGTGGAGAAAAATGAAGAGCAGAAAGAAGAGATAAATATGTGGCTAAGTTTGAACTATTTGGCCGACATATGGATAAGGTTTAGACATGTAAAATGAACAGTTTGTGCATGTAATGAATGAAATATGTGGTAACAAGTGCTTAGGTGTTTTGACATGAATATTACATACGTTTGTTTATGTTTGGACCATGCTTTGTCCATCATGTTGTGTCACTTGTGTGTGTATTACACTTGGTTAGCACCGTTTTTATGCATCAAACATTTGCTAATTTTAGATAGTATTATTGGGGTATCTCACTTAAATGTCACTAGTAAATAATGTCCAAGAGAAATGACAATTTCCATATCTTAATTAATTGTGAGTGGTGAAGAATGTAAGGAGAGGGTTAAGCTTTCGAATAAAAAACAATTGGTAATGAGAGAAGTAGTTAAATAAGTATTTGAATCATTCCCATCATGATAAGGAATATGACATAAAACTTACTTCCAAATATAGAATTTAATAATAATAGATATATGCAACCTTATTTCATAGACACGCTGAAATTTTTTAAATACTAAACAACATTAATAATTTTATACTTTAAATTTAAAAATATTATTATCATATGATTGTCTAATTAAACAACCAACGATGCAAAATTTATAATAATAAAATATTAGTTAAAAACAATCGAATCAAATAAGTTAACAAGTGAGAATGAAAACTAGCAATGATTCTCAATTATCATTTGTTTCTTTTCTTTTCTTTCCCTTTTGGATGTTCTTTTTCTTTTGTTGACTGATACCTATTACATTTATGTTGATGGGTGGTCTATTGAGGTTCTTTGAATGAGAAATGTAAAGAAAATGTGTTAATGATATTATGAGATAATCTACACTTTCCAATTGCTTGTGAAAGCAACATTTGATATCCCAATTTTGATTCTCAACTGTGAAAAATGCACAGACAATTTATCCGCTACACCAAAACCCTAATAACCTTCACTTCACACCATACCATATCACCATTATCACCAACCCATCACTTTCAAACCCAAAAGCTTCAATCTTTCCATTCCCCAAATCATAACACTTCCATTTCCCCAATTGGGTCACCAACCAGAGTCCAAAAACTCATTGCTTCACAACATGATCCTCTCCTTGCCAAACAAATCTTTGATTATGCTTCCACTATTCCCAATTTCCGCCACACTTATTCCACTTACCTTATCCTTGTTCTCAAATTGGGTCGCTCCAAACACTTCTCTCTCCTTGATCAAATCATCATTCGCTTGAAAAATGACCCTTCTTATAAAATCACACATACCCTTTTCACTTACTTGATCAGAGTCTACGGTGAAGCTGATTTACCTGAAAAAGCACTCAAAATGTTTTACACCATGATGCAATTCAATCTCAAACCTTTAACCAAACACCTTAACTGCATTCTTGAGATTCTTGTTTCTCACAGGAACTATGTTAGGCCTGCTTTTGATTTGTTTAGGGATGCTCATAAACATGGGGTTATAGCGAATACTAGGTCTTATAATGTTTTGATGAGGGCTTTTTGTTTGAATGGGGATGTTAGTATTGCATATACACTGTTCAATAAAATGTTTAAGAGAGATGTTCTTCCGGATATCGAGTCTTACCGGATTTTGATGCAGGCGTTGTGTAGGAGGAATCAAGTGAATGGTGCTGTTGATTTGTTGGAGGATATGTTGAACAAAGGGTTTGTTCCTGATTCTTTGACTTATACCACTTTGTTGAATAGTTTGTGTAGGAAGAAGAAGCTTAGAGAGGCTTACAAGCTTCTCTGTAGGATGAAGGTTAAAGGGTGTAATCCTGATATACTTCATTACAATACAGTTATTTTAGGGTTCTGTAGAGAAGGCCGAGCTCACGATTCTTGTAAAGTTATCGATGATATGCACTTGAATGGTTGCTTGCCTAATCTCGTGTCGTATCGTACTTTGGTTAGTGGTTTGTGTGACATGGGAATGTTCGATGAGGCGAAAAAATATATGGAGGACATGCTGGGCAAAGGTTTTTCTCCTCATTTTGCTGTTATCCATTTGTTAGTGAAGGGTTTCTGCAATGTTGGTAGGATTGAGGAAGCTTGTGAAGTGCTCACAAAGTCACTAGAGCATGGAGAAGCTCCTCATACCGATACTTGGATGAACGTAATACCTATAATATGTGAAGACGAGGGTCAGAAAATCAGTGAGGCTATTGATGAAATTCTGAAGATTGAAATTAAAGGTCATACTAGAATAGTTGATGCTGGCATTGGTTTGGAGAACTACTTGATTATGAAGATACGAGCCAAGTCGAGAGCGTTTTGAATATTTCGTGTCTTACAATCTATAAGCATACTTTTGATCTGCCTATTCAGTTCTGGGTGAAATTTTATTCTATCACCTGGCTCCTGCACCATGTAATACTCAACTCTAATTACTTTTATGTCTATGGTTTTTATGCTTCGGACACGACTATGTGACCTAGGGATTCTTATTAGTTATTTTCCAGTGCCCTGTATTGTTTTGGTTCCTATGCTTTAACTATTTGTTTGTTTAAGAATCTGACATACATTCCTTAAGTATATATGGTTTGAATGTCATTGTTACATATTAGTCAGAATCGTTTGTGGATAATAATTATATATTTTTTAAGAAGAATAAGAGATCAAGACAACTACATGGAACATTGATATTGCTGATTGTATTACAGAAATTAGAAAGACAGCAATATAGGATGCAACATTTATATTGCTGATTGTATTGCCAGGGCTTTAGTAAAGTCATTTCAGAGTCAACACAGAACTGATAGAGACAAGGGTGCACTACATTACTCAAATAGCAAAATTCTAAATATATTTGTAAGTAGTAGTGATGGAGATGGTTGATGTTATATAAGCTTAGTAATGAAAATTATGTGAAATTAACATATATATTTGTATATTTCAGTCTTTTTTAATTTAAATTTATAATCCGTTATTTTAATGAGAAAAATGTTATTATGTTGGCCATTGTTTCCACAAAAGGGTATGTAATTACTTACAAATAATGCAGGTTGTATCACAGGAACAGCAACTAATCACTGAAAAGAGAATAGGTTATATACTATCCATATGATTTATACTTACATTCCATTAGGATTCAAGCTGGGTTCTTGGCCCCAGATGAAAAATAACATTCTCATTCTTCAACACCTTCTATATAATCATTTTGATTCGGAAACAACGATTACGATAAACAAACACTACATAGTGCATACGAAATTTAACACTCACTTTGTCATTAACGATAAGCTTAATACTTCTCAGAAAATCATGTTCCAAAAATAGAACTTTGCTTTTGCTGACTATACAACAAAGATAAAGGATATGAATCCAGATTCTGATAGAACCTCCGCAATAGGTCCTCTCTATTTTCCGATTACATATTCAAGTTCGAGAAGATCCACAAATCAATCTCGGCAATACATAGAGAGCAGAGAGCTTACTCTTGCTGAAACAACAAAAAATTGCAGCCATCTCTCCACAGATACTGAAGTTGCAGTTTAAGTTTCAGACTTTTCCATCCCCTTGTTGTCTAAGCACTAGTGTACGACCGCCAAATGCCTGCAAGAAAGACCAGATTTAGCACCAGACACAAGTGACCTAAACTAAGAAGCACAACATTAACAAGTTGCAGAAGCAGATTTTACTATTCCATTGATGGACATTGCTGCGTCGCGTTCTCTCTCTGAAACGAAAGAGACAAATGCATAGACTCGAGATATTTCCTCCTTCTTATCAACAAATATCCTTAAACTAGCCACAGTACCAAATCTAACAAAGAGATGTCTTAATTCTTCAGGCCTAACATGCTTAGGAAGATTCCCAACATACAATTGATGAGGAGCTTCGTAGTATATAACTTTCTTCGGAGAAGAGTTCATTGTCTTACGATTCTTCCCTCTACGATTCATCTCAACTGAAAATCTAACCCGCATTTCGCGCCCACCAACATCCTTCACTTGTGAAGAAAGAAAATATCAAGATTTCAGATCAAATAGCCAGGGCAACAATAATCAAATACAAGTGGGGAGGCAAGTTTCATACTAACCAATCCATCCAATGCAGAAACTGCATTTCTTGCTGAGTTAATGGATTCCAATGTGACATAAGCACACCCTTTACTTTCACCAGTCTCGGCATTCCGGCAAACCTGCAGCAGAGCAATTAAGCATAAACACAAGGGCTTGTGATGGTTTCTCATAGGAAAATAATGTCATTTTAGTCCTTGAGAGTGTAAAACCCAATCAAATTGGTCCTTTTCAAGAATGAATTTGACTGATAAAAAATGACAAATTTCACTGGTCTCAACCTCCCTGTAAACCATCAGCAAGCACTGTTTCAATTGGGGTTGTGATTAAATTGTGTTTACTGCAATTGCAGGAAAATGCAACCACAATTTAAACCTCTGCATAAACACAAAGCGTTAAATTTCGGATTTCATCATACTGAATTGCTGATTCAATGATGAAAACTTTACAACAATTGCACTATCTAGCTCAGCAAAAAAAAGTGAATAAAGATAACAAGCTACAAGCCTCTACAGTATTCATATAATAATAGTAAGATTGGTGTAGTATGACAATACTCACAATTTATCCTATCAAGTTTGTAAATGAAAAAGCTTCAAAACAAATAAATAATAAATAAATAGATTATTCACTTGTTACGAGACTAAGACCGCATACATTACTCTCCTCGTATCTCAATACGCAATAGCCTTGTGTGCCCAGCCGATACATAGAGAGATCACCTGTCACACACAGTGTCTCACTCCCTATACCAAACCAATCAAAACGTTACTTTTTGTTATTTTTTATTTTTAAGATTATTCTTTTATTCATGTAGCTACATTCCGATTGATTTGGTACAGGGAATAGAACACCGCGTTGGAGAGGTGATCTATGTCCAACCGATACATCATCATACAACAAGTTAACATGATTATTTTCATTACACATGTCAACAATTAAACATATTTTTTTACAAAACTACACTCACTCATTTTCCCTCTCCCCTGCATGCTAACCACTTAGGGTAATTTGGTAACAACATAATTAACGTACTTAGAAATTTAGAAATAGTCCTAAAAAATGACTAAGATCAATCTCTCAATAGCTTCTTGTAAAAAGGATAAGTCACTTCCATGTGATTTATGACTTATATCATGTGCTTAATTTATTCTACAAGTCCTACCTAACTTCTAATAAGTCAATCTTATCAAACAGTTCTACTTTATCAATCAGTGTAATATTTATACACCGACATAGTAATATAATCATTACATATCATCCGCTACTCATTTGAATTGAAAATGAACGCGTTAAAAACTCTTACACTGTCAACTGTCAATATATATATATATATATATATATATATATATATATATATATATATATATATATGTGAATTGGCTTATAATCTTCTACTTATCTGTTCTGACAAAAACAAACACAGCTTATAGAACATTAAATAATAAAAATTAAAATAAAAAAGAGAGAGAAAATAGAAAGAAACCTCTACATTTAACACATTTCCGTGAGGCCTGAACAATTCAAGTAGATATTCCGAATCGATTTTTCTAGGAAGGTTACAAACGTAAACTTCTGTAGGTCTTGGCTGCATCCAATGTTCATCATCTTCTGAAACGTCGTCGTTTACATGTTCTGCTGCCAAAGCTGTGCAAACCCTAGCATTAGACCTGAACTCAATGGGAACTGGTGAAAATGAAACGCGTCGTTTTGAAAAAGTTACGAATTGGGGCTTATTCTTCAATAAGCAATAATTGAAACAAAGAGATAGACTAGCATTCGCCGCCATTTTTTTTAACTCCACTTTCGCATCGCAGTTCTTAACTCGGAATTTTTTAACATGGGAATGTGAGTTCATCTGTACCGTCCATTTTGTTCAAAGAAAATCAATGGTCATTATTGGAAAAAAATGTTTTCAAACAACGTCGTTTTGATCTTTAGTCTGTGTAGGACCGTACACCAAGATTTTGTGGTATCTCGAATAGTAATATGGATACTCAATACTGACAGAGACATTAGAAAATTTTATTGTAGGATCCAATATTAATATAGACATTAACATTTGATATTTAGAAAATTTTAACGTTTTAAATTGTTTTTATTTGAATAATTTGCTCCTAAACCTTTACATAATCATCTTAGAGTAATAATTAACAATAAAACAGGAATTACTTTTCTTTGAATGATCAAATTCAAAAAATGTCCTTTTAACTCAAAAGACACAATTTGTGATGAAATATATTCATTACAAAATTTTATTGGAGAAAACAATTTTTTCAAAAACTATGATACACATTTGAATTTCAATATAAAAATATATACAAAGTTTCTTTGTTTTTCTCTTAAAAATTGCACTATCAAGAAAATGAACCTTAATTTATAAAATTATATCGAGAAAAAACAATTTACAGACGTTCAAATAGCCAAAGCTTTGTAAAATCTCTCTATTATGAGAAAAAACAAAATGGTCCAACAAAAGTATTAATTTGAAGCTATAGACTAATAGATGTTGGTCTATTAATATAATGTATGATATATCCATTTCTAATAGCGATATTTTAAAAGAAATTAATTATTAACCATAAAATTTTAATGAATTTGTAAAATATATGTTCTCTTACGATCTTTTCCTCTTCTTTGTCACAAAATCTGAAACAGTGACTTTCTAAACTGATCACCAATACCATGATGGATAAAGAAAACGGCACCGTTTCATGCCCAATTGCGGCCATACACTGTGGCAATCCGGTGGCCGTGGAATACGTGCGATCTCTAACCGAAGTAGGAGCAATCACGCGCTTTCTTCACGAGTGCACCGCACACCAAAGAACCTTCGATGTTGAACTCAATGATCTCTTATCACAGCGAAACAACCTCCATGAACACCTTCTCCATCTTCAACGGTCTTCAGAAATTCTCAACATTGTTAAATCAGACTCTGATTACATGCTCAACAATGTCTCTTCCACTTGTCATCTCGCTGATGACGTCAGCTGGAAGGTGCGCGAGCTCGATCTCGCTCAGTCGCGCGTGAGAGCCACGCTGTTACGGATTGAGGCAATTGCTGAGCGAGAAAATTGTTTGGAAGGGGCGTATATGGCGCTTGATTCGGAGGATTACGAATCTGCGGCTAGGTATTTGATAAGATATGATTTGAGAGAGTTTAGTTTGATTTAGTAATATTAGGAATTTATTTGTAATTAGCATCATTGTTATGTTTGGATGTGAAAGTCGAAAGGTAATAATCTAGCTAATTGAGTCGAAACTGTTTGGTAAGATTAATTATTATGATAGGTGTAAAATGAGTGAGACCTTTCTCCATTAATGGCGAGGAGGGAAGTGACTTTTTCCTTTGTATTTTAATCTTATTTTAAATAAAAAGATGTAAATGTGTGTTATTTTAAATGTCATTGTGTGATGTTTTTTCTTTGCTTTTTCAGAGTCTCACTCGTGTAAAATGACTTAATGCATGTTTGGAAACATCATCAAGGTGACTAGCTTATTCGACTAAAAATAAGTTACACCTTTGTGTTTGTTAAATGAGCTTATTTCAATGAGCTGCGAGCATATAAGCTTTTATTTGATAAGTTAACTGAGGTAGTGTATGAGGTTATTTAGGTTAGGGTTTATTCAATTTACACCTATTAGCTAGTTTATCAGATAATTTTAACAAACAGTATTGATTCAACCATCTAGTTTATCATCTCATAACTTTTAATTTCTAGCATATAAGCTTTGAATTAGCTTACAAGTCTCCAAATAGTTTGTCAATTAGTTGTGCCAAACAAAACCTTGAGCCCCTACCTTATAAGCCATAGACTACCTTTGGCATCATATCAATTACGAGCTTATAAGTTCATAGCTTATTTAAGCCTATTTGCCAAATTAGTTTTGGCCAAAACTAGCTTATAAGTTACTTTATGATGCAACCAAGAAAGCAGACTCTATGATTTTGCACCAGTCTTATATATAAGACCACCCTCTTTCTGTGCATTTGAACTTTCAGAATTACAGTCAGGTATATTTTTTATCTATTTGTGTTTTTGTTCCTAACATGATTTATTTTCTAACAGGTATGTGCAGGGTTTTCTCAAGATCGATGCTGAGTATAACGATTGTGGGAATGATGAGAGGGAGAGGTTGATGAGTGCGAAGAAGCAGCTTGAAGTGACTGTGAGGAAGAAGCTCTCGATCGCAGTAGATCAGAGAGATCACACTGAGATTTTGAGGTTTATTCGGCTTTATACACTACTAGGGATGGAAGAGGAAGGGTTGCAGGTTTATGTTGGGTACTTGAAGAAGGTAATTGGGTTGAGATCGAGGATCGAGTTTGAACAATTGGTGGAATTGATGGAACAGAGAAATAATGGAAGCAATGTTAATGTTAATTTTGTTTTGTGTTTGACTAATTTGTTTAAGGATATTGTGTTGGCCATTGAAGAGAATAATAAGATGTTGAGTGGTTTTTGTGGTGAGGATGGGATGGTGTATGCGATTTGTGAGCTGCAAGAGGAATGTGATTCGCGAGGTTCTACGATTTTGAAAAAGTATATGGAATATAGGAAGTTGGATAAGTTGTCTTCTGAAATTCATGCAAAGAACAATAATTTATTGGCGGTTGGAGGAGGCACTGAGGTACCTGATCCACGAGACGTTGAGTTGTACTTGGAGGAAATTCTCTCACTTGTGCAATTAGGCGAGGATTATATGGAGTTCACGATTGCAAAGATCAAAGGTCTTACTTTTGTGAACCCCGAATTGGTCCCACGCACAACGAAGGCTTTCAAGAGCGGTAGTTTCAGCAAAGTTGCGCAAGATTTAACTGGATTTTACATTATTCTGGAAGGGTTCTTTATGGTGGAGAATGTTAGGAAAGCTATACGGATTGATGAACAGGTGCCTGATAGCCTTACCACTTCTATGGTGGATGATGTGTTCTATGTCTTGCAGAGTTGTTTGCGAAGGGCGATATCCACTTTGAATGTAAGTTCTGTTATAGCGGTTTTGAGTGGCACTAGTAGTTTATTGATCAATGAATATCAAGAAGCCTTACAGAAGAATATAAGGGTGCCGAATCTTGGTGCAAAGTTGTTCTTTGGTGGTGTTGGAGTGCAGAAAACTGGGACAAAAATTGCAACAGCTTTAAATAATATGGATGTTAGCAGTGAATATGTTCTGAAGCTGAAGTATGAAATCGAAGAACAGTGTGCTGAGGTTAGTGCTGTTACTTTTAGTACCTTACAGTTATGTTTCGACAACAAAGTTCATTAAAGTAAATATGATTGGTATGTCAGTCTTATGCATGTTGTGTTCCATTAGAAGGTAGTTTGATATTCCTAGTGATTAATCATGAAATTGATTTTTATTTAGAAATAGTAATGTAGAAAATCGGCAGATCAATTGTTTTAACGATATTTCAGTCATACACTGTTGGTCATATTTTTATTTATAGATGTTTGCTTTGCCTAACATATTAATTTCATTTTAAATTGAAGCACTAACTAACGCAATTACTTTATACAGGTTTTTCCTGCACCATCAGATCGAGAAAAGGTAAAATCTTGTTTGTCTGAGTTGGGAGAAAGCAGCAATGCTTTCAAGCAAGCCTTGAATGCTGGCTTAGAACAACTTGGCGCAACTATTATACCATGGTTACGATCAGTTTTAGACAGTGTAGGAACAATCAGCTATGAACTTTCAGAGGCCGAGTATGCAGATAATAAAGTGAATGACTCATGGGTTCAAAGACTTCTCAATGCCATCGAGACAAAGGTGGCATGGATGCAGCCACTGATGACTGGTAACAACTATGACATGCTTGTTCAGTTGGTTATTGACTTCATTGTGAAAAGGATTGAAGTCATTATGATGCAGAAAAGATTTAATCAGCTTGGTGGCCTTCAGCTTGACAAAGATACTAGAACTTTGGTAAGCCATTTCAGCGTAATGACACAGAGAACTGTTAGAGACAAGTTTGCGCGTCTCACTCAAATGGCAACAATTCTTAATTTAGAAAAGGAATCTGAGATTCAAGATTTCTGGGGAGAGAACTCTGGACCTATGACATGGAGATTAACGGCAGCAGAGGTTAGGCGCGTATTAGTTTTGCGAGTTGATTTTAAACCAGAAGCTATAGCTGCTCTAAAGTTGTAATTCTTCTCTACATAATCTCTTCACATTCTTTTGATTTTCTTATTTTTCTTCTTATCTGAAAAGTCTGGTTGTCGTTATTTTTAGTGTTTGAGTAGGTTAAATATAAAGTTCTGTTATGTTATTTGCATTATGCTAATTATTTATAAAGGACTGTTAGATGAAGTTTGTTCATGGCGTTTACTTATGAATTTGGCCATGATGTTTTCTCATTGAAGAATTTCCTATGTTGCAGTGATTTGTTGTCCAAGTTACCAGTATTTATAGTAATTTGAATTTTCTGTATTTACATAAATCATGTTTCCAATAAGACATGAGAAGAGCTCATATAAACCCATTCAATGGGTGTTTAGAAGAAAGAACTTATGAAAAGAACTTGAGAAATAGTAGGCTTTATTTATTGAATATTAAAAGAGCCCAAAAAGTGGAATTTTTCATGCCAATAACTTTGAAACATGTGCAACAAATAAGTACAATATTAATTATAAAACCAGCAAATTGGGTCCATAGCTCAGTGGTAGAGCATTTGACTGCAGATCAAGAGGTCACCGGTTCGAACCCGGTTGGGCCCTTTTTGTTTTCAAATAATCAAACCCTTTTTGTGTACTCTCTTAGTATCAACAACACCCAACTCTACCGAAATCAAAGGACAAGGATCCCCTGTTCCGACATGTGATCTCCATCCGAAATTATTCTCGTGCAAACAAATTGATAAGGTACACATCACTTCATTATAACAAATTATACTTAGTGTAAATTTGCAGAAAATAAAATGACCTTATAATTAAAAAAATGTATGGATATGAGGTGAAATGTGTATAAATGTGGAGAGCTGTTTTATTTTTTGGCAAGTTTATATAGAAGTCACTCATTAATTTGGATAACATATTATTCATGCAAAAACAACCATCTATATGGGAGATGCATTATAAAGGGATGTTTACTCAATAAACTAAAGGAAATGGTGGTAAAAATGTGTCTTCTCATAAAACAGTCTCTACATTAACAATATAGTTTATCATTCGTCATTCATGTGTTAATCATTTGAATCTTCTAGAGTAAATAACATACACAATTACAAAATTTCATGATGATATAAATTAAATAATTTTGTTTTTACATAAATAAGTGAGAAGCAACTACAAATGAAGCTTGTAATAACTAATAAGAAAGTTTTTAAACAGGTCAAATAAATTGAATGGCACATGATGGATAAGAAAAACTTCTATTCAATTGAAGTACAAATACCACAATAGCAACTGCCTATTACTACATATTTTAGCCATTAATTCTAGTAACGGTGACCGAAAAAGACATCAACTTGGAAGACCAACAATTTATTTAATTTTATTCTACCAATAGTATGTCACTCTATAAGAGAGAAATTAAAAAAATTCGGGATACATGGCTCATTCCTACCAAATGTGATTTAAACTCAAACACATTTTAGCACACAAACCCACTTTTGCATTTAAAAAAAGCAGAAAAGATGAAAAAAAAAGTAAGTAAAGTTAGGCAGATTTTCAAATAAAAAATTTCAACCTCTGGAATATAATTATATAATAGCTGTGTGTAAAAAACCGGTTCAAGCACCAATATAACACAAGAAGTTGAATATCCAAAAACAACAACTTGATGTATCAGTTAGTGACCTGAGAAGTAGTATCCATCCATATATAGAGGAGGATACAGTTTTACATCTTAACACTTTTATACAAAAACACGTTTACTTTAAATATTCAAGCCTTTGGTTAAAAGCTCATCAGATAAATCTTATATATCAAATTTCACAACAAAAAAACTTAAAATTGTTTAATACTCCATTTACACACAAGGATTATTTTAATATATCTTTAAAATATACCAACACTAGACTTATTTCATTATACACTATTTGATGTTCAAAATTTGAGATAAGTAATCCAAACATAGATGAATAAGATTAAAAGAGATGTTCACTTCTTAAAATATCCTATAACACCAAAACCCGGGAGGGGTCAGATTTATGCCGATGAGAGCAAGAGTAATAATAATGATTATAATGCTTGAAGATATAGTAAACAAACACATGCATTCAAAAATAAATTATAGAGCAGTGAACGGACAGACAAACATTTGTTTAGCCTGAAATATCAAAATGGACAAAAGCTAAAATTCCCAAGTTCTAACAAACACATAAAGAAACCTACAATATCCAACCTCATAGGAAAAACAAAATTTAACAGAACATAAAAACTGCGCGCCTAATCGAACAAGCTGAATCCCATATCATCATCACTCTCTTCTTTCGGTTCTTCCTGAAAATTGTAACAAAGGTTAAGAATACAACAGAATTGAACAACAACTAGAACAGATTTGAGCAACTGGAACAAAATTTTCACTAAAGAATTACCTGCTGAGGAGCAGGAGCAGCGGCAGCAGCACCACCACCACTTGCAACAGCAACTGGCGCTGCTGCAACAGCAACAGGAGCTCCAGCACCTCCAGCACTTGCTAGCAATTCCCCAATACTACGCTTCTCAGCGAGTTTAGCGAATAAGGTGGGCCAATATGATTCAACTTTAACATTGGCACTTTTCAATAAGGCAGAAATTTTATCAGCCTGTTAACAGTGAGTTAAGGAGAAATACAGAAACTTCAAACAATATTATAACAAAACTAACTCCCACTACTCCCGGTAGTTAAATTGAATCAAAATCAAATACCAAAAAAATGAAGACTACACTCAATTCCTTTATAAACATATCTACGTAAATCGTTACACACACTTTCTCTGTATAAGACAAGTTAACAATTTTTGTTAATTCGATATACCCTAATCTTCAATTAATTCTAAATCTATACCAAAAAACACACACACATCTTAAATTAATTCCAAGTTAATTCCAACAAGATAGTTAGACCAAGAATTTTACTTATAGTTAGACCCAATTTCTTCCAACACTAAAAGTTGATATTTTTACAACAATTTCACATACCCAGTATTTCAATTGATCCAAAATATATACCAACAATTAAAAACATAAACTAAAACATTCACATTGCTACCCATTAACAAAAAAAACATTAGAGCACAGATAAGGATACAGTGATAGGGATTTGTTCATCATGGAGGATCAAAGCAGCGTAAGTGGAAGCAGTTTCACCAATCGACATTTTCAAACTACAAAATCACACAACAATTAAAAGAAGAACAAACAAAAACTTTTACGAATGAAAAATATGAATAGAGAAAGAAACAATTGGAGAAATTCTAACCTAGAGAGGAAGAGATCGTAGAATAGTGAAATGAGCTTTCTCTGCGAATTGGGTACACGCCGCAAATGTAATGTGAATCTAGGGTTTAATAAAATGGTATAAGAGATCATAGAATCATTGGATTGGGCCGTTTATTAGGGCCTCGTGAATTTAGGCTCATTTCGATTATAAACTAGCCCACTTTCATTTTTCTATTTATATTCCCGAGTGGGGATCCAGTTACTCTAAGTGTAAGTTTTTTAAACTTACCTCACATCTTAGCCATCAATTCTAGAGAAATTCAATAGTTTAGATCTACCAACTAATCCAATTGTTTATCTATACAATTACTTTTTTTATAGTTATTTCATGTATCTTTAGGAATCGAGAGACATCTTCTAATATATATATATATATATATATATATATTATATAAAATAAAAATAATGTTATTGTTGATTTTCATCATGTAAGGGAATATATTATTAGTAAGAACCGATATATTTTATCCAGAAGAGGACACAAGTGCTAATATGTTTGTACTGCTAATCATTATCCCATGAAAAAAAGTAAAATGTTTATTGGAATATAGAGAGAAAAAAATACAATTTAGCTATTATACATTGTGTTGATAGTCATTTTGTGTCTGTCAACTCACATTTTTATTTTATGCAACTAATTATTCAATTTTTATATATTTCATTTTGTATAATTAAAATATATTTTTTGCATTTGGTGTATTTTATATTATAATTTTTTATTGGATTTAATTTAAATTATTTTTTTTTTGCTTTTATTAAAATGTCCAATTTAATTTAAGGTAAGAGAGATAGTTTCAACTTACCGTTAATATTTTGGTGGTGGTTACCTGTGATTATATGATATTTTGTAGAAAGTAAAAAATATTAAAAGACAAAATAAGAAAATAAAAATTACTTCATAGGGTGATTTTATCATGTTTTGGTTATATATATATATATATATAGTAAGTATAAGTATAGATAAATATATTTGATATGAGGTATTTGATACTATTTAAATAGTATCTATATCTATACTAATATAAAGGGAAAACACAAAATAACCATATATGATGGTGTAATTTTTGTTTCCTATTTTGCCCTTACATTTTTTAATTTCTACAAAAAAAACCCATATAATCATAAATAACTAACATTAACACATTAACCACATATCTCACCTTAAATAAATTATAATAAATACATTTTTAACATAAAACATTCTTAATACAAAAACATTATAATTGTATAAAATATATAAAAATTGAATACTTAATATAATTCGTGTATGTCGACACACTAGTAAATAATAAAGAATGATAAAAAAGTTAAACATATATACATGATTTGAAAGAAAGGTGAATTCATTGGGTGTTAGTGTAAAAAGATACATGGAAGTTATTTTAAGGTAACATTCACATGATGTATAAAATTAATAAGGTCCACCGTGGTCCATCACCCACCATATATGTCTCCATCCATGCACGTGACACAATGAGAGCTTCTCACCTCACCTTCCCCAATTAGCCTAACAAAGAAATATAATGCACCAACCTAGAAAAAGCTATTTTATCCACAATCACTTAACACACTTTTCCCTTTTCTTATGACCTCTCATTTCATTATAGGAAAAAAAATCACTTTTGGGTCTTCCCTTTCTCCACCCACATCTTGATTTCTCTCTCTATTTCCTAACCTTTACTTGCACATGCCTCATCTTAGCTTTCAGTTTATATAAATTAATAATTAAAATTATTATCAGAATAAATGATCTCTTCCTACGAGGGAGATAAGTTAAAATTATAACATATATCATATTTGAGTATTTCCTACAAAAATAATATTTATAAAATAATAATAAAAATAGAACATATGTTATCATTTACTAGTTTAAGAAAATACTTTATTCTTATTTATTATATTGCATCTAGTTATAACACTTTGACATTGTAACTCTCACACTTTGACATATTTTGTGACTTAAAAGTATAACATGTGGTGATCCTATTTCCAAAAAAATATACAACATTTGATGAGAAAAAAAGAAAGCTTACTCATACATAATTCATAATTGGTTATTATTGATTTTTATAAATATAAATAAATAAATCATAGATTATAAAATAATTGTGTATATATTTTATCTAAACCATTTACATAAAAGATTGGAGTAGCATTGCTAAATGTGAACCGATAGATATATAATAGGAGGTACCATATCTAGTGAATTAAAGTATGATATTTTTGGTAGATGTTATATTTACGAGGAGTATCATATCAATTTTCATATAACAAGATTGAATCTGAGAACCACCAAAGTTATGTGACAACCTCTCCTAATTTTCTCACTTCTCTTTCCTCCTACTATTTTGTGTATTACATTATTACTAATAACTATTATACTCTCTTAGAAATTCAGATTTCAATGCAGCTTGATTTTTAAGGTGAGTTTTGATGGGGAAGAAAGGAAGTAGTAGTTCATGGTTAAATGCTGTCAAAAGGGTATTCAGATCTCCAACTAAAGACAGTAACATTAACAAAAGAAGAGAGGATTATGACCAACAACAACAACAACAACAACAACAAGACAAGGTACTAGATAATTTAATGTTACTAGTTCCCATGATCCTTTTTTTTCTTCTGTTACTTTGCAGAGTAATTAGTTAATGTGCATTTTATTCTTTTTACCTTTGCAGAAGAGAGATAAAGGAAGGTGGTTTTTTAGAAAACCTGCAAATCATGAAAGTGTTGGTACTAAACAAACACCAACAAAGGTTGTTGTTGCAAGTGAGATTTCTACTATAACAGAACAAGTGTCAAGGTTGAAGGAGTGTGCTAATAATGGTGAGGAACAAGAAGCTGCTATTGTGATTCAAACTGCTTTCAGAGGATATCTAGTAAGTGCTGATAATAGATCTAAACTAATTATCATTTACATATATGTATTTGATTTTGATACATTTTAAGTGTTACAATTCCTAAGTTATAACTTATTTATATTTAGTGTCTCTTTTTTAAAATATATTATAAAAATATAAATTTAGACACATGTCAGACAATGGTTGGATTTAAGGAGATAAGTTATGTGAAAAGATACTTTATTCTCTTTAGATATTTAGTGTCCCTGCTTTCACTGAAATTACACTAAGATCCTAAGATATAGCATAGTTATATTTAGTATGATCTTGTTTTAAAAATTCATCACACATTAAACTCTGCCAAAGTTTATGTTAATCTTTATATTTAGTTATTCTGTATGGATGAGTGAAACTATAATGACAATGTCTAAGAAGAGATGAGTGTGTGATAGGAAAGATGTGAGATATAATTAAGTTAATCTCTGAACAGAATTCAATGTAATGTTCTCACTATTGTTCTGGCATTAAAGTTAGAGCAATGCTACCAACACACATGTTTCAACATTCACACTTAAATATATATAGATAAAAGATGAAGTGAAAATAGTGATAAATTTAAGTGAAAGGCATAAGAGATTAATTTAAATGTGTTTTTGTGTATTTGAAGGCAAGAAGAGCACTTGGCGCGCTTAAGGGGCTGGTGAAGTTACAAGCATTAGTAAGGGGTCACAATGTTCGGAAGCAAGCAAAGTTGACTCTTCGTTGCATGCAAGCATTGGTTCGAGTCCAAGCTAGGTTGCTTGATCAACAACGTACAAGGTTTTCGCATCAAGTTAGTAGCGGAACATCCACTTTCCGTGACACGAATATGCAGTATCTTCAAGACATTTCAGATTGGAAATCACTAGTAAGTGATCTTTAATTAAATCGTTACGATAAGCGCTAGGAATATAAGTGCGAGTAAATTAAGTTTCATATGAAAAACATATAAGTTGACTTGTGAACCTAATATTTTACGGTTTTGAATCGATGTCAAATCTCATTTAATAGACAAGAGAGGGAAGTAGCAATGCAAGTGATTGGGATGAACATCCACACACAGTTGAAGAAATTAAAAGCATGTTGCAGAAAAGGAAAGAAGCAGCTATGAATCGAAACAAGTCCTCGACTCAAGCTTTTCCTCAACAGGTTCTGTCCCTGCACTCTAACTAATACTTGTTTTCACAGAAGCAATTCTTAATTATGTACTCTTTAGAATAAGCAATTAAAGTATGCAATAGTGTAAAGTTTTAGTTATCAAATATGTGACAAAAAAATATGTAGTACACAACATGCCTAAGCCTAATCAATAATTTATCTGTTTTCACTTCCTTATATGTTTCTCAATCCTAGGGTACTAAAAAGGCATGGGAGAATAGAGGAAGAGTCTCAACTAATCAAAGAGACCTCATTAAGACTGTGGAAATTGACTCCTCTCAACCTTATTCGTATTTCGGATCGAATACTTACCGAAGATCACATCCAAATTATCAATGTAACCCTCAGTCACACCGACATCAAAGGCATTCAATTGCCATCCAAAATGGACCAATTCATCAATCCCCTGTAACCCCGTCTCCCGGGAAATCAAGAACGATCCAAGTCCGATCGGCTAGCCCTCGATGTGGTAGAGAAGATATAAGCAACCAAACCTCTGAAACACCAAGCCTAAGGTTCAATAATAATTATCATTGTAAAGGAAATGTGTACTCAAGTAGCAGGGCTGGAACAAGTAATGGTACTAGTGGTGGTGTAACATATCCGAATTACATGGCTACAACAGAGTCGGCGAAGGCGCGAATTCGATCACAGAGTGCACCTAGGCAGAGGGTATTGACACCAGAGAAGGACAGAGCAGGGTCAGCAAAGAGAAGACTTTCTTACCCTGCTCCTGACCCTTCTTATAATTATAGGCATAGTTTAAGAAGTCCAAGCTTAAGGAGTGTGAGTAAGTCACATTTTGGGTTGGAGAAATATTCCAACTACTCTTCTTGCTGCACTGATAGTCTTGGTAGTGAAATTTCTCCATCTTCAACTACTGACCTTAGGTGGTTAAAATGATTTATTACAAACTTTGATGATGGAATTAACTGAACAATAGAATGAATCTATAACATAAGATTGTGTTTTCTAGTTTCTACAACTATGGAATGATGCAGCAATATAATGTACAACTATGGGTTGTTACTTCAGTGGTAGAATATATTTAACGTTAGTTAGTACAATTGATGTTTAAGTTCAAGACATTGTAAGTGTGAATATTAGATATTGGTTAAACAATTTAATCCTTTATGTTTAGCAACTACCTTTCAAGTTCACTAATATATTATTCAAGATTAAACACAACATTTTCATACCCATCATTCTTGTCTTTTATTGCTCCATGAACTATAAATGTAACTTTTTTATGTCCATATTCCATATCTATAAAATGTAATTACACCTAAGTTATTGTTTTTGTTGGAACTTGATTTGCTAGATGCCATTAGTAGGGACTTTTGAGTATCAAATTTAAAAAACTCAAAATTTCCACATAGGAAGATTTTTGGAAAAAAATCTCAAAAGTCTCACATTAGATAGAGGAAGAACTTAGAAAAAATCTCATGCTATAAATAGAAGTTTTTACCCTTCATACTTTCTTGTCCAAAGTTGATTATGTTTTTATTCAAGTTTTTCTTTCTCCCTCATATTTTCCGTTGACGCATTTTCGACAACTTTCGACTTCCTTCTTTCCGTATAACCATATTGTGAGAATTTTGAAAAATGACACTGATAGTGACTTACTCAGCTACTGATTATTATTTCATGTCATTTAGAATTATTGTAAGGTAAGGTAATATCATATTATATTACACAATTATTGTTTTTATACAAGTGCTTCTAAATAAAATATATATATAGAAGCCAATAAAGGCTTTTAATTTCTTCACGGCTCAACATTTATTGGTTCATTTTTGTTACCAACAATAATAGGTGCACAAACCCTTGCTTCCTTATAAATTATTCCTGGTCTACAAAAGTATCCATGATTTGGTGCACAATGAATATCTTTTGAGCAAATACATAACCCTTCCAATGCACACCCATCTTTCAATATTGTGACCCCTTCTTTTACTCCAAGAACTTGATCTGTCCACTCACTAGAGAAAAGTCCTCTTGAATCATACTCATCTTTAACCTTCAAAAACTTTTCAGCATTAGGGTATTTCTTTATTGCTCCAACAAATCCTAGGTTCCTGTTTTTACCCCAATGAGGTAACCCTTTATATTTGAACAACCCAATTTGTTCTATCTCTTCAACAATGTCTTCAAAAAGCCTAGGATGTAAAGGGTCATTACTACGGTAATATGTGATTTCAAAATCTACACCATATTCTGTTTTACCTAAATATGCACTAGAATATGTAACATAGCGCATAAGTATTCCATTGTTGATTTCTAAGCCACATAGTGCATTTGGGTCAATGAGAATAACATCTTGGATGAAGTTTTTGACTATTGATAAAGGAATAGTAAATGCTGTTTGGTGAAAGAATTGTCCTTTGATTCTTGGGTCCCATGGACATGCAGTGATTAATCTATCACTTAAACTATCCAAACATGTCCCTGATGACTCATTTTGTTGCTCAATCCAACCACAGGGTAGCCATCAAAAAATACTCCTATTATTATTAAAGTAATGAAGATATTAGGAGAACAAATGGTATTCATATCTACTTACAAAATTAAACATTACAACCGAGAGAAAAATTATTCGGGTTCAACACCCATTCCATAAAAAAGTAATTGAAACTAGAGAAGCAGGTATTGAGAATGTTTCAAAAATGAAGAGAGATTAGATCTATTACCTCGTGTAATTAAAACGAATAGTTCTAAAAAATGACTTCGTTCCCTAACTTTAAAGTATGAATGACAATGAAAACCAAACTTGTGGTTACCCGCCCAAACCTAACTCAAATTTAACGGGGAAAACCCGATATAATTGGGTTCGGGTTTTACCCGAGTTCAACTTTTGGGTTCGAGTTTGGTATTGTTGATACCCTATCCGAAACCGCCCCGAACCCGATTAATATATATGTAAAATTATAAAATTACACATATATAAAAGTTATATATATATATATAGAAACTTAACATATATATATATATATAAATATATGTTCCGGTCGGGTTTCTTCGAGTTCGGTTTACCCAAAACTCAACGGATTTGAGAATGATATCATTGTTTTTAACCCGCTAAACTCGGGTTCGGGTAAGTGCTAAACTCGGGTTCGGGTAAGTTCAAACTCGACCCGCCCTGCTCACATTTCTACTTTAAAGTTTGTTATTTTTCATTGTTACATTTTTCACTCATTTATTTTACTATTGTAAGTCAAAACCTAAACCTAGCTATCATAAAGTCTTATTATTATTACTAACTACTTTGAACCATATATACAAAATCTGAATAGGTATCATGTAATTATGATTCATTGAAAAATAGTTAAACTTTAGCATTTGTTTGGTTTGAAAAAAGTTTTTTCTCAATTTTCTATTATTGTTGATAAACATGTCGATGTGGAACATATGTTTAGAGAATTATTAGGTATAGAAACAATATTTTGTTAGAAACATAGAATGAGCAAGAAAACAATATAAAAATTATATTGGTACCTCGCAGTGATTTAAAACATATGCAGATGATAGTTTTTATAAACCATTTTTTAAAATACTATTATTTTGGTTAAAACAATAAATATTATTTTATTCTTCATGTTAAAAAATAAGGAGTAGAAACAGCATTTGTGTAGTTAGAAACTTAGAGTGAGAAAAAAATGAATATACCATTGTTGGTTAATCCATAACCAAGGTGTGAAAGTGTTGCAGTTATCAACTTTGCAGTAGTGCACTTCGCATTAGCATTGCCTGTTGCTTCATGAAGCTCCTCTATCATAAAAAATAATGGAGAAAGATACATTTAAAAGAAGAATAATCTACTACTCTATTCAATAGAATTAATATAAAATAAAACTTTGCATATTTAATAATTATAAGTTTATGTATATAAAGAAAGTGATAAAAATATATGGGAATATCATCAACATGTTGATGCCCTTCAATGATGGGCTTCTAACTAATCCTAAGACAAGAATATTCCATATAATGTAACATTAAATAGTTCTAATATTTGGATAATGAGTTCATCCGAATTACTTCTTCTAATTGATAACTAGTTGGATAAAAAAACTAAATCTCTCTATTAAATGGTAGTTTAACCATTGTAGGGATCCATTTACTCCAATATGTTAATTACTTCTTCTAATGGTTTTAATTAGTGAGTATTATTAAATTTTCATAGAATTGATGACTAAGATGTTAAGTAATTTAAAAAACTGACTCTTAGAGTAAGCGAATCTCTTCTCTTAACCATTAATAAAAAAACGTATACATCCTAACCATTTTGGGTGGGACACCAAAACTATATACATGAAGTCTCAGTGTTGAACTTTAAACCTCCACCTTAGTATGCAAAAAAGTTATCACTAGACTAATATGTACTTTTATAATAATTATTACAATGAAAACGTGTTTAGGGTACACAGTTCAAAAAATATTATAAAAAATGGAAGTCGTGTCTGTCATGCACGACACTCAACCCAATCTCGTGGATCTCATCAATGACTTCCAAAAAATACATCAATCTCGTAATTAAAATTAAAGCTACACTAAACGTGTCATAGTTGACTACACTATGGACGTAAATTTTCCCATATTATCTGAACTTCTTAGAGCAATTAATTCAGCTGAAAGTGTGGAACGAAATGGGACAAAATCATATATAACCTTGTGTTGACTTGGGTACCAAGTTACACCTCCAAACTCATGCTTTCTTCCAAAACTAATCAATTAATATTTTTAGATATATATAAATGGATTGACTATTTACCAATTTGACAAACTTTCATTGGTGTAATAATATATAAAATTATATAAAAAAACATTAAAAAAAATTATGAAGAATCTTTAACCCATAACTAAAGGGCATCTTTTAGTCCATGACAACCGGAAAGAAGTTTGGTTTTGACTCTGATATCATGTTAATATTCTATCTCAAAACCAATTGACAATTAGAAGAGTAGTTCAACAGGTATTTAAGTCATTTACGGAAGAATGAAGTAGACGATGTGGGCTTATACTTCCCAACGAAAATATGGAAGAAAGTAACCCTCCCTCCCATGTGGCAAAATAATACAAAATCAACATATAAAAAAATCCTTAATTAAATTTATGTAGTATTTAATAAGGGAAAATAGTATATTAAAAAGTGGAGAGAAGGGGAAAATAGTATCTTATTATAAACAAATTAACAATGATATTCTCACATAATTTTTCTCTCACTTTCATATATTTTCTAATCTTCATAAAAAAAGATGCTATATAATAACAATGAATGGTTATGCAATGAAGTAGATGTGAAGATTAGTGTTAACATAAACAATAAATTTGTGAGATATCATTCTCTAGAGAAAGAGAAAAAAACTAAAAGGGAATAAGGATTATGAATGAATTCCTAAAGAAACTTTGGGTGCATCGAAATGATATAGGTCAGATTCATTAAGGATTGGAACCTTGACATATCCATGTTTAGGACTCGAAGGAGTAACAATTGTAAGGTTTACCACATAATCATGAATAGCACTTCCATGAGCACCTCTTCCCATAAGGCCACCAATATGGTGTATATGGTAATGCTAATCCAACTTTTGCAGCCTCACTTATAATCTCTCTTATTTTTCATCAATATTCAATATCTTGTTGAGATTTTCAGTGCTTATTAATAACCCATTTTGGCCATTAGGGCACACCAACTTAGGTATACTATGTGAGAAACGTGTAGCAACTTTCATTTTAAGGTTGTTTTTTGTGGCTAATGCAACCGTGGATATTAGTTCTTCTTCATTTGTAGGGTATATAACCTTACCCACTTGGCAAATGCTTCTATCAGGGAACATGCCATTTGAATTTGTGATAGTGCAATTTGTGTTATTATTTGAAGAACACTTTATTGGATTTTTTGGAGGTGTTGAAATCACACCATTGATAAATAAGAAGAATAAGATGATAAAAGCAATGTTATTAAAACCGTACCGGTTATCAAACCGGTTAGGATACTGGTATAGTGGTACAATGGTTCAACCAGTGGTTCAGTAATTAAACCGCATGCCGGTTAAACCAGACATACTTGCTTATATATATATATATATATAAACCTATAATTTTTTTTTTTGAAATAAGTAGATATTCATATTTATAATCCATATTCATAATTTACTTCAAATTCACACAAACAAACAACATTAAGTCTTTAATAAAATCAAAGTCTAAAGTACAAAACATATATTTATCCAAAATTATCACTTAACAAACGCAAAATACAAAGAAATGACCCAAGTATCAATCATTGAAGTTGAAGAATTTGTGAAGAATTGAAAATTTGAAATTTAAAAAAAAAAATTAATGTACAAACCAACCGGTTTTGACCGGTTTTCAACCGGTTTTGACCGATTCTGTTGCATATGCGGTATAACATACGTACCGTACCGGTTAGGGGTCCGGTTTTCCGGTTGGATAAAAGTGGATTTCATCAATGTTTGTAGTAATTTTCTTAACATATTTTCAGAGCATAATATTGTCATTGAGATATGGGATTAATAATTCCTTGTATATATGGCTAGAAGAAGTGAGACTTTATAATTATAAAGTATGAAATTTATGGAAGGCTATTACGTAACCATGATGATTTAATAAAACATGAAGTGTGGTTAAAATTTGGGTGGAAATGTGAAAGAGACAATTCTAGATATGATTATTATGAGTTTCGTGATTAGAATGTTTAATGAAAATTAGTTTTTGGTTTTAAATGAAGAAAATAACATGTATAGTAGTCTTTCATTATTATTATCTTTTGATTTTACCTCATCGTTCACATAACAAATTTATTTATACAACAATATTATTTGTATATAGGGTGGACACCTTCACTTTCTGAAATCAAAGTAGCTAAATTTATTGTCCTTATTTTCATTTCATTTTCAAAAAAATGTAAATGTAAAATCATATTTTTTTGTATTTTTAATTGGGTAAAACTAATTTGGATAAATATTTTTAAATCGATGCCACCTAATTCGGTTGGGAACAATTAAAAAATATTTTATCCAAATTAGTTTCACTTCTCCCTTAATTTTTCGAAATATAAGACTAAAAGCTTTTTAATTTAAAGAATGAGATGAAAATGAATAATATGTAAAAGAGTGTGAAATTCAACTTTAACTAATTGTCTTTTAATTGGATCATAGATGTAGACTAATAGAAGTAAGAAATGATTTGAATTATGTGATTATAACATTGATATCTATATTAGGGTTAGGGTGAAATTTTTACAAACTCTTTCACATATAAAAATAGAACTTATCATAACGTACTATATTGAAGTACAAAGATTTTATACAAACTCAAATAACTTGTTTAGTTGGTTGAAATTGAAATGGATTACGTTTCCCAAAAAATATAAATACTTACGTCAAATGTTCGAAATTTACAGTCTCCAAGAGTTTTACCCAATAACACCTACACCAATTTAATGATTATGAATGAATTTTTAAACTTACTCCATCTTAGTTATCAATTCTAGAAAAATTTAATGGTTTGAATTGATAAGTAAATTTAAATCATTAGATTTTTTAAAATTTATATCTAAGATGTGAAATAAGTTTAAAAAACCTTATTCTTAGTGTAAGAAGATTCATCCTCTTACTGATTAGTCTTATGATTATATTTGTGGGATATATTAGGACTCAATAGGATAGTTTTAATGATGAACTAAGTTGTGGTTAACCTAAATAATCAATAGATATATTTATTTTGATTGACTTATCCAACCAAAATACAAAAATTGATGAAAATCTTTTTATTTTTCTGAACCTAGGATCTCAAACATGATCTAATCCTTTAATCACTTTTAAAATATCCTGGATAGGTTGACTTATAGCCCAAAATTGATTTTTTTTATAAATATTATTAAAAATATTTTTAATGAAGTTTCTTTACTAAAGTATACATTTTAAAAAGTTATTTTTTTATAAAGTGAATTTTGAAAAATGATTTCTAAAAAAAGACTTTCGTTTCAATTGAAAAACAATAATAAAGGACTGATATATTCATCCACCAAATTAGTTAAAATTGATGAATTTTAATTTATCTAATTACACAAATATATGAAATAATTTTATGAACGTATTTATATTACCAATTAAATAATTTTTTCCCATCATAAAATTCTATACCGCAAGAATAAAAAAATAATAGTATTAATTTGTTTAATAAGGACATCAAGTTTTGTGATATAATGGATGTTTATATCTAAACCACGATGCTTGTTAAAATTAGCAAAGAATGTATCTAACAAGTACCCAAGATGCTCTTACATTGTTAATAATATTCACTATTTATTTTACCTCTTCAAAAATAAACTAGTATTGCATTCAGGCTTATATATGTTTTTAAGTCTGCAAAAATATAGACAATTTTGATTTTAGTCCCAAATTATTTTTCCGAACTTTAAGTTCATAATTTAGTTGATCTTTTATATTTTAGTTCATAACAAAGGTGTCTCAACTGCATAGCCACATAATATAATATGATAAATGTCATGTGGAGCCAAAATTTTGGTTTATACAAGAATCAAAGCCAAGTAAAATTATAGGGACCAATTAAATCATCCGGTCGGACCAGATGATTTTAAATATAAATAATAATCTTACCTATAAATATATAATTATATATAAACGTAAAATTTTATATAACTTTATTGAAATAAGGCACCTCTATCTTTTTTGTACTGAAATAAAACAAAACATTAGAGTAATGTTCCATTTTTTTAAATTTTAAGTGAATCGTCCGATTTTTTCCATGGGTTATTTCGGTTTAACCGAGTTTATCACGGTCGAACCGAAATTTCTCCGGAAATTTATCCGGTTCAAAGCAGTTCAACTACTCATTCAGTTAAGACTACAAAACGGAGCCGTTTTCAAGTCCGGTCAGCGATTGAACAGGTCAGACCGTCTCGTCCAATCCGGTTATCACAACACTACTTACAATAATAACCTAGTTTGTTTCAAAAGTTATAGCAACAACAATGCATCTAATCACTTCACATTTAGATACTTCTTAAGATAATGGCAATTTAAACAAATATAAACAAGAGTTTGCAAAATTAGCACATTGAAACTCCATTCAATTACCAGGTAACCTAAACTTCCAACAAAGGTTTCACAAAACAGTGAAATAAAAGGATCAATTAAGCAAATAAAACATACGGGTACAAAAGTTTCAGAACTCTATAAAATGGTAGCAAAAAATGGAAGTAAACTTAAAACTCAACGTTTCCCACCTCCACCGCCGAGTTTAGGACCTTTTGGCGCGGCACCCTTTGAAACATTTCCTTTGCCTGTTTTTTGTGACTTAGCCACTACTTCTGCCTTCTTAGCCTTCTTCTCGTCCTTTGTTTTCTTGATCCTCTCCTTAATTTCACTGCGCAACATTGTTAATTCAGATAGTAAATTGTGTTATTCATGTGAATCCAAAATTCCAAAAGCTGATAAAAATAACAGACTGAAACAGAGGTGAGGTCATATGATTAAAGTCAACAAAATATGGATATATTATACAATGTGAAAAGCGTGTTAGGATAAGAGGACTCAAGCAGTAGATTAAAAACCTACCGAAGAGCAGCCTCCCTGGCAGCATCTCGAACCTCCGGCTTTTCGGTTCTTCTTTTCTGGATAACTTCCAAAGTAGCACCAACAATGGACCTAGAGTATGGCTTTTTGGTAGCACGACGCTTCTTCTTCACAGCTTCTTGAGCAGCGTCCTAGGACAACAAATTCAGAAAAAAAAATTCAATTAAAATGCATGCAAAATCAGTGATGTACTTGGCACATGGTAATGACAATTACAACATTTAGTCCAAATTCAACACAAGTGGGTTTATCACAACATTTCAGCCTTCTACCAGGTTCATTAATGACAATTACAACTTTAAATGGCGAGTTAGGAGTTTCGTGATTATAACGATTAACAAAATCTTCCAATTAAATAAACACCTTCTTGTGTTGCTTCCTGTACATGGCGGTCCAGGTAAGCTTTGATGGCTTCAAACGGTTGTGGAAATATCTCTTGCATTTTGAGTTGACAAACAGGAAGACCTATTGAATCGAAAGACAGAAATCCTAACATGAACATCTAGTAATGATCTAACAAACACATCAAATAAAGAAAATACATAGTCCCGGAAATCTGAAGTAAACCACGTTTATCTACATCACCTGAGAATCGCCACGAATAAACCTGATGCCTCTCCCAGGGTATATCTTGGCACCACTGAATCGGCAAAGCTCCGTCCTGACATGGCAGTAATAAATCAAATACTAAATAAATATTATATTTATTAATGACAGACTATACTAAAATGCATAAGACACAGCTTGGTTTATGATTCATTGTTCTCAGCAGTTTCTACTGTAGGTGTTTATAATAAAATGGGGCTTCTTAAAATTCTGAATTGCATAATATATTACTAAGAAATCACTAAGACCAACCCTATTTCTTTGTGAAAATTGTACATAATTGCAAAAAACTCCATTTTATCAAGAATAAAAAATATAACCCTAAAATCAGATTCTGAATATGAAATTGCACAAAGCAAGCTAAACGAATCAATACAATAACTTTATTTACAAATTATGAATAAAAAACAAGCATGACCAAATACATCAATTCATCAAATAACAATAAACTAAAAAAAACACAAGTGATTCATTTTCATTCAATCGAACAAAATGAAAATCCTTACAGTTAAGTTTAGCAATGAAGAATATGCACATGGATAATTAATTAATATCAGAGAAAATGTGAAAGATGAAGAAGACGTACTTGAGAACCATGGTTGCTGCTTCAGTCGGAAACCCTAGAAATCAAAATCTATTTCTATTACACTCTGCAGATTAGGTCAATCTTTGGGTTGAAACATAATGGGCTTTCTCTAGGCCCAATTTCATGTAGGTCTGTTTTGGCTTCAAAGGACTTGGCTTTATCTTATGATGATATTTTTTTGGTACTACTAAATTACTAATGATATCATTTCGTCCTATGAGTAAAGAATCATTGGGAATTTTTTTTAATTGACATGGAAGCATGACCAATGAACTTTTATAGATGATTTATTGAATACATTAAATGATGATCGTTCAAAAAGTCTTGAAATTACTCATTGACTCGAACACTATAAAACCCGACTTAAAAAGTTGGAGTAACATTTTCAAGATATCTTGAAAAGAATGACAACAATTAATCGTTTAATATCTTTTTATGATGAAATTTTCATTTCTTTCACTATATAAAAGAAACTTGTGAGGAATCGATAAAACAAGCAAGTGAAAAACATAAAAGAAATATAACAACATAAAATGAAAGTGAGAGAGATGATATTCATCATAGTGTATGAAAGTAATATTCTTATTAAGATACTAGCGAAAGAAAGTTTGTATTCCAATCTTTTTGAGTGAGATTGTGCGTTATACTTTATATAATATTATGATTTTACACTTTATATAATGGAGATATTTTATAAAATAAGTCATATGATTGTTTACTTCTCACTTTAAGGAGATATTTTCACGTTAAAAATTTTGGTGTCATTCTAATTTCATTCTTTAAAAATCAAACTTTTAACATTTTAAATTTTTTTAAGGGTCAAGCGTAATAAGCTGTGATATGCTGATAGTGTAATAAGCTTTCATGGAAGCAACAAGATTTACATTCATAAATTATTTTCTCTTTAAATCTTATGGTAAAAAATTTCAGTTCTATGTTACAATAAATTCTTTGAACGGTTACCGTTTATCTGAAGCAATGTTGTTGTAATTAAGTAGGATGGATAAAATTTCAAAAGCCATGACTGAATGATAGTATTGTCTTTTAAGAATAAAAAAAATTGATAATGTAAAAATTTATATACTATCAATTTATCATTCAGTTTTAATAAATGAGAGATTCACTTACTCCAAAAGTAAGTGAAAAAAACATATTTCTCATTTTAGTCATCTAATTTTGGAAAATCTAATGATTTAGATGTACTCACCAATTCAAATAATTGGATTTTCTAAGAATGAATGATCATGGTGCGAATTAGGTTTTTTTCACTTACTCAGTGGATCCCTCCCATTTTTAATAATTATTTACTCTTCAAAAAAGTATAAATAAATTATAGGTGATATGTCAAATACATATAAATTTTTACACTAACTCCTATCTCATTCGTCACTAAGATATTTATGGTAAAAACATCATATCCGGTATTTCTATCTAACTGAAAGTGAGAATAAATTTTTGCATATGCTTGAAGAAGCACTTATTGAAGAAGGACCAATTAGACGTAATTCCCTCTCAATATATATATATATATATATATATATATATATATATATATATATATTATTTTCTGTAAAAGAAGAATAAGAAAGAAATGATGTAATTCAGGAGTAAACTTGCCATACAGTAGTTTTAAATGAAGAGTTAGGATCCTCTCCATAATGGAGAGGTAAGTGCATAAAAAATCAAGAGAAAGTGCAATGTTCAATTATATATGTATCCTTTTGATTACAATAATATTACAATTTTACCATTAAAAACAAATGAAAATATAATTTTATTTCTTTCCCTCACAAAATAATAAATGAAGATGTGATTTCATTTGATTACAATTAATTACTCATAAATCATTTTACCTAATGTAATCCCATCCATGTAGCAGTAAAAATAAAAAGAAGTAAAAGCTATAAAAAGCCAATGCTAATTTCGTCATCATCAGCTTTTGTGAAATCACTTTTTTATACCCGACCAACTGCTCCACCTACTCATCTAAACCCATCTTTAATATTCTCCCAATGTGTTACAATAATTACATCATCACATGGCCCACCAAAAAATAAGAGAAAATATTACCTTCAAAAATTAAAAGCACTAAAAAAATATTTATACTATATATAAAGCCAAAACATGAAATAACTCCTATCATGGTGTAATTTATATTTTCCTATTTTGCTCTTACATTTTTTAATTTTCACAAAAAAAATCATATAATCCTAAGTAACTACCATTAGCATATTAACCACCTATGTCACCTAAAATTGAGTTATTTATATTTTTGTAACATAAAGTACTATTAATACAAAAACATTCTAATTGTATAAAATAAAATATAAAAAATTGAATACTTAACATAATAAAATAAAAATACGGGTCGGTAAACACAAAATGTTTATCAACACGCTAGTAAATATAAAAGAAATCTTTTACTATATGAGTTAAGCTGGAAAAATATTTGAATCATGTAAAAACTATTTGTAGTAAGAGTTTTTCTTATTTATTAAGAGCTTGAGAATTATGAAGTTTAAGTTTAATTCATCTACTCATTTAAGAAATTTAAGAATGTAATATATATATATACTATCAAATGTAAATATTTATACATGGTATATTATTTATAATTCATTTTTATTACAGTTTTTAAAAAATCAATAACGTGTGATTATATAGTAATAATGTATAAAACTCATATGCTAAATATATTATTTAATATACTGTAAATGAAACACAACATAGATAAAATATAATTTTATATTAAAAAATCACAATGCATAATGTGTATATTGTATAATGTATATATTTAAGGTTTTTCATCAAACTATCGTATAACAAATTTACATATCTAATTAAATAAAATTACCAAAATATACCGAGTTAGAGTTAAAAAGAAGAAAGTAGAAATAAGTCAACAAATGTAAGAAAAGACAAAACGTACGTAATACATGGAGAAAGAACGTGTAGGACCCATCTTCCAAATCCAACGGTTATGATCACGCGATAAAAGCGTTGTATAAAATCTAGACCGTGAAGATTATGCTTCGTTTTTGTGTCACTCTCACTTTGTCTTCACCTTTTTCTCTGTTACTCTCTAAAATAAACACTTCAATCCTTTTCTCTTTCTAACCCTTTTCTCTGTTTTCAGTTCAATTTTTGTTTCTCTGGTTCGAACCGGATCCGGTCCGGTCCGGTTCACACCACATGGGTCAGTGTTACGGCAAGACCAACCCGAATCCCGAAACTGAACATGCTCCTAACGCAACCGAAACCTCCACCGGAATTTCCGGTTCCCGGTCACCTATTCCGGTAGCTAGCGTCGGTAACGGTTACCAGTCAGTGAAGAACACGCCGGCGAGGTCGTCGTCATCTCAGGCGAGCCTATGGCCGAGTCCGTACCCTCAAGGGGAGGGGGTGTCACCGTCGCCGGCGAGGGGTACGACGCCGAGAAGGTTTTTCCGGCGGCCGTTTCCACCGCCGTCTCCGGCGAAGCATATAAAGGCGTCGTTGGCGAAGAGGCTTGGGAAGAAGGTGGAGAAGGAGGGGATAATACCGGAGGAGGGGCGGGCGGCGGCGTCGACGGCGACGGCGGTGGGGGAAGGGGAGGAGCAAGTGCTGGATAAGAGTTTTGGGTATGGGAGGAATTTTGGAACGAAGTATGAATTGGGAAAGGAAATTGGAAGAGGGCATTTTGGTCATACTTGCTATGCTAAGGGTAAGAAGGGTGAGCTCAAAGATCAACCTCTTGCTGTTAAAATCATTTCAAAGGCTAAGGTAAAATGAATCAATCAATATTAATCTTGTAGGAGTAAATAACCATAATTTATATACCAAATTTAGTCAATGTGATGTTTTAAATCGCCATTGTGGTAATGATGTGTTTGCTGTGATTTCTTTCGAAATTTTGGCTGATATTGGCCCTGATGTGGAATGCAATTTAAAAACATGTCGAATCTCGGTCAATGTAGTCTATGATTGGGACTAATTTGTTCCTAACACTTATCCTAATAAAAGTAATAATGACTAATTTGGTTGGGATTTGAGATTTGTAGCCAATTCTGAGATTTCTTTTTCG
This sequence comes from Lupinus albus, assembly GCA_009771035.1. Classification (NCBI taxonomy): domain Eukaryota; kingdom Viridiplantae; phylum Streptophyta; class Magnoliopsida; order Fabales; family Fabaceae; genus Lupinus; species Lupinus albus. The sequence continues at coordinate 495,120 of CM020013.1, read as the reverse complement.
GGAACTTAACTAGGGGTATATTTTTTTCTAGGAATTTTGGTATTCACACTTGATCATATTTGATTTGTTTTTTGGCTAGTTGTATTGATTGTGATTGTTTTGGACTCTTTATGATGATTACATTTGGGAATTCAGGTTGATTTTTGTTTTCATGAAGTGTCAATCAGTCTTTGGTTCATTTAGAGTAAAATTGTTTGCTGATATGCGTCTTTTACGATAGGACATTATGACATTGTTTGCTTCATGTAGCCAACTCGGCTTGATTGTTGTTGTTGCCTTGTTGGTCACTGTCTTGTCAATCTTTGCTTGATTCATTGGCAGGAATCTATGACATTGGTTGGCTGTTGTTGCATGAGATAATGCTTGTCATTTAGTTATTTACCGCCATTTCCCCCGAGTGGTGATCGATCTGGGAACTGATTTGAAAATTGTCGTTTGTGAAGTTAAGAAATTTCCTACTAGATCGGAGTACGGAAACTTGTGCCTGAAAATTATAAAATAACCGATATATTCTGAATTTATTAATTCCATCAGTTTTTTGCCAACCTTATCTAGTAACGTAGTAAATAACGGAGAATAGCATAATGAGGTAAAGGAATAAGTTCCAAATCATCGGTACGAAAGAGAATTGCATTTAACAGTTAAGATAATGACTGAAGTAGATTTTTTATTGTAAAGAAAATAGATTTATGAAATGCTTGAGAGAGTGTATATTATAGCTACCAGAGTAATGTACAAGCTAGGTGAAAACCCTGCTAGCACATTTTTCCATAAATAATATCATTATTGTAAAATAAAAACACATCATATTTTTCCATCTTTCCCTTTTTAGTATGTTTAGTTGTGACTGCCTAGCCTCTAGATTTCTCGCCAACTTGTATTTCACTTTAAAAAAAATTAACTTATGGAACTTAAAGAAAGTAGTGAGACATTCCTTTTCTCTTCTTCTAATCCTTTGCCATGTATGCACAGTTTGTATTGTGTTTGATAGTACACATGTGTATTACTGTCAGTTGGTACTTACATGCAGTTTTGGCATTTGGCCATTTGCATATTACTCATATACTAATTACTAAATAACAACCGTCAAGGCCTTTTCCCGCTAGGCGGGGGTCAGTTACGACTTATGCGAATTAAACAATGTCATTGTTTACTATCATAAACCATGTCTATAGAAAGTCCATCTAGTTCCTGTTTAATGTTTTCCCTTGTCATGAACCAGCTATACTTTAAAAGATTAAGTTGTTATGTGAAGCCACATGAATGGCTTTGTTAGATCACTAACATGCCCCCTTAATGCAAGAGAACTTTGGGTTTGCAGCGTGGATTATGGCACGGGCTCATTTTGATTATGTGCTTAAATTTAAACTTTTATTTAGAAGAATAGAGATGGTGAGGGTCGAACTTCAGACTACATAGCCATAAGACTCTAATATCATATCACAAATCACCTTAGTCGATTGTCTACCATCGATTTAGGAATAGGTGCTATTCCTTCTTTCTTTCTAATGACTTCATTTTGATCATATTATCTTGGTTTGTATGTCTGTTTGTTCCAACACTACTACATCCCTGCAACATTGAACTTATGCTCTTGCTCGCCTCTACGCTAATTTTAGCATGCTTCTTGCTGAATACTAAATTACTCATATATTAAATATCTTCATTTAATTTCTGGCACCACATTTATTCAGTAGCAAAAGAAGCATGTCTGTCCCCAACTTTATGAAATATATTTCGGAGTTCATAAAAACAAACACTTGCTACTTGGGCCAAATAAGTGTTATGGTTTATGTAATTGCACTTATTATCACCTTGTTTAATTCGTGAAGTTTTAGGAACTGTGTTTATTTAATCAGTAATTGTTGATATCTTAAACCAGCCCTTTACTGCATCTTAATAAGATTGATTTGGCAGATGACCACAGCGATAGCAATTGAAGATGTTCGTAGAGAGGTGAAGATATTAAAAGCTCTATCTGGCCATGAGCATCTCATCAGATTTCATGATGCTTGTGAAGATGCCAATAATGTGTACATAGTTATGGAGTATGTCTTTTATCTTGTTTTCAATATCATCTAACATCTATAATGAGGATTTGGTGTTGGATTGCTAGAGAACTGAATATTTGTTATGTTTCATTTCTATGTATTTTTAATTTTAATAAACGGACACATTAAAACATATAAAGGGCACTGGTGCTCTTATTCTGATTGCTTTGATGTCAGTCTCTGCAATCAATTTCCATTTTCTCGGTTTCTATTTCTTTTTTTCTTTTTATTTCATTCCTTTTCATTGTTAGAATGTTAACCAAGTTGAACCACACTTTTGTAATACATGATAAAATGTTTTTAAGTTTGTACTTAACATATGATTTGGAGGAGGATGCATTATGCTGAGTTACAGTTAAATTGTGGGGACATTGCATCTTCTAATGTGGCATCAACATATAGTAACCTTTATGCAATTTTACTTTCTTATCAGATTGTGTGAAGGCGGGGAGCTACTTGACCGAATTTTGTCAAGGTTAGTTTTTCTTTGTTGTATTTGTGATTTGTGATTTTCTAAGAGGGTGAACCATGGGGGAAATTTTAAGGCTGCTGCCTTGTGACCTATGGTTACAGGTTTTAGTTGTGGAAACAGTTTGTTACGGGGGTTAGGTTGTGTACATCTGTTCCTCTCCAAATACCACAATAATTAAAGCCTCATGCACTCAGTCGCCTTTTATTTTATTCTATATATATTTCTGTAATTTTCAACTTGATACAATCTTTGAAGTTTAAAAATATTCTCTTCTATTCTAGGGGAGGAAGGTATACAGAGGAGGATGCCAAGGTTATAGTTTTGCAGATTCTCAGTGTGGTTGCCTTTTGTCATCTTCAAGGTGTTGTGCACCGTGACTTGAAGCCCGAGGTTTGTGCATCACACATCTTTCCTATAATAATTTGTAATGTGAACATGTAGTTCTCTTTTTAAGCTTTGCTATGCTCAATTATATAAGGATAAGAATGTAAGGAACGTTGCTGATAATTTATCCACGTTCATTTTACAGAATTTCCTCTTCACTTCTAGAAGTGAAGATGCTGATATGAAGCTTATTGATTTTGGTCTATCTGACTTCATCAAGCCTGGTAATAATTAGAATGAATCTTAACTTTCATTTTCCTTAAAGCAAACCCTCTTAATTTTTCCTTCCCACGTGTTGATATACAGATGAACGACTGAATGACATTGTTGGAAGTGCGTATTATGTTGCACCTGAGGTCCTCCACAGATCATATAGTGTGGAAGCAGATATATGGAGTATTGGTGTTATTACCTACATTTTACTATGTGGAAGTCGACCTTTCTGGGCACGAACAGAATCTGGAATTTTTCGTTCTGTGCTCAGAGCTGATCCTAACTTTGATGATTTACCTTGGCCATCTCTATCTCCAGAGGCCAAGGACTTCGTAAAAAGACTCCTAAACAAGGACTACAGGAAAAGAATGTCTGCTGCCCAAGCTCTAGGTAAGTTGTCATATCAGTTTAGATTATGGCAGGTGTTAGATCTTGTATAATATTCATTTTTTAATCACCACGAGATTCTTATTTGTGGCTAATATATATAGAAAAGAAATGGAAAAGTGCACTACAATCTGCTAAGAATCTTGTGAAGATTAAACTACAACCATCGTTGAAATTGGTCCCACTGCCCCATTATGTTATAACGATAAGCAAATCCAGCTATTTATTTTATATGAATCTCCGCCGTTATTTTAATATTAGCACTTACCCACTAACTCTAAAATACAATTCTTTACCTACTATCAAGTAACAATTAACAATTAACCATGCTACTAATCTATTTTCTACATGGATTAAAAAAATATAAAAATGATCTAACTGTGGTTATTCATACAAAAATGAATGGTTGGATTGGTTCACTGTTAATGCTATAATGTTGGCTTAATAGAGGGATCAATTTAACTAATAGTTGTAGTTTAAGGACTAATTGAGAAGAAAAAATAGTTCATGGTGTTCATTTGCGAAAGGCATGAAATTTGGAGGGGTTTATGCACTTCTCCCAAAAAGAAATAATATATTGACATTTTATTATAGATTGAATTGTACATCCATCTTGTTGGTTGTGGAATTTCACACCCTGAATATCCTTCTTCAACATGATGGAGAAAAAAGCTCAGTATTGTGAAAAACATTCATTGTCTTTCTGGTATTTCTACCATGTTGCACTGGTGTTTATGGTAGACAGCCAAAATGTTAACTCACATGGTTCTATATTTGTAAATTGAATTTTAAACTAATTATTGTGCACTTTTGTAACTGCAGCTCATCCTTGGTTGAGGGACAACACCCACCCTATCCCTTTGGATATATTAATTTATAAATTAGTGAAGTCTTATCTTAATGCAACACCATTCAAACGTGCAGCAATGAAGGTATTTTTTATTTCATTTCCTTGAATATGTTTATGCTGAGTTGAACTTTAGGAGGAACTTAATTTGTATTAATAAAACATTAGATCTTAATGACCTTTCTGGACTGTGAAGACTTGATTTATGATATTATATAATGACGTTGATTAATCCATGTAATTGACCCACTAAAGCAACATTTTCTTGTTTTCATCATTTCCTTCATAAAATTTTGAAACCGGGAAGCATAATGAAACAAGGTGCATTTTTTTGTTACCATTAACAAAAACAAACTACAAAGCAAACACCCCTTTAGTTTTTTCTTTGATTTCATGATTCCAATATTCACGCACATGTCGGCGCTGAACATGATGTTGTACGATTCATGTAGCTGACCCCACCTAGTGGGATTAAGGCTTGGATGTTGTTATTAATGTCTTTACTGAATCTATATTCATGCATATTTACTATATATTTTAATCAAGCTTTCTATACAATTATTTGATCATTGTTTCTCAATGAAAATTACATCCATATTTCATTTTGACTATCTGCTCTATTAACCAATGTTATCGTTTTATGTTTTGGTGTGTATACTGCTTTAATATGCTTCATGTTATGGAAAAACCAATTGTGTTCTATGATTGTGGTTTGACATTAGATTTCTAAGATATTATTAAATTTTCACCGAAAACTTCATATATTCCTCTTATCAATACTGAAATTAGAGGATTGTTATTGCACAATTTTTTCACGCACTGGGATTCGGACTCATCCTTTTCATTTTTGTCCAGGCCCTTTCAAAAACATTGACAGAGAATGAGTTGGTGTATCTTGGAGCACAGTTCAAATTATTGGAACCAAGTAGAGATGGATATGTCTCCCTTGAAAATTTCAAAATGGTTATATGCTGCTTCCCTTTTAATCCTACCAGTCTTGTTATGGCTTAGTTGAATTTTTCTTTTTGTATTCTGTGTGTGAGAGAGAGAGGATGGTCATTTCATCAGCCCAACTAGCTCTTTTCTGTATAATTTCTCCCGGTTCATATCGGTACAAATGTATTTCTTCTGTGTTTTGAAAGGTTGTTCTCTTTGCAGGCTCTTGCACAACATGCAACCAATGCTATGAGGGAGTCCAGGGTTCTTGACATCGTACACATGGTAAGCCATTATTCTTATATAACTTTGGCGAATGCTATGTAATTGCATTTATTTTTTTGTGCTTATTTCCTACCTGTACATTTTTGGGAAACTTGACCCAAGCATGACACTTAATTGCTATCTGTGAAGAATTTTTATGGGGAAAATATTTGCATTTGCAATGTTGTTTATAACATTCTAGTTGGAGCTAGGTGTTAAGAATCAGAATGCTAAATGCATAATTATTTTTTTGAAGTTGTGACATGGGAATAGTTCTTGGGCATGTGTGATTTAAAAATTGGTGACATATTCATTTTTTTGCTTGAATAATTTTATAGATGGAACCACTTGCCTATAGAAAGATGGATTTTGAAGAATTTTGTGCTGCTGCAACTAGCACATATCAATTGGAAGCACTTGATAGATGGGAAGATATTGCCAACACTGCATTTGAACATTTTGAGAGAGAGGGCAACCGTGTCATAACGATGGAAGAATTAACAAGAGTAAGTGATTTTAGTTTCTTTTCCAATATAGATTCTATCTTGCCCAACTTGCTGATAAGCTACAAGTCGAAAGATGATAAACTACTAACTCGTGAAATGGTGTAAATGCATAATAGGGCATGATTGTGAATTTACACTATCAATGCACAACCCATTATATCAACATTAGAATAAGGAGATTAGGGATAAAAGGTTGTCATTTTAAGAAGGGGGAGGTAAAGAGGAAAAATATCGTTATTCCTACTAGCTTATCAAATACGAGATTTTAAGCTAGTAGCTTTTTTATCGATCACCGCTACTACCATATATGCTATCAAATACACTCATAAGTCATAATGCATGTCTACATTTTTTCAGGTTTGACCCAGACTTAATTGTTATAGTTGTCTGTGTTTTTCTTTGTTATGGCTGCAGGAGTTGAATCTTGGTCCTTCAGCTTATTCAATTCTCAAAGACTGGATAAGGAATGATGGAAAGCTTAATTTACTTGGATATACAAAATTTTTGCATGGTGTGACTCTCAGAACTTCAAACTCAAGAAACCGTTAGTCTTAGGCCCTTTGGTATATAAAGGTGGGAGATAAAAGATTTATAGGTTTTTAAGGAATTTTTTCTTTCAGGGTGGGGAACAGAAGAACATTATAAATGAAAGTGTTAGCAAAAAGCTAATATGGGGAATGTTGAGTCAAATTTATTTTAAAAAATCCTTCCCCTTGCCCTATTTTGGAAATGATATGTTACAAGGTTTTGAGCCTGTGCTTATTCATTTGTTTGTGAATGCAGGAAAGGACTAGAGTCCAGATTAAAGTAATTTGTACCAATATGTGGCTTTTTTTACTGTCATTAGCTAGAAATTAGTTTTTTTGTACGGTTAAGGGTATCCTCTTACCTTATGGGAAAGAAACTAATCCCCTTTGGGGTGTGTAGTTGCCCCTCCCAGAAATCGAACTCTTGACCTTTTGGTCTTTTTGGAATCTAGTGGAGCCTTATATCACTAGATCAACACCTTGTTGGTAGCTAGAAATTAGTTTTATTACTTTTCTTGCAGAGATTATACTAGTTATAAAATTGCCCATTTGATAGATAGATGAGCTTAGGTACTTAAAAGTGTCCTCAAATATACCCTTTGATCATTTTGTTCCACTTTGATAGGGCCCCCCAACATACCTATTCTAGCCATAGAAGCTGCATATTTTTTCACACTTTCCGAATTGGTGCCTTATGTTCCACTTTGGCAAGTAATACTCTATGTCTGTATTGGTTCCAATGAAATCTCAGTGATTCAAAAATGGTCCACACTCTTTGTCTGTCTCTAATTTTGCAAGTGTTCATGGGAGAGAGGATTTGAGGTAATGTTTGATGTGCAGATAAAATAAGATGTAACAGATAGAATAAAATCATATTATGTGGCTCTCTAGTATGGGAGAATCCACATTCATTTGTGTTTAATAGTTAATGTGATGCTGCATTTTTTATTGAATATACACTATTCAATCATCAATGAATAATATGTAATGTATTATTTGTGTATAAATCTTTATACTAATAATGTATGAATATTACACTCTTTAAATTATATGTTAGTTTTAACACAACATAAAAGGGTACAAAATAGAGTCTACAAGTAATATATTATGCTCCAACTAAAAAAATGACATTCCTCCTCTTAACAATTCAAATAATTATAGTCTATGTACCAAAAATAATAATAATACTAGTCTACTTAACAAGACACAGTACATGAGGATAAAAACGTAATTTCCCTTTTCATGTACTGAATATTTGTTATTGCTAAAAAAATACTTTTTATGTTGCTATTTAAAAAGTTTTATTTTAGGAAATCTTTTTGTCCCTAAATATAAATCATAATATTATATGGGGAGAGATCCAGTTACTCCAAGAGTAAGTGGAAAAATCCTACGTCATATCATGATCATTCATATTTGGGAAATCTAATGGTTTGAATTGATGAGTACATCTAAACCATTAGATTTTTCAAGATTGGATGACTAAGATATGAAGTATATATTTTCCTCTTACTCTTGGAGGAAGTGAATATAGTGAATGAATGTATAAATTGTTAATACATATTTTTTTCATAAATTTGAGAATTGCAGTTATTATTAGCGTGTACATATATCACTAACCGTATTTTTATTGTTTGAGATCTGGTATATAGTCTTTACATGCAAGATACACTTATAAACAAATTACCTTCCTAAAAAATTTATGCCAAAAATCTTTTATATGATTGTGTTTTCATACCTCTTAAAAAATGTGAAGTTTCTAATCCAGTTTTTGTGCCTAATCAAAGAAACAAATGCAACCCACAAAAAGACATTGAAACAATTAATAACTTTTTTCATTCATCAAATTTATTCATCGAAGGTTCCATAATTTCAAAGTGAACATAAAAAATGGCAAAATGGGGATTTAAATTTATTACATTGTACACCATTTATTCGAATGCCATTACACACGGCTACAAATTCAATAGAGAAAAAGGAAAAGAAAAGCATCTCTTCTTTTTTCCATTATTATTACGAATCCTAACAAAGTACAACAACATTTTCTCATCATCATCTTTCATCACCACTCAACTAACAAAGAACCACAACATTTAACAACATAACTCATCTCCACAAGTATTGCACTTTCCAGTATCGGAAAGGATCTCAATCCAACATTTTAAGGGTCAAGATTATTTTCTTTCACGAGAAGCCAAAACAACCGATATGATGATTATGGTGAAGGGATTTTTCTCTATCAATCAAGCCTCTAACATTGGTGAATTCTTCCACATGACAAGGGATTTCTATGGTTCCTTTATGGTCAAAACCATATTCTTCTTCTGCCTCCTTGAGTAGTTGTATGAAGAGAGGGTGATTGAAGTATATAATTGGCACTACAAACCTTTGTTGTTCTTCTCCTTGACCTACCTTAATTGCAAGACATCCTTTTGGAACATGTCTATTCTCATGTTGCTTTTTCCCATAGTGATATTGTTGGTTATGTACTTGGCTATTCAAATGAAAATACTTAAAATTCTTCTCACTACCACCCATCTTTGCAAACCAAAACCAAAACAAAAAAATGTTAACAATGAAGTGTGAGACTTCAAAATAGTCATGCATCAATAAACACTTACAAGAAAAAAGATCATGTGTACGTACCTGTATTATTAGACACTTTTAGACGCGTGTTTCCTTATAGAATTCAGAAAAAAGCCAATGATGGGAGAATATGATTTGTAACATGAAGTGGGTAAGAGTGTAATTACTCAAATTTTGAGAGTTTGGAAGGTTGGACATTGTTGTTGATATACAATTGAGAAACCCATTACAAGCAATTGAGGGAAAAATTATAGACCAGTGTAAAAAATTTATATATCGTCAATCCATCACTCATCATTCATTTTTAATCATCATTAACTCTTTAGAAAAAATAATACAAATGAATAGTAAATGATATAGTGATTGCGTATAAATAATATATTCAAGACTTTATATCTATAATATATACAAAAAGGTTCTAGAACTATTTGATTTTCAACTAAGAGTTAGGGGAATCTACACCGTTTAATCTTGGCGGGTTTCATGATCATTGGCATATTTTGTGGACCAAACTTACTTCCAGAAAATTTAAATAAATTACTCGACATTTTAGTCATCTACTATAAGGAAATTTAATAGTTTAAATTTACTCACTAATTCAAAACGTTTAATTTTCTTAAAGTTGATAGCTAAGATATGTAATAAGTTGTTTAAATTTAATCTTGGAGTAAGTGAATCCCAAAACGATATATCACATATTAACGGTCCTAAATAGGAAAAGTAGGTGGAATCAGATGCATGCTGAGCTTTCTTATGTAACTTTACACCCTTTTGATTAAAGACATTTGTCATCATCATCATCATATGAGAGATTGAAATTCTAACATCTTAAATTGAAAATTTGAAATCTTTTTACTGATATGGTAAGCTGTTTCAATTGATTAAAGTATTTCATTAATTTTGATTTGGTGTGACTGGACTATTATTTTATTTAAGTTTGATTTATCATTTTAGTAAACAGTTTGATATTTAATTTATTACAGTAATCACGCAAGATTTCAAATTCTTACAATAATATTTTTTTTAAAGTTTGATTTACCAGTCCAATCTTGATGGCTTAATATAGGTAAATTGTTTAATGAATTAAAAGGAGTTGTGGTAAACAATTTTTAACTAAGGTCAATTTTACATTTACACTTACATAATTTTATTAATATCAGATCTAAATTTAACACCTATCTTATTTTTATGGTTCAAGTCCAAGATGACAGAGTTGTGCCAAGGAAACGAACAGAAGACCAACTCCTTCATGCATATTTCATTTGGCTTGGCTCGGTTTGAGGGGATATAGCTCAATTGGTAAAACTTCGCTCTTGCAATTGGGTTGAATGTCTAATTGTCCATACGGTAATATTTTTATTATTAATATTATGAGGTTTGCTAACATGAGTCCACTTTTTTCATGAAGGATCGTTTTAGTAATGCGTTCCCAAATATTTGGACAAAATTATCCTTACTTAAAAAATAAATAAATCTATTGTTAGGGTTGGTTTAGTAAACTAGTTTTATTAAGATTAAAAAATAACAACATCCTTATCATAAGCCCTCAAAATCTATGTCATTCACAATCCACTCCCAATGTCACCTCAGAGCAATTGTCGTCAGCAATTCAGGATTGATAAAGATGGGTCAAATTCAAGTATGAGTTAGTCCAAATAATTTATTATAGAATTATAAGTTGTTACAAATGATGAGATGATAAACTTCAATAATAACTAATGATATAAAAATAAACTATAGATAAACACAAATATAATAGAACAAACTAAATCCTAAATAAGATCATGTTTTATCAATCCAAATATATTTAACATGTCTCTTCAAGTTAAAGCCTAATAAACTTTAAGCTTGTTAGAAAGAATTCCATTCAAAATGAAAATAATCTAACTAATTAATTATATGGTTCCACAAAAACATTAGAAATGTATTGTAATTGCTAAATCTTTTGGTATAACCACCATGGAATGATCATTATTGGTGAGAAAAGAATTCATTGGTGACAAAATTCATCATTGAGAGAAAGTAGACCACTAAAATGATCATTGGTGGTGAAAGGAAATCCATTAATATAATCACCATCGAAATAATCGCCAATGAGAAAATAAATCACTACTAACATAATTTGTCAATGAGAGGAAAGAAGGGCCACCAAAATGATTGTCGGTGAGAAGAAAACTGAATGATATAATCACCATCGGAATGATCATCAATATGAAAGAAGTTAATACTCATATAATTTATCACTTTGAGAAAATGTATCATCGAAATGATCATCGGTATTATGAGAAAATAATATATATAAAACGAAGAAAATGTATTTTGTATTGGATCATGTTGTTTTTTGTTTCTTTGAATGACTATTGCATGAAATTTGGAATTATTAGGTTGAAGGAAAAAATGAATACTAACGATAAAGTGATGAAACAAAAGGAGATGACTAATTGGAGTTCTAAATTTTCGGTATCTCAATAATAGAATAGTGACCAAATAGGTCACAGAGGAAGAAAGCGCTCTAAATGGTCAAACTCTATGAGTTAATCCAAACAATTTATTATATAAGTTGAAGTTGTTACAAACGATAAAAATGATAAACTCGAATAATAACTAACATAATAAATATAAATTATAAATAACCTCAAATATAATAAATCATTAATAAGGTTAATCTAAATATATGTAAGATTAAGCATGAGAAGTTAAATGAAGATAGTTGAATAACTCTTATATTAGATAACTATTTGCGAAGAGTTGATATTGAATGAAGTTGGGTGAGAGAGGAGAGTGAATTTTAAAATGATGAACATAATTCAAAATATCTTTCTACATCTAACCAATAATATAAGGAAATAAAAAGAATTATTTAAGTAATAGAAATCCCAGCAATATCATAAACCAATAGTATTAATAATTTGGGTGAAAAACACAATTATGTATTGGGTCTATGGTCGAGTTCAGATTCAAAAAGTAACTCAATCAACATTTAGGGTCGAGCTAGCCCACATCGGGTTCGAGCTAAATCAGACCGGACTAAAATGTGTGGATACAATTTATGCATAACAAATTGTAGTCCAAATCCGCCCTAAGCTGATTGCGGATTGTGGTGGACCGATCCACATAATACTAAAAAATATTTATTTAAATTTTAACATAGTTAATTTATTTAATATATATATATATATATATATATCATTTGATATTAATGTATAAATTTTTTAACACACTTATTATGTCCAATGCAACCAAACTTACAGATCTAATGCATTGTGTTTGAGTTAAGACGTGATGTCAAGTCCACGTATGATTTATGACATAACTCATCTATTAAATATCTTATTTTATCAGAATCTCACTCCCTAACACAATATAATTTGTAATTTCACTTAATTATATAAATGAATACAATAAAAAATAATATCACTTTGGTTTATAATAATGATAGTATAGGCTCAAATTCAGAATAAATTTTATATGTCAAAGTATAACCACAATCGTAATATATTATCATTATTCTTTACTTATGTATAAAGATCATTTGTATGTTCTTTTTCAATACTTTCATTGTGAATTATTATGTCAAATTTGGTTGTGTGAAGTACTCTATGGTAAATAATTATGTTGTCTTTTAGTTTCGTTGTAAAAATTATTTTATTTATTATTTTTTTGTTGTAGAAGTTAAATCTAATTAAATATATGATTAAGAAAGGAAAAATAAAATCCGTATGATTTAATGTCTTCTAATTTGATTTGATACATTATTTTGTTACTATATATGCTTAAGAGGGTATTATACATAATAATAGGAAAAATAATATAATGTTTAACTTAATAACATTATTGTAATTTATACACATTTATGTTATAAACATTACTCTGTTTTTTATTCAAAGTTCATAACACTATTTATTATTTATTTTTTATTATAAGTTATTTTGTAAAATAATTTTCTTATTACAAACTCAAAGGTCCCAAAAAAAATTAAAATAAAGAAAAATGGGTAGCCCAAGCCCGACTTTAAATCTGGGGCTAGAAGGCCTGAATTCACTGAAAAATACATAATATGATACTCGAGCCCTATACATTTTTGGGTTTTAGCCTGACCGGATATCCTTATATTCAAAGCCCCTTTTTACTATTAGTAAGAACCTATTTCAATGAAGAATTGGAGTATCCTCTTTAAATATAATATCAGAAAGTATCCCTTGTGAACCTTAATATTCATAACTTTATTAACTAAATGACAATTGAGATATAATAGGTGAATTTTCAAATGGGATATGCATTTCAAATAGGTGCTCCAACTATAATGTATTTGATGGGATATCATGAAAATTGATCCACTAATTTCTTTTTTTATTCAAATAAAAGACAAAAAATAATGAATAAAAAGTGACATTCAATTAGACAATAAATCATCGAATGAGATAGCAAATTAAGAATATAAGGCCTGATCCACATCCTATTTTGGACACCATGTTCATCATAATAGAGATACAATATTTAATATAATTTGTAATAATTCTATATCTCCAGTGCCCAATATTTTCTCTACACTTACACACTCTTTTAATTACTTAAGAAAGATGCTAAACATATTTATTTTCATTTAATAAGAGAATATACTTTGATATAGCTTATAGTTAGAGATATTTGAAGAAACATATATATAACGAGAAGATCTGAAGAAAAAGGCAACGAACCTGACAACAAAAACATCATCATTATAAGAAGAAGAATGTAATGAAGTAAATTAAAAAGGAGATCATGATGAAACTTTTGTACCATGTTAAAATTGGCCAAAATACTTCATCATTACACTAATATGTACACACAATAAGAGTGAATATTCACCTTAATCGTTATAAAGTTTCATCTGTACCAATTTCATCATTAAAATACTAAAAATATAATGAGTAAATTGTCCTCACACACTCCCCGAGTTTTAGTGAAATTACACAAACCATTCCTAACTTTTTTGTCCTTACATGAACTACCCATAATTTTGTACATATGTTCACTGACTATCCCTGCATGATATAAAAATGTAATATTTTAAACAAAAAATGTATGATGTGTGTAATTAATTAAACAAAATATTGTATATTGGGTAGACAAATTCAAATAATATAAGAGTCAATGCGTCTTCATTATTTGACTCATTATAAAATAGTATAAGAGTTATTTAAACATTTATTTGAAATTATTAATGTATTTTTTAATGACATAAAAATAATAAAAAAACATTTGCTTTTGTATTATTTGAAGTGTTACACAATATACAATATTTTGTTTAACTTAATTACATTCATCACATGTTTTTTCTTTAAAATATTACACTTTTATAACATGCAAGGGTAGTAAGTGTAATGTATGTATAAATATATGGGTGGTTTGTGTAGGAGGGAAGGGTGGTCGGTGTAAGGACAAAGAAGTGAGGAGTGATTTGTGTAATTTCATTAAAACTCAGGGGTGTGAGTGTAATTTACTCAAATATAAATTATTATTTAAAGATCATGAATGTAAATAAACTTTTTTTTTGGGAGTTCTCCAATTTGCTGAAGATTGATTTAGTATAGGAAAAAATAATTAAGGGACGAAATTCAACCTTTACTCAAGATAAAATAATTTAAAAGCATAATGGAGGGATAGACGAACCAAACCTATATAAATAGAACTTACAGTCAAGATTGTTGCTATTTTGCAAATTGTGTCGAAGCTATAATTGAGGGGAATGAAGCCTGGTCCGATGATATTCTCACAAATATAGCTATGAGGTTAACTCTCTAACCATCTTTGGTTCAGATAAATGGTTACGGATCAGATCCTCAAACCAAACAACATTCCCCTAAAAAAACAAAGCTTCCTACTTGGTTTTTTCATCATCTCATCTTCTAAAATGACTAAGACCTAAGACCTTTTTTTTGTTTGTTTTCTATTTCTTTATGATCTTTTCTCATGCCACTCTCTTTTTACTCGTAGTCCCCCATGAGTCTAGCCTATTTTCAAGGGAGATAATATTGAAATATATATATATATATATATATATATATATATATATATATATATAAATAGATAGATAGAGAGAGGGAAATATTGGTGGTGGAGTTGAGGATCATGAGTTGAAGAAGGTGAGAAGAGATATAAAGAAGAAAATGAGTACAAAGACAACGAAATAAAAGACAAAATTAAGATTGGTGTAGGGTAGACCCTACCATCTGACTTCTCTCTCACTCGTATAAAGAAATGACCTTGACTCCATGCACCCCTTAACCCCTTTTCAACATAAATAATTTTAGAAAATATCAATTATAGTTTATAATTCTCTCCTAAGATATATTCATCTAAACTTCCCTTAAAAAAAAGTTGAAACTTTCTTTGATGATCTTTACACCTAAAATAGAAATCCTGCATACAAAATGTGATGTTAATCTTTTTCTTTCAGAATAATGATTCCAAAATTTATACCCTTAAACCACAAGAATCATTCATCCATCAAAGACAACATTGTTCGAGTTGGGTAAGATCATTACAAATGACAAAGTTTTACTTGTTAAGTATTTAACTCAATTACATTATTAAGGATCTGAACTTGAAACCTCTTATTAATTAATACATACTTGTTAACATGGTTGATATATTTTTATTCATACACTTATTACCCTACAAGTATTTTCTATGGATGTTTTTTAATATGGGTGTTATTAATGGAAACCCTAAAAGAATTATTTAAAAATTAAAAAAATATTTTAACATCAAACTTGGGATTGAGAATAAGAATGCAAAAAAGTAGAGTATAAAATTATTGAAAAAACTATTATATTGAAAATATAAAAATGTCACGCATGCTTCTTAGTTTTCAATTGAAACATTCTATTTAGCATTCTTATCATTAAGAAAACCCAAAAAGAAAACTTTTCCCTTTCTTAATTGCTCTTAAGGTGAGCATATTTGGGGTGAACAAAATATTATTTTATCTGCTCACCTGATTTTGTCTTATTATGATTGGACTTGTATGTGTTTGAATTTGATTGGGTTTATATTTTTATTCAAAAATTAGACTCAATCAATGTTTATGTCAGATAAAGGACAAGCATGGTCTGATTCAACTGTCTCATAGCTAGTCACTTATGACTTCTGTTTATATGTATATATTCAATTGTGTATATATTAATGACATGTTTTTGGCCCAAAATATATAATGCATTACATAATGTATTTTGTTGCAATAACATCTATTAATATGATTTCATATTTGTAATTGTTTTTTTGTAGTTATTTAATACAATCTTGTGTAAATGATTTATTGGCATACTTCATAGATCATTCTATATCATTAATTCTTTAACTTTTCATCATATATATACATACATAGAAATGCTTATCAATAATATATTATTTCATATGTCGAATTAGATATTTATAATAATAATTAATATTGATTTTTTTTAATCTAAAATGCGTTATATTTAATCGACTCTAACATTCAGTTCAAAAACTAATTCAACTAATATTTATAGTTAGATTAGCTTTAAGTTTAGGACCTATTTCAAATTCAAAAAATAATTCTATATTAATATTTAGGACGAGAGAATGAAGTTTTACACAATCCATTATGGAGCACGACATGATTTTAGGGCATGGGCTTATGATGGTGGAGCCTCAGTCAGCATTGATGTTTGAGACAGATAAAGAAGCATTGTGAACCGTAGGATTGATTGGATGGAGAAAAACAAAGGTCCATATCAATGTTATTAAAACCGTATCGGTTATCAAACCGGTCAAAGTACTGACATAGTAGTACAGTGGTTCAGTAATTAAACCGCATGTCGGTTAAACCGGACATACCTCCTTATATATATGTAAACCTATAACAAACAAAATTCAAATAAGTACCTAGGTATTCAGATTTATAATTCATATTCATAATCTACTTCAAATTCACACAAACAAAAACATTAAGTATTTAACAAAATCAAAGTCTAAAGTGCAAAACATATATCAATCCAAAATTATCACTTAACAAACGCAAAATACAAATAAATGACACAAATATCAATCCTTAAAGTTGAATAATTGGTAAAGAATTGAGAATTTGAAATGTGAGAAAGTGTATTTTCACTTTTTAGGGATGAAATTTAAAAAAATATATACAAACCGGCCGGTTTGAATCGGTTCACCAGTTTTGACCGGTTCTCTTGCGTGTCCGGTACAACAGCCGTGTCGTACCGGTTAGGGGTCTGATTCATCAATTTTCCGGTCAAACCAGCCGGTACGACACGATTTTCATTACACTGGCCCAGATTGAGGAGCAAATAATTGAGATTGAAAAGGCATCAAAACTAAACCTGAGCTAACAATTGAGTCAAAGAAGTGGTTCAGTTATTGAGATGCCCGATAATAGAAACCCTATTTTCTTTCTTTTATCAGATAAATTAAAATATATTTTTCATTTTATAAGTGCCATTTTTTAAAGAAAGAATTATTTGACAATAATAATAATAATAAAAATAAATAAGAAAAAGTAACCTCGTCTGGCGTGTTACTTTTGGGAAAGGAATTGGAGGGAGTTGCGGAGAGAGATGAGATGAGAAGGGGTCCCATCTCCACACTCACTTTTTTTCTCCATCATCTCATCATTGCTCCTACTTCTTAATAAGTTTAATAACAATGTTAATAATTGTTATTCCATATTGTTTAAGGAGAAAACATCTATTCCAATCTTAACCATTCAATTTTAGAAAACTCAATAGTTTAGATGTACTCACCAATTCAAACCATTGGATTTCCCAATAATGAATGATCATGATGTTGAGTAAGTCTTTTCCACTTACTTGAATAAGTTAATCTCTCCCCTATATTAAATAATGATGTTTTCATGGAAGTTCTAAACTTCTGTTTTTCAAAATTACTTTTATGCTTTTTATTACTAAATATAATCAGAGAATATCAGTAATTACTATTAGATAGGACTGAAAATGGAACGAACTTAGGTTTACATAAGATTTACATAGGTCGAGATTCAACTCAAGTTCGAAACAAGCAATATTTCCACCTTGAATTCGCTTTGATTGTGAGTAATTTATGTAATTTTATGTTTCTTTCTTACAATCTTATATATTATTTAGGCAATGAATAGGAGAAAAAATTATAAAACACAATTTAAAGTTTTAAACACAATTTAAATTGACTATTAAGCACAACTTATTTTTCAACATTAGGATGAAAATTTATTTAGTACAAACTCTTCAATCAACATAATATAATTGCATAACAATATAACATCACATCATTGCTTAACAATGTAACTTCATTGTTTAAAAATACAACAATCACATTTATGAATTAATATGGTATTACAATTATGAATTAATAATGTAACATTATAATTATGATTAACATAATATTAGAATTATGTTGCTATATATGTAACAACAGGGTCTGAGTATCTCATTATCCGGATCTATATCCATCCAACAACAGATCTCAAAATATCGGGTCTCAATTACCTACCGATCCAAAAACACGGACCTATACCCAACTCGTTGCAAATATTATTTGCAGGTACCCATTAGGTCCGGGTAACCGTTGTCATCCTTAATTTAAGAGAGAGAAATGCATGCAATAACAATATAAGAGTATTATACATTGTCACTGCATCATCTATCATCTATTTAATTCAATATTATCAAGAATGTACTAGATAGAGGGTTTGACAGAATTAAAGATTAAATCATTCCTAAAAAGCCAAATAGCCCAAATAGTAGCCAACCAAATGACACTCCAAAGTTTCGAATATCACCGATGAGTTATCATGCTCATGTGAGTAGTAAAATGGTGAATGGGTTGAAGAGGTAGAGCAATATTGATGTTCAACCAATTATGAAGCAGCTGCCAAACTGAAAAAGTGAGATTGCAAGAGGTGAAAAGATGTTGAGAAGTTTCTGCACGCTCGTTGCAAAAGGGACATAAAGAATTTCCTCCGTGTGCTAAAGGTATCCGCCCGCCCTCATGAGAAGTGTATCCATAGTCGGTACTTGATAGACTATCCTGAAAAAATCTCCATACAAAGGTAGTGACTTTTAAGGGAGCTTTGAATTTCCAAAGGTGTTGAAGATGATTGTTGTTGATATTGCTGGCCGAGAATGTCATAAGCACATCTTGTTATACTTTTATAACATATTTTCATGAGCCTTTAATGGTTCATAAGAACCCTTTAGGATCTTGACATTATGACATTCACATGTGATAAATGAAGAGATTGAGAAATACCTGGTTCCATAGCAATATATCTTCTAGTGCACTTTCTGGTTGATTTCGTTCTCACCTCTCTGCCTTCCCTTTATGCGTTCCTTGATGATTAGGAACTCAGTTTCCTTCCTTCTCTTTGTGACACTACACTTTCTTTAATTCAGCCACTAATACTTTGAGTTCTCTTTATGTTTGTTTCTGGTTATGAGATTGTAAAATGGCATTGCTTTTCTGATATGTGAGTGTCTCTCTTATAGAAGGAGAGTAGGAGGAGTTGTAACTCCTCCTCTATCATGGAAACTTCCATTCATGAAGTGAGAGGGGAGGGAGTTACTCATAACCCCCACTAGTTTGACTCATGAATTGCCAACCATCATCACATTAGGCACTTTACTCAAACTAGTAACTTTTAAGCACATGGATCACTTGATTGCTGAAATAATCTAACAATCTCCCACTTGGTCAATGTGATGACTTGAAGATTCATAACTTTAATTGCGCACTTTAATTGAACCTTACAAATCACCATCCTTGATTGAATTGAAATGGTTGAATCACGGCGGTCACAAATTATGTGAGGCAACCTGATCCCTTCCATGTATCACAACCAACTCAACTCAATTAACTTTAATTTGAGTTTTCATTTACCTTTCGAAAACTCACTAAGTTATCTCATTAAAACCATACAAGTACAATCTTTAATATGGATAACTTGAACTTTAATTACGGAAATGAAACTTTCATTGAATTCAAATGTGTCATACAATAATAAGCAAACATCTAAACATGTATATATACATTAGGTATTATCACATTAACAAGGACTTATCTATAACGCCCATCCTTTCTACATGGCCAATGTAAATTTTGGGCGACAATCCCTTAGTTAACGGATCCGCTACCATTAGATCGGTACCAATATGCTCTATAGACACCTTCTCTTTCCGTACTTCTTCTTTAACTGACAGAAACTTTAAGTCCATATGTTTGGTACCTCTGGAATATCTGTCATTCTTAGAGAAGAAGACAGCTGCAGAATTATCACAATAAAACTTCAGCGGCCTAGCTACACTGTCTATAATGCCAAGCCCTGAAGTAAAGTTTCGCAGCCACAATGCATGGTTTGTGGCCTCAAAGCATGCCACAAACTCAGCTTCCATGGTGGACGTAGCAATTACGGATTGTCTACCGCTTCTCCATGATATGGCTCCTCCAGCCATTAAGAAGACATACCCAAATGTAGATTTCCTTGAGTCCACACATCCTGCATAGTCTGAATCCGAATAACCGATCACCTCAAGATGATCTGACCTTTTATACGTGAGCATGTGATCCTTAGTGCCTTGCAAATATCTTAGAACCTTCTTTGCAGCCTTCCAATGGTCCATTCCGGGGTTACTTTGATATCGGCCTAACATTCCAACAGCAAAGCTGATATCCGGCCGAGTGCATGTCTGAGCATACATTAAACTCCCAACCACTGATGCATAGGGAATAGATTCCATTTCCTTACGTTCCAAATCATTCATTGGACATTGTTTTTCACTAAACTTGTCCCCTTTCTGGATTGGAACTATCCCTGCGGAGCACTTTTCCATTCTGAATCTCTCTAATACTTTATTGATATATCCTTTCTGAGACAATCCCAACAATCCTTGTGATCTATTACGGAATATTTCTATTCCTATCACATAGGATGCCTCACCCATATCTTTCATTTCAAAATTATTAGAGAGAAACTTCTTTACATCATGTAACAATCCTTTATCATTTGTAGCAAGCAGAATGTCATCAACATATAGGACTAATATTATAAACTTGCTTCCACTAACTTTCATGTAGATACACCGGTCAACAGTGTTTTCTACAAACCCATATGACGTAATGGTATCATTGAACTTTATATACCATTGTCTGGAAGCTTGTTTTAGTCCATATATTGACTTATTTAATCTACACACTAGATTTTCCTTTCCTGTGGTCACAAATCCTTCGGGTTGGTTCATATAAACTTTCTCGTTTAAGTCACCATTCAGAAAAGCGGTCTTTACGTCCATTTGGTGAAGCTCTAAGTCATAATGAGCCACCAAAGCCATAACAATTCTTAAAGAATCTTTCTTAGAAACTGGAGAGAAAGTTTCTTTATAATCAATGCCCTCCTTTTGAGTGAAACCTTTGGCGACAAGTCTAGCTTTATATCTTTCAATGTTGCCTTTCGAGTCACGCTTGGTCTTAAAGACCCATTTACAGCCAACTCGTTTTGAACCCTCAGGCAACTCAACTAGATCCCAAACTTTATTATCGTCCATTGATTTCAACTCTTCTATCATAGCATTGTGCCACTTTTCAGAATTGTCAGTTTCCATGGCTTGTATGAACGAGACTGGATCTTTATCAATGCTTAAGTCACATTCATGTTCAAGTGAATATACAATGTAATCA
This sequence comes from Lupinus albus, assembly GCA_009771035.1. NCBI lineage: Eukaryota > Viridiplantae > Streptophyta > Magnoliopsida > Fabales > Fabaceae > Lupinus > Lupinus albus. The sequence goes on along the minus strand of CM020013.1, from coordinate 473,260 downwards.
TTAGAAATAGCTGGTCTTCTTTGCCTTTCAGACCTTCTTAATGCTATTTCTTGCGGTTCTTCCATCACTTGATCATTAATGACTTCATTAATCGGTTCATTAACTATTTGTTCATCATGTGGGTTTTGGATATTATCTTGTTGTCTCTGAGAGTTATTAGACGGTAATATAACTAAAGGAACAACAACCTGAGGAGACATCTTCGGTGAAGAAGATTTATCTGAAGTCTCTATAATATCCACCTTTCGTGATTTATCACTCCCACTGATTTGACCATTCTCAATGAACCTAGCATTACCAGACTCAACTATTCTCGTACTATGGTTAGGACAATAAAATCTGTACCCTTTTGACTTTTCCGGATAGCCGATAAAGAAACCACTAATGGTTCTTGCATCAAGCTTCTTTTCATGTGGGTTGTGCACCCTTACTTCTGCTGGACAACCCCAAACGTGGAGATGTCTCAAACTGGGTTTCCTTCCAGTCCATAACTCATAGGGAGTTTTAGGAACTGCCTTACTAGGAACCCTATTCAGCAGATACGCAGCGGTCCTTAATGCGTACATCCACAACGATAAAGGTACATCACAATGATTCAACATTGATCTAACCATTTCCATTAAAGTACGATTCCGCCTTTCAGCCACACCATTTTGTTGCGGTGTATAAGGCATAGTGTACTGAGCACATATGCCTCGACTTTCGAGAAACTTTGCAAATGGTCCTGGACATTGTCCATTCTCATTATATTTTCCATAATATTCACCACCTCTATCAGACCTTACAACCTTAACCTTCTTTTCAAGTTGCCGTTCAACCTCATCAATGAATACCTTTAGAACATCCAATGATTGAGACTTTTCATGCAACAAATATAGGTAACAATAACGTGAGTAGTCGTCTATAAAAGTGATGAAATACTTTTCACCACCCCAAGATGGAACATCAAAAGGACCACAAATATCTGTGTGTATCAATTCAAGAAGTTTGCTACTTCTTGTGGCTGAGTTCTTTGATATGTGTTTAGTTTGCTTTCCTTTAATGCAATCTAAACAAACATCTCAATCGCCAAAATCCAAAAGAGGTAATATATCACTTTTAGTTAACCTCATTATCCTTTCTTTGGATATATGGCCTAATCTTTTATGCCACAAGTAAGCAGAATTCTTATTATTAAAATCTTTAAGCTTGCTACTTACTTCATGTTCAACATTAAATAAAGATTCCTTAAATTTAAAATCAAGATTGAAACAATATAAACCATTCATTAAAGTACCAGAACCAAAATAGTACGAATGTTTATACAATTTAAAACCAGAATGTTCAATCTTAAAATTAAATCCTATACAATCCAATCTAGCAACAGAAACCAAGTTCCTGGCACATTCAGGAACATAAAGACACTTTTCTAGATCTAAATAGTTTCCACTATCTAGGATCAATCTATATGTTCCAATTCCATGAACTCGTGCCTTCATTCTGTTCCCCATGTAGAGAAACTTCTCACTTTCCTGGGTTTGGATTGAAAGGAATCCCTGCACAATATGTGACACATGAGTTGTTGCACCAGAGTCTAACCACCAAGTATTATTAGGAACTTCAGTAAGAAATAGTTCATCTATAACGGAAACAAAAAGTTTACCTTTCTTTTCGAACCATTTCTTCCTTTTAGGACAATCCTTTTTGTAGTGTCCATTCTTCTTACAGAAGAAACACTTCATCTCTTTATGGATTTTCCCATCTTTAATGGGAATCTTTTCCTTCCCCTTTCCTTTGTTCCTATTACTTGGCCTGAATCTGCTAGTGCTACATGGCTCCTTAATGGTTAAATGAATGGAGTCATTCTTAATTTTCTTTAATCTCCCTTCCTCCTGAACAAGCATGGCCTTAACTTCCTGAAAATTCCATTTTTCCTTTATGGTGTTATAATTCACCTGGAATTGGCCAAACTCAATAGGAAGAGAGTTAATGATGAACTGTACTAAGAATGCTTCTGTCACCTCCATTCCCATGCCTTTCATTTTTGCAGCCAGATTTGCCATGCTAGTTACATGATCATGAATGGGCTGCGACCAATCAAACTTCTTGGTCGTCAGCTCTGTCATGAGATTTCCCACTACAGACTTATCAGTAATGTCTGATTGGGAGTACTCCTTGATCATTCTCATAAATTCCCTTGCATTATCCGTCTTAGGCATAGACGGCTTGACATTGTCAGAGATTGACATTTTCATCAAGCTTAGGCTCAACCTGTTTGACCGCTCCCAAGCCTCATATAGAGTCTTGTCTGCCTCCGAGCTGTTCTCAGTTATGGTTGGCACATCATCCATAATGATGGCTAAGTCCAACTCCATTATACCCAGTGAGAACTGGATCTGTTCGGACCAATCAGCGTAATTCAGTCCGTTGAACTTGACACATCCATTGCCTAAGGCAAATGCATTGAATGAAGTTGTAATAAGACATGCTCACACTTTAGTGCTTTGAATAAACTTTTATGGATTCAAACTAAACTTTTATCAATGCACTTAATTTATCTTTGGATAAAATTTAAATGCATTAGACCTTACTAATAATGTCTCATATTATTCTTTAATGGTAATTAATCATATTTTCTAAACATACATGTTATCTTTGGATAAACAAGCACAAACAAATATGACTAAAACTTTAATGTCATTAAATACATGCAATAATCCACCTTTGGGTGATCATGATATGCATTATGATTTAATGAACAAACATTATCCTTATGACATCATAATATTAGTTACTTGCAATGATCCACCTTTGGGTGATCAAAATATGCATCATAGTTAACAAATAAACACAATTAATAATCCACAAAATTGCACTGTTTCTTGTTAACAAATATTGCATTGTTTCTGTTGAAACACGTGAATACAGTAGTTGCATTGTTTGCATTGTTTCTAAACAATTATAATTGCATTATAACAAATATTGCATTATAACAAATATAGTTCAAACACGTGAATACAATAGTTGCATTGTTACTTCACCACTGTCTAAAACACATAGCATTAAAAGCATTTTTCTAGCATGAAAACAGCAACCTGGTTCTTTTAAAAAATAAAGCCATCAACGCACGGCAATGCTTTTAACATATATATTCACTTAGTTATATATTGATATATGTCATTCATACTATTCATATATGACATATAAGAACATGATTTTCATACTGTTTTATATAAGAATATCATTCATATATGTTAATCAACATATGATTCAATTTCATAAACACAAGGAATGTCATGATGTCACTAACCTGATGCTCTGATACCAATTGTTATACTTTTATAACATATTTTCATGAGCCTTTAATGGTTCATAAGAACCCTTTAGGATCTTGACATTATGACATTCACATGTGATAAATGAAGAGATTGAGAAATACCTGGTTCCATAGCAATATATCTTCTAGTGCACTTTCTGGTTGATTTCGTTCTCACCTCTCTGCCTTCCCTTTATGCGTTCCTTGATGATTAGGAACTCAGTTTCCTTCCTTCTCTTTGTGACACTACACTTTCTTTAATTCAGCCACTAATACTTTGAGTTCTCTTTATGTTTGTTTCTGGTTATGAGATTGTAAAATGGCATTGCTTTTCTGATATGTGAGTGTCTCTCTTATAGAAGGAGAGTAGGAGGAGTTGTAACTCCTACTCTATCATGGAAACTTCCATTCATGAAGTGAGAGGGGAGGGAGTTACTCATAACCCCCACTAGTTTGACTCATGAATTGCCAACCATCATCACATTAGGCACTTTACTCAAACTAGTAACTTTTAAGCACATGGATCACTTGATTGCTGAAATAATCTAACACATCTACCACATCTCATCGAGTACTAGTTGGATTTATCATGTTGTCATTCTGAATAGTCAAGTGTGTTTCCCTATGTTAAAGTTTCTGCAAAAAAGAGTTGGTTAGTTCATGTGCCCAAATAAAAAGTTGACGTCTCCAAGTGAAGTTCCAAAACCTATTGAACAAGTTAGTCGGGCTAAGTCAATTGTATCAAAAGCTTGTTTTAGTCCCATCCCCAACACGGAGAACAACACAATGCAGAAACTTGTCATTTTGTAATATCAAGAAGCAGGTAACTAATTAATGGGGACAATTTGGTAGACATTTATTTGATGACATTCTTTACCACAGTTATAAAAGCATGACGCAGACGAAACTCAAAAGCAGCTTCATAAAAGCGTAGAGATCATGGATCAATCATGAGTAAAATAACTTTACTAGCTAATAGCTTTTACTATTATCAACAACTTTTGGCGATTGGTAATGACAAGAATTCTTGTAATATTTTTTTTGAGTTAAACGAGGTCAAAACCTTACCTTTATGGAAACTCTATGTGTCGGTGCAATTATTCAATCACCGAATACTAATTGCGACGTTAAGAGCATTGGAGTTAAAGAATGTTTTTTCTATTATTAGTGTAATATGTGCATGGTTCATGCACTGGGTCACAGGGAAGGACAATGTTTAATTTGGATAACATCATGTATGGCTGGAACATATGGTAGGCCATGCTCATGGTAAATATAGATACATCATCTGTCCTCTGTTTGTTTCCATACATAATAAGAGAGTAAAATGCTAAATTAGTTTTTCGAAAATACAAGAACCATTAACTTGGTTCCTCCAAAAAACAATGTGAATACTTGTATCTTGGAGGTAAGGGTGGAAATAGGTGATAAGGGCCAAAATACATCTATTTTTCATCATTTTTCATAACATTTATCTTGATTATTCATGACCGAAAATACAACTTATAACTTCTTTTTTCAAATAAAATATATATTATAATAGCTAATACCACCTTGTGTTTATAGTCATTTCAATTTCAAGAAATAAAATACTTATCAACATTAAAAGAGAAGGATAAAGTCAAGTGTCAAGCAAATAAGCAACAAAAGCCAAAATGGAACAAAACTAAATCAACCCGCTAGGCGTGACATGCTATGCGCCAGGCTGATGTGCATGAGTCATGATTGCTTCAGCTTGAAGAAAGAGCAAACCCATGCATGAAGAAAGCAGCTAGGCGGTCCCAAAGAGGAGCCAAATGTGACTTAATGACCAAGTAAGGCCAGCCATGCATGATGTTACCTATGATGCAAGACAGTTAGGAAAAAGCGAGAGGTATCACCATGCATGCGCATGTAGAGGCTAGGCTAGGCAACACCTTAGCTTAGCCCACGTAGAATAGACTCAACCATAGACTGGATCAGAGGGTAGGCTCAGTGGGTGCTAACTAGCAACTTGGCGAGGCAGCCCGAAGCAGACCAACTTGGTCAGATTGTAGGCGCCAAGCGCCTAAGGAAAGGGGCTCGACGGACTATAGAAAATCTATAAATATAACTTTTTCCCAAGCTTAATATACATTGCAATTTCATCAATTCCTTCACATACATTTCTTATATATTTATTCTTAGCTTTGGTATTTTTAAGTTTCCCTTAGGAAATTAGGAGGGAATTGAGTTGGCAAATGATGTGCAAATACTTGATTTTGTAATATCATTTGGAACCAAAAGCCTCCAATCTTTGGATGGCTAATACTCCTAAATGACTTAGGCTATGGTGTATCATTTCTTATTGTTTATATTAATCCTGATTTGGTATTACAAGTTTGTAAGTATCAGAGTGCAACTAAGGGGGGGGTGAATTAATTGTCTTAAAATAATGGTCACTTTTTCTGCAAAACTAAAGATTAAAGTGCAGCGGAAAATATATGCAGAAAATAATAATGAAAGAGATAAGGGAGAAGAGAATACACAGTGATTTTTATACTGGTTCACCTTCTTGTCCACCGAATGTTACGTCCAGTACTCTTGCCACACAAGAGATTTTTCCACTAAGAATTATGAGTTCTAATTACAATATCTCACCCCGAGATTTCTATGTACCTTACACACTCCCTAATTCTTATTCACCCTTGGAAAACACCTTTCCAAGTGATTCTATTCCCCTTTCGTTTCACACCCCGTGAAAGAAAGTAATCAACAATAATGAAGAATTTACAACAGTGACAGATTGCCTTTACAAGTATGAAATTTGTATAACTTGCAATCCAATCAACTCTTGTATACAATAAGTAATAATGCTCTTGAAATCTTTTGAAACACTCTTTAAGCAACTTAAGAAATTAACTTTGAAAGTCTAAGTACTGAGTTGCAAAAGAGTAGTGAAATAAGATTAAAACTTTGAGAGCTTTCTGAAAGTGTATGTAAATTGTATATGAAAGTTGTGTTGAATTGTCTATTTGTGTTTGTGAGTTTAGAGCCTTTATATAGACTTCCAAAACACCCTAGGTGTCTTTCTGAAAGTGTATGAGTTGTTTGGAGTGAAGGGATTTCGTTTGGAGTGAAACCTTTTCACTTTGAAATCTGAAAACTCTTCCAACAGCTCTCAGTAATCGATTACTGACTTGGGTAATCGATTACCCAATCAATACTGTTAACAGCTATTTGAAAATTTACACAGTGTAATCGATTACTGGATTACTCAAACAACACTGTTTGACAGTTTTGTTATTTTTCTTCGTGTAATCGATTACACTACTTTGGTAATCGATTACCTTGTTTTCTAAACATGGTAATCTGTTACTCAAAAATCTGTAATGGATTACTCATAGCTGTTAGAGGTTTGAAAACTCTTTTCTCACACATGTAACCTGTTACTTAAAAGAAGTAACCTGTTACACACTATTTTTGAAAATTGTTTTAACAAATTCTAAAGTGTTTCAACTTTTCTTAAAAAATGGTTTGAGCATTATAACATTGTATATACTAAGAGTTTTAGGATAGAAGTACCTATAAAGACTTAGTCTATTGTTTTGAAGCTTTGATCTTCTTTGTCTTCATAAGTAGTCTTCCTTTTCTTCTTTTTGGTGATGTTTGTGTCTTCATCAAAACCGTGTCAGGGTCAGAAGCAGAGATCTTCTTCACAAAGTTAAGTGTTTTCATTCATTATTTTATTCCATCTACTCTTAATGCTTATTTTAGCTTGATCACCTAAAATAAGTTTTCAAAGATCCAAAAAGTCTTTTGTTGGATGAAATAACAAATATTCACCCAGTACAATGGCAGACTTGAATATTTGCCATTTCCAAGCATACATTTTAAGCAACTTGCATTCAAGATTACCAAATATCTCGGAAGCCGGAATAAGTGGCGACAATCTTGTTTCTTTCCGAGGATATTAGAGTTAGGTGTATCAGCTTCTCCTTAATGGCCATAGGCCAAAAAATACATTTTCATCTTAGATCAAAGGTAACTCATTGAGATTTCAGGACATATCAAAGTTATATATTTCATAACTTATATCTTTTAATATACAAATATTTCAATAGTTGTATTAAAGACTGGATCAGATTTCCTTCTATCTCAACCTCTCACTAACATAAGCATGAATTTATCATGAGAAGGAATACAAATTTTTTGTCCCCATTTTTTGTCTCATTCCATATCCAACTCATTTAAATCTAGACATATGGTTATTAATATATTACTTTTGATAAATAAAATTAAAATAAAATGTTATTTTTTTTATTTAATGGCAAATTTTACAGAAAGATTAAGAAACAGAGGATATGTCGGTTCCATAACATGCCACAAAGCCTATAGCTGTAGCCATAAATAAGTATTGTCAATTTGATTTAAGCTAACAAACAATCTATTATAGTGAAATATCAAATTTTAATCCAAACATTATAAATCCATTCCTCAAAACCCAACAAAAACAACTAAGCAAACTCATACAACATTATATCCAAATTAGAAAGTAATTATTAAAGCCTAGGCACTAGTGCATGTGCTGTTTCACATTTGCTTCAATGATGCAAACACGGTCTTAAATAAGCCCTTAAATAATTGCACCATCTTAGAGTACTCTTTGATAGATATGAATAATAAAAAAGAAAAATTAAAACATGCGTTTAACAAAGTGATTAAAGAAAAGCTTAAGAAAGAAACGGCACGTATGCAATGATTGGGCCAAAAATTAAGATTGAAGTTATCTGAATTACACACTTCAACCACTTTATAAATCACATTTAATCATCATTATTATTGTATCACCGATTATTCATATTTAATCATCCAATATTAAATTTAAGTAATTTTATACAAATAAATAATAGATAATATACTTACTATATTTAAATATTTATATTGACAATATATATTACACTAATTAAGAGAAAATGATGTATATATTACGGTATAAGATATTTTTACACTGTCACTGCACCATCCACCATTTATATTTAATTATTATTGACTCTTAAATTAAAGTAATACAAAAAAAGATGGATGATATACCCACTATGTATAAATCTTTATATTTTTCAATACATAGATATTATAGTGAATTATATATATCCATGCCTGGTGGAGAATTGAATATCTTATAACAACCCCTTGTTGTATATCTCAGTAGCAGAAGGCAATAATGGGCAATGAGAAATTATTATATTTGGTGTAGGACACTTAATTTGGTAAAGCATTAAAGTTGAGACATAAACTGTTCCATTTTCCTTTGCCCATTTCTTTTGCCACTAGTTCTTTAACATTGGTCTTGTCTGTCTCTACTTTTTTCAATGATCCTTTACTTCCCTTACTTACCTCCACAACCAATACTTAGAAGTTAGATCAATTGTATCTTCAACAATTTGGGAAGAAAATGAACCAAGAAATGAATGGGGTTGAGGTAGAGAAGGTGCATAAGAATATTGTGCATGATAGGGTTGATTATGTGTTTAAGGTAGTGGTTATAGGAGATTCTGCAGTGGGGAAAACACAAATATTATCAAGGTTTGCAAAGAACAAGTTCTACTTTGACTCAAAGTCAACAATTGGTGTTGAGTTCCAAACTAAGACTGTAACAATTAATAACAAAATCATCAAGGCTCAGATCTGGGATACTGCTGGCCAAGAAAGGTTCATTTCTTCTTTCTTTCTCTCACACATTTGATAAATGAGTTTTCATATATATATATATACTCTCTTATAAATCCTACATTATTATATTTTACAATGTGGTGCATGTCAATTTTACTTTAATACCCTACTATATATCATATAAGCATTACTAAGTATGATGCTGACTTTAGCTATATGGATATTTTATTTTCTTTTTCATGATTTTAGTGCAAAAGTTAAATTACTTGTAGAAGAAGAATGGAATGAGGATCAACTGTCCCAAATCGTATCTTCAACCATGTTTCATCCAATTAAATTATGTTATTTATTAGAAAAATGAGTAGTGAGAACCAAAATTTAAATTATATATGTTATTTTATATTATGTGTCAAAGTCTAATTGAATTAGACAAGGTTGGGAACATGTGATCTTCATCAAGAAGAATGAGATGGATCTTACTTACTTAAAAAGGGTGGCCAGACTCTAATGAAATTAAAATCGCAAAATGGGTTTGCTTTAGATGGTAAATGTGATTTAAGCAACTTTTCCACATTTGACAATGCTAGAATAACTCCCACTCCCAAAAAATAGTGTTATAAAAATTTGACATAATTAGTTAAGTTATAGCATGACATAATTCAAGCTAGCCCATTATAGGAGTTTCCTTATCCATATAATCATCTTTTAAATCAGACTTTCACACTTATCATATAGTTTTTAAACAAACATAATAAATATGCTTTATGCATAAAATTATTGAAATAACATTCCTTGTATCACAAAATGTTTTACTCCACATATAAAAAGATTTGTGGTTCTTCAAAAACAATTAAAATTTAACAAATTACAATGTTTTGATACATTACAAACATTTAGTACAAGGAGTGATAATATACAAGTGATTTTCTCCCAACATTGTTAGATATTATAGGAAGTTATCTTAATTGGTTATTCAAATAAGTTTATATACACTGAATGAAAATTTGTATTTTGTTTTTGGGTGCACATAAATTATGAAAATTTGACATTATATTATATATGTTATAAAATTTCATTGCTTGCATTAGGTATAGGGCAGTGACAAGTGCATACTATAGAGGTGCATTAGGGGCAATGTTAGTATATGACATAACAAAACGACAATCGTTTGATAATGTAGCAAGATGGGTTGAGGAACTAAGAACACATGCAGATAATTCCATTGTGATAATGTTAATTGGTAACAAAGGTGACCTTGTTGATAAGAGAATTGTACCTACTGAAGATGCACTAGAGTTTGCAGAAGATCAATGTCTCTTTTTCTCTGAGGTTTCAGCTCTTAGTGGTGAAAATGTGGAGAGTGCTTTTATCACATTGTTACAAGAGATCAATAGGGTAGTGTCTAAGAAATCATTGGAATGTTATGGTCATGGAAAAGGTAATGGTGATGCCACTCTTAAAGGGTCAAAGATTGATATCATTTCAGGTCCTGATTTGGAGATTAGTGAAATCAAGAACTTATCTTCATGTTCATGTTAATATTGTTATTCATTGTGTTTTTGCATTGTTTATTTTATATTTCTTCTGATTTATGCTTAATTTGTCTTTATAGAAATAATGAAATTATTGCTTAAAAAAAAGGTGTCTTAAAAGTTATAACTCCTAAACTGATGAAAGGAGGTTTTATATATTCTTATTCTTATCAACCCACTCCTAAACTCCAAAATCTCTTACCTATATGTTTAGAAACACTTATATTTTAATCTAAATCTTATGAGATGAGATTTACCTAATGTGTTGGTTTAGTGGTGTAAGTCTCGCCATATCCCGATAAAGACCAAAAAGGGTTCGATTCCTGTGACCGATACTTGTTGGGAAGGGTAATCATGCATCCTGAAAGTGAATAACTCTTTATCAATAGGGTGAAAGATACCATTAGTAGTACAAAAAAAACTTATAAGATTTAGGAAGTAATCATCATATTAAATTTTCATCTCTTTATCACATTTGTAACCCCACTTCCCTACAACTAATTTCTTCTAAAAACAATATCTCTTATCCAATTATGCATTCACAAATTAAGATCAAACATTTAAAGAACATTAGTTATATCACAGGTTCAACTTCTATAAAAACTTTTTTCTAATCTGAAACTGAAATTTCTATAGAGGCATGAATTCATATGCAGAAAAGATTCAATGTTTGATCCTAAAAATCTAAGGCCATGGCAACTTTAGGCTTCTAATAAATGAACTATTTCAGTTTTCATTTAACATGAAATATTTCTGTCACATGTAGAATGCGAAAATAGCTTCTAAATTCTAGTACTTATATTTGGCATTCTAAAGTTAATTACAATATGATATTTTTCCTTCAAAAATTATTTGGACAAATTAACACAACATCCTCAATATTAAAACATTGTGAAGTAAAACATCATGCTATTGACATCATCATGGATCTAAAGTGTGGAGTTTGGGGTCTTTAATTTTCGAGTTTGAAGAGAAAAGATGGGTTGGGCTGAAGTGAGTAGAGCCCAAAACATTTTAATTCTTAATTATTTTTAATCTTTCAGCTCATGTCTTATCATACTTCATATGGTATTCTATTTTTATTCTATCCCCCACCATCAAATTGACATCAAAGAGAGCAAGTATCTTTAACAAAATTATTATGATTTCTAAGCAAGTATCTTTAACAAAATTATGTTTTCTAATTTATTATGATTTATTTATTAAACAATAAACTACCTTATATTTTATTTTATGTAAATCAATTATAACAATTATAATAATTGATTTAATTTAAGAAAAATAATGAAATGTTAAGATAAGAATAAATAATAGAATTTCATTGTTGTTATATTCTTATTGTTATGATTATTATTATTATTGTCACTTTCATTTATATATGTTAAGATATTATTTAATTTTGCATAATATTATTTGTATACATGTTATTTTGTTCTATCATTATCATTTTATATGTTTATTTCCTTATATTATTCATATCATTCTCTAAAATTTTAAAAAAAATAGTATAAATTACTTTATACAGATTATTAAAGTATACCCAAAAACAATGATGAAATTAAACTCTTTTATGTCCACATTCAAATTTCCCGATTCTCTCTGTTAAATTTATACGTTCCATGGCTAGAATAGCATAAATCTATATTATATACTATATGTACTTTTCTACCTCTTTAAAGGATTGTTCCTTATTTTTCAAATAATTAATATTAATAAGAGTAAATTATACTGAGGAGCATGTATTTCTAACGGGTGTGTTCCGTGCAAACTTTTAATACATACTTAGAATTCAATACATTTAATGCCATAGATGCAACCTAATTTTGTTTGCATTATGAGTTATATTTATTTCATATGTTAATTATATTGTAATTTAAAGTAATGAAGTATATTTACAAGGTAATGTGTAATATATATTATTCTTTAGTGTTACTAAGATTTTACAAATTTTATTTATTTAGAATATGTGCCTCAATGTTTCACATATGATGATTTCTATATATATAATATAATGTATTTTAGTGGTTACATATAATAATATGTTTTTTTTTTTGTAGAAATTAAAAAGTGTCAATAGTAAAATAGGAAAGTGAAATTACACCACGGTGAAAATTATACCATATTTTGCCTTTATATAGTATAGAAGTATATATGTAAATATAGTATAGAAGATAGAAGATATAAATATATAGTATAGATATAGAGTATATAGTATAGATATAATATATAATAATAAAAATTGACTAAAATGAGTTTAACATAAAAAAATATAATTTTTACACTTTTATGTAGTAATTCATATATTAATCAATAGTGATACTAAAATAAAAATAATATAAATAAATGGTAAATGATATATTGAATCCATAAAATTTTTAAAATGAAAGTATATATATATTAAACTTGTTAACTTTTATTTTCTTAATAAAAAAGATGTAATGGAGATGGAAAACAAATGTATTTATTTTCATCCCATAGAGGCACTCGCCAGTTGGATTGATGCAGAATTTAGCCTTTATTGGTGTAAAATTGTTCATTCATTCAAGATTTAGCTTCAACCCATTATTGATTTTCTCTCTATTAATAAATAGGTATATACTTGATTTTATTATGTTTTCAATAGTAAAATTGTTATTTTATTATATATAAAATATAAAATTGTCTTATAATATTATTATTTCCTTTATTTTTTATAGTATTTATTTTTTTATTAATGGAGAAGATCTTACTCGTATTAATTAGTGTGCCCTAACAAGGCTGATATGCATTTTTAATTACATTAAAAAAATATTATTTGCCTTGAAGAGCACAATGAAAATATATTACCCTTCTTTTCCTTATTCTAGTTGAGCTTTCAGGTGTCTATTGCTTATTGCTAAACTCTCGAAAAATTTATTTTAATTTATTCCGACAGATTTTGTTAGAGCTGTATAGCTTAAATTATATTCAGCTTAAAACCTACTTTAAAAATTAAATCAGTGAAGGCTAAATTATTAGAATATACTCATGAGAAAAAAAGCATATTTTGTTCTCTTTGATGGCAAAACCAAGTGGAGAATAAAGAAGACACAACCAAATAAATCAAATTAATAAAATTCTCAAGTTAGTATAATGTATTTCATTAAAGATGCTTGGTCGTGGACCAATGCTTAAAATATGAAATATGGAAGATGGAACAAAGAATTATATGATATTTCACCATCACCCATTAGAATTTCCCATTGTACATTTACATAACATATTTAGGTGACAAATATGCTTCGGAGTCTGGAAATAACTATCACCGATATTTTCTGATGGGTTCAAATAATTTACTATGTAAAGTGTCATTATGCAAAAGTTAGAGATGAGAAAAAAAGGTATGCAGTTAGGTAATATAATTTTTAAACATTATTACTGCATCTTCGATCATTCATATTTAATCATTATTAACTATTCAAAACAAGTAATTTAATAAATGATAGATAACATAATAATTATGACTAAATCTTTACACTAATAACGCATATATATTACGCACATTTAAATTTTTGGAGGGGGGAGATATTTCTTCTAGATGAGTTGCTATTATATATATATATATAAAAAGGCGAAGACTAATATACAAACTATAAGAAAGTTCACTTCGGTGCGAATTGAGTTTTAACTGTTGAATGAAAAAAATGTATCACCAGTTACCTGTTGATTACCTATAGGTTTAGTGTAGAAGTCGGTTTGGTGGGAACCCACTTCAATATTGGAAGAAGCTTTGGGGTACCGACTTTTATATAGAAGTCGAACATCAACACTCTAGCATATTTGGTATGTTAAACATCTTATTGTAGTCTATGGAGTGGGCCTGAATATTTAAGTTTAAGTTTAATACCTCTCTAGTGAATTGCAGCATGGATTTTAAAGGGGTGGAAGATTGACATTTAATTTTTTTATAAATTCTAAAATAACAAACTAATTAACACAATTTAACCTGTGAACTAGAATGTATTCCCTCCTTAGAACAGAAGCATACATGTACATAATAAGAAAAAGAAAGATATGCAGCTGAAAATCACAAAAAAACGGTAGGAGTGAGTTACCAAATGGGCTACAGTGTTGATGTTAACATTGCCTAAACGTTTCTTCATTTAATGAATATGTAACGATTTCTTATCAGCGAAAATGAAGTTACCATGTACAAAACCGACTTTTATATAGAAGTCGGTACCCCAAAGCTTCTTCCAATATTGAAGTGAGTTCCCACCAAACCGACTTCCACACTAGACCCGCATCCAGCCATATCGACTTCTACAAGGTAATCAACAACTAACCGGTGATACATTTTTTTCATCCAACAGTTAAAACTCAGTTCGCACAGAAGCGAACTTTCTTATAAGTTCGTATATTAGCATCCACCATATAATATATATATATATATATATAATGATAAATTGAGTGTGATAATATAACTTAATTTGGGTGTAAAATGGAGTAAGTGAAAAAAATTTACTCCACATCATGATCATTCATTCTTGAGAAATTCAATAGTTTGAATTGATGAGTACATCTAAACCATTGGATTTTCAAGATTAAATAGCTAAGATAAGGAGTAAGTTTTTTCCACCAAGGAGATTCACAATTCTACAAAACGTGCATTTAACCTTACTCACATATTAGCCATCAATTTTATGGAAATTTAATGGTTTAGATCTACCCACTAATTCAAATCATTTGATTATCCTCCTCTTTTTAAAAAGTATATATACCATTGCACCTTGTTCCCGTAAACTCCTAAAACCCCTTATCTGAAAGTACTTGCCAATGAATTATTAGATGAAGAAAATCCTCCTCTACTATTCTTCAAACTAAAAACACTATCACTAATTCCATCATCATTCTCATCTTTCTCATCATTCTCTCCCTGCCGTCCGATCAATATGCTCCTCCTCCCATCACCATCCATTTGCAACACATTGATGATTGATTTAATAGCTCGACTCGGTGAGTTACGATTCACGATCATCAACTCACTGATCTCAGCTTGACTCAAACTCGTTCCTTTTCCAAAAATCTCCTCCACTTGAGGAAATAATTTATGCTCTTTCACACCAAGGTAGTTATTCGCCATTGTTTTAAACGTTGAGAAATTGCATAGCGGAAAATATATATGGATATCGACCCGACCCGGTCGAAGAAAATTCGGGTCAATATTTTCCTTTGTTCTCATTGTGAAAACCATTACTATCTCTTCACAACTTACAACTCCGTCCATGAAATTCAATAAACTTGATGAACTCAACGATGTTTTTGTTGCTCTTTTCTCATTCTCTTGAAGAAACTGGTCAAGGTCTTCGATTACGATAATCGATTTCGGTTTCGTTTGAAGGAGAAGCGATTTCAGATTTGAATCTGTTTGAATTCTGAAGAGATCGATGTCGTAAACGTCGTATTTGAGGAAATTCGCCATGGCGGCAACGAAGCTTGATTTTCCGGTACCGGAAGGACCGTACAACAGAAAACTCCGTTTCCAAACACGGCCTAATCGATTATAGTGTTGTTTCGATTTCAGAAACGATTCGAGATCGGATTTGACTCTGTTCTTCAGATCAGTTTCCATCGCCATTGTTTCAAATGTTGACGGATGAGTGAACGGAACAGATCTCCACCGTTGATTTCGATCTCCACCGTCGATCATAAACAACCGCAAATCGCGTTTTCCTTCTTCCTCAATCTCATCTGAAACCGTGTGAATATAGTGAAGATAAGGACGGAGAATTCTTCTCTTATCTTCTTTTCTGATTTTCAAAACAAACGCTCTAGGATTTGAATCGTTGAACCAGAAAACCGTGGCTCCGAGAAAATGATCTTCGATAATCTGATTAGGGTTTAGGGTTAAAACGATGTCGTTTTGGTTGTTCCCAGTAACAAGGTTGGTGAAATCAGAGTCTTCGATAGAAGAGAGAGTGTGTAAATAGAGAGAGACTTTTGTGTAAAGAGGATTGTGATGAAACGTTTCGTTTTGGAGTTCTGGGATTGTGAGAAATTGGTACACGTGGCACCAATCTAGTGTGATTCTCCATAGCTTATTAACGGTGTAGATTAATCCGGTTTTGAAGAGAAATATGCGAAGAAGAAATAAGAGGAAGAGAATGAGGATTATGAGAAATATGAGTTTGTAGAGAAGCATATTGAGGATAATGGCTTTTTTGGAGATTAAAATTTGAAGTGATTTTTTTGAGTTGCAGAGGAGAGGGAGAAGAAGAAGAAGAGGTACTCTTTTATTGATTCTTCTTATCGCCTCCCTCAACAAATTAACCCAACTTTGATTCAATGTTTGCACTTTCCACCTACGTAATTTATATTTATATTATATAATTCCAATCACTTTTATAACTTAATAGGAAGAAGGAGAAGAAAAAAGAGATTATAAAACCCCCTAAATTTTATGTTATCATATTATTAACTATTTATTCTTCTTAATTAAACTTTAAACTTTATGGATTTGGTATATATAAATATATTCTTAAAATACCCATAAATGATAAGGAAATTATTGCATAAGACTTACCATAATAACAATGCAACAATGCAAGTTAGTCAATAATAATATTCGTGAGAAATCATCATTTAAGAGTTAAAATTGATTAATGTAGTAATATTGTTATACATATGAAAATAAAATAAAATTAACAATGAAGATTAAAAAATGAATGGATTATAATTTTTCGTTGCTTTCAATTTTAAATTATCATTATGCAAAGGTTAATTTCAACAATAGTTAAAGTTTATGGTGTAATCGCGAATAAAAACTAGTTCATAATACTTATTTACATAAGACATACAGTTTATGGTGTTTTTATAGACTTTTCCCTAAATTAATTTATCTAATTTCACATATATTAAAAAATAATTAATTGATTTTATTTAATAAAAATTATAATTACTATTTAATATGTGATATATAAAAATTATTTCAATTAAAAATGATATTTAGATTGTTGAATTTAGTTATATTTCAGATTAAAAAATATTAACTCTTTTCTTTTAATTGAGACCAAAGAAAGTATTGTTATAATATATTAAAATAGGTTCATCTAGTATATTTTATAAATATATTTTATTAATTTTCCACATATTATGAAAATTAGTTAAAATAAAATTAATTGTTTTGATTTAATAAAATATATGATAATATGTTCGAATTAAAAGTGATATTGAAAAAGAGAAAAACTGTATGTTAAATTTACTTATAAAATAATGATGTTCTTTTCTTCACGGAGGCCATATGAGCAGGTTTACTATGAAAATGATTTGTATTAAATAATATTTTATTTATCAATAAACTTATATATTGACATACATTACAAAATTATTCTCTTTCGAAAACCTTACAATATTATAATATGTATTTTATTTTTATATGTTAGAGGTGAGTGGGAATGAGAATAATATTAAAGTAAAATATCTTTCGAAAATATTAAACTATTATATGCTATTAAAGAAATAATATAATTAAAATCAATAAACTAATATTTGTTTAGGTAAAGCAATAAATACCGATTGAATATTTTACTGTTCAAAGATGATCTATGTTATATCCTTTTAACATTTCTTAGGAGGATATGTTTTTTTGGATTTATTCATTTTACACTTGAATGTAAAAGCTAAAAACTAGTGTAAAATGAATACATTTTTCTCTCAATGTTTTTATTACGACATTTATGAGAATATAATATGCGAGAATGTGATAAATGATAATATGATAGGTGAATAAGTATATTCTTATAGTTGATTGCTTTGTTGATACAACTTACGGTTCTAATGTTTTGATAATTATGGTTATACAAATAGATAGAAATGATTAAATTAATAGTATAAAAATTTAGCATAGTTTGACTAAAATATAATAATTTAATCATTTAAGATGTGGAAATGATATAATTAATAATGATATAGTTATAAAAGAATGTATAGTTTAATATTTGATTTCAAAAACATCAATTTATATTTGGAACAAAATGAAAATTCTGAAAAGGGAATTATTTACCTTCACAATTAATTATTGTTAATTTTACTTGATTTACTCATTTTTTTATGATTATATCTAGATCATCCTATTCGCGAATGAAAATCACCTATTCTAAAATCACATCCTTAACTTTGTCTCATCTAATAAAATTTTGACATATAATAAAAATATTAATATATCACTTTAACTGCATTTTTTACTTTCAATTTTTTTTAGATGTTAAAATTTAATTAGATAAGACTAGATTGATAGACCAATTTCATTCTATATACACCATAAACTTGAATGGGAACACTAACTAATCAACCTGCAGGGGAAGCATAAAATTAATGGCAATTCTTCACATATTTTCATCTAATTATCAATATTTTTTATTGTTGATGAAATTTGATTAACTTGTAAGTTAAAATCAATTTGTGTGCTTGATTCTATCTAATTAATTGGCATCCACAATGGAAAGACACAAGCACTGTTTTTAAGTTCGTCTCATGCTTGGACTTTTGTTTGGGTATAAAGTTATTTCTCCATTCCTTCGGATTTATATTCAATAACTTTAAAAATGGTTAGTTTTTTGTTAAGGTTATATTTCAAAGCTAATTGATAATGAGAGAAGTAGTTCAATATGTATTTAAATCATTCTCGAGACAATGAGGTAAACGATGTGAGACTTACTTTACAACATGCACCCTCCACATAAGTCTGTCGGATCAGACGAATGGTTACCTTTGACCCATGACAACCGAAGAGAAGTTGAGTTCTAACTCTAATACATTGTTAAGGTTTCATCTCAAAACCAATTGACAATGAGAGGAATAGTCCAACTGATATTTAAAACATTACCAAGACAATGATGTATACGATGTGAGACTTACTTCTTAACATACTTTAACAAATGAATATAATTTAATGAAAATTAACCAGATTAAATAAAAATTAGAATAAAATCACATTTTAAAAAAGTAAAGTCACCAAATCCATAGGCCACCTATTTTCCTTTTGTTGTTGTTAATTATGTTGTCCCTATCAAAATCTTAAAGCATCCCTAATCGGATTACATGGAATTACACAAAGTTTGGTAGTTTTGTGAAACAATTTGCATAATCGAACAATTGTTGCAAATAATTTATTTGGCCGCACATTTTTACTCATAGAAAGGCATGTCTCATTCTAGGTAGGAGGCAACAAGTATTTATTCATACTTATCTTTAACCAATCATAATTTTATAAATAAAAGTATATTTTCAAAAATATTCTCTTTACCTAATGATAATTCTGTAAATAAAATATCAGAATTATAATTAATTAATAAGGAATAGATATTTTAGAGGGTTAGCAGTGTCACCCTTCATTCCCAAAACTCAATTAATCATCTCAACCAAAATTTCACACCAAAACTCAAGAGGCCTATTTAATGAATTAAGAGTTACATAATTGAATATGTGAGTTTTATAAAGTAAGGATAATAAGAAACATCTCATGCCCTCATATCTTGAACACATTCTCTATAAAAAAAATCATGTCTTTCTATAGTCAATTAAAGTGGAGTAATATAAAAGTGTTACCTTTTATTTTTATGAATTTTCTTTAAATGATTTTTCTTTCTTTATTCTCATATTTTCAATTTTGTAACAAATGTCTAAGACTTAGTTTCCTTTCAAAGCTATTCATTAATTTCAGTTCGATTATTACTATATAGGGAAAAAATGTTTTTCATGATACATATCACTTTCTCCATAAAAGTTTTCCCTCCAAAACATGCTTATTACTTATAGTGAGACTGAGGTCTCACACATTATAACAATATATATCACTATTATTGCACTTAATAGAAAATAATTCATTTCCCCAAAAATCATAATTTATTATTCATTATTATTAAATACACATTATTGATTTTCATATTGATTCATTTTTCTCATTGTTTATTTCTCTCTCTCATTTCGTTTTATATATTCTTCTTCACCTATCTCATTTCCATTTCATATATTTCTCTTAATCTCTCTCATTTCTTTCATATCTTTTTGTTCATGTAGGCAAAAAGTTAAGCTACCACTTCAAAAAAGTTGAAATTTTTTATTATTATTGTAATTGAAAATCAGAAATAACAAATGTATTTGTTATTCATGTTTTCCGTTTAAAATTACAATTAATATGAGTGTTTGAAAGTTAAAATTGAGGTTACAACAGACATCACCACCC
Source organism: Lupinus albus (assembly GCA_009771035.1). Taxonomy (NCBI): domain Eukaryota; kingdom Viridiplantae; phylum Streptophyta; class Magnoliopsida; order Fabales; family Fabaceae; genus Lupinus; species Lupinus albus. Next base: position 452,601 of record CM020013.1, on the reverse strand, counting down.
TCATTGCTATTATATTGATTATATAATTCTTAACTTTAAAACATCAATAGTTTCTACATACTTCAAATTTTCATTTATTGTGGTAATACAATAAATTGAAATCAAATTGTTTCATTTTCTACAACTTTTTTTTGGTATCGTTTTCTTATTTTAATTTTGTTAGAATATTCAAATTTGAAATTATCATTTATTTTCATTATGTGTTTGAATATACTAATACACATATAACATTTGTGTTCTTAACAATGTGAATGTACAAGTAACATGTATGTTTTAACTAAGCGAATGCATATGTAATATGTGCCCTCTTAGCAATGAGAATGTACGGGTAACATGTGTGTTTTAAAACATGCGAATGCATGGTTCACATGTGTGTTCTTAACAATACAAATGCACGGAGAACATATATTTTTTGAACTATGCGAATGTATGTGTAACATATATATTTTTAACTATATGAATGCTCATATAATATCCGTGTTCTTAATCATACAACAAAAAAATATTGTCTCTTACATATGCATGAGTAACTTGCTAGTTTCTCATTAAAAAAAAAGGAAGGATATTTGATGTTAAGAAAAGAATAAGAATATTATCTTACCATTTAAACTGAAAAATTTATATACTAAAATCCAAATTAAAAAACGAGAGGTCAAAAACCAAAAAACGATGGGAGCATCTGAAATGCCACATAATTTTCATTATTTGTATTTTGATTTTTTTTCGAAATAAAAGCTTTATATTTTATTTATATATGAACACTACATATCTAATTAAAACAAACACACGAGGTTGTGATTCTGCAGACCTTGTGATTCCACGTGCCCATTGCTATTGTTTTGACTTTTGACCATATATATGTTAAAGGTTTAATTTGTATCCTTAAATCTACCCTATAGTTTTGAAATTGTGATTAAACTTTTTCGGTAAACATTTGGTGAACATCAAGTAATTGAACAATATATGATGTTCTTAACTTTGATATAATTGTGAAAAGTGACTGAATTTAACTTGTATTAATTTCGATGTTTGATGAAATCCTAATGGAAATTATTTTCTAGAACTATATAGGATCTACTTGATTGTACTCGTGCAAATTGGCAACACATCATTTGATGCATATATATCTTCTTTCTTGAACTGCATGCATTTTCCTTTGCCTTTGTCCTATGCAAGTTGTACTGTATCTTCAATGTTCCTGTTCGTACAACTACAGGTTTCTGGCATATTTTTCTTTTAACTTTTGAGGGTCTTAGAATCTTGTTTTGGTTTACGTGAATCTGATATGATATTCTATAAATAAATCATGAATTATCTGACAAATGCAACCTTCTAATTTGGCAGTGTTTGTTTCGGAAGGCATGTTAAATGATGCATGGGCTTCTAATTATAATATTGGTTAAATATGGTTTATTTTTGTTTATTAAATCAATAGCTTACACTACCAATTAATCCCTCCTTAAATGGTCATGTAACTTGCAACTAGGTCCAAACTCGAGTTCTTTTTTCTTTTAAAAGTTTATTTAAATTTATATCATGAATTCTTCATGGAGATGAGAGAGTCACATTTGGCAGGTTAAGTTCTCAAAGTGATAAGAATGGATGACTTAATGTGCTTTCGGTTTGATATGGATTGAGTTTTTAGTTTCAGTTTATAAATTGTGAGATTATAAACTGTTAAGATTATAAGCCGTTTATGTTTGGATATTTTAGCTGAAAATTAAATATAAACTAATTTGTTTTGTTTGAGTAAGGTAGAAATTTTTTTTTTACATAATAAATTACAGAAAAGGGTATGAGGTTATTTGTTTATGTTATGATTATTTTGGTTGTTTTTTACACTATTTTTTAAATATACATTTTTTAATCTTTACCATATTATATTTTTACTTTAATTTTGTAATATTGCATAACAAATGCTAAAAATATATATTAAAATAAAATACAATATAAAAATTAATATTAATATTAAAAAAACAACATAAGATCAAGATAAATAAATAACCTCGTGATTTTTAATATTGCATAATAACAAATGCTAAAAAAATATTTAAATAAAATACAATATAAAAACCAATATAAATATTAAAAACAATATAACACATAAATAGATGAAAGTTACTAAACTTAAATTACACAATTCCCAAAATAAATAATATATAAATGTTAAGTTTTATGCAAAAGTTTTAGGGTTTATTGGGTTCGTGTATAGATAAACGAAAGCGTTATGGGGAATTACAGTGTTGGGTGGTGATAGAGAGAGTGAAAAATAAGAGTTATGTAGTTTGGTGGTGAAACTGGTGATGATGTGAAGAGTTATGATGTTTGGTGGAAGATTAAAAAGGAGAAGAAAGATAAAGTTATGATGGAGTAAAATGGGAAATAAAAAAATGAAGAAAAAATAAGCTAAAAAATAAACCAACCCATGATTTTGGAGCTTATATTTTTGGCTTATTTTTTCAGAAAAAAATTGAGTTTATAAACTTCATTTGGTTGTCAAACATGCATAATTTATATTTTCAGATTATTTTTCAATAAAATAAACATAAAGTACAGACTTTAATCTATCTCAAACAATCACTTAGAGAGTGAAATGGTAAGGATGATGACAAGTTTAGGCTCTGGCTAGATAGGGAGTGCAATTTGTATTCAGAAAACTATTATTAAACTCGGCGTAGATCGAACTAGAATGAATATTTAACTAGTCAGGTTTGCTCATCCGATTGACCATGAACTAGAACCACTATGAATTGGTTTGATTCGACTATTTTACGCAAAAAAATAAATAACGACTTCGTCAATCAAACCGACATAATCATGCAAAAAAATGTCACTTATACCTTAATGTTGTAGTAAAACTTTTTTTAATTTGTTGGTTTGTTAATTAAATATTTATGTAATATTAACGTTTTTAAAAATTTGAAGTCTAAAATTATTAGATGATGTTAGTTAATATTATGAATTTGTTTTTAAAACTTTTTAATATAATCTATTTAACTAGTCTAAGTAATACCCACTATTATGTACATTAATCTAATAACTCAAATGAGTTGATGAGAAGACTAAATTTAATAAAGTGATTAAGTTGTCAATAATGTATTGGAATATAACATATTGATTCTGATTCAATTTTATATAACTAAGAGTGTAAAAGTATTAACTATAAGGTTAATGCATACAATTTTGTTTTCCAAATTAGGGCGTAATAGATTTAATTACAACCTTTTATAAACAATTACGATTTTTCACTCACAACTTTTTATAAACAATTACGATTTTCCATTCACAAAAAAATAACAATAATATATTAAGACCATGACTCAATTAATGAGAAGAACATATGATGATGGATAGATGCAATCTTGGAAAGCTAGTTGAGAGTGTTGGGAAATTCCGAACCAATTTCCCACCTCTATGTGATGCAAAATGAGCACTTGCGGAAGCGACAAGTGAATAAAGTAAATAGAAAGAGTAGAAGAATGATACCAATAATTTTAACGTGGAAAAACCTTCTCAATATAAGAAGGAAACAACCACGAGACCTAGTCCAGAAAATATCTCCACTATACAAAAGTAGGATTACAATATTTGACTCTCTTACAAAGAGGATAACACTCAATCTCACCCAAAAAGGATGAAAATACAAACTCTCTATAGTATCTCACTAGGAATACAAAACTCACACTAAAGTGAATATAAACTCTCTCACTTTCTCTTTATGTTGCTCTTTCTCACTTCCATATGCATTTCTATTTCACAAATTCCCTTTATATAGTGAAGGGAATGAAGGCTACATCATAAAGACATAGTGGAAGATTAATCGTTGTCATACTTTCAAGATATCTTGAAAGTGTTATTCCAACTTTCTAAGTTGCACTTCATGGTTCTCAAGAGTCAAGAAGTAATTCCAAGACTTACTCCAACTTTCTAAGTTACACTTCATGGTTCTTAAGAGTCAAGGAGTAATTCCAAGACTTGCTTCAACTTTCTAAGTTAGGCTTCATACTTTCCAAGAGTCATGAGAAGAGTCATCATACAATGGTTCATCTACCAAGTTGTATTGGTTATACTTCCACATCAATTAGGAAGGATTATATAATTAACAATTTCTTGTAGAGAAATAATAATATTTTATATCAATTAGGAAGGATTCCCAACATAGAGAAATAATGATCTTTTATATAATTAACAAATTCTTGTAGAACTAAATCATGATGAACTTGGGTGGACTGTGACATGTGCAATATGCTATGGATGTAAGAGTACCTATTGGTTACTAGTAATAATTTGGTAGAAACAAAGGTTTAAAATATAATTACTAATTGGATAAAATAATGTAACTATTCCTTGTTGCTTTGCCGTAACGTACGTGTAGATAGGTAAACATTATATTAATTTCATTGCCAACTATATGGCGTATGTAGTAATCCATTAACAACATAAAAATACCAATTAGACATTAGTCAAGTGGGATAAACGTCAATTCATTAATTTCAAACGTTCAATTCATTGGAACATTGCTTATTGAGAAAGACGATTACATACCAATTGAATGAGATGATATCCTTGAGTGTAACAAAAAGATGTATAATAATGCATTAAGTTATTGGAAGAGGTATTTTTATTATGAATTTAATATTTACACATTGATATTTATACAAAATTAATATATTATCCATAATTTATTAGTTTACTTATTAAAAATTAATGATAATTAAATATAAAATACGGATGATACTCTTAAAAAAAATGTTATAAAGATGACATATATTGTATTTCTCTTTTATTATTCTTTGCAAATGGTTGATTATAAGGATGTTAGTAAAGCAAATGATACGTAACACAAGAACTATGAAGAGTTTTTGTTTTTTTCTTGTCCTACATGTGAAAGCCATGAAAAATCGTGGCCCACATGCATACATGGTTCCTTATTTTTGGTACAAATGAATGATACGTGACCACATAGTTTAGCAGCAAACTGACATATAGGTTACTATGTCATCATCAAATACATTTTTCTTTTAAAACTTCCTCATGCTTATCATGGAGCATGTACTTGACTAACTGCTTTTAAACTGCCTTTGGAAAACAACAAGCTCACAAAACCTATACAGTTTTTTATATACACTTGTGATCGGTAACTTCGTGAAAGAATAATTAATATGAATTATCGAATCTTATTTGAAAATTCAGGATCAATATATATATACATGATTTATTATTCTCACAATTTTTATATGTGAATTAATCTTACTTAAGTTGAAGAAGAATAATTATGATTAATATTGGAAGGTTTTGCTAGCTATTGTATAGAGGGTAATCAATTAAAAATCAAAAGTATTCTTGTAGACCATACATTTTCTCCACACAAAAAAAATCAATATAAGATGTGGGTTTGAGATATATGACTATATATTTATGTGCTATATTTTTTGATCAGCTATGTGTTATGTAAACCTAATATAGAAGAACAACAATAGCCACAAACACATCCTTATTTTTTAATACATAATGATAGTCTCTCAATACTCACGAGGATGTAGACACAATCAAATGAATTTTGTTACCAAATTCCTAGTGTTATTATCTCTTTTCCCAATTCTCTTTTAATATTTGATTGCTCACTTGTTCCCAACAGTCTTGGGTTACGAAATTACTTTCTGGTATAAGGTGATGAGTTCCCTTTGTCTCCTGGCAAAATTACATTTTTTGATATATGACAGTCGGAAAGAAGTTAAAGTTTGAATCTTATATCATGTTTGATTTCATCTCAAAACTAATTGATAAATAGATTAATAATGTAATATATTTTCCACATGCCATAAGGAAAATAATAGAGTGAGGAGAAAAACTGAAAAAGACATGGAGAAGATTGGGATGTGAATTGTGGAGGAGGAAAGAGATGAGGAAGAAGCCTAGTTGTAAAAATGACATTTTGATTTTTTTCCCTTAAAAAGTGGGGTGTGATTTTTCAAAGGTATGGGTCAAAACTAAAGTCCCATAGGTCCATTAACAAGATTTCAGAGGCAAGAAGCCCCATATATAAGCCCATCCCAAACCAAAATGAGATGACACGATGACATATGTATTATTATTTTATTAAAGGTCATCAATGAGAACATAAACAGTGATATGCTTTTATCATTTAGGGTAAATATGGATGTAAATTTTGAATAAATTAGCATATCTCATAAAAAATGCCAATTTTTCAACCAAAAAGTAGTTATTGGCTATGAATTCATGAGTGCTGATGATAACATGGAACAATCCCTTGTTCATAGTTCATACATATTTTTTATGAAATTTAGAGAAATAAAAATAAAAATAAAATTAGTTCTCTTTTTTCTCATAAAAAGTGTAAGATAAAGCACATGGTTAATGGATTATAAATATATGATAAATTTTTCATTCACTTCTTTCCCACCCATGCAAAACATAACACTTACCACCACTATGCTATGGTATGAATCTTTTAATAGAAATCTTATGTACCCTCTATTTTATGTTATGGGAGGGATCTACTTATATCTATGATTAAGTTTAAAATATATACTCCACATCTTAACAATCAATTTTAGGAAAATCCAATGTTTTAAATTAGTGAGTAAATTTGAAGCATTAAATTTTCATAGAATGAATAATTAAGATGTAGAATATGTTTTTTTAAATTGCTCATGAAATAAATGAATCCTCTCCCTCATATTATTATCTTTTACTACCGATAAGAAACAAATATTTTTTATAACAGTGATTATAGAATATTTCAATTGGGATTCATAAGGTGATTTGGTGGTTAATGTGGAGGGTTTAAGGAATGGAGTGGAGGAGGTTGTGGGTTTGAGCCTCACCCATAGCGGTGGTTTGATGGTGGAGTGGATGAAGTTGAGGATTCGAGTCTCGTCCACAACAAATACTAATATACTAACAATATATAACTTTTTATTATTATTACATGTTATTTTTTTTTTGATTTTGTATGTTACTTACCTCCTTTCCCATGCTCACTAAAAAAACATATAACTTCATCGTTTGAGTTTGACGAATATTCTATTGGTGAAGTTTCACTAGAATAAATGAAAAACTGTGTTTTTATCATTGAATATGAAGATGAGACTTCACAAAAGTCTCAAATTGAAGACACAAGGCACTAATTTTAAGCATTCTCAACGAACGTTAATTAAAGAAAGAGATTCCATGAAGCATGCATTAATTAATATATTATTGAACAAGGGACCCACAATTGGTGTTTATGCATAAGTTCTTTTCTTCTCTATGGCTGAAATATGATGCCTTTAATATTACGTACATTAAAGGAAGCCCCATGCATGAAGCATCTCATAAAGAACGAAAATAAGGTAAAGGTAAGGCATAAGGGAGGATTGGTACCTCATTACCTTATCAAGCAAAGTCACAAGCAAGACAAATAAAGTGTCCAACTGTCCATGTCATGATATAGGACATATCCAAGTACATAGGACCATGTGATTATTATTCACAAAATATTTTTGTAAGGGATCCACTTATTCCAAAAGTAAGTTTAAAAAAGTTAGTTCAGATCTTAACGATCAATTCTATAGAAATCCAATTGTTTGAATTAGTGAGTAGATCTAAACCATTAGACCTAATATTTCACGACTAATTGCATAGTCTATCTATAGTGTACTTTATGGTAACTATGTTCTAAATTACTCCAAAAGATACCAACGTTACTTTTGTGAGTTTGTATCAGCTGGAGGTGCTAAATGGATCTGATGCTTCAACCATAAATCACAAATGTTTTTTGTTTCAACATGGGACAAGTAGCATTTTCCATTTTCCTTTGTCTCTTAACTCATACTTGATATATAGATTCATCTATAAATAAAACATTGCTTCTACCATATATTATTGTGCTCATTCCTAATCTTACACATACTTCTTTTCAACAAGTTTGATCAACATTTCCCAAACCCCATGGCTAACCAACCACCAATTCGCCCATGGTTTCGCTTGGCCGCCATTCGCACCGCCCCGACTCCTGCCCCTGCCCCTGCTCCTGCTCCAGAGTCTCGTCCTATTTTCTCTATACCCACATTTAGGTCTACTACTTCAGCACCATCATCACCTCACACTCAACCAACCAAACCACGCGAGCCGACTCCTCCCCCACCACTACAACCACAACCGCAACCACAACCACAATCACTATCGCACATTGCAGGTGCGAATAGAGGTTCGGCTCCTTCATCTCCGGATAAGAGAATAGTGCATGCTCCTTTATCATCATTGCCAACTTCACCTATTCAAAAGGCAACACTCACTAACATTAACACAAACAAAAACACCACTTCTGTTCCATCATCTCCTCTTTCTCATAAACAACCAAATACTTCTTCTCCGAAAACAATAAAAGCTGATTCTGTTTATAATAGCCCAAATCTCTCTCCAAATCTCAAACCTACTACTCCTCCTCCTTCTCCTCTAATTCTCCCACATTCCCAATTGATACCAAAAGAGGCAGAGCAAAAGACAATGCTGGTTCAAAAACCCGTCGAAAAACCGAAGCAGTGGAATGGAAATGGAACTGAATTGCATAGAAAAGAAGGGAATGATGGAAATAACCATGATGGAAAAGGAAAAGAAAGTGAAAGCAATGATAGAGGTTGTAACAAAAAGGTTTCAAATTCAGATACAGAGGACTATGGCATGAATGTTATAACAATTGCAGGGGAAAACAGGGGAGCTTATATGGAATTAGTCCATTCACAAAAGAAACATGAAGCAAACTATGTTCATAAGAAGGGTAATGGTTCAAAGATGAATGGTGATGTTGTTGGTGGTGAATCTGAGAGTTCGATTAGCGCCGAAGGGAGCGCGAATCGGAAGGATAAGAATGAAAAAGGAAGAACAAAATCATCATTTCCAATGGCTGCATATATGAATAGCAATGTACAATGTGTCAACAATTCCCTTCTTTACAATGCTTCTTGTTCACACCATGATCCTGGAGTGCACCTTTCTCTATCAAAGAAATCAAATGGTGAAGGTTACCATTTCAAGGAAGGTGTTAATCCTCACAACTCTTGATGATGACCCAATATCAAATAACGTGTTATTTAACTTCAAATGAAATGGTTGCAGAGTTATTTTTATTTTCTAAAAGGGAATGATAAGCATCTTTGCATGCTTGTATAAAAAATAAAATACATTCTCTTCCATTCTGCATTTTCAATAAGTATTGTGCTTTTAATAGATATAATGAGAAAGGGACATTACCTCTCTACTTTTCACAACTAGTGTTGAGCTTTCATTTTCTTCAGTGCATTATTAACATGTTATGATGTGTTACACTAAATATTATGGAACTTGTAAGTTTAATTAATTTTTCATGTAATGTTTATATGAAACCAACGGGTGCTGTGACCAAACCTTACCTGAGAGGTACAACTGATCAAAACAATATCGAGTGTTTCTTATGTAAGGAGAACCAAACCTTACATGAGAGGTAAAATTGACCAAAGCAATATTGAGTGTTTCTTATGTAAGGAGAAAAATGAGAAGGTAAGACTTTAATGAAAAATGTTTTCATGTTTTCTTTATGTATAAGTGATTCTTCAATATGAGTATTAGATACTCACACTAATTTTAACATATGCAATATGTTGCATGGATTATAAATTATTAGATGGTTGAAGAAAGGAGAAGTTAGTCTCCAACTTGGGAATGGAGAAACTGTTGATGCCTTAGCCGTAGGACTAGTTTCTTTAAAAATATCAATTGAAAAAGTTATAGTATTGAATTGCTGTTATTATGTTCCTAAATTTGTTTCAAATGTAATTTCAATTTCATTGTTGGACAAAGGAAGATTTCGTATTATTTTAAATGATAGCATTTACTCTATTTATGTAATGATGATTTATATGCAAATGAGTATCTCCAACATAACAATTATATTTTATTAAATGTGAACTTCAATCCAGTTATACATGTTTCTAAAAGGAAAAGAGATATTCTATTGAATAAAACATATATTTGATATTGTAGGTTTGGTCATATTTGATAGAAAAGAATTAACAAGTACATAAGGAATGTTACATTGATCACTATGATTATGAATGATATGCAACTTCTGTAATCTTATCTTAAAGAAAAAATGACTAAACCTCCATTTTTGGGAAATGGAGAGAGTGAGAGCTTCCGAATTACTAGGACTAATACATATAGATGTATGTGGGCATATGAAAATTCAAGCAAATGGAGGATATTCATATTTTATTACTTTCACTAATGATATGTCTAGATATGGTTTCTTATATCTCACGAAGACAAAAATTTGAATCATTTGATATGTTCAAAGGATTTCGTGTTGAGGTAGAAAAACAAACTAATAAAAGCATCTGAGTGATTAGATCAGATAGAGGAGGATAATACTTAAATGATGATTTTCTTAATTATCTAAAAGAGAATGAGATTATCTCTCAATAGACACCTCTAGGAACACCCCAATAGAATAGTGTGTCAGAATTTTTTTTTTATTGGATATGATAAGGTGAATGATGAGGTTTATGGATCTTCTAATAAATTGATAATACCCCTAAAGATAATGTGATAGTTAAAGGGTTCAATTAATATAGCATTTATCTTTAAAAAGTCTAGGTGACTTATGAAGGAAAATGAAGAGGTAAAAATGGAGATGGTGGAAGAACAGTTATATTTGTACATTGTGTCCCTTAGTGAGTATTTCAGTTTCTTAGGGTGTATTTATAATGCAAGTGACTTTTGGGTCTTTCAATAGTGAATAAGCATTCATGACGGGCCCATAAAAAACATGGATACCAGCAATAAGCTTTTCTATAAAGCTGCTTTACATAATTTATTGTTTTCAATACACTTGGAGGCCCAGCTTACTCATTATTAATTGGATAAGTTTCATTTCATCTATCTAGTTTTTTTTATAACTAGAATACCCTTAATCCATACCAACTAATCTTTTTCAAAGGTTCCTAATTCATGTATGTAATATACTTATCTTCATTGTTTTCCATTAGGTTTTATTTTATCCGTAACAAAAGATATGACATAACTTCAAACTTCTGTCTCTAAGTTACAATCTAAAGGATATCTAATGAATTTTGTACTCAAGACTAATGAGTTTTATCGATATTACTCTCTATACATGACTATATAATTTGTTATAAAATTGATATTATTGAATATTTGATAGATATTGTATTCTTTTGAAGTATATACACATTTTATATAGGTATACAATTTGCCATTTTTTAAATTAAAAAATAAAGCTTATATGCAAAAAGGACAACTTGAATATGAAAAATGCAAAATGAATAAGTGACCTATAACCATGATATTTATCACTTGAGCATAAGCACTAACACACAACCCTATTCATACATAATAGATGTGGGCTATGGCATACCCTTTTCACTATTTCAGATGTTATATCAGTCAGCTTTAATGAGAGAATCCAAAGTATTTTATTTGTTTTTAATGCAACATATAGACCCATATCAAACCCTGCCACAAACAATTAGCAATGACTATGAGTTAAAACATACTAACAACATTAGAGTCATTTATATCGTGAAAAGTATGAAAAGAAACTCTGATTTTCAGTATTAGAGATTTTTATATTATTATTGTATCGTTCATCATTCATATTTTATTATTAACTGTTAAATAAAAGTATCACAAATGAATAATGAGTGATGTACTGACTGTGTACAAATCTTTACATACCGGTGATACATATATATTACACTTCATTAAAGAAAAGGAAAACTGAAGGAGAGAATATGAATAACAATTTAACTATATAATTTCTGACCAATAACAATTTTGTAAAATATAGAGTAAAGTATGATTGATCATTGATTAGTAAAGAATATGAATAGCTATCATACCAATATAACCACACAGTGACACACTGACATACACCATGCGACAAAAGAATAAAGCTTAGAATTTAAAAAATAAATAACTTCTTTGATGTAAGAGAAGTAAGATTTGCTATGGTCATGTAAAGAAACCTTTTTCCACAGAATTTAGACCATAAATAGTAGAGGCCCACTTACCCTACAATCCAACAATCACCTCAAGCCACCAACAAAAGTTCATTAGCATCTAAAGACTTGTCTGTTGATATACTATCAGTTCATTATTTATCATTTATTTGTAATTATTATTGACTCTTGGAAAAAATTAATACAAATAAACAGTGAATGATATATTAACCGTATATAAAACTTTACACTGATAATGCGTAAATATTATACTCGGTGATATATCGAATACTTTTTTTTATTACAAATATGATGTGTTTCTCGTGAATAATAAATAGTGGAGGAAACTAAGTCTCCTATGACAACAACTCTAAGAAGAGTGTGATAAGTCATGGAAGAGGCCAATACCTTTTGCTCTTTAAAATTATAGTTCCACTATTCTACCTTATTGTAGTATTAATACAAGGTCTGAATTTCCTTCAAATTCATTTTCATGGGCTCATGTCTGAAAACATTGACAACTATATGAGATAGGGATGTCACTTGGTGCTTAGGTATTATTAGAAGTAACATGATTATTGAGCTACAAACATTGTACTTTAACATACATTTTTTCATATCAACCAAACACAATGTAGTAAATTGTTGACATTAGGCCTAACTCAACACAAATTGTAACTTAGGATTAGGATTGACAAACTTTATAACACTTTATTTTGACGTGTTTTCATCGGGAATATAAGCTATTTCTACATCGTCAACAACTACCTTATGTAGAATCCTGAACTAGTCAAATGATGACATCAAATTTTTGTGTGCCTATATATTGTGATAGAGTAGAATATAATAATGGCAAGTACTTCACCAATGTGACTATATGCAACAACCAACAAGCAATATCATATGGTGAGCTATTTTCCCAAAAAGCAATGTTCAAACTTGCTACTAGGATTGATTACAGAATCACTACATCTAAAACAATTTTTATGTAAAATATTAAATTTGAGTCATACAACCATCTTCGTATAATTAAAAAAAAAGTAGGTAACAATAACTTAAAAATATCATATACATTTATTTTTAATCTTAATCATTTAAATGAGACACAATAATATTAATTAAAGTTACTTTCACATTGCTTTTATATATCTATTACTTTATAAAGAAACAAAGGCGAACAAGGATTACCTCTAATATTAGAGAGAACTTATTGTTTATCCCTTTTGTTTCTAATAACAAAAATATCATTTTATTATAAATAATAAAATAAAAATATCATTTTTATTTTTTTATTTTTGTAGCACTTATCTCTTTCACGAGAATCCGAAAGAGAATCATTTGTCAGCAAGTAAAGGGTGTATTATCAATTTGAGAATAATTAGAAACATGGATCATGTCATGTAAGAGAGACCCAACATTGTGACTCAACAAACATGCTATGAATCCACAAACATGGCTTAACTATATATAGGTCCACTTCAGGGTGTCACGTGGCACCAATTTGTCCTTTACTCTTGTTACTTTTGTTCCTTCACTTTCCTGTTAACGAATAAGACTCATATTCATTAATAGAGCGGAAAGTACAATTTTTTTATAAAGAAAATGAAAAATGCAATGTTATTTTTGTCATTTTTGTTTTTGATGAGATTACATTTTTACCCTTAAAAGTAACATAAAAAAAAGAACCCATCTCTCTAGTAATGTAGAGGATCTTTTTCCCATGTTAACTATACCCTTCTCCTTCACTCTCTCCATTTATTCTTAGCCTTCACAACTTGATTCTTTGGACAATTGGCAGAGAAGGGAAACAATGAAGGTGATGAAGACCATGCATTGGTCCATTTTATTCCTCATGCATTCATTTCTTTTACTCTTTATATTTTCTTTAATTTCTTGGGATAATGTAGTTCTTAATATCTAAATTTTCATTAATTGTTTGTAACAGATTTTCAACTGGGTCAACAAGAGGTTTCATCATAGAACTCTCAATGGTTTACCTCTAAAACTTCAACCTTCTCTTTTGGCAACTTATTAAATGACTTCACCTTGGTTTAACATTCTTCGACTCTATTATTGTTTTAAATTGCGGTTACATTAATATATTTATACTAACATTGTTTACAAAGTTACCGAAAATTGTGGAAAATGTGACTTCTTTCATTTAGTTATACTCATGATGTGGTTGTAAACATTTAGAAAAACATAATGTTTCAAAACCTCAATCAATTATGGTTTCTCATAGAAATTTAAAATCTTTGACTTGTATTAACATTTTTTCTCAATATATTTAATTAAAAACCTTTTGGATTTTGTGTTTTTTACTCAGATGGGTTTGTTTCAAACATGAAAAGCACTGAACATATAGTGAACAATGTGGATAGTGAAGCATTACTCAAACAAGTTGGTCTTGTTGATTTAGTTGGTGATTGGAAAGATGGTATTCTAACTATTGGTACTCTTGGTTATGATCACATGAAGAATTTCAACCAAAACAAAGAATACTTTGCTTTGGAAAGTGAAAATGAACTAGATCATGAAGATTATGGAGAGCATATCTTAATTGAGGGTAATGATGACTACACCAATTATAATAATAATGCTGAAGTTGAAGAGTTGAAGCCATTGATTCACACCACATTTGAGAACAAATTTGAGGATGTTAGTGCTAACTCTTCTAACCATGATGCCCATAATTCTAGCAAAGAGAAAATGATTGATTATCATGGAGCCATTGAGTCAAAGAATGTAGAGAGTGATCTTAAGAAGAAGAAAGGAGAAAGGACTACATTGGCTGATCTATTCTTGGCTGATTCTAATGTTCATCACATAAAAGTTGGCACTATCAAAACATTGCTTCAATCAAGTGAAAAGCCAAGTCTTAATGCAAAGCATGGAATGTTATTCCCCAAGAAGTTCATTCCTCATGTTAAAGACAATCCTCAACCAATTAAACATATTAAAAAAGTAAGTCATGGATAATTCTCACATATTTTCTATGTATAAGTAGAAAGAAATAGCACCACCTTATATTATTATATGATTGTTATTTTTCACACTTTATTATTATACATTTATTGTTGTTTTCAAAGTAATTTTTTATTATTAATGGTTATAAAATGCGTAAAAAAGAGTATATGGAAAACTAGCTTAAAAGTAATGTGAAAATACCATTGTGAGTAATTTTAAGTTCTCCTACAGTTTTCTCATATAATTTCTTTAGCTACTAAATAAAGAATATATTGGATGCTTTTATATTCCTAAGGTATTTTTTCATTTAACATTTTCTTTGTATAACTGCATGAGGAAGTTATAATAGAATGTAGCAAAGCTCTATGGTTGTTGATGTAGAGAACACAATAATGGTGATTTTTAGAAGAAAATATATTTTTAAAGGACGGAGAGATTAATGTACTTATAGTGCTTATAGTTCATGATAGAAATAAATATTTAGTTACTATTTTTTGTGTATGCATATATAGTAACTAGTTAGAATATCTAAATGAAGCCTCAAAATATATATAGAGTGAGAATTTGATTGATTTGATTTTCATTAATTAATTTGTAATTTTGTAGCTGATGAAGAAGATGTTGAAGAGTAAAATCCATCCAGAGCATGATGTTAAGAATCACAAAATAGAAGGGCAGAAAGGCACTGATGAAGAAATCATTGATAATAATCACAAGCATGGAGCCACTGACACAACTTCTTTGCTTCCAATTTAGGGTATATATGTCAACTCCAAATTCTCTTTTATTGATGCATTCCCCATTTTATACGTTCATTTGCCTTTTTTTGTGGACAAAATTACAATTCATTAGTGTTTTGTGGTCTCATGAAGTATATTAGTTGATAGGATGGTAATGGTGAATGATTTAAGAAATGAAATGAAAGAAGTTATGAGTTCGATTCTCAATCATAACTAATTTAAAAAATGAAAAATGAGTAAATGATTGAAGTGAAGAAGATTAAAAATTCGAGTCTCACCCATACAATAAATATTAATATTTGCCAATAAAAAAATGGGTCTAATTCATGTACCTAGGATTTCTCACTAATTTGACCTTTTAGAAGGAAAATAATTCAAGGTTAACCCACTCTTTTGGAACAAAGATCACCTGTTCCAAACACTGTTCTCAAATCTGTCTTAAGTCAATCACATTTCAACAAATAAGATAAATATACTATTTTTTATTTTATTTTTATTTATGTGATAATTTCTAATTTGGGACATACTTTGAACCGTAGATCATAATTCACTCTTTTGACCTATTATATATAAAAGTCTCTTCACATTTTCAACTTTTTGGTCTTAAATGTGACCTAATCACATGACTTTGGGTTAATATCACACAATCATTAATTAGTTGCAAAAAGGGGGAAATAAAAAATGAGAAATCCCTGGAAACATCTTACATGATTGACTGTTTTTGTAAGTTTTTTATATGTGGCAATAATTTTTTTAACCCCAAATGATTGCTGAGGGAGAAGTAAAATAACATAACTCTCAAACAATTTTTATGATTGGGTCTCATGAATCATCCTAATTAAAGAGTATAATGTAGGCTGTCTCATTATATTGGGAATGATTTAAATACCTATTAGATTACTCCTCTTACTGTCAATAGGTTTTGAGATGAAATTTTAACATGGTATTAGAGCCAAAACTCAACTTCTTTCCGATTGTCATAAGGCAAAAAATATCATTTAGTTATGGGTCAAATGTAACTTTCGCCTGGTCTGACAGATTTATGTGGATGAAACATATTCGAAAGTAAATTCAGCATTGCTTACCTCATTATTTCAGGAATAGTTTAAATATCTGTTGGATTACTCATCTTGTCACCAATTGGTTTTGAGATGAAACCTTACCATAATATTTTTTAAGAAAATTTATTATTTAAAAGTAAATTTATTATTGAATTTAATTTCGTATCTCTTGCTCTTCTTGCAGGTACTGCTGGCTAGGTGTTGATTACTCATTTTATCTAAAAATGTAATTTTGTTAATGATATCGTTAAGATTAAATGTCTTTGTTTTCTTGGTGTATTTTACATAAACAATGCATTGAACAGTGTAATTGTGGTTTGTGTTATCCCTTTCCATTTGTTTCGGTTTCACTTAGACATATGTAGTGGATGCATGTCTCAACTATATGTGGCTATGATTTATTTTCTTTTCGGACTCATTATTTTGGGACAATGATTGGTTTTTTAATGTATGGTAGATAACCATTATGAATGGTGGCGTAAAAAAACAAACAAATGCATCCAAACTTCACCACAAATAGGAATTACTTACCATCTTGGCACAAAAATGATGTTTTATTCTATAATAACCTCTTCCTAATATATTTATATATTCACTTTAGTCCTTATAATTTTTTATTTTATATGTACTAATTTCATTTCCGAAAAAATAATACTCAATTATTATGAAAAAAGTCAAACTAATATCCATCACGTGTCATAAAATATGCTAAAAGTAACTAATTTGATAGACAAATGTTATTATCTCAGTATTTTGTGGTAAATGTGATTTGACCCATCAACCTTTTTAGAAGTGGTGGATCAACTAAAAGCAAGAAGAAGCTAAGAGAAATGAATTTTGTGTGAAGAGTGAATGCCACAGAAGAAGAAGATGAACAATGTAGGATGAAGGTCATGCTTTCTAAAATAAACAAAGTTAATGGAAATAATTTAATGGTTGAAACATGAAAGTGAAAAACCTACTAAAGTCATTTAACCTTCGTCATTTTATTAAAGTTGCACTTAATTTATAGATGATTGAGAATTTTTCAAACCTGAATGGCTAACCACATCAACAATAAATTATTGAAATTGACATATGAAGTTAATCTTCTCTTATTCATTGAAATCCATGGTATAATTTTTGTACAAAAAAAAACATATATTATCAGTAATAAACGATTTTAAAAAATTCTTGGGAACCCGAGACTTTGACTTCAAAGTTTGATAAAAAAAGACAATACGTGATCTCATATTCTACTTTATTATGTGTAAAATCATTACAAACTCAAATGAAGATATAATATTATAAGCAACATCAATATTTACACCTGTAAAAGATCTGATGTTGCTTAATCCTGCTCTTTTAGGTAAATGGAGGTGAAGAATAGTTCTGCAGAGTGAGTCTCTTTGGGTGGAAGTGTTAAGGTCTAGGTATGAGGGAGGGTTATTTTGCAAGATTGTTTCAAGTGATTTTGGACAAAGATGCATCTATTATAACTTTGGGCGATGGAAAAATTGTGTTTGATCATGGAATCTCAAATGGATAAGGAACCTATTCCATTGGGAACAAGAGGAAGTTGACAATTATTAGAAGTTATTGAATCCGCAAATCTTGATCAAGGCACTACATATGAACGGATACCGATTCATGACAAAGGAGGACAATACTCAATGTGTAATGCTTATCGGGTACCACTAAAGGACGGTAGTGATTGTGACAATGGCTTCTTAAAGCTGTTATGGGCTTGCAATGTACCATAAAAAAATGAGGTATCTCACATGGAGAATTGCTTTGGAAGGTGTCCTAAAAAAATGAACTTGGTTCGTTGTGGAGTCTTAGGAGCACAAGATGCACCAACTTGTGCTTTGTGTTGTAGGTTGGATGAATCAATAAATCACTTGTTCTTCTCATGTTCTTAATCTTTGTGTGTTTGGAAAAACCTATACTATGGGCTTGGTTATCTCTAATGATGTCAAGAGCAACTTCTTTTTACATGCTAATATATTTAGGATGGACAAACAACAATGGATGTCACTATGGTTTCGTCACCATTTGTAATATTTGGTTGTAAAGTAAGGGTGGAAACATGCCAGACCGCCTATCAAGGGCCTAATACTTGACCTATAACAGGTCAGACCAGACCATGCCTTTTTGGTAAACAAGCCAGACTTAGGCTTCTCCAGTAGCCTATTTAACCTAAATATGGCAGACACAAGCTTTTTAATCCTAACAGACCGACCTATGTAATATTATTATATATTTATAAATTATTTTTTATAATATGTACAACAAAAAAAAACTAAATAATAATTTTTTTAATGTAAATCCACTAGGACTTATTAGACTATTTAATAATTAGATATTTAGTTGTTGGGACTTGGACTTAAGTACATAACATAACCCATGTAAGTATGTAATTTTTCATAGCTTGTACATAATGTGTTGAATTTTTTACCTTAGTAGACCTATAAATAGGCTAACAGGTCAGACTAGACTTTTAAACAGACCAGACCTAGACTTTGAATTTTTTTTAAGCAGACAAACATGCCAAACCCATACTCTTATATGTTATATAGGCTCAATCTGCTTAAGGCAAAGTCTGACCTGTTTCCACCCATATTGGCAAGGAACAAAATAATCTTGTAGAGCACTATATTCTAATTAGATGAGGTAATTGATTCAATTTTACTGCATTCTTGGAACGTTCTTAATGCTTATTTTTCTAGCTTTAAATTTTCCTTTATGGTATGATTGTTTAACCCATTTAGTTGTCTTCTTAGATGTATTGTCTCAATATGTGGGTAGGATTACCACTTGTTATCCTAAATATTTTTTCTTTCTGTTTTTATGAATATTATTGTTGATAAAAAAAAGATCTTGACCCAATATTTATTATTTTTAGAAGAACCACATAAATTACATCATACTTATTTATCAAGTTATAAATTGAAGAAAAAATGTAACTTCATATGACTATTTTCATGAAGATTTAGTTTGGGCTTAAGTAAAGGGTTAAAAAATAATTTAATAAACTAATCAGAACTCTAAATTAGTGGTCAAAACTAGTTAAACTAATCGACGAATAAAAAAACTCAGATTTACAAATAAAAACAAAAAGAATTATTTAAAAATATATTGGACTACTCATCTCATTACCAATTTGGTTTTGAGATGAAATCTTAACCCATTATCATAAATTGACACATATATGGAGGGAATAATGAGGAGATGATCTTTTACTTTATACTTCACTAATAATCTCTGCAAGACACATTCATTCTGTTTGTATTCATTTCGAACTTAACATGTTTTTTTTGGTAAAAAATGTTATGACATCTAATAATATAGGATAAGGTATTTTACATTAAAACAAACATACATCTATTATCTTATATATTATAATTACTTAGACATCTTGAGAAATATGTTTAATATAAAAAACGATCATAATTGAAGTCTTTTGTGTTGAATGTGATTCTTATTTTCATGTTACGAATGACATGAACATTCAGATCTAAAATTGTTGCAAGAAAATTGAAAAAAAAAACATATAAGTTGAATGTGATTTTGATTTTCATGTTAAGAATGACATGAACATTCAGATCTAAAATTGATGCAAGAAAAGTGGGAAAAACATATAAGAGTGAGGGGTATAGTATAAACATTTTAAATCGTGGAAGAACCAAACCATAAAATGTGGTTTGGTTCAGTCTCACGGTTCTCTTTGGGTGAAAGTGTTAAGGTCTAGGTACGGGGGAGAATTTTTTTGTAATGGTGGATCTAGTGACTACAAATATTTCAAGAGGTGCTCTCCTTGGTGAGAGATTTAGGTAATCTTGGAAGTAGAGTGGGGTCAACATTGGTCAGACCTTTGACTGTGGGTGTGTGTGTGGGGGTGGGGGGGGGGGGGGGGGGGGGTACTTAAGAATTATTTGCAAGACTGTTTCAAGTGATTTTGGGCAAAGATACATCTATTATAACTTTGGACAATGGAGAAATGGTGCCTGGTCATGGAATCTCAAATGGATAAGGAACCTATTCCATTGGGAGCAAGAGGAAATTGACAATCTATTAGAAGTTATTGAAGCCACAAGTCTTGAACATGGCACTATAGATGAATGGATACAGATTCATGACAAACGAGGACAATACTCAATGTGTACTGCTTATCGAGTACCACTAAAGGAAGGTAGTGATTGTGACAATGACTTCTTTAAGCTGTTATGGGCCTGCAATGTACCATAAAAAATGAGGTACCTCACATGGAGATTTGCTTTGGAAGGTGTCCTAACAAAAATGAACTTGGTTCGCCGTGGAGTCTTAGGAGCACAAGATGCACCAACTTGTGCCCTGTGTTGTAGGTTTGATGAATCAATAAATCACTTGTTCTTTTCATGTTCTTAATCTTAGTGTGTTTGGAAAAACTTATACTCTGTGTTTGGTATTATTTAAGTTATCTCTAATGATGTCAAGAGAAACTTCTTTTCACATGCTAATATATTGAGGATGGACAAACAACAATGGATGTCACTATGGTTCGTCACCATTTGGAATATTTGGTTGGAAATGAACAAAATAATATCCGAGAGCACTATATTCTAATTAGATGAGGTAATGGATTCAATTTTACTTTATTCTTGGAACGTTCTTGATGCTTGTTTTTCTAGCTTTAAATTTTTCTTTGTGGAATGATTGTTTAATCCATTTAGTTGTCTTCTTAGATGTAATGTCCAATATGTGGATAGGAGTACCACTTTTTATCCTAAATATTTTTTTTTCTATTTTTATGAATATTATTGCTGATAAAAAAAAGATCTTGACCCAATATCTATTATTTTTAGAAGAACCACATAAATTGCATCATACTTATTTATCAAGCTATAAATTGAAGAAAAAATGTAACTTCATATGACTATTTTCATGAAGATGTAGTTTGAGCGTAAGTAAAGGGTAAAAATAATTTAATAAACTAATCAGAACTATAAATTAGTGTTCAAAACTAGTTCAACTGATCAGCTAATAAAAAAATTATTTAAAAATATATTGGACTACTTGTCTCTTTACCAATTTGGTTTTGAGATGAAATTCTAACCCATTATTATAATTTGACACATATATGAAAGGGAATAATGAGGAGATGATCTTTTACTTTAAGATTCACTAATAATCTCTGCAAGGCACATCCATTCTCTTTGTATTCATTTCGAACTTAACATGTTTTTTTTGTCTAAAATGTGGCGACTTCTAACAATATAGGGATAATGTATTTAACATTAAAACAAACATACATGTATTATCTTATATATTAGATTATAATTACTTAGACAAATTGAGAAATATAATTAATATAAAAAATGATCATAATTAAAGTATTTTGTGTTGAATGTGATTCTGATTTTCATGTTAAGAATGACATGAACATTCAGATCTAAAATTGATGCCATAAAAATGACAAAAAAACATATAAGAGTGAGGGGTATAGTATAAGTAGTTCCCATTTAAATCGTGAAAGAACCAAACCAAAAAATCTGGTTCAGTTTAGTCTCACAGTTCAGTTTGGTTTATTTTTTAAGGAATTGTTTAAGCTTAGTTATAGTTTTGGAAATTTGGGACCTGTTCGAATCGAATCACACATTAAAGAAATAGATACTACATACTATATAATAATATTGTATTCCTTTTTAAATTCTTCGGTCCATTTTGTGTAAATTTGACTATTATGTATTTTACTAAATTGTTATATATATTACTACTTACTATTATATATATATATATATATATATATATGCTAGTTTCCTGATTTGTAATAAATCTTTTAATTTTTTATGATATTTGATTTTAAACTAGCATACATCATAAATTATTATATGTTACTTTATATATATATATGGTACTAATTATATTGTTATATATGTTACTAATAGATATATATATATTATTAAATTGTTATATATATTATCAATTGTGATATACATTATTAATTGCGTATTGTAATAATATTTTTATTTAATGGACAAAAATGTGATATGTAATATATTTTGAAATTCAATTAATGAATGATTTGAAAAAACAAGAAAACTACATAATTAAACCAAATCATTCATGACCAGTTTGGTTTGGTTCGGTTCTTACAATAAAGTTTAAAGTTAATTGAAGTGAACCCAATCATATTTTTGTGTTCGGTTCAGACACTAAATTGCACCAAAAACTGAACTGAATATTTATAGGTCATGTCAGAAGTCAGAATACGAGACTCATGGTATGGGTAAATAATAGTAATTGAATTTTTGATATATTTCAGGTATTTATTCTTCCAATTATTGATGTAATGTTTAAAATGAACTAAGATTTTTCATATAACAATCTCTTTAATCTTTGAATTTTTTCATTGAACTCTTAAAGTAGATCATATTTTAAATATGGTGCGTTTTGTCAATAAATTTAAAAGAAATACAATTATTTTATAAATATCAACAAAATAAGGGATACTGATTAAACTTTATATATATATATATAAAGTGTTCCTTGACATGATATTATATAACCATTACACCCCACTAAAAGATCATGTATAACAAAATGTAAATAATTCAATTTCTGGGAATAACACCTGGTTCTTTATCATAAAATGAGAAGATACCATTGGTGTAAATGATGTGAAAATGTAAATGATAGTTAAAAAAATTGAATAACACTTGGTTATATAAAAAAAGATTAGAGCTTGTGGTGTAAATGATAGTTTTATTCAATAAATAAATGTTATTATTCAATACATAAATGTTATATTATGCACTTAATGGGAGAGGTGGTCCACCGCAAAAACATATATGGAGTTGGGGGTCACACTCATTACCACAAGGACAATCTTTAGTAGTATTGCAAGGATGTTCAGTTACCACATTTCTTGCTTCAACTCCACCTGATTCATTGTTCAGCCCTAAAAGAAAGATGACAAAATTTATGAATTAGGTACAATTCGAATTTCAATAAAAACATTAATGAAGATAGAAAGAAAACATGTATTTGTAGTTTCTATTCTTTCATGATACATGTTCATATATGCAAGGATGAAAAAAAAACTTACCTAATGCAATAACCAAAAGAATTGTCACAACAATCATCTTGATAGAGGTTTTCTCCATTTCCACTTAGTCACAGAGATAATTAGACTTGTTAATGTGTGAGAAACTTGAAGCCACTATCGACTGTATTTATAGGTGAATGAGGTACTTAACAATTTTATAATATGGAAAGGAAACATATATCATCATTTTATTACTATTTATTCTTGCACCAGATTTTTTTTTGGATTTATCTAACCTAAGAAAAAATATGGTTTACAACAATAATTGAGTATTATGTATCGGTAGCAAATGAATAGATTTTGATTTTCATCATAATGGATGGATGCGATCCACATAAATTTATTTAAATCGTATTTTAAATTATTCAATTAACCCGTATCTAAATTTAATGAATGAATTTCAATTGATCCATAAGTCTATTTTAATGGATTTGATGAATGAATATTCAATATATTTGATTTTTTTAATTAAAAGTATAAATATTTTGAAAAAAAATTATTTAAATTAAGAAATTTTTAAAAATCACTTTTCAGAAAATATTATTTTAATAAGTGTTTTATATTTTTTTAAGGAAACTCTTGTTTTAGAAAAAAATATTCTATACTTTTACGAAAACTATTTTTTTACAATATTCTATACTTTTACGTGTAAAGTTTTACATATAAAATTTGTAAGAGATATTTATATATGCTATATATTTATTAAGAATAAAATTTTAATATTAATCACACCCACATGTCCTATAATTGATCTTATTTTGACAAAAGTTAATGTGAGAATGAGAAACACTACAAGTAGGGTCATAGGGAAAACAAAATGGTTAATTAAATCACTTAAAACCATATTTTATTTTAAAAAAGAAAACGAAAATATGAGAGAAAAGGAGAAAAATGTGAATCGAAATGCTTAACTAATTCTAATTGTAATTATTAGTATATTTTAAAAAATGCAACAAAATCAAAATTATATCAACTTTATATGATTTGTTCCCATTCATATTGCGATCTTAATTGGGTTTTGATCAATTTTTGATAAAATCAAATATCCAAAGATTTAGTTTTTCCTCTACTCAAAATGATTTATGCAATTCAATTAATTTATTTGATTTGATCTGGTTTGATTATTTTCAAATTGCAACCTTAATTTATTTTGTGACCAGACTTTGATGCAATCAAATCTCTAAAAAAAATAATTTTTTAAACCAAAGTGATTTTATATACTTTTTAACTTTATATTTGTTATTTTTTATTTAAAAAAAAATGTATGGGATAAAATTAGATGTTCACAAAAGGTCTTATTGTATATATGTCTAACATACTTTATTGGGAGAGATAATTATACACTAATTTCTTATCCATATAATAACAAGATAATCTTGATAGTAAAACAAAAAACTTAGGCAATATATGAAACATGCCTCCAAATAAGTGAAGTCAAACTCAGTAAACAAGTGCATCATAAGTAAATCTGTAAATATGTCATGCAATGGCCTAAAACAATAGTTAGTAAAATAGACCATGCTTATTAAATTCAACTTATTTATTACTTACAAATAAGGATACATAATTAAAATTTCTAGCTTTTTTAATAAAATTTGCCGAATATGGTATTAAAGTAACTAGAACTAGAAATTAGTGATCAAGAACTAGTCAAATTAGCTAGCGTATAAAACAATTTAATATTTTCAAATCAACACATCAATAATATTTTAAATGTATGTTGTGCTAATCATATTACTAATTAATTTTGAGATAAAATCTTAAGATAATATAAAAAATTAATACATATACATGTATGTATTATCTTTTATAAACACGCATATATGAGCAAAGCGGAAAAATAAAGAAGACCTGCAACAAAAGCATGCATGAATACGAGACACATGACATATGTAAAAATAATAGTAATTGAATTTTACGATCTAGGGTATTTATTCTTTGGATTATTAATATAATGTTTAAAAAGAACTAATATTTTCGTACAATAATCTATTTATTCTTTCAATTTTTATTTTGAATTTTAAAATCCATCATATTTTAAATATGGCATGATTTTTAATAAATTGAAAGGAAATAAAATTACCTTATAAATATCAACAAAATAAGAATGTTTGTGCAGGCTTAAGTGCTGGTATATTTATGATTGTGGTGTTAATGATTGTTTTATTTATCATATCGTTATGGTTGACAGCTTTATAATATGAAAAGGAAACACATATAATATTCTTTCAATAAATTTTATCTTATAAAATAATGGATAAATAAATAAACTTTATCTAAATTAATTTTGAATTACTAAATGTTTAATAAAATTATCTAAAGTCCGAAACATTTTTTTCTTAACATTACATATTATTTATAAGTATTGATTCCTGATAGTGAAATTTATTAGTAGAGGTAGTTACATGTTCCGAAATGGATTAATTATTACCCATAATTGAGAAGAAGTATTGTTAGACAAAAAAAATTATTGATAAGCATTTGTTACAAATTAAATTTTACTAATAAATGTTGACTAGTATTTTAGACTATTAATTGTGCTACATAATGTAAAATAAATATGACAATTCTATAAAATTACTATTACTTTAAATTTATTTTATATAACTTTTATTTCATACATATTAATTTATAATATAAATTTATGAATAAAAAATACGGGAACGATTGCTTTTTTATTACTAATTCAAACTAAATAGGATATTTAAATAATTATTTTATAAAATAAGATATAATAAGATGACTAATATGTATTTTAATAAAGGCACCAAAGGTAATATAAATACATTTTTGCAATTAACCATGAACAACAAGTAGGTTAGAAACGAGCTAATAGAACCATGGTATAAATCAATTCTATTTGATAAGGATTTGTTTGGCTCAAAACTAGACTCGAGATTAAAATGAGTTATGTTTCCAGCTCGAATTCGACTCATTTGAAGTTTGTGAAGTGTTCGAATCGATTCATTACCTTGAACTAGTTAGATTCACCAAAAATTCATGAACTATTTAGCATCACTTATTACATACAACACAATATATATACATCTTTATATACACATATATACATGTATAAATCAAGCCAACTCATGAACCTCATAATTTGAAATGTACTTAGCCCAAGTCTGGCTCGTTCGTTTAACGAACTTAATTTTAGCTCAAATTCGAATTATTTTATTCTTGAATGACCACTTGGATTGCTTTGCTTAACAATGCCAAGCACGGTGAGGTGCATAACAATAATAAGAATTCTGCAATGGAATATACCTAACTTGTGCACGCACCATTCACATCCAACTCTTGTCATTATGATAATGTAAGAATTCTCTATTAATTGGTGAAATACCAATCCTAAAATCTTGAATCTTATGATTCTCACACATTATGTAAAACAAGGACACAAAATCATACCTGAATCCATGTTCTCAAATTTGTTCCTTTGCGTGTGCCTTCGTAGAGAGGTTTTGGTATGATGATTTTTCTTAACCAAATCATTGATTCCTCTTGGGACCTTCGTTTTCTCTCTGATGGGGAGAGATGAAAACTGTGTTTGATTTGGTGTATTGGGGACCATAACCTTCCTGATGTGTTAACTCAATAGGGTTCCCTTTATTCCATATGAGTTAACTACTCTAGGTATCCACCTATGAAGCCCATATCCATTTTCAGTTTATTTTAGAAGTCACAAGGGTTGTCAGTAATAAGATCACTTATTTTATAACCCATAAAATAAATAGCCGATATAATTGTATAAATATACGATGCCCACCTTAATTAGAAATTATGAATTTCTAACAATCTCCCACTTGGGCTTCATATTTTATTGAACCAATTATATCACATATTCTTTAGGCACGCTTCCATATGCTATTTATATTTAGACTTCTCTTTAATACAATCTGGTCCATCTTATATACCAATTATGGAACCACCGCAATGCTCATCACATATAAGCGTGACTCGACCACGATGATCACCACATTAATATACTTAATAACATAGATCAAATATGGATGAGTGACATAGAAAATTTCATGCAATGTGATCTCAAACATGTTTATTTCCAACTGATCCTTCTTTAATCTTTAGTGAGATCAATCCAAAAGTCTTTAATTGCAACACAACAGTTACAATAAACACATTCAAAATGGAACAACAAATCATCAACTTTATTATGCATAAAAAATGTGTATAACAACCAAAGTAAATCATAAAACATATAGACTCCCACTGAACTAAGGTATCTTAAGGAACAACACTCATATGAGCAACATGCTCGTGAAAGACTTTAGGTACCAGACCCTTAGTCAGTGGATCAGCTAGCATAAAATTTGTCCCTATATGTTCTATGAAAATTTGTCCATTTTGAATACTTTTTTTAACAACTAGAAACTTGTTGTCAATAAATTTTGACTTTGTAGAACTCCTATTATTATTGGAGTAAAGAACTGCAGACTTGTTGTCATTAATAAATCCTCAGTGGTCTTTCAATACCATGGACCACACGTAAGCCAGTGACAAAATTCTGCAATCATATGCCATGGTCTGATGTCTCAAAACAAGCCATAAACTCCACAACCTTGGTTGAAGGAGCTATGAGTGTCTGTTTAGCATACTTCCAAGAAATAGCACCTCCAGCCAACACATATCTAGAGGTGGAGCATCTGCTGTCTTGACATCCATCAAAATCGCAGTCTGAATACCCAATGATCTCTAAATTCTCAGACCTCAGATAAGTGAGCATGTATTCCTTTGTTCTCTTCAAGTAACGCATAACACGTTTGACTGCCTTATAGTGATGCATTACAGGATTGCTCATATATCTTCCCAAAACTCCCACGACAAATGTTATGTCGGGGCGTGTGAAAACTTGAGCATACATTAGATTTCCTACTGCCGATGTATAAGGAGTCTTTTGCATATCGTATCTTTTAAGGTCATTTTGGGGCACTTTTCGAGACTAAACTTGTCTCTCTTAGCTATAGGGGTATCTCCCGGTTTACTATCTTTCATGCCAAATCTATCTAAGACTTTATCAATATAGCTTTCTTGTGACAACCTTAGGATACCTTGAGAGCAATCTCTTAGTATCTGAATGCATAATACAAAAAAAGCTTCCCCAAGATCTTTCATTTCGAAATTCTTTGTTAGAAATATCTTGGTCTCATACAATAGCCCCATATCACTACTCGCAAGCAATATATCATCGACATATAATATCAGGAATATAAATTTACACCCACTGAACTCGTGGTACACACAATCTTCAACTTTATTTGCCTCAAAACCATACGAATTAATATCTTAATGAAACTTGTGATTCCATTGACGAGAGGCTTGTTTAAGGCCTAGATGGATTTCTTTAATTTGCACACCATATATTTTGAGTCAATTGATTCAAAGTTTTCTAGTTGCAACATATATATTGTTTCTTTAATGTCACCATTTAGAAACGCATTCTTAACATCCATCTCATGTAGCTCTAAATTAAAGTGAGCTACTAGTTCCAATATTATTTTAAAAGAATCATTCGAAGATACTGGAGAAAATATTTCTTTATAATCAATGCCTTTTTTCTGAGTGTAGCCTTTAGCAACTAGACACACTTTATATCTGTCAATATTACCTTTTGAATCTCTCTTGGTTTTAAATATCCATTTGCAACCAATAGGTTTCACACCTTCAGGTAAATCGACAAGATCCCAAACGTCATTATCATGCATAGACTTAATCTCATCCTTCATGGCATCAATCCACTTTTGAGAGTTAGAACCTTTCATGGATTGACAGAGGTTCAATGGATCATCCTCTGTTAATTCGATGTCATCCTCATGTTCTTGAATAAATACAAAATAATCATCTGAAATTGCATTTCTCCTTTCTCTAGTGGATCTCCTTAATAGCACTTCTACTTCTTGAGGTTGTTGAATTTGCTCCGAAGGTACTTCAGTGAGAACCTCATTGTTGTCTTGCTCTGGAATATTGTCAGGAACAATATTCTGAACATTTTTTGTTCTACTACCGAAGTTGTTCATTGAATGGTAATAGGCACAAGAACTTGTTCACCATTAGTGACAGGTTCTTACTCAAAGACAACATTCCTTATGTTCTCTTCCTCCCAAAATCAACTTCCTCAAGAAATCTCACATTTTCTGTCTCAAAGAAAAGTTTTATTGTAGGATCATAACATTTTTATCCCCGTGAACATTCAGCATAGGCAACAAAGTAACAACTAACTGTTCTTGAGTCCAGTTTTATTTCATGTGGCCTATAAGGCCACACCTCAGTTGGACAACCCCAAATGTGCAAGTGTTTTAAGCTTGGTATTTTACAAGTCCAAAATTCATATGGAGTTTTGTTAACTGCTTTACTTGACACCCTATTAAGGATGTAAACTGTGATCTTTAAAGTTTCTCCTAAACAGACTTTGGTAAGGAAGAATGATTAATCATACTTCTCACCATATCCTTAAGAGTTCAGTTTAGTCACTCAACAATACCATCCATGATAGGTTTGTATGGCATAGTGTATTGCAGAATAATTCCATTTTCTCTTAGGAAAAAATGCAAATAGCTCTTTCACAACATCCTTATTGTTCTTTCTTTTCTTATTCTGGGAGGTCATACCCAAATGAGCACTTTCAGTCTTATATCTCTGCAGCCTCTCTCCCTCTTGAGTGTTATAGCTCACTTTGAATTTTCCAAAGTGTGCAGGAAGCGAGATTAAAACCAAGTGCACGAGCAAGTTTTCACCAAGCTCTAACTTTAGTGACTTGAGTTTCAATGCGAGATTAGACATCTCCATAATTTACTCCCTTATTTTCCCCTTGCTTCATACTTTATGGAGATGAGTTTAGCCAAAAGGCTACTCGTCTCCACATTTTCATTTTTTGGCAAAGTACTGTTCTATTTCTTCAAGGAATTTCCTTGCATTTTGACTCTCAGAAATAGAGCCCCGAAACACTTCTGGAATAGAGCGTTTCATGATCATTAGACACATTCGATTAGAGTGTTCTCATTTCTCAATTTTAACCTCATCGAGGTTTTACGGAGTAGAAATAGGTTTCTCCAAATGAAGTGTCAGATCAAAATCCATACAGACGAGAATAATCTCTACGACTTCCTTCCATACCTTAAAATTTCTCCCGTTCAGTAATGGGATGTTGTTAATTTGTGCAGAAATATTTGCAGCACTAGTAAAAGACACTAAATCAAGTAGAACAAAGAACAAAAGAAATTGCAATCATTCTTGCAATAAACTCACATCAAGTTTAACCCTTAATATCCAATGGGACACATCACGAGTTACCTAGTACAACATTAATATTAAGTCTTTGGACAAAAAATATTAACTTGTAAGTGATACACTCAATATAGTAATCAAATATTGATAATCAGTCATGTAAAACAATAAATCTTTCTTTGGACCGACTTGCTATTCACATGGGAAACTGTATGATTATCATATATTTATTACCACATATGTGTTTATAATTTTGGCCAAATAGTAGTCTTCCTTTGGGCAGATCACTATTCGCATAAAAAATGCAAACATACAATTAGCTTGATATTCCATATTCATTCATAATGGAATTCTTGTTGTAATGGTCAAACATTGATCCTAATGCATGTAAAAAAATAAAGCATTCTTTGGAGTGATTTATCATTCACATTTGCAACCTTATAATTATCACATGTTTACCATCACATGTGTGTATATAATCCGGCTAAATAATAATCTTCATTTGGGACGATTAATACTCGCATGAATATATATACACACTTGCATTTGACATTTATTATGAACAATTTACACAAAAGATGTCACTTTGGTGACGTCTTATTTCTATAGGTTCACTTAAAAAATCAAACTATCTTATAATCCAAAAAAAAAAACAGTCATGTAAATATATAAAATAAGACATTCACATAATAGACTCATCATAAGATACCTATCACAACATTAATTTCTAGTCTTTGGACAGAGAAAATCAATTTGCAAGTCGTACTCTCAGTGCAATGATCAAATATTAACATTAGTTCTGTCAAACAATAATTGCAAGTCGTACTCTCAGTGCAATGATCAACAATTAGTGCAATCAATTAGTTCTTTCTTTGGACCGACTATTATTCACATGAAAAATCTTTATAATTATTACACATTTATCATCACATGTATGTTATTATTTGGCTAAATTGTGTCTTCCTTTGGGCCGAACACAATTCGCATAAATAGTCTCATACTTATCTGTGTAATTTTAATCAATTTCCACAACAGATGTTACTTTGACAACATATTGCATCAACTGATTCCAAATAATTACCAGACAAAACAAAATACTATGGGTCCATTATAATGGTACAATTTGGAATTAAAACTTCAAGATTTGATCTCTTTAATGATTAACAAATCTAATATCATAATATATTTCCAAATAAAAAAAAATATTACATATATATCAACACATAAAAAAGGATGCAATCTTAATCAAATGCAAAATAGATTTGGAGTGAAAAACATAAAAAAATAGATGCAAATCATTATCGAAAATTTCAAATCTAATATGATTATCGATATCTTAAAACATATATGTAACACTATATATATACACTTTCACACTCTAACGTAGTAAATGTATATATAATTTTAAGCATTAACTGTAACCATTATGTATATATATATATTTATTAACTTTAATCAGTAATTCCAGACATCACAACAACCTCATGCTGGAAACAATTATATATGTATATATGTACATTTCAATTCGCAATATGTATACAAGGCCATGAATTCCAGATCGTATATGTATAAAAGAAAAACACGTCTTAACTCATATATACCTTAGAAATATACTTAAAAAATTGCAAAGATTGTGAAGGGACAAAATTCAATGTCCAGCAGTAAGCCGTTAGTGCACATATAATATACATATTGCATAACATAGTCATAAAAGTTAATGAAATGTCAAACACAAATCTGAATATATACTTCAACACATATTATAAGGATTCATAATACAAATTACCCATGATTCAAATAAGTGGAAGCATATAAGAGTTATCCTCATTATTCATAAATACCCAATTTTCATAACCATAGCGGAAGCATGAAATCTCTCAAATTTAAAATTAGGGTTCATAAAAATTGGGAAAAAATACATTTAATGGAGAATCATAAAATTCAGAACTTAGAGCTTTGATACCAATTGTAAGAATTCTCTATTAATTGGTGAAATACCAATCTTAGAATCTTGAATCTTATGATTCTCACACATTATGTAAAACAAGGATACAAAGTCATATCAGAATCCATGTTCTCAGATTTTTCCTTTGCGTGTGCCTTCGTAGAGAGATTTTGGTATGATGATCTTCCTCAACCAAATCCTTGATTCCTCTTGGGACCTTCGTTTTCTCTCTGATGAGGGGAGATGAAAACTGTGTTTGATTTGGTGTATTTAGGACCATAACCTTCCTGATGTGTTAACTTAATAGGGTTCCCATTATTCCCTATGAGTTAACTACTCTGGGTATCCACCCATGAAGCCCATATCCATTTTTAGTTAATTTAGAAGTCACAAGAGTTGTCAGTAATAAGATCACTTATTTTATAACCCAGAAAATAAATAGCCGATATAATTGTATAAATATATGATGTCCACCTTAATTAGAAATTATGAATTTCTAGCATATAGAGCTCAAATAATTTAGTATCCTTTCATTGAATGTTGAAGGAGAAATCAATTGTGTTGGTCATCCACATGCTAGAGACATTATTAGAAATATAACTTGTTGGTTTAGCATATAGAGCTCAAATAATTTAGTATCCTTTCATTGAATGTTGAAGGAGAAATCAATTGTGTTGGTCATCCACATGCTAGAGACATTATTAGAAATATAACTTGTTGGTTTAGTGGTGTAAGACCCTCTAGATATCCAATATGACTAAAAGGTTAAGTGTTCGATTCCTGACAGCGACACT
Source organism: Lupinus albus (assembly GCA_009771035.1). NCBI lineage: Eukaryota > Viridiplantae > Streptophyta > Magnoliopsida > Fabales > Fabaceae > Lupinus > Lupinus albus. The sequence goes on along the minus strand of CM020013.1, from coordinate 418,787 downwards.
TGTTGGCATGGATAGTCACATACGTCGAAATGGACTAATTCCTTACCCAAAGTGTAAAATACCCTTGTTAATACCCAAAAAAATATTATTGTGAAGTAGAGGCTCACAACTAATCAGAGAGGCTCTTTCATTCTCCATAGTATATTCCTTCTATCTTTAAATGTTCAATCCTTCTATAAAATAGTGAGTAAGAAAACTTCATATATTTTTGTAAGTTGTAAGAACTATTATTTCTACTCGTGTTTGTAAAATTGGTTTCTACATAAAATAATATTAAATTATTAATAGGCTAATAGGGAAGTCATTGTATGATTAGTCATAGGCTCTCACCAAAAGAACTAAAAGACATCTATCTTTTATAAATCAAAGTTTTTTAGAAGCTTTTATCACCAACCATACAAATTCAAAGACACCGTTTTTCTTTTCATCAAACTAGTAACTCTCATCTCACTCTTGTTTTAATTCATCACATACCATGATCACTAATTTTCGTATAAGAGAACAAGTGTTGCTCTGAACAAATGTCGCTCTCAGGAATCAAATCTTTAACCTTTTAGTTTTTCTAGGGATCTAGTAGAAACTTACACTACTAGTTCAACACATTGTTTGTCATATATATCCTTATAATAAATATAAATATTTGCTATTTGTAGATAGAAAATGGCAATATATAAATTAAAAAGGAGAAAGATTTGTTACTTGTAAAGAAAAATGAGATGGTAAATATATATATGAAAAATATCTCAATTCACTCCATGGCTAATTGATGTAAGTAGGATAGTTTTTAAAATTATTTGTGAAAATAGGTTTATTTGGAAACTATATACCACTTATACGTGGTTGTCTCAAAATCTATTTACTATACTAGGTATGTTTTCATTATATGGAAGCTGCTGCATTCTTTATTTCATATTATGTTTTCAAATTTTAATTAATTTTTTATTTTATTGTTTAGGACATTAAATAATTATGTTATAAAATAAGAAGGTAATATAAATATGTTATTCCACCAAGTATGAATTGCAAGTGGTGTAATGGTTGAAGTGGCTTCCTTTTAGATTTTTCTAAACTAAGGCGGAAACCAGCTTAACGAAGTTCAACCAGAGCTCAGCTCGATTCAGTTTGATAAGAATTTGTTCAGCTCAAATCTCGACTCAAGTTCAATACGAGTTATTTTTTAGCTCATATTATCCTCGATTAAAGTTCATAAACTGTTCGGTTCAGGTAGAATTGGTTCATTTGAACATTTTAATTAATTGATTCATTTAAAAAATATTGCATAAACTTAAATAATTCGGACATGGTCTTTTACTTTATCTTAAACTAATCATCTCTATAAGATACATCAATTCTATTTGTACTTATTTATAAGAGTAAATTACACTCACACCTCCTGAGTTTTAATGAAATTACACAAACCACCCCTCCCATCTTTGTCATTACACCAACCACCTTTCCCTCCTACACAAACCACCCCTAGATTTATACATACATTACACAGACTACCCCTGCATGTTATAAAAGTGTAATATTTTAAAGAAAAAAACGTGTGATAAATGTAATTAAGTTAAACAAAATATTGTATATTGTGTAACATTTCAAATAGTACAAAAGCGTATGTTTCTTTATTATTTTTGTGTCATTAAAAAATACATTAATAATTTCAAATAAATGTTTAAATAACTCTTATATTATTTTATAACGAGCCAAATAATGAAGACGCATTGACTTTTATATTATTTGAATTTTTCTACATAATATACAATATTTTGTTTAATTAATTACACACATCATACGTTTTTTGTTTAAAATATTACACTTTTATATTATGCAGGGGTAGTTAGTGTAACATATGTAAAAAATTAGGGGTGGTTCGTGTAAGGACAAAAAAGTGAGGGGTGGTTTGTGTAATTTCACTAAAACTCAGGGTGTGTGAGTGTAATTTACTCTATTTATAAATACGTGTCTATGTTTAAAAGTTAATGGTCAAAATGATAATTAAGATTATTTGGGTAACAATAAATAGTTTTAAAGCATACTAATTTCAAATGACAATTAAAGATGTCAAATAAATTTGTGCATGTGTCAATCTTCATTCTTTTAAATAGTTAAATTTATCGATAATTGAATTAGAAGTAAAATTCTTACCTATTTCCTTTTCAATATAAATTATATTTTCATTTCTGATGTACCAAAAAAATCATCATATTTGATGTAAGAAATTCATCTTATATTTTGCTACATAATTTTGTTTGATTGTCTTCGTTACTAAAAATTACATTTTCATAGTAGTTGAATACTTGAACCAGAATAGCTTATATATGATGAATAACTCGACCAAGTAATAAATTTTTATTAACCTTCATCATTTTGCCAAAGTTGCACTTAATTTATAGATGATTGAGAGTTTTTCAAACCTGAATGACTAACAACATCAACAATAAATTATTGAAATTGACATATGAAGTTAATCTTCTCTTATTCATTAAAATCCAAGGTAGAATTTTTGTACAAAAAAACATATATTATCAATAATAAACGATTTTAAAAAATTCTTGGGAACTTGAGACTTTGACTTCAAAGTTTGATAAAAAAGACAATACGTGATCCTCATATTCTACTTTATTATGTGTAAAATCATTACAAACTCAAATGAAGATATAATATTATGAGCAACATCAATATTTACACGTGTAAAAGATCTGATGTTGCTTAATCTTGCTCTTTTAGGTAAATGGAGGTGAAGAATAGTTTTGTAGAGTGAGTCTCTTTGGATGGAAGTGATAAGGTCTAGGTATGGGGGATGATTATTTTGTATTGGTGGGTCTAGTGACTACAAATATTTCAAGAGGGTCTCTCCTTGGTGGAGAGATTTAGGTAATCTTGGAAGTAGTGTAACACCCTAAATTTACGTCTTTAAAATTATAGTATCAGCCCTGAGATTCTCGCTTGAGCGAGGGATTCTCGCCTGGGCGAGAAAGGCTCACTTGGGAGGGTGAAATCCTGGGCTATACTAAAGGATTCTCGCGTGAGCGAGGGTTGGCTCGCTTGAGCAAGAGTGGTCTCGCCTGAGTGAGAGTTGGCTCTCCTGGGCGAGGAAGGCTCAACTGGAAGGGTGAAATCCTGGGCTATACGGAAGGATTCTCGCCTGAGCGAGAGTTGGCTCGCTTGAGCGAGAGATTGACTCGTCTGGGCGAGGAAATGTGATATTTTGGAGTTGTCGAGGTTGTAAAATCCTCGCTTGAGCGAGAGGATCCTCGCTTGAGCGAGAGATGCCTCGCCTGAGCGAAAGTTCCCTCACCTGGGCGAGAGGGTCAGATCTGAGTTTTTAAAATGGGCGGGATTTTCTCGCTTGAGCTCGCTTAAGCGAGAACCCGACACTGTTACATTAAATTCATTCTGAACTTGAGTCTTTACTACTATTACTATAAAACAAGATGAAGTTATTTTTTATTGTGTCCAAATATTTATTTATTAAAATGAAGCTACAAATTATATTGTGTTAGAGCGTGAGAGTTCAATAGAAATGAGAGATTTAATAAATGAGTTGTGTTGGGTATAACAAGTGTTTTAAAAAGTTATACATTATATATATATATATATATATATTAAATATTAAATATGTTAAAATTTAAATAAATATTTTTTAGTATTATACGGGTCGGCCCACCACAACCCGCAACCCGCTTATAGCGGGCTTGGATTATAATTTGTTATGCATAAATTATATTTGAGCTTTTTAGCCCAGCCCGGATTAGCCAGAACCCATGCAGGTAGCCCGTTTTGACACCTCTTGGATGATGTAACAAAAATGTAAAGAATTCTTAATGCACATTTATAGATCCATTTTCTTATTTTTATAATGCACATTTATCTTTATATTCTTTAACAAGTACCCTTAAGGCACTCAATAACATGACCACAAATTTAATTAGGAATTCAATAATTTTTTTATTTATCACATTTTAACACATAATTGTACAAAGTATAAAACAAATACTATTTGATTCTTATTATAATGTAAATTCTAAAAGGTATTGATGACTATTGTTTTTATTACGCCATTTTATACATTAAATGAGCCTTTTATTTTCTGTCTATTATTTGTCCTTATCAATGTCTTAGTTACCTCTATTTTGTATGATTCGTTGGCAAGAACTAGTTGAGTTCTTTGGTTTGTTCCTTTTCCCTTTCTTTCTTGTATTTTGTTTGTTTTATGAATGAAATTGGGGTTTTAGCACCCCAAGCGTTATTAAAAAAAATCAAGTCTTTAAATAATGGGTATGAATCAAAATTTTGCTAGTCTTCAAGATTCTTATTGAATATTATAAAATATTAAGATTACAATGTAGTAATTTTAAGAATTATAAAAAATAAAAAAAATGTATGTACTTAGAGAAGAGTGTAAGAGTTTTGTACACTATGAGTGCACATAATTTATCTTTCATTTTTACTATAATTGATTGTTCAAAAAAATTAATTCAAAAGAATAATGAATAACATATTGATTATGTATAAGTTTGTATAGTAATAATAGATATTACAATCATTACAAAAATGTTAAAGTAATTCAATTAAGAATGATTTTTAAATGTTAATTAATTCATATTTAAATGTTATATTAATAAGTAGCATATGATTAATATTGTGTGTTGACCCCACCACCACCACCACAAGAATTTGTGGCTAAAACTTATTATCTTATATCTTATCATTATCTTCTTCTCCAAAACCCAAAACTCCTCCACCTTTCTCTCCCTCTCTCTCCTATTTCCATGGACACTTTATATCTTATCATTAACTAGTTTTGACCAACTTGTGCTCTGTGTTTTAGGTTGGATGAATGAATAAATCACTTGTTCTTCTCATGTTCTTAATTTTAGTGTGTTTGGAAAAACTTATACTCTGGGTTTGATATTATATCAGTTATCTCTAATAATGTCAAAATCAACTTCTTTCTACGTGCTAATATATTGAGGATGGACAAACAACAATGGATGTCACTATGGTTCGTCACCATTTGGAATATTTGGTTGGCAAGGAACAAAATAATATTTGAGAACACTATATTCTAATTAGATGAGGTAATGGATTCAATTTTACCCCATCCTTGGAACGTTGTTAATGCATGTTTTTCTAGCTTTCAATTTTCCTTTGTGAAATGATTGTTTAACCCATTTAGTTATCTTCTTGGATGTAATGTCTCAATATGTAGATAGGAGTACCACTTGTTATCCTAGATATATTTTTTTTATATTTTTAGGAATATTATTGGTGATAAAAAAAAGATCTTGACCCAATATCTATTATTTTTAGAAGAACCACATAAAATGCATTATAGCATAAATTGAAGAAGAAATGTAACTTAATATGAAGATGTAGTTTGGGTGTAAGTAAAGGGTTCAAAAATAATTTAATAAACTAATCACAATTATAAATTACTATAAATTAGTGGTCATAAAACTAATCGACATATAAAAAACTATATTTACAAATAAAAACAAAAAAGATAATTTAAAAATATATTGGATTACTCTTTATCACTTTGGTTTTGAGATAAAATTTTATCCCATTATTATAAATTGACACATATGAGAGGGAATAACAAGGAGATGATATTTTACTTTATGCTTCACTAATAATCTCTGCAAGGCACATCCATTCTCTTTGTATTCATTTCGAACTTAACATATTTTTTTTTTGTCAAAAATGTGGTGACTTCTAACAATATAGGGATAAGGTATTTAACATTAAACAAACATACATATATTATCTTATATATTAGATTATAATTACTTAGACAAATGGAGAAATATGATTAATATAAAAAATGATCATAATTGAAGTATTTTGTGTTGGATATGATTCTGATTTTCATGTTAAGAATGACATGAACATTCAGATCTAAAATTGATCCAAGAAAAGTGGAAAAAAACATAGAGTGAGGGATATAGTATAAGTAGTTCCTATTTAAATCATAACATATATAACATTAGTTTATAGTTTTAGAAATTTAGGAACTGTTCGAATCGAATCATATTTTAAAGAAATAGATACTACATAATAATATTGTATTCTTTTTTAAATTCTTCGGTCAATTTTGTGTAAATTTCACTATTATGTATTTTACTAAATTGTTGTATATATTGCTACTTACTAAATTGTATATATGTGCTAGTTTCCTAATATCACGATGATTTGTAACAATTTTTTTAATTTTTCATGATATTTGGTTTTAAACTAGCATAAATTATAAATTGTTATATGTTACTTTATATGTATATATATATCAATTAGTAATATATATATATATGGTACTAATTATATTGTTAAATATTATTAATTTTGATATGCATTATTAATTGCAGATTATAATAATATTTTATTTAATGGACAAAAATGTCATATGTAATATATTTTGAACATTCAATGAATGAATAATTTAAAAAAAACAAGAAAAATGCATAATTAAACCAAATCATTCATGCACCAAAAAATGAACTAAATATTTATACGCCAAGTTAGAATAAATAATAGTAATTGAATTTTTGATAGATATAATGTTTAAAATGAACTAAGATTTTTCATATAATAATCTCTTTATTCGTTGAATTTATTCATTGAACTCTTAAAGTAGATTATATTTTGAATATCATGCGTTTTGTCAATAAATTTAAAAGAAATACAATTATTTTATAAATATCAACAAAATAAGGGATACGGGTTAAACTATATATATATATATATATATATATGGGGAGGGATCCACTTACTCCAAAAAACACTTACTCTTCATCTTAGCCATCCAATCTTGAAAAATTCAATGCCTTAGATGTACTCATCAATTCAAACCATTGGATTTCCCAAGAATGAATGGTCATGATGTGGAGTAAGTGTTTTTCCACTTACTCTTGGAGTAAGTGGATCCCTCCCCTATATATATATATATATATATATAGTTTAACCCGTATCCAACTTTGCTATCAAAACAGTGGACATGGCTTTTCATAGAGGTTGGACTAACCAATGGCTTGGATATGACTCTAAGTTGGTAGTTGATATTTCAAAGGCAATTCTAATGTCCCTCGAAAGTTATACAATGCTTGGATCAAGTGCAAAAAGGAAGTTAGTTGCTATGAATTTATGCATTTCTCACAAGAAGGTAATTCTTGTGCGGATAAGTTGGCGGGTTTTGGTGTTAAATAAAAAACGAGCAAAACTTGGTCTTTTAGTCCTTCCTTTATTAAGGATGATTACATTAGGAATATGCTTGGCTTGCCTTCTTACAGGTTTAGGCACTTATAATGTAAAGTGGGTGTACTTACACCTTTGTTTTAAAAAAAATCAATAAAAAGGAGAATACGTGATCCTCGTATTCTACTTTATTATGTGTAAAATCATTACAAACTCAAATTAAGATATAATATTATAAGCAACATCAATATTTACACGTGTAAAGATCTGATGTAGCTTAATCTTGCTCTTTTAGGTAAATGGAGGTGAAGAATAGTTCTGCAAAGTGAGTCTCTTTGAGTGAAAGTGTTAAGGTCTAGGTATAGGGAAGGTTTTTTTGTATTCATGGGTCTAGTGACTACAAATATTTCAAGAGGGGCATGCCTTGGTGGAGAAATTTAGTTAATCTTCGAAGTATGGTGGGGTCAACATTGGAGATACCATAAAAAAATGAGGTACCTCACATGGAGAATTGCTTTGGAAGGTGTCCTAACAAAAATGAACTTGGTTCTCTGGGGAGTCTTAGGAGCACAAGATGCACCAAATTGTGCTTTGTGTTGTAGGTTGGATGAATCAATAAATCACTTGTTCTTCTCATGTTCTTAATCTTAGTATGTTTGGAAAAACCTATACTCTAAGTTTGGTATTTTATCAGTTGTCTCTAACGATGTCAAGAGCAACTTCATTTTACATGCTAATATATTGAGGATGGACAAACAACAATGGATGTCAATATGGTTCGTGACTATTTTGAATATTTGGTTGGCAAGGAACAAAATAATCTTTGAGAGCACTATATTCTAATAAGATGAGGTAATGAATTCAATTTAACTGCATTCTTGTAACGTTCTTAATGCTTGTTTTTCTAGCTTTAAATTTTCCTTTGTAATATGATTGTTTAACCCATTTAGTTGTCTTCTTAGATGTAATGTCTCAATATGTGGACAAGAGTACCACTTGTTATCCTAAATATATATTTTTCTATTTTTAGGAATATTATTGCTGATAAAAAAAATATCTTGACCTAATATCTATTATTTTTTGAAGAACCACATAAATTGCATCATACTTATTTATCAAGCTATGAATTGAAGAAAAAATGTAACTTCATATGACTATTTTCATGAAGATGTAGTTTGGGCATAAGTAAAAGGTTAAAAAATAATTTAATAAACTAATCAGAGCTCTAAATTAGTGGTCAAAACTAGTTAAACTAATCGGCGAATAAAAAAACCATATTTACAAATAAAAACAAGAAGAATTATTTAAAATTATGTTGGACTACTCGTCTCATTACTAATTTGGTTTTGAGATGAAATTTTAACCAATTATTATAAATTGACACATATATGAGAGGGAATAATGAGGAGATAATCTTTTACTTTATGCTTCACTAATAATCTCGGCAAGGCATATCCATTCTCTTTGTACTCATTTCGAACTTAAAGTGTTTTTTTTGTCAAAAATGTGGTGACTTCTAACAATATAAGGATAAGGTATTTAACATTAAAACAAGCATACATGTATTATCTTATATATTAGATTATAATTACTTAGACAGCGTGAGAAATATGATTAATATAAAAAAAAACAATCATAATTAAAGTATTTTGTGTTGGATGTGATTCTGATTTTCATATTAAGAATGACATGAACATTCAAATCTAAAATTGATGCAAGAAAAGTGAAAAAAAAAAACATATTAGAGTGAGGGGTATAAAATAAGTAGTTCCCATTTAAACCGTGAAAGAACCAAACCAAAAATGTGGTTCAGTTTAGTCTCACGGTTCGATTTAGTTTATTTTTTATGGAATTGTTTAAGTTTAGTTTATAGTTTTGGAAATTTTGGAACTGTTCGAATCGAATCATATATTAAAGAAATAGATACTACATACTACATAATAATATTGTATTTTTTTAAATTCTTCGGTCAATTTTGTGTAAATTTGACTATTATGTATTTTCCTAAATTGTTATATATTACTATTTACTAAATTGTATATATGTGCTAGTTTCCTAATGTCGCGATGATTTGTAATAAATCTTTATTTTTTCCTGATATTTGGTTTTAAACTAGCATACATAATAAATTGTTATATGTTACTTTATATTTATATATATATACATATATATATATATCTATTAATAATATATATATATATATATATATATATATATATATATATATATGGTACTAATTATATTGTTATATATATTATTAATTGTGATATACATTATTAATTGTGGATTGTAATAATATTTTTATTTAATGGACAAAAATGTCACATGTAATAAATTTTGAACATTCAATTAATGAATGATTTATAAAAACAAGAAAACTGCATAATTAAACCAAATCATTCATGGCCTGTTTGGTTTGATTCAGTTCTTACAATAAAGTTTGAAGTTAATTGAAGTGAACCTAATCGTATTTTTGTGTACGGTTCAGACACAAAATTGCACCAAAAACTGAACCGGATATTTATACACCAAGTCAGAATACAAGACACTTGGTAAGAATAAATAATAGTAATTGAATTTTTGATATATTTCAGGTATTTATTCTTTCAATTATTGATGTAATGTTTAAAATGAACTAAGATTTTTCATTTTATAATCTCTTTATTCCTTGAATTTTTTTAATTGAACTCTAGATCTTATTTTAAATATCGTGCGTTTTGTCAATAAATTTAAAAGAAATACAATTATTTTATAAATATCAACAAAATAAGGGATACGGGTTAAACTTTATTTTTATATATATATATATATAGATAGAAGAAAGTGTTCCTTGATATGATATTATATAACCATTAGACCCCACTAAATGTTCATGTATACCAAAATTTAAATAATTCAATTTCTATGAACAACATTTGGTTCTTTATCATAATAAAGTGAAAAATATCATTGGTTATATAAAAAAGATAGGAACTTTATGATTGTGGTGTAAATGATAGTTTTATTCAATAAATAAATATTATTATTCAATACATAAATGTTATATTACCCACTTGATGGAGAGGTGGTGGGCAAAAACATTGTGGCTCAGCGCAAACACATACATGGTTTTTGGGGTCACATTGATTACCACTACAACGACAATCTTTAGCAGTAGTGCAATGTAGAGTTACCACATTTCTTGCTTCAACTCCACCTGATTCATTCTTCAGCCCTAAAAGAAAGATGAGAAAATATATGAATTAGGTACAATTTGAATTTAAATAAAAACATTAATGAAGATAGAAAGAAAAAATGTATTAGTAGTTTCTATTCTTTCATGATACATGTTCATATATGCAAGGATGAAAAAAAAACTTACCTAATGCAATAACCAAAAGAATTGTCACAACAATCATCTTGATAGAGGTTTTCTCCATTTCCACTTAGTCACAGAAATAATTTATACTCTATGTATAATAGATAATTAGACTTGTTAATGTGTGAGAAACTTGAAGCCACTATCGACTGTATTTATAGGTGAATGAGGTACTTAACAATTTTATAATATGGAAAGGAAACATATATCATAATTTTATAACTATTTATTCTTGCACCAATTTTTTTTTTGGATTTATCTAACCTAATAAAAAATATGGTTTACAACAATAATTGAGTATTATGTATCAGTAGCAAATGAATAGATTTTCATTTTGATCATAATGGATGGATGCAATCCACATAAATTTATTTAAATCGTATTTTAAATTATTCAATTCATCTATATCTAAATTTAATGAATGGATTTCAATCGATCCATAAATCTATTTTAATAGATTTGATGAATGAATATTCAATATATCTGATTTTTTAATTAAAAATAGAAGTATTTTGGAAAAAAAATCATTCATTTAAAAATCACAATTTAAATAAAGAATTTTTTAAAAAGCACTTTTCAAAAAATATTGTTTTAATAAGTGTTTTATATATTTTTTTTTTAAAGAAACACTTCTTTCAGAAGAATTTTTTTTTCTAAACTTTTACAAAATCTATTTTTTTACAATATTCTACAAGCATATCACTTTCAAAGTTCTACCTGTACAAATTTTAAGATATATTTATATATGCTATATATTTATTAAGAATAAAATTTTAATATTAATCACATCCACATGTTCTATAATTGATCTTATTTTAAAAAAAGTTAATGTGAGAATGAGAAACACTACAAAGAAAGTGAGAGTTTGAGATGTGAATGAAATGGAAAAGGAAATGACTCTATCTGTGAATGTTTATTTTTTGGATGAGTTGGATATTTATCCAAATTGATGTATTCATGGATATTCATTGAATATAGTGAATGAATTTAATTTTCCATTAACTCTAATGAATGAATTTAATTTTCTTGGATTTTGAAGGATTGTGGTATAATGCTAGAGGAGAGATCCATTTACTCCAATAAGAAGTTTTTAAACTTACTCCACATCTTAACCATTAATTCTAGGGAAATCCGATAATTTGAATTAGTGAGTAGATATAAACCATTAGATTTCCCTAAAATTGATGGCTAAGATGTGGAGTAAGTTTAAACAACTTACTCTTGGAGTAAGTGGATCTTCACCCATAATGTTATTAATTTAACATCATCTTTATGCGTAGAACAATTTCTAAAACAATTAAAGTTTAAGGATAATTAGGAAGAAAAATAGTTCAAAATAACTACTTGCAAAAGACATAAAGTTTAGGAGTTTGATAAGTTTTCCCATTTTTTTAAACACAAAATTGTATGACATAATTTAAATGGAAAGATGTTATTGCAATCATCATCACATCAAATAAATATAAATAAAATGAATCTAGTATCTAATCAAATTAATGGGAAATAATCCTAGTCAACTCATCTAATCTAATTTCTAAATCAAATCAAATTCAAATGATTGGTGAAATCTCAAAAATTATTCCCAATTAAAAGTGGTCCACCAATAATACTACCAAGTTGTATCAATTAGGAATGATAGTAGATAAACATGTTGAATAATGGTTCATGACCAGACTCTGTAGAAGTCTTGTTCTTTCCATCCAGGGGAAAAAATAGATATGGTCGTCTCATTGTATATTGTTAGGCCAATATATTAACAGGATATTGATCACGTTAAATCCAAAAAGTCAAGAATTCAATTTTTGATAGTAGAGATGATAAAATTATTCATAATCCATTAAAATCCAATAAATTAAATCCATCCAAATCTATTTATTAAAGACAATGGATTTCAATGAATATTATTCAATGGATTAAATTACTGAATGAATTAAAATTCATCCATTATATCCAATGAATCTCGATTTTGATGGTTATCCAATTCATCTAAAAAACAAACATTCAAAAAATGGTGTCTTTGATTTTCAATTTAATTCATTATCTCAACTCTTACTTTCTTATATTGTTCTTTCTCTTACTTTGAATTTTTTATTAAATTAAGATCAATTATAAGACATGTGTATGTAACTAATATTAAAAGTTTGTTCCTAAGTACATAATATATATATATATATATATATATGAATATTTGTTAAAAACTTTGCATTGCTTACCTTTTTTTTAAAATAATCATTACTTACCTTTTTTTTAAAATAATCACTATTTACCTTTTCTTTTAAAATAATGAATTTTAAAAGTGCTCTTTGTAATAAATAAAAGGTAATTTTAAAAAGGTTTTATGGAAATAATTATTTTAAAAAGAATGATTTTCTTTAAAAGTGTTTTTAGTTCAAATTAAGTAATCAAATGAATTGGATATTCATCTATTCAAATCCATAACAATAAGTCATTGATGAATTAGAATCGATTCATTAAGTTTTGATATGGATTAACTGATTTAAAATATAATTTAAATGGATATTTATATAGATTAATGGAGGACATTTCATTCATCCATTAAGATTTTCATCTTTTTGCCACCAAACCTCGAAATGACACTTCCTGAGAGGGCAACTACACACTACAAAAGAGAGATTAATTTCATAGCAGTATATTCTATATTACAAAAAAAAAACATACTAATAAGCCAATATATCAAACATTCCTCCAAATTAACAGGTAAATGATCATTTTATTTATCATGCCTTTATGGTTGACAACTTTATAATTTGGAAAGGAAACACAAATAATATTTTTTTCAATAAATTGTATATTATCAAATAATGGATATATAAATAAACTTTATCTAAATTAATTTTAAATTATGTTTAATAAAATTATCATATTTGTATTACTAGCATAAATGTGACCCTTTTGTGTGTAGACCTCATGCAATTCTTAGTATTTAAAGTCAGAAACATTTTTTTTATTAACATTACATATTATTTATAAGTAGTAATTCCTGATACTGAAATTTATTAGTAGAGGTAGTTACATATTCTGAAATGGATTAATTATTACCCTGAGAAGATACTATTGTTAAAAAAAAAATTATTTATAAGCATTTGTTACAAATTAAATTTTACTAATAAATGTTGACTAGTATTTTAGAGTATTAATTGTGCTACATAATGTAAAATAAATATGACAATTCTATAAAATTACTATTACTTTAAATTTATTGTATATAACTTTTATTTATACATATTAATTTATAATATAAATTTATGAATAAAAATTACGGGAACAATTTCTTTTTTATTAATAATTCAAACTAATTAGGATATTTAAATAATATTTTATAAAATAAGATATAATAAGATGATTAATATGTATTTTAATAAAGGTACCAAAGGTAATATAATATAAATACATTTTTGCAATTAACTATGAACATCATCTAGGCTAGAAACGAGCTAATCGAACCATGGTATAAATCAATTCTATTCAATAAGGATTTGTTTGGCTCTTTTAAAATAAATATAAACTAAGAGAAAGTTAAACTAATAATGAACAAATAAACAAGATGGAAACCTATAATGAAGATGAAGTGTTATAGGAGTTAATAATTTGTGATACAGTATGGTGGGACATGCATGTCCAACAACAGAATGATTGTAAAACTGAGATTGCAACTAAGAGGGAGGGTGAATTAGTTGACTTAAAAGTATGACCACTTTTTCTGAAAAATTAGGAGTTAAGTGCAGCGGAAATTTTATGCACAAAATTAACAAAAAATCAAGAGATAAAGGAGAAGAAAGTACACATGGTTTTATACTGGTTCACCTTCCTGTCCACCTAAGGCTATGTCCAGTACTCTTGCAGCACAAGAGATTTCTTCACTAAATATTATGAGTTGTAATTACAATATCTCACCCGAGACCTCTATGTACTTTACACACTCACTAATACTTATTCACTCTTGGAAAACACCTTTCCAAGTAACTCTATCCCCTTTCTTTTCACACCCTTGTGAAAGACAAATCTTCAATATTAATGAAAAATGTATAACAATGGCAGAATTGCCTTTACAAGTTTAGTATGTGATATAACTTGCAATACAACAACTCTTTGTATACTAAGTAATAATGCTCTTAGAATTTTGTAAACTTTGAAACACTTAACTACAAGCAACTCAGCAAAATTCACTTTGAAAATTTAAGCACAAGTTGCCAAAAGTGCAGAAAAATATTTCAGAATGAGCGTAAGAGCTTTTTGAAAATTGTACGAGAGTTGTGTCAAAGTTGTTTATAAGTTGTGTATTGAATTTCAGATCCAATGTCTTTATATAGATTTTCCAATCAACTATAACACCTTTAGGAAAGGGTAGGATTCGTTTGGAATGCAACCATTTCGTTTGGGATGAAAAACTGTTCATTTTGAAATCTGAAAACTGGTGTAACAACTACCAATAATCGATTACAGCATGTGGGTAATCGATTACCCAAACTTTCTGTCCAACTGGGTTATAAAAAATTATTTAGAGTAATCGATTACACACTTGAGTAATCAATTATCCAACTTTACTAAAATTGGTAATTTGTTACTCAGAGACATCAATGAATTACTCTGATGAGTGTAAGAACCCAAATTTCATCCTTGAAATTTTTTCCTTATTTTATTCATTTTACATGCATTTTCCTATGCTTACTATCGCCATTTCAACATGCTTATTTTAATCCCGCTTTCCTATTTATACTTATTCTATATCACCATATTCACATACGTTCGATTTAACAGAAAATCATAATTCATATTAATGCATTTCGGGAACTACCGCATACAACTAGCTATG
This sequence comes from Lupinus albus, assembly GCA_009771035.1. NCBI lineage: Eukaryota > Viridiplantae > Streptophyta > Magnoliopsida > Fabales > Fabaceae > Lupinus > Lupinus albus. Next base: position 403,401 of record CM020013.1, on the reverse strand, counting down.
GATTTTCGAGATTACCCATAACTACAGATATCCAGAGTTACAATTATCCACAAGTTATTATACCCATAATTACAAAATACTTAAAATCCTCAAATATGCACTCATGATGCAAAAAGGTGCAAATAAAGTAATTCCAAAATTTAAAGCTCCTAAAGCTTCCAAAAATGAACGTCCTCATTTTACCTGTTTATCTGCGATGAGATTATCAATGACAAAAGCACAAAACACACAAAGTAGTAAGTCATTAATTCAATAAACATCTTTATAAGATAATCCACATTTAAAAGGGGTTAGTAAACCATTTTTAAATTCATTTTCTTTGCTGCATCATTTGAGCCAAAGTCACTACACCCCTTAAGGTTAGCTAAAAGCATATTCTCTTTTCTTTTTAAAACCGTGCTGCATAACTTGAGCCAAAGTTTGCTACATAACTCGAGCCGGAGTGTTGCTACATATACTCGAGCCGGAGTGTTGCTACATATACTCGAGTCGAAGTCTTGCCACATATACTCGAGCCGGAGTGTTGCTACATATACTCGAGCCGGAGTGTTGCTACATATACTCGAGTTAGAGTGTTGCTACATATACTCGAGCCGGAGTGTTGCTACATATACTGTAACACCCCAAATTTTAATCTTTGAAATTATAGTAACAGTCCTGGAAGCCTCGCTTGAGCAAGAGTTGTCTCGCCTGGGCGAGAAATGGCAATTTTGGGCTGTTGACACTGACGGTAATCGATTACACACTGCTGGTAATCGATTACATCGTATTAAAAGCATCAGATATGTGCATCTGACACAGTGTAATCGATTACACACTTCTGGTAATCGATTACACACTGATGGTAATCGATTACACACTGATGGTAATCGATTACACACTGCTGATAATCGATTACATCGTATTAAAAGCATCAGATATGTGCATCTGACACAGTGTAATCGATTACACAATGCTGGTAATCGATTACACACTCCTGGTAATCGATTACACACTCCTGGTAATCGATTACATCGTATTAAAAGCATCAGATATGCGCATTTTTCACGTTGTAATCGATTACACCATGTTGGTAATCGATTACAACCCGACGACAGCTCTTTAAAACAGAAACCCAAACACATTTTAAGGTTAAAAACTTTGAAGGAAGGTGAGAGAAGAGAGCTTTTCCGAGGGCAAGGAGTTTTGATACTCACCTAAGAGCTTGAGAAGAGGTAAAACTCTTGATTCTAACTCTCTTCTTCTCTCTTAAACTCATTTTGGGTATGTTGGATTTATTTTCATAACATGAGAAACCATGGAAACTCATCCTTTAGAGTTATGGTTCGTTTTATGTTGTTTTTATCTTGTAAACTCTTAGTTTAGAGTTGATATTTGATGAATGGAAAGTTTTATGGGTTATTCATGAAAAACCCCCAAAAACCCCAAAATGAGAATATGAGTATAAAGAGAAAGAGATGAAATGTTAGATGTGGATAATGAGTAGTGCTTTGATGTTGTTATATGAGAGGAACATGTATGCTTTGTTGATATTTAGAAACTTGTATTGAAGTAGTTTTGGAAATATTGAAATATGAGATGTTATGCATATTTTAGATGATTGAATATTGATGATGAATATTTTGTATGATTAAATGATGCAAAATAAGTTGTTTATGTGATATTTGGAATAAATGACTAACATTATTGTTATTGGTGGAAATGAGGAAAGATCCTAAGGTTGGAGGAAATCGCGGAGGAGACTTTTAAAGTAACTCGGAACCGATCCCCAACACTCACCAAGGTAAGGGATAAGTGGCTCTAAATCATACTTAATGATATGAATGAGGTATGTGAAAGAGGTAATGGTTTAAAATGATACGTCTGTAATTTATGCATTATGTTGGAAAATGCGTGACTTTTCTGTTATAAAGATGAAAGTAATATTGTTGGGGGAGGCCCAATGAAAAGATGACTCAAATGAAAGTAACATTGTTGGGGGAGGCCCAATGAAAAGATGACTCGATGAAAGTAACATTGTTGGGGGAGGCCCAATGAAAAGATGACTCCGATGAAAGTAACATTGTTGGGGGAGGCCCAATGAAAAGATGACTCGATGAAAGTAACATTGTTGGGGGAGACCCAATGAAAAGATGACTCCGATGAAAGTAACATTGTTGGGGGAGGCCCAATGAAAAGATGACTCGATGAAAGTAACATTGTTGGGGGAGGCCCAATGAAAAGATGACTCCGATGAAAGTAACATTGTTGGGGGAGGCCCAATGAAAAGATGACTCCGATGAAAGTAACATTGTTGGGGGAGGCCCAATGAAAAGATGACTCAAATGAAAGTAACATTGTTGGGGGAGGCCCAATGAAAAGAAGACTCTGATGAAAGTAACATTGTTGGGGGAGGCCCAATGAAAAGATGACTCAAATGAAAGTAACATTGTTGGGGGAGGCCCAATGAAAAGATGACTCCGATGAAAGTAACATTGTTGGGGGAGGCCCAATGAAAAGATGACTCAAATGAAAATAACATTGTTGGGGGAGGCCCAACGAAAAGATGACTCCGATGAAAGTAATATTGTTGGGGGAGGCCCAATTAAAAGATGACTCAATTGAAAGTAACATTGTTGGGGGAGGCCCAATGAAAAGATGACTCGGAGTAATGAAAGTCATATGCATGTTATAGGATATATAGTATGGGATATATATTCTATAAGATGAATATGAAGGATGAGAACTGAATGTCACAATGAAAGTCGTATGCTTGCTATAGAGTATATAGTATGGGATATATATTCTATAGGGTGGATATGAATGATGAGAAGTAGGAGGTTTCGAAAGAACGTAGTAGGCGTGCTATAGAATATATATTATGGGATATATATACTATAAGACGAATATGAATAACGTGAAAATGAAAGAAAGAATATATGAACATTTACATTTACTTATTTGTGGTTATGATTTATATCAATGTTTAATGGTATTTGAATGTGGATTATCATGTGATGTTAGTTTCGAACTAATGACTTACTCCTTTTTGTTTTGTGTGTTGTTTATGATAATCCCATTGTAGGTAAATGAAAGATCTTGAGAAGAAGCTCACTTAGGAAGCTTTTGTGTTTATAAACCTATTTGTCTGTATTTGCTACTTGACGTTGTAGTTAATTTGATAACATTATGGGATGACTGTAAATCTATTTAGATTAATATTGATATGTGTAGTTATGGGTTTTATAACTTTGGGAGACCCATAACTGGTTGTATGTGGTAAATGCTATTTGAATGAATTATGTTTTTCTGCAAGATTAATTGTATGATAATATAATAGGTTATAGGATTAGTTCCAGGAATGATTCATGAGAACTTCTAGGTAAAATGATTATGTTTGTGGTTATTGATTCATGGATTGAGTGTGAGGAAGAGAAATAAGTTTTTGAAGTAAGGTGAGTTATGAGTGATTGACTGGAATTGAATTAAAATGAGAAAAATTTTCAAGGGTAGAATTTGGGTCCTTACATATACTCGAGCCGGAGTCGCTAACCATTCATGGTCGGCTAAAAATATATTTTCTTTTCGTTGATTTCACACCATCAATCATTTCCCGTAAATCCACGCCATCATTAGTATAAACACACCCATATATGTTTATACTAAATACGCGATTCACACCTTAATCTTTTGTACAATCAGAAAATATACACATTTTCTATTTCAAATGTGTAACACCCTAAATTTGAGTCTTCAAAATTATAGTATCAGTCCTGGAAGTCTCGCCTGAGAGAGAGTTGTCCGGGCGAGAAATGGCAATTTTGGGCACTCTGAAACAGTGTAATCGATTACACAATCCTGGTAATCGATTACATGCTGATATCTGATCAAATATGTGTAATTTTTCGTGATGTAATCGGTTACATGGTATTGGTAATCGATTACATTCTGATATCTGATCAGACATGTGTAATTTTTCATGATGTAATCGATTACATGGTCCTGGTAATCGATTACATGCTGATATCTGATCAGACATGTGTAATTTTTCATATTGTAATCGATTACAACATGTTTATAATTGATTACATCAAGTCGTTTAACTGATGTAATCGATTACACCATATGGTAATCGATTACACTCATCGCTGTGACTATAAAAGTGAAAAAAAAGATCTAGAAACCCTAATCTTCATTTTCTTTCTACCCCTTTCTCTCCCAACGATGGCTCAACCCAAATGGACCATTTTTACCTCCACTAAGCCTCAAAACTCCTCAAAACCTTCCTCTTGCTTCATGGTGACACATTTGGAAAAACTTGGAGGTGAAAAAGCAACAATGGAGGTTGGAGGAGATGAAGGGAGATGTGGCTCTTTTGCGGAGCAACGGAGCTTACGCAACCTAAGGTGAGGGAGAAGACCATTGTGGTCTTAGAGTATTTCATTAGAGTCACCATCTCCGATTTCCCTCAAGAATCGGAGCATATTAACGGATAGAAACTCTCTTGAGAGTTTGTGGTCCATGTGAGAGTCTATATTTTACATGAGGATGTATTAGCCATAAAAGTGGAGATATATGTGTGGGGAAAACCGTTTATTTGAGTAAAACGATATATGCTCATTTATGTAATACACCGTCATTAAAGATGGTTCTAACGTTAATGTGTATATGATGAAGAATATGTTATGCGTGGTTTGTTTATGATAATGGTTATGTTGTGTGATAATGATGGTGTGTGAGATATTTATGGTCATAAGCATAAATGAGTATGTTGTAAGTGGTTGATTGTTATAAACATGTATGGGTGGATTGTACCAATGAATGTGTGATGAGTTGTGAATGTGTGATGAGTTGTGAATGTGTCAAAATGGATATGAGTATGTTTATCAAAATGAGTATGTTGTGAGTAGTTGATTGTTATAAACATGTATAAGTGTGTTGTAACAATGAATGTGTGATGAGCTGTGAATGTGTTAAAATGGATAAAGGTATGTTTGTGACAATGAAGGTGTTGTATGTTATTTATGGTGATAAAATAATGAGATGCCTTGTGTTGACTATGTATGACATGGATGTGAGTGTAATGTGGAAACTCGACCTGCCCGAGGTGGTATGGGGATTACTCGACCTTCCTGATGGGGTATGGTGATTATTTGTACGGTGCAGAATTGTTGAATGAGATCAATGGTAAATTATTATGGAATGTGAAGGATGTGAAAAGTGTATACTCGGAATGAAAATCATATGCATGCCATAGGATATATACTATGGGATGTATATCCTATAGGATGAATATGGATAATACGCGATAAATAAATATGCACACTATAGAACACATATAGTATGAGATGTATGTGTACTATAGAGTGAATATGGATAAAATGCGATGAATAAGTATGCACACTATAGAACACATATTGTATGGGATGTATGTGTACTATAGGGTGAATATGGATAAAATGTGATGAATAAGTATGCACACTATAGAACACATATAGTATGGGATATATGTGTACTATAGGGTGAATATGGATAATATGTGTTGATTGATATATACATATCATGATGATGTTAGATGTGTGTGGTTTTAATACTTTAATGTCATTACTCCATGTAAATCCACGCTACGGTCGCCGTAGTTGGTTCTTACTCCCTCTGTCGTTCCTTGTATGTGTTGTATATTTGGGTTCAGGTTGTGGAAGTAGCGCATTGGACGCTTGCGGAGAAGAGTACATGATAGAGTAGCGGATAATATGTAATTGATATGTTATATGATAAATATTTGTAATATGAAGAACATGTTAAAGTGAATTCATGTATAAACAACTTTCTTGTAAGTGTATATTGAAGTGGATCTAATGTTTGTATTCAAGGTAATTTTGAGAAAGTGTAATTGTATAAAGGATGTATTTGAACGGAAGTGTAATGACATGCTTTTGAAATGAAGGGTGTTTGAAATATTTCCGCCTTGTAAATTTATAAACGTATTCTCTCAAGTTTCCAAACTGTTCGAGTAATGTCTTTCAAAAGTAATCACTTCACTTTCACGAATAAGGATTTTAAAAGAGAATTTTTGAGTTATGAAAATCGGGTCCTTACATTAAATGTGATTCTGATTTTCATGTTAAGAGTGGCATGAACATTCAGATCTAAAATTGATGCAAAAAAAGTGGAAAAAACCATATAAGAGTGAGGGGTATTGTATAAGCAGTTCCCGTTTAAACCGTGAAAGAACCAAACCATAAAATGTGATTCAGTTCAGCTTCACGGTTTGATTTGATTTCTTTTTTAAGGAATTGTTTAAGCTTAGTTTATAGTTTTGGAAATTTAGAAATGTTCGAATCGAATCACATATTAAAAAAATAGATATTAGATAATAATGTTGTATTTTTTTAAAATTCTTCGGTTTTGTGGCTTTAATTACATATTTAGTGTGAATTTGACATAAATTGTTATATATATTACTACTTACTAAATTTTATATATGTGCTAGTTTCATAATGTCGCGATGATTTATAATACATCTTTTAATTTTTCGTGATATTTGGTTTTAAACTAGCATACACACTACAAGAAATGTTGTATTTTGTGGAAGTTTTTATGTGAAAATTATTCAAACCTCCACAAATAAATTAAATAAGGTAAGCTGGACAATTAATTAAACATATAATAGAGGTTTTTATTTAATCTGTGAGGTTGAACTATCAAATAAAAACATAATACTTATAAACCTTTCTTCATTCCCTGGTTGAAAACATGTCTTCATTTTCTTCATTTTCTTTATGGCTCGTGAGTTAGCATCTTCATTTCTAAATATGTTTTAGGTTTTCGGTGGTTCTTCATTTTCTTCATCGTTTCTTCATCGCCTCTTCATCGCTTCTTCATTGCTTCCAACTGAATTTGATTCATCGCTGGTTCATCGTTTATTCGGTATGATTCAACCTTTCTCTTCTCTTTGGTAACCATTTCTTTTGCACTTTGTAATTTATTTATGTGTTTGAATTTATTTTTATGTGTTGCAAGTTTTTTCATAATGAACTTTAGATGAGTGGATTATCACATCTCTCTCAATCTCTGAATCTTGCTAAAGTGGGAGGAAGATTTTATTCTCTATCCATATGCTGGATTAGAGAATGAATTTGCTACTTATTCTACTTTGCATTTAATTTGCTACTTTTATATGTTGGATAGTATTTAGGAATTATTGCTTCTTGTATTCAACTGATGCAAGGATAATGCTCAATTTTGTAGTGTGTTAATTTGATTGATGATGTATGTTTGCTTCTTCTATTCACTTTTCTTATCTCTGGAAATCTCCCCATAACCATGGTGAAAACCGATTACAAATGGTGGCAAAGAACAAAGCAAGGAAAAGTTGATCTTTATGATAACATATGTTGAAAAAGAAGATGGTTCAAGCTTGAAGGTATAGCTGCACACCAAGTGTTTGATAAAATTTGAGTAAATAATTTTGTTTAAGTAAATTGATTCTTATTTATAATTCTAATTTATGATTCTTATTAATAATTCTAATTTATGATTCTTATTGATGAAAATTACTTGGTGATATCTTTATTTCTTTTTTTTGTAGATAGAAATAGTATGTGTGAGGGACCTACCCTCTGTATAATGCAAATGAGTTATAGTACTTTTGTCTCAATTTGCACTATCACTTAAGATCAATGTGATCAGATCCAATGTTAGCAGTCAAAAGCAGTTCTAAATTCTTAGCTTTCTTGATTCTTTCTGCAGTGACATAGGTCGGATGGAACGGTGTAGAAATGAGAACATGCATGGAGATCAGGAAGGTGTTTGTCAAGTTCTGCAATTAAAGATAACAAATAGTCACAAGTTTAAGTAATCATAAAATTAAAGCATAAAATTTGTTGAACTTAGGTTGCTTAATTGCATAAAATGTCATATACTGATGATGTACTAACCATAATTAGGTCCTTATTTATCATCAGTAACAATGTACTTATGACCCTGTGATTCGAGCCACTCGTGAATGCCGAGGGCTCATTCAACACACCCTACAAAGTTAGGATTTTGGGAAGCATACTCATTTCCTTTATAGAAAACACCCACAATTTTCTTCCTTCCACGAGAGGCCTATTCTCAAATAGTAGAAAATAAAATAATGAACACAGTTTTTTGTTATATAAATAGTGGACATATATCAACACAATACTTATAAGATGTTATTCATATGTGCTATTCACTAATACTTATTCATGTGTGTTCTACTATCACTTATTAATTCTAAAGTTTACACTATCACTTGCTTGATGAATCTCCTCATTCCGTGCAGATGTGATGTGTGTGTTGATGGACCGCCTGAAAGGCAGAATTTGAAAGATGAGGCAAATATTTTACAACAAACTATAGTTGTCGAATATGTAAGTTGAATACTTTCGATTTTATACTGAGTAAACTTATTAATTTTGTTATACATGTGAATTTATATTAACACATTGACTGTGGATTGTGACACCATATTTTAGATATGTACCTCATTGTCCTCCAAGAGAGAGCTCAAGTCTTAAGATATGTACCTCTGATTGATTTACAGGATTTGGTTGTTGTAATATTCTTTATTTCAAAAAATTATTTAATATTGTTATTTATAATTTTGTCCTTGGGAAATAAAAAAAAATCTGGTCCTATCTTGTAGGGAATATTGATTACTTGAAATCACATACTAGGTGGCGTATGAAAAACTCGAAGAATATGGAGAGAAAAGTTGAGGTGTACAGAGCATTTGCTTAAGTAATAACTCTTAACTAAGGATGTATCTTATAACTGCTCATAAAAAATAATGTACTTGATTTTGTGCTTTCAATTTATGGGAGAAGGTCTAACATGGTTTTCAATTTGCAGAGCCAACATGATTCGTTTCAGGGTAAGTTTTTAGAGCAACAAGTAGAGTTGGAAGATAAATATCAGAAACTTTATGAACCACTTTACACAATGGTGTGTATTCTTCGTTGGTATTGAGCATTGAATCATGTCAATTTATTAGATAGCTTTTTATTTATTTATTTATTGAGCATGGATACAATAGAGTCACCCCAACATGCCATGGGATACATCGGAACTTTGGGTGAGTATAATTGTTTTATTTGTGCCGTATGTTTTTTTTATTATTCCAACTAAATGTTTTTATTTTATTATTTCAGGCAAATGATGATGCAAGTATGACTGATACACCTTTGGGTGCACGAGGATCATTTAGAGTTAACAACATTTATGATATTTGCTATGTATTTTGTTGTTAAAGTGCCGTATGAGATTACTTTTAGTTTTTTGAGATTTTATGGAGTATTTGGGTTTATAATAAATGAATTATAACTCTTTCAACTCTGTTATGTTACCTTGGTTATTTGAAATAAAAATTTATTATTGCTAAGAACATTTGTATTTAATATTGTATATTTAAATAATAATTATAAACTAATGAGATTAAAGTTGTGAAATTTATGAGATTAAATTGATGTTGAATACATTTCTCTTCATATGTTATTTCAATTAGTAGAGGTTGAAAATATCCAAAATTAACTTTCTCAAATAGTGGAGGTTTAAAGCCTATATGACAAACACTGCAAAAAACCTCCGCATATGGTGGAGGTTTACAACCTCCACGATAAATGCTACAAAAAACTCCTCAAATAGTATTGGTTAAAAACCTCCACAAATAGCGGAGGTTAAAAACTTCCTCAAATAGCGGAGGCTAAAAACCTCCACTAATAAACCACTATAAATTTGTCAATAACAGGGGTTTTCTAAAACCTCCACTAAACGCTTCTAGCGGTCATAACTGTGGAGGTGTTTATGAAACATCTGCTAGTTATATTGTGGAGGTTAAAAACATCCACTAAATGTAAAAAAAAACCTCCACTAAATACAAAGTTTGTTGTAGTGACACTACAGCATAAATTGTTATATGTTAATTTATATATATATATATATATATATGATACTAATTATATTGTTATATATGTTCCTAATAGATAATTATATTACTAAATTATTATATATATTATTAATTGTGGATTGAAATAATATTTTTATTTTATGGACAAAAATGTCCTATGTAATATATGTTGAAAATTCAATTAATGAATGATTTAAAAAACCAAGAAAACTGTGTAACTAAACCAAATCATTCACGATCGGTTTGGTTTGGTACGGTTCTTATAGTAAAGTTTAAAGTTAATTGAAGAGAGCCAAATTATATATATGTGTTCGGTTCAATCACTAAATTGCACCAAAAATTGAACTGAATATTTATACACCTAGTCAGAATACAAGACACATGGCACGAATAAATAATAGTAATTGAAAATTTTGATATATTTCAAGTATTTATTCTAATTATTGATGTAATGTTTAAAATGAACTAATATTTTTCATATAATAATCTCCTTAATCTTATTCTTTGAATTTTTTTCATTGAACTCTTAAAGTATACCATATTTTAAATATTGTGTGTTTTGTCAATAAATTTAAAAGAAATACAATTATTTTATAAATATCAACAAAATAAGGATAGAGGCTAAACTTTATATATATATATATAAAGTGCTCCTTGACATGACATTATACAACGATACCCCACTAAATGTTCATGTATACCAAAATATAAATAATTCAATTTCTGGGAATAACATTTATTGGAGGAGAAATAAAAAAAGAAATTAATTTCTTATCATAAAATGAGAAGATATCATTGGTTATATAAAAAAAAAAGATTCCAGCTTTATGATTGTGGTGTAAATGATAGTTTTATTTATCATGTTTTTATGGTTGACAATTTATAATATGGAAAGGAAACATGATAATGTTTTTATTCAATAAATGTTATATTATGCACTTGATGTATAAATATGCATAATTATAGCTTACATATGTATGGCTTTATTTCAATTCATAATTTTGAGGAGAGGTGGTAGGCAAAAACATGATGGCTCAGCGCAAACACATACATGGTTTTTGGTGTCACACACATTACCACTACAATGACAATCAGTATCTTTATCGCAATGTAGAGATACCACATTTCTTGCTTCAACTCCATTTGATTCATTGTTTAGCCCTAAAAGAAAGATGACAAAATCTATGAATTAGGTACAATTCGAATTTCAATAAAAACATTAATGAAGATAGAAAGAAAAAATGTATTAGTCGTTTCCATTCTTTCATGATACATGTTCATATATGCAAGGATGAAAAAAAAACTTACCTAATGCAATAACCAAAAGAATTGTCACAACAATCATCTTGATAGAGGTTTTCTCCATTTCCACTTAGTCACAGAGATAATTAGACTTGTTAATGTGTGAGAAACTTGAAGCCACTATCGACTGTATTTATAGGTGAATGAGGTGGTTAACAATTTTATAATATGGAAAGGAAACATATATCATAATTTTATTACTATTTATTCTTGCACCATTTTTTTTATGTATCTAACCTAAGAAAAAATATGGTTTACAACAATAATTGAGTATTATGTATCAGTAGCAAATAAATAGATTTAGATTTTTATCATGGATGTAAAATCATCCATCAATCCCCATAAATCTATTTAAATCATATTTTAAATTATTCAATTCATCCATATCTAACTTTAATGAATGAATTTCACTCAATCCATAAATCTATTTTAAGTGATTTGATGAATGAATATTCAATATATTTTATTTTTTTAATTTAAAGTAAACGTATTTTGTAAAAATTCATTCTTTTACAAACCACTATTTAAATAAAGAATTATTTAAAAAGCACTTTTCAAAAAATATTATTTTAATTAGTGTTTTATATATTTTTACAGAAACACTTTTTTTTTTTAAAATTCTAAACTTTTACAAAAACTATGTTTTTGCAATATTCTACAAGCATGTCATGTTTAAGTTATATGTGTAAAGTTTTTAAGAGATATTTATATATGCTATATATTTATTAAGAATGCAATTTTAATATTAATCACATCCACATGTTCTATAATTGATCTTATTTTAACAAAAAGTTAATGTGAGAATGAGAAACAACAAGAAAGTGAGGGTTTATTTTTTTGATGAGTTGGATATCCATTACCTCTAATGAATGAATTTCATTTTCTTGGATTTTGAAGGATTGTGGTATAATGTTATTAATTTAACATTATCTTTATGTATAGAGCAATTTCACCAATAATTAAAGTTTAAGGACAATTAAGAATAAAAAATAGTTCAAAATGACTAATTATAAAAGATATAAAGTTAAGAAGTTTCATAGGTTTTTCCATATTTTTAACCACAAAATTGTTTGACATAATATAAATGGAAAGATGTTATTGTCGTAATCACCAAATCAAATAAATATAAATAAAATGAAATCTAGTATCGAGTCAAATTATTGGAAAATAATCCTAGTCAACACATCTAATTTAATTTTTAAATCAAATCAAATTCAAATGATCGGTGAAATCTTTAAAATTATTCCCAATTAAAAGTGGTCCACCAATAATACTTACAAGCTGTATCAATTAGGAATCAAAGTACATAAAAATATTGATCTAATAGTGTAAGATCATGTTAAATCTTCAGAAAGATCAAAAAGTCAATGATTCAATTCCTGATATTAGATGTACAAAATTATCCATAATCCAATAAAATCCAAGAAATTAAATTCATTCAAATCTATTTATTAAAGCTAATGAATTTCAATGAATATATTTCAATGGATTAATTTACTCGATGAATTAAAATTCATTCATCATATCCAACGAATATCAATTTTGATGGATATCCAATCCATCTAAAAAACAAACACTCAAAAAATTATGTCTTTGATTTTCAATTTAATTCATTATCTCAACTCTCATTTTCTTATAGTGTTTCTTCACTTACTTCGAATTTTTTATTAAATCAAGATCAATTATAAGGCAGACGTATGTAGCTAATATTAAAAGTTATATATATATATATATATATATATATATATATCAAAAACTTTGCATTACTTACCTTTTTAAAAATAATCATTACTAACCTTTTTTCAAAATAATCATTACTTACCTTTTTTCAAAATAATGAATTTTAAAAGTGTGTTTTTTTTAAAGGTGATTTTAAAAAGGTTTTATGCAAATAATTATTTTTAAAAGAATGATTTTCTTCAAAATTGTTTTTAGTTCAAATTAAATAATCAAATGGGTTGGATATTCATCCATCCAAATCCATAAATATAAGTTATTGATGAATTAAAATTGATCCATTAAGTTTGGATATGGATTGACTGATTTAAAATATAATTTAAATGAATATTTATATGAATTAATGGATGACATTTCATTCATTCATTAAGATTTTTATCTTTTGTCCCCTTTACCTCAAAACGACACTTACTGATATGGACAGCTACGCACTATAAAAGAGGAGGAGGTTTGAGTAAGTGGAAAAATACTTACTCAAAGAGTAAGTGGAAAAACACTTACTCCTCATCTTATTTATCCAATCTTGAAAAATCCAATGGTTTAGATGTAATCACCAATTCAAACCATTGGATTCCCCAAGAATGAATGATCATGATAGGGAGTAAGTGGGGATTAATTTCATAACAGGATATTCTATATTACAAAAAAAAAACATACTAATAAGTCAATATATCAAACATGCCTCCAAAATCAGATCTAAACTTGTCTTAATTGAGATCTAAAATTGTCTACACATACTATGAGAGCAAAGCGGAAAAATATAGAAGACTTACCACAAAAGCATGCATGAATATGAGAAACATGCCATGTAAAAATAATAGTAATTGAATTTTATGATTTAGGGTATTTATTATTTGGATTATTAATATAATATTTAAAAAGAACTAATATTTTAGTACAATAATCTATTTATTCTTTCAATTTTTATTTTGAATTTTAAAATCCATCATATTTTAAATATGGTGTGCAGTGTGCTTTTCAATAAATTGAAAGGAAATAAAATTACTTTTTTTCAAGCGACGGTGTAAATACACCGACAAATATATATATCAGAATTTAACCATAGTCATCCAAAAGGAGATACAAATTCCAAAACCAGGAATCAAAGAAACCAATCCTACTCCAATGGAAAATATTTTTTATGAATTCAGAAAGAAAAAAAAGCTACTCATTAAACTAACAACAGTAGCAAAGGCAAAACATCTTCTAGACCACTAGATTGTGCTCCATCTGCTAAGGCAAATCCAGCAAAATCAGATTTCATGGTAATTTCTTACATTAAATTCAACTCATTCTAAATTGTTTTGGAAATAAAATTACTTTATAAATTAAATATCAACAAAATAAGAATGTTGGTGCATGTTTAAATGCTAGTATATTTACGATTGTGGGGATAAATGATCATTTTATTTATCATGTATGTATGGTTGACAGCTTTATAATTATAAATGGAAAGGGAATACAAATAATATTTTTTCAATAAATTTTATATTATAATAACAATATATTTCTGATATTACAAAAAACATAAACAATATCTGAAACATGCCTCCAAATAAATGCAAATCATATTACTAATTCTTTTATATTATATAACTATATGAAAAAAGGGTTCTACCACATCATCACTAGACACATGTCACACTCTCATTTACTTTTTTCTCTCCTAAATAGGTCAAAGCCTTATCATATTCTCTCACACACTATGTAAGGACCCAAATTCTACCATTGAAAACTTCTTATTTTAATTCAATTTCGTGCGTTTACTCATAAATTACATTATCAATTTTATAACCTTATTTCAAAATCTCTCTTCCCTCATCACACTCAATCCATGAACAAATAATGACATACATAATCATTTGACAGAAAAACATAATTCGTATTAATGCAGCTTAGTAACTACCGCATACAACTAGCTATGAGTTTCCAAAATACCCATAGCTACACATATCTAGAGTTACAACACCATGTCAGCTAATATATTTATCTGTAGTTACATAATGTTTTAAACAAGCAAATATGCACTCATGTACAAAATAGTGCAAATAAATGAATCCAAAATATAAAGCTCTCTAAGCTCCCAAAAATGAGTCTCCCCTCATGTCACCTGTTTATCTGCAATGAGATTATCAATGACAAAAATACAAACACACAAAGGAGTAAGTCGTTAATTCAATAAACATCATTATAAGATAATCCACATTAGAAAAGGGTTAGTAAACCATTTTTGAAAATCATTTTGCTTTGCTGCATAACTTGAGCCAAAGTCGCTACACCCCTTAGGGTTAGCTAAAAGCAGATTCTCATTTCTCTTAAAAGAAAACGCCCTCATATACTCAAGCCAGAGTTTTCACTTATATACTCAAGCCAGAGTTTTCGCTTATATACTCAAGCCAGAGTGTACGCTTCTATACTCAAGCTAGAGTTTACGCTTCTATACTCAAGCCAAATTTTTTGCTTATATACTCAAGCCAGAGTTTTCGCTTCTATACTCAAGCCAGAGTCGCTAACCATTCATGGTCGGCTAAAACATATTTTCTTTTCATCGATTTCACCATTTCTCATTTCCCGTAAATCTACGCCCACTTTAGTATAAACACACCCATATATGTTTATACTAAATGCGTGATTCACAACTCAATCATTGCATAACCAGAAAATACACACATTTTCCATTCCAAATGCACAAATAAAGACTTATCCTTACCTCGGTGAGTGTTGGGTTTGGTTCCTAGTAACTTCACAAGTTCCACCGACACCGCCGCCAACTTTAGGATCTTTCCTCATTCCCACCATATAACACAATGTTAGTCATTTACTCCAATAACATATAAATAACTTATATAACATCATTTAACCATATAAGATATTCATCATATTTTCAAGGTTTCATAACTACTTTCATCATAAGTTTACAACCATCTAACACATACATATTCATCTAATATTTCATCATTAGAAAGTAAACTCATCTTCTACCTCTAGCATTTTACTCATTTTCCCCTTTTACCACATTTTCACTTTAGGGTTTTGGGGTTTTTATGAATCAACCCACAAACTCTTTCCATTTTCGACATACTAACTCTAAACCAAGAGTTTACAAGAGAAAAACCACATAAAACGAACCATAACTCAAAAGGATGAGTTTCCATGGTTTCCTTCACTTTGAGAAGAGATTCAACATACCCAAAATAGGTTTCAAAGAGAAGAAGAGAGTTAGAATCAAGAGTTTTACCTCTTCTCAAGCTCTTAGAAGAGTATCCAAGCTTCTTGTCCTTGAAAAAGCTCTCTTCTCTCACCTTCTTCTTTTCTAAACCCTAGGTTGTGTTTGAGGGTTTCTCATTTAATACAATTTGTCGGGTTCTCGCTTAAGCGAGCCCTTTCTCGCTCAAGCGAGAAAATCCCGCCTATTTTAAAAACTCAGATCTGACCCTCTCGCTCAAGCGAGGATCCTCTCGCTCAAACAAGAATCTTACAGCCTTGACAGGTCCAAAACATCACTTTTCTCGCCTAGGCGAGCCAACCCTCGCTCGGGCGAGAATCCTCCAGTATAGCCCAGGATTTCACCCTTATAGTTGAGCCTTTCTCGCTCAAGCGAGCCAACTCTCGCTCAGGCAAGAATCCTCCAGTATAGCCCAGGATTTCACCCTCCCAGGTGAGCCTTTCTCGCCCATGCGAGAATACCTCGCTCAAGCGATTATTCCAGGACTGATACTATAATTTTAAATACTTAAAGTTAGGGTGTTACACACTATATTAATCCTTTATTTTCAATTTGAATATAATAACTCATTAATAACATATTAACAATTTTTATTTTCATTTTCTAGTTTGTTTCATTTCTACCCCTACCTCTCCATCTCTCCCATACTTACATTGAGAGGTTTCATTCATCGGACCTACTTTCTCGTCATCACAAAAACATGTGTTTCTCTGTTTTTCTCCCAACAATCTTCGTTTTCTCCTATTTCATTTCATTATGCCTACTCATTATCGTTTTTTTCTTTCGTTTATTTATTATTTATTTTGTAGATCTATTCTTATTTTGTATATCTCATATTTAAAGCATTTTTATTTATTTTTTGTATATATGTTCTTATTTTGTGATTTTGTTCTTATTTAATCATTGATTTTTGTTTATTTTTCATTGATTTCCTTATTTTGTACATGTGTTTTAACTGATTTAATTATTTTGTAATTTGTTCGTCTAATGGTTCTCTTCGTTAGCTTCTTATAAGCAAAAGTATCATCAACGGGTACGATCAAACCTTCAAAATCTATGGTTGTTGGTTGTTTGTTTACTTTTGTTACTAATCTATTTATCTCTTCATCATATCTCGATATTATCATCTTCTCTCATCATTTGCAGTTTGGTTATCCCTTTAAGTTTTTTCTCTCTTCATCTCTAATTTTATTTATATATCTTTTATTCAAAGATTCACTAATTTTCTACAACATATTTATCTCTTCATCATATATTACCATAATCATTTTCTCTTTTCATTTGCATTTTGGTTCTCCCTTCAAAGCATATCCGCAGGTTAGTTTTCTCTGCCTCCATCTCTTATTTTATTTTTATACATTTTTATTCAAATAATCAGTATTTTCCTTTTTTTTGTTTTGCATGTTTTTATAAACACTACCTAGAGTGTATCATCCTCTTAAATTTCTTTTGATTTAATTTTCATCATCATCTGTGATATTTGATTGTGTGTCTTTCAATAATTCAAATGTCAAGAATATAAAGTTTCTTCATTGTTTTAAAAAACAGATGTGCAACTCTTCATGGAAGTTAACATAATCATATTATTTTACCCTTGAGTCCATGTTATGGTAAAAACAAAACTTTATTGTTATTTAATTAAAATATACTATGAGTACATTTTTCTTCATTTTATACTTTCATTGAATTTATTAACAATTACAGATTTATACATTTATTAAAAAATGACACCATAATTTTTTAATACCTCAAAAGCACTAATATTGGATTTTCAATGGATCATTTCATATGTCACATAGTTGAATTTTATTAATTGTTAATTAAAGATAATAAAATGTCATAAATTCTAACATATTGTTCTCTTTTCTTTTTACAATCACACAAACTTTTCAAGTACTAAAATGATCATTTATATGAATTGTGGATAATTATGGAATAATAACGGTCAAAGAGAATTTCTCTCAATATTTAAGAGTAATTAATGTGAATAATGAAAGATAAAAATTCATATAAAAAATAGATAATAGAATGACAATAACTGAAAATTAATAAGGAAATAGATACTGCATTGGTGAATAATGACAATAAACTTTATTATTATCTAATTAAAATATACTATGAGTACATTTTTCTTCATTTTATACTTTCATTGAATTTATTAATCATTATATATGTTATATATTTATTAAAAAATGACACCATAATTTTTTAATACCTCAAAAGCACTAATATTTGGATTTTCAATGAACCATTTCCCATGTCACATAGGTGAATTTTACTAATTGTTAATTAAAGATAATAAAATGTTATAAATTCTAACCTATTGTTCTCTTTTCTTTTTACATCCACACAAACTTTTCAAGTACTAAAATGGTCATTTATATGAATTATGAATAATTATGAAATAATAATGGTCGGAGAGAATTTCTCTCGGTATTTAAGAGTAATTAACGTGAATAATGAAAGATAAAAATTCATATAAACAATAGATAGTAGAACTGACAATAAAGGAAAATTCATAAGGGAATAAAAACTGCATTGGTGAATAATGACAATAAATTATGTTATACTATTATAATTTGTAATTGAATAAATGAATAAATATTGATAGTGTTGAATAAATATCGCCGATCAGTTGTAAACTAATAATTAATAATTACTTTGAATAAATACCGTCGACCATTAGGAAAGAAATAAAACTGATGTACATAAGGAAATATAAACACATATTGTCATTTAATGTGGTGCTTATTGGTGAGATCGATGATGTTATTCAAGCTGGAAAATTATCTATAATAATCACTACATGCAAATTAGGATGTCTGCTTTATTTTCACACAACAAACTAAAAAATAAATTATATGTTCTCATTTCCATTTATTAATATTATTCATACATTTTCATTACTATCTTTAAAATATTTTAGTTTTTTATCCTAAATAATTAATGTCTTCATTATTTTGAAAAAGAATCAAACTATATAATTACAACTTTCTTATTTCAATGGTAATTTATTACTAAAATTTGATTTCTATTTATTAAAATATTATTGTCAAAGTTGTCATACTAAATGATTAAACCCATATTTATTTTGGAAAAAAATATATGTAATTAATTAAAAATTCCTCTTTTGTATACTTTTAAAAAATATATGAAATAATAAACCAATTATACTAACAACTAATAAGAAATAATATCCTAGAAATAAAAGAAATTATAAACAAGTTACATTAAGAAATAATCACAATAAACCATAAAAGTAAACAAGTTTTTCATACGTACGTCTATATTAAGAATGATCAATATAATTTTTCATTATATTTATTTACTAACCAAATATATAGATTATAGAGTATGCAAATCAATCAAAAAAGTACAAAAGTGTATAGCTAATATGTGTTTACGAATGCACATGTAACATGTGTGTTTTAACCATGTAAACGCACAAATAACGTGTGTGTTCTTAACCATATGAATGCACATGTAATGTGTGTTCTTAATCATACAACAAAAAAATATCATCTCGTGCAAATGCATGGGTAACACTCTAATTTTCAGATAAAATCTTAAGATAATATAAAAAATAAATGCATATACATGTATGTATTATCTTTTATTAGAGGTGTCAAAACAGGTTACCCGGATGGGTTCGGGCTAGCCCACATTGGGTTCGGAGTAATCCGGGCTGGACTAAAAAGTCCGAATACAAATTATGTATAGCAAATTGTAGCTCAAGTCCGCCCTAAGCGGGTTGTGGTGGGTCGGCCCGCATAATACTAAAATATAATTATTTAAATTTTAACATATTTAATTTATTTAAAATATATATATATATATATATTATATGATATTAATGTATAACTTTTTAACACATTTGTTATGCCAAATGTAACCAAACTTATAAATATAATCATTTGTGTTTGAGTTAAGACGTAATGTCAACTCCACATGTATAAATTTTAACACAACCCATTTATTAAGTCTCTCATTTCTATTGAACTCTCACTCCCTAACAAAATATAATTTGTAACTTCATTTTAATATATAAATATTTGGACACTATAAAAAATAACATCATTTTGCTTTATAGTAATAGTAGTATAGACTCAAATTTATAATGAACTATATATGCAATATCAAAGTATATCCACCATCGTAATATATGATTATTATGTTTTACTTTTTGTTTGAAGATCTTTTGTATGTTCTTTATCAACATTTTCATTGTGAGTTATTATGTTAAATTTGGTTGTGTAAAATTCTCTATTGTAAACATTTATGTTGTCTTTTAGTTTAGTTGTAAAAGTTATTTTCTTTATTATGTTTTTGTTTTAGAAGTTAAATATAATTAAATACACAATTAAGAAAGGAAAAGTGAAATTTATATGGTTTAATGTATTCTCATTTGATTTGATACACTATTTTGTTATTATACTTAATAGAATATTATGTAAAATAAGAAAAATATGATAATGTTTAACTTTATAAAATTATTGTAATTTATAACACAATATTTATTTTCTAGTTTTTATTATAATTTATTTTGCAAAATAATTTTCAACTAAAGATAATTAACAAGCCAAAGGTCCCTAAAAACAAAAATAAATCAAGAAAAACGGGTAGCTCAAACCCGTCCAGGTAAATCCAGCCCAAACCCAATTTTAATATAGCTCGTTCGGGCCGGGCTAAAAAGCCCAAATTCAATGAAAAGTACTGAATATGATACCGAAACCCTATAAATTTTTTGACTTTGGCAGTCCGACCTGATCTGGCTTGCCCATTTTGACAAACTATCATTTATAAACACATATATATTCTTTTATATTTAGTTAGACGTGTTGAGAAATATTAATATAAAAATTTGTCCTAATTCAGATCTAAAATTGTGTACACATATGAGCAAAGCGGAAAAATAAAGAAGACCTGCAACAAAAGCATGCATGAATAAAGAAGACCTGCAACAAAAGCATGCATGAATACGAGACACATGCATGTAAAAATAATAGTAATTGAATTTTATGATCTAGGGTATTTATTCTTTGGATTATTAATATAATAAAGAACTAATATTTTCGTACAATAATCTATTTTTTATTTTAATTTTTATTTTGAATTTTAAAATCCATAATATTTTAAATATGGCATGATTTTTAATAAATTGAAAGGAAATAAAATTATTTTATAAATATCAACAAAATAAGACAGGCTTAAGTGCTGGTATATTTATGATTGTGGTGTAAATGATTGTTTTGTAAATGAATGTTTTATTATTGTGGACTATGAGATGAATTCGAGAGGGTGTGAATGTCAATTGTTATTATTATCATTTTGAAGAAGTATGCAAAAAAATCAATAATGATAATTGATGATAGTAGGATAACCACACCTAAGGTATAAGAGGTAAGATATTTATAAAAAAAAAGTAAAATAAGAGAAATAAAATCATCAATTAATAGGTACATATAAGGATTGTTAGGATAACCTATTATGAGAAAATAAATAAAAATATATGAATAATAAAAACTAAAATTATATGTAATTAATACTAATAAATAGTAACATAAATATTGTGCGAAGAGATTTAAAAATAGGTTCATAACATCATTATCTTGAATAGTTAACAAATAATTGCTTAGATAGTTATAATAAAAACAATAATAATAGATTATATATAGTATTGATTGAAAAAGATAGTTACCTAAACTTAGCATACAAAATATATATGATATATTTATAAAATATATATTGATAGGTATATAATATAAGAAGATATATATCATATGGTTTAGACAACACAAGTAAGGTTGCTATGTAAAGACCCAAATTCTACCCTTGAAAATTTTTCTCATTTTAAATCAATTCCATGCAATCACTCATAACTCACATTACCAATTTAATATACATACTTCAAAATATTATTTCTCTCCTCACACTCAATCCATGAATCAATAACGACATGCATAATCATTTTACTTATAAATCCTCATGAATCATTCTTTGAACTAATCTTTTAACCTATTATATTATCATATAATTAATATTGCAGAAAAACATAATTCATTCATATCATTCTCTATGAGTACTAAGACCTCAAAGGTTCTAATCCTCCAAAATAACATTATGCATGGTTACAAATATCCAACTAATGGTTAGCCATGATTACAATCATTTAAATCCGCAAGTAGTCATTTAGAATATGAAAACATAAATAGTGAATCCAAAGTCTAAAGCTCCTAAAGCTCCCGACCTAGCATACTTCATTCATCTATTTACCTGCAATGGGATTATCAATGACAAAGTACAAAACACACAAAGGAGTAAGTCATTAATTCAATAAACGTCATTATAAGATAGTCCACATTATAAAAAAAAGGTTAGTAAACCACTTTTGAAATTCATTTTTGTTTTGCTGCATAACTTGAGCCAAAGTCGCTACACCCCTCAGGTTTAGCTAAAAGCAGATTCTCATCCTTGTTACCAATAAAACATGCCTCATAAACTCGGGCCGAAGTGTTGCTACATAAACTCGAGCCGAAGTCGCTACACCCCTTAGGGTTAGCTAAAAACAATTTCTCATCTCTTTTGTAAGAAAACATGTCGCATAAACTCGGGTCGAAGTGTTGGCGCATAAACTCGGGCCGAAGTGTTGCCGCATAAACTCGGGCCGAAGTGTTGCCACATAAACTCGAGCCGAAGTGTTGCCTCGTAAACTGGGGCCGAAGTGTTGCCTCATAAACTCGGGCCGAAGTCGCTAACAATTTCTGGTCGGCTAAAAATATATTTCCTTTTTCATTGATTTCACTATCAATCATATCCAGTGACCTCACGCAATCCTTATTACAAACATACCCATATATGTTTATAATAAATACGTGATTCATCAATTAATTCTTGTACAACCAGAAAATACACCCATTTTCCATTTCAAATGTACAAATTAAAGACTTATCCTTACCTTGGTGAGTATTGGGGTTCAGTTTGTGAGTAACTTTACCAGTTTCCTCCATGATCTCCTCCAACCTTAGGATCTCTTCTCATTCCCACCAATAACAACAATGTCAGTCATTTATTCAAAATAATACATAAACGACTCATATTTCATCATCAAACATACAAGGGATTCACATATTTTCAAGATCCCAAAACTACTTCAATACAAGTTTCCAAACATCTAAACACACATGTTTATCTCATATATCAACATTAAATCACAAACTCATCATCCACATCTAACATTTCATCTATTTCTCTTTTTACTCATATTCTCATTTTGGGGGTTTTTGGGGTTTTCATGTACAACCCACAAAACCTTTCCATTCATCAAATACCAACTCTAAACCAAGAGTTTACAAGAGAAAAAACCACATAAAACGAACCATAACTCTAAAGGATGAGTTTCCATGGTTTCTCATATTTTGAAAATAGATCTAACATACCCAAAACAAGTTAGAGAGAAAGAAGAAGAGTTAGAAACAAGAGGTTTACCTCTTCTCAAACTCTAAGATGAGTCCTAAGGCTCTTTGCTCTTGAAAAGCTCTTTTCTCTCTCTTCTCTTCAAAGTTCTAACCCTAAAATGTGTTTGGGGTTTCTATTTTAAAGAGCAGTCATCGGGTTCTCGCTCAAGCGAGCCCTTTATCGCTCAAGCGAGAAAATCCCGCCTATTTTAAAAACTTAGATCTGACCCTCTCACTCAAGCGAGAGATTCTCGCTCAAGCAAGGATCTCACAGTCCCAACAGGCTTCCTCTCGCTCAAGCGAGGGATTCTTGCTCTGGCGAGAATCTCACAATGTCAACAACCCCAGTTTGCCATTTCTCGCCCAGGCGAGGCGACTCTCGCTCAGGCGAGAATCTTCCAGTATAACCCAGGATTTCACCATTCCAGGTGATCCTTTCTCGCTCAGGCGAGAATATCATGCTCAAGCGAGACTTCCAGGACTGATATAATTTCAAAGACTAAAACTCAGGGTGTTACATGCTACAGGTTGGAAATATATATATATATATAATATATAATATAATAGGACAAGAGTAATGTAGTTCTAAGTAAAATGATACAAGAATAAAGAGATAATATGATTAACATATTTTATGGTAAACATTATCATAACATAAATATTGGGATTAAAATTAAAATCAAGATCATGTTATTAAAATAAATACTACAGGAGATATTACTGAATAAATTATTATACAAATGATAAATACTCATAAAGTATATTTAACCTAAATTATCTCATAGACACTTCTAAAATTAGGAATAATTTAATAATATTATATCTAATTCAAAATATAATTTAAATACTATACTTGATTCTCATATGATTGTTAAAAATAACTTATTTAATGCTTATGTAAAAAAAAAATCTTAAGATAACTCTATAAAAATAGATCTAACACTAATTTTCACTCACTGCATAAATAAATAAATAAAAAAGTTGTGTGTTAAAATTAGATTTACAACACTAACAATGTAACAATACATGTTAGCCGACATTAATTATAGAAGGAAACGAATGTCAAAATGGAAATTGAGTGAAAAAAGATTATAAATAGGTTTTAGAGTTAAAATGGGAAAGTAGAGTAATATTGTTACATAAAAATTAAAATTAAATAATAATAATATTTTGACAGTCAACATTAAAAAAAATGAATATGTGAGAATTTTCTTTGTTAATAAAAAGAGAATTAATTTTCTTTGTTAAAAAAATGAATATGTGGCAAGCTTGGTTTTTTAATTATATTAAAGTTAATAAAAAGAGAATTAATTTATTCATGGTTTTTATTTATTTATTAAGAAAGACGGAGTAAAAATGAATTATTAAGAAATATTGCATTTTACTTTTATTATTAAAAAGACAGAATTACAATTTTGGTCATGTGATATTACTATTTATAATTTTATTTATTGTTATTAGAAAATATATTTTATTAATTATATGTTATTATTAATATAAAAGGAAGAAAAAGGAATCAAACAAGAATAAATCATACCTGGAAGTATGCACTTCCAACCCAGCAGAGCATAATACTGTAAGACCATTTGTGAAATGTCCAGAAAGATCTGTTAATAATTTTATAATACTGTAAAATATTATTGTGATAATCAAATTGATTCGAATTTAAAGTTAAATATATTTGGAATGCATTTTTTTTGTAGAAATTTTATGGCGTGTTTATAAAGTTACAAAAATTAATTAGAATGTTTTCTTTATTTTTAGTTACTCATAAAACTAAAATCAATATGGAAATCACACATGTGTTTTCTAAAAATGGAATGTCTCCATTATTAGGTTAATAAATGTATATTAAGTCACATAAAATTCTTTTTATTTTTTATTTTATAAAGAAAACAAAAACTGGTAGGAAGAAATAATATTTTATCATTAAGTCAATTAAGTGGCCTTTAAATATCGTTTTTAAATTTATATAAGTGGGAAATTTGAAATTATTTTCTTTCTCAAATTATTTTTCAAAATGAAATCTTTAATTTAGTATTATTTTTTTTGGAATCAAAACTAATAAGAATTTATCAAATTGACTTATTTTTATTATATATTTTCGCTTTTTATTGTATTGGTAAAAACATTTTTTTATGAAAACCATTTTTATTGTACATTTTATCAGGCAAAATTGGGTGTTTACATACATTTATAAAAAACAATTTCATCTCCTTTAAAATAAATATTAAAGTAAGACAAAGTTTAAATAATAATCAATAAATGAACAAATAAACAATATGGTCACTATAGTGAAGATGAAATTTCATAGGAGTTAACAATTTCCGATTGAATATGGTGGAACACGCATGTCCAACACAAGTAAGGTTGCTACAGGTTGGAAATATATATATATATATATATATCATATATATAATTTTTTATTAATACAAATAAGATATGTGAGTGTCATGTTGTGTAAGCCAAAGAGATGAAGTATGATCATTACATAAAAGAAAACATATATCTAGAGAAATATAACAACCACGAGATGAATTCAAAAGGGTAAATGTAAATTGTTATTTCTATAAGAAAGTATGTAACATATTTAATCATGATAATTGATGGTAATATGATAACCATATTCAAGGTATAAGGGATCAGATAGGATAATCCACCATGAGAAAACTAAAAGTATATGGTGGAATTATACTCACAATAGAAGCAACATAACACTTCATGTTAACCGATGATGGAAGGAAACCGCTGTCAAAATAAAAATTGAGGAAAAAAAGGATGATAAATATGTTTCAAAGTTAAAATGAGAAAGTTCAGTAATATCGATATATAAAAATTAAAATTAAATAATAGTGACTAAGCATAAAAAATTAAAAGAAAATGCATTTATGAGAATTTTTAATTATTAGTAATTTAATATTATCTTTTTGAATGAATAAATTTTACTAAAAATTAAAATGTAAGGGTAATTAGAAATAGAAAATAGTTTATAATAAGTATGTATATTTTACAAGATTTATGGACTTTACCGTAACTTTTTTTTAGCAAATCATATTTATTCCTATATTTATTTGATTCTTTAGAATTCAAAACGATATTATTAAATGTATTTGGAAATAGTAAGTGGAAAAAAATAATTAAGAAGGGAAATACACAACAAAATAGTAAAATATCATATAAATTTAATAAATATATTAATTATATTTCATAATTTGTGTATTACATAACAATTGAATCTGATTATCTGAACAAATTAAGATAATAAAGTTTAATGAGTCACATGCTCCCATTCACACTTTGTATTATTTTATGTATCAAAAGATATTAATAAGTGTAGTTAAAATAAATTTAAAGAAAATGTTAATTACTGCATTACGAGTATTTGTTAAGGAACTTAAAGCAGAAAATATATATTAGAAAGTGGTGCATTCAACGCTTAGACTCTAATACTGTATTTATTTAAAGTGTATTCAACGCTTAGACTCTTATTTAAAGTGTAATATTTATGTATACTCAATATAAAAATTTATACATAGTCAATACATTATTTATCATTCATTTATATTAGTTATATGTAATATCATTTATTTGTATTAGTTATATCTAAATAACAATAATAATTAAATTAAATATAAACGATGGATAATGTAACAAAAATGTAAAAAACTCTTAACACACATTATTAGTTATATCTTTTTCTTATTTTCTATTACACATTTATTTTTATATCTTTAACTAGTACCCTTAATAAGCACTCAATAACCCACAAAATTAATTGAAATTATAATGTAGTATTTTAAAGAATTGTAACAAATAAAAAAAAATGTATGTATCAGGAGTATAAAAGTTTTGTACATTATAAGTGCACATAATCTATCTTTCACTTTTACTATTATTAATTCTTCAAAAAATTAAATACAAATGAATAATGAATAATATATATAATTGTGTATAGAAATAGTAGATATTACAATCATTACAAAAATGTTAAGTAATTCAATTAAGAATGATTATAAAATGTTATATTAATAAGTAGCATATGATTAATATTTTGTGTTGATCCCACCACCACCACAACAAGAATTTGTGGCTAAAACTTATTCTCTTATATCTTATCATTATCTTCTTCTCCAAAACCCAAAACTTCTCCACCTTTTTCTCTCTCTCTCTCCTATTTCCATGGACACTTTATCAGGTTCTGTCTCAACCTTCAAAGTCCAACCACTCACACCAACAACCAATAATTCTGATTTTTATCACTTCAAAAAAACTCCCTATGCAAAAGTTCCACCACCTCATGTCTCATCCACTTCCATCAAAACCAAGCCAACTTTCTCACACAAGTGTTCTTCTACTTTTGTACCACTCTCCTCATCTTCTAACACTTCATCTCCCAAACCTTCTCCTCTATTCTTCCATCAAAACCCTTCTACTGGTTATGCAGCAGCTATCATACATGTGGCTCAAACCAACAATTCCCTTCACTCGGTTCAAAAGGATATTACCAGGTATTACAATATTATTAGAAAATATCTATCTTAGATTAATTTATTAGGATTAATTTCATTATTAGAAGATTATATTTGCATCAATTATATTAAAAGGAATCTCTAGTTGAGGATTCCAATTATTATAAATAGGACAATCTTTTATATATCAAGCAATTCAAAGAAATACATAAACTTATTCATAGAACATGTTTTTTTGTCTCTTTTTCTTCAATAAAAGGCTCTTGAATTTCCTTCAACGTGTGAATTTCCAATCAACTATGGTCAACCCTTCAATGGTTGAGGAGCATAAAGGACAAGCAATGATGAGACAAGTGGTAGAGCAAGGAAACTTTCATAGATATGTGGTTGCTTTGATGAAGATGTTGCTGAAGAAGAACAAGATGGGAATTTTGGAAGAAGTGTTGGAAGAGTTTGAAAGGATATATGATGAGCTGTGTGGAACTCAAGTGGTGTTGGTTTCATCTACTAAAAAGATGAGGGAAGATGAAGTGTTTGGGATTGCAAAGAAGGTGCAGCAACTAAGTGGGGCTGTGAGGATCAAGGTAAAGAATTTGGTTCAAGATAGCTTACCCTCTTTTGCTGTATGAAATAAAGAAATGTATTGGTTATTATAAGAGTAAATGCCAATTGCAAGAGTAGAGTTATATAATTATACAATCAGAGTTATTACCATATTTGATTTTCATGTTAATGAATTCATAAAAGATATTAGTGTAATCTCTTACTACAATAATAGTAGAAAACTACATGCATAACATAAGCATATATGATGATGCCCTTGACAATTTTATTTTCTTAAATCATCTACAACCTTTGTATGAGGTTATATGAATGGTGGAGCCAAGGGTAACAAATCTAGCTATCTCACTAGCTATAGATGTATATGTGTGTGAAGTATCTTTTATGCTTTAGCTATCAATAAAAATTTCAATTAGTTTAGGTCACTTAGTTAGGTTTATCTTTCACTATATAAACTATTGTCTTCTCTCTTTCACAATTCATTCTTCTCTTTCTTTAAGCTTTTCATTTCTCATTCTTCTTGATTTATCAAGAAGATCATTCTTTTCATGACTTATACCAAACTTTAACATGATATTAGAGCAATAATTATTCTTTGACGATTTCTGCTTATCATTCTTCCATTCCAATATTCAGCGAAGAATCATCATTCTTATTCATGACTCAACTTCTTTCTCCTCCATCTTCACTTCCATTCTTGTTCATCAACTCCAATGCTTCAAGCTCCAATAGTTCTCTGTTATGATATTGTTCAAGTTCTGTTATCCAAAATGAGCGAAATTCAACATCATTCTCACGATTTTCTCAAATTCCAATATTTCATTTCATGGATAAGCCGCTATCAAGTTTGTCATAGCCAAAATTTCTGGGTCATTCTTGTATGGTGCAGCCTCCTGCCCATCAAATGGATTTACTTCATACTCCATCAACATGTTAGCAAGAACAAGAACCTCAATAAAATTCTTGAGGTTCTGTGTAACATGTATCTTGGTGGAATGCTCTCGACTTTAGAACTTTTATAAGCATTTAATGGTTCATAAGAACCCTTTAACTAAGACTTTAACATTATGGTATTCACATGTGATAAAGGAATAGACTAAGGAATACCTGGTTTCATTTGTGTTTCCCTTACTAGTACACTTTCTGATTGTCTTTGTTTTCACCTCTTCACCTTCCTTTTATGCGTTCTTTGATGATTAGGAACTAAGTTTCATTCTTTCTGTATATGATACTACATTTTCCTTACTTAACCACTAATGCTTATATAATTCTCACTTTATGTTTCTTCTACTCATGAGATAGCAAATGATGACATGGCCTTTCCATTGCATACATGCCTCTATTTATAGAAGATGTTTAGGAGAAATTATAACTTTAATCCCTTTTGCTTTTTAAATAATTGGTCACCCTTCAACGACAAAGGAAGCTCAGTGCCTCACCTTCTTTTTGATTTTTTTTCTCCATCATCGATAGTGATGATTTGAATGCAAAAATCTATGATGCCAAAAAAATACATTCTTCTTACAGTGTTCCAATCTCGTTGAATGTATTTTTTTTTTCATGTACATGACATGCAAAATTTCCTTTTGTACTATATCCTGACAAATTACATATGCAGGAAAATCAGCGATTGCGCTCAACAACAAAGCCCTCAAGTTGAACATTTTTTCCATATGCCCATCATATACCTTTATAATTGTTTATCACATTTGCTTCAAGTTTTCAATACACGAAGTCATGCATATGTCATTTCCTATTTGTTTAGGTCCATAAATAATATAATAAATTTGCGCTTCATGTAATCATATTAACACATGAATATGTAATCATATTGAAATGACATCAAGTCATTATTGAGCCGATAATTGTTAATTAAATCACTTAAAACCACATTTTATTTTAAAAAAGAAAACGAAAAATAGGAGAGAAAAGGAGAAAAATGCCATTTGATATGCTTAACTAATTCTAATTGTAATTATTAGTGTATTTTTAAAATGCAACACAATCAAATTTATATCAACTTTATATGATTTAATCTGATTTGTTTATTTTCATATTGCAACCTTAATTGGGTTTTGATCAATTTTTGATAAAATCAAATATCCAAAGATATAGTTTTTCCTCTAGTCAAAATGATTTATGCAATTCAATTAATTTATTTGATTTGATCTGGTTTGATTATTTTCAAATTGCAACCTTAATTTATTTTGTGACCAGACTTTTGATGCAATCAAATCTCTAAAAAACCAAAGTGATTTTATATACTTTTTAACTTTATATTTGTTATTTTTTATTTAAAAAAATGTATGGGATAAAATTAGATGTTAACAAAAGATCTTATTGTATGTATGTCTAGCATACTTTTTTGGATGCAACTTTAACAAATTTAGATCAATGTTAATACTCAGTTGTTGTATATATAAATTTGTATAACAAAGGCTACATACACGTGGGTTTATTTCAATAATATGGTGGAATATAACACACACATTTGCCATCGAGTTCACATATTTCACCAAACTCATAATGGCAATTTAGAGTTACCATATTTCTTGCTTCAATTCCCCCTGAAAGAAATGACAAAATCTATCACTTAAATAAAATTTGAAAACTCAATAAAAAAATTAAATAAGGCAAAAAAAACACTTATGACCTAAGACTAAGAGATAATATATTAGTAGTTTGTAATATTTCGTAAAGGAGAAAAATTTACCTATTGCAATTGCCAAAAGAAGAGTGACAAACATAACCTTGATAGAGATTTTCTCCATTTTCTCCCAGTGAGTGACAGTAAAAGGTGAGTGTATTCAATATGTGAATATAAAATTAGCCTTGACGTGTGAGAAACTTCTAGCCACTCTCAAAATATGGAAATAAAACATGTATCATATACATCCATATATGTTTGGTATTATCATGGTACCCTAATCCTATGGATAAAGAACTAATCCCTTTCAAGGTGTATGGCTGCCGCTCTGAACAAGTATCACTCTCAGAAATCAAATTTTTGACTTTTTGGTTTTTCTAGATATCTAACAGAAACTTACACTACTAGACCAACACCTTGTTTGTCATATACACTACTAGAAAATAACAACATATAAAATTAAAAATGAGAAAGATTTGTTACATCTAAAATAATGAGATGATAAATATAAAGATGAAAAATATCTCAATTCACTCAATGGCTAATTGATGTAAGTAGGATAGTTTTTAAAATTATTTGCGAAAATAGGTTTATTTTGAAACTATATACCACTTATATGTTGTCTCAAAATCTATTTACTAAACTAGGTATGTTTTCATTGTATGACAGCTGCTGCATTTTTTAGTCTACATTATTTTTTTCAAATTTAAATTAATTTTTTATTTTATTGTTTAGGATATTAAATAATTATGTTATAAAATAGGAAGGTCATATAAATTTGTTTTTCCACCAACTATGAATTGCAAGGGGTGTTATGGTTGAGGTGGTTTTATGTAAATGCATATATTCTTTTTTAGATTTATCTAAACTAAGGCGGGAAACGAGCTGAATCGAGTTGAACCAAAGCTCACCTTGATCCAGTTTGATAAAGATTTGTTCAGCTCGAAACTAGACTCAATTTCGATATGGTTATTTTTTTAGCTCGAGTTGTGTTCGGTTAAAGTCCACTAACTGTCTGGTTCAACTAGAATTTGTTACTTTGAAAAACTTAAAAAAATCATTCATTTAAAAAATATTTCCATAAAGTTATATGTATAAATATAACAACAATAAACTCAAAAATAATGCAGAGTGACGGTGTAGTAAAAAATATATAAATATAATATAAATAAAATAGAAATAGAAATATAAATAAATATAAAGGGAAATATTTAATGTGCTGATGGTAGTTAATGGGTACATAGGATTATATAGTTATTTTGTTGAAATTAAATATTGTTAAGAGCAAAACTGGAAATTAAAAATTACATTATTGTAGTAATTACACCATAGTTTACCTTTATATATAGTTTTTACACCAACTATGAATTGCAAGTGGTTGGTTGAGGTGGCTTTATGCAAATGCATATATTCTTTTTTAGATTTATCTAAGCTAAGGTGAAAACGAGTTAAATCGAGTTGAACCAGAGCTCAGTTTGGTTTCGCTTGATAAGGATTTGCTCAGCTCGAAACTCGACTCGAGTTCGGTACGAGTTCTTTTTTTTAGCTCGAGTTCTGCTATGTTAAAGTTCACGAACTGTTTGGTTCACCTATAATAGGTTCATTTGAACAAATTAAATAATTCATTCATTAAAAAATTATTTGCATGAAATTATATATAAATATAACAATGATGATATATAATATATATATATATATATATTTAATATAATATAGTATAATATAAATATAAATACAATAATATATAAATATATGTGTTATGATAACTTACTCCAACTAAAAAATTTGTTTCCATAGGTTTGCAAATCCCTTTTATAATATACTATTATGTGGACAAGCACATCGTGCATGCCAATCCACATTGTATGATTCTAAGTATTCAATTTTTATATATTTCATAGAGCAGGGATCCATTTACTCCAAGAGTAAGATTTTTTAAAATTACTCCACATCTTAGCCATTAATTCTAGGAAATCTAATAGTTTAGATCTACTCACTAATTCAAACCAGAATTGATGGCTCTGATGTGGAGTAACTGTTTTAAACTTACTCTTGGAGTAAATGAATCCGTCCCCTATTTCATATTAGAAAATTAGAATATATTTTTTGTATTATAATTCTTTGTCTTTATTATAATGTTTAATTTAAGGTAAGAGGTGTTGTTAATGTGTCGATGGTTGTTAATGGGTAAATAGGATTATATGATTATTTTATAGAAATTAATTAATGTTAAGGCCAAACAGGAAATTGAAAATTACACCATAGTGTTAGTCACACTATATTTTGCCTTTATATATGGTTTTCCACCAACTATAAACTGCAACTAGTGTAATGGTTGAGAGGGCTTTGTGAAAATGCATATATTCTTTTTTAGATTTCTCTAAACTAAGGTGGAAACTGAGCTGAATCGAGTTGAATCAGAACTCAGCTCGGTCAGCTTGATAACAATTTGCTCAGCTCAAAACTAGACTCTAGTTCAGTACGAGTTATTTTTTTAGCTCGAGATCTACTCAGTTAAAGTTTACAAACTGTTTGCTTCAACTAGAATTGCTTAATTTGAACAACTTAAATAATTCATTTATTTAAGAAAAAATATTTGGAGAAAGTTATATAGATAATATAACAACAATAAATATAAAAACAACATAGTAAAATAAATATAAACATAACATATATAATATAATATAAATATAAATACAATATAAAATATATAAATATATATATATATATATATATATATAATGTGTGTAATATCTTGGTGCATAATGTTAACTTACTCCAACTAAAAACTTTGTTTCCCTAGGTTAGCAAATCTCCTTTTTTTAATAAACAACGTGGACCAATATTATTAGAAGAGACGAATCACATTACATGAAATAGCACTTATACGTTGGTAACCCAAGTCTATTTCGGTTAAAATCTTCAAAAATAAACCCAGGAACATCATCCCACCAGGTATACATTTGAGAAAAAGCACCAAAGGATGCTAAACTATCCGCACAAGCATTACCTTCCCGATAGATATGAGAAACCTTAAAATTCATAGAAGCTATCCACCCCAAACACCTATGCCAAGAGTTTGCTAACCTCCAAGGGATAATTCCTTTTTCTTTAAAAATATTAACCACCAAAACCGAGTCACACTCAAGCCAAATATTCCTCTAACCTTTTTGTTTAGCAATCTGCACAGCCTTCATTGCAGCCTGCAGCTCTGCGAATTACGAATCCTTGGTGCCAAAAAAATCAGTAAAACCTCCCAAGTAATCCCCGTTGTGATCTCTGAATATGCTTCCTCCACCAGCCAGACCTGAAGCACCTTTAGCAGCCCCATCAGAGTTAATTTTAATCCAACCAGGCATAGGAGCAAACCAAACAACCTCCTTAATGAGAGGAGCTCCCTGGAAATTCATCTTGATTTTAAACTCTCTAAGAATGACAAAATTAGCCACCGAATTGTTTGTCATTAACTTAGAGTTATTACCAGAGTATGATGTAGCTAGCTTGATCTTAGAAGTTACTTGCAGCCAGCTAAGAGATTTATTTTCAAATCTTTGAAGATTCCTGCAAAACCAAACCGAATTCACAGTGTGAATTATGGAAGCTGCCAAGTCCCCTCTCACTTGAGGGCTCCATTTCCCATTGCAAGAAGATAAGATAACATCAATAGAGGAGATATTAAAATGAAAGCAAAAAAGACCACCAAGCCAGTCCCAAAGCTTTACCACAAAAGGACATTCCAAGAATAAATGTTTAGTAGTTTCAATGTGAGAGTGACAATTACTACACATTGAAGCTATATGACAACCTCTAAGCTGCAAATTTTCATCTGTTGGCATTTTGTGATGAAAAAGTCTCCAAGTGGTGAAGCTTTTGGAAGGAGGGATGAAATTTGACCAAATTATTTTGCACCAAGCTTGATCCTCTATAGCAGGCCTTAAATGACTAAAAGCAGCTTTGAGGGACAGAGTTCCATCAGTAGTCCCTTGCCAAATCAGTTTATCCTGCTTCATGCAAATGTTAACTTGAGCCATGTCCTCCACCACAAGAGGGAAAGCCTCAGCAAAGATTTTAGGAATGATCCAGGAGGAGTTCCAAACAAAGTCAGAGACTCTAGCCACCAGAGAAGAGTGCAGAGAGGCTGGGATTCTCATCTGATCCACCAAAGCAGCACGCAACCAATTATCTTTCCAAAAGTTGTCACCAACCCCAACCAACCACCTATAATTATACATCACCAAACTCCAATTAGCCTTAATACCACCCCAAATAGAAGACTTGAAGAACCTGGTGGCAGGGGAATTCCCAACACCAAATCTCTGCCTGCAAAACTTAGCCCAATCATGCTCAGAAGAAAACATATCCTAAGCCAGCTTCAAAGTAGCAGCCTGATTCATCATCTTCATAGACCTCAACCCCAAGCCCCCAGCCTTCAAAGGAGAGCATACTTTTTTCCAAGCCACAGTGACTATTTTCCTTGTTTTGGTATTTCCATACCAGATGAAATTCCTTATACAACCATCTAACTCTTTGATCAAACTAATTGGCCAAACATAAATGTGGAAACTATAAACCAACATGCTATGGATCACAAATTTCACCAATTCCACTCTACCCATGATGGAAAGAGATATACCCTTCCAAGTGGCCAACTTAGCAATAATTCTATCAACTATAGGCTGAAGGTGTATTCTTCTAGGCTTACCTTTGAAAAGAGGAACACCCAAATAATTAAAAGGTAAGCTCCCAGCATTGAACCCCAAAATTATCGAAAGAGTAGAAATTCTCCTAGCAGCAACATTGGATGTATAAAACCTGCATTTAGCTAAGTTAATATGTTGTCCAGAGGCTTGTGCATACTCATGAATCAGGCTGTTTAATGGCAACAAATTTGACTTGAGACCCTTGCAAAAATTCAAGATGTCATCTGCATACAAGACATGAGTAGGGGTTCTCAAACCACTAGGACCATGAATAGGACTAAGCCTGCCTTCAGTAGCTAATTTTGATAACCCCTTGCTAAAGACATTTTCAGCAAGGCAAAACAGCAGAGGAGAAAGGGGATCCCCCTGCCTAACTCCCCTTAAGCAGCTGAAAAACCCAAAATTCTCCCCATTGACATTGATGGAGAGTTTCGCAGAATGACATTAACTCATTGAACAAATTTGGCATTAAACCCAAAACTAGATAAGGTACTCTTCAAAATATCCCAGTCAAGAGTGTCAAAAGCCTTCTTTATATCCAGCTTGATTGCAATGTTTCCACCAAAAGCCTTATAATCCAACAAGTTCACAGCCTCATAGGCTAAGCAAATACAGTCCTGGATATGTCTATCCCTAATAAAACTCCTTTGTTGTTGAGAAACATTGCTAGGAACAATGTTGGCAAGCCTATAAGCTAAAACCTTAGTGAGGATCTTGAATTGAAAGTTTGCTAAAGCAATAGGCCTAAAATCTTCAATTCTATCAGCATTAGGATGCTTTGGAATTAAAACAATATTGTTTGAGTTAAGATTAGGAGGAAGCCAACTCTCCCTAAAGAACTGAAGCACTGACTTGCATACATCCTCTCCAATTATATCCCAACAGCTTTGATAAAAACAACCCCCGAAACCATTAGGCCCAGGGGCACCATCACCACTCAAATAAAAAATAGCAGTCCTGATTTCTTCCACATAAGGCAGCTTAGACAGCATATCATTATCCTCCTCAGAAACCAAAGCAGGAATGGCCTCTTGAATTAAGAGAGATGGACTAGCATTATTATGAGAAGCATAAAGTTGAGTGAAATATGCCAAAGTGTGTTGAGCAATCTCTTCTTGGCTTGTAAGGATATTATCCCTATCTCTAATAATAGACAAAGCCTTAGAAGCTTGTCTAATCTTAGTGACTTTGTGGAAAAAGGCAGTATTCCTATCTCCATCCACCTGCCAGTTCATTCTAGCTTTTTCTTTCCAGAAATTCTCTTCCACCTCTAAAGCTTGAAGCAACTCACTTAGAGCCAAGCTCTCTTGAAGAAGCAGCTCCTCATCATGACCCAAAATGTTTATGACCCTTTGGATAGAGTCAACACTAGCCCAAGCTCTCTTCACTCTTTCATGAATATTACCAAACACAAGATAATTCCAAGTCTTTAACTCCTTCTTTAGCAGCTTTAATTTTTGAGAAAGAACAAACAAAGGACACCCCACCACCTCCACTCTCCAAACTTCAGCAACAACTCTTTGACAATCCACATTAGATAACCAAACTTTGTGAAACTTAAAGGAACTAAACCTTGGAATTATTGCCAAAGAAAAACATAGAAGCAAAGGATGATGATCAGAAGCAATTCTTGGCAAAGTAGAACAAGAAATCTGATTCCAAGTTGACATCCAATCCTCATTGCAAATGCTTTTATCCAACCTTTCTTCTGTCTCAGCAAGCCCTATTCTCCTATTAGTCCAAGTAAAATCAGCCCCTATGGTTCCAAGATGAATAAAACTCCCTACATCAGTAAACAATTTAAACTCCTCAGAATGGGATCTAGGAGGCAGATTAGGACCTCTACATTCATGAGCTCCAAGAACAACATTGAAATCCCCAATGCAGCACCAAGGACCCTTATGAACCGACATTAAGGAGATAATATCAGCCCAAAGTTGTCTCCTCTATAAATGACAATTGTGAGTATACACTGCAGCAATGTACACCTGCTTATTCTCCACCTCAAGAGCACTAATGATGTGTTGATTTGAGTTACCAATCACCTGGGGATTTAAACTAGTACTACACAGCCCCCATAGATTAGGCTTCATAGTACCCCTCTCATTAAACCCAAAACCTTTAAGCTTCAAAGCAGCCCAAAAAAGAGGATGCACCTAACCAAAATCAATCATTGGTTCAGCAATAAACACCAAATCTGGTTTGTTTTCTAAGTAGTAATTTTTTAGGACCAGCCTTGTTTTGGCATTCCCAAACCCTCTACAATTCCAAAAGATAACCTTCATTGAGCAGAATATGAAGATCCACCCCTTCGGGTATAAATGATTCTCTGATACTGCATCTTCTTCTTCGTCTTTTTTTGTTGAGCCTTTGATTGCACCTCTACAAAGGGTTCCTCTTCAGATGACTCCTCAACCTCCTCCTCCTCAGCCCATAACCTTCCAACAATACTCATATCCCTCGCAGCCACCGGATTAGGAAGATCATCAGTGACTATAAAATTAGCATTCTCATTCGCCATTACCTGGTTCTCCTTCATCCTGGGCTCAATGTTCTCTACAACCCTCTCAACATTGTCCTCCTGGTGCAAAATTAATCTTTCCAATCCAACTGGGACCACCTCTTCACTTTTTTCAATCTCCAGGTCT
Source organism: Lupinus albus (assembly GCA_009771035.1). Classification (NCBI taxonomy): domain Eukaryota; kingdom Viridiplantae; phylum Streptophyta; class Magnoliopsida; order Fabales; family Fabaceae; genus Lupinus; species Lupinus albus. Next base: position 364,744 of record CM020013.1, on the reverse strand, counting down.
ATTACTAAATTAAAACCTTCCTGAGAGGGAACTGTTTCAGCTGATTTGGCCACCGGCTTCACCACCTATTCTGTTCCCTCGTTCTTATGATTGCGTCTACATTTAGAAATCATGTGACCAATTGCATGACATCCAGTACAAAAAGCTGGCGCATTTTCCACCTCAATACCAACCAAAAACTCAAACCCATCTCTTTCCACCAAAATTTGGTTAGGAACCACATTCATTAGATTAACATCTACCAAGATTCTTGCAAAATGACCAAAAGATATATTGGAAGTGGCAGCATCTAGAGCAATAGGTGAACCTATGCCTCCAGCAATGGAAAAAATAATGGTGGGACACCAATATTCTTGAGGTAAACCTGTGATTTTTATCCAGCAAGATTCACTACTTTCTCTCTCATCTAATTTCAAATTAAAAAAACTAGGTTAGCAAATCTCCTTTATAATATAATATTAGTGCATGTCGATATATATTTTATGATAGTAAGTATTCAATTTTTATATTTTTTTATCGGCAAAAAAGAATTTAATTATAAAGGAATATGAACATATATAAAGGGGAAGTTAAGTTACAAAACAAAATTAAGACAAGCTAACAGATTAGAAGTCCAATTTAAGGTAATTCTTTGTATATATATTTCATATTAGAAAATTAGAATATATTTTTTTGTATTATAATTCTTTGTATTTATTATAATGTTTAATTTAAGGTAAGATGTGTGGTTAATATGTTGATAGCCATTAAAGGATACATAAGATTATAAGGTTTTTTTGTAAAAATTAAATAATGTTAAGGGTAAAACAACAAATTGAAAATTACATCATGATGGTAGTTACACCATGTTTTGCATTTATATATTGTTTTTCCACTAACTATGAATGTCAAGTTATGCAATGGTTGAGGTGGCTTTGTGAAAATGCATATATTCTTTTTTATATTTATCTAAACTAACGCAGGAAACGAGCTAAATCGAGTTGAATCAAATCTCTGATCGTCCAGCTTAATAAGGATTTGCTCAATTCGAGTTCGGTACGACTTAGATATGTTCATTCCACTCCTAAATCTTGATTTATAACCATGATTTTACCCTTGGTGATTCGAAAATTTGGTTAGGTGATGGCTCTAATGTATTAAATAATTCAGTCATTTAAAAAATATTTTCATAAAGTTATATATTTAAATATAATATATATATATATATATATATATATTCATTCTCAAGAAGCAAATGACATATTCATTCTCTCTATACCTTGTGATGGTGGGGATAAGAATGTAGCTGCACTTGATCTCACATGCACAAGATGGGATTGGGTTAAAATTGTCAAGTTGTTGTCAAAGACCCTTGATTTTAGTATAATAAGCACTAATGCTTGAAGAACCTTGCTTGATAGAGTGAATTTCACCTATAAGCTCAGATATGCGAAATACATCGCCTTGGTAAAATCTTTCACGCAAATCTGTCCATATTTCTAGAGCTGTAGACATCCAAAGCACACTTTGCACAATGGAGGGGTCGATAGCTTGATTTAGCCATGATACAACAAGAGTGTTGCAACGACTCCAGGCAGTGTAAGTAGGGTCACCAATGGGAGGTTTTGGCACTGCTCCATTGATGAATTCAAGTTTATTCTTTGTCTCTAAAGCCATGGGAATGGCACGAGACTAAGAATGATAGTTTTCTCCAGTTAAGAGGGAAGATACCAAAACTGCACCTGGATTTTCGTTGGGGTACATGTAGAATGGACTTGTAGGATTAAGAAGGGGGTTGAAGATTTGGTTTGCCATGAATGGTTATGAGATCTTGAATGAATGGTTCTGTGATCTTGAAGGACGAATATGGAAGAACAATTATTCAGTGGATTTTGAAAGATAAGGATGCAACATGAGCTTTGCTTGAAAGGGCGAAGAAGAAGATAGATGGTTATGTGATTTTGAAAGAATGAAGCAGAATGCACAGTAGAGACACCTTCATAGAAGGTACTCTGATACCATGTGAATAATCACACTTTCCATGGTACAAAACAGAGAACAATTGAATATGAATGAGTTGCAAAATGATAAGGCAAAAGAGAGTTTGTGAATAACCTCAGAATATTATTGAAGAATGAAGAGGGAAGAAATTGAATTGTGTTTACAAGAAGAAGAACATCTAATTGAGCGTAGATTCAATTTCAATGGAAACATTTTAATTGAACGTAATAATGAGTGTCTCATTTTATCTGTTGAAATCTCACATTATATAGAAAAGAAATCCCACCAAAAAAGAAACCAAAAAAAGGAGCTCACAATTAAACCAAGAACAACAACCCTCAATATTTTCTCAACTCTTTCCGTTTATTTATTTCGTGTGTATCTGTTTATTTTGTTTTATAAATTTAATAATAGAGAGTCAAACTTGATTGAAAAGAGTAAATATAATTAAAATGATTATTAACTTAATTAAGAGTCCCTTCCTTTTAAAATGTTTATTAACTTAATTAAGAGTCCCTTCCTTTTAAAATAAATCATATATATTTTCTCAACTCCTTTCCTTTTATTTATTTCGTGTGTATCTGTTTATTTTAATTATATATCATATATAATTTAACAATTAATAATTTTGTTTTATAAATTTAATAATAGACTAATATAGAGTCAAACTTGATTGAAAAGATTAAATATAATTAAAATGATTATTAACTTAATTAATATCTTTATTATCCATGTCCGTTGTCATCCTCATCTTTAATGAAAATTTTAAAATATCATTACTTATCATTAATTCTATAATTATATTCATTTACGGTCGAAAATGAATAAACCAACTCGATATGATTATTATGAGTGTAGTATAATATAGATATTTTAAAAATTATTTTGTGAATATATATATATATATATTAGTCTATGAATTTAATATAAATTTAATATAGATATTCGAAAATGAATAAACCAACACGATAATGATTATTATGAGTGTAGTATAATATAGATATAAATTTTATATACTTAAATTATAATTTTCATACCTATCAATTTAAAGCATTATTATTTACAAGTATATCAATCATTATCATTCAAGCCAATGTTATAAAAATCGTACCGGACCCCTAACCGATACAGTACAATGCAATAGAACCGGTGAAAACGGTCAAAACCGGTGAAAACCGGTAAAACCGGCCGGTTTGTACATTATTTTTTTTAATTTCAATTGTTTAATTCTTCACCAATTCTTCAATTTCATTGATTTATACTTGTGTCATTTATTTATATTTTGTGTTTGTTAATTGATAATTTTGGATTAATATATATTTTGCACTTTAGACTTTGATTTTGTTAAAGACTTGTTTGTTTGTGTAAATTTGCACTTTACATATATATATATAAGTAAGTATGTCCGGTTTAACCGGCGTGCGGTTTAATTACTGAACCACTAGTTGAACCACTGTACCTCTATACCAGTACCCTGACCGGTTTGATAACCGATACAGTTTTAATAACATTGATTCAAGTTATTAAATGATTAATTTTTTTTTTAATTTTCTCAAAAGTTGATGAACATGAACTTTAATGAAATGGAAATAATTTAGATCTAGTTTGACTCATATAAATCTTTAATAAATAGAGTCAAACTTGTCCCAATTCCACCCATATTTATTATATAAATAGACGTGTAATATTGGCATTGCACATACAGAAATATTATAGAAGTTTGAGTTTAAAAAGTGATGATGGTTGGATCAAGAAGTTATACCTTGTTATTCTCACTTCTTTTACTTGTCTCTCTCATGGGTGTTAGTGAGGGATTGTTTGGGATCTTCAGGTATAGGCATGTTTACATTAGGAATGGCTTGGGCAATGGTACTCTTTTGACATATCATTGTAAATCTAAAGATGATGACTTGGGTGTTAGGACTCTAAACTATAATGAGGAATTTAAGTTTCAATTTAAGCCATCCTTTTTTGGAGATACATTGTTTTTTTGCGGATTCACATGGGAAGGAAAATTACACAGGTTTACCATTTATCGTTATTCTATAGATAATAGGTATTGCTATGACTGCTACTGGAGCATAAAGCGAAATCATCCATGTAGGTTCAATTCTAAAACCCGTAATTATGATATTTGCACTTATGAATACCATTGATATCTTGTGGTTACAATGTAAACACTAATATTCACTTTATAAAATGTGATGATGGAAATAATTGAATCAATATCTATAATAAAATGTTAAGTTCCTAGCTTCCCTATCTCTTTTTGATTTGTTATTGTCTTTTATGATATTGCTATTCCCAAAAATATATTTTAAATTTTAGTTTTATCATTGCTATTCCAAAAAATTAGAAGCCAACAATGAAGTGGAAATAAAAATAATGGAGTGAGAATATTGAAGAAAGAGAGTGAGCCACTTTGTGTTTGGTTACATCAAATAGTAGGAAATAATAAAAATATTATATGGATAAAAATAACCTTCTAAATATTACATGTCAAAATTATATTTTGCCTTATAATGTATAATCACTACTCATTCAATTTATATGTTAATAGTATATAAGACTTTTAAAAAATTAAAATCTAAAGTCAATCCTATAGAGTTGCGAGTTAACACCTCTCTCATAAAACTGTCACTCGAATAATAAAAATAATTAATATATTACCATAGATAAAAATATATGCGTTGACAATGTATAAAGTTTTGCACTGATATTGGGTTATCCATCATTCATAGTTAACCGTCACTGACTTTTAAATATAAATGAATACTAAATGGTATATCAATTGTCAATAAATTTGTAAACTTAAATTGCATAAATATTACACACATTTAAACCATTAATTAAGTAAATAAATAAATCACTCATATCAATTTAATTGTATTTTTAAGAACACTAGTGAACCATGCATTCGAATGATTAAAAACACACATGTTGCCCGTACATTCTCATTGCTATGAACATACATGTTACATGTGCATTCTGTAACGTCCCTATTTTTTATTCCAAGAAAATTAAAAACTTTATCCAGGAAAATGAAGTAAATGTTTATTGAAAAATATTCTTAACTAAGTAGAAGATCAGAGTGAATTCAAAATATTAATTAAGTTTAACAATTCAAAATGTGTAAAATATTTAGAGGAGCAAATTGTTGTCAGATTGGAGAGATAATGTTGAGAGAGAAGCTCTGATAGGTTAACTTTCCCATTTTCTTGGATTGCAATGACTTCACGAGATTTACTTGTTCCCTGGAGTTTCTTAGGTGGTTTGGAGTCAAACAACACCTCTTAGAAGCCTTCCTTTGCATATACAGTGTGAGGTTCCCCGAGGCCTACCTCCCATTTGCCTCAACCATGCCTCAAAGGAGGTGTGGTGGCTGTAAAAATTCCAGAAGCGACCTATCAAGATGGTCTAGAAAGATGCAAGTCACACCTTCATGGTAGACTCATCATGTCTAAAGGTGATAAACCAATGAAATATGCTGACTTAAAAGCCAAACTCTTGGCTCTTTGGAACATGGTGGGTAAATGGAATATGATTTCCTTAGGAAAAGGATTCTATGAGTTTTCCTTCTCTTCTGTGGAGGACATGCATAGCATCTGGTCAACTGGCTCATGGAATCTAAAGCCAGGTCTTCTGAGGCTATCACTATGGACGCCTGACTTCAACCCCGAGTTACAAAAGTTAACTCACTCACAATGTTGGGTTAAAATTTCAGGTTTACCACAAGAGTATTGGTGTCCTAGCATCATCTTCTCCATAGCTGGAGGCATAGGAACTCCCATTGCGCTTGATGAAGCCACAAAGAATAGAGCTTTTGTCCTAGTGTGGTAGAAGATATTGTGCAAATTAGCATTACTAGGTTTCAAGACAGGCTGATTTGGCAAAGAACTAGTGATGGTATCCTTTCCCTCAGGGCTGCTTTTGAATACATCAGACATGTGGTGTGTAACGCCCCGAAAATTACTTCAATAATCTTGCTCGAAAATGGGTAAAAAAAATTTTTTTGAATAAAGGAGCCATACAAATTTATGTCCTTATCTTCGTTTCATTTTCGAAACATCACTTAAGTAACATACAATGCGGAAAATCACAACCATTACTTAATGGTAACTAGAAAAACTCAATATAACTTTGAATCATACTTCATTAGAAAATGTTGGTACAGGTACAAGGCGGAATCCTAATCGTCGCCCAAATAAAAACTACTACAAAATAAATTCCCTACACAGGTACACTAATCAAAAGTACCCGGGCCTGTGTAGGTATAACAGATTCCCTCAATCCTCCATGCCCCCTCCTGGGATATCGAAAAGTGGTAACTCTGAATCCCGATCGAACGATCCATCTGAACAAACGCGGATAGAAGACAAAAAGAAAGAAGAGAGGGAGTAAAACATCTAATGAAAAACTTATCATTGACGTCGTGGAATTACACAGAATAATACACCAAGACAACACATGAGTACATATATATCATGTGATTATACAAGCACATAAAAACAATGAATGAAATATAAAACTCGAGGATTTAGAAACAATATCGAAGAATATCATGTATGCAATGCGATGCATGAGTCCACCATCCTTACTCCTTTATCCTCCCAATAACTATTCGGAAATAACCGAGAGTACAGGTCCCATAACAAGCCGATTTGAACGCACCAAAATATTCCTCGCAAGGATATATGATCGATCTGTTCCAAAGAACTGTCCATTTCAGGACGGTGTCGTATCAAACACTTTCTGGGCATCCCTCTCATCGATCCTGATTGCAAAGAGGGGTTGTCAGAGATCATCTAGTTTGCGCTGTGAGAACTGTCCGATCCAACAGAATACCTCATCCAGGAATACAAGGGACTCGTCTCACCTAGACTCACCCTCAAGACTTTGCTAACGAATCACCGCCATCGCCGTCCCTCTCAACATCTCGGGGCTCGTTCGTCTCCCGTAAATTTCCTCTCCACTACTTCATTATTCATAATGAGTATGCACACTAACCGAGGTTAGCCAATTAAATCTTTTAATCATTCTTTTAAATGATCGGCCCAACCTAAGACATCTCCCAAAGGAATGCTTCTAGTGGGTCCCGATTTTAACACATATAACAAAAAGAGAGAATAATTTCGGCACCACTACGAACCATCGCTGAATTATCCTGGACGGCTCCTCTAGCCAAGCCTCTTATGGTCAAATAATCTCGCTGCGTGGGCATAATATCACACCCTCGACCTCGCCTTTAACAAAGCAATTCCTTACTTTTATTACTTTCAAGAATTTCATATAGTTGTTTACCTTTACAAATTCTTGATGGCAAACATGCCATTGGGCTCTCGTATATATGAGAGTTATCATTCCGACGACTTAAAAAGAAGTCATGTCTGTATGGAGCCCGCTCGCTCAAGCGAGAGCTGTCTTGCTCAAACGAGATGCTTCCATTTTTGAGGCATTTGTGGCTTAAGCGAGAGCTGTCTTGCTTAAGCGAGAAAACAATCAGTTCTCTTGGTGCCTGTTTTAGCTCAAGCGAGAGCTGTCTCACCTCGAGCTAAAACACTCGTTTTCTCTATACACTTCTCGCTCAATCGAGAGTTGTCTCGGTCAAGCGAGAAGAACCTAAATATCATTTTAATTACTTTTCTCAAGGAAAATATTTCTCATTTATATCAAATGTTTTTAAACCTTGAATTTCAAAATTATCACATACATATCATTCCCATAATAATCATTCAAACATTATAATTCAAGAGTAAACATGATATTTGCATATATAAACATAACAAAAATCGGTATAAGAAATATTGCTGTACTTAATCCAAACAAACATGCAATTGATTAAGTACAAGCTTTCTTAATACCCAGGGCAACTCCAAACTTGTGAGGGAGTTTGGAGGTCCTGATGCATATTCGGACACCACTGTGTCACGATGTTTTCTCCCTCACCTGAGTGTGTCGGGTCGTTAGGTTCTCTGTTTGTAGGTGAGCTTACTTGATCCGTTCTCCTCTCGAAATCTTTATTATGCCAAAATAACGTTAATTAGTTAAATGACGATAATTATTATACTTACGAAATAACTTTTTACGCGAAGATAAAACTTCCGATTTAAAATGAATTTAATTGCTTTCGTCCATCCAATTCAAGGTTGAATATCCTTGAATCATCATTTGTCATCGAAAGTCTTACAATCAAATAATACCTTTTAAAGTAAAATTTTCAATAAAACTTATACCGAAATTATGTCGTAATCCGTGGATATACACCAGGCTAGTTCCCAGGAAAGAGAGGTGGGTCATAAAGACACCCTTAAATACCAAATCTTTCCTTAGACAGAACCTTTCTAGACATGTATTCCCACTTCATTTATGTCGTAATCCGTGGATATACACCAGGCTAGTTCCCAGGAAAGAGAGGTGGGTCATAAAAACACCCTTAAATACCAAGTCTTTCCTTAGACAGAACCTTTCTAGACATGTATTCCCACTTCATTTATGTCGTAATCCGTGGATATACATCAGGCTAGTTCCCAGGAAAGAGAGGTGGGTCATAAAGACACCCTTAAATACCAAGTCTTTCCTTAGACAGAACCTTTCTATACATGTATTCCCACTTCATTTATGTCGAAATCCGTGGATATACATCAGGCTAGTTCCCAGGAAAGAGAGGTGGGTCATAAAGACACCCTTAAATACCAAGTCTTTCCTTAGACAGAACCTTTCTAGACATGTATTCCCACTTCATTGTATTTTTCCGATAATTCATAAATCTTATTTTTTGTAAGTAAAACATTTTTACTAAAACTAACCTTTTTATTTTTTTAAGTAAATCTTACCATTTTAAAGTAAGTTCACTTAACTAAGATTCAACATTTTTAAATCATTTTACCATCTAAGACTTCATAACACTTTAAGTTTATAAAGTCAAGACTTTTAGGTAACTCTCATTATTTCAAGTATACTACTAAAACAAATTTTCATGAACATCTTAACACCTCCTAATTTTTTAGGAAAAAACCTCAAGGGTTAGTAAGTGTTATTTTCATAGTCATGAAAAAGAATGGCTCTTAATTTAATATTTTACATTTAAACATCTTTTAGTTATTCTTACCACTTTAAAGTAAGTCAACTAAAATAAATACAACAATTTCTATGAATATCTTAACACCTCCTAATATTTTAGGAAAAACCTCAAGGGTTAGTAAGTGTTATTTTCATAGTCATGAAAAAGAATGGCTCTTAATTTAATATTTTACATTTAAACATCTTTTAGTTATTCTTACCACTTTAAAGTAAGTCAACTAAAATAAATACAACAATTTCTATGAACATCTTAACACCTCCTAATATTTTAGGAAAAACCTCAAGGGTTAGTAAGTGTTATTTTCATGGTCATGAAAATAAATCATAATGTAAGACTTTCTACTACTTTAATATCTAAAACTTCATAACACTTTAAGTTTATGAAGTCAAGACTTTAATAAATCATCTTTTATCCCAAATCATTATTTTAACTTGGGAATCAAAGAGTAAAATATGTAAACCACTTTTAAAACATAATACTATCTAAAAATGAAATATTTTCAACAACTCATCAACATCATAAACTTTCAAGAATAAAATACAAACTTTTTCCTAAACACATTAAAGGTTCCTTTGATGTTAAAATCATCACCTTTAAACATATTCAAATACTAACAATAATTTATAATATTTCCAAATAAATAACTCATCTAACCTTGTCCAAAGATATAGTTTTTCCATCTAAGAACAAGGAAGAAATTTCAAGATTTACAAAAGTCAAAAACTACATAAAGGTTCATATGATTTTATTATCATCCCCTTTAGTTATGCTTTCATAAAATACTTAAAGAACAAATATAAACTCTACTTTATGAACAAAATAATAAAAGCTCATAACTTTCTATGAAGTATGAGAAGAAGATGAAGAAGATAAAATAAAAGACTACCTTAGTTTGTATAAGGAATTTAGTGTAAAAATGAGAGGATGGGGTGAGGTATTTATAGGAGAGCCTCACCCTCATCAAATCAGAAAATTTAATGCAAAGTAAGTAGCTTTAGACTAGCATAGGTGATGTGTCTAATGGTGGTGGAGTGAGAGGATTTGTTGAGTGTTTTAGGGGTTTTGGAAGCTTTTGCATTACTTGTATAACAAGTAAGTGGCTCATGCAATGATGACTTCCAACTTTATTGATATGATGTAATTTCCCAATAAATGTTGTGTCCGAACATCTTCGGATAATTTCGTCCGAAAATATACAATCTCCCGATTTTGGTTTACGGTTAGAACTTTGAAACACAGAATTTGGAGTGAAAATATTTAGAAATGCGTTCTAAATGAACTTGATGTCTATCTTGACTCGAAATAATATTTCGAAGCCAATGGTGCAATCGGAATTCGATTCCGAGTTACGGAACTCAAAAACACGTTATTGGACCGAATTCGGGCTATTTAGGCCCGACGACAATTCAAAAATATTTCGTCACAGAAAATTACGAAAATTTACCATAAAATAGGAAATCACAAAACAAGACTAATATTCAACTATGGCTTAGCCTAAATCCACACTGATTAATTTCTACAATTAATCGTTGATAAAATAAATAATTAATAAAAACTCATAAAAATTTATAATTCCAAATCAGAAAATTCGTGGTGTTACATGGTGGAGGTCAGTGGTTCGTTTAGAAAAATCTGGTCTCATGCCATTCCTCCCTCTAAAAGATTCACAATATGGAGGCTTTTTCATCATAAAATACCAGCAGATGACAACCTTCAAAAGAGAGGATGTCAATTGGCTTCAATGTGCAGCAATTGTCATTCTCATCCTGAAGACTCACATCATTTGTTTTTGTCCTGCAATTTTGCCTTAAAGCTATGGGATTGGCTTAGAAGAATTTTTAATTTTCACATTGATACTTCCTCAATTGGTAGCTTATTTATGGGCTACAATGGGAGTTGGAGTTGTAAGGACCCAAATTCTATCCTTGAAATTTTTTCCTTATTTTAATCCAATTTCATGCATTTAACTATAAATTATAATTACCGATTGAATGAACTTATTTAAAAGATTTCACTTCCCTCATCACGCCCAATCTATAAACCAAAAGTGACATACCAAATTAGATGACAAAAAAACATAATTCGTATTAATGTAACTTAGTAACTATCGCATACAATTAGCTATTAGTTTCCAAAACACTCATAGCTAGATATATCCCGTGTTACTAGCTTCCAGGATTAATGTCATGTACAACAATCATGTTCATAGTTACAGATAGTTAGTTCAAGTACAACAAATGAGGTTACACAAAATGGATAAGAGACATCAAGATAAAAGTCTCTAAGCTCCTAATCAAAAACACACATACTTCTTCCACCTACCTGCAATGGGATTAACATTGACAATACACCAAAGAAACACAAGGAGTAAGTCGTTAACTCAACAAATATCAATGTATGTTAATCCACATTTAATAGAATTAAATAAACGGTTTAAAATCAAATTTTACTTAAAACCATTTTCATCGTTCATACTTTTGAAAACCGTGCTACATAACTTGAGCCAAAGTTTGCTACATTGCTTGAGCCAAAGCTTGCTACATTACTTGAGCCAAAGTTTGCTACATTGCTTGAGCCAAAGCTTGCTACATTACTTGAGCCAAAGTTTGCTACATTGCTTGAGCCAAAGCTTGCTACATTACTTGAGCCAAAGTCGCTAACCAATCATGGTCGGCTAAAAACGAGTTTTATTTCCATTGGCACTCCACCAATACATTTTCCGAGTTTTATTTCCTTTGGCACTCCACCAATACAAAAACAGTAAATGCACCCGATATCATTACAAACATATCCATATATGCTTATAACTACAAAGTGATTTACGATTCATTTCATTATTCTGAGTTTTATTTCCATTGGCACTCCACCAATACATAAACAGTAAATCCACTCCTCATCACTACAAACATACCCATATATGCTTGTAACGACTAAGTGATTTACATTACATTTCATTATCCACAACAATAAAGCCACACATTTTCTATCACAGTGCATAAGTTAAAGACTTATCCTTACCTCGGTGAGTGTTGGGTTTGGTTCTTGGCAACTTCTCAAGTTCCACCGACACCGCCTCCAACTTTAGGATCTTTCCTCATTCCCACCATACAGCACAATGTTAGTCATTTATTCCAAATATCACATAAACAACTTATATTGCATCATTTAACCATACAAGATATTCATAATATTTTAAATGTTGTTAAACTACTTTCATCATAAGTTTACAACATCTAAAACATACATATTCATCTCATATTTCAACATTAGAAAGCTTATTCATCTTCTACCTCTAGCATTTTACTCATTTTCCTCTTTAACCCCATTTTCACTTTAGGGTTTTGGGGTTTTCATGAATCAACCCCCAAACCTTTCCATTCTTGAAATACTAACTCTAAATCAAGCGTTTACAAGATAGAAACAACATAAAATGAACCATAACTCGAAAAGATAAGTTTCCATGGTTTCCCTCATTTTGAGAAGAGATCCAACATACCCAAAATAAGTTTCAAAGGGAAGAAGAGAGTTAGAATCAAGAGCTTTACCTCTTCTCAAGCTTATAAATGACTCACAAGCTTTCTTGCTCTTGAAAAAGCTTTCTTCTCTCACTTATCTCTAGGTTAACCCTCATAAATGTGTTTGGGGTTCCCTATTTAATGTAACAGTGTCGGGTTCTCGCTTAAGCGAGTCCTTTCTCGCTCAAACGAGAAAATCCCGCCTATTTTAAAAACTCAGATATGACCCTCTCGCTCAAGCGAGAATCTCACAGTCTCAACAGTCCCAAAATATCACTTTTCTCGCCTAGGCGAGCCAACCCTCGCTCAGGCGAGAATCCTCCAGTATAGCCCAGGATTTCACCCTTCCAGTTGAGCCTTTCTCGCTCAAGCGAACCAACTCTCGCTCAGGCGAGAATCCTCCAGTATAGCCCAAGATTTCACCCTCCCAGGTGAGCCTTTCTCGCCCAGGCAAGGATACCTCGCTCAAGCGAGTATCCCAGGACTAATACTATAATTTTGAATACTTAAAGTTAGGGTGTTACAGGAGTCCCCAGGTGCATGGAGTTATGGAGGCAGCCATAATTCACACCATCAATATAGTGTGGTTTTGCAGGAATCTTATTAGATTTGAAAACAAGCACACTTCTATGTTGCAGGCTCAGTTTATTTATAGGAATTGGTGGTGGACATCTTTAATGGGAAAGGAAGGATTCCTTCGAAGTTGGCTAACAAGTGGCACACTTGCTTGGAGTGAATTTCTTCAATGAGATTCAAACTACCCATATTTATAGAGAAGGGAACACTTGTGCTGACAAATTAGCGGCATTTGGTGTCTCTTCTAAATTATATACATGGTGGGATACTATTCCAAGATTTATTCTTGAGGAGCTTAACAAAAATAGACTATGATTACCTAACTATAGATGTGACTTCTTGTAATTGTACTCTCCTATCTTTCTAATATATTTGGCAGCTATGTTTATTAAAAAAAACAAGATATTATTGATAGTATAAAAAAAATACAGGGAATATATGAAACATGCCTCCAAATAAGTGAAGTCAAACTCAGTAAACAAGTGCATCATAAGTAAATCTGTAAATATGTCATGCAATGGCCTAAAATTACATACAAATAAGGAAACATAATTAAAACTTCTAGCTTTTTTAATAAAATTTTCCGAATATGTAATTAAAGGTACTAGAACTAGAAATTAGTGATCAAGAACTAGTCAAATTAGCTAGCGTATAAAACAATTTAATATTTTCAAATCAACACATCAATAGTAATTTAAATGCATGCTAATATATTACTAATTAATTTTGATAAAAATCTTACGATAATATAAAAAAAAATACGTATACAGTTGGGTTTGGTTTATTTTTTAAGGAATTGTTTAAGTTTAATTTATAGTTTTGGAAATTTAGGAACTATTCGAATCGAATCACATATTAAAGAAATATATACTACATACTAGATAATAATATTGTATTCCTTTTTAAATTCTTTAGTCAATTTTGTGTAAATTTGACTATTATGTATTTTACTAAATTATTATATATATTACTACTTACTATTATATATATTTGCCAGTTTACGAATGTTGCAATGTTTTGTAATAAATCTTTTAATTTTTAGTGATATTACTAATTATATTATTATATATGTTACTAATAGATATTTATATTACTAAATTGTTATATATATTATTAATTGTGATATACATTATTAATTGCGTATTGTAATAATATTTTTATTTAATGGACAAAAATGTGATATGTAATATAATTTGAAATTCAATTAATGAATGATTTGAAAAAACAAGAAAACTACATAATTAAACCAAATCATTCATGACCGGTTTGGTTTGGTTTGGTTCGGTTCTTACAATAAAGTTTAAATTTAATTGAAGTGAACCCAATCATATTTTTGTGTTCGGTTCAGACACTAAATTGCACCAAAAACTGAACTGAATATTTATAGGCCATGTCAGAATACGAGACTCATGGTACGGATAAATAATAGTAATTGAATTTTTGATATATTTCAGGTATTTATTCTTCCACATTATTGATGTAATGTTTAAAATGAACTAAGATTTTCCATATAACAATCTCTTTAATCTTTGAATTTTTTCATTGAACTCTTAAAGTAGATCATATTTTAAATATGGTGCGTTTTGTCAATAAATTTAAAAGAAATACAATTATTTTATAAATATCAACAAAATAAGGGATACTGGTTAAACTTTATATATATATATAAAGTGTTCCTTGACATGATATTATATAACCATTACACTCTACTAAATGATCATTACACCCTACTAAATGATCATGTATAACAAAATGTAAATAATTCAATTTCTGAGAACAACACATGGTTCTTTATCAAGATACCATTGGCTATATAAAAAAAGATTAGAGCTTTATGATTGTGGTGTAAATGATAGTTTTATTCAATAAATAAATGTTATTATTCAATACATAAATGTTATATTATGCACTTAATGGGAGAGGTGGTCCACCGCAAAAACATATATGGAGTTGGGGGTCACACTCATTACCACAAGGACAATCTTTAGTAGTATTGCAAGGATGTTCAGTTACCACATTTCTTGCTTCAACTCCACCTGATTCATTGTTCAGCCCTAAAAGAAAGATGACAAAATTTATGAATTAGGTACAATTCGAATTTCAATAAAAACATTAATGAAGATAGAAAGAAAAAATGTATTTGTAGTTTCTATTCTTTCATGATACATGTTCATATATGCAAGGATGAAAATAAAACTTACCTAATGCAATAACCATAAGAATTGTCACAACAATCATCTTGATAGAGGTTTTCTCCATTTCCACTTAGTCACAGAGATAATTAGACTTGTTAATGTGTGAGAAACTTGAAGCCACTATCGACTGTATTTATAGGTGAATGAGGAACTTAACAATTTTATAATATGGAAAGGAAACATATATCACCATTTTATTACTATTTATTCTTGCACCAGATTTTTTTTTGGATTTATCTAACCTAAGAAAAAATATGGTTTACAACAATAATTGAGTATTATGTATCGGTAGCAAATGAATAGATTTTGATTTTCATCATAATGGATGGATGCGATCCACATAAATTTATTTAAATCGTATTTTAAATTATTCAATTAACCCGTATCTAAATTTAATGAATGAATTTCAATTGATCCATAAGTCTATTTTAATGGATTTGATGAATGAATATTCAATATATTTGATTTTTTTAATTAAAAGTATAAATATTTTGAAAAAAATTTATTTAAATTAAGAAATTTTTAAAAATCACTTTTCAGAAAATATTATTTTAATAAGTGTTTTATATTTTTTTAAGGAAACTCTTGTTTTAGAAAAAAATATTCTATACTTTTACGAAAACTATTTTTTTACAATATTCTATACTTTTACGTGTAAAGTTTTATGTAACACCCCAAATTTTAATCTTTAAAAATATAGTATCAGTCCTGGAAGCCTCGCTTGATCGAGAGATTCTCGCCTGAGCGAAAAAGGATCAGCTGGGAGGGTGAAATCCTGGACTATACTGGAGGATTCTCGCCTGGGCGAGAAATGGCAATTTTGGGCTGTTGACACAGTGTAATCGATTACACTCTGCTGGTAATCGATTACATCGTGTAAAAAGCATCAGATATGTGCATTTGACACAGTGTAATCGATTACACATTTCTGGTAATCGAATACACATTGCTGGTAATCGATTACACTCTGCTGGTAATCGATTACATCGTGTAAAAAGCATCAGATATGTGCATTTGACACAGTGTAATCGATTACACATTTCTGGTAATCGATTACACATTGCTGGTAATCGATTACACATTGCTGGTAATCGATTACATCGTATTAAAAGCATCAGATATGTGCATCTGACACAGTGTAATCGATTACACATTTATGGTAATCGATTACACATTGCTGGTAATCGATTACACACTCGTGGTAATCGATTACATCCATCAGATATGCGCATTTTTCACGTTGTAATCGATTACACCATGTTGGTAATCGATTACAACCCGACGAGACCTCTTTAAAACAGAAACCCAAACACATTTTTGGGTTAGAACTTCGAAGAGAAGAGAGAAATGAGAGCTTTTCAAGAGCAAAGAGCCTTAGGACTCATCTTGGAGCTTGAGAAGAGGTAAACCTCTTGTTACTAACTCTTTTTCTTCCTCTCTAACTTGTTTTGGGTATGTTGGATTTATTTTCAAAACATGAGAAACCATGGAAACTCATCTTTTAGAGTTATGGTTCCTTTTATGTTGTTTTTATCTTGTAAACTCTTAGTTTAGAGTTGTTATTTGATGAATGGAAAGTTTTATGGGTTATTCATGAAAAACCCCAAAAACCCCCCAAAATGAGAATACGAGTATAAAGAGAAAGAGATGAAATGTTAGATGTGGATAATGGCTTTGATGTTGTTATATGAGATGAACATGTATGCTTTGATATTTTGAAACTTGTATTGAAGTAGTTTTGGAAATATTGAAATATGAGATGTTATGCATGTTTTAGATAGTTGAATATTTTGTATGATTAAATGATGCAGAGTAAGTTGTTTATGTGATATTTGGAATAAATGACTAACATTGTTGTTATTGGTGGAAATGAGGAAAGATCCTAAGGTTGGAGGAAATCGCGGAGGAGACTTTTAAAGTTACTCGGAACCGATCCCCAACGCTCACCAAGGTAAGGGATAAGTGGCTCTAATTCATACTCACTTATGTGAATGAGGTATGTGAAAGAGGTAACGTGTTGGTAAGTTTATGGTTGTTACCCTACCCGAGGAGGTAGTGGTTTATCATTGTGTCCTACCCGGAGTGGTAGTGAACTATTTATCGTGTCCTACCCTGAGTGGTAGTGAACTGTTTATTGTGTCCTACCCGGAGTGGTAGCGGACTGTTATGGTGTCCTACCCGGAGTGGTAGTGGACTGTTATTGTTATCCTACTGGGAATGGTAGTGAAGTATTGTGTATGACTTGCCCTATGTGGTATTGTATATGACTTGCCCTATGTGGTATTGCGTATGACTTGCCCTATGTGGTATTGCGTATGACTTGCCCTATGTGGTATTGCGTATGACTTGCCCTATGTGGTATTGCGTATGACTTGCCCTATGTGGTATTGTGTATGACTTGCCCTATGTGGTATTGCGTATGACTTGCCCTATGTGGTATTGTGTATGACTTGCCCTATGTGGTATTGCGTATGACTTGCCCTATGTGGTATTGCGTATGACTTGCCCTATGTGGTATTGTGTATGACTTGCCCTATGTGGTATTGCGTATGACTTGCCCTATGTGGTATTGTGTATGACTTGCCCTATGTGGTATTGTATATGACCTACCCGAAGTGGTAGTGGATCATTAAGGGAAATTGCCAACCCGAAGTGGTAGTGGATCATTGAGAAATTACATACCCGATGTGGTAGAACCGGAGGAGGTAAAGAGTAAGCCTGATGGCGAGAATAAGCAATGAGACAAAAAGATTTGAGATAAACGAATATGCATGCTATAGGATATATAGTATGAGATATATATTCTATAGGGTGAATATGGATGATAAAGTGGAAGATGTGAACAATGAAAGTCATATGCATGTTATAGGATATATAGTATGGGATATATATTCTATAAGGTGAATATGAAGGATGAGAACTGAGAATGTCACAATGAAAGTCGTATGCATTCTATAGAGTATATTGTATGAGATATATATTCTATAGGGTGGATATGAATGATGAGAAGTATGAGGTTTCGAAGGAACGTAGTAGGCGTGCTATAGAATATATATTATGGGATATATATACTATATGACGAATATGAATAACGTGGAAATGAAAGAAAGAATATATGAACGTTTACATTTATTTATTTGTGGTTATGATTTGTATCAATGCTTAATTGTATTTGAAATGTGGATTATCGTGTGATGTTAGTTTTGAACTAATGACTTACTCCCTTTTGTTTTGTGTGTTGTTTATGATAATCCCATTGTAGGTAAATGAAGGATTTTGAGGATGAAGCTCAATTAGGAAGCTTTTGTGTTTATTTACTCGATTGTCTTTATTGCTATTTGATATTGTAGTTGATTTGATAGTATTTTGGGATAAATGTAATCTGATTAGGATAATATGGTGACATGCAGTTATGGACGTTATAACTCTGGAAAACCCATAACTGGACGTATGTGATAAAGGCTATCTGAATGAATTATGTTTTTCCGCAACATAAATTTGTATGATAATATAATAGGGTAAAGAGTATTTTCAAAGAAAGATACTTGAGAGTTTTTAATGAAGGTGACGACTGTATGTAAGAAAGGATTAAAATAAATGAAAAATTTTCAAGGGTAGAATTTGGGTCGTTACATTTTACATATAAAATTTGTAAGAGATATTTATATGTGCTATATATTTATTAAGAATAAAATTTTAATATTAATCACACCCACATGTCCTATAATTGATCTTATTTTGACAAAAGTTAATGTGAGAATGAGAAACACTACAAGTAGGGTCATAGGGAAAACAAAATAGTTAATTAAATCACTTAAAACCATATTTTATTTTAAAAAAGAAAACAAAAATATGAGAGAAAAGGAGAAAAATGTGAATCGAAATGCTTAACTAATTTAATTGTAATTATTAGTATATTTTAAAAAATGCAACAAAATCAAAATTATATCAACTTTATATGATTTGTTTCCATTCATATTGCGATCTTAATTGGGTTTTGATCAATTTTTGATAAAATCAAATATCCAAAGATTTAGTTTTTCCTCTAGTCAAAATGATTTATGCAATTCAATTAATTTATTTGATTTGATCTGGTTTGATTATTTTCAAATTGCAACCTTAATTTATTTTGTGAC
Organism: Lupinus albus; assembly: GCA_009771035.1. Lineage (NCBI taxonomy): Eukaryota > Viridiplantae > Streptophyta > Magnoliopsida > Fabales > Fabaceae > Lupinus > Lupinus albus. Next base: position 345,261 of record CM020013.1, on the reverse strand, counting down.
CAGACTTTGATGCAATCAAATCTCTAAAAAAAATAATTTTTTAAACCAAAGTGATTTTATATACTTTTTAACTTTATATTTGTTATTTTTTATTTAAAAAAAATGTATGGGATAAAATTAGATGTTCACAAAAGGTCTTATTATATATATGTCTAACATACTTTATTGGATGCACTTTAAAAAATTTAGATCAATATTAATACAATTTGTATAACAAAGGCTACATACACGTGGGTTTATTTCAATAATATGGTGGAATATAACACACACATTTGCCATCGAGTTCACATATTTCACCAACTCATAATGGCAATTTAGAGTTACCATATTTCTTGCTTCAATTCCCCCTGAAAGAAATGACAAAATCTATCACTTAAATAAAATTTGAAACTCAATAAAAGAAGAGTGACAAACATAACCTTGATAGAGATTTTCTCCATTTTCTCCCAGTGAGTGACAGTAATAGGTGAGTGTATTCAATATGTGAATATAAAATTAGCCTTGACGTGTGAGAAACTTCTAGCCACTCTCAAAATATGGAAAGAAATCATGTATCATATACCTCCATATCTATTTTGATATTATTAAGGGTATCCTTCACCCTATGGATAAGAAACTAATCTCTGTCACAGTGTGTGACTGTCGCTCTGAACAAGTATCGCTCTCAGGAATTAAATTTCTAACTTTTTAGTTTTTCTAGGGACTTAACAGAAACTTACATTACTAAACCAACACTTTGTTTGTTATATACGGTACTAGGAAATAACAAATATATAAAATTAAAAAGGAGAAAGATTTGTTACATGTAAAAAAATGAGACGGTAAATATAAAGATGAAAAATATCTCAATTCACTCAATGGCTAATTGATGAAAGTAGGATAGTTTTTAAAATTATTTGCGAAAATAGGTTTATTTTGAAACTATATACCACTTATATGTTGTCTCAAAATCTATTTACTAAACTAGGTATGTTTTCATTGTATGACAACTGCTGCATTTTTTAGTTTACATTATTTCTTCAAATTTAAATTATTTTTTATTTTATTGTTTAGGAAATTAAATAATTATGTTATAAAATAAGAAGGTCATATAAATTTGTTTTTCCACCAACTATCAATTGCAAGCGGTGTTATGTTTAAGGTGGCTTTATGTAAATGCATATTTTGTTTTTAGATTTATCTAAACTAAGGCGGGAAACGAGCTGAATCGAGTTGAACCAGAGCTCATCATGAGTAGCAGTAGTAACATGATCATCATCATGATTCTTATTTCTATGCTTGCTATTCTTGTTTCTGCTTTCCCTTTTCCATGTGAAACACTTCTTCTTTATGTGTCATGTTTTGTGACAATAATTGCACTTCACATTCTTGTATCTGGACTTAGACTTACTTTTGTTGCTCTCTCTACTCCCACTTCTGCTATTCTCTCGACCCCTTTCAGTTCCTTTCTCTGACTTCTCCCCCTGTTTTCAGTGACAAGTACATCAGAATGAGATGAAGTACCATGCGCCTTCCTTCTCATTTCCTCATTAAAAACCCAAGTCTTTACATTTTAAAAAAAGGACAACACCATCAGAGGATGAATTAGTAATTGAAACCCGAAAAGTTTCCCAAGAATCTGGCAGAGTATTCAGTAGCCACAGTCCCAACACTTCATCATCAAACTTGATGCTCATTCTTGACAATTGATTCCGGAGCCCTTGAAACTCATGCAAGTGATCTGAAATAGAAGTCCCCTCCTTGTACCTCAAATTCATCAAGGAATTCAACAAAAACAATTTATTATTCCCTGATTTAGAAGCATACAAAGACTCAATCTTATTTCACAATGATCTTGCATGTTCTTCGTTTGCAATGTGATTATAAACATTATCTTCAACATATCGAATAAAACCACAAACATGCTCATGCTCAAAACTTCATTCCTCTTAAGTCATGGATTATAGCTTCTCAATAGCAAACACAGGACGGTGCAATTTCTTCACAAATAAAAGATCCTTCATATTTCCCTTCCATAAGTGATAATTAGTGTCATGTAAACAAACTATCCTATTTGCATGTGATGGGAAATTCAACACAATAACAACTCAATTTATAACAGAGCAATATGTAGTTGATAATAATTTCCCCTATTTGCAAGAATATGTGAGGAGCAATCAACAAATATGACAGCAACTAAACATTACAAACACAAAGACACACGATTGTAACGTGGAAAAACATTATCAATGTGAGAAGTAAACAACCACGAGCACAAGCTAGTAATAGTGTTCCACTATAATCAAATCAGGATACAAGAGAGTCTCAAGATGTAACACAAATCGTGTTCAACAAGCGTACAAAGCAATAGAGTAATAAACTTGAAAAAGAGAACAAGGAAGAACCAGAAATCTCAAACTCGTTGCTACTGTAAAACACCGATTTCCCCTACCTCAAACAACAACTCACCAATCGCACCATTCAGATTTAAGAACCGGATGTCACGAACCCGCTGTCCAAATTTCAGCCCAATCGCACGGTGAACAAAGTCTTGGCGACCGATTTAGTGCAGCAGCTTTGTGTATGGCCGAAAACATCTTCTCTTCTCTTCTCTCTCACTTCTCTCTTGTCTCTTACAAAAATCAGATCTCTCTCTTGACCTAAGTGAGACCAATGGGCTTGCTTATATTGGGTCTTTCTCCACATAGGGAGGGAGCCCAAAACCCTAGCAGTTACACCATGTTTTATATTTATATAGTTTTTCCAATAACTATGAATTGCAATAATGGGTGTATTGATTGAGGTGGCTTAAATGCATATATTCCTTCAGCTTGCTAAGGATTTGCTTAGCTTGAAATTAGACTCGATTTTGGTACGAGTTATTTTTTAACTCAATTTTTGCTCGGTTAAAGTTCACGAACTGTTTGATTCACCTATAATTGATTAATTTAAACAACTTAAATAATTCATTCATTTAAAAAAATATTTGGGTAAAGTTTTATAAATATAATATAATATAAATAATATCTTGGTTCACAATGTTAACTTACTTCAACTAAAAACTTGTTTCCCTTGGTTAGCAAATCCCTTTTATAATATACTATTGTAGCTGCCAATCCACATTGTATGGTACTAAATATTCAATTTTATATATTTCATTTTAGAGAAATAGAATATATATTCTTATTATAATTCTTTGTCTTTATTATAATGTTTAATGTTTAATTTAAGTTAAGAGGTGTGGTTTGTAACATCCTAATTTTTAGTCCTTAAAATTATAGTATCAGTCCTGGAAGTCTCGCTTGAGCGAGAGATTCTCGCCTAGGCGAGAAATGACAATTTTGGGCTGTCGACACAGTGTAATCGATTACATGGTCCTGGTAATCGATTACATGCTGATATCTGATCAGACATGTGTAATTTTTTATGATGTAATCGATTACATGGTCCTGGTAATCGATTACATTCTGATATCTGATCAGACATGTGTAATTTTTCATGATGTAATCGATTACATGTCCATGGTAATCGATTACATGATGACATCTGATCAGACATGTGTAATTTTCATGATGTAATCGATTACACTATACTCGTAATTGATTACATCATATTAAAAACATCAGATATGTGCATTTTTTACACTGTAATCGATTACACCATTATGGTAATCGATTACACTTAACACGGTGAGATTCTCTGAAAACATAAATAGACGTCCCAAGTAAGGATAAGGGTTATTTTTCGAAAAACAAAGAGGAGAGGAACGGTTTGAGGAGTTGAGCACCCTTAGAGTCGAGAAAGAGGCCGGAGAAGAGGTAAATCGCTTAACTTAGTCTCTCTTAGGGTTGAATGTCTAGTTTTGGATAGGGTTTCTTCTCCACGTTTAGGGATAAAACCCCATAAACCCTCTTTTGACATTGTGGTTCGTTTTGCTTTGGAAAACCTTGTAAAACTAGTAGAGCATGAGTTGTTTTTCGTAATGGGTGTATGAAGGGTTGTTTTCAAAACCGTAGAGTCATTTCAATATTATGGAAACCTTTCCTTTTGAGGATGAAGTGAATAGATGATGTTGTCTTGTGTTGTAAAAGTTTTGGTTGGTATTATTCTTGTCTTGACATGTAAATTGATGTGTTGTGATTGTTGTTGTTGTTGTTGTGGGTTGAAAGACCCTAAGGTTGGAGGAGACGGCGGAGAACGCAACTGAGCTTTAGTGCAACCATTAGCGGCTACTCAGGTGAGGGAGCAGCATTAACCTTTGTGGTATTAGAATTTTAGCATTGGAAACTCCAACGACACTCACTAGTTGGATGGTTTCGGTGAATTAACACGATTAAACGGGAAATATCATGAATTTCCTATTTAACCGCGTTAATCTTACGGTTGTGGATAATATGTTGATTATGGAATTATGACCTGCCCTTCGTGGTACGGAGTTGTGACCTGCCCTTCGTGGTACGGAATTGTGACCTGCCCTTCGTGGTATGGAATTGTGACCTGCCCTTCGTGGTACGGAATTGTGACCTGCCCTTCGTGGTATGGAATTGTGACCTGCCCTTCGTGGTACGGAATTGTGATCTGCCCTTCGTGGTATGGAATTGTGACCTGCCCTTCGTGGTACGGAGTTGTGACCTGCCCTTCGTGGTATGAAATTGTGATATGCCCTTCGTGGTATGGAATTGTGACCTGCCCTTCGTGGTACGGAGTTGTGACCTGCCCTTCGTGGTATGGAATTGTGACTTGCCCTTCGTGGTATGGAATTGTGACCTGCCCTTCGTGATATGGAAATGTGATATGTCCTTCGTGACATGGAGTTAGACCCGCCTTCGTGGTACGGATTGTGGTGCACTTGTAGTGTGGATTTTGACTGTGGTTCGATTGATGGACATTTGATTTATATTATGTATGGGTGGTATGATCATGGTATATTGGTATATGAACTCTCTTGGATGTATTTGTGCTGTATGCTGTATAGTTTCTGTGAAGTAATGTTTCAATGTTACTATTCTATTTAAATCCATCATGTTTATATTGCATGTATTTAATGACTGACTCTCTCTATGTTGTTTTGTTTACTCAATCCGTGGTAATCGGATTGTAGGTGGAGCTAATGAAAAAGATATTGCCGAGCCTTAGGGTGATTGCGTTGCTTTGGATTTAGTGTGCTTTTGAATTACTCTAGGAGTCTGTAATGGTTGATATTGGATCCTTTCATGGGAATTTTCATTGATGTATTTGATGTTCAGTTTACTAGACTAAAAAGTGTAGAACCTAGTATTGTAGAATCACCGTGTTGTTTTCCTTTTTATGGTTTACCTTACTATTAGAGTATTCTTAATTGAAAGAAAATTTTAAATTGTATGAAATTTTATTATGTTAGAAAAAGAATTGAATTTTTCCGTGTTAGTAACTTTAGGCGTTACATGGTTAATATGTTGATGGTCGTTAATTGGTACATATGATTATATGATTATTTTATAGAAACTAAATAATGTTAAGGGCAAAACAGGAAATTGAAACTTACATCATGATAAAAATTACACTATATTTTACCTTTATATATAGTATAGAAGTATAGATATAGATATATAGTATATATATATATAAAAGATATAATTAGATGGATAATATGTATAGACATGTATGAAGTGAATAATGTAGATGGTCTTTTACTTTATATTTCACTAATCCTATGCGTAAGAGACATCAATTCTATTTAAACGTATGTCTATGTTTTAAAATTTAAAAACCAAAATAGTAATTTAAATTTATTAAGGTTAAGTTGGTGTGTATAGAAAACATAAAATCATAAATGACCAAAATAAATAGTTACTTTATAATTTACTGTATTCATCATTAAATCAAATAAACACAAATTAAGAGATATCTTTTACTGATATGGAATTAAATTAACAGAAATTAACCTTCATATCAATATCAAATTTCATTTGTAATTCAAATCAAATTAATTTGCATAAAATAAATCAATGAATCAAATCATATCCACGAGTGGAATAATATATGAGGGAATTGAATTGTGAAATATGGAAAATTATACCCAACTAAAAGTGGTCCAACAAATTATAAAACACATTAACTAAAAAAACAAATTCTGAATCCTTATCTACCTCTCTTACTCATACAAATTACACTAACATATTGGCAAAATCATGTAACTCAATAAAGATTTATTTTATTTAATATAGAATAGTCAAAGTTGTATAACAAAACATACATATATGTTTGTTTCAATATATATTTTTTAGGACAAAGTATGTGATCGAGTCATCTGCAATAACATGGTGGAATATGACACACACATTTGCCATGGATGTCGCAATAGTCACCAACACAACTACAATCACTATCACTATGGCAATGTATAACTATCACATTTCTTGCTTCAATTCCCCCCGATTCATTGTTTAGCCCTGAAACAAAGATGACATAATCTATAACTTACATAGAATTTGAATCTCAATAGAAAAGTTAACGAAGGCAAAAAAATCACACACTTATGACCTAAGAGAAAATATATTACTATTTTGTCATATTTCTTGAAGAAGGACAAAAAAATACCTATTGCACAAGCCAGAAGAAGAGTCACAAAAATAATTTTGATAGAGGTTTTCTCCATTTTCTCTAATTGACAATTATAGGTGAGTGTATTCAATATGTGAATAGATAATTAGACTTGTTAATGTGTGAGAAACTTGTAGCCAACTCTCATATTTATACATGAAGGAGGTGGTTGATATTTTCATAATATCTAAAGAAAACAAATATCATATAAATCCATATAATAAAAGAAAGATTTGTTCTCTAATACAAATTATTCATAAAATAAAACAATGTCATATATACAGAGTATGGATCCTCTCAATTAATGGAGAGACAATTGATATTTTTACACTAGCTTTAAGGGTGAAAATGTCATTACATGTGTAAATATAAGGTCATAATTGTCTTTTCATTTTGTTTTTTACCTTATTTTACATATCACTTGTCTCTCCATTAATGGAGATGATCCATACTCATACTTTGTATATTTTAAAATATATTTTCAACACTTTACAAAAGTAATATAATCACGTTGTCTTCCATGTTTTTGAAGAATCAACACTCAATCAAGCATGTCGTGTAGATTGTTCTCTGTTGCAAGCTATATAAGTTGGAGGAGAGTAGTATGCTATTGCCTTGGGTTAATACTCATTAATCCATTTAAGCCAAAATAACTACTAAAGAATAAATATATGCAAATTTATTTTTGCCCTTGAGCCCGATAAGTGTGTAATGTGAGCAGCATTGAATTAATCAACTGACATCTATGCATGGACGGATGAACTATGCCGCTTCATGTATCATCGGCTGTGATTAGTTAAAAAAAATTAATTATTAAATATTTTTCTGACCAATTATAAGTAATAATACATATAGTGATATATTTTATAAAATAAAAGATGTGTTTCGCTGCCTTTTACCATCCTTTAGTTAGCTGTTAGATTCAATTTCAATGGAAACATTTCAATTGAGAGTAATAATGAGTGTCTCATTTTATTTGTTGAAATCTCACATTATATAGAAAAGAAATCCCACCAAAAAAAGGAGCTCAAAATTAAACCAAGAACAACAACCCCAATATTTTCTCAACTCCTTTCCTTTTATTTATTTTGTGTGTATCTGTTTATTTTAATTATATATCATATATATTTTAACAATTAATAATTTTGTTTTTTAAATTTAATTATAGAGAGTGAAACTTGATTGAAAAGAGTAAATATAATTAAAATGATTATTAACTTAATTAAGATGTTTATTATTTGTGTTAGTCTGTGCCCGTTGTCATCCCTATCTTTAATAAAAGTTTTAAAATATCATTACTCATCATTAATTCTATAATTATATTCATTTATGGTCGAAAATGAATAAACCAACTCGATAATGATTATTATATGAGTGTAGTATAATATACATATTTTAAAAATCATCATGTGAATATATATATATTAATCTATGAATTTAATATAAATTTTATATACTTAAATTAAAATTTTCATACATATCAATTTAAAGTATTATTATTTACACGTATATCAATTATTATCATTCAAACTATTAAATGATTAAATTTAGTTCTTTTACTTGTCTCAAAATTTGATGAACATGAACTTTAATGAAATTTATAATGAAATGGAAATAATTTAGATCTAGTTTGACTCATATAAATATTTAATAAATAGAGTCAAACTTTTCCCAATTTCACCCATATTTATTATATAAATAGGCGTATAATATTGGCACTGCACATGCACAAATATAATACAATTTTAAGTTTGAAAAGTGATGATGGTTGGATTAAGAAGTCACACCTTGTTATTCTCACTTCTTTTACTTGTATCTCTTATGGGTGTGAGTGAGGGACAAGTTTTTGGAGGGTAATACTCGTATAGGCATGTTTACATTAGGAATGGCTTGGGCAATGGTACTATTTTGACATATCATTGTAAATCTAAAAACAATGACTTTGGTGTTAAGACTCTAAACTATGATGAGGAATTTAAGTTTCAATTTAAGCCTGCCTTTTTTGGATCTACATTGTTTTTTTGCGGCTTCTCATGGGGTGGAAATTTGCACTGGTTTGACATTTATGATTTTAAGAGAGATGATGACTTTTGCCATGACTGCTACCGGAGCATAAAGCCAAATCAACCATGTATGTTCAATTCTAAAACCCGTAATTATGATATTTGCACATATGAATACCATTGATATCTTGCGGTTACAATGTAATCACTAATATCCACCTCATAAAATATGGTGATGGAAATAATTGAATCAATAACTATAATAAAATGCTAATTTTCTAGCTTCCTTATCTCTTTTTGATTTGTTATTGTCTTTTATGATATAGCTATTCCAAAACATTTATTTTAAATTATAGTTTTATTATGGCTATTTCAAAAAATTAGAAGTCAACAATGAAGTGGAAATAAAAATAATTGAGTAAGAATATTGAAGAAAGAGTGATTCACTTTGCGTTTAGTTACATCAAATAGTAGTAAATAATAAAAATATTAGATGGATAAGAATAACCTTATTGTCAAAATTATATTTTGTCTTATAATGTATAATCACTACTCCATTCAATTTATATGTTGATAGTATATGAGATTTGCTTTTAAAAATTTAAAATCTAAAGTCAAACCTATAGAGTTGCGAGTTAACACCTCTCTCATAAAACTGTCACTCGGATAATAAAAATAATCAATATATTACTAGAGATAAAAATATATGTGCTGATAGTGTATAAAGTTTTACAGTGATACTGTGTTATCCATCATTCATAGTTAATCGTCATTGACTTTTAAATATAAATGAATACTGAATGATATATCAACTATGAATAAATTTGTAAGCTTAAAGTGCATAAATATTACACACATTTAAACCATTAATTAAGTAAATAAAAAAATCACTCATATCAATTTAATTGCATATTTATTTTACCCAATATCGTATACAACATATTTATTTAAGATATTTTATTAATTAAGAATATATATCAATAACTATCAAGTTATCAGTGCATTCGCACGAGACGGTATTTTTTTATCATATGATTAAGAACACCTATATTATATGAGCATTCATATAGTTAAGAATACATATATTACCCGTACATTTACATGGTTAAAAAAATACATGTTCCTATGCATTTGTATTTTTAAGAACACGAGTGAATCATGCATTCACATGGTTAAAAACACACATGTTACTCGTACATTCTCATTGTTATGAACACACATGTTACATGTGCATTCTTTCTGTAACGTCCCGATTTTGTATTCCAAGAAAATTAAAAACTTTATCGAGGAAAATGAAGTGAATGTTTATTGAAAAATATTCTTAACTGAGTAGAAGATCAGAGTGGATTCAAAATATTAATTAAGTTTCACAACTCAAAATGCGGAAAATATTCAATAATATCTTTACATCAAAATGTATCATTACACCCAACTTCAATTCCATGATCTATACAACTATCCCTTTTGAAAATATATAACTTCTTAAAGTCCTTAATCTAGTCTCATCACATATTTAGAAAGAAGGTATATATACAAGGAATTATTCTAACATATTTCTCATATAACATGTTTTAAACAAATACTTTCTTAATACATAAATCAGATTGCTCTAGCATAGCATATATAGATGTTCAATATATATATATATATATATATATATATATATATATATATATATATATATATGTGTGTGTGTATATATATATAAATAAAAGTAAGAAATTTTTTGTTGGGACCCGTTTTTCGTATGGAATACCAGCTCTAGGACTTAGATTGGAAATGTGATGTAAACGCAAGAGGAAAATATTAGAGGAGTTGGTGTATGCTTATTGAGGATGTAATCTATTCTCTTATGGATTGCATTTTCTCTCCTTTTATCTTTGTTATAGTTTTCATCAAAATGTTTAGCTTAACTTTTTCTTTCTTGGGAATGAATGTAATACTTACTTGATGTATAATACATGAATTTAGATTTATACTTAATTGTTATGTATTGATTTTTATGAGTTTACTATGTTGCCTAGCTTCTTTAGAGATTGACAATCTCCTTTGGATTATTTTGTATGAATGAACTCAAGAAAAAAATTTGATTATAAGGACCTATAATTATTAAGCTGATCTTATTGGTATATGTCTAGATGTAGATTTGTGCTAATATATGCTACATTTGTGTCTGTATTATATTATTAATAGACATAGATTCATTTGAACATCAAATAATTCTAAATTTTTTTAACATGGTTGCTACACAGTGGTATGTTAATGATTCATAAATCTTCATTTTAATAGTGTAGTTGCTAGATATAGAACTATATTAATAAGCTACTAATATTTTTTGGTAGATAATAAGTTACTAACATAATCAAGGCATTGACAATTATTATATCATGTATGCCCTGCCCGGGCTGGCAAACGGGCAAGGCAAGATGGGCAAATGGACCGAATTTGTATGCCCTGCCCGCAAAAATTGTGGACTATGTGGGCACACCCGTGGACATCACCCATTTTGCCGTCTCATGATTATTGAGTTGGATTGGCAGTGCAAAATATTACAGAAGAGATCCATGTTCCTGAGATCCAGCTTATGCAGGTGGTGGAAAAGATTGATGTTAGACTTGCATGAGAATGGCTTGTTCATGTTATGTTCATCTTTAGGGAAGCTAACATACTTACAAACTTCTTGTTCATGAGAATGGCTTGTTCATCTTTGGGTTCAGGTAAAACTTGAACCCAAAACCGAACTCAATCACATCGGGTTTCCCCACTAAATTTGGGTTGGATTCATACAGATATCCGCAGGTTTGGTATTGTTAATATCATAACTCGAACCCGATTAATATATGTAAAATTATAAAATTATACATAAAAGATATGAATAAATTTTTATATATATATATATATATCAAATTTCACACAAACATATATATATATATAAAGGAGTTTGCTAACATGATCTCACCTCATTATATGAAGGCTCATGTTAGCAATATGTACCCAATCATTTGGACAAAAATATCCTTCATTAGTTAGCAAACCCCATATATAAAAATATATGTTTCTTTCAGGGTTTTTTGGGTTCGGGTTACCCAAAATCCGACGGTATCGGGGATGATATCATTGTTTTTAACCCCGCTTAATTCGGGTTCGGATTCAAATTTTGTATTTCGGGTTGAGTTTAGTAAACATAAACTCGACTCCGATCTACCTCGTTGTCATTTCTAGTTTCGAACATTGCAATGTATCATAAAAACACTTAGAATTTGAAGGGATTTCCCTAATTTTAGTTTTTCTTTGTTGCTCTTTTATTAATGTATCAGAAAAACACTGCAATGACCAATTAGAATTAATACCCAAACATATCAATCATAATCACCTTTAATAATTGCTCTATGTCTAGGTGAATATCATCATATAGAAATAGAAATATATGTACAACTCACTATGTAAGTTAGTTTATATAGTCATGATGAATAAAAAAATATAATTGGTTTAATCTTCATTATAAATTATAATATATCATGTAAATGTGTTACTCTATTTTTCTTCATTTTGGACAAGAAACCTAATAATTTTGTATTATAAATTAAGCTACAACTTTGAATTATGTGCCATGATTGTGTTTCTTCTTGATCTATGGAGGATGGTATAAGGAAATACGTTATCTCCTCCAACCAGTAAAATCGTGACATGTATATCATTTAAAACATAAAGGTTAGGGCTTAACAAGATAGGATAAGGGGAATCGAACATGTAATATTTTGATCTTTTTGTGATTTAGTGGAGTTTTACATCACGACAGAGCAACATTGATTATATGAACTTTGACTATTGGGCCTTTCTTTAACAGCCATGAGGGCTAAAATATATAGGTCCACTATTATATGTAACAAAATTAAATATTTAATTTAAGAAAAAGTGTGAAAGTGAAAGTTGAAATCTGAAAATGGGAGTGTCGCAGAGGCTTAAGATGTTCGTTGTTCGAGAACCAGTTGTTGTTGCTTCTGTTCTCATCGCTGGTTTTGGTATCTCTTTCTTCAAACCCTAATTTTTTATCATTATATTTTCTTTTTCATAATTTACCTTCCATTTTTCGTAAATTATTCAATTAGGGCTTCTCTCTATTACAAATTTGGGATTCTATCTATTAATTCCTGCTAGTGATGTTTTAAAAGGATAGAATTTTGTATTTTTTTTATGATTCACATCGTAAAAATTGGGGTTTTGGATTGTAAATATATCTGATTTTGTCACCTAATATAGGCTGATTGTTTCCGGTGCTTATAAAATAGTCTGATTGATAACCTTGATTTTGAATTGAATCAAAAGCTGAAGTAGTTAAATAATTAATTTGTACAAATGAAAAATGTGTTTCCTGAAATGATATCTTTCAACAAGGTACTTAGGAAGTTCGGCGGTTTGAGCATGTGTGGAGAAAAATCGTAGAATCCCCTGGTGAGGAGAGTAGATCAGCCCGATAAAATAGGACAAAACCATGAGTAGCCCGATAAAATAGGATAAAATAGTGTGACCAAGTAAAACCGTAGACAAAACCACTAGGAAGGACTTGGATTTAAAATAGGACATTACTGAGCTGACTCCACTTTAGTGGTAAAATAACAAAATTTTGGGTAAAATAGGACATTACTGAGCTGACACGGAACTAAAACTAAATAACAAAATTTTGGGTTTTGTTTTCTGCTAAATGTATAGTTGAGTTGTAAATGTAGGTCTTAATACTCCTTTAAATCAACCATATTAGATGTCATGTTTGACATGTATCATTTGGATCACTGTACGCTGATGAGAATTATTCTTGTTATGCTATCCTCAATTTAGTATAGCTAATTGCACGAATCTTTCATGCTTTCATTTGATAAGTCTACAGGACGGTAGGATTATATTTAGGTTTCTTATTGAATATCGTTTTTTGATAAGGGCTAAAAGTAAGAGCATGAAGAGTTCTTTTTTGGTTACTGATTCTTTTCCTTTAGCTCCCTCATTGAGCTAGCATTGGGAAGAGCAAAAATTGTAGTTAGAAGTTTACTCTGGTTTATAATTTTCTTTTTTATTGTTGTTTTTTACAACCAGTTTATGCTGTTTCATGATTCTACTCAAAATTAAATTTAGTTATACTTAAGAACCTACCTCAATTTTTATATTATCATTTTCATGCTATATACTTATTAAGTTGCAAAATCCTCCTCAGGTCTTTTTCTTCCAGCTGTTGTGAGGCCAATGCTGGATTCATATCAGGCATCCAAGCAACCTCCCCCAGCTGCTTTAAGCGATGTGAGTATTGGTTTTGCTACTTTGTAATACCATTTCTCCGATCCATGCTGTTACATAAATGCTTAATATTGTGTCTCATCACTGATAATGATCTTCAAACTAAACTTCTGTTTGGTGGTGTTACATCTGTTTTTCCATTGTTTATGAGAGAGATCACTCATTTCTTTCTTTCTGAATAAGTGGTAACCAAAGCCTTTAGATCATATTACATTGACCACCTGTGATGTTTAGCTAAATTACCTTTGGTATACCTCTCTTGTCTCAAAAGTTATCCGAAGATCTCTGATATTTAGTTACCATCACACTTACCTAGAGTTGAAGGTGGTTGAAATTACACCTGCATCCCTAATGGGAGGTGAGTGTAGCTTTTGAAACACGGATTGTTGAGTGTTATTAAGCCAAATCTCGAAAGAAGCCTGTGTATTGGCCCAAGGTTTTAAGAAATTTTGTTTTGAAACAAAATGAGTTTCATCATCACATTATATTCAGGACGATTACGAAATACCCCAACCCACCCCGCATTCTTCCAGTTTCATTCACTTTCAGTTTTTAATTGTTCTCAGTATGTTAGTTTTTACCCACGATGAATAGCAGGAATTGCTTGTTTTAAAGGGTTACTAATGCAATATTAAGGGTTACCCATCAAACCCACATTTATGGTTTGCTTATATTGATCGTGTGCCATTGCAGGTCGTCGCAGGTATGACTGGTAAAAAGTGAACGGTTTTTTTTACTTGTGCTGACAAAGTTTTCCAACTTCCCTATTTGATCTTATTTTCACCCATAGTGTAATTGAAATAAGAGTACTAAAAATTGGATTTAGCTTCCATGTGACAATGTATTTGTTCTTGATTCCTGATTAATTTTTTGCCTACACGGTTTCTGGAATTGTTTCTATGGGATCAATGTTAAGGAGCTCTGTTTATGCAAACTTGGATGCTTGAATCTTGTTCCATATTCAAGTTGGTGATTTAATAATGCAAGTGTAATGCCATTTTAATGAAACTTTTGGTGGTCATTATAACCCATATTGAATACTAAAACTCATGACACCCTTAAATACTAGGTGGCCACTATCACCCTGAAAATGCAGACGTGATATGAAATGAGTTGTTTTAACCAGATTTGCAATGAAATTTTGTATGATGTTCAAGTTGGAAATTTTAGACTATATATGTGTGGATCATATCAAGTTACGATCAAGTATTGTTTTTTCAATTTTGACAATTTTTAACATCAGAGAACCCTCTCCCTTTTAATAAATTCCTTAATGACTGTTGTTATTGGAAAAGAGTGGATTTATATGTTGTTTTTACTTCATTACCTATGAGAATAAGAAATAATTAGATAAATGGGTCCTTCTTAAGTTTCAAGGATTGTAGTGAGTACTTTATATCACAAGATGCAGTCTGCAATTTGTAATAAACCTGGGTACAATTTGATAATTTATAGGTTGAAAATCATGTACAAAAAAAAAACATGTTCAAATGCTAAAGGTGCACCTAAAAACAAGATATTGACAAATATAAATTTCCTAAAATCCAATTGAAGTTCCTATAGTTTTATATTCATATTAGTAGTCCACTTACACACATTCACTACTTTGAAGTTGATGAAGTTCCATGTAAATCAATCAACCAGACCTTAAGACACCTTCCCTAATCCAATTAAAGGTGCACATTCACTTACACACATTCACTACTTTCAAATGCTTTGTTTCATTCCTACTCTGTGAAATCTGTACTTAGCAAAGTCTCTTCAATCTCTGATGAAGCAACAGTATCCTTGGATTTTATCTTCTTCACATCTTCTTTTGAAATAATGAAAATCCTCTTCACAATAATACAGAATTCCCTGCCATATATTAGAGGGACAAAGAAAAGTTATACTCTAATTCTAATTAAACAATTAAAATTATTCAATATATGTTAAAATTACGCACGGCCATCGATCATCACCAACTTGCATCATGTCATTTTCATCGTCGGTATAAGTAATCACCCATTTGTTTTGCGAATGAAGCTCTCCCTTAATATCAAATAACTTCTCAAGCTCGTCTATTAGATCATCATAACCATTCAACATGGTCAAATCAACAGCGCGACCAACAGCAACACCTTGCATTTTCACCTTCACACACAATATAGATGACTTTGCATAAGGTCATATCTGACCTATGTGAAGTAACAAACTCAAAAAATAATGTTACACTTAACATTCTTACCCTACCAAGTACCAACTATTCACATGCTTAAAAGACTGACCAATTTGCATCATAGTTTGAAATAGTTAACTTTCCTAGAAAATACGGAAGGAACCTTTAGAAAGTTATGCTAACACCAACATGTGTGTCTATGTACCTTAGTACGAGTCCTCAAGGACGGTGCAGAGGTCTGCGTGTTCTGCCTCTCATTTGGTGATGCACCAGAAGTAATTTGCTTCTGCTCCTTATCGGACAGTGAATTATTGAGATTCTGACAAGTATCACTTTCACATGCAGCAACAGGAACAGATTCTTTGAGAGCACTAGGAACAGTAGTTGGACATTCAAATTCCTTCGGAGAAACTGCAACATTGGCTAAATTGCTACTCAAATTTACACCAAATACCCAGATGTCTAAGCGATTCTCTGTCCTTTTACCATTGACAACTTGGTCATGCATTGAACCATCGTTAGGCGTAGATGAAGTAGGAGAACAGCCAACATTCGACGATTGTGTCGTCCGGACAGATTTGTTGTTTCTGAGGTCTGGAAAATAGTTTGAAGGGACATTCAAATGAGGAGATGAAGGCCATATGCCTTCGATTCGTACTCTAGAGCTAGCATAGTTGGTATCGATTGGATTATCATTAATTTCTTTCTGCCTCAAAGACCACACGGCATGACTTTCGTTGCTCTGAACTTCGCAAACACCACCTAATTGAGACAAGGAAGGCCCATGATACCAGAAAGTTGAAGCAGGAGAATTGGGAGCAACTTCTACATCCATCCATAACACAATTTTAGTCAATGCCTTGTTAATAACTTATTTCGAGAACTTTGATAAAAAAAATCTTTCCTACCAGATGATTGAGCATCAGCAGGCCTAGATCTTTTGCTCTTTGCCATCGGCTGAGTGACAGTTACAGCAGTAGAAGTTACAAAAGGTTCTAACTCCCAAGCAGAAATCCTCTCCGGCCTAGGAATTGTTGCTGGTTCATCCCATTGAACCTAGGTAGCAAAAGATTATAGAAGCTCAGTTCCAGAGAATACAATTAACACAATAAGAATTTAGACCGGAAAGTTTAGGATTAAAGTTCAACCTTCAATGAACGCCATTGAGAATTTGACCATGCAGGAGATACATCCCCAACCCCGACAATAGTACCGGAAAACCTAACCAAATGATTGCAGCAATAAGCAAACAAAATACCAAAACTTGAAAATAAGGTTACACTCAGTGATCATAGTAACTGTTTACAGGTGATACCTTCTCTCAGGTGAGTCCTCAACCTCAAATCTCATCTTGAATCGCTTGCCAACTGAAAATTTATTGTTAACTGCCTCCAGATATTTGTTCAGGCCAATAATAAACTGGCTAGTTCTGAATGTATCAAGAGACATGTTAAATGAGTGGAGCACAAACAGTTACATAATAGGTTAATGACTAAAGATGCTATACATAGCCGGTCGTAAGTCCGAAAGTCGTGAGCCAATGTAAAAAATTGTCAAATCTCTATGATATGACTAATGAGTAATGATATCTACCATACAATTCAAGATCTTCACAAACCTCGGTTTGTAATAAACCACAAACATGGTACCAGTCATAACAGCATGAGAAGCAGTGGCGAGTACTCCAAGATGCATGCTCTGGCTTGATATCACAGACGAAGGCATCGGACTCTGCTGCAGAGCGAGATGCCTAACACCAACTCTCAGTTCACCGTTCTCTCCCCTGCATAGATCAAGTCAAGACCGGGGTTTAAACATTAGACAACTCCAAGAGGCGCGACATTGTATGCAGGAAATCATTCAATGCAACAAGATTTTGTTTAGGTGAGGAAGATTTAAAAATACCTTAAAAAGACAAAAGCGTCTCCAGCGACCAATCTTTTGGAAGTGACAAATGAACTCCAACCAGTTGTAAGCAAGTGCCTCCTTGGTTGGCCTGATCATATGTAAAATGCCCAATAAAACCGATTTAAACTTTGAAGACTACGTTCCTTAGCATTCTTTATAGTATTCTAAATCATGAGATTAATTTACTCCAACATTTGAATATGCAGCAAAAACAAATCTTAAAAGAAGACATCCAGTATAAAAACAAAATTGCCTCTAAAAATATGCTTAAACTTCCACTCAAAGCCATGAAGATCCTTTGCTGATAACTCCTGGGTTGGGGTTTGTTGCGCCGTATCCTACAATATATAAATACAAAGCATTGAAATTAGAAAAATCGAAACTCCATTAAATACATAGATTCAGCCTCAGCTTAAGGAGATATATACCAGTTGAGGCAAGCACTCAGTAGCATGTCTACGCAGAACTGAAAATCCTCCGTGCGTGCTGGTATCGGATGCGGTTAATATCTTGCTAAAAGAGTGAATGGTCTGTTTCTGAGTCTCATGTGGATATGGATCAGGACTAGTAGGCTCATTTTGCTGAACAAAACCACAAAACCAAAACCCTTACATTATTATTTAAGAAGAGTAATAAAGACTCAACTCTTAACCCCTTTAACATAATATCTGAGGAATCAAATCAAATAAATCATAATAAGAGATAGACAAGACAGAAGCAGAAAATGATAGGAGACGCAAATATTCTCACATCTGATTCCGGAAGCAAAGTGATACGAGCATAAACTTCATCAGTGTCTTGTTCAGCCTACAAATTAACAAAACCATATGATAAAAATAAATAATGATACACATAATAGTCATAGTATTAGTGAACAAACAAGGACAAAAAACAACACAAAATGGAAGTAAGAAATCAGTACCAACAAGTGAATGTGCATAACGCGGCAAAGAATCTTGGAAGGGAGATTGAAATGGGGAATTTGTTGGTTCAATTCCTGATTTGTTGATGCTTGCAACTACCACAGAAGAACAAAAGTTCCAAAACAAGTACAACATAGGAAAGTGCTAATTGAAAGCAACTAAGAGCACAAAATGGTAATAAAAAAGAAGCATACTTGTTCCATGTGACCTTGAGGGAAGTAATAAACTCTCTCTTCAGCATGAGGAACATTCACCAAAGGCCCTGCACATAGCTTCCATAGCTGTGTATTTAGATCATCATCTCCAAAACCTAACCAAATACAAATAATTAGAACTTAAAAGACAAAGACAAAAACAAAAAACAAAATTTCAAATTTATCAAAGCAAAAAAAGAATCATAGAAGCCCAATGCTTTGCTTGGTTTCCCAGAAACTGAACAACTTTTCTCTCAAACCCATTAAGCAAAAGACAACTATAATTGCTCTAAGCTCCAATTGAACCAAACCAAATTATGCTAAAAACAAAGAACCAAAAACCTCGTACACTGCTAAAAACAAAGACATTTCCTTTGTTCAACTTTCTGAGTAACCAAACAAAGCAATTCCCATAAAATTGGAACACTCTTTTAAGCTATTAACCTGATTCTGCTTCAGTATTCCACATATGTGCCATTCAAACACAAACAAGAAGATGAAAGAGACCCTTTTGAATTGAAAGACCAAATACTACAAATTTAAGAGAAG
Organism: Lupinus albus; assembly: GCA_009771035.1. Taxonomy (NCBI): domain Eukaryota; kingdom Viridiplantae; phylum Streptophyta; class Magnoliopsida; order Fabales; family Fabaceae; genus Lupinus; species Lupinus albus. The sequence goes on along the minus strand of CM020013.1, from coordinate 325,679 downwards.
CTCTTCTTCTTCATCATCTCTCTCTCTCTCTCTTTCTCTCTCATTGCTAACTATGTTTCTTTGTTGTTTATAGACTCGTTGGCGCCTTCTTCTACTTTCTCTTTCCATTGTTCCAAAGTTTATTAGTTTTTTTTTTTTGAACTATAATATAACCACTGAATCATGCAACACCATCAAATTCAATAAGACATAAACTCCCACTTTCAAGTGGATAAATCAAATCCTACACTTTCTCACTTACTAAATTCGTTTTCACAAAATATGATACTTTATCATTCTTAAAATATAATTGAAATAAATGGTTAATTATATAATAACCGTGTATAAATTTATAAATTTTTATATAGAACGTGTTTTTAGGTTGTTCTTTATGTCAAGTTTTTCTTATAAAGAAGGTTTTCTTATAAAAATGTGTAATTCGAATTAGGATCATTTTCATTAATGGAGAGATAAATGTATGTTTTCCTTTATTTTTAATAATAAAAATGTAATTTCAGTGTAATGAAATTGATATATGTATCTTAAAAAGTTGTATTTTCCGTTAGTTTTTAAAAGTACTTATCTCTCCATTAATAGAGATATTGTTCAATAGGTTATTAAATTTATTTTTGTTTGTAAGATGTTTCTACAAGTTTTTATTTAATAATGCTGACAGGAATTTTAATATTTTAATATTATTAGTAATTAACTAGTAAAATGTTTAACTATTCAATCTATGTAGCATGCCTTTAAAAAATTATAAATAGTTTAGAATTCCATCAATATATTCTTATTCTGATATTGTAAAAAGTAAGCATATGGTGGTCTTAATTTGAGTGCCAAATTAGATTGGTAGTAAGAGATGAAGAGTTTATTTGTTTGATTAAAAATATCAGCGTATCATATGCTCCAAATGCATAGGACATTAGGACATATATAATATATTTTTCATTAACCTAACTATTTCCAATTAGTGATTAAAATTCTGCATTAAACCACAACATAATGGACTTTTATTACTTGCCATGAGAATCCAGAGACAGATATGGCACCAAAAGGATAATCCAACTCTCTAAAAGGATCAACAAAATATAATTAATTTTCAATGATGAAGCTACTTGAAAGAACCTTTAATCCCTTGGAATATAATTTTTGTAATATCTATCTACAGGTGTCAAAACAGATTATCTGGATGGGTTCAGGCTAGCTCAGATTGGGTTCGGGATAAAGCGAATATAATTTATGCATATCAAATTATAGTCAAACCCTCCCTAAGTGGGTTGCGGGTTGTGGCTTACCAGCTCACGAAATACTAAAACATATTTATTTAAATTTTAACATATTTAATCTATTTAAAAAACATATATCATATGATATTAATGTATAACTTTTTTAACACTCTTATTTTGCCCAATGCAACTAAAATTATATATTTAATGCATTGTGTTTGAGTTAAAATATGATGTCAAGTCCACCTATATGATTTCGGAACTTTGTGGAGATCTTTATATCCCAATTGAATAAGCTCCTTCTCCATTGTATATTTCAGGACCAAGCACCCCTCCTCCATTCCCCCTAGCAGCTTACGGTTGCATCTTTATCCAAAGCTACTTGAAACTCTCTTGCAAAATAATTTTTAAGAAGGTTTCCCTACCCATAAATCATCACAAAACATAATATCATTCCCCAAGCCTAGACCCCTTCTAATACCCTTAACGAACCATCCTCTACCAACTCCCTCCCTTGTATGAGCAAGATTACCTAACTCTCTCCACTAAGATGAACCCCTCTAAAAACACTCATAATCATTAAGTCTTCTGGTCCTTAAAAACTCACGATGTTCTAGAAATTAAAACTTTAACCCATAAAGAATCTCTATCGTTAATCAACCTCCACCTCGATTTACTTAAAGGGGACAAATTGAACATATTCAAAATTTTAATTCTCAAATCATCCTCATCTTTTGGCCTACAAACTTTCTTCCAACTCACCCAATTAATTTTTCTTCTCTCCTCTCTCCCACCCAAAAGGTACCTTTTTTAAATTTTTTTAATTTCAAAAATAACAAAATTTGGCGCTAGAAAAAAAAGGATGTAGATAAATAATGAACATAGTACCAACTTAAAGATAATTGCACGGCTACCAAAGGAGATGACTTATATTTTCAAAGAACTAGCTTTTCTTTTAAGTTATCAATAAACCCTCACTCAAATTTATATCTCTATGTAGTTTATATCAATGTTATTAAAACCGTACCGGTTATCAAACCGGTTAGGGTACTGGTATAGTAGTACAATGGTTCAACCAGTGGTTCAGTAATTAAACCGCATGCCGGTTAAACCGGACATACTTGCTTATATATATATGTAAACCTATAACAAAAAATTTCAAATAAGTAGATATTCATATTTATAATTCATATTCATAATTTACTTCAAATTCACACAAACAAACAACATTAAGTCTTGAATAAAATCAAAGTCTAAAGTACAAAACATATATTTATCCAAAACTATCACTTAACAAACACAAAATACAAATAAATGACCCAAGTATCAATCATTGAAGTTGAAGAATTGGTGAAGAATTGAAAATTTGAAATTTAAAAAAAAAAAAAATTAATGTACAAACCAACCGGTTTTGACCAGTTTTCAACCGGTTTTGACCGGTTCTATTGCATATGCGGTATAACATACGTACCGTATCGGTTAGGGGTCCGGTTCACCAGTTTTCCGGTTGAACCGGCTGGTACGGCACGGTTTTTAAAACTATGGTTTATATGAATTATGCTCTAAAAACTTTAAGATTGTTCAAAGGAAGAGTCCAGATAAGTTACAAAACATAGCAAGAAATGTTTTGCAAAATAATTAAATATATTTAGGTTAAAAAATAACAAAATTATAAAATACCAAAAAGAAAGTTGATTAATTGATGTAAAGTTTTATTGGATCTCTAGAATCATGCAGAATAAGAGAAAAAATATATGCACTTACGGTGTATGAGTTTTATATATTGTTATTGGATCATTCATTGTTCATATTTAATCATTTTTTACTCTTAAAAAAAGTAATTCAAATGAATGGTGAATAATGTAACGATTGTGCATAAATCTTTACAATGATAGTGTTGGACCAGACTGCGACCGGGGAGCCTCCCACCGTCGGAGAGTTCCAATGTTATCGGGGGTATGGGAAGAGTGTAGGGCCACAAGTGATGCACAATGTCTTGAACAAAACCTTAAGGCATTAGTTCTATAGGTCTTTTCTACTTATAAACTCTTTTATTCTTCCCTGCATATCCAATGTGAGACTTCACATTTGAATAAACCCAATAGATAGTACATAAATATTTTACTCATAAAGTAAATGATCAAAGTTCAATACATGTAAATATATTTATCGGAAATAACAAGAGATATTGATTAAATATTAGTTTAGGGTGAAAAGATAGATTTGATTAAGAAAAGAAATATAAGATGAAGATGTGATCTATGGTTGTATCCATATTCGTTCTTGTTAACATACTTGAACTTTGACATAGTAAACAATTAAAAGAAATTCGAGATTGGACTCTTCATTAGCATTATTATGGTAAAATAATTAAAAGACAGCTTACTTGTTTGAAGTGATGTGTAAATCAAATTTTGATTCATTTTTGTTAAGATATTAGGAAGCTTAATGAGAACCATTCTTTTATGACCCCCCAATGAATCTGCCACAAAATCAAATTTTACTATACTTTATTATAGGCACACCAATGAGAATATATATGTATATTAATGTTTTTTATCGTCAAATGTTAGTATATTATTGTTTTTGGATTGTGAGACTCGAACTCAAAACTTCATTCATTCATTTCCTTAAACTCTTTATTTGAATCATCATATCACCTTATGAGTAGCATATGTATAATAATGTTAATATTTACATCTATTAAGAAAAGTTAGCTAGGGTAGGAGTGGGATCTAAATTATATTCTAAACTGTGTTTGATTGAATTCTTGATACGCTCCATTTTTATGCTGTGATCATTATCCACATTTTCATGGATGGCTCAACAAAAAATCTGCAAGGATAACTTGAGTGTGTATTTTTTTTAAAATTTTGATCATTAGTTATTGTTAATAATTTTAAAATTATTTTGTTGGTTTAAAAAAGTGTGAGAATCTTCCACTAAAATAAAAACAAATTTTAGAAAGAGGGGGAGAAAGTAAAATCCATTTGAGTTATGATATATGATGTGAATGAATCTTACCTTTAGTTAGAGATTTCTTTCCATTATTATTAGTGACAAATGTTTTCGTCCGAACATTGGAACTACTTTATTGACAAAAAGAGAGGACTATATAGCTTTGCACTAATACCTAATCTTATTGGCAACCACCATACTAGTTTTCATTTATAGTCTAATAAATATACACATAAAATTTATATATAACTTATACATTATTAATTATTCATTTGTATTACTTTATTTGAAGAGTTAATAATAATTAAATATGAATGATTGATGGAGTATTGACAGTGTATAAAAATTATACACTATTAGTGCATTAATTTTTTTCTATGTGAATCATATATTACTTATATCTTATATTTTTTTTTATCAATAATTGCAATAATTCCACTTATTTTCTATCCTCTAGTTCTACTACCTTAGTATTGCGAATTTATGTACACAAATAATTTAGCATCAACCATTTTTAACAACAACAAAAAATAGATTATGGTGGAAAGACACACATCATGGCTTCATGCAAAGATAATAGAAGAGCACCAACTTCAACAAAGATTTATAGTGAAATTTTCATATCACTAACCTAATATAAATAGAGAAAACCTAAGGGTCAAACCCAAATTAGAAAAACAAATGAGCAAAAGAAGTACCATCCCAAATTATTGTCCTTTCCCCTAATAACAAGTATACTGTATTATTACACTAAAAGCAAGCATTTTCTGTACGGACATTGGACACTTTTGACCTACTTTGTCAATTCATAAGCTTTTTTATTTTATTACAAGTGTCAAGCATCAAGAATCCACTAACTTATTGAATCTCTATACTTTTTACCTCATTATTATCCTTTACATTCCTTCCTCTTATATGATTTTTTCTCCATTATTTCAGAGTCATGTACTGAGAATGTGAAAGGAGATAATTTTCAAAAAAAAATTAATTTAAAAAAAAAGTTAGAATTTGAACTATTAAAATTTTGTTTTTACCACATATTCTAATCTTAGCTATGCATTGTCCTCTCATGTAATGCAGATGATTCAAACTCCTTTTATATACCACCAAACCCTCTAAGGAAGACTATCAGAGCATCTTTTTTATTTCTTTTAGCTTCTATTCTCAATTCTCATTGATTATAACATATTTAGAGCTAAGAATATGAGCTATTCGTACTAATAATTTCACATTTCTCAACCTTTGACTTTATAGCATTGCATCTCATTATTTTTATGAGTGAATTCATATATTATGCTGGTAATAAGTCTCCTTTACCACTTTTGTAGGAAATAAAAATTCAAAACCTTTTAAAAATCATCAAAAGACAATGATGGAAATGATAAGAAATTTATTTTTTCTTAGATAAGATCTATTGTTAAATTTTTATATGGATGAGAAATAAATCCTCAAAAGAGCTTTTCTCTCTTGATTATGGAAAACGAAATATTTTTCTTTTGATAATGAGAAAACTTTAATAAGAAACATTATGATCGAATATCAAAGATTTGAAAGATTATTATAGGCAAATTTAGTTTTCTTTAGGGAACCATAACACAAAAATATAAATCCCTCTAGCCCAAGGTAAATGCTGGAGGGGTCCTATAAGACACAAGAAACATGATTGTTACCTCAGCATCAATTAGACTCTATGGGGTGGTCTTAACATATATACAAGAACCATGATTCAATGGAATATTTATTTGTTTAATTATGCATAATTAAATTATTAATCTGATAAGAAAATGTTAAAGAATGGTTTAGTGGAAGCCGATTAGGCAGTGAAGCAAGTTTGTGGGTACTTTAATATATAATTGATTAAGGCATTAGACCATAGATTAGTGTCCTTCACTTATTTAACTTCATGTGTTTGTTGCCATTTTCATGACCCCTTTCTCTCCTTTGGTATTTGTGGTGAGTATTTTGTTAATTTTATCCCGTACTAGAGAAGAGAATGTTGTTTTTCCTTTTAGTTTTAAGAATAAAAATATCTTATCACAAGATATAAAATAATACAAGTATCATTGTATATAGATTTTTCTTTATTTTTTGACATAACTTCTCTTCTCTCTCATAGGAATCTGAATAGTGAATATGTGTTTTCCAATGAATGGAATTGGCTAAATTTCATATTATTAATGCATATGTTCCTCTTCAATTATAAACTTTGCTTGGGCCATTGAAGTACTTATAATGATTGGTATTGGTCATTCCAATGTCTTACCATTATAATGTCTTGGGAAGTAAGTATTACATTATCTACCTCATTATTTTGGGAATGATTTAAATACTTGTTGCGTTATTCATCTCATAGCTAATTGGTTTTGAGATGAAACCTTAACATGATATCAGAGTCAGGGTCCAACCTATTTCCAGTTGTCATGGGCAAAAAAATGTCATTTAGTTATAGATCAAATATAACCTTTTGCCTGTTCCGGCAAACTTATGTGGAGATTACATGTTAGGAAGTAAGTTTTACATCGCCTACCTCATTGTCTCAGAAATTGTTTAAATATATATTGGGTTACTCCTCCCATAGTCAATTGGTTTTGAGATGGAAATTTAACATAATAAAATATATTAGATGTATAACTCGAGATAAATAAAATAATATAATTACTATATAATCTTAAGTCATATATTATATTGATGTGTAAAAATATCTCATCTAAGGTTAATTTTCCTTTAAAAAACAATTTGTTATTCTAGCTTTTCACATACTCTCATAGAAGAAGATTGAGTATTTTCAGAGCACATAATCCTTGTTATATAATAGAAAACTAGCAAGATACCCGTGCGGATGCACGGGGTGGCATTTTTTTCCGTATGGTTAAAAATATACGTTTTATATGTACATTCATTTAGTTAAAACATACATGTTACTTGTGTATTTGTATGAATAAAAACGCATATGTTATTCGTGCATTCGTATTGTTAAGAAGACACATGTTACTTGTGTATTCGCATGATTAAGAACACATGTTACTCATGCATTCGTATTTCTAAGAACAAATATGTGACTCGTATATTTTAATGGTTAAAAACAAACATGTTACTCGTACATTCGCATTTCTAAAAACACACATGTTAAAACACACATGTTATCCGTACATTGACATTTTAAAAAACACACATGTGTTATTCGCATTCGTATAGTTAATGCAGACATGTACTATATTTGCATTCAAATAGTTAAAAATACATATGTTACTTGTGTATTCACATGATTAAAAACACATATGTTACTCGTGCATTCCTATTGTTAAGAGTACACGTGTGACTCATACATTTTAATAGCTAAAAACAAACATGTTACCCGTAAATTTGCATGAGACGTTATTTTTTTGTCATATGATTAAGAACACACATCACATGTACATCCATATGGTTAAGAACATACATGTTATTCGTGTACATCCATATGGTTGTAAGGACCCAAATTCTACCCTTGCAAATTTTTTCTTTATTTTTATTTATTATAATTCTTTCATACATACATTCATCATCTTACTTAAATTCCTCATTAATCATTCCGTGAAACCATCCCTTTAACCTATTACATTATTATACGATTCATATTATAGAAAAGCATAATTCATTCAATTAACCTTTAGTAACTACTACATACAACTGGTTATGGGTTCCTAAGAATCATAATGCTCATAACTACACATCTCCAGTGTTACCTTAATTAGAATTATATTCATCCCAAAATATTATCTAGTCAATTACAATGCCAAAGTAAAGATAAAGAAATCCAAGTTAATAAACACATAAGATTCCTAAGTGAGCTTCCTCCTCAAATCCTTCATTTACCTACAATGGGATTATCATAAACAACACACAAAAACAAGAGAGTAAGTCATTAGTTCAAGACTAACATGACATGATAATCCACATTTTAAATACGATTAATCATTGAGATAAATTATAACTACAAGCATGTAAATGTAAACATTCATATCTTCTTTCTATCACTTTCATATTATTCATATTCATTCTATAGTATATATATCCCATAATATATATTCTATAGCATGCATATTACTTTCATTCCAAAAATCCTCATTTCTCATCTTTCATATTCACCCTATAGTATATATACCCCATAATATATATTCTATAGCATGCATATTACTTTCATTCTAAACATCCTCATTTCTCATCATTCATATTCACCCTATATTATATATATCCCATAATATATATTCTATAGCATGCATATTACTTTCATTCTAACACACTCATTTCCCATTAATCGTGTTCACCCTTAATCGTATTCACCGAGTTCTTTCACAAAGATAATCTTCTACCACGTCTGTAAGGACTGAAATTCTACCATTAAATTTTTTTCATTTATTTAAATCCTCTCTTACATACATTCCTCATCTTACTTAAAACCCTCTTAAATCATTCCTTGAAAATACTCTTTACACCTATCATTTTAACATACAATTTATATTGCGGAAAAACATAATTCATTCAATGAGTAATTACCACATACGACCAGTTATGGGTTTCCCATAGTTATAACGTCCATAACTACATATCTCTAGTAATATCCTAATCAGATTTACATTCATCCCAACATATTATCTAATCAACTACAATGTCAAAGTAACGATAAAGGCATTCCAGTTAATAAACACATAAGATTCCTAAGTGAGCTTCCTCCTCAAATCCTTTGTTTACCTACAATGAGATTATCATAAACAACACACAAAACAAGGGAGTAAGTCATTAGTTCAAAAACTAAAATCACATGATAATCCACATCTCAAATACGATTAAGCTTTAATATAATTTATAACCACAAATACGTAATTGTAAACATTCATATCTTCTTCCTTTAATTTCCAAATTACTCATATTCATCCTATAGTATATATATCCCATAATATATATTCTATAGCATGCATATTACGTTCTTTCGAGGCATCGTCCTTCTCATTATTCATATCTACTCTATAGAACATATATCCCATAATATATATCCTATAGCGTGTATATTACTTTCATTCTCAACATCTTCCTTTTCATCCTTCATATTCACCCTATAGTATATATATCCCATAATATATATCCTATAGCATGCATATTACTTTCATTCTAACATTCTCATTTCTCATCATTCATATTCACCCTATAGTATATATATCACATAATATATATCCTATGGCATGAATATTACTTTTATCATTCACATCCTCATTGTCATCCTTCATATTCACCCTATAGTATATATATCCCATAATATATATTCTATAGCATGAATATTACTTTTATCATTCACCTCCTCATTTTCATCCTTCATATTCACCCTTAATCGTATTCATCGATTTCATTTCCCATACCACATCGGGCAGGTCGAGTTATCCCCATACCACATCGGACAGGTCGAGTTATCCCCCATACCACATCGGGCAGGTCGATTTATTTCCATACCACATCGGGCAGGTTGAGTTATTTCCATACCACATCGGGCAGGTCGAGTTATTTCCGTACCACATCGGGCAGGTCGAGTTATTTCCGTACCACATCGGGCAGGTCGAGTTATTTTCATACCACATCGGGCAGGTCGAGTTTACAATAATCCACTACCACTCCGAGTAGGACAACAACAATAATCCACTACCACTTCGGGTAAGATAACAACAATAAACCACTACCACTCCAGGTAGGACAACAACAATACTCTTACAAATACATTACCTCTTTCACATAGCTCATTCACATCAACGAGTATGATTTAGAGACACTTATCCCTTACCTTGGTGAGTGTTGGGGATCGATTCCGAGTAACTTTAAAAGTCTCCTCCACGATTTCCTCCAACCTTAGGATCTTTCCTCATTTCCACCAATAACAACAATGTCAGTCATTTATTCAAAATAACACATAAATAACTCGTATTTCATTACCAAACATACAAGGAATTCACATATTTTCAAGATTTCCAAAACTACTTCAACACAAGTTTCCAAACATCTAAACATACATGTTCATCTCATATATCAACATCAAAGTACAAACTCATCATCCACATCTAACATTTCATCCATTTCTCTTTTTACTCATATTCTCATTTTGGGTTTTTTTTGGGGTTTTCATGAATAACCCACAAAACCTTTCCATTCGTCAAATACCAACTCTAAACCAAGAGTTTACAAGAGAAAAACAACATAAAACGAACCATAACTCTAAAGGATGAGTTTCCAAGGTTTCTCACATTTTGAAAAGAGATCCAACATACCCAAAACAAGTTAGAGAGGAAGAAGAAGAATTAGGGACAAGAGGTTTACCTCTTCTCAAGCTCTAAGATGATTCCTAAGGCTCTTTGTTCTTGAAAAGCTCTCCTATCTCTCTTCTCTTCAAAGTTCTAACCCTAAAATGTGTTTGGGGTTTCTAATTTAAAGAGCAGTCGTCGGGTTCTCGCTCAAGCGAGCTCATTCTTGCTCAAGCAAGAAAATCCCGCCTTTTTAAAATTTCAGATCTGACACTCTCGCTCAAGCCAGGGATTCTCTCTCAAGCGAGAATCTCACAGTCCCAACAGGCTTCCTCTCGCTCAAGCGACCCATTCCTCGCTTGAGCGAGACTCCCAAAATTTTCCAATTTCAAAACACTGATCCTCTCGCTTGGGCGAGGTCCTCTCGCTCAAGCGAGAATCTGGCAGTATGCCCCACTCCTCAGGACTGTTACCTAATTTCAAGGAGGATAAATTTGGGGTGTTACAACGTCGGGTAGGTCTAGTTAATTCTCCATACCACATCGGAAATGTCTAGTTTATTCTCCTTACCACATCGGAAAGGTCTAGTTTATTCTCCATACCACATCGGGCAGGTCGAGTTAATCATCCATATAACACCTTAATTTTTGTTTTCGGATTGATTGGAAAACTTAGGGTGTTGAGGTGCATGTTTGACCATTCTCTCTTGAACGAGAGGGTCTCGCCTAAGCGAGGGACTTAACGTTTTAAGTTTGAGAAGTATAGGAACCTCGCCCAAGCGAAGAAGTGGTCGTTTGAGCGAAAGTGAAATTTGGAAAAGCTGTCAAATTCTAGCTCGAGCTAGGATTTTCGCCCAGGCTAGAGGGGGCCTTAGCATACTGCCCGATTCTCGTTCGAGCGAGAAATCCGCGCCCAGGCGAGAGCTTTCCAGTGTGAAATGTGAAAAAGGGGATCTAGAAACCCTAATCTTCATTTTCTTTCTCCCCCCTTTCTCTCACAATGGTGGCTCCACCCAAATGGACCATTTTTCCCTCCAATAAGCCTCAAAACTCATCAAAACCTTCCTCTTGCTTCATGGTGACACATTTGGAAAAGCTTGGAGGTGAAAAAGCAACAATGGAGGTTGGAGGAGATGAAGGGAGATATGACTCTTTTGCGGAGCAACGGAGCTTAAGCAACTTAAGGTGAGGGAGAAAACCATTGTTGTCTTAGAGTATTTCATTAGAGTCATCATCTTCGATTCCCTCAATAATCGGAGCATATTAACGAATAGAAACTCTCTTGGGAGTTTGTGGTCCATATGAGAGTCTTTATTTTACATGAGGATGTATTAGCCATAAAAGTGGAGATATATGTGTGGGGGAAAACCGTCTATTTAAGTAAATCGCTATATGCTCATTTATGGTAATACACCGTCATTAAAGATGGTTCTAACGTTAATGTGTATATGATAAAGAATATGTTATGCGTGGTTTGTTTATGATAATGGTTATGTTGTGTGATAATGATGGTGTGTGAGATATTTATGGTCATAAGCATAAATGAGTATAAGTGGTTGATTGTTATAAACATGTATGGGTGTGTTGTAACAATGAATGTGTGATGAGTTGTGAATGTGTTAAAATGAATATGAGTATGTTTATCAAAATGAATATGTTGTAAGTGGTTGATTGTTATAAACATGTATGGGTGTGTTGTAACAATGAATGTGTGATGAGTTGTGAATGTGTTAAAATGGATATGAGTATGTTTATCAAAATGAGTATGTTGTGAGTGGTTGATTGTTATAAACATGTATGGGTGTGTTGTAACAATGAATGTGTGATGAACTGTGAATGTGTTAAAATGGATAAAGATATGTTTGTGACAATGAAGGTGTTGTATGTTATTTATGGTGATAAAATAATAAGATGTCTTGTATTGATTGTGTATGACATGGATGTGAGTGTAATGTGGAAACTCGACCTGCCCGATGTGGTATGGGGATTAGTTGTACGGAGCAGAATTGTTGAAAGAGATCAAGGGTAAATTACTACGGAATGTGAAGGATGTGAAAAGTGTATACTCGGAATGAAAATCATATGCATGCCATAAGATATATATTATGGGATATATATCCTATAGGGTGAATATGAATGATGAGAAATGAGTATATTTGGACGAATAAAATATGCACACTATAACACATATATAGTATGGGATGTATGTGTACTATAGGGTGAATATGGATAATATGCGATAAATAAATATGCACACTATAGAACACATATAGTATGGGATGTATGTGTACTATAGGGTGAATATGGATAATATGTGATGAATAAGTATGCACACTATAGAACACATATAGTATGGGATATATTTGTACTATAGGGTGAATATGGATAATATGTGTTGATTGATATATGCTTATCATGATTGATATTAGATGTGTGAGGTTTTAATACTTTAATATTATTACTCCATGTAAATTCACGCTACGGTCGCCGTAGTTGGTTCTTACTCCCTTTGTCTTTCCTTGTATGTGTTGTATATTTGGGTTCAGGTTGTGGAGGTATCGCATTGGACACTTGCGGAGAAGATTACATGATAGAGTAGTGGATAATATGTAATTGATATGTTATATGATAAATATTTGTAATATGAAGAACATGTTAAAGTGAATTCATGTATAAACAACTTTCTTGTAAGTGTATAATGAAGTGGATCTAATGTTTGTATTCAAGGTACTTTTGAGAAAGTGTAATTGTATAAAGGATGTATTTGAACGGAAGTGTAATGACATACTTTTGAAATGAAAGGTGTTTGGAATATTTCCGCCTTATAAATTTATAAACGTATTCACTCAAGTTTCCAAACTGTTCGAGTAATGTCTTTCAAAAGTAATCACTTCACTTTCACGAATAAGGATTTTAAAAGAGAATTTTCGAATTATGAAAATCGGGTCCTTACAATCCATACCACATCGGGCAGGTCTAGTTCTTTCCCCATACCACATCGGACAGGTCTAGTTAATTATCCATACCACATCGGGCAGGTCTAGTTCATTCCCTATACCACATCGGGCAGGTCTAGTTAATTTTCCATACCACATCGGGCAGGTCTAGTTCATTCCCCATACCACATCGGGCAGGTCTAGTTAATTATCCACACCACATCGAGCAGGTCTAGTTCACTCCCCAAACCACATCGGGCAGGTCTAGTTAATTATTCATACCACATCGGGCAGGTCTAGTTCATTCCCCATACCACATCAGGCAGGTCTATACCACAATAATCCACTACCACTCTGGGTAGGACAACAACATTAATCCACTACCACTCCAGGTAGGACAACAACAATAATCCACTACTACTACGGGTAGGATAACAACAATAAACCACTACCACTTCGTGTAGGGTAACAACAATAAACCACTACCACTTCGGGTAGGGTAACAACAATAAACCACTACCACTTCGGGTAGGGTAACAACAATATTCTTACAAACATATTACCTCCTTCACATACCTCATTCACGTCAGCTCATAGAAGTTAGAAACACTTATCCCTTACCTTGGTGAACGTTGGAGTTGGTTTCGAGTAACTTTACGAATTTCCTCTGTGATTTCCTCCGTGATTTCCTCCAACCTTAGGATCTTTCCTCATTCCCACCAATAACAACAATGTCAGTCATTTATTCAAAATAACACATAAACGACTCGTATTTCATCATCAATCATACAAGATATTCACATATTTTCAAGGTTTCCAACACTACTTTAATACGAGTTTCCAAACATCTAAAACATACATATTCATCTCATATATCAACATTTAAGCACAAACTCATCTCCCACATTTAGCATTTCACCCATTTCCCGTTTTACTCATATTCACATTTTGGGGATTTTGGGGTTTTCATGAATAAACCAACAAAACCTTTCCATTGATCAAATACCAACTCTAAACCAAGAGTTTATAAGAGAAAAACAACATAGAACGAATCATAACTCTAAAGGAAGAGTTTCCATGGTTTCTCATACTTTGAGAAGAGATCCATATATCCAAAAACGAGTTTGAAAGGGAGAAAGAGAGTTAGAGTCAAGAGATTTACCTCTTCTCAAGCTTCTAGATGATTCCCACGAGTTCTTGCTCTCAAAATCACCTTCTCCTCTCTTCTCTCTCAATTTCTAACCCTAAAATGTGCTTGGGGTTTCTATTTTAAAGTGGAATCGTCGGGTTCTCGCTCAAGCGAGCCCATTCTCGCTTAAGCGAGAAAATCCCGCATTTTTAAAATTTCAGATTTGACACTCTCGCTCAAGCGAGAATCTCACAGCTTCGACAGATCCCGAATGCCATTTTTCTCGCCCAGGCAAGACAACTCTCGCTCAGGCGAAACCACTCTCGCTCAGGCGAGACCATTCTCGCTCAAGCGAGAATCCTTCAGTATAGCCCAGGATTTCACCCTCCCAAGTGAGCCTCTCTCGCTCAAGCAACAATTCTCTCGCTCAAGCGAGACTCCCAGGACTGATACTATAATTTAAAGACTTTAAAATCTAGAGTGTTACAATGGTAGCTGATGGTAATGGTAGTTGATGGTTATTAGTATTAAATATTGTAAATGAAAATTCAATTCCTGAGTTATAAGAATTGATTTAAGGAAATTAATTGTTGGATATAATTTTAAAATATGTACCTGGTAATTGTTCCTCATGATTCTTTTTCTTCTTCTTAGGTAACATTATATTACATCATACTTTAATTTTCTTCATTTCTCATTCAAAACTTTTCATTATTCTGACTTTGTGATTTTGGTTACAAAGAGTTCATCATTTTCGGGATAATGTGGATGAGAATTTAAAAAATTATTTTTGTTTTTACATAATCAAATAGCATAATAGGATAAGAATTATTTCTCCCCCTAAACTCATATATCTTTAATATAAATTAATATGAGAATATTATAATGAATGTGCATAATAGTATAATAGAATTGCTAATCAGAATATGATTTTAGGGAAAATGAAGAAATATAAAAATTGATTTAGTGAAAATGAAGAAATATTTTTGGATGAAAAATAAATATGAAAATATGTGAATATGATTAAGTGTTTGGTAGAAAGAATGAAGGATTAATAAATGTGACATGCATGCATCATTTCAATGTATGATATGAGAAGTGACATGCATGTGTTATTTTGATATATGATATGAATGTAGAGGGTATTGATAGAATGTGTGACTATGCATGGTAGTTGATGGTTTGATGCATGATATGAATGTAGATGATAATGATACAATGTGGGACTATGCAGGGTAGTTAGTGAGAGTGTTTGGGTGAGAAAACTTTGTATGAGAAGATGACATGTGTCCAAGACTAATAAATAGAGAACCTTTTTTTCTTATAGTATAATAGATGTCAACAATGAAACTATTGTTTCGTTTTCTTGTGATGGTGAATTTGGGCTTTTAAGTATACTTGCTTAACAGCTCTAAAGCCCGCTATTACCCAAAAATGGTGAATCTTAGGTCTGCATAAGAGTTATAGTTAAAGGGATTTATGAACCTAAGTCTTAGTATCATTATTCAATATGTAATATTAAGTCCATTAATGTGATTTTCTTACTAACTCATTCCATATAAATCTCTATAATCTCATTTCTATATCACATGACATAAATGTATTTCTTACCCTTCAATTTTAGTGTTACTTGTGTTTTGGCTATGCTAGATTCTACTTTCAATCATGTTCTAACTTATTGGTAACATGCACCTTTATTGTGCAGCATGACAACAAGTCTATTCATTAATTTTGAACAAGATACTACTATATTGATAGTGTAAGAAATTTTTACATTATCACTACATCATCCATTATTCTTATTTTACCATCATTAAATTTTAAATATAAGTAATACAAATAAATGATGTATGATGAACTGATTGTATTAAATCTTTACATCCATAATGCATTAATATTAAGTAGTTTTCAATTTGGTATGCATATTAACTTTTGCTGACGAAATATTTGACTCTGCTCCTTCAAACCTTTGCCTATTTTATTTCTATGTAATGAAAGGATCATCTATGTGTTTGGTGCAAGGAGCTAGAGGAAACACTGAAGCATTTGTTTTTCTCGTGTCGATTCTCGTGTCGATTCTCATATCGAGCTTGACAACTTATTTATTAGTGGTTGGGTCTTGTGGTGGTCTTCCCTTCAAATGGCAAGGATCATCTTCTGAATTTGATCTTTGTGGAATAATGTGGTTTTTAGCAATAAGGGGTTGTGCTTGGAGGAGATAGTGGACGACATCAAATTCAAATCTTGACTTTGGATTAAATGAATGCACAAAGTAGCGAATATATCTTGAGTTGAATGGACTTCAAATCCAATCTTAAGCATAAAATGTTATTGCTAGTCACCTTTTTCTATTTTGTTTGAACTTATGATGTGTTTTTCTAGTTTTTGTTGGATGGGTTTTAATCAAGGTGTATTATATACCTTATTTTATGTTCCCTTCATTAGCTTCTTGGATGTCACAATGTTTTATTTTTTAGTGGGTGGATCTTATTCCAATAATAATTTTAAAAAACTTAAACCACATTTTAGTTATTAATTACAGAGAAATCCAATAGTTTGAATTAGTGAGTAAATCTAAACCATTATATTTCTCTAGAATTAATTACTAAGATGTGGAGTAATTATTCATGGAGTAAGTGGTCCCTTTTCTTTATTTTTTTAACACATTGCTTTATTCAATTTTTTAATGAGACTCTGATCTTCATACTATTAGGAAGCCACATTAAATTTCAATTAATTTAAGTTGAACAATAAATATTTATTTAAAGAAGCAAAACTCTTTTGATATTTTTTTTCCTTATAAAACTCGAATTCATGCCTTGTCTAAAAAAATAAAGCTTCTTGCTGCATATACAAATAAGCATGACTACTCTAAATGGATTTTGACTCTTTGTAGCATATAATATTGATATCATGTCACCTTATTTTAATTCAAGTGTTAGTCTCACATTGTTTAACTCGTTATTTCGAGAATGTTATAAATACATGTTGGACTACTACTCTCATTACTAATTGGTTTTGAGATGAAACTTTAACATTGTATCAGAGACAGAGTCCAACTTCTTTCCAGTTGTCATGGGTCAAAATATATCTTTTAGTTATGGGTTAAAGGTAACCCTTCACCTGGTCTTACAGGCTTATGTGGAGGGGGCATGTTGAAAAATAAGTCTCACATCGTCTACCTCATTATCTTGTGAATGATTTAAATATATGTTGGACTATTCTCATTGCCAATTGGTTTTAAGATTTAAGGTCGGCGGAGATTAATCATAGGTTTATGTTACATAAAAGTTTTGTGGAGGTTAAGTGATGCTATCTCATCTTAACTTTAAGGTTGGTTGTCACAATGCTCAGCACTAAAACCTTGAAATATTTACATATAGCTTACAAAAAGGAAAAGCTGGTGTGAGAAAAAGTGATAGCTTTAATTATTTGTGAATGAAAAAGTAAGATTGAGAAGCTACTATTAATACATTGTTAATTAATAAAATGAAAGTAGGCAAATATAAACAATTTTGGAAACCTTACCATTCAACTTGAACAATCTCTTGGACTAAATGCATAAGATGAACCAGCCATTGCTTTAACAAATATAGGTTTTTAACAATATGCTAGGTTACATTAACTTGCACGCGAGAGCTTTCTTTATAATGATTATTATTATTGAAGCAAAATTAGATAGATAAATAGTTAAACACTCTTATCCTTTCTCAATATACTTTTTGGGAAAATCTTGATAAGAAAAACACTAGATATTAGTCATAAATAGTTACTTCAAAAGAAGATAAAATGCACGTATTCCACAAGAATAAAAGAAGTGAAAAACATAACATCTAGGAGAGTTCTCAATTATCTTCAAAGATAAATAAGGACAATCTACCAAAATGAAAAGCAAAAATACATAAGGATGGTTAATGTTGAGAATGATAGTACCTAATTAAGTATATGAGACATCCTAACCTATGAAGTAACAAAGGGTTATTAACAAGTTTATTTAAGCTTATTTACAACTTTGCTTATTAAATAATGTATGTACATCCATTAACTAGTATGTTTATGCGTTCACACGATTAATTAATTCTGTTGATTAACTTAATAACAATAAATATTTTTTCATAAATATATACAACCACCAATAATCATCATTTGTAGTTTTTTTTATAAAAAAAAAAATACATAGATGTCAATAATCTCATTAATGGATTGCAATGCATATAATTTAGGGAATAATGCATTTTACCCCAAAGTAGTTTGTCATGTGCAATTAATCCCAGGTTTTTTTTTTTAGAAGTATGTATTCCACCCTCTAAATCTATAACAAATATTTATGTCCCAAATATTGGCTCGAAACAAAAAATATTAATAATGTTTTAATTAATATAACATATTTTTATTGGAGCAAAATATAATTTGGGTTAAGATATGTGACCTAATTTTTATATTATTTTATGAAGTTTGTTTAGGTGGCAACATGAAGTCTAAATTTTTATCGGATAGAGGAGTTTGGATCCTATGTCTGTACTGGAGAGTCCAGTTCAGTCAGAGATTGTGACACATGTCACTTACAAAAGATTAACGGTGAAGATTTTCATTCATTTTTAATTAAAATTTATTTTTTAATGTTTAGAATTTTATGGATCTCATGATCCAGTACTGGACAGTCAAATACTGGAGAAGGTCCAGATCCGAGATAGACGATATGTGTCTATTTCCTTCTGTGTGTATATGCAAAAAAAAAATTATGGTGGTAAATAATGAGTGAAGATACTAATATTAATAGTGATTGATGTAATGCCATTAACAGGTACAAAATTAATATACATAGACCAAGAATGGTTGAATTATATGCCTCGCATAACATAAATTCCATATAGTGGTTGGTCTATTCATCATCCATGTTGTGTTAAAATTCAAAAACTCGTTCCCTCTATTATTGCCACCAAGTTTTTGTTGTCTGAGCCAACCACCTAAATCTGAGAAAGAGGAAGAAAGAAACAAGGAAACTGTGAAATCATAACCATGCCTGCTGAGTTGGTATTTTCTTGAGTTGAAATATATTTTAGGCCAAATCATATTATTAAGAGAAGATACATAGTTACTTTGTTATGTTGGTTGGCAATTTTTAACAAGTTATGAGTTTTTTTGTATATAATTATAAGGGTAGTTCTTCTTTGTAAATAATTCATTCATTCTAATTTACTCATCATTCAATCAATGACATACACAATCATTTTGTTGCTTTTAATTTCTAATAATATCTTGATTTGAGAAATGGATGCATTTGAATTGGAAGGGATATATATGATGAACTAGATAGATATGAGGAAGAAAGGAGTTAAGAATATTTTTTTGAATAAGATAATTCAGGTGTCATGCATATGACCATTTCTTTCTAACAAGAAGGGGAAAATATATTTTTACATTGTGTAACTTTATCATTTATTATTATTTTTTAAATATAAATAATAATGGATTGAATGTGTATAAATATTTACACTAATAATATATATAAATATTACACTCTTCTAATAAATCACAAACTGTCTACCTCATTATATCAACAATGTTTAAATATATATAGAACAATTTTCTCAATAACAATTGATTTAGAGATGAAACGATAACAAAATGATTAATTTATGGAGGTTTAAATATATATTTTTAAACATGATAGGTAAATTATGGGTGACACAAATATTAGGAGTGTAAAATACATTTTTCCATATAATTGACTATAAATAATGAACTTAAATAAGATAGAAAAAGGTGAAAAAGAAAATTAAAACTCATACAATATACATATGTATAAGGAGTGATACTACTAAAAATAAGATTATTTGATGTGTATTATTTATCGTGGTGATGAAGAAGAAAAAGATAGATGCAAAATGTTATAAAAGAAATTTTTAGAATTTATAACTCATAAAACCTCTCTTATATATCTATCTTTACCTTCTCCAAAAACCTCATAAGTATAAACACATCATACACATTAAAGACACGCCATGAACATGAACGGTTGCTGCTGCAAAATCTCAACCTCCGATGACCACACCGCCATATCACCGCCACCGGAGGAAACCCATGACGTCGACCCACTCGGAGAAGAAGAAGAATAACCAAAGCAACATTCACCATTACCCAGCTCCGGCAACTCAATTTCACCCCAAAAATCACCACCACCGCTATCACCGTCGCAACTCTTGTCTTTGTTAATCATATTCGCCGCCTTGGCAGCCGCAGCCTGAATGTCTCTGGGTGAAGAAGTGGCCGGAAGTGGAAGGCATTGTACCTCGTCGGGAAAGTTGAGCTGAGCTTTACGGCCTTTTAAGGAATATGCAGCGACGTCGTATGCTTTTGCTGCCATCTCTGGAAGTGGGAAGGAACCGAGCCATATGCGTGATTTCTTACGAGGTTCACGGATTTCAGAAACCCATTTTCCCCATCGCCGCTTCCGCACGCCGCGATATAAAGGGTGGCGCGTACCGATTTTGAGGGTGTGAGATTTTTCAGTGGTGGTGGTGGTTGGTGGTTGATGCTCCATTCGCCGTTTTGGCTTTGTTAGTGTTTGTGATTTTTATTTATAATGAGTTAGAGTGAATTCACACTTAACCAACCATGTGAGATTACCAAAGTGCCTACCAAGGGAAAATTTATCTTTATGGTGTCCTTTCACTTTTAAATTACATGTTTGGTGTAAGTTTTGAAATATTTACTACTATAAATTTTAGAGAAATATAAGAAATAGTTGATTATTAATTAAATTAGTTGATTATTAAGAATGGCTTACAACAATCTCATTCAAACTATCAACTATTAATTTAGGTTGATTATATGCTACTAAATAATCAACTAATTTAATTAATAATATTAATAAACTAAAAATAAATATAAAACCTTAAACAAAAACTTAATTTATATACCTAATAAAAAAACTTAAATATATAATGAACAAAAAGTTCCACAATAAAAAATAAAAAATAAAGACAAAAAAACGTGGACTAGTCCACTATTTCCATTTCCATTAAACCATTAGTGTCAGATATTCGTGACTATAATGCACTAGATAATTCGTGTTTTGCATCAACGAACATTCTAAAATTTAGACTATAGTCGTAAATATTTCAAAACCTACATCAAACATGTAATTTAAAAGTCAAAGGACACCATAAAGGTAAATTTTCCGCCTTCCAAGTGAGGTTATCTCTTCTTTTTAAAATTGTGGAAAACAAAACAAAACAAAGGAATGTAATGTAGGGTGAGGATCCACTTACTCTAAGAGTAAGTTTTTAAACTTACTTCATATCTTAACCATCAATTTTAGAGAAATTCAATGGTTTAGATCTAACCACTAATTCAAATCACTAGATTTCCCTAGAATTGATGGCTAAGATGTTAAATAAGTTTAAAAAACTTACTCTCAGAGTCAATGAATCTCTCTTTAATTTAATATACTTTACTTGAACATCATGTTAATGTTTGCCATGCCTTCTATTGTTTTTTATATTTGTGGAAAATATATATAAATTTCATTTCAATAGTTTTTTATTAATTGTTATATTGTTATTATACCATCTATTTATATTCAATCATCATTGACATTTAAATAAATATAAATGAATAATGTATATCTATTGGAAGTCGGGTAATTATGCTTAATGTTATCTTATCTGCTCTGCCTGTCTATCTATTGTCTTTCTATAAGGCTCCTCTCAATGTTGTCCGCTCTATTCAAAAAATTCAAAGGAAATTCCTATGGGGTGGGGTCAATAATACTAGGAAGATTAATTGGGTTAAGTGGGAGTAGGTGTGTAAACCTAAGAATGAGGGGGGTTTGGGGGTTAGAGATATCCACTCTTTTATTCTTGTTCTTCTGGGAAAATGGAATTAGCGTCTTTTATCTGAGCGTGAGAGTTTGTGGGTTAAGGTTTTAAGCTCCAAGTACGGCCTTAATCTCAATCCTAACTCTAGGCTGGGTCTTAGGCCCCCTTTATCGAAGAAGTCTAACTAGGTTAAGGATTTAGATCTTTTTTGTCCAAAGTTTCCGAATGGTCCTAATTGGTTTGGGGATGGTCTAGTTCGTCACGTGGGAGATGGATCTAGTACTAGTTTTTGGCACGATAAATGGGTGGGTAGTGATTCTCTTTACAATAGATATAGGAGGCTGTACAATCTTAGCACCCATCAGTATGGTCATATATGTGATTTTGGTAGTTGGGTGGAGGGAAAATGGGAGTGGAATGTTACCTGGAGACATAATCTATTTGTTTGGGAAGTTGAACTAACCGCTTCTTTTTTGCAAGATCTAAACCAATCAAAGCTTCAACAAAACTCTTTTGACTATTGGGAGTGGAGATATGAAAAAACTAATCAATTCTCAGTTCGATCTGCATATAAACTAATCTCTCATCAAGGTCAGCCGCAGACTATCACTGATCACTACTCTAATCACATTTGGAAGTCTGAAGCTCCTTTGAAGGTTATCACTTTTGCTTGGCGTCTCTTTCAAAATAGGATATCAACCATGGATGCTCTCATTAAGCGGGGGTACCCCTTAACAATAATGGAGGATTACTTTGTGTCTTCTGCAACGAATTTTCGGAAACCACTAATCATCTGTTTTCTTCTTGCAAGTTTTCATACTCAGTTTGGCAACATATATACAGGTGGTTAAACATTGTTGTTGCACTTCCTCAAACTCCCATTAACCATTACACTTATCACTTAGGTACGGTGAAGAGTTGTAAGTGCTGGAAAATTTGGAGTGCTTTTTGGCTTGCTTCTATTTGGTCTATTTGGCTTGCTAGGAACGATCTTGTCTTCAACAATGTCACCCCCTCTATCAACAGTGTTTTGGAATCAACAAAAGTGAACTCTTGGCTTTGGATTAAAATTCAGTCAGGGATGGAATCTATTGATTATGCAAACTGAATTTCTAATCCGCTAGGTTGTATCAACATTACTTTGTAATTTTCTTTTCTGTTCCTTTGTAAATACTCATTTCTTTTAATAAAATTTTCTTTGCCGATCAAAAAAATGAATAATGTATAATAATTTATGTGTATAAAAATGAATAATGTATAATAATTTATGTGTATAAAAATCTTCACACTAATTATATGTATGTATTACATTATATAAATAATAGCCAGTAATGGTAGATAGACCTGTCAAAATGGGCCGGGTATAGCGGGCCGGCCCGCCAAAGCCCGAAAAAGTATAGGGCTTGGGTACTAAAGTTTGAGTATTTTAGTTAAACCGGACTTTTTAGCCCGGCCCGTCCGGGCCACAATAAATTTGGACTCGGGCCGGGCTTACCCGTTCGGGTTCGGACCATTTTCTACATGATGTAATCGATTACGATATATTCGTAATCGATTACAACATATGAAAAACATTAGTTTTTGCTGTTTTTTAAACAGTGTAATCGATTACACAATCCTGGTAATCGATTACATGCTGATAAACAAATCAGACCTGTGCATTTTACATGTTGTAATCGATTACAATATACTTGTAATCGATTACAACACTTTAAAAGCATCAGTTTTGTTGTTTTTCACACAGTGTAATCGATTACACAATTCTGGTAATCGATTACACTGTTTAAAAAACAGCAAAACTGATGCTTTTAATATGTTGTAATCGATTACAATATACTCGTAATCGATTACAACATATTAAAAACATCAGTTTTTTGCATTGGTGTAAATAATAAAATAATCCGGGTCGGCCCGCCGCAGCCCGCAGCCCGCTTTGGGCGGGTTTGGGCCTCATTTTTAGCAACATAAAATATAACCGGGCTTTTTAGCCCGGCCCGTTTTAGCCCGAATCAAAAGGGGGCTAGCCCGAACCCGTCCGGGTAGCCCGTTTTGACAGGTATAATGGTAGATAATATAATAATATAATGAAGAAATATGAAGTACGTTCATGTTTTTTATGCTTAAAATGGAATTAATCTCTATAGATATAGATATGATAGTAGAAGACAATAAAAAGTGAAAGACTAATCCCTTCCTTTAACTAATATCACCAAATATATTTTCCTATAACTTTGATTTGATTAAGAAAAATCGGAAATATACATAAACAAACACCAAACTCCTCCATCTTCTTTTAAAACTCTTCAAATATGAAAATTAATACACAAATAAATATATATAATAAAGCCCCGATTTTTTTTTTAAAAACAATCCCTAGGACAATGATTATAAAAGCAACAAAAAAAAGTTAATATTCGAAAAGTATCACAAAACTAATTAATTTTAGATCCTGAGGCATTGTACTTGTTAAACATTACTTTACTTCCAAATATTAAAATAAATGAATTTTTTCATTCACTATTTTTAATATTCCATAGTTACAATTTTCTACTCTCAATCTCTCTTTCTTCCAAAATCATTATCCTACTCTCATGTACAAAAAATTAGATCAACAATGACTTAGTAAAGATTAAATTAAATTTATCATGGATTGAAAAAGAAATATTAAACAACATTTATTATGATATGCTATTAATGAGTATAATGTAAATTTAAAGTTTGATACATATTATCCATCATTTATTTGTATTACTTATATTTAAAATTCAATGATGAATGATGCAGTGAAAGGAAAGTGTAAAAAATTCTTACAGGGTCGGTGCATACATCTTTTTCTCTTAATTAATTTATATAGAGAAAAAATGTATGCACCAATAATGTATAAGTTTTATACTATGTCACTGCATTATCCAAAATTCAAGTTTAATCATTATTGACTCTTCAAAGAAAGTAATACTAGGATGATAGACTAATTTTATATAAACCTTTACATACTTCAATCATTTAAATGAGGATAATGTTCAACCCAATATGTACTTGTCCACAACATCCTGCGGCAAGCTTTGCTAACAGCTATTGCACATTCAATATATGTCAGTTATTTTTCTTACAAAATAAAACTGAAATTTTAAAATATTTTGTTTTTTTATAACATCTCAACTCACTCTCAAAAATTATGTTGAACTTTCACTTGAAAAATGCTATCAAAGAAAATTCATTTGTTTTATATTCATCTTTCTCCAATCTATTATTCTCAATTGTTATCAACCCTAGCTAATTCATTTGGTCTTTCTTTTGACATTATAAAACCTAAGTAGGACTCCAACAACTTTATTTTAGAATATATCTTTCTTTCCCAATGCAACAACAATAGGAACATTTGACAAATTTTGATATGTGGTTGTTGAATTAGGCAAACAAACTATGTATACATTCGAAACAATTTCAAAGTATCAAACACTCATCTTTTCCTTATCCAAGAATTCTACAAATAACTTTTTCTTCACATACAATTCATTTCCATATATATGGAATTGATTACCTTTCATAACTACATTTTCAAAATGACCCAACAAGACTTTAGTCTCATATCTAACATCCTAATTAATGATCCAATTATACTTAGAATTACATAGTATAAAACCCCGTAGGGCTCCTAAAATTTTGGAATCATATGTGAGCGCTCACCTTAAAATCATTGGGGGAGACAACTAAAATGTTAAGAATTCGATTCCTGTGAGTTACTTGTTGAGAGAGACGACTGCAGACTCCGAAAGGGTTTAGTTCCTTACCCATTGAATGAAGGAATATTCTTGGTAGTATAAAAAAAATATTAATTTGTTCTTTTATATACTCTAACTAGGGCAAAGTCTAACGTAGTAGTGGTTGAGGTGTGGCTAGTTTGAAATGTCAATTCCCATTGGAGATGGAAGGAAAAGCTGGATGCACCAATGAATGGATGATAGATTAAGGTGTATTATGTCACTAAGGGTAAAAGTGTCATTATACTATTTCCACTTTCAATTTCAATCATTAATTTTAAATAATAAATGAATGATGATATGAGAGGGAAGCATAGATTTATAAACTCAAATGGGTGTATGAAAGCATCACCCTTGAAATTAACACAACAACAGCTCATGTAACTTGAACAAGATACTATAATATATAATACATGATACTTTCCAAGATAAATTAATGCTCGATAATTTTACTTAAAGCAAAATGTTAGATATAATTTTAAAATATTACACTACTTAACACAATCGTAGATGATAGATAATTGATGTAAAAAATCAGAATTGCCATTTCATGCTGGTCAAAAATTGAAATGAAAATTAGTGGAAGCAACGTGCAAACAAATTATAGTGGAAGCTGATTTTTATTATTAGCTTTTATAAAAATAAATTAAAAATCCGTCAACTATATGATTTTGACATTCAACAAGCAGCTTGCAAGCTGCATTGACAATGAAACGTTATCAAATTATTGAACAATTGATATACTTTTTCTTCTAATATTAAAGAATAATAAATCAAGAGTAACCAATCCTTTTACTAGGCTTAAAGATCTTAGAAATGAATATAGCTTTAATTGAACATAATATTCAAAATATACAATTATCTATCAATTGTGTTTAATGGTCTATGTTTTGTGGATGAAGACGTTCCATTTGAAATTAAAATATTATTTGTGAAATGGGTTAATTTTTTAATGTAAAAATATATAATTAATGGTGAGATCACAAGGGGAAGGGATACACGAGATTAAGGTGTATGTTTCACCTTTTTTGTATTAATTTTAATGGGTGAATGGGTTCATGGGAGGGATGGGATTGATTGATGTAATTAATATTTTTTGTATGAAAGTGATATAAACACACATAAAGCCACATTGTCCTATTCTAGATTAATGTCATCTTATTGACTACCATTTTATGCATCCCATGAACCATCTTATCACTTTTCCTATTTACTTTTTCATTTCAATCATTTTAAATTATTATGTCCCACAATTAATGAATCATGATTATGATTTAATCTATTTATAGTCAGGGATATTGTTATTTTATCTCCCGTTTTTATTTAATTAATCAATATTTTTTCCTTTTAAAGAAATTGTTTCATCTCAATGTAGCTAGGCACTTGTCAATATACCATCCAGCCACTATGTATGAGGCTAATTACACCGCCATACAAGATCTTGTATACATGACTATCGATCATGTATGGAAGGAATGGACGACGTCATTACATTAGAATTACAAAATAATAACGATTAAAATTCTCATTCATCAACGCTTTTGGATATTGTCAATGTGTGCATAGTAGAATGTAGGGTTAGGTTCAACAACTCTTCAAAAGCGTCATATAATTCTCTTTATATAGAAAATTGTTTCTATTTATTACTTATATATACATTTAAAAATTTAAGAAAAAAATTAATAAGTTTTCAGTTATACCTTCATCATTAATGTATAATTTTATAGCATTAGAAATAGTTTATTTTTTGTCATTTCAGATGTGCGTAAGTGTCATTCTCAATAAGTGTTCTACCCAGGAATTGAACTCTTATCATTTTGGTAATCCTAGAATTCAATGGAGTCTTACAACGCTAGATCAACGCCTTATTAATATTAGAAATAACTTATGGAGTAATATTAATATAGTTAATGGAAAGATAAATGATAAAAATGAAAAACAAAAAAGACTTTTTATTGGAATTAGCTATATTAATAGCTAAAATGCGAATTAAACAAGCAAGAGATTTCTAAGCACAAATATCTATTAAATATATTTTCAATTGTTAACTTTCACAGTGTTTAAATCAATAATTGTAAATGGGGTGTGAATTACTTTTTTTTTTTTGCAAATATGATTTTAACTAGATTTTAAAATAGAAAGAATTCACCATTATTCTCTAGTCTCAACTAAGTAACTATATAACTCCAACTAAATCAAGATACCCTTGTATATGAATTATTGATTGATGCACTAGTCATAAGGTTTTCAGGTATAGTTGAAATAA
Source organism: Lupinus albus (assembly GCA_009771035.1). Classification (NCBI taxonomy): domain Eukaryota; kingdom Viridiplantae; phylum Streptophyta; class Magnoliopsida; order Fabales; family Fabaceae; genus Lupinus; species Lupinus albus. Next base: position 297,336 of record CM020013.1, on the reverse strand, counting down.
AGCAAAACCACACACGCATATATATATATATATATATATATATATATATAATCAATATCATTTGTTAAAAAAATATTTGTTAGTGAATGAGGGGCTGAAATTGTTTTGACAAGGATCCTCAAGTCCGCTCCACAGCAATCAAAATAGAGTAAAATAGGAAAAATCATAAATGTTTAATTTTTGTAATTAACATGTCATTTTTAATTGATGCGGGATGGATTTAGGGACAACAGATCGTTGTACAAATTGTTTGGCTAAACACTCAGCATGCATGCAAATGTTCACAAGTTTACGTCTTTCTCAACTTATCAATCCTTTTAATTTATCCAACAACTCTCACAACTACACCCATAAAGTTTGACGGTTTTTCAGCATGAAAGATTCACCTATATAATGTAGGACCATATTTAAATACAATTAATTATTAAAAAATAAAATAGGTTAAAGAAAATTGTAACTTTATTTGAATGTCTCAGTTTATCTAAACTCTTAAACTTATATATGACTGAATTAGAAATAAATGTTTTAAATATTTTATTTTTAATATAAATCATTAAATTGTTTACAAAATTTTCATTTTCAAACTAATCATGTAATATTGTTGTGATTATCTTCATAACTGAAAATGGTCTCTCTGTAAGAAAAAATGAACGATTAGATCATAATAGTAAATATTAAAAAAGTTGCATCATTTTCTACATAATATATATTCTAATTATTAAAGAAATATTTTGATATAACCAAGAGTATTCTCTTATTCTATGAATAAAGAATTAACCTCTTTTAGTGTGTATGTTTTCGCTCCCAACAAGTGTCGTTCATACGAATTCGATACATAATATTCTAATGACTAAAGAAATATTTTGATAGAATTAGATTAGAATTGTGTCAAATATTTGTCTTTATTGAAATGATACCTTTTAACATAACATTGATATGGAGCCAAGTATGAATAAGCTCTCATAATTACATATCTTTGATCCATCAATATTCCCAAATCTCGGGAAGTTTTCCATGCCCATGTTCTAAAATATTAACATCACATTCATCATTCAATTGATATTTTTTTGATTCTATGAAGGTTCCTTGTTTGATATAGAACTACTTATCAATTGAAGAATTATGTTTAAGTAAATATGTTAAAATTATATCATTTTTTCGGAATGGTTTCATTTCAAAATATGAATTAATTTTTTTATTCTTTTCTTCCTAATAATTATTGAATATATATATACACACACTTTTAGCATTTGAACAAAAAAAACTAAATTAGTTCTAAAAAAACTATAAATGACAATCAAACTAATATTTTTTTATGATTTTTAGGAACACTTTATTTCCTATCAAGTACTCAACCATTATTTAATTTTTTTTTAAAACTAGCATGGGATTTTTTATTTTAATTTGCAGGTACAAACTTTTTTTTTTGCTAAAGTAATATTTTAAAATTGTTGAATGCTTGACTTTTTTGTATTGGACAGGTCCACAACCTAGATGGAGTATGAATAAGAAGCCTGAGAACCCAGGCCCATATAAGTAAATTTTTAACACATTAGTTGGTCAATTCTTCTAATAAGAGTAGTTTTTATTCCTCTAATTTTATAACATGTTAGGCATAAAAAACATGTATTTGTATAGTTTAAATATTAAAGATATTTTTGTTCAATAGTTTTCTTATTAAGGATATAATTCTATTATTGTTCCATTCAAATACCTCTAAGTCCAAGTACTCTTCCTCTCCATCTGAATCCAGCAAGGGGTATACTTATAAGTTAGAATGTCACTTCTATACCAAAGTCAATAACTAATACACCAAAATCAATAACTAATATATGTAAGAGTATGATATTTATACACTATTAGTATAATTATTTATACACAATCAATATAACATGCACCATTTATCGGTAAGATATAGAACTTAATTTCCCTCAACTCTCCACCTATTTTTTTTATAGATGAAGAGTGTGACCAATTTGGGTACTTATGGGGCCAAAATGGGATTTGGTCATGAGACTTAGATCTAATAATAGAAAAATAATTGTGTGTTTGTACATTTATAAGTGAGAGTGATTTACCATCTTATGAGTAATGTATTAATCTTTTTTATAATGTATGATTTCTTTTCAATAAGTGTCGTTATTAGAAAATGAACTTTTGACTTTTGGCCTAGTAAAATGACTAAGGATCTAGTGGAGTCTTACACTACCAAATAAATGTATTCGTTCCTTTATCCATTTTAGGGTCAACCAATTAATCTATTTTAAAATTTGTTACTATCTATATCTATCACAGCAAGCTATATATATATATATAGTACTAGAAATCAAACATTGATATTGAATATTAATCCATGTAAATATTTCTATAGTAAATTGTGTTTCTTTCAACAAAGTATGAGGCAATGTGAAAATCAATGGAGTTCATGAGCTTGAACATCCATGGCAGTTACAAGAATGAATGAGTGAAGAGAGAGTAAAAGTTAAGAGAGTGAAATAAAATCCAAAGAGAAAGTTTTGGAAAGAATGATTAGAAAATATCTATTCCAATATAGTAAGTTAGTTGATCAACAACCATAACTAACTTAACTAAAGATTCTAAAAATAGAAAAGTTACAAAGTTTCAACAAATAAACTACACTAAGTAACTTAGGCATATTATGCAGCAAAATAAATACACTTATGTGCATATAGCATGTTCAACACAAACTTGTAACATTAAATTTTGAACTTTCTACTCTTTTGTAATATCAATGTTATCTACTTACCATACGGGTAAATAACTAATACTTTTAGTGGTGTATGGATGTCTCTCCTAACAAGTATCACTCATACTAATCAAACTCTTGACTTTTTGATGTTTCTAGGGATCTAGCGGAACCTTACAAAGATCAACGCATTGTTGATAAAATTTGAAGTTTCTTTACCTCAATCTTATAAACATAAAAAAATTATTCCTCCAATTTATAATTTGGAAGAAAACATATGATGAGGTTGAAAATATTATAGTAAATTACACTTATATCGTTGAGTTTTATTGAAATTATACAAATAACTCTTCCATTTTTTGTGTCTATACAAATAACCTCAAGTTTATGTATATACATTATACTAAATATTATTGTAAGAGATATAAGTGTAATATTTTAAATAAAAACGTGTGATGAGAGTACGTAATTAAGTTAAACAAATATATTATATTGCCCAGATAAATTCAAATAATATAAGACTCAATGTATATTCATTACTTTTAGTTCGTTACGAAAGTAATTTAAACAACATCTCCTTAGAATTATTTATATATTTTGTAAAGAACCAAAATTAATAAATATACATTGACTCGAATACTATTTAAATTTTGAACTTGTCTATATGCCATATCATACTTTATTTACTTTAATTACACTAATTATATATTTTTTGTTTAAAATATTACACTTATATATTTTATAGGGTGGTGAATATAATGCATGTTATCATGAAGAAAATTTAAAAAGAGATAATTTAAGTAATTTTAAATGAAAAATGTATTAATAGTTAAGTGGTTTTGTATTGAGTAATTAAGGTGGTGAAATTTCATGTTATGCACTCATTTAATGGAGACACGTGGTGACTTAAGGCAATAAAGTCTAATGGACACGTGGTAATATAGTACATAACATAACTGTTGTCGAATGAAGGAACCAAGCAAACAAGGCATAAATGCACTTCAAGGATCCAATGAGGTGAGAGAGTAAATGGTGCACGTGAGATACAACCTTTTCTCTTCCATTCAACCACACACGTGTTCCGGATATATGAACCCGATCTTAGATCCGATTATATTTGGGTTAAATTGTGATCGAGTCAAACTAAGTGAATAAGTAGGGTAAAGTGATTAAAGAAGTAAGGAGATGTGAAATGATATAAACAATACATGAGTATCCTAAATAAAGTATGACATTAAATTATATCAATTGTTACAAACAAATGCATTATACAAAAAATTGGATGAGATAATTCTTATTCTCTATCGAGTTTTTGAAATTAGAGGAGTAGGTAGGGTAAGATTCTATAAATTAATAAACAAGGAAAGCATGATAATTGTTGGCGAGACTAACCAAATAAATTCTAGTTAAATTCTTAACCCAACCGTAGTTTAAGGTTTGCAGTTACGAGTTAGAGAGTCTCTATAGTCTATACTATATATATAGCACAGTCGTCATTTTCTCTTTCTCCTTTCTTTGTTATGTTCCCTTCACTTTTCACACTTACCTTTGTTTCCTTGTACTCTCAGTTTTCTTCACCTGTCCATTTTTTCAACCTTAAACTATGTCATGTTTTTTTCTTTCTTTGCAACTGAAATTTGTTAGATCTGAGGTTGTCATAAAGGGAGATAAAAAATGTTTTTTTCGATAAAGGGGTTTCAAATTTGATATTTTTAAAAAGTGGGTTGGTTTTTATTTTTGAAAATAGATAGAGATGAAGATGTTATGGAGTGAAAACGAAAAAGCCAGGGTTGCTGGTGTTCTAGGACCAAAAGCTTTGAATTTTTTTATTTCAAATTCATTGCCCAATGAGATTGTCTTAATGGCTGTTGGCAGTGATGTGAGTCTTCAGAACAAGCTCTCTGATCTTGTTGAGAGACCCAATGTTTCAAATTTCAGCTGGAACTATGCAATTTTCTGGCAACTTTCTCAGTCAAAATCTGGTGATTCAGTTCTTGGTTGGGGTGATGGGTGTTGTAGGGAACCAAATGAAGGAGAAGAACATGTTAGAAGAAGGGTTCTAAGGCCTTGTTTGGATGATTTGAAGATGCAACTAAGTTTGAGGAAGAAGGTGCTTCAGATGAGGAGAACTATGTTATTAGTCTTGACCATGTTACTGACACAGAGATGTTTTTTCTTGCTTCCATGTACTTCTCTTTCCCTAAGGGAAGTGGTGGACCAGGTAAGTGTTTTGCATCTGGGAAGCATGTGTGGCTCTTGGATGCATTCAATAATAATGATTCAGATTACTGTGTCAGATCTTACTTGGCTAATTCAGCTGGATTTCAAACCATTGTTTTTTAGTGCCAACTGATTTGGGAGTTGTGGAGTTAGGTTCTGTGAGATTGTTGCCTGAGAACTTTGAATTGTTAGAAGCTATAAAAACTGTGTTTTCATCATTATATTCATACCCTAAGGTTAATGTTAAGCCAATTTCACCTTTACCATTGACTATTGTTACTGAAAAGAGAGATGGGAAAAATGATGTATTTCATGGTTTTCCAATTGGAGATGAAGTTTCAAAGGTTTTTGTGAACCCCGGTCCAGGTCACACTCATTTTAGGGAGAAACTTGCTATTCGGAAAGTGGAGGAGAGGCCACGGGGAGACTGCGGCCACCCCAATGGGAATGGTATTAAGTTCCCTAATGCTGCTCATAGAAATGGTCTCCATGGGTCAAGTTGGGCAGGGAATCAAGGTATGATGAGGCAGCCTAGTCAGGCCGAAGTTTACCCTAATAGAAGCGATGTCACGGTAGCGGAGGCAGGTAATGGCGTGAGACAAGATTTTAGGCTCAACAACTATCAACCTCAAAGTCAAATGCAAATTGATTTCCCAGGAGCTACTTCGAGGCCTTTAATGAGACCGGTTGTTGGTGAATTAGAATTGTCTGATGCTGAGGCCTCTTTCAAGGAGGAGCAGCTGGGCGTAATCGATGAAAGGAAGCCCAAGAAACGTGGCAGGAAACCTGTGAATGGAAGGGATGAACCACTAAATCATGTGGAGGCAGAGAGGCAAAGGCGCGAGAAGCTGAACCAGCGTTTCTATGCATTAAGGTCTGTTGTTCCTAATGTATCTAAGATGGACAAGGCATCATTGTTAGGTGATGCCATTGCTTACATTAATGAGCTTCAGGAAAAACTCAAGATGTTGGAAAAGTTTGAGAAAGAGAAATTTGGCAGCACTACAAGGGATGGATATGGATCGGAAAATCATCAGAGTCGAACTCCCGGTGTGGATATTGAAGCTTCTCAAGACGAAGTAACTGTAAGGATGAGTTGCCCTCTTGATACTCATCCTGTTTCAAAAGTAATCCAAGCATTCAAAACTGCTGAAATCAGTGTAGTAGAGTCAAAACTCGCTGCTGCGAACGATACCATCTTCCATACATTTGTAATTAAATCCAAAGGGTATGAACAGATTATAAAGGACAAGTTGATTGCAACATAGACACAATACATAGAGTAGAAAATCAAGTTAAAGAGCTTCCTCATAAATTTTATTACTTTGGAGGCCTCAACAAAAACAGTGGGAACTATAGAGTAGTGGAATAGTTAGTTAACTATCTGCTTCTTTTGTCACTATGTTCTTTCCTTGGTGAAGCATGTATAACTGTAAAAAATATATATTCTTTTAGATGTTGAGATATCCTTTATTTCCTACTTGAATGTATGATGATAATAATTTCAAGTTGGTCTAAAGAATAGTGTCCTTCAAGAAAAGGGGTATTATTTAATTGGACAATGGGTTTGTTGTTATGTGAAACGTGAACCATGTTCTTAAAACTTTCATGTCATGCCTAATCCAACGTGGTTCCTGTCTTCCTGATGTGAAATATCATTTAATTTTCATATGTTTAAATTTGCATAAGTATTCTCTTCATATATTGGATGACATGATAATAACATATTTCTAACCAATATATATCCAAATAATATTACTACCATAGGAGTATAAATACTACAATGGTGTTGCAAACAAGCATTGTGACTAAAAATTATTATTTTATGTTTTAATTCAAATGGTTTGTTTGTTTGATGACATAAGTAAATCAAAATTGTAATGATATGATAAAGATAGTTGAGGTTGATCTTCACACTTAAAACAATTCATTAGGTAATGATTACTCTATCCAATGACTTTAAAATTACTAAAAGTTAATGTCTTGGGCAATTTAGCAATTTATGCAAGAAAGATCTATATTTAGTGACTTTGATACATAAGAATAAGCAATATGACTTACAAAGTTGTGCCCCTATGTTTAGTGATGCAAGCATGTAAGTTGAGTAAAAATGTAACATTTTAGTTGTACTAGTCGTCAATGTCTTAATCTATACTAACACTTTACTAAAAGGAGATCCACTTCTAATAACTATAATAATATAATTCAGTTTTATGAACATGAAGCACATCTATATTGATTTTTTGGCATAAAAATTATAAAGAAATAGTGTTGGGGACAAGGACATGGGCTCAAACGTGCATATATGTTCATGAAGAATAACAAAGTTAGTTGAAATGTGACAAAACACATTCTCCCTAAAGCACAACATTGAACATGGTTCTTTGGGATTTTTAACTTTCCATGGCCATAACTCACTCACACCCTTTGTTCCACTTTGAATTGTCTTGATGAAAACCATAATTTCATATGTTTAAAGCATCATATGTCTTTGCCTTTTGAAGGTAATGAAGGATTCATTATATTCAAAGAATATTGAGATGTGAGGTTCGTTTCTCTAATAAAACACAACTACCAAACATGACATGTGCTGTGGTGATCACTAATAGTAATACTAGTCAATCTCAACTTTTGTTATGAGTCTATATATCCCTTATTTTTGTGTGATGGTGTGTGCATGTGAACATTAAGGCCAACAAGTAAATTGTGGTATCAGTCTAAACTCTAAGGATGAGAAATAGATGCACATGCATAAGAGTTTTTTATATTGTTATTGTATCATTCATATTTAATATTATTAACTCTTAAATATAAGTAATGCAAATAAATGATGAACGATATGTTAATTATGTATAATTATGTACATTGATAATACATAAATATTAATAGGTTAAACAATAAGATATGAAGTATGAGTATCTCATTCAATCTTTGAAAATATATTCCATCATTTATTTTTTAGTAAATTACACTGACAACATAAATTTTAGTGAAATTATACAAATCACTCTTTTTTTTTTACTTACACAAATTCTCCTTATTTATATTCATTCATTACACTAACTACACATGAATGATAAATAAGTATGATAATTTTAAATAAAATAGGTGATAAATGTAATTAAGTTAAACAAATATGTTATATCGTGAAAACAAATCAATATCACTTTATTATTTTTTGTTCATTAAAAATACATCAATAATTCTAAGGATATATTGTTTAAATCACTTTTATATTATATTGTAATAAACCAAAAATAATATATTGACTCGTATACTATTTGGACTTGTCTCCATAATAAATCATATTTGTTTAACTTAATTACACTTATTACCATTTTTTGTTAAAAATAGAGTAAATTACACTCACACCCCCTGAGTTTTAATGAAATTACACAAACTACCCCTCTTCTTTGTCATTACACAAACCACCCCTCCCTCCTACACAAACCACCCCTAGATTTATACATACATTACAAAGACTACCCCAACATGTTATAAAAGTGTAATATTTTAAAGAAAAAATGTGTGATGAATGTAATTAAGTTAAACAAAATATTGTATATTTTGTAACACTTCAAATAGTACAAAAGCGAATGTTTCTTTATTATTTTTATGTCATTAAAAAATACATTAATAATTTCAAATAAATGTTTAAATAACTCTTATATTATTTTATAACGAACCAAATAATGAAGACGCATTGACTCTTATATTATTTGAATTTTTCTACATAATATACAATATTTTGTTTAATTAATTATACACATCATACGTTTTTTGTTTAAAATATTACACTTTTATATTATGAAGGGGTAGTTAGTGTAACATATGTACAAAATTAGGGGTGATTCGTGCAAGGACAAAAAAGTGATGGGTGGTTTGTGTAATTTCACTAAAACTCAGGGGGTGTGAGTGTAATTTACTCTTAAAAATATTACACTTATCTCACATGCAGTGGTAGCCATGTAATATATGTATATAAATCACGGGTTTATATATGTGTAAAAAAAAATAGGGATGAGATGTGTAATTTTACTAAAACTCAAGGATGTGAGTGTAATTTACTCTAATATCTAAAAATTATAAATCAAATAATAAATAAATAAATTTCAAAATAAAATAAAGTAGAAATATTTTCTAAAATAATTAAATTTGAAAATAAAGTATAGATATATTAGAAAGTGACAGTTTCTAAATGTTCCAAGAAATTATTCGCATTTGAATATATATATATATATAAATATATATATATAAATATATATATATATATATATATATATATAAATAAATAAAAGAAGAGTTTATATTGTATACTTATATACATATTTTAATAATTTTCCTAACAATTGTCATTTGTTTCAAAATTATAAAAAATATTGGATATGGATTTATAATTTAGGCAAATGCTAATTAGAATTAATTTTTTTCCAAAGTATAGATCAAATTTTTCTATAAGTATTACAAATTTTCCAATATATAAAGATTAAAGTTCTTTTGAAAGATATTCCTTTTCCCCCATTGATTTAAATTCGTATTTACTTCTTAGAAAAAATTAAATACTGAAAATGTAATCTTACCTGTTTAATTTAAAAAAAAAACATATCCAATTTTACTATTATCACTCTTATATTTATCTATTTATATTTCTTTGGAAGACATTTTATACACTATTATCAATAATCTATATTTATGTTTTCATCTTAGATCATATTAATAATTTATATTTTCATCTTACATCTTATTATTATCTCTTTAAAATTAAGTTATCTTTAATCATAAGCTTATGTAGATTTATTTATACCAATATTAGTTTATAATATTAAATTTATTGAATTAAAAAATTGTGTTGTTTGTACCTATCAAAATGTTAGTCTCTCTAAAATTAAATTTATTATGCATAATAACCTTAATATCTTTTAGGTTAGTATTAAATATTTATTTTGGTAATTTGTTTTGTACAATGTTGGCAATTTTTTAATGGTTATCTTTTAAGTATTACCAATAAATACATTAAGTATGGTAGGTTGGAAGGAAAATAGTTCCATACTTCCATGTATTTGGACTTAGATCATATTGTCCACGTGCATGAATTGGATGATTGTCCTTATCTTAATTTCTACCTCCCTCTTCTAGAACATTATAATACAACTAAGGTGAAGGTTGTTCTATGTATCTTACTCTTTATAATGTTTTTTGTTTGGATACAAATAAGAGAAGAAAAGGGGGTGAGTAGTTTAATATAGTGATGAGCATGTCTTATTGCTGCTCTTGTTTCTCACATCAATTCAATCATTGTTCATCCTAACCAATAGCCATAGGTCATAGGTGACATATCACTCTAATCTCTTCTATTCTTTATTTGGTTCTATATATCCTATCTTTTTATTTTATTTGGTTATTATTTGATAACCAAGATGTTGATTATCTTCGTAGTTTCTAACAATGATTCCAAGCTACTCTTTAAAACACTCATACCCTTTAGTACACTTTAGGGTTTGTTTGCTAGTTATAATTTGAAGGGAAATGAAACGAAATGAAAGACTTGAAAGTCGAAATATAATGTTTTTCAAATTTTCTTCCATTTTTTTTCAAAACTCAACTAGCAAATGAACCCTTAGGATTATATAAATGTTGAACCTTCCATGTAACATAGTCATGGAAGTAATCCAAGAGCTCTTGGTTCCTCATCCCATTCCACGTAATGTCTTGATCCTTCTCATGTCTAATATTCATTATTGTAACTATAGGGGGCCAAAATTATTTTGTTAATAATTGGCTATAGCACCTTCAACTAATGGTATGGAATCAAAACAAGTATATCATTGATTTACTTGTTTTGATATATAATTTAAGACAATTTGTTGGAGATAGTGTGACCAATCATTCCAAAAAATAAGTTTAGCCCTATGGTTGTGAGTATGAATATTAGATATGACTTCGATCAAAACATAAGTGGAATGGAAATAGGGAACTAAGGCCTGTTGGATTACTTACACAACCGTGTTACATTTAAGGGTCTATTTACGAGTTGAATTTTGAATGAGAACGAAGAAAAAAGAAAGGTTTGGAGGTCATGAAATACACTTCGGGGATGACTAAGCTTTCCATTTTTCTTCGTTCTCCTCCGAAACTCAACTCACAAATACATTCTAAGACTCAACATGAATATGGTCCAAAAAGGAACCAAAGGATAAGTGTTTTAATGTTATTGAGTAGTGCAATGGGATATTTAGAAGTCCTGTTGGAATCATTGTCTGAAACTATTGAAACACCAACTTTCTTACTACTACTGGCGAGAATAGTCTAAGAGAAACATTGTTTTATAGCCTCTTTTCTCGGTCACCTATAAGTATATAAGACTCGAATGAAAAGAGGCCATAAAATAATGTCTCTCTTAGACATTAGATGGTGGGATGATGAGAAATGTGGAGTGTTTGTTCTTGGTATTAGGTCAGTATTAAATTAACCTAAACTTTCTTATTGCTTCAGATTATTCTCTTTCCTTTTACTACATATTCTATATATGATGGCTAATAATTTTAGTTCTATTAATAAAATAAGTTATAAATTATTTTGTCTTTTAATTTTGCTGTCATATTGGTAATCTCACAATTACAGATAATCTCTTGTATGCATATCCATGAAATTGATAACACTTTATGGCTATAGGAAATAAGTGGAAGTGAAGTTTGCTCTCATCTGAAATGGGAAAAGTGTAAAGTTGATGCAGATATACAAAGAAAGCAGAAGTTGTTGGATTATACAATGAGCAACTTCACAAGCTAGGTGGTTCCATTTCTCCTTATTCATGCTACACCCTTTCTTCCTTTAGTTAAAGTCTTATGATAACATGTAGTACCATAATACATGCATGATGTAGTACCATAATACATGCATGATGCATCTCATGTGCATCCCACTAGTATACCTTTCAAAGGGTGTTCTCTTTAAAGTTAGAAAAAAGTATAATTTTGATTTTAAAAAATGGTGGGTTTGATTTTTTGTAATGTTGAAATTATTCATAAAAATATTATAGTGATATTGCCTTTTCTAAATCATATAAATTGGCATTGTAACAAAAAATTGGAGCCATTGGGTGTGGAATGGAAAAGACAATAAGATGTAAGGGTTAAGAGGGTCTCATTGTCATGAATCCACCATAATTTATAGGGAATACAGTACAAGACTAATGCTTCTTTTTGCCATTAACGTTCAAATATTGTAAGGAGAATCAAAACATTATTCACTAGAACAAATAAAGTTATGTTTTCCTAAACTATGTATTAAATCATGTATCGTATCAATAACAATGAATCAAAAACAAATTAATAATGAAAATTTAATTTTTTTTAATTGATGTTATTTACGTAAGTTTTGTCATATATATATTATATACATATCCTGACCCTTCCGCCATTCCAAATTACAAGGACATTAGCACAACAACTACGGAATGATATGCTTTATTACTGTGAACTTTGTAATTATCCACCTTTGTCAATGAAGGAAAAATCGTGGTGTTCTTGACACACAAGCGGAATAAACATGAATCTATTTGTGTTTAAAATTATATATAATCAAAAATTGTATATGAAATGCGTACTCGGTTGTAGTTCTTGAATCTTTAAAGTTTTTCTTCAAAATTATGAAGGTTCTATACGTGTATCCACACCGAGATCAACATTTGCTATATAAACTCTTTGAACTAATGGAACAGAAAATAGAACATTCCAAAACTAAAAAATTTATTACTCACAAAACTTTTTTGTATGTATTGTATAGCAAATAAAGAAGAGAAAATATGGTACAAAAGACAACACAATATGTCTTTCCTTATATAACAAAACAGCAAATGTAATTTCTCTCATTCCTTGTTTTAATCACACAGCCTAGCCTATGTGTAAGCAATTGCATAGCCTTTTTTTTCTTTGTCTGCTGGCACTTTCTTATATATATAAACATATACATATATACATAAACTCATTGTCATCCCTAGTTTTGGAGAATGTTTGAAGCTTCATGGAATGTAGAAGGAAGATTTTTTACAAAGGTATTAAAGTTGCATAATTAGAATAAAAAAAGGAGGACCTTAATTATCAATAACAACCAAATATTTATCTCATTGGATAGGATCGACATGAAAACCTTCACAAGTTTTAGTTTTTCATTTTTATTCTTTTTTGTTCTGGATGTACAAAAAAAATACTCTTTCGTATGCATAGATAAAAGTTGAAGGGCAATGCATCCACCAGCATTAGCTCAAGTGGCATTGTACCTCAAAACCTTGGGATCCCTCTCTAATAGTTATAAATTGGTGATGGCATTATTGGCATCTTGATAATTTCATTATAGCTTGCCTCCTTGAAATTTACCTCTATACATTTATTCTAAAGCAAATAATCACCATAGCCAATATTAACAAAGAAAGCAGAATTCTATGTTAGCTCAAGTAGCACTTGATACAAACCAAATCATACTCTATGGTACAAATGTGAGTATGAGTGCTTCTCTCTCTTAAGTTTAAAATGCAGAAAGGATAAACTAATTAGAAACCAAATATGAAACTAATATTAAGAATTTCATTATAGAATGGGTCTCGGCTTTTGTTTCTATTCATTTATTTGTTCAATTACAAGCCAATGAAATGAAAATGCAAAACATGCCTAAACCAATTAGCATAGCTAATATTAACAGAAAAAACAGAGCTATGCATATTCTTCTGTTACAATTATGTGCTTCAAAATAGAAAAACAAGAAGGTTCATTGAAGACACAGTTTAACAGATATTGAAGATAGAAAACTTTGCTGCTAGCATACTTTGCTGGCTCAAAACCAGTGATCAAATAGCGAGTTTGGCATTTGCAAACAGTACTGCTAGCATACCCCTGCCAAGGTCGAGAGTGATGATCTTAGCAGGTGAATATCCTTTGCTCCAAATTTTGTTTTGATCATTTGGTTTCATTGGTGAATATCCTTTGTATAACAATAAAAATCATACCCTGCCTATTTGGAAGGACATAATGGGCTATACCCTACACAGTCTTTGCTAAGGAAACGTCCTCCTAAGTGAAAAACCTACCCAGAGAATATTTCACTACCAAAACCCTTTCACTATTTTACATTATGTCCCCTGAAGAATAATAAGATATTCAGAAGACAATGTATATCAATACAATCAGTTACTCAGTAACAAATTCTCTTATGCTTTTCTTTCATTAGCTTGCTTTCTTCCCCAGCAATTTTTGGAAAGATGCCCTTTCTTGCCACAGATATCACAGGGTATGCTCTTAGCATTATTAGCTTCTGACTTATTAAAATACTTACCTGGTGGCTGCCTATTCTCGGTTCGTCTTAGTTCGAATTTATTGGCTCGGTGGAATCCAGTACTATAAGAAGGGTCACCTCGGTGAAGTCCATTACTATTAACAGGGTCACCTGATCGTTTGACTCCATTGCGGGATTCTTCCTCTATCCTTACACTTTCCATTAACTTCCAGAAAGGTAGATGCTCCTGGCGCATTAGCTTGATGCAAAAATTCTTCCAGGATAACGGAAGCTTTGAGATGATGACACTTACATGAAAGTTCCCGTTGATAGACATTTCTTCAGCACCAAGAGAGTCTGCAATGCCATTAAGTTCTTGAATTTGCTCAGTAATTGCTTTCTCCTCAACTATCTGAAACTCGATATATGTTTTCACTAGAGATCTCTTTGTTCCGAACTTCTCAAACATATAAACCTGTTTTAGTTCTTCCCATAACTCCTTAGCACTCATTCTTCTGTTAGCATACTGTTTGAAAAGAGGATCAGATAAATGGTTCAAGATATTGCGCTGACACAGTAAATCATCATTTATCCATCTCTTTTCTGCAGCTTTGGCTTCAGCACTTGATTTTTCTGCTAATGTAGAACTAGGGCATGGTTCAGTAAGCACATATTCGATCTTCAACTGTTTCAAGAGTAATTGCATCTGCTCAGCCCAGGATTCATAATTCTTCCCATCGAAACGGATGACCTCAATAGGGACAAGCTCAGGAGGAGCAACATCAACAGCTGAATTTGACACATCTCCATTTTGCCTACCATGAAGGTCATATCTGCAGTGTGTTGATTGCATCTTCCTGGTTAAGTGATAAACACTGGTATCTATAGAAAAGTAAGATTGAGATAGAAAGTAGAAAAAAGAGAAGTCCCAGCACCAGAATCAGTATGATTCTTGGCAGGGCTCTAAGAAATGATTTTATTGATAGAAGAAGAAGGAGATTACAAGTGTTTACACTCAAGGATCCCACGATCCAAGCCTAGCTGATTCCACAATCAGTGTGTTTACAAAATTGCCTGCCTTTTTCTATCTAACTGCTACTATTTAAGCTTTTCTAACCAGTCACTAACTGCCTAACTGATTCTAACTGCCACAGTTAGTTAGAATCAGTTATTTAACTTCCACACTCCTCTCTTCCCTCTTTTGTACACGTGGCTAATCTTCTGATTAGCTTTAGCCTTAATTCTATCATTAATCCTATCAATACTCCCCCCTAAACATCTTAACTTGTCCTCGAGTTTGAAACTAGGAAAGTTCTCTTGCAAAGTAGTAACCAGTTCCCAAGTTGAGTCATGTTGAGGAATATTCTGCCACTTGACTAATACTTCAGCATTTCCATGTTCATCTTCTCTGCTCTCCATGATGTCTTCTGGCCAAACTTCTAATTCCAGTTCTTCAGTCAACATAGGGGGTAGTGGCCGAGACTGTTGGTGAGGTTTGATGGCCTTTTTCAACAAAGACACATGAAATACAGAGCGTATCCTAACATGCTCAGGCAGATCTAGTTGATATGCCACAGTTCCTATCTTCGTAAAGACTTGGTAGGGGCCATAGAATTCACTTCCTCTACCTTAGAAGGTATGGTGCCTGCTTTGAGCAACAATGGTGGATCTCTGCCATATAATGCCTTAAAGGGAGTCATTCCAGCTGCACTGTGGTAGTTGGTATTGAACCAAAACTCTGCCCAATGGAACCATTCCACCCACTGCTTGGGTTTAGGACCAGCAAAACACCTCAAATATGTCTCTAAACACCTATTACTTACCTCAGTCTGTCCATCTGTTTGAGGATGGTAGGAAGTACTCATCCTTAACTGAGTCCCAGACATTCTAAACAATTCCTTCCAAAATAGGCTTAAAAACAGTGAATCCCTATCAGAAACAATTGATGAAGGAAATCCATGCAGTTTGACCACTCCTTTCATAAATACCATGGCTACATCTCTTGCTGAATAAGGGTGACCTAGGGTGAAGAAGTGCACATACTTAGTCAACCTGTCAACAACAACATAGATGATATTTATTCCCTTGACCCTAGGGAGGCCCCCAATGAAATCCATGGATATATCCATCCATACCTGTTGATCATTTGCATCACTTTCTTCCACTTAGGGTCTGCTTGTAGGTCATTTACCCAAACCTCTAGGTCTGCATTCTCAATTTTTGATAGGGCAGTGTACATCATCCTTCTAGAAAGAGCATCAGCAGCTGAATTTTCACTCCCTGGTTTGTACTGAATCTCAAAGTCCAACCCAATCAACTTAACAGCCCACTTAAATTGTTCATCTGAGAAGAATTTCTGATCTGTAAGGAATTTAAGGCTCCTTTGATCAGTTCTAATAACAAAATGCCTCCCTAACAGGTAGTGCCTCCACTTCTGAATGGCTTGCACCAAAGCCATTAATTCCCTTTTATATACTGACCTCTGTTGGGCCTTAGGAGATAAGCCCTTGCTCCAAAAGGCTAGTGGCTTCCCCTATTGCATAAGCACAGCTCCCAAACCTTTGCTTGAAGCATCAGTCTCCACTACAAACTCCTTACTGAAGTCTGGAATAGCCAACATAGGCAGGTTGATCATAGCAAGCTTGAGTTGATCAAAAGCCAATTGAGCCTCACTGGTCCAATTGAAAGCATCCTTTCTGAGCAAGTGAGTTAGTGGCCTGGCTATTCTCCCATATCCTCTGACAAACTTTTTATAATATCCTGTTAGTCCCAAGAAGCCCCTGAGACCCTTGACATTAGAGGGAACAGGCCATTCTTTCATATCCTGCACCTTAGAGGAATCAGCAAAAACCTCCCCTTCTGAAATGATGTGACCTAAATACTCCACACTCCTCTGACCAAAACTGCATTTTTTTAAGTTGGCCTTGAGTGAATTCTCCATAAGCAAGGTGAGAACAGCCTCTAAATGTTTATGATGGGAATCCAGGTCAGGGCTATATTCAGGATGTCATCAAAAAGCACTAAAGTAAACCTCCTGAGATATGGCTTCAGCATGTCATTCATAAGGGCTTGGAAGGTGGAGGGGGCATTAGTCAAGCCAAAAGGCATGACCAGGAACTCATAATGTCCCTCATGGGTTCTGAAGGCAGTTTTTTCCAGTTTAGAAAACACCCTTGCTTGGCCTAACTCATCCAGAAGCTCATCAATCAATGGAATAGGGAACTTGTTAGGGATAGTTATCTTATTCAAGGCCCTATAGTCAACACAGAACCTCCATCCCCCATCCTTTTTCTTAACCAAGATGATTGGGCTTGAGTAAGGACTAATGTTAGGTCTAATTACCCCTGCTCTGAGCATTTCAGCTATCAACTTCTCAACTTCTGCCTTCTGATAATGAGGACACTGATAGGGTCTGATATGAGGGATTCCAGCACCTTCCCTCAAATGTATAGCATGATCATAAGGCCTAGAATGGGGTAAGCCATCAATATCTTGAAAAACAAAATGATATTGTTGCAAAACTCCTTCTACTTCTCTAGGAATTGGTGCTTTCTGTCCATGGATAGCATCATAATGCAGCATTAAACTCTCTCCTTCCTCCAACAGAACTTGCATAAAGGCTCCTAAGGACAACTCAGCCTTGACTAAAGTAGGATCACCAGATATGGTGATGTTGGAATCACCCTGCTTAATAGATAGCCTCATCTTCCCAAAATCAGCCTTTACTTCACCTAGGCTAGCCAACCATTCTAAGCCTAGGACTATATCCACCCCCTTCAAAGCAAAAAGATAAAAATCTTGAGTTACCTCCAACTGTTGAAGGGTAAGTTTGAGTTGAGTGCACTTCCCTTGGCATTTTATGTGATGACCATCCCCTACCTCCACCATATAAGCCTTGGTAGCCTCTGTCAGAAGTTGTAAGTTGTTAACTAAGTCTTGTGAAATGAAATTGTGTGATGCCCCACAATCTATCATCACTACAACAGGTTGCTGCTTCACCACTCCTCTCATCTTCCAAAATCAGCCTTTACTTCACCTACGCTAGCTAACCATTCTAAGCCTAGGACTATATCCACCCCCTTCAAAGCAAAAAGATAAAAATCTTGAGTTACCTCCAACTGTTGAAGGGTGAGTTTGAGCTGAGTGCACTTCCCTTGGCATTTTATGTGATGACCATCCCCTACCTCCACCATATAAGCCTTGGTAGCCTCTGTCAGAAGTTGTAAGTTGTTAACCAAGTCTTGTGAAATGAAATTGTGTGATGCCCCACAATCTATCATCACTACAACAGGTTGCTGCTTCACCACTCCTCTCATCTTCCAAAATCAGCCTTTACTTCACCTAGGCTAGCCAACCATTCTAAGCCTAGGACTATATCCACCCCCTTCAAAGCAAAAAGATAAAAATCTTGAGTTACCTCTAACTGTTGAAGGGTGAGTTTGAGCTAAGTGCACTTCCCTTGGCATTTTATGTGATGACCATCCCCTACCTCCACCATATAAGCCTTGGTAGCCTCTGTCAGAAGTTGTAAGTTGTTAACCAAGTCTTGTGAAATGAAATTGTGTGATGCCCCACAATCTATCATCACTACAACAGGTTGCTGCTTCACCACTCCTCCCATCTTCCAAGATCTAGCAGTTTTGAGACCTGTCATGGAATATAGTGAGAGTTGCAGAGAGTTAAACTGCTGAACCTCCACTGTTTCTACTTCAGCTTCTTCATCCTCTTCCTCTCCATAGAGCAGAAGCATCCTCAGCTCTTTATTTTTGCACCTGTGATCCCTGGAATAGGGATCATCACATCTAAAACATAACCATTTCTCCCTTTTGTCCTTCATTTCAGCACTAGAAAGCCTCCTATAATCTTCTCTGAAACTGCTTGCCTCCTGGTTCACCTTGGATGGCCATAATGCACTTCCCACAAAAGAGGCTTCTTTTCTGTTGTTACTAGTGGTTGAAGAATCAACAGCTACAACTCTGTTTAAAGAATTTCCCTTGAAATAGCTACCTTGCCTCATACTACCTTGGTTTGTCTTCCTCATCACCACCATGTTCTTCTGTTCAATCAAGATGGCTTTATGAATGACTTCTTGTAAGGTTACCAATTCATACAGCCTTACCTCAACTCTTATATCCTCCTTCAACCCATTCAAGAAGACTCATTTGATGAAATCTGGGCTTATTTCCTTCAAAGCACCAACATACTTCTCAAATTCTTCCACATAAGATTCTACACTCCCTTCTTGCTTTAAAGAAAGTAAAAGTTCAAAGGGATTCTGAACCATGGCTGGTTGGAATCTCCTGACTACAGATATTTTAAAGTTGGCCCAAGTAGGTGAAGGGTTGCATCCCTCCCACCACTAGAACCAACTAAGAGCCTTCCCTTCTAAAGCTACTATGGTGGCTCTCATCTTTTCAGCTTCAAAAACTCCTCTAATGCTGAAATATCTCTCCAATTTCTGTACCCAACCATAAGCATCATCTCCCATAAAGACGGGAATTTCCAACTTCCTCCATCTATCCTGATTCATGTTGAACTGAGAGTTATTTAGGTCTGCATGACTCTCACTGCTCTCCTCCTCTCTGGATATCCCCAACTTCATAGCTATGGCAGCCATGAAATCCTCTGTTTTCTTAGTTCTGGCTTCATACAATTCTGGCCTAGCCCTCACCTCCTCCCTTTCCAACCTGAGTTCTTCCTTTTCTTGCAACCAGCTATCCATGTCTCTGGTTTGGCTTCTTGTTGATACCATAAAATTCCAGCAGCTTCGTGGTGTGTTGTGGCCCTTTCTCCCTTGCAGGCATCAAGATGGTGCTCTGATACCAGTGATAAACACAGGTATCTATAGAAAAGTAAACCAGAATCAATATGATTCTTGGCAGGGCTCTAAGAAATGATTTTATTGATAGAAAAAAAAGGAGATTACAAGTGTTTACACTCAAGGATCCCACGATCCAAGCCTAGTTGATTCCACAATCAGTGTGTTTACAAAATTGCCTGCCTTTTTCTATCTAACTGCTACTATTTAAGCTTTTCTAACCTGCCACTAACTGCCTAACTGATTCTAACTGCCACAGTTAGTTAGAATCAGTTATTTAACTTCCACACTCCTCTCTTCCCTCTTTTGTACATGTGGCTAATCTTCTGATTAGCTTTAGCCTTAATTCTATCATTAATCCTATCATTAAGACCAATTACTGAAGTCAGAAATTTTATTCAAGTTACCAAAGAGCTCATACATCAACTTTGAATACTCACCCCATCTTTCTTTCCATCTTTGTGATAGCTTCCTCAATAGCAGGTACGCTCTTCTTGAAGGCTAACCACTGTTCAGTAGATAAACTTATCCCTAAAATCAGCAGTAGAGACAATGGATGAGTTCAGTTTCAGAAGCCACATCTATACGAAGAGACATATACCATCTCAGAAGTAATGATCCTAAAGTTAATCAGGAGCCTCAAATACTCCAACTAATGCATATATGAATTAACCATCTACAGAAATTTTCATGTGATGATGAGACTGCCTTACCATAAACTAATAAACACGGTCAACAGCCAAAAAAACATAATTATATATGATTCAGACCCTGAAAATGTTCATTTATGAGTGTCAGGGGAATATAGCAACAACCAAGCCTTAACTCCACTAGATAGGGTGCGCTATATGGATTGAACGACGCCATAATGCTCTAAGTCATGGTCATTGGCAAAGCATTAGTCTCTATCTAAGCCTTTTTAATCATTTCACCAAAAGTTTTCTCGGTCTCTCTCTTCCTCTAGGAACTAGACTAACCTCCATTTGATTTATTCTCCATACAGGAACTTCTACCGGTCTCCTCCATACATGTCAAGGGAATATTACATATTTTAATAATGGCCGGGGAAAGTATTTGAGAGAAAATTTAGAGTATAACAGCACACTACACCAGAGCAGGAAATAATGCAACCAAACGAATTCTTGAGAGAAAATAAAGCATTTGAAAAATAAGAGTATAAAGTGATCACTCACCTTTAGGACCAGGAAGTTGTTTTCCATCTTTACAATAAAACTCTCTTATTGACACCAATGTTGACCCTTTAAAATTTCCAACGGACACATTCCTCCTGTTTGACAACTAAGATCAAACAAACAAAATCTAGTAAGACCAATGACTAGCAAAGTAATACATAAAATTTGAAAATTTAACAATATCACCAACTACAGTAGTTTACAAACTGGGGTTATTCTTCTTTACATCAATTTAGTGAAACATTAGCTTATATTATAGTCCAGCTTTCATTTGCTACATTCTAATATGGTAGTGAGGCAAATCAAAAAATGAATCTCTAAATACTACAAATAATAAGGTAAAGCCTTTTTCTTTTCTACAAATAAATCTTAATAAAAGGCTATACCAATTTGCAATATTAGCCATCTTCTTTAACCCTATAGTCGCTGTTAAATCATAGTCACCTGATATATGGTTCTCTTTGGTATGAGTATGAATATGTATATTATTACCCTAACTATTAATTATAAATAATTATTAATATATTTTAAAATATTTTATTTTAATTTTCTTTGATCTAATTCCTTGATGTTGATAAGTAGGGTTTCTATAGTTCCTTGATGTTGTAACATTATTCATGTAGAGAGATGCACAACACTAATTAGGCTTCATTTCTTTGTTCTTTCTTTACTTTCTTTAACTTAAATTGTAGTTGAAAAACTGGTTCTTCCTAATATGAAAATGAATGTGAGTAGTAATTATTGTAATATTAGGGATTGAATTCAATTGACCTGGCAAACAATGCGTTCTGAGTTCTCCTCCTTCATCTTCATATTCTTCTTCAAGTCCAGCATCTCTGAGGAATCTTGTACAACAATCGTGTTCATTGTAATTTCATTCGATTCCGGTGCCACCGTGTGGTTCTTGATTCCGTCGGCAACAGAAAGAAGATAAGACTCAATAACGGTTCGAACAAGTTGCTTCCGTTCGGGAAGAGAGAGATCAATTCCGAGTCGATCAGAGGCAGCAACTCGGATGGTGAACTCAGTTGAATCTTCCATATTCGATTGCTTCACTATCTCCAACACCGTTCTTTCAATTTTCGAACGTAGTTCTTCTTCCATTCTTTCACAAAACACAAAATAACCAAAATTAAAACCTACTTTATACTACTACTACTACAAGAGTGTGTATCAAATTTGGGGGGAAACTGAAATTTCGGATTTGCCACTCAACAATTTTAGTTCAACACTTAATGGAGAGGGTAGTATATATATATATATATATATATATATATATATATATATATATATATATATATATATATATATATATATATATATATATATATATATATATATATATATATGATGTTGGAATTTGGATCATCTGCTATACAGCCAGAGATCGAAACATGTATCATTTCAAAAATATTAATGGTTTAAATTTTTAATCATTTTCAATTAAGTTTTATTCTTTAATCTTTTAAATTTTCTGGACCTCATAATCCAGTACTGGACTGTCCAGTATTGGAGAGGATCCAGACCCGTGATGTCGACACATATTTTTCACTTTTTTCTAATTTTTTTTTAAAATCACTCTCTCACATTCCCAGGAGAGTCCAGTACTGGAGAGGAATCATTTGCCGACACTTGGAATTTAGTATTAAAAACTTTTATGCTTTATTTGGTTATAAAAGAGAAAATAAGAAGAAAGAAATATGCGAGAAAGAAAGAGGTGAGAAAGAGAAAGATGAGAAATATTGTAGATTTTTGTTATGTTTGGTATAAGAGAATAAGAAGAGAAAATGAATAGAAATAAATATTTTATTCGCTTACTCTTTTGTTTGATTGGATAGAAAATGAGAAGAGATAAATGATGTTATGATTAAAATGACAAAAGTGTCCCTAAAATAATGAAAATAGATGAAACAATATTGGTTTATTATTATTTTATAATTTTAAAATATATATTTTATTCTAATATCAATTAACTTTTTTAATTGATATTTTTTATATTCAAAAGAAACTTGTGTATATTAGTAGTATTTAAAATCAATAAGTAGAAAAAATAGAAATTGGAAGGGCATTTGTGACATTTTATCCAAAAAATTCTTCTTTACATTTTCTCACCAAAGGAAGAGAGAAAACATTTATGGTGGGTCCCACACTTTTTTTTTTCTTCTCTCTTTCTCTATTCCCAACCAAATGGTGGAAATATTCTCTTTCTCTTCAATCTCTCTCTTTCCTTTTTCTCTCCACTCTAACTCACCTATACCAAATAAAGGCTTAATAACCAAGGATATATTGCCATCAATCATGCTATATAAGGAATTAATTTATTTAGGATATAATTGTCTTTCCCAATTAATATTGTTCTCATAAACTAAATCTTTGACATTTTAACCTACCGAAAATCTTTGACATTTCAATTGAAAGAGCTTACATAACAAATATTTTTTAAACCTCTTTCATCTTATTAATAGATGTATAAGTACTCATTAGAAATTACACTTTCCTCTCTCTCCTTGCATTAGAATCCAAATATCATTCTTCATAAAATAGTTTTTTAAGCATAAAAGCTTGTAGGTTAATCAATTAAATCTTTTTACTAAGGATGACATCTTAATGATAAGATCATAAAATTACATACTTAATAATTCTCCCTCAAGGATCAGGTAGGGTATTCATGGGTAAGGTGGGTTTTCATTTGGTTGGAAAAATATCAGATTAGACTTTACCGTAAAAGATTGATCCTATATAGTCGGGGTGAGCATGATCATATTGGATCAAATAAAGCTTGTCCCTTACGTAGGGTCGGATAGGTAATAATCCCATATATATATGGTTTTTTTTTTATAAATCTTAACTTGTATACTTACTACTATAAAGTTATTTTCTTTTGGTACAAGGGTTACAAAATTTGCATTGTAATAATAGTAATATACATACATTCTATGGATAATCATCTACACCCATGTGTAACTTCACCTAAGGTTTATATACATGTTTAGTACTTTAAAAACAAAGGTGACTCTCATGAAACTTGTTCCTGAAGTGAAAAAATAAGTGTCTTGACACTTGAATCATATATTAAGTTTAAAATACACTTCAAGTGACTTAATTGACTTAGATTAGAACTTAATTGTATCTAGACAATGTAAACAACTTCTTCAATTTCCACATTCCTATCTTCACACTCAAACCAAGCACAACCTCTACAAGATAAGAATATTAAACCACAATTCAAATAGAGAAAGAATTGTCATCAACTACAAAACATGAAAGAATCATTAATGTTTTATGAAACAAATAAAAAGAATTGAAAGAACTAGGAAGTTATATTCCTTGGTCATGAAAAAACCAACCATTTAATATACATATGTAGTAAACATATGTACACTAGAAAGTAATGTACTGATATTTATTTATTGATTGCAGAATCCAACTCCATTATAAAAGGGAGCTGCATGCAATTTCATCGAGGCGTCGATCCATGATTTCGGAAACAGAATCCATAAATGTAGCTTCACTTGTGCCAGGAAGAACAGAATCTGTTGCTGCTTGAACTATTTCCTCAATCAAAGATTCCTTATTCAAGGATTCCCTGCACATGATGCTTCCGATGGCGAAAGGGGTCATTACTCTCGCTGCGCCTTTCTTCAACAGCATGGTTGATATTCGAAGGGTCCGGGCGCATTCAACTGGCAGATCCCACCCATGAAACTTCAAAAGCACAATATCTTCTTCGGCGTCCAATGAGTTTATGTACTCAATGGTCTTTGCAGAGTATGGCTGTCGAGCCTGTGGCCAGTAAAGCCATTCAAAGGTACAATCTTCAAACTGTTGGAGTGGCAAAAAAGTTAGATAATTGGCTTAAATGAAGGAAAAGCTATATGTAGTTGCTTGCTTATCAAACTTAAAGCTACATTATAATTTGACTTTTTTTCAAAAGAAGCTGTTTGGGGTTTAATTTGACTTTGTTTTCATTGGAAATTAAAAATGTTATTTTTACACAACTCAAACAAAACCAATAATCTTAAAATTGTTTTTCAACAAACATCCAAACATAAAGTTGATTGATTCCATTATAATCAATTATTGAAATAATCTATTTTTGCAGCTAACTAACCCAAGCACAAGTTACAAATCGAGTTTTATTTAATATATGATCTAGTGTTGGAACTCAATTAATCTGTCCTCCATAAAGAAAGTTAAGCAGCTATTACCAATTATAAAAAAAGCATTTCATATATGATATAGTATTAGAACTTTACTAATCTGTAGTCTATAAAGAAAATCAACCACCAATTTATCAATTACAGAAAACATTTAATATGTGATATAGTGTACAACTTCATTAATATGCATTCTATAAAAAATCAAGTTAAAAGTAAACAAAAGTCTAATACTTCACATCATGGAAACAATAAAAAACCAATCAAGAAAAATAGAGATCGCTAAAGAAAGGAAACAAAGTGGAACATAGAAACATCACCACATGCATTAACGGTTTAAAACACAACAAAGTGAGAATATCATAAAGTGCTTACACTTGTCGGCAAGCAGTATCCATGATCAATTGGAATCAGAACAGCGTGATCATTGCCCTCCTCCGCGCCGAGCAAAATATTCCCAGCATGCCTATCTGCATTTGCAAGACGTATGTCCAATACAGAAATTTTATGCACTTCCTTAACCATAAAAGCACCGGGGCCCATATCTTCACAGCTTCCATTATTTTGCACAAACATTTGCATAGATCCAATCTTAGCAGTCAAATCTCCCGGATGGTTAAATCCTTTATGCAAGCACTTAACCATAAGTGTTGGTGGAACGCCAGCAAAGCCCTTCCCATCACCAAATAGTGCACGGCGGCCACTCATCGGATGGTCCAAAATATAAGCTGCAACTTCTCTCAATGCTCCTTGACCAACTATAGTACCCTTTTTTAAGCCTTCACCATCTAATGACAAAGGCAAACCCCGAGGGTTATTCACAGCCATCGGCTCTTCATCAATAGGCTTAAAAACAGACACATACTTCTGCCCTGTTGAATCAAGCATAAAGTATGCTCCACCTGTTCCCTCCACTGATTGGATCGGATAGTTTCCTCTATCCACTCCATCATATGTAGAGTTTATCATATCCCGAATTGATGAAGCTACTTGGATTTTAGGGTTAACAATTACCGGCTCCAAAACGTAACCCCTATCAGGAGGCTTTCTCGGCACAACTTTTTTAACAGCGTCATACTTCCTTACAGTACCTTCTTTACCAACATCAATTTTTTTCTCATCATTCAACTCTGTTGCTACAATGGACAACTCCAGCGGTCTTCTCCGAACTTTTACAAGCCTTTTTCTAACAAAAAGATGCACCACTGCATCATTGTGTTTGCTGCAGATATCATCAATAAGCCTTTGGTCCTCAAGCCTTTCACCTTTACACACAAGTTCCTGCTCTTCGGTATCAGCAAAATCTTTCCCCCGTTTCGCAATCTGTTTTTTTATGTACCCAACATCCCT
Organism: Lupinus albus; assembly: GCA_009771035.1. Classification (NCBI taxonomy): domain Eukaryota; kingdom Viridiplantae; phylum Streptophyta; class Magnoliopsida; order Fabales; family Fabaceae; genus Lupinus; species Lupinus albus. The sequence goes on along the minus strand of CM020013.1, from coordinate 270,624 downwards.
ACCTCGTTCCACTTGAAATTTGAATTCCTTCCCACATGAAGTTTTCACATTGATGACCTGAAGATCTGAAAGTTTGATGACCAAATGCAAGACATTTCCATTCTTTATCCCGTAATCCTTGAGCAGCGAATCACTTCGGGCTAGTTCGCGGCCAGCATAAACCAACTTTTGCTTATTTGTTAAGAAAGGCAGGCTCTCATACCTTTGGATTTTGAATTTCACAGACTCAATGGTGTCACATTCCATAACTCGAATCGGGGTCAATGACCCCGAAAAGGAGAGATATATGGAAATGAATTTGTGTTCCAAAGACAAGCATGATAGCCATGATGGTGTATGGAATGGTTCAGTTGGAACAGGACTAAGAGTTTTGACACCAGCAGATAACATTTTCAGACACTATTGCTAGTGATTGATTTAGATAATCTAATGAATGGAAAAAACAATCAAAGACTAGAAATTTCACAACATAGCCATGCATTTGCTACAATTAAACTACTACCTAAGGTTACTATAATGATGATCAAATAAGCTTAAAATTGAAACATGAGCAACACATACAACAAAAAGGTACAATTTTGAAGGAAAAGATGAAAAGATTCACACCGCATGTACTAAATTCTCATATTTAGAACAAAAAAAAGAGATCAAATCAGAAATGGGTATGAATAAAAGACAGTGAATTCTTACCAGATGAGATTGCAAGTTTGAAGCTTTTACAGAAAAGTGGCAAGAAAAAGGTAATGGGTTGAATAGAATTAAGAAAAATGAGAGAGAGAGAGAGAGAGAGAGAGAGGGTATAGCTTATAAACGCGTGTAGCCGCCACACGTTGAACACAGACAAGTACAACAACACACTATCACAGATCACGTGTCTGAAAATTTGGGTTTGGATATCTTCATTAATCTAACTCATCCAATATATAAGTAGTAGCACCATTCTTAAAAGTTCTACAATCTATATACTATATAAGAAAATTAAGTCCTTGCCAAATTAGCTATGACATGTGTCATTACCATAATCACTCTTTTCCCTCCAAAAATCTTTCTTCATTTCTCCTCCAACATTGTCAATCTATACATATTCATTTCATTTAAGTTTCATCCTTATATTTGATATTTGATTATGTGTTTTTAAATAATTCAAAAATGTGAATAATATAATGTTTATTCATTGTTCTAAAAAGAGATGTGCAACTTTTCATGGAAGTTAACCTTATATATTCTTTTATCTTTTGAGTCAATTTTATGGTAAAAACAAAACTTTTTTGTTATCAAATTAAAATATATTGTGAATACAATTTTTTTATCTTATACTTTTATTGAATTTATTAATCATTACATATGTTATATATTTATTAAAAACTGACACCATAATTTTTTAATTATCTCTCAAATGTATCGTGTAAGTTAATTAAAGATAATAAAATGTCATAAATTCTAACTTTTTGTTTTGTTTTATTTTTACATATAGACAAACTTTTCAAGTATTAAAATGATCATTTATATGAATTGTGGATAATTATGTAATAATAACGGTTTTGGAGATAATTACTCTCGATATTTAAGAGTAATTAATGTGAACAATGAAAGATAAAAATTCATATAAAAATACATAATATAAAACAAACAATAAAGGAAAATTCATAAGGGAATAGAAACTACATAGGCAAATAATGACAATAAATTTTTTATACTATTGTAATTTGTAATCGAATAAGTGAATAAATATCGACAGCGTTGAATAAATATCGCCGATCAATTGCAAATTAATAACTAACAATTAATAATTACTTTGAATAAATACCGTCAACCATTAGGAAAGAAATAAAACTCGTGAACATTAAGGAATAGAAACACATATTGTCATTTAACGTGGTGCTTATGGGTGATATCGATGATGATATTCAAGCTAAAAAATAATGTATAGTAATCACTATATGCAAATTAGTATGCCTGCTTTATTTTTAAAAAAAAAATCTAAAAATTTAATTATAACGTCCCATTTCATATCTTTAAAATATTTTAATAGTTTTAATCCTAAATAATTTAGGTCTTCACTATTTTGAAGGAAAAAAAATCGAACTATATAATTACAACTTCCATATTTAAATAACCATTTATTAATAAATTCCACCTCTATCTATTAAAATATTATTTTCGAAATTGTCATACTAAATCATTAAACTCGTAAAGTATTAATCATTAAATTACTTATTAAAAAAATATGAAATAATAAATCAATTATACTAACAACTACTAAGAAATAATATCTTAAAAGTAAAATAAATTATAAACAAGTTACATTAAGAAATTATCACAATAAATCATAAAATTAAACAAATTCTTCATATGCACGTCCATATTAATAATGAACAATATAAATTTTTATTATATTTATTAGTTAGCCAAATATATAGACTATAGAACATGATTATCAATCAAGAAAGTACAAAAGTGTATGGGTAACATGTATTTTCTTAGCAATGCGAATGTAGGGATAACATGTGTGTTTTTAACTATACGAATGCACTGGTAACATGTGTCTTCTTAATGCACACGTAATATATGTATTTTAACCATGAAAATACACAAATAACGTGTGTTCGTAACCATATAAATGCATATGTAATGTATGTTCTGAATCATACGGTAAAAAAATACCGCCCGTGCAAATGCACGGGTCACTTGCTTGCTAGTTATATATACTATCATGTTCATATGTACTTGTCTCATTTATAATGTATAATGTGTATTTCTATGATAAATGAATATTATAAGTGGTATAAATATAAATTATATTAAGAAACTCTCATACATACAATATCCTCTTATCACTTTTATGATGAAAAATAGATCATTATTAATATATTTTTTAAGTATAATTTAGAGAGGGGGTAAATTAAGGTATAAGTTTATGAGAAAATATATATATTAGCAACGTAAGAGTTTTATACACTTCTAATTATAATATATTATTCATTTTCAATTATCATTAACTCCTTAAAAAAGAAAGAAGTAATACAAATGAATGGTAAATGATATATTGATATAAATTTTTATATTAATAATGCATATATATTACACTTTAAGTTTATAAGTGTTTATCTCATTCCCAAACTTAAACTTGTTTTTAATATAATAATTAAATAATTTATGGTTAAATAATTGAAAGAAAAATGTTTACATTTACGATGAATGAGTTTTATATATTGTCATTATATCATTCAACATTTATATTTAATCATCATTCACTCTTTAAATAAAAGTAATATAAATTCATTATGGATGATGTACTGAATATATATATAAATCTTTACACGGACAATGCATATATATTACACTCTAAATATGAATATAAATTTATATATTTTACTTAAACTCACATTTATTTCTCAACTTTTTGAAGAAAAAAAATTAGAGTATTCAAGTTTATCTATATATTATCGGAATTAAATTCATATATTTTACTATTTAATTTCAATATATATAAATAAATGAATATAATTTAAAAATAGAAAAATATTTTCTATGTAGATTTCGCCAACTTGGATAAGAATGGAGTTAAATATTATACATAAAATAAAATAAACTTATACCTAGACATATGCAATATATCATATATTTAGAAATTGGTATATTTATATGTTTTGTACTATCACTTATGACTAAATTTTAATTATAATTATAATTAAATTTTTGAGTATTGATTATTTTCACATAGATATGTCTTCATACAAATAATTCTCACAAATCAATTCATAATTGAAGATTGAGAATATCTTACGTGGACATTACTCAGAGGTATCTCTAACATTGCCATAAATATTTGAATACCTAAGAAATAATTCAATGCAACAGTTAAGAATACCTAAGAAACCCATAAATATTTGATTGGCTTATTATTTATTATTATTACTATTATGAAATAAAGGGCAAAACACAATTTTATTTTGAGTAAATATTGGGCAAAGAGAGCTTATAATGTTTGAAAAGAGAATATTGAAGGCACTCTTCGGCAATGAGGCTTATAGTTTTTGACTTATTCAATAAGCTACTAAATACATTATCTGTAAATGAAAATGGGATAAAATTTATAACTTTAAAAGATTAGCTTGTAGCGCTTTGAAACTTTATTTTTAGAAAGTTAACATGGAAAAACTTTTCAAAAACCATAAGAGCTTTAAATAATTTATGGCTCATTTTACCCCTTTAAAATTTACTAAATTACTTTAATTTCATCACACTATAATACTTACTAATAATATAAATACATTATAACATTATTTTAAAGGAATTGGAAGAACTGGTTCATAATTATATATCAATAACGAAAATGTAAGTTTTTTTATTGAGATTCCAATATAAGTTCAGGAACATCCAACCACACAAGAAAATTCATATTAAAGGTTATTTATCAAATTCCTAGTAGCAGATTAGATCAAAAACCAAAATAGATAGACTCCAAACAGTAAACTTTTGATATAGCTAAATATGTAACATTTATATAATCGATTAAGCAACATGAATATATATTAGAGTTATTATAATACTAGAAAACTACTTAATACATATGAATCATACTCGACAACCACCGTTAAATATATTGTAAATATATTGGTCAAAGTAGATAAATAGCTTCCCTTTTTTATAGCATTCTGTTATGCCTTTATTTAGTATATTGCTTCCTAGTTTGTAGCCTAAAGTCAAGCCTTTTGTTAGGCATATACGTTGTATATATTCTGACCAAATCAATGAGAATAGGGACGGGAAACATTCCTGATTCTAATATGATATCAGAGCCTGCTGAAGTGGTTTTGGACCGAGCAAACCTGCCTAGCGATGCTGAGGAGTATTGGACCGAGCCAATCCTTCATTTGGGAATGGACAAGGAGGAACAGGTCAGGTCGGATTATACCAGCCCCATGGAAATGGTTGATGCTGCTGCCATTGAGGAGGAGTGGTTCCACCTTGGCCACCAGAGAACTGCCCCCGACCACCACCTTTATCGTCGGTCGAGGACCGGCCTCCACCAGAACCTCCATACTTCCGACCACCCCCGTTGAATTGCTGCTAGTGGAGTAGGTTGAATAAGAGAAAAGGTAGTGTTGAAATAAACATAAAAATGTCCCAATTAGATTTGGATATGGATATGTGTTGGGGTTGCAATGGCCTAATACAACCTGTTTGATGGAGGGCAAAAGGTTTAGCAAAACAATGATGGATCGTAAGAGATTTGGGATTTATGGACTATGATCATTCAACTCCGAAACTCGTAATCTAAAAGAAACCTCAAAATACTCAGATCCCAAGAGCGGGATATAGTATATGAGGGCTTTAGCAAATGAGCTTCCTATTTCATATGTATTGGTATAACATTCTTTATGATGATTGTGAACACTCAATTTTGTCCGGCCCAAAATAGATTCTAAAAAAATGATAATAAATAGTAAATAAATTCAAAATTGTAATTTATAATACATTCATTTAAAAAGGAAACTAAACCTCCCACCCCCAACTTCTTCAGGTGCCTTAATGGGAAGATCCTCCCAAATTATACATTCACCATCTCTTATAACTTAAGCAAATCAACATTCAATCTCTCAAAAGGAAAAGAAATCAAATCATCATCAATTTAATAAAGGCAATCAAACAGGATTCCAAAAATATCACTAAATAAATATATTTAATATAACCAATCAATATAATCCCAAAAGGATGACACTAAGGATATGTAGATTAAGGATATTGATAAATTAAGCATAATCAGGCAGCAATAATGATTAGCATTAAGATGATAATCACCAATTATAAATAGAGCATCAAATAGTGGTATCAATAAGGCAACTAGAGATTCAAAGTGAAAACTAAGGCAATTAAGAGCATCAAAAACAACAATTTGGAATAGGAATATATCAACATAAAAGGGGAATAATTAGAGAAGCAATAAAGGTGATTGGATACAGATTAGAAATTGAAAAGGTTCTCATGAATCTCAATGATTACAAAAGGAAGTAAGCTATTTCAAAAAGAGAGGCATAAAAAATACCCACACTCATTTTTCACCCTAATCCAGATACCAACACCACATTAGACAGAATTTTTGGCAATCAATAAACACACTACACTCATCTATCTCTTCCATCTTTAATCTCCCTCATCATCTCTATACCTATACACATATACATACCATAGACCGACATAACCCCTTCCAGAAGAGCTTCTTACTTTTACCATTCGCCACACCCACGTTCCTGAATCTCCGAATCGACATTCCCAAATACACAACGCTTGTATTCATACATAAGCATATTCGATTTCCATAGAGAACATACACTTTTTCACAAGTAACCAAAGTACACTAGAAGAGATAACATACATCAGTCATGGATCGTATAATACACACAATCCTACATACACCCAATAGAGGAATTAGAAAAGGGAAAGGACTCAGTCATCACAACAAGCAGAATAATCCAAATTCAGTAATTCTAGCATATCCGAAAACAAGGCAAAAGGTAAAAGCATACTCAAGTAAGTCATTTATTCAAACCATTAAATAGCAATCCATTTTTGTGCATCCTGAATACCAAACAGTCACACATATTCAATGAAATTACCACTACTTATTTGATTTTCAACTATTGATCCAATGTCATATGCTTAGCACATGTATATGTGTTTTTATTGAGTTGTTTAGAAACAATTATGTCCAAATCAATTGATTCCATAGAGATGGATACTAACATTTGGCTAAAATAAAAATTAAAAGAAAATTTTCCTAGTGATACATGTATCAAATAATGCACTATCTTTATTCATTTTACCGAAATGTTTAAATAAAAATTATCTTATTAACTAAACGAATTTTAGTGGAATTTTTATAGTAAGGTTACGGTTCGAGTTGACTCTGACTTCTCTGAAAAGGGGAAGAAGGTGAGCGACCAATACCGATCTAAACTATTAATTTCATGCTAAAAGTGTTTTAGATAAAAATTATCTTATTAACTAAACGAATTTTAGTGGAATTTTTATAGTAAGGTTACGGTTCGAGTTGACTCTGACTTCTCTGAAAATGGGAAGAAGGTGAGCAACCAATACCGATCTAAACTATTAATTCAATGCTAAACTATTAATTCCTTATCAAAAGTACTTTAGGAAAATCATGTTTTACTTCAGCATGTTTTTAAAACTACCCAAACAATTTAATAATTTTTCAAACCAGAACTACGTAGCCTTGATTTCCCTATTGCACCTAGGGATACATAGGAGCAAGATGAACTCTTGTCAGGCACAACAATAAAAAATAAAACATTTCGCTTTAATTATTAAATTTTAATAAAGAATTTTTCAGGGTATAAAAGTCCATGTTATTAGCGAGGGTACCGTTTTAATACGGGCGGACGGGGTGCTAATACCTTCCCCAATCCGTAATCGACTCCCGAGCTCAGAATCTCTGTTCAAAGACCAAGTTCTCCAAATTGGGCATATAGAGAGTTTTCTACGTTTTATCCGCAAAAAACGTAGTGGCGACTCCAAAACAAATGGAAGAGGTAGAAATCGAGTTCGCCTCTCCCTAAGTCGCAGGGCCGGTCTTCCAACCGAAAATCGGGTCGCGACAGCTGGCGACTCCGCTGGGGAGAACCCATAAGAGAGTCAGGCCTAGAGCCGCTAATTACATGGACTCAAATACCCTTCTTTTATTTTATTGCTTTGATTCATTTGTTTTTATGTGTCATTTTATATATTTATTGATATGTGATTGATTATTTTAACAGCTTTCTTGGGATGGAAATTTATCCTTTTTACAAAAGATTTGTACGCTTCCTCACACACAAACACAATACACTCAAGTTGCACACACATATGCCCTAAACCCGGGTATTAGTGATTGTGATTTAAGATAGAAGGGACATCTGCTTTGCCGGTAAGTGACCTCGAGTCACATCTGGTATTAGCGGAATGGACCACCCAGATCGTTCCCGGTATCATGAACTATCGGCATGGAGGGCTCGATCCTTCTCGTTTCTAGCCCATGATATTTGGTTTCCTTTCTTTCGGGAATGGATGCGATCTGGTGACCTAGAAAGTCTAAGGCTTTTGTTGAGTCCACTTTAGATGAAATATATTCCCTCGCCGTAGGGTTATGACCTTTAGACTATCAAAAACCTTGTAAGTATACCTTTTTTTTAGGACACAAGAAGCATAACCTAAATTTTATCCATCATAATTTGGGACTTATGTCCCACATAAAAATGTTCATGCTTGAGTGTTGTAAGATGTCATTGCACTTAGATGTCCTTATGTCACAAGGACGGCTTAATCATATGATTCCCTACTATGGGCTAAGTGCCCTAGGGACAATTCTAACCATGGGCTATGTGCCCTAGGGGCAATTCTAATCCCTACCATGGGCTATGTGCCCTAGGGATAAATTCTATTCCCTACCATGGGCTAAGCACCCTAGGGATAAATTTTCCGATATCTGAATAAACTCGGGATTTTACCGTTTAACTCTGAGCATGCCTTAACAATATAATAAATGTCAAATCTATTATGACAATTTAATGTATTGTAAATTAAGGCCATATTCCCCTAATTAGGGTCTATCACGCCCTACGAGCGTACAAAATACATTTAGTGCATCGTGTACATGCATACCATTCATACATTCATCAGTACAACTCATTCAATCATTCATCGAAAACAAATCACCATCATAACATTCATACAAAATTATATATTATCAAAATTCAAAAATATCATTTACACATTCATACATGCATTCAAAAAGTGAAAAAATCCATCAATAGCACCTTCATCTATCCATACAAAAAAATATATATCATCATGCATTCATCTGCATATTACATAAAAAACAAACATTGCATTTCATGTAATAGTATGCCATGCATTTCATACATTACCTAAAATACAAAAAAAAAAAATCAATTCATGCGCTTCATATGCATTAAAAAAGATAAAGATATTTTGGCATTTTTCATGCATTGCATGTACAAAAAGTCATACCTCATACAACATGCATGTCATTCATCCATAAACAAAATAATCAGTGATCAAGTTCCTTTTCTAAAAGAGATTTGATAAAGACATATACATCAGTTCTTAGCATTATAGCAGTACCCTGCTACCCAAACTTACTTGGAAAAGTAAGAACATCTTGTAATTAATAGATGCAATCTAGGTCTGAAACCTCGAGTTTCTTCTGAAATTGTCATTGTTGCAAGCGACCTTGTGGGGTACGCTCCCAAGACAACAAATGCAGGACAAGCTGTTTATTGGATAATGCTAAGAAACGATCTAGATGCAATCTTGGTCTGAAGCCTTGTGTTTCGTCTTAGATTGTCATCAACGCAGGAGAATCTATGGTGGTACGCCTCATAGTAATCAAATGCAGGATGAAATGTCTAATTATACCAACATCTCTCGATGAAAAAGACAAATTGCATCATTATTCCAATTTCTCTCAATAGAAAAGGACTTGTGTTTCTTCCTAAAAGTCACTTTCAAAACCAAAAAAAAAAAATCATTCATATCATTATAACATTTAATAATCATTTCATAAACATCGAACATATTTCTTAAAAATGAGTCATTTCTAATATGATCAAAAATGACTTGTTACCCAGATATATTCATTATTCCTCTAAAGCACCCATACCTCAAGCGATTTTAAGATTGAATGATGGCAGACCAAGAAGTAAATAAGTCAGAGGTGGCAGAGCTCAGGGAACAAATGACCGAAATGATGAATATGATCTTAGTCATGCAAGAGATGAAAGCTAGTACGGATAATCATTCAACCTCTCACATGAGACAACAAACCACCAAAGCTTACAAAAGAAGCAGCACCCCTGTTCACAACGCTATGGAGAAGGAGAAGGAAGATATGAACAAGTGGGATTCAATTAAAGAAAGATTGAAAGTTGTGGAAGGGGCTAATTATCATGACATAAAAAATATATTTGAGACATGTCTGGTGTCTGATGTAGTTTTGCCACCCAAGTTCAAGGTTCCAGAATTCGACAAATATGATGGGACAACTTGTCCCAAAAGCCATTTGCATATGTATGCCAGGAAAATGTCGATGTACCATGACAATGACAAGCTATTGATCCATTGCTTCCAGGAAAGTCTGGTAGGAATTGCTATCACTTGGTATATCCACTTGGAGAAAGAAAAGGTGAAAATTTTTCTTGATCTTTCTGATGCCTTTATCAAGCAATATAAGTACAATGAGGACTCTGCTCCCGACAGAACTCAGCTACAGAACATGTCCATAAGGCAGAGCGAGTCTTTCAAAGAATATGCTCAAAGGTGGAGGGGAGTCACCTCACAAGTCTTACCTCGCCTAGAGGAAGACGAGCAACTTGCCATTTTCATCAACACTCTCCAGAACCCATATTTTGATCGTATGATAGGGAATGTAACTCCAAATTTTAATGCCTTGATTAAGGTGGGAAGTACAATTGAGCATAGTTTGAAAAGTGGGAAAATAGTAGGCAATCAGCTAAGTGCAAATGAAGGCAAGAGTTTATCCAGCATGATAAAGGAGGAATGGGAAACAAATTTCTTGGATGATGGGCAGAAATACAAGAAGCCCAAACACCGTCATCAAAACCCATACTTCAAAGCCTCATACGCTTATCAAACTTCATATCCATACATTCCCTTCCCATACCATATACCCTCACAATTTCCAAAACACGGCCCAAACACAAACCCAAATACACGTTCCTCAACAGACCCAAAACAATTACCAAAGCATAAACACAAATTACGCCCAAAGAAATCGATACTTTGACCCTATTCCAATATCTTATGTTGAACTCTTTGACCAACTTCAAGACCAAGGAATGTTAACTCCAGTGGAAGGAAAGGTTTTTGAGCCACCTTATCCTAAATGGTATGATCCTGCTGCTAGTTGCGCATATCATTACAACATTGCAGGACATTCCATAGAAAACTGCAGAGACCTCAAATACAAGGTACAAGAACTGATAGATTCCAAGTTGTTGGATTTCAGGCCGGCAATAGAAAAACGTTGAGGGAAACCCTCTGCCTAACCAATAAAGACAACAAAGTTGACAGTGTATTTTGTTTGCAACCCCTATTACTCTCCCCAAGGCTCTAGTGTCATGAAATAATGGGGCACCCATGTTATTGTATCATAAATAAAAGTTTATTTTCTCATGCACATCTTCTTAATGATTACATACTATTGCATTGATCATGCAAATTATCATCTCAACACTTTATACCACAAATCTCATTAAAAAAAAACAAAAAAACAAAAAGTGAAACCAAATTAATTCATGCATTAATATGAGATACTCGACTCAATAATTTGAATGAAATGGAGGATGATGCAAATGTAAAATCCATAATGGTGCAGATCCTTAGGCAAATCTTTTCTAATGACACAATGCATCCTTGAAAAATTAAACACAAAGAAGATATCCCTAGTCACCCAATTTGAGCCTTAGACTTTATGAAAGGAGATTTCTTCTAAATGACCCACAAAATATCAATAATCTTGGGTAGGATAGTTGTTCAATTGTTTTCCTTGACATTCAACTATTAAAGAAAAAGAAATACACTATATTTACACCATTTTCCATATCTAACCCGAGGAGTGAAAACCCAAAAAGGTCAAACAAAAATGTTTAGTGGTCAAAGTGCGAAATAAAAAAAAACAAAAGCAAAAATGCAAACAAGTCCGCTGAGATTTCAAAATAAAAATCAGCAAAAGTCAGGTCAAATAAAATGCACCATCAATGACAACCAAAAGGACAATTCAAACTTCTCTCAAGAAAATTATCGCCTAAATATTAGGCTTTCACCTCTCACATCACAAAGAATCCAACAAAATCTTAGTACTTGAATGTCATGATAGAAAACTATTGAAATAGGACAATGAAGAAAGGAGAATGTAGAAAGGGGTATGGGAAATACTTATTTGAGCCTATATCATTTTTCTTGGAAACCCTTAGTCAGGCCAAGATACAAGCTTAAAAGACCTTGTTGAGGAATCGATTTGCCTAACATATGCACTTGAGCGGAGAAACGCTGACTCCAATAAATCTCATTAAGTTTTGATAAGACTATCTCACTTTTAATGCATCGGAATAAATCCAAACATCTTACAATCACCACCATCACATCAACACAAAAAAAATCAAATTTACATGATCAATGTTTTTAGTATTCGTTTTTAAAGAGTTGTGCATTAGAACACACGACACGTGAAAATCAAAGGAGGGTGCAATAAATCAAGAGAAATGATGACAGTTAGTCCAAACTGGGGCAGTTTTGAAGAGATTCTCTTGATTAAGCCCACAATTGAATATATGAAGAGTAAGATGGAATCCAACACATGAAACTGGGGCAAGGCTGAAGTTGTTCATCATGGATTAGTCCAAAATCCCTCAACTAACCAGAATCAAGATCTTGTGCTCTCGCCTTTAAACTCGAAGGGTGACTAATGCTTTCATGCACTTTTGATTGTTACTTTAGGGTGTAAAAAAAAAATCGTCAAGACAAAAAAGCAAAAAAAACAAAACAAACAAAAAGTATAAAAAAGAGTGTTTGGTTGAAAACCCTCAAGGGCGACCTGAGAAAAGGAAAGCGATGTTAAGTCGAAAACCTTCAACGGCGACTTAGTATCATAATAAAAAGAGAGAATTCCCGACAGCTATCTACGCTAGGTACTCTGTGCAAAAGTTAGGGAAAGAAACGAACACCTCAAGTGAAAACTCATTAATGCTCATCTGCAACCATGCAAACTAGAGCGAACATTCAAAGCCTGAGTCATAACCTATGTTTGAAAGGATTCCCCACAAGTCTATGATAAAGATATTGGGGCAATTTATTGGAGATCATACTCTTCCAATAAATTCTTAAAGATACTGGGGCAATTTATTGGAGCTCTTTCTCTTCCTATAAATTATTAAATAAGACACTGGGGCAGTTCCTCAAAGGACCAAGGTGATCTCAGAAAGAAATCAACTCAACAATGGCTCTGCCAACCAAAGACAGAAAAAAGATATTGAAATACAAAGTTGTGAGGGTGCTAAAGAGCAATTATGAAGAAAAAATGAATCAAATTTTCTTTCAAAACCAATTTATCAAAAGATGAATGTAATTTTGTTCAAATCATCAAATGATTGTGGTTCTTACACCACTTCTTTACACAAACATAACCAAAATTCATACAAAACTTCACCTGACAAACATACTCTACTTTCAATCATTGTGCATCCCACATGACATACATACATATCACAAATTCAAATCAATGCATACAAATGCATATAGGAGTTTCATGCATCACATAGCATACTCTCATACATTCGTATATACAAAACATATATCATATTCTCGCCTTCAAAGGATAACAATCAAATTTTTAAAGAAAAAACATTGTCGGACCCAGACGCCGAAATGTTATGACGTTGCTAGACTCAGACGCTAGAACGTTTTTAAAAGAGAAAAAAACATTGTCGGACTCAGACGCCAAAATGTTATGACGTTGCTAGACTCAGACGCTAGAACGTTTTTAAAAGAAAAAAAAACATTGTCGGACTCAAACGCCGAAATGTTATGACGTTGCTAGACTCAGACGCTAGAACGTTCTAAAAAGAAAAAAACATTGTCGGACTCAGACGCCGAAATGTTATGACGTTGCTAGACTCAGACGCTAGAACGCTCTAAAATAAAAAAAAAATTGTCGGACCCAGACGCCGAAATGTTATGACGTTGCTAGACTCAGACGCTAGAACGTTCTCAAAAGAAAAACATTTTCGGTCTCAGACGCCGAAATGTTATGACGTTGCTAGACTCAGACGCTAGAACGCTCTAAAATAAATAAAAAAAACATTGACGGGCCCTGACGCCGAAAAGTTATGACGTTGCTAGACTCAGACGCTAGAACACTCTAAAAAAAACATTGTCGGACTCAGACGCCGAAATGTTATGACGTTGCTGGACTCAGACGCCAGAACGTTCTTTAAACAAACATCAAATTTGTTTTTCTGTCTCGAGCCACTGAGAGCTCGCAAATTTATTTTTCTGTCTCGAGCCACTGAGAGCTCGTAAATTTATTTACTATCTTGAGCCACTGAGTGCTCACATAATTACTTTACTATCTTGAGCCACTGAGTGCTCTTGAGCCACTGAGTGCTCTCGAGCCACTGAGTGCTCGCATGATTACTTTATTGTCTTGAGCCACTGAGTGCTCGCATAATTACTTTATTGTCTTGAGCCACTAAATGCTCCAATATTTATTGTCTTGAGCCACTGAGTGCTCGTATAATTACTTTACTGTCTTGAGCCACTAAATGCTCGCATAATTACATTATTGTCTTGAGTCATTGAGTGCTCGCATAATTACTTTATTGTCTTGAGCCACTGAATGCTCGCATATTTATTGTCTTGAGCCACTGAGTGCTCTCGAGCCACTGAGTGCTCGCATAATTACTTTACTGTCTTGAGCCACTGAGTGCTCTTGAGCCACTGAGTGCTCGCATATTTACTTTACTGTCTTGAGTCACTGAGTGCTCTCGAGCCATTAAGTACTCGCATATTTACTTTACTGTCTTGAGCCACTGAGTGCTCTTGAGCCACTGAGTGCTCTCGAGCCACTGAGTGCTCGCATATTTACTTTATTGTCTTGAGCCACTGAGTGCTCTCGAGCCATTGAGTGCTCGCATAATTACTTTATTGTCTTGAGCCACTGAGTGCTCTCGAGCCACTGAGTGCTCGCATATTTACTTTACTATCTTGAGCCACTGAGTGCTCTCGAGCCACTAAGTGCTCGCATATTTACTTTACTGTCTTGAGCCACTGAGTGCTCTCGAGCCACTGAGTGCTCGCATATTTACTTTACTGTCTTGAGCCACTGAGTGCTCACATATTTATTTTATTGTCTTGAGCCACTGAGTGCTCGCATAATTACTTTATTGTCTTGAGCCACTGAGTGCTCTCGAGCCACTAAGTGCTCGCATAATTACTTTATTGTCTTGAACCACTGAGTGCTCGCATAATTACTCTATTGTCTTGAGCCACGGAGTGCTCGCATAATTACTCTATTGTCTTGAGCCACTGAGTGCTCGCGTATTTATTTAATTTTCTTGAGCCATTGAGTGCTCGCATAATTACTTTATTGTCTTGAGCCACTGAGTGCTCTCGAGCCACTTAGTTCTCGCATAATTACTTTATTGTCTTGAGCCACTAAGTGCTCTCGAGCCACTAATTGCTCGCAAATTTATTTCATTATCTTGAGCAACTGAGTGCTCACGAAATTATTTAATCATCTCGAGTCCGAAATGCTCGCAAATTTAGTTTATGATCTAGAGTGACACATGTATTCATACATTCTTGTTCTAACTGTTGCATTGGGTCCATTGTCTAGGCCTCAACAAAATTCATGTTCATTTCTTTACTAGTTACTTACAATGATAGCATACAAACTTCAGTTTACTTGCTTTCAAGTAAGCAACAAGTAAAGAGGGGCAGCTGTGAACACTCAATTTTGTCCGGCCCAAAATAGATTCTAAAAAAATGATAATAAATAGTAAATAAATTCAAAATTGTAATTTATAATACATTCATTTAAAAAGGAAACTAAACCTCCCACCCCCAACTTCTTCAGGTGCCTTAATGGGAAGATCCTCCCAAATTATACATTCACCATCTCTTATAACTTAAGCAAATCAACATTCAATCTCTCAAAAGGAAAAGAAATCAAATCATCATCAATTTAATAAAGGCAATCAAACAGGATTCCAAAAATATCACTAAATAAATATATTTAATATAACCAATCAATATAATCCCAAAAGGATGACACTAAGGATATGTAGATTAAGGATATTGATAAATTAAGCATAATCAGGCAGCAATAATGATTAGCATTAAGATGATAATCACCAATTATAAATAGAGCATCAAATAGTGGTATCAATAAGGCAACTAGAGATTCAAAGTGAAAACTAAGGCAATTAAGAGCATCAAAAACAACAATTTGGAATAGGAATATATCAACATAAAAGGGGAATAATTAGAGAAGCAATAAAGGTGATTGGATACAGATTAGAAATTGAAAAGGTTCTCATGAATCTCAATCATTACAAAAGGAAGTAAGCTATTTCAAAAAGAGAGGCATAAAAAATACCCACACTCATTTTTCACCCTAATCCAGATACCAACACCACATTAGACAGAATTTTTGGCAATCAATAAACACACTACACTCATCTATCTCTTCAATCTTTAATCTCCCTCATCATCTCTATACCTATACACATATACATACCATAGACCGACATAACCCCTTCCAGAAGAGCTTCTTACTTTTACCATTCGCCACACCCACGTTCCTGAATCTCCGAATCGACATTCCCAAATACACAACGCTTGTATTCATACATAAGCATATTCGATTTCCATAGAGAACATACACTTTTTCACAAGTAACCAAAGTACACTAGAAGAGATAACATACATCAGTCATGGATCGTATAATACACACAATCCTACATACACCCAATAGAGGAATTAGAAAAGGGAAAGGACTCAGTCATCACAACAAGCAGAATAATCCAAATTCAGTAATTCTAGCATATCCGAAAACAAGGCAAAAGGTAAAAGCATACTCAAGTAAGTCATTTATTCAAACCATTAAATAGCAATACATTTTTGTGCATCCTGAATACCAAACAGTCACACATATTCAATGAAATTACCACTACTTATTTGATTTTCAACTATTGATCCAATGTCATATGCTTAGCACATGTATATGTGTTTTTATTGAGTTGTTTAGAAACAATTATGTCCAAATCAATTGATTCCATAGAGATGGATACTAACATTTGGCTAAAATAAAAATTAAAAGAAAATTTTCCTAGTGATACATGTATCAAATAATGCACTATCTTTATTCATTTTACCGAAATGTTTAAATAAAAATTATCTTATTAACTAAACGAATTTTAGTGGAATTTTTATAGTAAGGTTATGGTTCGAGTTGACTCTGACTTCTCTGAAAAGGGGAAGAAGGTGAGCGACCAATACCGATCTAAACTATTAATTTCATGCTAAAAGTGTTTTAGATAAAAATTATCTTATTAACTAAACGAATTTTAGTGGAATTTTTATAGTAAGGTTACGGTTCGAGTTGACTCTGACTTCTCTGAAAATGGGAAGAAGGTGAGCAACCAATATCGATCTAAACTATTAATTCCATGCTAAACTATTAATTCCTTATCAAAAGTACTTTAGGAAAATCATATTTTACTTCAGCATGTTTTTAAAACTACCCAAACAATTTAATAATTTTTCAAACCAGAACTACGTAGCCTTGATTTCCCTATTGCACCTAGGGATACATAGGAGCAAGATGAACTCTTGTCAGGCACAACAATAAAAAATAAAACATTTCGCTTTAATTATTAAATTTTAATAAAGAATTTTTCAGGGTATAAAAGTCCATGTTATTAGCGAGGGTACCGTTTTAATACGGGCGGACGGGGTGCTAATACCTTCCCCAATCCGTAATCGACTACCGAGCTCAGAATCTCTGTTCAAAGACCAAGTTCTCCAAATTGGGCATATAGAGAGTTTTCTACGTTTTATCCGCAAAAAACGTAGTGGCGACTCCAAAACAAATGGAAGAGGTAGAAATCGAGTTTGCCTCTCCCTAAGTCGCAGGGCCGGTCTTCCAACCGAAAATCGGGTCGCGACAATGATAATAACATTTTGTGGGCAAGAGAGTATGGGAGATTATCATCATGAAGAATATCAGGTCAATACATAAGAAGCACATTTGCTAAAGCTCTTGTTCATTGTTTCCCGCTATTGGGATCTGAGTATTTTGAGGTTTCTTTCAGATTACAAGTTTTAGAGTTGAATGACCACATTCCTGAATCCCAAATCTCTTAGGATTCGTCGCTGTTTTGCTAAACCTTTTTGCCCTCCATCAAACAAGTGGTGATGGGCCTTGCAACCCCAACACATATTCATCCAAATCCAATTGGTTTGTTTATGAAGAAACAAGAATGAGGTTGAGAAAGAAGAAAATGAAACAA
Organism: Lupinus albus; assembly: GCA_009771035.1. Classification (NCBI taxonomy): domain Eukaryota; kingdom Viridiplantae; phylum Streptophyta; class Magnoliopsida; order Fabales; family Fabaceae; genus Lupinus; species Lupinus albus. Next base: position 252,514 of record CM020013.1, on the reverse strand, counting down.
CTAGCACAGTTTTTTTCACAAGTGAGGGATAACTTAAAAATGTGTAATTGAAGAACAATATGACAATCATATATATATATATATATATATATATATATATATATATACAAAAGGAGAGTCGTGTTAATCAATGCTACTCCAAAATTCAATGTGAAAATAAAACTCTTTTCACACTTTGCAATCCACATGGGTATTCAAATAAACACTAAGTTGTTACTATAAAATGATACAGCCTATTCATTTTTAAGTGGCAATGTGTAATTAAGAACACATATTAATTACATTTCAAGATAATGTACATAGTATACATTTATTTATGTGTTTTGTTGGTAAAAGAAAAGAACAAGAATAAGGAGTTTCCTTCTATGATATTTTTTCCCAAAATAGGTAGTGAGCAAATAAAATTAAAAGTGTAACCTATAAAGAAAAAAGATCATCTATTGTATCTTTTCACAATGTAAAGTCCACATGTCTATTGTCTCTATACTTTTAATATCATTCTGATGTATGATGATTCTGTAAACTTTTAATATCATCTTTATTTTGATTTGAAGATAATAATAAGAAACCAACATTTATGAGCAACGTACAATTACTTACTTTTCTATTACAAAAAATTATATTACCTATCACTTCACTCATATTTTACTGTTATTAATATTGTATCGATCATCAAACCGATAGGGATACTAGTAAAGTGATATAGTGGTTTAACTGATGGTTCACTAATTAAACCGCATACTGGTAAAGCTAGATATACATATATAATATATTAACATTAATATTGAAAAATCAATAATTAATTTTAATTTCATTAAAAAATTAATTTTAAATAAAAATCGATCGGTATGACCAGTACGGTTCAATTGAAAATCGGCTGGTATGACCAGTTTTACCGATTTTGGCCGGTTCTTACCGGTATAATTATTGTAACATACCGGTATTGGGATTGGTTTACCGGTTCAACTAGCCGACACGAAACAGTTTTAATAACTATGCTAATTACTCACATATGGAACAAAATATAGACAAATCCAAAGTGTAAAAGATAATATTTATTCATTATTTTTGGTTCCTTACATAAGGTGTTAAACATCAAAATCTTCCATTAATGACTTCTGGTTCATATTTTAGATGATAAGGGTAGTTTAGGAATATTCCATTATTGTAATGGGTTTTTGGGTATTTTACCTTTTTTCCTTTTCTCCCATTTTCAGTTGCAATTACTAAACTGTCTTTCTGTTTTTAGTTTTCAGTTAGGTAGTTTAGTTAGGTTGCTTCTATAAATAGCTTGTATCTTCTTCTTCCAAGATCATCAATAATAATCAAGATGCATTTATTTTCTTACTTCTTCGTGTGTTTCTCTCAAGCTAAGATGGTATCAGAGCATACAATGCTCTGATTCGTCTTCTTGCTTCTTGCCTTAATTCTTTCACGCTTCTGCCTTTGCTCAACCTTCTTTCTCCTTTTCTTCTATTCCTTGATTGATTCTTTCTCCTACTGCTATCCTCTTTTACTTCCTATGGCGAATCAGATGTATACAAACTTCAACACAAATCTTTCCAACCCATTATTCCTACACTCAAGTGAGAATCCAGCCCTGGTTTTAGTGACCCCTCTTTTGAATGGCAAGAACTACCATTCTTGGGCCAGAGCAATGAGAATGAGCCTCGAGTCTAAAAACAAGATTGAATTTCTTGATGGCACCATCATTCAACCACTTCCAGATGACATCTTATATGGACCATGGAAGAGATGCAATAATATGGTCCTCTCTTGGATCAGACATTCTGTTGAAGAATCTATAGTCAAATCTATCCTTTGGTTTGACACTGCTATGGAGGTATGGAAAGACTTAAGGGACAGATTTTCTCAAAGTGACATGTTCAAGGTGGCTGAACTTCAAGAAGAATTCTATCATTTGCACCAAGGTAATCTCACTATCTCAGAATTTTATACAGAACTTAAAACTATATGGGATGAGATAGAAACCTATAGACCAACAAGAAAATGTAAGTGTGTCATCCCTTGTCCTTGTGGTATTGTTGAAGACCTTACCAACCATAAGGAACAGAACTATGTCATTAGATTTCTAAAGGGTCTGAATGACCAATACAACCAACCAAGATCCCACATAATGATGATGGAGCCCCTTCCAAACATCATCAAGCATTTTTCTTTACTTGTTCAACAAGAAAGACAAATGAATACAAATGTCCCACCTACCTTAGATCCTGACCCTAAAGCTCTCACCTTCAATTCATAGCAAAATAAGAGTATCAATATAGGGTCCATTTCACAAAACTACAGAGGCAAAGGAAACCAATATAATAGAGGTAGTGGTGGAAGGTTTAATGGCCAAAACAGACAACAGAACGGTTACTACACCTATTGTGATAGAACCAATCATACCATAGAAACTTGTGTCTTGAAACATGGCTACCCCCTGGTTACCAATCAAATAGACCAAGAATGGTCAATCATGCTACAGGTTTTCCCCTGGACACCTCTGCTCAATTATCTTCAAATCAATCCCTCCAAGACAGTGCCCAAAGTCAGACATCAACCAAGAGCTTTATTGATGAACAATACCAAGGAATCATGGATCTTTTGACTCAGAATAAACAAGATGCTACTCATGCATTTGGATCAGCTATGCACATCAATACTAACACCAATGATTCAAGTATTCTTCTTTCACAATGGCTTCTAGACACGGGCTACTGATCATATCAGTTCTAAGCTTGATTTTTTCTCTTTTATTCAAAACATTAGCCCTATACTTATAACTTTGCCTACTGGTGACAATGTCACTACCACACTTTCTGGCACTATCATTTTATCCCCTACCATTACTTTAGTCAATGTTCTGTATGTGCCTAGATTCCATGTTAATCTCATTTCAGCAGCCAAATTAATGCAGACTCTTAAATGCCACTTGATTTTCATCCAAGAAAATTGTGTCATTGTGCAGAATGCTTCAAGGAAGATGATTGGTTCAGCTAAGCTTCAACATGGCTTATTCCAAATCACTCTTCCAACACTTGCAACATTCTCTATTCAAGTTTCTGCACAAACACAACCGTCAAACATTTTATGGCATTTAAGACTAGGACATATTTCCTCTACTGTTATCAATTTGATTGCTAAACAATTTCCTTCTATTTTACCTTGTAATAATGGCTTACCTTCCTGTGATTCTTGTCACTTTGCAAAACAGAAAAAATTACCCTTTAATAAAAGTCATACTTCTTCTACTAAACCCTTTGATTTACTTCATGCTGATATTTGGGGACCCACTCCCTCAATGTATGGACATAAATTCTTTCTTACATTGGTTGATGAATATAATAGATTTACTTGGGTGATCATGCTTACTAATAAAGGTGAAACTAAACATCACATTATCAATTGTATCACTTATGTTACAACACAATTTCATACTACTCTTAAAACTCTTAGAACATACAATGGAGTTGAGTTTATTATGCCAATTTTTTTTGCTTCTAAGGGCATTATTCATCAAACCACTTGCATTGAAACACCACAACAAAATTGTGTGGTGGAAAGAAAACATCAACATATTTTAACTATTGCTAGATCCCTTTATTTTCAATCTCATTTACCTCAAAAATTATGGAATTTTTCTGTTTCCTTTACTTTCAAACAAAACTCCTTATCAATTGTTATATAACATATTGCCTACTTATGATCACCTTCGGGTTTTTGGATGTCTTACCTATGCTAGCACAATCTTGGCTCACAGAACTAAGTTTTCTACTAGAGTTAGGAAGTGTGCCTTCATTGGATACAAGGAAGGCACAAAAGGATATATCATTTATGACTTAACTTCTCATTCTATTTTTCTTTCAAGAAATGTCGCTTTTGAAAGTCACTACAAAGCTGCTCTTCGGGTTCTTCACTATCTCAAAGGAGCACCATCTCAGGGGACTCTTCTTTTCCTCTAAATCTCTTATTTCCTTTTTTGCTTTCTCTGACTCTGATTGGGCTTCTTGCCTTGATTCCAGGAAATCAATTTCAAGATTTTGCATTTTCATGGGCCCAACTCTAATCTTCTGGAAGACAAAGAAACAACAAACTGTAAGCAAATCCTCTTTAGAAGCTAAGTACAAAGCACTTGGAACCTTGGTTTGTGAGCTTCAATGGCTTCAATATCTTCTCCACGACCTTGACATCATGACATCTGCTCCCATTCCCGTTTTATGTGACAACAAATCAACTATCTACCTCTCTCACAGTCCAGTTTTCCACGAACGCACCAAACATATAGAGATTGACTGTCATGTTGTTAGGGAAAAGATTCAACAAAAATTGGTCCATCTCCTTCATATCAAGTCAGCAGACCAATTAGCAGATGCTTTTACCAAGCCATTACACCCTTCGACTTTTAGACAGTTTGTATTCAAGTAGGGATTATGTAATCTACATTCTCCAACTTGAGGGAGGCTATTAAACATCAAAATCTTCCATTAATGGCTTCTGGTTCATATTTTAGATGATAAAGATAGTTTAGGAATATTCCATTATTGTAATGGGTTTTTTTGGTATTTTACCCTTTTTCTTTTACTCCCCTTTTAAGTTGCAACTCCTAAATTGTCTTTCTGTTTTTAGCTTTTAGTTAGGTTGTTTCTATAAATAGCTTGTATCTTCTTCTTCCAAGATCATCAACAATAATCACGGGGCATTTATTTTTTTACTTCTTCATGTGGTTCTCTCAAGCTAAGATAATGTATCAATAATTTTATGTAAATATTGTTTAAATCACCTTTACACTATGTTATAAGCAATAAAAAATAAAAAAATGTTTAAAATATATTATCTGAATTTGTCTCCACAATATACTATATTTTGTTAACTTAGTTACATTTATTAGACTTATTTGTTTAAAATATTATACTCGTCTCAATCGCATGGATAGTCAATGTAATGTATACATATAAATTACGAGTGTTTATGTAAGTGTATAAAATGAATAGATAATTTGTATAATTTTACTAAAATCATATGAGATGAGTGTGATTTACTCTTCTTCTTTTTATGGGAACTTTTCTATTACACTTGTTTGCTCCCCATCTTATCCTATAGATAGAACAATGAAATTAAGTTTTCAGAGAATTTTGCTGACCTTTTCACCAACTTATTAAAAATAATAATAAATAAAAAACAAACTTTACTAACATATATGTACCAAAAGACTGTACAAATTATAAACACCATAAGAAATTAGTTCTTTGCTTGTAGAAGAAGAAACGTTATTACTTAGCACTAAAAATAGATTATTTAAAATAAATATATAATCAAAATATACAAAAGTTATTATTTTAAGTTAATCACTTTAATTTTGTATTACTAATTGTCCACATGTTAATAAGTTTTAAAATATTGTGTGGCTCTAAGTTAAGGCATACAACTTAAAATTTAAACATATGTTTGGGACCACTCTTATAAAATAACTGAAATAAGAGCAATAGAAAAATGGGAAGGAGAAATGAGAGGAAATGGAAATAAGAGAAAAGGGAGAAATTAAGTTATATTTTTTTGGTGGGGGTGCTTAGAATACTATATTAATCCTATTTATAGAAGAATATATAGAGTACTAATTCTATTTTAAGTTAAAATCGGAATAAACATAGAATATAATAATAATAATAATAATAAATATGATAATCATCCATTAAAAGATAAATACAAAAGATAAACAGCACTCCCTATTGGGTGACCATTACACAAAGAATATGTATCATTAATTAAAACATTATTAAGAAGCAAATTTTCTTGTATCATTAAAAAGAATACCTTATTTTTTTGTACTATCAAAGTATTATTTCACTTTTTAGGTAAGAAACAAATCTCTTTCGATATGTATTATTGACCATCAACAAATATCGTTTTTTGTTCATCCTAGAGATCTAACATGAACTTATATCACTATACAATATTCTTATTGGTGTTGTCATTAAGTGGAATAAAACTATGTTGAGAAATATTTATGGGATGAAGACTAATATTTTGCAACTCATGTGAAGAAAGTGACTTCATGTATGCTTTTATAAGTTGTATGTCATAACACACCAAAGTATCTACATGTGCATAATCCATCAATCTAGTTATTATAGTTCAATGTATTTATATAAAATCACCAGGAAGTTAAGCTTCAACTTGCTCTTCTAAGTGCACAATCACTTTTGAGAATGAGTTATAATAAAACATGGCTATTGCCACCTACCTAAGTGCACAATCACTTATTAAAACACGGCTAAAAATGCACAATCATTTATTTATGTGTTGTTGTAGTTACAATTAGTTCTACTGTTTTTTTAATTTGTAATCTTACAACCTAAGGCAAACTACTTTGCTGTTGTATTAATTTGCTCTATGAAAAATTAAAAACCTCAAAATAGTCCGAAAAATATTAAATGTGAGTGAAAATCACAAAATGATTCCGCAAAATATCAATTTAAGGACTAGCTTGAACTTTTTTCGAATGAAATTGGTATACATTAAGGACTAAAATGAATTTTCACTCTAAAATCAATAAGAGTTCAAACATTTGGCCTATCATACTAAAATAACAATGATACTTTTATTCATCAATATTTCCATCACATGATTTCAATAATTCAATTATAGAGTTCAAACTTCTTGCTTATTGTATTAGAAAACAGTGATATATCTACTATTCATTAATATCTCCATCACAAAATTTCAATTATAAAAATTAGATTAAGTATCAAGTCAACCAACAACAAAAAAAGCACTAATTCCTGGCAAATTATTAAGTCTATACAAATGACCCAAATTAATTGACAATGTCATTGTAAATGGTGTTAAAAATACTGAGAAAAAAATTTAGAAACTGTCTTTAATCATGTAATTGAGAATATCAAAATTTCCTAACTGAATTTGTTACATTGAAGGTGTGCCTCTGTAACCCAAACTCACTGCAAAGAACCTGCATAGTAAACAAGATAACTGGCATGAATACTTTTCTACATAAACTCCAATATCATTTTAATTCACATCAACATGAACACTTCAATGTGCCAACTACATTATAACTCAATGTGCCTAAGTGTGTCCTAGACAGAACACTGTGGACTAGTTCCAACAACCAAATCAATTAAGTTTAGCTACACTTTTAAGTCCAAAAATATGCACTTTTTAGCGGATTTCAAATAGGTCCCTGAACTTTTTTTGGAGAAACTGAAATATGGCAAATTTCTATGCATTCATGGACCCAATTGCAACAAAAAAGGTTTAGGGACCTGTTTGAATTTTTTCATTTAAAAGTAGAGGGACCTACAAAGTAATTTGAATGATGAATAAAAAGCTATAGTTTTTGTTAGTGAGAGGACCTGAACCTGAAGAAAAGGCTCCAGTCATCCACCTCCATGTACAGGATCTGCAAGTTTTTATGAGTCAATATGATAAAGTCAGCCAAATCCAATTGCAATGATAAAAGCACTTCATTGATGCAAATAGTCTCTTCAAATTATATAAATGGCTTTTCTTTTAATGTGAGCATGCTTTGTTTAGATAAATAAAGAATACTTTCCAAAATTGTAACTTCAAAAAGAAGAAGGATTTAGAAGTTGAATACCTAACATTCCTGAAGGTATTGCAGCCACATAGCTGCAGGAAAACATGGAATTGAGTTCCAAAGATGATTAAAGCACCACATCTCCTTTTGTATGTGAAATTATGAAATATCTCTCTTCATTACCAGCAGTAATTCTGTTACTATTTCTCATTAGTAACAATAAGAACGGAGTTAAGCAGTAGCTATACAATCTTTACCAGAAGACAAGTTGATGGACTTTGGAACCGCATCATTTCCTCTAATTACGCGGTTATAAACAGCTTTAAACGACTGAGAGCTGTTGGGTCTAGTAAGCAAACTTATCGGCATTCTCAAAGAATGCTTCCGGTTTCTTCTTCCCCTGATCAAAATGCTGACAGTTTTCCCACCATCCATGTTCTTTTCAATTTTGCTAGCACTTTCACTCAAGCTGATGTTATGATTTGCCATGTTCCCAGCATTTTCAGACACATGAAAACTGGGATTACCATTTTCCTTTACGATTTCTGGATGAACTTTACCAAACTCATGTTCACTAGTCTCTGACTCGAGAACTTTCACCTCTTCGTTAGATTCCCTGACATCGTTCGCTTCCTCCGGAAGAACCAATGTTGAACCTGGAATTTGAGAAACATTACACTGTTCTTGTGGCTGCAACATGGGATCCGGGATTGATTCAAGAACAGGTGCTGGAAGAGAAAATTCTACAGGATGGCACCCCTGCCAGACAGCGTTAGGAGCAAACTTAGGTACTGTTTGGTTCATATTACATTGCCATGCAAAATGATTGGCATGAAATGCACTGGTGGTAACCGGAAAGTTGGTGGTTAGTATTGATTGAGGTTGAGTGAAAGCAGGATACATAAATGGCAATGGTTGTATCATGTTTGGTGTTGCCGGAGGTGAAGGGTATTCATGGTGAGGAGAGGAACACATTGGGGTAACTGCAGGTAACAAAGTAGCAGGTCCACGGTGAACATTCATATTTATTGGCCAGGGATAAATGGTTGGACCAGAAGGAAGAGTTACGTTCATGGAAACTGGTGCAGGACGTGCAATACCTGGCGATGGGTTGAATGGAGCTGCAGACGCAGACAACTTCTTACTCGATGGAGATATACTGACCCGTAAATCATCACCTTCTTGTGAGATGATATTTGTATCACTATTAGGTATTTCAAAACTGCAAGATGCACTTGTATCAAGTTCTAGTTTGTGAGAATCCACAGGATCCTCCACTGCATCAATCATTATGATATTATCAGCAGCTTCATGACCCTCAACATCCCCAGATTCAAGCCCCTTAGCACTCTCAATATTATCTTGTGCAGCATCAGCAAACTGTGTTTCTTCTCTTTTCTCAGAAAAATCTTTGTCCTTCTGTTCAAATATATTGTTTACTTCTTCTAGGGTTGGGTTAGAGTTAGCATGTGCTTCAATATCTTCCTCTTCATGTTTTGCAACACCACGGTCATTACTACCAGGAATCTCACTTTGGGGATTATAGACCTGCAACTTGGAGATTGTCCCAGGAGGAGCCAATGCTACTTCCTTATATGAAGGAGATTTTCCAAGACTAACCACAGAAGTCTTTACAAGATTAACATCATTTGATGAAGAATTTGGACTGAGTTCTGCCGAGTTAGAACTAAATAGGTGATCTACGATTTTTGATGTATCCTTTGCAGTAGTATCTGTAACTGCAGAAACGGACTTGACCCTGTACATAACAGCTTTGACTACTTTCCTCCCAAATTTAGAGCCCTGGGCTACGTTTACTGTATGATTATCACTTGAACTCCCATGGGATATTGTTCGCTTCTTCGAAAAGTAATACCTACCATTCTGATTAGTACTCCTTACAGAAGGATGGTCTGTGTCAGACTCCACATTCTTTTTCTGGTAAGAAACTTTGTTAATTGTTGCTCGTCTTTGCTTCCGTTGCTGGCCATATGAACCGGAAGACTTTGGTCGTTGAACTGGTTGCCATCCATCCTCTTCATCAGCATGTGCCTCAGACGAGTTAACCCAAATATGTTGTTTTTCATCTGAGGTCTTTTCTAAAATAGGCTGTTCTGAATCAGGCACAGAGTTGGTCTCCTGCTCAGCATTTGCACAAACTCCTGGTACAGGTATATGTATCTCCTCATCTGAAGTCTCTTTTGGAGTTTCTTTCGAAGACTCATCAGAACTTGCTGAGCCATTGTTCTGGTTAGATTTCGTCCTCACCTGCAAAATAATTGACTTTTTTAAAATGGAATTATATGACATAGGTTAAGGATGCATAGAAGTGGCCGCATAAATAGCCAATTATACGATAATATACAAATGTGAAGGTTTGTGTAATAACAGTTGACAATAAAAATGAGACTCCACTAGGTATTTGGTCTCCATATTTCAGTTTTGCATTCTTCCTATAGATTGAATTAGAAAAGAAGAACTTTCCATGTTGATTGGTTTTTTTTATTCTTACACCACTGTCAGAAAAAATGCCCGAGCCAAACTCATCGACAATATCAGAAAATCTATATCAGTATACAGTTGGCAGTAATTAGAAAATTCTACTATAAATGTTTTATGCCAAGATCTCAAACTAATGAGTTAAAATTAAGATCAGTAAACCTGGCATACCTTTGCTAACTGACTTCTTCTCTTTACTGCCACATCTCTTCCTTTGGCATCATGATTAGGATTAATGTAATCAAGCAGATCTGACACACTGAGAAACCCCATGGGAATATAAGAAATCAGTACAAATTTTCTACAATAAAATGTATGATAGATATATGCACACCGAAAGACATAGTTCGACAGTTAAAAAATGACTGGCCAAGCCTGTCTAAGTCCATATATCTTTCAGTTGCCGGGAGGGGGGGGGGGGGGGGGGGGGGGGGATCAAACAAATGCAAATGAAATGATAAACATTGTAAGGAAAAACTTTCTGTAGTCTTAACACAATTTAGGACAAAAACATCTTACAGTACCTAATAGCTCTACTAAGAAAAGAAATAAAACTTCAAATAATGAGGAAATGGAAGCCAAGTATGAGACGATGAGTACAAAAAAATGTAGAAGGAAAGACCATCATGCAGCAAATGTTTTAATATCATTGTCACGACTCTCGATTTCAAGCATCATAAATAAGAGTTTACTATACCTTAGGTGGCCTTTGCTAGCTATTGATGCATCAGGCTTTCGAGCACCGCTACGTGCAGCCTCTTGCTGTTCAAATGCTTTGGACTCGAAATACTCAAGCCATGCAGCAGCATCCTGTGGCATTTAGCACAAAAGTTTAGATTATGCAAAACAGTAATGACTCTTTATGAGATAATTAATGGTGGACTTGCACTCAATAACTCAACCATTACTTCTAACAGTATTTTGCACACCATTTAAGAGTTCAATCTACCAACTACATTACAAAATTATGATATATTATTTTTGACACTTTAAATGTGGCGATATACCTGTGTACGCAAGTCATCAAGGCCAAGTTTTGCCCGCAGAATTTTCAAAGTTGTTTGCTCATGCTGCACACTCAAAGGATATGCTTCCATCAATGAAAGTGCTATTGCTATTGCATGATAACTCGCAGCCGTCTGCACAGATAAAGTCGAAGGAATAAGAATATTTTAAAATGCAGATATGAGAAGTGTTGTTTGATAAATAATATTTAAACCAGTCTGCAGGATGTGATCTTTATAGAAGCTGTGTTTTTAAGGACAGCACATTATTTTGGCATTATTTATTAGTTCATTTAAATTGTAAGAATAAGTAGTAAAACTTGTCTACGTACAGAATATTTAAACAATTTCCATTGAGATTCATGAATTTTAAGCCTACAATTTAGCACAGACTTTTTATGCAACAATCAGTAGAGAATACAAGTGTAAAACATTGCACAAGGCGGATCACTCAAAATTAAACAAACTTCACAGTTTATTGAAATCAAGAAGTAAAATGAAGAGAGTAAAACCTGAATATGATCTGGACCAAGTAATCTTTTGTTGCACTTCAAAGCTTTGTGAAGATATCTGAGAGCAACATGCACATTTCCCAGACCTTCCTCCATCATAGCAACGTTAATATATGTTGCGGCAGTGTTTGGGTGAGATGGGCCACATGTTAGATGCAGAAGATATAGAGCACGTTTTACATACCTGGTTAATGATAGTTGCAGAACAGAGTAGATAAATAAAATTTGGAACAAAAATTCAAAAAAAGTGAAATCCATATCATTTTTTGTGCTGAATATCAAATTGGCCACTTTCTCATAACACCTTTTCTCTCCTAATAAATTATTCTTTTCAATTATTTTATTAAAAAAGGATAGTTACTCATATCAGGTCAAAAACCAAACTGTAATTTAATTATGAAAATTCCAGGTATTTTATAAATCATCACTAAACTGCAAAGAGAAAAACATACTTTAGAGCCAGCTCTGTATGTTGAAGTCTATAATAGAAAACTGCAAGATCCCCATAACTCTTCATAGTATCTGGATGATCCAGACCTAACTCTCTTTCATTGATATCCAGAGCTTTTTGTTGATAAATTGTAGCCTGTGATCAGAATAAACAACTTAATAAATATAGATCAAATTTGCAAACTTGACTAAAAGAAAGGGAGATTTAGAAATTTTTAAAATTTTGACATAGATGAAAACAACTATAGCTATTAGCTGGTATAAGCAAAAGTATTTATTGGTGAAACTAATGACTTGTATCTCATAAATTATGATAGCTTAGAATGTCATTGCTTATATTTATCTCATATATATAACAGAGAGAGAGAGAGAGAATAAAACCTGGTTGAAATCTCCAGTATGATATAAGACTACAGCAAGTAAGCTGTATGCTCCCGCTGTCATTCGATGATAGGGACCACAAACCGCTACCAACTTGGCAAGAGCCTATCACCAATAAATTATTGCAGTCATAATAGATTACCAAAATACATTAGCTATTGATGCAAATTGTCAGTAGTTCATAGATTTTTCAGCAAAGGGCTCTTGAGATGGATACCTTCGTCCCATACGTAACTGCATCTTCAAGCTTTCCCTTGTCTAAAGCTGTTTTTGATGACTCGAGGAGCTGCCTTCCATCTGCAGATGAGCATGCTGCTTGCTGCAAAGGATTAGAATGTGCATTAGATACAATGTTTTGACCTATTTAATAAGCTTCAAGACATTATACTAGATAACATATAATTGTATTGCTTTGTTTATTACCTTGTGAACTGGGACCAAGCTGACTATATCAGATTTGTGGAAAGGAATAGGAGAATCCATGTCAATGTCCCTTGGAACAAGCTCGATGCCAACCTAAAATAGAAGATGAGACATGACAGTGAAACACAAACTGTCAATAAACAACCAAGCCTTATTGAAACTAAGTGTGGTCGACTACATCGTGTGATAGGATTTCTAATTTAGTATTCAACTGTGCACGATCCTAGTCATAGATTCATTAAGCCACACCTACCCTCAATCCTTCTAAGCAGTCTCCCTTTATGTCTTCAACCTCTCTTTAGAAGTGCATCATCTTTTTCAATATCACCATTTTACAAGCACAAGTAGATAATTTATACTTTAAAGAAACAAAGAGACAGCATATCTTGGACAATTTAACTATCATAAATTTCTATCTTGAATTTATTACAGTTGACGGAAAGAAGAGTAAAGGAGAAAAATAGGTTTATTTAATTCATGACAAAGGTCACATACATGCCCTATTAGCAATACTTTGTTATGAGATGATGAATCCAATTATATATCAAAAGGCCATCAAAGAAGCAATTCATCATGCAAACTTGTTTTTTTTTCCTACCAACAAATAACAATTACAAACCATTTCAACTTCTGAGAAATGCCACAATACACAAGAAAATCCAGTTAACCTACACGATATATATCACAGTCATCATTTAATTGTGACGATGAACCATAAAATTTAGCCTGGCGTGCCCTTAGAATATGGAAATATGACAAACATGCAATTATGCAAATGTATGACTTCATTGCTATGCAATCTACAAACAAAAACACACCACAATCATAAATTGTGGATTTTATGGCCTAGTTCCAATACCTTGTGACATAACCCACGTAAAATTGCAAACTTCCTCACATCATTGTAATTCAAGTTGCTAACATCCCAATCAAATCGCTTCTTCAGAAACACCTCTAGCCATTTCCACACAAGGGGATGTGTTTTGCACGGTTTATCTGATTCTCTATTTTCAGGAACACCAAGCAGCAAATTCAATGCACCAGCTATGGTTGTAGACACTTTCTCCTTGTCAACAACTGCAATCACAGCCTGCAGGATGTGCTTGAAAGCTCGAACTATCATCTCATGAATACAAAGTGATTGCACATGTGATAGCTTTTCAGATAGCTTGACCTATAAAGAAAAATAAAAGTCAAACATCACACAACATGGAAAAGCCCTTGTAAATTGTAAGCCTAGGACAGAAAATCCTTCTTCCTTTGAAATTTAGACCTTCTCAATAATGAGAAGAAACTTTTATACCAATAGTATGAGAAAGTGATATAATTTGTGGTGAACTCTGATTAAAATGCTTTGTTTCATAGTCATATTTCCAAAGCTAGTAATTGTATTGCGTGAGATGTTTATAAAATAACAATAACTTCCATGTAATGATTTGGGAGTGTAGAGATTCAACAGTAAAAAGGAGCATAAAAACCTTCCCTTTATGGATATAATTATCACTATTTATTATAACTACATAATCTGAATAAGACAAGTTTAGAGCACTGACAACTTGTCCAAGAGAACGTATACGTAGACCCCTAGTATGCATAAAATCGGTTAGGGTGCGGCCATCAACAGGCGAGAGTTCCAATGAGCCAAAATCTGCTACCTGTATTACAAATAATATGAGGACAGGAATCATCGTAATATTATTAACTGGATGGCATTACAGAAAACTAAGCAAGTAAAAGGCTGTCATTACCAGCTTTGGAAGAGCAACATCAAAGTAATATTTCTGAGACAGGTCAATGAGATCTTGAATTGACTGATAATGAAAAAAAAAGTAGATTAAGTCAGATGTTGGATGAATTAGTTTGGTCCAAATAATATGAAAACAAGGAGATACTTGTATAGACTACAAACAAATTACCTTGCAGTGAAGTCCAGTTCCAGATTCTTTTAGTCGGGTAAACGCTGCTTCAGATAACATCCCCTTCAGCACAAGCTCATTTTCTGCTGTGGTAGTTTCATATTGAGATTCTGCTGAAAGCAGTGAAGCAGTTTCAGCCTCCCCATTAACACACACATGATGGGGTTTGGAGTTTTCAGATGCCGATTTAGGATCAGTTAGATCGGATTTAATTTTATTATTTTTTAGGGCTTTTAGGTGTTTCCCTAGCCCCTCAACCTTCATTTCATTCTTAGCCTTATCCAAAGATGGTTTCTTGTCTTTTTCAGTGTTGTTTTGATCTTGCAAATGTTGTAACCAGCAGGCTCCAAGTTCCCATCTAATGAAATTGTCCAAACCTGTTTCCTCTTCCTCAAGCTTAGAAAGGCTTTCATTAATCAGCCTCTCCACAAAAGCATGGGAGGCTCCAAGCTCTTCATTCTCAAGCGTTTGTATCTCAGTCACTGATCTATTGTTCTCTGACTGTGTTGTGTTGAGAAGTAATCTCAGACTGCAAGGAACAATAAAGTAATTACAGATCCTACAATCAAAGAAAGCTACAACAGAAGCGATGAAGTAAAAACAGATAAACTAGAATTAAGATTTATAACTGAAAATAGCTCCCCAAAATAAGCTAGCAACAAAACAGATAAACTAGAAAAGAATAGACATATAAACATCAATCTAGTACAGAAACAAATATGGAACTTCATAAAAACGAAGCATAAAAACAAACTTATTTCAATCAACACATTCTAAACACAGTGGCAAATCTTACAAAAACTGGATTAGATTCAAATTCTACATCTTGATATTTAAGAAACAACACCACAACCATGGTTTGATCTCTTTCATCATGTTGTAGCTTACGATAATAAAATAATAAGCAACTATCAAAGGGGGGGGAGAAAGAGAGAGAACATTATTCATTATAGTGCAACATTGAATGGTTTAGGCCTACCTGTTAATGTTGAGTGCATTGGCGCCACCCTCTGGCTGATCAAGAAATTCAGTATTTTGATAAGATGGACAGTCCATTTCTCCACACTCAACTTTCACAACAGCCACATAGCCACAATATCTCACGTTAATAACACCTAAAGTGGTAGTATCCTGCATGCAGAATTTCGAACATTCATGAGTTACGCGAGGGAATAAAAGTGACACTAGAGCACAAAATTTACTGCTCTTATTCTGTATAGAAATTATCATACATGGGCTGCAGTGTTCTCATCAGCAGTAATTCCTTTCAACAGATTTCGAGCTACTAGCTCCTTTAGATTTACTCCTGTGGCTTCAACTCCATCAATTTTAGTATCAACTTTAGAACTTGCAACAGTAGCATCTTTCATGACTTTGATACTCATTTGACCGACTCTCTCGGTGTAAAGAATGCCATTTTCTGAGACCAGACAGTTTATGTCTGGCTCTCCCATAACATGTTTAACAGCATTAATAGCTCTGAAAATGGCAACATCGACGAATAGGCCGTGAAGAAGGAATGCTTTTCTATCACGAACTTGTCTTTCTTCTGATGTCTTGCAAGGCATAGATGCAATAAATGAAAATTCGTTGGCCCAAGGAATCAGATCAAACTCCCCATCTCTTCCAAAACCACCACCATTTCCTCCCCAATTTGCATCCTCCACAGGAAGAGGAGGAAAAAATGATGGTGATTGTGCCACAACCGGAGGAACAAGCCATGTGTTGGCTCTTAATCCATAGGGGATATTCCCAAACTGAAGAGACAACAAAAGGGACACAATAGAGCACTAATAAGTACAAGAAAAATGTTGATCATTGGGAGGGCAAACAAATTATTAACCTGTTCTATTATGATTCATTCACTAGTAGCTATACATTATGAATAAAGAAAAGTAAACAAAACAGAAGTTGTCCAATACCTTGTTACGTTCCGAAAATGCTTTCAAGAGATCATCATAAGCCTGAAAATTTTGATAAATAGAATTCGTAAGAAGCGTGGACATTGCTCCTTCTTGAGGTGCCAGAGTGTGCAACATGCTTCCAACACAGAACAGACATGGTTGGGACACTCAGGTGACATCCCAAAACGGATTGCCAAGTGAAGGACATGGACAATAATAAAGTTGAAAGCTATATATGGTTCATAACTTTTGGGTTAGACATGAATGTATTGAATCTAGGAAGACTAGATCCCTTCTTAAATTTTGGGTTGTACATGAATGTATTTTAGATTAAAGCTATATTGTTACTCTTGTTTTGGAAATGTTTTTAACAAGCCAGAGTGATTACATCGTTACCTGATGCCTCTTAGAACTTTTAAGTGAGAATCATTAAAGGGGGAAAGTAAAGCTGAACAAGTAACTATATAAATCCCGAAGTTGTTTCTGAATTCAGGTCTAGTGTCAAGTTACTCAACAACAACAACAACAATCAAACCTTACTCTCACTAGGTTTCATCGTCCTTTTGCCATGGTATGCATTTAATAAAATAAAATTTTGAGCAAGTTAAAAAATTAAATTTTTCATGTTAGTCATTTAATTTTTTTAACTTGGTCATAAATATGTATGCTGTGTCCTTGTTTTTTGTTGTTGTTGTAATTCAGACATTGTCCATTGCCTAAAACAAACATATATGCAAGGATAAACACTTACAACATCAAAAGGTCTACTAAGCTGTCTCAACAGATCAACGAGAGTATGAGAGAGAATCCTCTGTTTTCCAACACTGTAGAATCCCTTTCTGCATGCTTCAATATGTACCACTTTCCCATTACACAACTTCACCTGACCATAAGCAATATTTGCCATCACTTCAATTTATCTTTTAAGGTTAAAGCATCTTTATATTCATGATAATTGGTTTCATCTCTATTCCTGAATCTATAAAATTTCAATTTACTCACTAAATATATGTACAATTATTTTCAATGTGGTCTTCTTGATTTATTATTGTTACAGCATCAACAACAGCCAAACATTATTATTATTTCAAAACCATTGGAGTTAAAGTTCAGGGACCAAATTGGAAATAGTTGTCACATATAGTAACCAAATATATTCTTTCTTATTCTCACAGTCACATAACATAGAGTAAGCATCATATCCATTAAAGGAGAGAAAAGTCATGTTTTTACTAAAATAATAATGGATAAAAATGTCATTACAAATGTTAACAGAATGATATATTTTTCATTATATTTTGGATTTTTGTTTTCTTTTCACAGCATTTCATTTTCCTCTTCATAATTGGAGAGGAGTCTTGCTTCATAACATATCATACTGGTTTCATCATAAAGAAAGTCATATAAAATTAATATAAATAGTTAACCTGTATGAATGTTAATCACTACATATCCTATGTTAATCCCTATATAGTAGTCATTCTAATTTTAATCCTTATACATGTCAACCATTCCCAATGATTAAACTCGAATATAACATAGTGAACCAAAATGAAAATAATTATGCATATAGGTACTGATTTGAAAATGTTTGATGTATAAGGATTAATAGTTTAAATTCAGAAACAAAATTAGAAAAGAAGTATTGATTTACATCAAGGGAGAAGAAATGATCCTCGTTTGATATCTCCTGAACTTGTCGTTTCACTGTTTTCTTTATATCTGCCAAAATTTCATTTATCAAATCACCGAAACAGAAAGAAAAAAACAGAGAAGTGATTCAGAGAGAGAGAGAGAGAGATGAAGAGTACATTGGAGTGGTGGAGTGAGATGAGAAAGAGAGAAAAACTCGTAGAAGCTTCCAAGCTTAGGGCACGAGTGACTTATCTCACAGTCTCCGTCAACAACCTCGGCCGGAGACTTGGTGGCGGTGATGGTGGTGGTGACAATATTCTCCGGCGCCGGAGAAGGGCCATAGATGGTGGTGCAGGCGACGATGTCGAGGAGGCGTCTGACGTGGCACACTGCTCCGTCTTCATCGTAATCCTCTGAATTCGAAAATGGAAGATGAGAAAAACGACATCGTATTGATATAATTAATATATAATTGATTATTAATTAATGATTAAATAAAATACCTTCCAGCAAAGTGAGGGTGCATGGCTTCAGTGCGGACACGTCCACAGTATCCTTCAAATGTGGCCCTCTCACCTAATATTTATATTAATATAATAATAATCCAACAAACTATTATCACAAAACATAAACTATTATTGCTGTAAACTTACATAATCTTATACTAACTAGTATAATAACAGATATTTTTTAATAATTAAAATTCCATTAAAAAATATAGCTAAGTGTGCAATGCACTTGGAACCAGAATGTAAAACACTTTCAACATATAGACAATATATTAACCATGTGTAATAAATATTCATACTAACAATGCATAAATATTATATTATTTATTGTTGAGTTGTGTTAGAAATAAAATGAGAGTATATATATTTTGTTTGAAAGATAATGATAGTTAATTTATAAGTATGAGATGATATAATGAATAAATAATAAATCCTAAAATTAATTTGGTTTGAAGAATCCATACCTCATGTGATAGGGAAAAATTGGTGACATAACAAGTCTCTGTATTTGCAGATAAAAGCCGACGAATGTCTATCATTCTGTCCGTTGATATTCCCTGCTAATATTAATATTTATAATTTATTATTTTTATTTAAGAGTTAATATTTTAAAAAGACTTATAAGGGATAAGTTCAATTTGATTTCCTTGAAATAGATTTTTACATATTTTGTCAAGATGCTAAAAGTTGCTGTCATCTTCAAATTAAACATTTTACAACCACACACACATATGCGTATCATTGCCAAATACAAATAATAAGCCAGAAAATAAGGTAGGTCTAATTTTGAATATTTGGCTTTACAATTTTGTATTCTTGCTATAGAGTGCAAAACTACTATTAGTTGCTATAATAATTCAAACTAATAAACCAATTTCAAAGTAAGTGAACTAATACTTGACATTCATTTTATTATATTTTATTTTGAGACATAGATCTTCAAAATAATTAGAATTTTTCTAACAAAAATCTATCTAATTCATTAACATGCTAAAAAATTAAAAGCTTAATTTCTATGAATAATACTTGTCGGGAAGGTCGAATACTCTACTACATATTTAACAAAAGAATGCATGGTGGTTGACACATGTTAATGATAATAATAAAAGCAAATTTAAAAGAATAAAGTTTATATTTTGAATTGTTCACAAATAAAAAAAAGAAACAAACCTTGAGAATAACATGAGTTTCATCAGGGAGGTTCACAGTGATATCAATGACAACAGGAAGAACTGCATAATTACTGTCATGTCAG
Source organism: Lupinus albus (assembly GCA_009771035.1). Classification (NCBI taxonomy): domain Eukaryota; kingdom Viridiplantae; phylum Streptophyta; class Magnoliopsida; order Fabales; family Fabaceae; genus Lupinus; species Lupinus albus. Next base: position 232,465 of record CM020013.1, on the reverse strand, counting down.
AATATGATTCAACTAACATAGTTCTATTCTATGTTATGTTTGGTTTATAACAAAATACAAGATTAAAATGTTTTACTTTTGGTTAATGAACCAAAGAGAATAATAGAATCAGATATTTTCACTTGTTCTATGTGTGAATCAAATGGTACCTAAATGTTTATATGAAAATTGAATCATAAGATAAGATAAGAATTATGTTACCCTTCTCTTCCTTCTTCTTCTTCTCTCCCTTGGACTTTCCACGGTTGTTGTTTCTTGGTGCCATTTTCAAATTCTCTGGAATTCAATCAACTGAACTTGAAGCTTTCAAACACAATATTCATAGAACAAATTATAGTTATAAGGACAGGACTATATATATATATATATACACATACATGTGGCTCCAAGTATACATCAATTATTTTTTATCTACAAGTAAGTATTAATTAACTCCAAGGTTAAATTTAAAAAAAACATGAGAAAAATAAAGATATTTTCATTAAAACAGTTCTCTTTTTCTTTCATTCAAAAAAAGTGATTCTCCAAAATTGAACTTTGGTAAGAGAAGCTAAAAATTTAAGGTTAATATCAACTTTTTAAATAATAGTGTTGGAGAATGGTTTTTATCTGAAAAATGATTATTTTAAAAAATAAAATAAAAAAGCATAAAGAAATGGACCCAAAAGAACAGATAAGGAATTGAGGGAAAGAAATGAAAAGAAAAAAACATATATGTATAATTTCTTCTGTGTTACCTTCATAGGTGTGGTATATTAATAAAATGGTGAAATACAGTATGAGAATTCATTTAATATAATAATAATAATAATAATAATAATAATAATAATAATTCAATATATGAAATAAAACTGATAAGTTACCATAAACAGTGTATTCTAAAAGACATAGATATAATAGCGTTTGAATAATAAAACCTTTGTTATATACCCAGAAAAGCTAAAATAACAGTATGAAATGAAGAAAACAGAAGAAAAACACGAAAGAGAATATATATATATATATATATATAGTAATGAGAAACATACCAATGAAAGAAGAGAAGTTAGTGTAGTGTGATAATAGTACGTAGGTGGTTAAAACTTAAAAGAGATAAGTAGAAGCTGAAAAAGAGAGTGTAATTGTGGATAATGAAGTTGGAATGAAAAATGGTGAAGAGAATAGAAAGATATAGAGGGTAGTGTAGTGTGATAAGGAAAGAAGGGCTGAGATTTAATCCTCACAATATCAACATTTTATATAATGGCTATTATGTCACCTTCTCTCTCTATGTGCACCCTAATTTATGAAAATTCAATGTTTAAATTAGTGAATATATCTAAGTCATTGATTTTCCTATAATTAATTACTAAGATATGGAGTAAGTGGATCTCCACCCTTTTCCATAACCCTATATGTTTAGGGAAATGAATAATTAAATCAATAATTTATTAATTGCAACACTTTACTATTTTACTATTGATTTTTGTTTTTTTCTTTTAGTTCTATAGCTGTTTTTCATATATTATTAAGTAAAATGATAATTGGTACTTTTTTCTATTTAATTGTCTTTTGAGGTGAGGAAATTGAGTGTCTCTTTTGTACTCCATTCTTTGTCCTAATATTTTTTATTAGTCAATAAAATAAAACTTTAAAATACATATATACTAGCTTAATGTATTTTCTATTAAATAGAGAGGTAGGTGAAGTGAAACACAAAGTGTTACAACATATTTGTTCATCAATCAATAAATTAAGAAATTTAATTAAAATATTTATTTGTATTAAATTTATGTGGTATTTTAGTAATTTACTTTTTCTTATATAATAATTTTATTCGTTCATTTTTTATATTATCTCTTTTATTAGTTAAAATAAAAAATGCATTAAACCTCCAAAAAAAAATTATGCGTTTTACAAGTAGGTATTATAGTAATTTATTCTTTTTCTTGTATAATATTTTTGTTCATTTATTTTTTATATTATCTCTTTTATTAATTAAAAGAAAAATTACATTCAACCTTTGTAAATTTTATGTGTTTTACAAAAAGGTACTATAAATTATTTTTTCTTTCCTCTTAAAATGTATTTATTTGCTGATGAAATTGATCTTAACATAAAGATAATGTTAAATAACTAATTAATATGCTAATAAGGAAATTATTGTTACCAAACTCGCAATAGTAGCAAAAGGCACTCTATTGCAACAATGCATATTAGTTAAGGTCGATGACCACAAGAAACCGTCATCAAAATATAAATTGATTGAAGAAAATGATAAATAAATTTTAGAATTAAAAGGAGACAATAGAGTAATATTTTTGTTATATAAAAAAATAAAAAATAATAATGTGATATGGAGTAATATTTGAAAATTGAAAACTTAAAATAGTGATTACCCGCAGAAGAGAGAAAGTTTAAGGGAGTTTTGTAAACTTTTCACTTAATGATATGTGCATGAAATTATAAAAATAGTTATAATCTTTGCATTATAAAGACTGATAATTAGGAATAATTTTTTTCCCTAATGGAATATTTAATTTGGAATAAGTGTAGTATTTAAAAGAGAGTTTTGCTAATCATCACACAATATTTACAAACCCAAGATGTAAACTTCACACTCAAAACTTAAAATTGGCTATTTAAGTATTTATATTAAAAGTATAAACTTCAAGGATTGACTATTAATTTTTTTATTGCTTAAATATTATCCTTAGCACAATGATTAATAAAACCCTTTAAAAATAATAAGGATTTTCTAACTCATTCACTTGGATGAAATAGGAAATGATAGGCAAGTTGGATCTCATATAGAAATAATCATGTTTAATTTTACCTTAAATAGAATATAATATATTTGGTATAAAAAGAATATTTACAAGTAATAAATATAAAATAAAACTATTAATGGTATATTTACTATAAAGTATTTAATAGTACCTAAGATGTATAAAGGAGGCTCTATTTAGGGATAAGAAGCCATCTAAATAGTAACTTATAAAGATTTTTTTAAAAAGCTAATGATTCATTTTTTAGAGGATAGAGGGGATAAATTAATGGAAAAGTTAAGGATGATTGGTGTATCTTTTGTATATGAACATATGTAGTATTTGTTAAGAATAGGGAGTCCAAACAACACAAGATTATATTTCATGGATAAAATGAAAGAAACATATAAATATATCTTACAATATATTTTAGCTTAAAATGTTTGCCAGTTTAATTCATCAATTTATATACAATGTCAGATTTCTTAACTGCAATATAATATCAAACAATATTTTTCAATAACCTATATTATAAGTAAACAATAAGTTGTTGGTTTAATAATAGAGATGTTAAATTCACGAGGAGTAATAATCTATTAAGGCAAGACTCCATGCCTTCGTTGTGTTCAGTGATAACGTGGATGACAATGGATATTCGGGTCTGCAAGTACCGCAATGAGTCGGATCTAGATTTATTTATAGACTTGTAAATAATTGAGATCCACGATTTTAAGACCCGCTGTTAAATAAGTTTGGATTCGGGTAACTAGATACTCAGACTCGTGGGTACCCGGACCAATTATTTCTTTCTCTATATATATATAGCAACATAATTGTAATATCATGTAATCTATATTGTAATATCATATTAATTCATAATGATAATATCGTATTAATTAATAAATGTGATTGTTATGTTATTAAACTGTGATGTTATGTTTTTAAGCAATGATATTATGTTGTTAATTCGTATGTTTGATGTAATGTTATGTTAATCGAAGAGTTTTTACTACTTCAATTTTTCATTTTAATGTTGAAGTTGTTTTTAATGTTTTTTTTTAAGTAAAATGAGTTGTTTTTAATAATCAAATTAAATTGTATTTAAAAGTTTAAATTGAGCTTTATATTTTTTATCTTGTTTAAATAATATATAAGATTGTATGAAACAAATATACAAATGCATAAATTACTTGCAAATATTTTTAGTATTTTTGAATGTATGGGTACTCATGGGTCTGTTGGGTCCCTAAGGACTTGCGGGTATTAGCACTGGTCTAAGTCAGGTCTAGGTCCAAAAATAAAGCAATGAAACGGATCTGAGTAATGCACTACCAAGACTGATCCAGACTCAACATTGTGCTTTATATTGAAAATAAAATAGTAAAAAAATTCTCCTCTATTTCATCACCAATAAGTTTAAGTATTTAAAGGAAGAAGGAGAACTTAAATGAATGCACTTTTTTTTGTTAATATCTTGTTAATTAATGTTATTTAAAATTGTTATGTTATTCTGAAACTTTCAAACAATTAATTATATGCATTTCTTTATATTTTATTGTCACTTAATTAGTTTTAATTATAAATTAGAAATAAATATTATTTCTCCCTCATCATCAAAATCTGGCATTGTTTGTACTTGTTTTATGTTTAATTTTTATATGGTCTTTATATATATATATATAAATAAATGCTTGGGATTCAAAAAACACCCCATGTTTGTTGCTAATCTTTTATTCTAAGCCCTACAAATTAACAACTCCATTCACTCGTGCTCCACTTACTTACATTAAAGAACCCATTGCATAGTTAAAAGTGTTTTATGTTAAAATATGATAACAAATTTGTAGTCGTGTTTTAACATTAAAATCATCTAATATAAATTTGAACCAAACAGCACAATATTTAACATTTTGACTTTAATAAATGCAGAAACACCAAAGTTTAGAATTAATAAGGACAGTAACCACTAGAGAGTGGGGCGGTATTAGATTATCTTTTAATATAAATAAGGTTCTATTTTATTTTTAGGCCACCACATTGGAATTCATTGTTATCTTTTAGCACACTTACCCTTATGAAATTAATAATTTTGTGCTATTGCTGCAAACAACGTCACTCAAATATATTTTTTCAGTGTTGGATTAGTATATGTATCATAATAATAGTTTATATTTCTACCCTGCTCAAGAAATATTGTCTTCCACCTAATTATAAATCAAAATTTGAAAGTAAGCAAAATAAACAGACTTCAACATTCTCTGGAAGATTAAACTTTTTTAGGATCAATACAATCGGTTTTAACCAGTTTTGATGCACAAACCATTGTCACATTTTTTGCATACGGTAACACTTCTACATTTAACAGTTTTAAAATCGTGATCTTAAAGTACCATAGGTTATAGTTCTAAAACTGTTTCATATTCATTGTATTAGACCATGGTTTTTAATAACATTATAATAATTAAAAACCGTGTATTATTATGGGTTTGGTTGGTAGATATGTATGTCCATATAGTCTGGTATTGATAAGTAACATAACAATAATTGGAATAAATTGGATTGAAAAAGTTTATAAGTGCTGGCAATTTTATGAAAATAGAACCATATTTATAAGATGATGTGATAGACTATGTTGGGAAAGTAGGAACAATGCTACACCTAAAACAGTTAGCATTAAATATAGAAGAAGTAGAACCTTAAAGTTTGACTAAATAGGTTCATGTCTGATTTGATATATATATATATATATATTACTTTTATATGTTTATTGTTATTATATCATGCCCTATACATTATTTTTTATTGTTATTATATCTAAACAAGGTTACATTTATATATACAACCTTGTGTGATATTATTTAAAAATGAACTAATTATTTGAGTTGTAAAAATGAATCGATTTGATGTGAACTGAACAGTTCGTGAATTTTAAATGAATCAAACTTAAGTTAAAAAATAACTCGTATTAAACTCAAGTCGAGCAGAACTTTGATTCAATTGAATTCAGCTCATTTTCAGTCCTAATCGTAAGTTAATCCTTAATGTCGGTTTCATTTTTTATTGGTGGTGAATATAATTACAATTGAATTGAATGTTTTGATATATATCGGCGTTATACTTGGACTTCTGGATTAGACTTATTGATTTTTTTTTTTTGTAGTTTTTTATTTAAACTTGACAGTTTGGGATTGTGTTAAACTTATTATTTTAAAATATGTAGCTTTTTGATCACTTTCATCTCAATTTATCACTTTGGAAGTTCACTTATTATATTTTATTAAATAGTCTAATCAAACCTAATTAAAATTATTTCTAAATGTTGGATTGAATGTCTTAATAGATTCCAACCAAACATAAGATCATATATTATTTATGTATTCAGATCAAACGACTTTTTTTTTTTTTTTTTTGTCTAAAAACTAATCTAGATCATTTTGAGCTGGAAATTTGATGTTTAAAAGATAATACAATATAAGTTGGTGTTATTAAGATTGAACCAATCATCATATAAATGATATTAATTGTATATTGTTACACTAACTTAACTTATTGTTGACTAATTAACCCACATATCATTAAGTTTTATATTTTATAATTAGAATAATGACTTTATAATATTAATTTTATTACTTCCAACATATAACTCAATTATTATAATGATTCAATGACTAAATATGTAACAAATAACTACTAGGTAAGTTAGAATCTTTAATGTGTAAGGGTAAAAAATATGATTTTTTTCATATGCAAGGTAATTTTGACTATTATGATACGATTTGACGAGTATTTTTCAACCCTGGCCATTATTTTCTCATTTTAATGATTTAATTGCATATCTAATATATTATTCATATACACTATCATAGATCTTAATCAACATTCCTATTGTTTGAGATTCTTACACTATTGTTTGAGATTAAGTATAGACTATTTACATGTTATAAATTCTTACAAAAGAATTACTTATACACAAAGAATATGCAAACAATTTTTTATGTTATTTTGTTATGACATTTTTTTCTTATGTTAGTATACAAATAAGAATAAATGCATTAAACATTTTTATTATCTTCTTTTCCATAATTTCCTCAGCCACCTTATCTCCTCAAATTTCCCTTCTCGTTTCATTTAAACTAAACCTTCTATAATAACAATTTTAATATTTAAATTGATCAATAAATTGAATGTATTAGTATTTGTACTACTTTATTATAAACTCCTCTTTCACCCTATATCCAATTATTCTTTTGGTCACTCACTTACAACATTCTCTATAGTGTTCCTTAATAAAGAATTAATTCAAAACACATACATTTGAGGGGGAAACACCATTCCCCATATGGTGCAATTATCTTACTAAAGTCTATTTAAAGAGCTTTAAGTGAAGGGAGGAGAGGGAGAATTAAGTGAAAAGTTGAAAATATAGAAACAATCCTATACAAATTTTTTGTATTTATATAGTAGTATAGAAGTATATAAATGATCTGAGTGCATTAATTTGGAAAGACATTAGTGCATATATTATTACTAATTCCTTAATTTTTTATGTTACTTTTATTATTTATACAATATTACCATATTCAAAATTATTTACAAACAAAATATTGATCTAGTAGTGTAAGACTCAACTAAATCTCAAATATATCAAAAATCAAATGTTCAATTCCTATGAGTGACATTTGTTGAAAGTAAGATATACACATTCCAAAATAATTAGTTTCTTACCCATAAAATAAATAGATATCATTCACTATACTAGAAAAATATTCACAAACATTTTTCATCACATGTTACAAATCTAATTTATAATGCAATGAAATAATTGATGGACTTCAAGTACCATCATGCCCTTATAATACATTAAAACTTTTGAAAGTTTAATAAAATAAATGAAATTAAAAACACACAAATACTATATTATGACACCATAAATGAATACTTCAAATAATTTTTAAATAAAAGAACATTCTGATACTTTATTTATAAATAACACAATTCACATTTTTTATGGTGTGTAAGAATATATATATATATATATATATTTATATATATAAATCCAAAATACATTATATTATATATAGTGCAATCTCTACTTGCCTATTTTATTTATTATTTACAACATTTTCACACAGATAAAAAATGATAGTTTTTTTGGATAAGTCGGAGGAAATTACCTCTACTAAAAATATTAATTCATTAGTACAATTTTTAATCACAAATTTAAAAAATATTACAATTTATTTTCATTTTTTATCACAAAAATTGTAATATCATGTGTACTTAATATAAAAAATATGATATACAAAAATTAAATACTCAATACCAAAAAGATTCTACAAAAAAAATCAAATTGATTAGATTGTTGTTAGGTAAGTGTAAGTGTGAGTGTGTGACTGAATTGTTAAATATATTAAATATTTAATTTAATATATTAAATTAAAAATATATTAATTTTCAATCCATTTTATTATTATTTATTTCTTACTTTATCAAATCAATTAACAATTGCCAAATTTAGATGAAAAGTGTGAGATGAAGCTAAACCAATGTTACTTTACATGATTCAATTCCCCTTGACTGGTACTTTCTAAAAGTCTTTTAATACTGCCAAGGTGGAAACATGCCAGACTGCCTATCAGAAATTTATTACTTAGCCTATAACAGTCCAGATCAGACCAAACATTTTGAGTAAACATACTAGACTTAGGATTCTCCAAAAGCTTATTTAACCGAAATAGGTCAGACCAAAGCTGTTTAAAAAATCTATCAAGTCTAACAGACTAACCTATGTAATGTTATTATATATTTATAAATTATTTGTAACATGTAAAAAAAACTAAATAATAAAAAAATTATGTAAATCCAATAGGACTTAAAGATTAGACTATTTAGTAATTAGATATTTAATTGCTGAGACTTGGACTTGAATACATAACCCAACTCATGTTAAATATTAGAACAATATCATATTTTACTATGATTTAAAAGACATTGTTTTGTATATTCTAACCCCAAAGACACCCCAAATTCTTCGAATACATTACGCAACATTGCAAGATGATGAAAATAATTGTGATAACAATGTAACAAATTTCACACTAATTGTTATAATTATAATAATTTTTTCTAGTTTGCGTGTTGGATTTTTTAACTTAACAGACCTTTAAACAGACTAACAGGTTAGACCATACTTTTAAACATGTCAGACCTAGGCTTTGAAACATGTCAGACTTCTATATGCTATATAGACTCGATTTGTTTAAGGCAAAACTTGACCTGTTTCCACCCATACTACCAAGTACATCTATTTGTGTTATGGATAGAAATTAATCTCTCTCCGAGATACATAACTATATTTATTAACAAATCTCACTCGCAAGAATCGAACTATCGATATTTTGATATTTATGGGATCTAACAGAGTTTTACATTACTTAATCAACACCTTGTTGGTGAATAATACCTTTATGATAAAGTTGAAGAATACTTTTAGACAAAAAATAAATAAACAAATAAAGTAAATGAAAATTTGATAATAATTTTTTTAAATATTTAGATAATAAAAAGAAATATAAGAGTGCAAATATTTATACACAATGAGTACATAATCTACTATTCATTTATATATATATATTTTAAAAATTAATGATAATAAAACATAAATAATAGATAATACACTAACATGGTATAAAAGTCAACGTTGATACACTATGAATATAATTGAATTTGTATTATTAATAAATAAAAGCAACATTTATTATTTAGATGAAAATGTGATAGCTGGCGCTAAAGAATTGGTATTTTCCCGCTTTATTGAAAATTCCATAAAATTAGAACACATCACTCTCTCTTCCTTCTTCAGAAACTGAACATTGAATTCAATTACATGTTTCAAGCGTTGTTTTTGTGAATTAGGGTTTTGAAGATTTTGAATTTCAGATTATGACAATTAAGCCAACTATGAAGAATCAAATTCACAATCTCAAACGCTGCAACCTGAATCAACAAAACGACACTCTTCAGAAGAAGCAAAAGATCAATCATTTCAGCGACATCAGTAATTCAAATTCGGAAGATTTTCTTCAACCTCAATTGTTGCGTTCATCACGAGGTCGACGCAGGATTCTACCTTCCAGGTTCAATGATTCAGTTCTTCATACATTGAATTTCAATTCATGTTTCAAAATTGATGATAATAGTTTAGAACAAGGGAATACAGATGAATGTAGCTCCAAAAATTCAACTTTGTTTTCAAATTCTGATGAAAAATTGAAGTCTGATTCAGAATCGGTTGGGTTTAAGAAGCATGCTAGCATTAAAACGACACTTAATCGGAATCGTTTGTCGTTGGTGAAAACGCATAGTTCAATATCAGGGGTTGATTTTCAGGGTTTAGATCAAAAGGGTAATAATGGAAATGGAAAAAAGAATAAGGATATTTATAAATTGGAGGATTTTGCTTTGGGTGATATTGTTTGGGCAAAATGTGGGAAGCGATATCCGGCTTGGCCTGCTGTTGTGATTGATCCAATCTTGCAAGCTCCCAAATCCGTCTTGAACTGCTGTGTCCCTGGTGCAATTTGTGTTGTGTTTTTCGGTTATTCGAAGAACGGAAAGCAAAGGGTAAATTCATCTTTACATCTAATCTTATGTATCTATTGTCATAATTTTGAGTTATTTGTTCTGTTATGTTCTGTAGGAGAAATGAAAAAAACAGTGATTTTCTTTTGGAGTTTGAACATCAGCAACGTAGGTCCCTAGAATTATTCTTAACTTAGTTTAGTCCCTTTGTATGAGTTGGTCTTGAATTTACAGAATTTGCATTAATGGAGTTTATATAAGCTTTATACATTGAAGGAGTAAACATGTCCATCAGTTAAAATAAAATAACTATCTCAAAAACATCATTAAGGGTCAGATTGTTTAAGCATTTAAAAAAAATATGAATATTTTGATTAAAAGAATCATTATTGGCACTAGCACATATGTTTGGCTGTGCTTTTACGGAAAGGAGAAGTAGCAACAGCAGAAAAACTGAAATTCAACTTTCTGGGAAGCTATATTTTTCAGTTTCCGAAATAACCAATTTTTGCACAAATCACCCTTTTAAGCCTGTATAGGCAGCCCCTAAATTCAAGGACTATATCATAAGTAAAAAGAGACTAAGTTATTCATTTAATCTGTTATTCAGTGTTGAAATCTAAATGAATGCTAATGGGCAGGACTATGCATGGGCGAAGCAGGGAATGATATTCCCATTCTTGGAATTCATGGATAGGTATGCAAACAATATTGGCTGCGATTGTTTCTGCAAGAAATAATATTTTAGCATTCACATGGTAAAACTTATTTTCATTCAGATTCCAGGGTCAGACCCAATTGCACAAGTGCAAACCAAGTGACTTTCACGCGGCAATTGAGGAGGCAATTTTGGTAGAAGAAGGCATTTTGGACTTGCACTTTGGAGCTAAGCAAATTACGAATGTTGAAGCTCATCCCAGTGGCATTATGGAGGGTGCAGGATCCTCTGTTGATCAGGAGTGTTATGACCAGCACCAGGTGATATTAATTTCTTCCATTTTATGCCCTGTATGATCCTGAACTGTGCTATGATAATTATTCTTGGAAGGTGTGGCCACAAATAAATCGTGGTTATTTGTAGATTTTTATATAGTGAATAAACTGTGCAGAACACAACATCCTGTGCTAGCTGTGGTTTGATGTTGCCATGCAAAACCATGAAGAGGAATAAGGATTCAAGTTGCCAACCTCAACCTTACTGTAAATATTGTGCAAAGGTTCTGTGAATGACTCATTTTGGATGTCTTCAATTTTTTGCATAAGTAAATATATTGCAGACATTTAATGTTCAATGTTATGGTTCTGTTATTGCAGTTACAAAAATCAAAACAACATTGTGGTATTTGCAAAAAGATTTGGCACCATTCAGATGGAGGGGACTGGGTGAGATTGTCTTCTTTCACCATTAGGATTCTGTTTTATTTAATTTACTTTTATTTGAAGGAAGAATCAAAATTCTGAGTTGAGGCTGAACTCTTTATCAGGTATGCTGTGATGGTTGTAATGTTTGGGTGCATGCTGAGTGCGACAATATTTCCAGCAAACTTTTCAAGGTGCTGTATCATGGTCAACATAGAGCCACATATCATGCTTGTTTCATTTATTAGCTCTAGAAAATATGGAAGATGACGGGCTGGTTTGTGGATGCAGGATATGGAAAATATAGATTACTTTTGCCCAGATTGCAAGGGAAAGTTTAACTGTAAACTACCAGAAACACAAACATCCAATTCAAAAATTAAGTATGTAGTAATTATCTATTGCTTCCTCATCTCATTCTTGTTGGGGGGGGGGGGGATTCGGCATTATTATTAAATTTGAATCTCATGATATGATACCTTTTTTGAGATAGATCAATAGAGAATAGCCAGACGCAGATGCCTATGATACCTGAAAAGCTAGCGGTAGTGTGCAATGGCATGGAAGGAACTTACATTCCAAAGCTTCATTTGTAAGCCCTCAATACTTTTTTGTATTATGCATTATGATAATTTTATTTAAATATTTGTTTTCTTCTTTATGGCGTTGAGAATTTTTTTGGGTACTGCTCGCTCTTCTAAAATGCATATTTTCAGAGGTCATCTGTGTCCACCTTTCCAATGTTGCATTCCTATTTCTCTCTCATGTTCTTAGGAATTTCCTCAGAAAGTTGCTGTCTGTTAAGTTTTTCCCTCTAACTAATGCATGCTGGTAGATAGAGGTTGGTCCAAATTATCTTGAAAAAAGAAACTACCCTGTTATTGAATCTGGTTAGGTTGACAAGCAACACAATTTTTGCAGTCTGCAATCCAGTGAAGGAAATTTAGGTGATTGCCGATTATGTCAATCAAGAAGAATTTCATTGACCTTCTTTAAATTTTCTTGCAGAGTTATGTGTAAGTGTGAATTCTGTGGTTCAAGGAAGCAGAAACTGACTGATTGGGAACGACATACAGGTTGCAAAGCCAAAAAATGGAAATATAGCGTGAAAGTGGAAAGCACAATGCAACCACTAATAAATTGGGTTTGTATCAGTTCTTAATCTTTTGTGTGTTAGTTTTTTATTAACAGTCATGAATAATGATTATTCTGAATTGGATAACTTCAGTTCTGTCTAATAATCACTTTTGTTTTCAAACTCTCCCAATTTAACGTATAAAGATATAATGCTGTATGGTGTATGTATAGTTTTTTCCAGATTATCTTCTGCTTCCTTCTCATTTTTTGAACCAGCTATAATTTTCTTCAGATCAGGGAACACAATTTACAAGCTGGAACTTGCCCGCAGTTAGATCAGCAGCAGGTGATTTCCTTTTTGCAAGGTAAATGTGTATATCATATAAGCTCTTATATACTTGAAGTCTTCATTTCTTTTAGGTAATCTAAATTGATTTAAAAGGGAAGAAATTGATTTTACTTTTATCTTATTGTTACAGAGAAGTATGAGCCAGTTTATGTAAAATGGACAACAGAAAGATGTGCCATTTGCAGATGGGTTGATGATTGGGAAGATAACAAAATTATCATCTGTAACAGGTGTTATATGATTGTTCATGCTCTTTCTTGCAGGTTGTAGGAAGGAATGTCAATCACTCAATGTGCACTTGTTCATTGTGCAGGTGCCAAATTGCTGTCCATCAAGAATGCTATGGGGCAAAGAACGTCCAAGATTTTACTTCTTGGGTTTGTAGAGTCTGTGAAACTCCTGATGTTGAGAGAGATTGTTGCCTTTGTCCTGTAAAAGGCATGCCATCTACGTTTAGTATTTTCTTCTGTCTGACCTTTTGTGATTATGTCTATAATTCTATAACATATGCTATCAAGTTCTTTATGAAAGTAGTAACCCAGCACTCTAATTCTTCAGAGACATGGACAATTTTTCACTGATATTAAGATTTGACTTTGTTGGATCATCAATCTCTACATCAGTGTACGCATGCAATCAATTTTACCCAGTCTCACTTAGTTAAGGAGAATCCTCTTATAAGCTTCATGCAAATGTGATTAAGATCATGTCTAAAGTCCTAACAGCGTGCAATTAACATTTGAATATGCCTTTATTCTTTTCATATAATTTATCTGCCATGGTCAATTCTGTTATTCAATGCTAGTTTGATTTTAAAACATTTGGGAGCAACGCTCTGCAGGTGGTGCTCTAAAGCCAACTGATATCGAGATGTTGTGGATTCATGTGACATGTGCTTGGTTTCGGCCTGAAGTTCTTTTCCAAAACCACGAGGCTATGGAACCTGCCTCTGGAATCCTTATAATTCCTCCTGATTCCTTTTCGAAGGTAAAATACTGGGCTAACTGTCATTGGAATTTATTGTCAGGTGGTTTCAGCTACATGATTGCCCAACTAAATTATGTGCTTGTTTTGATTACCACACTGAAGGCATTCTTTTAGGGTATATAAACATGATACAATGTTAGTATTTTTGTTGTAAATTTAACACCCAGTGTAAAAAACTTCAGATTAATTGCTTTTATTACTTGTGTACAAATAACTCATTCTTAAAATTTGGTTTTCCAAAACACTTTCTGCTCATAGTAATTCTAGACTAATTGTCTGATCTGAACATACTTTATAATGTTCCACCGTCAGTTCAACATAGAAATATGTGGTCATGTTATCTAATCACTTGGCTCTCCGTTTTATTCATTAGGTTTGGGTGGTCTTTACTGTTACATTTATCATATAGTGTTTTATGTCTGCAGACTTGTGTCCTCTGCAAACAAAGGCATGGTTCCTGTATAAGTTGTTGCAAATGCGCCACATATTTTCATGTGATGTGCGCTTCAAGAATGGGATACAGCATGGAAGTAAGTTTGTTGATTCTTTTCTGAGCAGGTCATTGACCTGAAACTGTTATTTTTCTTATTAGCTTCTTCTTTCTTTTGGCGTTGTTCATAGTTTCATACAAAGTAAATACTCCATTTGTATTTTAATATCTGTGGTTTTTCTGAAGGATTCAGGATATTGTTAAATACCTTCAGATATAGGGAAATATACTCTAATATGACTATGTTATGCTCTCTCCCTCTATTAATATAGTTTAACATGGTTAGTTATTGGGCTCAGTTGAGATGAGGGTGTGCCTCACCACAACAGTTGCTGCCTTGTGACATGAGGTCACATGTTCAAATCTTGGAAATAGACTCTCCATTTGGAGGGGTAAGACTGAGTATATTTATCCTCTGAAAACCTCACCAGGTCGGGGTGCTTGGACACCCTTATTGGTTTTAGCTGAGATGATAAAAGTGAGGATAAGCTTGAAAAAAGTTAACCAATGCTTTCATGATATTTTGAAATTCCAGATAAGTTGAGACAATTTTTATTTTTCTAAAGACAAAAAGTGAGGAGTTTGAGGGAGTAAGTTTCTGGACAATTCAGTGTACAAATGAGAGCAGCCACTGCTGGGGAAATATGTTAATATTTGTTTAAATTTACAGATGCATTCTGCAGAAAATAATGGGACTCAACAATCAAAGATGCTAATGTATTGTGCATTTCACAGGTTTGAGCTCTGGTCTCTAAATTTCATTTAACATTACTTGTTTTTAAAATAATGTTTTTATATTTTAAATCCCATTTTAGGGTCCCAAAGCCTGATTCAGTACTTGTTGTACATACACCCCTTGGGATATTCTCTCCCAAAAATCCGATTCAAAATCACAAGGGATGCTTCAGGGGATCAAGGCTGATTTCATCAAAGAATGTAGAACTCCCTGAATTTCCAACCCCTCAAAGTCTTGAGGTTGAGCCACTTTCTGCTGCCAGGTGTTGTGTGTACAGAAAGTCTCTCAATAAGGTGAACATTGCAGCCACTGTATTATATTAACTTTTTGTCTTTTGTTTTATAGTGTCACATATATATTTACTTTCAATATTTAAGAAGCTTCCAAAGCTGTACTATTATTCTTTTATTGGCTTAAACATGTTTGTTCCTTTCAATATTATTTGTTTAATTTGATTTTTCATTCAATTCACCTTCTTCTATATTGCCAGAGGGATGATGTTCCAATAATTCACTTGCTGGGA
This sequence comes from Lupinus albus, assembly GCA_009771035.1. Taxonomy (NCBI): domain Eukaryota; kingdom Viridiplantae; phylum Streptophyta; class Magnoliopsida; order Fabales; family Fabaceae; genus Lupinus; species Lupinus albus. The sequence continues at coordinate 216,616 of CM020013.1, read as the reverse complement.
GGAGCAAACCTTCACTCTCTAAGAGCAATAAGTCAATTGAACAGCAATAATAATAAGGTAATATTCATATCTTGGTGCTTTGACACAGTATGTTATAGACCTGATTCTGAAATGGATAACTAGTCTTTCAGTTGTGACTGTGCTACATAAAAGAATGAAAAAAATATCTTGTAAGTTCTTATCTTCTTTTTGATAGGATGCTGAAGAATTTTCTTCTTTAAAGGAACGTCTTTGCCATTTACAGGTTAGTTAATCTCTCCATTTTCTAAAGTTAACACTTCATTTCCTATATGTATATTTTAATTTCAAATCATATCTCATTCCTTTCCCCTTTTGTTCTGTTTAATTTATAATAATTTTGGGTTTCAGAAAACGGAAAAACGCAGACTTTGCTTTGGAAAATCGGGTATTAATGGATGGGGCCTCTTTGCTAGCAGAGATTTACAAGAAGGAGAAATGGTAACATACTAAAAATTAATGTATTAAGATGATCACAAAAGATAGATATACTTGCATGCTTCTTGACTCCTTGTGTCTATCTGCAGGTTGTTGAGTATCGTGGTGAGCAGGTCAGGCGCAGTGTTGCTGATCTGAGGGAAGCGATGTACCGTTCAGAAGGCAAAGCTTGTTATGTGAGTCTATTGTTTGTGATATCAATGTAAAACACTCATTGTTTTTGATATCTTGCTGTACCCTACTCACAAACACTCCCTGTGTTGCTGCATCACATACTGAAACATATTTTATAGTCATGTGTACTTTTCTGGTTCATGTGGTGATGCCTGTTTTAGAAAGGTTGATGTTTAACATCAATATTTATTGTAATACTATTCTTAATACTGAATGAAATCAACTATGCAGTTGTTCAAGATTAGTGAGGAAGTGGTAATCGACGCAACAGATAAGGGCAATATTGCACGATTAATAAACCATTCTGTAAGTCATTACTGATGAATCTTGTCTTTGGTTTTATGCTGAAGCTAGCTGGTTTCCTTGTACATTAGTTTCCCTTGAATGCCAAAAGAAAGAAGGAAAACTTGTGAGGAATTAGATTATGAATGTTGGTTTTTGAAAAAATTGTAATCCATTCTGATTTGCGTGGTGCAGTGCATGCCAAACTGCTATGCAAGAATTATGTGTTTGGGTGATCAGGAAAGCCGGATTGTTCTCATTGCCAAGACCAATGTTTCTGCTGGTGAAGAACTCACGTACGGTTTGTTGTGTTATGTATATATTTTGATTTGATGTGTGCAAACAAACGATTATGCATATTGGAGTCATGAATTACCATTTTTTTCATCTGAATGTTGCAACAGGTATGATTACTTGTTTGATCCAGATGAGCGGGATGAATTGAAAGTTCCCTGTCTGTGTAGAGCCCCCAATTGTAGAAAATTTATGAACTAGGTTTCACCTAATCCATTCTGCTTGTTGTACTCTAAATTCTTTTCTTAAGTTGTGTGGGATAATGACTTAATATATGTGCTGTGCTACAGGGTCTGTGATTTGGCCATGAGAGTTTGATTGTGATATCCAGAAACCAGAATTGAAATATCCTAGCATTCTATTGAAAGAGGATACCAAATGGTGCCAACTACCTATTATTTGAGAATCATAAATACTATAAGCAGCTTGCACTCCATGCTTGCCAGAAACTCTAGCTATTTCTTTGAATAATGGATATAAACATAATAATTATATGCCAACTCATTTTAATTGCAATTATCTTTTATTAATTAATGTAATACCCTTTCACTTCATCTCACCAAATCTCCTACCTGGTTCTGCCAATAAGGTAGGAGATTTGATTTGTTGGTGATAGTAGTGAGAGTATGTTCAAGTGTGAGTATGAACATAATAGTTTTATCCTATCATGTTAGCTCACCATACTCTAAATTGGCATATGATACCATCTTATTACCATGTCCACTAAATTAGCTCTTCTCACTTTAGAGGATAAGAATTAAAATATGCACTCTCTTATGTTGTTGAGAGTCATGTAGTATGCATGCAAAGTAGACCAAACCAACAAAACAATTGCACAAATCTCTCTCTCTCTCTCTCTCTCTATATATATATATATATATTTGGTGCTTATAAATTAATAGCAGTATTCAAGTACAAAGTTGTAGATTTACCTTAAGAATGAAAACACTAAGAGCAATAACCATGAATTCCCTACCTGGGCTTCTAGCTCTATCCCTTATCATTCTCCTTTCAAGTTCAGAAGCTAAGGTTTCAATCTCATGCACCAGAGTTATTCATGAAATTGCACCTTGTTCTGACTTCATACTAAAAAGTAATGACCCATCTCAGGCATGTTGCAATGGTGTCAAGACACTAAGTGATGAAGCTAAAAGTCAAAAAGATAGAACAGATATATGCCAATGCCTTAAACAAGGACTATCTGGTATTGGAAAATATGACCCCAAACGTATACCTCAACTTCCTAAAGCTTGTGGATTGTCTATGACACTTCCTCCTATTGATCAGAACACTGATTGCTCCAAGTAAGCCTTCTATTATATTTTATTCATATTATTATCAAATCAGTCACTTCCTCAAATCCTGGAAACAATCTCTCGACTTCTGGAGATAAAACAGAGTATATCTATCATCTCCAGTCAAATTATTTTGTATGTCTAGAAGCAGCAACTTTGACAACAAAAAGTACCCATATTTTGTATATAAACTTCGGTTGATATAATGTGTCCATCATGAAACTTACTCATAGCAGGTGGTTGTCTCAGATTTTAAAGAACTTTAAACAAATATGTCTTACTAACTTTGCTTATATTTATATAGCTATAAACTTCTAACTGCAAGCACTTGGAACTTAAGAGGGTATAAAATAGAACGGCTAAATGTATGAGGCTCTTATTTAGTGAGATGTATACAGCCCTAGTTCTGTAAGTGGAAAGACTGTTTCCAGACTTTGAACTCATGACCTCATGGTTACTAAACAACGTTAGACGGTATAATGGTAGTTAATTAATTACTGATATTTATTCTGGTCATGCAGGGTAATCTTCATGTAGTTAGCATCATCCTGCTTGGAATGTTCACTACTTGTAGGTGATGCAAATGGAATTTACTATTACAATATTGTTACAAGGAATTATAGAAAAATAAATATGGATGTACTAGTCATATGAAATTCACTTATCTTTCATATTTTCCTATGTAAGGGATATATACACATCATGTGATAAATGTCCATAATAAATATTCCTTGGACCATGAACAAGGAAGATAATCATTACCCCTCATTCTATACACAAACATACCAACTTCTTTTATATTTCCATTAAATCTGACATAGAAACAGGATTGTTTTATGATATCATAACCTTTTCTATCTTACTAACAAGGCCCAACCAATATATATCCAAATGCATCAATTAAAATGTTGTGAATTATATTAGAAGAACCATAACACGAGAAGAAAAGTTGCATGCAGCTTCACTTACTATGAGTGAAGAAAGATACAAGTCTTTATTGGTGCCAAACAAAGTTGAATTATCTCAAATTATTATTATTACTACGTGGATCACTCGATAATAATTTTATCAATTCTCAGTTTTTGATGTGTAAATAACAATATCCATTTGCAATGACACATTGGAGAATGAATCTTTCAACAAAGCAACCTACTAGCCACAATAAAACTGCCATACTTTATGTGCTCACAACAGGACTTCAAGTTGAAATTTGAACATTCCATAACTTTTAATTACATGCATATTCATTTGTCATCAGGATTCCAACTTTTTTAGGGTAATTTGATTATCGGGATTAAGTGTTGGGAACAAGCAATCAATCAAATAGTAAAAAGAAGAGAAGAGAATAACACAAGAAATTTGGTAACGAGGTTCGGCCAATTACCAATGTATTAGAGAATATAAGGATTTATGTTTAGCTATTGTTCTCCTTGCTAATATAAGGCTATGACATATGAGACAAGCTACAAGACGACCCATCCTAGATAAAATACTATATCAACTACAGGCTCAACAGGGCAGAATGATCTACCATGACGACATCATCTATCATGGAATATTCTATTCCTCATAATGAAGTTAGCCTATTGCATCTTATTCTCTCTACACACCAAGTCCCTCACAGCTTTGATTACCTGTGGGATTAGCTTCTTATTCACACTGATAGAATGTCTAATAGTGATAGGCATTTAACTGCATGTAGGTCTTTTTTGAACCACTTCTTGTAGGCCACAATCATCATCATTTTAGATTTAGCAGAGAATTTAATCAGATAATGTTGTGTTGACAACAAATGTGTCTTTTTAGATTAGATTACATGTACATGGGTACTCAAATCCATGTATTCCTATGATTATCTTTTGTACTATGTATGATTCTACATATATCTCGTAAACTATTATACAATAATAATCAAGTCTTTATCCCATTAGAAGAGTCGCCTTAATATCTTTTAATGATAAAGATCATCTTGTCCCAAAGTGGGGGCAAAATTGCCTTGAGTGGTTTGCATGTAATTTAGTCAAAGATGGATTGCATATACATATACGAGTTAGATATTTAAGAATTTAATAAAGCTACCCTTATTAATTCCTTGATTTAATCTCATCAAGGTGTGTATAAAGACAATATCTCTTATCTCAAACTGTGTCATAAACAATGTCTTAGACCAATAAAAACATGTCATGTCAATTAAATATTCATTATTTTTTTGTTTTTACTTCAATATTATTAGTCTCGAGACATGGTTTAGGATACAGTTTGGGACAACATATATTTGTGGATATATTTAGACCCCTGCTATCTCCTTTGTCATAATGGTGCATTTGTCCAAGTTCTGGTCATAGGTCCACAACTGTGGAGATGTTGAAGTCAGCAATGGCCACAATGACTCAATCCTGTGTTCCCTGATTGTATCAACAATGATCTTAGAATGTTGTCTTAAGACCTCATTCATAGCTTTAAGGTAGTTGCTGGAGTCATGGTCTCTAAGAATTGTACCTTCTGAACCATATGCTGTTGGGTCACTAAGTGTTTCAATAGGGTGTGGTTGGTTTAGGAAAGTTCTAATAACATTTGGAGAGTATCCACATATTGTATTGTCTAGGACATAGAAGCCACTTCCTGAAGGGAGTAAATGATGTGAAGGAGATGTTTTCTCATCTGGTTGGAGAATGAACATTTTACCCAATGGTGTGTACAACAGCTTCTGAAAAAATCCAAAGAAAATAAATTCATATTCAATATGTTATGAAACAATTGATAGAGTGATGATGCTTGCTTAGCTTACATGTTTCATCAGATCGAAACGAGCTTATAAGATTTTCGCTAGATTATAAGTTTATCAGCTATTTGTACCAAACAAAGCCTTAGAATGATGATACTTACATGTTTCATTAGGCAAGGATGTGACCGAAATGAGCTGTTTAAGCGCTTCAGGACGACAGCGACATGGTTTGGGTAATTGCAGGAGAAGGCTCTGGGAACAATATCTCTATGCATCATCACACAATGGATATGGCTCTCATCAAGGCCAAGCTCATCTAGAATTCTTTGGCCGCCGCAGAACACAAATGGCGAACCGAAAGTCACAACTGGCCTAAGGGTTGAGGAATTGACAACCTTCCTAGTCAATAGCATCAAATGAACCAAAAGAGAGAGACTTCCACCAAGGGAATGCCCAGTGAATTGAAGCTTTGCACGTTCTCCATGTCTTTTCAAATGTTCCATTATTTCTGGCATGAATTGCTCATATATTCCTTTTGCAGCTTCATAGATTCCTCTGTGAACAAGCACATCTGTGTCCTGTAACAGAAAATATCATGAATTTGCTCTTATGTTTTTCTTAAAGAATCATATTTTCCATAAAACAAGAAATATTCTTACCTCAAATTCAGTTGGCTCAAAGAAGAGATTTGCTTGCCAAGATGCCAGAGAATCTGACCCCTACAACATGAAACAAATTTCAAGAACATGTAGCAGACATATATCAAACTTGAAGATAATAATAAAAGAATTACCTGAATTACAAAGCATCTAGTGTAATTGCTTGGATCATCACATACAAACCATTCACATGGTGAGCAATGAAGTGACTGAAGACCCTTTGCTGTTTCATGCCTTTCCTCCTCACCGGCTGCAACCACAGAAGTCATTGTCGACGCTGCAACATAAGCCGCAACCTCCGATTTATTATAAACCCTTGAACTGCCTTCTGTTGAGTTTCCTCTTCCATCAGAGTCCTCATTGTCACTTTTCTTCTGTGGCTTAGCAGCAAGGGACAAAAGATTCTTAGCTCGTAATTGAACATAAGACGCGGCTGAGGCAGCAATATCATAAGCAAGCTTGATTTGAGGCTTATGTTCACTATCTTTGCCTTTCTCTGAGCCATATTGAGAGGGTGCTGAACCATTTAGAGGTACTTGAGTGGAGTCCTGATCGAGTTTCGCTTTTAATTTAGCCACTTCAGCTTTCTTCTCCAAAGAAGATGTGATAAATTGAAGGCTGTAGTATCTCCTCAAGTCCACAGACTGAAAAGTTGATTAGCTAAGTGTTATTTGTTTGTGACTTTGTGTCTATCTCTTGATTCGTAGATCGAAAAATGAAATAAGAAACACATGAAAAAACATTTGCTTGTGTCTATGTTTTGATTCATACATGGAAAAATGAAAATGAGAAACATATATGAAATCTCATTACTATGGGCATGTTTGGTATGCAAAAACATTCTCATTTATGTATAATTATGGATCCGAACATGCTCTAAATATGCAGATTTTTTGAAGTATCCAAACATTGGTGCTTAGTGCTGACCTTGATTTCTGGTATGACATAAGCCATGTTGCTGAGATAAGCCAGCTGAGAGTATAGTTTGGTTTCAGAGAAAGGAACTTGAGCCAGAAATTTCGAGAATGAGTCGCGATCATATGTCACTTGTTGTCCATCTTGTTCATCATATCCAACCACACAAACATCATCACAATCGCATTCGTCGTGATAAGTATTGTTTTCGCAAATCAAATCTGGATCCATGCTCTCTTTTGGTATCCTGTTTCTCCAATGTTTCTTTATTTCCACAAGCCTCTCTACCCAATTGGCTCTATTTTTGATCTCTTCTTTATTACTCTCCACCATGTTTTCCTCAATATTCAACATATTCATGTCCTTACTAATTGAACCTGAAAATTGGAACGGAGAAAACCCGATTGACCTTTTAAATTTTGGCTGCACTGATGAAGCTTTTACCCGATTGATCGATCGCGATAGGTGGTTGTCCGAATAAGATCTTCGGATAACAGAATGAGTGCATAGATCTTTGCTCGAATGTGCACGACGAAGACCATTATGCTCTTTTGTTATGTCAATAGTTGTTGCACAAGGACTTTGAGATGCAGCCATGCTAACTGCAATGTAGGCCATACCTTGTAATCTTTATGTAATTCACCAATGCACTTTCTTTCTGTAAGTCTAAATCACTAATAATCATAACAACTCAAAATCAAATTTTGTTCTTCAAACTAGCTACTCTAACACATTCATATGGATTCTATAAGAACTCAAACCTTGAAATGTTGAATCATCACTTTCATTGGCATGGATTTTATAAGAAAACTAACATGACTTGTTATCAACGAATGTTAACAAAACAGAGAACATGATAGCATAGTTAAATTAGATTAACCACCATTGAATATAGACAAAACAAAGAAAAAGAAACATTGTTAATAATGTGTTAATGCTAAAGCCATGACATAATTAAGTACCAAAACATGTGACATTAACTTTGAAATGTATATTCTAAACATAGGTAGTGTCTTATTCTATAGTATTATTAATTGATAAAATTAGTAAATATTGCATCTGAGATTGTATATTATTTTTCTTGGAATTGTCGAATATTTAAGAAGCCGAAATGGTAGGAAGGAAACTTGGAGAAGACAAAGACTTCTTCCCACTTGCAAATTATTATACAAATAGTCACATACAAACTAAAACTATTATAAATAATATCAAACTTTAATCTTATTTACATCAAAACATTAGACTAGCTAGTTTGATATAAAATTTAATATGATAACAAAGTTATAGTCCAACTTTTTTCGGTTATTATGGACAAAAAAAATATCATTTAATCATGGGTCAAATATAATATTTTGTTTCATCTCTTAAATCATATATCATATGTCAATTGGTTTTAAGAGAATAATTACGAATGTTCACTACACCGTGAATGGGTATATTATATTTATGGAACTATACTTTTCAGAAGAAAAAGGAGTAAAGTCAGAAAAAAGAGGGAAGTAGGAAAAGCATTCACCTTAAAATAAATGAGTTAAATCTTATAGAAGTTAATATATAAAACTTAAATACGTAAGAATATATTATCATCCACTCATCATTATTCATAAGGAAGTTTTCATATACATATTCAATGAAAGTATAGAAATGATTCTTTTATGAATGAAAGGCATCCATGCCAAAATGAGAACCTAGTCTCCCTCAAGTTTTATTTAAAGAACAAATTAAAGGAGAAGAAGTGTTTGAATTGTGGAAGGTGTTAGCAACATGATTTCAATGCTTAATGTTTCGCAAGCAAAATATAATGTAAATGATTGAAGAAACTAATATACATATTATATATAAGCAATATATATATATATATATGGGAATGTAAATACATACATACATACATACCCTACGATTGAGGAGAAAGAAGACTAAGTATATAATACTTCCACCAATGAGGGAATCTCTTCATTATACAAAAATATGAATCTCTCTCTTTTCATATATAAGTGTTATGCAATTGGTTCCTCAAGATTCAATATTATACATTATATATATACTTCAACTCTCACCCCTCTCTCTTTTTATTTATACTATTTCAATAATAATAATAATAATAATAATAATATAGAAGACAAATGAGTTGTAAAGTAGTAGAAAGAAACTACTAGCTTAGGAGAATCTGGTCACGTGGTAGTTGCTAGATTTCAAGTACCAGGATATTTTTCATGGACGACAATGCCCTTTGCTGCTTCTTTCTTATGTCAAAATTTAAGAAAAAAACATTAAAATTTGTTAGATGAAACTTAGGTAGAATGCATTAGATTTAGTATTATGCTATAAAAGCCACCACCCTACAAATGCTCATATTCTTTACTATTAATAGTATTTCTTAAGAAAGAAATAAGTTCAATGTTGGTGGAACTTGGGCTAAAAAAAGAGACTTTATGATAAAAGTTGTATTAATAATATTGACAAAATTTACTTCAATAATTTCTATATCTAAATGATTAATTTTGGAGCATGGGTATGATGCAATTCAAAACAAAACATATCCATACTCCAAAGTCCAAAACATAACTTGTGGTACAAAATTTTTGTTTGCATAGGAATGATAGTAATTAGTAAGTCACGTTTTAAGGGTGAGAAATTGAGAATTAAAGCATACATATCCTAACATCTCGTAGTTCTCTTAGTTATAAAAGTTGTTTGGAAATTTAGAGCAGTTCCGTTTACTTTAAGATTATATAACAACGGTTTTTGAAAATTTAGAACAACTTGACCTAAAGTGTGTGTTTACTTAAAGAATATACTAGCATTATTATGACATGGATAATAATCAACATTTATTAATTTCACATTTATTCATCCATCCTTATTCAACATTTATTAATAATCTTTTTTTTTCATATACTAAACTATCCCAAATTTATATACATATATTATACTACCTACATTGTAACATTTTAAATAAAAAAAATTAAAATATTAAGAGTATAATTAAGTTAAACTAAAAAGAGTGTGAGTGTAATTTACTCTTAATTAATTAATTGTACATTAGATAAGATAAATTGATTATTTATATATTTGCATATAGAATTTTATTATGAAATTACTATTATCTTTTGTGTATTTAAACAATATTTTCTTAAATTTTTTATGCATTTTGTAACAAAACAAATATAATAAAAACATGTTGATTCTTATATTATTTGGACTTGACTCTATAATATACAATATTTTGTAGAAATCTTGCATGATATTAAACAAAGTCATATTATTTCTTCTCTATGACCATTGTACTTAGAATACATAATTGTTTGTAAAATAAAATATGTTTTATAAGTATCGAGAAACTCAAATTCAAAGTCAATATTGTATTTTATTCTCAACATTTAAATTAGTATTGTCAACGATATAAAGCTAAATAGAATCAAGAAATGATTTATATGAAATAATAAGGGGAGGGATCCACTTACTCCAAGAGTAAGTGGAAAAACACATACTCCGCATCATGATAATTCATTCTTGAGAAATACAATGGTTTGAATTGGTGAGCACATCTAAACCATTGAATTTTCCAAGATTGAATGGTTAAGATGTGAAGTAAGTCTTTTTCACTTACTCTTGGAGTAAGTGGATCCCTCCCCAATAATAATGCAAAAATTAGGGGAAAGATCCACTTACTCCAAAAAATACTTACTCTTCATCTTAGCCATTCAATTTTGAAAAATCCAATGGTTTAGATGTACTCACCAGTTCAAACCATTGGATTTCCCAAGAATGAATGATCATGATGTGGAGTAAGTGTTTTTCCACCTACTCTTAGAGTAAGTGGATCCATACCCCAAAAATTATAATTTCGTTATCATTCTTTTAAGATATATCAGGTTTGACTAAAGATATAACAGACCACTCAAAATCAAACAAAAAGTTCATATTTTATATAAAAATTAATAATATTGTAAATAATTTCAAAATGCTGTATTTTTATATTAAGATGTTATTACTAAGAAATAATAAAATATTTGAGCTTATGTTATTATTCAAATTTTTGTTATTTTGTAGGATTAATACGTTTTGAAAATGATTAAGAACTTGTTGTTTGTTCTAAGGAAAATTGTATTTTTGTTTCTCTATTAAGTTGTAAGGTATGATAATTGTCATACTTAACAACGTAGTATGTGTCAAAACTTATCTCGACACCATTTCGAGATAATAAACGTGCATTTGGTATGTATTATACTTTTAGTTCTAGATTATAAACTGTGAGATTATAATATGTTTATGTTTGAGTACCTTAACTTAACACTGAATATAAACTAATATGTTTTTTTACATATTAAATTATAGAAAAATGTGTGACGTTATTTGTTTATTTTATGATTATTTTTTACACTATTTTAAATATAATTTTTTTTAATATTTACCATCATATATTTTTTACTATAAAAATTTTATTTTTTAATATTGCATGACAAATGCTAACAATATATTAAAATACAATATAAAAACCAATATCAATATTAAAAAATAGCATGACACACAAATAAATATAAGTTTTGAAACTTCTATTTATTTATAGAGTAAATTACAGAAAATAATATGAGATTATTTTTATTATATAGTGATTATTTTGGTTGTTTTTTTACATATTTTTTAAAATATACATTTTTTTAATATTTGTCGTCATATATGTATTTTACTCAAAGACATGCATTTTTTAAATATACTTTTTTATATCATTATAACATTTTGTAACATTTATTACTTAATTACAAAGGCTAAAAAATAAAATAAAAGACAATATAAAAATTAATATCAATATTTAAAAATACCATGACACATATTTATAATACGAGGTTTTATGGAAGAGTAAATGAGAAATAAGATAACCTTGAAACTAAGGGTAAAACGAAAATTGACATTTCAATAAAAAATTAAGTCAACTTTGAAATAAACAACCCATAATGGAGGAGGTTAAAGTTGTATAAGTTACCAAACATACTTATGCTCAAACTTTAACCTTATTTTTTTAAAAATAAGTAAAAACTACAAATTTTCATCCGTACAAAAAAAAGCACTAAATGTCACAAAAAGATTAAATTCATATCTTCTATATAATATATATAAATTATGAAAATATAATTTATTATTTACAGAGTATAAAATATAAATAGTCTTACCTTTTAAGATTTTGCACTAAGATTAAGAATTATGTTCAATAATATTTAATTAAAATTAGTGTAATTATTTTTATTCGTCATAAATAAGATAAATATAGGAATTTAAATTATTGTAACATAATTACATTTTTTTATTACCAAAAATATCATATCATCTTATGAGTAATGAACTATTCCCTTTGGGTGTGTGACTGTATCTCTCATCAAGTATCGCTTCAATAATAGAAGGAAGTACAATCTCACTAGTATACTAATATAAATTTTTATATTTGAGCTTTGCCCTCCTTCATTGTTAAAAAACTTGTAATGAATAAAATAATTTTTTTGAATTAATCTATTTGGGTGTGTGATTGTCATTTCTAACCAGTATTATTAACAAGAATCAAAATCTTAAATTTTAGTCTATTTAGGAATCCAATTAGACTTTTCACTACTAGTACAACACATTGAACCTATGACTACCTCTCCTATCATCCTATAGTAAATAATTAATTCATTTTAGAGAACATAATTGCTATTATTAGATCTAGTAAGACCTTACATTACTAAAGCAGTACATTGTTTGTTAATAGTGTTAGACAAACAAAAATGCCTTAGGGGTGCAGATTGGGGGCATTTTTGGCATTTCAGTGGAGGCTAGCTCAGTCCAGAACACCAGATGCTTTTGCTCATTGCCACCTCATCACACGTGCACAAATCGTTTCAGAAGATTTCTAAGAACTTTAAAATATATTAAAGGAGTTTTATATCATTAAGTTATCACTTGTATTGTAACCTTAAAAACTATCACTCTTATTCTTCTTTTGTAACAATTAAACCATCACTTTTATTCCTGACTTAACCATATATATAACACGACATGAATAAACAAAATATGAAGAGAAACAAACAATTGATTCTTTAGTAGAAAGTTATAGTTATAATTAGAAAAAAGTGTAGGAGAGGAAAAGAAGAAAAACAATAATTGGGGCCAAATGTGCGGTTGCATGAAGGAGGATACTCCATTTGCCTATCATCTCCTTTTATTGCCACGTTTCTCTTTCCACCGTTACTTTTCTACCGTTGCTCTTTTCATTTCACATGTGTCGCATTCCAACATTCTCAATTGGTACCAACAAGTCGTTGGTCTAGTGGTGTAAAGTCTTGTCATATTATCAGGATGACCAAAAGGTCAATGATTTAATTCCTGATAACGACACTTGTTGGGAGGGACAACCACACACCCCAAAAAAGCTTAGTTCTTTACTTATAAGGTGAAGATATAACCTTAGTAGTAGGAATGATAATGTGGCGGGTCAGGTTCGGCTTTGTGCTTACCCAACTTCGAACTCCAAAACCCAAAATCGAACCTGAATTGAGCAGAGTTTAAAAATATTATCATCCTCGAAAGGTAAAACCCGAACTCGAACCCAATTACATTAACTTTTTACCATTAAATTTAGGTTGGGTTCAAATGAGTACCTACGAGTTCGATTTTATTTGTTACCCGTTTGTAGTAAAAAAAAAATGTTAAGAAATAAGAAAAAATGAATTTCAATATAATCAATGAAGATGCTTTAAATTATTACTTTACAAATTGATTGATTTGTTGGACACTAACATTCACCTTCTACTAAAGTAGACCATGTTTATGTTTCCACCCAATATGTTATTTAAAATTGAAGTAAACATCGATTATTGGAATACATACTTATAAATAGTCTAACAAAATGTAATTTTGTAAAATAATGAATGGACCTAAGGCACTTCAACTCTTCAACCATAATACATAGACTTGGTGGTGCCATGTTGAGCATGTAATCATATTTACACCTTTCAACATAATTGATGTCAGAATGATATCATGCACTTTGAAGATTCTACTTAAGTAGTTATATAGTATTTGATAAATGGGCAATTAGAATTCATTAAGCTCATGCATGCAGTTCAATGTATTTAATACAAATTGATAATTGCAACTAACATGTAAGACAAACATTTAGTAGATTTGATGAAGAAGGATCATTGATAGTATAGTGCCATCTGTTTTAATCAGAAATGAGCAACAAAAATACTATTAGGTAGGAATATAATATTTACATGACACAGTTTACAAATTATAGCTGAGAAAATTAACTACCATTTTGAGATCCGTTATGGAGGTGTTCCTTCTTTACTCCACATGCTTCTTTCTCAAACATATTGAGTAAAGAATAAGATCATAAGTTGGATTTTATTCTTGGATATATCTGTTTTTTGGCCGGTCGGGTAGGAAGCCACTCCGATCTATCATGTTTTAGTGTTTGACCAGGGTGGAAAAATTCATAACAACATTTTTTTAGTCTCACCTCAAGCATTTTAATATAGCATAATAAGATCACATAAACATTATACCTTATATATTAATTCAATGTATGCAATATTTGTAACACAATCAATAGGCATTCTGAAAATTGGTTTAATGGCTAAAGAGCCTTCCAACACTAAAAATGCAGTCATACTTATTTCATTTACAAGCAAGAGGTGATTCTTAGTTAGTCAAATTATTAATGTTGTAAGGTTGTGAAAACAATAATCAATATACACCAATCTTTATGCATACTTGTACACATACCAAGTAATAATTTAAGTGACTAAAAGAAGAGATGATAGCCTCTTTACCTAAGAATTTCTGTAATAGTTCAGAAGTAACAAAAAGCCTACAAATTGGTTCTACTCTCTATTATCACTTAAGTGACTAAGTATCAACATGGCAAATGCATGTTAATAAGAATAGTAAGAGTGACATATTCAATCCCATGGGCTTTGCCAAGTACGAATAGAACACACTTATATAAGCCTCATGGAAAGTTATGAATTTACTTAAGGCACTTCAACTATCTAACCTATTCCTCAATCAATTGGTAATTGCACCAACATCATTTGGTTGTCACTCACAAACAACCACATATACCTGCTACTGCTAGTGTAGAGAATCTAGATCAACTTCCTATCCTGCAGCTGAGTCAGAATTTACTTACCGGTCGGATTCTACCCGAGCTTGGTAATTGTAGGAGCCTCATATGCTTAGATTTGTCAAGCAATAATAAACTAATTGGTACCATCCCATCTGAACTTTCCAATCAAGTTGGCCTTACTAGTGCTGTAAGTTTTGCATTATTAAGCAAATGGATGAGACAAGTTGCAGCAGTGCTGATCAGATAGTTGAATTTCAAGGTATTATTAGGGCAGAGAGACTGGTCGGTTACCCTATTGCGCAGCATTCTTGCCCGTCAAGCCGGATATACACCCGTCTTACACTTTACACATTCTCAAAGAATGGCAGCATGATCTACCTTGATCTTTGCAACAATTTATTACCGGGAAGTATTTCTCAACACATCGGTTCCCTGACCTATTTGCAAGTCTTAAATCTAGGACAAAATGAACTAACTGGAAACATTCCTGATAGCTTTGGTGATCTAAAAATGATAGGACTGCTATATATATCTCATAATAATCTTCAAGGATTCATTCCTAGTTCCTTAGGAAGATTGTCTTTTCTCAGTGCACTTGATGTGTCTAATAATAACCTTACAGGTTCTATTCCTTATGGAGGCCAGTTACTGACTCTCCCTCCATCTTCATATGAAAACAACTCAGGCCTTTGTGGTATGTGTCATAGCCTCAATTTCACCTAGCACTCAGACACATGTGTCATGTCCTCAATTTTACCTAGCAATGTGTCACTCAAAATCATTCCTAGTATCCACAAAATGTAATTTTGATGTAGAAGAAGAATGTAAGTTAGAAGATCTATCCAACCATGCCTAGCAGATGCAAAGTAAGCATTTCAATTTGGTTCAAGTAATTACAAATTTGAACAGATACATTCAACAAGAAAACTGGTTTAGTGGTATATAGAGTGATGTAGTTAGACATATAATACACATTCCAAACAAGGAGGTGATACACTTCTTATTGTGTTTTTTTTTGTATAAGCAAGGGTATCCCATAATGGGTAAGGAATACCTTTCGGGGTTTGTAGCTACCCCTCCTCTCTGTTGTCTTTAATATAAGGCGACTTTAACTAAGCTAAATTACTAAGATCAAAGAATATAGTTACTTTTCTTGTTTTTTTTAATAAGATACGATAATATTACATTTGTACTTTTTCTACTTTCTTGCTAACCAAAATAGAACAAATAAGAGAATTAGAGAAAAAACAACAAATGCTTCATAAAAACATAAAGTACCTTACAAAAAGATCCATCAAAAGCTTGCCTTATAATAAAACATATAAACTGAAGATATATAAATATCGTTACAGTAAAAGCAAGTTATAGATATACGCATCTACAGAAAATTTCTAAGTAGCATCAATATGCTGCTTTGTTGTTCATAGAGCAAATTCAGGAACTGTGGAGGGGTAATGAAGAATGAAGAATGCTGAATATATATATATATATATTCTTACAAGGTGTCAAACTCGTTGCATAAAGCATTAGTTACAAATCAGCCAGTCCAAAACCAAATTCAACAACAGATAAAAAAACTCAAAACTTGAGAGCTTTTCTGAAGATTACCACTGTTCTCTAGGACGACCATCGGGGAATACAGGAACACGACCCTTCTCATCATTCTGTGTCATCTCTTCACCTTGTTTAATCAGCTTTCTTTTTCCAATCTCCAGTGTTCCAACATCCTCGTCAAAATCTGGTGGTGTATTGTCTTCTTCATCACTCCACTCATCATCATCATCATCATCGTCGTCGTCAAATCCACCATCAATAAGATTATCAGTATCTGACC
Source organism: Lupinus albus (assembly GCA_009771035.1). NCBI lineage: Eukaryota > Viridiplantae > Streptophyta > Magnoliopsida > Fabales > Fabaceae > Lupinus > Lupinus albus. The sequence goes on along the minus strand of CM020013.1, from coordinate 199,875 downwards.
ATTCTTCTTCTCCTTCTTCGGCATCAACTTCATCTTCTCTTCTATCACTGTCTTCCATGCCATCTTCGACTCTTCTGCGAGAGGGTCCTTTGGAAAACCGTGGAACATTAACAAGAGCACGAAGCTTTTCCTTTATAAGCAATAAACTATCCTTATCTACCAACTGAGAATCACGATAAGCTTCCCTCAGAAACACAGAATCCCTTTCTCCTTTCAGTGACACATAAAACATATCAGGATGCCTTATGAACATTCCCCTTATCTGCTGAGAGAATCTAAACTCTTCTCGGAAATGCGTGAAGTGATCAATGAGCATTCGCTTCTCAAGGGTGAGGCTCAAAATCTCATGAACAACTCCACAAGCATGCTTCTCTTTCTCCCGTGTCCCTGACCTCAGAGCTGAGAAATCCGAGTATGGTGATATATAAGGAATGTCTCTGAACTGCATTATCCTCCTCATCTCACCCTTTGAAAGATGAAGACCCTTAGGGAGCTTAACTCTATTGAACTTAGGAACCCTATCAATGATTAAATTCTGCTCTTCTACTTCTCTAATCCGGTTCTCCTCAACAGCTAACTCAGCCGCAGAAACTGCAAGCTCAGGATCCCAATGAGTTAACTCGAGTGCAGGGCCTCGCTCAGTTGCAACAACTTTGAAGTATTGAGGATACCTATGACAAATTGTGTCACGAAATTCTTGTGGAAGCCCGAAATCAGTCATCAAATGTGCTATTTTCGCCAACAATATCCGTTTTTCCATCGACATCATCAACAACTTCCTCAGCTTAGTAACCACCAAATCTTCCATTTCATTCCTAATCTTCAATTCCTCAAAATAAAGCCTTTCAGCCTCGGGTGTCAACTTGAATTTGAGAGAAAAAACCCCTTCTTCCATAATCTCAAACACTGCAGGGAACCTTTTCAACAAAGCAATAACCCTCCTCTTCTTATCTAAACCCAATTCCTTCCTAAACCTACCGAGACCGCGAAGCGACATAACGCGATCGGGTTGACTCACAAGAATCTTCCTTACCTTAAGAACAAATTTGAGCTTCTTATCCTTTTGTATCACATTATCAAAGGGAAGTTCTTTCCTTCTCTTCACTGCTGATCTTATAGGCCCAAATGGCACATTCAAATTTTTTCTCAAGCTAATAAAATCAACGTTATTACCCCATTGTGAAAGAACCAAACTTTTACCAAAAAATTGAGACTTTTGTAGTGAAGTAGTTGAAAGTGAAGAGTGGGGTTTGGAAGAAAGGGTAGGTTTTAGAAGGAAAGGAAGTTTATTTGAGATGAAGAATGGTAAAGGGGTGGATAAAGATGAGATTTTTGGTGAAGAAAACATGAGTTTAGGATCCATCTATATAATAACAAAAATAAAAGTATTGTAGTTAATAAAGGATTGAATATAAAGTGAGAATAGAAAAGAGAAATAGAAAGAAGAAGAAAAAACTCACTGATGCTAAACTAGAGATGGTGCAACCCAAAAATCTTTGACATAACAGAGACAGAGAGAGAGAGGGAGAGAGGGTTTATCCAAACCTGCAACCCAAAAATCTCATCTCTATTTTTATTTTTATTTTTATTAGAGTTAATTACACTCCCACCCCTGAGTTTTAATGAAATTACACAAACCACCCCTCCCTTTTTTGTCCTTCCACGAACCACCCCTAAAACTAGTGCTTTTAATATGTTGTAATCGATTACTAGTACATTGTAATCGATTACATCATGTAAAATGCACAGGTCTGATTAGTTTATCAGCATGTAATCGATTACCAGTACTGTGTAATCGATTACCAGTATTGTGTAATCGATTACCAGTATTGTGTAATCGATTACCGGTGGTGTGTAATCGATTACCAGTGGTGTGTAATCGATTACCGGTGGTGTGTAATCGATTACCAGTGGTGTGTAATCGATTACCAGTGTTGTGTAATCGATTACCATTGTTGTGTAATCGATTACCAGTGTTGTGTAATCGATTACCAGTGTTGTGTAATCGATTACCAGTGTTGTGTAATCGATTACACTGTATACCAATGCAAAAAACTGATGCTTTTAATATGTTGTAATCGATTACTAATATATTGTAATCGATTACATCATGTAAAATGCACAAGTCTGATTAGTTTATCAGCATGTAATCGATTACACAAATACTGGTAATCGATTACACAAATACTGGTAATCGATTACACAATACTGATAATCGATTACACTATATACCAATGCAAAAAACTGATGCTTTTAATATGTTGTAATCGATTACCACTGGTAATGGATTACACAATCCTGGTAAAGAGGCTATCATCTCATCTTTTAGTCACTTAAATTATTACTTGGTATGTGTACAAGTATGCATAAAGATTGGTGTATATTGATTATTGTTTTCACAACCTTACAACATTAATAATTTGACTAACTAAGAATCACCTCTTGCTTGTAAATGAAATAAGTATGACTGCATTTTTAGTGTTGGAAGGCTCTTTAGCCATTAAACCAATTTTCAGAATGCCTATTGATTGTGTTACAAATATTGCATACATTGAATTAATATATAAGGTATAATGTTTATGTGATCTTATTATGCTATATTAAAATGCTTGAGGTGAGACTAAAAAAATGTTGTTATGAATTTTTCCACCCTGGTCAAACACTAAAACATGATAGATCGGAGTGGCTTCCTACCCGACCGGCCAAAAAACAGATATATCCAAGAATAAAATCCAACTTATGATCTTATTCTTTACTCAATATGTTTGAGAAAGAAGCATGTGGAGTAAAGAAGGAACACCTCCATTACGGATCTCAAAATGGTAGTTAATTTTCTCAATTTGTAAACTGTGTCATGTAAATATTATATTCCTACCTAATAGTATTTTTGTTGCTCTAGGCTTGTTCACATTTCTGATTAAAACAGATGGCACTATGACACATTGTGTGCAACAAAATTATTTCTGTTCTTGACCCACACTCAAACCAAACATCTACATTCTTATACCATTTTCATGTATCTTGTGATTGTTTTCTCATTTTGGTTCTATATTGTTGAAACTAAACTTGTGCATTATAAGAAGTACACATTGTATTAAAAAATAAATAAAGTCAAACATATAACTCTCCAAACTGATAGTGTATGAATTTTATACATTGTTATTGTATTATTCATCATTTATATTTAATTATCACTAACCATTTCAAAGAAAAATAGTATAAATGAATGATGTAATTCTCTCAAAATAATTTTTTAATACATTTCATGAAGAACTTTTGGTAGTTTAATTAAATAGTCCTTAAATCCGAATGAACAACTTTAGGTTATATTGTTTCATGCAAGTAAGCAAGCCTGGCACTAGTGATAGTAAAATAGAGAGTTTAATATGTTGGATTGGATCTTATGTTGAAACTGCCATAATACTGAATTTGATCACTGAAAATAATTGCAACAAGAGATTAAACCATAAAACTTGAGATTATATGTTTTGATCACTGATTAAGAAGCAAATCATAAAACTAGACACACTATTGAGATTACAAACCAATTTCGAATTTTTCTTCTTGAAATGTATTTTTTTTCAAAATATATTCCAATAGTTATATCTTTCAATTTAATGTGTTGGGTATGCGATAGGAAGAGAAAATTGTGTAATCGACCAGATTTGAAGTTAGATACTCCTACTTTATCTTTTATAATTCTACCAACTTAGAATAATCTTACAATAAACATGCTCATTAAATGGTTGCAAAATAGGGTTGTGGAATAGAATGAAGGATGTGTTAGGGTAATGTGACAAAGTAAAGAAGAAGAGAAAATATAATTAGGAATACTATGAGACTTTATAGGTTGAAAATTTATAACATTTATACAAATCTCATTCACCACTTATTCAACGTTTATACAAAAATAAGGCATCCTAATAATTACATAAGAAAGTACTTTAATTTGCTGCACTTGTTTTGTTGGTCCATTTCAGAGCCAATTGGGAAATATTTTTTGTTGAAGACCCATTTTCACTTAGAGCCTTTGCAGCAAGGTCCTTAAGATCCTTCATTCTATAACGAAGCTTCTTTCCATCTTCACCTTCCATAAGGCACTTCACAACACTAGCAATTTCTTCTCTTTCCACCAACCCATTATTGTTATTATTATTGAGTCTCAATGCCACTTTGATATCTTGTATAAGCATAACCGCATTCATTTTTTGCTCAGCAAATAGTGGCCATGCAATCAAGGGCACCCCATTAACCACACTCTCAAGTGTTGAGTTCCAACCACAATGACTTAAGAACCCTCCAATGGATCCATGGGCCAATACTTGGGTCTGTGGGGCCCAACCTGGGACCAAGTAACCCTTCCCTTTTGTCCTCTCCACAAACCCTTTTGGCAAAAAATCAAAAGGGTCAGCTTTAGAGTCAGCACTAAAATAAGAGGCATTGGCAATTTTGTCATTTGGGCTCTTCACTACCCACAAGAACCTTTGATCACTCATTTCTAACCCAAGTGCTAGTTCATTGGTTTCAACACTAGAGAGGGTCCCACCACTCCCAAAACAAACAAATAACACACTCCCATGTGGTTGTTCATCCAACCACCTTAAACATTCCAAACCGGGTTCACTAACATTCCCATCCATCTTTACAAGCGGTCCAACCGGGTAAACCGGAGGCTTTCCCGGTTCATACTTTTGTAATTCCTTTATACAATCCGGTTCGAGTTCCAGGAAACTATTCTCTATGATTCCATCTGCTTCTCTATATCGGTTTGCATGGTGAAGGATCCATTTGTAAGCTTCATTGCTCTTGTCCTGAACCGGGTCCAACAATTCTTTCCCATGAACCGGAATACACCCTGGTATTTTCACCGGTTCAACTAGTTCTCTACATTCACAAAGGATCACAAAAATTAGCAAAGATAGAAAAATATAATAACGCAAAAAAATGTATGCACTAATAGTCTATGAGTATAAGTTTATATTATAGTATGAAAAATGATATATTCTCCTACTAAATCCTCATACTAATCCTCGTATGTCACTTATGTTAATTTTGTGTGAATAGGAAGATTTAGTACTCTTATAATATTGTATAATTTATCATTTATATTTAATTATTATTGACTCTTAAAAAGTAATACTAATGAATGAGACATAATTCAATCATTTGTGGGTATCTTTAGTCTTTAGACACAATCATCTAATAATTGCAAACTACTTTCTTTCTTTAAGTGTTATTTTAGAAAAAGAAATTTGTTTCTACTGATTTTCTTTCCAAAAGTAAGACATGATTGTTTTTTACAATTATACTGCTTAATAGAAATACATAATTGTTTTAAAAAACTTAATCTCCACATTTTTTATAAGGAAATCCAATGGTTTAGATTTACTCATTGATTCAAACCATTGAATTTCTCTAGAATTACAAATCATAAATAAATATGAGAAAATAGAATATTATATTTATATGATATTACCTATACCCGCAGTTAGTTTCCTTATCTAATTGAGGAAGGTGAAGGAAGAAGGACAAAGCCATAGCAGTTGAAGGAAAAAACACATAACGAGACACATCAAGTTCCTTAGCCACATCAAAAGCATCAACCCCAAACAGATCAACAACAAGAGCACCCATACGGTGTGACTCCACCCTCATTTCACGGCGGAGTGAAGGTAATGAACGGAGTACGGTGAGAGACATAATGGTTTCAATTTTTGCATCATTTGGAACATCACTCAGTGTAACTGGAGGTAGGAATATGTGAGAAATCCCATTAGGGAGGTTCGTTAAGACTGTTGTTTGGGCCTTAGACGGAGGCCCATCCGTCGGGATTATAAATTTCACTATAATATGATGGTGGTAGCGGATGAGGCTGTTCGCGAATTCTAACATCGGGATTAAGTGTCCCATGCCGGGGCTTGGCATCATCACCACCATCACTATAGACAATTCTTGTTGTGGGTGTTCCATTGAAATGGTGGGGCTAGAAAGTAGGGAGTTAGTTTTTATGTTGAGAGGATGGGAGAGAGGGATTTTATATATAGAGAAGGAAATGTTTGATTCAATAATTGGTGTGGTGAGTGGCTGTAAATCAACATAAACAATACGCACCATCTACACACATTATCATTATCATTTAAATATGTATACATTAAATATTATATTTTCGTTTATTAAAATCATACTACATGTATAGAATAAAATGATACTCTATATATCACTATATGTAATCATACAGGTATTAAGCACAATAAATAGTTGTTAATCGAAACGTTGAGGAATTATTTTTATATTAGTAAGAATTTAAGAGTTTGATTGTAAATGAGTAATAAAACTTAAAGTGAAGAATGGAAGAAAGATAGTTATGGAATACGAAAATGGGAAAGGTTAATGATGGCTTTGAAGATTGGTTGATAGCATTAATATAAAATTGATTATGGAGTGAAGCGTGAAAAGTTTATGTTATCTAGAAGGAAAGTGACAAAGTACTAGTGTTTCTCTAGTGATGTCAATTCAAACGTAAGGCTTATGTGATCAAAACACATCACTACCATTTTTTTCTTTTTTCTTTTTCCTTTGTTTCATAATATGATTAACCACACACAAATGTACAAGCAAATCAACTAATAAACCTTATTTTATCAAATTAATATAAATCATTTTTTTATAGGTATTGGATATTTGGATGGGAGATGTGGTAAATTATGCAAATAGTTTATCTAATTATCAATGATCTTCCATAATTTAATATATGTGATTAAGGAGTTATTTTTCATTTAATGTTGGAGAGTTTGGGATAATTAAAGAAGACAAAAGATATTTTTGATGTTTAAATTTAAATATTTATATATTGTTTATAATGACAAACAAATTGTATTTTTTTGGTACTATCAAATATATCCTCTCACTCTATGGGTAAATAATTAATCATTTTCAGAGTGCGTAGTTACCCCTTCCAACAAGTGTCGCTCCCATGAATTGAACCATTAATTTTTTGGTCATCCTGAAATCTAGTAGAGCCTTACACCACTAGACCAATGCCTTGTTGGTAGGAGTTGTAAATTTAGTTTCAAATAAAAGTTTACATTTTTTGTTTTGTTAATCATTGTTTTTAAGAGGCTAAAATTTTAAAGTTTACCCCAGAAAACAATTTTTTTACTCATAATAATTAAGTCCACAATTCAATATCTCCTTCACACTTTAGGGTTACTTATCTATTGTTCTAAGTTAATGGTTAGCAAAATCCTTCCATATAATACATCTCTTCCTTTTTTTTCGTACAATATATCACCTTCCTCTCCTTTTCATGAGTTTTCTCATTATTTTCGAAGTTATTATTATATGAGTATGGTAAACTAATTTTTGTTTCATAATTAAACACAAATATTTCTAACAAGTCAACAACTAGAAAACAGTTGAATGATATATGCATAGAGTCGTTGGTAGGTGCACAAAATGTTTGAACAAGAAGTAAGAGAAATTTTGGCTAATTAACCTTAATGCACTTTTTAAAAATAATTATGTAAATAGACCAATTATTTATCAAAATTGGGTAGTAAAAGTCAAGCTATTATTAAATTATTGATGCCTTGATTCGAGTTGCATGCTGATTGCCTCAAAAAAACTGAAAGGTAAAAAAAAGGAGGTGGGACACGCTGCCATGTGTCACCATGCTGTCACGTGTCGCCATTCTGTCACGTGTCGCCATCTTCCTTATTTTCCCGATTTTTATAAGTTTTCAGTTTTTTTTTTAATTTTTTGGGTCATTTAGCATGTGATATATGTCAAGACAAAAACAATTTAGTAGGGTTGACTTTGATTACAATATTTTGGTAAATAGTTTACTTTGTTTGTCCCATTTTAGTAAATATTTTTTGGATTACCCACAAACTGCTCTATTTAAGAAATTATTTTTAAAAAGTACATTATTAAGATAAATTAGCCGAAGAACTATTGTCATTTATGATTTAATTGCAAAATATTTAGTTATTAATTTTTTTTTAAAGAAATTTTCAACTAATCATAATGAGTGGGATATTTTTTATTATGAAATCATATTTCTCTTAACATTTCCTTAATTAGAATTATTCATGAATTTTGTAACAAAATAAAATGAATTCTTTTATTTTTAATTTACTGTGTTTTTATTTCCCTTTGTACTCTGTGTCTCTCATCATGTAGGAAGTTTGACAATATAAATTTTGATACATAGTACATTGTTAAGTATGCGAATTTCTTATAACTTAATTTAGAAATTGAAATCCAATTTTCTTTCCATAAAAAACAAGTTATATCTTCATTTACTGCACCCTTAAACATTTTTAAATTGTACTAATCTTACAAAATAACAAGATAAGCTCAAATATTTTATTTTTTTAGTAATAATATTTTAATATAAAAATACATTATGAAGATTACAAAATGAAGATTTATTCACTATTGTTTCGTTTAAATGACTTTTGAGTTCATTTAATTGTTGTTGATAAATTAAAGTATATTGTTATTGGCGTTAAGTTTCTAGATACATATATGAACTATTATTTATTTTACAAATAATTATTGATGATAATAATCATAGATAAGAAATACTATAATTTTGTTTAATCCTGTACAATATTTTCACAAAATATGGTATGTTGTGGAGTCAAATCTAAACTGTACAACAATTAATATCTATAAATGTAACAACCCGATTTTATAACCCAAAATTTTAAAACTTTATTAAATGTAAATATTAGTTAAGTTTCCCAATTCAAAATGCGGAAATAATCAATAATACATTTTCATCAAAAATATTGCATCACATTCTATTTTAATCCATAATTCATACAATTATCCTTTGTTTCAATTACAACACTGATAAAGGTAATCATACTAATCTTATTGCATCTTTCGATAGAGGTCATTTATACAACATAGTTACTTCAACATATTTTTCATATTACATACATTATACAAATATAATTTCGGAATACAAAAACGACTACTCCAGTCTACACTCTCATCAGCAAACATCCACGATGCAACAGCAACATCCTGAACTCACATATAACACATAGACAAGAAAAACAGAGGGAGTAAGAACCAACTACGGCGACCGTAACGTGAAATTACATGGAGTAAAATCATTAAAGTATAACAACCTATACAATCATCTAAAATCAATCATAGTAAACATATACCATTTATATACCAGTCAATACCTTAAACCACATAATGTTCACATATTCAATCGGTATAATCATTACATTTCACTTAGACAATTCAACACATCAGTACAACAAACAATATGATATTTACTTCTTCCATTAACAACCTTTGCAATTTACTTACATAGTTTATCCAATTCCATCTTCAACAATATTCCTATTACCATAGTTACTCACACATACCCAATGATACTCCCATACCCGAATGCGGTACACTAATGTCAAAGCAATACAACACTTCCAAAACAATACAATACTCATACGACAACCCAATACCACAAAGGGCCAATCAAATCCATACCACAAAAGCAAGTCACATCCATACCACAAAGGGCAGGTCTAAATTCCATATCACGAAGGGCAAGTCACAATTCTATACCACGAAGGGCAGGTCACAATTCCATACCACGAAGGACAGGTCACAATTCCATATCACGAAGGGCAGGTCTAAATTCCATACCACGAAGGGCAGGTCACAATTCCATACCACGAAGGGCAGGTCTAAATTTCATACCACGAAGGGCAGGTCACAATTCCATACCATGAAGGGCAGGTCTAAATTCATACAACAACATCAATCACAATATAATATTTCCAGTGCATTATTCTAACATTGCAACTTCCTCAAAATACAAGACATCACGTCAATGTCATAAACACAATGTATCTCATATCCTACCACAATAAAGGCACTCACAACATCATCATCACATAATATAATTATGTCCATTTATCACCAACAAGCGGTTCATCACAAAATCATTATTACAAATATACTCACATATGCTTATAGCAAATAAGCGACTCGCAACTTAGTCAATTTCATAGACCTACTCGTCTCCACATTTAACAATTCAACAACTCATCACACAATCATTGATACAAACACACCCATATATGTTTATAACAAATCAATCATCCATAACACAACATTATCATAAATGAACCACACACAACATATTCTTCATCATATAACACATTAACGTTAGAACCATCTTTCATGACGGTGTATTACCATAAATGAGCATATTGCGTTTCATTTAAATAAACGGTTTTCCCGCACATATATTCCCCACTTTTATGGCTAATACATCCTCATGTGAAATAAAGACTCTCACATGGGCCATATACACCAAAAGAGTTTCTATCCGTTAATATGCTCCGATTCTTGAGGGAAATCAGAGATGATGACTCTAATGAAATACTATAAGACCACAATGGTCTTCTCCCTCACCTTAGGTTGCATAAGCTCCATTATTCCGCAAAAGAGCTCCATCTCCCTCCATCTCCTTCAACCTCCATTGTTGTTTTTTCATCTCCAAAGCACTCCAATGTTCCATTAAGAAGCAAGAGGAAGAGGTTTTGATGTGTTTTTGAGGTTTAGTGGAGGGAAGAGTCGAAATCCATTAGGAGTCGCCGCTAGGAGTGAAAGGGGAGAAAAGAAAGTGAAGATTAGGGTTTCTAGATCCTTTTTTACTTTTATAGCTCAGACGCTCGTGTAATCGATTACCATATGGTGTAATCGATTACATATCTGATGCTTTTAATATGATGTAATCGATTACGAGTATAGTGTAATCGATTACATCATGTAAAATACACAGGTCTGATTAGTTTATCAGCATGTAATCGATTACCAGGATTGTGTAATCGATTACACTGTGTCAACAGCCCAAAATTGCCATTTCTCGCCCAGGCGAGACAACTCTCGCTCAGGCGAGAATCCTCCAGTATAGCCCAAGATTTCACCCTCCCAGGTGATCCTTTCTCGCTTAGGCGAGAATCTCTCGCTCAAGCGAGACTTCCAGAACGGATACTATAATTTTAAAGATTAAAAATTAGGATGATACAATAAAAGTAGAGAGTGATTTTTAATGCATCAATAATTCTAAGGAATATTGTTCAAACAGACAGAAGAGAAGAGTGATATCACAATCAAATTTTATATACAAATGATTTGAGTAAATTACGGTGGTGCACCAATATTTCTATAAACATATTTTTGTACAGCTATCATCACTAATCTCTTAATGAAAATTTTGAACAAGTAAAATTCCACAAACAAATGTAAAATTTGTTAGTTGCATATTTTATGCAATTATAACTACCTTTTCAATATATAATAACATGAATAATTGAACAGACACCTTTTATAGCCAATTTTGCTAATGTTTGCTCATTAATGAGTGAGATGTAAGAATGATGTAAAGGACATAAATAGCTTAATGCGTGTAGGTTCACCATTATTGGTGGCTTTGGTAAAAGTTTGATTATCAAAATTTAAAGTACTGAGTGGATAAGATTTGCCTTATTGGTTTCCGTCACATTATAAAACTGAACTCTATTTTTTAAATCCTCCTAATTCGAACTCTTCAAGATCATTTTATTTTCTCCTAAAAAAACTCCTTTTAATTATTCTTTTTTATGGTTTTATGCTATCATTTATGATAAATGATAAGTGTAATTAATCAAAATCTCATTGGGTGTCGGTCTAATTTACTCTTTAATATATAAGAAAAAACAACTAATTTATGTGGAATTGATGCTCAATCTTTAATCAAAGTCTTGACATTTTGTGTTTGACAATTTTGCTTCTTAAGAGTTGATTATTAATTAAAAATAAAATCTTCCTTACCAAAACCTCTTGTGGCCATCTAAACTAAGGTAGTAATTTTCCCACTTGTTTGGAGAGTTGGGTAAATGATTATAATTGGTCATAGTGGAAGTACACTGCCATCCAAAACAAACTTCACCTGCATATAAGATTCATCATATATATATATATATATATATATATATATGAGGGTTATTCTTATACACAAAACTTTATCTAATAATCATCACTTATTCACTTTTCACATGAGGGTTAGTTCTACTCATTTGTTGGTGGATTTATTGGGACACTAAAGTATTTGAATGGGTTCTTGAATTTCATAACAAAACATAAATCAAAATAACAATTTGTACCAGAAATATGGATCCAAACCATTCTTGATATAAATGTGCATGTAATGTAACCACCATCCTTCACTCACAGCCACTAGAGAAGCTATTAAAATGAATAAGAATAGGAAGATACGTGTGCCTGATTGTGCCATCAATATCACTTCTTAATATTTGTGTTTGTTTAGTAAATTTTGTAAGCCCATTTATATAGTGTTTATAATATAAGATTTCATTAAAGAAGATCCTAATTAAAAGTAAATTTTTTATTTTAAATATCATGTTGATATATATATTCATGTGCTGGATCAACCCAATTTCCTATTGTTTGGAATTGAGTGTATAGTCTTACATTTTATATATTCTTATAAAAAATTACATTTTCAAAGAGAACAAGCCAACAATCTTTGACCTCTTTGATTTTGGTACATATATAAAAGTGTGAACTTTTTCGTATGAATGAAAGAGAATGTGTTGCGAAAATTGAGAAAAAGGAGTGAGAGGAGGAGATGGAAGGGTTGTATATTATATTACGTGAAATATAGAAATAGAAATATTGATGGAATGGTTGTAAAGTATACCTGTATTATAGAAATTTTACTTGCTCAATTTCTTGAATGCATTTTAAACATGTTTTACCTTTATATGATAATATTGTTAAAAATCATTATTTATACATCAATTATTCAATTTATAAATTATTTTTAATGTAGTCATTTTTAATTTATTATTCCTTTGTACATTTTATTTATTAATAAAGTTAAATTTGTTAAATGAAAGGTTTTTGGTATTTTTTTTATTGATCTCGATCTGAAATCCTAAGCTCAAATGGATTCAAGATGGCAATGAAAATAGCTCTCAGTTTTGAGAAGGAATTAAAATTGGCACGTGAAACAAATTGTCTTTTTATACTGCGTATATGCCAAATTCTAATAGTCAGATTATATTCTCAGGATAAAAATGGAAATAAAGCCACCTTTTTTATGCATTGAAAATATTATATTGCTTTTAATGGTTCAATATTTCCACACTTAGAAAATCTTAAGTATCTTGTGCTGATTTTTTATTATCATTTCAAAATAATTGATATTTAAAATATTCTTTCTTTAATGTTAACATTATAAATTCCTTTATTTAGTTTTAATTGTTTTAATAGCTTGTTTGACTGTATTCAAAGGACTATCATACCTGGATTTGTTTTAAAAAATGGTTCAGCATTTTTAAGGTTTTTTAGAATGAAAATATTAAACAATTATAAGCAATTTCATTATTTCAATGCATATATAAAATGGTGGTTTTATGTTTGACATATTTACCATGTGGAGAGAATAATGGAAATCAATTTTATTTCGTTTTTTATCTTCAGAATATAAAATGAATATTAGAATTTAGCATTTACTAAGTATAAAATTAAAAGACCATGTATTTGTAGCAGTAACTTTGATTCCATCTTAAAACAGAGATAAAAGTCAAGAAACAAATAAAATGTATAAGAAACTTTTATTGAGAGAGATAATGAAGTTGTTGAACACATTGATTGACTACTTAGGAAATTGAAAACTGAACTAAACAATAAGCTAAAAAAGCAACTATTTAAAGAAAGTTTGGTACTCAACTAACTTAGCAACCAAACTGAAAACAAAAAATAAAGACTGGGCCTAACATAAAGCCCAAACACATTTTAAAAATAATTGGCCTACACATTATTTGTTTTCTTCAACCTTGTGCCACTTTCTTTTTCTTCGGCCATGTTTGAGCCATCCATGGCATTATAATCGTGCCTTTCTAACACGTCCCCACAAGCTGGCATATGGATATTAAGCATGCCAGGCTTGGACTGAATATTATGGAAGAGATGAGGAGACAAGGACTTGGTGAATACGTCTGCCATTTGAGAAGCACACGTGATGGACATTAAATGAATGATACATGTTTGTATTCTGTCACGAACTGAATGACAGTCTATCTCTATGTGTTTTGTCATCTCATGAAACACATGATTAACAACTATGTATAATGCAGATTGGTTGTCACAATATAACATGGCAGGACCCGAATGAGATAGATCAAGATCATGAAGAAGGTGCACTAACCATTGTGCCTCACAAGCAACAAGAGCTATGACTATATACTCAGCTTCAGCTGAGGATCTAGAAACGATTTTCAGTTTCTTACTTTTCCAAGATATGAGTGAATTGTCTAACTAAAAACAATAACCATAAACATATCTCCTAATGTCTACACAAGCTCCCCAATCTGAATCTGTATAGCCTTTCAGTTTGAAGTCAGAGTTGGAGGAAAACAAAATTCCCAATCCAATGGTTCCTTTGATGTATCACAAAATGTGCATATCAATTTCAAGGTGTGTGTTTCTTGGAATGGAGAGAAATTGACTCAAGTGTCATACAACAAAACTTAGATAAGGTATAGTGTGAGTCAAATAAACTAGTTTGCCTATCAACCTTCTATAAGTGCTTGGATTGGCTAAAGAATCCCCAGATTTCGAATGAATTAATTTAGTTGAATACTCTATGGGAGTGGAATAGGGCTTAGCAGCAAGCATCATGTTTCCTCTAAGTGGCCAATGGTATACTTTCTTTGGTATAAAATGATCCTTTGGGTAGATCTAGCTATTTCCATCCATATGAAGAATTTCAGTTCCCTCAGATCCTTTATGCTAAATTCCTTGTCAAGTAAGGCTTTCATGTTATCTATTTCAGCCATATTGTTACTAGTTAAAATCAAATCATCAACATAAACAAGGATTGCAGTAAAACTTGACTCAACAGATTTTGTGAATAATGAGTAATCATCTATGGATTTTGAGAAACCACATTGAATAAGGATACCAATGAGTTTGTCATGCCATTGTCTACTTGCTTGTTTTAGACCATAGATGGACATATGCAATTTGCAAACAAGTCCAAGTTTCTTAGCAGTGACACCAGGTGGAATGAACATATATATTTGCTCCTTCAAATCTCCATGAAGGAAAACAATGTTTATGTCCAATTGGTGGATATGTCATTTATAGGCATAGGCTAAGGATAAAATGACTCTTTTGGTAGTCATTTTTATAAGTTAAAGTGAAGTCGTAAGCTTTAGTAATTTATTTTCAAGGCTCTTGATTGAGAGTCAAACATGTCTTACAAAAATTGGTTTTCTTCCCTTTGTTACACATTATTGATTTATATTCTTAATTAATAAAATATCTTAAATAAATATGTTGTATACGATATGAGAAAAATAAATATGCAATTAAATTGATATATATGAGTGATTTATTTATTTAATTAATTAATGGTTTAAATGTGTGTAATATTTATGCACTTTAAGTTTACAAATTTATTCATAGTTAATATATCATTCAGTATTCATTTATATTTAAAAGTCAATGACGATTTTTATTATTCGAGTGACGGTTTTGTCAGAGATGTGTTAACTCCCAACTCTACAAAATTGACTTTAGATTTTAATTTTTTTAAAAGCAAATCTCATCTACTATCAATATATAAATTGAATGGAGTAGTGATTATACATTAGACGACAAAATATAATTTTGACATGTAATATTTAGAAGATTATTTTTATCCATCTAATATTTTTATTATTTATTACTATTTGATGTAACTAAACGCAAAGTGACTCACTCTCTTTCTTTAATATTCTCACTCCATTATTTTTATTTCCACTTAATTGTTGACTTCCAATTTTTTAGAATAGCCATAATAAAATTATAATTTAAAATAATTTTTTTGGAATAGCTATATCATAAAAGACAATAACAAATCAAAAAAAGACAGGGAAGCTAGGGATTTAGCATTTTAATATAGATATTGATTCAATTATTTCTATCACCATATTTTATAAGGTGAATATTAGTGATTATATTATAACTACAAGATATCAATGGTACTCATAAGTGCAAATTTCATAATTACGGGTTGTAGAGTTGAACCTACATGGATGATTTGGCTTTATGCTCCAATAGCAGTCATGACAATAGACATCATCTCTGAGAAAACTATAAATGTCAAACCAGTGTAATTTTCCATCCCATGTGAAGCCGCAAAAAAATAATGTATCTCCAAAAAAGTCAGGCTTAAATTGAAACTTAAATTCCTCATCATAGTTTAGAGTCTTAACACCAAAGTCATTATCTTTAGATTTACAATGATATGTCAAAACAGTACCATTGCTCAAGCCATTCTTAATGTAAACATGCCTATACGAGAAGTACCCATTAATTCCCTCACTCATACCCATAAGAGAGACAAGTAAAAGAAGTGAGAATAACAAAGTATGACTTCTTGATCTAACCATCATCACTTTTCAAACTCAAAATTGTATAATATTGGTGCATTTGCAATCCCAATATTATATGTCTATTTATATAATAAATATGGGTGAAATTATGACAAGTTTGACTCTATTTATTAAAGATTTATATGAGTGAAATTAGATCTAAATTATTTACATTTCATGATAGATTTTATTAAAGTTCATGTTCATCAACTTTTGAGAAAATTATAAAAAATAAATTTATCTTTTAATAGCTTGAATGATAATCATTGATATACTTATAAATAATAATACCTTTAAATTGATATGTATGAAAATTTTAATTTAAGTATATAAAATTTATATATATATATATATATATTCACAAAATAATTTTTAAAATATGTATCTTATAGTACACTCATATAATAATCATTATCAAGTTGGTTTATTCATTTTATACCCTAAATAAATATAATTATAAAATTAATGATGAGTAATGATATTTTAATTTTTTCATTAAAGAGGACATTAATTACCGTAAATGTTTTCTTTTCATAAATAAAGCTATTTTGTTATCATTAATTTTATTGATTTATTTTCCCAATTTGAAATTGGAATAGTAAATTATTGAATTATATAAAAAAGGTAAAAATATAAAGCTATTTTAGTAAATTTTAATGCATTTTTATTCAAAATTTGACTTAATATTGAAATAAGAAGAATACTTAAATTAATTTATTAGGTCTCCTTTTATGACATGTTTTTATTATGCAAAATTCAACTTAAATTAATTTATTAGGTCTACTATTTTGTTTTTTACTTAAATTAATTTTGACTTAATATGCAAAAAAATTATGCATAATACTTAAAATGAATTATATAACCCTAGGTAACCACATTAATTACAAGTTGAAACTACCTCACTCACCTTAGATTTTACATTATAATAAAAAATTATAATTTAAAATATATCCAATAAAAAATATAACATAAAATAAATCAAATACAAAATTTATATTTTAATTATAAAAAATAAAATATATATAAATCAATTATTTAATTATATAAATAAAAATGTGGGTGGGCAG
This sequence comes from Lupinus albus, assembly GCA_009771035.1. Classification (NCBI taxonomy): domain Eukaryota; kingdom Viridiplantae; phylum Streptophyta; class Magnoliopsida; order Fabales; family Fabaceae; genus Lupinus; species Lupinus albus. Next base: position 182,351 of record CM020013.1, on the reverse strand, counting down.
ACACGTGAACATACTATTATATATAATCCCAAAATAAAATTTAAAATATGTATATGATATATATAATTTATAGTACACTAATGAATTTCAAGTGGTTTTATTTATTTTCGAATCAAAAGGAATATAACTATATAATTAAGGATGAGTATCTTTTAAAGTTTTCATTAAAGAGGACATTAATTTATGGAAATATTTTATGTTTATAAATAAAGCTATTTTGTTATCAGTTATTTTATTAATTTATTATCTCAATATTGAATTTGGAATATTTAATGGTTAAATTATATAAAAAAGGTAAAAACATAAAGCTATTTTAATAATTTTTAATGTATTTTTATGCAAAAATTGTCTTAATAATTAAATAAGAATAATTCTTAAATTAATTTATTAGGTCTCCTTCTATGACAAGTTTTAATTCTGTCATGGTTTTTAAATATTTGTATGTTTTTAAAACTCAATACACTTTTTATACTTTAATTTTCCACCATACAATTATTTATCATGTAGCATCCTAATTTTCATAATAAAAGTGATACAATATAAAAAAGTTTAAAACTTACATAATTATTAATAATCTTAAGTAAAAATATATATTTTTAAATCTCATAAATACTACATAAAATACATTGGAGAGATATATTGAATTTTTATAATAATACTACAAATTAAACTAAGGGGTAGAATAAAGTCCACAAATCATCTTAAACTCTCCCTTTTTGTTTAATGTAATTTGTAATGTGGATTTAAATAGGATTATTTTAAACTTAAGCATTAAAAGAAATGGAATGAAGAGAATATAAAATTATTATTTCTCTTACTATTAAATTTTCCTATATCAATTCGTAATAATTCACAATTTCATAATTCTCTTAATTATTTAAAGATTAAAATATTAAATAATTTTATCAATGCGTATTGATTGACGTTGTTGAGACTTTGTTAGTCTTTATGATGAGTTCTATTTCTGCATTTTAATTATATGTAAACAACAATACTAGGAGGATCCTCATTTATACAAGAAATTATTCTTTCCTCGATAGGGTCGGATAATAAGTGAAACAAAATAATATTAACCACTTTCAAAATTTCAAGGAAAGTAGTTAATACATTTTGATTTTATAAAATAAAAAACAATATAAAAACTAAAAAATAATACCAAAATAACAATTAAAATATGAGGAATAAATACTAAAAAACTATGACATATTTTATGTAGTGTGCTAGACAAATCTCAAGTTTCAGGAATAACTTTTCTTAATCTAGTGTTTAAAATCACAATTATATTCTTGATCAACTTCATATATTTTGATGTTTTTACAATTTCATGTTTTTCCAAAATGTTTGTATGTTTTAGAAACTCAATATATATTTATGCTTTATTTTTACACTATACATTTATTTATAACTACTCTTTTTTCGCTCCATATTTCTATATGTTTTTAAGGTAGTTTCTAATGTGAATTAAATGAGATTAATTTAGTTAAGTTGTATTAAATTTTTATATCAGTTATGATTTCTTAAATTATGTATAATCTTAAACGTAAAAAATCAGTGTGAATGAGGTCTATAACAATTAACAATGAACTGTCTTGAATTCCAAAATATATAATACCCCATTTTTTCAATTAAAAACTTAATACTTTATTATTGAAAATATAGTAATAATGTAAAGAATGCTAAATATGTTAGAGAATTAGAGTAAATTCGAAATTCCATTTCATTAACAAGATCAAAATGCAGAAATATTATATATTATCTACAGGTTTACAAAATCATTAATTTAATTTTAACAACATAATTATAATATATATAGATTAATGTATCTCATCATACCAGAGGATAATTTACCTCATTCAGCCAGTAAAAGAATGACATGTGTATTGTTTTGTTTAGTTTTAGAAATATTTTTTGTAGAAAATGATTAAATGGTACACATGTTACGATTTTAGTGGTTGGAGGAGATAATTTATCTCATTATACCAGGAGATACATTATTCTCTAATATATAATCCTTCATAAAATATGAAGCCAACTTATCCAAAAACTCTCGCTCAGGCAACCGGAGCCGGTTGGGCGAGAAACTAGCCGTGAATCTGAGCTGCAAACCTGTAACTGATGCTTGAGCGCCATTCTGTCATTCAAGCGAGAGACTCACAAAGAGCAATCGCTCGGGTGAGAATCTCCCATGTGGACGAGAAACACAGATGAAACAATGATAACAATCCTGAAATTCTAGCTTGAGCGAGAGGCTCTCGCTCATGCGAGAGGCTAACAGTGGCGACATTTACAAATTGCGAAAATGATAATTAGGCAAACCAAACTTATTTCTATGACACTCATTGGTAAAAAACCCTATTATTTTCTTTGACAACATTATCTTCCTTTTTATTTTTGACTAAATTGGTTATAATCATTATAAAGTTTATAGTACTATTATATTTTTATCAATTTATAAACACATTGCTTTTTATCTTATATTCCTTATTCTTAACTACAAATGTTTGTTTCTATTAATATGTATATTAGTAATATAAAATTAAATATATATAATTATCTAGTACATGAATAATGATAAATATAATTTGTTTTAAAAAGGGCAACAATCCCGTTTCCCTCTAACATTCAACATATATACTATAACTAGCAAGCAAGTGACCCGTGCATTTGCACGGGCGGTATTTTTTTACCGTATGATTCAGAACATACATTACATATGCATTTATATGGTTACGAACACACATTATTTGTGTATTTGCATGGTTAAAATACATATATTACGTGTGCATTAAGAAGACACATGTTACCAGTGCATTCGTATAGTTAAAAACACACATGTTATCCCTACATTCGCATTGCTAAGAAAATACATGTTACCCATACACTTTTGTACTTTCTTGATTGATAATCATGTTCTATAGTCTATATATTTGGCTAACTAATAAATATAATAAAAATTTATATTGTTCATTATTAATATGGACGTGCATATGAAGAATTTGTTTAATTTTATGATTTATTGTGATAATTTCTTAATGTAACTTGTTTATAATTTATTTTACTTTTAAGATATTATTTCTTAGTAGTTGTTAGTATAATTGATTTATTATTTCATATTTTTTTAATAAGTAATTTAATGATTAATACTTTACGAGTTTAATGATTTAGTATGACAATTTCGAAAATAATATTTTAATAGATAGAGGTGGAATTTATTAATAAATGGTTATTTAAATATGGAAGTTGTAATTATATAGTTCGATTTTTTTTCCTTCAAAATAGTGAAGACCTAAATTATTTAGGATTAAAACTATTAAAATATTTTAAAGATATGAAATGGGACGTTATAATTAAATTTTTAGATTTTTTTTATAAAAATAAAGCAGACATACTAATTTGCATATAGTGATTACTATACATTATTTTTTAGCTTGAATATCATCATCGATATCACCCATAAGCACCACGTTAAATGACAATATGTGTTTCTATTCCTTAATGTTCACGAGTTTTATTTCTTTCCTAATGGTCGACGGTATTTATTCAAAGTAATTATTAATTGTTAGTTATTAATTTGCAATTGATCGGCGATATTTATTCAACGCTGTCGATATTTATTCACTTATTCGATTACAAATTACAATAGTATAAAAAATTTATTGTCATTATTTGCCTATGTAGTTTCTATTCCCTTATGAATTTTCCTTTATTGTTTGTTTTATATTATGTATTTTTATATGAATTTTTATCTTTCATTGTTCACATTAATTACTCTTAAATATCGAGAGTAATTATCTCCAAAACCGTTATTATTACATAATTATCCACAATTCATATAAATGATCATTTTAATACTTGAAAAGTTTGTCTATATGTAAAAATAAAACAAAACAAAAAGTTAGAATTTATGACATTTTATTATCTTTAATTAACTTACACGATACATTTGAGAGATAATTAAAAAATTATGGTGTCAGTTTTTAATAAATATATAACATATGTAATGATTAATAAATTCAATAAAAGTATAAGATAAAAAAATTGTATTCACAATATATTTTAATTTGATAACAAAAAAGTTTTGTTTTTACCATAAAATTGACTCAAAAGATAAAAGAATATATAAGGTTAACTTCCATGAAAAGTTGCACATCTCTTTTTAGAACAATGAATAAACATTATATTATTCACATTTTTGAATTATTTAAAAACACATAATCAAATATCAAATATAAGGATGAAACTTAAATGAAATGAATATGTATAGATTGACAATGTTGGAGGAGAAATGAAGAAAGATTTTTGGAGGGAAAAGAGTGATTATGGTGATGACACATGTCATAGCTAATTTGGCAAGGACTTAATTTTCTTATATAGTATATAGATAACTATATCATTCTTATTATATATGTATATAATATTAATTTATTCCAACCATTCAGACTCTTCAATTTATTTTTTGTCCCTTTCTATGTCTACATACACATGTAGACCTAATACATACCAATATAGGCCTTGGAAAAAGTCAGTAACACATATAGGGGTAACCTAATTGTATGAGATGATTGTGCCTTGGTGAAGCTTCTAATTAAGGTAATTATTTTAACCCATAATTTCAAATTTACCATCTGTAGCAACAAAGGTTTTGTTGAAGTATACTATATAGTAGCAATCCAATCTTTCTTTCTCTAAAACACAATAACTACTAGCCATCTCATCCTTTTCACTTTCTTATGAGGTAGTCCTACTGTGCCACCAATTTTTTTTAGTCCACACCCAATTCTATCCTTAACCTCTCACATGTCCATTTTCCATATACAAGTGTTCCTCACACTTGAAATGCAGTGAGATTTGGGGATTTGCCCAATGATATTTGATCATTATGTTATTGTCTTAAACCCGTTGGTTGCACTTGACATGATAAAATGTATTGGGGTTGAGACGACCAACTTAGGTGATATTTATTAAAATAAAAATTGAAAAAACTTTCACTAAATTACTAAATGGGCCAACTTTGGTTTATATGCATACATTGCATTCTAGTAGTTGGATTTTAAGAGAATGAAAATATACGGTGATAAAAATATTATTGTGGATTTGGGTAGGGGTGATAATGACAATGATTATTCGTCAAAAAGTGTTAAGGGATTGCTTAGGTGGGACGGTCCAGTGAGGGTTTGATCTTATAACCCGCACGACTAAGATAATCTTACATGTAAACTAAGTGATCTTTGAAGTCCCCTTGTGAATTTCTTGATCTTCAGAGAGGATTCCTGAAATGAACTAGACTTACCATGTAAGCATCTCTAGGAGATTTAATTGAAAATAATTAATATTGTTAATTGTTGTCTTTAAGGATATATGTACTCCCGATTGCTTTATCACCAGGATCTTGACTTTCAGACATTTTGATGGAGATTGGTCGGTTGACATGCATAAACATTGCATTAAAAATATATTAATTGAGATTTGAATATCATATATCGTATAAGTCACTAACTCCATGCATCATTTGCATATGTTTGACATTGATGAACTATATTTGTGTTATAGGTAGTGTCACTTTAATGTTATTTTCTACATAATTCCATGTTATAGTCAATGTAGTTGATTCTTACCCCCTTTGTGTCTTTTTTTGGTCTATATTATATATACAAAAATGTTTTTTGTAGGTGCACTTTTGATATCAATTGATGAAAATATAGACAAGAAGAACTTAGTGCATCGTTAAATATCTTTTCTATGTTGGTCTTTCTGAACTTACTTTTGTATGATTCACGAAAAATATATGTGAAATGTTTATTTTGCACATATGATATCTTCATAATTATAATTATGTTGATAAGATTAAGTTAATGATTTTGTAAAGTTACATAATTAAAAAGGGATAGTTAGATTAATAATGGTTGAATTTTGAGGTTGAACGAAATGCCTCATTTTGTAGTTGAGATTGTAACACCATGAATTTTCTGATTTGGAATTATAAATTTTTATGAGTTTTTATTAATTATTTATTTTATCAACGATTAATTGTAGAAATTAATCAGTGTGGATTTAGGCTAAGCCATAGTTGAATATTAGTCTTGTTTTGTGATTTCATATTTTATGGTAAATTTTCGTAATTTTCTGTGACGAAATATTTTTGAATTGTCGTCGGGCCCAAATAGCCCGAATTCGGCCCAATAACGTGTTTTTGAGTTCCGTAACTCGGAATCGAATTCCGATTGCACCATTGGCTTCGAAATATTATTTCAAGTCAAGATAGACATCAAGTTCATTCAGAACGCATTTCTAAATATTTTCACTCCAAATTCTGTGTTTCGAAGTTCTAACCGTAAACCAAAATCGGGAGATTGTATATTTTCGGACGAAATTATCCGAAGATGTTCGGACACGACATTTATTGGGAAATTACATCATATCAATAAAGTTGGAAGTCATCATTGCATGAGCCACTTACTTGTTACACAAGTAATGCAAAAGCTTCCAAAAACCCCTAAAACACTCAACAAATCCTCTCACTCCACCACCATTAGACACATCACCTATGCTAGTCTAAAGTTACTTACTTTGCATTAAATTTTCTGATTTGATGAGGGTGAGGCTCTCCTATAAATACCTCACCCCATCCTCTCATTTTTACACTAAATTCCTTATACAAACTAAGGTAGTCTTTTATTTTATCTTCTTCATCTTCTTCTCATACTTCATAGAAAGTTATGAGCTTTTATTATTTTGTTCATAAAGTAGAGTTTATATTTGTTCTTTAAGTATTTTATGAAAGCATAACTAAAGGGGATGATAATAAAATCATATGAACCTTTATGTAGTTTTTGACTTTTGTAAATCTTGAAATTTCTTCCTTGTTCTTAGATGGAAAAACTATATCTTTGGACAAGGTTAGATGAGTTATTTATTTGGAAATATTAGAAATTATTGTTAGTATTTGAATATGTTTAAAGGTGATGATTTTAACATCAAAGGAACCTTTAATGTGTTTAGGAAAAAGTTTGTATTTTATTCTTGAAAGTTTATGATGTTGATGAGTTGTTGAAAATATTTCATTTTTTAGATAGTATTATGTTTTAAAAGTAGTTTACATATTTTACTCTTTGATTCCCAAGTTAAAATAATGATTTGGGATAAAAGATGATTTATTAAAGTCTTGACTTCATAAACTTAAAGTGTTATGAAGTTTTAGATATTAAAGTAGTAGAAAGTCTTACATTATGATTTATTTTCATGACCATGAAAATAACACTTACTAACCCTTGAAGTTTTTCCTAAAATATTAGGAGGTGTTAAGATGTTCATAGAAATTGTTGTATTTATTTTAGTTGACTTACTTTAAAGTGGTAAGAATAACTAAAAGATGTTTAATGTAAAATATTAAATTAAGAGCCATTCTTTTTCATGACTATGAAAATAACACTTACTAACCCTTGAGGTTTTTTCCTAAAAAATTAGGAGGTGTTAAGATGTTCATGAAAATTTGTTTTAGTAGTATACTTGAAATAATGAAAGTTACCTAAAAGTCTTGACTTTATAAACTTAAAGTGTTATGAAGTCTTAGATGGTAAAATGATTTAAAAATGTTGAATCTTAGTTAAGTGAACTTACTTTAAAATGGTAAGATTTACTTAAAAAAGTAAAAAGGTTAGTTTTAGTAAAAATGTTTTACTTACAAAAAATAAGATTTATGAATTATCGAAAAAATACAATGAAGTGAGAATACATGTCTAGAAAGGTTCTGTCTAAGGAAAGACTTGGTATTTAAGGGTGTCTTTATGACCCACCTCTCTTTCCTGGGAACTAGCCTGATGTATATCAACGGATTTCGACATAAATGAAGTGGGAATACATGTATAGAAAGGTTCTGTCTAAGGAAAGACTTGGTATTTAAGGGTGTCTTTATGACCCACCTCTCTTTCCTGGGAACTAGCCTGATGTATATCCACGGATTATGACATAAATGAAGTGGGAATACATGTCTAGAAATGTTCTGTCTAAGGAAAGACTTGGTATTTAAGGGTGTCTTTATGACCCACCTCTCTTTCCTGGGAACTAGCCTGGTGTATATCCACGGATTACGACATAAATGAAGTGGGAATACATGTCTAGAAAGGTTCTGTCTAAGGAAAGATTTGGTATTTAAGGGTGTCTTTATGACCCACCTCTCTTTCCTGGGAACTAGCCTGGTGTATATCCACGGATTACGACATAATTTCGGTATAAGTTTTATTGAAAATTTTACTTTAAAAAGTATTATTTGATTGTAAGACTTTCGATGACAAATGATGATTGAAGGATATTCAACCTTGAATTGGATGGACGAAAGCAATTAAATTCATTTTAAATCGGAAGTTTTATCTTCGCGTAAAAAGTTATTTCGTAAGTATAATAATTATCGTCATTTAACTAATTAACGTTATTTTGGCATAATAAAGATTTCGAGAGGAGAACGGATCAAGTAAGCTCACCTACAAACAGAGAACCTAACGACCCGACACACTCAGGTGAAGGAGAAAACATCGTGACACAGTGGTGTCCGAATATGCATCAGGACCTCCAAACTCCCTCACAAGTTTGGAGTTGCCTTGGGTATTAAGAAAGCTTGTACTTAATCAATTGCATGTTTGTTTGGATTAAGTACAACAATATTTCTTATACCGATTTATGTTATGTTTATATATGCAAATATCATGTTTACTCTTGAATTATAATGTTTGAATGATTGTGATAATTTTGAAATTCAAGGTTTAAAAACATTTGATATAAATGAGAAATATTTTCCTTGAGAAAAGTAATTAAAATGATATTTAGGTTCTTCTCGCTTGACCGAGACAACTCTCGATTGAGCGAGAAGTGTATAGAGAAAACGAGTGTTTTAGCTCGAGGCGAGACAGCTCTCGCTTGAGCTAAAATAGGCACCAAGAGAACTGATTGTTTTCTCGCTTAAGCAAGACAGCTCTCGCTTAAGCTAAAATAGGCACCAAGAGAACTGATTGTTTTCTCGCTTAAGCAAGACAGCTCTCGCTTAAGCCACAAATGCCTCAAAAATGGAAGCATCTCGTTTGAGCAAGACAGCTCTCGCTTGAGCGAGCGGGCTCCATACAGACATGACTTCTTTTTAAGTCGTCGGAATGATAACTCTCATATATACGAGAGCCCAATGGCATGTTTGCCATCAAGAATTTGTAAAGGTAAACAACTATATGAAATTCTTGAAAGTAATAAAAGTAAGGAATTGCTTTGTTAAAGGCGTGGCCGAGGGTGTGATATTATGCCCACGCAGCGAGATTATTTGACTGTAAGAGGCTTGGCTAGAGGAGCCGTCCAGGATAATTCAGCGATGGTTCGTAGTGGTGCCGAAATTATTCTCTCTTTTTGTTATATGTGTTAAGACCGGGACCCACTAGAAGCATTCCTTTGGGAGATGTCTTAGGTTGGGCCGATCATTTAAAAGAATGATTAAAAGATTTAATTGGCTAACCTCGGTTAGTGTGCATACTCATTATGAATAATGAAGTAGTGGAGAGGAAATTTACGGGAGACGAACGAGCCCCGAGATGTTGAGAGAGACGGCGATGGCGGTGATTCGTCAGCAAAGTCTTGAGGGTGAGTCTAGGTGAGACGAGTCCCTTGTATTCCTGGATGAGGTATTCTGTTGGATCGGACAGTTCTCACAGCGCAAACTAGATGATCTCTGACAACCCCTCTTTGCAATCAGGATCGATGAGAGGGATGCCCAGAAAGTGTTTGATACGACACCGTCCTGAAATGGACAGTTCTTTAGAACATATCGATCATATATCCTTGCGAGGAATATTTTGGTGCGTTCAAATCGGCTTGTTATGGGACCTGTACTCTCGGTTATTTCCGAATAGTTATTGGGAGGATAAAGGAGTAAGGATGGTGGACTCATGCATCGCATTGCATACATGATATTCTTCGATATTGTTTCTAAATCCTCGAGTTTTATATTTCATTCATTGTTTTTATGTGCTTGTATAATCACATGATATATATGTACTCATGTGTTGTCTTGGTGTATTATTCTGTGTAATTCCACGACGTCAATGATAAGTATTTCATTAGATGTTTTACTCCCCCTCTTCTTTCTTTTTGTCTTCTATCCGTGTTTGTTCAGATGGATCGTTCGATCGGGATTCAGAGTTGCCACTTTTCGATGTCCTAGGAGGGGGCATGGAGGATTGAGGGAATATGTTATACCTACACAGACCCTTGTACTTTTGATTAGTGTACCTGTGTAGGGAATTTATTTTGTAGTAGTTTTTATTTGGGCGACGATTAGGATTTCGCCTTGTACCTGTACCAACATTTTCTAATGAAGTATGATTCAAAGTTATATTGAGTTTTCTAGTTACCATTAAGTAATGGTTGTGATTTTCCGCATTATATGTTACTTAAGTGATGTTCCGAAAATGAAACGAAGATAAGGACATAAATTTTTATGGCTCCTTTATTCAATTTTTTTTTTTACCCATTTTCGAGCAAGATTATTGAAGTAATTTTCGGGGCGTTACAGAGATAATATTGAATATTCCGTATTCTGAACCTATCATTCGTAGGAATTTAATTTCACTCTAATTTTCGAACATATGGAGTTTAACTCTATACATTATCACCATATTTTCAATAATAACACATTAAGTTTTTAGTTGCAAAAATTGGATGTTATTATAAGTGGATTAACAATTATATATCTTTTATGAGAATTCATCTTCTCATTAAATAATTTACTGAGTAATATTTACCATATTTTTGTTGTTGATAACATTTCCTTTTGATTTTGACTAAATTAGTCATAGTTATTATAACATTTATAGTAAAATATTATGATGATTGTATCATATTTTTATATATTTATCCCTTTATATTTATAAATATATTATTTTTTATCTTCAATCCTCTCTCTCAAACTACAATTGTTTATTGCTATTATATGTGTATATTGTTAATATAAAAATAGAAGATATATATCTCAGAGTTTTTTACAAATTTTATCCAACCTACTTGACTGCTAAGGTAATCCATATAAAACTAGAGGACTTCAAGTGCAATGAAGCTGCATCAATATTCATAGCATTGAATTGAAGATAAGGGCTATTATCAATATTCATAGCATTGAAAAGAGCATATCTGCATCAGAAAGGCTTGGTTGGGTAATGAACATCATGAAAGAGAAACCTGGAAATGAAAACTTCTTCACAAGACTTCCAGGGGTAAAGTCAGAAACTTTCTGTTTCTGATTTGGTATAGTTGGAGTAAGTCATTTTAGGTCCGAACGAATTGAATTGGTTCGAATCCCTCTGCTAGGGTTTGACCCCAGCTTCTTGGATACTTTTCATCATGAAATCTAACCACTGTGCCAGATACGTTGAGCAACAACGTTTTATTTGCTTTAGGACATCGAGTCCCGTCGCTGTCTGTTTGACCAAAGTCGTAGATGGTATACATTAACCGCACTTTTTTATTTCGCTGTTGTATACCACATTTTACAACAGTGCACCTCCAACAAGCGCTGTTATATATGTACATGACTTTTAACTGCTCTCATCACGAGTGCTGTTGATATGTCACCCTTGACGACATTCATTTAACCGCACTCATATTAAATAAGGCAATATCTCTTTCAGACATTTTATCAAACACATAAGAAACTTTAATATAATAAGAATGAAATCAAACTATTGTGTGAACATGTCTCTGTTAACCATATGCAGTAATGAAAAAGACGAATGTGATGAAGATGTAGAGGACAAATCCATGATTTTCTACTATCCCTTAACCGAAGAAATAAGAGGACATAAAGAAGCTTCTTATGTGTTTGATAAATTTGTAACTTTCCTTCTATTTCTCTCTTGTTCTTTTTGTACACTTCTTCTATAATAAAATCTTCTTTTGCTAATAAAAAAATAGTCAAATTCAAGATAATAAGAATGAAATAAAAAATTACATAGAAAATATGGATGAAAAAATAATAACCAAATACAAGAAATACATATCGGGATTGCAAGTTTGGTAAATCAACGACAACTTAACGTAGATTCAACATTGACATTTCCTGTAATATAAAATAAGAAGTTAACGCATAAGAATGTAAATGCAAGAAGAAAAAGTGAATCAAAGAGAATGATCCACCTTATGCTCCAATAGAGAAAACATTAGCTAATAACTTGCTTGAAGAGAAAAACTAAAAGAAGAAGAGTAAGAGCTCAAGAAGTTTTGTTTATAAATATGCAAAGATTTGCGCTTACTAAAACAAAAATGTATGACTTTTAACAACACTCTCTAAAAATACGTTGTTAAATGTGTGACTTTTCAGCTACTCTAACTTTTTCAAAAGACATTCACTATAAAACTTGTAAAATAAAAAAGAAATATTAAAAAATGTCTTTTTTTTTTAATTTCAGGGTGCACTTTTCTAATATAGTGAGAAAATTTGGATATAATGAATTTTTCTACCCCAAATACATGTATAATATGTCCAATTATAATTAGTGATTCAAAAGTTATGTCAAAAATAGTGATATACCATCTTTAATAGCGTTTTTTTACACAAGCGCTGTTTTTATGTAACCTTTAGCAACGCTTTTTTACACAAGCGCGGTTAAATGTGTCATATAAACAACACTTGTGTAAAAAAAACGCTATTAAATGTGTCATATAAACAACAATTTGCGTAAATAAGCGTTGTTAAAGGTATTGTATTACTATTTTTTACATAACTTTTGAACCATTAATCAGAACCGGACATATTATATATGCATATGGGGTATAAAAATTCATTCGATCCAAATTTTCTCACTACATTAGAAAGGTGCACCCTGAAATTCAAAAAAAAAAACATTTTTTAATATTTTTTTTATTTTACAAGTTTTATAGTGAATGTGTTTTTGATAATGTTAGAGTAACAATAACGCATATTGTAGCAAGCGCTGTATAAAATAACAAATCAACAACGAATATTGAAGAAAACACTGTAGAAGATATCTCATCAACAACGTAAACAAAAACAAGCGCTGTTAAATATATCCTTATTAACAGTGCAACAAAAATGAGTACTGTTAAGGAGCGCACATTAACAGCGATGTGCAATATTTGCGCTGTTAAATATTACGAATTAAAACAAGCACGTATTCAACCGCACATATTTTCTGTTGCGTTGTTGACATTATATCCCTTATCAATTTTAACAGCGAATTCTTAAAGATGCACTGTATAATTTTCCTCCGCCTTTTGTTTAACAGCACATTTCTAGGATGCATGGTTGAAGAATCGCCTTTAAAGACGTTTTCTGGCGTAGTGAACCCCCAATCATCCCATGGTCTTTCCTGATTGCTAATGATGTTGTCTCAAAGGCATCATCCATTCAACAAACCAACCAAGTACCATTTTCGTCTCTCCCATCTTTTTCTTCTTCTTCTCCTAAATCTCCCAAAAAATCTTTTGCACAAGCTCTAAGGTGATGCTATTGCATTAAAATCTCGGAAGCTGATTATCAAGCTGGGTTGTAGAGGTGTAAGAATCATCTCTATGGTAGGCTTATTCTTGCAAAAGGTGATAATCCATTAAGGTTTACAGATCTGAAATCCAAACTACATTCCATGTGGACAATGATTGGAAAATGGAGTATGATATCTCTTCGAAGATGATTTTATGACTTCTCTTTTACTTCTCTTCAGGATATGAGAGTGGTGTGCTCGGTTGGATCATGGAATTTGAAGCCTAGACTACTTAGACTTTCATTATGGTTTCCAGATTTCAATTCAAACATGCAAAAAATGTCTCATTCACAGTGCTGGATAAAACTTATTGGTCTTCCCTAAGAATATTGGAGTCCTAGAATAATTGTTTCTATTGCACGAGGGGTTGGGACACCAATATCATTAGATGAAGCTACAAGTGGAAATCAACCTTAAGGACTCTTTACAATGATATGTCAAAAGAGTACCATTGCCCAAATCATTCCTAATGTAAACATGCCTATACGTGAAGTACCCAAAATATCTCTCACTCACACCCATAAGAGAGACAAGTAAAAGAAATGGGAATAACAAGGTATGACTTCTTGATCCAACCATCATCACTTTTCAACCTCAAAATTGTATAATATTTGTGCATGTGCAGTGTCAATATTATATGTCTATTTATATAATAAATATGGGTGCAGTGCCTATGCATGTTTCACTTGTGTTCTTAAAAATACAAATGCATATGGAACATGTATTTTTTTAACTATGAGAATGTACGAGTTATATATGTATTCTTAACTATATGAATGCTCATATAATATAGATGTTCTTAATCGTATGACAAAAAAGTACCGCCTCGTGTAAATGAACGGCTAACTTGCTAGTTATTGATTTATATTCTTAATTAATAAAATATCTTAAATAAATATGTTGTATACGATATTGGGTAAAATAAATATGCAATTAAATTGATATGAGTGATTTATTTATTTACTTAATTAATGGTTTAAATGTGTGTAATATTTATGCACTTTTAGTTTATAAATTTATTCATAGTTGCTATATCATTCAATATTCATTTATATTTAAAAGTCAATGACGATTAACTATGAATGATGGATAAGCCAGTATCATTGTAAAACTTTATACACTGTCAGCTCATATATTTTTATCTCTGGTAATATATTAATTATTTTTATTATTCGAGTGGCAGTTTTATGAAAGAGGTGTTAACTCACAACTCTATAGGATTGACTTTAGATTTTAATTTTTTAAAAGCAAATCTCATATACTATCAACATATAAATTGAATGAAGTAGTGATTATTCATTATAAGACAAAATGTAATTTTGACAAGAAGGTTATTTTTATCCATCTAATATTTTTATTATTTACTACTATTTGATGTAACTAAAGGCAAAGTGGTTCACTCTCTTTCTTCAATATTCTCACTCAATTATTTTTATTTCCACTTCATTGTTGACTTCTAATTTTTTTGAAATAGCCTTAATAAAACTACAATTTAAAATAAAAGTTTTGGAATAGTTATATCATAAAAGACAATAACAAATCAAAAGAGATAGGGAAGCTAGGAATTTAGCATTTTATTATAGATGTTGATTCAATTATTTCCACCATCATATTTTATAAGGTGAATATTAGTGTTTACATTGTAACCACAAGATATCAACGGTATACATAAGGGCAAAGATCATAATTAAAGGTTTTAGAATTGAACCTACATGGATGATCTGGCTTTATGCTCCAATAGCAGTCATAGCAATAGTTATTATCTAAAGAATAATCATAAATGGTAAACCAGTGTAATTTTCCATTCCATGTGAAGCTGCAAAAAAACAATGTATTTCCAAAAAAAGATGGCTTAAATTGAAACTTAAATTCCTCATCATACTTCAGAGTCCTAACACCCAAGTCATCATCTTTAGATTTACAATGATGTGTCAAAAGAGTACCATTGCCCAAGCCATTCCTAACGTAAACATGCCTATACCTGAAGATCCCAAAAAGAGATCCTTCACTCACACCCATAAGAGAGACAAGTAAAAGAAGTGAGAATAACAAGGTATAACTTCTTGATCCAACCATCATCACTTTTCAAACTCAAAATTGTATAATATTTGTGCATGTGCAGTGCCAATATTATAAGTCTATTTATTTAATAAATATGGGTGGAACTAATACAAGTTTGACTCTATTTATTAAAGATTTACATGAGTCAAACTAGATCTAAATTATTTTCCTTTCATTATAGATTTCACTAAAATTCATGTTCATCAACTTTTGAGAAAATTAAAAAAATTAAATTTAATCATTTAATAGCTTGAATGATAATCATTGATATTCTTATAACAAATAATACTTTAAATTGATATGTATGCAAATTTTAATTTAAGTATATAAAATTTATATTAAATTCATAGACTAATATACATATATATATATATATATATATATATATATTCACAAAATAATTTTTAAATTATGTATATTATACTACACTCATATAATAATCATTATCGAGTTGGTTTATTCATTTTCGACTCTAGATAAATATAATTATAGAATTAATGATGAGTAATGATATTTTAAATTTTCCATTAAAGGTAAGGATGACAACGGACACGGACGAGCACAGGCAGTGCATACCAGCGCCCCATACCCGCACTATTTTATATATTTTACAATAATTAATCAATAACAATAATTTTTATTTAAATAGTATGATATGTATATGATAATTTTATGATTATAGTATCATTACTAAATTTTATTATGAAGTAATAATAAAATAAACAAATATAATAAATATTAAATATTTAATTAAAATATATATGCAGGTACCCGCAGGGAGGGTATCATGATACTCGTTCCCACTAATGAACTATTTTTGTGGGTACCCGTTGCAGGTATTTTGACGGATATCCACATGTGCTAGGATTTTTGCCATCCTTAATCAAAAGAGGACATTAATTATTGTAAATGTTTTCTTTTTCATAAATAAAGCTATTTTGTTATCATTTATTTTATTGATTTATTATTTCAATATTGAAATTGGAATAGTAAATGATTGAATTATATAAAAAAAAGGAAAAAATATAAAGCTATTTTAGTAAATTTTAACGTATTTTTATGCAAAATTTGACTTAATATTAAAATAAGAAGAATACTTAAATTAATTTATTAGGTCTTCTTTTATGACATGTTTTTTATTATGCAAAATTCAACTTAAATTAATTTATTAGGTCTCCTTCTATTTTGTTTTTGACTTAAGTTAATTATGACTTAATATGCAAGAAATTTATGCATAATACTTAAATTAGGGGTATATTCCTCATTTATATTTCGTTTTCTATATTTTTTATGTACATACCCCTAACTCAAAAGGATTCAAGTTGGCCATGAAAGTAGTTGTCGGTTTTCATTATGAATCAAAGTTGCTATCTTTTTATTCAATATAAATGTTAACTTTTAATAGTAAAACTATATTCTCTGAATAAAAATGGAAATAAAATTCCGTTTTGTTATTCTCTCGACGTGGTAAATATGTGAAACTTAAAACCATCGTTTTAATGCATTGATAGGATTAAATTCCTTGTTATTTTTCAATATTATTACCATTCTTAGAAAACCTTAAGTATCTTTGTGCTGAATTTTTATTATTATTTCAAAATACTTTATATTTAAAATTATCTTTTGTTATAGTTAATTTTATTTAATAATGTTAATATTATAGATTCCTTTATTTAGTTTTAATTTTTTTAAGTAGCTTGTTTGACTGTATTCAAAGTACTATCACATCTGCGTTTCTTTCAAAACAAGGTCCAAAATGTTAAAAGTTTTTTTTAGTATGTAAATATTGAACAATTAAAAGAAATTTAATAATTTCAATGTATAAAACAGTGGCTTTATGTTTGACATATTTACCATGTGAAGATAATAATGGAACACAATGTTGTTTCAATATGCATGTTTATCTTGATAATATAGTCTGATTATTAGAATTTAGCATTATCTTGATAATAAAAGACCATTTGCTTCAAGCAACAACTTTGATTCTTTCTCATAACTGAGAACTACCACCACAAGAAATTTTAGTTATAGCCCAAAGTAGTGGGTAAAAAATAAACAATCTTATGTATAACATAAAAAACCTATACCTTCAATTATTTAAGTTGATATACCTACGGTTTTGTCTACTTATTTAAGCAACAACTTTGATTCTTTCTCATAACTGAGAACTTTTTTTTATTTTTAAAATTCTGATAAGTAAATTACATAAGTTTTCTGTAAGTTCATTCATGAAAACACATGAAAATGGATCTTTAGAATCTATAGTTTTCACATAATAAGAATGGTTATGCATTACCTCTTTCCATGGCGATATGATCCTCCACTATGCATTACCTCTCTATTGACAAGAACAATACACAACACATAGTGGAAGATCATATCGCCATGGAAAGAGGTAATGCATAACCATTCTTATTATGTGAAAACTATAGATTCTAAAGATCCATTTTCATGTGTTTTCATGAATGAACTTACATGTGGTATCAGAGCACTGTGTTTAAGAACTTATAGTTTTTCATTGATAATAGTTCGATCCTAAATAATGTTTTGAAATATGTTCTTGGATGTTTAGAGAACTCATATATAATTATTATTTCCGCTGCATCTGTAATGAAAACAACTAAACAGAATATGAAGAAAAATGTTTTACTTCTGTTCTTCGCTTTATAAGAGAGCATGACTAGTACTATTTTCTGCACCATATTCTATGAATTTATGACATAAATATAAAAGAAGAATTGTGAACAGTATAATGCAAATATATTATATATACATAGAACATGAACAATTTTCTATTAGAAGGAGTTTTTTCCAATTCTGTTTCTATAACTATGCATTCTGATTTCTTTTTATGCATTCTGCGAACAGTACTATGCTAATTTTTAGTTCTGTTTATATTTTAAGAACGTGCATACATATAAGTGAATCTTATCAAAATAGTATTATGGTCTCATGGATATATGTAACACTGCAGTTTTGTTATGTATATATAATTGAAATGGGTTTAATGTTCCATTATACATTCTGTTTTATATGCACTCTATTTTATTATGCATTATTATTGTTTTATATATATTCTGCACTGTTTCATGAAAAAGTGGCTCTTTTGTGTAACACTGTGCAGAAATTTTACACAATACCAGTACATATATATTGCTCTGTTTTATTTTTAAATCTGTTTTAGTTCTATGAGTACTCTAGACTATGTTTCTGTTTTTATACGTTAATATCCTTATGCTATTCTGTTTTATATATGTATACTATATAAATAAGAGAAACAGAATAACAATAATAAATTTATATATATAACGTTATAGTGTTTAACAGAGAAGTAATGTTATGTATAGTGTTTAACAGAGAAGTAATACTGCAATTTCATTTGAATTTTAATGCAAATTGTTTCATGAATATATGTAACTCTATAATTTATGTGCAAGTTTGTGTGTCATGTGTATGTATAATATTATGACTTGTTAGATATTTGGAATCATTGTATGATAGATTTGTTAATCACCAAAGTGGTCAAATCTTTATGTTTATTTAATTCCAAAATTGTATGATCATATTTTATTTGTTTGGAACCATTGTATGATAGATTTGTTAATCACCAAAGTGGTCAAATCTTTATGTTTATTTAATTCCAAAATTGTATGATCATATTTTATTTGTTTGGAACCATTGTATGATAGATTTGTTAATCACCAAAGTGGTCTAATCTTTATGTTTATTTAAATTCCAAATTGTATGATCATATTTCATTTACTCATTAATTTGATACTATGAATGATATAACAATTATTGATTTATGAGCAAATTGAAGTTCATTATTATAAGACAGTTAAGAATCGCCCAAAGGTTGATTATTTGTTCTTATAACCAATGAACATAAATGTTGGTAGTGTAAATGCATCATTAGTTATATATCCAAAGATAGTAAATGTTTCTGATATATGCATGTATCGTTGCCAAATTATGTGAATTTCTTTAGTATCATTATGCCTAGTATGATATATTGATGGATTACCCAAAGGTGAACATCAATATGCACTTATGAAGTAGTCTGAATTAATTTAACATGTTAGCATGTAACTCAAAGCCTTAATGTTTTCCTTTTTAATTTTATCGATTGCAGTACCTGTTGCTTTGCATTCGCAATTCTCATCTGTTCCAATTTTCAATGGACTTAACTTCTCTGAATGGAGTGAACAAATCCAATTTTACCTTGGGGTAATGGATTTAGATTTGTCACTTAGAGAAGATAAGCCAAGTGCCATTACAAATATAAGCACGGAAGAACATAAAGTTCATTATAAGAATTGGGAAAGGTCAAACAGATTGAGTCTAATGTATATGCGAATGAGTATTGCTGGCAACATTAAGTCAACTCTTCCTAAAACTGAAAGTGCTAAAGAAATGCTAAAGTTTGTGGAAGAGCGCTCTCAAACTGCTGACAAGTCTCTTGCTGGGACACTAATGAGTACGTTAACCACCATGAAATTTGATGGTTCCCGTCCTATGCATGAACATGTCATTGAAATGACAAACATTGCAGCAAGACTTAAGACATTGGGAATGGATGTGGATGAAAATTTCCTTGTGCAATTTGTATTAAATTCATTACCTTCTGAATATGGTCCTTTCCAAATGAACTATAACACCATGAAAGATAAATGGAATATGCATGAATTGCATAGTATGTTAGTTCAAGAGGAAACCAGAATGAAGAGTCAAGGAAATCATTCCATCAATTATGTTAATCATCGAGGAGCTAGAAAGAAAGTCATTAAGAAACATGACAAGAAAGGGAAGGGACTCTTAAAGATTAACGAGTCATCTTCTCAAATCCACAAGAAGGAACATCATGACAACAAATGTCGTTTTTGTCGAAAGATTGGACATTTCCAAAAGGATTGTCCAAAACGCAAAGGTTGGTTCGAAAAGAAAGGTAAGCCTAGTGCTTATGTATGTTTTGAATCAAACTTAGCAGAAGTTCCTTATAATACTTGGTGGATTGATTCTGGATGTACTGCTCATGTTTCTAATACTATGCAGGGATTCATTACGACCCGAACTACAAGACCAAATGAAAAATTTGTCTTTATGGGAAACAGAGTGAAGGTTCCAGTGGAAGCTGTCGGGACTTATCGTTTAATCCTTGACACTGGACATCATTTAGATTTATTTGAAACCCTTTATGTACCTAATATATCTAGGAATTTGGTTTCTTTATCTAAACTTGATGTTGCTGGATACTCTTTTAAATTTGGAAATGAATGTTTCAGTTTGTATAAATATACTCATTTGATAGGTAATGGTATATTATGTGATGGATTGTACAAGTTAAATCTTGATAATCTTTTTTCTGAAACACTTTTAACCTTGCATCATAACGTTGGAATTAAGCGTGGCTTAATTGATGAACGTTCTGCTTACTTGTGGCATAAGCGTTTGGGACATATTTCCAAAGAAAGAATGAAAGGATTAGTAAAGAATGAAATTCTTCCGGATTTAGATTTTACTGATCTGAATATATGTGTGGATTGTATTAAAGGTAAACAAACAAAACACACAAAGAAGGGAGCCACAAGAAGCACTATGCTTCTTGAAATAATACACACCGATATTTGTGGACCTTTTGATGTTAATTCTTTCAATAAAGAAAAATACTTCATTACCTTCATTGATGATTATTCACGTTATGGTCATATCTATTTATTGCCTGATAAATCTCAAGCGTTAAAAACGTTAGAGATTTATATTACTGAAGTTGAAAGGCAATTAGATAAAAAGGTTAAAATTGTCAGGTCTGATCGAGGTGGTGAGTATTATGGAAGATATGATGAAAATGGACAACATCCAGGTCTATTTGCTAAATTTCTTGAAAGTCGTGGCATATGTGCACAATACACAATGCCAGGTACACCACAACAAAATGGTGTATCAGAAAGGCGTAATAGAACATTGTTGAATATGGTTCGGAGTATGATGAGTAATTCATCTTTACCCATTTCATTGTGGACTTATGCTTTAAAAACCGCTATGTATTTATTAAATAGGATTCCTAGTAAGGCAGTTCCAAAGACTCCTTTTGAACTGTGGACAGGAAGAAACCTAGTTTGAGGCACCTACATGTTTGGGGATGCCCAGCGGAAGCTAGAATTTATAATCCACATGAAAAGAAACTGGATGCAAGAACAATCAGTGGTTATTTCATTGGTTATCCAGAAAAATCAAAGGGGTATAGATTTTATTGTCCAAACCATACTACAAGAATTGTTGAAACTGGGAATGCTCGGTTCATTGAGAATGGTGAAGTTAGTGGGAGTGAAACACCACGCAAAGTGGAAATTCAAGAAATGAGGGTGCAAGTTCCATTTACTTGTGTCTCTAATAATATTGTTCCTCAAGTTATTGAACCAATTAATAATGATGAAGAACAACAAAATAATCCCATTACTCAAAATGAAGTTGATGAACCTATAGTAGAAGAACCACAAGAAATAGCATTAAGAAGATCTCAAAGAGAAAGACGATCTGCTATTCCTGACGATTATGTGGTTTATCTACACGAGTTAGAAGGTGACATAGGAATTGAGAATGACCCAGTTACGCTTTCACAAGCCATGGATAGTGATAATGCCGATAAATGGTTAAATGCCATGAAAGATGAGTTAAAGTCTATGAAACAAAATGAGGTTTGGGACCTTGTTGAGTTACCACAAGAATGCAAAACAGTAGGTTGTAAATGGGTTTTCAAAACCAAACGTGATTCTTATGGTAACTTAGAACGATACAAGGCCAGACTTGTTGCAAAAGGCTATACTCAAAAAGATGGTATTGACTATAAAGAGACATTTTCACCAGTCTCTAAGAAGGACTCTCTTAGAATTATCATGGCATTGGTGGCTTATTATGATCTGGAGTTACGCCAAATGGATGTGAAAACCGCCTTTCTAAATGGGGATTTAGCAGAAAATGTCTATATGGATCAACCAATGAGATTCATAGAGAAAGGAAAGGAACATATGGTGTGTAAACTTAAGAAATCAATATATGGACTTAAGCAAGCTTCCCGACAGTGGTATCTCAAGTTTAATGATACTATTGTATCCTTTGGGTTTAAGGAAAACATCGTTGATCGATGTATATACCTGAAGATCAGTGGGAGTAAGTTTATCTTCTTGGTTCTATATGTTGATGACATCTTGCTCGCAACTAATGATCTTGGTCTTTTAAATGAAACTAAGATGTTCCTCTCTAGAAATTTTGAAATGAAAGATATGGGTGAGGCAAGCTATGTGATTGGAATAGAAATATTTCGTGATAGATCACAAGGATGGTTAGGCTTATCTCAGAAAGCATATATTAACAAATTTTTTAGAGAGATTCAAAATGAATAAATGTTCAGCATCTCTCGCTCCAATTCAGAAAGGGGACAAGTTTAGTATCATGCAATGTCCAAAGAATGATTTGGAACAGAAGCAAATGGAAGAAATTCCTTATGCATCTATAGTTGGGAGTTTAATGTATGCTCAGACTTGTACGAGACCAGATATTAGTTTTGCAGTTGGTATGTTAGGAAGATACCAGAGTAATCCTGGTATAGAACATTGGAAAGCTGCAAAGAAAGTTCTGAGATATTTGCAAGGTACAAAGGATCACATGCTTACTTATAGGAGATCGAATCATCTTGAAGTGATTGGTTATTCAGATTCAGACTTTGCCGGATGCATAGACACAAGAAAGTCTACGTTCGGTTATGTATATTTGTTAGCTGGAGGAGCTATCTCATGGAAGAGTGCGAAGCAGACTGTCATTGCTGCATCCACTATGGAAGCTGAATTTGTGGCATGCTTTGAGGCCACGGTTCATGCTAAATGGCTACGGAACTTTATTTCAGGACTTGGGGTAGTCGACAGTATTGACAAGCCGCTGGAAATTTATTGTGATAATTCCGCAGCAGTCTTCTTTTCTAAAAACGACAAGTACTCCAAAGGTGCTAAACATATGGAGGTGAAATACTTTGCCGTTAAAGAAGAAGTTCAGAAACTTAGAGTGTCAATTGAGCATATTAGCACTAACCTTATGATTGCAGACCCTTTGACGAAAGGGTTACCGCCCAAAACATTTACTGGTCATGTTAAAAATATGGGCATTATATGTGCAAATGATTGTTAAACATTATGTTATTAATAAAGTCTCAATTTTCGACACTTTGAGCTCATTAATATTTAAGTTTCTGGTTAATATTTATTTCCATACTTTTCTACACATGTGAAAGGATAGTAATATTGGAAATAAAATTTTCTTTCCAAATGACATTATTATGTGATTCCCATTAATGTGTCATGTTATGTATAAGGCTAATATAGTAGTACATGGAAGGGACTATATCACATAAATGATGTACTACCGCCATGACTCTTATTAGTTCTTGTTCTTAATCATGACTTGTAATGTAATGAATATGGAAAACATATTCTGATTATGCGCATTATGTTTGATGTTTATAAAATCATGAATTGTATTGTCACATGAGACAAGTGGGAGAATGTAAGAATGTCTCTTGTGACATGAAAAGACATACCATTTAATTGATTGAATGACATAACTCTTGAATAAAGAGTTGTCAATGAAATGGTAAGACTCTTGAGAAAGAGTCTATATATAGTGCTTGATGGAAGCACTATACTATCATTAGAAAAGGACTTGAAACACTGTCCTATCTCTGTCCATAAAGATTGTCTCTATCAGCCATCACTAAAGGAAGAGCATAGAAATCAAGGGAAAGAGATAGAAGAGTTTCTCTATTGACAAGAACAATACACAACACATAGTGGAGGATCATATCGCCATGGAAAGAGGTAATGCATAACCATTCTTATTATGTGAAAACTATAAATTCTAAAGATCCATTTTCATGTGTTTTCATGAATGAACTTACATTTTCATACTATTAAAACTTATTTTTAATTAATATGTCTTGGTACATAATAATATGAAAGAACACTTTACTCAAAATGTATATTTCCATTTGTTTGTTCTTTTATAATTATTATTTTTACGGTGGGCTGTACCCACCTATTATTATATATTATATGAATAACTTTGTTTTATTTGTTTGCTCCATAGGGCTTTGCTTTATTAAGTTACTGTCCCTTGCAATCATTGGTTGATGCAATAGATAGAGAATAGCGTACTGAGTGAGTTTTCCCTTATGTTTTTCCAAGACATTTTAACTTAGCAATGCTTGGGTAGGAGACAGTGGCAAGTGGATTGTTGATGTGAAAAGATCTTTGTTTGATCGAGAAGAGTCAATGTTTCGGAATATATATGATATGATTCAATACCATTTTTATAAGAGCGAGTCTTTGGATAGACGGAGATGGAGATTAGATGCCTCGGATAGTTATGTTATGTTAAAAGAATATGTTTGGCTCAACTGAATCAACAACAATTGCCTTTAGGTAATGTCTTAAAGCAATGTTGGATTAATTGCGTGCCTTCAAATATTAGTTGTTTTGCTTGGAAATTACTTAGAAGAAGGCTTCCAATTAAAGATGCCATATTCAAAAGGAATGTTCAAGGATTGATGATACAATTTATGTTTTCTACAAAAAATCATATAGAATCTATTGATCATTTCATCATATCCTGTGACTGTGTTATTTGTGTGGAGAGGTTTCTATTCTTGGTTGCAAGCTATGAAACACCGACACTTCAATAACCTTCTCTTATCCGCGTTCGACACATATATGACGCTCACCAATGTTAGGGTGTGACCCTAGAAAAATTAATATTATGATTCCAATAACTAAGGAATATAAACTAAAGAAATAATGTGTTTATTCATGTCCTTTGAATGAAGTTTAACATTGCTTAAATAATACTAAAAATTAATCTATGGATTGACAAATATAATCTCAATCCAATTATTTGAAAGTAAATCTAAAGATAATTAAAATATGATCTTATCATGATCTCCTCATAATTACATAAGATAGTCTTTAAATTTAGGAGGTTATGGACCTCTAAACCTAAGTCCAATTTATTTAAAATAAGATAAATATGATTATATTCTTTCAAAACATAATCTAACCATAATCTTTAAATTTGTTTGGTGGTTAAGTTATTCTCTTGGATCTCGATGTAGCTTCCTCAACAATGTTATTAGGATATGCGACCCAACATCAACATATCCATGTTAATGATAAAATTGTTTGTTTGATCACTAGAAAGAACAATTGTAAATTTAGTTATCAAACTAAATAGGAAAACATGCATGAAGAGAAAGGTGATAAGAAGATCCTGGTTGCTTGTTATATAACCTGCATAAGAGGCCTCCTCCCTATGCTGGTATAATTCCTCTTCTGAGTATGACTTTCGTAATTGGCAACCTATCCTGCAATAGTCTCCTTATAAAAGTGGTGACCTTCAAAGATGCCTTTGATTTCTAGAGGATATTGGTGGTGCTATTCTTGTGAGTTTTTCCTGTTTGGTGAGCCTATTTGACGGGGAGCTCTTAAGCTGATTTGACAGAGTAAAAATTGAAGTTGTCATGGATCTACACCCAAGAGTCTGGAGAATGTATGCGGAAGGTGTGATTTTGAATGTCTTGCAAAGGGTATCTATTGACTCAGGTTCCCATGGGAAAGTTTGTCTACACAAAGTTAGATGTTAGTCTCATTTTTCCTCCGACCATTTCTCAAGGTCCTTATGAGTGCATCCATGCATTGGCTTAATTTTAAAAGTTTGTTGTACCCCGTCCTAAGGTTTTCGGACCGTAACAAATTGTTTTTCCAAAATATGATATTAGTCACATCCCCAAATTTCCTCACAACGTCATTCTAGAACTATTGCTTAGTGTCCATCCCCATGGCAACGAGGTTGTAGATGTCCCTGATCCAAAGTGAACAATTTAGGGAGAAATCAAGGCCCCTTCCTCGGAGTGATTCATAATGGCATGCTCATATTTAGAACTAGACCAAAGATTATCACTTTTAGTTTGAATCCTTCATTTCCACTTCCCAAGAAGAGCTAGATTAAAGAGATGAATATTTTTTATCCCCAACCTTGCATCCTAATTTGTTATACAAATGTTATCTCATTTGACCAAGTTTATTTTTCTTTTGCAATTGGAGCCCTATAGAAGATAAAAAGGTAAACATGCAAAGTAGATAAGACATCATTGATAAGAACAACACGCCAGCCGAAGGGGATGTAGATCGAAGTCTTTCAAGAATCAAGAACATGCTTCCAAACCATGATTCATGTCCCAATTCAACAGGAAAAATAGTCATTACCATGGTTAAATATGTGGTTGGTTTACCGTAAACCGTTGAAAACATCTAAAAACCATTGCATTTAGGGGCGTGGCAAAATAGTTACCCACATCTTTATAGGTTTACCTAAATATTTTTGGATGAGCATTATGTCATTTGAATAATTATCTCATAAGTTTATTGTTTTTGTTTTAATTTAAAAATAAGCTATTTTATTGATTATGAGTGACTTCATATGTTATAGAAAGTGAAATTTTTATATCAAATATATCATTAAAGACATTAATAATATAGTTTGAGTTAGAAATGTTATTATATTATTGCTCTTTTTACAAGCCAATACAGTACTTTGGATCAATACATCAGTTTTCAAAAGTCAAAGAAGATAAATTTACAAAATAAGATAACTATATCCAAGATCTTATCTGAATCATATTTATTAAATGAATATAACTAACTTATTTCTCCATATATATAGCTTCATTCCTCATAGTCCAGATACACTACAACGAACAATAACATCCTCCACAGTTTAACAACTTTAGAGCTAACAAGAGAATCACGAGGATCAAAAAACTCTATAATAGTAGGAGGAACCTGAACTTGAATATTTAACCAAGAGTAGAAATCTTTCCACACGTTTGAAACAAACTCAAAAGAGCTGAATATATGATTAATAGATTCCACATGATGATCACATAACATACAAATCATATCATATGTGTTGGTTAACAAGAGCTCTATCAATCAAATGAAAAGTTAATCAATTAACACAAAGCTAACTTAATCGATTATATGCATGCTTAATCGATTAATTTAGTTGTTTTCTCTAAAATCTTTTGGTTATTGATTCTTTGGATACAACAAGATAACATAGATTATACCAATCCTAATATGCTCAGAAAGATGAATACAAAGTGCAATTAACAAAACAATATTACTTGTGCAATGATCACTTAAAGAATTCTATCAAATGATGCAAGAAAGCGATAATTATGAGTAAGTAAATTGTACGATGAATAGATAAAAACACAACCAATTTTATCCTAATTTGTTTGCTTATCCACGTGAAAACTACATCAAGACCTCCCCATTTGATATCGGGTGATTTTCTTCACTAGAAGATATCAATTGTTTGATACAAACACTTCTTCATCGATCAAAACTTCTCTTGGACCTAACTTCTAATGACTCGCTATCACTTCTAACTTAGTATCCCGACGAGATCTCTCTTGAACCTTGACCGCAACTAAAGATTTCTCCCAATTTCTCTTTTTTCTCTTAGGTGAAACCTCACACCCACATAGAGATAAATCTGAAAAATGACTGCAAAGTATGTGTACAACTTTTCGATGCATATTCAATGTGCTAAATAATACACTAACAATTATGCACACAACCTTTTGATTAATCTCATATATAGAGATGGAAATGAATGTAAAAGATTCACAAAATGAAATCTTTGAAAATTTCAAGGTATGAAAATACTCTCTTTTTCAAAGATAGTAAAAACTTATCTTTTTTCATATGTAAACTTTTTCTCTTTTTATCAATCAATCACTCTGAAATCATGAAAATTGTGACTTTATGAGTTCTATATTTCGTTCTAAAAATTATTACCTTTGCATGTAAGAAAAATGGTAAAATACCATTATGTTTTAAAACTGTTCTATTGGGTAGTGCAGTATGAATGTTTTGGAGAAAATTCTTAGAAAAATAATAATTAGAAAATTCTTTGATTCAAACACCTATGTGACAACTAATAAACTCTAAGAATGGATTCTTGAATTTTATCACAGAACATAAATCGAAATAACAATTTGTAATAGAAATATGGATGAACCTACAGATTCATCCAATTATTGCACCACCATATTTTTATTTGATAAATAGTGATATTAATGGTATGAGTAGTAACACAATTCATACTTTTGGGTATCATAATCATATAGACATGGATTTTCTCTAGTTATACTCCACTTGCAATCAGGTGAGCAAACCTTTTTATCTCTACTCCAATCATAAATGTCAAACCAGTGTAACTTTCCGTCCCATGTGAAGCCACAAAAAAACAATGTACTCTGGTGAAAGTTAATCTGAAATTGAAACTTAAATTCCTCATTATATTTGAGAACATGAACACCAAGGTCGTCATCTCTCGATTTACAATGAATTGTCAAAGGAGTACCTTTATCTAAACCATTTTTGATGTAAATATGTCTGTATTTGTCCAACCATCCTTCACTTCCACCCACTAGAGAGACAATTGTAATCAATGAGAATAAGAAAATACGAGTGCTTATTCGTGCCATCAATTACTTCTCAATATTTATTTATGTTGTGTAATTAGGAAGATATAAGTCCCTTTATATAGTGTTGATATTTTAAATTTCATTAAATAAGATTGTAGTTAAAACTTAAAAGTAATCAAACTTGTTATTTTAACTAATGGTTGATATGCATTTATGTGTCAGTTAACCCACATAGGACTTTGTGTATATTCTTTACATGTTAGATGTTCTTACAAAGTAATTACCTTCCCAAAAAGTAACATCTTATATTAGAATACCTAAATTCTGAAAAGTTCAATCTGAAGCAATCCCACAATCAATTGTTTCTTTAACCAATTATTACCTATCAATTATTACAATAGTTAATATATTTAAATTTTCCAGGAAATTTATGATGAGGAAAAACTAATACGCTAATTATTTATACACAAATCATATCTGTATCAATATAGAACAATCAAAATTTTAATTCAACAGGAAAATATATATTAGTATTATTTTACATTTGAGTATTAAATTTTGATATTATATAACAACTTGACATTAAGCTGATACAAATTCCACTTAACGATTTTTTTATATTCATTTGCATATAGACCAACTCAGTTTTTACATGTTGACGTTAAGTGCTTGCATTGAATTATATTAAATTTCTCTTGTAACATTCTTTTAACGACGTGTATGTTATTTTTGTATGACATGTATGTTATATTAAATTTCTCGTTGTAACATTCTTTTAATGGCATGAATCTTATTTTTAATGATATTTTTGTTATTTTTATTTATTGATAAAGTCAGATTTATTAAGTAAAAATAACAACATTTTCTTTCAAAAATTTTATTTCACATTCGTTCGGAAATCGACTCATTATTTAACTTGATCGACAAGTTTCATGGACCAAACAAGTTTAACTTGAGCTAAAATTTTAACTCGTTAAATAAACAAATCGAATTAAATAAAAATACAACCCGACTCGTTAGATTCATAGGTTGAATCGATTATATATATTATACAAATTCTCTTGAATATATTATTAATAAATATATAATAAAATGTATAGATATACATAATGTAGATATTTATGTAGAGTGATACAAATGTACAGATATTATATATTTTTTTGGTAAATATGATAAGCAATTGGTTTTAAAATTGCAAAGTTGTTTTAGCTTTATTATAAAAAATTTCTATATTAATAAATTTCATTGCCACATCCATTTTAGTAATATAAACTAAACTTTTTGTTGGAAAAATATTTAGTTTTTGCAAAATAACTTTATATATATATATATATGGGGTTTGCTAACATGATCCCACCTCATTTCATGAAGGATCATGTTAGCAATGTGTACCCAATTATTTTAACAAAAATATCATTACTTGTTCAACAAAAAATAAGGCACATGTCATGATTATTTTAGTAAACAACCTTTATAAAAATTCAAAATTAAAAAAATCACTATCTTGTGACCCCAAACCCTATGAATCTATCTAATTACCAATTTCAGTGTGCTTTTTTGTTAACCTCTTTGGCAGTTTGACTATTATAAAAATAATGAATAAATGTTTTTGACTCAATCCAATCCATTATAATTGAAGATGTTGCTCCTTCAACGTTTGACAAGAAAAAGAAGGTATTTAACAAAAAAAAGGAGGAATTTAAAATTTCTTATTATTTTAAAAATATATTTTATATCATCATTTAGCACATAAAAGCTCAATTAATTTTTTTTTCAATTTTTATATTATTTTATTAAAGGAGAGTGAGAAAATTGAATAATGACTTTTTTGAGAAATTATTTAAGTTTTTGTATTACACAAAATTGAGTTTTCACAAATATAAGTTATATAAGGAAACATATAATGATAAGGATAAAACAAAATAGTATCAAATAATATATTAACATATATAATTATATATTAATAATAAGGGAAGAAATTTATTTACACCAAAAGTAAGTTAAAAATAATTACTGAATCATAGACATCAATTCTTGGGAAATCCAATGATTTGAATTAATGAGTAGATCTAAATTATTAGATTTTCTAAAATTGATGTCTAAGATGTGGAGTAAGTTTAAAAAAACTTACTATTGGAGTAAGTGAATTTCTCCTCCAACAACAAACCATAATCCGTTCAAAAAATCCAAATACTCTAATACATTAAAACTCACTCATAAAATAAACATAATTAATAATTAATAAATGGGAAAATGATAAAGATTTAGTACGTAGTTACAAGTTAAAAGAGTATACAAATAGGTAATACTATAAAAGATCATAATTATAGTTACACAAATAAAAATTGAAAGAAATATGATGTTATTAAATAGAATAATTTTGAGATATAGTGGGAATATTATTTTCAAGTCATAAATAATCATAAAAGATATCATTATAAAGTCACTCAGATATTTCAGAAATTACTAATATTTGAAAATAATAATAAAATAATGTTTCAGGCTCTTGATATATTATTGAAAAATGTTTTTGACACAAAATTTACTTTTAAGAAAATATAGATTCAATTGACTGTAAGATAACCAATAAAATAATTTATTTCTAAACATAAAATAAAAGTTATAAGTTGATCACATAAGAATTGTAATATGGACTACTCATTCGGAAAAAAATCTATTTATTTTTAGATAAATCTACGAAAATCAATCATGTTTTTTCACTCACACATTTCAAACAAGAATGCATAAACTCCTCTTGAAATATAGCATGACAACCTTGTTTGGGTGGTTAATATTCATACACACTTTAATTAATTAAGAGGGTAAATACATCATTATTTTCCAACTTCTCACCATATTAATGTCTCTTGAGTCTCATCATAGTTGTTAACATCTAATTGTCCCCAAGAAAAAACAAAAAAACCCAAAAATATATAAAAGTGCCCGTAATAATTATTGGGGTCTTTATTTAAATAAATTAAAATAGATAAATGAATTATCAGTATTTAACTCTGAATAAATAATAAATAGTACAAATTCGATTGGATAATTAACTTTACCAAAAATATACACAAAATCACCTAATGTCATTGAGATTGTTTGGAAAGCTCATTCAAGGGGTTGGATCAAAGTGAAAACTGATGGTGCTGCTCATGGAGCTTCTGGTCATGCAGGTGGAGGAGGAATTGTTAGAGACCACAATGGTTGTTTCTTAGCTTGCTTTGCTAATTATCTAGACATAAAAGATGCTTTGTTTGTTGTGTTGCATACCACAATCTTGGCAGTTGATAAAGGCTAGAAAAATTTATGGTTAGTGTGTGACTCAAGTTTAGTGGTGGATATCTTCATTGGAAAAGTCAAGCCA
Source organism: Lupinus albus (assembly GCA_009771035.1). Lineage (NCBI taxonomy): Eukaryota > Viridiplantae > Streptophyta > Magnoliopsida > Fabales > Fabaceae > Lupinus > Lupinus albus. The sequence goes on along the minus strand of CM020013.1, from coordinate 149,866 downwards.
CCTTGGAAGCTTCTGAATAGTTGGTTAATTTGCAAGAAGATGATTTCTTCAATGAGCTTCAAAATCTCCCGTATTTACAGGGAAGACAATAGTTGTGCGAATAAGTTGGCAAATTTTGACATATTAACCAAGTCATATTCTTGGTGGAATTCTATTCCTCCTTTTATTTTACATGAATGCTTTAGAAATGGGTTAGGTCTTCATAACTATGGATTCAGAAACATGTATTTTTCTTAACCATAAACAATTTATATTAAAAAAAAATGAATCTCTATAACATTTTCGGTGTTTTAAACTTATAAAGATCTCTTAATGCCCAGTGTATGATAACATGGATTTTTGAATAAAAGTTATGAGTTTGGGAGTCAATTATGTATCAGGGAAATGGGACCCTATGTAACATCCCAAAAAATTACATTTCTTGTGTATTGTGAATATCAGGAGGTCTGAGAGCAACTGGGTGATTCTCGCTTGAGCGAGAGGAGCTCTCCCAAGCGAGGGACTCAGAGTTATTCTCAGGCATTTTTCTAGAATTCTCGCCTGAGCGAGAGGAAACTCGCTTAAGCGAGAGGGAGGTATTGAGGCTGGACGAATCTCGCCTGGGCGAGACAACGTCGCCTAAGCGAGAGTATCAGTTCCTAAGTGATGCGAAGAGTCGTGAGCCTGAAATCCTGAAACCTAAAATAGAAGTCCCAAGTGAGAATTGGGTCATTATTTCGAAAACCTAGGAGAAGAGAAGCGGTTAGGAGAATTGTGAGCTCTTAGAGTCGATGGAAAGACTGGAGAAGAGGCAAACCACTTAACTTAGCCTCCCTTATGGTTGAATGTCATGATTTTTGGATTGGGTCTCTTCTCCATGATTTGGGATAAAACCCCATAAACCCTCTCTTGAGAGTGTGGTTCGTTTTGTCTTGGAAAACCTTGTAAAACTCATAGTGCATGAGTTGTTTTCGAAAATGGTGTGTGTGAAGTTGTTTTCAAAACCGTTGAGTCATTTGAAATATTGGGGAAACCCTTTTGTTGAAAAGTGAACATAATAGATGATGTAAATTTGCTTTTTTTGTGGGTTTGAGTATTGTTTGGTATTATGATTGTTTTGATATGCAAAATAATATGTTGCGATTGTTGTTGTTTTGGGGTTGAAAGACCCTAAGGTTGGAGGAGACGGCGGAGAACGCAATCGAGCTACTTAGTGTAAAGCTTTAGCGGTTACTCAAGTGGGGAGCAGCATTAAAACTTGTGGTATTAGAATGTGACATTGGACACTCCAACAACACTCACTAGTTGGAGGACCTTCATTGGCTAAAACGATTAAAAGGGAAACCGTGTAGTTTCCTATTTAACCGAGTTAGTCGTACCCTATGGGAATGATATATTTGGATTGTGATATTTGACCAACCCTTCGTGGTATGGAATTTGACCTGCCTTCGTGGTATGCAGTTTGACCTACCCTTCATGGTATGGAATTTGACCTACCCTTCGTGGTATGGAATTTGACATGTCTTCATGGTATGGAGTTTGACCTACCCTTCGTGATATGGAATTTGACCTGCCCTTCGTGGTATGGAGTTTGACCTACCCTTCGTGGTATGGAATTTGACCTGCCTTCGTGGTATGGAGTTTGACCTACCCTTCGTGGTATGGAATTTGACCTGCCTTCGTGGTATGGAGTTTGACCTACCCTTCGTGGTATGAAATTTGACCTACCCTTCGTGGTATAAAATTTGACATGCCTTCGTGGTATGGAGTTTGACCTACCCTTCGTGGTATGGAATTTGACCTGCCCTTCGTGGTATGGAGTTTGACCTACCATTCGTGGTATGGAATTTGACTTGCCTTCGTGGTATGGGATTTGACTTGCCTTTCGTGGTATGGAGTTTGACCTGCCCTTCGTGGTATAGAGTTTGACCTACCCTTCGTGGCATGGAGTTTGACCTGCCTTCGTGGTATAGGATTTGACTTGCCTTTGTGGCATGGAATTGGTTGTACTTTTGAGTATTGGTGATTTGAGTAGTGTATAATTATGAGGAATATGATAGTAATCTGGAGTATAGTATACAAGTAGAATAGGGTTGCAGTTATGTGGGAATAGTTGAATGCCTTGGTTTGTAGCTTCTAATGTTATTGTTCTATTTAAATCCACCATGTTGATTATTGCATGAATTTAATGACAACTCTCTCTATGTTTTCTTATTGGCTCAATCCGTGGTAATCGGATTGTAGGTTAAGACAAGAAATAGAAGATATCAGAGTCTTGGAGTGTCTTAGCTTACTTGGAATTGCTTTATGTTCAATTGTTATCTTTTGTATTTGACTATGTTGGACCCGTATGTGAGAGTTTCGTTTATGTTTGGTTATTGATTATCTTATTGACTATATAAGGATTAGTATTGTAAGGGATAAGTCGACTATACATCCTATCGTTTTATATACAATACTTAGAGGGATTCTGTTGAATCAATGTTTGAAACAGATTACCTATGTTAAGTAATTTTTTGCATTTAGAAAAGAATTAAAAAATTTCCGTGTTTTTAAAATTGAGGTGTTACACCCTTGCCCCTAATTTATTTTGTTAAAAAAATAAAATTGTTAAAATAAATATTCAATTTTTTATTTTTTGTCTGACAAGAGTTAATGTTACACCTTTGTATTCCTATATTTATTAGAGAATCAAGACTATGTTCTTCTAAGTTTAAAATTGATTAACTTGATTTGTTGGTTTTAAAACTATAATTGAGATTAAAAAAATATTTTCCATATTTTTTTCGTAAAAAAGATTTAATAGTTTTGAAACAAGTCATAACTTGACTTCTAGCATGAGGCAAAAAGGAAAAGACAACATTAGTCATTATCAGACTATTCAAATTCTTTAGATAAATTAAAGTAATAAAAAATTTATTTTGTTATTTTTTAATTAAAGAAACCAATAGCGAGATATCATTGGTAGAAAGAAAGAGACAATGAGGGCCACTATGCAAGCTATTCAATTTCTTATAATTAATTAAAAACATTCTAAAATTATTATACAAAAGAAAAATTATTCCAATTAAATCTTATATCCACTAAACACATTAATTTTTTAGTTTAAAAAATATGATAATGGTGATTAAAAGAAAATAAGTGTTTGAAGATTAGATGGTGATTGTTCTCATTGGAAAAAAATTGAACGAGAAGATTAAAATAATCGTAGAGTAAAGAGAATTATTGACCTATTAATTTTTTATTCGAAAGACGTTTAGTATTCCTTCTTTCGTGTTTGAAGATTATATGTGTGCTTTCTAGACAAAGATCACTTGTCCCACTTCCTGTTCCAATCCTTGTCCCGGGCTAATTGAAATGCTGATTTTTGTTACATTTTATTTTTAATTTTTTAATTTTATACATAAATCAACATTCCAATTGGTTCAGGACAGAGATTGTGACATAAATGGGACATATGATATGTATCCGTGCTTTCCTCTTTTTTGTTTTGTTTTGGAGATCGCCCTTGTTTGGGGGTTGATAAATGATGTTTCCTCCATTCTCGCAAATTCATCTTGGATTACCTTGATAAATGATCGTCGTTGCAATTATCAAACGAAGAAAGTCCAATGAGATACTCCCAATCATTATATAAGAAAGCAATGGTATGAGGGTATTGATAAACATCAAAACATTTTCTTCATCATATAGTTTGAGCTTCACTTAGGTGGTCAAATATGAGTATCTTGAACTTGGATGGCACCACCAAATTCAGGACCAAGCACATGTTTGTGACGTCGTGAATACCAATTCCCAAAGATATAACACCAAGCACAAAAAATATAACAATTCCCACCACCTGAGGAGTCGTGACTTGAAGTATATCTCCTCCACTCTACAACACCGTAGGCCTACACAGAAGTAGATGGAGAATTTTGGGTGGCGGTGTTTGACCTTCTACATCTCACACGTCCATACACTGAAGTAATATAAATAAAAATTAATGAAATAATTGAAATGAATTAGCCCTAATTTTAAAGTATGATAATTGTTAGACACAAAGGTTTCACTTCAATATCTTAAAATAATTGGATTGATCATATATTTTCTAAAACGGATTATAATAAAAATATAAAATTTTGATTAAGCTTCTCCTTTTTTAGTATGAGATGTGATATCAAACATGAGGGTTGTACTTCATTCATCTAAATGGAGAAGTATATTAAAATTAATCGTTACTAAAATTAAAATATACTCAACCAACAAATGTTTTTCTACCAAAGAGCTACATAGTCTTGATTCTCTATACTCATATGGATACGTAAGAGTAAGATCTTATCTTGTCAGATACAAAAAATAAATAATATTTTTCCTTTATTAATAAAATAATCAAACAATTTTAGGGTATAAAAAATCCATGTTTTTAGTGAGGTATCATCTTAGTATGGCGGGCATGGTGCTAATAAATTTCATATGCCGAAACCTGAATATAAAAAATTCAAAGTCCAACGTGATTGGGCTAAAAGATTTTTGTAAATTTTTTATCACTAATAATATAGCGGCGACCCGAAAATCGGGGTGCGACATAATATTATTTAGATTAAAAATTATTTAGTATCATGCAAAAATAAAATCTTCAAAAATAATATTTAGTTTCGAACGTATAAAAATATTTAAATAATTTATTAATAATAAAAGTCCTTTTAATCCAAAGGTTATCTTATGTTTATGTATATTAAAAATTATTTTTTAAACAAAAGCTTATCTTAATTTACATTAAACTTATTAGTGCTTAAAAATTTCCTTGAAGTCCAATTCATCGTTGAAATGATACTCTTTCTAATTAGCACCTTGTATTAAAAAAGGACAGCCATAGGTTACTAACAAAAGATACTTGAAGGAATGCAAAGTAAAATATGCAAATTGAAGAATGAAAGAGATGACGGTTATTAAGTCAATAATTTTAGAGATATAGCTAGCAAGGTAATGGCTCCAATTACATTCATAACAATCACTATAATTATGAGCAGTTTTGGAAGAAGGGCAATCAACATATGCAAAACAGCTTATGGTCGTGGCTGCCATGGATGGTAAGAGGATGGAATAATAAAGAAAGAAAAATATCTCGAATTTTAATGGAATTTTTATAGCAATGTTATGTAAAACTATTTCATCACCTCTTTAATTTCCATATGTTATCGCCTAAAGCAAAGAATCAAACTCAACCAAATCGACACTTTTAAATCAAATGAATCGACCAGTTAATTTTGGAAGTAGAACTACGTAGCCTTGATTTTCCTATTGCACTTAGGGATATGCAGGATTAAGATGAACTCTTGTCAGACACAACAATAAAAAAACATTTTGCTTTAATTACTGAATTTTAATAAAGAATTTTTAAGGGTATAAAAGTCTATGTTATTAGTGAGAGTACCGTTTTAATACATGTGGGCGGGTACTAATACCTTCCCAGATCCATAATAGACTCTCGAGCTTAGAATCTCTGTTTAAAGACCATTTTATCCAAATTGGGCATATCTAGAGTTTTCTACGTTTTAACCACAAAACTAAAAATCAATTGGAAGAGATAGAAATCGAGTTCGCCTCTCAATAAGTCGTGGGACCGGTCTTCCAATTAAAAATCGGATCACGACAATTTCATAGAAGCAAGAGTATCAGATTTTTTTGAAGACATGTGATCCTTATTTATATATCAAATTTTGCAGGGGGCAGAGAATGAATTAGAGGACAAGTAGCCCAATAGAATTATGACACGCGTCTTGTGTACTGTAATTTTCAACCTGTTCCCCTTCAAGTTTTCTCTCATTTTCAACTCTACCACTAACTCTGTTATTTATTATAACATAATTTTGTAACTATCAAATGTACTACACAATTTTATATAAACTATAATAGCCATAGTTTTATAACATAACTCTATAACTATCAAATTTATGATTAGTTAAAAGAAATAACCTGTAGAAATCCTCATCCATAATTTTAAGAGAGTTTTAAATGTAGTGTGACTATAAGTTTAAAGTGAAGTCTTAAGCTTTAATAATTTATTTCCAAGGCTCTTGATTGAGAGTCAAACATGTCTTAGACATCTATTACTAGGTGAAATCTATCGTGCGAACTTTGTTTTGGTTCGTTTCAGTGCAAACTTTGTTTTAACCGTTGGATTAGAAAATGTGGTAACCTGGAACCGGAGGAAAACCGTTTAAAAGTCGGTTTGGGGGGTGTAGGGTCAGTTAGAATGTTGTGGTGGAGAAAACCGACTTATGTATAGAAGTCGGTTTGGCAGAAGCATGTTTTAAGCTGGGGATACCGACTTCTAGACAAAAGTCGGGTTGGCAAAGTGAAAACATTGTACAGAAGTCGGTTTGCATGATGGCTACATATAACAAGTTGATTTTAGTATATATAAGTTTGCTGGTGTAGGTTTTTGGCACAAATTAAAAATTTCTATGGAGGTTAGTTTTATTGAGGTTAGTTTTATGCTTATGCAATTATTATTGTTATGATTGATATTTAGTTTTTTTTAAACTATTTTATAGATAGCTGATGAAATAAATAATAATGGTGAAAACTATGAGGTAAAAAATTTGATACTCATATTATGTTATGTTTTATAATTGTAGGTGGTTAAATAATGTATTTTAATAATTTTAGGGTGTAGATGAAATTGATGTTAGTGAAGATGCAAATGTTAATGAAGGATATGAGTAGGGATGGCAACGGGCACGGGTATGCACTACCCGTGCCCGCACGTGCCCGCACGTGCCCGTACCCGCACAATTTGCGGGCACGGGTAGTGCATACCCGTGCCCGTACCCGCACAATTTGCGGGTACCCGTGCGGGTAGCGGGTACCCAACGGGTTTTTCATTCTAATTATATTTTATATATTTTACAATAATTAATCTATAAAAATATTTTTTACTTAAATAATATGACATGTATATGATAATTTTATGATTATAGTCTCATTACTAAATTTTATTATGAAGTAATAATAAAATAAACAAATATAATGTTAAATTAATAATAACTAATTAAAAATTATTTAATTAAAATATGTATGCGGGTACCCGCGGGGCGGGTATCATGATACCCATTCCCACCCATGAGCTATTTTTGCGGGTACCTGTTGCGGGTATTTTGACGGGTACCCACGGGTGCGTGTATTTTTGCCATCCCTAGATATGAGTTTGATTTTGAAGAAATTGATTTTGGATCATTAAACGAAGATGAAGTAAAGAAATATAGGTTTCTAAACAATGATAATGCATATAATTTTTATAAGATATATGGTATGAAGAAAGGATTTGACATTAGAAAATATCTTACCCGTAAGGACAAGGATTATGAAATTTTATGACAATCATTTTTTTTGTGATAGAGAGGGATTTAGGGATAAGAAAAATGAATTAGTTCGAAAAATGACTTCAAGAAAATGATAAAGATTTAGTATGTAATTTCAAGTTAAAAGAGTATACAAATAGATAATATTATAAAAGATATTTTATTAGAAATATTATCATAATTATAGTTACACAAATAAAAATTGAAAGAAATATAATGTTATTAAATAGAATAATTATGGGTTATAGTGGGTATATTATTACCAAGTTATAATAAATACTCAAAAAATATATCATTATAAAGTCATTATAATCTCATCATAGTTGTTAACACCTAATTGTCCCCAAGAAAAAACAAAAAAAAAACCCAAAAATAAATAAAAGTGCCCACAATAATTATTAGGGTCTTTATTTAAATAAATTAAACTACAAAAATGAATTATTAGTATTTATCTCTGAAAAATAATAAATAGTACAAATTCTATTGAATGATCAACTTTACCAATTAGGAATAGAAGGTTACCAATTGTCAACATATTTTTGAAGTTGGAGATAACAATGTTATCAATTAATAATTCAAAAATGACATATAATGTATCACTAAGCCACTCAAGTTCAATAAAAAGTGGACAATATCGTATGATACTGTGAAAAACACAAAGAAATAACACTACAAAAGGGATTGTACGGAATTCGTGTTACTTGTCTTCCTTTTTTATTCATTTTCCAGAATGTTCATTGAGGCACAGTGACAATGCGTGCTGAATGTGGGAATATTTTTTTATTGCTTTTTTATTTTTTTTGATTAATTGGATTTAAGTTTAATTAAATACTTTAGTTTTTTATATAAATAATACTAATTATTTTCTTTAATCATTTATATGAATAAATAATAATTAGTTTTAATTTTTCATAAGTTTTAGAATTAAGTAATATTTTATTAATTTTCGTTTATTATAAATAACAATAATATTTTTTTTAAGAGTAAATTACACTCACACCCCCTGAGTTTTAGTGAAATTACACAAACCACCCCTCACTTTTTTGTCCCTACACAAAGCACCCCTAATTTTCTATATATGTTACACTCACTACCCCTGCATGATATAAAGGTGTAATATTTTAAACAAAAAAACGTATGATGTGTGTAATTAATTAAACAAAATATTGTATATTGTGTAGACAAATTCAAATAATATAAGAGTCAATACGTCTTCATTATTTGGCTCGTTATAAAATAATATAAGAGTTATTTAAACATTTCTTTGAAATTATTAATGTATTTTGTAATTACACAAAAATAATAAAGAAATACTCGTTTTTGTACTATTTGAAGTGTTACACAATATACAATATTTTCTTTTACATAATTACATTCATCACACATTTTTTATTTAAAATATTACACTTTTATAACATGCAGGGGTAGTCAGTGTAATATATATATAAATTTAGGGGTGATTTGTGTAGGATGGAGGGGTGGTTGGTATAAGGACAAAGAATGAAGAAGTGATTTGTGTAATTTCATTAAAACTCAGGGGGTGTGAGTGTAATTTACTCTTTTTTTAAAGTTCATGTTCATCAACGAGAAACTTAAAAAAATTAATTATAATCATTTAATAGCTTGAATGTTAATCATTGATATACTTATAAATAATAATACTTTTTAATTAATATGTATACAAATTTTAATTTAAGTATATAAAATTTATATTACATTTATAGACTAATATATATATAATCACAAATAATTCTTAAAATATGTATATAATATAAATGTATATTATATTATACTCATATAATAATCATTATCGAGTTTTTATTTATTTATTTTCGATCCTAATTCCCTAAATGAATATAATTATAGATTTAATGATGAGTAATCATATTTTGAATTTTTTCACTCCATCCCTGACTTATAATTTTTTGGAATAACCATAATAAAGTGGTTTGCAATTTCATCCTAATCATGAGTAAAAAACTATTCATCAATCTAAATATGATACACTAAATCATACTTAACATTGTCAACTCCATTTGATTTATTAAATTTTTAAAAAATATTAATAGATTTTGAAACAAAAATTCAATCCATTAGATTTATTAATATTTTTAAAATTTGAAACTATTTTTTTTTAAAATATCATTTTTAAAATCACCTTTTCAAAAATAAATTTTTAATAATCAATTTTGTATTGCCAATATTTTAGTTTTCTTATTATTTCATTCTTATATTTCTCTTTTGCATAGATTTAATATACACTCATATTAATATATAAAATAACTATAATGTAATGAAATTGAATTATCCCTTATTAAAATTATTTATTTAAGTTCATTAACTTAAATATATTCATTTAATTAATTGAGAATGTTAATGAATTGTGTACAATTTTATTATTCCTACGAAAAAGAAATTAGATTGCACCCAAACCAGCGAATGAAGATAAAGAAAAGGGTCCAACAAAACAAACCAAAAAATAAAACAAATCAACAACCCAATGAAATTAACAAGATAAATAAAGTTCCTAAAAAGAAAAACCAACGACTAATAAAGGACTAACGTAAGACTGGTGCTAATTTAAAACAAATCTAAAATCCAAAAGACAGTAACAAATCAAAAAGAGATAGGGAAACTAGGGATTTAGGATTTAATTATAGATATTGATTCAATTATTTCCATGACCATATTTTATAAGGTAAATATTATGATTACATTGTAACTGCAAGATATCAAAAGTAGCCAAAGGTGCAAATATCATAAAAATGGGAATCATCATCGAACCTACATGGACAATCTGACATTATGCTCCAATAGCAGTCATGGCAATTGAGGTCATCTCTGGAATAATCATAAATGTCAAACAAGTGTGATTCTTCTAGCCATGAGAATCTGCAACGAAAAATTGTAACTGTGAAAAAGGAAGGTCGAAATTGAAACTTAAATTCCTCCCCAGACTTTAGGGTCTTAATACCAAAGTCATCTTTATTTTCAGATTTACAATGAAATGTCAAAAGAGCACCATTGTCCAAGCCATTTTTTATGTAAACATGTCTATACTTGAAGTCGTCCCACCACCATCCCCCACTCACACCCATAAGAGAGACAAGTAAAAGAAGTGGGAATAACAAGGTATGGCTTCTTGGTCCAACCATCATCACTTTTCAAACTCAAAATTGTATAGTTTGGGTGAGTGTGCAGTTTCAATATTATACGTCTATTTAAAATAAATATGGGTGGAATTGCGACAGGTAAAAGAAGTCGAAATAAATATAGCTTCTTGATCCAACGATCATCACTTTTCAAGTTTGACTCTATTTACGTGTATTTATATAATAAATATGGGTGGAATTAAGACAAGTTTGACTCTATTTATTAAAGATTTATAAGAGTATAAATAAATCTAAATTATTTTCATTTCATGATAGATTTCATTACCCTAAATGAATAAAATTATAGAATTAATGATAAGTAATGATATTTTAAATTTTTCATTAAAGAGGATTAATTACTATAAATGTTTTATTTTCCTAAATAAAGGTACTTTTTTATCATTTATTTTATTTATTTATTATCTCAATATTGAAATTGGAATAGTAAATGATTGAATTTAATAAAAAAGGTAAAAATATAAAACTATTTTAGTAAATTTTAATGCAAAATTTGACTAAATATTGAAATAAGAAGAATTCTTAAATTAGGTCTCACATGTTTTTTGTTATGAAAAATTTAACTTAAAGGTCTCCTTCTATTTTGTTTTTTATTATGACTTAAATTAATTCTGACTTAATAGGCATAATAAAACATTTATAATAATTAATAAATGAAAATGAGTAGATGATGATGTGTTGAATAACACTATAAGACAACACATCTAATTTCAAAACCATCCTGATATTATTGTTGCCAATACCTCTACAATTCTAGTATGTTATCTTCATTTATTTTCTTTCTTATGAGATTTAGACAACACATGGGTGTATGAATCCCTCGAGACTCTTTCTATTCTCCAAATTAATCACTAAATCATTTAAATAGACACAAAGAAAGCAAATCCTTCCATTTCCACTAAGAGAGAGTTTTTCAAATTTATATCCACAGGGACTCTAGTAAAATGGCTTCATCCATTGAGAATAAGATCCTTGGACTCCAATTTCATCCAGCATTGAACATTACTTACTTTCTGTAAAGCAGGGTTGATCATGAATTAATTTTTTCATGTCATGTTATTTTTATTTATTAATGAAGTCAAACTTATTAAGTGAAAATAAAAACATTTTCTTTCAATCAATTCAATTTGACATTTTTTCGGAAATCGACTTATTATCTAACTTATCGACAAGTTTCATGGATCAAACAAGTTTAATTTGAGCTAAAATTTCATTTTGTTAAATAAATAAGTCGAACTAAATAAAAAACAACTCGACTCGTTATATTCATAGGTTGAATCGATTATATATATTTATAAGAATTTTTTGAATATATGCTTATTAAATATTTAATAAAATGCATAGATATACATAATGTAGATATTTATGTGGAGTGATATAAATGTGCAAATGTTATATTTTTTTGTAAAAATGATAAACAATTGGTTTTAAAATTGCAAAGTTGTTTTAGCATTATTAAATTTAATTATAAAAATTTCTATATTAATAAAATTTCATGGCTATCTTGCATCCATTTTAGTAATATAAACTAAACTTTGTGTTGGAAAAGGAGAGAATGTATGTCTTGGTTACAGGTTCCAACCTTTTCTGAAGTATTTTATGGATTAGTTGTGCAAAAAATATTAGATTACCAACACATGGACAAAAATGAAAAATGAAAAAAGGAGGAATTTAAAATTGCTTATTATTTTAAAAATATATATTTTTTATCATCATTTAGCACATAAAATCTCAATTAATCTTTTTTCAATTTTTTATATTATTTTATTAAAGGAGACCGAGGAAATTGAATAATGATTTTTTGAAAAATTATTTAGGTTTTTGTATTAGACAAAATTGAGTTTTCACAAATATAAGTTATATAAGGAAACAATAATATATAATGATAAGGATAAAACAAAATAAACTATATGCAAATAGTATCATATATGATCAAATAATATCTTAACATATATAATTATATATTAATAATAATGATGATAATATTACTTAATCAATTAAGAGTATTCTCCAGTTAATCGATTAACTACAGACTTAATCGATTAACTTCTTGAAAAATCATTTATTTTTGACACAAGGAAATGTAATGATCAATTTGTTCTTATATGTACTTTAATAGTTCAATTTATGTGACTAATCATGCAAAGTCAATTATGCAACAATCGTAATATGAATTCAATTCAAGATAATGAAAATTGATAATTGGGTAAATGTAAAAAAAAAAGATGATATGAGTGCTTTTCAATAACCCTAAACCAAAAGAGAGGCAATTGAAATCAATGAGAATAAGATGATATGAGTGATTGTGCCATCAATATCACTTTTCAATATTTCTATGTTTTTGTTAATATTTTTATCTTGGTGAGCATATATTTTTGTTAACATTATAAACCTATTTATATAGTGTTGATATTTTAATAAAAAATAAATCTTTTATTTTTGTAAAAAACTATTTATACATTAATTATTCAATTTATAAAATATTATTTTTAATGTAGTCATTTTTCTTTATTATTCCTGTATTCATTTCTATTTATTAATAAAGTTAAATTTATTAATTGAAATTAACAAGGTTTGCGTTCAACTCATTCAATTCAATATTCATTGGAAATTCGACTCATTATTTAATTTATCTAATTTTTTTATGAACTAAACTAGTTGAACTTGGTCTGAAATTCATACTTATGAACGTTTATAAATTGTAGTTGAGCCGATATTGAATTGAAAAAATAGAATCATTGATCTTGTATCAAAAGTATATATGAGCCAATCCATAAAGAGTCAAGTCGAGCTTAGCGAAACCCGATTCGAGTGATTTTCATTCATAGAAAATAGTCTATTATCTAATAGTGTAAGGGTGTGTTAAATTATCAACACATCATCCATAGATCGGGTGTTAACTATGATTAACAAACAAATAAAAGTAATATATATATATATAATGTGTAGATGATACATCCACTTTATAAAATCATTCAAGCTAATATTTCACATATATTAAATTCTTTAATTTATGTAGTCAATCTTTTTTTACTTAATTAATTTAGTTAGTAAATGAAAATGAGCAGAAACTTTGACTACACTTTTATTTAGTAATAGTTTTATTCCTTTATAATTTGACTATTTTATTTCTTATTTATTTTGTTCATTTTTATTATTTAAAACTAATTAGCTTCTTTGTCTATATTCAGAGTATTATATATGCATTTGTTTAAAAAACAATGCAACATTATTTGTTTTTAAATACAACAATTAAGTCTTAGTATATGTGTATTAGAAGATGTTATAATAGTCACTCTGTTAAAATTCACATTCAACAATAATCATTCAATAACGCTGATGTATTGAACCTTGCTAAATGCAAGGTGGAAGGCAATAACAGCGCTAAGTGAAGAAAATATTGTCAAATATGATAATCAGATATGTAGTTAAAACTATTTTTATATAAATATTGATATAAATACTAAGATTAAAAAATATTTACGATATATTGATTAAAAATTATTGATAGAAATGTGAGCATTTCCTATCTTTTTTAGTTTTTACGTTTGTATGAACAGGCAACAATATGTATGTTGCAGATAGAAAATGGATTATTTAAAAAGGTGATCACAGCGAAGAAGGTTATCATACAAGAATAATCCGAAATTGACAGTGGAATGGATCATGAAATATCAACCATATGTAAAATGAAAGATGAGAATACTTTGATGAGCTACATTGAAGTTGTTATTTGACAAATGGTGGCAATATCATTCAACAACTAGAATGATAAAATATTGAACAACTCAAGGATAGCAATTGAAATAATATAACACTAAGTCACATTGAAACATATAAATTTAACATATAGATTTTTACTTATTAATATAATAACTTTAACCTATAACTTTTTACGTATTAATATAATAACTTTAACCTATAACTTTGTAGTAAATATATCTTATGAATAACTTTAACCTATAACTTTGTAGTAAGTATATCTTATGAATTTAGCATTTTTCTTTAATTTATATGCCATTCCTAGGATCAAATAATTTTGAAAATATGAGAACGTGACCAATATTGACTTATAGTTGTCATTTGTGGAATTTTGTGACGAGCAGTTTACATAGAATGAAAATTCTGATGTAGGATACAAGTATTTGCCATCTTAGTTGAATTCTAATTATTCTCAATAATCTTATGAATTTAAATAAATCATATTATGTGAAGTTGCATTAATTAGTTTTACATGTTCATATTATGTGAAATTTCATTTGCTGTGCTTGATAAATCTCAAATTATCCATCAAGAAAAAGACAGGATTTTCCCAGTACAATGCCAAAAATCACAACTATGTAACAATTATCTTTGATTGGTTTCTTGAATTTCATAACATAAGTCCAATAAAACTAAAATATAAAGACAATAACAAAACAAAGGAAATATGGAAGCATTAACATTTTATAATATATAACACATCCAATTATCTTCATAACTATATCTTTACATATGTTTATAATTAATAGGGTCATTCTATACCTTAGGCTTATCACATTTTCATTGTCTAATTATTATTTAGTTAAAGACTAAAATTATATTTTTATTTTTATGTCTTACAAAACTTACATAATTCTCATGTATAAATTAAAACATATGTTTGCAACCATATTTCAACTGAAGTAAAAACTCAAGATATTGTTCATTTATATTCTTCCCATAGTTAAAGAACTGTATTATAAGGTTAAAGGGAAAGTCAAACCTTTATCGATCTCCATCCCCTACTCACTTAGCTTTAAGAAACAAAAGTAGCAATCCTATGTCTACTATGTGAGGACCCAAATTCTATCCTTAAAAATTTTTCTTTTATTTTAATCCATTCATGCATACAGTCATCATATTACTTTGATTTCTCAATTATCACTCCTTAAAACACTTTTTAACATAAGATATTACCATACAATTTATATTGCGGAAAAACATAATTCATTAAATTAAACCCTAGTGTATACCTCATACAACTAGGTATAGGTTTCCAAAATACCCATAGCTACGTATATGCGGAATTACAATCAATCGTACAAGTCAATATATCCATAGTTACAAAATATTCCAAGTAATTCAATAAGCACTCATATACAAAATAGTGCTAATAGTTGAAATCCAAAACTATAAAACTCCTAAGCTTCCAAAAATGAGACCACCTCAGGTTACCTGTTCATCTGCAATGGAATTATCAATGACGAGACACAAAAACATAAAGGAGTAAGTCATTTAATCAATAAACGTCATGAAAAGATAATCCACATTTACAAAAGTTAGTAAATCACTTTGAAATTCATTTTCCATGCTATATCACTTGAGCCAAAGTCGCTACACCCCTTAAGGGTTAGCTAAAAGTGATTTCTCGTCCTTGTTACCAATAAAACATGCCGCATAAACTCGGGCCGAAGTGTTGCTACATAAACTCGAGCCGAAGTCGCTACACCTCTTGGGGTTAGCTAAAAACAATTTCTCATCTCTTTTATAAGAAAACATGCCACATAAACTCGGGCCGAAGTGTTGCTACATAAACTCGGGCCGAAGTGTTGCTACATAAACTCGGGCCGAAGTATTGCCATATAAACTCGGGCCGAAGTGTTGCTACATAAACTCGAGCCGAAGTGTTGCTACATAAACTCGAGCCGAAGTGTTGCCACATAAACTCGGGCCGAAGTGTTGCTACATAAACTCGAGCCGAAGTGTTGCCACATAAACTCGGGCCGAAGTCGCTAACCATTTATGGTCGGCTAAAAATGTGTTTCCTTTTTCCCTTGATTTCACTATCAATCATACCCAGTGAATCCACGCAATCCTTATTACAAACATACCCATATATGTTTATAATAAATATGTGACTCACCAATTAATCCTTACACAACCATAAAATACATACATTTTCTATTTCAACTGTGCAAATTAAAGACTTATCCTTACCTTGGTGAGTGTTGGGTTGGGTTCTTGGTAACTGCACTAGTTCCATCGAAACCGCCGCCAACTCTAGGATCTTTCCTCATTCCCACCATACAACACAATGTTAGTCATTTATTCCAAATATTTCATAAACAACTTATATTGCATCATTTAACCACACAAGATATTCATCATATTTTCAATGTTGCTAAACTACTTTCATCATAAGTTTACAACATATAAAACATACATATTCATCTCATATTTCATCATTAGAAAGTAAACTCATCTTCTACCTCTAGCATTTTACCCATTTTCATTTTAGGGTTTTGGGGTTTTCATGAATCAACCCACAAACCTTCTCATTTCTCGAAATACTAACTTTATACCAAGAGTTTACAAGATAAAATCACATAAAACGAATCATAACTCAAAAGGGTGAGTTTCCATGGTTTCTCTCATGTTGAGAAGAGATCCAACATACCCCAAAGTGAGTGTAAAAGAGAAAAAGAGAGTTAGAATCTAGAGTTTTACCTCTTCTCAAGCTCTTAGATGAATATCCAAGCTTTTTTCCCTTGAAAAGCTCTATTCTCTCACTTTTCTTCTTTTCTAAACCCTAGATTGTCTTTAGGGGTTTCTCATTAAATGTTGTCTCGTTGGGTTCTCGCTTAAGCGAGGGATTCTCGCTCAAGCGAGAAAATCCCGCCTATTTTAAAAACTCAAATCTGACTCTCTCGCTCAAGCGAGAATCTCACAGTGTCAACCAGCCCAAAATGCCATTTCTCGCTCAGGCGAGAATCCTACAATATAGCCCAGGATTTCACCCTCCCAGGTGAACCTCTCTCGCCCAAGCGAGAATCTCTCGCTTAAGCAAGGATCCGAGGACTGATACTATAATTTTAAAGACTTAAAATTTGGGGTGTTACATACTACCGTGCTTCAACTTGAAGGGACAAAAGATAAGATTTTACTAGTTATCATCATTTTATTCCTTACAATATTTTATAAAAAATATTAAAATGGTAATTAATTAAATACTTTTCTCTCAAATTTAGAAGGAATAATATTCTTTCTTATATTATTATAAGGTCACTGGACCTATATATATACATGAGTCTGCAACCTATTTTAGGAAATATGGACAACTAATTCTAAAAACATATCCCTGTGATTATGGGATTGATTCTAAATACATAAACCTAATAATAGCAAGATATAGTTGTTACAGAAATATAGCAAATATAAAACTTCCTAAAATACACAAAGACAATCACAGTTTTGACACTCCCCCTCAAGCTGGTGAATAGGTGTTTTCCATTCCCAACTTGGATATAATTCCTTCAAAGTTAATGCAGTTCAGCCCCTTGGTGAGTATGTCTGCAAGTTGATTATGAGTGGATACATATGGTGTGCAAATCATGCCACTGTCTAGTTTTCCTTGATAAAGTGTTTGTCAACCTCGATATGTTTAGTTCTATCATGCTGCACCGGGTTGTGGGCTATACTAATTTTAGATTTATTGTCACAATATAACCTCATAGGTTCATCCCACCTTATCTTCAAGTCTTCCAATATAATCTTCAGCCATAGAAGTTCACATATTCTATGGGCCATTGCTCGAAATTTTGCTTCAGCACTCGATCTGGCTACTACATTCTGTTTTTTGCTCTTCCAAGTCACTAGGTTTCCACCAAGGAAGGTGCAATATCCAGTAGTTGATCTTCTATCTACCACTGACCCTGCATAGTCTGCATCCGTATATGCTTCAAGACTTACACTTTTGTTTCGTTTGAACAAAATCCCTCTTCCTGGGGTCCCTTTCAAATACTGAACAATTCTAAGAGCAGCTTGTAAATGTGCTTCCTTTGATTGGTGCATAAACTGGCTGACTAGACTTACAGAAAAAGCAATGTCTGGTCTAGTGTGAGATAAGTAAATAAGCCTGGCCACAAGATATGAAGATTCCTTTCTTGAAGTGAGTCACTTCAATTCCCAAAAAATATTTAAGTCTCCCTAATGTCTTGATCTCAAATTCCATGGCAAGGCATTCACTTAATAAAATTGTTACTCCTTTTTGATCATCAATAAAATTGTTACTCCCCCTGAAACTGAATGTTTGATAAATAATGTGTGATCCCCTTGGCTCTGTTTGTAGCCCAAACCTGTCATAACTTTGGTGAATCTTCCAAACCATGCTCTTGGGGATTGTTTCAGCCCATATAGAGCCTTTCTTAACTTGCAAACAGTTCCAGCAGCAACCTGTCCATTGTAACCAGGGGGCAAATCCATGTAAATTTCTTCTTCAAAATCTCCATGTAAAAATGCATTCTTCACATCGAACTGCTGCAAGTCCCAATTATGATTTGCTGCTAATGACAATATTACTCTGACCGTGTTCATCTTAGCAACTAGGGCAAATGTCTCCATATAATCAACTCCATAGGTTTGAGTGAAGCCTTTGGCCACTAATCTTGCCTTGTAACGTTCAATGGTCCCATCAGCCCTGTACTTTATTGCATAACCCACTTGCATCCTACTGGTTTTTTTCCAGTTGGTAGGGTGACAAGTTCCCAGGTCCTATTCTTGTTTAACGCCTCCATTTCCACATCCATGGCTTGTTTCCATTTCCTGTCAGATAATGCTTCAGATACAGAGGAAGGTGTGTGTGTGGAGTTGAGGTTTGTGAGAAAGGTTTTATGGGTAGGTGATAATTTTTCAAAGGATAAGAAATTTGATAGTGGGTAAAGTGGTTGTTAGGTGCATGTTCTAGTTCCCTTTCTAAGGGCAATGAGTAGGTCTAGATTTTGGTCCACCTGTGCATCTAGATTTTCATAAACAAACTCATTAGAATCATTAGAGTTTATAGGATTCGAAGGTGTTACCTCATGCAGTGATAATGGGTCGGATTCTTGGACATTGCCAGATTCTAGAATGGCTTTTTCTCTCCTTGAATATACCATATTTTTCCCAAATTTTCCAGCATTAGGTACAGGTGTAGGTGCAGGTCTTGCTGTTGGTTCAGGTGCAGGTCTTGCTGTTGGTTCAGGTGCAGGTGTAGGTATAGGTACTGCTGTTGATTCAGGTGCAGGTTCTGTTCTTCTCTCAATTTCAGGGACAACAATGCTATTTGTCCCAATTTCAGGTCCAAATGTCATATTTGGAAGCATGAGAGTCTCATTTTCCTCTCTTACATTCTCCCCCTGAAGATGAGTCTCATTTGTATCCCTTTTGTGTGGTAGAGTACCCTAAGAATACACATTTGACAGCCCTATGGTCCAATTTTCTCCTTTCATTACTATGAACATGCACAAATGATACACACCCAGATGTTCTAGGTTGAAGTTTATTTGTGGGATCCAAGTGTGGGTCGAATGAGGATAGGAATTCCATGGGGCTTTTTGATTCTAAGATTTTAGTGGGTAACCTATTGATTAAATAGGTGGCAGTAAGAAGGGTTTCCCCCCAAAATCTCTTAGGAACATGGTTTTGAAAAAGTAGAGCTCTAGTTTGATCTAATAGGTGCCCATTTTTTCTTTCTGCAATCTCATTCTGTTGGGGTGTGTTTACACATGAGGACTCATGAATTATCGCTTCCTTTTGGCAAAAAGAGTTTAGTATAAGGTTAAAATAGTCCTTGGCATTATCAGACCTAATTCTTTTGATACCGACCCCAAGTTGATTTTTAATCATTGAGACAAACTGAATAAACACGGAGCTAGCTTCAGATTTTTGTTTCAATAGAAAAACCCAAGTCACCCTAGTACAGTCATCTATGAAGGTTAAAAACCATTTAGCACCTGAGATATTAGGAACATAAGCAGGGCCCCATACATCAGTGTGAACAAGAGAAAAAGGGAAAGAACTCATCTTATTGCTAATGGGAAAAGGTACACGCTTGTGTTTAGCAAGCTCACACACCTCACAATGGAGACTCTCCACATTTAAATTTTTAAACAAGGAAGGGAAAAACACTTTTACAACTCAAAATGAAGGGTGTCCTAGTCGGCAATGGTATAGTTGAGCTTTCTCTTTGTTGGTCATGGTGGATTTAGATATAAGAGAGCGACTCTTGATAGGCAGATTCAGATCCTCCATGTAGTATAGGCCATTCCGTTCTCTAGCATGTCCAATCGTCCTCCCCGAGTTCTTGTCCTACAGTATACAAGAGTTGCTATGAAAAACAACATTACATGAGAGATCTTTTGTGAGTTTTTGTATAGAAATCAGATTGGTGGACAATTTAGGGACATGGAGGACATTTTTTAATGTTATGGATGGGCTTATTTGGACCTCTCCTTGTCATGCTGCAGTTATAAGGGTTCCATCTGCTGTGGAAATTTTCTTGTTACTAGGACATGGGGAATATATGAAAAAGTATTTGGGTAGAGGGGTCATATGGTTAGTGGCTCCAGAGTCTAATATCCAGTAATGTGTAAATGGTTTATCTGAAACATTAAGCCCAAAAGAAAGTGGAAACTTACCAGAATATATTAAGGAGCATGTACCTATGGGCTTCTCCAATTTACTAAGGAAAGATCTTACTCGTTCTATCTCTTCATTATTCAGCTGGACAAATTCTTCACTTTGTCCACTAGCAATGTGTGCTTGCCCTACTTTTTTTAGAGGGCCTCCTTTCGGCCCCCATTCTCAGCTTGGGGGTTTTCCATGTAATTTCCAACACTTCTCTCTTGTGTGGCGCAGTTTGTTATAATAGGTACACCAGACTTCCTCATGTTTTTTCTCCATATTGGGTACCCCGCTTTTCCTCTGGTTAGCAACCATGCTTGTTCCTCCTTCAACTATCATTGCAGTGTTTTCAGTGGTTGAGGTCTCCAACATCAGTCCTCTCCTGCTTTCTTCACTCCGGATAATGGCTACCACTTCATTAAACCCTGAGACTTTCTCTTTTCCGAGGATTTGGATTCGGACTTGGTCATATTCCGAATTCAAGCCTACAAAAAATCATAAACTCTATCTTGTTCAATATACTCCTCAAGGATTGCTGAGTCTTCTGAACACTTTGCTTTTATAACTCGATAGTGGTCCAATTCCATCCATAGAGACTTGAGTTGATTGGCGTATTCTGTAACTGATCTATTTCCCTGTTTGGCAGCCACGGTTTTCACCTTTACATCATAAATTTGAACAGCATCCTTGGCCTTAGAATAAGTTTGTTCTATTTCCTCCCAAATTTCCTTTGCTGATTTAAGGAACATGCAGGTATCACTGATTTCTGGGACCATTGAATTCCACAGCCACACCGTGATCATGGAGTCTTCTTCGTCCCATGATTTGAACTTGGGATTTGTTTCATCAGGTGCATTATCAATCAGGTGACTGACCTTTCCTTTTCCTTTCAAGATGCTCCTAATGAGTTGAGATCATTTGAGATAATTCTTCCCATTTAACCGATAAGTAGAATGAACATTCTGCAATTCTCCAGCAGTCTGGGGTCTGTCCCCAATTTCCAGAATAGGATTCACGACCCCAACCATGACCAGGTGCGATCAAGGTAGAGAGGGTTGCGCTGCAATGAAGGCTGCGATAAGGCTTAAAAGTAGCGCATCAATGAAGGCTACAACTTAGTGTTTACAAGCATGGTCAAAGACTCCCAAGGATTAGGAGCTCTGATACCATCTCAAATTTAGAAGGAATAATATTCTTTCTTATATTATTATAAGGTCACTGGACCTATATATATATACATAAGTCTGCAACCTATTTTAGGAAATATGGACAACTAATTCTAAAAACATATCCCTGTGATTATGGGATTGATTCTAAATACATAAACCTAATAATAGCAAGATATAGTTGTTACAGAAATATAGTAAATATAAAACTTCCTAAAATACACAAAGACAATCACAGTTTTGACATTTTCAAATATGGTTAGAAATGACAATCGATCTGGATAGGTCTGGGTAGTGCATTACTCCGCCACAATGCTTCATTGATTAAGCAAAGTTGTTGTTGTCTGCTTCATTGCTTAATTTGAGTGAATCTGATGCATGAAAAAAACAATTTCCAGTGCAATGCAAGCACATGGTATTGTATAAATGGATTAATTTTCCTTTGTAGTAATATCGAAAAATGGGAGAATGACAGAAGGGTGGTAGTGTCCTTTATTTTTCTTTGGTTTTAGGGAGGGTGTGGAAAAAGGTACCTTCCTATTTATAGGTATGAATCTTGGTGGTAGTGTCCTTTGTCATCGTTGACTTCTAATTTTTTGGAATAACCATCATAAAGTGGTTTGCAATTTCATTAGATGAGTAAAAAACTCTTCATCAATCTAAATATGATACACTCAATGTTGTGAAACCCGAGCCGTATGTCAGGCCGGAAGAACTTCCGTATTAGGTCTAACCGGTTTAACCAGTTAAGCCGTTCGGTCAGACCGGATGATTTTAAATATAATTAATAATTTTTATCTATAATTATATATAAACGTAAATTTTATATAACTATATTGAAGTAACATCTCTCTATTATTTTTGGACCGAAATAAACAAAACATTAGAGTAATGTTCCATTTTTTTAAAATTTTAAGTGGGACGTCCGGTTTTCTTCATGGGTTATTCCAGTTTAACCGGGTTTAGCACGGTCGAACCGGAATTTCTCCGGTTCAAAGCGGTCCAACTACTCATTCGGTTAAAACTACAAAACGGAGCCGCTTTCAAGTCTGGTCAGTGATCGAACCGGTCGGACCGTCCGGTCCAATTATCACAACACAGATACACTAAATCATTCTTAAGATTATCAAATCCATTTGATTTATTAATATTTTTAAAAATATTAATAGATTTTGAAA
Organism: Lupinus albus; assembly: GCA_009771035.1. NCBI lineage: Eukaryota > Viridiplantae > Streptophyta > Magnoliopsida > Fabales > Fabaceae > Lupinus > Lupinus albus. The sequence goes on along the minus strand of CM020013.1, from coordinate 126,626 downwards.
CTAAAATTCAACCCATTAGAATTATTAATATTTTTAAATTTTGAAACTATTTTTTACATTTTTAAACCGTCATTTTTAAAATCACCTTTTCAAAAATTAATCTTTAATAATCACTTTTGTATTGTCAATATTTTAGTTTTCTTATTATTTCATTCTTATATTTCTCTTTTGCAAAGATTGAATATACACTCATATTAATATATAAAATAGCTATAATGTAACGAGATTGAATTATCCTTATTAAAATATTTATTTAATTCCAATAACTTAAATACATTCACTGAATTAATTGTGAATGTTAATGAATTGTGTACAATTTTATCATTCCTAGGAAAAAGGCACGAAAAAGTATTCAGATTGCAACCAAACCAACCAACGAATATAAAGAAAAGGATCCCACAAAACAAACCAAAATGATAAAACAAGTCAATAACCGAATGAAATTAACAAAACAAATCAACATTTTGGAAAAGGAAACAAGGACAACATTTTGGAAAAATCTCAAATTAAAAACTGGACTACCCCAATACAATCCTCTTGTAATTAATTGGTTGATGTCTTAGAATTTCATAGAAAAATATGTATAAATCCAAAAGATAATCTATATCATAAAAGTATATGGCTATCCCAAAAAAAAATCTAAAAACCAAAAGACAATAACAAATAAAAAAGAAATAGAGAAACTAAGAATTTGGCATTTTATTTTAGATATTTATTCAATTATTTCCATCACCATATTTCACATGGTAAATATTAGTGATTACATTGTAACGGTAAGTTATCAAAAGTAGTCAAAAGTGCAAATATAATAATTACGGGTATAAAAATTGAACCTACATGGACGATTTGGCATTATGCTCCAGTAGTAATCACGGCAATTGTTTTCATCTCTGGAAAAATCATAAATGTTAAAGAAGTGTGATTTTCCATCCCATGCGAAGCTGCAACGAAACACTGTAATTGTGAAAAAGGAAGGACGAAATTGAAACTTAAATTCATCCTCATAGTTTAGAGTCTTAAGACCAACGTCATCATCTTTAGATTTACAATGATATATTAAAAGAGTATCATTGCCCAAGCCATTTTTGATGTAAACATGCCTATACTTGAGGTTCCACCCTTCCTCACTCACACCCATAAGAGAGACAAGTAAAAGAAGTGGGAATAACAAGGTATGGCTTCAATCAAGTTATTTTTATATGCTAAACATCATCCAGAAAATGAAAGTTAAGTGAAGAGGGAGTGAGATTGGAGGAAGCAGGGGAAAGGTTGATGGCCTTGGAAACAGAGGATTTGGCCAGAAAAAATTCAATTCCTCACGAATTGAAAACAACAATGTTGGCAATAGGTTCAATCCTAGAGGGTATTTCAAAGGTCTTCAATCAAGTTGTACCACTTTCTTCTTTACTAATATTCCAGAAAGCCATGGTTTATCTGAAATGTGGACTGAGTTTTCAAAGTGGGGAAGTGTGGGGGATGTGATTATTCCCCAAAAAAAGGACAAAAAGGGAAACATATTTGGTTTTGTAAGATTCAAACAATTAGATGATGAAGATAAGCTTTTGAAGACACTTGAGCAAATTTGGATTGGGAATTATAAGATAAAAATCAATAGCCCAAGATTTAAAAGGAAAGAAGATAGAAATTTCAAGGGAAATTCTCCAACAAAAATTCAAATTGCTAATGCAAATCACTTTACTGTGTCTGGCAAGAGAGCCATGAATTTGACTTGGAAAGAAGTACTTCTTAATCAAAATCGTTCTTCTTTTCCAATAACTGCATCAACAAAGAAAGTTCTTCAATATATACCCCCAAATGATGTCTTGGCTTCTCTAAACAATCAAATGGGTTGGAGAACTTTTAAGATGGGAAAACATTCATACCTTACAAGAGATTTTGAACAAAGAGAGATTATTCACAGTTAAGCTAATTCATATGGGTGGGAAACTCTTCATACTGAAATCGGAAAGGATGGAGGAGATTAATCACCTCTTTAGTAATGAGGAACAATGGTGGAAACCAATTTTCAAGACAATTAAGAGGTGGAGCAGCACAATTAGGCCTGAAGGGAGATTGGTGTGGATACAATGCTTGGGGGTTCAGGCACATGCTTGGTCAGAGGATTTTTTCAAAACAGTGGTGGAGGAAGTAAGAGAATTCATTTGGATTGATGAGGCTACCAAAAACATGGATAAATTGGATCTTGCAAGATGCTTTGTGGTTTCCTCTTCCATGACAAAAATAAATCACACACAGAAGATTCTTATTGGAAATATGGAGTGGGAGATTACTTTGATTGAAAAAGAAGTGGCAAATCCGTGTACTTTATGTGTTAATGGAAGAATGGAGAATGTGGATATCACGACTTCTGGCTCGGTTGATTTAGTGGACGGAGATTGGTGGCCGAACAGTGTCAAAGGTGGTGGAGAAGAAGAGTTTTCGGGTGGAGAAGATGATGACGTGGAGAATCTTCTGCAAAATCCGTACAAGGCACAATCTGTAATTTTTGGGGGGAGTGAAAGGTTTGTGGTGGTGGCAGGAAAAACGCAGTGTAATTTGTCCTCACATGTCTCGGTTTCAAACAATGAGAAAGGTGATAACACTGATATAGAAACTAAGTTTTTTGGTGATAGGAAAGTGGTGGAAGCTTTATGCTTAAAAAAGATGGAGTGTGAGAATGGGGATGATGATGAGGCTGCTAAGTGGGAGAAAGAAAGGAAGAGGAAAGGGAAGGTTTCTCTACATATTCACCTAACTGATGTTGGGCCTAATGTGCTGCTTGGACCCAATAAACTCTTGTCCACTTTAATTGCCATTGACCAAAGTCAACAAATTTTAGATGATGGCAACCAAAACAACAGTGTGCAGCCACGCTTGGAGCACGTGGACAACACTAGGCTGGGCCATAATTCCACCGTTTTAGGGAGGAATTAATGGTTTGGGCCCTAACCACTTGCCTTCTTCTATTGATGGTAATATTCTAAATTCTCCCATAATTATTAATCAAAGGGCTGACACGTTAAGTTTGATTGGGAGAGGAAAATTTCATAAAAGAAAGAAGTGCTTGAATGTGCCATTTAATTTAAATCATCATTTTTTTGCACCTTTAAGTTCAAAGAATGGTAGGAAAAATAAGAAAAAGGCACTAAACGAGAAGAAAAAAAGAAAGATAATTTTGGATTGTCCCTTGTGACAAGTTCTTCCCCAAAATTATTAATTCCTTCTAGTGGGGGGTTTAAAGTTGTTCCTAGTTCCTTGTCGGGTGAGATTGTGGAAAGTAGAGTTGTGGATAATAAGGCTACAAAAATGTGGGAATTAAGTAAAAAGTTAGGGGTTACTTTTGAAGGGGAGGATAATGTGATGATTAAGAGAATTGAAGAATTAGAGGAAAGAGATATGATTGGATTTTCCAATTCTAACCAAGGGGAAAGACAAGGTAATCCATGAATTGTCTTTCTTTTAGTGTGAGGGTTTTGGGGAGTAATGTGAAGAAAAGAGAGGTTAGGGAATTAATAAAATCTATGGATGTGGATTTTATTGGTTTTCAAGAAACAAATATGGAAGTTTGTAATTTGAATTTTTGTGTTAATCTTTGGGGGAATAATGAGTGTGATTGAGATTTTCTCCCATCAAATGGGAGGTCTGGTGGTATCTTGAGTATGTGGGACAAGAATAAATTTCAAAAGGTTAATTCTTTCTTTGGGAGCGGTTTTGTGGCTACCATGTGGACTTGGTTGAATGGTAAGGTCTCTTGTTGTTTGGTTAACATTTATTCTCCTTGTGAATTGAATTTAAAAATGCAATTGTGGAACGATCTTCGGCAATTGAGGAGTAGTTTGGGTGATCTCATTTGGTGTTTCTTTGGTGATTTCATTTCGGTTAGAAGTGTTTCTGAAAGAAGAGGAGCTATTGGGGGAAGTTGTAAAAATAATATTCGATTATTTAATGAGTGGATCCGGGAGATGGAATTGGTGGATTTACCGCTAATTCGGAGGAATTTTACTTGGTATCAGTATGGTTCTATGAGTAGATTGGATAGATTCCTCATATCTCATAGTTGGCTTTTTGTTTGGCCTGATAGTTCTCAGTGGGCCTTTTCTAGAGATTTTTCAGATCATTGTCCAATTGTTCTCAGGCAAAGGAAAATGGAGAAAGGGTTGATCCCTTTTCGTTTCAACAATTGTTGGCTCAAGCATGACAATTTTGCGGATTTGGTCTCTAACTCTTGGTGTGATAATTCTTATTTCGGAAAAAAGGCTTACATTATCAAGGAAAAATTAAAAGCTTTGAGATTGAAGATTAAGGTGTGGAACAAAGAGTCTTTTGGTTGTTTGGATACAAAATTAGGACATTGTCTCATGCTATTAAGGAATTGGATTTAATTGGAAAGAATTCGATTTTGAATTCTGATCAGCTAAGTTACTTGAAAAAGCTTACGGTCGACTGGTGGGAAACTTCTTACTTGAAGGATAACTTGTTGAGACAAAAATCTCGTTGTAAATGGATTAAAGAGGGTGATGCAAATACAAGTTACTTTCATGCTTGTATTAATAGCATAAATCGAAGGAAACAACTTAGAGGTATTTCGATTAATGAAGTCTGATTTGAGGAGGACTTTGCGCTGAGAAGGGAGGTTTCTAATTACTTCAAGAACCTATTTTCGGCCGATAACTCAATCAAACCAAAGTTGTCTGGGGTTGAATTTCCGAGTTTGAATGACAATCAACGACTCTCATTAGATGCTGAGTTTATGGAGGAAGAAATTAGATCGGCTGTCTGGAGTTATGCTGGTGATAAGAGTCTGGGGCCAGACGGTTTTAATTTCAAATTTTTCCAAGAATTTTGGGATGTGGTAAAAGTGGAGATTATTTTCTTTATTCGGGAATTCCATAGTAATTGTAAACTTCCAAAAGGTTTGAATTTTTATTTCATTATGTTGATTTCGAAAACAAAAAATCCAACTAATATCCATGATTATCGACCGATTTTTTTAGTTGGTTCTTTGTATAAAATTCTGGCAAAGATTCTAGCAGCTAGAATTAAAAGTGTTATGGGGTCTTTAATCTCTCCTTCTCAATCAGTTTTTATTCTGGGAAGGAATATTTTGGATGCTCCTGTGATTATTAATGAGGTTATCCATTCCGCGAAAAAGGATAAGGATGGTTGTTTTCTGTTTAAAGTTGACTTTGAAAAAGCCTGTGAATTGGTTTTTCCTTGATTTTATGCTTATTAGGTTTGGGTTTTCGCAAAAGTGGATGAAATGGATCAATGTATGTCTTTCAACGACTTTTATGTCTGTGTTGATTAATGGTACCCGACTGGTAATTTTTTGGTTTCTCGGGGTATTCGTCAGGGAGACCCAATGGCTCCTTTTTTGTTTTTTCTTGTGGCAGAAGGTTTTGCAGGGCTTGTGAGAAAGGCCCGTTCTATTGGTCCTCTTGAGGGCTACAAGATGGGTGGTGGGGGTGCTGAAGTTTGTGATCTTCAGTTTGCTGATGATACAATTATTATGTGCAAATCGTCAGATAGTAATCTGATGTGTTTGAAGACTATTCTCATAAGCTTTGACCTTGCCTTTAGATTGAAGGTGAATGCAAATAAGAGTTTGCTCTTTGATATTAGGTTGTCTGCTTTGTTTGTTACAGTTGCGACAAATTTTTTACTATGAAGATTGGTAATCTTCCGTTCACATACTTGGGAATTCCGGTTGGGGCCAATCCGACAAGGGTTTCTACTTGGCAGTTTATGATTGATATGATTGCTAAAAGACTGGTTCTTGGAAGTGCAAATATATTTCGTTTGGGGGAAGATTAATTTTTTTGAATTATGTCCTTTCTAATATTCCTACTTATATGTTGTCTTTGTATAAAGCTCCTAAGCAGGTGTTGGCTAAGATTGTTACTTTACAACGTAGCTTTCTTTGGGGTAATAAGAATGGGGCAAAGGTATTGCGCGGGTGGCTTGGGATGAGGTTTGCAAACCAAAGGAGTTAGGTGGTCTGGGGGTTAAGGATCTTTTACATTTCAATCATGCTCTGCTTGGGAAATGGAGATGGCGTAGGCTTCATGATAAGGATGCTTTCTGGGTAAAGGTCATTAATTCTAAGTATGGAACTGAGTGGCCATGTCAAAGGACTACTACAGCTTCAAGATGGTGGAATGACCTTGGAAAAGTGGGCTCTTCAGAGGGGGTCAACGGGGGCTGGTTTGTTGACAATGTTTGGAAAAAAATTGGTAATGGTCTTAATTCTTATTTCTAGCATGATATCTGGTTTGGTAATCAAAGTCTTAAGATGGTGTTTCCTATATTATTTCGTCTTGCGTCAAACCAATTATCTTGGGTGGTTGATAATGGTTCTTGGAGCAACGATGTTTGGAGCTGGGAAATAGTGTGGAGGAGAAGTTTGTTCGGCAGAGAGGTCTCTTTGGCTCAGAATTTGTATGAATTGATTAGACTTCATTCTTGTAAAAGAGGTGTCATTGATAGGTGGCGTTGGGGTCTAAACGGATTTGGTGAATATGTGGTTAAAATGACGTAATTGGCTCAATTGAATCACCAGCACATTATCATAGGTAAAAAGCTAAAAAATTGTTGGATTAATTGTGTTCCTTTAAATATTTGTTGTTTTGTTTGGAAGTTAATCAGAAGGAGATTGGCAACAAAGGATGAATTGTTTAAGAGAAATGTTATTGTGAGGGTAGACGATATGTTGTGCATATTTTGTAAGAATCATGTAGAGACCATTGATCACTTGTTTATTTCTTGTGACTTGTGTTTGGAAAGGATTTTATTCTTGGTTGCAGATTTCAGGTTTTAATGAGTCTTCTCTTTTGGATTCTCTTAAGTATCATGAATCCATCCGAACAGGTATCTGTGCAAAGCTTTGGAGAATGCTTTGGTTCTTGTAAGGACCCGATTTTCATAACTCGAAAATTCTCTTTTAAAATCCTTATTCATGAAAGTGAATTGATTACTTTTGAAAGACATTACTCGAACAGTTTGGAAACTTGAGTGAATACGTTTATAAATTTACAAGGCGGAAATATTCCAAACCCCTTTCATTTCAAAAGCATGTCATTACACTTCCGTTCAAATACATCTTTTATACAATTAAACTTTCTCAAAATTACCTTGAATACAAACATTAGATTCACTTCATTATACACTTACAAGAAAGTTGTTTATACATGGATTCACTTTAACATGTTCTTCATATTACAAATATTTATCATATAACATGTCAATTCCATATTATCCACTACTCTATCATGTACTCTTCTCCGCAAGCGTCCAATGCGCTAACTCCACAACCTGAACCCAAATATACAACACATACAAGGAAAGACAGAGGGAGTAAGAACCAACTACGGCGACCGTAGCGTGGATTTACATGGAGTAATGACATTAAAGTATTAAAACCACACATCTAACATCAATCATGATATGTATATATCAATCAACACATATTATCCATATTCACCCTATAGTACACATATATCCCATACTATATGTGTTCTATAGTGTGCATACTTATTCATCGCATTTTATCCATATTCACCCTATAGTACACATACATCCCATACTATATGTGTTCTATAGTGTGCATACTTATTCATCGCATTTTATCCATATTCACCCTATAGTACACATACATCTCATACTATATGTGTTCTATAGTGTGCATATTTATTTATCGCGTATTATCCATATTCATCCTATAGGATATACATCCCATAATATATATCCTATGGCATGCATATGATTTTCATTCCGAGTATACACTTTTCACATCCTTCACATTCCATAATAATTTACTCTTGATCTCATTCAACAATTCTGCACCGTACAAATAATCATCATACCCCATCGGGCAGGTCGAGTTTCCACATTACACTCACATCCATGTCATACACCGTCAACACAAGGCATCTCATTATTTTATCACCATAAATAACATACAACACCTTCATTGTCACAAACATACCTTTATCCGTTTTAACACATTCACAGCTCATCACATTCATTGTTACAACACACTTATACATGTTTATAACAATCAACCACTCACAACATACTCATTTTGATAAACATACTCATATCCATTTTGACACATTCACAACTCATCACACATTCACAACTCATCACACATTCATTGGTACAATCCACCCATACATGTTTATAACAATCAACCACTTACAACATACTCATTTATGCTTATGACCATAAATATCTCACACACCATCATTATCACACAACATAACCATTATCATAAACAAACCATGCATAACATATTTTTCATCATATACACATTAACGTTAGAACCATCTTTAATGACGGTGTATTACCATAAATGAGCATATAGCGTTTTACTCAACTAAACGGTTTTCCCCACACATATATCTCCACTTTTATGGCTAATACATCCTCATGTAAAATATAGACTCTCACATGGACCACAAACTCCCAAGAGAGTTTCTATCCGTTAATATGCTCCGATTCTTGAGGGAAATCGGAGATGATGACTCTAATGAAATACTCTAAGACCACAATGGTCTTCTCCCTCACCTTAGGTTGCGTAAGCTCCGTTGCTCCGCAAAAAAAGCCACATCTCCCTTCATCTCCTCCAACCTCCATTGTTGCTTTTTCACCTCCAAGCTTTTCCAAATGTGTCACCATGAAGCAAGAGGAAGGTTTTGATGAGTTTTGAGGCTTAGTGGAGGAAAAAATGGTCCATTTGGGTGGAACCACCGTTGGGAGAGAAATGGGGAGAAAGAAAATGAAGATTGGGGTTTCTAAGTCCCTTTTTTTCACTTTTATAGTCACTGCGACGAGTGTAATCGATTACCATAAGTGTGTAATCGATTACACTGTGTCAGATGCACATATCTGATACTTTTAATACGATGTAATCGATTACGAGAACAGTGTAATCGATCACATCATGAAAAATTACACATGTCTGATCAGATATCTGCATGTAATCGATTACAGGGACCATGTAATCGATTACATCATGAAAAATTACACATGTCTGATCAGATATCTGCATGTAATCGATTACAGGGACCATGTAATCGATTACATCATGAAAAATTACACATGTTTGATCAGATATCAGCATGTAATCGATTACAAGTACCATGTAATCGATTACACTGTGTTAACAGCCCAAAATTGTCATTTCTCGCCTAGGCGAGACAACTCTCGCTCGGGCGAGAATCCTCCAGTATAGCCTAGGATTTTACCCTCCCAGGTGATCCTTTCTCGCTCAGGCGAGAATCTCTCGCTCAAGCGAGACTTCCAGGACTGATACTAAAATTTTAAAGACTAAAATTCAGGGTGTTACAGTTCTCGGTGGTGTGGTCTATTTGGCTTTTGAGAAATGAGGTTATTTTTTTGGAGAAAGTGTCGAGCTATGTGCATATTATTGATCTTATTCAAACAAGATCTTGAATTTGGTTATCTTCTTTTAGATATTGTAATTATTTATCTTTTGCTAATTGGTGTATGGATCCTAAAGTTTGTCTGACTATGTGCTCTACTAAGTAGAAGTGTTGATTTCTTTGTATTGGGTAGGTACCCATTGTGCTTATTTAATATAATTTTATTTATAAAAAAAAACAAGGTATGGCTTCTTGATACAACCATCATCACTTTTCAAACTCAAAATTGTATAGTTGTTGTGAGTGTGCCGTGCCAATATTATACGTCTATTTATATAATAAATATGGTTAGAATTGAGACAAATTTGACTCTATTTATTAAAGATTTATATGGGTCGAAATAAATCTACATATTTTCATTTTATGATAGATTTCATGTTCGTCAACTTTTGAGAAACTTAAAAAAATTTACATTTAATCATTTAACAATTTGAATGATAATCATTAATATACTTATAAATAATAATACTTTAAGATTGACATGTATGGAAATTTTAATGTAAGTATATAAAATTTATATTACATTCATATACTAAAATATATATATAATCACAAAGTACTTTTTAAAATATGTCCATTATATATATATATATATATTATATTACACTCATATAATTATTATTATCAAGTTGGTTTATTCATTTTCGACCCTAAATGAATATAATTATAGAATTAATGATGAGTAATTATATTTTAAATTTTCATTAAAGATGATTAATTAATATAAATGTCTTATATTCCTAAATAAAGCTATTTTTTGTTATCATTTATTTTATTTATTTAATATCTCAATATTGAAATTTGAATATTAAATGATTGAATTATATAAAAAAGGTAAAAATATAAAAATATTTTAGTAAATTTTAATGCAAAATTTGATTTAATATTGAAATAAGAAGAATACTTAAATTAGGTCTCCTTCTATGACATGTTTTTATTATGAAAAATTTAACTTCAATTAATTTATTAGGTCTCCTTCTATTTTGTTTTTTAATATGACTTAAATTAATTCTGACTTAATATAAAATAAAAATGTGTGTGGGCTGACACATGCAACGTATTATTATAGAATCACACTTATTTTGCCTATAGGGGTGGTAAGTGTAATGTAAGTACAAAAATTAAGGAGTTTTTTGTAGGGGTAAAAAATGGAGGGGAGGTCTATGTAATTTCACTAAAACTCAGGGGGTATCAGTTTAATTTACTCTTTTATTAATTTATTATCTCAATATTGAATTTGGAATAGTTAATGATTATTTATATAATAAACGTAAAAACATAAAGCTATCCTAATAAATTTTAATGCATTTTTATGCAAAATTTGACTGAAAAAAAGAAGAATGCTTTAATTAATTTATTAGGTCTCCTTCTATGACATGTTTTAATTTTCTCATGTTTTTTAAATATTTTTATGTTTTTAAAACTCAATACACTTTTCATACTTTAATTTTCCACCATACTATGATTTATTATGCAGCATCCTAATTTTCATAATAAAAGTGATACAATATACAAAAGTTTAAAAGTTACATAATTATTAAGAATCTTAAGTAAAAATATATATTTTTAAATCTCATATATACTAAATAAAATACATTGGAGGGATACATTGAAATTTTATAATAATATATACTAGAATACAGTCCACAAACTTGATCCACATTTTCTAAATTATTTATATAATAAAAGCTAATTTATAAATATGTCGGATGCATGACTACCTACCAATGAATTTTCACCATGGTTTAAATTCAAACTCGTTAAGTATATGGCCCGGAAATGTTAGAAAACCTAAGAATAATGAGATAAAAAAAAGTTAATAACATTTATACCTCAGAAAATCTCCACAACAAATAGTAATAGAAATTAATAATCATAGTACAACATCTTATAATATAACTAATAATGTATAACTTATATAAAATCAATTAGAATATAAGTGAGATACTAATAATACATTCAATTTGCATTTGTGGCATTAATCTCCTCAAAGAGCATATTTGTCTACACTCTGAGTTCGTAATTTTATGAAAGTTCATTTTGAAACAACCCCTATGAATTGTTTCTTTAAGCATTGATTATCTTAAATATTACAATAGATAATATTTAAATATTCCATCAAAGTGATGAGGAAATAAATTCTTATACTTTAATTTTTAAAACACGGTTATTATATATTTATTTATTTTGGTAGAAAGAGAAAAAGAAAACAGGAAAAAGGCGCAAATGTCTTAAAAAATAAACTTCCATAAGATGTGACAGCTTATGGTATGGAGAATCAAAAATCAATATATCAGACAGGACAAGAATTGTCTTCCTAAACGAATGTGTTGAAGCATTCTTGTTACAAATAATTATATATAAATTCAATGTATTAGTGATATTATATTACTACACATCAAATAGTTTTGACTTTAATTTTTTTTATTTCATATTTTTATTTTTTATTTGGTGTAATTAAATTCAAAATGATTCACTCTCTTTCATCAACCTTCTCACTCCATTATTTTTATTTTCACTCTATCGTTGACTTCTAAATTTTGGAATAACCATAATAAAGTAGTTTGCAATTTCATCCTTAAAAGACTGTTCATCAATCTAAATATAATTCACTAAATTATACTTAAGATTATAAAATCCATTTGATTTATTAATATTTTTAATATTAATAGATTTTGAAACTAAAATTCAATCCATTACATTTATTAATATTTTTAAAATTTGAAACTAATTTATTTTATTTTCAAACCATCATTTTTAAAATCATCTTTTCAAAAATTAATTTTTAATAATCACTTTTGTATTGTCAATATTTTAGTTTTCTTATTATTTCATTATTATATTTCTCTTTTGAATATACACTCATATTAATATCTAAAATAACTAAAATGTAACGAGATTTAATCCTTATTAAAATATTTATTTAAGTCCATTAACTTAGATACATTCACTTAATTAATTGTGTACACTAAAAAGAAATCAGATTGCAACCAAACCAACGAATGAAAATAAAGATAAAGAAAAGGGTCCCACAAAATAAACCAAAATAATAAAACAAATCAACAACCGAATGAAATTAACAAGACAAATCAACATTTTGGAAAAATCTCAAATTAAAAACTGGATTACCCCAATACAATCCTCTTGTAATTAATTGGTTGAGGTCTTAGAATTTCAAAGAAAAATAAGTATAAATCTAAAAGATAATCTATATCATAAAAGTATATGGCTATCCCCAACAAAAAAAAATCTAAAAACCAAAAGACAATAACAAATAAAAAAGAGATAATGAAGCTAAGAATTTAGCATTTTATTATAGATATTGATTCAACTATTTCCATCACCATATTTCATAAGATAAATATTAGTGATTACATTGTAACGGCAAGATATCAAAAGTAGTCCAAGGTGCAAATATCATATTTACGGGTATCAAAATTTAACCTACATGGACGATTTGGCATTATGCTCCAGTAACAGTCACGACAATTTTCTTCATCTCTGTCAAAATTATAAATGTCAAAGAAGTGTAATTTTCCATCCCATGCTAAGCTGCAACGAAACGTTGTACTTGTGAAAAAAGGAGGGATGAAATTGAAACTTAAATTCTTCCTCATAATTTAGAGTCTTCAGACCAAGGTCATCATTTTGAGATTTACAATGATATATCAAAAGAGTATCATTGCCCAAGCCATTTTTGATGTAAACATGCCTATACTTGAAGTTCCAGTCTCCCTCACTCACACCCATAAGAGAGACAAGTAAAAGAAGTGGGAATAACAAGGTATGACTTCTTGATCCAATCATCATCACTTTTCAAACTCAAAATTGTATAATTTTGGTGCTGTTGAGTGCCAATATTATACGTCTATTTATATAATAAATATGGTTCGAATTGAGACAAGTTTGACTCCATTTATTAAAGATTTATATGGGGCGAAATAAATCTAAATTATTTTCATGATAGATTTCATTAAAGTTCACGTTCGCCAACTTTTGAGAAACTTAAAATAAAATTAAATTTAAACATTTGACAGCTTGAATGTTAATCATTAACATACTTATAAAAAATAATACTTTAAGATTGATATGTATGGAAGTAATCATTATCGAGTTTGTTTATCATTTTCGACCCTAAATGAATATAATTAAAGAATTAATGACGAGTAATTATATTTTAAATTTTCATTAAAGATGATTAATTAATATAAATGTTTTATATTCCTAAATAAAGCTATTTTATTATCATTTATATTATTGATTTAATATCTCAATATTGAAATTGGAGTATTAAATTATTGAATTATATAAAAAAGGTAAAAAATATAAAACTATTTTAGTAAATTTTAATGCAAAATTTGATTTAATATTGAAATAAGAAGAATACTTAAATTAGGTCTCCTTCTATGAAATGTTTTTATTATGAATTTTTTTAAATTAGGTTATTAGGACTCCTTCTATTTTTTTTATTATGACTTAAATTAATTCTGACTTAATACCCAAAACATGTATGCATAATACTTAAATTAATTATATAACCCTAAGTAACCATATTAATTTCAAGTTGAAACTACTTCAATCGCCTTAAATTATACATTATAATAAAAATTATAATTTAAAATATATCCAAAAAAAATATGATATAAAATACATAAATACAAAAAATATATTTTAATTATACAAAATGAAATATATAAAAATAAAATACTGAGTTATATAAAATAAAAATATGGGTGGAAGGCACATGAACATACTATTATATATAATCCAAAAATAAATTTTAAAATATGTATATGATATATATAATTACAAATATTAACATGGTTTTATATTAGTATATGTATATAATATATATTATATATTTAACTTTTGATATACAAATCTTTTTTATTAGTGTATATATATATATAGAGAGAGACTCGAGTGAGAATTTTTCTCATGTATAAAAACTATGATAAAATAAATATGGGTCTTATAATCGTACAATGATGATTAGGATTCAAATATTGGGTAACAAGGGTGAATATGTGATTTGATATATAATTAAAACTTTTTGGTTATAAAAAATATATTTGTCGATTTACCCTGTTTTAATCGATAAAAGGATTATTTAATCCATTAAAAATATTCTCCAGTTAACCGATTAACTACAGACTTAATCGATTAACTCGATTAGTTTCTTGAAAAATATTTTATTCTTGACACAACGAAATGCAATGATCAATTTGTTCTTACCTGTATTTTAATAGTTCAATTTATGTGATTCATCATGTAGAGTCAAATATGCAACAATGTTAATATGAATTTAATTCAAGATAACATAAATTGATAATCATGTAAATGTAAAAGAAAAGGATGATATGAGTGCTTTTCAATAAGAAATAAGATGATAAGGGTGCTTGATTGTGTCATCAATATCACTTTTCAACATTTGTATGTTTTTATTAATATTTTTCTTCTGGTCAGCATATATTTTTGTTAATATTATAAGCCTATTTATATAGTGTTGATATTTTAATAAAAATTAATTGTTTTATTGTAGTAAAAAACTATTTATACATTAATTATTCAATTTATAAACTATTCTTTTTAATGTGGTTTTTTTCTTTATTATTCCCGTATACATTTCTATTTATTAATAAACTTAAATTTATTAAGTGAAATTAACAAGGTTTGCGTTCAACCTATCCAATTCGATATTCATTGGAAATTTGACTCATTATTTAACTCATCTGATTTGTTTTATGAAATAAACTAGTTGAACTTGGTCTGAAATTCGTACTCATAAGTCATTCGAAAGTTTATAAACTATAGTTGAGACGATATTGATTTGAAAAAATAGACTCATTGATCTCGTATCAAAAGAAGATATGAGCCAAACCATAAAGAGTCAAGTCGAGCATAGCGAAGCACGATTCGAGTCATTTCCACCCTAGAAAATAGTCTATTATCTAATAGTGTCAGTGTGTGTTAAATTATCAGCATATCATCCATAGTTCATGTGTTAACTATGATTGACACACAAATAAAAGTAATATACATAAATGGTAGATGATACATCCACTTTATAAAATGATTCAAGTTAATATTGCACATTGAATTCTTTAATTAATGTAGTCAATTTTTTTACTTAATTAATTTAATTAATAAATTAAAATGAGTAGAAACTTTGAGTAAAATTTTATTTAGTAATTGTTGTATTCCTTTATAATTTGACTATTTTATTTCTTATTTATTTTATTCATTTTTATTATTAATTTTTATTATTTAAAACTAATTAGCATCGTTGGGTATATTCCGAGTATTATATATGAATTTGTTTAAAAAAAAGACAACATTATTTGTTTTTAAATACATCAATTTAGTCTTAGTCTATGTGTATTAGAAGATGTTATAATAGTCATTGTGTTAAAATTCACATTCCACAATGCTCATCCAACAACGCTGATGTATTGAACGTTGCTAAATGTAAGGTGGAAGGCAATAATAGTGCTAAATGAAGAAAGTTTTGTCAAATATAATAATCAGATATGCGGTTAAAAATATCCAATGAAACAGGCGTTGTTTTTTTTATTACAATTAGGTCCAACAATGCTCTGTTGAAAGTCACATATTGAATAGCGCTTTGTGTAGTGAGCATTGTTGAATAACATGTTTTGGATGTTCGTGTTTCGATAACCTAGCTACATAATAGGTGTATTTGAAGAAATTATTAATTTCAAATTACTACAATCTAGTGTCAATTATTTTTTATATAAATACTAACATAAATGTGAATATTGATGTAAATACTAAATAGGTGTATATGAATATTGATATAAATGTTTATGATTAAATAATCAACAATGCTCAACGTAGTAAACAATGTTGAAAGTCTACTTTCAATAGCACATTTTGTATTGAATATTGTTGAATGTCTACTTTCAACTGTCCTTTTTGTAGTGGGCGTTGTTGACTGTATTAATACTTAAACTGAAGACGTCACACAAGTTCTCAGACTTCAGCTCATTCATTATCTCTCACCTAAAGAAAACCTTCATCAAACTAACCTTCAACAACATAATCGAGCATCAACAATTCAAATTCCAAGACATTCAACTATTCAACTCCTTTTCATGACCTTCAACTAAAATTTGAGTATTTCTTAAAAAAGGTGCATGTGGGATGATCATAACGAAGAAGGTTATCAATACAAGAATAATCCGAAATTGACAGTTAAATGGAACATGAAATATCAACCATGTAAAATGAAAGGTGATAATACATTGATGAGCTAAATTAAAGTTGTCATTCAACAAGTGGTGATAATATCATTCAACAAATAAAATGATAAAATATTGAACAGCATGAAGGATAACATTTGAAATAATATAACACTAAGTCAGTTAGAAACATATAAATTTAACATATAGATTTTCACTTATTAATATATAATAACTTTAACCTATAACTGTGTAGTAAATATATCTTATGAATTTTTCTTTTTTCTTTAATTTATATACCATTCTTAAGATCTAATAATTTTGAAAAGATGAGTACGTAACCAATATTGACTTAATAGTTGTCATTTGTGGAATTTGGTGACGAGCAGTTCACATAAAAATTAAACTGGTGCATGGGAATGAAAATTCTGATGTAGGATACAAGTATTTGCCATCTTAGTTGAATTCTAATTATTCTCAAGATCATCAATTTAAATAAATCATATTATATAACAATTATCTTTGATTGGTTTCTTGAATTTCATAACATAAGTCCAACAAAACTAAAATATAATGACAATAACAAAACAAAGGAAATATGGATGCATTAACATTTTATAATATATGTTGAGGAAGTAAGTCTCATATCATCTATCTCATTCTCTTGGGAATGACTTAAATATTCGTTGGGCTACTCTTCTCATTGTCAATTGATTTTGAGATAGAACCTTAACATGTTATCACAGTCAGAGTCCAACTTTTTTTCGGTTATCATGAGCCACAAGATGTTCTTTACTCATTGTTAATTGGTTTTGATATGAAACCTTAACATCTAATTATCTACATAATCATATCTTTACGTATGTTTATAATTAGTGATTACATTGTGTCATGTTCGACCACTTAGCTTTCATGACAAGGAGAAGGTAATGGAAAGGGTAAGATCCCATCATCTTCCTAAAACTCCACTGCTTGTATATCCAATTTACATAATTTTAGTCTTTCAATTATATTTAATTTCATAGATTTGAAAGTGAGTTATAAGTTGGAGAAAATATTAGTATTATTTCTACCCATACTAGGACTACCCTAATTAATGGCGTCATTCTAAGGTTTGACACATTTTCATTATCTAATTATTATTTAGTTAAACACTAAAATTATATTTTTATTTTTGTGTCTTACAAATTTTACATAATTCTCATGTATACATATGTTTGCAACCATATCTTAACTGAAGTAAATACTCAAGATATTGCTCACTTATGTTCTTCCTATAATTAAAGACTTTATTATAAGGTTAAAAGGAAAGTCAAACCTTTATTGATCTCCACCCCCTACCCACTTAGCTTTAAGAGATAGAAGTAACAACTCTATGTCAACTATCGTGCTTCGACTTGAAGGGACAAAAGATAAGATTTTAAAATATTTTTAAAATATGGTTAGGGATGACAATCGGTTTGGATGGGTACGAGTAGTTCATTACTCGGACCCGCCCCAATGCTTTATTTTAGACATAGACTTGTCCTAGACTCGTGTTCATACCCGTTTGGTATACTACCAACGAGTCCTTGGATAACTCAACAGATTTGTGGGTACCAATAAATTCAAGAATATTGAAAATAATTGCAAGTAATTTATGCACTTTTATGTTTATTTCCTACAATCTTTTATGTTATTTAGGCAATGGACAAGAGAAGCAAACATAAAAAAAAACAAGTTCAATATCACAATAAAAAATTCGTTTAGTAAGAACTCTTCAATCACCATAAAATTACATCATGCATATGAATTAACAGCATACAAATTTGCTTAAAAAAATCACACTTGGACAACATAACAATCATATTTATGAATTAATATAACATTTAGGGATGACAATATGGGCTTGGCTCGACGGGCCAGTGTAACACCTCAAATTTCGTTTTCGGATTGATTGGAAAACTTAGGGTGTTGAGGTGCATGCTTGACCATTCTCTCTTGGACGAGAGGGTCTCGTCTAAGCTATGTAGCGATACTTTGGCTCAAGTTATGTAGCGATACTTTGACTCAAGTTATGTAGCGATAATTTGGCTCAAGTTATGTAGCAACGCTTTGGCTCAAGCTATGTAGCAAAATTTTGGCTCAAATAATGTAGCACAAAAATGAATTTATAAAACAAAGGGTTTACTAACCCATTTAAAATGTGGATTATCTTATAGCGGTATTTATTGTTTTGATGACTTACTCATTCGTGTGTTGTGTGTATTTGCCATTGATAATCCCACTATAGGTAAACAGGGTAGTTGAGGATGCTTGGTTCGAGGCTTTAGGGGCTTAGGGCTTGGATCCTCTATTTTGCTTTTTGTGTTGTAAATTGTTATTTGGATGATTGTATTCGTATTCATTTAACTTACTAAATTTTTGTGTAATGCTGGATATTAATAACTATGGGTGTTTTGGAAACTCATAGTTAAACATATGCAGTAATTACCGATGAAAGTTATAGATGAATTATGTTTTCTGCAGCATGAGATGTATGTTAACAATATATTATAAAGATAGTTTTACGAAGTGATTATGGAGGAATTAGAGCAAGATGTTGAATGTATGTATAAAAGGATTAAAATAAAGGAAAAAATTTCAAGGGTAGAATTTGGGTCCTTACAGCCAGCCCGTTTTGATCGACATTTTTGGTGGGCCGGACTGGAGATTTTAGCCCAAAAGCCCATATTTAGCCCGTTTGGAAGCCCGTTTTTTAGATGGGTCATGGCGAGTCGGGTCAGGCTAGCCCGGCGGGCCAACATTAATATTGCTTTACCATTTTAAGGTTACATGTGATTCCAATAATTAGTTAATTTAATATTGTTTTCCAATTGAACATGTTGCACATACCGTGTGCAACCAATTTATTATTTATATATAACACATTTAAAGTAAATTACTTATCAATGTAATTTATATCATATACAATACAAGACATTTACATACCAGTGTTTAATTTATATCATATATCATATTTTGTTTAACTTAATTACATTTATCAATTTTTTGTTTAAAAAAATACATATCTCATAGAAGGTTGATCAATGTAATGTATGTTTAGAAATTAAGGGTTTTCGTAAGTGTATAAAATGGAATGATAGTTTGTGTAATTTCACTAAAACTCATGGAATATCAATGTAATTTAAATGTATTTTTGAAACGAAAAAAGAAAAACGGGCCAGCCCGCTGGCCTGCTAGCCCTGCCAAATATGGGTCGTGCTGGAATTTTGAGTTTTTTTAACAATAAGGGCCAGGCCAACCCAACCCATATTTTGGCAGGCCAAAGGCAGGCCGGACAGGGTCGGGCTGGCCCGTTTTGCCACCCCTAATAACATTGCAATTATGATTAATATGATATTACAATTATGTTGATATATATATATATATATATATATATATATAGATTTAGGAAGGAATAGTGGGTTCTTGTACCCGCTAGTTTCAGTACCTCATTACAATGAGCCATACTCATCCAACAGCGGGTTTGAAAATATCGAGTCTCAATTACTCATCGATCCAAAAACATGAACACAAACCCAACTCATTGCGACTATTATTTATCAGTATTGTACGAAAAATATTTTAATATAGACTTTATAATGGTGGGAGACCTTATATACTTAAAAATACATGATGCTAATGAACAAATATCATCATATATAGCCAATATCTTTAATGTCAAATCATCAAGAAGAAATACATAATTAGAACTTAGCGGAAGCGTACCTTAATATATTCATATTGAATATGGTGAATGAACCTTTTACCATTCTTTGTCATGTATTCATCAACTTCAAATCCTTGTATCTTAATGTCCTCCTTTATCCTTGTATGCAAATGCATGTTCATAGTAGAACATGTAGGTGTGTTGGTCTTTCAATTGTATACCACTTTAGCCTTAGTTTCTCCTATAATGGGATGAAGAGAATAATGATTTGGTGTCTTATCTTGTGTCATGGTGTGGTCTTCAATTGGGGACCATAACCTCTACTTATAAGAAATGCATACCCTTCCATGAAAGGTGATGCCACTTGATTTTCTTATTTCCAATTTTGCCCATCATAAAAATAGAAATAAGACTTTAGGTATCTACACAATAATTTTCATGATAATTATGTCTATAGCTATAAACCTTAGTTGAAGTAGATCACTTTAATTTGACTACTTATAATAATAACCCTAAACACATTTAAACATTACATGTGTGACCCAAAATTTCTTACAGGTATACTATCCGAGAATATGGTAGTGATACCAATTTTATTCTATGATCACTATTTACTATTTATAATATATTTTTATTAATAAAACTACTGCAACAAAGAACTATCTATTCCATAATCACTATTTCTGGCATGATAATGACAACAAATAATTCCTAATGACACTGCTTCCATGCAAATTTATCATGTCATGTCCTATTGACGATCTCAATATATTAACTTATTCGATATTAATAGAAAAAATTCCAATATTTATTTTTCTAAAATTACAATTTAAGTTAGTCATCTCAACATGATGTACTTTACCCATGCTAAATCCCATGAATGAGCCCAAAAAACTTACTTACTTATTCAACATTGATTAGCAAACCCTGAATCTCACTAAGCCTTCAATGTGCATGAATAGCCTTATAAACCAACCATTCTCCAACTTTCAATCTTTTATCCCCAAGGGAACTTAAGAATCTAATGTTTATCAAATAAATTATTTTAGATACTTTTGTCTCTAATTATAGACAAACCTAAAATCATATTTTCTTAATCCCTTGAAACACTAATTCATTATCTTTCACAATCCTCTAACTTAATTGATTTTTCATTATCACACTTCAACACTTATTTTTAATCATCGTGTAAGGTTTTTCATACTATACACATCACAGCTAATTATGAATTTCTCATGTCCATTCCATTCTCAATTTCAAATCTAAATATTTGTCATACACCCAAAATCAACAACATGATGATTGTGAATAGAACATTTCCAAAGTTACAACCTTACACCAAACAAATCTAGAAAAGATTATAACATCAAAGGAAAATTATGCCCAATGTAATAACACGTTAGGCCTCACATAATAGGGCTATAGTAAAATTAAGAAAATAAATTTTTGATACATTATACATACAGATTTTATGCACATAAAATAATTACCACTTTAAAACAAATGCTCATAAGTACTTAGTTATACTTATTTAATATATAATTTCATGACAATCTACTACTATAAGCGAAAACAAACATATTCATAATCATATATTGTAAGTATGGTAAAGGAATCACATTTTGGAATCCACCACCCACTACTACACTATACATACAACCGACCTCACTATTCTCATACCCTTACACTTTTGTTCCATAACCTTATTATAACTTCTCTACTCTCCTTAATTCACTATGTTATGAGCAATAATAACATCTCCTTCCCCATCTATTTCCACTACTCCCATAGGTACACTCATACACATGCACTCCAATCTTCATCTACACAACTCCTTTTCTCTCCTTTAAGCCTATTTTACACCAAAAGTCTCCTTCTCTCCCTCATAATTCTCATATTCTTATTCATTGCCACACTCTCACTACTACCAAATTCTTCTTTGGACTCAGAAATCAAAAATTCATAGTCCAAGTTCGGCATGAAGCCAAGCCTTCTATCTTCCCTACTCACAAACACTAGTACCTATTGCAAATTAAGTTTATTGTCACTTGTTCAAATCAAGCATATATAATTAAGTTTATAACATTATCATACAACCACACAACAACTTTATTGTCCTTAATTTAATTACATATTATCAATTTGCATAAAATATCGAAACCTACATAGTGATTTAAACTATTTCTTATAAACATACCAATTTGCAACAAGATGCAACTATTGAAAATTAGGGAGTTCATGCCAAAACATCTAGATAGATCCCTTACTCATTTTACTAATAGAATTAGTGATTTTATGACAAACCATGTATTCCAAATTAGAAGAATAAGAATACATACCTATCAGCTTCGTCTTTAATTTCCGTTTTTTTATAAATGATACAACTACGGTAGAAAACTGTTGTATTAAAGTGAAATTGGCCATGGTCTTGAAAACAACTACCGCAACAACCTTAAAAACCATGGTCCAATATAATGAAGAGGCAATGGTTTTAAATCGTGGTTTGAAAGTATAATAAGCCTCAATTTTATAAAGAATTTCGGCAACAATTTTAGGAACTATTGGTCTATGGTATTTAAGACCATAGTTTTGAAAACATTGAAGGTGAAGGTGTTGTCATGGGCCAAAAATGTAGTAGTATTGTTAAATATTAGGTGAGAAATTACCTTAATTTATAAGGATATTTGAACTTTTTGACTCTAAAAGTTTAAAAATTGTCATTAATACCTTACATGTAGTTAAATTATTGCACAAATTCTAAAACACGATACCCCAAAATTCACATTTAACAACGTTCATTCAACAACGCCTTGAACACTGTTAACTATAAGGCGGAAGGAAATTAATAGCATTCTGTGAAGCACACGTTGTTCAATGTGATAAATGAATATACCTTCAATAGCACTTGTTTCAATGATCATTGTGAATGTATGACTAAAATATTTAACAACACTCACTAAAGCGAGCATTGTTGCTACTCACACATTCAATAGTGTTTGCTTTAGTGACCGCTATTAAAAATCACACATTCACACATTCAATAACACTTGTTTTAGTGAGCACTGTTAAAAGATACATATTCAACGGCGCTTATTTCAGTTAGCATTGTTAAAAGTCGTACATTTATACATTCAACAATGTTTGCTTCATCGAGCGTTGTTAAAAGTCACACATTCAACAATGCTCGCTTTAGTGAGCATTGTTAAAAGCCATATATTTACACATTCAACGTCGATTACTTATTTCAGTGAGCATTGTTAAAAGTCATTCATTCAAACAACACTTGTTTTAGTGAGCATGAATCTTTGTAGATTTAAAAAAAACCGCAAACATAACACACATATCACTCACTTTTCTATTTCTCTTATTTTTCTGCCTCTCCAAATGTTATTTTTTTTCAATTTTGTTTTTGGTTTCTCTCTTCAAGCAAGTTATAAGTTTTTGGTTTCTCTCTTCAAGTATAAGGTGAAACATTGTCTTATTTTACCTCATTTATTTTTCTTTGATTCGACCTTCCTACTTGCATTTCTATCTACCTTAATTGCTTATTTTATAATATAGGAATCTGTCAAGGTTGAATCTGGGTAGAGAGATATCACCAGCCATTAGTGATTTACCAAACATGCAATCTTACTATGTATATCTTGAATTTGGTTATCATTATTTTAATTCTTATTGATCTAGTGGTGAAGACCTCATTAGATCTCCATGAATTATTTTAGACTCAATATCAAAAGTTTCAATTCTGGGACCCTTGGCTATAAAAAAATTGAAAATTTAATAGTACAGTCACGTCATCAATTAGCAAATTGTATTAAATAAGAACATGGGGTGCTAACCCAATACAAGGAAAATATCATAAATTGATCTTCCTGGATAAATTAGAAATACATGTTTCAAGATCATTACACCAATTAGCAAACACTAAAGATGTAACGGTGATCTTTGATTGCAACCATGACCAAGACCTTGCTTGAATCAAACATATTATGTGTATAACGCCTCATTTTGTTAACACGGAAAATTTCAATTTTCTTTCTAATTTATACTAATCGAAATAGAGATACTCCATTAAATCTCATCCACCAAAATTCATCTAGAGATTTGTATAGACGGTAGGAAAGTTAAATGAACGTTTCTCCAATATCCATTCATACACATTCAATTCAGATAAAACAATATCAAGACTAACCATAGAAATTCCCATGTACGGGTTCAATATCTTTCAATACAATGTTCAACTAAATAAAACATAAACACAATTAAAATCCAAGCAACGAAGAGACTTCTAGACACTGAATTCCCTACTCCTTTACCTACAACCCGATCATCACGGGTTGAGCAACAAGAAAACATAGAGAGAGTCAGTCACTAATTTCATGCAATAAATAA
This sequence comes from Lupinus albus, assembly GCA_009771035.1. Classification (NCBI taxonomy): domain Eukaryota; kingdom Viridiplantae; phylum Streptophyta; class Magnoliopsida; order Fabales; family Fabaceae; genus Lupinus; species Lupinus albus. Next base: position 101,898 of record CM020013.1, on the reverse strand, counting down.
CATGGTGGATTTATATAGAATAATAACATTAGAGAATTAACAAAAGAGAATTCATATAATCATTTCAGCACAACCACATTCATAATCCATTTATTCACTCTACCTCTGAATATGCCATACCATTAACCATAATAACTCATTACTCAAAACCATTAATAACTCATTGCTCAAAACCATCAATAACTCATTACTCAAAACCATCAATAACTCCATGGCACAATCCACTCCATGCCACCAAAACAAATCAAAATCCATACCACGAGGGCAGTTCAAACTCCATACCACGAAGGAATGTCAAATATCCATACCGCGAAAGCAGGTCAAGCTCCATACCACGAAGGCATGTCAAATATCCGTACCACGAAGGTAGGTCAAATATTCATACCACGAAGGCAGGTCAAACTCCATACCACGAAGGAAGGTCAAATATCCGTACCACGAAGGTAGGTCAAATATCCATACCACGAAGGCAGGACAAACTCCATACCACGAAGGCAAGTCAAATATCCGTACCACGAAGGTAGGTCAAATATCCATACCACGAAGGCAGATCAAATATCCATAGTTAAACATACCGTTCACACAAGGTAAGACTAACGCAGTTAAATAGGAAACTTATGAGATTTCCCGTTTAATCGTGTTAGCCAATTGAAACCCTCCAACTAGTGAGTGTCGTTGGAGTTTCCAATGTCACCATTCTAATACCACAAGGTTTAATGTCGCTCCCTCACCTGAGTGTCTTCTAAAGCTTTACACTAAGTGACTCAGTCACATTCTCCACCGTCTCCTCTAACCTTAGGGTCTTTCAACCCAAAACAACAACAATCGCAATACATCATTTTTCATATCAAGACAATAATAATACCAGACAATACTCACAATTCATAAGAAGACCCAATTTACATCATCTATTCTATTCACTTTTCAACAAAAGAGTTTCCCCTATATTTCAAATGACTCAACGGTTTTGAAAACAATTTTACACACACCATTTTCGAAACAATTCATACACTATGATTTTTACCAGGTTTTCCAAGACAAAACGAACACACTCTCAAGAGAGGGTTTATGGGGTTTTATTCCCCATCATGGAGAAGAGACCCAATCCAAAGATCATAACATTCAACCCTAAGGGAGGCTAAGTTAAGTGGTTTACCTCTTCCCCCGTCTTTCCTTCGACTCTAAGGGTTCACAATTCTCCTAACCGCTTCTCTTCCCTTGGTTTTCGAAAATAATGACCCAATTCTCACTTGGGACTTCTATTTTAGGTTTTAGGATTTCGGACTCTCGCTCAAGCGAGAATAGGCTCGCTTAGGCGAGAACCCACGACTCTTCGCATCACTCAGGATCTGATGCTCTCGCTCAGGCGACGTTGTCTCGCCCAGGCGAGATTCGTCCAGCCTCAACACCTCCCTCTCGCTTAAGTGAGCTCCCTCTCGCTCAGGCGAGAATCCCAGAAAAATGTCTGGGAACAACACTGAGTCCCTCGCTTGGGCGAGCTCCTCTCGCTTGGGCGAGCTCCTCTCGCTTGGGCGAGCTCCTCTCGCTCAAGCGAGAATCACCCAGTAGCTCTCAGACCTCCTGATAATCACCATACTCAAGAAATGTAATCTTTGGGATGTTACAATGTGAACAAAACTCACAGTCTTATTATCTATAAAAATTGTATCATATCACAAGATAGTTGACAATATGAACAAGAAGGTCATCGTCTTTCAATTTATAATAAGTTGTTAAAGCAGTATTATTGTCCAAACCATTCTTGATATAATTGTATGTGTATTTTTGCAACTATCCATCACTTACGGCCACGACATAAGCAATTGAAATTAATGAAAATAAGAAGATATGAATGGTTGATTATGTATATTTGATTTTATTTTATGACAATGGAGATTACAATATTGCAAGACATCACTTCCAAGGAGAACAAAGTTGTTGTTTTTGACCAGCGTCACCCCATGTACATATTTGATGTAACTCAACTCTCCAATAGCAATTGTTGACGCACCTTTCAAAATCAGATGTTCTAGCATCATAAACTGTCACTAATTGAACTTTACCCTGCCACTGCAAGTTACAAAAAAACATAGTTGTTCCAAAAATGTTAGGATAAAATTCAAATTGATATTCGTTTCCATATGAGACATCATGAAAACCAAGGTCATCGTCTGTGGATTTGCAATGAACATTGAGATTTATATTATGGTCCAAGAAATTCATGATATGAACATGTCTTTTGGGTCGCTTCAATATGGATCCCTCACTAACAGCTATAAGTAGTAAAAGTTGCAACAACATGAAGATATGGATAAAGGTTCCATGTCCAACCTTCACCATTTTTCCAAAGTACAAGAATTTGTGAGGATGAAAGATTATTGTGTGAACTGCATATTTATAGAATGAATATATGACAGAAAGATAATAAAAAAATATGATTTCTTATCCCCATCTTACTTACGAATAAGAGTTTAATATTTATAATATATGAATATGTATGAGTTTTTTAAAATGTCGTTGTAGGTTATATATTAACCATATAAAAAATAGCTAACAATATATAAATATTAAATTCTATAAATAATGCATTCATTTTTTATTTTATTTAATTAATAAAATTAAAATGAGTAGACACATTGATGTCATTTTTTAGATATTATTTCTTTCGTTCATTTTTAATTGGATTTTTTATTTAATAGTTCATTTAGTCATTGTTAATTACTTAAATTCCAAGTCGGTGTTATTAATATTGTAATCCTTATCAAACGGGATAGAATATAGTAGTTTAATTTATTAATTAAATTGTATATTGGTAAACTTAAATATACATATATCATATTGACATTGACGTTGAAAAATTACTAAAGAAGACAATAAATATTTTTATTTATTTTATTTTTTAAAACAAAAAGTGTCATGTTAGACCATATTTTAGAAGTATAAATAAAAATAATAGTTGTGTTTGATTCTCTATACCAATATTTTTGTAAAAATATGTCTTTTATTTATATTATTTATTGAAACAAAAAGTATCATATTAGACCACATTTTAGAAGTATAAATAAGGATAATAGTTGTGTTTAATTCTCCATACCAATATTTTTGTAAAAATATGTCTTTTTGATTAAAAACTTAACTTTAAATATAAATTGATCGATATAATCAGTACGGTTTAGTTGAAAACTGGTCGATCTGTCTAGTTCTGAATAGATTGGTCGAGTTTGACCGATATAATTGCATAAACGATATAATTGTTATATCATATTACTATCGAAACCAATTTACTAGTTTTCTTATTGAACTAATGCCCGATTTTCATCTAAGCGTGGAAAAGAGTTTAATAAATACATTAAGCATGTAAGAATTTTTTAAATTGTTATTACGTCATATACCATACATATTTTAATCTATCATTAACTCTTAAGTAAAATAATATTATATGAATATTGAGTTATTGTCAAAACCTACTACTTTTTTTGGTATAACCAAGGACGTGTCACTTACCCGATAAGTAAGGAACTAGTCTCTTCAAGTATCGCTCTTAGGCCTAACGTCCTAAACCATGGTATAGAAAATAAAATAAATAATAATGAATTTATTGATATCAAATTATTTATATTAAATTCTACAAATAATGCGTTGATATTAAATTCAGTGATATTAAATTCTAGAAATAATGCATTGATATCTTATTTAATGCAACTAATAAAGGTAAAATGAGTAGCCACATTAATATCATTTTTTATTTAATATTTCTGTCCTTCATTTTTAATTGGATTTTTTCATTTATTACTTCCTTTAGTTATTGTTAATTAGAATAAATTACACTCACACTCCCTGAGTTTTAGTGAAATTATACAAATCATTTCTCCATTTTTTGTTCTTACACGAATTACCCCTAATTTTGTACATACGTTACACAGACTACCATGCATAATATAAAAGTGTAATATTTTAAACAAAAAAAAAAGTGTGGTGTGTGTAATTAAGTTAAATAAAATATTGTATATTGTGTAGACAAATTTAAATAATATGAGAGTCGATGCGTTTTCATTATTTGACTCATTAAAAAATATTATAAGAGTTATTTAAACATATCTTTAGAATTAGTAATGTATTTTGTAATGAGACAAAAATAATAAAGAAACATTGATTTTTGTACTATTTGAAATGTTACACAATATTTAATATTTTTTAAATTAATTACACTCAGAACACATTTTTTGTTTAAAATATTACACTTTTATAGCATGCAGGGGTAGTCAGTGTAATATATATATAAAACTATGGGTGAATCGTGTAGGAGGTAGGGGTGATTCATATAAGGACAAAAAATGGAGAAGTGATTTGTGTAATTTCACTAAAAATCAGGAGGTGTGAGTGTAATTTACTATAATTATTTAAAATTAATTAGCTTGTTTGACTACCTACATTCAAATTCAAAATATCATTCAAATTCAAAATATCATATTTGCATTAGGGTGCAGATTCATATAGGTGATACCGTGATAGTGGGGCACAAAATTTTAATTATTATTTTTCCTTATATATTTATATAGTATTTCCTCTTTATAAATAAATAAAAAGTAATAGAAATTTTATATCGTGTAACTTTTGTTTTATAATATCTATATCTATTTTTCAAAGCCCCATCCCACTTCGTCCATTTGTCTTTGGGGCTTTCTTTCTATATCATTTTAATTTATCTAAATTTTAATATTATAATTCCTAATGGTTCTTGACTTTGTGTTGTACCATCTTGCTTTTATATGTAACTTCTATTTTTATCGCTTTTATTAGTTGCACCTTTTGATATAAAAAAAAGAGAGAAAACAAAAATTAAAGGAATTTTGGCATATGCTTTTCTTTCAAAAATTGAAATCCAATCCTTAACCATTAAGTCACTTAAAATTCTTTTAAAGTTTATTTAAAATACAAAAACAAAAAAAATGGATGATTTTTTGCCTTTATTGAGCTAATAAATACTCATTCACACTTATTAACAATGAACATTGAGAGTTACATTGTGGTCTATGAAATTCACAATGTGAACATGTCTTCTGTGTCGCCAGAATATGGATCCCTCACTAACAGATATAAGAGAGATAAGTAGTAAAAGTTGCAACAATGGTTCCATCTCCAACCTTCACCATTTTTCTAAACTATATTATTCTTTTATACAAAATGCGAAGGTGAAAGATTATGGTATAACTAAGGATATATCATTACTCTATGAGTAAGGAACTAGTTCATTTAATTGTTACTCATATGAATTGAACCCTTAACCATTAAATAAAAATATAAAAATAAATAATGCAATGATATTAAATTATATAAATAATGCATTGATATCTTATTTAATGCAATTAATAATGTTGAAATGAGTGGCTACATTGATATCATTTTTTATTAAATATTTATGTAATTCATTTTTAATTGGAATTTTTATTTTGTAATTCCTTTAGTTATTGTTAATTATTTGAAATTAATTAGTTTGTTTGACTAGCTACATTCAAAGAATCATACTTGCATTAGGGTCCTGATTCACATAGGTGATAGTTGGGCACAAATTTTTTATTATCATTTTTCCTTATATATTTATATAGTAATGCCTCTTTTTAAATAAATAACAAGTAAAAGAAATTATAGAATGAATATGTGACAGAAAGATAAAAAAAGATATGATATCTCATCAACATGTTATGAAAAAAGTTTAATATCTATAAATTTCTTATATAAGAGTTTTTTTATGTTACCTGTTATTATACTAACTATTAGCTAGTCACTATGAAAAAAAAAATATACATCAGTTATATATCAACCGTGTAAAAAAAAATCAATAACAATATATACATATTAAACAATGCATATTTGATGTTTTATTTAATTTAATTAATGAATTTTAAAATGAGTAGCCACATTAATGACATTTTTATATATAATATTTCTTTCGTTAATTTTTAATTATCTTTTTTAATTTATTTAGTAATTCCTTCAGTCACGGTTAATTATTTACATTGTAACACTATTATTAATAATGAGTGGTTCAGTAATTAAATTGCATATTGATAAATTTAGACATATATATATATATATATATATATATATATATATTACATGTTGAAAATAATAAAGACGACATCAATTACTTTTATTTATAACATTTGTTAGAACAAAATATGTGGTAAACCATATTTTAAAAGTATGAATAAAGGTAGTAGTTGTGTGTTTGACCCTTCATATAAATATTTTGGTAAAATTTACATCATTTTCATTAAAAAGATAATTTTAAATGTAAACCGGCTTATATGACTAATATGATTCAATTAAAAGTCAATCCTTATGACCATTTTGATCAATTTGATTGTGCTTGAATGAAAAGTATAATTATTACATTACGTTATACACTAATTGTGTAAAAAACTTTTTACTTGTTCGGTATAACCAATGGTATATTACTTTGTGAGTAAGGAATTAGTCCATTCAATTGTTGCTCATAAGAATCAAATTCTTGACTTTTTAGTGTATCTACAGATCCCGTGAGACCTTATCCAATTATATCGACGCTTTATTGATATACAAAAATAATACATTGATATCAAATTCATTGATATTAAATTCCATAAATAATGCATTGGTATCTTATTTAGTGCAATTAATAATGTTAAAATTAGTACCCACATTGATATCATTTTTTTTAATATTTCTGTCGTTCATTTTTAATTGGATTTCTTATTTAGTAATTCCTTTAATTATTGTTAACTATTTAAAATTAATTAGTTTGTTTGACTACCAACAATCAAAGTATCATATTTGCATTAGGTTCCTGATTCATATAGGTGACAGTGGGGCACAAAATTTTAATTATTATTTTTATTTATATATTTATATAGTATTGCATCTTTTAAATAAAGAAAAAGTAAAAGAAATTAGAGGAGATCATTGACTTCAAGAGTAAGTTTTTTAACTTACTCCACATCTTAACTATTAATTCTAGGGAAATCCAATGGTTTGAATTACTAGGTAGATATAAACCTTCGTGCTTTTATATGTAACTTCTATTTTTATTGCTTTAATTTAATAATAGATTATATTAGGATTTTCGTTCTTGGAAATTCAGGGTATGGTTGAGTCTTTTTTTTAATTTGAGTTTTAATTTACCTAATAAAACTTACTTTTCTCTATCTATATTTTAATTTACCTAATAAAAATTCATTTTCTCTATCTATATTTTAATTTACCTTGTTTGTTATCTGTAGCGGTGAGACTGGAATTCTCAAACTCATTACCACTTCATTCCTTAAACTCTCCGGTGACCACCTTATGACTCATCTTTATCATATTCATATTCATATCTATATTTATATTTATATTCATATTTGCATTTGTCTATATATATACATCTATATAATGACTAAAGTGAGAACAATTTTTATATAAAAATTGTAAGAATAATAAATATGGGTCTTACAATTAATCATGATTGGTTATAATTAAAAGTTAGTTATTAGTCATATGATAATCACGTGTATGTATCTTTTAATATATAATAATTATTGTTTTAACTAGTAGTAATAATTAAAAATAACATTAATATTAGGTATATCATATGAATAATATATTGGTAATTGATATTTACTTTGGTGACAAATGTCTATTTTTTTTTTAACCAAAGAGACCCAATATATTAGAAACAAAAAATAAGGAAAACAAAGTAATCAGTCATTACAAGTAATTGCACCTATAGTTAGGTAAACATAATCTATTAGTATTAAACTCCTCAAAAATAAATCTAGGAGTAACATCCCACCAAGTATACACTTTAGAAGAGACACCAAAAGAGGCTAATTTATCCGCACAAGCATTACCCTCCCCCTATAAATATGGGAGACTTTGAAACACATCGAAGACAACCACCACAAACAACGATGCCACATATTCTCTAACTTCCAAGGAGCCTTGCATTTCCCATTGAAGATGCTCCCCACCAACGCCGAGTCACACTCAAGCCAGATATTCCTCCACCCTTTGTGGTAAGCAATCTCAATCGCCATAATAGCAGCTTTTAACTCCGCAAAAAGGGAATCTGAAATTCCAAAAAAATCTGCAAAACCACCCAAATAAGCACCCTGGTAGTCTCTAAAAATGTCACCACCGCCTGCCAATCCCTGAGCTCCCTGAGCTACACCATCAGAATTAATTTTAATCCACCCGTACAGAGGAGCCAGCCAAATCACCTCCTTGATTCTAGGGGCTCTCTGAAAATTCTGCTTAACATTGAAATGTCTAAGAATTACAAACTTTGAAATTGAATTAATAGTCATAAGTTTAGAGCTATTCCCAGGTAAAGAAGTTGTTGCCTTTATTCTAGAAATAGCCTGCAAAAAAGAGATAGCCTTGTTTTCGAATCTCTCACTGTTCCTGCAGAACCAAACTGTGTTAACAGTATGAATAATAGCGGCAGTCACCACACCTTTAACTTGGGGACTCCATTGATCGTTACAAACAGAGAAAACAGATTCAATTGAAGAAGTGTCAATGTAAGTATTAAGAAATGCCAGCAAGCCATCCCCAAAGCTTTACCACAAAAGAGCAAGACAAGAATAAGTGCTTTGATGTTTCAACCTGAGTGTGACAGTTGCTGCAACGTGAGGCTAGGTGGCATCCTCTTCGCTGGAGATGCTCATCTGTTGGCATCTTATTATGGAAAAATCTCCAAGTTGTGAAGGATTTAGAGGGAGGGATATCAATGGACCAAACAGATTTGCCCCAAGAACAATCCGTGTCTACAGACCCAAGAGAAGAGAAGGCAGCCTTGAGAGGAAGAGACCCATCCATAGTCCCTTGCCAAATCAATTTGTCCTGTGCATTTGAAGTGTGAATTTTAACAATCTTCTCAACCACATTCGGAAAAGTGACAGCTACAAGCCTAGGAATAGTCCAGCAGTTATGCAATATAAAATCTGCCACATTAGACACAAGAACATGATGCAGGGATGATGGTACTTGCAAAAGATCCACCAAAACATCATCCAACCATTTATCCCTCTAGAAATTCACCCTTGTTCCATTCCCAACCAACCACCTGGAGTTCAGCATAACCATCTCCTAGTGAATCTTGATACCATGCCAAATAGAAGACTTGAAATATCTAGAACTAGAAGCTTTATCAATACCAAATCTCAGCATGCAAAACAAAGCCCACTCTTGCTCATCCGAAATCATTTCCCAAGCTAGCTTCAATAAAGTAGCTTGATTCATTTGTTTAATAGATCTCAATCCCAACCCTCTAGTTTTCAGAGGCGTGTACACTTTTTTCCAGGCCACAGTTACAATTTTCCTGGATTTTGTATCCCGATACCAGATAAAATTCCTAATACTACCATCAACCGATTTGATTAAGTTTGAAGGCTAAACATAAATGTGGAAACTATAAGCTAGCATGCTATGAACCACCGATTTAACCAACTCCACCCTTCCCATAATTGAAAGAACGAGGCCCTTCCAAGTAGCTAATTTAGCAAGAACTCTGTTAGCTATAGGTTGGAGATGAAGCCTCTTAGGCTTTCCTCTAAAAAGGGGCACACCCAAGTAATTAAAAGGCAAGGAACCAGCACTAAAACCCAAAATTCCATTTAAAGTAGCAGTTCTTCTAGTTGTACCATTATAAATATAAAACTTACATTTAGCAGGGTTCACATGCTGACCAAATGCTTCGGTGTAGTCCTTAATGAGATTATTGAGAGCTACCATATTAGATTTGAGGCCCTTGCAGAAGATTAAGATGTCATCAGCATAAAGAACATGCGAAGGAGTTCTCACTCCCTTAGGACCAACTATAGGACTAAGATTGCCATAGGTGACTAGCTGGGAAATACCTCTACTGAGAACATCTTCAGCAATACAAAAAAGCAAAGGAGAAAGAGGATCCCCTTGCCTAACTCCCCTGAGACAGTTGAAAAACCCCACATTTTCACCATTAACCGAGATGGACAGCTTAGCAGAATGAAGGATTATGCTAACCCAATGAACAAATTTGTCACTGAACCCAAAAGCTGACATGGTGTTCTGCATAAAATCTCAATCAAGCGTATCAAAAGTTTTCTTGATATCCAATTTTATTGCCATGTTTCCCCCAAAGGTTTTATATTCCAACAAGTTGACAGCTTCTGAAGTTAGACAAATACAATCCTGTATCTGCCTATCCTTGAGAAATCCTCTTTGTTGAGGAGAAACAATTCTAGAAGCAATAGTGGCAAGCCTTGAAGCCAGGATCTTTGTGATTATTTTGAATTGAAAATTGGCTAAATCAATTGGTCTAAAGTCCTCAATCTTATCAGCACCAAGATGTTTAGGAATAAGCACAATATTATTAGAATTAAGGTTTGAAAACAACCACCCATCTCTAAAAAACTGAGAAACCGACCTGCAAATATCATCCCCAACAATTGGCCAGAAGCTTTGATAAAAACACCCACTGAAACCATCAGGTCCAGGAGCACCCTCCCCATTCAAGTCAAAAACAACATTTTTAATTTTCATGAACATACTCATGCCTTTTTATCACAAATAAACAACTCAGAACATATTCATCATCATATAATATATTAACGATAGAACCATCTTTCATGATAGTGTATTACCATCAATGAGCATATTGCATGTCATCTAATAAAACAGTTTTCCTACACATATATCTCCATATTTATGGCTAATACATCATCATGGAAAATAAAGACTCTCACATGGACCACAAACGTCCAAGAGAGTTTCTATCCGTTAACATTCTCCAATTCTTGAGGGAAATCGGAGAAGACGACTCTAATGAAATAATCTAAGACTACAATGGTCTTCTCCCTCACCTTAGGTATTGTAAGCTCCGTTGCTCCGCAAAAGAACCTCATCCCCCTCCATCTTCTCCAAATCTCCATTGTTCCATTTTCACCTCCAAGATTTCCCAAATGTGCCACCAAGAAGTAATAGGAAGAGGTTTTGATGAGTTTTGATGTTTAGTGGAGAGGAGAATGGTTCATTTGGGTGGAGCTGCCGTTGGGAGAGAAAAGAAAATGAAGATTAGGGTTTTTGAAACCCCTCTTTTACTTTTATAGCTGCGCAGCCTCGCCGGGGTGAGAATGGCTCGCTTGGGCGAGAATTTCGCGATTTTCACACTCTAACATGGGCGAAAATTCTAGCTCAAGCTAGAATTTGACAGCTTTTCTAGATTTCACTCTCACTCAAGCGACCACTTCCTTGCTTAAGCGAGGTCTCCGGAAAACTGATATTCGAACACTGAGCCTCTCACTTGGACGAGGTCCTCTGACTTAAACGAGAATTGTGCAATATACACTCCAACACTCTAAGTTTTCTAATCATTCCGAAAACGAAAATTGCGGTGTTACAATATCGTCTAGAACGGATGCTAATACATTCCCATGTTCGTAATTGACTCTCGAATCAAACGTTGGTCCACCTCAAATGATCAGGTACATAAATATTATTAAAGAAAATGTAATCACAATAATTACAAAATGAGACAACCAAAAGAATAGAGACACAATTTTTCATGATTTTTTGATAGAAAACCAATAAATTTGAAAAAGATTAAACCAAAACATCATCATATTTATGTGAAGCAAAAAAATATTTAAACAATATTTTGTCATCTATACTATGATGCAAGGTGATGTACTCCATAGTGAATAAATAAGAATTATGGTTTGTAGATAACCATCTGGAGACATATGTTAAAAGTGAATGATACCTTCTATTGGTCAATGTGTGTGTCCAATATAATTCATTCATATTTCATAGTACAAAAGATCCATGTTTGCCAATTCATAATACAGAGCTTTTCTACGGCAAATTTACATATATGGGGTTGGTTGACTTTTTTATTACCGTAATGGGACAACTTTTTGGGATTTACAGGTGAGGGTTAGATTTCAGGTAAATCATGGATCATGTCCACGTTTTCCCTTTTTTTTCTTCGTAAAACGTGGAAATCGTGGACTCTATCACGTTTTTCAATTTTTATTTTTATTTTTTATGGAAATCGTGGACCCCATCCACGATTTCCATTTTTTTTATTTAATTATTTTCCAAAAACGTGGAAAGGGTTAACGTTTTATTTATTTTTTTGGAATTTAGCATAAACGTGAATATGATTAACGGTTTACACACACTATTTATATACCACACATTAAACAATCAAACACGCACAAAACAATCAAACTCACGAGCTTAGCTAACAGAAGCAGAAAACCACATTATAAATATAGGAACACAACCCTTCATTTCATTTTACATCAATTGTAAAAAGTAACTATTAGTATTGTTATTTCATAATGTTAATATTGATATTTCATAATATAATGTTAATCACTACAACATACTTTGTATTTAGTGGAGGTTTTTTTTGCAATTAGTGGAAGTTTTTAACCTCCACAATATAACTAGCGGAGGTTTTAGAAACCTCCACAGTTATGACCTCTAGATGCGTTTAGCGGAGGTTTTAGAGAACCTCTGGTATTGACAAATTTAGTGGTTTATTAGTTGAGATTTTTAACCTCCGCTATTTGAGGAGGTTTTTGACCTCCGCTATTTGACCTCCGCAATTTGAGGAGGTTTTTGACCTCCACTATTTGAGGATGTTTTTGACCTCCACTATTTGAGAAGGTTTTTAACATCAACAGTAGGATTTTAACCTCAAATTAATTTCATAATTTAACAAATTTATTCTCATTAATTTATAACTATTATTTAAATATACAATACTAAATACAAATGCTCTTAACAATATTAAAATTTCATTGCAAATAACTAAAAATAGTTTCAAAAAACAAAATACTGAATGTTGCTAAAGGTAGAGTAACAAAGTTGTAAGAGTTATAATTCATACTTCATTATAAATCCAAATACAACATAAAATCTCAAAAAATTAAAAGTAGTCTCACACTTTAAAAATAAAATAAGTAACATATATCCTAAATGTTGCTAGCTCCAGATGATCCTCTTGCACCCAAAGGTGTATAAAACATACTTGCATCACCATTTGCCTGAAATAATAAAATAAAATCTAATATCATGAACTATTAAATATCATTTAACTATTAAATAAGTGAACATTAAATATACATATTAAGAAAATATAATATACATAAAATACATATAATTATAGGTAAAGTAATGCAGACTCATGTTTCATAGGCATATTCCGCAATAATCGGCTACAATATCTCATACATGAAACAACTTGAAATTTGTCAGTAGCCATCAACACATCCAACACTGCACGTGGTGAAGTAGTGCCCAATGTATTAGTGTATAAAAAATTCAAAAGGTCAATGATAGCAGCTTCCTCTGTAGCATGCAAAAGAAGAAGGGAAATGTAATGCAAGTATTGAGGAAAACTAAAATCATTAGAGATCTAAGTAAAAAACATTGAATATATGTTTATACCAAAGGAATTAATTCTGAGGGTGACATGTCTCTTTTTTGATTATCTCATTCCATTGGAGAAAAACTGGAAAATAAAGAAAAGTAAGTAAACACAAATAGACTACATGCATATATATTAAGATAATAATTCATTCTTTAACTTACTTATGCTATTGGATAAGAGGCATTGATAGCAAGTCCACATAAACCTTGATTGACACGAACGTGTCTTTTCATCATTACAAACCCTTTTTCACCTCATTTAGTGTCTTTAACCTGAAACACACCACACACTTAATTTGTGTATAATGGACATTGGTATTTACTGTAACACCCTAAACTTGAGTCTTCAAAATTATAGTATCAGTCTTGGAAGCCTCGCTTGAGCGAGAGATTCTTGCCTGAGCGAGAAATGATCACCTGGGAGTGTGAAATCCTGGGCTATACTGGAGGATTCTCGCCTGAGAGAGAGTTGTCTCGCCTGGGCGAGAAATGGCAATTTTGGGCTGTTGACACCGTGAGATTTTGTTTTTTTTAAAACAGTGTAATCGATTACACAATCCTAGTAATCGATTACATGATGATAAACTGATCAGACTTGTGTATTTTACATGATGTAATCGATTACACTATACTCGTAATCGATTACAACATATTAAAAGCATCAGATATGTGCATTTTTCACATTGTAATCGATTACAACATGTTTGGTAATCGATTACATCAAGTTGTTGAGTTTGTATTTTAAATTTTTAACTGATGTAATCGATTACACCATATGGTAATCGATTACACTCATCACTGTGAGATTCTCGCCTGAGCAAGAATCCCTCGCTTGGGCGAGAGCGTCAGAGCTATAAAAGTGAAAAAAGGGATCTAGAAACCCTAATCTTCACTTTCTTTTCTCCCTTTTCACTCCTAGCGGCGACTCCCCATGGATTTCGACTCTTCCCTCCACTAAACCTCAAAAACACATTAAAACATCTTCCTCTTGCTTCTTAATGGAACCTTGGAGTGCTTTGGAGATAAAAAAGCAACAATGGAGGTTGAAGGAGATGGAAGGAGATGGAGCTCTTTTGCTGAATAATGGAGCTTATGCAACCTAAGGTGAGGGAGAAGACCATTGTGGTCTTAGAGTAATTCATTAGAGTCATCATTCTCCGATTTCCCTCAAGAATCGGAGCACATCAACGGATAGAAACTCTTTTTGGTGTATATGGCCCATGTGAGAGTCTTTATTTCACATGAGGATGTATTAGCCATAAAAGTGGGGATATATGTGCGGGAAAACCGTTTATTTAAATAAAACGCTATATGTTCATTTATGGTAATACACCGTCATGAAAGATGGTTCTAACGTTAATGTGTTATATGGTGAAGAATATGTTGTGTGTGGTTTATTTATGATAATGTTGTGTTATGGATGGTTGATTTGTTATAAACATATATGGGTGTGTTTGTATCAATGTTTGTGTGATAAGTTGTTGATTTGTTGATTTGTGGGTATATTTGTAATAATGATTTTGTGGGGAATGGCTTGTTGGTGATAAATGGACATAATTATATTATGTGATGATGATGTTGTGAGTGGTTTTTATTGTGGTAGGATATGAGATACATTGTGTTTATGACATTGAGGTGGTGTCTTGTGTGTTGAGGAAGTTGCAATGTTAGAATAATGTAGTGGAAATATTATATTGTGATTGATGTTGTTGTATGGATTTTGACATGCCTTCGTGGTATGGATTTTAACCTGCCTTCGTGATATGGATTTTGACATGCCTTCTTGGTATAGATTTTGACCTGCCTTCGTGGTATGGATTTTGACCTGCCTTCGTGGTATGGATTTTGACCTGCCTTCGTGGTATGGATTTTGACCTGCCTTCGTGGTATGGATTTTGACCTGCCTTCGTGGTATGGATTTTGACCTGCCTTCGTGGTATGGATTTTGACCTGCCTTCGTGGTATGGATGTGACCTGCTTTTGTGGTATGGATTTGATTGGCCCTTTGTGGTATTGGGTTGTCGTAGGAGTATTGTATTGTTTTGGAAGTGTTGTATTGCTTTGACATTAGTGTACCACCTTCAGGTATGGGAGTATCATTGGGTATTTGTGAGTAACTATGGTAATAGGAATATTGATGAAGATGAAATTGGATAAACTGTGTAAGTAAATTGTAAAGGTTGTTAATTGAAGAAGTAAATATCCTATTGTTTGTTGTACTGATGTGTTGAATTGTCTAAGTGAAATGTAATGATTATACCGATTGAATATGTGAACTTTATGTGGTTTAAGGTATTGACTGGTACATAAATGGTATATGTTCACTATGATTGATTTTAGATGATTGTATAGGTTGTTATACTTTAATGATATTACTCCATGTAATTCCACGCTACGGTCGCCGTAGTTGGTTCTTACTCCCTCTGCTTTCCTTGTCTATGTGTTATATGTGAGTTCAGGATGTTGCTGTTGCGTCGTGGATGTTTGCTGATGGGAGTGTAGACTGGAGTAGTCTTTTTTGTATTCCGAAATTGTATTTGTATAATGTATGTAATATGAGAAATATGTTGAAGTAACTACGTTGTATAAATGATCTCTTTCGAAAGATGCAATAAGAATTGTATGATTACCTTTATTAGTGTTGTAATTGAAACAAATGATAATTGTATGAATTATGGATTAAAATAGAATGTGATGCAATGTTTTTGATGAAAATGTATTATTGATTATTTCCGCATTTTGAATTGGGAAACTTAACTAATATTTACATTTAATAAAGTTTTAAAATTTTGGGTTATAAAATCGGGTCGTTACATTTACTGGTTTAGTATAAATTTGGCTTAGTTGCATTCTAATGTAATGACTTTTTTCTTACTATATATAATTCCAAATGGTAAAAGAATATGTGCAAGTTTAGTATATTTACCATAAGCTTGGATGCAAATCTTCCATTATAATCTCTTGAAGAGGGAACCCCTTCCATTACTCCAGGAACTGGGTTGTAAGCATCACTGCAAATTACTACCTATTAATTTGTTAACCGAAATGCAAAAACTAAACCTTCTAAAAAAATTCTCTAGAGATTGTTAGCAAAGCTTTTCATGGAAAATTTTTATGAATGATAGTATGCGGTAAAGGTATATGGTTCACTTGGATACATGGTTCGCTACCTTTTATGACAAATCTGATATGTGGTCAGCAAGTGAATTTGATATACAATATGTCGGGTGAATGAGAGAATTATTTAACTATGACTACAACCAGATATAAGGACAATAAGTTTTGAGGGAAAAGGTAATGATCCAAAGACTCTTGGTAATATGTCACCACATGTTACCACATACTAATTCTAAGCAATAAATTAAGCACAATAAGTACAATAAGTTTCACTATAAGCACAATACTAATTCTAAGGCTAATAAGAGTCTTTGTTACCACATGTTGTCATTTGTGAATTGAGAGAGTAATGATATGCATACCTGCTCCAACAGCGAGCACTGGAGCAGTTAAATATTTTTTTCAAAGTACTGGCAGAAACACCAAGAGATTAGCCTAGAGCAAAGGCTTCTGATACTCCTAACATGTTTACAGCCATTGCCAAATTATTGCAGATTTTGCTACCTAATAAAAAACCCAAGGCCAAATATTAAGTATACAGTGTCAATAACTCCATCCTAAATAGAAGTATGTAACTTACAGAATCACTTCCTGGTCCTCCACAATATTTTGCACTTTTACCCATTGAAAAGAATATTGATTTTGCAGCTACAAATGCTTCCTCAGAGCCACCAACCTAGAAGTTTCATATGCTGTTCATTATTCAAATTTTGTCACAAAACCCAGAACTTTGCTGCAACGTTCCCTTGCGTGGCCGACAACATTACAACTTTTGTGAATGAACTGATTAGACTTTTCATGCATTGTAAATAAAGTTATGCAAAGATTATTATCAAATTTACTATCAATCTGAGAACCAATGTACAACCTATTTTTGTTGTCGAAATATTTCTGAAGCATCAATTTGGTATTCAAATTATAAATTTGTCATCAAAACAGTCCAAAGGTTATTATAAGTGCTACTCATCCCTACACAACACCTAAAAAAGATATATAACATTACAATTAGAATACTGATATGTGTACATCAGCAAGCACATTGGCATAACATTCACAAAATAAGAATGTGAATGTGTAAGAAAAAGACACAAGTGAAATCAAATAAAATCTACAAACACACTAGCAAATGCAAACATATATACTATTGCATGATAGATTCATTATAAAGCTTCTAGAGGGAAACCTGTTGCTTTACAGAAATTTGAAGCTTCTAATTCTCTAAAAGTAGATGTCTCAGAGGAATCTGTGCAAAAGTCTAAGTTGGGAGCATTGAAGCAGAGTCCTGCAACCAGAATTCATGTAAAATCTAATGAACAAGTGCTAAGAAAGTCACTCATTGTGCCTGACATTGTACCTCGAGACACTCCTGATGGTAAGGACTTCGAAAAATGTGGAAAAGAGACCATCACCTTTTTAAAGACTAGGCCTGAAATGCTACTTAAACCAGCTCATGCACGGAGAGCATCCACTGGAAGATTTGATGTCGATAAGTTTTCAGTAGATGCTTAACCTTACTAATAGCATTGATCCTAAAATCACAATGCAACACTATCCACAACCAATACGTTTTCAACATATTTAGGATTAATGTCAATTTAATCTTAACATCAATCTAACATTTAGGATTAATGTCAATTTAATCTTAACATCAATCTAACATTTAGGATTAGAAAAAGTGAAAAAATTAGGGATTTCAACATATTTGGGGAAAACAATAAAAGATTTAGAAAATTGAAATTAGAGATTTAGAATTAAGGATTATAGTATAAGAATCATCTAATTTAGAGATTTTTATTCAAAATTGAAGAGAATCAAATCTAAGAAGAAGCTTTGACTTGGTTAGTGAAGTTTCCAATATCTTTGAAGAAGGTTTTCTTCCATGATAACACAACAAATTCAAGCTTTATTACCTGATTGAATGAGAGAAAATGTTTCAAGGAGTGAAAAAATTGCTTGAATGGAAGAGATGGTTAAGAGAGTGGGTGAGAGAGAAACCATGAGAGTGAAAGAGAAACAATGAGAGTGAGTGAGACATAAATATAAGAAGAAGATATAAGGTTGATTTTGATGAGTATCACCATAGTGGAGGTTGAAAACCTCCATAGATTAAATAAAAACATCCACTATTTACCTAATTAATTACTCAAATCACCTCATTTGATTTATTTGTGGAGGTTTGAATAACCTCCACAAGAAAACCTCCACTAAATACAAAGTTTGTTGTAGTGAATATTGATACCTAAAACAAGAATCATAATGTTAATATTGATATTTCATAATATAAAACATTAAATTTTAATAATGATATTGTTAATAATATAAAATATGAAATAAAGTAAATAATAACAATACTAATAGAAAATGAATGGTTGTGTAGTGTGTAAACCATTAACCATATTTATGCTTATGCTAAATTTAAAAAAAAAACGTTAATCCTTTCCATGTTTTTGGAAAATAATTAAATAAGAAAATAAAAATGGAAATCGTGGATGAGGTCCACTTATCTCTCTATCACTATAAGATCATCTGAAACCATGATCAAGCTCCCTCAACATAAACTTAATTACCAACAGCATTGTCCATCAAAATATATATAGATCAAACTTAAATTTGTTGAGTATACAATAACATCCACATTTGTTATAAACCATAGCAGCTTCTTGAGCAGTGTCATAAGTACCAAGCCACACTCTTCTTCTTCTCCAAGGATCTCTTATCTCTTCACCCCATCCACGAAGCTTCTCATTCTTCATCATCTTTATATTCTCATCAATCACATTAACATCATCATCAACAACAATGTGTATTTGTATAAAAATATATGAGGGTAAGTGTTGTACAAATATTGGGCTTACACACTAGCTAGCATATAAAACTAGTAAGGTTTTATTTAATAAATAAATTAAAAAAACTAAATCCCATATAACGAGAAAAGTTTTATTTGTATTTAATTCAAATCAAATTTGGATAATGTTCCATTCCTGAATTTGAGACCTTGCTAAACAATGAGACCGACTTTGTTCATTAGTTAATAAGGATTTTGATGATTGCTTACTTCTACCCGTTGATATGTTTCGACAAACAATTGAAATTCAATATTTTGATCTATATCTGCAATTTTTGAAAACTTATAAAGTTCTTTTGTTAAGCCCCGATCAGCAAGGAGGCTAGAGGAAGGAAACTGCTCAAGTGAGCTTGAAGCAAAGAAGCAAAACAAGGGCAGTGGGTTTAGTTTGAGCACAAGTTGTCTATGCCACTTCTATGTGCCACCAATTAGAAACTCACATTTATGTTTTCTTAACTTTTGGTTAGTTATTATGGTGCAACTTTAATTCACGTGTCAATTTGTTATTGGTGACACTTAGAAGTGATATAGACAACTTGTTCTCCATTAGTTTGTGGATTAAAAATTTCGAGATATGTTATTCTCAATCTTTATCCAATTAGGAATGCCTTTATCAAAACATATTTTATTGGAAATTGATGTAATTTTTAGTATAATGGAGTGTATTGTCTCATGGTAGGAGGAAAAGGATCACTAATACTAAAAAAAAATTTATCTCAAAATCAATCACGTTGCATCAAATAATATAAAAAAAGTTAATTTCTATTTATTTTTTATTTTTTCCATTAGGAAACAATTTTTAATTAGATTTAGACACAATTGGGACACCAGAGGAATTAAACATTTAACATCACTCAACCAATAAATATATTAGAATATGTATTTTTTCATCCAACAAATATCCATTAACAATGATAAATGAGTAAAAATAATGAGTAAAAATAATGAGAAAAATATGTATGCAATGATGGTATAAGAAAATTTTAAATTGTCATTGTATTACTCACATTCATTTTTTATGATTATTGATTTTTAAATAAAGGTAATCCAATTTTCATTCTTACTTGAGTTAGACTTCCTAAACATCTCCTCTTGTCTTTCAACATATGACTCCACCTTGTCGGCAATATGTAAAATATATAAGTGTGTTAGCTCAAATTCGATTCTTGATAACTTAGGTTCAACGATCTTCTAATCACATTTGGACATAAAGAAAGTTTTATATGTTTTAACCGCTAAAAAACATAGTGGTGACTCTAAATCTTTTGAGAGATATGAAAATGAAATTCAACTTTTCCTAAGTGGTAGAACTAATTTCCAGCCAAAAAAATTGGGGCGTGGCAATTATTTAATTAGGGAGGCCAGTACTAAGATAAATATGTGTTAATATTAGTTATTTTGTATCAAAATAAATCATAATATCACAACTTCACCATTCACAATATTATTAATTAATAAAATTTATTAGTTTGATTATTCATTTTTCTCCTACTATACCTTGAATGGTATGATTTTAGCAGTGTTGATAAGCAAACAAAAATGTAATGATAGAGTGGAAGGAGGCATACTAGTATAACCTAAGGGTGGTTACAATAGAAGTGGATTGTTCCATGCATAAATTATATTTACAAGCAAGATTGATAGTTTGACTATTGGAAACATCACATTGAAAAGGCTTTATCTAATTACCACTACAAGTTGAGAATATGATAGAATAGAAGTGATGAGAAGTGTTATATATGCATGCATGTACCATTTAAGGGTAGTAAGTGTGCATTTAGGAGTGTCTCCACCTTCAAGTTGCTTCAATGATTTGTCTCCACAAACCACACTTACATCAATCTTCCATGACTTCCAACCACTCAACTCAACACCACTTTTTGTTCTAATATTCACAACTGGAATAACCTCTTTTCCTCCCACTTTCTTCCCCAACCTCTCATTCAATGCTACATCCTTTATCTTAGTACCTTCATCTCCTTCTCCTTCACCTCAAAACCTTATATAATTATCACAAATCTTTTATTACTTTGTAACTTATTCAACACAATATATACAAAGAATATTATATGAATATATACCTGGCACTGTTGTAGTCCCTAAATCAAGGTCACCATTTTCTGCTGTAACATCAACCTTAGTTTCATCAAACACCATCTGGCTTTTGTGTCACGTTTAATATTGTTAAAACGAAAAGAAGCAACATTGAACTCTGGTAATTTAGGGTCATAGACAATGTATATCATGCCAGCAGCTATGGCAGTTGCACAGATGAGGACAAAGATGATGATAAAGATGATGCAACAAAATATGCAGCAGCAACCACAACTACGCGACGGTGGGCCGGTTGGTTCTTTGAAGGGGGATTTGTAACCAGGTGGTTTTTGTAGGATTGGTTTTGTTGTTGGTGATGTCATTATAATTGTGTTATTACTTAATTCATACTTGTTTAAGGACTATTTATGTAAGAATTAAATGAGAGAGAAAAACTTGAGGAAATTTGTGTTTAGGAATATCAATGCAAAAATGTATTTATTTGATAAGATTGAGGATTGAAAATGAGAAACAATATGGGTTAATATGTGACACAATGGAAAAATAGAAGTTTTAGAAAATTATTAATGTTGGTGGGAAAAGGTGATGAGAAAATGATGATATAGTTTTGAGAGAATGTTGTTGTTGTTGAAAATGAAGAGGGACATTTGGTATTAAATGTAAAAGTATAAGAAGAGAAAAGTGATTGGTTGAGGGATAAGAGAAGAGAAGAGAAGAGAATGGACAAAAATGTTGAGAGAAATATAAAGAAAGAAAGATATAGAGAAATGAGAGATTTATGTGCAGCTGTTCATAATTCATATCACAATAACCCAACCCATTATTCATATCTATAAATAATAGGGAAAATTCTCTAAAGGAAAATAGGGAAACAGTGAAACTGTACTCAGTAATATTATATAATCAATAATAGGTGAAACTTGTTATTTAAAGTAAGATTATATCTTCACCCTTAAAATACAAAGTAAAAAAATACTTCCATCTCCACTGAATAGGAGTCTCAATAATATTACGTGCTCTTTCATATTTGGATTCATTTATTAATGCTGCTTAATATATCATATTAATCCATTAACTTTCCGAACATATCCTTTAAAATCCACGAGTAGCTGCTTCAGTCACGGCAATATCTTGCTTCTTTTGGTGCATTATAATATATATTTTGACTATCGGTGGCAAAATGGGTCAGCTCGGTCCGATCCTACTCGGCTCGCCTTTGGTCCGCCAAAATATGGGTTGTGTTAACCCGATCCTTATTGCAAAAAGGGTTCAAAATGTCAGCCCGACCCATATTTGGTAGGGCTGACCTGTTTTTCTTTTCAAAAACACATTTAAATTACACTGATATTCCATGAGTTTTAGTGAAATAACACAAATTATCATTCCATTTTCTACACTTACAAAAAAACCCTTAATTTATAAACATACATTAAATTGATCAATCATGTATGAGATGTGTACATTTTTAAAGAAAAAGTGATAAATGTAATTAAGTTAAACAAAATATGATATATGATATAAATTAAACACTGATATGTAAATGTATGGTAACATATATGATAAAAATTACATTGATAAGTAATTTACTCATAAATGTCTTATATATGAATAATAAATTGGTTGCACACGGTAAGTGTAAAATGTTCGGTTGAAAAACAATATTAAGTTGACTACATTATTGGAATCATATGTGACCTTAAAATGATAAAACAATATTAATATTGGCCTGCAGGGCTAGCTCGGCCCGGCCTGCCATGACCCGTCTAAAAAGTTGTCTTCCAAACCGGGTTGAATATGGGCTTTTGAGATAAAATCTTCAGTCCGGCCCCTAAAATGTCAACCAAAACAGACTAGCCCGTCGGGTCAAGCCAATATTGTCATCCCTAATTTTGACGGTAAGTGTGTTTGTGTAGCATCTTTTTCTTCTCCGTACCCCTTTACAAAGATTGAGTTGAGACCATTGATTATGCTCTTCAATTTTAAAAAATTAGCTTTTCCAAAAGATTGAGACTTAAGAGGTGCCAAATCCAATGCTGTCTTTTTATGGTTAATGGCCATAAACTCCAATTTTTTAATGCTTCACTCTTTTTTAATAATACAAAGTGTTTCAACTACATTGCTCTTCTTCTAGCTACTTCAACCTAAATGTATCATTACTAATTTTTTAAATACCTTTAACGTTCATAGTCAAAAAATGTAAAAATACTTATTATTTAATGAAAATAAATTTTCATCGCTCAAAGTTAATGTGAAGTACAATGTTAATTAGTATTTTAAAAGTGTTCTTACTTTAAATAAAGTTTATTTTGTAAAGAGAAAAAAAAATGAAATGATGCAATTTGCTGTTTCGTGCAAGAGTACCAACCAGACGAAATTGAGGGTGAGGTAGTGGTGACTAATAAAAAGGCATATAGTTCCATATGGCTAAAAGAGAGCAAATTTATCTATTTTACACCAAATGGATTTAGATTTTGCAACATCTTCTATCCCTCTCTTAAGTATGGTGCCAAAAATTAACAGCTAGGACTAATATCTAGATATTGGTATATTGGTATGAGGCTCTGCTAAAGCCTAGAAAGACTAAAAGGTTAAGAGTTTGATTCATGAGAACGACAATTGTTGGAATATGCAATCATATATATAAAAAAGATTAGTTCCTTATCCAAGAAGTGATGAAACGTATTTGATAGTACCACAAAATATTAATAATGGAGTTGAGAGAAAGAATATTCACAATAGGATAAAAAAGAAAGATGAATGTCCTAATTTAGCACAAAAAAAAGGACAAATAAACTTGTTTTACTTTAGTATTGTAGCCTTTAGACCTTTTTTGAATACGTCATTCCCATGCATGCTTATGTAAAATCTAGTTTAAATCCACACATTTATATATATATATATATATATATATATATTCCCAAAGTATGAATATAAAGTTGTCTCAAATACTATACATAGTCATTTTCAATAAGCTCTAGATGTGCATATATTTTTAAAAGAAAACTCCAAAAAAAGAAACTATTGGAAAAAATCCATGGCTTCCCTCTGTTTTTTGATTAGATGAGTTTTTTCTTCTTTCTCACTATGCTCTATATCATGGATGAAGAGCCAAAGGCACATCACTTATGGACTTCGCACTCTTTGATGAATCAACTTGCTAGGCTTGTAAAGTAGAAGCTTTCTAATGAAGATATTAGTATAATTGGTCAAGCTATAGTTGCGCCAAGGAAAGCCCCTGACAAAGCCAAGTCAAGGCCATGGTCTTGCCAAACTCAACACTTGCCGTGCCAAGACGAAGCTCATGACCGTGCCAAATTTAGTTTCTAGTCTTGCCAAAGTTTAGCCATGACCAGCCAAGGTGTGCTCGTGGTCGTACCAAGTTTCAAGTCTAACCGATCCAAAGTGTGATTGTGATCATGCCAATTTTCAAGTCTGACCGAATTGGCGTGCTTGTGACCATGCCAAGTTTCAAGTATGACCGAGTTAGGGAATGGTCACGACTGTGCTAGAAAAAGGGTTGGTGCATCAGACGCTTGCACCATACGTGAAATTCGATCCAAACAAGATATGTGTTTTTTTATTTGCCCAAACAATCTGTCTCATATATACATCTACACCATATGTGGAATTTGATCCAAACAAGATATGTGATTTTTGTCATTTGGCCAAACAATCCAAGTTATCTTTTCATATTAGTAGTTTTAAAACAAAGCATGCTTTTGAATTTGTCCACCACTTGGTGTTCCCTCAATCCATGGACACATATATTTCTTGATTGTGATTGATGATTTTACTTGACATACTTGAATCTTTCTCATGAGCTATAAAGTTGAAACAAGAAGCCTTATCCACAAGTTTGTCAAACTTGTTTTAGTTCAGTATGGCATGCAAATAAAGATGATTAGGACCGATAATGGTATTGAGTTTGTGATACCCATGTTCTATGTTGAGCAAGACATCTTACACCAAGCTTCTTGTGTAGAAATTCCACAACAAAACTTTGTTGTGGTAAGAAAACATAGGCATATACTATATGTTATCAGATCCTTGTTGTTCCAATCATATCTTTCCAAACGTTTTTGGGGATAAGCTGACAATCATGCAGTCTACCTAATCAACAAATTGCCAACTCATATCCTTGATATGAAATGTCCCTTAGAGATTCTTCTTGGCACTAAACCTGACGAACATAACCTTAGAGTCTTTGGAAGTCTTTGATATGAATTTATTCTTACAAACAATAGAGTTAAGTTAGATCCTCGACCCAAAAAGTCCTTATTTGTTGGATACAAGAAAAGTACGTACCAAAAGCTTCATTATTTTTTACCTCAATACTAAAGAACTCTATATCTCTAGGATGTTGTGTTTTATGAACACACATTGAGACCCTGAACAATGAGAACTTAGGCAATCGTCCAAGTATGGATCTTCTCTCATTCATTCAATATGATGAATCATCCATCACTTTCAACCACAATCCACCCTCGTTACTCTTCAATCATCAACTCATACACAAAATCCATATAAGGAACTTAAGCACCCATTGCTTCCCCAATCCATATGAGAAGATCACAAAGAACCTCACAACCTTTCACTTAACTTAAGGATTTTCATTGCAACCTCTTAACTAGTTCTCCTACTATGAACGTCCGAAAATATACAAAATCATTTTTTAAATAAATAATTTCTCATAATATGGAAGAAAGTCGCATAAACGCTTCTCATCCTCAAATCATATTCGAATGGTCGCGCTATGTCACTTCTCTTCATTCGATTAATTCCTAAAACCAATAAATAATAAAAAAAAATCAAATTAATAATTAATAATGATTAACAATAAATTCTTTTTCTACCAAAAATTAATAAAAATATAAAAATTACCGATCATATCAAAGATGGAGGTAAGGTCTGTAACATCCCAAAAATTTGATTTCTTGAGTATTGTGGATATTAGGAAGTCTGGGAGCTATTGGGTGATTCTCGCTTGAGCGAGAATCAGCTCACCCAAGCGAGGGACTCAGAGTTGCTCTCAGGCATTTTCTGGAATTCTCGCCCGAGCGAAAGGGGACTCGCTTAAGCGAGAGAGAGGGTGTTGAGGCTGGACGAATCTCGCCTGGGCGAGATAACGTCGCCTGAGCGAGAGCATCAGTTCCTGAGTGATGCGAAGAGTCATGGGTTCTCGCCCAAGCGAGCCTATTTTCGCTTGAGCGAGAGTCCGAAATCCTAAAACCTAAAATAGAAGTCCCAACTGAGAATTGGGTTATTATTTTTGAAAGCCAAGGGAAGAGGAGCGCTTAGGATAATTGTTCACCCTTAGAGTCAAAGAAAAGACCGGAGAAGAGGTAAATCACTTAACTTAGCCTCCCTTATGGTTGAAAGTCATGATTTTTGGATTGGGTCTCTTCTCCATGATTGGGGATAAAACCCCATAAACCCTCTCTAGGCATTATGGTTCATTTTGTCTTGGAAAACCTTGTAAAACTCATAGTATAGGAGTTGTTTTCGAAATGGGTGTGTGGGAAGTTGTCTTCAAAACCGTAGAGTCATTTGAAATATTAGGGAAACCCTTTTGTTGAAAGTGAATAGATGATGTAAACTTGTTTTTCTTATGGATTGTGAGTATTGTTTAGTACTACTATTGTTTTGATATGCAAAATGATGTGTTGCGATTGTTGTTGTTGGGTTGAAAGACCCTAAGGTTGGAGGAGACGGCGGATGACGCAACTGAGCCACTTAGTGTAAAGCTTTAGCGAAATACTCAGGTGGGGGAGCAACATTAAACCTTGTGGTATTAGAATCGTGACATTGGAAACTCCAACGACACTTACTAGTTGGAGGATTCCAATTGGCTAACACGATTAAACGGGAAATCTCATGAGTTCCTATTTAACCGCATTAGTCTTACTGATGTGAATGGTATGTTTGACTATGATGAATATCTTGACCTACCTTCGTGGTATAGATATTTGACCTACCTTTGTGGTATGAATATCTTAACCTACCTTCATGGTATGAATATTTGACCTACTTTTGTGGTATGGATATCTTGACCAACTTTCGTGGTATGGATATTTGACCTGCCTTTGTGGTATGGATATCTTGACCTACTTCCATAAATTAAAACTTTGATTTTTTAGTGGTCCACAATAGGGTTTTGACCAATGTTTAAATAGTTTAATTATTATATTATTATAGATATAATAAAATAATAAAAGTATATGGAAGAAAGAAAGAAGAAATGAAAGATATAGTTGGAAGAAAGAAAGAAAGGTGAAACAATATCCTGATGTAAGTGATTCATTGCTTAGCAGAGCAACTTAACAGTTTCCTTTATAATAATAATAAAAAAAAAGAGAAGAAATTGAAAAAGCAAAACCATATTCTCTTTCTTCTCTGTCTCTTTGAGAAAGAATGAAGGATTTAAATTCGGATCTATTTGACCCGGGAAAAGAGTCCGATAATTATTGTGGGGTTTCTTCTTCTTCTTATGATTTTGGTTTCGCATTCAATGACAGTAATTTCTCAGATAGGATCCTTCGTATTGAGATAATAAGAAGTGCATTTCAATCAGATACATGCTCCACCATCGCCGATTGGGATACCCACCGTAAGCGTAGACGCGAAGATGCTATCAACAACGACAATAACGGTATTATTATTATTATTATTATTCAGGATATCAATGAGCAAATATTGAACGCCAATCAAACTGATCACTGAGTAATAATTATAATTATATAATAATGTCTTCATTATTCTTAACGCAGATGCAATGCTTGAAGAAATCCCTTCAGGT
This sequence comes from Lupinus albus, assembly GCA_009771035.1. Taxonomy (NCBI): domain Eukaryota; kingdom Viridiplantae; phylum Streptophyta; class Magnoliopsida; order Fabales; family Fabaceae; genus Lupinus; species Lupinus albus. Next base: position 73,645 of record CM020013.1, on the reverse strand, counting down.
ATTTTATCAATTATATAATAATGTCTTCATTTCTTTATCAATGTTTTACATTTTATGTTTGGATATAGGCGATGAAGCTGCAAATATCACTGAGTCAAATTGCAGAGTCAAAACATTGCATATCAGTTCTCCTATCTTGGCTGCTAAGAGTCCTTTCTTCTACAAGGTTCATGCTTCTTCTTTATTCCTTTCATTTCAACATACTCTCCTTTAATTATCTTTACTTTTTTCCAGCTTTTCTCCAATGGAATGAGGGAATCAGAACAGAGACATGTCTCCCTCAGAATTAATTCCTCTGGTATATATAAACATTTCTTCAATGTTTTTTACTTTTTACATTTCTTGCTTTTGAATTACAATTCCCTTCTTCTTTTGCATGCTACAGAGGAAGATGCTCTCATGGAGCTTTTGAATTTTATCTACAGTAATACCTTGGGCACTACTTCACCACCTGCAGTCTTGGATGTGTTGATGGCTGCTGACAAATTTGAAGTTGCTTCATGTATGCGACACTGTAGCCGGTTATTGCGGAATATGCCTATGACACCTGACTCTGCACTGCTTTACCTTGACCTTCCTTCTAGTGTCTTAATGGCTGATGCAGTTCAACCATTAACTGATGCAGCAAAGCAGTACCTTGCCACCCTATACAAAGATATAACCAAGTAGGTTTTATTTGACATCAGTTGCATGATCTTGACTTCACATGTAGTGAACCATTTTCGACTTTTTATTTTATAAAAAGGGTAACCTGATGCTATGAAGCTCCTCTCACTATGCACAGGGTCCGGTTTTTCTCTTATATTGCTAATGCAATTGAGACTAATACTTCCTCTTCCTCCTTCCTTGGGAGCTGGAAATACTGACATTTTAACTCAGTTTAATGGTGTATCCGCTATCTGTTGTGTTTATTTGGAAACTTTTCTTCTCCTTTGCTCGTGTGTTGGAGAGACTTTGAGGGGCTCGTGTTAGAAGAAATGACTCATATATACACATGTGTGTTTGCAGTGTCTGTCTCTCTCACTCTCTCTATATATATTATATATATATGTATGTATATATGGATGTCTGCTACCTTCGGTTAATCAAAACTCATGTTATAAACTTATTAAACAGGGTTCATTTTATATATTATGCATGCCATGGGAAAAAGTTGGTTGTTATTATTTTATCATCACCGATAACTGATAAATAAGCGCCAGAGTAGAAGTGTTCTATTGTGTATTATATACATCTTTACAATATAATATTGAAATGGTGTTGCAGGATGGGGCTGATTTCTTATTCCTTTGGAGAAAACACATGCTTTTCTCTAAATCTCAAATGTAGTTTTGCCATTTGAATGCTAATATGTTTCACATATGATCAGGTTCCAGGAAGAGGTTATGGGCTTGCCTCTTGCTGGAGTAGAAGCAATATTATCTAGTGATGATCTCCAGGTTGCGTCAGAGGATGCTGTATATGATTTTATATTGAAGTGGGCTCGCACCCAGTACCCAAATGTGGAAGAGAGGAGAGAAGTCCTGGGTACACGGCTTGCCCGTTTAATTCGCTTCCCTTACATGACCTGCCGAAAACTCAAGAAGGTCCTGACCTGTAACGACTTTGAGCATGAAGGTGCATCCAAGCTTGTACTTGAGGCTCTCTTTTTCAAGGCCGAAGCTCCACACCGCCAACGGATACTAGCTGCTGAGTCTGCTTCCTTGAACCGTATTTTTGTGGAGCGATCATACAAGTATCGGCCTGTTAAGGTGGTGGAATTTGAGCTTCCACGGCAACAGTGTGTGGTTTACTTAGATCTGAAGCGGGAGGAGTGCACCAATTTGTTCCCATCTGGGCGGGTTTATTCTCAGGCATTCCATTTAGGCGGACAAGGGTTTTTCCTATCGGCACATTGCAACATGGACCAGCAGAGTTCTTTCCATTGCTTTGGCCTGTTTTTGGGAATGCAGGAAAGGGGATCGGTTAGTTTTGCTATTGACTATGAGTTTGCTGCGAGGTCCAGGCCAACGGAGGAATTTGTTAGCAAGTACAAAGGCAATTACATATTCACGGGAGGAAAAGCGGTTGGATATAGAAACTTGTTTGCAATTCCATGGACTTCATTCATGGCTGAGGATAGCCTTTACTTTATTAACGGCATACTCCACCTTCGAGCTGAGCTAACCATCAAACACTGACCTGGATCTATATCTGTAAACTTTTTTTACTTTAGGTTGTAGGTTTGACCTTACTTTTTGTGGGCTGTTTTTCTCATTTTGTGGCACTGTGTTGTAACCTTAACGTAATATCAAGCCATGTGCACTGGGTAAAAGATGAAATGTTATATTGACTTGTCCTCTTTTATGTGCTTGTTGTGGCCAAAGGTAAAAGAGTTGGAGAATGGTTTCTGTACATCACTTATGTTTGACTAATGTGGTAGAGTGTAGGTGTGCAGAAAAAAGAAAACAATACTAATTATGATTAGTGTATTAGTGTGAAGAATATTATAAAGTGAGTTATAGAGTAGCAGCAGGAAGGAGAGGTTTCAATTCTAATCTGTCTTCTCATCAGATTAGTTGATAGGAACTACATTGTGGTTGTGATAAATCACCCCATAAAAAATAAAGTGCAGATATGATAAGCAATAGTCTGTGATTAAAGACACTTTAGTGGGAATCATATTTTATTTTATGAGAAAAGGATTAAAAATTTGGAATTTACTTTTAATTTTCTCCAGGACTAATTGAGCAAGCCTTTTTTTCCTGATATCATATGCCAATTAATATTGTTTTTAATCTAACTTACCTGAATTTTTAGAGTGGGTATTTTAGGCATAAAGTCTATGCAACTTTTCCATTTTTAAGATATAGATGTGTAAGATGCTTAATGTGCAATAAATCATTAACTTCATCACAAGGATTACATTCATCATATTCATTTTCTACTTTTCTTTTCTTGCTCCTCATTTCATCAATTTATTTCTTCATTTGATATTGAACATTTGCTAACACTTTCTTGCACTTTTCAACTTGTCTTTTTAAATAGGCCAAATGAGACTTAAACTCAATAATGTCACCCCTTTGACATGTTTCATACAATAAAGACACAAGCACAGTTCTTCCATTATCTACAACAATTTGTTTCCATTGTGCCCAAGCCAGATATGATTTCCCTCTATTATTACGTATTGAAGTATTTCCCTTCATGCTTCTTGTGATGTCGGCACTTCTACTTCAGTAGATGCCATCTATGGATAAAAGTTTTAAAATAATAAATACCACTCGTGGACGGGTTCAATAAGTGGTACCAAAACCGATGGTTTGACGGGACTTGGTGAACTCAAGAGGAAGTGGACCGTTAAGAGTGTGATACTCACACTTGATGGAGAGAATGTTGGTTATATCGAAGTATGAAGTCACACATTTGGTTTAAAATGTATTATCTCACTTACGACTCTTTACCTATCTCTTCTCTTGTCCACTAACAATAAGTAGTGCTACATACAATGTTTTTTTACCTTTAGATCAAAAGAACCCAGTGACCCACTATGGTCACTCACATGACATCGGGATGTAGTAGAAGAGAAAATGCAAGTCAGCTGTTATTTCAAAAGCAAAGGGTATTTTCACAAAGTTAATGTTTTAAATTGGGTTAGCAAGAAAGAAACATATGATTAATCACTAATAATGGGTATTGTCAGAAACTCTCTAACCTTTTTGCTTGTGCAAAAATGTTAATTAAATTAAAGAAGAAAAGTAATTAAAATTATGTAAGGGTCAAAAGCCATGAGAAGAATGAAATAAGTAGTAGTGTAGTTCTGACCCTTTGGAAGAGAAGAAAGAGTAAGCTTTTTGAGTGAGTCTGCCCTTCAACTTCTACAGCAAAAAGGGACTCCTCAATACTGATAAAGTTTGAGAGATTTTTATGGGAAGGGATAGAGAGAGATGAATGGGTTATGAGCTCTATCACACCTAATATTTCAAGGTTTTCTATAGGCTATAGCATCAAAACCACAAATCCACAATTATTCATTCTAAATGCATCTATAAATTATTCAGGACTAGACTACATACATAGTCTTTTACACATTAATTCATCATTAGTAAGCACAAGATTCTGACTCTCATCACTCCCCGGTTACCAGTTCCCATACAACACCAGGCTAGAACAAGAAATGTAAACTAAAATGATTCTGGGCCATTCTAAAGATTTTTCCGCCCTAATTGCCAAGCTAACTGATCAGCCGCTGCCATAGCACGAGATGCTGGACCAATGGAGCCTTCGTACCTGTGAAATGAGAGCATAAGCAGAGGAAAAGAGGGAGTAGAGTGCTAAGTGCATTTGTAGTCTATGACAAAAATGCTGAACTAGAAGTATATATGCTTACAAAGCAACCAAGATATAAGCCGTTGTTTGCATAACAATTGCACCTTCACCAGCAGGCTTTGATGTGTTTATGCACCTTGCACTAAACCAATTCTCATGAATTGATGTCACCAAGTCTGCCATCCAAAATTCCATTAATACAGTATGACAAGATAACTAGAATGCAACATAGGAGTGGATAAAGTTACATATAATACAGAAAGTGTAATGAGTCTGATGACATGCATTATTACCATTCTTAGATTAACATGCACCCCCTACACTCAATTTAGTATTCACAGATTAAGTTTGGTCTAGACTTATATTCTTTGTAACTTCAATCTAAATGTTGATAACCCATAATCAGATGAACTTGGGGTAGAAGATGTATTAGCTATTTGGTACGCTTAGACACACACACACAGATTTGCACACACACTTTGTTCTGTGGTTCCCCTAGATTAGTTACTTTCTAGTAGAAACTCCCAATAATTATGCGTTTGATTCACAGATTTCCAAGCAGTAAGTTAACCAAAAAAATAGATCGTATAGTTTCATTTGATTCAGATTCAGTCCTCGTGCATTGGTTCACACTTTTTATTAGGTAATATCAAAATGTCATGTAGTAGAGGGCATAGAGAAAGATGGGAAAAGCTAAGTTAAGCTTACATTGATTGGAGCCAATAATGAAGCTCTCTGTGTGGAGTTGATTGCGTTTGATGAAGTCCACAAAGTGATTCAATTCAATGGGATTGGCTTTTATTCCTTCTTGTTCAGCACTACCACCATTCAATAGCAAAATTGATAAATCCAATGCATATATGATGAATAATAATAATAATAGTTGATAGGTCTTACATGGTAGATAACAAGCGAGATGGTCCAGTGGGATCATGATTAATGAGAAAAGCAGCTTTCAAAGGGTGGCCTAGAAAATAGAAGGATGATAAGATAAATTGAAAAAAGAAGAATGATATATTATTATCTGAAATGCAAAATACCAGAATGACCAATGTTAGCAGAAGCCCACTTATCCCAAGTTTTATGCACAAAAGACCACTCCATTGGTCCTAAAAAACAAAAAGTAGTATAGTTAGGAGCATATATAATATAATGAATAAGTAAGAAGAGGTTGAAGGAAGATGGTGATGAGTGAAACATTTAAGCAAACAGGTGATAGGCATAAAGTAAAGAAGAATTGGTATATAAGGTAAATAGTTAGGAAGGATGGAAAGTACCAATATTCTTCTCTCTCTCTATGTCTTTATGACTTTACAAGACAGAAATAACAAATATAAGTAAGGTTTCTATCTTTTCCCACTTCTATCTCTCACCTATAAATATGTCAAACAAAATAACATTTTTTTATATTAACTGTAGAAATGCTTATTGTTCAATTCTAAAACTCCATAACATAAAAAGTAAATGAAAACTTAGCATCAATACAATACTTATTCATTTTAAATGTGGATCTATAGAAATATAAACTATTCATGATGTTTTTCTTCTTTATTCTTTCCAATGTCCCTTCTACTTGCCAATGCCTTAGAACCCTCCACTGCATAGTAGCATTTGATAAGTGAGTTTGAGGTACACAGGGTTTCATCATCATAAACCATCAACTTTAAATAAAAACTATAACAAATTTGCAAATCACCTATTATCATGAAATTTCAACTATCCAACTTATTCAAGTCTCCAACATATATGGATGGTGAGGGCAATCATCGACAAAAAAGAGTTTCTAAGTGTGAATAAAAAGCACAATGATTACATATCTCACTTCCTGTTAATTTTATATATCCGACTAATTAGAATGTTATAACATGAATAAAATAAAAATGATTTGTGTCACAATAAAACATTACGGTGGGAAGTAAGGAGAAAGAAAATCCAACAACCAATGAAATATTTTCCAAATTAATAACTTGATAATTCCAATTATCCACAATCCTCCCTCTAACCCGAGTCAACATTTATTTATGTCTCTCTTTCTTCATCTTCTTCAAAAATGTCATTTTCTCTTTCAATATCCATCTGAATTCAATTCATTATCCCCCTAACAAAAATCAAATCTTTATAATCAATGGCGATGACCCTTTTTACCCATTCCCCTGAATTTTCCACTCCCCCTAAAATTGTGCACAATTGTAAACTTCATCAAAACCCTAGTTTGAGAAAAGTTCAGAGCTTTAAACCCTTTAGTAATAGTAAGGCAATTGGGTCAAGTAAGGTTTTTAGTTGCAAATTGAAGGATTTTGGGGTTTTGGGTTTGGATCAGAATTTGAGATTGTATGGTCAATTCTCGGTTACGGTGAAGGAAGAGAGCAGAGAAGAGAAAGAGAGGCAGAATTACTATGTGAACATGGGTTATGCAATCCGTACTGTTAGGGAGGATTTTCCTCAATTGTTCTGCAGGGAGCCTAGATTTGATATTTACAGGTTTTGAGTTCACTCTTTGTTGTTCTCTTTTTATGGTTTTCTATGATGTCTGCTTAGCATAAAAAGGAAGTTGTGAAAATCATTTTAGTCTGTGATCATTTTATGATTTTGCATATTTAATGTTTAGTGCAGGAGGAGGTTGTGAACAATCATTGTTTATATTTTATAATTCATGTGATAAGAGGATAATGTCCATATAGCGTAAATGATAATGTTTTGTTGGATGAGTGAGCATTTAAGATAAGATTATGAATGAATTCATTAGAGAGAAGGATGAGACAACACTTGTTCTAGAAAAAAAATGATTGAATCTCGTGTTAAATAGGTTGGGCATGATGGGAGAGGACGGGTAGTTACAAGTCCTCGTTAAGGAGAGTAGATCAATTAAAGAGTATCTCAAACACTAGATGCAGAGGCAGACCAAGAAAACTGTATGTGAAACATAAAACTATTAAGAAGGTTTATGTAAATGATTTGTATATAGACATGATTTATAATAAGATATTATGACATCACTTGATCCATGTAATAGACTTCACCTTGTAGGAAAGGGATTGGTTGTTGTTGTTGCAAATAAATAATTTTGTCAAATGGTATGATTATGAATTATGTCCAGATTGATATTTTTTCCTTTTCAATTCTGCAATGGATTATTTTAGCTCAAGTGGGAATTGATGTTTTAAGAAGCCCTTTGTGGGTAGCAGATGTGAAGAACCAGAAACATTTTAGGGTGAAATTTGAAATACACACAGGATCACTAAGTTGTAGTGCCGCCTCCTTCTTGTGCTAATTAACTTTGCTCAAATGGGTTGCGTTCGTCTTTGTATGGTTTAGCATCCCTTATTTTAAAGGGTACAGCAGGGGCAAAAGACCTTTTTTGGGGCCTTTGTCTTTGTACAATTTTTTTTGATCAATCATTCATAAATATGTTAAACCCCAAATTCAAATCTCCTTCCCCCCCCCCCTCCAACACATGAAATAAAGTGTTTTCCCAGCACTCAGTAGTGACCATCAGAAGTTGCTTATGTGCTTTGATTTGTTATACTTAACTTTAGCATGACAACAATTGATTTGTTTGGATTAACTGTGAAAATTACATTATTTAAATAATTGCTTTTGTGCATAATCGATTATAATGTGTAACTTACATCTTTGATTTGTTATACTTAACTTTATTATGACAACAATAACTCTCTTACAGGGATGATATTGTATTCAAAGATCCTTTGAACACATTCATTGGCGTGGAGAATTACAAATCAATCTTCTGGGCACTACGATTTCAAGGAAGGATATTTTTCAAAGCTTTGTGGATTGACTTAACTAGTGTGTGGCAGCCTGCTGAGAATGTCGTTATGGTTCGCTGGACCATTCATGGAATTCCACGAGTTCCATGGGAGAGTCGCGGTAGGTTTGATGGAACTTCAGAGTATAAACTTGACAAGGAAGGGAAGATTTACGAACACCAGGTTGACAACATTGCAACGAACAAACCTCATAGGTTTAATGTGCTCAGTGTGGAAGAATTGGTTCAGTCTATTAGCTGCCCCTCAACTCCCAGACCAACTTATTTTGAAATATCAACATCTACAGAGAGAACTTGATGTTGCTCAAGTTCTTCAAACAGTTTTGGTGTAAATTAATATTAGGGTAAATATATTGAGCTACCTAGATATTTGGCTTCTTGCTTGGGCATATAGTTTCATTTCATGGTGCTCAAGTCTATTGGATTTGACACCTATATATTGGGTCTTTGTGGTGTGTTGTACTTGCTAGAGTTGGGAAACCATGTGTGTATATATATATATATATTATGTATAATGAGATTGCAAATTTTCTCTTCCTTTTTATGTATAGAATCATATAAGCAAATTTTGTATTGGTGTCATCAGACTCATACTAACTTAATGTATATAAAGGGGTTTGGGCAACATTGATTTCTTTTTTATCTTATATTACATTTTCTACAATAATAGAAAATCATTTTTTAATGATTAGTGGACCTTTATATTCACTTTCAACATTGTTTCTTTATTTTTGTTACATATAAGAGAGCAGACTCAAAATAGTATGAGGGGAACATTGTTTCTTGCACAATTCTATAACTTGGAGGATCATAAATTCTGCTTAAATGAAAAAAGATGAGGATCAAAATTACACTTTATAATTCTGGGTGTCACCTAGTAATGGCACATTGGACTACAATCATTACTATTTTGGACAGAAAGTAAACAGCATAACTATTTTTGCACATTGACATAAATTGAGGGATGAAAAATGGAGAGACTAAAATCACAGTAATTTTGCATTTCAGCCTTATATTAATTATATTTTTTGAAGACCAACCAGTATCATATCCTTATGAGGTCTAACTATATAAACCTTTTGAAAACATTTGTTTTGGTACAACAGCTACACATATATAAACAAACAGATACTTTTTGGTTGCCTAATGTCATTGTCTTGTTGGATTCCATGAAGAAAGAGAATGCACTCCCAACTACCAATGTGCATGAAATGATATTACCCTGATGTATATGTATATGTATATATATATTTATGGAAAGAAAGGGTTAGAGTCAAAATATATATAACCGTAATTAAGAAAAGAAAAGCTGGATGACAATAAGTGAATAATGAGATGAAACAGAATTATAGGAATATAATGTAAAAAAGGACAGCACATGGGATGATATCCACTCAAATATGTAGGTTCCTGTTTTGTCTCATAACATCATAATCTTCATTCATGTTTCTTCTTCCTTCTTTTCCCTATACCTGCTCCCTTCCTACGGGGTCCTTCAATCTCATTTGAGGGAACCACCGTCGTCTCTCTACTCATTCATCTTCATCTTTCTTAGCTTCTTTAATGAATGTAAACATATAATAACTTCGTTACCTATGTATGCCTCCTTTATATAATAATAATAATCTATCCTTATTAGAAGAATGAGTTGCTTTCCGTGTTTTTCCTCTAATAAGGATAAGAATAGCGATAGCTTCAAGAAGGAACAAGGGGGCCCTATACCACAAGAAAATATTATAACAAGAACACCAGGTATACCTCACCTCTATTATATATATACTTCATACTCTAGGTATATCACTCCTTCTCTGTAAAATTATTCAAGGTAAACAATTCAATATGATTTTATGTGGGTTTAGAATCTACTTCCCAGTTCAGGATGAATTATATCAATGAACTTGTGATTATATGAATGGATTAGTTTAAGATGAATCAACATTTAATTTGTAGCTTTTGATTCATCTTTCCAATGACTTAAAAGAAAATGTTATGGGGACAATGCAGTAGATATAAAGAAACCAAAAGAGGAACCAAACCAAGTTGATCCTTCAAATATTGAAGCACAAAATTTCACATTTCGTGAACTAGCAACTGCAACAAAGAATTTCCGGCAAGAATGCCTTATGGGTGAAGGTGGCTTTGGAAGAGTCTACAAAGGCGCAATTCCTGCTACCGGACAGGTTATATAGTCACACACCTCATACATAATATCATATTCTTTTTAGTGCATAAACATGAATTCTCAAGTTTGTGTTATTTACTTATTTAGGTGGTAGCTGTGAAGCAACTCGACCGAAATGGAATGCAAGGAGGTAGCAAGGAATTTCTTGTTGAGGTTTTGATGTTAAGTCTGTTGCACCATGAGAATCTTGTGAAACTTGTTGGTTATTGTGCTGATGGAGATCAACGTCTTTTGGTTTATGAGTTCTTGCCAGGGGGCTCTCTCGAACACTGTCTTTTTGGTAAGCTTATGAAAACAAGAGACTTGAAATTCTATTTTTGGTAAGCTTACACGTTGTGCTTTTGATGCAGAGAGTAGACAAGATGAAGCACCATTAGATTGGTATAGCAGAATGAAAGTAGCATCTAGTGCTGCAAAAGGACTATGGTACTTGCATGACAAGGCTAATCCACCAGTTATATACAGGGACTTGAAATCTTCAAACATCTTACTTGATAATGAATTTAATGCAAAATTATCAGATTATGGATTAGCCAAACTTGCTGGTAAAGATAAGATGAATATTGTACCTACAAGAGTTATGGGTACCTATGGTTACAGTGCTCCTGAGTATGTGAGAACAGGTAACCTCACCTTGAAATCAGATGTCTATAGTTTTGGAGTTGTCTTGCTAGAGCTTATAACTGGAAGAAAAGCTGTTGACACCACAAGACCAAATGATGAGCAAAATCTGGTTTCATGGGTAAATTATTCATTCTTTTCTTTAACTTAAGCCACATTATTATTATTATTATTATTATTATTGTTATTTGTTTGTTGATTTTTTACATTTGCTATTATCACTGAGCAGGCACAACCTATATTCAGGGACCCAAAAAGATATGGAGATATAGCAGATCCACTTCTGAATAAAAATTACCCAGACAAGGATCTTAATCAAGTTGTTGCAATAGCAGCAATGTGCTTACAAGAAGAATCAGCAGCAAGACCTTTGATGAGTGATGTTGTAACTGCTCTAAGCTTTCTTTCAACTTCTCCTCCAGAAAACAATGTTGTTCATGCTCCTGAAATTCCTCTTGATAGTAAAAATGAAAGCGAAGAAGAAGAAGAAGAAGAAGAAGAAGAATCTGTTAAGAGCAACAGCGATGGTTCTACTTCTGATGAAGAAGATGGTTCTTATCACAACAAGGATAAAAGTAGTGATGATGAAACTGCTAAAGAAAAGGTTTCAGCTAGTGCAAAATACCAAGAAAGTGATGCGTCAGATGGTGAAGATGATTATTATCAGAATGAAGACCAACGTGATTATAGTCCTCAAGACACAAAGGATGAGTATTACTCGAAACCAAGCCGAAAATGCAGCACAAAATCAAAGAATGCAATAAATTCTTCTGGCCGCAAAAACAGCACAAGATCAAAGAATGCAACAAATTCTTCTGGCCGCAGAAGAAGCAGCGTTAGTAGTTCAGATTCAGAAGATGGAATAAGCAAGCCAACAAGCCACAAAAGCAGTATAAAATCATCAAATGGTGTTGCAAATGGTAATATAAGCAAGAAGAGCAGCACAAAAACTTGTTTGAGTGAAAACAAGAGTAAAAAATCTGTGAGAGTTTTAAGCCACAAGACAAGTAGTGGCAGTGAAGAGTCACATGATGATGGAGATGCGGTTTTCGACCGTAGTGAAAGTAGGCCTTCACAAGGGAACATGTCTTCTGGCCTTTTCAGCATTGATCAAAGTGTTCACTCAGATTATCATTACAGCATGGATAGAAGGTCCGAGGAGGGGAGCAACCATACAAGTAGCAGTGGATCAGATCAGGAATAAGGTGATCAACATCATCATCATCATCATCATCATTCACCATGCATGCAAAATCCTAAACACCAATCTCAACTTCGCATGATGCACAATTTAGTCCATAAACTATAAATACTGCATGTGTAAAAAGGACACTGAATTCTGGTTCCACTGCCAAATAGTCATTTACAATCTAAAACATAAAATTATTATCACAACTTATGATGATGAACATTGAAGTAAGCTCTTTGGCATGGATATTTTTATGTCAAAGTCTATTCCTGGTTGTTTATAATTACAACACATCAGTTTCGTTGAGCAAGGCAATTAACTATATATATATCTGGTATCTTCTATACTAAAACTTGAAAGCAAGGCTTCAAATGTATTTATGTATCTACCTTCAGTTTAACAACAAGAATGAAAAGATAACCATAAATTTCCACAGTGGATTGTTGGAATTACTGGAAGATTGATCCTCATCTGTATATTATAAACTGTAATGCCAATTCTAATGTTATCATTATTTGTCACAACTTACATACATGTATGTTGAGGAACCAAATATATCAATATATAAATATTTTGATACGTAAGGTGCTATACCCTATAAATGTATATAAAAGCAACTACAATCCAAAATTAATCTAGTTTTGGGACTTGATAATAGGAAATTTAATTTCTTATTTTCCATTGCTTTCATCCTTCTTTTCTGGTTTCTCTAGTACAAATCCTATTTTCATAAGTAAAATGCGTAATTACAATTGTGCAATAGCACAGGAGCAGTATGAAACTAAACATTCACACATGTAATTACTTTTCTCTTGAATCCTGAGGTAGGATTTCAACTTCTTACAAGCCAAATTGACCATATCGTGGATAGGCATATGATGCGTCAGAACTTCCTATACTTGTTGTTAATTGATAGGCTTATGTGCATTACGAAATGTCATCATGTATCTTGAGGAGAGCAATGTCAAAGCTAAACCAATTATATATCATCTACCAAAGGTGATATGTGAACTTGTTTGATGAGAACAAATGTTGAGAAGTTTATAGTTTCTCGTTGCAAAACCTGCAAGTAGTTTCTCCTTGTAGTTGTTCAAATCTTTTCCTAAGCAAAACATCTATAGTTGGAATTCTCTAGGTGTCCACTCAAAAAGTTGTGTCCTTCAAGGGTGATTTAGAAGCCCACATTTTCAAACTCTCTTGGGCTTCTTCAGGTTAAGGACCACTCCCACACTCCAATCGACCAACTTCCTAGGTCACCTATGTTTCCATTCCTACTCAAGGTTAAGTTATAAGGCCTGTTATATTTGACCTCAAATTTTTTCATGATCTAACCACTTATCTTACTAAAATATACTATAGGTGACTGAATAATATCATTTTTATTTGTGGTGCTAGCATAAAATACAATAACATTCCACTTAATAGAAAAATTATTAAATTAAACTATTTAATTTAATCCATAACATTTTTTCGCCCAACAAAAATAAAACACTCGTTAGTGTGTGACCCCGTAGGTTCATTACTAAACCAATAGTAAATTAACTCATTAATTTACTAATCAAGGTTGACGTGTAGCAACACTCCTTAACGACCGAATAGAAATGAAGTAACATCTTTTACGTTTAGAACCATTAGAAAATTAATATAATATTTCCTTTCATCTTTACAGTTCTATGTTAACTATATAATATGATATGTTTGTAAAATTCTAATAAGTTAACGTATGGGTGGCAAAATTATTCACAATCCATCCAAATCCATCCAAGTTAAATCCATCCAAATTCATCCATTAGAGCTAATGGATTTAAATGGATATAATCCAATTGATATTGTTGATAATGGATGGATCCATCCATTTTATCCAATGGATATCCATGGATATATCCATTTGGAAGGATACCCGATCCATCCAAAAAATAAAAACATTTTTTTCCTCAAAACACATGTGCAAAATCATTTTTAATAAAATGATTCCTTCAAAAGTGCATTACCCTTTCTAATAAAAACATTTCTTTAGCAAAAGTTTGCTTTCTTCATTTATGAAGGTTTTTTTTCCAATATCTTAATTCCTTCTCATCTCCATTGAAGTTTTCGTTTTCCCCAATAGTTTATTTTAATTTTGATATTCCTTCAAGATTGATTGATATATCTTTTGATCCCTTATATATATATTAGAATATTGTTTGATGAGATTATGCTTTAATTTTATGAATTTGTCATTGCTAGAAGTTTATTGGTCATTTTGCTTTGGGTATAAAATCATTTTTTTACTTAACCTTCACATAGTTGCATTGAGTGTTTAACATTTCTTGCCAATTTTATTTCTCTTATACTTCCTTCAATTGGATATTTCAACTTTCTATCAATAAGGTAATTTAACTTTGGTAAATATAATTTATGTATGTAACCAACAACAAAAAACATGAAGAGTGAGAGAAATAGCAAAAAGAATATATGAATTTCATGATATATGTCAAATTTTTCTAACAACAATAACTTGAAACTCAATTAAAGGTTTTAAGACTGGAAGTTTAAGTTTAACTACGTGATTTACCATTAAAAGCTTTAAAGTTAATTTTTTAAATTTATTACCCTTTTAAGTTTTGGATAAAAAATTCAAAAGTTCACCTTTTTAGAAGTGTTTTAAATAAAACACTTTTTAAAAATGTTTTTTTTTTATAAAAGAAAACACTTTGTAATAATGTGAAGACATGGATTGGATTGGATATTCATCCATCCAAATCCATGAAAATGGAGTCATGGATGAATTGGTTGGATTATAATCCATTGGATATGGATAAATTAAATAACTTAAAATATGATTTAAATGGATTGATAGATGACTTTTCATCCATCCATTTTCATCCAAATCCAAAACCATCTAAATCCATCCATTTGCTACCCTTAAGTTAACGCATAATAAATGACTTAAGAAACTCATTTTTTTCATTCATTCAATTCCTTTTGGCCAATATCTTTATTTCTAGAGAGCTCAAACTCGTTATCATGAGTTATCTTTCTTGATTAATCATTAATCCTACAAGAATTTGATTATACTCAATAATCATTCAACTAACATCAAAGGACATTATATGCCCGATATCGAAATATAACACATAACTTGTTAATTACTATGATAATCTCAAGTCTAAGGAAAATATATATTTCTTCATAAGAATTTCCTATGAGATCTATTAATTTTTATCTAATAAACACTACTACACATATATTAATGTATTTGGATTTATAATGTCCTAAGCTTAATAATCCTATGATCAAGAACAATTTATATTTAAATTATAAAAAAAATTTATTTCTCATTATTATAATAATAACTCTCTAATTTTAATCAAGGACCTTTCATATTAATTATTTCAGCAAACAATGAATATGATAACAAGATAATAATAAATACAACTTTATTATTATAAACATGATAGATTGATTCTTGGGCATACCTTATATCCTAACATGTATGTAACTTGCAAAACAAGCTAGAAAGACTCGATTGTGATCCCTAAAAATACCCCTACTAGAAGGCACTGCCTAAGCAAATCCCTTTTGACTCCCTTTGAAAAGATAAGGATGTCATCATCATATAACACATGGCTAGGAGTTTGAATATTATTAGGACCTATAATAGTACTAAGCTTTTTATCTGCCACTAGCTTTAAAATTCCTCGATAGAGGATCCCCTTGTCTAACACCTCTACTATACTAAAAGAAGCCAACACGGATGCCATTTACCAAGATTAAGACCAAAAGCATCCAGAATTCCAGAGTGTCTAAAAGAAAATCCCAGTCCATTGTGTCAAAAGTTGAACCCAACATACACATCCTTGATTGCCCAACTATAGGTAATTTGAATACCTTTCTTCTCTAGAATTTTCCACAATATCTCTCCATAAACCTTATCATATGTCTTATCCAAATCAATAAAGACCATGTGCAAGTAATTTTGGTTCCTTTGGTATTTCTCTATCAAGCGTATTGTCAAGTGTATAATCTGCATGGTCCATATTCCCATATGAAACCAAATTTATTTTCATTGATACTTATTGTTTGTCTCAACCTCTACTCATTTATCCTTTGCTATAGCTTCATATAATGGCTCATGATTACAATCTCCCTATAGTTTGCACAATTTTATGTCACTCATGTTTTTATAAATATGAATAAGTATAATGTCTAACATCTTCTTAGACTTCATGATTTCGTTACAAAAATTTGTGAGCCAACTAATGTCCATGTAAAATATTGATCATCCTCTTTCATGTTTATTATATCATAAAGTAAGAAATCATGTCAAACACTAAATACCATGTGAAAATAGTTATTCCACCTTTCTTTAACATATGTGTCATTTACCAAGACTTTTTCATCATTGTCACTCATCATGCACTCTATCATTAGCTTATATTTTTGGTCTATTTCTTAGCTACTTTACATTTTGACCTATTGTTTAGCCACTTTATATTTCTGTCAACTTTCAGCATTTTTACATAACTATCATTCTTTAATTTAACTTTGTCTTTCACCTCTCAAAACCCTTCCACCAAAATCCTTTCATTGAAGCTCATTTGTTCCCCTCCTTTTAATTTTCACCATTCAATTCTTATAACTCTATATTGTCCTTATCTTCACTCCACTCTTCCATAACCAAAACTCTATGTTATATTGCTAAACTTTCTCCATGTATATCTTTCCGGTCCAGATAAAACTTTCTATCTGATTACCTTATAGGAAATAAATCAGTTTGAGAATGTGCAACCTCACTCTTATATGTGATAAGAAATTCATCTATTTCCTAAAACATGTGTTGGCTATTATAAAAAATTGAGGAGAAACTACCATAAATTATTATTTCCTTGAATTAAGGGCCATGATAGTGGTGAGGTTCATGGGGTGAATGTACTCAACAAAACTCTTGGGATTCATTTGCAAGTTGAGTGTAGGAAAGGAAAGAAATGAATAGGATTGAGAGTTATGAGATACATTTTTTGTGAGATTATTTTGAAACATTCTCTTTCTTCCCTTACAAAACTCAACTCAAAAGCAGAACGTAGGATTTGTTAGACTTTAATTCTTCTAGCCCTCTCAAATGGGTACCAAAATGCATAAAGGTCTATGTGGGCACAAGTTTGAGGTTGCTATGTAGAATCCAATATTTAAAAGAGAATTAGGCTTTATTTTGTGGAAAAACACTAAATTATAAGCATAATAAGCAGCGTTATGATAGATTAAAAGTAACTAAATTTACAAACTGGATTCGAGAATAGCAATCCCATCGGATGCAAAATTGGAACCAACTAGGAGCTTCTCTCCGACTAGTAGAGGGCTCAAATATGGTAATTATGTGAAACCACTTGGTCTGTGTATGTGTCTATATATAAGGTTGATACATTGTAAACTACATGCTTACATTCATTAATATTTAATATTTTCTTCTACCACCTCTTGAGATTTAAAGCAACCCACCAAGTCAAGACGAATCAAGAGACCTCATTTTCATCTATTCCAACATCTAACCCCGACAATGAGTTATTTCGCCGCAAGTGTAGATCGAGGAGTTTATAGTGAGATAGTAAATCTTCATTGGAACCACAACTACACATTCAAATTCATCATCCTTTGTAGCAATCAAGACTGGTAAGTCTGTCAGCCTACACAGTCGTCCAGGTACAAGTAGAAGATTCAACAGCTACCACAACACCTGCTTCTTCAGCCGGAACTCCAAGTTGAGGAGTTACGAATGCTGCTAGGATATCACTATCTTTGATTTCACTATCAAGAGTATTAGTCAATTTATAATCTTTAACATTGACTTTGAGCCCAACACTTGCTTTAATCTCTATTTGTGGTGACATATATCTCTCCCTACAACTCATGAATTAAGAATTCTCACAACAACAAGGTCTACTCGACTTAGGAGTTAATGAAATCTTTCACTTCACATGATCTACTGTTTTTAGCCTCATCCAAGAAAATAGGAGTTCCTATTCCCCATGCTAATGAGAAGATTATTTTGGGACTCCAATATTCATGAGGGAGGTTGTGAATCTTCACCCAACATTGGGTATGTGATAGCTTCCTTAAGTTTGGATTAAAACATGGTGCCCATAAGAAGAGTCTAAGAAAACCAGGCTTCAAACTCCATGAACCCACCGAACATACACTCCTCATATCTTCATTCAAACATACACTCCTCATATCTTCATTCAAACATACACTCCTCATATCTTCAAACTCCATTTTCCAATCATGCTCCACAAAGAAGTGAGTATTGTCTTTAGATCCGCATTCCTTAAAGGTGTATCCCCTTTGGAGAGGATGATCCTACCATGAAGATGACTCTTACACCTAAGCAGACCAATATGCTAATCTTCTTCATCTATTTTTATAGCAATGACATCTCCCTTTAAACAAGGTTGAGGAAGCTGTGTGGAAATATCACATGAATTTTTTAACACTTGAACAAAAGATTTCTTAGGAGGAGAAGAAGGTAACTTAGATGATTCTTTTGCTGTTGTATTTACAAAACATTCCAAGAAACTCCAAGGAATGAAAGGCTTAGCAGACATGCTGGAGATGGAGGAGACTAATGTAGGAAGGTTGGCTGCATGCATCAAAGACGAAGTCACTCGTGGGAAAGGAGCTGACATTTTAATATTTTTTAGCAATTATATTTTCATAATCTTTTAAGTATTTTTTCATTACCTTTTCATTAATTATCTTTT
The DNA here is from genome assembly GCA_009771035.1 of Lupinus albus. Taxonomy (NCBI): domain Eukaryota; kingdom Viridiplantae; phylum Streptophyta; class Magnoliopsida; order Fabales; family Fabaceae; genus Lupinus; species Lupinus albus. Next base: position 54,821 of record CM020013.1, on the reverse strand, counting down.
CTTTAGTATTTAAATACTTTTAAGATGTAAACGTTAGTATTATCTTATTATTAATAAAATTCAATATTTTTTCTCTTTCTGGTGGATTCTAGAGCTCTATTTGTGAAGTTTGTCCCTTACAAACTTATGTTTTCATTCTAGCTTTGGCGCTTGCCACCCCTTTATGCTTCCGATGCATTACTTTTATTACAATAATTAGAGGAAACTATAACGTTCACGGTTAGAATCTTTGATGTGTAATTTCGAAAATTATGAAACTGTTTCATACATAAACCATTTTGCCAAGTACAGTACCATATAGTGTGATATGTTATCATCATTATATTTTAGTTTCACCTGATTTAGTTATTTATCCCGTATAATTAGCACACAAATTGGTTATGTGCTAGTATTTTTGTAATGAAGTTTGTGTATATTTTTGTATTGAACTAATTCACATTTATTTTTTTATGTTCATCTACTGTTTGTTGAAGATCATGGATATTAATACCGCACCGATTATTAAACCGGTTAAAATATTGGTGTGATGATATAATGTTTCAATCAGTGGTTTACAAATTAAACCACATACCGGTTAAATTAGATATATATATATAACTAACATTAATGTTGAATAATCAATAAAAAATATAATAACTACATTTATTTATACAATTTGTTAAAACAAAATGTGGCACTTGTTGATAGAACATATTTTAGAAGTATAAACACATGTAGTAGTTGGATGTTTGATTCTCCATTCCAACATTTTGGTAAACAATTAAGTAATTATCATTAAAAAATTAATTTTAAATGAAAACCGGCTGGTATAACCTATACAGTTCAATTGAAAATTAACCAGTATAATCTATTTTGATCAATATGATTACATGATTGATGTAATTATTATAATATACTAATATTGTGACCACTTTACTGATTTACCAGTTGTATCGGCGTGTATGAACCCGTTTTCACAAGACAGGTGGAGATTAATATCCTTCGTATTAAGTGAAATTTTGATTATTATCATGTTAATGTTAATGTTTTCAATTTTGTTATTAGTGAAAATTGATACGTTGAAAAGTAGACATTAGATGTTACATATTAAATATGATTTGATTTTATTATAGTTAAGGCACATTAGAGTTCTAACTAATAAAGTTTTCGGAGGTACATTAGAGTTCTAATAAAACTCAAATAGATAAAGGCAAAACAATTAGTAACCGTCATGATTTCTTTGCTAGATATCAATCCTGTCCAAAAGAGTCGCATTTGACTGCCGTAAAAAGAATCTTAAAATACTTAAAAGGAACTTTGGATGTTGGTTTATGGTATCCAAAAGGCAGTCTATGTAATTTAATTGGATATACTGATTCTGACTTTGCCGGTTGCAAAACCGAAAGAAAAAGTACTAGTGGTACTTGTCACATTTTTGGCAATGCATTAATTGCTTGGTCCTGTAAGAAACAAGCAAGTGTAGCCTTAAGTACCGCTGAGGCAGAATACATTGCTGCCAGTAGTTGTTGTGCTCAAGTTTTGTGTGACAATACAAGTGCCATTAATATCTCTAAGAATCCTATAATGCACTCTAGAACAAAACATATAGACATTAGACATCACTTTCTAAGAGACCATGTTCTTAAGCAGGATGTTGAACTTAAGTTTGTTGACACACATGCACAAATGGCTGACATTTTCACAAAGCCTTTAGGAAAAGAACCCTTCTTCAAAATTAGGAAAGAACTTGGTATTTTGGCAGAAAAAGAATTAAGTTAAAAATTATCTCTTTGAATCATTATGAGATCAACTTTGTGATATTGTGTGCATTTATTGTTTAAGTATATGATTTACTATATGTTATAGACTCTGGATAGCTTCTAATCGATTACATAGCTAGTCGACAATAAATTACAGTGTCTCAATAAATTCTTATGATGTAATCGATTACTACTTAATTGTAATCGATTACACACTGTTTAAAACAATTCCAATATATTTCTGTAATCGATTACGGATTCATTGTAATCGATTACATGATGTTTAAAACATTTTCAGTATCTTATGTAATCGATTACAGACTTAGTGTAATCGATTACTGACTTAGTGTAATCGATTACATAATATTTTTAAACAAAATCCAGTAGCATGGTTTCTTTATTTTCCATAATATTCTCTGACGTAATCGATTACAGACCATATGTAATCGATTACACCCTATTATAAAACAGTTTCAGAGGCTTCATTTTTTACACATACTTCATTTTAATCGATTCCCACTCTCATTCTTCATCCTCCTATTTTAGTAAGTCTTTTCTTCATCCATAACTCTACCTTAAAACCCTAAACTCATTCATCTCTTCTCTCTACTCCCATTTTTTCACTCTACCTTAAATTCCCTCATCTCCTTCAAACCCTAAAAACCCAATTTTATCCATGGCTCCATCTTCTCGCTCCAAGAGGGCCCGAAATACCAACCCTCTCGACCTCTCCCGTCTTTTCAAAGACGATGAGCAACAAAAAAGGTTCCTAAATCACTACATTGAAAGACCGGTAATGACACCCAAATATGGGTCCCTTACTACTTTTGAAGAACAAGGTTGTCATTTCCCCTCTCTAATCCGGGCTCAGGGTTTACATGTCTTCGTAGAAGACAAAACCCCTTTCTACATTGAGCTCATTCGAGTTTTCTACTGCAATCTGAAGTTAGAAGATGAAACTCTGTACTCCTATGTCAAAGGCAAACATATTGCGCTTACACTTACTGAATTTGGCGAATGTTTGAGTTTGCCAAGTACTGGTGCTAAGCTCGGAAGCTTCATTGAGTGTCCCTGGAGTGGGTTCAACAAGAGGGAATTCTATTTTTCCCTTTGTCGTTTTTCTGAGGCAGAGATTTCTCGGAAGTGGTCAAGGTCTGCGGCTGGCTCCTCTCGCGAAACTCTTGGGGTTGGCAATCTTACAGTCGAGAATCGCCTTCTGCACTACTTTCTGGAGTATGTTATTTTTCAGAAAGGATCCAACTACTCTCAGGTGAATGATTTTGAACTTCAACTCTTATATGGGATCATCAATATGGAAAGTATCAACTGGAGTTTTGTTATCTTTCAACTTATGATAAACCAAACCACCAAATCTGGTCCGCTCCCATACGCTTTTGCAATCACTAGAATACTGCAAAAGTTTAATGTTGACCTCACTATAGAGCTGGAGACTCCTTTCTCCATCAAGGAACATCGAATTGATCTCACTTCGTTGGGGAAAATGCAAATTGTGGAGGCTCCAGATGGTTCTTTGCGACACAAGGATCAACAAGTTGAAGATGATGCTCCTTTGGAAGCGCCTGCACAACCCGCACCTCCTGCACCTCAGGATTTAGGTAACTCTCCAGACTATCAATCAATTATGGACGAGCTTGCTAGTCAGAGGGCAGAGTTGGTCAATATGCGCGCCTATATGACTACCCGGATGGATCACATTGATTCTCGATTGGATTCCATGGATTCTCGATTCGATGAGATCACTTCCTTGCTTCGCAACCTTCAACCTCGTGATCCTCCACCTTTCTAGTGGTCTTAGCTTAGGATTAGACCTGTGCATTAGACCTGTGCAGACACTTCTAAGGAGTCTGATTGTTACATTTGTCAATATGCTATTCACAAATTTCACGAATTGAATAAGTAAAAAAAACAAATAAACGCACCTCGCTATTCAAATGTGAGAACTCAACAAAACAGAGCAGTGTCTGCCTCCACTTCTAAGGAGTCTGATTGTTACATTGGTTTCATTCTCTAACCATCTTAAAGCTGCAAGTCAATAGTACCAACAGAAGTGGAAATTCACACCCCAATATAGTATTAGGAAATATGTACAACATTCAAAATGCTGTTTAGTAAGTAGCAACAATTAGATGCTTTTGGTTGATACAGGATTACAGAAAATCTCTACTTATTCCTTTGTAATTGCAGTAAGAGAGGTTGTGAGCACCCTTTCCTTAAGTGGTTCAAAAGATACTTGCTTAGATTCATGAATGAATTGCATGGATAATTCTGAGTAAATAAGTATTAGCATATATGTTACAAAATTAGTAGTACCATGTGTATCTGGTTATGTATCCATAACATGCAATAGAATTATGAGCCTAATATTTAAGAGAGTAACAAGAGAAAAATATGTCAATAGTTGCTAAACCTGGAACCAGATTTGATTCATCAGTCCCAGCAATACAGTGAGGAGGATAAGGGTCCTCTGGCTTGTTAGGATGGTGAGAATCCAAGAAAGCCATAACTGGCAATTTCTTCTCACAGAACAGTCTAGCTAGCCTTGCTGACTCATTGATCATTCCTGAAATATGTCTATTTTGTACTCTTGGAGCCTGAAAATATCATCCATCACTTAAGGCTTGATCTACTTCAAGAGCGAAAAAGGAAAAATCTATGAAGACAGCTCTATTCTAGTTTATCAAAACTGAGAAACATAAAAATAAGTAAAAATAAATACACACAAGACCATATCTCAACACTTGACTTAAAAAAAGAAGGTAGAGCAATTAATCAGGTACCAGATTTCCAGCACCAACTGTGCAGAAACCATTTATGATGTCCACAAGAACAAGACCATTTACACTGTCTTCAACTAAAATCACTGACTCTTGCTCCAGAGGAATCTCATTCTTTAGGAGTTCTACTGTTTGTGATACCATTTTGGTTTGGTTATTACTTCAGTAAGTAATCAATTGGATGCCAATGAATTTGTGGTATTAAGCACATAGGAAATGATTTTATAATGTAGTGAGTCCAATCTCCATAATATAAGTCCGTGACTCAATTTAGCAGAAAAGTCAAAAACACATGCTATTGTTGATAACAACTTAGACTTTTCTCAACCAAATCACACTCATCATTCACCGCCAAAGATATCCAACTCTGCCATGCTATTTTAATATTATCTTAAAACACAAAGGCAATAAATTAAATATTTTTAATTTTAAAAATAATCAAAAGATAGTTCAATCGAGTCTTAGGTGGTCTAGACATATGTAGAGAAGATCAATAGATGTCTAGTACAGATAACAAATCAAATGAAAACTAATCTAATTCCTAAAGGAGGAAAAGAGATTAAGAAAAACTAAACGGAAATAATAAAGAAAGAGAACCAAGAAACAATAACTACTATTAGTTGACATGATTATATCTATATTAAGCCAATGAAATCATGTCAACTAATAAAATTATGTTAATAATTTTTTTTATCATCTATCAAGAAACAATAACTACTATTAGTTGACATGATTATATTGGTTTGATATAGAGACATAGAGAAATTGTAGTAAAGAAGATCTCCACTCGATGATTAAGATGTGGAGTAATTGAATTTCCTCCTATATATATAAATATATATATTTCAGGTGGATTCACATTGAGTTTGGGTTACCCGAAACCCAATGAGTTTGATAATGATATCATTATTTTCAATTCCACTTAATTCGAGTCCAGTTTAAAATTTCAAGTTCGAGATTGGATAACCCCAACTCCGACTCTAACCCCCCCTCCTCCTCCTCCCCCTCCTCCCCCTCCTCCTCAGCAAAACAGAGCAGTGTCTGCCTCACTTCGATTACATGCTGATAAACTAATCAGACCTGTGCATTTTACATGATGTAATCGATTACACTATACTCGTAATCGATTACACTATACTCGTAATCGATTACAACATATTAAAAGTACTAGATATGTGCATTTTCCACATTGTAATCGATTACACTATGTTTGGTAATCGATTACACTATGTTTGGTAATCGATTACATCAATCCGTTAAGTTTGTATTTGAAATTTTTAGCTGGTCTAATCGATTACACCATATGGTAATTGATTACACTTATCAAAACAGTATATTGGTTCTGTTTTGATTGAACTGTTGTAGCTCTTAACTTTTCACAAACTCATACTGGTTCACATGCACGAATTAAACACTATAAATAAGTGTTTTATGACTTGTTTTTCAAAAAAATCTGAATACAACTTTCATACTCACAAAGTCACAAAGTTCTCATAATTTCTCTCATTCATTCATAAGTGTTAAGACTTTGATATCAATTTTCATATCTTTCCAATTCTGGAAATTATTCAAAGTCCTAAGCACAAACAAAAGCCTTTATCCAAGTTATTTGATTTCAAATTTAAGTTATCATTCAGTTAGTGATTCAATCCTTAAAGTTTCAATTACTATTAGAGAGTCACTTATTAAAAAGCCTTGTAAAAATCATCTTAAGAATACAAGTTAGTGTCTTGTAAACATTTCACCAAGTGTGGTGAAGTGCAGTATATTGTGAAAGAACGGTGTTAGCCTAGTGCCTAGTGGAATAGGTGAGTAGTTTTGGAAGAAGACGAAGAAGGTGTATCATTGGTTCTTGCAATAGTGGAAAAATCTTCTTGGTAACAAGAAGGACTGGACGTAGCCTTCAGATTGAAGGTGAACCAGTATACATCTTGGTGTGATTTTCTCTTCCTTAACTTTTTACATTTTGCAATTATCTTGTACTTCTATTCAAATACTCTGTTCACTACTTCCGCTCATAAACACTCTCTTTAACTTGCAAAGTTTTATAATAAAAGTAGAAAAATTTGGTTTAAGTCTCTACACCTAATTCACTCCCCCTCTTAGGTGGCCATATATCCTAACACATGCAGCATTATCATCCATGTGAGAAGAGGGAAAGTTATGACATGTCTATAATACCCTGTAAATTATGGGATTAGGTATATAATCAAACTAAAAAATAATAGTCTTTCAAAAAATATGACCTAAAGTGAGTTTTTAGAGTGTAGAATTGTAAACCATAATTTAGAGTATAGATTGCAAACAAGCTTTTTGGATGGTAATTGAACTTTGTAGAAGTGATCATACATTGTATACAAGATATATTGTGTAAAAGTTGTCTCACTTTAACAATGATTACATGTTAAAGTGAGATAATGTATATCCTTATACCACGAGATACATTATTCTCTTTATTATAAAATTACTTGGTTCATGAAAAAAGTTATTGTTATTATTGTTATAGTTTTCAAATATATGAATTTATTATAGAAATGACAATGAAGTAAATGAAAGTCAATGGACCATTTAATACCAAAGAAATATCCAATAAATGAAATGTTGGATTGATAACGTTGGAACAAAAGAAAAAAAAAGTGAAAACGTGGATATCATTTACGTTTACAGGAAACCGTGGAATAAATCTACGAATAAGGTCCATGGTTTTCATGTTTAAGAAAAAAATAAAAAATAAGATGGATATGGGAAACACGAATTACCCATTCCCGTAATAAAAATGTCGAACAACCCCACCCCAGAAAATTTGCCGACCATCAAGTATCAAATAATCCACTTTTATATTACAAGAGTTTCTACACCATTTTGTTTTATTATGATGTAATTTATAAGACTATTTTGAGTGTCTACATATCATTTTTTTTATTATATGATTGATGTAATCAATATGATAGTGACTATCAAGTATCAAGTAATCCATGTCTCTCATTCTAAGTTTTATGACACTCAATTATTTTGAGTTTTTTCCTCTCCATTTTCTTCTTCATGTATTAATACTCGTTAAGAACGCTTAATGATGTGTAGAATTTCAAAACGAATGCAATTTATAATCGGAAGAGAGATGATGATTATGGGGATAACTTTTGATTGGTGTGTAATATAGACTCAATTTCATAAACTTTATAGGTCAAAGTATATCTACCATTGTAATAATCATTAAGTTTTAATTTCTATTTGAAGATCTTTTATATGTTCTTTATCAACACTTTTATTGTAAACTATTTATGTGAAATTCTCTATTATAAACATTTACGTTGTCTTTTAGTTTTGTTGTAAAAGTTATTTTCTTTATTATGTTTTTGTTGTAGAAATTAAATCTAATTAAATACACAATCAAGAAAGGAAAAATGAGATTTATATGTTTTAATGTATTATCATTTGATTTGATACACTATTTTTGTTATTATGCTTAAAATGATATTATGTAAAATAGGAAAAATATGATAATGTTTAACTTTATAAAATTATTGTAATTTATATCACAATATTTATTATCTACTTTTTATTATAAGTTATTTTGTAAAATAATGTTCACCCAAAGCTAATTATCAAGCCAATAGTCCCTAAAAATAAAAAATAATAAGGAAAAACGGGTATCCCGAACCCGCCCGGATAAGCCCGGCCTGAGCCCGGTTTTAATATAGCCCAACCGGGTCGGGCTAAAAAGTCCGACTTTAATAAAAAGTACCAAATTTGATACACAAACCCTATAAAATTTCGGGCTCTGGCGGGCCAACCCGATTTGGCCTGCCCATTTCGACACTTCTAGCCATGAGATTGGAAGAAAGTAGTAAAAGTTGGCAGTGAAGGCATGGATACTTGGTCTATCCATCATTAGATATATTTATACATAAAGATTATTCTAGGTAATAATATTTGCATGAATCATTATGTAATTTATGTAGATAATTAAATCAATAAATAATTATAAATCAATAAATAATTTTTTAAGGGGATTGTAACACCATGAATTTTCTGATTTGGAATTATGAATTTTTATGAGTTTTTATTAATTTTATTTTTAGAAAATGAATTTTCTGCACTAATTGGTAAGGAATTTGGCTAAGCCACAGTTAAGTTTTAGTTTTGTTTGATTATTTCCTATTTTATGGGAAATTTTGATAATTTCGGAGACAGTGGGTTCTGGACCACTGTCGAGGATAAATTCCGCTCGATACGGCTCAAAAATGTGATTTTGAGTTCCGCACTCGAAATCGAATTCCGATCGCTCTGTTGGCTTCGTAATTTCATTTCAAGTCAATCTAGACCCCGAGTGTACCCATATCTATTTTCTAAATATTTTTCATTCGGAATGCCGAAATTCGAAATCCTACCGTAACTAGAAAATCGGGAGATTATTATTATCCGACCGAATGTAACCGAGAATATTCATGCTGGATGCTAATCACGAGTATGCACCGCACGAGGAGAGTGGTTACTTGTCAACCAAGGCAAGATCTTCTTACACAAATCCCTAAAATCACTCATCTACCTCTTACACAATTGTACTTGGTCAACCATCTTTGTCTTATTCACCCCAACAAATCAGATTTGCCTCTCTCTTATGCACCTTTGGCTAACTCATTCACTCACTTTTTCATTTTGAAAAGTTTAGAGTTTTAGAGAGTGAGAGGAGAAACGCTAAGGTATCATCTTCCTCTTCTCTTCTTCAACCTTCATCCCTCAACATCCAACCAATGGATGGTTATGAGATTTTAGTATGTTGATCATGAGCATATCAAGAACACTTTCAACCGTTGAAATTTTCTAAAAAGCTCTCAAACTCATTTTAGACTCAAAAACTCAAAATGAGTGTTCTTGAACTCATGAAAATGTTGTATGGAAACCATGAACAACTTGTGTTCATGGAGTGTTAAAATGCTTTAATATATGTATTTTGTTGTTTTTAGCTAAAGGAGATGATTTTAGAATCAAAGGAACTTTTGGAGAGTTTTTTTAGTACAATAGAAAGTTTGGATTTTCCACTTGTTTTTTGCTTTAGAAAGCATAGCCTTGGACAAGTTGAGGAATATGTATTTTGTTATGTTTTATGAGTGTTGTTGAAAAGATGGTGTATTTGGTTGATGACTATGAAACCAACACCAACTAGCCTTTTTGGTTATGTTATGGAATGTTGGAATGATTAGGAAACTTGTTGGATATACTCAAGTTAACTTACTTGAAAAGTGGTAAGATTAACAAAGTATGAGTTAGTAAAATGATGTTTAAAAATGAGATCAACTTGTTGTTGAAATGATCATGAAAAAACTAAGTTATGAAATATGAGATATCCTTGAGTTGGCTTACTTGAAAAGTGGTAAGAACAACTTAAGAGATATGGAGAAAAGGTGAAGACTTTAACTTAAGAAACTCACTTTAAAGTGGTGAGAAAGGCTAAGAAAAGTCTCCATGAAAATAAGGCTCATAGATCCAAACTTTAGTAAAAAAAAAAAAATTGTATCTTGAAAAACCATGGAACTAATGGACAAACTTTCGATGACAAAGGATGGTCACGAACGTATATATGGACTTAGACCGGAAAGATGAAAGTAACCTAAGATCATAAGTAACATTTGTCTTTAAGAGTTATGATAATAACGATTTTCGATAGCCTGAAACTAACAGTTTTCTCATTATGGTAGTTAAGAAGAGTCGGAAAATCGGATCTTGAAAACCTCATCATTGTCAACCTTTTAAAGCAAGCAACACACTAAGGTGAGAGAGAATACATCACGACATAGTAGTGTCCGAATATGGCACCCGGATCTCCAAACTATCCCAAAAGTTTGGAGTTATCTTGGGTTTTAAGAAACCCATAAAACTAAGCGATTTTTCGAATTGAATGATCATAGATCTCGATATGATGATATATATTGATGTGATATAGTGTATGATAATATAAAAATTGATATTAGAATGTTGTGTGGCAATTTTCTGGGTGCAGGGATCGAAAAATGGCAAAACAGTCGCGTTTCGGAAGCCCGAAAGAGGCCAGGATGGTCCCGGTTCTGGACCATCCTCGCCTGGGCATCCCAGGCTCGCTTGAGCGAGGTTGGCCTCACCCGGGGCGAGCTCCCCCTTGCCTGGGCGAGCTACACAACACCAGGATGCCCAGTTTTTCCTGCGTTGGGCGCTTGAGCGACGGTACGCGCTTGGGCGCGATCCAGGCAATGTTTTGCATTGTTTTTGAGTGTTTTATGGCTTACACATTGATCCTAATTGAATGTATGATATGTTTTCTATATAAACAAGATTGTGACTCAAAGTAAGGAGCCACGCAACCGCAAAAACCAAATGTCACGGTTAGAGTCCGATTGGATTACTTACTATGTTCTTATCGATTGTTATAAGATGGATTGAATTACTTGCTATGAATGTATTGGATTATTCTGAGATTATTGGAATGGAATGGGCGTTGTGTCAAGGAAATCCGATGATGCCATGTAGCGAGGTTGTTCACCCATTGAGATTAAGCCATATGGTGGCTCCGGGATTCAACAATGGTTCGTAGTGGCGAGGATGAATGTACTTGTGCCTTCGTAGGAGTTGAGATTGATTGACTATTTGTTAAGATTGCATTTGATTATCATGATGTGACGAGCGTTGGAAAAAGGACTCCGATGATGCCGCGGAGCGAGGTTGTTGACCCGTTGAGATAAAGCCATATGGCGGCTCCAGGATTCAACAACGGTCGTAGTGGTGAGGATATAATTATGAATGTACTTGTACCTTGTTAAGGACAAGTGTCCGACCATGGCGTCGTGACTTGGGGCAAGGCCTGTCAAGGAACACCTGCTACTATACAGCGAGGTCGTCTGACCATAAGAGACTTGGTCGGGTGACCATCCAGGATATTCAGCGACGGATCATAGTGGTAGGAGTGTGAATCCTTATTGAATGATAAAACAAAAATCTGGTCCAATAAGAAGCATTCCTTTTGGAACGGACATCCTTTAGGAGATGTCTTAAGATGGGCCGATTATATAAAAGAATGATTAAGAGTTCGGATTTTTCTAACTTCGGTTAGAGAGCATGTGCATTATGAATAACGAAGTAGTGGAGAGGAAACATTACAGGATGACGTATGATCACTGAGATGTAAGAAGGGCGACTTTGTTTGACGGTGGTTCGTCAACAAAGCCTTGAGGGAGAGTCTAGGTGAGACGAGTCCCTTGTATTCCTAGGAGAGGATATCCTGTTGGATCGGATAGTTCTCACAGCGCAAACTAGACAATCACTGACAACCTCTTGATTTGCAATCGTGATCGATGAGAGGGATGCCCAGAAAGCATTGCTACGACACCGTCCTGTTATGGACAGTTCCTTTGGAACAGATCGATCATTCATCCTTGCGAGGATGTTATTTTATTTTGGTGCGTACAATCGACTAGGTATGGGACCGTACTCTCGGTTGTTTCCGAATAGGCTATTTGGGTGGATAATGGTGTAAGGTGGATGAAATGACATAGCATTCATACATTGTATTGCACGAACGTTTATTTTTATACTTGAGATATAATCATTATTCCTCTTTAGTATTGTGCATGTGAGATCCATGATATATTGATTACGACGATATATTTATACTGTACGATGATTGTATATTATTATGTGATTTGTCATATGATTGAATTGCACGTTATGAAAAGTATATTTTTGTCTGAGTGTCCTATTAAGAGTAAGTCCACGGCGTCAATGAATTTTGTTCATTAGATGTCTTACTCTCTCTACTTGTCTATTCTTGTACTTGTTTATAATTTGGACAGATGGACGGGAACTCTACGCGTATACGGGGATACCACTTCCCCATGTCCCATACGGGGGCATGGGAAATTGAGGGAGATCGCTATACATACACAGGCTAGTGTCAAGCAAGATGGATTGAATTACTTGCTATGAATGTATTGGATTATTCTGAGATTATTGGAATGGAATGGGCGTTGTGTCAAGGAAATCTGATGATGCCATGTAGCGAGGTTGTTCACCCATTGAGATTAAGCCATATGGTGGCTCCGGGATTCAACAATGGTTCGTAGTGGCGAGGATGAATGTACTTGTGCCTTCATAGGAGTTGAGATTGATTGACTATTCGTTAAGATTGCATTTGATTATCAAGATGTGACGAGCGTTGGAAAAAGGACTCTGATGATGCCGCGGAGCGAGGTTGTCGACCCGTTGAGATAAAGCCATATGGCGGCTCCGGGATTCAACAACGGTTGTAGTGGTGAGGATATAATTATGAATGTACTTATACCTTGTTAAGGACAAGTGTCTGACCATGGCGTCGTGACTTGGGGCAAGGCCTATCAAGGAACACCTGCTACTATACAGCGAGGTCGTTTGACCATAAGAGGCTTGGTCGGGTAACCGTCCAGGATATTCAGCGACGGATCATAGTGATAGGAGTGTGAATCCTTATTGAATGATAAAGCAAAAATCTGGTCCCATAAGAAGCATTCCTTTTGGAACGGACATCCTTTAGGAGATGTCTTAAGATGGGCCGATTATATAAAAAAATGATTAAGAGTTCGGATTTTGCTAACTTCGGTTAGAGAGCATGTGCATTATGAATAACGAAGTAGTGGAGAGGAAACATTACAGGATGACGTATGAGCACTGAGATGTAAGGAGGGCGACTTTGTTTGACGGTGGTTCGTCAACAAAGCCTTGAGGGAGAGTCTAGGTGAGACGAGTCCCTTGTATTCCTAGGAGAGGATATCATGTTGGATCGGACAGTTCTCACAGCGCAAACTAGACAATCTTTGACGACCCCTTGATTTGCAATCATGATCGATGAGAGGGATGCCCATATAGCATTGCTACGACACCGTCCTGTTATGGACAGTTCCTTTGGAACAGATCGATCATTCATCCATGCGAGGATGTTATTTTATTTTGGTGCATACAATCGGCTTGGTATGGGACCGTACTCTCGGTTGTTTCCGAATAGGCTATTTGGGTGGATAATGGTGTAAGGTGGATGAAATGACATAGCATTCATACATTGCATTGCACGAACGTTTATTTTTATACTTGAGATATAATCATTATTCCTCTTTAGTATTGTGCATGTGAGATCCATGATATATTGATTACGACGATATATTTATACTGTACGATGATTGTATATTATTATGTGATTTTTCAGATGATTGAATTGCACGTAATGAAAAATATATTTTTGTCTGAGTGTCCTATTCAGAGTAAGTTCACGGCGTCAATGAATTTTGTTCATTAGATGTCTAACTCTCTCTACTTGTCTATTCTTGTACTTGTTTATAATTTGGACAGATGGACGGGAACTCTACGCGTATACGAAGATACCACTTCCCCATGTCCCAGACGGGGGCATGGGAAATTGAGGGAGATCGCTATACATACACAGGCCCTTGCGGCCTGGAGCTGGAGCTAGTGTCAAGCAAGATGGATTGAATTACTTGCTATGAATGTATTGGATTATTCTGAGATTATTGGAATGGAATGGGCGTTGTGTCAAGGAAATCCGATGATGCCATGTAGCGAGGTTGTTCACCCATTGAGATTAAGCCATATGGTGGCTCCGGGATTCAACAATGGTTCGTAGTGGCAAGGATGAATGTACTTGTGCCTTCGTAGGAGTTGAGATTGATTGACTATTTGTTAAGATTGCATTTGATTATCATGAAGTGACGAGCGTTGGAAAAAGGACTCCGATGATGCCGTGGAGCGAGGTTGTCGACCCGTTGAGATAAAACCATATGGCGGCTCCGGGATTCAACAACCGTCATAGTGGTGAGGATATAATTATGAATGTACTTGTACCTTGTTAAGGACAAGTGTCCAACCATGGCGTCGTGACTTGGGGAATTAAGGTGATGTCCCGTAAAGAAAACATTTTAAAAAGGAAATAATATTTTTACATCACCAATTCAAAAAAAATTTTTTACCCATTTTTCCGTATTAAAATTAAGGTGTATTTTTCGGGGCGTTACAGTATGTGTCTATATATAAGGTTGATACATTGTAAACTACATGTATGGGTGGAAATAGACTAGGTCAGGCCAGATTTTGCCTTAAACAGGTCGAGCCTATATAGCATAGTTTTGAAAACCGTGCCGTACCGGCCGGTTCAACCGGAAAACCGGTGAACCGGACCCCTAACCGGTACGGTACGTATGTTATACCGCATATGCAATAGAACCGGTCAAAACCGGTAAACCGGTTTAAACCGGTTGGTTTGTACATTAATTTTTTTTTTTTTTTAATTTCAAATTTTCAATTCTTCACCAATTCTTCAACTTCAATGATTGATACTTGGGTCATTTATTTGTATTTTGCGTTTGTTAAGTGATAATTTTGGATAAATATATGTTTTGTACTTTAGACTTTGATTTTATTAAAGACTTAATGTTGTTTGTTTGTGTGAATTTGAAGTAAATTATGAATATGGATTATAAATATGAATATCTACTTATTTGAAATTTTTTGTTATAGGTTTACGTATATATATATAAGCAAGTATGTCCGGTTTAACCGGCATGCGGTTTAATTACTGAACCACTGGTTGAACCACTGTACCACTATACCAGTACCCTAACCGGTTTGATAACCGGTACGGTTTTAATAACATTGCTATATAGCATATAGGAGTCTGGGTCTGGCCTGTTAGCCTGTTTAAAAAAAAATCAAAGCATATGTCTGACCTATTTAAAAGTCTAGTCTGACTTGTTAGCCTGTTTAAAGGTATGTTAAAGTAAAAAATTCAACACGTTATTTACAAACTAGGAAAAATTGCATACTTACGTGGGTTGGGTTATGTACTTAAGCCCAAGTCTCAACAACTAAATGTCCAATCATTAAATATTCTAATCTCTAAGTCCTAGTGGCTTTACATAAAAAAATTATTATTCAGTTTTTTTTATACATATTATAAAAAATAATTTATAAATATAGAATAACATTACATAGATCGGCCTGTTAGGCTTAATAGGTTTTTTAAAAGGCTTGAGCCTGACCTATTTAGGTTAAATATGCTATTGGAGAAGCTTAAGCATGTCCTATTTACCAAAAAAGATTTGACCTTACCTGACCTATTATAGGCTAGATAATAGGCCCCTGATAGGCGGTTTGACCTGTTTCCACCTTTAACTACATGCTTACATTCATTAATATTTTCTTCTACCACCTCTTGAGATTTAAAGTAAACCGCCAAGTCAATATGAATCAAGAGACCCCATTTTCATCCATTCCAACATCTAACCCCGACAATGAGTCATTTCGCCACAAGTGTAGATCGAGGAGTTTATAGTGAGATAGTAAATCTTCATTAGAACAACAACTACACAATGAAAATAATTGTACTTTGTAGCAATCAAGATTGGTAAGTTTGTCAGTCGACACAGTCGTCCAAGTACAAGTAGAAGATTCGTTAGCTACCACAACAGTACAACACCTGCTTCTTCACGCGAAAATCCAAGTTGAGGAGTTACGAATGCTGCTAAGATATCACTATCTTTAATTTCATAGTTAAGAGATAAGTCAATTTATAATCTTTAACATCGACTTTGAGCCCAACACTTGCTTTAATCCCTCTTTGTGGTGACATATATCTCTCCCTACAACTCATGAATTAAGAATTCTCACAACAACAAGGTCTACTCGACTTAGGAGTTAATGAAATCTTTCACTTCACATGAATCTTTCATAAAATTATCAACTAATATTGTCAATTAATCCAAATAATTAGTTAGTGTGAACCGTGGTATTTGATTTGCCAAATAAATCAATATAGTATACTTTTTTATAGGTATACAACAACTAAATCCTTCTTTATTTTTTTGAATGAGCTTTGCCGCACATGATGGGAATCCAATTTTTTTATTTATACATGTAATTTTATTCTTTAGATTCAAGAGCAAAGCTGAACCCTTTAAATTCGATAAAAAGCTACAAAAAGAGCCACCATGTAAAGAATAATTGCAACATATTTTTGTTTTGTTTTTTCTGAGACACCCCACTCAGAAAAATGATAGGTTCAGAAGTAAAGTTGAAATCTTTGTATTTGACAAAAAGACATATATTTGGGTTTTTTGCCTAGAGGAATTTGATTGAGAAGTAAGTTCTAGAAACTCCTATAAAGGTATGCCACTGGCTATGACTATGAGATAAGGGATTCATGCTTATCATGTAATAGTTTGGTGCTGCTTTTCTCAATTCTCACTACAATTTATTCACCTGCTACTAGTATTATATTTCTTTCTTGCCTTCAAAGCTAGATCACTTCTTCATCACTACCCAAATCTAATAAATAAGAATGTAGTTATTTAGTGTAGAAGTTAATTGAATGAAATGACATTCCTATTTCTCTTTTACTTTCTATAAAATAAAATAAAATAAAAAGCTCGTTGACATTCTAAAAGTTACTACCGCTACTATTTTACAAGTAAAACTCCTTTAACACTTTATTCCATAATCATAGTGTTTCATTGAATTTATTATTGTTTCTTCATTGCATAAAGGAAGTTTTTATTGCTTATATTGAAACTTCAATTTTATTTATGTTGAGAGATGGGTGGGAAAACCCTTACCTAGTAATATAAATCATTGTACTTTTTTATTTTTGATAGAGACATGCAAATTCGATAATTTCGTTCTTTTCTTATATTGCAATCAACTCAAGTAGGCTGAAAGATTCTGCGTAAAGTCTTGCTCTCATACAACTACATGCATGGCTTGAATCAAATTCCTTATCTGATTGATACAACTAAATGTATGTGCAGTGTGATTATCAAACTATATACAAATTTCATCATCTTTTTGTCCTGAAACTTGATTGAGTTTAAGTAACTCCTCCCTTCAATTCAATATCTTTTTATGTTTACCCAATTTTTTTGATACATATTTATATTTTATTTTCTAATATACTCTTACTTATAATTCATTTTTTTCACACTTGTTTCTCAATTTCTCTATAATACAATTTCAAATCTGGACTAAATGAGTTTATTTTATTTAAATTGTACCAACATTTAATACTATTTAATAATTTCTTAAGTTGTATGTATAATCTTAAACTAAATATAGATTAAATTATACGGAGAAGAAGGGCAAGGCACATATTTGGTAGCGTACATAAGGCGTATAAAGGTATCCGAAGTTGAAGAAATATCCACTTATCTTATAGAAGAAATGTCACATCTGACCCAGGGAAACCTACTTCACTCCTGCTCCAACCAACTACATGGGAAGGGGATTGGGGGACGAAAGTGATATATGAGCAGGCATCGAATACAAGCTTATTCTTTCGATCTCTTTATATGTCCCTGAATCACGCACGGATGCATGTAAACTAAAACAAAGGACCTAAAGTTTCACCGCAGTTTGTTGAACGCACATCACCCCTTAAGTTTTAATGAAATTACATAAATCACCATTTTTTTGTATCTACATAAATCATCCCTAATTTATATATGCACATTATACTGACTACTCCTGCCATTAGTAAGCCTTAAATGACAATGTCATATGCATATCACATATTATTTAATGATGTAGTTAGAATGAAATCTATGATGTATTCATACAAGATAGATCAATATCTCTAATGAACATCATTTTCTTTCAATGATGTAGTTAGAATGAAATCCTTAAGTATAATTAACATGCTAAATATATAGACTCAGATTTATGAGAAAATGATATCTTTATTGCTTCGTGTGTGAAACTCATCACGAACCAAAATGAATTTTGGGGGTTCGAAAACAATTTAATACATGAGAGAATGTTATTTAGAAATTGTAAATTTTTAAAAGCATATCTAATCAACAGCACATGTTTTAGAAATCGTTGTATAAGATATCAAATCTCCAACGCATATTTAAGAATGTGCTTTAGAAATTTTCCGATCAACAGCGTAAACTAAAAATGGTGTTGTTAAACATATCACAATTAACAGCGCCGCAAAAAAGATGCAATGTTAAAGAGTACGAATTAAAACTAGCGCTTATTATGATAAAATTATATTTTCTGACCTCATATAATATTGTTCCTGACTTGTTTGATAAAATATACTTGAAAAAATTATACCTAATATATTATTCACAACTTATTTAATAAAATGTTGGAAAGAATTTAGTCTATAAGTTTTGACAATGTTCACTGAAAGTTTTTTGTCCAATGTTCAATGATAAATTCGCTGCTAATGCTAACAACAAGATAGTGAAGATACTATCAGCAAAAAGAAACCGAAGTTGAAAATATAGACAAGATATATCTACAGAGTTGCTATTAAAATTTTCCTATCCAAATTTCCTATGTTATAACATATAACAGAAATTGAGTTTTAAAAAGATTTTTGTTATAATTTCCTAAGCAACATAGATTTTTGTTAGAAGAAGTTGGAGTTGTGTTGTTTGAAATAGGGAGTACTTTATTATTTTACTTATTCATTTTAAATTTTTAGTTAATAGTGATATATCAAAAGTAGAGATGGTAAAATGGGTTTATGCTCCCAAATGCTCTCAAAATTTAAGTAGGTGTGGACATGCTCGTATTGTCTTAATGGATAAAAATTGTATGCCCTGACCATTTTAAAAGATTAAAAATGTATATAATAAAGTAAAAATAATTAAATAAAGTAGTTGAAAAATATTTTTAAAATGTGATATTTTATTTGAAATTGGATAAATCATATCACATCATAATTTTTATTGAGACATTAAATTATATCATATCATAATTTATTTGAATTTTTTTATTTTTTTCTCTTACATCCTGCTTGTGGGTCACCCGCATTGTCCAATAAAAATGCACTAAACAAGCAAATGAACAAAAAAAAAATTATACTTTGTCCACAAAATTTTACAAGCTATGCAGGCGGGTCCACGAGGTTGCCTATTTTACCATCTACCATGTATAATCAATGGGAGGTACCAATAGATGTAAAACTGCTTGCTTCAATTTCGATATCTCAAAGTCCGAAGCGTATAAGTTAGGTTATGATGGAGATTCATTTTTAAACCAAGTAATCAAAATCAAGTTTTAATTATGTTTAATAGTACATTTTCCTTTTGGTCATAAAAAACAGAATAATACTGTAGTATATATGTTTTACAATAAAACCTAATTCAAATGGATGTCCTATAGGAATCGAACCTTTCACATTTTAATCACTCCGAGATTTAACAAAGTTTTACATCATTATATCAACGGGTTGTTGGTAGCATGAATATTTGTTGACAAAAAGCTTGATTAACCTGAAGTAATATTTCTAGTTCAAATCTAATGAATGAAGAAAATAAATATAGAGAGTATTTGACTTCTTAAATAGGTCTTTCTGGCTCAATTAAGATGAGTCTTATATGATAATTAATAAGTTTATTAACTGGTGAGCAAGTTGGTGGAATGAGTGGGTGTATGTATGATGGGAAAAATGATTTCAGCTGAAAAAGACAAATAATGATTCAAATTTAATAGGTACACGCCTCAAGGAACATTTTTATATTGATCCGTATACGCTTTTGGCAATTAATATTAAATTAAAATAGATAAGTGAAAAAGAAATATAAATTAAAGCTTGATAAGATACACCCCATTCGTTTCATTCATGAGAGACATCCCAAGTGGCAATATATAGTACATATAAATTAATGACAAATGTTCATCTAATCATTTTCTTATCTTTTTAATAATTGTTATTTTTAAAGCAGAAATTTAATGTTGAATAATAATTATAAAATAATATGTATTAAAGCATGTTGTAGGGCAGTCCAAGTGGCAATACCACACGTCTTATAGAACAATTGAGTGCTTATTTATGTTAATATGTCAGATTTGATTTATAAAAGAAAAAAACATTAAAAAGGAAGGAGAAACTGAGAAGGGAAGAAAGCTATATAAAATAAAGTAAGAAAAAAAGAAGAGAAGGTGTGCGGTTTGAAGGTAAAAATATTAATGGCAAAGTATATGGTGGCAGATACACATTGAAGAAGTGCAATAAAAGGAGGTATTGTTTCATCAGTTTGGTAGGTTTGGGTTTTTATAATGCTTTCAATATATTTCAACTTAATTTGAAGCCAGCTGCCAAAGCCTCACCTCATCATAAATTTTCTTGCTTCAACTTTTGTGCAATCTTCAACACCATCAAAATCCTTGTAATATTAATATACATGAATCAAATGCAATAGCAATCATGATATTGATGCTGAAGGTTCAAAAGGGCCTCTGAGCAAAAGCTTAATTAACCTCAACTACCACCATATACCACCCTCCTCACCATTAATACTATTAACCCTTATCTTCCTATCTATACCTTCCATCCTTCAAATTAAGTCGTTTTCCATACTCTCTTTTCTTTTCTTTGTGTTTGTGTTTTTGGGTATGCTAAGTGGAAATTCACATGTAAGTCAGATTAACTTTGTGCTGTTTGCTTTGCTAGTAATAGTTTTCTAGCCCCCCTTTATTACTATTTCTTTAATATAAGTACTCTTTTTCTTTATCTTGGCACTGAAAGAAATATGGATAGTATTGTTGGGTGGAAGAGAAGTCCAAGTTCTTATTCCACTACTCCACTTTGTCATAATCATCTTCTCCTTCTTGGTTTCTTTTTTGTCTTCCTTCTACAAACTAGTCTTGTTGAACCCAGAACCTTAAACTACACAAGGTATAGGCAAGTTAGTAGCATGAGACTTGAAAGGATTCAAAGGCACTTGGACAAGATTAACAAGCCCTCTGTCCTCACCATAGAGGTAATAATCTTCTTACTATTGATGATATACTATATATTTTATTTTTCTAGATTTGAATTACAGTGTAATGTTTATAATGAGGACCTGTTTGGAAGGGTTTGAATATCTATCTTATACTCACATTAATGCATTTTTAGGTGAATTTATTATATTTAGTTTGGTATATTGAGAAAAATTATTCATAAACTATGTACTTATGTGAGAGGTTGATGAGATTTGAATGACCATCATAATTGTTGTTTTACCTTTTCTTTAGTACAAAGTTTTTGCTTTCTTTACTATATATAATATAATCATGAGAACAGCTGAAGAATACTTTGATATTATTATACTTCAGAGTCCAGATGGTGATCTAATTGATTGTGTTCACAAAAGAAAGCAACCAGCTTTAGATCATCCCCTTTTAAAGAATCACGAAATCCAGGTACTCACCATTCATATTAATTAATTGATATCATTTACATATATATGCATCTAACTTCTCTGCTTTTTCAAAATATAAACTAGAATAATATAAGCTACTCTTTGTTTTAATAAAAGTTTCTGTTCACTTATAAAGAAGAATCATATAAACTAAAATTCAAATTCAACATTATTATTTCTTAAGTTTGTATTTTTTACATTTATGGTCTTTAACTACACATGTACTCATATATATATATATATATATATATATATATATATATATATATATATATCCTTGTTTGAGCAATGAAATGATATATTAACAATCCATTTTACAATATTGCATTTCCTTATTTATTTATTTATTTACACGCACATTCATACACACATATATATATTTTTTGATCTGGCAAAAGGTAAAGGATTTATTAACATTATGAAAAAGTTACAAATGCTTCAAAGAAAGTACAAAAAAATGGAAGAGGAAAAGCAATTACAACACAATGTATTTTGAATTAAAGTAATATATAGGCGTTGGTATAAAAAGTTTTACATTGATATCCTCTAATATTTTAACATGTGTGTGTAATTTTTTTAAGGGGTGTTTTATTTTTAATAATAAAAGAAGAATAGCCATAAAGGGACAATAATTAACCCTTATATCTTTATGAATGCATGTATGTAGAGGGTGCCAACGAAGGTACCAAAGGGAGTGAATATGGAGAAAAATGGGATGAAAGAGAGAGCAAGGGATGATGTTGGATGGCAAATGTGGCACAAAAATGGGACAAGGTGCCCTAAGGGAACGGTTCCAATAAGAAGGAGCAGAGTGCATGATGTGTTAAGAGCAAAGTCTTTGTATCATTTCGGAAAGAAACATCAACGTTTTCCTCTAAATCGCCGCAATGATGCACCCGATGTAGTCAGCGGCAATGGCCATGAAGTGAGTTCCTATTTTCCTGAATTCTCTTCTTTATTTATTCCAACTTCAAATTTCATATTTTATATTGAATACTGTGCAAGTCCTCCATTCTATGTATTGGCTATTTTCTTATAATATATTAGTAGTTACACAATCATTGTTTTCTTTACACAATAGCAACTAGTAGTAGAGCCAATTGGTAGATAGTTTTTAAATTGGTAACTTTAAATTTTGGTAAAAGATGGTTAAGGATGTGTACGTTGGACAAGGTATGTCAAAAACATTGTATGAGGATAAATCAGATGAGTTGAATGAGAAAGAAACATGCAATGGTTTGGATGCAAGGTGTGACATAAGCATTAGTTGACATTGATGCAATGCAAGGTGTTTATGGTAGAGTATGATAATTGTTTTGAACTATGATTCTCAATAGAGAAAATGGTTGTAGTTGTTGTGGTTTTCCAAGGAAACTCCATCGTTTATCTAAATTGAGTATTAAAGATAGCGATTGTTGGTGAATTTTTGTATAGGGTTTCCGTAGTATCGAAAGTATTCCTAACAATGCATAGCTAGGCGGCATGTTCCGTTAAACAATCGTATATGTTTGGAGAAGGTGCACTGCATGTCTTGCAATTAAAATTGGGTTTGTGGTGGCATTGTGAAATACTTGAATGCTAAAGGGGAACATACTCTTATGTAAAAGAAGTCTTAATTAAAGAGGAGTTGATAAAGAAAGTTAAACATGGAACAATGTGAAATTCAAATGTAATAAGAGTGCTAATCAACTTGGCAAGGTGAAGATTCAGTATTGGACGCATGCAAAGGATTATTGGAATGCGAATAACTTTGTGATGAACACATAAGTTATTGAATGTAAACTACTATATTGATCAGAGACACTATTTTTTGGACGGCAATGGAGCAAAGAGCAACTAGATTGTTTCGGTTTAGATAATGAAACAAGAATTCGTTTATTTCAAGTTTATTTGAAGTAATGTGAGCATTGTTAGGAATGCTTAAAATAAACTATTTAAGCCACATTGTCTAATATTGAGATGAAGGGAGAGACTAAAACTGTATAGTAGACTTAAGTTCTTTAGTGCAATTTGTCCAAGTTAGAAATATGGGCATTGGCCATCAATATATATACACTAAAGTTTCTAATATTAAATGCTAATAATAATATATTGATAGTTATTACTCAACACTATAGGAGATATAAGCATAGTTAGCATAAACTCATTAATAAATTCGATCGAATAATGGTTGTTTCGGATGTATTTTATCATTTCTTTGGCTGTTATTTCTAGTAATTTTTAGCTGTTATTTAGTAATCTTTAGCTGTTCTTTATCTCTTGTAATATATTTAGCTGTTATTTAGTACTTTTTTTTTTTCATTTCTTTGTGTACATAAATTTGAAAAATATAGAGTTAAATGTACTTTTGGCATTTTTTACTTTTGCCCAAGAGCTAATTATGTCTCCTAAAGTTTTTGGACAGTTTTGGTTTTAAATTTTGCAATTATACAATGTTATTATTTTGGTCAAGTTTTAATGTTGATGAAATACTATTATATATCATTACATTGCTTTTACAATTCGTTGCTTTCAACTTCCATTTTATCTCTAAACAAAAGCTGTTTTTTTTAAAAGGAAGCATGTCTATCTATGGAATCTGTACACTAGGTAGTAGTGATATTTATATAAGGGTAAGTGTCCATGTCAAATTTATAGTAATAATATGTTATGTTTTGTTTGGCAGATGGAATTTAATGAAGATTCTTAATCTACAACCATATATTTTGTTGTATAATGTGAATAATATTTATGATGAGATTCAGAATTGACATAATTAATTTATAATATAATGAACGTAACATATATATATATATATATGTAGCACGCAATAGGTTACACAGGATCATCAGAAGAGGTGTATGGGGCAAAGGCGACAATAAATGTTTGGAATCCATCAATACAAATAGTGAATGAGTTCAGTCTTTCTCAAATTTGGATTCTTTCTGGCTCTTTCGATGGCTCAGATCTTAATAGCATTGAAGCTGGATGGCAGGTACGTATAGTAGTAGTAGTAGTAGTAGTATAATTATATAGTGACCTTGATTCCTTGAAGCTTGCATAACATTCATTCATTAATTAGATGTATGTGAGGAACATTAATAGATTGCATTAATTGTATAAACTAACATTACCAAATAAATAAATAAATAGTGTCTCATGCTTTGATTATTGTACTAGTCAGGTCAGTCCGGAGCTTTATGGTGACAGCAGACCAAGATTATTCACTTACTGGACGGTCAGCATCTCTTTCTTTCTTCTTTAATTCTCTTCTTCTATCATACAGATTCAGACTTGTGGGTTATGCTGCTGCAGAGTGACTCTTATCAAGCAACTGGATGCTATAACCTTCTATGTGCGGGTTTTATACAAACAAATAGCAGAATAGCCATTGGTGCTGCCATTTCTCCTATCTCATCTTTTGATGCCAACCAATATGACATTACTATCCTCATTTGGAAGGTACATATTATATTACTTCAATCTTTTCATCTGCATTTCTTTTTTAATAATAATAGCAAATAAACCAATCATATCAATTATGGATGCATCTCTAGTCATAATACTTTATATTTTAATAACTTCACCATATAAGTATATATAAATGGTAAAATATTAAAATGTACTTGTTATCTAACCACTTTAAATATCATAATCATGTCAGCATAATAATTATAATTTTGATCATTCAAATAGTAATTAAAAATTCATATTCACAATTAAAATTGGTTTTTCATGTGTATTATTCCTTACTTTTTTGTTTTTAAATATTGACTAGGATCCAAAAGTAGGGAATTGGTGGATGAGTTATAGTGATAACACATTAATAGGGTATTGGCCAGCGGAGTTATTCACACACCTAGCCGATCATGCCACCATGGTGGAATGGGGCGGTGAGGTTGTGAATACTCGAGCCGATGGCCAACACACCTCCACCCAAATGGGCTCCGGTCATTTTGCCGATGAAGGGTTTGGAAAAGCAAGCTATTTTCGGAACCTCGAGATCGTAGACACGGATAATAGTCTTAGCTCGGTGCATAACATCTTAACCCTAGCTGAGAACACAAATTGTTATAATATCCAAAGCTCCTACAACAATGAATGGGGCACATACTTCTACTATGGTGGCCCAGGCAACAATCCACAATGTCCATGATCATCACATTTGCAAAGTATAATTGCTATATAAGTAACGTTGAAGTAATATGTTCCTGTTGTCACATTCTTTACTTGTACGTAAATATATATTGAATTATTATTATTGCACCATTTTCAGTTCTTTTTTATGCCACTTCTACCACCTTTTTGTTTGTTTCCTTTGGAATGGAAGGAAATTATTTTGTGGATAGTCAACGACCGATGTTAAGGAATTTAATGAACACATGAACGCATAAACACTATTGGAAATGGCAAGATTTGAATGACTTTGATGAATGTTATGTCATTCTGTCAACACTTTTTTAAAATTATTGTCTAATATTTGACAACCGTTATCATCGTTAACATCAATGGTTAAAAATTGTTGCCTATAAGAAAATGTGAAAACCATTGTCGTTGGTCACTTGGTACGGCTTTAAAACCTCGGTGTCATTGTCCATATAGGTAACATGAAAATAGTTGTTTTTGGTTATTTAAAATAGCAACAACTTTTATTTATCCTTTACACAACAGTTAAAAACCGTTGTCTTTAATAATTTAGTACCTTAAAACTGTAGTAAAAAAAACGGTGGTCTTAATAATTATTTTTATCAAATATATGTGAAGAGACGTAATTGGCCTTTGATTAATGATCTTACGGCGATCTTGTACTTAGAATTTGTACTGTAGTTCTTCTATGTGAAGAGCTTACAGAAGAGAACTCAGGCACCATCATATTCATATAAGTTACACAAATTGAGTTAATGCTCTCTTTTTTCATCAAACATAATCAGTGGCTAAGAAAGGAACATCAAAGATTGAGATGAATTAATTACTGGAGGATACTCCAACAAAGTCAAGTATGATTGACCAGTAACCTTATTGTACACCTATTTATAAAATTAGAATAACTTTATCTACAAAGATATCAATAATGTTTTGTCTTAGTGTCCAATCTTGTTTCACAAATAACGGAACTCGTTTTGGTAAAGCTTTCTTACTATAGCACAATGATCAAATACTGCCTAAATGCAAGCACACCTTCATCATACTGCACCTCAAGTTGAAAATAATTCAACAAACAGCAAAGGACAATTTACTAAAAATGGAAAGTTAGTATTTCAACCGATGCAAAATAAGTTTATAACGGGCATGGTGGATTAAAATCTAGTTCATTCACAAAATCCTATGCTCTTTATAGAACGAGCAGAAGAGCACAACATACACAACAATTAGCAAAACTAAATACAGATAACCATCTCAACTTGATCATACGTGTTTGCAAACTTCAGCTTATTACCGCCCAATAAACTAGATTCATTCTCCATACAATTCTTTCAATTAATTAGGCATTTAACTCCTCAGGGTAGAGCAACATTTTTTTAATCTAATATGCTTCCCCAAAACTTCAATATCAGAACTTCCTGACAGTGTCTCTTATGCTAGTTATCACCATGGTTCACAGCCTCATCTAGATTCTCAACATCTTCATCTTCCTTATTTCCTTCCATACTACTTACATCCACTGAAGCACTCATATCTACTGTGGTCTCTCTGTTGTCAACACAGCTGTCGGTTTCATCACCTTCTACCACATTTGCAACGTCATCCTCTGCAGCATCTCGCAATTTAACATCAGTGTCGTGTGTCGTTTGCTCTTTAGAAGACTCCACATTCATATCATTAACTTTGAAGGTGGAGGTGGCTTGATCTTGCACAATGTCTACTTGTTGGTCAGTTGTTTCATCATGAGATGGATAAACCGATATGGCACTTCCATTCTCGGTACCCAGAACATTAACTTCAACTGTGTCCTCAGTAGACTCAATCTCGCGATTCTTTGCTTTGATTTCTTCTTCTTGTGATTTTACCCTGTACTGGTTCATGACATTTTGTACCCCTTCAAGCTCAACTACAAGATCTCCATATCTCTTTTGTAGAATTTTCTCAAGTTCCTTTTGCTTTTGTACTTCACCCCACACATTGTTTATCCTGTGGGATGCTGCTAATTGCTCTTGCTTTTGTAAAGCTTCGAAGCACTCCAATTCTGTTGCCGCTACATCCATCTGCTTGAAAGTGGCCTCAATTTGTGGCCAAAGACTTTTCTTTGCCCTTGTCTGAAAATGCATTAGGCCAAGTAAAGTATTAAAGATTGAGCATGTTATATACTCAGTCAAGTAAAAGAAAGAAAGGATACATGATTCTACTTTCTAATGTGGCAAATCCTTATGGGGAAAAGGGTAATTTCATTGTAATGATTGTGTCAGGACACAAAATGAACTTCCAGAGGCAAATAACAGACTTTTTTGCCTATTAGTATGTAACAAAATACAACACAATCAAGCCTTAATCTCACTAAATGAAGTTGGCTCCATCAATGCCTTAATCTCACTGATAAAACATACATCTCTAAATCTTTCTTAATCGGGGCCCGTCTATGACTTTTCTTGGCCTCCCTTTGCCTCTAGAAATTAGACTAATCTCCATTTGATCTTCACAAACCACCTAAGGCGCGATTCCAAAATCTTTTCTATAATAGGAGTGATCCTAACTTTCTTCATAATGCATTCATTCCTAAACTTATCTTGACTAGTGTGTTCGCTCATCCAACACAACATTCTCAACTTTTCTACATTGAGCTTATTCTCTTGTTGACATTTTATCATCCGACATTCAATCACATATAACATTATGGGTCTTATAGTTGTGCAGTAAAATTCCTCTAAAGCTCTAGTGGCACCTTTCAATCACATACGACACCTAAAGCACTTGCCTTTTCAACTACCCCGCTTGAATCAGGTGGTTTACACCTCCCTCAATTTCCTCATCAAGTTGTATGAATGACCAAAGCTACTTAAAACTAATGACTTGTGGCAAGACATGACCTCCAATTTTTACCTCTAGTAGAGTTTATCTGCCTCTTACTAAAATCACAATCCATATACTCTATCTTAATTCGACTTCTACGAAAGTCATGTGCTTCTAAAGCTTGCCTCCATATTTCTATCTTTCCCATTTAATTCCTCCATTAAGTCTCCAACTAGGGCAATATCGTCCACAAAAAACATACATTTTGGCACCGGTTCTTGGATATGCTCAATAAGCACATCAAAGACCAATGTAGATAGTAAAATAGGTAGGAGCTCAATGTTGACCCTTGGTGTAGTCCTATAGCAATAGGAAAATCTTATGAGACCTCATAGGCAATTTAAACTTTTTTCTTCTCTAGAGCTTTCCACAATACATCTCTAAGCACCTTATCATACCTATTGAAAACCCGATGTATGTCACTTGGGCTGAATTTTAACAAAAATGTGTGAATTAAATTTTAGGATCAAACTAGAAAACAGTATATTTTAAGATCACACTTGCTCATTTATAAAAATGGGTGAATTTGCATGCACTTTCACAAGTTTATCTTTCCTTTCCTTTTGGTGTCACCTAAGGTTTCTCAAAAGGTAACACTTTTCTGGATACTAGATGTTATAAAGAAGTTGTAAAACAATTTTCTTTTGCCCTCACCTTTATCCAGCATCACATGGAATTACAATGTCAACATCTATCTCTTAAAAAAAGTACAACAACAACCAAGCCTTGGTCACACTGGATGAGTCATAATGCTCTATTACATATCCTGTACATTGACAGCATTGGGGGAAAAGCAAAACTGTTTTTTTTATAAATACACTCAATTATAAAGAAAATACCAAGTTCACCCACAATTATGACACAATGTATTTTTCCAAACAGATTTGACAAGTAACTGCCGCCCCTTCTCCCACTGGTTTACAGCATTTTCAATTGCAAAAACAAACTTTAAAGGGGCACTCAGAGTTCAGAAAACATTGACTAACCAGCTGAAATCCAAGGAAGAAGACACCTAAAAGTAATGATTCTAGCAAAATTTAAAGGTGACACTGCAAGAAACAGAAACATCGCATTTTGCATACAGGATAGCAATAACATACCTCATAGCCTTGTGTGAGTACCATCACCTTCTTCTCAAGGCGTACTACCTTCTCCTTACCATCGTCCAACTTGCTGCTCACATTCTCAAATTCATTCTGCAAAGCTGCTAGCTTCTCCATGTTTCCAGCAACACTGGATAGACCATAGGCATTACGGTTGGCAAAGTACATAAGATCATTAATGCAAGTTGTATGTGCTTCAACAAATTTATCAAGGGATTCACTCTCATGCCCCATTGCCCCACAAAGATACTTGGCCTCCTCCTTTATTAACTGATCAGCCTACGAAGAATAACATATAAATAAATAGCATGCAAGATAAATATTGCAAAGTGAGTAGAGGATCATCTCCAAAGTTATCACAGTCAAAATTAAAGAATAACATGATAAGCAACAATTTTTATTTTTTCATAAATAAAAAATATCCAAATCCATTTCCCTTCAACTTTTACATGCAGTGCTTCATAAAATGGTTTATAGGGGATTGATGGAGAATTAGAATATAAAAAATGAGAATCCTGAGCAATAAATGGAAGATTTAGTTATAGTTTTAAGGCCAGCATGGAATAAAAAATAGGTAAGTGCATCCTCTACATGAGAAGTCAAGTTACTTGTGTACCAAAGGGTGAAAGATGACCAAGCTAACTAGGTGAGCAGAAACATATTTAAGCACGTACATCTTTCATCTCATATTCCTGAAAATCTTCTATAACAGGGACAACACGCACGTTCGCTGAACGCTTGGCTCCTTTCTTTTTCTCTTTATTTTCATCAAGTGGGTACTTAGCATTGTCATGCTCCAGTAATGTTAGAAGCTCCTTTCTTATCAGCTCATCAGCTTGCTCAATTGTGGTTGGTGGAACAAAGGAACTCTTGTCCTCATCGGCTCGCATCCAGGAGTTTTTTATGAGATCCAAAGATGCAGATGGAGGCCTGGGAAGTCCCCTTTGAAGGACTTTTGATCGTTTTTGAAGTAGTGCCGTCAGCCGTGCCTCTTCTTCCGCCTTTTCTCTAGCTACTCTATCAGACATGTCCTCTTCAATCTTCTCCTCAGATTCTTCAGCATCTTCTGGAACCGGTTGCATCACTACCTGGTACTCATTTTTGGGCTGTGGAATGCTGCTTAAACTAGAGCGCAAACTTCTTCTCAGATCAGCTTGTCTTCGTAGCTCCAGCTTAGCACTGTCATTCATATCCATGTCCTCATTAATATGTAGCTCATCCCTGAGAGGAGTTCCCTTCGGAGTCATGCCAAAAGAAAAACCATCCTTTGCCGGTGTCATACCACTTCTAGGAGTAAGGCTTGGTGTCCCTCCAGGAGTTGCAGAGGGAGTCAGCACCGGGTTTGGAGTCTGAATTTCCTTTCTCTTGGGAGTGACCCCAGAAAAATCTGAAGGATGCAACTCTGGGTTCTCTCCTCCTAGCAATGGCGTCTGAGACTCTCTCAACCTAGCCAGGTTTTCAGCTTCCATCATGATAGCATCTCCCTTACCAGCCGGTGTTCTCTGAGGGGTTCTTAAAGGAGTCATTCCTTGGCCGGGTGTCTGTGCATAATTAGCCAGAAGAGCACGTGTAGCACTACTACCTTCTCCAAGTTCCTCAATCCCTGCTTGGTCACTGGCATAACCCAGCTTTGCAATTTCATCCAATTCATGGTCAGATATCTGGGGTGGCGGAAGCATCAGTTTTGATCTCTTCCTAACCGTTTCTGGGTCGTTCATTTTGTTAGCATGCAAAATAGCAGATGGGGCATCTTGCCTTTGTGCAA
Source organism: Lupinus albus (assembly GCA_009771035.1). Lineage (NCBI taxonomy): Eukaryota > Viridiplantae > Streptophyta > Magnoliopsida > Fabales > Fabaceae > Lupinus > Lupinus albus. The sequence continues at coordinate 23,231 of CM020013.1, read as the reverse complement.
TTTTATTCTTTGCAATGTCTTGCTTTCTTAATTGTGCTTCAACGTCAACCCTTCTTTTTCCTTCAAGTTCCTGAATTGTAGTAGGGAAATTAGGTTGTTCAATGGGTCTATCCTCATCAGCAACATCGAAAAACCCAGGAGGAGGTCTCTTTTCAAATGGAATTTCGGCATTATAGTCTATACCTTTCCTTTTCCTCCTGCGCTGCCTGATATCCATTCCAGCAGCCTTAAGTTCTCTCTTTTTCTGCAAAGAAGCAAGTCTCCTGGCTTCTTCAAGCTGCTTCTCCCTGGCTTTCCTTTTGGCCTTCTTTCCTTTGGTATTGGCTAACCTAGCTCGTGCTTCGGAAAGCATCTCCTTCTCATCCTCGTCCATGTCAACGGGATCGGGCCTTGCAGGCTTAGACTCAGGGTTTGGGTCAATCTCACCTGGACGCAATTTGCGTGGGTCATCACCAGGTTCATAATTATCATCCTTAACACAGGCTGCATCAAGGAGTTTCTCGTAACGCTCAAGGCACTGTGATGGTGTACGGCCAACAATGGGAGCAATAGTTCTCCACTGTGTTGGCATCAGCTTAGCAAGATGAAGGAGTTTCTCATCCTCTTCTCTTGTCCATTCAGTCTGCATAATCATTATAAGATATATCACAATATATCAAGAACACAAAAGCTTCAATAACATATATATATATATATGATGATCATTTCAACATAATAATAATAATAATAATAATAATAATAATAATAATAATAATAATAATTAAAATTATAAAGAGAAAAAAAAACCTTTTTAATGGAAGGATCGAGCCACTCGTACCAGCGAGCTTTACATTGTTTAGCAGATTTACGAACAAGGAGGGAAGAGATTCGAGCCCATTGATTTTTTCCATATTTCATAACAGCTGCTTTCAATATTTCATCTTCAGTGTTTTTCCAAACACCGCCCTTTATCATAATCCTCATCTCCGCGGTTCAATTGATCAAAATCTCTCTCTTTCTCTTTCTCTCTCTCTCTCTCTCTGGTTCTAGGGTTCTGCAGAACAAGTCACAAAAACGACGACGTCGTATTCGAAGAAATAGAAGGGTGATTGCATTTGTATGTGAAGTGGGAGCATAAGAGTGTAGAGTGTTGTATTGTATATACCCTTTCCTCTCAATTATGAATTATCCTTTCTTTACACTCAACAATCTCAAATGCTTATTTTTATTTATTAATTATTATATGGGCTTCTGCTTCTTCAGCCCATTCTTTCCGGCCCAACTGGACATGGACTTTTATATCCAAAGTTAATAACTTCACATAACCTCATACATTATGATTAGAGTCTATACCTTTACAAGCAACTATGGGTAGTGTAGGTGGATCTGAAGAGGTATGGGCGATTGGGCATCACTTGTAAGAAATAATAGGAAGAGAAGTTGGTGCCACAATTGGTGTTGCTAGTATGGTTACAAATTATGTTATAATGAGAATTGAAACAAAAAGAGAAGAAGAAAGTAATAGAAGGGAATATAAACGTGCAGGGTGAACTAAAAAAAGCTGTGCAAGTTTAGTATAACATATGCACCATCTACCTCTCACACTTTTGGTCATTCCTCCTTCCATTAAAACCTCATCACCTCTCTCTCTTATATACCTTCACTTCTTTATATACCCCTTAACCTCTTCATTAATACTTATATTTACAAGTTAATAATAATTAAAAATCTATAATATATTATGCCATTACAGTCTAATAAAACAATTGTTCCTATCGTAGGTAGTAGTGCTGCTGATTTTAGCTGTGGGTTGAAGAATAATATATTGAGGAAGATGATGTTGAACTTCAACCACATAGTTCTCCTCCTATGTATCTTGCAGTATCATTAGAGATTTGTGATAGAACCCTAATAATAATCTACCAACAATTCTATAAAATTATTCTACTTCTCATAAAGATATAAATTAAGAGAATAATAATAGAGTAAATTCTTCATTTTATATTTTTTTTTATGGAAGAACAAAAACACTATTTAAAGAAATCTTAATATGATGATGATCATACATATGTCATCATCTTACAATATAAGAATATTATAGAAATATCAATTATTTAATTAAACCTAAATAATCAACTATAATATCTCATTCATTTTCTAATAAACCTCATAACAAATATCATAATAAATATCATATTATTACGAACCCCTTTAAAATCAACTATGTCCTCAAGGTTGGATAATAGCTCCAGAGATCTATTGAGATGAGCCATTAAATTTGAAGGCATTTCATCATCTTCCTCATAAAAAAAATTTATGTTCTTACCCACTAAACTGGCCTCATAGATATAAGAAGTTTGGGTGTCATTAGAAAAACACACAAAATATTCTTATTTTTCTAATATTAAGTGTAAACACAAAGTTTCTATAAATGTGTCATTCAATATTTTTTCATGTGGGACAAATTTCTTCTTGGGGTGATGAATAAAAAAAATAGATGTAGGAGAATATAGTGATGCATTGATAGAAAAAATAGAAGAACATGTGAAACTATTTTGTAATTATTAATGAGATCTAACAAAAAGATAAAATTGGAATATGAAAATTATGTTATAGTAATTACTAAATGAGATTAGATGAAATTATATATGTTCAATTACCTAAGTATCATTTAGGTATATTTTACATTTATATAGTAGTAAAGACACAATAAAGATATAGAAATTATACACATCCTATTACTTAAATACTCTTTTTATGTATGTTTTGCCTTTATATAATAAATATAATAAATATAATAAAGATAATATAAACTGGTGTCAATATTTTTTAATATGATATTTTAAATATTAAACTTTAATAAGTGTACACTAATAATATTAATATAAAGTTTTTAATATTATCAGCATGAATAATAGATAACACACTAATATTAATTTTTTTACACTAACTATGGATGCACATTTTTCTCTATCAATAATAAACACATTATTAAGAGATTTATATTTAACCCGCGCCACAATGTATCTGTCTACTGTTTGTCCCTTATTTCTCTCTTATTATTATTTTTAATATAAAACATTTAATGTGTTGAAAGTATAATAGTTTTTTTTTATACTATTGTATAATTCATTCGACAATCTCAAATTTCAGGTAAAGTTAAAAAAAAATGAAAACCATAAAAAATGGAATGAGAATCTCCATGTATAACTATAACCAGCCATAAAGCAAGGAAGGAAACTAAATAAAAAAAGGTGCCTAAAAAAGGGATATCTAATTCAACATAAATAAGTTTAGAATTTGTTGTTCCCATTTGGCACGTAGTTCCTAACAAAAAAGACAACACAGAAACAGAGAGAGAGAGAGAAAAGAAGAAGAAGAAGAAGAAGAAGAAGAAGGGAAGGAGAAGAAGAAGAAGGGAAGGAGAAGAAGAAGAAAGGAAGGAGAAGAAGAAGAAAGGAAGGAGAAGAAGGGAGACCTCAACTCAAGATCTTGTCAGATCGGAGCGTAACTACAACCACAAAAGTTTTAATCTTTCTCAATTTCTGCAATGTGGGTCTCCTCCATTTCTATACATACATCTTTCTATCTTCTATTTTTCTGATTTTGTACCCAATAATACTATGTACATTGTTTTAAATTGTGGTTGCGGTTACTGCTATTGTATTCATTACGATGTGGATTATGGTTATTGCGGTATGAATTTTTTGTGATTAAAAAATATTTTTGAATTTGATGCGGTCCAATGAGCTGCGCTGCGCCCCTATGCGGCCACATCATTGTGATCCGGTGTCACACTGCAATTGTCGTGTGATTGCAGTGGTCCGCAATTTGAAACAACGCTATATACATATACATGTACACACATGATAAGATTGCGTTGATAGAAGACATCCGTGCCTATGGTTTTAGAATATCTCTACATTAATCTTTACATATTCTTGTTCCAAGAGACATATTTATAGTTATTTTATGCATGTCCAAATCATGGATTTTCTCCATCAATGCTAACCACTAATTTGAAGTGTTTTGTTACTTACCCTGTATCTTATAACATGCAGCACCATGGGGAGGGAAGTGACAGGCATACAGGTTCTGGACAAGAAGCCAAATGGTGGCATAGCGGCTTCAAATGGTAATTTTAGTGATAGAGTGCGTGTTTCTCCCAAAATTGCAGCAATGGTTCAAGCAATGGATAATGAGATAAAGGACTCTAGTGAAGCTATTCATGACAAAAAGGATGTTTTGAGTGCCAAAAGATCGAACTCCAATGCTGACTTAACTGAGGAGAAATCTGAAGTACAAAAGATGGATGGCAATGAAAAATTAAGTCCACCTACTGAAATACCAGTTCTGGTCGAAAAAGAGTCTACAAGCCCCTCGGCTCCACTGCCTTCTGATGATGCTACTGAAAAGCATGTCACCTATGCACATACTGTTGGTGCTGAAGCTGTTGCAACTGGTGTGAACTTGTCCCCAAAGGCAAACAATATACACTCTCCTAACTCGTTGAAGACTTCACTGGTATTGTTTCATCACATTTTGAAATTTAAGTTTGAACTACTTAAATCGGTATGTTATGAGAACTGAGCCAAGTTGCAAATGAACCTAGTTTATGTTGTGCATTGTTATATTGTGTTGTTTCCAGTAACATTTGAGGAAATGATAAAGTGAAGCTTTTGGTAACAGAACTAGGATTTACCTTTTGTTTTTAATGCATGTTTGTTTACCTCATACATGACGATGGACAAATTAACGAAGATGTGAACCATAGGATTCATGCATGTTGGATGAAATGGCAGAGCGCTTCAGGTGTTATTTGTGATAAAAAGGTATCACTCAAGCCTTAAGGGGAAGTTTTACTGCATGACTATAAGACTTGCAATGCTATATGGGACTGAGTGTTGGGCGATAAAATGTCATCAAGAGAATAGACTTCATGTAGTAGAGATGAAAATGTTGTCTAAGATGAGTAAACACACTAGACAAGATAGAATTAGAAATGAACCCACTAGGGAGAAAATTGGAATCGCTCCTATTGTAGAAAAGATAGTAGAATCACGTCTCAGGTGGTTTGGACATGTGTGGAGGAGACTGGTAGAAGCCCCCGTAAGGGGAGTAGATCAAATGGAAGCTAGTCCAATTCCGAGAAGAAGAGGGAGACCAAGAAAAATCATAAGGGAAATGATAAAGAAAGACGTAGAGATCAATGATTTGTCAATGAAAATGATTTACGATGGAGCATTATGGCGTCGTTCGATTAATATAGTTGACTCCACCTAGTGGGATAAAGGCTTGGTTATTTTTGTTTGTTTACCTCATATGCAACACCTTTCAAAGCACAAATTTGAGTCGATTTATAAGCCATGATTTACATGATTAGAGTCACTAATAGCTGTTCGCTGCTAATTGCTAATCAAAGATTAGGTTTAACCAGTTGCATTGGTTCAATTTCAAAATCAAATGTTACTAAAAAATATATCTTGGGAAGCTCAAAATACCTTTTTTTATAGGCAGCTCTAAATACCACTCCAATAAAAATACAAGTAACCTTAGTTAAGATTGAATGGCTTCAAAAGGAATCCATCAAATGACAACAATGCAAAGCTAGCACAATAAAATAATATTTTGTTTTATAATGTTACTAATTTGCTAGAAATTTTATGGTAAAAACCTTAATTGCTTATTTGTCTTCAAATTTGTACTGTGTAGGGATGGTTTGCCATTGCGTGTATTGCCATTTTTGTGAGGTAGAGTAAGTTTTATGAGATTACTGACATGCAAAACCTCATCTTCTGTTTTTTTCCCAGCCAAACTCACCTTTCACACCAAAGAAGCCCTTGCAACATGATGATAAGAAACACCACGATGATGAAGATAAATGGTCTCTTGCTTCCTCGTATCCTTAAAACTTGAAAATTTTGATGGTTTGTTCTGAGTAGAACTAGTTTTAGGTATATTGGAGAAACTTGAAAATCTTTCATATTGAATACTACCAAATGATCCATATCATAAAGATTTGACAAAATTTTATATTGAGTATCGACTACCTAATAGAATCTTCACATTTTATCAGGACTTAGGACTGGCCATCAAACATACATTGACAGGTTGAATATACCAAATCCACCTAGTGGGATTAAAGTTTGGTTGTTGTTGAGTACTACCAAATATCAAATGGTTCTCTTATGAATTTTAATAAAATAACTATTTGGAACTACCCATATAGAGTTGCATTTTACTTATACTTAAATATGGGTACTATTCTATCATTTGTTCATTAACCATCAATGGCAGCGTTGCATCTGCACGCACTGCTAGATCTAAGGTGACTGTAGGTTCTGCTCCTACATTTAGATGCTCGGAACGTGCAGAGAAACGGAGGGAGGTATTTTTTACTGGACAATTAATTCTATGTATTTGACTACTTGTAGTTGATGTTCTCAGTTCAGTTGATCTAATTGGTGGTTTTTGTTCTTATCATCACTTTGAATTATCTATTCAGTTTTATATGAAGTTAGAGGAGAAACAGCGAGCTCTTGAAGAAGAAAAAATTCAGTATGAGACAAGGAAAAAGGTACAAGGAAAAACCAATTTCATGTTTTGTTTTTGTTTTCGACTTTATATTTTCCTTTTTGTTAACCTCTTGTGCTCGAAACATCTTGTCGTTTAAGCCGAAGCATAGTTTTAATAACTCCCTTGTGTGACTTGTTTTTATTTATACTCGCATGTTAACCGTTTGCTTATTGAATTGGCTACATGACTCCTTTGTTGTTTATTTAATAATAACCTTTATAGGAGGAGGAACAAGCAGCCCTCAGGCAGTTGAGAAAGAAATTGGTAATTAAAGCAAAACCAGTACCAAGCTTCTACTATGAGGGGCCTCCCCCTAAGACTGAACTCAAGAAGGTACTCTTTTTCCATTCATATCTTCCAAGTCTCACGATAAATGTAAAACTGACATTGACAATTTCAGAATTTGCATGAATAGATGGAAGGAATGCAATACGGTCAGAATGTTATCATGCATGAGGTTAAAGTATAGTTTTGGTTTCTACATGTGGTGCTAACTTTTCTTCTTGGTCTGAATACATAAAAACATTCAATTCAGTACCTATATATACAATTATTTTGGTCCTTGCATTTATTAGTGCTGTAACACCATTTGTTGGAGCTAATTTATAGGGATCAAATTGTAAATGTTTGTTACATGTAGGGACCAAAACATATACCTTTTTGGTACATATACATGATAATCATTTTCACTTAGGTTCTTATATGACAGTCACATGACAATCAGTTTCAATTTAGTCCCTATACTTTCACTCCAACAAGTGGAGTATAACAACAATAAACGGCAACCACCAAAATGAAAAAATTGTATATATAGGGACTGAATTAGAAAAAAACTATGCATAAGGACCAAATTGAAATTTGAAAATAAGCGTCACTGCATAGGGACCAAAAATATAGTTTAATGAATGTATGATAATGGCAGGAATGCAGATTTGACTTTAGTATAATCCAATTGCTTTTACTAATTCTTGTTTGAGTTAGTGATGTGTCTTCGTCATGGACATGTATGTGCATTCATGAAATACCTCACGTATGCATCTTGTCATTTTTAGTTCTTTCCCATTGTTAGAAACAAAATCCTAAATTTGTCAACAGCCTTGAGTTAGAAAAACTGTTCATTTCCTTTCCCTTTGATGCCAGCTGCCACTGACTCGCCCCAAGTCACCAAAACTATCCCAGAGAATGAGCTGTGGTGATGCTGTCGCTGTCTCATCTCCTGATGAAATTTGCACTCGAGCACGTAAAAGCGTTGGTAGTAACCTCAAACACGAATCTGTTAGCCCCATGAAAAAAACTAGTGGACGAAACAGCAACAGCGCTTGCAAGACCAAAGAACGACCAAAGCTGGACAAGGAACCAAAAACAGCTCCCTCGAAAATCAGGGAGCAGACGAGTGCAGACATACCAGTCCAATCATGAGCTTCACAAGATTTTACTGACACTGCCAGTTGAGAAGAGATGGCACTCGTCTGCTCCCTCGAAAATCAGGGAGCAGACGAGTGCAGACATACCAGTCCAATCATGAGCTTCACAAGATTTTACTGACACTGCCAGTTGAGAAGAGATGGCATTATATTCTTTTCATTGGGACTGACATTTTTAAGTTTGTTTTTTCTGTTGGATTGTATATGTTTTGTAAGTTATATTGGCACACATGATGTTAAATATAAATAGTTATTGTATGTATCAACTCTGATATTCACTCAATGTTATGTTCAATAATACACCAGTCGATTTTAAAAAGGCAATCAAAACTTAACCAGTTTGTCGGTCAGAAATTAATCTCAGATCATTAAAATACATCTATTCATTCCTATGGAGATACACCATGTAAATGTTTTCAAACATGTTGGAACAATGGGCTTGAAATGTTAAAAAGCATAGGATGCAGAAAAGTTTTGGACGCAAAAAAACTTTAGTGACATACAAGCTTTGGACGCAAACAAACTTTAGTGACATACAAGCTTTGGACGCGGGCAAGAGATTTGACCGAAGTAAGCTTTGGAGGCGGATAAGCTTTGGACACAACCAAGCTTTGTTCGATGACATGGAAGTATTTTCATGGATACATTTAGACTTTAATAAACGCGATTTATGATAAAATTGTAACTCCAGTCCAATATTACGTATGGTAATTATGAAGTAGTAATGAAGAATGGAAAATAAATAATATTCTATTAACATCACTTCCTAATATACTACAAATACTGAGAGAACAATAAAATTATATTGAAGATTTAGTTTGATGATTTCCAATAGAATATAGTTTTAGTACGAATTGCAGTATTTTGAGTTGAGGACGACTTGACTAATAGTCTGCAAGTACAAGTGGGGGTAATGCTCTCAACATCATAAATATAGACTTTTTTTTATCAGCAAAAGAATATTTTATTATAGAAGAAGAAGTGTACAAAGAGAACAAGAGAGAAATAGAAGGAAAATTACAAATTTAAGTTAAGACAAACAATAGGGTTAAAAAGCCATTCAGAGTAAGTAATGAACTTCATCCCCTAATACCTTTGATCCAAAGCCAAGCATTCACCCTAGCTGAGTCCAAGAGATGAAGACTAGAAAGTCGCACGTGATTGAAGATGATGTCATTCCTATGCAACCAAATAGCCCAAATTATGGCCAGCCAAATGATGCGCCAAACATTCTGCCCCTTTTTATCTTTTGCCATACCCAAGTGAGACAAGTAATGGTTGAAAGGAGTTAAAGGTAAGGCGCTAGAAATGCCTAACCATTTGTACATCGATTGCCAAATATGATAAGTAAATGTGCAAGTAGAAAAGAGATGATGAGTAGATTTCAAGTGATCATTACAGAAAGAGCATAAGTTACCACCGCCATTGAGAAGAGAAATGCTCCGCCTAATAAGAGCATCCTTTGTAGGAATTATGTCCTGAAAAAGTCTCCAAAAAAAGGTAATGACTTTCGGTGGGGCCTTTGATTCCCATAGAGAAGAAGAATGTTATGAAATGAGAGAAGAATGTTGAACTGAAAGACAAAGAAGTTTGTAAGCATATTTGACTAAGTACTTTTTTGACTTTTCGTGCCTCCATTCCCAATAGTTAGGTTTGTCTTTAGAAAGAACCACTTGTTTAAGATCATAAAAAAAAACAGTACAAAGTTCTTGTTCCCAAATAAAAAATTGCCGCCTACAAGTAAGGTTCCACTCCCAAGTATCTCCCACCCAACTTCCAAAGCTACAAATGTTGTCATTATGTAGGTTACTAAGGTTATAAAGATGCTTATACCTACAAAATGGAGTTGAAGGCCCAAGCCAATTGTTGTGCCAAAAACTAGTGGTTGACCCATCCCCTACCTTACGAACCATACCACCCCAAAACCAATTATCATTAGCAGACTCAGAAGAAGGAACAAAGACTAAATCCCTAACCCAATGTGATTGTTTAACTAAAGAAGAACTAAAGCCCACCCCAGTAGACATAGTTGAGCTACGACCATACTTAGAGTATAACACTTTACACCAAAGATTATCTCTCTCAGTCACCAGACGCCAAGTCCACTTACCCAACAATGCAAAATTAAAAGATTGAATATCCTTGACCCCTAAGCCACCCTCCCACTTAGGTTGACACACCTTATCCCATTTAACCCAATGAATCTTACGCTTTGGATATCCTCACCCCAAAGAAAGTTTCGTTGAATCTTTTGAATAGAACGAACAACAGAAATAGGAGCCTTGTAGAAAGAAAGATAGTACAGAGGAAGAGCAGAGAGGACAACATTAATCAAAATTAACCGGTCCGCAAAAGAGATATTAGTTGAGTACCAAGAGGAAAGTCTGGACTGGATTTTGTCAATGAGGTTGGTCCAAGTAGATTTGCGTTTATGACTAACCCTCACTGGGATTCCCAAGTAAGAGAAGGATTTGGAGTTGAGCTTACAATGCAGAAACTCAACAAGACTGTAGAGGATATCATCCTGGATGTTTACCCCGTACAAATTGCATTTGGAGAAATTAAATTTCAGCCCAGAAGAGAGCTCAAACAATTGAAGGACACTCTTCATAACCCAAGTATTCTTGTGAGATCCATCACCAATAAGAATCGCATTATCAACAAATTGAAGAAGAGAAACCGAGATGTTATCGTAGCCAACCTTATAAGGATTGAAGAAGCTCAATGAAGAAGCATGTCGCATCAAACTAGTGAGGCCTTCAGCCACAATCAGGAAGAGGAAAGGAGAAAGGGGGTCACCTTGACGAAGGCCACGTTCAAGATGAATTTCATCAGTGGGGATGTCGTTGACAAGAATCGAGGTCGACGCTGAGGTCAAGCAAGCCATTATCCAACAACGCCATTGGTTACAAAAACCAAGCAGGTCTATCATATGATCAATGAAATTCCAGGAAACCGAATCAAAAGCCTTTTCAAAATCGATTTTGAAGATACCACATTGTTTTTCAAAGGTCTTGGAGTCATGGATAATTTCATTCAGCACCACCACACCATCGAGAATGTTTCTACCTTTCGGGAAGGTAGACTTATTATTGTTAATGATCTTATGAAGAACTTCACATAATCTGTTTGCCAAAAGCTTGGCAAAGATCTTATAAAGGCAACCAATAAGAGAAATAGGTTTGTAGTCACCCATGTGTTGGGGGTTGATCTTTTTCGGAATCAAGCAGATGAAAGATGAGTTGACACCTCTAACAATTTTTCCATTAAGATGCAATTCATGAACCATAGCACATATGTCAACCTTCAGCAGATTCCACAAAGTTTTTATGAATTTGAAATTATACTCGTCAGGACCAGGACTCTTCCCACCGAAGCAATCCTAAACAGCTTTAGTGATTTCCTGGACTGTAAAACGTGCAATGAGAAAAGTGTTATCAGAAGAATCCAATTTAGAAAAGGGGACACCGTTGAGAGAGGGGCGACTAGTGTTCTTCTCAAAGAATAATAGTTGGAAGTGGTTTAGAACACCCAGACGAACCCCTTGGACATCCTCAATCCACTGACCATTAATCCTCAACCCCTGAATAGAGTTAGACCGCCTTTGGCTATTAACAAGCCCACGAAAATATTTAGTGTTAGAATCCCCTTCCTTGAGCCATATGGACCTAGACTTTTGGGAGAACAGACTATGTTGCAAAGAGCGAGAGTGCCATAATTCAACCCAAAGAGTCGATCGCTGAAGAATTTCAGCATTGTTAAGGCCCGAAGCTTTGGCCTTAAGGTCAAATTCGTGAATCCCATTTTCAACTGCAACAATTTTTTCATCAATAACCCAAATTCCTCCTTATTTCATTTTTTCAGAATTTGCTTAAGCTTATGGAGTTTCAACTTAAGAGCAATCATACGCCATCCAGGAAAATGAAGCTCAACCCAATGTTTCTGAACAAAATGAATGAAATGATTGTCATCAAACCAAGCATTGAGCACCTTAAAAGGTTTCGGGCGCCAATCTTGATTCATATCATGGAAAATAACAACACAGTGACCAGAAACCATTCTTTTCAAGCCTTGTTGGATCAGAGACGACCATTGGATAGCCCAATCACGAGATAATAGGAATCTGTCAAGACGACTCTTAGTCTTACCATCACCTTTGATGTAAGGACCCAAATTCTACCCTTGAAAATTTTTCATTTATTTTAATCATTTCTTACATACAGTCGTCACCTTCATTGAAAACTCTCAAGTATCATTTTCGAAAATACTCTTTACCCTATTTTCTTATCATACAAATTTATGTTGCGGAAAAACATAATTCATTCAAACAGCATTTACCACATACAACCAGTTATGGGTCTCCCAAGGTTATAAAGCTCATAACTACACATATCCGTATTGATCTAAACGGATTTACAGTCATCCCATAATACTATTAAATCAACTACAACGTCACTTAGCAATACAGACAAGCGAGTAATTAAACACAAAAGCTTCCTAATTGAGCTTCATCCTCAAAATCCTTCATTTACCTACAATGGGATTATCATAAACGACACATAAAACAAAAGGGAGTAAGTCATTAGTTTAAAAACTAACATCACATCATAATCCACATTTCAAATACGATTAAACTTTAATATGAATTATAAACGCAATTACGTAAATGCAAACATTCATCTCTTCTTTCGTTCATTTCTACGTTATCCATATTCATCCTATAGAATACATATCCCATAATATATATTCTATAACATGCATATTATGTTCATTCGAAGCATCGTTCTTCTCATTATTCATATCCACACTATAGTATATATATATCCCATACTATATATCTTATAGCATGTATATTACTTTTATCCTTAACGTCTTCATTTCCAACATTCATATTCACCCTATAGTATATATATCCCATAATATATATCCTATAGCATGCATATGACTTTCGCTCTTAACGTCCTCGTTTCTCATATGTCGTATTCATCATTAATCGTATTCACCGAGTTCTTTCACACTATAATCTCCTACCACCTCGGGTAGATCCAATTACATCTCCATACCACATCGGGCAGGTCTAGTTCATCATCCATACCACATCGGGCAGGTCTAGTTCATCATCCATACCACATTGGGCAGGTCTAGTTCATCATCCATACCACATCGGGCAGGTCTAGTTCACCATCCATACCACATCGGGCAGGTCTAGTTCATCATCCATACCACATCGGGCAGGTCTACTGTTATATTCCATACCACATCGGGTAGGTCTAGTTATACTCCATACCACATCGGGCAGGTCTAGTTCATCATCCATACCACATCGGGCAGGTCTACTGTTATATTCCATACCACATCGGGTAGGTCTAGTTATACTCCATACCACATCGGGCAGGTCTAGTTATACTCCATACCACATCGGGCAGGTCTAGTTATATTCCATACCACATCGGGTAGGTCTAGTATTATATTCCATACCACATCGGGTAGGTCTAGTGTTATGCTCCATACCACATTGGGTAGGTCTAGTGTTATCCTCCATACCACATCGGGCAGGTCTAGTTATACTCCATACCACATCGGGTAGGTCTAGTATTATATTCCATACCACATCGGGTATGTCTAGTGTTATACTCCATACCACATCGGGTAGGTCTAGTTATACTCCATACCACATCGGGTAGGTCTAGTATTATATTCCATACCACATCGGGTAGGTCTAGTGTTATGCTCCATACCACATCGGGTAGGTCTAGTGTTATACTCCATACCACATCGAGTAGGTCTAGTTATACTCCATACCACATCGGGTAGGTCTAGTATTATATTCCATACCACATCGGGTAGGTCTAGTGTTATGCTCCATACCACATCGGGTAGGTCTAGTGTTATACTCCATACCACATCGGGTAGGTCTAGTTATACTCCATACCACATCGGGTAGGTCTAGTTATACTCCATACCACATCGGGTGGGTCTAGTTATACTCCATACCACATCGGGTAGGTCTAGTATTATATTCCATACCACATCGAGTAGGTCTAGTGTTATGCTCCATACCACATCGGGTAGGTCTAGTGTTATACTCCATACCACATCGGGTAGGTCTAGTTATAATCCATACCACATCGGGTAGGTCTAGTTCACAATTCTTCATTACCATTCCCGGTAGGATAACAATAACAGTCCACTACCACTCCGGGTAGGACACAACAACAGTCCGCTACCACTCCGGGTAGGACACGATAACAGTCCGCTACCATTTAAGGTAGGACACAATAACAGTCTACTACCACTCCGGGTAAGACACAACAAACAGTTCACTACCACTCCGGGTAGGACACAATAACAGTCAACCACTACCTCTTCGAGTAGGGTAACAACAATAAACCACTCCCTATTCGGGTAGGGTAACAACAATCAAACTTACAACACATTACCTCTTTCACATACCTCGTTCACATCATTGAGTATGAATTAGAGCCACTTATCCCTTACCTCGGTGAGCGTTGGAGATCAGTTCCGAGTAACTTTAAAAGTCTACTCCGCGATTTCCTCCAACCTTAGGATCTTTCCTCATTTCCACCAATAACAACAATGTTAGTCATTTATTCCAAATATCACATAAACAACTTATTTTGTATCATTTAATCATACAAAATATTCATCATCAATATTCAACCATCTAAAACATGCATAACATCTCATATTTCAATATTTCCAAAACTACTTCAATACAAGTTTCTAAATATCAAAGCATACATGTTCATCTCATATAACAACATTAAAGCACTACTCATTATCCACATCTAACATTTCATCTCTTTCTCTTTATACTCATATTCTCATTTTGGGGGTTTTTAGAGGGTTTTTTCATGAATAACCCATAAAACTTTCCATTCATCAAATACCAACTCTAAACCAAGAGTTTACAAGATAAAAACAACATAAAACGAACCATAACTCTAAAGGATGAGTTTCCATGGTTTCTCATGTTTTGAAAATGAATCCAACATACCCAAAACAAGTTAGAGAGGAAGAAGAGTTAGTAACAAGAGGTTTACCTCTTCTCAAGCTCCAAGATGAGTCCTAAGGCTCCTTGCTCTTGAAAAGCTCTCCTCTCTCTCTTCTCTTCGAAGTTCTAACCTAAAATGTGTTTTGGGTTTCTATTTTATAGACAATGCGATAAGTGTAATCGATTACAAGTATAGTGTAATCGATTACACTGTGTAAATTATAGAGGCATCGTCGCTATGTAATCGATTACCAACATGGTGTAATCGATTACATTAATACGATGTAATCGATTACCATAAGTGTGTAATCGATTACACAGTGTAAATTACAAAGGCATCGTCGCGATGTAATCGATTACCAACATGGTGTAATCGATTACATTGTGTCAGATGTACATATCTGATGCTTTTAATCATCATGTAATCGATTACTAGGACTGTGTAATCGATTACCAGGACTGTGTAATCGATTACCAGGACTGTGTAATCGATTACACTGTGTCAGATGCACATGTCTGATTAGTTTATCAGCATGTAATCGATTACCAGGAGTGTGTAATCGATTACACTGTGTCAACAGCCCAAAATTGCCATTTCTTGCCTAGGCGAGACAACTCTCGCTCAGGCGAGAATCCTCCAGTATAGTCCAGGATTTCACCCTCCCAGGTGATCCTTTCTCGCTCAGGCGAGAATCTCTCGATCAAGCGAGGCTTCCAGGACTGATACTATGATTTTAAAGATTAAAATTTGGGGTGTTACATTTGACCCAAATAAAACGTTTACCAACAAGAGGAAGATCCACAAGGTTGAGGTTGTTGATGAAGGAATTAAATTGACACATTTCCCTAAAACGTTCGTGAGATTCACGACCTTTTCTTTTCGCACCAGACCGAACCGAATTGAAATCCCCAACAAAGCACCATAATTTGTCCTGAGAAGCTCCTTTCCAGTGTTCAATATCCGACCAAACTTGCCCTTTTTCTTTAATGTTGCAAGGGAAGTAAACATTGATCACATGACAAGTCTCGTCAGAATTGCAAAAATTCCCAATTACACCAAGATAATCTTTACCATTAATGGAAGAAATTTTATGAAATCTATCCTTCGGCCAAATACTTAGGAGACCACCCGAGTTGCCAACAGAAGGTTGAAAACCCCAATCAACATCACAATCATACCAAAGAGAAGAGCACAGTTTATGGTCAATGTGATTCAGTTTAGTTTCCTAGATGCAAAGAAAATCTAAGTTTTTCTTCCAAATCATTTTCCTCACAACTTTTTTCTTGACGGCTCCACCCATTCCCCTCACATTCATGGTTGCCATCTTCATGGAATAATTGTCGACGCCTCCACCTGATTATGTAAAACAGATCCAGTAACTTGAAGAGATTGGTCCGATAAAGATGTTCTTGAGTCATTCTTTGCCTTGTTGATGTTGGAATCCTAAAGAGCTAGATTCAAAATATCAATCGAATGGTCGGGAGAGGGAACCATTCCTAAGGACTGTCCAAACTCCCATACCGCCTTAGATTAGAAAGAGTCTTTTCTGAAACATCCTGATTCTCCACGTCACTAGGATTGGATGAAGGCGAAGTTGATGAAAGGAACTTTGAGTTACTGGAATATGACAAATATTTTTTGTTGGGAAGCTTTGGAGAAGAAGTTGAAGGAATTGGTGGAACATCGGTGAAGTCAATTCAGAGGTCAATACCACCACCATTGGGGCTAGAAGGCTGATTCTTAGAGTCTGGAAGTTTGGAGGATGAGGCGTTCTGAGATGAGGTGGGTCGTTTAGGGTGATGTGTAAGGCGGGTAGAGATGGAGAAGGAAGATTTGGTTTTCCGAGAGGGAGGTTTGCGTCGTCGGTAAGTTAGGCTAGTTAAGGGTTGAGAGGGTGGGTGTTGGTCGTGGCGTGGAGAAGTGGTTGGGAACGGGGATATAGATGTGGAGGAGGGTTCGATTGGTGCAAGTGCCATGGGGAGAAGTTGTTTAGTTGGAGGAGAAGTTGTTTATTCATTCTCTTCAAGGGAGAATTCTGAGCTCACATTCACACAAAACATAAAGAGAGACTTAGTGCGTCAATCAACTTATTAGTAATATTATTTCCATTTTCATACTAAAATTTTGAAGACATTCTAATGATGTGTGGTTTTGAATGGACAAGCCATTCCACTTTGAGGAAAAACATTTCACAAGATGGAAGCTGAAAATGATGATTTTCCTCATATTGAAGAAAGTTGTTGATGTATGTTCCTCTGAAAATCATACATACAATTGTTGAATCTGCAACTGAAGAAGAAAAAGAGAGTAAAAACTTATCTGTTCGGATGTAAAATTCATTCTCAACGGAATGTTGACAATTTGTATGACTAATATTCAGCAAACAAATTTGCTAACGAGATTTGAGATTCTCTATATAAGAAGTACGACGCCTCAGAAGTTGGTACAAATAAATATGTTGACGAATGAAGAGTAAGTGAAAGCATGGTCTAATAAACTTTACAATCTTTGAAAGTGTGGCTTTAGAGGAACACTTTCCAAGTATATATAATAATAGACAAAATACTGAATTGTAGAATAACCAAAGAGAACATAAAAGAAGACCTTGTTGTATCCTGTATTATGCCCATGCATCATACCTTACTTTAATATGAATATGCATGGCTAACTCGGTTATGTATTTCATATCACAATATACTCATACTACATACCACATGTACTATTTATTTTGGTTGGCTATTTAATGAGTATTGAGAGTCGAGAGTGTGGCATACTAGTCTTTGCAAGTTACAACTATTAACTTAAAATTTATCTTATTATCTCTCTCTGGATATGATGAGCTCAGCAAGAAGAACTCAAGTTCTTCATATGTTCTATGTGACAAATTTAGTTATTAATTTTTTGTCACATGCTACGCTGATTACTTTGGTCCATAATAAAAATCAGCTAGAGCTTAGATCAGAGAAGCAAACAAAAAGCACATGAAAAGGATAGATGAGGTAATTTTCTATAATTCCAGTAAGAATCAGTCTAACAATAGAGAAGCAAAGTAATTAATCCGAGCACTTTCACTATAGATATACATTGACATGAGATTCTGCAGAGACAAAACTGAGACTATACTATATTATAATATTAATAGTGTGTATCTATATTATAAATAGGAGTCTTGATGAATCAGATATATAGCCATAATAGGCTTGCAATATGATAGCTACCTAACAAATGAAAGGAGCCATAATACTTTGAAGCAATGCACAAAGCAGGTTTTGTTTGCTTGAATCCCATGGCTTCCTTCAAAAGTAAGCAACAAGCTCTTTCTCATAGCAAAATAATCATCCATAACATTTCTCTTTATCTCCCTGATGGATATTGACAATTTGTGAGAATACAGCACTGAAATTCTCACTTGAATCTTCCTTGTTTCTGCTAAGTGCTAAGTTCATGCTCATCACTTCCAAGGCTCAAGTTCTTATAATGGTTAGCCATGTCATTATTTCCCAAGCTTATATCTTCAAACTCCCTTTCATCAGTAACACGTGCCACAGGCTTAGTTGAACCATCAGGATTCTCTTGCAGGTTCAGAGCAAACTCAAGATTCCACAGTAAATCATTCATGGAAGGACGATCAATTCCGTGATCAGACAAGCACTTCTCTGCAGTGTCTGCAAACTTCTTCAAGCTTTCAGGGTTGATCTTTCCTTTGATATAAGGGTCAATAATATCCTCCAATATTCCTTTTCTTTTACATATCAATGCCCAGTCTGCAAGACTAACCTGTTCCTTTGGAAGGCTTGGATTCAAAGCAGGCCTTGCACACAGTGCTTCAAACAAGACCACACCAAATGAGTATACATCAGATTTCTCAGTCAATTGTTGCCTTCTGAAATACTCAGGATCCAAGTATCCAAAACTACCTTTCACCACAGTACTGACATGACCTTGGTTCATGTTTGGACCAGTTTTCGACAAGCCGAAATCTGAAACCTTAGCAGACCAGTTCTCATCAATCAGAATGTTTGTTGTTTTGACATCTCTATGGATGATGGTGTACTTAGCACCAGTGTGAAGGTAATGAAGCCCTCTTGCAGATCCAATGCATATCTCCAACCTTTCCTTCCATGATAGAGTAGACAAAGGTTTGTTACCCTTATACAAATGCTCTCTAAAGGTGCCGCGTTCCATGTAGTCATAAACCAAACACATCTCATCATCTTCCTCACAAAATCCAATCAATGACACCAAATGCTTGTGTCTCAACTTGGAAAGCATCTCAATCTCAGTCTGGAATTCATTAACTCCTTGTTCTGATTGTGGATTAGACCTTTTGACTGCCACTTTAACCCCATTATCGATAACACCTTTATAAACCTTTCCAAATCCTCCAACTCCAATAACATTAGGCTCATCAAAATTCTTAGTTGCTTGCTTAATCTCTTGTAAGGAGAAGTATCTACAAAGACCTTGAGCCATGGCAGTTAAGTTGGCACTATTAGTACTCCTCTCTGACAAGGTGGATTTGGTACCGGTTGTTTGTGAGATTCCATAGATTGGCAACCAGCTTGTATGAGTGTCTGATCCTGGAACTCTCTTCTTCTTGCTGTACACAGCAACACATACTATTGCAGCCACTAAGGCGAAACCAGCAGCACCTCCAGCAGCACTACCAACAACAGTCTTATTATACCCTTTGTGGGTTTCAAATTTTCTTTCCACTTCTTCAGCCTTCATGAGCATGTCTGAAGGCTGAGGATTAGGGCCAGACAAGTTTGTGTCGTTGACCTTGAATATCTCCACTCCATTGAGCAATGCATCATAAAACTCGGGCTTCGAATCCGGTGCTGGATGTAATGCAAGCCAAAGTTGATCTTCACCTGCATCATCTTGCACATATATCACATAGTCTTTGTAAGTTGGAACACCTTTACCTCCCGTCCATCCTATCACATCAGCTTGAGTTTGTGCTGTTTGGTTGTTAAGGAAGATATTGAAAACAATCTCATTGACTTTGGAATAATAGTAATCACAAAAATGCAACCTTGCAAGGTACATAGAATTTGGATCAACTTGGAAAATCCATGTGAGATTATATCCCATATTCATATTTTTATCATTCCCCATTGATCTTGATGTGGAATAGACATTAGTAGGAGCAATGTATGTTGACATGGTTTGGTAGTTGATTTTCACATCCTTTTCAGCTTGGTTGGTGACACCAGTGGCTGCACCATATATGTAAGGTGTGTCATCATACCACATCCTAGAAAGACCAGAATCTTGTTTTGGAGATATGTATTGTCCACCAACATTGAGCCTAAACATGGTTTGCAAATGCAAACTTTTGACTTCAACAGTTTGGTCAGCATACCCAACCAATGAAGCAAAAGAGTCAAACAACTCAGGCATTTCAATCAGTTGAATCCCATTGATAAATCCAAAAGACTTGTCATTAGGCTTAAA
Source organism: Lupinus albus (assembly GCA_009771035.1). Lineage (NCBI taxonomy): Eukaryota > Viridiplantae > Streptophyta > Magnoliopsida > Fabales > Fabaceae > Lupinus > Lupinus albus. The sequence continues at coordinate 2,776 of CM020013.1, read as the reverse complement.
GGTGAGAGTCAAAGAATCTGTGTTCAATGGAGCAAGGGAATACTCTCTATCAAGGTAAGCTTGTGAGAGGGCCTGACAAGAGATTGAGGCACTAAAGTTTGAGAGAAGGGTAAGAGCACCATTTGCTATGACTGAGAAATATGATTCTGAGGGGTTGTAACTGCCATAAATAGAAGGGTAAAAATGAAGCCTTAGCCAATAACGCTTATCCGGATGGACAAGGAATTTGTATGATGTTTCAGATGTGAAAACTCTTGCTGACATGTATGGAACCACATCCAAAAGAGAAGGGTCTTGGAAAGAGGCTTTGGATTTTATGGACTTGCCACCTGGTTGTAGGAACTTATCATCTGGACCCCATGTTCTTCCATCAACATCTTTTTCGCTACCTTTGTCTAAGCCACAACCCAAGATCAATAGTGATGGTGATGATGATGAAGCTTGGTTAGATGCATGAATAGCATTGAACAAAATAATAGAAAAGAACAAGAGATTCACAATGCTATACATGATTGAAGAGAAGCGTACAGGACAATATTAACAATGTTACAAGAAGGGTTATATAACTTGTATGCCAAGAAATAAGAAACAATGGATACTTCGTTTTCGTTTTTGTGTATGATGGATGGGTTGTATAATTTAATCCATTGTTTTTTATTCAAGCAAGCACCTAAACAACCTACCTGGTTGGAAGAACCAAACCAGAGAAGGAAGGAAGGAAGGAAGAGATGGAGTTTCTATTGTTTTTTTTGTATAATTATTATCATGATCATTATGTTTTGGTCTTATGTTCTGACTTCTAATTTTGGCATATATTTTTCTTAATTCTTTTTTTTATTTTGCGCTTAATAATGAGAGGTGGGGAGGAAGAATCGTAATTGAATGATTTAGATTGATTACATCATTGTTTGAATTCATATAAAACAGATCATGAGCTTAAGCTACATTTAGCATTGAATTTTGTGGGCTAGTTTGTTAGTTAATTTTCAGTCTGTCATACACAGTGAAACCAGGTAGAAGATAATGATATAGATTTGTATAATTTTGTCTGCTATTATTCAAACAAATTCTAAACTTTTAGACTTTAGCTCTCATGAAATGACATCCAATACTTAATAGGCACATTGATTTATGCAAGTATAATAGAGCAACACAACATGTTCAACTTTACAAGTTAGTGTTATTACACTTACGATATGAACAAGGATTCCAAGTACCAAAAGTTTACGTCTGAATGTTCCAAACTAATTATATATCACCAAGTAATTAAAACACACTATTTTTTGTTTTTATAATTTTTTTTAAGTATTTAGCATTTTTTGATTGAAATGGTACACAATGAAACACCAAATCTTGGGACATGTGATCTCTATATGGTAAATATCTCAATCCTATTACTGGCCAATGAATTATTAGTCCAACCTCACAATTAATTTGTTTGACTAGTAGACTCCATTTACCTTAAATTTTAAAAAAAAATCATAATATTAATTAAAATTATTTAATAATTATACACTTCAAATATAAAAATATTATCATACATAATTAAACGATCAATAAAAAATACTTTATTATTCTAAAATATCACAAATAATCATCATCAAACAATAAAAATTATATACTCCAAATATAAAAATCTTGTTTTGGTTTTTTTAACAAAAATGTTTTTGGTTGACTCAATTGGTCTAACCATTTGAGTTATCAGTTTTATGTTTAAACTGACCAAATCGAATTGAATGAATCTAATTTTGATGTAAAATTGATTAGATGAAAGATTCATACCGATTAAATGTCTGATTCATGATTGAACCAGTTGAACCTATCTATTCCAGCCAGGTTTTATAATATTGTTGATAGTAATTGCTAAACTCTTCCATATCACAATGACATGTTTCTTTTTAAAGGAAATTTAATATAGACACTTTTTAAATAACAACCTACAAGTGTTTATGATCAACACCTCTTTTCACTTTTAACCAAGACATTTTATTATGAAGAAAACTAATCACCTAATCACAGCTAGAATTTCTACCACTTCTCTATTTCTAGGAACAAAAATCCTTCTTGAAACAATACAAAACTTGTTGTAAAAGCACCTTAACAAGTGTGATGATTAATACATAACTAATCACTACAAACTCAAGAATAAGATTCTCACATAACGTATAGTCAAAGTGAGTAACTCTAACAAGGTTTTTAAAACAAGTTTTTCACATGCACTCTAATGCAAGAAATCAAACACTTAAGATTTTTCTTTCCTCTAATAAAATCAAGAAACTTTTTAGAAGTTTTCCTATGAAAATATCACCTAATAGAATCTTAACAAGATATGAAAATTTTGAATCATGACTTTTGAGCAATTATGTAGAAAAACAAATTTTATAGCCAACTGTTTTCAACATATATTAATCGATTACCCATTTCTTAATCGATTAACGGGTTTTAAAAATAACAGACTTCTGTTGAACTTAATCGATTAACATGCGTCTTAATTGATTAATGACACAAAGAAATTCAAGATGTTTAGTTACTAGAACTTCAACTAATTGATTAAACCTTTACTTAATCGATTACCATGTTTCTGTAAGGACTCAAATTCTACCATTGAAATTTTTTCCTTTATTTTACTGCATTTATACCTACATTCATCATTATCCTTTTCATCACTCCTTATTCATTACCTAAAACTCTTTTAACATGTCATAATACAACACTCCTCATATGACAGAAAAACATAATTCATTTATATTATTCCTCATGAGTGTTAAGAACCCAA